>OY997270.1:58026088-62826088 GCA_963921465.1 Triticum timopheevii | reverse complement strand
GGTTCTCTTTTCAGGGAAAGAACACCGGATGATGCTGAACTTCTATTGAATAATATGTTGGCAAATGAAAATAATTGGGCACCTCCTGAGCCAACTCCTGAGCCAACTCCTGAGCCTATTACTGAGCCTATTCCTAAACCAACTCCGAAGAAGAGAGGTGTTCTATTTCTCAGTCCCGAAGATATGCAAGAGGCAAAGAAATCTATGAAAGAAAAAGGTATTAAAGCTGAAGATGTTAAGAATTTACCTCGTATTGAAGAAATACATGGTCTTAATTTACCGCCTGTTGAAGAAGTATATGATCTCAATTACTTATTTACTGAAGAACCTCCCGATATCCCGACACAGGTAGTAAAGGTAAATTCTCTCTATAGATATGATAAAGCTGAAGTCCCTCCTACTAAAATTGCTAGTCAGTGCTTGGATGAGTTTGATGACTTTATGTTTAAACAAGATGACTTTAATGCTTATTTTGGTAGACAATTAAAACATAATTTCTTTATGATTAAACGCTTGAGTGATTATATGGCTGATATTAGAGGTGAACTTAAACTTGTTAGCAAACATGCTTCTATGGTTACCACTCAAGTAGAACAAGTACTTAAAGCTCAGAAAGAAGTGCTTGATGAAATGAATAGTAAGAAAAATGATTATGCTGTTAGAGTAGCTACTAGAACTGGTAGAATGACTCAGGAACCTTTGTATCCTGAAGGCCACCCTAAGAGAATCGAGCAAGATTCTCAGAGAAATAATATTGATATGCCTAGTTCTTCTAAGAGGAAGAAAAAGAAAAATGATAGGACTGTGCAAACTTCTAGTGAACCTATTGCTGAACCACCTGATAATCCAAATGATATCTCTATGTCTGATGCTGAAACACAATTAGGTGATGAACATGAACCTAGTGATAATGTTAATGATAATGTTCATGTTGATGCTCAACCTAGTAATGATAATGATGTAGAAGTTGAACCTGCTGTTGATCTTGATAACCCACAATCAAAGGATCAACGTTATGACAAAAGAGATTTTGTTGCTAGGAAACATGGTAAACAAAGGGAACCATGGGTTCAGAAACCCATGCCTTTTCCTCCGAAACCATCCAAGAAAAAGGATGATGAGGATTTTGAGCGCTTTGCTGAAATGATTAGACCCATCTTTTTGCGTATGCGATTGACTGATGTGCTCAAAACAAATCCTTATGCTAAGTATATGAAGGATATTATTACTAATAAAAGAAAGATACCTGAAGCTGAAATTTCCACCATGCTTTCTAATTACACTTTTAAGGGTGGAATACCAAAGAAACTTGGAGATCCAGGAGTACCTACTATACCATGCTCCATTAAAAGAAATTATGTTAAAACTGCTTTATGTGATCTTGGAGCCGGTGTCAGTGTTATGCCTCTCTCTTTATATCATAGACTTGACTTGAATAAGTTGACACCTACTAAAATATCTTTGCAAATGGCTAATAAATCAACTGCTATACCTATCGGTATTTGTGAGGATGTGCCTGTTGTGGTTGCAAACGTTACTATTTTAACGGACTTTGTTATTCTTGATATTCCCGAGGATGATAGTATGTCTATTATTCTTGGAAGACCTTTCCTTAATACTGCAGGGGCTGTTATTGATTGCAACAAAGGCAATGTCACTTTTCATGTTAATGGTAATGAGCATACGGTACACTTTCCGAGGAAACAACCTCAAGTTTATAGTATCAACTCTATTGGAAAAGTTCCATCGATTATATTTGGAGGTTTTGAATTTCCTCTCCCTACTGTTAAGAAAAAGTATGATATTTTTATTGTTGGGGATTTTCATATCCCCGTTGAGGTAACTTAGTGTCATTCAAAATTTCTCCGGTTCCGTGATTATTCGGAATGAGTTTGTTAACAAGACTTGATCAACCTTGTTAGCGGGTTCATTTTGACGGTCACGAGATGGATGAAACTAGAAGCACAACCTTCTGTACCCTCTTTATATCTTCTGTTATTTAGTAGAAATAAAGTAAAATAGTATTTTTCTGTCTGTTTCCTAACTTATCCGTGCAATATAAAAATATCCCGAAAATAAAAGTCCCCAGAATGCCATGCCAATTTAATATGATTTTTTCGGGAATATTTGAGAATTTACTGTGCAAAAATTACCATGAGGGGAGCTGCCACCTGGTCACGAGGGTGGAGGGCGCGCCCTACCCCCCTGGGCGCGCCCCCTGCCTCATGGGCCCAAGGTGGCCCTCCTCCACTTATTCCTGCACCCATCTTCTTCCTTTGTCTCACACAAACACGAAAAACCAACTCAAGCACGAGTTCCAGCCCCCGTTGCTGTGATTTTCGATCTCCTTGCTCAAAGCACCTCTTGCAAAACTGCTTGGGGAGATTGTTCCTTGGTATGTGACTCCTCCATTGGTCCAATTAGTTTTTGTTCTAGTGCTTTATTCATTGCAAATTTGTGCTGCATAGGTGACCATGTTCTTCAGCTTGCATGTCAAATTTATATGGTCCCAAGTAGTTCCAATGCTTTATATAGGCTCTAGGCACTTGTGGGAGTTTTTGCTATCAATTTTATTGAAGTTGGTTCACTTTTATTTGAAGTTACTAAAAATTTCATATTGTTTCAGAAATAATGAAGAGACTTTTGAGGGGCTCGTCGAGCCGAAGCTCTAAGGAAAAACAAAAGCAAGAAGAACAGAAGCCCAAATTTAATTTGCCTCGCACCGCGGAGGTCCGGCCGTGTGAATGGCCCTCCGATGACTTCTTGAGGAGAGCTGGGATTTATGATGATTTCTATTTATTGATTGAGAACACCGGCCCCATCAACTTCCTCCGCGACCAACGTCATCAGTATCTCTTCCTCACAAATACTTTTGTGCAAAACTTCTACTTTTTCCCTAAGAAATCACCTCCATCAGTAGAGTTTCATTTATATGACGTTGTTAAAAAGATGAAATTAGCTGAATTCTGCGAGGTCTACAGAATACCCTTTGAGGGCACTGAGGGAGTCCTGGACTAGGGGGTGTCTGGATAGCCGGACTATCATCGCCGGCCGGACTCCAAGACTACGAAGATACAAGATTGAAGACTTTGTCCCGTGTCCGGATGGGACTTTCCTTGGCGTGGAAGGCAAGCTTGGCAATATGGATATCTAGATCTCCTACCATTGTAACCGACTCTGTGTAACCCTAGCCCTCCCCGATGTCTATATAAACCGGTGGGTTTTAGTCCGTAGGACAACACAACCATTACAACAATCATACCATAGGCTAGCTTCTAGGGTTTATCCTCCTTGATCTCGTGGTAGATCCACTCTTGTACTACCCATATTATCAATATCAATCAAGCAGGAGTAGGGTTTTACCTCCATCGAGAGGGCCCGAACCTGGGTAAAAACATCGTGTCCCTTGTCTCCTGTTACCATACGCCTAGACGCACAGTTCGGGACCCCCTACCCGAGATCCGCCGGTTTTGACACCGACATTGGTGCTTTCATTGAGAGTTCTTCTGTGTCGTCACCGATAGGCTTGATGGCTTCTTCAATCAACAACGCCATCCAGGGTGAGACTTTTCTCCCCGGACAGACCTTCATATTCGGCGGCTTCGCACTGCGGGCCAATTCACTTGGCCATCTGGAGCAGATCGAAAGCTACGCCCCTGGCCGTCAGGTCAGATTTGGAAGCCTAAACTTCACGGCGGATATCCACGGAGACTTGATCTTCGATGGATCCGAGCCATAGCCGAGCGTGCCGCACTGTCATGATGGGCACGATCTAACTCTGCCGCCGGACAGTGCCTTGGAGGCCGCACACGAATCTGCTCCGATCCATAATTCGGAGCCAATCGCGCAGATCGAGGACGGGTGGCTGGACACTGCCTCGGGAGCTGCAACTTCTACGGCAATGGAGCCGAACACTGACCTCATCCCTTATAAAGCTCGTGACTCCGAGGTGCCGGACTCTCTGCCGGACTCCGAACCTCCTGCGCCCCTGCCAGTCGAATCCGATTGGGCGCTGATCATGGAGTTCACCGCCGCAGACATCTTTCAACACTCACCCTTTGGCGACATCTTGAATTCGCTACAGCATCTCTCGCTATCCGGAGAGCACTGGTCGGACTATGGCCAGGACGGTTGGGATGCGGACGACGAAGAAATTCATAGCCCACCCACCTCCCACTTTGTAGCCACTGTCGACGACCTAACCGACATGCTAGACTACGACTCCGAAGACATCGACGGTATGGACGACGATGCCGGAGACGATCAAGAACCAGCGCCTACAGGGCACTGGAGGGCCACCTCGTCATACGACATATACATGGTGGACACCCCAAAGGATGGGGACAGCGAAGAAGCAGCAGAGGCAGATTCCTTAAAGAAACAGCCCAAGCGCCGACGCCAGCGGCGCCGCTCTAAATCCCACCACAGCAAGAATGGATATTCCGGCACAGAAGATAATAATACCCCAGAAAGTGCCGAAGACAACCCCCTCCAACAGGATTCAGCACAGGAGGATGCAGAACCCAGCCCTCACGAGAGAGCGGTAGACAATGAGGTCAAGGACGATAATTACATACCTCCCTCCGAAGACGAGGCAAGCCTCGACGACGACGAATTCGTCGTGCCAGAGGATCCCGTCGAACAAGAGCGTTTCAAACGCAGGCTAATGGCCATGGCAAATAGCCTAAAGAAAAAGCAGCAATAGCTTCAAGCTGATCAAGACCTGCTGGCCGACAGATGGACCGAGGTCCTCGCGGCCGAAGAGTACGAACTCGAACGCCCCTCCAAGGGCTACCCAAAACGCAAGTTGCTCCCCCGACTAGAGGAGGAAGCATACATACCTTCATCACCAGCGCACAATACGGACGACCGACCACCCCGTGGTCGCGACAGAGAGGCATCCCGGCCCTCCATCAAGACCGTACCTCGGCATCGCTCGAAAAATACGAAGCCACGAGGGAACGCGCCGGACTTGTGGGATATATTGGAGGACAAGGCAAGACAATCCAGATCTATCTACGGATCACGTGGGCGTCCCACGACCCATGACGAATACCGTCGTGCCGGATACAACAACTCCAGCCGGGCCGAACACAGCAGACAACGCTCTCTTGAGCTACGTCATGATATTGCTCAATATAGAGGCGCCGCACACCCACTATGCTTCACAGACGAAGTAATGGATCATCAAATCCCTGAAGGGTTTAAATCCGTCAACATTGAATCCTACGATGGCACAACAGACCCCGCGGTTTGGATCGAGGACTATCTCCTTCATATCCATACGGCCCGCGGCGACGATCTCCACGCCATCAAATATCTCCTGCTCAAGCTTAAAGGACCAGCTCGGCATTGGCTTAACAGCTTGCCCGCAGAGTCAATTGGGTGTTGGGAGGACCTGGAAGCCGCATTCCTCGACAACTTCCAGGGCACATATGTGCGACCACCAGACGTCGATGACCTAAGCCACATAATTCAGCAGCCAGACGAATCGGCCAGGCAATTCTGGACACGGTTCTTAACGAAGAAAAATCAAATCGTCGACTGTCCGGATGCAGAGGCCCTCGCAGCCTTCAAACATAACATCCGCGACGAGTGGCTAGCCCGGCACCTAGGACAGGAAAAGCCGAAATCAATGGCAGCCCTCACATCATTAATGACCCGCTTTTGTGCGGGAGAGGATAGCTGGCTAGCTCGCAGCAACAACCTCAGTAAAAATGCTGGTAGTCCGGATACTAAGGACCACAATGGCAGGTCGCGTCGAAGCAAAAATAAATGCCGCGTTAACGGCGACGACAAGGAGGATACGGCAGTTAACGCCGGATTTCGAGGCTCTAAACCCGGCCAGCGGAAGAAGCCATTCAAAAGAACCACCCCGGGTCCGTCCAATTTGGACCGAATACTCGACCGCTCTTGCCAGATACATGGCACCCCCGAAAAGCCAGCTAACCACACCAATAGAGATTGTTGGGTATTCAAGCAGGCAGGCAAGTTAATTGTCGAAAACAATGACAAGGGGCTGCACAGTGATGACGAGGAAGAGACCCGGCCGCCGAACAGTAGAGGACAGAAGGGTTCCCCCCCACAAGTGCGGACGGTAAACATGATATACGCAACCCATATACCCAAGAGGGAGTGGAAGCGTGCACTATGGGACGTATATGCGATGGAGCCAGTCGCCCCAAAGTTCAATCCATGGTCCTCTTGCCCGATCACTTTAGATCAAAGATACCATCCGACTAGTATCCGCCATGGCGGATTCGCTGCATTGGTTTTAGACCCAATCATCGATGGATTTCACCTCACAAGAGTCCTGATGGACGGCGGTAGTAGCCTGAACCTGCTTTATCAGGATACAGTGCGCAAGATGGGAATAGACCCCTCAAGGATTAAACCTACAAAGACGACCTTCAAAGGCGTCATACCAGGCGTTGAGGCCAATTGTACAGGCTCAGTCACACTGGAAGTGGTCTTCGGATCCCCGGATAATTTCCGGAGTGAGGAGTTAATCTTCGACATAGTCCCGTTCCACAGCGGCTATCACGCTCTGCTCGGACGAACCGCATTCGCAAAGTTCAACGCGGTGCCGCATTATGCATACCTCAAGCTCAAGATGCCAAGCCCTCGTGGAGTCATCACGGTCAACGGAAATACAGAACGCTCCCTCCGAACGGAGGAACATACAGCGGCCCTCGCGGCAGAAGTACAGAGCAGCCTTCTAAGGCAGTTTTCGAGTCCGGCCACGATCGGACACGGCCAAACGTGCCCGGAGCAACATCAATCAAGACCACCTGGCATGTTCCGAGCACGTGTAGCAATGCGGCCCCAACCCCAGCCCTCTCATGATTGCAAGACCAGCTCTCCGCGTACATCACTACCCTCTAGAGATACCATGGGCATAAGGGGAGGGGCACGACCACAACAGACCCAGAGTGCGGCTCGACCACACCAGGGGCTCCCAAGTGTGTCGCCTTTTTTATCTTCATTTTCCTTCTTTTTATACACAGGACTCCATTCACCAGAGGCCCTGTCCGGCGGCGAACCCACAGAACTCACGATACAACAGCCAGGGAGGTAACAAGGCTGCGACGAACACTCAGGTGGTCTCCATTACGAGCATTAAATTTGATTATATACACCAGTCCGCAGCCCACCCCTGGAGGGGGACATGTTTAATTAGTCCAATCACTTGCTTACCGCACTATTTGTATCATTCCGCATTCATAGCAGAGTTCCTTGAATAAATAATGCAGCAATTTTTGCCTATAATTGCATTACTTTACATATATGTTCATTAATGACATCTTGCACCCGTATATTCTGGTACGGCCGAATACACCAGGGGCTTATGTTCCCGGCATTATGGTGTGATAAGTCCGAACACTTTCACAAGTGTGGCACCCCGAACTTATAGCATTATATGAATCGGCTCCGAATCATGTCTTGGGTCAATAGTTGGGTTTGCCCGGCTCCCATGTTTTGGTGCCTTACGTTCTGTTCTGTCGGCTAAGGTAGCACTGGGACAACCACTGTGATTCCGCCCCGGTTGAGCTGGGCGAGCGCCTCAGTGGAGAAAGCTAAAACTGACTGGCATGATAAGGCGAGAGGCTGGTCGCTGTTCGAGAGGTCTTTTCGAGTCCCTAAAGACTTATGCCGCTTCGAGCGAAGAACCGGATAATGTCCGGCCAAGGCGTGGATAGAGCCCCAAACAAGGTCTTCCGAATACTAGGGGCTTCGCCAAAATTTAAAATTATAGAATTCTATGGCTAAGTGAGAGGGTTCAAGCATTATAAGTCCGGTTGCCTTGTTCGTTGTGTTGAGCGCCTCCCTAGATGGACCAAAAAATGGGAACAAGAGTGCTCAAGTTTATCCCGAACACCCCAGCACTCGTGGCATGGGGGCTGAAGCCGACGACTTTCCATCTCTCAGATTTTATAAACGGCCGCACAGAAGGTAATATTTTAAATTAAACAAGCGTTGCTTAGCGCATATGAACAAAGTTTTCAGCGCACAGGATAACACATAGCGAGTTTACTCAATAATTACATCTCTGGGGCACTCATCCGCAATCTTGCGGGCACCCTTCAGGACAGTCTTATAGTACATCTCGGGCATACGACACTCCTTGCCCGCTGGCGGCGCGTCAGTGATAAGCCTCTCCGCATCCAGCCTGCCCCAGTGCACCTTTGCGCGGGCAAGGGCCCGACGAGCACCTTCAATACAGGCGGAGCGCTTGATGACCTCCACCCAGGGGCACGCATCCACCAGCCGCCGCACGAGGCCGAAGTAGCTCCCAGGCATGGCCTCTCCAGGCCACAGCCGGACTATGAGGCCCTTCATGTCCTGCTCGGCTACCTTGTGGAGCTCGACCAGCTACTTCAGCTGGTCGCTAGGGGGCACCGGATGGCCGGCCTCAGCGTACTGAGACCAGAAGACCTTCTCCGTTGAGCTCCCCTCCTTGGCTCGGTAGAATGCGGCGGCATCGGACGCACTGCAAGGCAGATCTGCAAACGCCCCTGGAGAGCTCCGAATTCGGGTAAGTATCAGGAAGTTTACATTAACATGCTTGCTTTGCATGAAAAATGCCTTACCCGCCGCTATTTTCTTCACATCCTCAACCTCCTGAAGGGCCTTATGGGCCTCGGCCTTGGCGGCTTTGGCACTTTTGAGAGCCAAGGCAAGCTCGGACTCTCGAGTCTTTGAGTCGCGCTCCAAACTCTCATGCTTCTCCATGAGAGCCTGGAGCTCTTGCCGCACCTCCGCCACCCGTGCCTCCTTCTTCTCTCGCTCTGCCCGTTCCGCGGCCGCATTGCGTTCGGCCGCGAACACAGCCTCCTTCAGGGTTGCCACCTCGTTCGTGGCCCCTGCAGTACCCACGTTATCCTTGTTATTTTTATTGCAACCTAAATCCTTTTCTATAAGGTAACTATTCAAAGTGGTGTTACTCACCTTCTTTGTCCTCGAGCTGCTTCTTGGCACGGCCGAGCTCTTGCTCGGACCGCTCGAGGTCCTGCTTCAAAGCACCGACCTCCGCAGTCAGTGCGGCAGAGGTCAGCAGCGCAGCCTGCAAACCCATATTGACATAATTTTTAGCAATCCTGCGTATATCTTTTTAGATCCTCAGTCCGGCTTTTCTTTCCGAACACCAAACCGAGCATCAGGGGCTACTATCTATGCGGTATTACATTACATAATTTTAACTTCTTACCTCAAAGCCTGTTAGAAGGCTACTGCAGACTTCGGTCAGCCCGCTCTTGGCGAGCTGAACCTTCTGAATCACCGCACTCATGATAGTGCGGTGTTCTTCCTTGATGGAAGCGCCTTTGAGCGCCTCCAGCAAGTTGTCCGGCACCTCCGGTTGGACGGGGGCCGCCGGCATCACGGTCTTGCCCTTCTTGCGAAGGGGCCGCCGGCTGGACTCCGGAACCACTGCGGGTTCCGGCGTGGAGTCCGGCACAAAGTCCGGGAGGCTGCCTTGCGGCGCCTCCGGAGCCTCCTCCTCATGGGTCCCTTCCCGGGATCCCACCTCGGCGCCCTCAGCGGCGCGAGGGGTGGAGGCAGTCGGGATGGAATCTACATCCGACGGAGCCAACGACCTGCTCGACGAAGCGGGGAGATCATCATCGGCTGGACTACAAGCAGCGTGCGGCATTAGAAGGACACTATGTGACACATAAGAAATTATAAATTATTCAGGAATCCAGATACTTACGATCTTGCCGGAGGCCTGGCCCTTGAGGGCCACTCTTCATCGCCAACATTGGCGTTGGCGGAGCTGTCCGGGGGAATAGTTCTTCCCCTCTTGGACCCTTCGGCCTCCCCTGTTGGGGAGGCCTTCCTCTTTCTCTCTCCCTCCTCTGGGAGAGAGTCCTCTTTCTCCTCCTCGTCTTCGGGGGAGGAGTCCGCCTTGGAGCCATCGGACGATGAGTCCGATACCACCTGGCGCTGGGAACTTTTTCGAGTTCCCGTGGCCTTCTTCTTGGCCTTCTTCTCCCGCACCATGTAGAGTGCCGGAACCAGCAGCCCCGTCAAGCGGGCGTCCGCTGGGTCTTCGGGGAGGGGAGCCGGACAGTCTACCTGTCCGGACGTCCTCTGCCAGTCCTGTCAAAGGCAATGGGAGTCTTTAGATCCCACATAGAGTCAAACTATGAAAGAAAACAACTGTCCAATAGAGGATAACGAAGCTTACCTCACCGGCCGGGCGCTTGGTGCTTAATCCGCGATCTTCCGTCGCGGATGCGGGGGCTTCTCCGCCCTTGAACAGCACCCTCCAGACGGCTTCGTACGTCGTGTCGAAGAGCCTGCTCAGAGTCCGGTGCTGCGCCGGATCGAACTCCCACAGGTTAAAGGCCCGTTGTTGGCAAGGGAGAATCCGGCGGATGAGCATGACCTGGATTACATTGACAAGCCTGAGCTTCTTGTTCACCAGGGTCTGGAGACAGGACTGGAGTCCTGTCAGCTCGTTCGAACTGCCCCATAGCAAGCCCTTCTCTTTCCAGGAGGTGAGCTGCATCGGGATACCAGATCTAAACTCGAGGGCCGCCGCCCATTTTGGGTCGCGCGGCTCGGTGATGTAGAACCACCCCGATTGCCATCCCTTGATGGACTCCACGAAGGCCCCTTCGAGCTAGATGACGTTGGGCATCTTGCCAAGCATAGCGCCTCCGCACTCCGCTTGGACGCCCTTCACTACCTTCGGCTTGACATTGAAGGTCTTGAGCCACAAGCCGAAGTGGGGCTGGATGCAGAGGAAGGCCTCACACACGACGATAAACACCGAGATGTTGAGGATGAAGTTCAGCGCTAGATCGTGGAACTCCAGGCCGTAGTAGAACATGAGCCCCCGGACAAAGGGGTGAAGTGGAAAGCCCGGTCCGCGGAGGAAGTGGGGAAGGAAAACGACCCTCTCATGGGGCCTGGGGGTGGGGATGAGCTGCCCCTTGTCGGGCAGCCGGTGCGCAATGTCGCCGTAAAGGTATCCGGCACTGCGCAGCTTTGCGATGTGCTCCTCCGTGACGGAGGAGGCCAGCCATTTGCCTCCCGCTCCAGACATGGTCGGAGAAGGTCAAGACGCGATGCGCGAACTTGGGCGCTGGAGCTCGAGTGCCCGAAGATGGATAAGCAAAGGAGGAAGAAGGCGTAGGTGAAAAGATGGATCCTTATCCCCTTATATATAGGCGGATGAAGACTATGCGTCCCCACCGGCCTAGTAAACTCGCTTATCTCCCAAGCGCCACCATCAATGGCGCGGTTAGGTTACCCACGTCCGTATTGATGAGAATCCCGGAATAAGGGGAACACGATCTCTGCTTCGACAAGACATGCCAAGGAAACCGCTTCGCTAAACACGCTGAGGTGGTATAAAACGATTCAAGTAAAGGCTTGGTAGTGGCGTGACGCCATGCTATATAATACGTCAGCAGATTGAGCTTGTGTACATAATATTCTCTCTACGGTGGTATGTGGAATTTATTTTGCAGAGCCAGACACTATCCAGGTGTTCACAATCTTCTATGGATTATTCGGAGGAGGAACCCGCCTTGCAATGCCGAACAATATGCGCGCCAGACTCATCGTCATTGAAGCATGGTTCAGGGGCTACTGAGGGAGTCCTGGACTAGGGGGTGTCCGGATAGCCGGACTATCATCGCCGGCCGGACTCCAAGACTACGAAGATACAAGATTGAAGACTTCGTCCCGTGTCCGGATGGGACTTTCCTTGGCGTGGAAGGCAAGCTTGGCAATACGGATATGTAGATCTCCTACCATTGTAACCGACTCTGTGTAACCCTAGCCCTCCCCGGTGTCTATATAAACCAGAGGGTTTTAGTCCGTAGGACAACACAACCATTACAACAATCATACCATAGGCTAGCTTCTAGGGTTTAGCCTCCTTGATCTCGTGGTAGATCCACTCTTGTACTACCCATATTATCAATATCAATCAAGCAGGAGTAGGGTTTTACCTCCATCGAGAGGGCCCGAACCTGGGTAAAAACATCGTGTCCTTTGTCTCCTGTTACCATCCGCCTAGACGCACAGTTCGGGACCCCCTACCCGAGATCCGCCGGTTTTGACACCGACAGGCACCTTAGATGAACCCCACCGTAACGAAGTAGAAGCTTTTATTAACACTATCACGGTGGGAGAAACCAAGAAGGTTTCTGATGCGAGGATCACTAGCATTCATTATCCTGTTTTACGCTACTTTGCCATATTTGCTAGTCAATGCTTAATTGGATGCGGGAACTGTGGGAACCTTAGTATTCCTGATATTATTAGTTTGCACAATAACTCTATTAGTTTGGGTGGAATTGTTGCTAGACGGTTAAGTATGAACCGTACTAAGGGCCCCATCTTTGGAGGCATTTATGCTTCGCGCCTAGCTGAACATTTTGAAATACCTATTAAGCATGCGGAGAAAGAAGAAATAGCGCTGCCCTGTGCTTATTTAGATTACAAGAGTATGATAGCACATGATTTTCTTGTTAAGAGTCGCGATGGGGAGCTCAAATATAAATTATACTTTGATGAATATCACCCTGAGCTATTACTTTGCCTGCTCCTTCTTTGTTTAACTTGTATGCAGAGCCTCACATTGTTCCGTGGGCGGCCATTCAAGCCTATCGGAATCCTGCACCAGCCCCGGAACCGGAGCCTCAAGAGGAGCCTCCGCGAATTTATTCTTGGGATCCTGAGACGATTGCCAGCCAGTGGCAATCAGAGTCCTCTTCATCACATTATGATCCCAACTATTCTGCATCACACTACGATCCCAGCTTCACCTACGGATATCCGCCATGACATCCTTGGCAATAGACCAACTTAGGCCAAAAGCCTAAGCTTGGGGGAGTACGTATTTCCCATCGACATTACATTCATGTTCACACACACTCATTACTAGATGTCGGTGCTCATACTTTTTCACTGTAATATCCATGCTAGTTTATTTTTCTTTTTCCTGCTTTCTTCTTGTGTGTTTAATAAACCTTAAGAAAAATAAAAAAAATTAGTTACTTTACTTTTCATGCTTGTAGTAGAATTAAAAAGAAAACCCAAAAATATTTCCCTTTCTTCTTTTACTTGTTGGGAGCTTTCCCGTGTAAATAGTTTTTATTTCTTTTTCTTTCTTTGGGGGTTGAGAAGACCATATTGAAAATGCTTAGTGGCTCTTATATGCATGATTGTTTATTTAACTCAGAGCCCATATTACGTGTCTTCTCTCTTGAGTTGAATGCTTGCAGATCCCAGTTAGTCCAATGCACGTGCACTCTTATTATTATACACACCATTCGGTCGTGGAAGTGAAAGGCCATAATGATGATATATAATGTACTTAATGGGAAGAGAAAAGCTGGTATGAACTCGACCTCTCTTGTTTTTTTAAATATGATGATTCATCGTTCTTGATTTAGCTATTATGAAGTAAACATATTTGCAGTGACATTTAGAGATTATAGTTCCTTGTGACATGCTTGATTAGCTATGAGTTATAATGGTTTACCTTGCGTGCCAACATGCTATAAGAATGATTATGATGTGGTATGATGGGCTGGTATCCTCCTTTAAATGCATTGAGTGACTCGACTTGGCACATGTTCACGCATGTAGTTGAATCCAATCAACATAGCCTTCATGATATTTATGTTCATGGTGGATTATATCCTACTCATGCTTGTACTCGGTGTGAATTAATTTTAATGCATGCTTACGACTGTTGTCGCTCTCTCAGTTGGTCACTTCCCAGTCTTTTGCTAGCCTTCACCTGTACTAAGCGGGAATACTGCTTGTGCATCCAAACTCCTTAAACCCCAAAGTTGTTCCATATGAGTCCACTATACCTTCCTATATGCGGTATTTACCTGCCGTTCCAAGTAAATTTGTATGTGCCAAACTCTAAACCTTCAAATAAACATTCTGTTTTGCATTCTTGAATAGCTCATGTGTCAACTAGAGCTGCCCTTATCTTCCATGTTAGGCGGGTTATTATCAAGAGGAGTGGACTCCGCTCCTCATTCACGAGAAAATGGCTGGTATTCGGGATGCCCAGTCCCATGCTTTATGCAAACTAAATCAAAATAACTGCAAACAAAACTCCGCCTGGGACCCGTTGAATGTTGGAGGCACTCGTTGTTTTGAGCAAGCCATGGATTGATGCTTGTGGAGGAGGGGGAGTATAAACTTTACCATTCTGTTTGAGAACCGCCTATAATCTGTTTAGCATGGAAGATATCGTCATCTTTTAGTTGTTATGTTGACAATGAAAGTATGCCGCTCAAAATATAATTTATCTCTATTTCAAAACCGAGCTCTGGCACCTCTACAAATCCCTGCTTCCCTCTGCGAAGGGCCTATCTATTTACTTTTATGTTGAGTCATCACCCTTCTTATTAAAAAGCACCCGCTGGAGAGCACACTGTTGCTTTTATTCATTATAATTGGTTTATATTAGGTATGACTTGACTGGATCTCTTTTTACCATGAATTACAATGTTTAGTCAGTCCTTGATCTTTAAAGGTGCTCTGCATTTATGTTTTGCGGTCTCAGAAAGGGCTAGCGAGATGCCATTTTTGTTATATCATGTCATAATTATTTTGAGAAAGTGTTGTCATCCGAGTTTTATTATTATGGCTCGCTAGCTGATTATGTTATTGATAATAGTAATTGTGAGACCTACGTGTTATTGTGAGTATGGTTAGTTCATAATAATTGCTGAAACTTGAATGTTGGCTTTTCATGTTTACAACAACAAGAGCAAACAGAGTTTGTAGAAGTTTTTCTTTTTCTCTTTCAGTTTGTCAACTGAATTGCTTGAGGACAAGCAAGGGTTTAAGCTTGGGGGAGTTGATACGTCTCCGTCGTATCTACTTTTCCAAACACTTTTGCCCTTGTTTTGGACTCTAACTTGTATGATTTGAATGGAACTAACCCGGACTGACGTTGTTTTCAGCAGAATTGCCATGGTGTTGTTTTATGTGCAGAAAACAAAAGTTCTCGGAATGACCTGAAACTCCACGGAATATCTTAGAATAAATAATAAAAAATCCTCGCCAAAGATGAAGACCAGGGGGGCCACACCCTGTTCACGAGGGTGGGGGGCGCGCCCCTCCCCCCTGGGCGCGCCTCCCTACCTCGTGGGCCCCCTGGTGGCCCTCCGACGCCAACTCCAACTCCATATATTGGCTTTCGGGGAGAAAAAAATCAGAGAGAAAGTTTCATCGCGTTTTACGATACGGAGCCGCCGCCAAGCCCTAATCTCTCTCGGGAGGGCTGATCTGGAGTCCGTTCGGGGCTCCGGAGAGGGGGATTCGTCGCCGTCGTCATCATCAACCATCCTCCATCACCAATTTCATGATGCTCACCGCCGTGCGTGAGTAATTGCACCATAGGCTTGCTGGACGGTGATGGGTTGGATAAGATTTATCATGTAATCAAGTTAGTTTTGTTAGGGTTTGATCCCTAGTATCCATTATGTTTTGAGATTGATGTTGTGATGACTTTGCTATGCTTAATGCTTGTCACTAGGGCCCGAGTGCCATGATTTCAGATCTGAACCTATTATGTTTTCATGAATATATGTGTGTTCTAGATCCTATCTTGCAAGTCTATAGTCACCTACTATGTGTTATGATCCGGCAACACCGAAGTGAAAATAATCGGGACCACTCCCGATGATTACCATAGTTTGAGGAGTTCATGTATTCACTATGTGCTAATGCTTTGTTCCGGTTCTCTATTAAAAGGAGGCCTTAATATCCCATAGTTTCCATTAGGACCCCGCTGCCACAGGAGGGTAGGACAAAAGATGGCATGCAAGTTCTTTTCCATAAGCACGTATGACTATATACGGAATACATGCCTACATTACATTGATGAACTGGAGCTAGTTCTGTGTCACCCTATGTTATAACTGTTACATGACGAACCACATTCGGCATAGTTATCCATCGTTGATCCGGTGCCTACGAGTTTTCCATATACTGGTTTACACTTATTTACTTTTCCATTGCTACTGTTACAATCACTACAAAATACCAAAAACATTACTTTTGCTGTCTTTACTTTTGTTACCATTACCACCACTATCATATTACTTTGCTACTAAACACTTTGCTGCAGATACTATGTTTCCAGGTGTGGTTGAATTGACAACTCAGCTGCTAATACTTGAGAATATTCTTTGGCTCCCCTTGTGTCGAATCAACAAATTTGGGTTGAATACTCTACCCTCGAAAACTGTTGCGATCCCCTATACTTGTGGGTTATCATCCATCACGTCATTCTCCTAATGATGTGATCTCGTTCATCAAATGAAAACACATGTCCATGGCTAGAAAACTTAACCATCTTTGATCAACGAGCTAGTCAAGTAGAGGCATACTAGGGACACGGTGTTTTGTCTATGTATTCACACATCTATCAAGTTTCCGGTTAATACAATTCTAGCATGAATAATAAACATTTATCATGAATAAGGAAATATAAATAACAACTTTATTATTGCATTTAAGGCATATTTCCTTCAGTCTCCCACTTGCACTAGAGTCAATAATCCAGATTACATAGTAATGATTCTAACACCCATGGAGTCTTGGTGCAGATCATGTTTTGCTCGTGCAAGAGGCTTAGTCCACGGGTCTACCACATTCAGATCCGTATGTATTTTGCAAATCTCTATGTCCCCCTCCTTGACCAAATCTCGGATGGAGTTGAAGCATCTCTTGATGTGTTTGGTATTTTGTGAAAGCTGGATTCCTTCGCCAAGGCAATTGCTCCAGTATTGTCACAAAAGACTTTCATTGGACCCGATGCACTAGGTATTACACCTAGATCGGATATGAACTCCTTCATCCAGACTCCTTCTTTTGCTGCTTCTGAAGCAGCTATGTACTCCACTTCACACGTAGATCCCGTCACGACGCTCTGCTTGGAACTGCATCAATTGATAGCTCCACCATTGAATATAAATATGTATCCGGTTTGTGACTTAGAGCCATACGGATCAGTGTCAAAGCTAGCATCGACGTAACCACTTACGACAAGCTCTTTGTCACCTCCATAAACGAGAAACATATCCCTAGTCCTTTTCAGGTACTTTAGGATGTTCTTGACCATTGTCCAGTGATCCACTCCTGGATTACTTTGATACCTTCCTGCTAAACTTATAGCAAGGCACACATCAGGTCTGGTACACAACATAGCATACATTGGAGACAAAAGTGTGGGAGGTTTGCGGAAGTCTGGACATCCGAAGCGTAGGACTCCGACACCCTCGGCCCACCCAATCCTTCCTCCCGGTCCTATTTCCTTCCACTCTGCCCCTTCTCCCCCTTGATACGTCTCCAACATATCTACTTTTCCAAACACTTTTGCCCTTATTTTGGACTCTAACTTGCATGATTTGAATGAATCTAACCCGGACTGACACTGTTTTTAGTAGAACTGTCATGATGTTGTTTTATGTGTAGAAAAGAAAAGTTCTCGGAATGTCCTGAAAATCCACAGAGGCACTTTTTGGAATTAATAAGAATTTCTGGGTGAAAGAAATACACCAGGGGGCCCAGGGCCTGTCCACGAGACAGGCGGGCGCTCCCCCCTATAGGGCGCGTCCCCCTATCTCGTGGGCCCCCTGGACCTCCACCGACCTCAACTCCAACTCCATATATTCACGTTCGGGGAGAAAAAAATTAGAGAAAAAGTTTCATCATGTTTTACGACACAGAGCCACTGCCAAGCCCTAATCTCTCTTGGGAGGGCTGATCTGGAGTCCGTTCGGGGCTCCGTAGAGGGGGGTTCGTCGCCGTCGTCATCATCAACCATCCTCCATCACCAATTTCATGAAGCTCACCGCCGTGCGTGAGTAATTTCATCGTAGGCTTGCTGGACGGTGATGGGTTGGATGAGATTTACCATGTAATCAAGTTAGTTTTGTGAGGGTTTATCCCTAGTATCCACTATGTTCTGAGATTGATGTTGCTATGACTTTGCTATGCTTAATGCTTGTCACTAGGGCCCGAGTGCCATGATTTCAGATCTGAACCTATTATGTTTTCATGAATATATGTGTGTTCTTGATCCTATCTTGCAAGTCTATAGTCACCTATTATGTGTTATGATCCGACAACCCCGAAGTGACAATAATCGGGATACTTCTCGGTGATGACCGTAGTTTGAGGAGTTCATATTTTCACTATGTGCTAATGCTTTGTTTCAGTTCTCTATTAAAAGGAGGCGTTACTATCCCTTAGTTTTCGCTAGGACCCCGCTACCACGAGAGGGTAGGACAAAAGATGTCATGCAAGTTCTTTTCCATAAGCACGTATGACTATTTACAGAATACATGCCTACATTACATTGATGAACTGGAGCTAGTTCTATGTCACCCTATGTTATAGCTATTACATGAGGAATCGCATCTGGCATAATTATCCATCACTGATCCATTGCCTACGAGCTTTTCACATATTGTTCTTTGCTTATTTACTTTTCCGTTGCTACTGTTACAACTACTACAAAAACCCAAAAACTATTATCTTTACTTTTGCCACCGTTACCTTTACTATCATACTACTTTGCTACTAAATACTTTGCTGCAGATACTAAGTTATCCAGGTGTGGTTGAATTGACAACTCAACTTCTAATACTCAAGAATATTCTTTGGCTCCCCTTGTGTCGAATCAGTAAATTTGGGTTGAATACTTTACCCTCGAAAGCTGTTGCGATCCCCTACACTTGTGGGTTATCATAAACTTGGGATTTATATCTGTTGATCACTATGAAGAACTTGAAAGACGACCGAACTACTATTTTGCCCTCAACTACGAGGGGAGGTAAGGAACCGCCATCTAGTTCTGCACTAGATTCTCCTTCCGTTATTAGTAGGCTTGCGACACCTAAACCTGCTACTGCTTTGAACTCTGATATGTCGCATGTTATTGATGATGCTACTTCTGCTATGCATGATGAAACTACTTATGTGCTTGATACTACTTTGCCATTAGGTGAATTTCTTGATGAACAACTTGCTAGAGTTAGGGGGAATGAAATTACTGAAAAACCTATTATTGATGATAGTGATGATGAAGGTTCTCCCAATTATTATGTATTGCCTGTTGTTCCTAAGAGTTATGTTATGAATCAAGAAGCTGCTAGGGAAATCTTTGCTTGCAATGATAGATATGATCTTAAGGAGTTATTAGCTAAATGGAAGCAGTAGTCTCTTAATGCTAGAATGAAACCTGACCCTGCTTTTGCTACTTCGCCTATCTGTGTTACTGATAAGGATTATGAATTCTCTATTGATCCTGAAATTATTACTTTAGTTGAATCTGATCCTTTTTATGGCCTTGAATCTGAAACTGTTGTGGCACATCTTACCAAGTTGAATGATATAGCCACCCTATTTACTAATGATGAGAAGTCTCACTATTTTTGTATCCTTAAGATATTTCCGTTCTCATTAAAGGGTGATGCTAAGACTTGGTATAATTCTCTTGCTCCTGGTTGTGTGCGTAGTCCCCATGATATGATTTATTACTTCTCTGCTAAATATTTCCCTGCTCATAAGAAACAAGCTGCCTTACGGGAAATATATAATTTTGTGCAAATCAAAGAAGAGAGTCTCCCACAAGCTTGGGGGAGGCTTCTCCGGTTACTTAATGCTTTGCCTGATCATCCTCTTAAGAAAAATGAAATACCTGATATCTTTTATAATGGACTAACCGATGCTTCCAAGGACTACTTGGATAGTTGTGATGGTTGTGTTTTCAGGGAAAGAACAGTCGACGAAGCTGAAATACTATTGAAAGGATCGATATAGTTGACTAGAGGGGGGTCAATAGGCAACTAACAATTTTTAGCTTTTCTTTACCAAATTAAACTTTGCATCAAAGTAGGTTGTCTAGATATGCAACTAGGTGAACAACCTATATGATGCAACAACAACAAACACACGAGCAAGCAAGGGATACAACACAAGTAAGCTTACAAAAGTAAAGGCGCGAGATAACCAAGAGTGGAGCCGGTGGAGACGAGGATGTGTTACCGAAGTTCCTTCCTTTTGAGGGGAAGTACGTCTCCGTTGGAGCGGTGTGGAGGCATAATGCTCCCCAAGAAGCCACTAGGGCCACCGTATTCTCCTCATGCCCTCACACAATGCGAGATGTCGTGATTCCACTATTGGTGCCCTTGAAGGCGGCGACCGAACCTTTACAAACAAGGTTGGGGCAATCTCCACAACTTAATTGGAGGCTCCCAACAACACCATGAAGCTTCACCACAATGGACTATGGCTCCGAGGTGATCTCAACCGTCTAGGGTGCTCAAACACCCAAGAGTAACAAGATCCGCTAGGGATAAGTGGGGGGAATCAAATCTCTCTTGGTGGAAGTGTAGATCGAGGCCTTCTCAACTAATTCCGAGCAAATCAACAAGTTTGATTGGCTAGGGAGAGAGATCGGGCGAAAATGGAGCTTGGAGCAACAACGGAGCTTGGAGGTGGAAGAGGTAGTCAACTAGAGGTAGGAGACACCCCTTTTATAGTCAAGGAAAAGATCCAACCGTTATCCACATGTCCAGCCTGCGACATGCGGTACTACCGCTCCTGGAGCGCGGTACTACCGCAAGGCACCGCGGTACTACCATGAGTGACCACGGTACTTCCGCGGCAGCAGCAGAGACTAGGACATGCTTGACTGAGAGCAGTACTTCCGCTAGCGCGGTACTACCGCTCCCCCTTGCGGTACTACCGCAAGGCAGGAAAGCCCTAGCCCACAAAGAGCGCGGATGAATAAAAATACATCCGTGCCTACTTCCACTGGAAACGAAACAGTGCAAAAATCCGATGCGGTACTACCGCTAGGGAGCGGTACTATCGTATCCCAGCTGAACCAGGCCGCGTGCGGTACTACCACGCACAAAGCGCGGTACTACCGTGGAGGTGCGGATGTAAAAAATTACATCCGCTCCTACTACCGCAACGCAGCGGTACTAGGCATGAGGGCCACGGTACTACGACTCCAAGGGAGCAGTACTACCGTGGGCACCCGCGGTACTACCGTGCTGGACGAGCGGTACTACCGTGGGGGCGCGGATGTAAAAAATTACATCCGCCCCTACTACTGTACCGGAGCGGCACTTGGCCTGGGAGCCGCGGTACTAAGACTCCAGAGGAGCGGTACTACCGTGGGCTCCAGCGGTACTACCGCAGGTGCTTGCGGTACTACCGCTCCAGGGAGCAGTACTACTGCAAGTTCAGCAGTAGCCGCCGGAAAAAGCACAAAGAGGATAACAGAGGGAAGATCCAAAGTGCAAAGGAAAGGTGGAGGCAAGGAGGGAAACATGTACGTGATGATTCCACCCGAACCTTTCCGACATGGACCCCCTCTTAATAGTACGGTCCTCCTACGACTCAAATCCACCAAAAAGAAACGTAGAACAATGCCGTCTTCAGTAGTCTTCGAGGGGCACCGAATCGTCTCGTGCCTAGTGATGAAGCATCTGAGGAACTCAAGGCACACGATTAGTCCGCAAAAGCATTGTCATCAATCACCAAAACACCTTAGGGATAAATATGCCCTTACAACTATTGAATAATATCTTGACTAATGAAAATAATTGGACTCTTCCAGAGCCAATTCCTGAAGTAATTCCTGAACCAATTGAGCCAACTCCTGAGCCTATTCCTAAACCCACTCCGAAGAAGAGAGGTGTTTTATTTCTCAGTCCTGAAGATATGCAAGAGGCAAAGAAATCAATGAAAGAAAAAGGTATTAAAGCTGAAGATGTTAAGAATTTACCTCCTATTGAAGAAATACATGGTCTTAATATACCGCCTGAAGAACCACATTGTCTTGATAACCCGACACAGGTAGTAAAGGTAAATTCTCTCTATAGATATGATAAAGTTGAAATACCCTCTACTAAATTTCATAGCCCATGCTTAAATGAATTTGATGACTTTATGGCTAGACAAGAAAGTTTTAATGCTTATGTTGGTAGAGAGTTAAAGAATAATGCTTTCGAGATAGGACGTGTAAGTGATAATCTGGCTAGAGATAAAGGTGAACTTCACCTCATTAGCAAATATGCTTCTATGGTTGCTACTCAAGCTGAGCAAGTACTTAAAGCTCAAAATGATTTGCTTGATGAATTAAATAATAAAAATGACTTTGCTGTTAGAGTGGCTACTAGAACTGGTAGAATGACTTAGGAACCTTTGTATCCTGAAGGCCACCCTAAAAGAATCAAGCAAGATTCTCAGAGAAATAATTTAGAGGCACCTAGTTCTTCTAAAAAGAATAAAAATAAAGATGATAGAACTTTGCATGCTTCTAGTGAACCTACTGTAGACACACCTGAGAACCCCAATTATATTTCTATCTTTGATGCTGAAAATCAATCAGGTGATGAACATGAACCTAGTGATAATGTTAATGATAATGTTCATGTTGATGCTCAACCTAGCAAAAACAATGATGTAGAGATTGAACCTGCTGTTGATCTTGATAACCCACAATCAAAGAATCAACGTTATGATAAGAGAGATTTTGTTGCTAGGAAGCACGGTAAAGAAAGAGAACCATGGGTTCAGAAACCCATGCCCTTTCCTCCTAAACCATCCAAGACAAAGGATGATGAGGATCTTGAGCGCTTTGCTGAAATGATTAGACCTATTTTCTTACGTATGCGCTTAACTGATATGCTTAAAGTGAATCCTTATGCTAAGTATATGAAGGATATCATCACAAATAAAAGAAAGATACCGGAAGCTAAAATTTCCACCATGCTTGCTAATTACACTTTTAAGGGTGGAATACCAAAGAAACTTGGAGATTCGGGTGTACCAACTATACCATGTTCCATTAAAAGAAATTATGTTAGAACTGCTTTATGTGATCTTGGAGCCAGTGTTAGTGTTATGCCTCTCTCTTTACATCATAGACTTGAATTGAATAAGTTGACACCCACTGAAATATCTTTGAAAATGGCTAATAAATCAACTGCTATACCTGTCGGTATTTGTGAGGACGTGTCTGTTGTGCTTGCAAATGTCACTATCTTAACGGACTTTGTTATTCTTGATATTCCCGAGGACGATAGTATGTATATTATCCTTGGTAGACCTTTTCTTAATACTGCAGGGGCTGTTATTGATTGCAACAAAGGCAATGTCACTTTTCATGTTAATGGTAATGATCATACGGTACACTTTCCGAGGAAACAATCTCAAGTTCATAGCATCAATTCTATTGGAAAAGTTCCAACTATTATTATTGGAGGTTTTGAATTTCCTCTCCCTACTGTCAAGAAAAGGTATGATATTCTTATTGTTGGGGATTTTCATATCCCCGTTGAGGTAACTTAGTGTTATTCGAAATTTCTCTGGTTCCGTGTTATTCGGAATGAGTTTGCTAACAAGACTTGATCAACCTTGTTAGTGGATTCATTTTGATGATCACGAGATGGATGAAACTAGAAGGCACAACCTTGTGTACCCTCTTTTTACTTTCTGTTATTTAGAATAAAATAAAGCAAAATTAGTATTATCTGTCTGTTTTCTGAATTATCCGTGCACTAAAAAATAGTCCGAAAATAAAAGTACTCCAAATGCCCTACAAATTTAGTATGATTTTTTCTGGAATATTTGAGGATTTTAGGCACTGAAATCACTACAGGAGGGGCAAGCACCAGGCCACGAGAGTGGAGCCCCCCCCCCCCTATAGGGCACGCCCCCTGTCTCGTGAGCCCCTGGTGGCCCCCTCCACTTATGCCAGCACCCACACACTTCATCTTCTACCCAAAAAAATCCCCATCCAGCTCAAGCACGACTTCTAGCTTGTATTGATGCGATTTTCGATCTCCTTGCTCAAAGCTCCATTCACAAAACTGCTTTGGGAGATTGTTGCTTGGTATGTGACTCCTCCATTGGTCCAATTAGTTTTTATTCTAGTGCTTTATTCATTGCAAATTTTTGCTACATAGGTGACCATGTTCTTGAGCTTGCATGTTAAATTTTTTAGGTCCCAAGCAATTCCAATGCATGATATAGGCTCTAGGCACTTATAGGAGTAGTTGCTATCAATCTTGTTTAGTTTTATTCACTTTTGTTTTGAAGTTACTAAAATTTCAGAAATTTTCAGAAAAAGAATTATGCTTAGAAGAATGTACCAAGGTGGTTCCTCGGCAAAGAAAGGGCCAAGGATTGCTATACGTGAGCAAGATGTTGAATTGCCGAGGGACGCAAATGTACGAGCTTGTGAGTGGCCATCCGATGATTTTATGGTCGAAGCAGGCTTCAAGGAGGAATTTGATGCGTATGTGCGTAATGCCGAGCTAGAGGACTTCTTACAAGATAAGTGTTCTCAGTACTATCAATTGACTGATTCCTTTGTGCGGAGGTTCCAATATATCTGTGCGCGTAATTATCCTAGTGTCATGTTTAATATTTATGATACATCTTATACCATGGATTTAGAGGATTTCACAACTACTTGCAAACTCCCGCAGTGGGGTAATATTAATGATCCTCGCAAATCTGAATTTAGAGATTTTCTTGCTAGTATTACTGTGGGAGAATCTAGGGACATAGCACAAGCCACCATAGGGAGCATTCATTTTCCTGCTATACATTATTTTGCTCTCTTTATTGGTAGATGCATTAACGGTAAAGACGAAGCTTGTCACATGTGTGTCCCTGATCTGTGTGTCCTCAAGAGTGTTGTTTCAAGTTATAAAGGTTATAACTTGGGGGCAATAGTTGCACGTAGGTTGCAGAATAATAGTAGAAAGGGAGATTTATTTGGAGAAATTTATGCAACCCGTGTGGCTAATTTTCTTAATATAACCCCGCGAGAGGGGGATATAATTTTACCTCATGTTTATTTGGATAAAGAAGTTATGTTCAATCATCATTTTCTTGAGAGGAATGAACAATTCCTCCATTATAGACTAATCTATGACAGACGCAACGTCGTCCCTGTTACTCTTCCTGCTCCCTACCTTTTTGATTATCAGGCAAAAGGAAGATATGTTGTCACCAGGGAGGAAGCAGTCGAATACGAGAGGGGAGTGGAGGCAGCTCGCCAATACGCTGCAGCTCAGGAGGCGGTTACCGCTGCATCTCAGTACAACCCCGGTTTCACTTATGGATATCAGCCAGGCGGTCCTTGGTATTAGACCAACTTAGGCCAAAAGCCTAAGCTTGGGGGAGTATGTATTTCTCACTGACTTTACATTCATGTTCACACAATAGTCGTCGGTGCTCATACTCTTTCATTGTATTATCCATGCTAGTTTAAATTTATTTTTCTAGTTTTCTTCTTGTGTGTTTGATAAACTTTAAGAAAAACCAAAAAAATTAGTAGTTTAATTTCCATGCTTGTAGTAGAAATTGAAATGAAAACCCAAAAAGATTTCTAGTTCTTCTTCTTACTTGTTGGGAGCTTTCCCGTGTAAATAGTTTTCTTTTCTTTTCTTTCCTTTGGGGGTCAAGAAGACCATATTTAAAATGCTTAGTGGCTCTCATATGCATGATTGTTTATTTTACTTAGAGCCCATATTACCCTGTCTTCTCTCTTGATTTGAATGCTTGCAGATTCCAGCTTAGTCCAGTGCACGCGCACTCTTATTATTATATACATCGTTCGGTCGTGCAAGTGAAAGGCAATAATGACGATATATGATGGACTTATTGAGATGAGAAAAGCTGGTATGAACTCGACCTCTCTTGTTTTTGTAAATATGATGAGTTCATCGTTTCTGATTCAGCTTATTATGAAGTAAACATATTTGCAATGACATTTAGAGATTATAGTTGCTTGTGCCATGCTTGATTAGCTATGAGTTATAATGGTTTACCTTGCGTGCCAACATGCTATTAGAATGATTATGATGTGATATGATCGGATGGTATCCTCCTTTGAATGAATTGAGTGACTCGACTTGGCACATGTTCACGCATGTAGTTGAATCAAATAAACAAAGCCTTCATGATATTTATGTTCATGGTGGATTATATCCTACTTATGCTTGTACTCGGTGTGAATTTATTTTAATGCATGTTTATGACTGTTGTCGCTCTCTCAGTTGGTCGCTTCCCAGTCTTTTGCTAGCCTTCACCTGTACTAAGCGGGAATACTGCTTGTGCATCCACACTCCTTAAACCCCAAAGTTGTTCCATATGAGTCCACCATACCTTCCTATATGCGGTATTTACCCGCCGTTCCAAGTAAATTTTTATGTGCCAAACTCCAAACCTTCAAATGAAATTCTGATTTGTATGCTCGAGCACCTCATGTTACAACTAGGGCTGCATATATCTTCCATGCTAGGTGGGCTATTCTCAAGAGGAGTGGACTTCGCTCCTCATTCACGAGAAAGGGCCGGTAACCAGGATGCCCAGTCCCATGATCCAAAAAGATCAAAGCAAATCAAAATAATTAAACAAAACTCCCCCAGGGCTGTTGTTAGTTGGAGGCACTCGTTGTTTCGAGCAAGTCATGGATTGATGCTTGTTGGTGGTTGGGGGAGTATAAACCTTTACCATTCTGTTTGGGAACTGCCTATAATGCATGTAGTATGAAAGATACAACCATCTCATAGTTGTTGCGTTGACAGCGAAAGTATGCCGCTCAAAATGTTATTCAATCTCTATTTTAAAATCGAGCTCTGGCACCTCTACAAATCCCTGCTTCCCTCTGCGAAGGGCCTATCTATTTACTTTTATGTTGAGTCATCACCCCTCTTATAAAAAGCACCCGCTGGAGAGCACACTATCATTTGCATTCATTACTATTGGTTTATATTGGGTATGACTTGACTGGATCTCTTTTACCATGAATTACAATGTTTAGTCAGTCCTTGATCTTTAAAGGTGCTCTGTATTTATGTTTTGCGGTCTCAGAAAGGGCTAGCGAGATACCATTTTTTTACATCATGTTATGATTGTTTTGAGAAAATGTTGTCATCCGAGTTTTATTATTATGGCTCGCTAGCTGATTATGTTATTGATATGAGCAATTGTCAGACCTACGTGTTATTGTGAGTATGGTTAGTTCATGATATTTGCTGAAACTTGAATGCTGGCTTTTCATGTTTACAACAACAAGAGCAAACAGAGTTTGTAAAAGTTTTTTTCTTTATCACTTTCAGTTTATCAACTGAATTGCTTGAGGACAAGCAAAGGTTTAAGCTTGGGGGAGTTGATACGTCTCCAACGTATCTACTTTTCCAAACACTTTTGCCCTTGTTTTGGACTCTAACTTGCATGATTTGAATGAAACTAACCCGGACTGACGCTGTTTTCAGCAGAACTGCCATATTGTTGTTTTATGTGTAGAAAAGAAAAGTTCTCGGAATGTCCTGAAAATCCACGGAAGCACTTTTTGGAATTAATAAGAATTTCTGGGCGAAAGAAATACACCAGGGGGGCCAGGGCGTGTCCACGAGACAGGGGGGCGCCCCCCCCCCCCCCCTTGTAGGGCGCGCCCCCCTATCTCGTGGGCCCCCTGGACCTCCACCGACCTCAACTCCAACTCCATATATTCACGTTCGGGGAGAAAAAAATCAGAGAAAAAGTTTCATCGCGTTTTACGACACGGAGCCGCCGCCAAGCCCTAATCTCTCTCGGGAGGGCTGATCTGGAGTCCGTTCGGGGCTCCGGAGAGGGGGATTCGTCACCGTCGTCGTCATCAACCATCCTCCGTCACCAATTTCATGATGCTCACCGCCGTGCGTGAGTAATTTCATCGTAGGCTTGCTGGACGGTGATGGGTTGGATGAGATTTACCATGTAATCAAGTTAGTTTTGCTAGGGTTTGATCCCTAGTATCCACTATGTTCTGAGATTGATGTTGCTATGACTTTGCTATGCTTAAAGCTTGTCACTAGGGCCCGAGTGCCATGATTTCAGATCTGAACCTATTATGTTTTCATGAATATATGTGTGTTCTTGATCCTATCTTGCAAGTCTATAGTCACCTACTATGTGTTATGATCCGACAACCCCGAAGTGACAATAATCGGGATACTTCTCGGTGATGACCGTAGTTTGAGGAGTTCATGTTTTCACTATGTGCTAATGCTTTGTTCCGATTCTCTATTAAAAGGAGGCCTTAATATCCCTTAGTTTCCGCTAGGACCCCGCTGCCACGGGAGGGTAGGACAAAAGATGTCATGCAAGTTCTTTTCCATAAGCACGTATGACTATTTACGGAATACATGCATACATTATGTTGATGAACTGGAGCTAGTTCTATGTCACCCTATGTTATAGCTATTACATGAGGAATCGCATCCGGCATAATTATCCATCACTGATCCATTGCCTACGAGCTTTTCACATATTGTTCTTCGTTTATTTACTTTTCCGTTGCTACTGTTACAACTACTACAAAAACCCAAAAACTATTATCTTTACTTTTGCCACCGTTACCTTTACTATCATACTACTTTGCTACTAAATACTTTGCTACAAATACTAAGTTATCCAGGTGTGGTTGAATTGACAATTCAACTGCTAATACTCAAGAATATTCTTTGGCTTCCCTTGTGTCAAATGAATAAATTTGGGTTGAATACTTTACCCTCGAAAGCTGTTGCGATCCCCTACACTTTTGGGTTATCACCCCTTACTTTGCATCCGCATCCTCCACCTCCACCGCCACTGTTGTTCGTCTCCGGTCGCTACAAAGGCATTGTCGGACGTCCGCAACCAGCACCGACGCGCATGTTCGCCGTTCCGACAGAGGTTTCAGCCCTGGAGCCATTTGTATCCAGGTACACTCCGCTCCTTGTTGACGATCTTCATTGCGCACACCATGCCCGACAGGTGTTCGGTCAAATGTCATTGAGTTTATTTTCAAATGTTATGTCGTTTCTTAGAGTACGAAGGATGGTGAGCTACGCAACCATGGAGGATGAGTTGGTGTGTGATGCCTGACTGGCCGTATCCGCGGATTTCATCGGCAGAACCAGAGGGCCGCCCTTCTGGGAGCAAGTGCATGAAAAAGTTCACGCAGGAAATCAGATTGCACCCTACGGCGTGTACATCATGCGACCACACAACATGAGGTCGTTGTCGTAACGCTGGCACCCTATCCAGGTCAGCATCATCAAGTACTGCAACTTGATTAGTCAGCTCGAGGCAAGGTGGCCATTGCACGCGGGCATGAATGAGATGGTATGTTTTACTTCTCTTGCTAAACTTGTTGATTGATTCATTCACTCGATGTTGGTCTACACACTATATGTAGCCCGCACGAGCCGTCGTGCTGGCCATTTACGTGCACACACTGCTGAATGAAGTTGAAGGGGAAGTATGTGTGGGAGGACATGATCCGTTCCTGAAAAATTTGTGCGGGATCTAGTCGAATTTGAGACCTTGTTGTACTAGACTTAATTTGCATGATATGTGTGAATGATTTGTGCTATTTTTTATCCGAACTTTGATGAATATATATGGGCCGATTTGAATGAATTTCATTCAGTTAGTTAAAATGCGGTTTGAAATGTATCTAGCGTTGTATCTATGTTGCATAATACTCCCTCCGTCCGAAAAAACTTGTCATCAAAATGGACAAAAAGGGGTGTATCTAGAACTAAAATACATCTAGATACATCCCCTTTTATTCATTTTGATGACAAGTATTTCCGGACGGAGGGAGTACTATAAAAGAGTTTTTTACACTAGAAACGCTGGAGGGAGTATTTTTTTTAGACTCGAGAGATTGTGGAAGATTAGGTAGCAGAGATAAATTGACAATCAGTCGCCGCGTGATTTGGTGTCGATCGTC
Organism: Triticum timopheevii; assembly: GCA_963921465.1. Classification (NCBI taxonomy): domain Eukaryota; kingdom Viridiplantae; phylum Streptophyta; class Magnoliopsida; order Poales; family Poaceae; genus Triticum; species Triticum timopheevii. Next base: position 62,796,294 of record OY997270.1, on the reverse strand, counting down.
TAATTTAGTCCTCAATCCTCGACAGAGAGCATTATTAGAAATTAAATAACTGTACGGAGGTGCATGGAGGGGCCAAAATTCATAAGTAACGGTTTTGTTTTGAGCTTGAACCAGCATTCTCTCCCTCTCAGAAAAAAGACGTTCAAAAAACAAAAGACGGATGGTACCGCATCAGACGGACCTCCTGGCGCCACCGATCCGGCGCGTCCGCGCCGCGCGAGCTTTCCCTCCGTCCGATGGCGCGGAGCTGGCGGGGGCCGCATGCTCCGTGATTTGCGGCACCGGCCGCAGCTGTCTTGGGCCCACCCTCTTCGCTTTGCTCTCTCCTCGAATCATGCGGTTGGATCTTGTGCGGGGGCGGTATGGTGAGCTGAAGTTAATAAGTGATCCCGCTGCACTGCGATTTGAGAAACGACACGCGCGAGCTGCTGGGCACACAGAGTTGGACGCGGCAGTGGATGTGAGAGGATACAGTTAAGCTGGCCATGGTCGGAGCTTTTGCTTTGGCAAAGACAAGCTCAGCTTTGCGTCCCCAACCATTTTTACCCAACGAGGAATAACCAAAGGCCTTGAGTAGAACTACCATACAAATGGGAAGAGGCAGGTAACAAACTAAACTGTAGTACGTCAGTAGCAACCACCAAGGAGCTACAAACTACACTGGAAAGAGGGGGCCTAAGAGCATCTAAGGCCGAACGCTCCAGGGGGGCAGTCCGGTCACAACATTTCGACCTAGACGGGCGTCTCAACCGGCCTCAAATGTCCGGGCTGACCAGCATCCCCCATATCCAGCCCAAATATGGGATGGATATGGGGGCGCCTAGGCGTATCTGGGCGTGTCCGCCGACCCTGCTGCAGGCCGTAGTGGTCCCACCTGCAGCGGCAGAAGCTCTGCCCCCTCTCATCGGTGCATCTAAATTTTAGTCCCACATCGCCGCGCGAGGCGGATGCCGACCGGCTTAAATAGCCACACTGGTGCATGGCAGCAAGCTTCTCTGTTGTTGTGTAGGTCTATCAATTCTCGTTGCATGAACAAGATAACTTGACACTAGACTGCATTTCATTAACTGATGGTTGTTCATCGAGTGTCAAGTTCGTCTCGTTCATGTACGTTGATACCCCTACTACAATGACATTAGATTTTTATCTTGTTCATCGATTTTTATCAACATATTGTGATTCATAAAAACCAGTACTTACATGAATGTTTCACTTGTCAAGGAGATAGACCCTGATTACTTAATAAATGATGCAATGATGTCATAAGCTTATCGCTTTTGGAGGACCCGGCTATTTAAGCCAGTCGACTAGCTCGTCACGCGGCGAGGTGGGACTAATACGGGTGTGAGAAATCTTAATTATGAGCAATTTTCGATGTGTTTTGACAGCCCAGCTGTCGCAAGACGAACGGGATGATGGTCATGCATGGCCTTGCATGGAATAGATGTTTGGAAATAGAGTATGTGGTTGCAAATGGTAAAATTTAAGGTCCGCCCGATCACTTTGTAACCTGCGGCTGTAGATGCTCTAAAGCTTCCAAAACCAGAACCCAACATCAACCTTAAGTTGATGGACATGTAGAATTGTCTGGATTTTATTGTCAAAGACGTGAGCGTTCCTTTCACGCCAAATAGCCCAAACCACCAAGACAAACAAGCAATCCAGTCTCTTCCTATCTATGTCGTGGTAGACGTCAGTCACAACACTCCACCATGGCAAGCTCCTGATATTCATGGCGGGTACGACAACTTGAAGGTTGGCCGACCGAAGAATAGAGCTCCATATGATGTTAGCAACGACACAACATGCAAACAGATGGTTGCATTTTTCTGTCGCGGAGTTACAAATCACACATTGAAAGTCCTTAGGTTGTTAATATTTTTATTTAATTTTTCCAACTAGGCATTATATACAATTATAACATTAGGTTTTAGCAAAATTCATCATGCATAAGTATCTAATTGTGCATACTTTCGATTTTTGAAACTTCTTAGAAGTATTATTAAAAGATGTCGACGCGTGATCATAAACATAATGTAAGCAACATTGGAATATATGAAAAATTGGATATCTGTATGTTTGATCATCGATTTTTGAAGAATCATTATTATTGACGAAAAACTTGCTACTCTCCACCACTTATTACAACATCAAGACATTTTAAAATTGAATAGACTAGATTTTGAAGTATCATGTGTGAGTGTCACTACATGTAACTTTGAAACGACATGCACTGTGCATGTAGCACGGCGATTTCAAAGGCTTTGGTTCATTTCATTCGTATAATTAACATCCACAAATCACGGGCCCGATAGATGACCTGATGGTGGTATTTTGAACCCGGAGTGTCCTTTTTTCTTTTTTTTAAAGAAGAAGAAGAAACAAGTCCAATAAAGAAGAAAGAAACAAGTCAGCATCATATATCAACTTTCTAGGCTGTCACGACGGCTCCGCTTTGAACTAATCATGCGGGTCAAACTCAAATCAATAATACTACAAGGACGCAGTACAAACTCGCGAGGATGATAACCCATATGGATGGAAAAGAAAACCAGGTACTCAAGCATAGCCAGGACGCACGCAACATAGAAAGAAGGTGCATTTGGCGTGGACCCAACAAGATACCGTCATCTTTTGACGATCTTCTAAATCGGTGCCAACTCCTCGTTTTCATGGCTTCGTAGCAGCACACGGGCATTGTGCTAGTTTATATAAATGACCTGACGACAGTATTTTGGACGAAGTGCGAGTGGGCGTATTTTTTTCTGAAAAAAGAGAAAGAAGATACAAGTATGTATACCTAATAACGATAATAAAAGAGAGAAACAAGTCAACATCATACATCAGCTTTGTGGGCTGTCACGACGGCTCCGTTTGGAACTCATCATGCGAGTCAAACTCATGAAATCAATAATACAAGGACGCACGTAGTACGTGAGAGGATCATTATCCATGTGGAAGGGAAGGGATGGAAGAGAAAACCACGTACTCTTGTAACCCCCATGCACTATACCGGCTGGTCCTGCCTTCTCAACCACAATGAGGACGCAACATGGAAAGAAAGAAGGTGCACTCGCGCGTGGACCTAGCCAGCCACCGAGCGAGTGAGAGAGAGTCGCCGGACGGAGGCCGGAGAGGCTATTCAAAGCTGCCACCCGCTGTACCCGGCACTAGCTAGCCCACTCCCCACTCCTTCCTTGAAGAAAGCACACAAAGAGAGAGGGAGAGAGAGAGAGGGGCAGAGCAAACCCCGCGCAGAAAACTGCCTCCTTCCCTCGCCCCCCGGCGGCTCGGCGCAAACCCCTCCTCCTCGCAAGCAAGATCCCCAAACCCCCGCAGGCCTGCTCCGCCCGCCCTCGCCCTCGCCGGATCAGCCCCATTGCGCCGCCACTCGCCGCCGCGCCCGGCCCGCCGCGTGGAGGAGGGCTCCGGTCCAGGCCGACGCACGCGCGCGCGCGCATTGCGGGGTCAGTTCTCGTGCGGATTTTCCATTTATTTCCAGCTCCTTCTTTTCCGCTGTTGAGGTTTCGCATCTTCCTGCTCAACCAGCCCGCGGGTGAAAATCAGGATTCTTCTCTCCTCGCTCCCTTCAAAGTATAGTACAGTGTTAGCTTAGCCGGTAGCAGACGCGTTCCAATCCGTCGCTGGGTGGTTCGGCTTGGAGATTAAACCATGGGTGGAGCAGTTGAGCGCCGCGAGAAGAAGAAGAAGAAGAAGGGAATTCGTTTCCGTGTCGTTTGGACTAGTAGTACAAACCAACGGAGTAATTAAGTAGGAGTACTACAGCTGTACTTGCATTGTTTATGTCTTGAGTCTTGACGATGGGGCCATGCAGGGCTTGCAATACTTGCATTGCGGTCGGGGGAACTAGCAGGAATAATAGCTAGAGTACTGTATTTTATTTGTGGCTGTAAAGTAGTAGGAGTACCATCTTATCTTTCGGTCCAAGTTACAACTGTACAGTACAGTAAAATATTAGTCCTAGATGCCCCAGTGTTGAGGGTTAAACAGGATTTGGATGCTGTGTTACTTTACTTTATCGAGCCTCCTGTCCTCTGTAGCCTAACCAACAATGGACAAGGGTGGACCACTTCCAACTGTAAAGCGGAAAAAATGCCTTGTTCGCTGATAAAGTTGCATTCTTGCCGTCCTCTCAGCTGTGCCCTTTATGCGGAATTCAACAAAGTGTTGTGTTGTAAAAAGAAGTTTGCTACGCTATCATTTTAATTTCATTCCTAGTGTAAGTTTTCCGTTGGGGGAGGCTTTTGTCCCCGCTCCTCATCACTGTCAGTGAGTAGTATATTATGCTGCTAATTTAATGGGTGGGAGGTTCATGAATCACGGCACATAATTTTGCCAACCACCTACAATTATGTCTGCCCCAGAAAGTTTGCTGGTGTGTAATCAACCATTTTGGTTCGTTGTGAGGCCCTAGTCTCTTTATCCTATTGCTTTCTTATTTACTGGGTTTTTACTGTGTGCTAAAAGATATTTGCACTCTTGATTATTTGTCCCTTGAAAGATGAGACTGTCTTATGTTTATCAGTTGTTTCACACAGAGCTGTAGGTTTTCAAGTATACTTAGGCCATATTTTATTGCTTATCCAGCCTGTTTCCACCTTTTGCATTCCTGGATTCGATTTCGCAACTTTAGCTCCGAGTCATTGTTCCATTGCCTTGTGCATCACTTTTAGCAGGAATAAATTCTCAAACGCTAATCTGTTATGCACATGTCGTGTTTAATGCAATTTTTGTGTTGACGAAAGGAAGTATTGTGTGAAAATTGCAGGGAATTTGTATCTTATAGATGACCTGGGCAGCAACCCTTGATTATGGGCGCAAGACAAAGAATGAGGACATACGCCCAGGGCCACTGCGTCCAGCAAATATCATAAGAAACAAATTTCCTACCTACAAGAATGGTTCAAACGGCATAGTGATCAAGCTGGCAGATGGCCCAGAAGTGCCGCCTCTCAAGGAGGTTGTTGCTAAGGAGACTGAGGAACTGCTGGATCGCCGTCAGCGCTTCTCAGTCCGTGAGCTTGCAATGAAGTTTGAGAAGGGACTCAACACTGCCACTCTGTTGTCTAAAGAGGTTCAGACCTTTGCATTCTTCTCAAACAGACCTTTTGTATTTAGTGCATGATTGCCTCCATGCCAATCAGTTTAGTTAATGAATTTATTTATTTTTTAAGTTATGAATTTATTTTCTGATTGACTTGTTCAAATCATCAGGTTAAATGGAGACAAGTGGCTTTGTTGGAGCGAGACATTCTCCTGAAAAATCTGAAGAGTGTATTGGAGTCACTCAGAGGTCAAGTCACAGGCAAAACTAAGGACGAAATTGAGGAGTCCATTTCTATGGTTGGTTTCTTCGCATCCTATACTTCAGGCATTTTTCTTGTAGCTTCATCTTTCGTTTTAACTTTTATTTACACATCTAGTGATCATTAAAGCTGGCATGTTCTCATTTGATTAAAGTTATATGCTATTTTCCAGGTGGAAATTCTTGCAGTTCAGCTCTCCAAAAGAGAAGCCGAGTTGATTCAACAAAAAACGGAGGTCACAGAATTAGCGAAATCATTAAAGCTGGTATGTTCCAGTTTGTTTGTTTACACTTTCCAGTGCTGTAGCATTAGAATTTACAAACATGAGGTTTGATATGTTCCAGAATGAGAATCTATGTACTACAATAATGTCAAAGTTCTCAGTATCATGAATCCTTCATCTGGTAGTTCTACTACTTATAATTCACGACCGACTTAAATGCGTATTTGCTTTCTTACTTGGCAGTTTTTTTTCCTCGAGCACGCAGGAAAGCTGCGCATCATTATATTAAGCAGAAGAGAAATGAGCCTTAGTTGACAGTTATGTAGTAGAGAAGATCTTTCTTTTTATGAGATATATCTACAAAGGGGTGCAGTTTATTGCTTAAGTCGTGAAAAATAACTCGTACCTGCTTCTCTTGCCTAGCAAGAAGTTTTGGAGGTCGACTGAAAACATATAAAGACTGCATATTCAGTTAGGGAGTATACCCATTGATCCTAGTTTTAGGGATTTCGTTACCAAAGAAACATATTTATGTTAGTTGGGAAGGAATGCACACCTATCTAATTAGAGTAATGTTTGTTTTATCTTACAATAGAATATATGGAAAAAGAAATTTTGCGTCGATGCAACTTGATTACTATAGGGAAGAAAATATACATTACCACACAGCATTCCCCTCACAAGTTAGCTGCTTGTGTAAATGTGTAGTCGATATGTCTCAAGATTTTCACCTGATTTTCGAAATCTGGCTCCATCAGAAACATGCAATTAGTCAAGTGAGCATAGTGCGCTAATTTCTTAAGCAGGATTAGATTTTGTTTACACAATATCGAAAAAGAGACATCCAAGTATACATACTCGGATACTCCCATGCTCCTGCCTGTTGAGCTGCTCTCAACACCTTTTGTGCATTGTCATTTGTTTATAGTATTGATGTTTTTTTTGTCTTGCTCATAGGCTTCTGAAGATGCCAAGAGAATTGTTGAAGAAGAAAGAGTTAATGCCAATACGGAGGTAGAGAGCGCTAGGTCTGCAGTGCAAAGAGTCCAAGAAGCACTTCAGGAGCATGAGAAGATGTCCAAAACAACTGGGAAGCAAGTACGTAGATATTATTTTATTTAAAAGCTTCTCACCTTCCTCAATTGTTACTTACCAGTTACTGCAATGCTACAAGCTAGGTCATACAGTGAAGTTTGATTACTTTAACCGTTCTTTTACTTGTCCTTCCTCTTATGTTGTTGCTTACTTGCTTACATACTGTATTCTGGCAAGCTATTTTCCTTGGCTGAATTGGTACATACATAATCTGCATAGTAATTCTGAAGGTTTGTTCATTTTTTTGTGGCAATACATACATTGTCATAAATTTTGAAGTAATGAAAGGTACCTTTTGTGCATCTGTGCAATTTGAGATGATATAATCCAATATCATGCATACTAAGCTTAGCACTTTGCATTTTTCTTCTGAGAAACATAGCATTTTTATTTGTTGCTCCTCTATTTATCTTGGTTAGCTTTGAGGCTTCAGTTCCATTTGGTCCAATACTTGATTCTAGTCCCGTGCTATATGCTTATTTATACATCCAGAGTTCCAGAGGTTGCTTTGCTTTCAATTCATCAATATGTCTCTGAGTTGTGACATTCATTTGCTGTTTGAAAGGATATGGAGGAACTAAAGAAAGAAGTTAGAGTGGCCAGGAGAATAAAAATGCTGCATTGCCCTAGCAAGGTAGAGTTTGTTATAATTATTCACAGCTTGATACACAAATTGGAATGTCAATTCTACTTCACATTCATTACTTCTCCAGGCAATGGATCTGGAAAATGAAATCAAAACTTTACGTAAGACGTTCACTGAGAAGTCCGTGGATTGTGTCAATCTTTTGAAAGAGGTAGGTGTTACCGATGCTAGCCTAAGATGTTTTTGTACTTATTCGGCATCGCTAGGCTAGTTTCAAAACATCTTCATATTCAATGTTCACATCGTCGCTGAAATCATTGAGTACAAATGTATTTATTTCACTAAGAATGCATGTTTGATATGACACACATACATCATATCTGTTATGGTATGTGGCTAGCAGTCTCAAACTCTTTTATTCCAAGTTTTCATCATCAGAAATACTTCCAGTGAGTAGAGAATTTTTTTAGAGCATAACAGAATACATGTTATATATATTACTGATTTGCAAGGTCTTTTTACCAGTTGGAACTGCACAAAAGACTAAAAGGAAACGACATTCCCGTGTTTGATTTGGAGGGTCTCCAGTGCTTAGGTTCAATGCTACACATAGTTTGTCAGAACGGTACTCCCATGGATTTGTCAAATATTTCAGTCCAGTGGTTCCGGATACACCCAAAAGAAAGCAACAAAGAGATTATTTCAGGTGGAGTCTCTCTCTCTCTCTCATTGCACTGTGATCTCGAAACCTCTCTAGTTAATTATTTTTCATATTATTGTCCTCTTGAACATAGCTGCTCAAAAAATAAAAAAATTGCTCTTCCATTTTCCTTGTTCTTTCGGTACCTCTATCTGTAAGCTATTGAGAAGGGAACAGGCAAGCATTGCCTGGTGAATTATGATTGTCAAGTTTTGGTCACTTCGTTAGGTTTGCCATATCGGCCAACCATTTTAATCTTCAACTCAAATTCAGATCCCTAGTGCTTCTCTAACATTTGTTGCCATGGAACTTCTGTAGGTGCCACAAGACCAGCATATGCTCCAGAGCCAAATGATGTTGGACGTTACATGCAAGCTGAAATCAGTTTTGGGAGTGAAACTGCAATAGCAAAGACAGCTGGGCTAGTAGACCCTGGTTTGTTTAACTGAACACATCTGTCAGGCATAAATATGTGCATCTCTTGTTTATTAGGCGACTAACATAAGCTTGATATCCTTAGCAGATGCTGGACTGGTGGATTACGTAGAGACACTCGTAAGAAAACCTGAAACTGAGTTCAATGTATGACCATACTATCCTTTCCAACTTTATGATATTTATTCTAACTATATGCAATGTAGGGATTTCAATTTGCAGAAATCTTTGTGGTGTTTTTACTTGTACCAAATAAGGAGTCTGTATAGGCATGACAAAGTTTGGCAGTGTAACAGTTCAAAGTTGTCATGCCTAGCAGTACTTGTTGTAGTGCCACCCGCCGCTCTTATTTTTAAAATTAAGACCACAAAACCACCTATGCATATCTTGAACTATTGTTTCTTAAGTTCCCAATGCTCTGCATCTCATTGCAGGTCATTGTGCTTCAGTTGAATGGAATTGAGCAGCCGAAAGAGGCTGTTCATGTTCTCAATGTGGGGAGATTGCGGATGAGACTTTCAAAAGGGAAGACAGTGGTTGCCAAAGAATTCTATTCCTCATCGATGCAGGTAGGCTGCAGCCACTCAACATCTTCTCTTTTTTTTTTCTTGTGGGGACATGTTCTGTTTCTCGGTTAGACAGTATCTGCAAACAGATCACAATGCTCATTATCGAAGTAGCTGTTATGATATTATTTTACATTAATTAATATAACATGTTCGTTTTCAACGTTTACAATGAAATTTGCAACAACATACTATTTCTTAAGTAGTCTGCCTCTCACAGCATTTTTGTTGTGTGTCAGCTATGTGGTGTTCGAGGTGGTGGGGAAGCAGCCTCACAGGCGATGTTTTGGCGGCCCCGGAGTGACCTCAGCTTCGCCGTTGCCTTTGAAACAGCGAGAGAGCGGAACACCGCCATCATGCTGGCGCGGCGATTCGCCATTGATTGCAATGTACGTGCCTCAGCTTCAGCATATCCACCACCGACGTGCAATGCTCGTGGCATGATTTTCCTTATTCATGGTTTGTTTTGCAGATCATCCTTGCAGGTCCGGGCGACAAGACTCCCTGGTGAAGGAGACGGCGCGCACTGGTGCTGGATGCTTGTGCCTCCAAACTCCGGTTTAAAAGGCGACCCTCGCAGAGCGGATCGTGATGTTGTACATTTTAGTGTATTTCATGATATGTGTGTAGCCTGTGGGTTTTGTTCCCCTGTGGCCTTGTGGTGGTAGCTCTCAGAGGCGGCACCGTGGGCATCGTTTTAGCCGCCTTGGTGTTGTTCTGACAACCTTCCGAGTGTTCATGTTGTTCTGCTTCACGGGCGTTGCGATATGTTGTTGCTAGCCGTTTCTCTCTTCTTTTTGATACTCCCATGCAAGGACAGTTAGCTATGTTTGACGTGTTACTATAAAAGAAATGTTTGATGTGTTCATCTCTAATCTTGCTAATTCTTTTGACAGTACTTGTGCTAACTACTGAGTGGTGGATGCATAACTGAATCTAAGGCAATGGCGGCGTTCGCTGCAAATTATCAAGAGATCTCAATGATCGAATCGTGATGCGATTTTTCTAGTTGAGTTGAGTTGAGCTGAGTTGGTGATGCAAGTTGATAGAGCAGGTCGTGGCATGTATTAGTTGGTGCAGCCATGTCACCTACTAATACTAATAGAAAACATGGTATCATTGAATGGGACTACAAATACTAGTTTAAAATGATGGACACGTCTAGTGGGTGGCGGGCTACCCACTAGTGCGATAGAGCGGCCAGCCAAAAAAGGTAACCGTCTCCCCCCCCCCCCCCCCCCCCCCGCGTACAGAAAAGGAAGGGGACATGGCAGCCACCAAACCGAGCGGATCGAGCGCCCACGCCCGCTCGCCCCCACGCGCCCAACAGAATCGCCCCCCCTCACGTGGCCAGCTGTCCCCAGCTAGCCCCCACGCCCCAGCCCCTCCCAGGCTGCCTTCTTCTTCTTCTGCACACCAGAAAGGGGATCCAACAGGACCTCCACAGGCCCTTCTTCCTCCTCCTGTACAGCCGCCATGGCAATCCAAGAGTAGAAGAAACTACTCCAAGGCCCTTCTACACGCCAGAAGGGATCCAAGGGCCTTCTTCCCCTTCCTGATCAGGCAAGTAACTCCCCTCTGCCCCTCTTCCTCCTCCTGTAGTGCATCTGTAAACCCCCTTCTCCATGGATCTATCAGCAAATCCATGGAGGAGCTGCACAGGCAGAAGGAGTGGATCTGCCACATCACCCCATTGTCAAACATCACACCACCACCCCCCACGCCCCCATGAGTGCATCTGCACACTAAACATGGTTTGAGATCAAGTTTAGTAGAAACTGAACATGTTTTCTAAACTGGAGGTGTTCAGCTAGCCAACTAAGATAGATTTTCTGGCCAACTGAAACATGTTTCTAGCTAACTCAACAAGGAAAAGTAGCCAAAAACTAAAATGCATTCTAGCAAGTTGTAGTTATTGCTTACAAATGAACACATTGACTATCCAAAGAGTATGTGCAACTAAAAATGCATATATGTGCAACTGAACATAGATCCCAGCCAACTGAATCCTGTGTTCTAGCAACTCAACATGCATGCTAGGCAAAACTGAACATGTATCATGAATCTATAACCTGCTTTCTGAGTGAACATTTTAGATAGGCTTCAGAAAACCCGAAGTATATGTGCAATAAAAACATGTTTTCTGGCCAAACTAAGCATGCATGTTGGCTAAACTGAAAAAAAATATCCTGGGCAACTGAGACATCTACTCTAGCCAACTGAACACATTGACTGACCAACTGAACATGCATGTTGGCCAAACTGAAAAAATGCATCCTGGCCAACTGAGACACCTATTCGAGCCAACTGAACACATTGACTGTCCAACTGAAACATGCATGCTGGCCAATTTAAAAAATGCATCCTGGCCAACTGAGACATCTATTCTAGCCAAAACAAAAAATCTGTAGTACGACAGCAAAAACACAAAAACTTTTGTCCATAGCTAATGAAGCCACAAACCATATTAAAATAGTCACGCATATAATCTTGTTCCACACATATATTCTGGTCCCACACCTATTGCAAAGCTATAGTGTAAAAATATGTTCAATATACTAGAAGTAAAAACAGAAACGGTTATAATCTGTCATCCAATTCTTCTTTCTTCTTTCACCTGGATTTTCCATCTCAAATGTAGCATCAAATTATGTCCAAATTATGTGCAGAAAAATCTGAATCAGCTCCTTGCCAAACAGAAAACCTGCGGATCATTGCAACAAACAGAGGGAAAAAAGTCAGAAAACTCTGTAGTAAAAAGAAGTCATGTTCTTGCCACCTATTTACTACAAACTGTGCAACTAACATAACTACCCTGTGCAAATAAAAAATGCATAACTGTTATAATAAAGTTTCTGCTATAGTCATGTAATTTTTGCAACTAAGATTGTCATAATGGTGTGCAACTGCCTATTTACTAAGTTTTTAGGTTGTTTGAAACACTCTTTCGTGGTTAACAACTGATGACATCACTTTCTACTTTTCTTATGTGTAAGGAGTGTGTGGCAGCATCCAACAAAAGGAAAAAAAATGCTTGATCTCAATGAGTTGCCTCCTGATCTCAATGAGCTTCCTCATGATATAGATCAGCAGCAACCCAGCATACCACAAGGAAATTGGATAGAAAATGGGCGATCTATTTACTACACGCAGGCAAGTCGTGATGGTAACCCTATGGGCCATGACAATGTGGCAGGACAGTCATCAACCCGTGGTGCCCATGTAGTGGTGTCTTTGCAGTCAAAGAGCCATACTCTTGATGACACGGGAACCGTGACAAATGTTCCTGGTCCAACCAGGACTGAGCTAGGAGCTGGGGTTGTTGACGGAGCTGTGCAAGGAGAAGAAGGAGAGGATGAGGCTGGTTCTCAACCTATGGTACCCTATGTTGGCATGAGGTTTGACAGCCTTCAAATTGCTAAGGATCACTACAACAGCTACACCCTACGGATGGGTTTCTCTGTCAAGATGAACAGCTCTAGGCGGACACCTCACACCAATGTATTGGTAAAACAACAGTTTTGCTGCAACAAGTTCAAGAAGCCCAAAGCTAATGATGGAGGAGCTGAGGCTCCTCTTGTCCTGGGCCCTATTCCAGATCCAAAACCTGCTGATAGTGATGAGAAAATGGAAGATGAACCTCCAATCTTTGCTGAAGAGGAGGTTGGTCCTAGTAAGAAGAAGAAGAAACGGAAACACGAGACAATAAAGCAGACCCAATGCAAGGCAAAAATGTTGGTGAAGCTGATAAATGGGCGATGGGAGGTGACGCACTTTGTTCGTGACCACAATCATCCGCTGGTGAACAAACATTCGTTGTCCAAATACTTGAGATCCCACCAAGGCATCTCAGCTGATGAAAAGGAGTTTTTGCGCATCTTGTATAACTACAACTTGACTACAAGTGTGTTTCTATATCCCTTACAGAATTAAGTTTCCCTCTAGGCAGTCCAGTGTGCAACTGTTATGGTACTCCTGTGCAACTGGTGTCCAACTTCCCATGGTGTTTCTATATCACTTTGGTGCTTGTTGTGCAACTAGATTACCTTCACTGTGCAACTACACAATGTCTTGTATGCAAAGTGCAAAATGTTTTTAAAAAGATGCAACTAGATTACCACTCTGCAACTAGACAGCTTATAAGCCAACTAGTTTCACTAAGGCAAGAAATAACTAGGCAGAAAAATAGTTAACTAAAGCCAGCCAGCTGAGTATGATAATTTGTACAACTAGGACAAACAAAAGGACTAGGACAAAAGAAATGCAAAACAGGAAGCAGAGCAACTTTGTGCAACTCAACAACATATAAACAACCAACCTAATACAAAACAGGAAGCAACCTAAGCATGACAACTAGTGCAAAAAAGCAAAACATGTGGACAGCCAACTAGTATATGGATGCAGCCAACTAATCAGGCAACTTGTGCAACTGAACGACGCATAGACAGCCAACCTAGCACAAAACAAAACAGCAAGCAAACTAAACAGGGCAACTAGTGTCCAATGTAGAACACATGGACAACCAACTAGTATAGTGATGCAGCCAACTCAGTAGGCAACTTGTGCAACTGAACAACGTGTAGACAACCAACTCGTACAAACAGTAAGCCAACTGACCAAGACAATTAGTGCAACTGCAGAGCATATGGACTATATGGATGCAGCCAACTGGGAAGAATTTTGTGCAACTAATCAAAAATATCTACCTATACAACAAGTTCAATCAGCCATTGCATTACACACAACATTGCGCACATCTAACAAACAACAACATAGAACTCGACATAGAACTTGAAGAAGGACTAGGAGAAATCATGAAGAGATCTCAAACCCCTGCCCTTAACAGCAGCAGCCTGGACAACGAACAACCGCTCTCCATCACCCTAAAATCGCACAACGGGCACCCTGGACGTGCATCCCCTGCTAGCTTTCAAACACCGTAGCAAAACGAGTACCCGTGCCCTACCCAACTACACCACTGTGCCATAGATCCTGACCACAGTTGGGGGCGTGCTACTAGAGAAAAGGCTCAACCGCATCAGAGGGAGAGATGTGCTAAATCGATCATAAGTTGGAGCAGTCCGCACCGTTCGAACACTAGGAAGCATCCCCTCACATTCTGGCGAATCCGCGACCCAGCGAGACGGAGAGAGGAAGGACAAGCAAGGAGAAGCAGAGCATACCTTTTATGCCGACGAGCACCAACGATTCCCTCCACGGAGAGCCACCCGCGAGCCCCCCGCCGACTTGAGGACTCCACCGTGCCTCCCCCGTATCGCGGCCCGTTCGGTTGAGACGCCAGGCGAGGACGAAGACTGAATGGGGAGAATGGGGAGAGAGGGGTTCAACACACGTACAACTTGGGGACGTCTCCTCCTTCTTGATCCAGCAAGGGGAGAGGAGAAGTTGAGGGAGAACTCTGACAGCACGACGGCATGGTGGTGATGGAGCTCGTGGTTCTCTGGCAGAGCTTCGCTAAGCACTACGGAGGAGGAGGAAGTGTTGGAGGAGGGAGGGGCTGCGCCAGGGGCAAGGGTGCGGCTGCCCTCTCTCTCCCTCACTATATATAGGGGTAAGGGGGGTTGGAGGAGGCACCGTAGGGTTCCCTAGGGGAGGGGTGGCGGCCACAGGGGAAACCCTAGATGGGTTTGGGTGCCCCCACCCCTAGGAAACTTGCCCCCAAGCCGGGAGGGGTGGCTGCCCTAGGGGAGGCGCCCCCACCTCTCCACGTTACATGAGATGGGGTGGGAGGGGCGCACAACCCCTTAGTGGGCTAATCTGCCCCTTCCCCTTGGCCCATAAGGCCCCCCAACGCTTGCCGGGGCCTCCGAAACACCTTTCGGTCATGCTGGTCGTCACCCGGTACTCCCAGAACAATTCCGGACTCCAATACCCTTCGTCCAATATATCGATCTTCACCTCCAGACCATTCTGGAGTTCCTCGTCACATATGGGATCTCATCCGGGACTCCGAACAACCTTCAGTAACCACATACTATTTCCCATAACAACTCTAGCGTCACCGAACCTTAAGTGTGTAGACCCTACGGGTTCAGGAACCATGTAGACATGACCGAGACACCTCTCCGGCCAATAACCAATAGCGGGATCTGGATACCCATATTGGCTCCCACATGTTCCATAATGATCTCATCGGATGAACCACGATGTTGGGGATTCAATCAATCCCGTATACAATTCCCTTTGTCGATCGGTATGTTACTTGCCCGAGATTCGATCGTCGGTATCCCAATACCTCGTTCAATCTCGTTACCGGCAAGTCACTTTACTCGTTCCATAATGCATGATCCCGTGACTAACTACTTAGCCACATTGAGCTCATTATGATGATGCATTACCAAGTGGGCCCAGAGATACCTCTCCGTCATACGGAGTGACAAATCCCAGTCTCGATTCATGCCAACCCAACAGACACTTTTGGAGATGCCTGTAGTGTACCTTTAGAGCCACCCAGTTACGTTGTGACGTTTGGTACACCCAAATCATTCCTACGGTATCCGGGAGTTGCGCAATCTCATGGTCTAAGGAAATGATACTTGACATTAGAAAAGCTTTAGCAAACGAACTACACGATCTTTGTGCTACGCTTAGGATTGGGTCTTGTCCATCACATCATTCTCCTAATGATGTGGTCCCGCTGTCAATGACATCTAATGTCCATGGTCAGGAAACCATGACCATCTATTGATGAACGAGCTAGTCAACTAGAGGCTCACTAGGGACATGTTGTGGTCTATGTATTCACACATGTATTACGGTTTCCAGTTAATACAATTATAGCATGAACAATAGACAATTATCATGAACAAGGAAATATAACAATAACCATTTTATTATTGCCTCTAGGGCATATTTCCAACGGTCTCCCACTTGCACTAGAGTCAGTAATCTAGTTCACATCACTATGTGATTGTAATGAATCCAATACCCATTGGGTTTGATCATATCTCGCTTGTGAGAGAGGTTATTAGTCAACGGGTCTGAATCTTTTAGATCTGTGTGTGCTTTACAAATCTCTATGTCATCTCTTATATGCAGCTACCACGCGCCATTTGGAACTATTCCAAATAACAGCTCTACTATACGAATCCGGTCTACTACTCAGAGTCATCCAGATTAGTGTCAAAGTTTGCATTGGCGTAACCCTTTACGACGAACTCTTTTACCACCTCCATAATTGAGAAAATTCCTTAGTCAAGTAGTCACTAAGGATAACCTTGACCGCTGTCCTGTGATCCATTCCTGGATCACACTTGTACCCCTTGACTGACTCATGGCAAGGCACACTTCAGGTGCGGTACACAACATAGCATACTATGGAGCCTACGTCTAAAGCATAGGGGACGACCTTCGTCCTTTCTCTCTCTTCTACCGTGGTCAGATCTTGAGTTTTACTCAATGTTCACACCTTATAACATAGCCAAGAACTCCTTCTTTGCTGATCTATTTGAACTCCTTCAAAATCTTGTCATGGTATGTATTCATTTGAAAGTACTATTAAGCGTTTTTGATCTATCCTTATAGATCTTGATGCTCAATGTTCAAGTAGCTTAATCCAGGTTTTCCATTGAAAAACACCTTTCAAACAACCCTATATGCTTTCCAGAAATTCTACATCATTTCCGATCAACACTATGTCAACAAAATATACTCATCAGAAATTTTATAGTGCTCCCACTCACTTCTTTGGAAATACAAGTTTCTCATAAACTTCGTATAAACGCAAAATCTTTGATCATCTCATCAAAGCGTATATTCCATCTCTGAGATGCTTACTCCAGTCCTTAGAAGGATTACTGGAGCTTTGCATACTTGTTAGCATCTTTCAGGATTAACAAAACCTTCTGGTTGTATCACATATAACCTTTCCTCAAGAAAATCGTCGAAGAAACAATGTTTTGACATCCTATCTGCAAGATTTCATAAATAATGCAGTAACTGCTAATATAATTCCAACAGACTCTTAGCATCACTACGAGTGAGAAAGTCTCATCGTAGTCAACTCCTTGAACTTGTCGGAAAACATCTTAGCGACAAGTCGTGCTTTCTTAATGGTGACACTTACCATCATTGTCCGTCTTCCTTTTAAAATCCATTTGTACTCAACAGCCTTACGACCATCAAGTAGTTCTTCCAAAGTCTACACTTTGTTTTATACATGGATCCTCTCTCGGATTTCATGGCCTCGAGCCATTTGTCGAAATCCAGGCCCACCATCGCTTCTACATAGCTCGTAGGTTCACTGTTGTCTAGCAACATGACCTCCAAGACAGGATTACGTACCACTCTAAAATAGTACGCATCCTTGTCGACCTACGAGGTTTGGTAGTGACTTGATCCGAAGTTTCATGATCAATATCATCAGCTTCCACTTCAATTGGTGTAGGAGCCATAGTAACAACTTCCTGTGTCCTGCTACACACTAGTTGAAGTGACGGTTCAATAAACTCATCAAGTCCCCACCATCCTCCCACTCAATTCTTTCGAGAGAAACTTTTCCTCAAGAAAGGACCCGATTCTAGAAATAATCCCTTTTGCTTCCGGATCTGAGACAGGAGGTATACCCAACTGTTTTGGGTGTCCTATGAAGATGCATTTATTCGTTTTGGGTTCGAGCTTATCAGCCTGAAACTTTTTTCACATAAGCGTCGCATCCCCAAACTTTTAAGAAATGACAGATTAGGTTTCTCTAAACCATAGTTCATACGGTGTCATCTCAACGGAATTGCGTGGTGCCCTATTTAAAGTGAATGCGGTTGTCTCTAATGCCTAACCCATAAACGATAGTGGTAATTCGATAAGAGACATCATGGTATGCACCATATCTAATAGGGTGCAGTTATGACGTTCGGACACACCATCACACTATGGTGTTCCAGGCGGTATTAGTTGTGAAACAATTTCCACAATGTCTTAATTGTGTGCCAAACTCGTAACTCAGATATTCATCTCTATGATCATATCATAGACATCTTATCCTCTTGTCACGACGATCTTCAACCTCACTCTAAAATTACTTGAACCTTTCAATAATTCAGACTCGTGTTTCATCAAGTAAATATACTTAGAATCTACTCAAATCATCTGTGAAGTAAGGAGCATAACGATATTCACTGCGTGCCTCAGCACTCATTGGATTGCACACATCAAATGTATTACTTCCAACAAGTTGCTCTCTCGTTTCATCTTACTGAAAAACGAGGCCTTTCAGTCAACTTGCCCATGTGGTATGATTTGCATGTCTCAAGTGATTCAAAATCAAGTGAGTCCAAACGATCCATCTGTATGGAGTTTCTTCATGCATATATACCAATAGACATGGTTCACATGTCTCAATCCTTTCAAAACGAGTGAGATCAAAGATCCATCAACATGGAGCTTCTTCATGCGTTTTATACCAATATGACTCAGATGGCAGTGCCACAAGTAGGTGGTACTATCATTACTATCTTATATCTTTTGGCATGAACAAGTGTACCACTACGATTGAGATTCAATAAACCATTCATTTTAGGTGAAGACCATTGAAGGTATTATTCAAATAAACAGAGTAACCATTATTCTCCTTAAATGAATAACCGTATCGCGATAAACATAATCCAATCATGTCTATGCTCAACGCAAACACCAAATAACAATTATTTAGGTTTAACACCAATCTCTACGGGAGAGGGAGCATGCGATGCTTGATTACATCAGCCTTGGAAATACTTCCAACACATATCGTCATCTCACCTTCAACTAGTCTTCGTTTATTCCGTAGCTTTTTATTTCGAGTTACTAACACTTAGCAACCAAACCGGTATTTAAATACCCTGGTGCTACTAGGAGTACTAGTAAAGTACACATCATAATGTATATCCAATATACTTCTGTCGACCTTGCCAGCCTTCTCATTTACAAAGTATCTAGGGTAGTTTCGCTTCAGTGATCGTTCCCCTTATTTCAGAAGCACTTAGTCTCGGGTTTGGGTTCAACCTTGGGTTTCTTCACTAGAGCAGCAACTGATTTGCGGTTTCATGAAGTATCCCTTCTTGCCCTTGCCCTTCTTGAAACTAGTGGTTATACCAACCATCAACAATTGATGCTCCTATTTGATTTCTACTTTTGTGGTGTCAAACATCGCGAATTGCTCAAGGATCATCATGTCTATCCCTGATATGTTATAGTTCAACACGAAGCTCTAATAGCTTGGTGGCAGTGACTATGAAGAACCATCACTATCTCATCTGGAAGATTAACTCCCGCTCGATTCAAGTGATTGTAGTACTCAGACAATCTGAGCACATGCTCAATGATTGAGCTTTTCTCCCTTAGTTTGCAGGCATAAGAAACTTGTCGGAGGTCTCATACCTCTTGACGTGGGCACGAGCCTGAAATCCTAATTTCAGCTCTTGGAACATCTCATATGTTCTGCAACATTTCAAAAATGTCTTTGGTGCCTTAATTCTAAACCGTTTAACATTATGCATTGAACTATCATGTAGTCATCAAAACGTGTATGTTAGATGTTCGCAACATCCACAAACGACGCTCGAGGTTCAGCACACCGAGCGGTGCATTAAGGACATAAGCCTTCTGTGCAGCAATGAAGACAATCCTCAGTTTACGGACCTAGTCCGCATAATTGCTACTATCAACTTTCAACTAAATTTTCTCTAGGAACATATCTAAAACAGTAGAACTAAAGCGCAAGTTACGACATAATTTGCAAAGACCTTTTGACTATGTTCATGATAATTAAGTTCATCTAATTATTTAATGAACTCCCACTTAGATAGACATCCCTCTAGTCATCTAAGTGATACATGATCCGAGTCAACTAGGCCGTGTCCGATCATCACGTGAGACGGACTAGTCATCATCGGTGAACATCTTCATGTTGATCGTATCTGCTATACGACTCATGTTCGACCTTTCGGTCTCTTGTGTTCCGAGGCCATGTCTGTATATGCTAGGCTCGTCAAGTCAACCTAAGTGTTTTGCTTGTGTAAATCTGGCTTACACCCGTTGTATTCGAACATTAGAATCTATCACACCTGATCATCACGCGGTGCTTCGAAACAATGAACCTTCGCAACGATGCACAGTTAGGGGAAACACTTTCTTGAAATTTTAGCGAGGGATCATCTTATTTATGCTACTGTCGTTCTAAGCAAATAAGATGCAAAAACATGATAAACATCTCATGCAATCAAATAGTGACATGATATGGCCAACATCATTTTGCTCCTTTTGATCTCCATCTTCGGGGCGCCATGATCATCATCGTCACCAGCATGACACCATGATCTCCATCATCGTGTCTTCATGAAGTTGCCTCGCCAACTATTACTTCTACTACTATGGCTAACGGTTTTAGCAATAAAGTAAAGTAATTACATGGCGTTATTCAATGACATGCAGGTCATACAATAAATTAAGACAACTCCTATGGCTCCTGCCGGTTGTCATACTCATCGACATGCAAGTCGTGATTCCTCTTACAAGAACATGATCAATCTCATACATCACATATATATCATTCATCACATCCTTTTGGCCATATCACATCACCCGACATATGCTGCAAAAACAAGTTAGACGTCCTCTAATTGTTGTTGCAAGTTTTTTACGTGTCCGCTATAGGTTTCTAGCAAGAACGTTTCTTACCTACGCCAAAACCACAACGTGATATGCCAATTGCTATTTACCCTTCATAAGGACCCTTTTCATCGAATCCGATCCAACTAAGGTGGGAGAGACAGACACCCTCTAGCCACCTTCTGCAACTAGTGCAGGTCAGTCGGTGGAACCTGTCTCACATAAGCGTACGTGTAAGGTCGTTCCGGGCCACTTCATCCCATGATGCCGCCGAATCAAGATAAGACTAGTAGTGGCAAGTAAATTGACAAAATCGACGCCCACAATAACTTGTGTTCTACTCGTGCATAAAAACTACGCATAGACCTAGCTCTGATACCACTGTTGGCGAACGTAGCAGAAAATCAAAATTTTCTACACATCACCAAGATCAATCTATGGAGTGACTAGCAACAAGAGATGGAGAGGATGCGTGTATCTTCATACCCTTGAAGATCGCGATGCGAAAGCGTTACAAGAACGCGGTTGGTGGAGTCGTACACGCAGCGATTCAGATCGCGGTCGATTTCGATCTAAGTGTCGAGACGGCGCCTCCATGTTCAACACACGTACAGCCCGGGGACGTCTCCTCCTTCTTGATCCAGCAAGGGGAGAGGAGAAGTTGAGGGAGAAATCCGACAACATGATGGCGTGGTGGTGATGGAGCTCGTGGTTCTCCGGCAGAGCTTCGCTTAGCACTACGGAGGAGGAGGAAGTGTTGGAGGAGGGAGGGGCTGCTCCAGGGGCAAGGGTGCGGCTTCCCTCTCTCTTCCTCACTATATATAGGGGTAAGGGGGTTAGAGGAGGCGCCCTAGGGTTCCCTAGGGGAGGGTTGGCGGCCACAGGGGAAACCCTATATGGGTTTGGGCGCCCCCACCCCTAGGAAACTTGCCCCCCCCAAGCCGGGAGGAGTGGCTGCCCTAGGGGAGGCGCCCCACCTCTCCATGTTACGTGAGAGGGGCGCACAACCCCTTAGTGGGCTAATGTGCCCCTTCCCCTTGGCCCATAAGGCCCCCAATGCTTGCTGGGGCCTCCGAAACACCTTTCGGTCACGCTGGTCGTCACCCGGTACCCCAGAACAATTCCGGACTCCAATACCCTTCGTCCAATATATCGATCTTCACCTCCGGACCATTCCAGAGTTCCTCGTCACGTCCGGGATCTCATCCGGGACTCCGAACAACCTTCGGTAACCACATACTATTTCCCATAACAACTCTAGCGTCACCGAACCTTAAGTGTGTAGACCCTACGGGTTCGGGAACCATGCAGACATGACCGAGACACCTCTCTGGCCAATAACCAATAGCGGGATCTGGATACCCATATTGGCTCCCACATGTTCCATGATGATCTCATCGGATGAACCACGATGTCGGGGATTCAATCAATCCCGTATACAATTCCCTTTGTCGATCGGTATGTTACTTGCCCGAGATTCGATCGTTGGTATCCCAATACCTCGTTCAATCTCATTACTGGCAAGTCACTTTACTCGTTCCATAATGCATCATCCCGTGATCAACTCCTTGATCACATTGTGCACATTATGATGATGTCTTACCGAGTGGGCCCAGAGATACCTCTCCG
The DNA here is from genome assembly GCA_963921465.1 of Triticum timopheevii. Classification (NCBI taxonomy): domain Eukaryota; kingdom Viridiplantae; phylum Streptophyta; class Magnoliopsida; order Poales; family Poaceae; genus Triticum; species Triticum timopheevii. The sequence goes on along the minus strand of OY997270.1, from coordinate 62,774,129 downwards.
TTAGACGGAGTGACAAATCCCAGTCTCGATTCATGCCAACCCAACAGACACTTTCGGAGATGCCTGTAGTGTACCTTTATAGCCACCTAGTTACATTGTGACGTTTGGTACACCCAAAGCATTCATACGGTATCCGGGAGTTGCACAATCTCATGGTCTAAGGAAATGATACTTGACATTAGAAAAGCTTTAGCAAACGAACTACACGATCTTTGTGCTACGCTTAGGATTGGGTCTTGTCCATCACATCATTCTCCTAATGATGTGGTCCCACTATCAATGACATCTAATGTCCATGGTCAGGAAACCATGACAATCTATTGATGAACGAGCTAGTCAACTAGAGGCTCACTAGGGACATGTTGTGGTCTATGTATTCACACATGTATTACGGTTTCCAGTTAATACAGTTATAGCATGAACAATAGACAATTATCATGAACAAGGAAATATAATAATAACCATTTTATTATTGCCTCTAGGGCATATTTCTGACATGTATCTGTGGACTGAACTACATAATGCCAGAATAGAGGGGAAGGCCTAGCCTAACGAAGACTAGCATCTTCAAGCAGCTTCGAGCATCTTGCAGCATGTAGAAGACTAAAGAATAGCAATTTAATATTTAACAAACATGCTGTAGAACCAACGCCCAAAGATCCTTCCCCGACTCCGTGAGGGAAAGTAATCTCGGAGCCACATATCCATCACATATATCAAGTATCCATTTCTAGTTATATAAGATCAGGATATAAGTCTGAACGTCCATTACCATGGACACGGTATTCGAATATATAACTTCCCGTTAGGGGTGCACCATGTTACCCAACACGCTCGATCACTCTGGCAGGACACACTTTTCTGGGTCAATGCCCGGCCTCGGAAGATCAACACGTCGCAGCCCTACCTAGGCTCAGCAGAGAGGTCCCCGCTAGTCTACATCCTAAGCACTCCAGGGTCTGGGCCCATCGCCCGTTGCACTCCGGATCGTTGCGTACAGGGCAGGTCTAGGCTCCACCACTGCAGGATGGTGTCGGCCCAGCCATGCCGCACTGCTAAACTGGACGTCTAACAAAGCTTCAACTGATACCACGACGCCGAGGCCCATAACTATTCTCGTGTGGTGGTTAGTGCGTAAAGGCCAGAGGCCAACTCAGAACAAATACCCAAACCTGTTAGTGCATTGGGGGCTCGCGGACACGAGCAGAGACTCACGATAATGTGATCCCGTCGCCCCGTCTCGTGGGCTTACGTCAAGGGCCCAGACTACCCGGTCGTGCCATGTAGAAAACTCGCAGGTGCTCAACGGGCCCGCCCCGACTTTCACATCAACTCACGGGTACCCATCAGGGCCGACCCAACTTCAACAAGGGTCTCAAGTAAGTCAAGATAACTGTGTGTCCAAACATCAAGGGGAAAACCCAAGGAACCACCCACGAAGGATTCCACTCGATGTAATCATCAAGGTGAACGTAATAGGATCCACCCTCGAGGTTCACACTTGAGGTGTTGCACGACAGAACCATATCGGGAATGGTGAACGAGGAACCACCCTCGTTGACCACGACCGAATAGCTACACTACAGAATTATCATCAAGAGTGCGTTATGAGGGATCACCCTCGGCATTCGATATTAATCTGCAGAGTCGAGCAACTAAAGGGGTGTCGGTGTCAAAACTGGCGGATCTCGGGTAGGGGGTCCCGATCTGTGCGTCAAGGCTGATGGTAACAGGAAGCATGGGACAGAGATGTTTACCCAGGTTCGGGTCCTCTCGATGGAGGTAAAACCCTACTTCCTGCTAGATTAATATTGATGATATGGGTAGTACAAGAGTAGATCTACCACGAGATCGTAGAGGCTAAACCCTAAGAGCTAGCCTATGATGGTATGATTGTAATTATGATCGGCCTTCTAAGGACCAACCTCTCCGGTTTATATAGACACCGGAGAGGGCTAGGGTTTACATGGAGTCGGTTACAAGGAAGGAAACATAATATCTGGATCGCCAAGCTTGCCTTCCACACAAAGGAGAGTCCCATCCGGACACAGGCCGAAGTCTTAAGTCTTGTATCTTCACGCTTCAATAGTCGGACATTGTACACAGTCCGGCTGTCCGGATACCCCCCTAACCCAGGACTCCCTCAGTAGCCCCTGAACCAGGCTTCAATGACGATAAGTCCGACGCGCAGTATTGTCTTCGGCATTACAAGGCGGGTTCCTTCTACGAATACTCCAAAGTAATCATCGAACACTGAGACCGTGTCTGGATCTGCGAGATGATCTTCATATGCTACCGTAGAGAGAATGATATTGTTGGGGAACATAGCAGAAATTCAAAATTTTCCTACGTATCACCAAGATCTATCTATGGAGAAATCAGCAACGAGGGGAAGGAGAGTGCATCTACATACCCTTGTAGATCGCTAAGTGGAAGCGTTCAAGAGAACGGGGTTGATGGAGTCGTACTCGTCGTGATTCAAATCACCGATGATCCTAGCGCCGAACGGACGGCACCTCCGCGTTCAACACACGTACGGAACGGAGACGTCTCCCATGCCTTGATCCAGCAAGGAGGAGGGAGAGGTTGATGGAGATCCAGCAGCACGACGGCGTGGTGGAAGTAGCGGGATTCCAACAGGGCTTCGCTAAGCGCTACGGGAAGAGGGAGATGTGTCACGGGAGGGAGAGGGAGGCGCCAGGCCTTAGGTCTGGATGCCCTCCCTCCCCTCCACTATATATAGGGGCAAGGGAGAGGGGGGACGCGCAGCCCTTGCCCCTTCCTCCAAGGAAAGGGTGCGGCCAAGGGGGGAGGAGTCCATCCTCCCCAAGGCACCTCGGAGGTGCCTTCCCCCTTTAGGACTCTCCCCTTTTTTCTTCTCTTGGCGCATGGGCCTTTTGGGGCTGGTGCCCTTGGCTCATGTAGGTCAAGGCGCACGCCCTACAGCCCATGTGGCCCCCCGGGGCAGGTGGCCCCACCCGGTGGACCCCCGGGACCCTTCCGGTGGTCCCGGTACAATACCGATGACCCCGAAACTTGTCCCGATGGCCGAAACAGGACTTCCTATATATAAATCTTTACCTCCGGACCATTCCGGAACTCCTCGTGACATCCGGGATCTCATCCGGGACTCCGAACAACTTTCGGGTTACCACATACTAATATCTGTATAACCCTAGCATCACCGAACCTTAAGTGTGTAGACCCTACGGGTTCGGGAGACATGCAGACATGACCGAGATGACTCTCCGGTCAATAACCAACAGCGGGATCTGGATACCCATGTTGGCTCCCACATGTTCCACGACGATCTCATCGGATGAATCACGATGTCAAGGACTTAATCAATCCCGTATACAATTCCCTTTGTCTATCGGTACGATACTTGCCCGGGATTCGATCGTCGGTATCCCGATACCTTGTTCAATCTCGTTAGTGGCAAGTCTCTTTACTCGTTCCGTAACACATCATCCCGTGATCAACTCCTTGATCACATTGTGCACATTATGATGATGTCCTACCGAGTGGGCCCAGAGATACCTCTCCGTTTACACGGAGTGACAAATCCCAGTCTCGATTCGTGCCAACCCAACAGACACTTTCGGAGATACCTGTAATGCACCTTTATAGCCACCCAGTTACGTTGTGACGTTTTGTACACCCAAAGCATTCCTACAGTATCCGGGAGTTGCACAATCTCATGGTCTAAGGAAAAGATACTTGACATTAGAAAAGCTTTAGCATGCGAACTACGATCTTTGTGCTAGGCTTAGGATTGAGTCTTGTCCATCACATCATTCTCCTAATGATGTGATCCCGTTATCAATGACATCCAATGTCCATGGTCAGGAAACCGTAACCATCTATTGATCAACGAGCTAGTCAACTAGAGGCTTACTAGGGACATATTGTGGTCTATGTATTCACATGTGTATTACGATTTCCGGATAATACAGTTATAGCATGAATAAAAGACAATTATCATGAACAAGGAAATATAATAATAACCAATTTATTATTGCCTCTAGGGCATATTTCCAACAGTCTCCCACTTGCACTAGAGTCAATAATCTAGTTCACATCGATATGTGATTAACACTCAAGGTCACATCCCCATGCGACTAACACCCAAAGAGTTTACTAGAGTCAATAATCTAGTTCACATTTACCATGTGATTAACACTCAATGAGTTCTGGGTTTGATCATGTTGCTTGTGAGAGATGTTATAGTCAACGGGTCTGAACCTTTCAGATCTGTGTGTGCTTTACAAATCTTTATGTCATCTCCTAGATGTAGCTACCAAGCTCTATTTGGAGCTATTCCAAATAACTGTTCTACTTGGAGCTATTCTAAATTGTTGCTCCATTATACGTATCCGGTATCTCTACTCAGAGCTATCCGGATAGGTGTTAAGCTTGCATCGACGTAACCCTTTGCGACGAACCCCTTTACCACCTCCATAATCGAGAAAATTCCTTAGTCCACTAGTTACTAAGGATAACTTTGACCGCTGTCCCGTGATCCATTCTTGGATCACTCTTGTACCCCTTGACTGACTCATGGCAAGGCACATTTCAGGTGCGGTACACAGCATAGCATACTGTAGAGCCTATGTCTTAAGCATAGGGGACGCCCTTCGTCCTTTCTCTCTATTCTGCCGTGGTCGAGCTTTAAGTCTTAACTTCATACCTTACAACTCAGGCAAGAACTCCTTCTTTGACTGATCCATCTTGAACACCTTCAAGATCATGTCAAGGTACGTGCTCATTTGAAAGTATCACTAAGCGTTTTGATCTATCCTTATAGATCTTGATGCTCAATGCTCAAGTAGCTTAATCCAGGCTTTCTATTGAAAAACACCTTTCAAATAACCCTATATGCTTTCTAGAAATTCTACATCATTTCTGATCATTAATATGTCAACAACATATACTCATCAGAAATTCTATAGTGCTCCCACTCACTTCTTTGGAAATACAAGTTTCTCATAAACTTTGTATAAACCCAAAATCTTTGATCATCATCAAAGTATACGTTCCAACTCCGAGATGCTTACTCCAGTCCTTAGAAGGATTGCTAGAGCTTTGCATACTTAAAGCATCTTTCAGGATTGACAAAACCTTCCGGTTGTATCACATACAACCTTTCCTCAAGAAACATCGAGGAAACAATGTTTTGACATCCTATCTGCAAGATTTCATAAATAATGCAGTAATCGCTAATATAATTCCAACAGACTCTTAGCATCGCTACGAGTGAGAAAGTCTCATCGTAGTCAACTCCTTGAACTTGTTGGAAAACATCTTAACGACAAGTCGAGTTTTCTTAATGGTGACATTTACCATCATCGCCTGTCTTCCTTTTAAAATCCATATGTACCTAACAGCCTTACGACCATCAAGTAGTTTTTCCAAAGTCTACACTTTGTTTTCATACATGGATCCTATCTCGGATTTCATGGCCTCGAGCCATTTATCGGAATCCGGGCCCACCATCGCTTCTCCATAACTCGTAGGTTCATTGTTGTCTAGCAACATGACTTCCAAGACAGGATTACGTACCACTCTGAAGTAGTACTCATCCTTGTCATCCCACGAGGTTTGGTAGTGACTTGATCCAAAGTTTCATGATCAATATCATAAGCTTCCACTTCAATTGGTGTAGGTGCCACAGGAACAACTTCCTGTGCCCTGCCACACACTAGTTGAAGAGACGGTTCAATAACCTCATCAAGTCTCCACCATCCTCCCACTCAATTCTTTCGAGAGAAACTTTTCCTCGAGAAAGGACCCGATTCAAGAAACAATCCCTATTGCTTTCAGATCTGAATTAGGAGGTATACCCAACTGTTTTTGGGTGTCCTATGAAGATGCATTTTATCCACTTTGGGTTCGAGCTTATCAACCTGAAACTTTTTTTCACATAAGCGTCGCAGCCCCAAACTTTCAAGAAACGACAACTTAGGTTTCTCCAAACCATAGTTCATAGGTGTCGTCTCAACGGAATTACGTGGTGCCCTATTTAAAGTGAATGTGGTTGTCTCTAATGCCTAACCCATGAATGACAGTGGTAATTCGATAAGAGACATCATGGTACCCACCATATCCAATAGGGTGCAACTATGATGTTCGGACACACCATCACACTATGGTATTCTAGGCGGTATTAATTGTGAAACAATTTCCACAATGTCTTTGTTGCGTGCCAAAGCTCGTAACTCAGATACTCATCTCTATGATCATATCATAGACATTTTATCATCTTGTCACGATGATCTTCAACTTCACTCTGAAATTACTTGAACCATTCAATAATTCAGACTTGTGTTTCATCAAGTAAATATACTCAACATCCACTCAAATCATCTGTGAAGTAAGAACACAACGATATCCACTACATGCCTCAGCACTCATTGGACTGCACACATCAAAATGTATTTCTTCCAACAAGTTGCTTTCTAGTTCCATTTTACTGAAAAACGAGGCTTTCAGTCATCTTGCCCATGTGGTATAATTTGCATGTCTCAAGTGATTCAAAATCAAGTGAGTCCAAACGGCCCATTTGCATGGAGTTTCTTCATGCTTATCTACCAACAAACATGGTTCGCATGTCTCAATCCTTTCAAAAACGAGTGAGTCCAAAGATCCATCAACATGGAGCTTCTTCATGCGTTTTATACCGATATGACTTAAGTGGTAGTGCCACAAGTAGGTGGTACTATCATTACTATCTTTTGGCATGAACATGTGTATCACTACGATCGAGATTCAATAAACCATTCAATTTAGGTGTAAGACCATTGAAGGTATTATTCAAATAAACAGAGCAACCGTTATTCTCCTCAAATGAATAACCGTATTGCGATAGACATAATCCAATCATGTCTATGCTCAACGCAAACACCAAATGACAATTATTCAGGTTTAATACTAATCTTGATGGTAGAGGGAGCGTGCGATGTTTGATCACATCAAACTTGGAAACACTTCCAACACATATCGTCAGCTCACCTTTAGCTAGTCTTCGTTTAATCCGTAGCCTTTTATTTCGAGTTACTAACACTTAGCAACCGAACCGGTATCTTAATACCCTGGTGCTACTAGGAGTACTAGTAAAGTACACATTAACATAATGTATATCCAATATACTTCTATCGACCTTGCCAGCCTTCTTATCTACCAAGTATCTAGGGTAATTCTGCTCCAGTGGTTGTTCCCCTTATTACAGAAGCACTTAGTCTCGGGTTTGGGTTCAACCTTTGGTTTCTTCAGCAGCTGAATTGCCGTTTCATGAAGTATCCCTTCGTGCCTTTGCCCTTCTTGAAACTAGTGGTTTCACCAACCATCAACAATTGATGCTCCTTCTTGATTTCTACTTTCGCGGAGTCAAACATTGCGAATATCTCAAGGATCATCATATATGTCCCTGATATATCATAGTTCATCACCAAGCTCTAGCAGCTTGGTGGTAATGACTTCGGAGAAACATCACTATCTCATCTGGAAGATCAACTCCCACTCGATTCAAATGATTGTTGTACTCAGACAATCTGAGCACAGGCTCAACAATTGAGCTTTTCTCCCTTAGTTTGTAGGTTAAGAAAATCGTCGGAGGTCTTATACCTCTTGACGTGGGCACGAGCCAGAAATCCCAATTTCAGCCCTCAAAACATCTCATATGTTTCGCGACGTTTCAAAAACGTCTTTGGTGCCTCAATTCCAAACCGTTTAACTGAACTATCATGTAGTTATCAAAATGTGTATGTCAGATGTTCGCAACATCCACATACAACGTTCGAGGTTCAGCACACTGAGCGGTGCATTAAGGACATAAGCCTTCTATGAAGCAATGAGGACAATCCTCAGTTTACGGACCTAGTCCGCATAATCGCTACTATCAACTTTCAACTAATTTTTCTCTAGGAACATATCTAAACAGTAGAACTATAGCGTGAGCTACGACATAATTTGCGAAGACCTTTTGACTATGTTCAGGATAATTAAGTTCATCTTATGAACTCCCACTCAGATAGACATCCCTCTGGTCATCTAAGTGATCACATGATCCGAGTCAAACTAGGCCGTGTCCGATCATCACGTGAGACGGACTAGTCGTCATCGGTGAACATCTTCATGTTGATCGTATCTACTATACGACTCATGCTCGACCTTTCGGTCTCCGTGTTCAGAGGCCATGTCTTTACATGCTAGGCTCGTCAAGTTAACCCTAAGTGTATTGCATGTGTAAATCTGTCTTACACCCGTTGTATGTGAACGTAAGGATCTATCACACCCGATCATCATGTGGTGCTTCGAAACGACGAACTGTAGCAACGGTGCACAGTTAGGGGAGAACACTTCTTGAAATTGTTGTAAGGGATCATCTTATTTACTACCGTCGTTCTAAGTAAACAAGATGCATAAACATGATAAACATCACATGCAATCAAATAGTGACATGATATGGCCAATATCATTTTGCTCCTTTTGATCTCCATCTTCGGGGCTCCATGATCATCATCGTCACTGGCATGACACCATGATCTCCATCATCATGATCTTCATCATCGTGTCTTCATGAAGTTGCCTCGCCAACTATTACTTCTACTACTATGGCTAACGGTTAGCAATAAAGTAAAGTAATTACATGACGTTTAAGTTGACACGCAGGTCATAAATAAATAAAGACAACTCCTATGGCTCCTACCGGTTGTCATACTCATCGACATGCAAGTCGTGATTCCTATTACAAGAACATGATCAATCTCATACATCACATATATCATTCATCACATCCTTTTTGGCCATATCACATCACATAGCATACCCTGCAAAAACAAGGTAGACGTCCTCTAATTGTTGTTTGCATGTTTTACGTGGCTGCTATGGGTTTCTAGCAAGAACGTTTCTTACCTACGCAAGAAACACAACGTGATATGCCAATTGCTATTTACCCTTCATAAGGACCCTTTTCATCGAATCCGATCCGACTAAAGTGGGAGAGACAGACACCCGCCAGCCACCTTATGCAACTAGTGCATGTTTGTCGGTGGAACCGGTCTCAAGTAAGCGTACGTGTAAGGTTGGTCCGGGCCGCTTCATCCCACGATGCCGCCGAATCAAGATAAGACTAGTAACGGCAAGCATATTGAACAAAATCAACGCCCACAACTACTTTGTGTTCTACTCGTGCAAAGAATCTACGCAATAGACCTAGCTCATGATGCCACTGTTGGGGAACGTAGCAGAAATTCAAAATTTTCCTACGTATCACCAAGATCTATATATGGAGAAACCAGAAACAAGGGGAAGGAGAGTGCATCTACATACCCTTGTAGATCGCTAAGCAGAAGCGTTCAAGAGAACGGGGTTGATGGAGTCGTACTCGTCGTGATTCAAATCACCGATGATCCTAGCGCCGAACGGACGGCACCTCCGCGTTCAACACACGTACGGAACGGAGACGTCTCCCATGCCTTGATCCAGCAAGGAGGAGGGAGAGGTTGATGGAGATCCAGCAGCACGACGGCGTGGTGGAAGTAGCGGGATTCCAACAGGGCTTCGCTAAGCGCTGCGGGAAGAGGGAGATGTGTCACGGGAGGGAGAGGGAGACGCCAGGCCTTAGGTCTGGATGCCCTCCCTCCCCTCCACTATATATAGGGGCAAGGTAGAGGGGGGAGGCGCAGCCCTTGCCCCTTCCTCCAAGGAAAGGGTGCGGCCAAGGGGGGAGGAGTCCATCCTCCCCAAGGCACCTCAGAGGTGCCTTCCCCCTTTAGGACTCTCCCCTTTTTTTCTTCTCTTGGCGCATGGGCCTTTTGGGGCTGGTGGCCTTGGCCCATGTAGGTCAAGGCGCACCCCCTACAGCCCATGTGCCCCCCCCGGGGCAGGTGGCCCCACCCGGTGGACCCCCGGGACCCTTCCGGTGGTCCCGGTACAATACCGATGACCCCGAAACTTGTCCCGATGGCCGAAACAGGACTTCCTATATATAAATCTTTACCTCCGGACCATTCCGGAACTCCTCGTGACATCCGGGATCTCATCCGGGACTCCGAACAACTTTCGGGTTACCGCATACTAATATCTGTATAACCCTAGCGTCACCGAACCTTAAGTGTGTAGACCCTACGGGTTCGGGAGACATGCAGACATGACCGAGTTGACTCTCCGGTCAATAACAAACAGCGGGATCTGGATACCCATGTTGGCTCCCACATGTTCCACGATGATCTCATCGGATGAACCACGATGTCAAGGACTTAATCAATCCCGTATACAATTCCCTTTGTCTATCGGTACGATACTTGCCCGGGATTCGATCGTCGGTATCCCGATACCTTGTTCAATCTCGTTACCGGCAAGTCTCTTTACTCGTTCCGTAACACATCATCCCGTGATCAACTCCTTGATCACATTGTGCACATTATGATGATGTCCTACCGAGTGGGCCCAGAGATACCTCTCCGTTTACACGGAGTGACAAATCCCAGTCTCGATTCGTGCCAACCCAACAGACACTTTCGGAGATACCTGTAATGCACCTTTATAGCCACCCAGTTATGTTGTGACGTTTGGTACACCCAAAGCATTCCTACGGTATCCGGGAGTTTCACAATCTCATGGTCTAAGGAAAAGATACTTGACATTAGAAAAGCTTTAGCATGCGAACTACGATCTTTGTGCTAGGCTTAGGATTGGGTCTTGTCCATCACATCATTATCCTAATGATGTGATCCCGTTATCAATGACATCCAATGTCCATGGTCAGGAAACCGTAACCATCTATTGATCAACGAGCTAGTCAACTAGAGGCTTACTAGGGACATATTGTGGTCTATGTATTCACACGTGTATTACGATTTCCGGATAATACAGTTATAGCATGAATAAAAGACAATTATCATGAACAAGGAAATATAATAATAACCAATTTATTATTGCCTCTAGGGCATATTTCCAACAGATATTTCACAAATGCAATCTGCTGACAACTTTTTCTAATGACGTGACACGTTATTACGGTCGGATCATTATTCGAACCATTTCCCCACAACCAGCTACAACGCATATTACGAGGCGGTTTCTATGACACGTCTTGTCAAAGCAGAGATCGTGTCCCCTTATTACGGGATTCTCATCAATACGGGTATGGGTAATCCCACCACGCCATCAATCGTGGCGCTTGGGAAGCAAGCGATTCCCAACGGGCAAGTGGGGAGGCGTACCGCTTTCGGCGCCTCTATAAAGGGATAAGATTCCCCCATTTTCGCCCATGCCTTCTTCCTCCCTTGCCTACTCTTGCCCCCTCGAGCTCTAGTGCCCAAGCCCATGTCTTCTCCGCACAGCTAAACATGTCCGGAGCAGGAGGCAAGTGGGTGGCTTCCACCGTCAAGGAGAAGCACATCACAAATCTTCGGGCGGCCGGATACTTGGCCGCGGACATAGGGCACCGGCTATCGGACACCGGGCAGGTCATTCCGACCCCAGAACCCCATGAGAGGGTCATATTTGTCGCCCACTTCGTCCGTGGACTATTATTTCCACTCCATCCCTTCGTCCGCGGGCTCATGTTCTACTACGGGTTAGATTTCCATGATCTAGCCCCGAACTTCATCCTCAACATCTCGGCGTTCATCGTCGTATGCGAGGCCTTCCTCCGCATCCAGCCTCATTTTGGCCTATGGATGCAAACCTTCTGTGTGAAGCCGAAGATTGTAAGTGGCCAGCAAGCGGAGTGCAGAGGAGCCATGGTGGGCAAAATGCCTAATGTCACCTGGCTGGATGGCTCCTTTGCGGAGACCGTAAAAGGATGGCAATCGGGGTGGTTCTACATCACCGAGCCGCGCGGCGCCAACTGGGCGGCGGCCCCCGAATTCAGATCTGGAGCCCCCATGCGGCTCAACTCCTGGGAAAGGAAGGGCCTGTCTTGGGGGGATTCTACGGAGCTGACCGGACTCCAGACATGCATCAAAAGCATGAATGACAAGAACATCAAGCTTGTCAACGTGATCCAGGTCATGCTTGTTCGCCGGATCCTGCCCTGCCAAAGGCGGGCAGTCAATCTGTGGGAGTTTGTCCCGGCCGAACACCAGACGCTCCAGAAGCTCGACGACATGACACAAAAAGGCGCATGGAAGGTGCTGTTCAAGGCCTCTGAAGTTCCTCCTCCCACATCCAAGGACCGCGGGCTCCACGCCGCGCGGGCTCCTAGTTAGGTGAGGTCTCGGCCCACCACCGGACCCAGTTCTTCCTAACATATTCATGGGAGTGCCTTAAGTAGTTATGCATATTTGCTTCAGACAATGTGGAGACAGTGGAGCAGGTCTACTGTCCGGCTCCGCTGCCAGAAGGCCCAGTGGATGCTCTCCTGACGGAGATGCTGGTCCCGACACCGTACAAGGTGCCGGAGAAGAAGGCCTCGGGGACCCAAAAGGGTCTCCGTCGTAAGGTTGTGCCAGAAGCCTCGTCCGAGGACGACGAGGCGCACTCCTCCCACGAAGGGGAGGAAGAAGAAGAAGAAGAAGATGCCCCATCCGGAAAGGATGAGGGGTCCGGGGAGGAGGACCTGGGGGCCAGGAAAGGCCCTCGGTGTAAGGCCATCATACCCCTGTCATCTGATGACGACGAGAAAGATTCCTCCCGCGGAGGCAGGAGGAACCAAGAAGAAAATCTACCTCCCCGCACTGGGGAGGAGAGAAAGAGAAAAGCCGCCCGGAGGGGGGGGGGGCTGAGGCATCCAAGAAGTGAAAGGTATCCCTTCTGGACTATTCTGCCACGGCCGCTCACAGCGAGGAGGGGTGGCTGCCCAGGGGGAAGCCCCCAGTGCGATCGTAAGTGTCCGCATTCTATCATGATTTCACTTCATAGTTTTTGTATTTATAATGCCGAACATATATGCAGTCCGGCCAGGGCTCATCCCGAGGTATCTCCCTCCGGATCCCTGAGCGATTCAGCGATAAATTCGCTTCCGACAGCCACTACTCCTCAACCCGCGGATGACATGGAGGTGTTGTCCCGAAGGCTCCCAGAGCGGGGGGAGGTGACTCTGGAGACACCCCAAGGCGGCATTCCAGATGTCGGACACGCGGGGTTCAAGATCCCCGTGGATCGTGTCGATGAGAGCCATGGGCAGCCGGGCTCTCAGCCGAACACAGTTCCGGAGCCTTTGAAGGTTCCGGACTCAGGCAGGCGGCCCCTCGTTAGGGAGGGCGAGCCGTCTGCATCGAGGACTTCCGTTGCACATGAGGCGCCGGATTGTCTGCTGGAAGCGCTTCGTGGCGCTTCCATGGATGAAGAGCACCGTACCCTTATGAGTACGGTGATTCGGAAGGTTTCGTCCGCCAAAAGTGGACTAACCGAAGCTTGCACCAGTCTCCTAACAGGCTTGGAGGTAAGTAATAAATATGTGCAAAATTACCATCCGATAGGTAGTAGCCCCTGATACTCTGTTTGGTGTTCGGAAAGAAAAGCCAAACGGAGGGTCAATTATAGTCCGCAGGAGTCTAATGATAAGTATTGTTGTGAATAAGAAGGCTGTGCTGCTTGTTGCTGCTGCCCGTACTGCCGAGGTTGCCGAACTGAAGCGGGACCTAGAGCAGGCGCAGGGAGAGCTCGACCTCACGAAGAGGCAACTCGAAGAGAACAAGGGTAAGTGATCCCCGCTCTTATGCATTTGAGGGTAGACAGAATTGGTGAGTCTAACACCTAAGTGTCGTGACTGTGTAACTGGGCCACCACCGAAGTGGCATCCCTGAAGAAAGCGCTCTCCGAGGCTGAAGACAAAGCGGCCTTGGAATGCAAGGAGTGCGAAAAGCAAAGCGCTAGAGTGGGCGAGGTACAACAAGAGCTCCAAGACCTCGGCAAGAAGTGCGAGTCCGTGGAGCATGATCTGAAGATGAAAGAGGCCAAGCTTGCGAAGGCCCATGTGAATTTGAAAGACGCCAAGGCCGAAGCCGAGAAAGCATAGCAGGAGATCCAGGAGGATAAAAAGATAGCAGCGGGTAAGAAGTTCTTTATGCAAAGCAGACATGTGGAGGAGGCATTTCTTTTACTTACTCGAATTCGGAGCTCTCCAGGGGCATTTGCAGATCTGCCATGCAGCGTATCAGACGCTGCAGAGTTCTATCGTGTCTAGGAGGGGAGCTCAATGGAGAAGCTGTTTTGGTCCCAGTATGCTGGGGCCGAACATCCGATGCCTCTGAGCGACCTACTAAAGCAGTTGGTCGAACTCCACAGGGCGGCCGAACTGGCTATGAAAGGCTTCATAGTCCGGATGTGGCCTGGTGAGCTCCTGCCCAGTAGCTACTTTGGCCTGATCAAGCGGATGGTGGATACCTGCCCGTGGCTTGAAGGGATCAAGCGATCCGTTTGCGTCGAGGGTGCCCGCCGGGGCTTTGCCCGCGTCAAGGTGCATTGGGGCAAGCTGGATGCGGAGAAGCTGGTCAAGGACGGGCTGCCGGAGGGCAAGGCGCATCGCCATCCTAGGATGTACTATGATGGTGTGATGAAGGGTGCTCGTCTCGTCGCCGATGAGTGTACCAAGGATGCCATTTTTGAATGAATTCACTTCTGTCATGTTTGTAATTTAAAGACGAAGTTACTTGTGCTATGTAATGCTTTTGTTATTTAAAATATTACCTTCTGTGTGGCTGTTTATAAAATTCTGAAAGTAGGCCAGTCATCGGCTTCCTCCCCCATGTAACTAGTACTGGGGTGTTCGTGGAAAACCCGAACACTCTTTATCCAAATGTTTGGTCCCTTAAGGAGGTGCCTGGTGCAGCGAACAAGGCAATCGGACTATGCGGCTTTATAACTTTCACTTAGCCAAAGAAGTCTACAATTTTAAATTTCGGCGAAGCCCCTAGAATCCGGAAGGCCGAATTGGGGCGCTATACACGCCTAGATCGGACGAAGCCGATTTATCGCCTAAAGCGGAAAATCTTTAAGGATTTTAAGACCTCTCAAACAGCGACCAGCTCTCGCCACATCATGCCGGTCAGTTTTTGGCGGTGCTCGTCTGGAAGAACCGGGACACAATCGCAGTAGTTCTCCCTGCGCTACCTTAGCCGATATAACGGAACGTAAGGCACCAAAACAATGGAGCCGGGCTATCCCAACTGTAGACCCAAGACATGATTCGGAGCTGATGCATATAGTGCTATAAGTTCGGGGTGCCGCACTGTTGAAAGTGTTCAGACTTTATTTGCCATATTACAGGGCGCCATGAGGAGTCCCTGGCAAATTGACCGCACCAAGGTGTACGGATGCAATATCAAAAAACATTTATAAGAGAAAAAAAATACTCAAATAAGAATAATTAGTTGACGCTATATATAATCTCCCATTGACGAAAAATACGTTTAAGTGTATGTTTGCAATGGATGCATTAAGCTGAGATAAAATAGGACTATTTGACATGTCCTATCTAGGGGCAGGCTGTGTACAGGTAGATAAAGCAGGTATAATGATCGTAAATACATTCCACCTGGGTATTTCCTTCCGTGTACAATGTCTGTTGCCTCCTTGGATGTCTCTCCCATGTAAGCCCGACCATTCGACTCTTCTGAGGATGCTGCACTAACGCGGTGTCCTGAAAGGTAAGAGGGAAAGAGTATGAAGGTATTTGGCGGTTACCTGCACTATTGACTGAGTCGTTGATGCGCCTCCGCCTATGCCCATGGTATCTTGAGTGCGTAATTTTGTACGCGTGGCACAAACGTTGCTTGGAAGGGGCTTGAGTGGAGTCCGGACTGCTAATCACGCTCTTGGCGTTCCTGATGATCCTGTTGCGGGGTGCTCTGGACTCGCTTGATGGTGCTCGAAGTTGACGCCGGATTGGTTTGTCGGAGTAGGTCGCATTGTACTTCTGCCGCAAGGGCTGCCGTATGCTCTTCTATTCAAAGCGAGCGGTCCATATTTCAATTGACAGTGATGACCCCACGCGGTCCTAGCATCTTGAGCTTGAGGTATGCGTAATGTGGTACCGCATTGAGTCTAGCGAATGCGGTTCGTCCGAGCAGTGCGTGGTAACCACTACGGAAAGGGACGATATCGAAGATTAACTCTTCGCTCCGGAAGTTGTCCGGGGATCCGAAGACTACTTCCAGTGTTATAGAGCCCGTACAGCGGGCCTTTACTCCAGGAATTACACCTTTAAAGGTGGTTTTGGTGGGCTTGATCCTTGAAGGTTCAATGCCCATTTTGCGCACTGTGTCCTGATAAAGCAAGTTTAGGCTGCTGCCGCCGTCCATAAGGACTCGCGTGAGGTGGAATCCGTCGATGATTGGGTCTAAGACCAATGCGGCTCAGCCGCCATGACGGATGCTAGTAGGATGATCCCTACGATCAAAGGTGATTGGACAAGGTGACCATGGGCTGAATTTGGGGGCGACTGGCTCCATCGCATAGACGTCCCGTAGTGCTCGCTTCCGTTCCCGCTTGGGGATGTGAGTGGCGTAGATCATATTGACCGTTTTCACCTTGGGGGGGGGGGGAATTTCTTTTGTCCCCCTGTATTTAGACGCTGGGGCTCTTCATCGTCGTTGCTGTGCAGCCCCTTGTCCTTGTTTTCGGCGTTTATCTTACCGGCCTGTTTGAACACCCAGCAGTCTCTATTGGTGTGGTTGTCTGGCTTGTCTGGGGTGCCATGAATTTGGCACGGGCGCTCCAGTATGCGGTCCAGGCTGGACGGTCCCTGATTATTTCTTTTGAATGGCTTTTTCCGCTGACCGGACTTAGATTCGCTGAATCCGGCGTTGACCGCTGTGTCTTCAGTGTTGTCGCTGTTGTTCCGTCTCTTATGTCTGTTACGCTGTGGCTTGCCATTAGCATCGCAGCCGTCCGAAGTGCCGGAATGTGGCGTGGTGCCGCTGCGAGCCAACCAGCTATCCTCACCCGCACAAAAGCAGGTCATTAGGGTTGTGAGAGCTGCCATGGACTTGGGTTTTTCCTGGCCAAGGTGTCGAGCGAGCCACTCGTCACGGATATTATGCTTAAAAGCCGACAAGGCTTCGGCATCCGGATAGTCGACTATTTGGTTCTTTTTAGTAAGGAACCGAGTCCAAAATTTCCGGGCTGACTCTCCGGGCTGTTGAGTGATGTGGCTCAGGTCATCGGCGTCTGGTGGTCGCACATATGTGCCCTGGAAGTTGTCGAGGAATGCGTCTTCCAGGTTTTCCCAACTGCCAATGGAATTTGCTGGCAGGCTGTTTAACTAGTGCTGGACTGGTCCTTTGAGCTTAAGGGGAAGATATTTGATGGCATGTAGATCATCTCCACGGGCCATGTGGATGTGGAGAAGGAAATCTTCGATCCATGCTGCGGGGCCATCGTATGATTCGATGTTTACGGGTTTGAACCGTTCTGGCATGATCCATCACTTCGTCAGTGAAGCAGAGGGGGTGTGCGGCGCCTCTGTGCCGGGCTATGTGGCTACACAGCTCGGATTGGTCTGGGTTGCTGTGTTCGGCCCGGACGGACTTGTTGATGATGTATCCGGCGCGACGATCATCGTCGCGTGCTGGGGCACGCCCCCGCGATCCGTAGATCGATCTTGGCTGTCCTGCTTTGTTTTCCAGAACATCTTGCAGGTCTTGCCTGTTGCCCTGGGCCATAGTATATCAGCGTGGGGGTGCGGGCTGGTATTCGGGCTGATATCCCGTTTTATCTCGGCCACGGGGTGGCCGGTCAGCCGTTTGGCGCTCGAGTCCATATTCCTCGGCTGCCAGGACTTCATTCCATCTATCTGTGAGCAGGTCTTGATCAGCTTGGAGTTGCTGCTACTTCTTCTTCAGGCTCCTCGCTGTGGCTATAAGTCTATGCTTGAAGCGCTCCTGCTCCATGGGATCCTCAGGCACGCCAAACTCGTTGTCGCCGAGGCTAATATCGTCTTCGGAGGGGGGCATGTAGTTGTCCTCCTCCGGGTATCCGTTCGTCGCCTGTTCTTCTGGGCTGACCTTCTCATCTTCCTGTTCGGCCTGCTCGAAGGTGGGCTGGTCAGGTTCATATTCCTCTTCGGCGCCATCCAGATTACTTTCGTCTTCGGGGCCGGTATTGCTGTGGCGGGGCTTGGAGCGGCGCCGATGACGCCCATGCTTTGCTTTTCTTCCCGAGGGGTTATCCTCCATTGCCTCGTCTCCATTAGTTTCCTTCGGAGTGTCCACCATATATATATATATATATATATTGTATGAAGAGGTGGCTGTCCACCGCCCTGTGAGCGGTGGCTCCTGTACTTCTCCTGCATCGTCGTCCATACCGTCGATGTCTTCGGAGTCGAAGTGAAGCACGTCGGTTAAATCATCGATCGTGGCAATGAAGTGGGTGGTGGGTGGGCAACGAATTCCGTCGTCGTCTGCTCCCCACTCAAGCCGGACATAGTTTGGCCCAGAGTCTTCTGACAAATAGAGAGACTTCAATAAGTTCAGCATGTCGCCAAAGGGCGAGTGCTGAAAGACGTCTGCCACGGTGAACTCCATCACCGGAGCCCAACCAGGCTCGGCGGGCTCGGGGACGCGCGGACTGGAACCTACAACCGGATATGAATCCGGGGGTTCGGAGTCACAGGCTCCCTCAGAAGTGAGGCCTGTGTTCGGCTCCATCGCCGATGAGTGTATAGCCTGCGGGGCGGGGTCCAGCCCTCCGTCCTTAGGCAATGCGACCTGCCCCGAATTTAGATCCGAGGCTTCTGCCGGGGTGGTATCCCGAGCGTCGTCTGACAGCAGGTCTAAGCCGTGCTCATCGTGACTGTTCGACGCTCCTGATGCTGGCCCGAATCCGGTGAAGATCAAGTCCCCACGAATATCTAGTGTGTAGTTCAAGTTTCCGAACCTGACCTGGTGGCCGGGCCATAGCTATCGATCTGCTCCAGGTGGCCAAGCGAACTGGCCCGCAGTGCGAAGCCGCCGAACACGAAGATCTGTCCAGGGAGGAAGGTCTCACCCTGGACAGCGTCGTTGATGATGATTGAAGGAGCCATCGAGCCTGACAGCGATGACACAGAGGAACTCTCAATGAAGGCACCAATGTCGGTGTCAAAACCGGCGAATCTCGGGTAATGGGTCCCGATCTGTGCGTCAAGGCTGATGGTAACCTAGGTTCGGGCTCTCTCGATGGAGGTAGAACCCTACTTCCTGCTTGATTAATATTGATGATATGGGTAGTACAAGAGTAGATCTACCACAAGATCGTAGAGGCTAAACCCTAAGAGCTAGCCTATGATGGTATGATTGTAATTGTGATCGGCCTTCTAAGGACCAACCTCTCCGGTTTGTATAGACACCGGAGAGGGCTAGGGTTTACATGGAGTAGGTTACAAGGAAGGAAACATAATATCCAGATCGCCAAGCTTGCCTTCCACGCAAAGGAGAGTCCCATCCGGACACGGGCCGAAGTCTTGAGTCTTGTATCTTCACGCTTCAATAGTCCGGACGTTGTACATAGTCCGACAGTCCGGATACCCCCTAATCCAGGACTCCCTCAAGGGGCGTGATGTGATGTGAGGTATCAGGCTCTGGTCATCGATCATGTTGATGGAGTCATCGGAGAGGAAGTAGGGGCAACAAGGACAATGTGAGGGTCACTGATGGATCACTAACCAAGCTATACTAAGCAGTTTAGGATAAGCAGGTAAGGTACAACAACAGGTTACAAAAGCAGGCTATGCATCAGAATAGGAGCAATCAATAACAGTCGCAAAATCTTATGCAAGCATGAGAGTATAGAATGGGCGATAGCGGGATGATCAAATGGGGGGTGTCGGTGTCAAAACCGGCGGATCTCGGGTAGGGGGTCCCGAACTGTGTGTCTAAGGCTAATGGTAATAGGAGGCGGGGGACACAATGTTTACCCAGGTTCGGGCCGTCTCGATGGAGGTAATACCCTACTTCCTGCTTGATTGACCTTGATGATATAAGTATTACAAGAGTTGATCTACCACGAGATCGTAGAGGCTAAACCCTAGAAGGTAGCCTATGATTATGATTGTTCTTGCCCTACGGACTAAACCCTCTGATTTATATAGACACCGGAGGGGGCTAGGGTTACACAGAGTCAGTTACAGAGAAGGAGATCTACATATCCGAATTGCCAAGCTTGCCTTCCACGCAAAGGAGAGTCCCACCCGGACGCGGGACGAACATCAAGGGGAAACCCAAGGAATCACCCACGGAGGATTCCACTCGATGTAATCATCAAGGTCAACATAAGAGGATCCATCCTCGAGGTTCACACTTGAACTGTGTGTCGAAACATCAAGGGGAAAACCCAAGGAATCACCCATGGAAGATTCCACTGGATGTAATCATCAAGGTGAACGTAAGAGGGTCCACCCTCGAGGTTCACACTTGAGGTGTTGCACGACAGAACCGTATCGGGAATGGTGAACGAGGAACTACCCTCATTGACCACGACCAAATAGCTACACTACAGAATTATCATCACGAGTGCGTTATGAGGGATCACCCTCGGCATTCGATATTAATCTGCAGAGTCGAGCAACTAAAGGGGCGTGATGTGATGTGAGGTGTCAGGTTCTGGTCATCGATCACATTGATCGAGTCATCAGAGAGGAAGTAGGGGCAACAAGGACAATGTGGGGGGTCACTGATGGATCACTAACCAACCTATACTAAGCAGTTTAGGATAAGCAGGTAAGGTACAACAGCAGGTTACAAATGTCACGCCCAATATGCGACCCTATCCAAGAGGAACTCGAAGGTCCCACCAAGGATAGACCCACATATTGAAACGCTTTTGCAAGGTGGAAATCATTACATCAACATTACATAAATAGATGAGGATACATACAAAAGGCATACAATACCACATGAATACGACATCATCTTACATAAGAGCACCATCCGACTATGGATGAAACACAAACAGAAGCTCAAACGACATCCACCCTGCTATCCCAGGCTGTCGACCTAGAACCTATCCCCTGCTCGAAGAAGAAGCAGAAGAAGAACTCCAAACAAGCAAACATCACTCTCGCGTCATGATCATCGCATAACCTGTACCTGCAACTGTTGTTGTAGTAATCTATGAGCCACGAGGGCTCAGCAATACCATTACCATGGG
The DNA here is from genome assembly GCA_963921465.1 of Triticum timopheevii. Lineage (NCBI taxonomy): Eukaryota > Viridiplantae > Streptophyta > Magnoliopsida > Poales > Poaceae > Triticum > Triticum timopheevii. The sequence continues at coordinate 62,753,051 of OY997270.1, read as the reverse complement.
TATCAAGACTAGCAAAGCTTAATGGGAAAGGAAGGGGTAAAGTGGTGAGGTTGCAGCAGCGACTAAGCATGATATGGTGGCTAACATACGCAAATGAGAGCGAGAAGAGAAACAAAGGAACGGTCGTGAAGCTAGCAATGATCAAGAGGTGATCCTGAACTCCTACTTACGTCAATCATAACACAGAAACCGTGTTCACTTCCCGGACTCCACCGAGAAGAGACCATCACGGCTACACACACGGTTGATGCGTTTTAATTCGGATCTGGTGTCAAGTTATCTACAACCGGACATTAACAAATTCCCACCTGCCACATAACCGCGGGCACGGCTCTCGAAAGTTTATAACCCTGCAGGGGTGTCCCAACTTAGCCCATGATAAGCTCTCACGATCAACGAAGGATATTCCTTCTCCCAGGAAGACCCGATTAGTCTCGGAATCCCGGTTTACAAGACATTTCAACAATGGTAAAACAAGACCAGCAAGACCGCCCGATGCGCTGACATCCTGATAGGAGCTGCACATATCTCGTTCTTAGGGCAACACCGGATGAGCACTCCGTACAACTAAAACCAGACCTCAAGTTTCCCTGAGGGGGCGCTGCAAAGGACTCTAGTTCGGACCAACACTTAGACAAGCATTGGCCCCCGGGGGGGGGGGGGGGGGGCTATAATAAAGATGACCCTTGGGTTAATTACTCCCAAGGGAAAAGTAGGTGGTGGTGAGTCAAATGGTAAAACCAAGGTTGGGCCTTGCTGGAGGAGTTTTATTCAAAGCGAACTGTCAAGGGGGTCCCATAAATCACCCGACCGCGTTAGGAACGCAAAATCCAGGAACATAACACCGGTATGACGGAAACTAGGGCGGCAAGAGTGGAACAAAACACCAGGCATAAGGCCGAGCCTTCCACCCTTTACCAAATATATAGATGCATTAATAATATAAGAGATATTGTGATATCCCAACCAAAATCCTGTCCACCATGGAGCAATCTTCAACTTCACCTGCAACTAACAACGCTATAAGAGGGGCTGAGCAAAGCGGTAACATAGCCAAGCAACGGTTTGCTAGGAAGGGTGTCAAAGGTTAGAGGTTCATGGCAACTTGGGAGGCTTGAAGAACAAAATGATAGGTAACGCAGCAAAGCGATAGAGCGAAGCAACTAGCATAGCAATGATAGTAGTGAGATCCAGGGTAGCGGTCATCTTGCCTGAAATCCCGCTAGGAAGAAGAACGAGTCCATGAAGAAGATGAAGCCACGAAGACGAACCACACGTAGACGAACACATACTCACGATCGCAACGAAACGGGAACTATCGAGAAGAAGCACACAACATGGTAAACACACCACACATATACAAGACATGATGCACAACAAGCATGATGCATGACAAAGCTACATGAAGCTACTCATGGCAAGAGATGATGCAAACAAGAACAACACATCAAGGCAAGTTTAAATGAGGCCGGGAACAACATATAACAATTCCGGTAAGTCCTCATATGCAAATTTCGAAATTGGTCCAGATCTGAATAAACATTATGTTCAAGTTGTTAAACAGCAAGTTAAGATGCACCAAGATGATCTACACGAGATTCTAGTCAAGTTACATATAAAGTTCATTTAGTTCGGAGCTACGGCCTAGAAGATATGAGCAAAACAAGTTAAACATGGCATTGATGTAAAATGCATACAAACATCAAGCAAACACCTCAAAACAAGGATGCAACATGATAATATGAAACTACATGGAAAATCAAGCAAGTTTCATATAGAGCGCACTCAAAACGGAGCAACGGTTCAACACATACACTCTATACAAGTCATAACAACAATCGGTCCAAAACAGCAACTAGGCATCTTGCAAGCATCAAAACAATAAGATACATCACCCCAACATAAGAACAAAAGGCATGAGCATGATGTACAGGTAAAGCGCAACAAAATATGAACACTGAGCTATCTCCAGAAACTACTAGAACATGCTCAAAAGGACATGGAAAGATTGCAAATAATAACAGTTTCAGACTCAGCAGAAATAACATCAGGTTGCAATGTTTAGAGCTATCAAACAACATGTTACAGGAACTTATCATGGCAAACAAAGGCATGTCATGAATCTACTAATAGCATAGAACAAAAGTCCCTTACTGACCATGAGCCAAAAAGGCACAGAAAATATGATGGCACCCATGTAAACATGGCAAGAAATATGACAGATTCATACATGGCAGAAACAACAATAAGTAGGCATGTTGGTGAGCTTGAACCACTCACCACAGAGCAATACATGGCATGGCAAGGCAACCAACAGTAAGAATACATGTTTATGAAGCTATGCATGGCAAGAGCAAGTTCATAGGGTACATGGATCACTAGAAAAGCACATGTCCAAAACTGAACTTCATGTTAACAGGTTGACAGCAACATTATTTAGCAAGTTTGGAGCAAGATAACCACAAGCTACAGCAGGCTATAAATGCAACCAGGGGCATGAATGGATAGAGCATGACATGTGTAACAAAACATCCTGAGTGAACATCTCCAGATAATGCACGAAATGACTTGTAGCAGCAGGTTTACCTAGCAACAAAATATAACAGAATCAGTCAGGAAAACAGCAACATCAAGTACCCTACTTAACAAGCTCGATGCACTCAGTACACAAGTCACAAAAATACATGGATTGCATCTCTGGAAAGATGGCATAGAATAGATCAAAACACATTTAGACATCAACCTCATAGGATGCACACATCAAACATGGCAAAAATGACAAATGAGCAAGTTACAACAGTTCCTGCATATTAACATCAAGATGCGCCCTTACAACAGCATTTCGGGCATCAAGATGAGCTCAGATGAAAATGATGCAATGGAATAAAATGAAGTACTCGTTGAGGCGAACAATTCGACATATTACATGCACGAAACGGAGCCATGGATGTAGAGTTATGATGCGATGAACATGGCTAAAAATATGCAAAATATCTCTCGACTTGGTGGATCTCAGGGTCAACCTCTTTCTTCCAGATCCAGATCGGGGCGCGGATGTCGGGGCTCGTCGAAGAAGAAGAGGAACATGGCGGCCGGAGCACAGGTCATCGGAAGGGGCCGGGGTGGCGCCGGCCTGGGTAGGATGCAGGAAGGCGCGCGCGGGCGCGGTCCGCTGCTCGGGGCCGGAGGCGGCGCCGGGCGAGGCGGCGGTGACGCGCCGGCGGCAGGCAAGGCGCGGCGCCGGGGAGCTGGGTGGCGGCGGCCGGGCTTTCAGGGCGCGGGGCGCGGCTGCCGGAGGAGGCGAGGTCCGGCGAAGGCAGCGGGGAGGCGCGGCCGGCGGAGCTGGGCCGGCCGAGCGCGGCGGAGGCCGAGGGGCAGCGGCGCTCGCCGGGCAGCGGCGCCGCTGGATCCGGGTGTGGGCCCGGGAGGCTACGGCGCGGGGTGCCTGGGCCCAGATCGGCCCGGGGGCGGGCCTGCGGCGCGCCTCGGCGGGCTGCGGCGGCGCGCGGGTGGCTGGGGTGCCACGTGGCGCTCCCTGGTTGGGCGAGGGGGCAGCGGCGGACGTGTCCGGCGCCGGGCGAACGCGTCCGGCGCGCGGAGGAAGAAGAAGGCTAGGGTTTCGGAGGATTCATCCGCGAATTTTGGGGGGAGAGGCTAATATATAGGTAGAGGGAGCTAGGAGACTCCAAATGTGGAGCGGTTTTCGGCCACGCGATCGTGATCGAACGACCGAGAGCATGGAGGGGAGTTTGCTGGGTTTTGGGACACTTTGGAGGGGTGTTGGGCTGCAACACAAAGAGGCTTTTGCGGTTACCCGGTTAACCGTTGGAGTATCAAACGGACTCCAAATGACACGAAACATGACAAACGGTCTACCGGTGCTATACCAAGGCCGCTTGGCAAACCTCGGTCCATTCCGAGAATGTTTAACACCCGCTCACAACGAGAGGCAAAAAGGGAACGCCGGAGGACATAGGAGTGCCGGATTGCAAAATGGACAACAGGGAAAATGCTCGGACACATGAGACGAACATGTATGCAAAATGAGATGCACATGATGACATGACAAAATGCAAAATGCAAGCAAATGACATGGCAATGACGGCGAATAACTGGCAGACACCTGGCGCATCGAATCCGGGGCATTACAACAAAAGTAGGCTATGCATCAGAATAGGAGCAATCAATAACAGTAGCAAAATCTAATGCAAGCATGAGAGTATAGAATGGGCGATCTCGGGATGATCAAATGTGGGGTGTCGGTGTCAAAACCGGCGGATCTCGGGTAGGGTGTCCCGAACTGTGTGTTTAAGGCTAATGGTAACAGGATGCGGGGGACACAATGTTTACCCAGGTTCGGGCCCTCTCGATGGAGGTAATACCCTACTTCCTGCTTGATTGACCTTGATGATATGAGTATTACAAGAGTTGATCTACCACGAGATCATAGAGGCTAAACCCTAGAAGCTAGCCTATGATTATGATTGTTCTTCTCCTATGGACTAAACCCTCTGATTTATATAGACACCGGAGGGGCTAGGGTTACACAGAGTCGGTTACAGAGAAGGAGATCTACATATCCGAATTGCCAAGCTTGCCTTCCACGCAAAGGAGAGTCCCACCCGGACACGGGACGAACATCAAGGGGAAAACCCAAGGAATCACCCACAGAGGATTCCACTCGATGTAATCATCAAGGTGAACATAAGAGGATCCACCCTCGAGGTTCACACTTGAACTGTGTGTCCAAACATCAAGGGGAACACCCAAGGAATCACCCACGGAGGATTCCACTCGATGTAATCATCAAGGTGAACGTAAGAGGATCCACCCTCGAGGTTCACACTTGAGGTGTTGCACGACAGAACCGTATCGGGAATGGTGAACGAGGAACCACCCTCATTGACCACGACCAAATAGCTACACTACAGAATTATCATCACGAGTGCATTGTGAGGGATCACCCTCGGCATTCGATATTAATCTGCAGAGTCGAGCAACTAAAGGGGCGTGATGTGATGTGAGGTGTCAGGCTTTGGTCATCGATCACGTTGATCGAGTCACCGGAGAGGAAGTAGGGGCAACAAGGACAATGTGGGGGTCACTGATGGATCACTTACCAATCTATACTAAGCAGTTTAGGATAAGCAGGTAAGGTACAACAGCAGGTTACAAAAGCAGGCTATGCATCAGAATAGGAGTAATCAATAACAATAGCAAAATCTAATGCAAGCATGAGAGTATAGAATGGGCGATATCGGGATGATCAAATGGGGGGTGTCGGTGTCAAAACCGGCGGATCTCGGGTAGGGGGTCCCGAACTGTGTGTCTAAGGCTAATGGTAACAGGAGGCGGGGGACACAATGTTTACCCAGGTTCGGGCCCTCTCGATGAAGATAATACTCTATTTCCTGCTTGATTGACCTTGAAGATATGAGTATTACAAGAGTTGATCTACCATGAGATCGTAGAGGCTAAACCCTAGAAGCTAGCCTATGATTATGATTGTTCTTGTCCTACGGACTAAACCCTCTGATTTATATAGACACTAGAGGGGGCTAGGGTTACACAGCGTCGGTTACAGAGAAGGAGATCTACATATCCGAATTGCCAAGCTTGCCTTCCACGCAGAGGAGAGTCCCACCCGGACACGGGACGAAGTCTTCAATCTTGTATCTGCATAGTCCAACAGTCCGTCTAAAGTATATAGTCCGGCTGTTCGAGGACCCCCTAATCCAGGACTCCCTCAGTAGCCCCTGAACCAGGCTTCAATGATGATGAGTCCGACGCGCAGATTGTCTTCGGCATTGCAAGGCGGGTTCCTTCTCCGAATACACCATGAAAGATCTTGAATATGAGGGTCGCATCCGGCTCTACAAAATAATTTCCACATATCATCGTAGAGAGCACAACATTCCACAAATCTAATCTGCCAACAACTTTTCATAGCGTGACATCACCCCACGGCCTGGTTATTATTCGAACCGTTTTTCTCAACCAGCCTGCCACTGCATGTGTTGCGAGGCGGTTTCCTTGGCACGTCTTGTCAAAGCAGGGATCGTGTCCCCTTATCACGGGATTCTCATCAATACGGGTGTGGGTAACCCAACCGCGCCATCAATCGTGGCGCTTGGGGAATAAGTGGTTTTACGGGACAAGTGGGGAGGCGCACAGTTTCCACCGCCTTTATAAAGGGATAGGGATTACTCTTTTTCACCCACGCCTTCTTCTTCCCCCTGCCCAGCTGTTCTCGCAAGCTCGAGCTCCAGCGCCCAAGTTCTCACCTTATCCGTAAAGCCATTCAAACATGTCCGGAGCGGGAGGCAAGTGGATGATCTCCTCCATTACGGAGGAGGACATCATGAAGCTCCGGGAGGCCGGATACCTGGCCGCAGACATCGCACACCGGCTCCCGGATGCAGGGCAGATCGTCCCTACTCCGGACCCCCACGAGAGGGTGGTATTCCTTGCCCACTTTGTCTGTGGACTGGGATTTCCCCTCCACCCATTTGTCCGCGGGCTCATGTTCTACTACGGGTTGGACTTCCACGATCTAGCCCCTAATTTCATCCTCAACATCTCGGCGTTTATTGTCGTGTGCGAGGCCTTCCTCCGCATCAAGCCCCACTTCGGCCTGTGGCTGAAGACCTTCAACGTGAAGCCGAAGGTGGTGGTCGGCCATCAAGCGGACTGCGGAGGCGCCATGGTGGGCAAGATGCCCAACGTCACTTGGCTCGAAGGCTCCTATGTGGAGACCATGAAGGGGTAGCAATCGGGGTGGTTCTATATCACTGAGCCGCGTGATGCCAACTGGGCGGCGGCCCCCGAATTTCGATCTGGCATCCCCATGCGGCTCACCTCCTGGAAAGAGAAGGGCTTAGCCTGGGGTGCATCGGCTGAGCTGGCCGGACTCCAGAACTGTGTCAAAAATATGATAAGCAAGAAAATCAAGCTTGTCAATGTGGTCCAGATGATGCTCTTCCGCCGGATCCTTCCGTGTCAAAGACGGGCATTCAATATGTGGGAGTTTGACCCGGCCAAACACCAGACGCTGCGAGAGCTCTTCGACACGATGCACAAATACGTCTGGAAGGTGCTATTCAAGGCCGCCGAGGTACCTCCTCCCATTACCGAGGATCGCAGACTCATCGCAAAGCGCCCTGCGAATCCGGTAAGCTCTCTATATTTTACAAGATGCTCCTTTCGCTAGTATATTCACGAGAGGAATCTAAGCCCTCACGCCAGTTTAACAGGACTGGGTGGCGATAGCGGAGCGGATCGACTGTCCAGCTCCACTACCTGAAGATCCAGCAACGACTCTCTTAATTGAGATGTTGTTTCCGGCGCCCTATGAGGTGCCGGAGAAGAAGGCCAAGAAGAAGGCCGCGGGGACTAGGAAAGGTCTCTGGCGCAAGGTTGTATCGGACTCATCGTCCGAAGACACCGAGGCGCGCTCCTCCAACGAAAACGAGGAGGAGGAAGAGGAAAGCCCTCCCCCCAACCGGGGGGGGGGGGGGAGAAGAAAAGGAAGGCCTCCCCGTCTGGGGAGGCCGAAGGGTCCAAGAAGGGAAAGACCCTCCCGCCGGACCACTCCACAACAACCGCCTACAGCGACGAGGAGTGGTTACCCAGAGACAAGCCCCCGGCGAAGTGGTATGTATCCGGACACTATAATACTTCCGGTATGTTTTGCTTTATTGCTTCTTATTATGTCAAATATGATTGCACAGTCCGTCCAAATCCTACATTGGCGTATCCTCCTCAGATGGGTCTTTGAGCCAGTCGGCGATGAATAGTGATTCACTCCTGACGGCCACCTCCCCCCGGCCCACGGACGACACTGAGGTGTTGTCTTAGAGGATACCGGACCAGGGGGAGATAGTTTTGGAGATGCCCCAAGGCGAAATCCCAGACGTCGGACACGTGGGGAGAAGACCCCGACGGGGGCCGCAGCAAGTCTGGCCCCCAGCCGGATACTGCGCCGGTACCTCCAGTGGTTCCGGAGTTAGGTAGGCAGCTCCTCACTAAGGAGGGCAAGCCGCCCGTGCCGATGACCTCTGTCCGTCCAGAGGCATCGGACAACCTCCTGGAAGCACTTCATGGCGCTTCCATTGACGAAGAGCACCGCACCGTCATGAGTGCGGTGATTGAGAAGGTCCGGTCCACCAAAAGTGGATTGACCAAAGCTTGCATCAGCCTCCTATCAGGCTTCAAGGTAAATAATAAGATTATAAGAAAATATCACAATATATACAGTAGCCCCTGATGCTCTATTTGGTGTTCGGAAAGAAAGGCCGAACAGAGGATCAAATATCATCCACAGGAGTCTAACAGAATGCTTCTATGTGAATAAGCAGGCGTCGCTGCTGGCCGCTGCCGCCCGTACTGCGGAGGTCTCCGGACTGAAGCGGGACCTGGAGCGGACCGAAGGAGAGCTCGGCCTTGTGAAGTGGCAGCTCGAGGAGAACAAAGGTACATAATGCCCTGTCTATATATTGGTAAAGAAAGAATGGTTTGAGCTCATAGGAGCGTTATGAATTTTAATAGGGCCACGACCGAATTGGCGGCCCTTAAAAAGCGCTGACCGAGGCCGAAAACAAAGTGGCCAAGGAGCGGGCCGAGCGGGAGAAGCAGGAGGCCCGAGTCGGCGAGGTCCAGCAAGAGCTCCAGGATTTTGTCAAAAAATATGAGTCCTCGGAGCGTGACTTCAAGATGCAAGAGTCCGATCTTGCGAAGGCCCTCGAGACTGCACGAGATGCCAAGCCCGAAGCCCAAAAGGCCCTCCAGGAGATTGAGGCAGCCAAGAAGATTGCGGCGGGTAAGGCATTCAATATGCAAAGCAAGCATGTAAAGGAGAGTTTCCTTTTACTTACCCGAATTTGGAGCTCTCTAGGAGCATTCGCAGATCTGCCGCGCAGCATAACTGATGCCGCGGAGTTCTATCGAGCTGAAGAAGGGAGCTCGATGGAGAAGTTGTTCTGGTCCCAGTATATTGGGGCCGAACATCCGATGACCTTGAGCAACCAGCTGAAGCAACTGGTCGAACTTCACAAGGCGGCCGAACTGGCCATGAAGGGCCTCATAGTCCGGATGTGGCCTGCCGAGCCCCTGCCCAGCAGCTACTTCGGCCTGGTGAAGCGGCTTGTGTTTGCCTGTCCGCGGCTCAAAGTCATGAAGCGGTCGGTCTGCATTGAGGGTGCGCGCAGGGCCTTCACCCGCGCGAAAGTGCACTGGGCGAAGATGGACGGCGAGAAGCTGGTGACGGAGGGGCCACCGAAGGGCAAGGAGCACCGCCACCCCAAAAAGTATTATGATGGTGTCATGAAGGGCGCCCGCCTTGTGGCGGAGGAATGTGCCAAGGATGTAATATTTGAATGAATGTACTCATGTGATCCTGTAAGATGAAAACGAGTTCATGTGTGTTATACAACGCTTGTTGATTTAAAATATTACCTTCTGTGCGGCTGTTTATACAATCTGACAGTTGGTCAGTCGTCGGCTTCTGCCCCCATGTAACTAGTACTGGGGTGTTCTGGGTAAATCTAAACACTCTTTATCCAAATTTTTGGTCCATTAAGGAGGTGTTTAGCGCAGCGAACAAGGAAATCGGACTATGCAGCTTTATCACTCTCACTTTGCTATAGAAGTCTACAATTTTAAATTTTGGCGAAGCCCCTAGTATCCAGAAGGCCGAACTCGGGGCGCTATACACGCCTAAATCGGACAAGGCCAATTCCTCGCCTGAAGCGGAAAAAATCTTTAAGGATTTGAGACCTCTCAAATAGCGACCAGCTCTCGCCGCATCATGACAGTCAGTTTTCGGCTTTCTCTACTGAGGTGCTCGTCCGGAAGAACCGGGACACAATCACAGTAGTTCTCCCTGTGCTACCTTAGCCAATATAGCGGAATGTAAGGCACCAAAATATGGGAGCCGGGCAAACCCAACTATTGACCCAAGATATGATTCGGAGCTGATGCATATAATACTATAAGTTCGGTGTGCCGCACTATCGAAAGTGTTTGGACTTTTCCTGCCGTGTTATGGGGTACACTGAAGCCCCTGGCGAGCTGGATGTACCAAAATGTATGAGTGCAATTTGCAATAAATAAGCAGTAAAGGAAAAGGATAAAGAAATGTAATAGTAAGCTGACGCTGTACATTATTTTCCATTGTTATTTGAATAATACGTCAAGGCGTATGTGTACAGGTGGTGCGATAAGCAAAATGGGACTATTTGACATGTCCTTAACCAAGAGTGAGCAGCGTGTGGGTATGTAAAACAGGTATAGCAATCGATATGAGAGACCACCTGGGGGTTCCCTTGTACGCCAAAGCTTCTTGTCTCCTTGGTATTTCCATCCTGTTATGGGTCCGATAGTCGGACTATTGGAAGAGTCTCCCGAAAATAAGGACATGAAAAGAAAAGGTGTGAAGATATGCAGATCCTGGGGCGGTTGAGCCACACCGTGGACCATGTCGTAGCCGTGCCTCCGCCTATGCCCATGGTATTTTGAGTGCGTAATTATGTACACGCGACACAAATTTCACCGCTTGACTGGGACTAGGACGGTGGCCGAATTGCTAGGCGAGCTCTGGACATGCCGGACGATCCTATTGCGGGGTACTCCGGACTCGCTTGACGGTGTCTGGGGGCTTTATCGCTGAATTGGCGATCTGCCTAAGAAGACCGCTTTTTACTTCTGCTGCGAGGGCCGCAATGTGCTCCTCCGTACGAAGCGAGCGCTCTGTGTTTCCATTAACTATTATAACCTCGGGAGGTCCTGGCATTTTGAGCTTGAGGTATGCATAATGCAGTAGTGCATTGAATTTGGCAAATGCGGTTCGTCCGAGCAGTGCATGATAGCCACCGCAGAAGGGGACAATGTCGAAGATTAATTCCTCGCTTTGGAAGTTGTCCGGAGATCCAAAGACCACTTCCAGTGTGATTGAGCCCGTACAACAGGCCTCTACACTTGGTATGACACCTTTAAAGGTGATTTTGGAGGTTTGATCCTTGAGGGATCGATGCCCATTTTGTGCACTGTATCCTGATAAAGCAGGTTCAGGCTGCTGCCACCGTCCATAAGGACTCGTGTGAGGTGGAATCCGTCAATGATGGGGTCGAGGACCAATGTGGCCGAACCGCCATGACGGATACTAGTGGGATGGTCCCTGCGATCGAAAGTGATTGGATAGGAAGACCATGGGTTCAATTTTGAGGCGACTGGCTCCATCACATAGACGTCCCTTAGTGCATGCTTCCGTTCTCGCTTGGGAATATTGGTTACGTATATCATGTTCACCATTTTCACCTGGGGAGGAAATTTCTTCTGTCCTCCAGTGTTCGGCGGCCGGGGCTCCTCGTCGTCATCGCTATGTGGCCCTTTTTCCTTGTTTTTGGCATTCAACTTGCGGGCATGTTTGCACTACAAAAAAAATACACTTTCGTGATGATACGTGTTTGTCACAGTAGGTCGCGTTTTTTTGTCATGCATGTACATCCATGAAAAATTTATGACAGAATCAAGATAGTCATACCTGTGCTGTCGTAAATTATCATCACAGAAGTGTCCACTTCCATGACGATAAATCGCGCGTCACAGAAGTGCTTTCGTCAAGGGTGACCGACACGTGGCATCCACCGTAACGGAACGCCGTTAAGCTATCGGATCGGGTTTTGGATCCGATAACCCGTTAACAGCCCCGACCAATGGGGATTTTCCAAGTGTAAAATCATCATTGGCTTGAGGAAACACGTGCCGGCTCACCGTTGGGACATATGTCATCCGCTCATTGGACCGAAGGTGCCTACGATACGGCGACACGTGGCACAGCCCAACAGAGGCCCATTCTTGTGAAAAGACCGGCCCGTTTGACTTGGTCAAAAGGTGGCGGGCCAGCCCACGGAAACCCTGTTAACGGCCTGTTCGCATATAGCCCATTTACAGCCCGCTAACCCAAGGCCCGTTACGACCTATCCGAATTAGGCCCAGTAGCGTCATCTGGGCTGTCCAATATGATTCAGCCCATTTTAACTTCTGGCCCATGTGTGGCCAATGACTTCTTTCGGCCCATATGAGGACCTTTGTAACTCTTGGCCCATTAATGGCCCGTGGTGAAACTGGCCCGTAATGAATAGTGTATCACTTTATACCCATTAATGGCCCGTTATTCCATTGGGCCGTTTCCAGCCCAAGTTATCTTTCGGCCTTCTCAGGGCCCATTGATTCTTGGGCTCATTTGCAGCATTCAGTTACATATGGCCCGTTACTATCATTTTCTGCTTGTGGGCCAAATTCAGCCTATCATTACAGTCGGCCCGTTTGCGGACCGTTAATACGTTGGGCCGTTTTCATGTCAAAAAAACCCGTTGGGCTGTTTTCATAGAGTTATCAAATACGACCTATTAGCGGCCCGTTATGGTCCACGAATAGTACGGCCCATGATTGGCGAAATGATGATACGCCCCGTAGAAGGCCCATGGATCCTACGGCCCGTATGACGCCCATGGATAGTACGGCCCGTAGAAGGCCCATGGATCGTACGGCCTGTAGAAGGCCCATGGACCCTACGGCCCGTAGAAGGCCTGTCGGTGTCAAAACCGGCGGATCTCAGGTAGGGGGTCCCGAACTGTGCGTCTAGGCGGATGGTAACAAGAGACGAGGGACACGATGTTTTACCCAGGTTTGGGCCGGTAAAACCCTACGTCCTGCTTGATTAATATTGATGATATGGGTAATACAAGAGTGGATCTACCACGAGATCAAGGAGGCTAAACCCTAAAGCTAGCCTATGGTATGATTGTTGTAATGTATGTTGTCCTACGGACTAAAGCCCTTCGGTTTATATAGACACCGGAGGAGCTAGGGTTACACAGAGTCAGTTACAATGGTAGGAGATCTACATATCCGTATCGCCAAGCTTGCCTTCCACGCCAAGGAAAGTCCCATCCGGACACGGGACGGAGTCTTCAATCTTGTATCTTCGTAGTCTTGGAGTCCGGCGGACGATGATAGTCCGGCTGTCCGGACACCCCCTAGTCCAGGACTCCCTCAGTAGCCCCCGAACCAGGCTTCAATGACGATAAGTCCAGCGCGTACACAGTCTTCGGCGTTGCAAGGCGGGTTCTCCCTTCAAGTTCCATGTACCTGCCGAACAGTGTCCGGCTTTATCATAAATGCTGCGCTTCTCAGCTTCTATGCCCAATAATGGCCTTTTTCCACGCGTCGCACGAATGCGAAAAGCCAGGGTGTCTTTTTATGCTTCACCCCCTAGTCATGCGAGTCGTTCGCCTACAAAAGAGGCAAAAATCCAGATCCAAACAACACCCTCTTCCTCCCGCGAATAGTTCATCGGAGCGCCCTTGACCTAACAATCCATTCCATCATGGACCGTCGACGCGGCCCCTCTTCTCGCACTCCCAGCCCACCGCTAGGGGATTGGAGGAGGTTCTCTGTTTCGCACAACGAGCTAGCGAAGCTCCAAGCGGGGGGATATCTCCCTCCGGCCTTCATGGTCCCAGTCCGAGCCGGACTGGTTACTTATCAAGGTGGGAGGCAAGCGGAGGCTACCAACAGCCCCAATAAAGGGGAGCAAGTATGCTTCGTCCCTTATCTGATAAGGGGACTCGGATTCCCAATACATCCGTTTCTCCGCGGGCTCCTGGAGTTCTACGGACTCCAGCTCCACCACCTCACGCCCGCCTCTGTCCTACATATCGCGGGCTATGTAGCTCTTTGCGAGCTATTCCTGGGCATTGAGCCCCATTTTGCATTGTGGAAGAGGCTGTTCTACCTCGTACCCCGTTCCCACGAGGGATCCATATATCAAGTGGGCGGCGCCGAAATATGGCGCGTTGCTGGGATCGGATACCCATCCGGTACTCCCAAGAAGGCATCCGAAGACTGGCCTTCAGAGTGGTTTTATATAGGAGACGCTCCGCTGCCGGACCCAGTCCAGATTGGCCTCCCGGAGTTTAGTGCTGCTCCTTTGAAGAAACGCCTCAACTGGCGCCCACGGAGCCCCAATTGGAGGAAAACAAGAGCGTCCATTACTTGATAGGCCAAATAAGATTAATGGCCCATTCCGGTTTGACCATGATCGGAGTCATGGCGACATGCATCATGCGGCGGTACAGCCATTGCAATACAGAGGCCACCCCATGTGGGATTTCAACGGGGAAGACGATGCCACCCGTCATGGCCGCAAAGGGCCGGATTCGACCGAGGATCTGGTGGAGATCCTGTCCAGCCTATACAAGGGGGAGAAGGAGGACTTCCTTCGAACGAACCCTTTGAATGGGTTTTCCATGAACAACCCTAGGGGCTGGGTAAGCAAACACTTTTAAGGGCTCAACCCATGCTTTCGAAGTTTAGGCTTCTCACATTATGTCTCCGGCGCATGATCTACGCCGGACTGTGGAGGACATGGTAAGTCCTGCTCCGCAACCCGAGGATCCAGAAAGATCCCTGGATCCGGCCTCCGAAGAGGATCCGGACATCAAGGTGGAGCTGATCGACGGGGTGTTTCACCAGCTCAGCATGGACAATGCTTTGGTCGCCATTACGGCGGACTACCCCGGACTGTATCCGGCTTCCTAGGTGACTGTGACCGAGGTCCGGACACCATTATCTCTTCCTCGCCTATTTCTGACCTTCGCGAACGATGGTGTTTTACAGGAAGCGCCCTCAGGGCGGGAAGCCGAGCCTGTGGCGGCTGACCAACAAAGGCCAGTCCGGACCAGCAGGCGGAAAAGGAGCGCGGCACGGACTGAAACGTCGCCGCAAAGGTATAGCTCGTATTTAATTTTTCAGAGCAACGTTCCTAGGAAGCGTCTGAGTGCTCATGATCTTTATAGGAGAAAAAGCGCTCGCCGGACTACGGGTGCGGAAGTTGCCGATCCAACCTATACCGGCCAGGCTCCAGCGCCCGGCCTGGAGGGGGGAGGCAAGCGCAAGACGCGGGCCGGATCCTCCTCTAACCGACAGACTGTCCGCCACCAAGTCTGAGGTGGAGAGCGCCATGAACCACAGGCGCCGCCGGACGGTGTTTCGTAAAGCGTGCTTCTCCCCTGAGGCATTGGACGCCTTTAACGCAGGGGACGCGCACCTCCGTGCCGCTCAAGATGGTTTTACCAGAGCCACGGAGCAGTATGTGAAAGACATACGGGTAAGGGGATTTTAATGGTTATATACACCAGTAGCCCCCGAGACTTAAAGTAGTTATGTTAACTGATTTAAGGATCATTTGAAACGCAGACTCTTACAGAGAAGAATGCCCAGCTGTCCCAGGAGCTGCAAGAATGCAAGGCCCAACTTGAGGCCGCACTTGCTGCCGCAGGAGGAGACGCAGAGACCCCTCCTGGTAACACATTTTTATTAATAAATATAAGCGCTGTGCAGCGTGCGCGCAAGTCTAATAGTGACATTGCAGGTGCCGCCGGACAAGATCCGGACAGGCAAGAATTACTACGCCAGCTAAAGGCCGGCGAGAGAGTGCTGAATAGGGTGCAGCAAGAAAGGAACAAGCTCCAGGATGCCAACGCCAAGCTCGGAGAAGAGCTGAAAGGCGCTCGAGCCGGGTTGTCCAACTCCGTTAAGGAGAATCAGCGGTTTCGTCGCGACATTTATTGTAAGTGCTTGAGCAGACTCCTTTGAAAAGAAGAGTTCGGCGAGGATGTAAATTGACATAATATGTCTTGTAGGTATACTCACAGGTCGCCCTGCAGAGGAGATGCCCATATCAACGGGTGATCAACTTCCCGAACTGTTGCAACTGCTCGAACGAGTTCGGCAGGCAATGAGCGGCGTCGTCCAGGCTTTATGGCCAGCCCTCTCCCTACCCGAGGGCCTTGGGGAGCTTGCGAAGAAGCTTCAAGGAGTGCGGCAGCGCTTCCATTTGTGGAAGATTTCGGCTTGCCGTCAAGGTGCCAGAGAGGCTTGGGCCATGGTGAAGACGCGTTACAAGAAGGCGGATCCCAACCATATGGCCGAAGTTGGACCGGTGGGGCCTGATGGGAAGGAGGTCCTTATGAGTTTAGTATACAGCCAAGTAGAGTTGGCTGCTAAATTTTCCCAACGGGACTGTAAGTTAGACAGCTTGTTAGACGGGATTGAGGAGGAATACAATCAGTAAATTTGACAATGTATGCTTTCCTTTAAAGTGACATGTGAAATGCCTTCTAGCCGGATTGTAGATCGTTTGTCTTTGCCGACCTTTTCGCTTCGACCTCGGGACCCTAGAGTCCGGAGTGTGTCCGAATACCTTTTTGGTTAAGAAACAACCGAGGTATGCATGGAGACCAGGCGTAGGGGTCATTAGTGCTTTATCAGACAAGTGCCCAACTAGTTATGTTATATTACATGGTTAGTAAGAAACATCTTCCAGGGAGAATAGTTCCGTTAAGGGTTCCTTTCCCTGGGAGGCATGGCCTAAAGTGCATGTCCGGACAGCGAAAAAAGCAGAAAATCATCTGGGGGCGGATAAATGAGTAGGTAAAAAATCATCTTTTAAGTCACCGACCGAATATTCCCTTAAGAACGCTAGCTTTCGGCTTCACCCAGTCTGAGGTACACATCCGGCTGACCCGGCAGTCACAATCGCAGAGGTGCTCCCTTTACCTCCTAGCCGAACAATCGGGAACGTAGGGGTAAGCACAGGAGCCAGGCAACCCAGCTTGGCCAAAACTTAAGTCATATCGATGCATATAATGGTGAGTAAAAGGTACATGTGGAAGCTTGACACATGTGCTGGGCATGAGACCCTTATAATTGAGCTTCTGTAAAAGAAGCCCCAAGGTATAATGAGTGCGGATGGCACATCAAGTGTATGCGAACAATGTGAAAGTAGGCCCTTACGGGCTTTGTAGTAAAAAGGTAATGTAAAGAGAAACAAAAGACAGCCGAAGTGTAAAAATTTGGACGGAGGAAGGGGACGAACTCTTAGTCCGGTGCTAGGCATAGAATCTTCGGAGGCGGGCTGCGTTCCATGGGTTCGGCTCGAGTCAGTTATCCGACGCATTTCGTAGACGGTATGCTCCACCGGTCAGGACTTGATCGATAATGAAGGGGCCCTCCCATTTGGGCTTGAGCTTGTCCTTTTTCTTGTCCGGCAGGCATAGAACTAGTTCACCAACGTTGTAAGTCTTGGCCCGTACTTCTCTGCTTTGGTATCTTCGGGCCTGCTGCTGATAGAATGCGGAACGAGCCTTGGCGACGTCGCGTTCTTCCTCCAATGTGTCCAAGCTGTCCTGCCGATCCAACTCGGCCTCTCTTTCTTCGTACATGCGCACTCGAGGTGAGTCATGAATAATGTCGCAGGGCAAGACTGCCTCTGCGCCGTAGACCATAAAGAATGGTGTGAATCCGGTTGTGCGGTGAGGCGTTGCCCGCAACCCCCAGAGTACAGAGTCAAGCTCCTCGACCCAGTGCGTGTTAGATTTAGTAAGTGACCGCACTAGTCTGGGTTTAATGCCGCTCATTATCAGACCATTTGCTCGTTCCACTTGACCGTTGGTTTGAGGGTGATAGACTGAAGCATAGTCGAGCTTGATGCCCATATTTTTGCACCATGACTTAACCTCATCGGCTATGAAGTTCGTGCCGTTGTTGGTGATGATGCTGTGGGGGACTCCGCAACGGTGTACTACCCCGGATATAAAGTCTATCACTGGTCCGGACTCTGCCGTCTTTACCGGTTTGGCCTCTATCCATTTGGTGAATTTATCCACCATGACCAATAGGTACTTTTGCTTGTGGGTTCCCCCTTTAAGGGGTCCAACCATATCAAGCCCCCAGACCGCGAACGGCCAGGTAATGGGTATAGTTTTGAGGGCGGTGGGCGGCATATGGCTCCGATTAGCAAAGAGCTGACAACCAACGCATCTTTGGACTAAGTCCTGGGCATCTGCCCGGGCCGTCGGCCAATAAAATCCTGTACGGAATGCCTTTCCTACAAGGGCCCGGGCTGCTGCGTGGTGTCCGCCTAGTCCGGCATGGATTTCAGTCAGGAGGTTTCGCCCTTCCTCTTCGGAGATACACCTTTGAAGGACTCCGGTTGTACTTTTCTTATAAAGTTCTCCCTCATGGACCTTGTAGGCTTTCGACCGCCGGACTATGCAGCGGGCCTCGTTTTGGTCTTCGGGAAGTTCCTGTCTAAGCAAGTAGGCTAGGAATGGTTCTGTCCACGGGGCGATTACTGCCATTATGTCGTGGGCTGAAGGTGTTATGTCATCGGCTGAATCGCCGATTGGCGCGGTTTTTTCCGGTTTGCCATTTCCGGGCTCCTCTTCCCATAGTACAGATGGCTTGAAGAGCCGTTCCAGGAAGATATTTGGGGGGGCGACATCACGTTTTGCACTGATGCGTGCCAGTACGTCGGCCGCGTGGTTATTATCTCGGGCTATGTGATGGAATTCGAGTCCTTCAAACCGAGCTGACATTTTTAGGACAGCGTTACGATATGCTGCCATTTTCGGATCCTTGGCCTCGAAGTCTCCATTTATTTGGGATATTGCAAGGTTTGAGTCCCCGCGTACCTCTAGGCGTTGAATGCCCATGGAGACTGCCATCCGGAGACCATGTAACAGGGCCTCGTATTCGGCTGCATTGTTGGAGTCCGTGTACATTATTTGAAGTACATACTGGACTGTGTCCCCAGTTGGGGACGTCAATACGACGCCAGCCCCCAGTCCAGCCAACATTTTAGAGCCGTCGAAGTGCATAACCCAATTGGAGTATGCGTCGTACTCTTTAGGGAGTTCGGCTTCGGTCCATTCAGCGACAAAGTCAGCCAAAACTTGTGACTATATGGCTCACCGAGGTTTGTAAGTTATATCGAATGGTAAGAGCTCAATGGCCCATTTTGCAATCCTGCCCGTTGAGTCACGGTTATTTATGATGTCATTGAGTGGTACTTCGGAGGCCACTGTTATCGAACACTCTTGAAAGTAGTGTCGGAGCTTCCGGGATGCCATGAACACCGCATACGCTATCTTCTGATAGTGTGGGTAACGGGATTTGCAGGGAGTTAACACAGTGGATACATAATATACCGGTTTTTGGAGAGGGAGTTTATGCCCTTCTGTCTCTCGTTCGACGACGAGTACCGCGCTTACGACTTGATGCGTTGCGGCGATGTATAACAACATTGGTTCGCCTAGATTGGGCGCGGCCAGGACCGGATTTGTTGCCAACATGGCCTTTATTTCTTCGAGTCCGGCAGTGGTAGCATCCGTCCACTCGAAGTGTTCGGTGCGTCTGAGGAGGCGATAGAGGGGCAATGTCTTTTCTCCTAGACGGGAGATAAAGCGGCTTAAAGCTGCCACGCATCCTGTTAATTTTTGTATCTGTTTGAGGTCTTTTGGAATATCCAACTGTGATAGAGCTCGGATTTTAGCCGGGTTTGCTTCAATTCCTCTAGCGGATACAATGAAGCCCAGCAGCTTTCCGGCTGGTACGCCGAAAACGCATTTTTCCGGATTCAGCTTGATGTCATATGCTCTGAGGTTGTCGAATGTGAGCCTCAAATCGTCTACTAGAGTTTCGACGTGTTTTGTTTTGACGACTACGTCATCTATGTATGCCTCGACTGTTTTGCCGATCTGGGTAGCCAAACATGTTTGAATCATGCGCTGATATGTTGCGCCAGCATTTTTAAGTCCGAAGGGCATCGTGTTCAAGTAGAATGGTCCGTATGGAGTGATGAATGCCGTTGCGGCTTGGTCTGCTTCCGCCATCTTGATTTGATGATAGCCAGAGTATGCATCGAGGAAGCACAACGAATCGTGCCCTGCGGTAGCATCGATAATTTGGTCGATGCGGGGGAGAGGGAAGGGGTCCTTTGGGCAAGCCTTATTGAGGTCTTTAAAATCGACACAGAGGCGCCAGGATTTGTCCTTCTTTGGTACCATTACCAGATTTGCTAGCCAATCCGGATATTTGATATCTCTGATGAATCCGGCTTCCAATAGCTTGGCTAGCTCTTCTCCCATTGCCTGTCTTTTGGGTTCGGAAAATCGTCGAAGAGCCTCTTTGACTGGCTTAAATCCTTTTAGGATGTTTAGGCTGTGTTCTGCCAACCTGCGTGGGATTCCGGGCATATCCGAAGGATGCCAGGCGAAGATGTCCCAATTTTCCCGAAGGAATTCACGCAGTGCGGCGTCTACTTCGGGGTTCAATTGTGCCCCAATGGAGGCCGTCTTTGTTGGGTCCGTTGGATGGACCTGGAATTTTATTATTTCATCTGCTGGTTTGAAGGAGGTGGACTTGGATCTTTTATTGAGTATCAAAACCGGCGGGTCTCGGGTAGGGGGTCCCGAACTGTGCGTCTAGGCGGATGGTAACAGGAGACGAGGGACACGATGTTTTACCCAGGTTCGGGCCCTCTCGATGGAGGTAAAACCCTACGTCCTGCTTGATTAATATTGATGATATGGGTAATACAAGAGTGGATCTACCACGAGATCAAGGAGGCTAAACCCTAAAGCTAGCCTATGGTATGATTGTTGTAATGTATGTTGTCCTACGGACTAAAGCCCTCCAGTTTATATAGACACCAGAGGAGGCTAGGGTTACACAGAGTCGGTTACAATGGTAGGAGATCTACATATCCGTATCGCCAAGCTTGCCTTCCACGCCAAGGAAAGTCCCATCCGGACACGGGACGGAGTCTTCAATCTTGTATCTTCGTAGTCTTGGAGTCCGGCGGACGATGATAGTCCGGCTGTCCGGACACCCCCTAGTCCAGGACTCCCTCAAGGCCCATTGATCCCTAAGGCACGTATAGAAGGCCGATGGATCCTACGGCCCGTATACAAGGCCAATGGTCCTACGGCCGAACGAAGGCCTATGGATCATACGGCCTGTAGGAGGCCCATGGTTACAATAGTCCGTGTGTTGCCATGATTATTTTGGCCTAGTTACCAAAAATAGGCTATTGTGGCCACTAGAAAAACACAGAAAAAGAACTGCAGTGACTACAAGCAAACAACTAAACAAGACAATAAGGAAATAAATAAGCAAGCAATTAATGCTAGCCTATTACTGCTATTACACATATTATATCCACTAGGCATCAAAGTTCGCCACCAGTGCAAATATAGGGAACAAAGCAGCATATTACATACACTGGCCGTCAAAATTGGCCACCAATGCAAATAAACGCGGCAGCAAAACAAGAGCATAACTGAAACAACTTCAGAAGAGCTCAAGAAATGTTATCCTGGGTAACCACCATGCTGGCAATAAGCTTATCAAGCTGATTAGCTTTGTCCTGTTTGGCGCTAAAATCCTCCAACGCTTGCCGTTGCACCAGAAATTATGCATCTGAATGCTCCAGGGACTTCCGCAGTCCTTCTGCTTCTTGTCACAGCACAGCTGATCGATGTCTTTCAGCTTGTAGTTGAGACTCAAGAAACCGAACTGATTCAGACAGTGAGTTTGAATAGCTTGTGCAAGCGGTAGTGGCCAGTAACTCGAACACTAAACCAAGACAAGACTTTGGGGTTGTCTTGCTGTCTTCAAGATAGTCTTCCTTAGCTGTTTTATCAGCTTTGCTGGATACCAACAAGGATGTGTCACTATCCTGAACCTTATCTGCATTACTTCCTTTACATTGCTTAATAAGGCACTCTTCCCCAATATTCTGTCAGCATTCTAAAAGAAGAAACAAGCAGACACATAACAAGTTTAGCATGTACTAGTATATGAAACTCATTTCAGTGAACTAGTTCATTAGTAAGCTGGACAGGATTAAACTACCAAGTCTTCTATTGCCAAGTACTAGTACATAATAAAAACATCAAACAAACATATATCTATGTCCTATGGTCACTGCATTGTCTTGCCAAATCAAAATAGAGACACAGTTCAAATCATATCAGTTCAAGACAAAGCAGCAGTGAAAGAATACAAAGCGTGGGAAACTACATGGCACAACAAGATTTCAGATGGGTACCACGGGTCTACATGTACAACAACACTATTGGCTCTGTTGTGATGCTAGTAATGTGCATGATATGAAAGTCAATTGTATACACAATTGAAATTGAAATCGAAAGAGCTATTGATAAGAGCAAACCTGTTAAAGAAACATGCGTGAACATACCTGCCGTGCCATTGGAGTTTCGATTGGATCCTTCAATTTAAAAATAAGTTTGTATCAGTAAATACAGTGATACAAGAGCAAAGCAATCATAGTTAAAAAGGCGCGCCTAAGCGAGCGCTTAAGCGCGCTTAGGCTCTAGGCGTTGGCAAAACGCATTGCGCATAACTACACTTAATCTATGCATAACTGCGCATAAGCATGCGCTTTGGTCAGTAAAGTGCAAGGTGGTGGCAAAACGCACAATTAACGCCTAGCGCTTTTTTGAACTATGATAGCAATGGAATCTTAAATTAGAACAGTTGTTCTTCAGGTTTAGGCACTTGTTCTACATGAACAGAGTATAGTAAGACGCAAGAATATAATTCTTAAAAATAGAAAATGAGCTCATAGACCTTACCACATTCTTGGTTCGGGACCAGTACAGAACAAGGCGTTCCCAGTCATCGTCCAGTAAATGTGTCTTAGGAGAACGTAAGGGAATTTTATGAGTTTCTTTGCCGGTGAAGTACGTTTTCTTTAGGTAATTCCGATACTGCCACCAAGCATTCTTGAAGATAGCAGAGGTATTAGCACAGGTTACCTCATCCTGAATTTCCAAATCAGTCCTTCTCTATAGAGAAAAATGGTAAATTTTGCTGTATTATAACCATCATGGAGGTAGGATGTATGGGACGAAGCAAAGTAATTGCCATGAATAACATTACTTACACGTAACTCCTGGACAAACACCTGCAACTGGCACTTTCCTCATCTACAGTATAATATTTCCAAGATGGGAAGATATGCACATACGATTTAACAACATCAAATGCGATAGATGCTAAACTACGACTGGCTGGTTGTGCTTCCTCAACAGGAATAGGCATACTAACTGGTGGAGTTGGGGTTCACCGAGATAGTACTGGCCCTTTAGGCACTAGAGCTGCCTTGCTAACTGCTCTTGTTTGGGAGCTCTGTGGTGGAGATGGTGCTATGTCAACAGGAACTAGGTTACTATCGGCTGGGGTTGGGGTTAGATTGGGTGAAGCTGGTTCTCTATCCATCGCAGTAGGGGTACAATCTGCGAGAGTTTGGGTTATGTGTGGTAGGGCTAGTTCTTGTGCATGTACAACTGGGGTGCTATCTCCACCAAGAGGTAGCACTGTTTTATTTGAAGACCGTGTTTTTATTCTGCTAGATACTGGCATCACCCGCTCCAATTCAAATGGCTGATAAACAGGAAACATAGTTGATGTACAGACATTGTATGAGAGACAAATGCAATAGATAGTGTGGAAAAAAGAGGGCATGAAATAGTTGACATGTATATTGTTTAACTAAAACGGATAGCATGACATAATTTCACATATATGATGTCTATCTAAACTGGATAGCATAGCATAACATAATTCAAAGATATGATGAATAACTAAACAGGATCGCATGACATAATTCACCTACATGTTATCTAAGTAATCAGGATCGCATCATCTAATTCACATATGTGATTTATATGCTAAATAGAGGGCATTCGATACGATGTCTGAACTAAGAACATGGTGTTGAATATTGTGTATATGATGTCTAAACTATGCAATGCAAGACACTGTATGCATGATATGAGCAGTATAACCGTGCCAAGTTAGAGCATACACCTCAGTAGGGGAATAGGACTGGTCATCTGTCTCTGAATCCATCTCTGAGGAGTTATCGGGACCCAACAAGAGATATGCTTCGATAGGTAGCACTGTCTGCTCTGAAGGCCTTGTTTTCACTCCAGAGTTTTCCATCTCCCACCCAAATGGCTGATTCACAGGAAGAGTAGTTTAATATACAAACACTGTCAACAAATGGAAATGTAACGAATAAAAGGATGGGCAAGATATCATTCAAATATATGATGCCTCATTAAACAGGATGGCATTGCACATTTCACATATATTATGGCTGGCTAAAAGACATGAGACTTCATAATTCCCATATATGATATAGAAACTAAACAGGTGGCATTACAGAACATGTCTAAACTAAGCAGATGACATATATGATGTAAAAAGTAGGCACTGCAAGGCAACATATGCATGATATGACTAACATCATCATGCCAAGGTAGAGCAAACACCTTGGGGG
Organism: Triticum timopheevii; assembly: GCA_963921465.1. NCBI lineage: Eukaryota > Viridiplantae > Streptophyta > Magnoliopsida > Poales > Poaceae > Triticum > Triticum timopheevii. Next base: position 62,728,837 of record OY997270.1, on the reverse strand, counting down.
GTAAATAGGAGTGGTCAGCGGCGTCTGAACCCGCCTCAGAACATATAACTTCCTTTGGATTACAATCTGGAGAGGGGTGGGGAGGGTTTGCCATTGAACCCACCATGGAGCGATGTCTGCATGACATTGTATTGCCGCGCAAAACTCTTCTCTTTTTCTCTACATGTTCAGCATGACTGTGTACAATATCTGACATGCATAAGAAAAAATATGGTGAGATTATGTAAGGAGAGCATGCAGAAATTTAGAGTGATGGTAACAACCAGTGGATGGATCCAAAAATAATGATAGCAGGCTGATGATTGCTTTAAATTAATAAAAACATAGATGATGATTGCTTTACTATTTGTTTCCCACCCAAGATGAACAACATAGGCATACCCTAGGTGAACCAGATATTAGACAGACATACTATTCATTGCTGCCTCGATATGTGCCCCACAACTAATCTAGAACTCAAGTTTGAACATGAATTTGGACCTGAGTTGGGAGTCCAAGAGCTGAACAGGACGATAAAGTAGCATGTAGTTTAAGCAATGCATAACATAAGCAGAAACAAAAGAGTGCGACCTCTCTTGTGGACCCGTGTACTCCTCAGGTTCATCTGCTAAGTCGATGATGGTGATGCCATTGGGGTGGGTGCCGGCGGCAGGGAAGGAGATCTGAGGCGGCGAAAGACGGTCAGGAGTCGTGATGTCTGGTTTGGTGGATGCTTCTGTCGATGGAGCAGCTCAGGTGAGCTGGACGACGTCGCGGCAGGAGCGGGACAAATCATACAAAGTTCCCTTCGACACGTACCTGTAATTGAAGTAATTCTGTAAGGGCTCATTTGGCTTGCATGATTCTTAAAATGCAGGGATAGGAAAAACACCGGAATAGGATAGGAAAATGCACATGGTAAACAGAACATTTGTAAACACATGATTTCTGTCAACTTGGGTGTTTGGTTTACAGGAGTTGGAAGAGCAGAGGAATGCAAAGAAACGTGGCCAAAATAAAGAGAAACCATATGAAAGCGTGTATAGTTCGAATGTTATTCTGGCACTAATGCACTTGGTCTTGTTTTGATGCATATGATTTTGAAAAGTAGGTCCAGGCGAATGTTTTGCTTCATTCTTTTCAACAAAATGCATGAATAATGGAATAGTAGAGTGCCATTGGAAAATTCCCTATTGCTATGTTTTTCTGTTGAACCAAAATAGCCCTAATGGATTGACGTGAATGTATAGTAATAAGTGATGCAACAAGTGTACAACCTCTTTGCCGTAGCCGTGTCGACCTCAGCATCATTGGGTTGGTCGCTGAAGCAGTTAAGGCAGAGGTGGCTGTCGGAGGTGTGGAGGAATATCTGAGGAATCTGTAGACGGCGTCCAGAGCACTGCTCTGTTGTGATGGATCGTTCTGTCGTTGGAGCAGCTCCGGTGAGCCGTAAGACGTCAAGGCTGAAGTAGCACAAGATAGACATCGTCAATCTCAAGTGGGATTCTAATAGCATCTCCAATAGATGATGTAAAATGGGTGTAAAATTAACATCACCAAAAACCACCTGACTACAACAGATGAGGTAAAACCTGTTGACTCTGACTGAACTGTCAAAACTGAAATTAACTGTGGAATCTGAATGCTACAGTTGGAACTGAATGCAAGGGTAGCAGAGAGGCACTTGACATGTAGTTTAGGGAGGGCCTGCAGTTCATCTTCAACCTGCACCCCCCTGAGCCGCCAGCCACCACCGGCCGAACCGCCGGCCCCAACGCCGCCTCGCCACCCCGAAACAACTCGCCACCGCTGCCCCGGCCAGCCCTATAGGCCCCCCACCCCCCACCCTGAACCCTAAGATAGATAGTGGGGTACCTCTCCGGCGAGCCCTCGTCCCCGCTGCGGGTGGTTCTTCCTTAACTCCGGCGAGCCCCCCCAACCCCTAAAAATCGACTGACCCAAAAGTCGATTCAGTCGACTAAAGTGTGGCTTAATCGGAGCAGAGCAGCAGCACGAGCGAGGGGGAGAGCAGCAGCAGCAGCTGGGCGAGCGAGCGATCGAGCAAGAGCCGGAGCAGCAGCAGCAGCGTGAGCGAGCGAGCGAGAGCCGAAGCAGCAGCAGCAGATCCGGCTGGTATGGACGCCGCCGTCGAAGGGGCCTCGCACTGGGGGAGAGCCGCCGTGGAGATGTCGCCCGTGGCACCGGCTTCAAGGTAGCCGCTCCATGGGGGTGCGGGATGTAGTGCCGTCGGCGCCGGGAGGTCATGTTAAGGAGAAGGTGCGATGCGATGAGTGTACAACCTCTTTGGTGGCGCTGAGTAGGCCTCGGCTTCGTTCGAGGAGTCGGTGAGGATGTTGCGGTTCCGGTGGAGCAGGTTAAGGCGGCGCTGTGGGGATGGAGCAGCCGAGATAGACGAGGCGATCGTCGGAGCAGCTCCTTGGGGGTGGAGGACGGGGCGGCGGAACCGGCAGGACGGCGAGATGGACGACGGATCCTCATCCGGGGAGGTGGACGAGGGACGTCGAGCTGTTGCGGTGGACGACATCGTCGGGGAAGAGGCTCCGGCTGGGCAGCTGTGACATGGTGGACGGAGGAGGGTGGGGTTTCGCGGCTGGAGCAGAGAGGTTATGGCGGCCTGGGATTTCGAATGGCGAAAAGGGGGCGATGGGAGGGGGTGAAGGCGCGGGTTGTGAAGGCGCCAGTTTTGGGAGCACGATATCTGAATTTTCGGGATATAACAAGACGCGGGTTGAATTTTAGGGACAAGCCTAACGTGTAGTAATATTGTACTTGTACGTACCAAATCAATTCACACTTCCCTCAACCAAAAAGAAACGAAAAAATAAAACTATTCACACCACACAAAGAGAGAGTCTTGCCCCATTTTACTATACAAATGCTATTCAAAGCTACTCCCTCCTTCAATATATATAGGGCCTAATGCGTTTTTCAATCCTAACTTTGACCAAATATTAGAGCAATGATATATGACATGCAACTTACACAAAGAACACCGTTAACTTCATCTATGAAAGGTTCTTTCAATGATATAATTTTCACATTGTGCATGTCATGTACTATTAATCTTGTCAATAGTCAAAGGCGGTCTTAAAAAATCTCATTACGCCCTATATAGATGGAAGGAGGGAGTATGAATCCATGTTATGTCCGATTAATTTTTTTCGCTTGCTGTATAATGCATGTAACCTACTCATACCAACATTTTAGTGCATTCCAAATGTCTATACTACCGCTGCAATTCGAACTAAATTCGTTTCTCTATTTCAATAAGAATCTACAATCATGATTGTTGCCAACTTCAACCATCATTCGTGTATTACCTTAATAACACTCCACATGATTACTATAGAGATAGATATGAACTATGTGTACTACATGAACTCGAATTCTATTTTTTGAATACACTTGATGTTGATTCCAAATAATAGTACATTTGATGTACTAACTATATATTCATAATCTAAACCATGTTCCATACGTACACCGTGTTTATCACACAAAGTATAGTGCCCCGCCCCCTACATTATGACAAGTATTTAGACCTGAGTTGCAAAAGCCACACATTAGCCCAAATTATAATCAATGTTCTACATTATGATATCTTCTTCAAGTATCCGTATCCACCTTTTTATAATGAATTATGATCTTTGTTCGTCTTTTACACCTTCACGATCCTCTTTTATTTGTAGCTAGCTAGCGCTAACTTTCTATCGTGCATGCACACGCCCGCCCCCCTCACACAACCTTAGCGTCCCCTCCATCGCGCATGTTCATTATTTCTCTTTAGGTCGTCCACCAGCGGTGTGTGTAGGCCCCCGGCTCCTTCTTTCTGGCACACACTGGTCGATATACCTCTCTAGCCAAGTGTGCCTACAACAAACACATATATACTTCCCCTCTTCTCTTCTCACTGTCCATGCCCCCATATGTCCAATACGATTCCACGCAGGTGCACACTCCCGCCCCTCTTTTCATTAATCACATGCTCGCACACTCCTCCCCCCTCGACATGGTAGGCCTCTCGCACCACCTCCTAGCCACACCCTCTCCCCCTGTCTGCCTCTCCGGACCTTATTTGCTTCCAACACATGCAGGCGTGTATATGAACTAATCTCCCTACATATAGCCAGGTCGACTATAATTTGTTTTCACCAAGCACCGATACACTTACCTCGCTAGTTATGTCTCTCCTTTTCTCGGACACACGACGGTTGATCTTCCTATGTAGTTAGGCATGCTTACCACAACCATATCTTCTCCCCTCATCATCCTTGAATACCTCCCGACCCGTCTCTCGCACGAACGTGCATAGACAGACAGACATCCCCCGCCCTCTCTTATTGATATTGCACTCATACCCTGCATTTGTCTAGCAGGCCTCTCCCACCATTTGTGAGACGCCACTCCACCACCAACCCTCCGACGCTCTACCTTTGTCTTTTTTCCAACCTATTCCTCTGCTACACATATCCATGGATGTCGATAGATCTCCCTCAATACATAGCTAGGTCTCTCTCCTTCCCCACACATATACTAGTCGACCGGTCTCTACCCCCCCCCCCCCACACACACCGATAGTCGAACATTGTAGGTAGGTATCCATGCCACGGAGAAGAACTGCACCTCTGCCCTCTCAAATTCCAGTAGGCCAGCCGCCTTGTATCTTTGACGTGGGCAAACACATATTCGATGGCACTCTTTATCGATCGCGCAGCCACACACTTCATCCCTGTTTTTAATTTTATCGATATCTCACGTCCATGACTCTGTTTCACACACCATTGCATATGTTACATTTTTCTGATTGAGATATCATCAACACATTGCCTCTGTTTCACACAAACCATCTCTCTCACACCCACCCACGTACGTACCTGCACCTAAAGAAGAAGTGCACGCAGGACGCACGTACTCACGTCTCGTTCCCGGCCACATCCGCGCGGGTACACACTGGAGTTCGTTTTTGTACGAAAAGGCAGCCCACGTGATAATTTGACGCGTGCAGCGGTTGTTTGCTCGAAGGAGGGTCACGTACCACGCCTAGAATATAAAGCGATTGCCGTGGGGAAAATGGAAAAATGGGTTTGTCTCTCGTGAGTCTCGTCACACAATATCACACAAGGTCGCCGTGTCCTCTCTCTCTCAACGTTGGTGAGTGATCCGGCCGCATCCCGTCCGCCGGTGGAAAGGGAGGATGTGCATCGTCTCTCCGTTCGACGGCATTGAGGCAGCTTGTCCTGATCTGCGGTACCCGCCGTTCTCTCTGACCAAGCTCCAGCGTGGTAGGGCCTTTGCCACTTGCTCGCTGCCGTAGTATAGGCAGATCCCGGCAGCCGGCGCCCTCCTAGTAACATCCCGATGACCCTCAGGTACAGCTTCCTCCGGCCTTGCTCCACTGCCCATCTTCCCACATTGCCGCATGTGGATCTTCTTTAGTTGTTTGCTTAAATCGTATCTCGGCCGGCGTACTTTCCATCTTGCAATCTCGTCCTCAAACCATTTTTGATAAACCACCATGTGCTATCTTTCCCTTTTTACATGGAACATGCTTCTTTTTTGTCGGCGTATGTGTCTTCAACTCGTGTTATTGGGCATTACTTGTTTCCTTTTGACCTCCTTTTGCAAACAGGGCTATCCATTTTCACCTCTTTGCTATTGTGACCTTTTGGTGAACTGCACAAATCACTTTTCTGAAGAGTGTTTTGTGCAGTTCCGCCAAAATGTCACACGGGCAACATTTTCACATTTCTGTGGGACAGCGGAAAGGGAGATTGGTTTTGCTATCCTCCTCATCCAACTCCGTGCCTCATCTTCTCCAACAACAAGTTAGTCCTAAAGAGAGATCATAGAGGTGATCGGCTTCTATTTATGTGTGTTATGTTTCGTCATCTAGTTCCACTATTATTGTAATCACACTGACTGGATATCTTTGCAAACAGGGATGGTCTGCCCGATTTTAGTGGAGCTGCACAAAATGATCGGATTGTGGTGTCCTTCATACACCTCTTTTTGGCTACAGAGCTGGGTGAAACTAGCTGCCAAGCAATGAACACTGTGCCAAGGAAATGGAGCTATGCCTACGAACAACATCGATCAATTATATTTTTTTCTTTATTTGTACACCTTCTCACAACTTTGTCTTCAGTTGTGATGTGAATATTGGTGCCGATCTGCGAACCATTGAGATGCATTAGCCATGGTAGTTTCATTTGTATTTGATGGAATGTTGTAACGAGATAATCTTGAGGCAAGACACATGAATCCTAATTTGAAACCTTTTTTTTTCCTGCGGGAACCAGGGTTGAAACCTTCATAGCATCATAGTATAATTTCATCAAAATTATGCGTACATATAAACAAATCCTGAAGGATTGATAGCAATGCCAGAAACAATTCAACTTCGTTTCGCCGACATGTTGGACATCCTTAATCCGGCTCCACCTGCCATGCAGTAATATTGAGTGCACAACACAACTTCAGGGAAAGATTCACCCTGGTCGTTGCACCGCAGTAGTAATGACTAGTGAGCAGTCAAATCACAGAGCCCCACCTTCGCCGCAGTAAGTTGCTCGGACAAAGCAACCATCATTTCGCTGTTCCTTGAATCCGCTGGTACTCCCATATTCTCACAGTAATAAGTTGATCGGGCAAATCAACCATCACTATATCCGCTCACGTGTGATGAGCACATGAGCTATCCATTCAGATTGCACGTTAAAAAAAGGTCGATAACTAATGCGGCAAACTTAAAAAAAAACTAATGCGGCACCTTGGGCCAACGCGGCCAGATCGCATTTTGCATGAGAAATTACACACCATGTTTTGTTGACATGTGGTCCCGTTCCAACATATCAGTGAGACGACGGTGAGTAGTAGGAGTATTTCCGAACCGACGTGTAGGCCGGGGCGCCCCTTCATGAACCGTGGCAAACTGGCAACCGTCCACCGACTCTTCGCCTTTCCCTCTCGATTTGGAACTGCTGTCGCACGCTCTTCCTCTCCCTCCTCCATTTTCCTTCAGCCCTTCTCGCTTTCTTCTGCCATTGTTTGATCGTCTTCTCCATGGAGGGAACAGGACGGAAACGACCCCGTTATTCTTGTCCCGATCTGAAAGATGACGTGGTGGAGGAACTCATTGATCGGTGCGACGTCATCCCTCGGCTAGCATGTCAGGTTCGTTCAAGTCCATTCTTGACTCAACTAATAACATCATTACAACGAACCCAAGAGTCAAGGAACGGTTTGATCTCCCCTATCTTCTTCGCCGTGACCCTGATGACTGGCGCCGTCACGACGGAGGCCTCGCCCTGTGCAAGTTGATTCTGCTTGATAATGATACATATGATGTTAAGATGCCATCGCTTGAGGGCAAGGCTTGGGCAGGCGCAAATGGAGATTGGGTTGTTTACATTAGGTCCAACTGCAAGTGGGAACTTGTGAATGTGTATACTCGTGACCGGGTTCCACTTCCAAAAATCTCAGCAGACTACCCAGAGGTTGAGCACACCGGTATTGTACGCACGTTCAAATACAATCATGGTGACTGTCTTCTATGGAAGATAGCAATTTCTCGAGTTCCCACCCGCTCTTGGAATTATAACAACTATAAAGTTGTTGCTATCTTCGACAAGCTTGTTGCCGTCGTTGCTAGTTTGACTCGATGGACATTGCTCAAAAATTAGTTTCTGTACATGCATGAGTACTGTGATGCAATTCAATACGAGTGCCTTGTGTTTGCTTCCACCACTCGTGGCACTGTTTTTGCATGGAATCGTTATGATTTTGGTACATTTGTCTTCCACCGTAATTATAATTGTTTCATCCACATGCATGCGGGTTAGCAAGTTTCCCTTTACTAATTAACCTTCTTCTTGTGTTTCCAAGGTCCTGTGAACATTCCACCACCTATACTTGAATTTTTTTATAACCAAGGGGGAGATGACGATGGTGATGATCACGAGCATGTGGACCAGCCGCGCCCATATACTCGTTGGCGCCTGGCAACTAATTCTGATGGATCACCTCTTCTCGTGTGTATACAGCCCACTGATGATGTTACTGCTAAGGAAGCAGGTGTAGTCGCCCATGGTCGCACTCTCCGGACCTATTCCAACACCCGTTGCATGGTATTCGGGATGGATACTAGTGTGCTAGCGCCAACACCTTCTCCCTGGTACAGAATTGATAGTCTTGGAGAAAACTCGCTCTTCCTTGAACAAAACTATCCGATGATGGTGAAAGGCGATCCAATTGCTGTTGACACAACGTTACTAGCACCATTTATGAGAAGCAACTGTGTCTACACCTAAGACATTAGCGTGGTTCCCCACCCTGGTACTAATATAGTAGGCCGCTTCAGCCTGGATGATCAGTCCTGCATTGGTCTCAAGATCGACAATAGATGCCCCGTCCCAGAGAATCACTTGTGGTTCAAAGCAAGCATTTCCAACGCCGAGGAATGCTTGATTTGAAGTTCATTTCATTGCTTGTTATTTGTTGTGTGGTGAAAACTTTAGTATTTATAATGTATCCTCATTGTCCATGTGGGTTGATGACCTGTTGTATGTAATAAAATGATATGCCCGTGACAAACTTACTAAATTTATGAATGGCTTTCGAGTTGCTTCTGTGAGTGAGTGGTGCGACGAGGCAAAAAAATAGTTTCCGAATACATAATTGTACATGCATTGCAACAGGTTATCGGATGAGGCCAATCAACAATAGTAGTACACTATTTGTACTAGCTTCACATGCTTCGCGCGTCGTGCGGGTGTTTTTACTGTAGCCATATTGTACTACGTAACCAGCACCTCGAATCCTCGATACTAGTACTATATAGTAAGTAGTAGGAGTAGTAGGGTGGCATGGGCCAGAACAAGCATTCACGTCCAGGAGTATGGCACACGCCACCAGCACGACTTCCATCTGACACCATATTTCTTGGAGTCCGTGCTAGAGCAATCTCTTCAACCTCATCGTTTCTCTAACTCAGCCATCGCGCGGCGGGCGAGGTGGGGGTTTGCCGATAGTCGGTTTCCTCAACTGCGGTCCCACTTGTAAGGCCAACTCCAGCGCTCTATCAATATATGGATGTACTCTTCTTCCCAATACAAAAAATTGCATCCATTCTACTCCCTCCATTCTACTATCTCTGTCCTGGTTTATAGGTCCCCTTTGTAGTTTGTGTCAAATTTTGACTAAGGATTTAACTAACAAAATGTTAATACATGTATTCGTATTTGAACATAGTTTTCAAAAATATAATGTTTGGTGACATGCGTAAACATTTTGTTAGTTTAATCTATGGTCAAAATTTGGCACGAAATATAATGGGGACCAATAAACCCGGATGGAGGTAGTATTTGTCAAAATATATATGTATCTAGACATGTTTTAGTATATAGGCACATCCATTTTTGGACAAATGGAAGTCAAGTATTTTGGAACGGAGGGAGTACACAATAAACTTTTTAAGTTAGCACAACTAGTCTAATCTGAGAGCACAACCGATGATTTGGTCGAGTTCTTCCTCCTTTTGCCGACACGTGGGACATCCAGCATCCAGGTCGTGTCATGAAAGAAAATAGAGTGGTAGTTGATAAGTTGAAGCCACGAGATGTGCATCTTGGGGTAAACTGTAAATAGAATCTTACTACTCTTGAGTAACTCCAAAAGCGGCCACCGAAGATCTTTCTTGGATTTGTTTTTCATCACCAGCACGTCGAGGTGAAAGATGTGCAGGTTCAGTGGGTCCTCTTGCGTTTTCACTAACATGTGGGGCCGCATGTGAGCAAACAGACGATGGGCTCCGCGCGTCCGCTGGCTGGCTGAGAAGAGAGATAGAGGAGGGCTGAGCACGGACTGCAGGAAATTTGTTCTACATAACCAGCACCTTGATATTCGCGTGTGGTTGTCTCTAGAATAAAAAAAGGAGGTACCTCTACTTATGTTACTCCCACTACGCCTAGCCTAAGGTTAGTAGGTGACCTTGTGCTTGGCTCTTCGCCTCTTCCGGAAGTCGATGATTCTATAGTAGTGCTTCTGGCAATCTGACACCAAATGAACTGCTGCATGTCCACCGCTTGTAAGCAAAAGTTTCTCCTCGTGCTGCGAGCCACCGCGCACGCGTTGGCGAGGGAGAAGGCATAATCAAGCTTCCCGTCGTTCTGCGAGTTGACGGGACATATCAAAGTTATTTACTAGTAGTACGTACTCTCTCCAAAAAAGGGCTGACCATGTCATTGCTACCATCCCGTGCTCCGTCGTTGAGTACGTGCACTATTCACGTGCCATTCACGTGCCATCAAGGAGAAAAAATATTGCGTAGGTGTTGTCGGTGTCAAAACCGGCGGATCTCGGGTAGGGGGTCCCGAACTGTGCGTCTAGGCGGATGGTAACAGGAGACAAGGGACATGATGTTTTTACCCAGGTTCGGGCCCTCTCGATGGAGGTAAAACCCTATTCCAGCTTGATTGAATTGATGATATGGGTAGTACAAGAGTGGATCTACCACGAGATCAAGGAGGCTAAACCCTAGAAGCTAGCCTATGGTATGATTGTTGTTCATCTTATGGACTAAAACCCTCTGGTTTATATAGACACCGAAGAGGGCTAGGGTTACACAGAGTCGGTTACAATGGTAGGAGATCTACATATCGGTATTGCCAAGCTTGCCTTCCACGCCAAGGAAAGTCCCATCCGGACACGAGACGAAGTCTTCAATCTTGTATCTTCATAGTCTTGGAGTCCAGCCAATGATGATAGTTCGGCTATCCGGACACCCCCTAGTCCAGGACTCCCTCAGTAGCCCCTGAACCAGGCTTCAATGACGACGAGTCCAGCGCGCATATTGTCTTCGGCATTGCAAGGCGGGTTCCTCCTCCGAATAATTCATATAAGATTGTGAACACCAGGATAGTGTTCGGCTCTGCAAAATAAATTCCACGTGCCACCGTAGAGAGAATAATATTTACACAAGTTCAATCTGCTGACGTATTTTGTGGCGTGACGTCACACCACAACCAAGCCTTTACTCAAATCGTTTTTATTATTCCACCTCAGCGCGTTTAGCGAAGCGGTTTCCTTGGCACGTCTTGTCGAAGGAGAGATCGTGTCCCCTTATTCCGGGATTCTCATCAATACGGACGTGGGTAACCCAACCGTGCTCGTTGCCCCGCCCCCTCCATCGAAGGCGAGTTCCAAACGGTCACGGGGACGGCTCTTGGTATTCTCCCCCTTTATAATGAGACCAAGGCCCGTCCCTTTCCTTCGATCCTTAATCGAATCCACCCCTTGCCCCGAGTTCCAACACCCAAGGCTCCAGATTCGGGCGCTTCGGACCTTCGACAATGTCCGGCTCCGACCTACAGGGCCGGTGGATGCTCTCTTCCATCACGGAAGAAGACGTGCTAAAGCTGAGAGACGCCAGCTACCTAACCTATGAGATTTCACATAGGTTGCCTGCCCAAGGGCAAGTCATTCCCACTCCCGAGCCTGGTGAGAGCGTCGTGTTCATGCCTCACATCCGTCGGGGTTTAGGCTTCCCAATGGACCCCTTCGTGAGGGGGCTCATGTTTTATTATGGGTTGGACTTCCATGACTTGGCTCCGGAGTCCATCCTCCACATCTCATCGTTCATTGTTGTCTGCGAAGCCTTCCTCCGCACTACCCCTCACTTCGGTTTGTGGCCCAAGACTTTCAACGTGGAGCGGAAGATGATCGAGGGGCGACAGGTAGAGTGCGGAGGGGCAGTTATAAGTAAGAGGGCCGATGGTCCATGGCCCGAGGGCTCTTTTCAAGAGGAGCTCGGCTTGTGGCAACAGGAGTGGTTCTATATCACTGCTCCCAGGGGCAGCAGGCAGGTGTCGCCGCCCGCCTTTCGCTCGGGCCCTCCACAACGCCTTTCGCTCGGGCCGTCCAGGGATGTACCAATATTGCAGGGCCGGATTCGAGACCTCTAGGAGAGGGAGATCAATCTGGTCGTGGTGACGTAGGTTATGCTGATTCGGCGCCTTCTGCCCTGCAAACGTCGCCCCCTCCGTCTGTGGGAATTCAATCCGGAGGGACCGCGAGCTCTTCAACACTTCATGGGTACGACACCCGTGGAGATGTATAAACTGTTCTTCGGATCACAAGAGATGTGTCCGGACTTAACCGAGGACGCCGGCCTAAGCTGCAATCGCCCGGATACTCAAGTAAGTAGTCCTGTGCCCGGACATACCGTACATATATTTATAATGGATTTGCCTTTTGACCAGCTATCCCTTTGACAGGAGTGGATAGCGCAAGTAAAACTGATAAGGTGTCCGGCCCCCCTCCCGGAGACCACGCCGGATCCCGTGTTAGTCAAGATGCTGGAGGTTGCGCCTTCAGAAGAGGGCGAAGGGGAAAACAGGAAAACTACCGCCTCTACTAAGGAGGCTCTCAAGAAAGGGGGGATCGAGAATCCCTCCCTCCAGAGGGAGAAGAGGACCACTTCCAAAGATCCGGAGGCCAAGGCCTCAAAGCGGGGGAAGAAATCTTCACCGGAGGGTCCTGCGCCAGGAGAAGCCCCGGCGGCACTATTTCCTCAAGGGAATCAGCCCTCCAGTGAGCCGTAAGTAGGAACAGGGGGGTTTCGTAATAAGGGACATCCCTGTTTTTATTTCTGAGGATAACCGAAGTTCTTACCTTGTAGTTTGGATCTCAGCCCTTCCCAGCAGAGCTCATCTTCGGGGGATCTTCGTCCGGAGATGATGGAGAGCGAGACGCCTCCATCTGTCGCGCCGTCAGGCGGGGTGGACGACCCTGAGGTGTCATCGCGGAGGGTCTCCCCGAGTCCGGCGGGGCCAGAGAGTTCGGCACCAACTGGTGTACGGCCAGAGGAGCTGAAGGATCTGCTCGAGAGGGCGTCTATCTCAGAAGATCACCGTACATTAATGAGTATGGTGATTGAAAGGATTTCATCCGCTGAGAGCGGGATGGATGAGGCCGTCAGAAGTTTACTGGCGGGGTTTGAGGTACGTAAAAATGACATACCTTTTGACTGTTTTGCACATAGAGTGCGCCCTGTATAGATAGTAGCCCCTGAGACTCAGTATGTTGTCGAAAGCGACAGCGTGCCGAGGATCATAATCTCAGTTGTAAGATGTCGCCCTGCCTATTCAGGTGGCGGGTCGTTTGGTGGCCAGCCAGACAGATAGAGTTGCCGAACTGAAGCGGCAACTCGACGTTGCGGATGCGGACATCGCGCTGGTCAATAAACGACTTGACGAGTCACAAGGTAGGTGGTTTCTCCGCGGTCACCTGGTAAGGGAGCTGATGCCCACGCCTTACAACATGTATGCTTTGATGCAGATGGCGCCGCTGCTATCGAGGACCTTCGGGCAGAGCTTGCTCGAGTCAAGGAGCAAGCCTGAAAGAGTGATGCGGCTGCCTTGAAGGCGGCCGAAGAGCTGAAAGCCGAAAAGGCTGCTCATTGCCGAAGCAGGGAGGAGATGGCCGGAATGGCCGTGAAGCTGAAGGATGCTACCGACCGCTATGAGGTTCTTGAAAGAGAACACCGGGCGGGGCAAGAGGACCTGAAGAAGGCTGCCGCCGAAGCCAAGGATGCCCGCTCTGCGATGAGGGCTATGAAGGAGGAGCTGTGTAAGGCCGGAGACATTGCGGCTGGAAAGCCCTTTCTGCTGCGTAGGAGATTTACGGATCCGAAGTATGCTTAGTTGGGCCAGTTGTGGGGTGCGGAGGATGCTTATCTGGATTTGGTGGCGAGTGCGGCGGACGCAGTCGTGCACTTCCGCAGCCAAAAGGATCACGAGATGGAAGAGCTTTTTTGGTCTCAATTCCATAGTCCGGAGCATTCACTTCCGTTAACCGATCGGTTGGCTGAGTGGGCTGAGCTGAATAGATTGTCCGGACTTGCCATGAAGGATTTGGTGGCTCATCTGTGGCCGGAAAGGCCCAAGCCGAAGAGTTATTTTGGCTTATTGCAACAATTCCTTGGTGCGGTGCCGCATATCAAGGCGATGAAGCGGTCGACATGCATAAAGGGTGCACGGATGGCTCTCGCCCGTGTCAAGACATACTGGGCGGAGATGGATGCCACCGATGTTGCATCCCAGGGTTCGGACCGAAACCGATTACCCGCCGAGCACTATTTTGAGGAAGTCCTGCAGGGTGCTCGTTTAATAGAGTCGCAGTGCTCGAAAATATGTTCAAATGACATGTATGATTTGTAAAACCATTTTTATAATGTAACGGCTTTTTATACTTGTGCGTTCAAGTATTGAAATATCTCTTGTGCGGCCGTTAATGTATATGTATATATAACCTGAAAGATGGCAGTCTTCGGCTTCAGCCCCCACGCACATGGTGCGGGGGTGTTTGCAAAAAGGCGCATTTTCACAGTTAATCCAACGTATTGGTCCTTTGAAGGAGGTGATAGCGTAGCAAACTAGGCAACCGGACTATAATGCTTTATCACTTTCACTTAGCCATAGGAGCTCGATGGTGGGGCTACTATATAGCCCCTAGGGGCACCGCGCTCTCCGAACTCGGGGCGCGTGTGTGCCTGACCGGGAAACAGTCCTTCTTTAAAGCGGAGGAATTCTAAACATTCCGGTAGTCGATCGAGTGGTTGACCAGTCTCTCGCTATATCATGATAGTTAGTTTTCGTCTTTCTCTACTGAGGTGCTCACCCGGCCGAACCGGGGCACAATCGCAGTAGTTCTCCTGGTGCCGCGTTAGCCGATAGAGCGGAATGTAAGGCAGCAAAACACAGGAGCCGAGCAAACCCAACATTTGACCAAAGACATGATTCGGAGCTGATGCATATAAGGCCTAACTCGAGACGCCGAACACTCCCTGAGGTATTCGGTCTTTATGATAACGGGCAGAAGAATGCCCTAAGCCCCTAGTGTCCAGGTACGGGCGAAAACTTCTGACGCGGCCGATGCCAAAACGCCAGCCTCCTCCTCGGTTATGGTAGGAAACCGGGGGATGTGTATCAACAAGAGACAGTAAAAACGGTTTACACAGGGTCTTAATCTGAAAAGAATCCTTGCAACGGGTCCCTGCTGCACGTCTGCGCCTGTGTCTCCGTTGTGCTGTATCCTGAACGGGTGTAGCACATTGTTCATCTATAAAAGAGAAGAACTTAGTTTGGAAAAATATCATGCAAAAAATGTATTTAAAACAGAGTATGATTTAAAAGATGAATAAAGTTGAGCTTTATTGGCTCTCATTGTTCATGCATGCAGCCCCTTGTAAAGAGGTATGCGGCTAGGAAGCCCCTTGTTTATTTATGCCGGACTCGCCTAACCATGTCCGGGGTCTGAATGACCTGTTTTTAGGGGCTTTGATCAGCAAGGCCGGATTAGTGCGTGGCTGTCAAGGCAGTCTCACATTCTTCCGTGGTCGAGGAACACTCGAAGTTACCTTTTAATGAGATGATGCCGCGTGGACCAGGCATTTTAAGTGTAAGAGAGCCGTAATGCGGTATTGCGTTAAAGCGGGCAAAAGCTTCGCGTCCCAATAGTGCTTGATGGCTACTTTTAAATGGGGCGATATGGAAGATTAGATTTTCGTGACGGAAGTTGTCGGATGAACCGAACACAACTTCTAGTAGTAAAGAGCCCATACAATTGGCATAAGGGCCTGGCGTCACTCCTTTAAAGGAAGTGCTGCTATTGTGAATTTTGGTAGGGTCTATCCCCATTCCGCGGATGGTGTCCTCGTATAGCAGGTTTATATCACTGCCGCTCCATTAGGACTTGTGTAAATTGTAGTTCGTCGATTATGGGATCCAATATCAAAGCAGTCCCTCCTGCGTTTCGAATACTTCTGGAGTAATCCTGATGGTCGAAAGTAATTGGTTTTGACATCCAATTTCGGGACTCCGCTGGGGTGGACCGTGCGGCGCGTGCTTTAGTAGGTGCCGCACTATTTTTCCTTGTTATCACATGAAGTGAGTTCACTGTTTTGACTTCTTGTGGGAAAGTCTTCTGTTTTCCGGTGCTCTGCTTGTGGGGTTCGTCATCGTCTTCGCTTGGTGTGTCGAGCCCCTTGTGTTCGGCGTTAAGTCGGCCGGACTGCTTGAAGACCCAACAATCTCTGTGGGTATGGTTTGCAGGCTTCCCGGGGGTACTGTGGATTTGACATATCCTGTCCAAGATTTTGTTTAGGTTGGATAGCTCGTCACTGTTGTCCTTAAGAGGCAGTGTTTTGTTGTTCGGCTGAGAGCTTTTGAACCCGGCGTTGACCGCCGTGCTCTTTAGGCCATTTTCCTTAGTCCGGCGCTGATCTTTTCTGCGTCGTAGTTTCCCATTTCCATCCCTGACCTCGGATGTACTCGGGTCACTGGTGCTGCATCTTGCCAGCCAGCTGTCTTCCCCTACGCAAAAGCGGGTCATGAGGCTTGTTAGCGCGGCTATTGTCCTTGGCTTTTCCTGGCCGAGGTGTCTGGTGAGCTATTCATCTCGGACGTTATGTTTGAAGGCTGCTAAGGCTTCGGCGTCCAGACAATCGACTATTTGGTTCTTTTTGGTGAGGAACCTATTCCAGAATTTGCGGGCTGACTCTCCGGGCTGTTGAGTTATGTGACTTAGATCGTCTACATCCGGAGGGCGGACATAGGTCCCCTGGAAATTTGCTCGAAACGCATCCTCGAGCTCTTCCCAACTTCCAATGGTATTTTCTGGCAGTCTCTTGAGCCAATGCCGAGCTGGCCCTTTGAGCTTGAGGAGTAGGTATTTTATGGCATGGAGATCATCTCCTCTGGCCATGTGTATGTGTAGGATATAATCCTCAATCCAGACTCCGGGGTCTGTTGTTCCGTCGTATGCCTCTATGTTTACGGGCTTGAATCCCGCTGGAAATTCGTGATCCAGTACCTCATTGGTGAAACAGAGGGGGTGTGCGGCGCCCCTGTATTTAGGTGTACCGTTGTTTTCAAACACTCGACGTGTTGTGTTGCTCCCTGGAGCCTTCTTTCTTCGCCCATAGATGGACCTGACCGGGCCATCCTTTTTGCAAGGATCGTGTGCCGGCTTGTGTGCGGCGCCGCTTGCCGCTCTTTGCTTGTCATGTGGTCGTCTATCTGACCAGGCGGCCTCTTTGTTTTTTGACTATGGGGGCTCTATGGCCTCCTCGTCAAATTCAGGCAACAGCTTGCGCTTCGGGTAGCTCTTTGCTTGGTGACTATCGCCGTATTTATCTACGGTCTTGAGTACTTTGCTCCATCTCAGTCTGAGTACGTCTTCCGCTGTTCTGAGCTTCCGCTTCTACTTCTTCAAACTTCTTGCAGTGGCGACGAGCATTTTATGGAGGTTTATATGCTCCAGTGATGTGTCCGGCGTGAGATCATCTGGACTGTTGTTTTCGCCGGGGATGGGTTACTTGTCCAATTCATCCTGTTCGGACGGTTGCTTGGTGGCATGTTCATCGTCCACTGGTTCGCCCTGTTCTACGGCTGGGTCTGTGTGGGTGCTGTTGTTATCGAGGCGGGATTTCGGGCGGCGCTTGTGTCGCCATTTTGGCTGTTTTTCGGGGGAATTATCCTTCGCCACGTCCCGTTGTTCCTCGTTATCGCTTCCTTTTGGTGTATCCACCATGTATACATCGTGAGTTGAGGTGGTTCCAGTGCCCTGTGGGCGCTGGTTCTTGGTCGTCTCCGGCATCGTCGTCCATATCATCGATGTCTTCGGGGTCGAAATCTAGCATGTCGGTTAGGTCATCGACAGTGGCTACAAAGTGGGTGGTGGGTGGGCTTTGAATTTCTTCGTCGTCTGCATCCCAACCGTCCTGACCGTAGTCCGGCCAGGGCTCTACTGATAACGAGAGGTACTTTAGCGAATTCAGGATGTCGCCAAAAGGCGAGTACTGAAAGATGTCCGCAGCAGTGAACTCCATGATCGGCGCCCAATCGGATTCGATTGGTAGGGGCGCGGGAGGTTCGGAGTCCGACGAGGAGTCTGGCACCTCGTAGTCTCGAGCTTCATAAGGGACAGGGTCGGTATTCGGCTCCATCGCCATAGAGGTAGCAGCCCCCGAGGCGGTGTCTAGCCATCCATCCTCGATCGGCGCAGTCGGCTCCGAATTAAGGGTCGGAGCGGACTCGTGTGCGGCCTCCAGGGCACTGTCCGGTAGCAGAGCTAAATCATGCCCATCGTGACAGTGCGGCGCGCTCGGCTGTGGCTCGAATCCATCGAAGATCAAGTCTCCGCGGATGTCAGCCGTATAGTTCAAACTTCCAAATCTGACCTGATGGCCAGGGGCGTAGCTTTCAATCTGCTCCAGATGGCCAAGCGAATTGGCCCGCAGTGCAAAGCCGCCAAATACAAAGATCTGTCCGGGGAGAAAAGCCTCACCCTGGACCACATTGTTGTTGATCGAAGGAGCCATCGGGCCTATAGGTGACGACACAGATGAACTCTCAATGAAAGCACCAATGTCGGTGTCAAAACCGGCGGATCTCGGGTAGGGGGTCCCGAACTGTGCGTCTAGGCGGATGGTAACAGGAGACAGGGGACACGATGTTTTTACCCAGGTTCGGGCCCTCTCGATGGAGGTAAAACCCTACTCCTGCTTGATTGATATTGATGATATGGGTAGTACAAGAGTGGATCTACCACGAGATCAAGGAGGCTAAACCCTAGAAGCTAGCCTATGGTATGACTGTTGTTCGTCCTATGGACTAAAACCCTCCGGTTTATATAGACAGCGGAGAGGGCTAGGGTTACACGGAGTCGATTACAATGGTAGGAGATCTACATATCCGTATTGCCAAGCTTGCCTTCCACGCCAAGGAAAGTCCCATCCGGACACGGCACAAAGTCTTCAATCTTGTATCTTCATAGTCTTGGAGTCCGGCAAATGATGATTGTTCGGCTATCCGGGCACCCCCTAGTCCAGGACTCCCTCGGGTGCCATCGAAGTGCATGACTCACTTACGGAAAAGGGCTTCCCCCCGCTTCCCCCCCGCACGACTCACTTACGCACTGCTTATCTGATTATCTCCATTTTCTTGCATGACACGTGCACCTTGATGCTATATGTCTCGCGTGTTGGTAAAAGGATGAACAAAGCTCACGTAAAAGAAAAGAGTTGAAGAGCATAGATTCCCGACGACCGAGGAGGAGCAAGGAACCTCGCGGTGGAGCGTCTGCAAGGAACCTTGTGCATTTTCCCCTGTTTTTTGCCGCCTGCCCACCTATAAACAACTAAAAGAACATGAACTTTTCGCTAACCACTAGAAACGGTACATCAGGATGCTAAGTTGAAGATGTTTTATACTCCCTCTGTTCCCAAATATAAGTCTTTTTAGATGTTTCAATAAGGGACTACATACGAAACAAAATGAGTGAATCTACACTCTAAAATATGTACACAAGCCAACGCACTAACTCCATCCGATCCAACTCATGCGCATACGCGCACAGCATGGAGCACACAACGCACATACACAAGACGTGCATGCACACACGCTCGGCTGCAAAATGCACGTGAATAACACATGCATGCGCACACACTCAGCTGCATGGAGGCGTGCGCCATCCGCGGCGACGTCCGGTTCTTCGTGCTACGACGAAGCTCGCACGCAACGGCGCATACGCATCTCTTGCAGCACCTCTTTGCCGTCGTTGCTCAACTACTAGTCGGAGACGAGGACGACCGCAGCCTCGGCCTTAGAGCTAGCACCGATGGAAAAACATGCACGCTGCACGCACACGAGCACATACGGAGTGCCCACGACGTGGTGGTGGTGCGTCCCCAGTCGCCTCTACTCCTTCTGCGCACGTTGTCTATCAAGGCGGCTGCATGCTAATGATGATGTGGGTGAGATCTTCTAGGACTCAGATGATGACGAGGAAAATTATGAGACACAAGGTGACGCACACCGTCAAGGTCCATGGTCAAGGGGGTGCTATCAAGTGCTTAGATGTGCTTAGAGCAAGTACAATAGAGCTAAGTCAGCGGGCTATAAGGAATAAACAGTAGTATATTTCTGCTTAGTTGGAGGAAAGAGAAGAGGAGAGAGAAGGTAGTGGGCTCTTCGTGAAGAGCCAGCTCTAGCACATGCTCCTAGGCACTTTGTACATGTTGACTATAAGATGGGTTGTAGGCTTATAGCCAGCAGCTGGCTATACTATTAATGCTCTTTAGATGAGGTGCTAAGTGCATTAAATGGTTTACTAACTCAAGTGTTCAATGCATAGGTGCTTAGTTTATTGGTGCCACATCATATTTTATGCCTACGTGGCAGGCTTAGCAGTTATACATGGTGGAGCACTGGGAGAGGCCAAGGCTGGTCATAGTGGGGAGTAACTTGTACTGTAACATGTTACTATGTTACTCTAAACATCTCTATAAACCGGAAAGGAGGGAGTAGTAACATAGACTAGTGTCGTATGCAGAGTATGGGAGCACATGATATTTCCCCGTCCGGACCGATCCCAAGTTGGCTTCTCACCTTCTTGGCCCAACAAAAAACCCTCCCCCCTCCCGCGCGCGCTTCCCGCCCAGCGCCAGCTGAGCCCGCCGCTCCACATTGATGGCAAGTCAGGGCGACGCGACCTCTCCTTGCTTCCACCGTTGAAGCGGCGCACCGACCGAGGGCACCGCCCGCTGCACGCCTGGCATTTCAGACTACACAGTGGATAGTAACTTTTAGAGCAAGTACTATAATTAGATGACATAAGCAGGCTATAAGGATTTAAATATAGTATTTGTGCTTAGTAGAAGGAGAGAGAAGAGAAGCGGATTGTAAACGTGTAGCCGGTTGTACTCCAACATACTCTACTTTGTGAGATAAAAGGTGGGGCCATTATTAATGATATTGTATTTATACTAAAGGGACTAACGGACGCCTTAATTACTCCGTTTTTTGAGACAAACCTTGGTGGGGCTATTATTGACTCTTTTTTTGAGCTATTATTGACTTGGACGTGGGGTTTGGGGGACAAAGGCCTGCTGTTATACTCCGACCTGACATGCTCTACCCTAGCCGCCGCTGTATCATATGGTTTCAGACCGTTCTAGATCTTAGCGCCGCCATGCAATTCTTCTCCAGCCCTCCTTCAGCCGTGCACCGCGAGAAGGGACAGCAGTCCTCCGAACCCCACCTTTCGTGATCCTGTACGAGAGAGGGGCGATTAGGTTTTTGGGGAGCGCACTCCTGTGACTGCTGCCAGCGACGACTTCCTCAACGACAGCCTTCTTCCCCGACCTCGGTAACCTCTTCATCAACGACATGAGTGACAACATCAACCACATCGGTTCTGCTCCCGCTGTACAGTATGTGATTCTGTCCTCCTGGTTTAGTCTGCATCATTACTTTGATGTTTGCAATTGTCGTCATGATCTATTTACTGCTGATTCGGATTAAATCTCATACTAAATTGCTCATATACTCAACAATCCAATCCAAAAATCTGATCACAGGCAATTTACTCCGAGTGGTTTTGCTGCACTTTTGAAGCCGCCTAATTTTAAGGGGGTGCAATATAAAAGGTGGCGCATAAGAGTAGTATATTGGTTTCAGATCATGCGCTGCTATGACGCCACTAAGGGTAAGCCTGAGGGCGATCTTAATCCTACACAGCAGGAAGCTTTTCAGAACATGGATACCCTCTTCAAAGCCGCCCTGCTGAGTGTTCTTGACGATTCCATTGTGGATTCGTATATGTTGTTTGATAGCGGGAAAGACATGTGGGCTGCGCTCGAGGCCACATTTGGGTCCTCGGGCACTGGCAATGAGTTGTACGTCATGGAGCAATTCTGTGATTACAAGATGACTGATGAGCGCTCTGTTGTTCAGCAGACTCGTGAGATACAGTCACTCTCTAAGGAACTTGAGTACTTTAAGTGTGTGTTGCCGGACAAATTTGTTGCTGGGACCATCATTGCCAAGCTTCCACCTTCGTGGAACAATTTTGCTACTTCTCTGAAAAACAAGAGACATGAGTTTTCTGTTTTGGATCTCATTAACACTCTTGATTTTGAGGAGAAGGCGAGAGCAAAAGACACACGTGCTCGGGTCGCCGAGGGAGCTTCTAGTGCCCACATGGTACACGAGAAGAACTTCCAGCCCAACCAGCCCCAAAACAACAAGAACAAATCTCAGGGGAAAGGCAAGTTTGATGCAAAGAACAAGCCGTCACATTCTACCAAGTTCAAGAAGAATTCTCATAACGGGAAGGGATACAAACCTCAATTTTGGTAGCACCGCACAAAATTTATATGGCTGCATCTACCTGTTGTCAGCTAACCTCATGGTGCTCCAGGTATTCCTACATTCGTAACTAGGTATAATTACCACCGCAAGATGAACTTAGCTTATTCATACGTTGACTTGCTGAATGCAGTGCGGAACGATCCTGTCATGTGTGGAGGAGCAAACAAGCAGTGCAGCCGAAGGTGGAAATCAACCAAGGACTTATGAAATTATATGTAATCTTCCTCAGGCAGGTCAGTATCCCCTTTGTCCAGATGATCATGTTTTGTCATGCAGAGCTATTGATATGTGCTACTGTTTTGCAACACCGTTTAAGTATAGCTACTATTTTCCTATCATATCAGATTTAGGACAATAAATATGATATCAGGGGAAATGAACAATATGGACCCATGTTGAGTCATCTCTATTGCCTCATGTGTTTACTGCAAATGTGTCAGCATCAATTGCAAGATGAGGCAGCTAGCTAGCTGTGGAGTTGCCAACATGCTCAAAGTGCTTGCAACATTGAGAAGAAACAAGCATGCCCAGGAAATTAATGCATGCGCAGGGAGGCCCTTTGCTCGGAGAAGCATCGACCAATTTTCTTTATTTCCACACCTTCTCACACTTTTGTATATTGGTTATAGTAAGGTGAATCATTGAGATGCATAGACATGCTGAACTTTTGTTCTTCTGAATGTTAGTTTAATGTGAGTGTCTGCATCCAGTACCGCATCCTCTAATTTGGTGGATGCACATAGAGAAAATAAATCTCCTTAATTTACTCCATAACCACCCTATTAAATAGGCCTAGTAACAAACCAGGCGCATGTAGTGGCCAGCGGGCACATGCATCCTGCATGCATGGCCAGTCATGCAGCAACGCAAAAGAAGAGAGCGGTTCTTGGGGAAAAGCGAGTAGTTAGTGCAGCGGGCCTTATAACCACGAACATCTCGCTCTCCCGCTTCCGTCTCCCTACACAATTCCCCCCGCTCCCCAATCTTCCTCACTTGTCCAGAAAACCCCGCTCACCTTCTTCCTCACTCGTATAGAAAACGCCTGCTCCTCTTCTTCCACTCCTACAGAAATCCCCAGCCCTCCTTCTTCCCCACTTGCACTGCCACTAGGCTCGTCTCTGGCAACTCTGCTCAAACCCGTGAGCTCGGCGCGACGCCCACAAGGAAAATGGAGTCGGCTTGCCCCAGCACCAAGAAGATCAGGCTCCCGCCAGCGGCAATGCCGGTTGTAGATCCCGCACACGGTAGCGCGGGGAGAAGCGGCGAGCCCCCCCCCCCCCAACCGGATCTGAGGAACCGGTAGAATCTCCGGTGGACCGCATCAGCGATCTCCCGGACGTCATCCTTGAGGAGATCATCTCGCTTCTCCCACCAAGTATTGTTGCTGCACACAAGTCCTCTCAACTCGGTGGCGCCCTCTATGGCGCACCGCGCCCCTCAATCTCGACTGTCCTCAGATATCTGTGCTTCCTGAATTTGATCTCATTAGAGCCATCATCTCTTCTCACCAGCAGGGCCCCGTTCAATGCCCCTGCATCCCGACAAGCTACCTGCTGTCCATACCCGGCAAGGTGGACGCTTGGCTGACATCCCCTAAATTCGGAAAACTCCAGCAGTTTGAGTTCTACCATTACCACGAAAGTTTCATACCACGAACATACCAAGAATTCGTGCCCACACCACCGTTGTCCATCTCGCGGTTTTCCTCCTCTCTCCACACCGCCACCTTCGCCCGGTGCCATCTACCAAATGATCTGGTACAAATGCTTCGACTCCCACTGCTAAAAAAACTTTCGCTTTTGGTGGTTTATCTGTCGGAGGCCTCACTGCACATCATCATGCACTCCAGTTGCCCTGCCCTGGAGCGCTTGCTCATTGTTTTGGGAATAGAAATCAGTATCAGTTGTCTCCAAATAAAGTCGCCTCACCTTAAAAGCATTGGAATTTGTTTTGAAGGACAACAGCTCATCATCGAAGATGCCCCTTCACTTGAAAGGTTGCTCCTTCATAACTGTTATACACCTTCAAAAATAACTGTCGTCTCTGCGCCCAAACTGGAGACCTTGGGTGTAATTCGTGACCCGTTTAATAATCACAAGGAGTTGGTGTTTGGCTCCTCACCTTTTCAGGTACCGTATATTATCATCTACACATGTGTAATCATATGCTACATTTTTCATTTGTGCACATAAGTTTTATATCATCTTGGAGTACACTTTGGGTACTAATATTATGTTATATGCTCAATGAAGAGTTCGTCCATTGATAGCCTATCAATGCTGCTGGATTTTGTTAAGATCATATATATCAGATGTATAGTTTTGATCTGGACATAATTATTGGCTTGTTGCGATGCTTTCGATCTCTGGAGAATTTATACATAGAGGTGATGATTGCATGGACATTGAAAGCCCGTATATATTGTACTAGAATTAACTGTTCAGCTGTCGTTCTTTCGACATACTCTTTTTTTTCAGACCTTAACTGTTTTCAATCTTCATGTCTACTTAGGCAGAACCACATGGAGAAAAACATATAAGCAATCGTTGGCGTAATAAGCACAAGGATTTTCTCAGTTCTCATGACATTCATTTGAGGACAATAACGATGGGGCGATATGCATTGAACCAGGCAAATAGAAGCTTTGTCACATTCTTCCTGTTAAATGCGAGGTTACTATTGTCCATGAGGCTTAATTTTTACAGCAAGAGATTTCTCACGGACGAACATGTTGAACAGCAAAAAGAGAAGTTTTAGGTGGACAAATGGGCTTCTAAATGTGCCCGGCTTCTATTTACAACAAGTTGTAGACATCCTAAAATAATTTTTTTACACAGGATGTTGATTTTATGGATCAGGCCGATCCATTTGTTTGTGACTGCAAAAAAGAGTGGTTGGGTTAGATGTTACTGTCATGTTCAATCTGGGTTTTGTCTAAAAATTTGATAAACAATTAATCCTTGGGCTTTTTGTACCATTTGTATGCTTGACTTGCATGTTGTTGCCCTCGTACTCCCGTCCACCTGCCACTACACTGCCGCATCTTCCATGGCTGTTGTTCGTTCCCGTCCGAGGCCTTGCCGTCGTTCTCCGCCTTGGTTAGCTCGCTATGCTCGCCGCCGTCTGGTGTTGTCAACATGGTTAACAACCAAGAGGAATCAGGAGATGACTGTATGTGGAGAGGCTGACAGTAGGGACCCACCAGGGTCATTGCATTTCGCAAGCAGGTGCCTCGTTATTACAAGCCAAAACCATACTTCCTCCTAATTGTTTGACAACTAGGTTCCACGCCATTGTCAATGTAGTCAATAAACGAGAAAATTACACAACGAGCGGATAACACCAGGGACCCAGCAGCTCGCCCAGTTGTTTTTCAGTTTCAGAGAAGGAGCTCAACTGCGCGCTGTGCGGGGGCTGTGGCCCGTCTAGCCCACGCTTACGCTTTTATTAAGCACATGACGAGCCCAGTTGATATTTTTTTCTTTCTGAAATTGGCTAGCCCAGTTCTTTTTTTGGAGAATACCAAAACCAAGGCCTACTTGCTTTTCTCAGCCCTGCTGGGCTGCAAATCTTTCAAGACGAGGAGGGATAAGAAATGGGCTTCCCGAGAAAACGGGCTATAAGTTGTAAGAAATGGGCTGTAAATTTTTAAACCAAAGCCAACCAGCAATTGCATTAAAATATCATTTTTTTTCAGGATTTCTCTACTCTCTACTCTTATAAAAACCAAAGCCAACTGGCAATTACATTAAAATATCGTCTTTTCACCCATAAGATAAACTACTCATACAAATGCATCTGCCTGTTCCGTGCAACGAACGGGCATCTTGCTAGTTAAGATTCTAAATTTCATTCATTTTTTTGCGGAGCATTGTTTTCGGCATTTTATTTTGATATAATTTTTTGAAAACTATTTTTAGCGTGACTCCAAATTTCGTGATTAAAAGAGTTCGGACCCCACCGAAATATGCAAAATTTCATTGAATTTTTTAGTAGTGCCCAGAATATATGGTCTGTAATGCTAATAAAAAGAATATGGGCTTCAAATATCCTTAAGAATTAGCAAATGGGCTGTAAATTATTGAAAATAATGGCTAATGGGCTGTATGCTGTTTTCCACAGATTTGGAGGCTGACTTCTGGGCCTACTAGGTTGACGATGACGCTGTCCTAAATTTTTTTTGACACGTACGCAAGGCTTTGTCAACTTAGTGAACACATAGCAGTGACTGTTGGATGTCCATCCAACGGCCGCCGTGCTTCTTCAATATCTGATCTTCCTGCTCCAGCCGCCAAAACCAGCGCCGGCGGGACTGCCTGCTCCCTCCTCCCGTGGCTGGCTGTGCTGCCGCCAGGCCATCCCTCTAACCACCCACACATCCTGTTATTTTCCGGCGATGTCAGGCTCACCCCGCAGCCGACCAGTCAGCACTCGTTCTCCCCTCAGCGTGGGCATCCGCTGCGGTGGCTTCGCCGGCTCCGGGTGGTTCTCTTCCTGGGCCCCGCCCTCGCCGGCTCCGGGTCAACAAACAACATCCATCAGAAGAGGATGACAGTAGGGGCCCACACAGGAAAATGCCTCCTTATTACGCGCAAAATAATGATTCCTCCACCTGATAGCTAGGACCCGCCGGAAGGGTCTCTGTATTTCACGAAAAAAGCATTCCCCCCGCTGTCAGCTTGGACCCACCGGAAATTCCTCCTTATTACACACAAAAAATGAATACTCCCCCTGCTAGCTGGGACTCACCTTGGTGGGAGGCTGACTTGTGGGCCTACTAAGTTTACGGGGACGGAGGGCTTTATCAACTTAGTCAATATGAACGACTCTAGCTCCAGTGACCATACTGAAGGAAATATGCCCTAGAGGCAATAATAAAGTTATTATTTATTTCCTCATATCATGATAAATGTTTATTATTCATGCTAGAATTGTATTAACTGGAAACATGATACATGTGTGAATACATAGACAAACATAGTGTCACTAGTATGCCTCTACTTGACTAGCTCATTGATCAAAGATGGTTATGTTTCCTAACCATAGGCATGTGTTGTCATTTGATTAATGGGATCACATCATTAGGAGAATGATGTGATTGACTTGACCCATTCCGTTAGCTTAGCACTTGATCGTTTAGTATGTTGCTATTGCTTTCTTCATGACTTATACAAAGTTCCTACAACTATGAGATTATGCAACTCCCGTTTACCGGAGGAACACTTTGTGTGCTACCAAACGTCACAACGTAACTGAGTGATTATAAAGGTGCTCTACAGGTGTCTCCAAAGGTATATGTTGAGTTGGCATAATTCGAGAGTAGGTTTTGTCACTCCGATTGTCGGAGAGGTATCTCTGGGCCCTCTCGGTAATACTCATCACCTAAGACTTGCAAGCATTGTAACTAATGAGTTAGTTATGAGATGATGTATTACGGAACGAGTAAAGATACTTGCCGGTAACGAGATAGAACTAGGTATTGGATACCGACGATCGAGTCTCGGGCAAGTAACATACCGATGACAAAGGGAACAACGTATGTTGTTATGCGGTTTGACCGATAAAGATCTTCGTAGAATATGTGGGAACCAATATGAACATCCAGGTTCCGCTATTGGTTATTGACCGAGAATAGTTCTAGGTCATGTCTACATAGTTCTCGAACCCGTAGGGTCCACATGCTTAACGTTACGATGAAAATTTTATTATGAGTTTATAAGTTTTGATGTACCGAAGGTTGTTCGAAGTCCCGGATGTGATCATGGACATGACGAGGAGTCTCAAAATGGTCGAGACATAAAGATTGATATATTGGATGACTATATTCGGACACCAGAAGTGTTCCGGGTGTTTTTGGAGAAAAACCGGAGTACTGGAGGGTTACCGGAACCCCCCCCCCCCCCCCCCCGGGAAGTAATGGGCCTTGATGGGCCCTAGTGGAGAGAGAGGGGCCGGCCAGGGCAAGAGGCGCACCCCCTCCCCTTGAGTCCGAATAGGACAAGGAAGGGGGGGCGGCGCCCCCCTTGTCTTCCCCCTCTCCCACTCCTTCCTTCCCCCTCCTTCTTGGAATTGGAAAGGGAGGGGGCAAACCTACTTGGAGTAGGTTTCCCCCTCCTAGGGCGCGCCTCCCCTTAGGCCGGCCCCCTCCTCCTCTCCCCCTTTATATACGGGGGAGGGGGGCACCCCATAGACACACATGTTGATCTATGGATTGTTCCTTAGCCGTGTGCGGTGCCCCCCTCCACCATATTCCACCCCGGTGATATCGTCGCGGGGTTTAGGCGAAGCCCTGCGCCGGTAGAACATCATCATCGTCACCACACCGTCGTGCTGACAGAACTCATCCCCGACGCTTCGCTGGATTGGAGCCCGGGGGACGTCATCGAGCTGGACGTGTGCTGAACACGGAGGTGCCGTATGTTCGGTGCTTGGATCGGTCGATTCGTGAAGACGTACGACTACATCAACCGCGTTGTCATAACGCTTCCGCTTAACAATCTACGAGGGTACGTAGACAACACTCTCCCCTCTCGTTGTTATGCCATCACCATGATCTTGCGTGTGCGTAGGAAATTTTTTGAAATTACTACGTTCCCCAACAGTGGCATCCAAGCCCAGGTTTTATGCGTTGATGTTATATGCACGAGTAGAACACAAGTGAGTTGTGGGCGATACAAGTCATACTGCTTACCAGCATGTCATACTTTGGTTCGGCGGTATTGTTGGATGAAGCGGCCCGGACCGACATTACGCGTACGCTTACGCGAGACTGGTTTTACCGCCGTGCTTTGCACATAGGTGACTAGCGGGTGTTAGTTTCTCCAACTTTAGTTGAACCGAGTGTGGCTACTCCCGGTCCTTGCAAAGGTTAAAACAGCACCAACTTGACAAACTATCGTTGTGGTTTTGATGCGTAGGTAAGAACGGTTCTTGCTCAGCCCGTAGCAGCCACGTAAAACTTGCAACAACAAAGTAGAGGACGTCTAACTTGTTTTTGCAGGGCATGTTGTGATGTGATATGGCCAAGACGTGATGCTATATTTTATTGTATGAGATGATCATGTTTTGTAACCGAAGTTATCAGCAACTGGCAGGAGCCATATGGTTGTCGCTTTATTGTATGAAATGCAAACGCCCTGTAATTGCTTTACTTTATCACTAAGCGGTAGCGATAGTCGTAGAAGCAATAGATGGCGTAAACGACAACGATGCTACGATGGAGATCAAGGTGTCGCGCCGGTGACGATGGTGATCACGATGGTGCTTCGGAGATGGAGATCACAAGCACAAGATGATGATGGCCATATCATATCACTTATATTGATTGCATGTGATGTTTATCCTTTATGCATCTTATATTGCTTTGATTGATGGTAGCATTTTAAGATGATCTCTTACTAAAAATTATCAAGAAGTGTTCTCCCTAAGTATGCACCGTTGCCAAAGTTCGTCGTGCCCAGACACCACGTGATGATCGGGTGTGATAAGCTCTACGTCCATCTACAACGGGTGCAAGCCAGTTTTGCACACGCAAAATACTCAGGTTAAACTTGACGAGCCTAGCATATGCAGATATGGCCTCAGAACACGGAGACCGAAAGGTCGAGCGTGAATCATATAGTAGATATGATCAACATAGAGATGTTCACCATTGAAAACTACTCCATCTCATGTGATGATCGGTTATGGTTTAGATGATTTGGATCACGTGATCACTTAGATGACTAGAGAGATGTCTGTCTAAGTGGGAGTTCTTAAGTAATATGATTAATTGAACTTAAATTTATCATGAACTTAGTACCTGATAGTATTTTGCTTGTCTATGTTTGTTGTAGATAGATGGCTTGTGCTGTTGTTCCCTTGAATTTTAATGCGTTCCTTGAGAAAGCAAAATTGAAAGATGATGGTAGCAATTACACGGACTGGGTCCGTAACTTGAGGATTATCCTCATTGCTGCACAGAAGAATTACATCTGGAAGCACCGCTGGGTGCCAGGCCTGCTGCAGGAGCAACACCAGATGTTGTGAACGTCTGGCAGAGCAAAGCTGATGACTACTCTATAGTTCAGTGTGCCATGCTTTACGGCTTAGAACCGGGTCTTCAACAACGTTTTGAACGTCATGGAGCATATGAGATGTTCCAGGAGTTGAAGTTAATATTACAAGAAAATGCCCGGATTGAGAGATATGAAGTCTCCAATAAGTTCTACAGCTGCAAGATGGAGGAGAATAGTTCTGTTAGTGAGCATATACTCAAAATGTCTGGATATAATAATCACTTGATTTAACTAGGAGTTAATCTTCCGGATGATAGCGTCATTGACAGAATTCTCCAATCACTGCCACCAAGCTACAAGAGCTTTGTGATGAACTATAATATGCAAGGGATGAACAAGACAATTCCCGAGCTCTTCACAATGCTAAAGGATGCGGAGGTAGAAATCAAGAAGGAGCATCAAGTGTTGATGGTCGAAAAGACCACCAGTTTCAAGAAGAAGGGCAAAGGGAAGAAGAAGGGGAACTTCAAAAAGAACGGCAAGTAAGTTGCTGCTCAAGAAAAGAAACCCAAGTCTGGACCTAAGCCTGAAACTGAGTGCTTCTATTGCAAGCAGACTGGACACTGGAAGCGGAACTGCCCCAAGTATTTGGCGGATAAGAAGGATGGCAAAGTGAACAAAGGTATATGTGATATACATGGTATTGATGTGTACCTAACTAGAGCTTGTAGTAGCACCTGGGTATTTGATACTGGTTCTGTTGCTAATATTTGCAACTCGAAATAGGGACTACAGAATAAGCGAGCACTAGCCAAGGACGAGGTGACGATGCGCGTGGGAAACGTTTCCAAAGTCGATGTGATCGCGGTCGGCACGCTACCTCTACATCTACCTTCGGGATTAGTTTTAGACCTGAATAATTGTTATTTGGTGCCAGCGTTAAGCATGAACATTATATCTGGATCTTGTTTGATGTGAGACGGTTATTCATTTAAATCAGAGAATAATGGTTTTTTTATTTATATGAGTAATATCTTTTATGGTCATGCACCCTTGAAGAGTTGTCTATTTTTATTGAATCTCGATAGTAGTGATACACATATTCATAATGTTGAAGCCAAAAGATGCAGAGTTGATAATGATAGTGCAACTTATTTGTGGCACTACCGTTTAGGTCATATCGGTGTAAAGCACATGAAGAAACTCCATACTGATGGACTTTTGGAATCACTTGATTATGAATCAATTGGTACTTGCGAACCGTGCCTCATGGGCAAGATGACTAAAACACCGTTCTCTGGTACTATGGAGAGAGCAACAGATTTGTTGGAAATCATACATACAGATGTATGTGGTCCGATTAGGCCTGGGCATTCGGTTAAACCGAGTAGTTCGGTTCGGTGCTTCGGTTGATATTCAAATTCGGTTTCCTGGTTTGGCTGACCGATCGGTCTTTGGAAAAATCAATGACCGACACTTCGGTCTGCTTAGAATTCGGTTCGGTCCTCGGTTGTAACCGAACAGACCCAGTGTTGGCAGGAGAGGAAGAAATCACGAGTCAAATCATGGAAAAAACAAGAACAAGCAGACAAAAATCAATCCGAACATACATAGTATACATGGTTGTGGGGACTGATACAAAGAAAACGGGATAGCGGGCTGAGCCCAAGACCGCATCGGAGCAATGGATGTCGTTGGGCACCGAACAGGAGCCATGGGCGCCGCCGTCCACCACCGCGCAGGAGCCATGGGCACCGCCGGCCGCCGCCGCGCCACCGCGCAGGCGCGCAGCGGTCGCCGCTAGTTTTTGCGCGAGGTGGGGATCGGAAGCGGAGACGCCTGCGCTTCGTGACGTGCGTGCGTGAAGCCTCGAACCAATACAAGATAAGATGCAGGAGTTGTGCGTGTTTGTGGCAGAGATAAGGCTAAAAAAACGTCGTGTAGTGGTTGGACTCTTACGAACTTGGATGGGCTGTTGGCCTTTGTATGCTGGGCTTTAATACAACATAACATTTCGGTTAATTCGGGTGATTCGGTCAACAGACTGGAATGACCGAATTCACCGAAGCAATTTCGGTTTCTCAGGTA
Source organism: Triticum timopheevii (assembly GCA_963921465.1). Lineage (NCBI taxonomy): Eukaryota > Viridiplantae > Streptophyta > Magnoliopsida > Poales > Poaceae > Triticum > Triticum timopheevii. Next base: position 62,696,541 of record OY997270.1, on the reverse strand, counting down.
TGCTGACCGGGCAAACAACCGAAGCTTCGGTTCTGGGTATTTTCGGCTTCGGTCTCGGTTTTTTCGGCTCCGGTCTTCAGTTTTCGGTTTTTATGCCCACCCCTAGGTCCGATGAATGTTGAAGCTCGTGGCAGATATCATTATTTTCTCACCTTCACAGATGATTTGAGCAGATATGGGTATATCTACTTAATGAAGCACAAGTCTGAAACATTTAAAAAGTTCAAAGAATTTCAGAGTGAAGAGGAAAATCATCGTAACAAGAAAATAAAATTTCTACGATCTGATCATGGAGGAGAATATTTGAGTTACGAGTTTGGTTTACATTTGAAACAATGCGGAATAGTTTTGCAACTCACGCCACCTGGAACACCACAAATAAATGGTGTGTCCGAACGTCATAATCGTACTTTACTAGATATGGTGCGATCTATGATGTCTCTTACTGATTTACCGCTATCGTTTTGGGGTTATGCTTTAGAGACAGCTGCATTCACATTAAATAGGGCACCATCTAAATCCGTTGAGATGATTCCTTATGAACTATGGTTTGGCAAGAAACCAAAGTTGTCGTTTCTTAAAGTTTGGGGCTGCGATGCTTATGTGAAGAAACTTCAACCAGATAAGCTCGAACCCAAATCGGAGAAATGTGTCTTCATAGGATACCCAAAAGAGACTATTGGGCACACCTTCTATCACAGATCCGAAGGCAAGACATTCGTTGCAAAGAATGGATCCTTTCTAGAGAAGGAGTTTCTCTCGAAGGAAGTGAGTGGGAGGAAAGTAGAACTTGATGAGGTAACGGTACCTACTCCCTTATTGGAAAGTAGTTCATCATAGAAATCAGTTCCTTTGACAAATACACCAATTAGCGATGAAGCTAATGATATTGATCATGAAACTTCAGATCAAGTATCTACTGAACCTCGTAGGTCTACCAGAGTAAGATCCGCACCAGAGTGGTACGGTAATCCTATTCTGGAAGTCATGTTACTTGACCATGATGAACCTACGAACTATGAGGAAGCGATGATGAGCCCAGATTCCGCACAATGGCTAGAGGCCATGAAATCTGTGATGGGATCCATGTATGAGAACAAAGTATGGACTTTGGTTGACTTGCCCGATGATCGGCAAGCCATTGAGAATAAATGGATCTTTAAGAAGAAGACTGACGCTGACGGTAATGTAACTGTCTATAAGGCTCGACTTGTTGCGAAAGGTTTTCGACAAGTTCAAGGGGTTGACTACGATGAGACTTCCTCACCCGTAGCGATGGTTAAGTCTGTCCGAATCATGTTAGCGATTGCCGCATTTTATGATTATGAAATTTGGCAGATGGATGTCAAAACTGCATTCCTGAATGGATTTTGGAATAAGAGTTGTATATGATGCAACCGGAAGGTTTTGTCGATCCTAAGGGAGCTAACAAAGTGTGCAAGCTCCGGCGATCAATCTATGGTCTGATGCGAGCCTCTCGGAGTTGGAATAAACGCTTTGATAGTGTGATCAAAGCATATGGTTTTATACAGACTTTTGGAGAAGCCTGTATTTACAAGAAAGTGAGTGGGAGCTCTGTAGCATTTCTAATATTATATGTGGATGACATATTGTTGATTGGAAATGATATAGAATTTCTGGATAGCATAAAAGGATATTTGAATAGAAGTTTTTCAATGAAATACCTCGGTGAAGCTGCTTACATATTGGGCATTAAGATCTATAGAGATAGATCAAGACGCTTGATTGGACTTTCACAAAGCACGTACCTTGATAAAGTATTGAAAAGGTTCAATATGGATCAGGCGAAGAAAGGGTTCTTGCCTGTATTACAAGGTATAAAGTTGAGTCAGACTCAATGCCCGACCACTGCAGAAGATAGAGAGAAAATGAAAGGAGTTCCCTATGCTTCAGCCATAGGCTCTATCATGTATGCAATGCTGTGTACCAGACCTGATGTGTGCCTTCCTATTTGTTTGGCAGGGAGGTACCAAAGTAATCCAGGAGTGGGTCACTGGACAGCGGTCAAGAACATCCTAAAATACCTGAAAAGGACAAAGGATATGTTTCTCGTATATTGAGGTGACAAAGAGCTAGTCGTAAATGGTTACGTCGATGCAAGCTTTGACACTGATCCGGACGATTCTAAATCGCAAACCGGATACGTATTTTTATTAAACGGTGGAGCTGTAAGTTGGTGCAGTTCTAAACAAAGCGTCGTGGCGGGATCTACATATGAAGCGGAGTACATAGCTGCTTCGGAAGCAGCAAATGAAGGAGTCTGGATGAAGGAGTTCATTTCCAATCTAGGTGTTGTACCTAGTACATTGGGACCAATGAAGATCTTCTGTGACAATACTGGTGCAATTGCCTTGGCAAAGGAATCCAGATTTCACAAGAGGACCAAGCACATCAAGAGACGCTTCAATTCCATTCGGGACCAAGTCCAAGTGGGAGACATAGAGATTTGCAAGATACATACGGATCTGAATGTTGCAGACCCGTTGACTAAGCCTCTCTCACGAGCAAAACATGATCAGCACCAAGACTCCATGGGTGTTAGAATCATTACTATGTAATCTAGATTATTGACTCTAGTGCAAGTGGGAGACTAAAGGAAATATGCCCTAGAGGCAATAATAAAGTTATTTATTTATTTCCTCATATCATGATAAATGTTTGTTATTCATGCTAGAATTGTATTAACCGAAAACATGATACATGTGTGAATACATAGACAAACATAGTGTCACTAGTATGCCTCTACTTGACTAGCTCATTGATCAAAGACGGTTATGTTTCCTAACCATAGGCATGTGTTGTCATTTGATTAATGGGATCACATCATTAGGAGAATGATGTGATTGACTTGACCCATTCCATTAGCTTAGCACTTGATCGTTTAGTATGTTGCTATTGCTTTCTTCATGACTTATACAAAGTTCCTACAACTATGAGATTATGCAACTCCCGTTTACCGGAGGAACACTTTGTGTGCTACCAAACGTCACAACGTAACTGAGTGATTATAAAGGTGCTCTACAGGTGTCTCCAAAGGTACATGTTGAGTTGGCATAATTCGAGATTAGGTTTTGTCACTCCGATTGTCGGAGAGGTATCTCTGGGCCCTCTCGGTAATACTCATCACCTAAGCCTTGCAAGCATTGTAACTAATGAGTTAGTTATGAGATGATGTCTTACAGAACGAGTAAAGAGACTTGCCGGTAACGAGATTGAACTAGGTATTGGATACCGACGATCGAATCTCGGGCAAGTAACATACCGATGACAAAGGGAACAACGTATGTTGTTATGCGGTTTGACCGATAAAGATCTTCGTAGAATATGTGGGAACCAATATGAACATCCAGGTTCCGCTATTGGTTATTGACCGAGAATAGTTCTAGGTCATGTCTACATAGTTCTCGAACCCGTAGGGTCCGCACGCTTAACGTTACGATGACAGTTTTATTATGAGTTTATAAGTTTTGATGTACCGAAGGTTGTTCGGAGTCCCGGATGTGATCACGGACATGACGAGGAGTCTCGAAATGGTTGAGACATAAAGATTGATATATTGGATGAATATATTCGGACACCGGAAGTGTTTCGGGTGTTTTCGGAGAAAACCCGGAGTACCGGAGGGTTACCGGAACCCCCCCGGGAAGTAATGGGCCTTGATGGGCCCTAGTGGAGAGAGAGAGGGGCCGGCCAGGGAAAGAGGCGCGCCCCCTCCCCTTGAGTCCGAATAGGACAAGGAGGGGGGGCGGCGCCCCCCTTGCCTTCCCCCTCTCCCACTCCTTCCTTCCCCTCCTTCTTGGAATAGGAAAGGGAGGGGGCAAACCTACTTGGAGTAGGTTTCTCCCTCCTAGGGCGCTCCTCCCCTTAGGCCGGCCCCCTCCTCCTCTCCCCCTTTATATACGGGGGAGGGGGGCTCCCCATAGACACACAAGTTGATCTACGGATTGTTCCTTAGCCGTGTGCGGTGCCCCCCTCCACCATATTCCACCTCGGTCATATCGTCGCGGAGTTTAGGCGAAGCCCTGCGCCGGTAGAACATCATCATCGTCACCACACCGTCGTGCTGACGGAACTCATCCTCGACACTTCGCTGGATTGGAGCCCGGGGGACGTCATCGAGCTGGACGTGTGCTGAACACGGAGGTGCCGTACGTTCGGTGCTTGGATCGGTCGATTCATGAAGACGTACGACTACATCAACCGTGTTGTCATAACGCTTCCGCTTAATGGTCTACGAGGGTACGTAGACAACACTCTACCCTCTTGTTGCTATGCCATCACCATGATCTTGCGTGTGTGTAGGAAATTTTTTCAAATTACTATGTTCCCCAACACGTACGATGTCCATCCAACGGTCGTAGTGCTTCTTCAACCTCTGGTCTTCGTGCTCCAGCCGCCCAAAGCAGCGCCGGTCGTGCCGCGTGCTCCTGCCTCCCGTGGCCGGCTGTGATGCCGCAGAGTCCTCATCGCCCCCTACTACTCTTACAGCCGGCCAGGCCATCCCTCTACTCACCCACATCCCCCGTTATTCTACGGCGACGACAGCCTCACCCTCATACTCCTCTTCGCGTGGGCATCCACTGTTGCGTCTTCCCCGGCTCCGCGTCGTCCCCTTCCTAGGCCTCGCCGTCGTCCACCGCCGTGGTGCTCTTTGCGCGGCGTGGTCAATGTGGTCAACGACCAACTTCCATTGGAAGAGTACTGTGCGTGGAGAGGCTGACAGCTGGGTCCACGGCGGCCGCAAGGAAGTGCCTCCTTATTACGCGCAAAATAATTATTCCTCCACCTGACAGCGGGGACCCACCAGACGGGCCACCATATTTCGCGAAAAAACGTTTTCCCCTGACTGCTGGGACCCACCAGCTACATCTTCGCACGCAAGGAAGTGCGTCCGGGCAAAAAAAGACCGATTCGCCCCCCTGACTGCTGGGACCCACTAGCTACATCTTCGCACGCAAGGAAGTGCGTCCGAAAAAAAAAACGATTCGCCCCCCTGACTGCTGGGACCCACCAGCTACATCTTCGCATGCAAGGAAGTGCCTGACAGTCGGGACCCACCTGGTCGAAGCGTACGTAGCATTGTCATTCTGGTCGCGAACGTGTACGTACAAACTGGTCGATGTAGAAGCGCGCACGTGTTGTAGTAGAGGCGCGCACGTAGCATGTACACGTATGTACAGCGGCGAGGGTGCAAGAAAGAAAATACGGCCACGTACGTACATACGGGCAGGGCCTCGAACGCCTACTCGCGCATACATATATGGCTGGGTCAGAACGGAGAAACAGCGTCGTCGTCATGTTCATGGGGAGGCAACGGAATGCTCGTGTTCATGGGGAGGCAACGGAATGCGTCGTGTTCATTGGGAGGCAACGGAACGCGTGGGAGCCAACCGGCTGGGTTGGAACGGAATGTGTGGTCGTGTTCATCGAGAGGGCTTGGACGGAACAAGCGATGGAAACGAGGCCTGGCGTACCGCACAACGGAGGAAACGGACCTCCTACGTTCGGAACGGGGTCCTGTTGATCGGGAGGGGTGTGGCGTACTGCAAAACGGAGGAAACGGACCTCCTACGGTCGAAACGGGGGTCCTGTTGATCGGGAGGGGTGTGGCGTACCGCAAAACGGAGGAAACGGACCTCCTACGGTCGAAATGGGGGTCCTGTTGATTGGGAGGGGTGTGGCGTACCGCAAAACGGACGAAACGGACCTCCTACTGTCGAAACGGGGGTCTTGTTGATCGGGAGGGGTGTGGCGTACCGCAAAACAGACGAAACGGACTTGTGTTGGAGCGCTACGGTCGAAACGGGGGGGGGGGGGTGGGAGGGGTGTGGCGTACCGCAAAATGGGACTCCACGGGATACTGTTCATCTCCACCGTCGACCTCCTCCAGCCCCCAAGGGCTACCGTCGACCTCCTCCAGCCTCCACGGGCTCCTGTTCATCCAGCCTGCACTCTGCGCTACTCCACCGGCTACTGTTCAACCACTCCTCCACGGGCACCCCTCCATCGTCTACTGTTCATCCAGCCCTCCACCGTCTACTGTTCATCCAGCCCTCCACACCACGGGGTCCTGTTCAACCACCCCTCCACGGCCACCCCTCCACCGTCTACTATTCATCCAGCCCTCCACACCACGGGTTCCTGTTCATCCAGAGGCAACGCCACCACTCACTGTTCATCCACCCCCCCCCCCCCCGCAACACTCACTGTTCATCCCAGAGGCAGCATCGATCGGCTTCAGTTAGAAGCAGTAACGAAGGAATCGCTCCATCGGGTTTAGTTAACAGCCATCGATCGATCGCTCGGGTTCAGTAACGCGTAGCCTGCAGTGCAATCGCTCGGGTTCAGTTAGAGCCCAACGCCTCGCTCGGGTTCAGTTAGAGCCAACGCCTCGCACACATGCGTGTACGTGTACAAGAGAAACGTGCATCGCTCGGCCCCCAACCTCCCACCGTAACCAGCAACCCCCCGAAATTTTCCTCCCCCTCGCTTCTACCACGGTTTTTTCCGTCATGGACGGCCCAAAGAATGTCATGCAGCTGCGTCTCCGGCCCGCCCAGAATGAAAAGCCCATTTTCTGTCATGATTTTTTGTCATAGAAGAAGGAGCCCACCACATCTATGATGATACCGGGTTTTGTCACAATTATCGTCATAGAAGTGTCATATGTATGACAGAAAAAGTTTCGTTCGGCCCAAAATGTCACGAATGTGTCTTTTTTTGTAGTGTTGAACACCCAACATTCTCTCTTGGTGTGGTTGGCTAGTTTATCGGGCTTGCCGTGAATTTGACACGAGCGATCGAGTATGCGGTCCAGACTGGACGAACCCGGATTGTTTCTTTTGAATGGCTTTTTCTGCTGACCGGACTTAGAGCCACTGAATTCGACATTGACTGCCGTGTCTTCGGCATTGTCGCCATTGTTACGACGCTTATGTCTGTTGCGTCGTGGCCGTTGCTATCTCTGGCATCTGAAGTGCCAGGATTTCTTGATGTGATGTTGCTACGAGCCAGCCAGCTGTCCTCGCCCACACAAAAGCGGGTCATGAGTGTCGTGAGGGCTGCCATGGACTTCGGCTTCTCTTGGCCGAGGTGTCGGGCAAGCCACTCATCGCGGATGTTATGGTTAAAGGCCGCTAAGGCTTCGACATCCGGACAGTCGACAATTTGGTTCTTTTTAATTAGGAACCGAGTCCAGAATTTCCTAGCTGACTCTCCGGGCTGTTGGGTTATGTGACTTAAGTCATCAGCATCCGGTGGTCGCACATAAGTGCCCTGGAAGTTGTCAAGGGATGCATCTTCCAAGTTCTCCCAACTACCAACGGAGTTTGCCGGCAGGCTATTCAGCCAATGCCGAGCCGGTCCTTTGAGTTTTAGTGGGAGGTATTTGATGACATGTAGATCATCGCCGCGGGCCATGTGAATGTGGAGGAGGAAATCTTCAATCCATACTGTGGGGTCTATTGTACCATCATATGATTCAATGTTCATGGGTTTAAACCCTTCTGGGAATTCATGATCCATTACTTCAGCAGTGAAGCATCGGGGGTGTCCAGCACCTCTATGCCGGGCTACATCACGACGCAGTTAAAGTGAGTCTGGTCTGTTGTATTTGGCCGGCGTGACGGTCACCTTCACGTGTTGGGGCGCGCCCCCGTGATCCGTAGATCAATCTTGATTGTCCTGCTTTGTTTGCCAATACGTCTCGCAGGTCCTGCATGTAGCCCCGGGCCTTAGTGTTTTTGTTTGATTGGCGACGGGGTGCGGGCTGGTATTCGGGCTGATATGCCACTTTGTCACGGCCACGAGGTGGCCGGTTAGCCGCATCCTGTGCTAGTAGTGTAGGCTTTAATGCCTCCTCCTCGAGTTGAGGTAGCAACCTATGCTTTGGGTAACTTTTTGTTGGGCGCTCGAGTCCGTGTTCCTCGGCTGCCAGGACCTCGGTCCATCTATCAGTTAGCAGATCTTGATCAGCTTGAAGTTGCTGCTGCTTTTTCTTCAGGCTTTTCGCAGTGGCTATAAGCCAGCGCTGGAAGCGCTCCTGCTCGACGGATCCTCAGGCACGATGAATTCTTCGTCGCCAAGGCTCACTTCGTCTTCGGAGAAGGGCATGTAATTGTCATCATCTGATTCTCCATCAGCTGCCTGTTCCTTAGGGCTAGCTTGCCCATCCTCCCGCTCGGCCAACTTGAAACCTGGCTGGGCGGGATTCTTTTCGTCTTCGGCACCATTCGGATTGCTATCGTCTCTTGTGCCGGTATTGCTATTTTTGCTTTAGCGGGGCTTAGAGTGGCGCCTATGTCGCCGGGCCTTAGATTGCTTCTCAAGGGGATTATCCTCCGTTGCCTCATCGCCATCGTTTTCTTTGGGGGTGTCCACCATATATATATATATGACGAGGTGGCTGTCCAGCGGCCCGAGGGCGGTGGTTCCTGTTCTTCTCCAGCATCATCGTCCATACCGTCGATGTCTTTGGAGTCGAAGTCAAGCATGTTGGTTAAGTCGTCGACAGTGAATATTAAGTGGGTGGTGGGTGGTGGGTGGTGGGTGGGGAACAAATTTCTTCGTCGTCCGCTTCCCACTCCAGCCGGACATAGTTCAGCCAAGAGTCTCCTGACAAGGAGAGAGACCTCAATTAATTTAGCACGTCGCCCAAGGGCGAGTGCTGAAAGATATCCGCGGAGGTAAACTCCATGATCGGTGCCCAATTAGATTCGATAGGCACGGATGTACGCGGTTCGGAGCCTGTGGCCGAAGACGAGTCCGAGGGTCCATCCACCCGTCCTCGGATGGCACGATCTGCTCCGGATTGAGGAACGGGGCAGCCGCAGGTGTAATCTCCCGAACACCGTCTGATGGCAGATCTAAGTCATGCTCGTCGTGGTTGTTTGACGCACCTGTCATGGGCTCAAATCCGTCGAAGATCAAGTCTCCGCAGATGTCGGCAGTATAGTTCAAGCTTCCAAACCTGACCTGATGGCCAGGGGCGTAGCTATCGATCTGCTCCAGATGGCCAAGCGAGTTGGCCCGCAGTACGAAGCCGCCGAATACGAAGATCTGTCTGGGGAGAAAAACCTCAACCTGGATCGCATCGTTGCAGATGATTGAAGGAGCCATCAAACCTTATCGTGACGACACAGTGGAACTCTCAATGAAAGCACCAATGTCGGTGTCAAAACTGGCGGATCTCGGGTAGGGGGTCCCGAACTGTGTGTCTAAGGCTAATGGTAACAGGAGGCGGGGGCACAATGTTTACCAAGGTTCGGGCCCTCTCGATGGAGGTAATACCCTACTTCCTGCTTGATTGATCTTGATGATATGAGTATTACAAGAGATGATCTACCACGAGATCGTAGAGGCTAAACTCTAGAAGCTAGCCTATGATTATGATTGTTCTTGTCCTACGGACAAAACCCTCCGGTTTATATAGACACCGGAGGGGGCTAGGGTCATATAGAGTCGGTTAAAGAGAAGGAGATCTACATATCCGAATTGCCAATCTTGCCTTCCACGCAAAGGAGAGTCCCACCCGGGCACGGGACGAAGTCTTCAACCTTGTATCTTCATAGTCGAACAGTCCGGCTAAAGTATATAGTCCGGCTATCGTAGAATTGTCACGGCAGATGTCCTAATGTAAGGACTTAGTCACGAGGCCAACGCATCTATATGGTAGCTTGAAGGGGTTGAGCGGAATCGAGAGACGCAACACACAAGACGAGGATTTAGACAGCTTCGGGCCCCGGGAAACATCATCCGGTAAAAACCCTACATGCTGTTTGAGGCTAGGTCTCATTATGATCATGAGGGAGTCGCCGTAAGCCGGCTCTCCTCCTTGTGTCTAGCCCTAGATATTGTTTCTTGTTGCTTGTCCCCCTTTGGGGAGCCCTGCCCCTCCTTATATAAGTTAGAGGGGCGGGTTACATGTGGATTCCTAGATAGACTAGGACTAGTCTATCTTTTCTTACAAGTTGAATATAAGTCCGGGTCTTGCTTCCTTTCTCTTAAGCCGGGCTACCATATCATAAGCCGGCCTTCTGGGCCTTGAGCCTCTTGGGCCCCCGGGTCTTGTTGCTCCTCTGATCCGCTTGCCAGGTCACCAATAACTCACGAGGCTCGGGCGGGTCACTTAGTGAGTCGTCCAGTCAGGGCGGGTCATTAGTGAGTCACCAAGTGCCGGCCGGGTTATACATCCGGTCGGGTCATACCGAGGGGTATATCACCGACATTAGCCCCCAGTTTAGCTTGGATTTATCCATGGTAAACTAATGCTGCAAAATAAAGACAAGAACAAAATTGATAGGCTATGCGCCGGGTTAATATTCTTGTAAGCCGGCACTTGATCATTCTTAAGTCCTTGTCATCTCCTCCTTCTGGAAAATCCGGGTCAATAGACCAACTTCATAATCAATTTTCTTGTAGAAGAAATATTATAAATAAAGCATCCATTTGAGTTGGCCTTCAATGCTCTGACTTGACAAAAATATTGGTCTTGAAATATTCAACAGATATTCAACCGGCTTGAAAATGTAGAACTTGCCAAGCTATGATTTGCAAAATCGCCGGGTTATAAAACTAATGGTTCCGGGTCATCACTGTTACCAACGTCGGGTCAATCTGATGTGCTCAAAACTAAGAATTTGAAGATTTTTCCCCTTTATATGTATATCACCTGTAGCCCCCAAGTGCTGGGTTGTCATGCTTGCAGCAACCTGGGACTTGTAATTATGATCATGTAAACTGGAGCAGCAACGTGTAGCCCCCAAGGGCCGGCTCAGTAAGATATTACTGATCTGGGACTTTGTATATAATTCAATGATAATAACGTCATATGATGTAATCTCCACCATGGGACTTGAACCCACGTCCATAAGGTTAAGAGTTTTGTACTTTACCAACTGAGTAGTGGATCTCTTAATGTACTGGACCGAGGCTTGTGTACCTTGAATTTTTGATAGGAGCAATTGGTAGCCCCCAAGGGCCGGCTCATTTAAAATGTGATGAGTCGGATCTTCAATAAGTTGAGCAAAAATTGACTTTGCATTAGCCCCCAAGTGCCATGGTGCATGCCGGCAGTGACATGGGACTTGTATATTGATGTAATCTCGATTTGAACAATGTATCCCCCAAGTGCCGGGTCGTAAGCCTGCAGCGACTCGAGACTATTTCCTCCATTCTAAAATAAATCATGCCCATTGATAAAAATAATAGCCATTGCGCTAAAGCGACTTTGAAAACCTCAATCATAACACTGGTTATTGATAATCACAATAGAAATCCAGCCATGTTGGCTATTCAAGATTTGAATAATATAATCCGGTATGAAAACCTCAATCATTCAATATCATCATGAAAATCCAGCCAGTTTTGGCTATTAAAGATTTGAATACCTCATTGGTTGACAAGTAAATCCGAAGTTTAAATACCTGGCGGCTCCTGGCCGATGCGCATTCATTGTAACCCGGTGGCGTATAGCCTTTGAGAAAATCAAGAATTAATAACCCTTTTGAGACATCAATTTCAATCTTTGATGATGGGCTTGAACTTGATCATTTATGTAAGCCATAGCTCTGTAGAGCCTGCACAGAGTTTAAACAACATATGCCCTGGCGACTTAATATCAAAAGCCAGGACGGGTAACCACCCAAATATAGTCTTATCCTGCACACAAGTAGATCACAAGATCCTTATGATCCTTTGAATGATACCGCCGGTTTATGTGACCCGGACAGTGAAGTTGATAACTCAACTCTGTAAGAGCCGACACATATTATATTTGTGACAACTCAAATGCTTGCGATTGTATAAAAATATATAAAATTTTTGAGGCTTCTGATTCGAATACGATCAGTAAACCGTTCCAAAGGGGTTAAGCTAAGATTCAAATACGATCATATAGCCCCCAGTGGCGTTGGCGTTGCCGATCAAAGTGGGTATCGACAGCTATGTTCTCTTTGGTTCGAATACGACCTATGTTTGAATAGGAAGCCCCCAAATGACCTTAAGAGTTGTTTAGCGACGCTGATTCGAATACGATCCATGTCGATTCCCAAAGGGGTTGAGCTATGATTTAGATACGATCAAGAAGCCCCTAAGTAGGTTCAGCAGTTTGCTAATCAAAAGGGTATCGACAGCTATGTTCTCTTTGGTTCGAATACGACCTATGTTTGAACAGGAAGCCCCCAAGTGACCATATAAATTTTGGCATTGCACTGATCAAGAGGGTACTGATAGCTATGCCCGATGTGCAGGAAGCCCCCAAGTGACCATAATAAAATAAGCCATAAGGCAGGATCCCTATGTTTGAACCGCGCATCATGGCAGCAAGTTCTTTTTGGCAACCTTTAATTTTTCTGAGAACTCGAACTTGCGAGAGATGAATTCTTTTTGAATCGGAAATTCTTAAACCGGATATTGAGATCCTCAAAGTTTTGTGAGGGACAAATTTACCTTGAGCCGGATGTTGAACCGGTTTTGAGAGCTTCAAAGCTTTGCGGGAGAGAGATGTCTCTTCAGCTGTATTTTAAACCAGAATCTTCATTTTGAGCCGAAATTTTTTTTGACGGCTTTTAAATATTTTCCAATAAAGCAGTAGCCTCCAGGGCCGGGTTATCTTCCCTTCAATTACCTGGAGTTCTTGAATTCATTGAAACCGGCTAAATTTGCCGAGCCATAAAATTGTAGCCCCCAAGTCTCAAGATGACTCGAAGACTTGGCTTGAGATTCTCCATATTTGACCACAGCAGAAGGCGTATATCATTGGCGTTGATAACTCGATATGAATCCACAGAAGGTTGAGGTGACTGCGGCGGGTTATAAATGATTCCGTATGAGCCGTGTCAGCAACTCGGCCAATGGTTCCTTCCAACTGGTTGTTTGAAGTTAACCAAACCGTAGTGGCGGCGACTTGTGCGCCTGCCCATTGAGCCATCCAGTGCAGACGGCGGCTGATAATATATGATAATTTGCCTCCAGTTTGTTGGAAGAAAACCGGGCTTCCCAAGCAGTGACTTGCTCATACTTAACAAACAGCTCATGCAGACAGGTGCGGCCCGGTATGTTGATGTAGACCAGGCCGCGAGAGACGGACAGCAAAGATGACCACAGCTTCAGAGGCGGCACAGACAGATGAGTCGGCCGCGACGTTGTAAACCGGCGTGGATGGGCGAATTAGCCACGTCATATTGATGTATACCGGTCTGCAGAATGACGGTTTGCACATATATTCATTGAGCTTGATGGCATGATAAGATACTTAGCGCATTTATAATGGTGGCGTGAGTTTATACACCCATGACATAGCCATAGCTTTTGCAGTGAACAATTGTCCTGCATAAACAATATTGCAGACCAAGTCAAAGGTAAACTTGTTCTTTGACAAAAACAATATGTGCTAAAAATATATTTTAGATGGATATCACCAGATGTGTTTAGGCCGAAAATAACCCGCCATGAAGTTGATGATCACTAGGTGAAACTGAAATCCCTCACGGATGAATCGGCCGCGGGAACAAACAGATAAACCGGCCATGGCGTTTGTAAGCCGGTGCGGACGAGCAAGTTGTCCTCCACGTTGTAAGCCGGTGAGGACGCGTGAACCGGCCGCGAGGACGGACGGGCGAGTCGTCCGTGGCGTTGTAAGGTGGTGCTGACGGCTGAGCCTGTCGGCCCGTTGATGTAAACCGGGCCGCAGGGGCGATGGCTGTATATAACAACACTATAGGGCAGAGTGGTTGTTTTCGAAAAGTTAATAAATATTGATAAAAGTAAACTGGATGGATATCACCTGGTATTTTTTGCCGGATGCTGGCGCTAGATAATGCATAGTGCTGCTTTTCTTTTTTGACAAAAGAGTTAATTGGTTCTGTGTCTTCTAGTGCCTGAGCTCTCCACATAACCCGGCCGGCACTTTTTGAGCCAGAATTTTTGGAACCAGACCTTCTTGATAATCCGGCCGGAACCTTTGATAATCCAGAACTTTTTTACCGGAATCTTTTGATAATTCGGCCGGAACTTTTAATAATCCGGAACTTTTGAACCGGAACCTCTTGATAATCCGGCCGGAACTTTTGATAATCTGCAACTTTTGAACCGGAACCTCTTCATAATCCGGCCGGAACTTTTATGTAGCCTAAGTCGGAACTCTTTGCTGACTCGGACGGAACCTTTCGGCGATTTGGCTGGAACCCTTCGGCGATTCGGACCGAACTTTTCATCGAGGCCATCGGAACTCTTTGGTGATTCAGACGGAACCTTTCGTCGAGGCTGTCGGAATCTTTCGCCGATTCAGACGGAACCTTTCGTCGAGGCGGTCGGAACCTTTCGCTGATTCAGACGAAACCTTTCGTCGAGGCGGTCGGAACTTTTTCGGCGATTTGGGCGGAACCTTTCATCAAGGCGGTCGAAACTTTTTTGGTGAGCCAGCTGGAACTCTGCGACAAGTCGACCGGAACTTCTTCAATAAGCTGGGCGGACCTTCTCGATCCCTGGGATAGCGCCTTTCAAGAACTCAACACCACCGTGTGCGAGCCCCACGGTGGGCGCCAACTGTCGTAGAATTGTCACGGCAGATGTCTTAATGTAAGGACTTAGTCACGAGTCCAACGCATCTATGTGGTAGCTTGAAGGGGTTGAGCGGAATCGAGAGACGCAACACACAAGACGAGGATTTAGACACCTTCGGGCCCCGGGAAACATCATCCGGTAAAAACCCTACATGATGTTTGAGGCTAGGTCTCATTATGATCATGAGGGAGTCGCTGTAAGCCGGCTCTCCTCCTTGTGTCTAGCCCTAGATATTGTTTCTTGTTGCTTGTCCCCCTTTGGGGAGCCCTGCCCCTCCATATATAAGTTAGAGGGGCGGGTTACATGTGGAGTCCTAGATAGACTAGGACTAGTCTATCTTTTCTTACAAGTTGAATACAAGTCCGAGTCTTGCTTCCTTCCTCTTAAGCCGGGCTACCATATCATAAGCCGGCCTTCTGGGCCTTGAGCCTCTTGGGCCCCCGGGTCTTGTTGCTCCTCTGATCCGCTTGCCAGGTCACCAATAAGTCACGAGGCTCGGGCGGGTCACTTAGTGAGTCGTCCAGTCAGGGCGGTTCATTAGTGAGTCACCAAGTGCCGGCCGGGTTATACATCCGGCCGGGTCATACCGCGGGGTATATCCCCGACACCGGCTGTCCGAGGACCCCCTAATTCAGGACTGGCTTTCCTGGTTGCTCAGACAAGAAGGAGGGTCGTCGGTGACGTAGTCGATCACAGTGGCATCAGCAGCGGTCTCAGGGTCTACCGGAGAGAAGAGGGGGGAAGAAACAGTAAATACACGCAAATATATGCATAAGCATGACAACAAGCGGTACTAGAGGTGTTCTAACGCAGCGTTAGGCGATACTGGCGAAGGGGGAAAACATCCGGGAATGTTTCCCCACTGTTAGGCATTTTCGGACAGATGAAACAAAAGGGAAAGTTTGCATGTTTTCTACGATAGAGGCATGTGACAAATGAACGGACCACGTATTCGGATTCATCTCGTCGTTCTGAGCAACTTTCATGTATAAAACTTTTTCATCCGAGTTACGGATTATTTTGTATGATTTTCTAAAGTTTTATCAATATTCTGAAATTATTAATAATTCAAAAATAAATGCTAAAATGCTAGATGCACCCAGCACAGGGTACACAGAACTGCACCCAGTAGCTGACAGGTGGGCCAGGGGGTCCCAGTTGACCAGTCAACGTTTGACTGGTCAGCACGGGGTGGGGTCCCCCTGTCATAGACTCATTTGACTAATTACAAATTAGGTAGTTTAATTAGTAGGTTAAGCTAACTAAGTAAACTTAATTAATTAATTAATTATATAATTATATAATTTTTTATTTTTATTTTTATCTTTCTTTTTTTAAGAAAAAGGGGCTGGTGGGGCCCCTTTGGTAGTGGCCCAGGGGCCAGCTGGGGCGGGTTAATGGGCGCGGGCGCCCGTCTGGGCGGACCCGGCGCAGGCGCCTCCCGCCCGGGCGTGGGGGCGAGGCCGTGACCCGACGAGGCGCTAGTGGCTAGGGCCAGTAGGGCGCACGAGAGACCGGGGAAGTGGGGGGTGGGTGGGGGGTGACCGGCCGGAGCTGTGCGGCGGCGGTAGTGGCCAGGAGAGGCGGGGGGAGCGGCGCCACCAGCAGAACGCACCTACGGGCGAGCGGAGAGGTGCAGCGAGGCGTGGCCTACATGTAGCTGCGGCCACATCAGTAGTAGGCACGAGGCAGGGCGGGGACCACAGCGAACGGTGCAGCGCCCGGCGGCTTCAAGGCCGGGCGGCTGTCGGCAGCGGCCAACGCAACGGCGAGGCGGGCGAGCAGCAGCAGTTCACCAGGGCTGGCAGCAAAAACGTGCATGGGAGTGCGGGGAGGGGCTAGAGGCGCACGGGCGCGGCCATGGATGGCCAGAGCCAGGGCAAGCGCGTGCTCGGGCGCACGCAGCTCCGGGCAGGGGAAGCGGGACGCGACCTAGGGTGACGAGGGAAAAGTGAAGCGGGGCGCAGGAGCTCACCGTGTGGGCGCACGGGGCCCCGTGACGGATTAGTAGCTGCAGCGACGCGGCAACGATGATGGGCGATGGTGGTGACCCAAAGAAGAAGAGGGAGCGGGCGCCGTCTTGGAGGTCCTCGGTGCCGTCACGGTGGTGCAGACGGGGCCACGGTGCACAGCGGTCCTTCTTGACACGCGAACGGGGCTCGGGGTCGTCGAGGAGCACGCGAACGATTAAGGCGACGGCGTCTTGTCGGGTGCAGCGGCTTCGGGCTCCCGAGAGCGGAGGCGAGTCTAGAGGGGGGAGGAAGTGGATCTGGGAGATGGTGGAGAGGGGGAAAGTGGAGCGGGGAGGCGAGGGGACCGAGGGGAGGGCGACCTTATCCCCTCCCCGCCGGTGCCGACAAGACGGTCGGGGACGATCCGCCCCTGTAGCGACTCGGTTGCACGAACATGAGAGAGGGGAGGGAACTGGGATGGTGGGATGGCCTGGTTCGCGGCCTAGTTGGGCGGTTGGGTGGGCTAAGGCCCAGGCAGAGGGGGTCCCTTTTCTCTTTATGTTTTTCTTTAACCTTTTCTTTTATAGTTTTCTGTTTTGTAATTAATTTAGATAGCAAAGGTCTTTTATGTAATATGAAACTTTGCCCATAAATCACATTGTAGCTTTAGGTATTGCCACAAAAGTTTGGGAGGCTTTCGAGTTTCTTTGAAACTTTTCATAAATGGAAAGACCTTTAAAAGTTTGTTCAATCCACAGTTATATTCACAAAAGGGGATTTAAACACTTTACATAAGTGTTGGATTAGCATCATAATTAGTTATGGAACATTTGCCACACTTTGAACATTTTATTTTGCATGTTTGAGAAACTTGAATTTTGGACTTTAACTTGAATTTGTATTTGGATCAAGCGAGGATTAGCAACAGTAATGTGATGACATGGCACCGTTAGCGGGGGATTACTGTAGCTTAATTATCCGGGCGTCACAATTCTCCTCCACTACAAGAAATCCCGTCCCGAGATTTAGGAGGTAGAAGGAAAAAAAGCGGGGTATTCGTCATGAAGACGATCCGTGCTCCCAAGTGGCTTCATATTCAAAATGATTTGACCACTGATCTTAAAAAAAATGATAGCCCTCAGACGGGTGCGACGTTCAGCTTCAACGAGAACGCGGATCAGATGCTCTCTATAAGCGAGATCATCTTGCTGGGGTTGAGATTTACAAGCCAGGTTGGTTGTTGCAATATGACTTGTGACTCAGGGCATTGGCTATGACACTAGCCTTGCCAGGGGTATAAGGAATACCGTAGTCATAGTCTGAATTTTTTTATACATCCGTGTTGATGGAGATCCAGATCTAGCTGAGTAAATAATTACTTGAGACTTTAATTATTACTTCATCCACGGTCGGATATTGCTGCCACATCTTCAGTGCAAATTTAATTGCAACAAGTCCAATGTTATGGACTGGGTATTTCTTTTGGAAAGACATGTTGGAATTTACAAACGACTGGAGCATTTTAAATTCTCACAAGAGGTAAAGTGTTTACGCGTTCAAGGAATAATTCCGTGATTCGGCATTTCAAACAAGATGAGCATGGTATCTTACTATCTCACTTGAAGGATGTACACTACTAGGGAAAAGCCTATACACAGAATCTTAGCAGCAGCGCGATTCAAAATAGAGCACTGCTGCTAAGTAGTTGTAGCGCGTGTTACGTAAACTCGCTGCTGATAAGGATTTAGCAGTAGCGCGCTCGACCAGAAACGCGCTGCTACAAATATCGACCGGCAGTGTTCCCCTAACTCTAAGTAGCAGTAGCGCGATCGCAAAAACAGCGCTACTGCTAAGAAGGTAGTAGTAGCACGCTTTGCTCGAGATCGCTGCTGGTAAGTTTCAAATTGCCACAATTTTTTGTCCCAGTTAGCAGTAACACCTTACCGCAAAGCGCGCTGCTGCTAAGTACTTAGCAGCAGCGCGTTTTCTCTCCCGCGCTACTGCTAACCCCACCAACCCAACACCTTTCCCCACCCGTCCCTCCCCTCCCCCTCCTCTTTTCCCTTCCCCTTACCTCCCCCTCTCCTCTCTTCCCTCCACCACATGCTCCCACTCTCACTCTTCTTCTTCTCAATACTTCTCCCCCATTACTCTCTCTCGTGCACATGCCGCCCCACCAGAAAAGACTTGCAAGATTTGAAAATCAGGGAAGATCTGCACATGCCGCCCCGTAAAATGTCAAACGAGACAGAGACGGAGACAGAGGAACGGGAGAAGAAGGGCAAGAAATTAAAGAAAGAGGATTATTGCCCCCCCTCTTGCTTCACCTTAAGTCAGGCTGAGATCAATCAATTCTTTAAGTGCCTTACCGGAGTGAAAGTTAGTTCCGGTTACTGTGGCAAGATAAGCAGATATCTAGACACGGACAAGAAAAGGTTCAGCGGGATGAAGTCTCATGACTGTCATGTGATGATGACCCAGATACTACCTGTTTCCCTTAGAGGGATAATGGACAAGCACGTCCGTGACACGCTTATTGGTCTCTGCAACTTTTTCGACGTCATCTCTCGAAAGTCGATCAGTGTGAAGCAGCTCCAAAGGCTACAGGAAGAGATCATTGTGATACTGAATGAGCTTGAGATGTACTTCCCGCCCGCGTTCTTCGACGTGATGGTGCATCTGTGTGTCCATATTGTGGATGACATAATAGACCTGGGGCCGTCATTCCTGCACAACATGATGCCGTTTGAGAGGATGAATGGCATCATCAAAGGATTCGTTCGTAACATGTCCCGTCCGGATGGAAGCATCGTCCAGGGCTATTTGGCACAAGAGTGCATCTCTTTCTGTGAGAATTTTCTATATGGCGCAGACCAGCCGCCTGGTGTTAGTGTTGGTTTGCCCGTTAACAAGCACGATGGGAGGCTCGAAGGTGATGGTCACTGCAACGGTCGCAGGGAACTGCACGTGGCATACTCAGATCGACGCAGCGACTTTGACAGAGCAAACTTGGTAGTGCTACAACACCTAGACGAGGTAGATCCTTTCGTGGCACTGCACAAAGAAATTATCGCAAAGAAGTATCGTGACCGGGGGGTATGCAGGACGGACGCTGAAGTTACTAGAGAGCACAAATCCACTTTCCTGCATTGGTTCAAAGAGCATATTATTGCTAATCCCCCGGAGGAGGGCTCTAAGGACGGATTGCTCATATACGCCTTAGCACATGGCCCCTCACCCAACCTCGTAACCTATCAGCCATATGATATCAACGGATACACGTTCTACACGGAGGCAAAAGATATGGACAGTGATGATCAGAACTCAGGGGTGACGATGGAATGCATGACCGGCAGCGATAACGGCACAACTAAACGATTTTATGGAAGGGTCGAGGAGATCTGGGAGCTTGACTACTCTGGACTGCACAACACGACGATGTTCCGTGTCAGATGGGCTAAGAATGTCGAAAGAGAAAGCCAGATGTTCACTACCATGACTATACCCGACGCCAAGAGCGCTACAGTGAACGCTATCGCAAAAAATGAGCCATGGGTACACGCTAAGCACGTGACACAATGCTTCTTCATAACTGACCCGCGCAATCCTAGCCGTGTTGTCGTGAGGAGAGGCAAAAGGAACATCATTGGAATGGATGGAGTCACCAACGAGGAAGACTATGATCAGTACGGCAACCCAATGAGGGAAGATGACGATGATGATGAAGTATACGTCAAAAGAAGAATCAATACTACATTACCTAAGAAAAATCGTACTCCATGGAAAAGGCAAAGTCACAATGAGGAGCTCAATTATTCTTCGATGAACAAGAAGGGAAAGAAGCTGACTCAAACGAAAACGTCAGCACTGAGGAAACGTATGTTATGGGTCCAATGATGTGTAATATATATATGTTCCTATTTTGTATACACACTTAGCCATTATTATGCATGGGTCCAATGATGTGTAATATATATGTTCCTATTTTGCATACATATTTAACCGTCAAATGATGCAATATATATCGCCCTCCCTTCGTTCACTGCCCTCGGGAAATAAAAGTGGGATAAAATAAAGGAAAAGAAAAAGGAAAACTAGCAGTAGCGACGGCAGCAGCAGCGCGTTTCTACAAAACCGCTGCAGCTAGATCTTAGTAGTAGCATGTTTCTCATAAACCGCTGCAGCTACGCATCATAGTAGTAGCGAGTTTCTCATAAACCGCTGCAGCTACGCATCATAGTAGTAGCGCATTTCCCCGAAACTGCTGCAGCTACAGAATTTAGTAGCAGCGCGTTTTGACATAACGCGCTACTGCTACGTCCACTTAACCCAAAATTCTCACTCGCCCAGCTTCATCCTGCCATTTCCCCCCAAATCCCCACTCTCTCTCCCCCGTCGCTCCGCCGCGCCCGACCCGGCGCCGGCGCTCGCCCCCGACTCTGCCGGCGCCGGCGCTAGCCCCGACGCTAGCCCCGGCGCTCGCCCCCGTCCCGGCCCTCGACCCCGACTCCGGCGCCGGCGCTAGCCCCCGACCATGCCGCTTGCCCCCGACCCAGCCGCTCGCCCCCGACTCCGGCGCCGGCGCTCGCCCCCGACCCCGGCGCGCTCGCCCCCGACCCGTCGGCCCTCGCCTCCCTCCTCTCCCCTGTCGGCCGTCGTCGGGCCTGCCTCCTCGCCCCTGCACTCTCTGTAACCCCCCCCCCCTCTCTGCTAGGGTTCTTCATGTTAATTAATTAGGTTATCTATTTAGTTATGAATTTAGCTAGGTTTCAAAATTAGCTGAATTTATATAGAAATTTGAACTGGACATGTGATATGTGCATATGTCATGTTTTGGACATGTCATGTTTGGAAAATGATCCGAGTGGCCTATGTTACGCCGGAATGTTGATTCATTTCCGTTTCGGTGAATTTCAGGCGCTCGATATGTCCATTTTTTAGCAAAGGTCAGGCCGAAATTTCCCGTGAATAAAGGCATGATTTGTGCTACATAGTTGGCATATCGAGTGCTGGCACATAGATTTCCTTTTATGTCATTTCTCATTTATTCATACTTTTAGAAATAAATGAGGCCACTTAATCATAGGAAACATGTCGAACAACGAAGAAACTGGGCCTTCTGACCAAGATGCAGACGAGATGGATTATGAGGGTGAACAAGAGTACCTCGACTATTTGACTGCTAAGCAAGGTTTGCAGGTCGGCCTCGATGATGGTACTGACGCTGACATAGACACCGACGGCGCCGGCACCGACGGCGCCCGCACCGACGGCGCCCGCACCAATGGCGGCACTGAGACCGGTGGGGAAGGTACCGGCAGGGAAGGTACCGGCCCCGATGCCGATACCGAAAAGAGGAAGCATAAGAAGAAGAGGATACGAAAACCTAACAAACTAGGGATTGGACGACTTGTGATCACAAAGATGGCACCTGGCAAGTTTGAGCCGTTAGAGCCGGAAGAACCTCGCAAGTGCTATGGGAACCAAGTAGGATGCATCCTACGGGAATGCGCGAGCATCAACGACGATGACTTAAGGAGTAAAGAACATTTGACGCATTTGCTCCTAACGAAGTTGCACAAGAGATTCAAGTTCCCCGACCGGGATGATAACATAGAACAACCGTGGGATGATCCGAAGATGAAAAAGATTAACAATCATGCCATGGGCATGTTCAGCAATGATTTGGCCTCCTGGAAAGGGAGGGTGAAACGAGCTATTGAGGCTGATGAACCCCTGTCCAAGATTCTGGAGGAAAATCCGACACTTACGGAAGAGGAGTTCGAAAAGTTCAGGGACACTTGCGCTACCGAGGCAGCCAAGGCTAAGGCTGCGAAATTCAAAAGCCTTCAGCAAAGGAACACGGGGAAGCATCGCCTCGGAAGCCGTGGCTACCTCGGTAAAAGGCCCATATGGGATAAGGAGGACGCGGAACGTGAAGCCGCGGGTCTCCCAGACCCCTTCGCGAAGTTCACCAACCCCTTGGAGCATGACTTCATCAGGGCCCGCTACAAGTGGGACAAGGAGAAAAAGGTTTTTTACACGGACAAGATCACGAGGAAATTGATTAGACTACTGGGGAAGCAACACCGGCTTGCAGCCAAAAGCCCTACTTCTCCGATGAGGCCCAAGTGGGACACCCCTCTCAACCGGGCCTTGAACGAACTTAAGGGACTCCCGTTGGACCAACGGCCGCAATATGGTCGTGTGCACGACGCTGGAGACGGCGCCACGTGGAAGGTGTTTTACAACGACGGCCCGGAGGCCAAGAAGCAGAAAAAGAAGTTTAGTCAGGCGGACATCGATGCAAAGGTGAAGCTTGCGGTCGAGAAAAAAGCAGCTGAGGACGCGAAAAAAGCAGCCGAGGACAAATATGAGTTGCTACAGCAGGCAGTCAATGCAGCTGTAACTGCCTGCAGAAATGATTTTGCTACTAACTTGGTTCCAGTTATCATCAACTGGGCGAAGGAAAATCTAGACAAGACGGTACATGATTTCCTGATGCCCAGTTTCGTCGCGAGCAACTCCATGAACAACAACACCATCGCACCATCACTTGCTGAAGCAACCGGGCCTCCTCTCGCAGCCGCTCCCTCTTATAGCAGCCCATCCTCAGTCTCAGGCGCGCTAGGTGGTCCTTCATCTTTGGCTGAGCTCGACGCCGTCACGGTAATTACATGTCGCACCAACATATATATATATATATATATATATATATATATATATATATATAATATTCCATTTTTGTTGCCTTTCGGTTGTTTTACACCACAGACATATGTGTTTGCAGGCGAAAGAAACCCCATGCACCATACTCTACTTGATCAAAGGCCAGAAGGTGGACGTGGGAAAGGGGATGATAATGGACCCCTCTCAACGAACATTCCACAACCAGTCGATCCCCGCTGGGCACTTCAGGGTTAGCTTGACCAGTGTGAAATCGGGGCACGAGGATTTGCCTCCTCCAGTACAGCATGTGGGAGCGGACGACGAGACCCCGCCGCGGATTGGACGCTGCAAGGGTTGGGTGCTGCTATGGCCGAAGAATCTTATTCGTCTGGAGCCGGCCGAGAGCACACCAATAACTACCACACATCAACAAGCATGTGCAGAAACCACCACCCCACCTACGCAATTACCAGCTCCTGTAGTAGTGCCGGGTGAGAGCAGCGGACGACATGATGAAGGGGGTGCAATAGTACTGGCTGATGCAATTTCTCCTGTAGAACAGAGAATGGATGATGAGACGGAGGTCGACCCTATGGATTACCTCAATACAAATGTGTATGACTGTGACATAGATTTGATGAGTCAACCATATGACGAATCGGGCTATCAGCTTGCTAATGAGGATATGGATGATATGCCCGGGCAGGGCTGTACCATGGATTGCAAAAAGTCTCTCTTCATGAAATCCTCACAGGACACGCCTGAAGATGCCGCCTCAACACAGGCTCAACTAGCCAGGCACGAGGTTCGTACAGTACTTAGCCCGGGAACACTTGGGCAGGGGTTATGGAAGGGTCTCGAAGGTGTGCCCAAGAAAAAGGAGAGGAAGAGATCGGGGAAGGTAACTGCCTCCAAACAAGCCAGAGCACACAACAGCCAGACGATGCATTTTGAAGAGCGTGTACCCATGAAAGGTGCGGTCATGTTCCATCTCACGGGCGAGCCGATGCTACCGCCGAAACCGCTGGAGGCACTATCAGGGGATCTCAGGAGACTGCACGACCATGTGCTGTCGACTGAGAAAAGCCTACTAGCCTCAAAGGATCCAGGATATCCGACATACGCGGCTCGTGTGCCTGAGGGGAAGTGCTACGTCGACACACGGCCCGCGGAGGTGTTCTTGCTGCGGTTTGACCATATCTTTGAGATGTTTCTAACAAGGCGGCTTGATTTTACTATCGTTCGCCTTTTTGCGCTACATATGAGCTCCGTCATGAAGAGTGAAGAAGTCTCGCAAATCTGTGTGGCGGATCCGTACTACATGCACGAGTCTTTCTTGAGTCTCGGCGACTTTGAGCGTGAAACTGCTAGGGAGTACCTCCAAAACTTCATGGTACATAATAAGGACCGGGAAATTGTCCTCGTGCCTTATCATCCAAAGTAAGTCAGTTCCGGACAACCCTTTCGTACATTTCAATCATTCCTTCTCTCTCATATGGGGAATAATTTGAGGAGTCTTTTCCCTGCAGCAACGGGCGCGCCGTCCTTATCATTCTTTACCCGCAAGTCTCCCACGCCATGTATTTTGACCCTTCCAAAGACTACGAGAAAAAGGACTACACCCACATAATGAATATTCTAGATGATGCTCTCCAAGGCTTCAGCTTTAGAGGTGGCCACGTGCATATCAGGAAACAAAGGAACAAGAAGATGGGTTTCGCGCATAAAACTAACTTCTCCTGCATCCATGTCCCAAAACCAAGCAAGAAGGATGGATTCTACATCGTCCATCTCATGATTCAGTTCAACACGGATCACCAAAAGCTTCGCATTAACAGCAGAAATGATGATCATATCCACAAGTGGCTAGAATCTCATGGAGAAGCGAATTATAAACTTAGAGATGACTTCTTTCGCATCCAAAGCGACATTGCGACGATCATCATGAAAGAAGTCGTCGATGAGAAGGGGATGTTCCACCACGGCCCTATATCGCGAGCTGACGTCCGAACTCGCATAGGCATGCAACGTCTAGACCTCACGCCGTTCAAGCAGCTAGGGTTCGTCCTCGATGATATGGAAGGATGGAACTTCTAGTGATTTATGATGCCGATGATGATGATATGTGTCGGTTGAACTTGTATACTTTTTGTAGCGATGAAACTTTGTGATGTCCATGGTCCCTGCCGAACTTGCGTAATGCTACTTTGTTAGTTTGCGTATGATGACCTGCGTACCTCTAGTTAATTAATTTGCATACTGTATATGCTGCATCTAGTTGCTAACCTTTCTTTTTTGGTGTTGCTCTAGTATATTTTGTTGCATATATATGATTGTACATCCTCTTCATGAACATGCATCTCTAACAGGTACCTAGTTTCTTGATGGCGAGATGGAAATGCTATGTCGTGTACAAAGGGAAGGTTCCGGGGGTGTACAACGAGTGGCATGAGTGTCAGGCGCAAGTGAATGGGTTCACGGGCGCCAGCCATAAAGGCTTCAAAAGCAGACAAGAAGGAGAAGCTAGTTACTTGAGGTTCACGCTAGCGCGAGAGAGGACTCGTAACCGCCACCTCATGTACTGCATGGTTCCGCTCTCACTCATAGTGATAGCACTTCTTGCGTATACCTTTGTTTAGATGGATGACGTTGTTGTAGTTGCAAGTATTCGAGACTTGCATGTATTGCTATTTTCGAGATGATGACAGGATATCACTTTGTGTTGGATGATGATTATGAAGAGACTATTTGTACGTACATGCTATGATTACATTTGTGGTCTCGCAGGCATTTGTATGTGTATCATGATGACATTTCTATGTGCTAAAGATTCTTCTACAAAGCCGGTTCAAATACAAAACAAATATGCCAAAAAAAACTACTTAAATTAGCAGTAGCGAGTGTACAAAAGTTAGCAGCAGCGCCTCAATAGCAGTAGCGCGTCCTGCCAAAGAGCGCTAGCGCTACTAGCGGTAGCGAGCTTCCCATAACTGCGCTGCTGCTACACTTGTGTAGCAGTAGCGCGGGTGCGCACGCGCTACTTCTATGAGTTAGATGTAGCGCCGTATTAGTAGCGCGGGTACCCGCGCTACTGATACATCTAAAACTCGCGCTGCTGCTAGCCTTTTCCCTAGTAGTGGTAGTAGATGGACGGTTTTAGTGATGCAAATGATAGAAGCGGTATGAGTTGCCAACCATTCCATTCCCAGAATGAGGTCAACATTGGAAGACTTCAGAACAATGGGGGAAACATGGAATTCCAACCCTTTAATTTCAACGGGGACATTGTGACTAACCATGGTGGTTCGACATTGTCCCGCGGAATGCATGGAATTTTGGCCAAGTGGTGACGGTTCCAATAGGTAAGGAACGCCTGTGGCTGGCCCACCATTTGAGCAGCAGGACCTTTCAGGTAGTAAGCTGCGAAGGTGACATAGTTGGCAGGGGCTACATCAGTAGACTCCAGCTCGAAAGTGATGTCATGGAGCCAGTCATCAACATCAAATGGCTGAGTTGAGTTGCGGTATATCACAAGGTTGAGACGTGCAAAGTATTGCAGTGTTACTGGGGCTGACTGTTGATTCATATTGGGGCACGGAAACTGAGCCATGACTCCATCCATGGACTGGCAATTCAGCTCAACTGTTGTACCGTTCCGGCCATGTATTCGGGCGGCCATGACCAGCGAGTCTAACCATCCTGCTTAAATGCAACAGGGGGTAGTTTAGCAAAGGGTGGAGCGAGTGTATGGAGTCATTCATGATGTTACTAGAGCAATGGGCAAAGGCGCAGTATGTACATTGCAGTAGTCATTGGAGACATACCGATACATATGTGGGGCCAATTGCACGTTGTTCGTATGAGTTTGGACAAGAGAAACATCACAGACATACTAGGCGGCACGTATGCACGCGATGGAGGGATTCAACAACGGGGCATGGCAAAGGCTACATCAGCGTCGGGGAAAACCTCTGGAGCGAGGGATTTGCAAGTGACAACGCAGCGTGTCCTCGATATGAGGATCCTGCAGTCAGTGAATAGTGTGAAGCAGATCTTGGCCCTCAGTTCGACATGGGTAATACAAATCTCCGGGTGGATGTGGTCACGAGATCCTAATGTTAGATTTAGCAAAAATCATTTAACCCGAATAGAGGAGAGATCAGAGTCCCAGAGTATAGACGAGGAGTAAAAGATCCTAATACCACCCAATGGCGACATGGGCCCGTAAGCCACATAGCCAAGTTAGTAAATCATTTTTTCAAAGACTAGACTCAACTTCGGCCAAGGAGTTGGAAAAGGGGATTCTACAGGCAGTCAGCTCTGATTCCAACTTGTGACGCCCCCGATTCAATCGTACACTAATCATACACGCAAACGTGTACGATCAAGATCAGGGACTCACGGGATGATATCACAACACAACTCTAAACACAAATAAAAGGATACAAGCGAGGGGCATCGAGGGCTCGAATACATAGCTCGATACACAAGAGTCAGCGGAAGCAACAATATCTGAGTACAGACATAAGTTTAACAGGGATGCCTTAAGAAGGCTAGCACAAAAGCAACAACGATCGAAGAGGCAAGGCCTGCTGCCTGGGACCTTCTAACTACTCCTGGTCATCGGCGGTCTCCACATAGTACTATCCATTGGCAGTGGCATCTGGCTCCAGGGATCCACCATCTGGTTGCATCAACCGGAAAGAAGAAAGAACGGGGAAAAGGGGTAGCAAGGAAACCGTGAGTACTCATCCAAAGTACTCGCAAGCATCAAATCTATACTAAGTATGCATTGGTATCAAATGGAAGGTTTGTATCTGTGGACTGAACTTCATAATGCCAGAATAGAGGGGAAGGCCTAGCCTAACGAAGACTAGCATCCTCAAGCAGCTCCGAGCATCTTGCAGCATGTAGAAGAGTAAAGAATAGCAATTTAATATTTAACAAACATGTTGTAGAACCAACACCCAGAGATCCTTCCCCGACTCCCTGCGGGAAAGCAATCTTGGAGCCACATATCCATCACATATCTCAAGTATCCATTTCTAGTTATATAAGATCATGATATAAGTCTGAACATCCATTACCATGGACACGGTATTCGAATATATAACTTCCCTGCAGGGGTGCACCACGTTACCCAACACGCTCGATCACTCTGGCCGGACACACTTTTCTGGGTCCATGCCCGACCTCGGAAGATCAACACGTCGCAGCCCTACCTAGGCTCAGTGGAGAGATCCCTGCCGGTCTACATCTTAAGCACTCCGAGGTCTGGGCCCATCGCCCGTTGCACTCTGGATCGTTGCGTACAGGGCGGGTCCAGGCTCCACCACTATAGGATGGTGCAGGCCCAGCCGTGCCGCACTGCTGAACTGGACGTCTGACAAAGCTTCGGCTGATACCACGACGCCGAGGCCCATAACTATTCTCGCATGGTGGTTAGTGCATAAAGGCCAGAGGCCAACTCAGAACACATACCCAAACTTGTTAGTGCATTGGGGGCTCGTGGAGACGAGCAGAGACTCATGATAATGTGACCCCGTCGCCCCGTCTCGTGGGCTTACGGCAAGGGCCCAGACTGCCCGGTCGTGCCACGTAGAAAACTCGCGGGTGCTCAACGGGCCCGCCCAACTTTCACATCAACTCACGGGTACCCATCAGGGCCGACCCGACTTCAACAATGGTCTAAAGTAAGTCAAGGTAACCGTGTGTCCAAACATCAAGGGGAAAACCTGAGGAATCACCCACGGAGAATTCCACTCGATGTAATCATCAAGGTGAACGTAAGAGGGTCCACCCTCGAGGTTCACACTTGAGGTGTTGTACGATGGAACCATATCGGGAATGGTGAACGAGGAACCACCCTAGTTGACCACGACCGAATAGCTACACTACAGAATTATCATCAGGAGTGCGTTATGAGGGATCACTCTCGGCATTCAATAGTAATCTGCAGAGTCGAGCAACTAAAGGGGCATGATGTGATGTGAGGTGTCAGGCTCTGGTCATCGATCACGTTGATCGAGTCATCGGAGATGAAGCAGGGGGAACAAGGACAATATGGGGGTCACTGATGGATCACTAACCAATCTATACTAAGCAGTTTAGGATAAGCAGGTAAGGTACAACAGCAGGTTACAAAAGCAGGCCATGCATCAGAATAGGAGCGATCAATAACAGTAGCAAAATCTAATGCAAGCATGAGAGTATAGAATTGGCGATATCGGAAAGATCAAAGGGGGGCTTGCCTGGTTGCTCAGACAAGAAGGAGAGTCATCGGTGACGTAGTCGATCACAGTGGCATCAACAGCGGTCTCAGGGTCTACCAGAGAGAAGAGGGGGGAAGAAACAGTAAATACACGCAAACATATGCATAATCATGACAACAAGCGGTACTAGAGGTGTTCTAACGCAGCGTTAGGCGATACTGGTGAAGGGGGAAAACATCCAAGAATGTTTCCCCAGTGTTAGGCATTTTCGGACAGATGAAATGGAAGTGAAAGGTTGCATATTCTCTATGATAGGGGCATGTGACAAATGAACGTAGCGCGTATTTGGATTCGTCTCGTCGTTCTGAGCAACTTTCATGTATAAAATTTTTTCATCCGAGTTACGGATTATTTTCTATGATTTTCTAAGTTTTATGAATATTCTGAAATTATTAATAATTCAAAAATAAATGCTAAAATGCTAGATGCACCCATCACAGGGTACACAGAACTGTACCCAGTGGCTGACAGGTGGGCCAGGGGGTCTGAGTTGACCAGTCAATGTTTGACTGGTCAACACGGGGTGGGGTCCCCCTGTCATGGACTCATCTGACTAATTACAAATTAGGTAGTTTAATTAGCAGGTTAAGTTAACTAAGTTAACTTAATTAAGTTAATTAATTAATTATATACTTATATTTATATTTATTTTTGTCTTTCTTTTTTTAAGAAAAAGGGGCTAGTGGGGCCCCTTTGGCAGTGGCCCAGGGGCCAGCTGGGGCGGGTTAATGGGCGCGGGCGCCCGTCGGGGCGGACTCGGTGCAGCGCCTCCCGCCCGGGCGTGGGGGCGAGGCCGTGACCCGGCGAGGCGCCGACGGCCAGCGCCAATAGGGCGCACGAGAGTCCGGGGAAGTGGTGGTGGTGGGGGGGGGGGGGGGGGGGGGGGCGAACGGCAGGAGCTGTGCGGCGGCGGTGGTGACCAGGAGAGGCGGGGGGGCGCCACCAGTAGCTCGCAACTGCGGGGCGAGCGGAGAGGCGCAACAAGGCGCGACCGGCATGTACTTGCGGCCACAGCAGTAGTAGGCATGGTGCAGGGCGGGGACCACGGCAGACGGTGCAGTGCCCGGCAGCTTCGAGGTAGGGCGGCTGTCGGCAGCGGCCAATGCAACGGCGAGGCGGGCGGGTAGCAGTAGTTCAGCAGGGGCGGCAGCAAAAGCGTGCATGGGAGCGTGGGGAGGGGCCAGATGCGCGCGGGCGCGGCCAAGGTCGGCCAGAGCCAGGGCAAGCGCGTGCTCGGGCGCAACGACGCAACTCCAGGCAGGGGAGGCGGGACGTGACCTATGGCGATGAGGGAAAAGGGAAGCGGGGCGCGGGAGATCACCATGTGGGTGCACGGGGGCCCGGTGACGGATTAGTAGCTGCAGCGACGCGGCAATGATGATGGGCGACGACAGCGACCCGAAGAAGAAGAGGGAGCGGGCGCCGTCTTGGAGGTCCTCGGTGCCGTCACGATGGTGCAGACGGGGCCGCGGTGTACGGCGGTCCTTCTGGACACGCGAGCAGGGCTCGGGGTTATCGAGGAGCACGCGGACGATGAAGGTGACGGCGGCTTGTCGGGCGCAGCGGCTTCGGGCGCCCGAGAGCGGAGGCGAGTCCAGAGGAGGGAGGAAGTGGATCTGGGAGAGGGTGGAGAGGGGGAAAGTGGAGCGGGGAGGCGAGGGGACCGAGGGGAGGGCGACCTTATCCATCCCTGTCGGTGCCGACGAGACAGTCGGGGATGACCCGCCCCTGTAGCGACTCAGTCGCACGAACAGGAGAGAGGGGAGGGACCGGGGATGGTGGGCTGGCCTGGTGCGCGGCCTGGTTGGGCGGTTGGGTGGGCTAAAGCCCAGGCAGAGGGGGTCCCTTTTTTGTTTATCTTTGTCATTAACCTTTTCTTTTATAGTTTTCTGTTTTGTAATTAATTTAGATAGCAAAGGTCTTTTATGTAATATGAAACTTTGCCCATACATCATATTGTAGCTTTAGGCATTGCCACAAAAGTTTGGGAGGCTTTCAAGTTTTTTTGAAATTTTTCATAAATGGAAAGACATTTAAAAGTTTGTTTAATCCAATATTATATTCACAAAAGGGGATTTAAACACTTTACAAAAGTGTTGGGTCACCATCATAATTAGTTATGGAACATTTGCCACACTTTGAACATTTTATTTTGCATGTTCGAGAAACTTGAATTTTGGACTTTAATTTGAATTTGAATTTGGATCAAGCAAGGATTAGCAACAGTAATGTGATGACATGGCATCATTAGCGGGGGATTATTGTAGCTTATTTATCCGGGCATCACAGCATGGATGGCGTACGGCAAAGGCATTTACCGTCCGCCAGCGGACGACAAAATGTCCGGCCGAACGAGTGCCGGCAAAAACCTTCTTTGTCGTCTGCTTCACAGAAGCGGATGGCAAAGGGTTGTGCCATCCGCCATCGTAGCCAAGCAGACGGCAAAGATTTTGGACGGCAGTGGGGTGGTGTGAGAGCCGTTAGGGTTAACGGCGTGTTCTTTGCCGTCCGCCAGCAGATGGCAAAGAGCTCAGCTGGACCAGCGCTGAGAATCTGCCACGTGGCCAGCTATGCCATTTGCCAGCGGACGGCATAGCTGGCCCTATTTGCTAGTCCTATTTGGCCACTTTGCCTTTGTTGGCAGACGACAAAGTGACCAAATAGGCAGCCCAGTGTTCTGAGTTTGCACAGGAAACTGCCACGTGGCCTCTTTTCCGCCGATGCTTGTCGGGAGGCATGCTGCACCAAAGATCATTTCCAATAATGTCTCATTAGCATGATGTAACTGACATGTGAATACTAGTAACTAACGACTACTCAAATCAAACTCACCGTGGTCGCCGGAGCTATCTGGGGCATCGGCGGAGGGGTCTGATCGTTTTTCTCGCACATGGTCTACACATTTGGTTCTCATGAGTCAATCATATTAGTTAGTAATGCGAACATTATGTGCATGATTTGGCTAATATGCACGAGAAATGTACCACGAGGAGCTCGTAGAGGGCCCGATGAGACGCCTCGTTCCGGTTCCTCTCCTCCTCCAACAGCTTGCTGTCCTCTCCTCCATCTCCCTCTCCCTCTCCGCCGCCTCCCTTTTTGCCTCCTCCGAAAGCGCCTGGGTTTTCAGTCTCTCTTTCTCAACCAATGCCTACAACACACCACTCCTTGTTAGCATTGTAATCATCAATGGACGCACACATAATATAATGGAGGAAAGATGAGAGAACCGGTATAACTAACTGCCATGGCGAGCTCCACGGGCCGTGCACGAGGCGTTATCTCACGAGCAGAGCTACTCTGGCGCTTCTTGATCTGCGGGAGAGTCATAGGACAACGTATCAGTCCATCACCAATGGCTACGGGGCCATGGGACCTCCCGCCACTAGATATCATCACTATCTCTGTATCAAAAGGATCCTGGCTCGGGTTAAAGTCCTCCACTTTCCTCGCCTGCCCGTCGTCTCTTTACTTGACCATCTTGTGGTGGGAGGAGATGTTGGTGAAGCTCTCGGGATGATCTAGGTCAGACTCCAAGAATGCCTTGGCATTCTTGTAAGGGGCACTATGGGCCATGCCATAGAGGTCGAACAGATTTGGCATAGGCTTCTTGTGGTGGTGCGCTTGAGAGAGAGGAACAAAATATTAGTGAAGGGCTCAAGCTAGCATGAAGAACGATATTGCTATTTAAATAGGTCATTTTGGAGCTAAGTAAGGTTGTTATGTCATTTTCGAGGAAAATAAGCTAAGTTTAGGTCATTTTGGAGGTAACCAAGATTATTATGCCATTTTGACGAAAGTATGCTTATTATGTCATTATTGAGCTATACAAGGTAGTTATGCCATTTTTATCTAACTAAAGCATATTTAGGCATTTTATAGAGCTATCTAAGGTTATTATGTCATTTTAGAGCTAATTATGTCATGAATGAACTAGCTAAGATTAGTTTAGGTCGTTATTGAGCTATCCAAGGTAGTTATGCCATTTTTTAACTATCTAAAGCATATTTAGTTATTTTATAGAGCTATCTAAGGTTATTATGTCATTTTAAAGCTAATTATGTCATAAATGTACTATCCAAGGTAGTTATGCCATTTTTAACTAAGTAAAGCATATTTAGTTATTTCATAGAGCTATCTAAGGTTATTATGTCATTTTAGAGCTAATTATGTCATAAATGTACTATCCAAGGTAGTTATGCCATTTTTTTAACTAACTAAGCATATTAAGTCATTTTGGAAGGGAAAAATGCTAGCATGAAGAATGAAATTGCATGAATGATGTAGGAAACCACATACCCAGTGATCCCCGTACTCAAACAGGTTGGAGCTCCCATGATGGTGTGGCACACCAACCATTTGGTCACGTTTATCCTTGGCCCTATGGTGTTCGACTAGCCATTGGGAGAGCACCACATATCCACCAATGCCTCCCAACAGTCCATCTAATCCGCACACCATCTCGGGGGCACCTAAGTTAGTTAAGAGAAATTTCAACGGTACGCCTACGAATCAAATCAAGAAAACTAAGTTCAAGGCCTTAAGAATAGGTAATTACCTGCAAGTACTTCTCCCTACTCAGAAACTTGCCGCGACACTTCTTCTTTCCCTCCTAATACCCTTCAAGGCGTAGTAGTCTCGAACGACCTGCACCTGAGCCTCGAGCCGTAAGTTCTGAAGTAGGCGCTTGCACTCAGCTTCGACAACCATAGACGCGGCCTCCTGTTCTCCCTCTGAAACCCTGTAGAAGGTCTACAATCAAACAAGACAACACTGATTAGTACAATCACTAGCTAGGTAGTGTTGATTTTTAATTCTGTAAAGGATAAATTACCCAAAACCGACGGAACACAATGTCGACCACCGTCTCGCACAAGACACCGGCGACCATCTCCCCTGGAGGGGCCTAGGCAACCGAGTACAGCTCCCAGCTCAGTGCTAGCTGTGGAACCTGACTCTCACCGGGCAATGTGACCCACCCAGGGAAGTGCTGCCGGCAAATCACTCCGAGGACCGTGTTGGGCCTGCGAACACCACGGGGGTGTACCCAGCCCCTGCAGTATGACAAGGCCAATGCATTAGATATTAATTTGAAGAAACATGAAGGCAAAAGGTTAAAAAAGAGTAAATGCACTTACTTCAACCCATTAGGCGCAATCAACCACCTCTGGTCGGGGGTCGTCGGCACGGGCGGGAGCTTTGTACAGCCATTCTTGTACACCTTCTTGCCCTTCTCAACCATCTCGTGGTCACTGTAGCTATCATCAGAAAAGGTGTCCTCGCTACCATCAGTAGGGCCACTAGCCTCCAGAGTCTCGTGGGAAGAAGACTCCGGGACCAGAGTCTTTTGGGACGAAGACTCTGGGACCGCACTCACGTGGGGCGAAGGATCGGCGAACCGAGTCTGGTGGGGCGAAGGATCGGCGACCCGAGTCTGGTGGGGCGAAGGATCGGCGACCCGAGTCTGCTGGGGCAAAGGATCGGCGACCCGAGTCTGGTGGGACAGCGAAGGATCGGCGACCGCAGGCTCATGGACCGGAGTCCGAGATGGGTCCACGTCAGACGGAGCAGTCTTGTGGTCGGGCGAATCAGCTGGGGGTGGCGACGGGGAAGGCATAGGAGCCTTCCTACCTCTCCCGCTGCCACGTCCACCTCTAGCCGCCTTCTTCCTCCCCCGACCTCTCCCAGCCAAAGAAGAAGCACCCGCCGTTGATGTCTGCATACTGTCTTGGTTAATGTGAGGTTCATAATCCTCTTCATTGGGGGGAGGTGGTCTAACACGTGGTGGCACTTCATAAACGACATCCCAACCACTGAGATTTGGATCACTTTGACAGGCCCACGGTAAATCGAATACTTGGGTTGCCTGTTGAGCCGTAATATAGACATTGGGAACATCCAAATGGGTGCTTTGTTTGATTTCGACTAGCCCTATATGTTCATGAGTCCTTCTAGTCTCCCTCGGCTGGAACCAATAACATCTGAAGACTACGACGTTTGGTGGGTTTTCACCATAGAATTGAAGTTCATAAATTGCTTCAACTCTTCCATAATACTCGATATCTCCTTCGCCGGTAGCAGAGACACAACAATTTGTAGACTTTCGGTCGGCCATAGATAGCTCTTTGCCATAGGTACGAAAGCGATACCCGTTGATGTCGTATTTGTCAAATGAACGGACCTTATAGTCAAAACCATTAGCTACTTGTCTCAATTCGGCATCAATAATCTCTGAATTAGCCTACAAGTTTAATACGAAAAGATTGTTGCATTAGTCGCAAATTATCCAAAGAAATGAAACGGTCTAATGGAATTTACCATTTTTTTGAACCAAGAGATGAAACCGGGATATTTGCCTCCTTGCTTTGCCAGAACCTCATACTCTTCAACGGAATCCTTTTGGATCACCGCTCCATATGAGAATATGGCGACGTATCGACTGCATCAAATATCCAGGAATAAGAGTAGTTCAAAGGAATTAGAAGTTGCAAAACAATGTACCGAGAACTTACTCGATGTACGGCCACACTTCTGTTAGGTTGTTGAAGAGATACAATGAAATGGTACGCCATTCTTCAACATCCAACGATACTGGTTTCCAACCACTGGCTGGTGCGAGATTCCTTTTGAATAGGCTGAGGTTGGATCGACCCTTTTTAGGGTCATCAGCATTGTACCGAGGCTTCGGATTATGCAAATGACGATTTTTGGCTTCGTAATGTGCTGTCACGGAGTTTCCCGCCTCCTCAGTGATGAATGCCTCGGCCATCGATGCTTCAATTCTACATTTATTTTTACATTTTGCTCGAAGCGTCTTCTGCATCCTCTTAGTTGAGGAGCACCAACGATTTTGCACGCCCCCCCCCCCAATCTTGCCTCAGTCGGGAGATGCAAAATCAAGTGTTGCATTGGATTAAAGAAGCTTGGCGGAAAGATCATCTCTAACTTGCATATCAACTCCTGCGCCAACTGTTCCATTTCTTCTAGGAGGCCAGGCGATAATTCTTTCACACAAAGAACACGGGAGAAATAGCTTAGCTCTGCCAGTACTAGCCATTCATCCTCAGGAATGAAGCCACACAACATCACCGGCATTATCCGCTCAATCCATATGTGCCAATCATGACTTTTTAGACCAAATATTTTCAATTTATCAAGACTTGCTCCCCTCTTTAGATTTGCTGCATACCCATCGGGGAACATCAACTAGATTTTCACCCACAAAATAATTTCCCACATAGCTGGCCTTCCAAGATTGAACCATGCCTTTGGCTTCGTCCAGTTTCGCTTTCCTTTCGGTTCTTGCATGTTTTGTAATGGTCTATCATAGAGCTCCTCTTGATCGACTCTAGCCTTAGTATTATCCTTTGATTTCCCCTCTATGCCGAACAATGTACCAAAAATGGCTTCGGCGATATTCTTTTCAGTGTGCATCACGTCGATGGTGTGTGGGCAAACAAGGTCTTTGAAGTAAGGAAGATCCCAGAAGCATGTCTTGTGAGTCCAGACGTGTTCCTTATTATACCCCTTGAAATACCCTGGACGCTCTGGATCTGGCTCGAGAGTGTTTAACCGATCTAGGGTCTGTTGGCCTGTCAACGCAGGTGGTGCAGAGTGTTTGACAACTCTACCTTTGATGAAGTTCTTCTTGTATTTCCTGAACTTATGGTGAGGATATAGAAACGGCTATGCAAGTCGAAACAAGTATACTTGTGCCCTGCCGTCGGCCAACAAAACTCAAGAGCTCCCTTGAATGTGGGGCACAAGAACCTTCCATGCACACACCAGCCAACGAATAGCGCATACGCCGGCAAGTCATGCGTCGAGTACATGTACCAGGCATGCTTTATGAAGTTCTGTTTGCTAAAGGCATCGTATGTCTTGAACCCATTATCCCAAGCTTCTTGCAATTCATCCTTAAGTGGCTGCATGTACACATTCATATTCTTCCCCAGATAGTTCGGCCCTGGAATTATCAACGTCAGGAAGATGTTCTTTCTTTGCATAATCTGCCCGGGGGGGAGATTGAGTGGAATGACAAACACAGGCCAACAACTGTATTGGGATGCTGTCGTGGATTTGTCACGGCAGATGTCCTAGTGAAAGGACTTAGTCGTGGAGCCATCGCTACGGGTTTACTCGAAGGGGTTAAAGAGGACACAAAGACACGAGGGTTTATACTAGTTCGGCCCCTTCGATGAAGGTAAAAGCCTACGTCTAGTTGTGATGGAATTGATGTGATCTCGATGGCTAGGGAGCAAACAAGCTTCGCCTAGGCTCGAGTTGTGGTTGTCTCTCATGAACCGCCGCCGGGTCGCCCCCTTATAAACACAGGTGACGCCCATCGGTCCTCAGAGTCCCAACCGGTTCATACTCGTATCCCGGTTGGGTCCTCTCTATTCCTAACTTACAATACCAGTTATACATTAGGCCAGTTTACGGCTACAGGTTCTAAATCAACTACAGGCCTTCGGCCTTCATCTGTTTATACCACTAATGAAGCTAACCCGGCCCAAGTAAGCCGGTTTACGCCTAGTGGTAATATCCCCAACATTAGGCCCCAGATTGATTTGAACCGGTTCATGTCAATCCTTCACAAAATCTTGTGTCTTGGACATCTTCTGGTAATTGGTAAACCGTCATGTCGTCATCATTTCTGGTTGCTGTAAACCAGTATGACGTCATCATGAAATTTATCATTTATAACGCCCTCCTTTAACAATAGCTCCTGGATTCGCGCGCTTGACCTAACTCTGTTGCCTTATAAATAAGACCGAAGGGTCATTTCCTTTCCTTTCCCTTCGTCCCTTCTCCTTCGTCTTCCTCGCATCGCCAGCCTTGGAGCTCCGCCACCGCCGTCGACCTCTGCTTCGTCTTGGGCCGCTGCATCAACCTGAATGCACCAGAGCATTGCGGTATCCTTCCGCATCTTCTCCTTTTCCAGTAAGCTTTCTCCTCTTCTTGACCTAGATCTGTTCTTAGGGTTTCATGTTCGCGTTGTGTTCGTCGCTTGCTCATACTTGTTCTCTGACTCTTGAATGAATCTGTGAATCCCTGCTGTGTTTAGTAGTAACCTTTAAGCATCCGCCTGTAATTTCTCATCTAAGTCCATAGATCTCACGCACATACCCGCTCAATGGTTCACTTCCGTTCTGCCTTACTCTTTGGAATATTTTCTGTTTTTGTGAGCTTGCTATAGATCCGCGGCTGTAATAGGATCTTGTGAAACCTGTTTCTGCATACCTAGCTGTCCACAACTTCAATTGCTTCCGATGCTTAGGTCAGGCGGTTTAACTTACCATAGAAAAAAGTTACTAAACCGGTATATACCATTAGTCCCCTGGTTGAACCGCCAGAATCCATATGATGCCGCATTGTAGAAGACCGGTTTATAGGTATTGCCTCCAGTTTATCGTTGTTTAGATCAACACCTTCTTTTATCCAACATATTCTTGAACCGGATCACCTATTTCTTGTAGATCTCACCATGGCCAAACAAGTATATGAGTGCAATTGGGTTCCCTCTCGCGTCACAGAATCTCAGTTGGATGATCTAGTCCTGATTGGCGCTTTAGACAATAAAGATACGATCCACTGGAGGGTTCCTGGAAATGAATGTCCTCCCACACCTCAGGAGGGAGAGGTTGTGGTCTTTGCAGATCACTTGGCCCGGGGCTTCAAACCGCCCGGTTCTAAATTTTACCGGGATGTGTTAGCCAATTTTCAGCTCCGTCCACAGGATATTGCCCCCAATTCCGTTACCAATCTATGTCACTTTCAAGTGCTCTCTGAGGTATACCTTCAAGAGGACCCTTCAGTCGAGTTGTTTAGAGATTGCTTCCATTTAAACCGTCGTACTGAATTTACCGACGGCCCCAATACGGAATTGGGTGGTATGGCCATTCAGAAGAGGAAAGAGATCACTTATCCCCACGTCAAACTCCATACTCACCCCAAGGAGTGGAATGCAACTTGGTTTTATTGCAAGGATACCTCCCCTGACAATGAAAATCCCTTGCCTGGCTTCCGTCCAGAACGGCTCAGCAACACTCACCCTTTTCCACAAAGGCTAAACGCCAAAGAGAGAATTAAATATGCTCCGCAACTATCCAAGCTCCGAGCCTTTATGGCCAACGGTTTAATGGGAATAGACCTTGCACGCTGTTGGATATCATGGAGCATACTGCCTCTGAGCCGGCGCTCCAGTTTGATGTGCAAGTATACTGATAGTGTCGATGACCCACTCCGACACACTAAAATCCAACTCTCTGATGATGAAGTCACAGATTCTGTAAAGAAGATGTTGAATGAACCGGAGCACCTCTGTGCTCAAACCGGTCTGCTTCCTTACTGCACCACCAACAAACCGCCAGCGGTAAGATTTTAATTGCTCTATTGTTGAACCTGTTACTGCTTTATCCGTCTGACATTTAATTACTGCTGATCCAGGGCGATAATCCGTTTTGGAGCAAGAATCTTCCACAAGACAAAACAAAGAAGGCAGGGCGGTCAACCCGGCCCAAGACCAAGGTTATTAAGAAGCCAGCTCACAAGAGAAAAACCAACGCTTCATCTGATCCAGCTATTGATGATGATGTGGGTAACCCGGACCTTGAGGTAGAACTTGATTCACTTGGCTTACTTTTTACACGCCTTATTGATGATGATGCTTGTCAGGACGACGCTGAAGCCATCAATGCGGAATTCACTGAGGTAACTATTCTCTCTTCCGATTCAGAAATCTTGCCTTTGCCAAAATTTTGCCAGGCAAACCGGAAATTTAATTTTTCTCATCCTCTTGCTTATTTGGATCCCAAATTTCTTATGAAGACTCAGCAACATGAAGCTCGCCGCACAACCCGGCACAGTGGCTAGGTAGTTACCTCCGCCGATTTACCAAACAGTCCGGTTCGAAAACGCCGCTCCGAGGTCTCCGACCTTTTTATTGATTTAAATCCTAAAGCGGGTTTCTTCCGTCAACCTCTTAATCCATCCGACTCCGATTATTAGGTTACTTCTCATTCATCTTCTGGTGAATCGTCGGCCACTCAGCTGCCACCATTGAAAACGGTTCTTGGGTAAGGTAAACTGAACATATGCTTCCAGTATACTGTGTAATAGCTTATGCTTTTCCTTGACTCTTTGTTTTTCTTTCAGGGCCAAACCTAAACCAAGCAAGAAGGCCCGCCTGGATAAAGCGGCTGAAGAAGATGTAGCCCCAGAACATGACAAAGCACCAGATCTTGAAGCGTTTGCTCCTGAGGATATTCCCAATGATCCTCTTTTGCAAGACGATGCTATTCCCGAAGAGAGGCCTATTAACACTTCAGTCTTTGTTGACCCGCCTGCCAGCTCCGTCCGGATTGAGAAATCCCACAGTCCTGCTGACAAACCGACCGCACCAACACAAACCGGCGAGTCCAAAGATGATGATGTTGTGATTACCGGTGTAGGCCGCTTTGAACCCGGGAATCCTGTCACCTTAACCAAGCAT
Organism: Triticum timopheevii; assembly: GCA_963921465.1. NCBI lineage: Eukaryota > Viridiplantae > Streptophyta > Magnoliopsida > Poales > Poaceae > Triticum > Triticum timopheevii. The sequence goes on along the minus strand of OY997270.1, from coordinate 62,655,574 downwards.
ACCGTAAAAGAGGATTTTTCCGCTCTGAACAAAGGAAAATGGGATGTTGAACTGGAGACATATGCTGCTCTGAGTGCCCAAGATCTTCATTCCGGCTATTTAAACCGGCTTTATACTAGCCGTGACTGTGAAGCTGGTCTGGTAAAGATGATGAGGGATAAATTTGAGGTAACTTACTTCTTTACTTACTGCCATTGTATCAATCCTCCTAGCCCCCAAGGGTCGGTTTGTAACCTTCGTCAAACCGGGACTTGAATACGATCCTCAACACTTTGAAATCCATCAATATAGCCCCCAAGGGCCGGTTTAACTTAGCATAATTAAACCGGGGCTCCGATAGAAAACTATCCTTAGAACATAATTTGATCAAATAGCCATTAGCCCCCAAGTGCCAAGTTGAATACCTATATTGAGCTTGGGACTTTGCAATCTAGTAATATATGAAAATTGAAGGTGCATTAGCCCCCAAGTATCAGGCGTATAACTTGGTTATGTGGTTGATACTTCAATTTCTTGGACCGCTTGTTTAAAGCTAAATGATGTCTGTATGCAGGCTGAGGTGAGAATCAAGGAGGACCGGATTGTCGATTTGCAGGAGAACTTGGAAACCCAACAGGCTGAAACAGACAAGGCAAGGGAAGAATTAACCAGCGCCTTGAGCATCGCTGAACAGCTGAAGGAAGGCTTCAAGAAAGAGCGGGCTGATTGGGCCATTGAGAAAGCCGCTTTAACCAAAAGAGCTGAAAACGCTGAAGCTGCCCTTAAACCGGTGGTGGATGAACTTACGGCCGTAAAGCGGCAAATACACTCCATGACCGCTGTGATCTTTGGTAAGCTCCTTTTAACTTCTGTGATAACTTGAACCTGCTGTAGTATAAATCCGGTTTGAGACCGTCCCTGTATTGTTGCAGGTACACGCATCGGGCACTTAGGATCCGATGTGCGGAAGAAGCTGAAGGCTGCCTACACCTTAGTGGAACAACTGTATACCGGAGCCCAGCGGATCATCACCACAGCCTCTCATAACAACCCGGCACCTTCTTTAATCCAGGACACTCTTAACAGGTTGTCAATGCTTCTGGCCCGGATTGTGGAGCTAAAAAAATCTGCTGCTCGAACCGGAGCTATTAACGCCTTGATCCGGGCAAAGGCATGGGTGCCAGATTTCGACCCTATGGAGGCAGCTTAAGGCTATCCCAGCCTGAAGGAAGATGGCTCTGAATTCAACAAAGATGATTTGAGGGTAATAAACCGTGCAGTGCGCCCTCTAGCTTGTCAATTAGCTGAAGAGGCACACTTGACGCATTATCAAGCGCAATACAACGATCAAAACAAGTGAGTGCCTGCCCCAACTCTTGAAGCGGAGAATCTGATTCCTCCAATCCGTAAGCATACTTACGCTCCTGATATTGAACCGTCTTCCCTGATCCATGAAGAGGCTGTTTTCCTAGCTTTAATGGGAATCGACTGGTCCACTATTGATTTCCAGCCAATGGATAGAGAGGAGGAAGCTGAAGCGGCGGATGACGAGGAGCAGGCTTGAACCGGAAGCCGGTTTGGATAGCTGTCTTTGGCATCTTTCCAAAATAACAATGATCTTATTTGGGCACCGTGTTGCCTTGTAATAGGATAGTTAATACTTCTACCTTGAATATGCCTTCGTGCATAAGTACTTAAGCTTTTGTTCGAAAAACTTCAATTCATATTTCCTGCAATCAGAAAAATTTGAACTTCGGTGGCGGTTATACCGCCGGCCGGTTTATGATCTTGATATGTGTATCAGTAATGTAACAAATAGGTGATACAAAATACATGCCATGTCTGGGCATGAAGCTGGCTTAGCCAAGCTTGAAGCAGAGGTTTTATAAACCATTACCATCAAAAAAAGGGGGAGAAAACAGCTCCCGTATAAACCGTACTGAGTCAATACGAACCCCCTTGTTACTCCATGATGTTAACAGGAAAAAGGTAAACCGGGCATACTTCTCCGGATTAAAGGGGAATCAAATCCATCGGCTAAACCGGAAAAAAGGTGTTGTTGACATAAAAGAAATACAACAAAAACAAAGAAAAAACAGGCCATGAAAATAACATGGAAGCAAAGGCAATGATAAAGACCGTTTGCAAAAATATGCTATACTGAGCTGATCAGATGGTGTTACCATGGTCAGACAGGACCAAGCCCCAAATAGGAGTGACAATGATTCAAGTCAGCCAGGTCCCCAAATGAAACCGTGGCATATATGCCAATCAAGAGGCGTGGCAATGGTTCGGGTTCGACCAAGCCCCCAAGTGATTTTGTGGCCTTAGGCCGATCAAGAGGCGTGACTGGTTCAGACTTGACCATGTCCCCAAGTGATCTGGTGGCTGTCGCCTATCAAAAGGTGTTGCGTTGGTTCGGACACGACCAAGGCCCCAAGTGATATATAAAAAGCAAATGTCAAGGGGTAAACCAGCCGCTTTAAAAACAGAACCACTCCATGTAACCATGCATGATAAGAAAAGACAGAGACCCCGCTTTAGCTGAGGCTCCGGTTTTATTATATCGAAGATAATATATACACTGTCATGATATGTACATGGATAGAGCCGATGGCTCAAGTGTAGTAAGGCCGAAGATGAGCTATGTTCCACGGCCTGTTGGTCTCCTCCTCTGATGTGCGTGAGTCTTTATGCTCTAGAATATCAATCAGATAGTACGACCCGTTGTGCAGATTCTTGCTGACTACGAAAGGTCCCTCCCAAGGTGGGGATAACTTGTGCATATCTGTCTGGTCTTGGATGAGTCGAAGCACCAAATCTCCTTCTTGAAAAGTTCTGGTTCTAACCCGGGGACTGTGATAGCGACGAAGATCTTGTTGGTAAATCGCCGAACGGGCAGCCACTATATCACGCTCCTCGTCCAATAGGTCCAAAGTGTCTTGCCGTGCTGTCTCATTTTCCGCTTCAACATAAGCTGCCACACGAGGCGAATCGTGTCGGATATCACTAGGGAGAACTGCCTCTGCTCCGTAGACCATGAAAAATGGTGTGTATCCTATGGATCGGTTTGGCGTAGTATTGATACTCCATAGCACAGATGGTAGTTCTTCAACCCAACATCCTGGTGTTCTTTGCAATGGGACCATAAGCCGGGGTTTGATGCCTCGCAAGATCTCTTGATTAGCTCGTTCTGCCTGTCCATTGGACTGTGGGTGTGCCACTGACGACACGTCAAGTCGGATGTGCTCACGTTCACAGAACTCCTTCATAGCGCCCTTGGATAAATTGGTACCATTGTCAGTAATGATACTGTGTGGAAAGCCAAACCGGAAAATCACCTTTTTGATGAACTGCACCGCTGTTGCTGCATCACACTTGCTGACAGGCTCCGCTTCAACCCACTTGGTAAATTTGTCAACTGCCAAAAAAAGGTGGGTTTTCTTATCCTTGGATCTTTTAAAAGGTCCGACCATATCCAGCCCCCAAGTTGCAAACGGCCACGTTATTGGGATCATCCTCAATTCTTGAGCCGGCACATGAGCACGCCTTGAAAATTTCTGACATCCATCACACCGTTTAACCAAGTCCTCCGCATCAGCATGCGCTGTTAACCAGTAGAACCCGTGACGAAACGCCTTTGCCACCAGAGACTTTGAACCGGCGTGGTGACCACAATCCCCTTCATGGATTTCTCTTAAGATTTCACAGCCTTCCTCAGGAGAAACACAACGTTGAAACGCCCCTGATACACTGCAATGATGCAATTCACCATTGACAATCGTCATAGACTTGGATCGCCGGACTATCTGCCTGGCTAGAATCTCATCCTCTGGTAACTCCCCCCGGTTCATGTACGCAAGATAAGGAACTGTCCAATCCGGAATAACATGCAGGGCTGCCACCAATTGAGCCTCCGGATCAGGAATAGCCAAATCCGCTTCACCTGGGAGCTTGACTGACGGGTTGTGCAACACGTCCAGAAAGACATTAGGCGGGACCGATTTGCGCTGAGAGCCCAACCTGCTTAAAGCGTCCGCCGCTTCGTTCTTCCGACGGTCCACATGATCCACTTGATAACCCTTGAAGCAACCCGCAATATTATCCACTTCCCGATGATATGCAGCCATGAGCGGATCCTTAGAATCCCAAGTGCTAGACACCTGTTGAGCCACGAGGTCCGAGTCACCGAAGCACTTAACCCGGCTTAAATTCATCTCTTTAGCCATCCGGAGACCATGGAGCAAGGCTTCGTACTCAGCTGCATTATTAGTACAAGGGAACATTAAGCGGAGAACATAACAAAACTTATCACCTCATGGGGAAGTTAATACGACTCCAGCCCCCGAGCCTCCAATTGCCTGGATCCATCAAAATGAATAGTCCAATATGTGTGATCCGGCTTCTCCTCTGGTGCTTGTAACTCCGTCCAGTCATTGATGAAATCAACAAGTGCTTGAGACTTCACCGCCGTCCGAGGTACATACTTCAGTCCGTGTGGCCCAAGCTCTATAGCCCACTTGGCAATCCGGCCAGTCACCTCCCGGTTCTGTATGATATCACCCAAGGGAGCTGAACTGACCACTGTGATGGGGTGCCCTTGAAAATACTCCTTCAACTTCCGGCTGGCCATGAAGACACCATAGACCAGCTTCTGCCAATGCGGATACCTTTGCTTGGATTCAATAAGCACCTCGCTGATATAATAAACCGGCCGCTGAACCGGATATTCCTTGCCTGCCTCCTTGCGTTCCACCACAATAGCCACGCTAACTGCCCGAGCATTGGCTGCTACGTATAATAATAGTGGCTCCTTGTCGACCGGAGCTGCAAGAATAGGCGGATTGGCTAATTGCCGCTTCAAGTCCTCAAATGCTTCATCAGCCGCCGGACTCCAGACGAAATGGTCTGTCTTCCTCAGCATTTGGTACAAAGGGATGGCCTTCTCTCCGAGGCGGTTGATAAACCGGCTCAGTGCGGCGATTCGGCCCGCCAAACGCTGAACATCGTTGATACACTTCGGTTTAGCCAGGGAGGTAATAGCCGTAATCTTCTCCGGATTAGCCTCAATTCCTCTGTTAGACACCAGGAAACCCAGTAACTTGCCTGCCGGAACACCAAAAACACACTTGGCCGGATTAAGCATCATCTTGTAAACTCGCAAGTTGTCAAAGGTTTCCTTTAAATCATCCACCAGCGTCTCCTTCTGCCTTGACTTCACTACAATATCATCCACATAGGCGTGCACATTGCGGCCGATCTGTTTATGCAGGCAATTCGGTACACACCGTTGATAGGTGGCTTGGGCACTCTTGAGCCCGAAGGGCATAGATACATAGCAGAAGGCTCCAAAGGGAGTAATAAATGCTGTCTTCTCCTGGTCCTTAACCGCCATTTTGATCTGATGATACCCAGAGTATGCATCCAAAAAACTCAAACGCTCACAACCCGCCGTGGCATCAATGATCTGGTCAATGCGGGGGAGGGCAAAAGGATCCACTGGACAAGCCCTGTTAAGATCCGTGTAATCCACACACATACGCCAAGTGCCGTTTTTCTTAAGAACCAACACCGGATTAGCAAGCCACTCTGGATGGAACACCTCAATGATAAAGCCAGCTGCTAAAAGCCTGGCCACTTCCTCTCCAATGGCTTTGCGCCTTTCTTCGTTAAACCGGCAGAGGAATTGTTTCACCGGTTTATACTTAGGATCCACATTAAGAGTGTGCTCAGCGAGTTCCCTCGGTACACCTGGCATGTCGGACGGTTTCCATGCAAAAATGTCTCGATTCTCACGGATGAACTCGATGAGCGCGCTTTCCTATTTAGGATCCAGATTGGCACTAACAGTGAACTGCTTGGACGAATCGCCGGGCACGAATTCAACAAGCTTGGTCTCAGCTGCCGATTTGAACTTCAGATCCGAATCATGCTCTGTAGTTGGCTTCTTCAAAGGGGTCATATCCGCCGGATCAACATTGTCCTTATAGTACTTCAACTCCTTCGTGGCACAGACCGACTCTGCATAAGCCGCATCACCTTCCTCACATTCCAAAGCGACCTTACGGCTCCCATGAACCATTATTGTCCCCTTGTAACCCGGCATCTTGAGCTGCAAGTAGATATAACAAGGCCGCGCCATGAACTTGGCATAAGCCGGCCGCCCAAACAAGGCGTGATACGGGCTCCGGATCTTCACCACTTCAAAGGTTAGTTTTTCAGACCGGGAATCGTGTTCGTCCCCAAAAGCTACATCCAGGGCTATCATACCAATAGGATATGCAGATTTGCCAGGCACCACACCATGGAACACCGTATTAGATGGTCTGAGATCCTTGTCTGTTAGACCCATGCGGCGGAATGTCTCATAGTATAGTATGTTAATACTGCTCCCTCCATCCATGAGTACCTTGGTGAATTTATAACCCGCCACCTGAGGGTCTACCACTAATGCTAGCTGGCCCGGATTATCAACCCGGGGCGGGTGATCCTCTCTGCTCCACATGATAGGCTGCTCCGACCAGCGTAAGTAACGTGGTAAGGCCAGTTCAACAGAATTCACCGCTCGCTTGTGGAGTTTTCGGTCGCGTTTATCCAAGCTAGTTGTGAAAACATGATATTTCCCATTGTTCAACTGTTTTAGCTGGCTCTGATAACCCGTCTGCTGCTGCTGTTGCTGCTGGTCGTTCTGATTATTCTGGTTGTTGTGACCGTCCTGATTGAGACCTGAACCGGAAGCTCCATCGTGGCCCGGCCCATGGAAACCGGATCCTGAACCGCCACCTGACCCGCGGTCATACCGGAAGGCATTAGAGTTTTTAAACTCCTGCATAATATAACAATCCTTCCAACGGTGGTTAGCCGGTGCCTCCTTCGTCCCGTGCTTTGGGCAAGGCTGATTCAACAAATAATTCAAACGATCTGCGTTAGGATTGGGAGCCCCATTACGATTTGCCGCTTTACCTCTGCGCCGCTGCCCCCTGTCCTGTGCATTAGTGTTAGCCACAAAATCTATGCTGCCGTCCGCCTTTCGCTTGCCTCCGTTTCCATAACCCGTCGGTTTGTACTGTTGCCCCTTGGAGTTGCTATTCTTCTTTCCCTTCCCTGCTTCATCATCATCAGTCTCGGGATCCTTGGTACTGTCCGAATCAGCATACTTCACTAAAGCGGCCATGAGAGTTCCCATGTCATTACAGAACCGCTTCATGCGTCCCAATTTCAATTTTAAAGGCTTAAACCGGCAGTTGCCTTCCAGTGTTAAGATCGCAGAGTCAGCATTGATCCTGTCAAACGAGTGCAAAACTTCCGAAACGCGGCGCACCCAATGGGTCGTTGATTCTCCGTCCTCCTGGACACAAGCCGCCAGGTCTACTATGGACTTGGGCTGCTTACATGTATCCTTGAAATTCTGGATAAACCGGGCCCGCAACTGGGCCCATGAGCTGATAGAATTGGGCGGCAGGCTCTTCAACCAAGTACGAGCCGTGCCTTCAAGCATCATGGTGAAGTATTTTGCACACGCGGTCTCATCCACATCTAGCATCTCCATGGCCATCTCATAACTCTCTACCCACGCTTCGGGAGATAAATCAGCGGCGTAATTCGGCACCTTGCGCGGACCCTTGAAATCTTTGGGCAGGCGCACATTGCGTAAAGCGGGGATTAAACAAGGCACTCTCAAAGCGGATGCGACCCCTGGTCCGGCGGAGGTGGTAGGACGAACTGGTGTAAGTTGACCTGCATCATTCTGTGCTGCTAACTCGGCCTCCCTTCGTGCCCGGGCCCGGTCCACCACATCCTGAGCATCGCGAACACCACCTGCCGGGTTATTGCCATGGGCCGCTTCACGGCCTCGCGCATTGCTCGATATGGCCGGTTCATCCATGCACCTGCTATAGCTCCAGCTTGGATGGGGCGTGGAGTGAATCCGATCACGGCTGTACGAATATGCTTCCTGCTGAATCAGCGCGGTCCAGAGAAGCTCCTTAACCCGGCGCGTCTCTATCACTTGCGGAGAGTCCCCTTCGACTGGGATAGCCTCTAACCGTGCGGCGGCTGCAACAAGGTTGTCCATAGGATTAGAATAATGACCCGGGGGCGTCTGGACCGGTGGAGGAACCACAATGTTCTGTTGAGGAGATTCCATCAGGCGAGGTTGGACCGTCGCCCCTGGTCCTGGTGCCTTAATCCGGTTTGTCTCCAGGTACTGCAGCGGATTACTGGGTCCAGCTCCTGGAGTGTGAAAGAGATTCCGGGGGCCAAACCCTAACGGCAGGCGTGATCTCTGCTTCCGCTTCTAGACCTCCTGTGATGCGTTCTGGTCAAGCATGAGCTTATAGGCCTGGGCGTCCAAAGCGGCCCGCTCTGCAGCCATCCTGTCTTTTTCTGCTGCCAGATCCGCTTTGGCTTGCACGATCTGCTCTCTCACCTTTGCAATCTCTGCATCATGGGCATCCTGATCCGCCGGATTGGCCTTTGCCATAAGCACGGCTAGTGCATCAAACAGATCAGATAGAACTTGAACCGGCGGGCGCACAAGGCCTCCTGCCCCTGCTGCCGCTGCCGCTGCTGATCCGGAGAGCATCCCTGCGGCGGTCGAAGAGTGATTCACCGCCTGGGTGCCGGCCATGGATATTCCAACCCGGTTGACCTGGCCCGGGGGGTTTGGAATACTGTCGCCATCGGAACAGCCCCTAACCTGGTCGTCTTGCAACTGGTATAGTGATTCGGTCTCTCCGGTCAAGGACTCGTCGCCGGAACAGACGACGGTCTCGCTACCGTGTTCTGACTCGTCCTCACGCTCTCCTCCGTGGATGACTCCAATGAAGGCACGCTTCACGGCCGGTTTAGCCTGGGTAGATCTCGCACGCTGAGCCGTCTCGACGAGGTCGGTGCAGATGTCCGGCTCAAGCCCAGGTTCACCGATCTTGCTGATGAAAACGTGTATGCCACCAAAGGGGACCCGGTACCCATACTCGATCGAATCGGCCTCGGGACCCCATCCTGCGTCGTCGATGTAGATCTTGCCACGACGACTCTTGGTCATCCGGCCCACAGCATAGCCTTCGAGTCCTTTGAGCTTGCCCTCCAAGATCGTCAAACCATCGTGCGATAGCCCCACGGTGGGCGCCAACTGTCGTGGATTTGTCACGGCAGATGTCCTAGTGAAAGGACTTAGTCGTGGAGCCATCGCTATGGGTTTACTCGAAGGGGTTAAAGCGGACACAAAGACACGAGGGTTTATACTAGTTCGGCCCCTTTGGTGAAGGTAAAAGCCTACGTCTAGTTGTGATGGAATTGATGTGATCCCGATGGCTAGGGAGCAAACAAGCTTCGCCTAGGCTCGAGTTGTGGTTGTCTCTCCTGAACCGCCGCCGAGTCGCCCCCTTATAAACACAGGTGACGCCCGTCGGTCCTCAGAGTCCCAACCGGTTCATACTCGTATCCCGGTTGGGTCCTCTCTATTCCTAACTTACAATACAAGTTATACATTAGGCCGGTTTACGGCTACAGGTTCTAAATCAACTACAGACCTTGGGCCTTCATCTGTTTATACCACTAATGAAGCTAACCCGGCCCAAGTAAGCCAGTTTACGCCTAGTGGTAATATCCCCAACAGATGCCGTCTGACCAAACACACTGAACCCATCCGTGCTGACGGCGACTCGAGGATGCCTTGGATCTGTCGTTTTTTCCTTATGTAATGCATCGAAGCACTTCCACGCTTCACCATCCGATGTGTGCACCATCATCACATTCCCATCTACATCTAGTTCGATACTTTTGCCTGTTTTGTGCTATGTCATCTGTCTGGCCGTCTCTTTGACCATGAAAAGGTGTTGAAGTCTTGGTACGATTGGTATATACCAAAGAACATTAACGGGTATTTTGGTCTGCGTCTTCTCACCCATATCGTTGTCTACCACAACATACCCGGAAGACTTGCAAATGGGACAATAGTTCAAGTCCTCATACTGATGCCTAAATAAGACACATCCTTTCTCACAGGCATGTATCTTCTCATAGGGCATCTTAAGAGCACGGAGGTTTTGTCTAACTGATACAAGTTTGCAGGTAGCACATGGCCTTTGGGTAGAAATCGTCCGGATACTTTCATTATCGCGGCGTAGCATTCTCTGCCCAAGTTGAATTGAGCCTTCAATGCCATCATTTGTGAGATGGCATCTAGTTGACAAAGCTCAGTGTGCTCGTGGAGAGGATGTTTTGAGGACTCCAACATTTCAGTGAAGGCCTTTGCAGATTCCTCCATCTCCTCGTCCGAGTCCCGAGCATTGTCAAAGACTTGCACCATGTCTTCCATCCCGGTACCATGCTCTTCGGTGCGACGACGAACCACCTCGGCTCTAGCACATTGGGCAGACTCACCATGTAATGTCCAGACCGTGTAACCAGGCATAAAACCAAACTTCTGCAGGTGTTTACTCATTTGAAGCTCGTCCCTTTGATTATAGTTGTCGCACCGGACACAGGGGCACCAGCTTAATTTCTGGCCATTTGCAAATGCGGGTCTAACAAACCCCTTGGTTTTTGTTAACCATTCCTCGGTCCAAACATACTGACTAGTGTAACCGGTGTACATCCATGCACGATCACTCATATTGACTTCCTACTGGAGACACAAGAAATATATACATAATTAAGCAAACCATATCCATCAGTTAATGGAGTTTGTCAGTTTTATTACGTCCATGCAACCTACACGCTAATAGGTAAGGATAGGTCATAGTCCCACCCGAGTATGTGTAGATCGGGTTTGTTTTCCCATGCTCTACTCCGGATCCGACGCAAAATTTCAGCAGCACCTCCCCGTTGTTCTCCTGATACACGTCTCGGCAATAAGCAGAGAGGATGTGTACCCGGAGAACAACAGGAAGGCATTGACAAAATTTTGCATCGGATTCGGAGCTGAGCATATGGGAAAACGAACCCAATCTACACATACTCGGGCTGTCCATGGATAACGTTGGACAATTCGAAAGAATCACGATTATAAATATGCAAATGCATGCATATTTATAGATGTAACCCTTTCGAACGGGAAACACATAGTGGTTACGCATACTGATGATTGACACCTATAGCTAGCAAGTTTCATCGGCACAAAGACCGAAACAGAGCAAATGAAGGGGAAGGAGGAGATGTCATGTGTGCTCACAAAGAACGCAGGGGCGTATCTCATCAAACGCATAGGGAGGTCATCAAACACCACACCCTCGCAGCGACGAAACAACTGCACATTTAAATCCACCCGATCAACACAAATATATATGACGTTTTGCATAACAAAATCGAAAAATATACGACCTAACTCATAATTCACAAATATATGACCCCGTCGGGGTTGGGGTCGGGGTCGGGGTCGGGGTGTGGGGCCAGGGTGTCGGGGTCGATCGGGGTGTCAGGGTGTCGGGGTTTCGGGGTCGGGGTCGGGGTCGGGGTGTGGTGTCAGGGTGTCGGGGTCGATCGGGGTGTCAGGGTGTCGGGGTCGGGGTCGGGGTGGTGCTAGGGTGTGGTGTCAGGGTGTCGGGGTCGGGGGTCGGGGTGTGGTGTGAGGGTGTCGGGGGTCGGGGGTCGGTGTCGGGGTGTGGTGTCAGGGTGTTGGGGTGTGGTGTCAGGGTGTCGGGGGTCGGGGGTCAGGGTCGGGGTGTCGTGCCGGGGTGTCGGGGTGTCAAGGTCGGCTCGGGTGTCAGGGTGTTGGGGTCGGGGTGTCAGGGTGTCGGGATCGGCTCGGGGTGTGGTGTCAGGGTGTCGGGGGTCGTCGGGTGTCGCGGTGTGGTGTCAGGGTGTTGGAAATATGCCCTAGAGGCAATAATAAATGGTTATTATTATATTTCTTTGTTCATGATAATTGTCCATTATTCATGCTATAACTGTATGATCCAGAAATCGTAATACACGTGTGAATACATAGACCACAACATGTCCCTAGTAAGCCTCTAGTTGACTAGCTCGTTGATCAACGGATAGTCATGGTTTCCTGACTATGGGCATTGGATGTCGTTGATAACTGGATCACATCATTAGGAGAATGATGTGATGGACAAGACCCAATCCTAAGCATAGCTCGAAGATCGTGTAGTTCGTTTAGCTAGAGCTTTTCCAAGTGTCAAGTATCATTTCCTTAGACCATGAGATTGTGCAACTCCCGGATACCGTAGGAGTGCTTTGGGTGTGCCAAACGTCACAACGTAACTGGGTGACTATAAAGGTGCACTACGGGTATCTCCGAAAGTGTCTGTTGGGTTGGCACGAATCGAGACTGGGATTTGTCACTCCGTATGACGGAGAGGTATCTCTGGGCCCACTCGGTAATGCATCATCATAATGAGCTCAATGTGACCAAGTGTCTGATCACCGGATCATGCATTATGGTACGAGTAAAGTAACTTGCCGGTAACGAGACTGAACGAGGTATTTGGATACCGACGATCGAGTCTCGGGCAAGTTTTATGGTCATGCCCGGCTGGTGAATGGTTTATTCTTAATGAATCTCGAGCGTAATGTTACACATATTCATAGTGTGAATACTAAAAGATGTAAAGTTGATAACGATAGTCCCACATACTTGTGGCACTGCCGCCTTGGTCACATTGGTGTCAAGCGCATGAAGAAGCTCCATGCTGATGGACTTTTAGAGTCTCTAGATTATGAATCGTTTGACACATGCGAGCCATGCCTCATGGGCAAGATGACCAAGACTCCGTTCTCCAGAACAATGGAGCGAGCAACCAACTTATTGGAAATCATAAATACTGATGTGTGCGGTACAATGAGCGTTGAGGCCGCGGAGGATATCATTATGTTCTCACTCTCACTGATGACTTGAGTAGATATGGGTATGTCTACTTGATGAAGCACAAGTCTGAGACCTTTGAAAAGTTCAAGGAATTTCAGAATGAGGTAGAGAATCAACGTGACAGAAAGATAAAGTTCTTACGATCAGATCGTGGGGGTGAATATTTAAGTCATGAATTTGGTACGCACTTAAGGAAATGTGGAATCGTTTTACAACTCACGCCGCCTGGAACACCTCAGCGAAATGGTGTGTCCGAACATCGTAATCGCACTCTATTGGATATGGTGCGATCTGTGATGTCACTTATCGATTTACCGCTATCATTTTGGGGATATGCTCTAGAGACAGCTACATTCACTTTAAATAGGGCACCGTCTAAATCCGTTGAGACGACACCGTATGAATTATGGTTTGGGAAGAAACCTAAGTTGTCGTTTCTAAAAGTTTGGGGATGCGATGCTTATGTCAAGAAACTTCAACCTGAGAAGCTCAAACCCAAGTCGGAAAAATGTGTCTTCATAGGATACCCTAAGGAAACCATTGGGTATACTTTCTACTTAAGATCCGAGGGCAAGATCTTTGTTGCCAAGAACGGGTCCTTTCTGGAGAAAGAGTTTCTCTCGAAAGAATTAAGTGGGAGGAAAGTGGAACTTGATGAAGTACAGCCTCTTGAACCGGTGAGTAGCGCAGCTCAGGAAGATGTTCCTGTGGTGCCTGCAACGACAAGAGAGGAGGTTAATGATGATGATTAAGATACTTCGGATCAAGCTCTTACTGAACTTCGAAGGTCTACAAGCACACGTTCCGCACCAGAGTGGTACGGCAACCCTGTCTTAGAAATCATGTTGTTAGACAACGGTGAACCTTCAACTATGAAGAAGCGATGGCGGGCCCAGATTCCAACAAATGGCTTGAAGCCATGCAATCCGAGATAGGATCCATGTATGAAAACAAAGTGTGGACTTTGACAGACTTGCCTGATGATCGTCGAGCAATAGAAAACAAATGGATCTTTAAGAAGAAGACGGACGCGGATGGTAATGTTACCATATATAAAGCTCGACTTATCGCTAAGGGTTATCGACAAGTTCAAAGGATTGACTACGATGAGACATTCTCTCACATAGCGAAGCTGAAGTCCGTCCGAATTATGTTAGCAATTGCCGCATACTATGATTATGAGATATGGCAAATGGACGTCAAAACGGCATTCCTTAACGGTCACCTTAAGGAAGAACTGTATATGATGCAGCCGGAAGGTTTTGTTGACCCTAAGAATGCTAACAAGGTATGCAAGCTCCAGTGCTCCATCTATGGGCTGGTGCAAGCATCTCGGAGTTGGAACATTCGCTTTAATGAGATGATTAAAGCGTTTGGGTTTATGCAGACTTATGGAGAAGCCTGCGTTTACAAGAAAGTGAGTGGGAGCTCTGTAGCATTTCTCATATTATATGTGGATGACATACTCTTGATGGGAAATGATATAGAACTTTTGGACATCATAAAGGCCTACTTGAATAAGTGTTTTTCAATGAAGGACCTTAGAGAAGCTGCTTACATATTAGGCATCAAAATCTATAGAGATAGATCGAGACGCCTCATAGGTAATTCACAAAGCACATACCTTGACAAGATATTGAAGAAGTTCAATATGGATCAGTCCAAGAAGGGGTTCTTGCCTGTGTTGCAAGGTGTGAAATTGAGCTTGGGTCAATGCCTGACCACGTCAGAAGATAAAGAAGAGATGAGCCCCTATGCATCAGCCGTAGGGTCTATCATGTATGCCATGACCTGTACCAGACCTGGTATAAACCTTGCCGTAAGTTTGGTAGGAAGGTACCAAAGTAATCCCGGCAAGGAACACTAGACAGCGGTCAAGAACATCCTTAAGTACCTAAAAAGGACTAAGGACATGTTTCTCGTATATGGAGGTGATGAAGAGCTCGTCGTAAAGGGTTACGTCGACGCTAGCTTTGACACAGATCTAGATGACTCTAAGTCACAAACCGGATACGTGTATATTTTGAATGGTGGGGCAGTAAGCTGGTGCAGTCGCAAGCAGAGCGTTGTGGCGAGATCTACATGTGAAGCGGAGTACATGGCAGCCTCGGAGGCAGCACATGAAGCAATCTGGGTGAAGGAGTTCATCACCGACCTAGGAGTCATACCCAATGCGTCGGGGCCGATTACACTCTTCTGTGACAACACTTGAGCTATTGCACTTGCCAAGGAGCCCAGGTTTCACAATAAGACCAGACACATCAAGCGTCGCTTCAACTCCATCCGTGAAAATGTTCAAGATGGAGACATAGATATTTGTAAAGTACATATGGACCTGAATGTAGCAAATCCGTTGACTAAACCTCTCCCTAGAGCAAAACATGATCAACACCAGGACGCAATGGGTGTTCGATACATCACAATGTAACTAGATTATTGACTCTAGTGCAAGTGGGAGACTGTTGGAAATATGCCCTAGAGGCAATAATAAATGGTTATTATTATATTTCTTTATTCATGATAATTGTCCATTATTCATGCTATAACTGTATTATCCGGAAATCGTAATACACGTGTGAATATATAGACCACAACATGTCCCTAGTAAGCCTCTAGTTGACTAGCTCGTTGATCAACAGATAGTCATGGTTTCCTGACTATGGGCATTGGATGTCGTTGATAACGGGATCACATCATTAGGAGAATGATGTGATGGACAAGACCCAATCCTAAGCATAGCTCGAAGATCGTGTAGTTCGTTTAGCTAGAGCTTTTCCAAGTGTCAAGTATCATTTTCGTAGACCATGAGATTGTGCAACTCCCGGATACCGTAGGAATGCTTTGGGTGTGCCAAACGTCACAACGTAACTGGGTGACTATAAAGGTGCACTACGGGTATCTTCGAAAGTGTCTGTTGGGTTGGCACGAATCGAGACTGGGATTTGTCACTCCGTATGACAGAGAGGTATCTCTGGGCCCACTTGGTAATGCATCATCATAATGAGCTCAATGTGACCAAGTGTCTGGTCACGGGATCATGCATTATGGTACGAGTAAAGTGACTAGAGGGTAGCGAGACTGAACGAGGTATTTGGATACCGACGATCGAGTCTCGGGCAAGTAACATACCGATTGACAAAGGGAATTGTATACGGGATTGATTGAATCCTCGACATCGTGGTTCATCCGATGAGATCATCGAGGAACATGTGGGCACCAACATGGGTATCCAGATCCCGCTGTTGGTTATTGACCGGAGAGGCGTCTCGGTCATGTCTGCATGTCTCCCGAACCCGTAGGGTCTACACACTTAAGGTTCGGTGACGCTAGGGTTGTAGAGATATGAATATGCAGTAATCCAAAAGTTGTTCGGAGTCCTGGATGAGATCCTGGACATCACGAGGAGTTCCGGAATGGTCCGGAGGTGAAGAATTATATATAGGAAGTGTTGTTTCGGCCATCGGGAAAGTTTCGGGGGTCACCGGTATTGTACCGGGACCACCGGAAGGGTCCCGGGGGTCCACCTATCCCGGAGGGCCCCGTGGGCTGAAGTGGGGAGGGGACCAGCCCCTGGTGGGCTGGTGCACCCCCCCTTGGGCCCCCCCTACGCCTAGGGTTGGGAACCCTAGGGGAGGGGGCGCCTCCACTTGCCTTGGGGGGCAAGGCTCCCCCTTGGCCGCTGCCCCCCCTAGGAGATCCCATCTCCTAGGGCCGGCGCCCCCCCCTGGGGACCCTATATAAAGAGGGGGGAGGGAGGGCAGCCGCACCCTTGCACTTGGTGCCTCCCTTCCCCCTTGCTACACCTCTCCCTCCCGCAGATGCTTGGCGAAGCCCTGCCGGATCCCTGCTGCATCCACCACCACGCCGTCGTGCTGCTGGATCTTCATCAACCTCTCCTTCCCCCTTGCTGGATCAAGAAGGAGGAGACGTCATGCTGACCGTACGTGTGTTGAACGCGGAGGTGCCGTCCGTTCGGCGCTAGGATCTCCGGTGATTTGGATCACGTCGTGTACGACTCCCTCAACCCCGTTCTCTTGAACGCTTCCGCTCGCGATCTACAAGGGTATGTAGATGCACTCCTCTCTCTCGTTGCTGGACGAACTCCTAGATTGATCTTGGTGAACGTAGGAAATTTTTTATTTTATGCAACGTTCCCCAACACAGGGGTCATTGGAGGTCGGGGTCAGGGTCGGGGTGTGGTGTCAGGGTGTCGGGGTGTGGTGTCAGGGTGTCGGGGATCGGTGTATCATGCCGGGGTGTCGGGGTGTCGGGGTCTCTTTTTCCTTTTCTCTTCTCTTCTCCTTCTCCTCCTCTCCTCTTTCTTCTTCTTCTCCTCCTCCTCCTCCTCCTCCTCTCCTCTCCTCTTTCTTCTTCTTCTTCTTCTTCTTCTTCTTCTTCTTCTTCTTCTTCTTCTTCTTCTTCTTCTTCTTCTTTCATCTCATCCTCCTCCTACTCCTCCTCTTCTTCTTCTTCTTCTTCTTCTTCTTCTTCTTCTTCTTCTTCTTCTTCTCCTCCTCCTCCTCCTCCTCCTTTTTCCTCTTCTTCTTCTTTTCTTCTTTCTTCTTCTCCCTCCTCCTGTTCCTCCCTCCTCCTCCTCCTTCTACTCTTCTTCTTCTTCTTCTAAACTAAAACTAAAACTAATCTAAAATAAACTAAACTAAAATAAACTAAAACTAGAACTAATCTAAAATAAACTAAACTAAAATTAACTAAAACTAAAACTAAACTAAAACTAAAACTAAACTAAAACTATAACTAAAAAAGAAACTAAACTAAAAGAAACAAAAAGAAACTAATTAAACAAAAAAAGGGGGAAGAGCTCACCTGCAGGAGGAGGCGGCGACACGGTGGAGGGGGAAGCCGGACGGCCGCGGCGGCCGCTGGAGGAGGCGGCGACCCGGTGGAGGGGGAGACCGGACGTCCGCGGCGGGACGGGGCGGGGACGGTCGTGGCACGGCGGCCGACGTGGAAGGGGCGGCGGGGCCGCGGTGGAGGTCGGGGCGCCGCAGGGGAGAGGTGCGGGGCGTGTGGCTACGGCGGACGGGGTCGGTGGCGGCGGAGCGGGTATGGGTGGGGGATGGTGACGGAGGGGAGGGGGTGGAGGGGACGTGGAAGGGGCGGCGGGTCCGTGGTGGAGGTCGGGGCGCCGCAGGGGAGGGGTGCGGGGCGGCTGGCTAAGGTGGACGGGGTCGGCGGCAGCGGCGCGGGTGTGGGTGGGGATGGGAATGAGCGACAGTGAGAGAAGAGAGAGAGGATAGAGGTGGGACGGCCGTTAACGTACCCACCTCTTTGTCGTCTGCCAACGGTCGACAAAGATTCTTTGCCGTCCGCTGGCGGACGGCAAAAAGGTGGGGCCGGTGGGTCGTAGTGGGTTAGACAATAACTGGACCCGCCCACCTCTTTGCCGTCTGCTGGCTGATGGCAAAGATTCTTTGTCGTCAGCCAGCGGACGACAAATAATTGGCTGATGGCAAAGACCTTGTTTGCCATCAGCCACTTCTTTGCCGTCCGTTTTCTTGTGGCTGACAGCAACGACCTTCTTTGCCGTCAGCCAGCAGACGGCAAAGAAGTGGCAGACGGCAAATAAGCTAATTTCAATAGTAATAGGTACCATGCCCCTACTGGCAAAGCTTGCTTGAAGTTGACGTTTGGATGTAGGGATAATTGATGTTCAGGCAAAGACAGCATATGCTCAAAAACGATCGACCCAGAACGGTCTACTAGTAACGCATGCTCAATACTGTCCCACATACCCAGTCTTCTCCAAAGGTTCATTGCATGCATGCATTGGAATAGTAAATGTTGGATATCCTCCGCACCCTGATGGCAGCTCGGGCATGAACCATTGGAGCCAATATGCCTGTTGGTTAGAATAGCCTTTAGTGGGATGATTCCACGTAAAACTCTCCATCCAAAAATTTGAACTTTACGTGGAATTTTAGTTTCCACAGCATACTCCATACTGTCAGAGGCGCCGATCCACTCGGGTTCCCCGACCTATTTGCATTTGCTCTGTAAGTTTGTACCCACTGCAAGTGGTAAGCCGTTCGGACCGAGAAAATCCCTGTTCGATTAGGCTGCCATGCTATGAAATCTTCAAACGCATGCAGGTTGATGGGAATCTGCAGAATCCTTCGAACGTCCACATGAAATACTATATCTCTCACAAGCTCCTCATCCCATGTTTCCATTGTAGGGTCAATCAAGTCACTTACTCTTGATAAAATTGTTTGGTTTCTAGGCGTGACTACCTTCATGTCCGCACTGGAGGGAATCCAGGGGTCCTCCCAAATGTTCACTTGTTCTCCTGTACTGATTCTCCAAATGTATCCTTTCTTGAAGGTCTCCAACTCTCTCAAGATGCTTTGCCATGTGAAGGAAGAACCATTTTTTGGTCTAGCATCTAAAATACTACCACTGGGATAATATTTGGCTTTTAGCACACTTGCCAGTAAGGACTCCGGCTCTGTGATAAGTCTCAAACATTGCTTCTCAAGCATTGCTAGATTAAATGAATATAGATCTCGGAATCCCATCCCTCCACTCTTGGGAATGCAAAGTTTCCACCACGTCATCCAGTGCATTCTTCTATGTTCTTCATCATCCCCCGAACAAAATTAGGCTATGATATATGTGATTTCCTTTCAAATTCCCTTTGGGATACAAAAAACTGACATTGCAAAGACTGGAATGGCTTGTGCCACCGCTTTCAATAATATTTCTTTGCCACCAGTAGAGAGTTGTTTCTCCATCCATCCAAGAATTCTCGCTTTAATTCTTTCAACAAAATGCCTGAAACAATCGCTTTTGTCTGCCCCAACAATGGCCGGAACCCAAGATACTTATCTGATAAAGCTTCTGTGTCTATGTGAAGTATCTGGCTAATTTCTGCTTTTGTAACGACATTGGTATTGGGGCTAAAATTTATACTTGATTTTGCCAGGCTCACCAATGATCCTGAACTTGCACAATAGGTGTCTAGCACTTGCTGTAAGGAAGTTGCATTTAACACATCTGCTCTCATGAGAATTAGTGAGTCATCAGCAAATAAGAGGTGTGATACCGATGGTGCATTTCTGCACACTCTAATCCCATCTATGCCACCAACTTCTTCTTCGTACTGCAAGATACTAGACAAGCCTTCTGCACACAGAAGGAACAAATACAGGGAGAGGGGGTCCCCTTGCCGAATCCCCCTAGAAGGGGTAAAGATGTCGGTTTCCTGAGAATTCAACCGTACCTTGTAGTTTACAGAAGAAACACATGCCATGACCATATCTATCCACAACCTATGGAATCCCAATTTATCCATCATGCTTCTCAGGAAAGTCCACTCCACACGGTCATAAGCCTTGTGCATGTCCAATTTAACTGCACATAGACCTGCCCGCCCTGCCCTTTTGTTTTTAATTTTATGAACACACTCATAAGCAATAAGAATGTTATCTGTGATGAGTCCCTCAGGGACAAAAGCACTCTGAGTTGGAGAAATGATATCAGGTAAAATTACCTTCCGTATAGCAGCAAGCATCTTTGAGATTATTTTATAGAACACATTACACAAACTGATAGGTCTATATTGTGTGATTAACTCAGGTGAGTCAACTTTAGGAATCAGAACTATGGAGGTGTCATTCCATTCCGTAGGGATCTGCCTCTTATTAAGAGCAAACAGTACCTCTCGAGAGATATCTTCTCCTAGAATGTGCCAATATTTTAAAAAAAATATAGCATGTAGACCATCGGGGCCAGGTGCTTTGAGATCACCATATAGACCCCTCTATTCTAAATAAAGTGCAAACGAAGGTTACAGATCAGATGAATGATATGCTTATGGCACCGTATACATTGGAGGATGTCCGTAAAGTAGTTTGCTTATTATCCTGGTTATATGTGAAAAAACAATACACTTTGGAAGATAGAGATATATCCTGGTTTACTTAATATCCAACTTCTTGGTTATATATTTCAAAAAAGGAAATACATCTTAGTCGATCCAGGAAGTTTACTTCATAATCCTGGAAGACAAACATCTTGGAAGACAGAGAAGCTACATATAAACTTCCTGGATATATATATTTACAATAACTTCCTGGATCGATGGGCGGGTACCAATTAACCACGGGATTTCTCGCAAAAAAACAGGGGATAGCTACAGAGATTCCTAGAAACAGGGCGAGCAGGTACAGAACGTCATGGATTTGCTGTTCCCCATCTCAGTCTGAGCCACCTATTTCCTGATGCTTGCTGAAGCCATGGCTGCCGCTGCTCGCTGACGCAAACAGCCCCCTGCCCAGCGCCGCGTACTGCAGCTGCTGCTTGCTTTTGGCTGCCACAAGCAATCGCTGCCCCAGCGGCAACATTGCATTGCTGTCGGTCGCCGCTGTTGCATCCCAATGGTGTCAGAGTTGACGGGGAAACTTTTTCCACGAAACATCTGAGAGAAAATTGGAGGAAGAAAAATTACAGGCAAAACGAGAAAAAAAGGACGCTCTCAACACCATTGGGTGTGAGAGTTGACAAGGAAAAAAGTTCCAGGAAACCTTAGAGAGAAATTTGAGGAACGAAAAAAATTCAAAGTGAAATAACAAGGAAAGAAAAGACGGTCTCAACTCCAAGGATCCTCGCCTAGTCGCTGACCTTCATCCCCGAAGTCTCAGCCTGTGTAGGATCTGCAGTGACCGATTCGTGCTTCCCCCGTACCCGGATCCATCGTTGGGGTCGGTTGGGAGGTCGAATCCGTCGGCGGTTGGAGTTGATGTGGCAGCGGAGCTTCGTCCGAAGCGCCGGCGACGGGCGGGTGGCGTTGGAGGCGGGCCACAGCAGCGTGGGGCAGAGCAGGATGGTGGCTCGCTGGGGCAGACAGAGAGGGACAGATAGGGACGATTGTAGATGGACAAGATATGGGCTGTGCAATCTCGATGTATTGATCGGTGCACCAGGCACGTATATATAAGTACATAGGTGGGCCACAACCTCAACTATACAAAAGAAACAGGAGGTGGGCCCTACACACAAATATACACGTACACAATATACTCAACACCACCCCCCCCCCCCCCACCGCAGTCGAAGCGGCGCCAGTGATGCAGAGACTGGAACGGAAGTCCTCGAAGGTAGAAGTCGGCAGTCCCTTCGTCATCACATCGGCAAACTACTGAGCGGTCGGCACATGGAGAACCCGCATACGTCCAAGACCCACCTGCTCGCGCACAAAGTGAATGTCCAGCTCGATGTGTTTAGTCCGGCGATGATGAAAGGGGTTGGCGGAGAGGTACACCACAGAGACATTGTCACAATAGACAACTGTAGCCTGGGAGACGTCGTGATGCAGCTCCTGAAGTAACTGTCGTAGCCAGGTGCACTCGGCCACAGCGTTGGCCACAGCTCGGTACTCAGCCTCCACGCTAGAGCGCGAAACCGTGGGTTGTCGCTTGGACGACCACGAGACGAGTGAAGGACCGAGGTATACGCAGTAGCCAGAGGTGGACCGACAAGTATCTGGGCAGCCAGCCCAGTCTGCATCGGAGTAGGCCACCATCTCCAGAGAAGTGGATGCCGTGAGTGTCAACCCAAGGGTCATCGTGCCGCGGATGTAGCGAAGGATCCGCTTCATGAGAGTCCAATGAGAGTCACGGGGGGCGTGCATGTAGAGACACACCTGCTGTACAGCATACTGAAGATCCGGTCTGGTGAGAGTCAAATACTGTAGACCGCCGACAATAGACCGGTAGAAAGGAGCATCCGACGCAGGCGAGCCCTCAAGGGCAGAGACCTTGGCCTTCGTGTCAACAGGAATAGCAACCGGATGATAGTTGAGCATGCCAGCACGCTCAAGAAGCTCATGTGCATACTTCTGCTAATGAAGAAAGAAACCGTCCGGACGACGAACGACCTCAATGCCAAGGAAATAATGTAGAGCACCCAGGTCCTTGATAGCAAACTCGTCACGCAGCCGGAGAGTGATTTGCTGAAGAACAGCTGCGGAGGAGGCTGTTAGGATAATGTCATCGATGTAAAGCAGCGAGTATGCAGTCGTGTCACCGTGGCGATAGACAAACAGTGAGGCGTCCGAGCGAGTGACGCTGAAGCCTAGTGTCTGAAGAAACCCGGCGATCCGCTGGTACCAGGCACGGGGTGCCTGCTTGAGCCCGTAAAGAGAGCGGGACAGCAGACACACATGGCCGGGAAGTGAGGCGTCGACGAAACCGGTGGGTTGCTCACAATATACCTGCTCCTCAAGATGGCCATGGAGAAAAGCGTTGGAGACATCCATCTGGTGAACAGGCCAGCCGCGGGAGACAGCGAGCTGGAGGACGGTGCGGATCGTGCCCGGTTTTTCAACCGGGGCAAACCTCTCAGTGAAGTCCACTCCAGCGCGCTGGCGAAAACCCCGGACCACCCAGCGAGCCTTGTAGCGCTCGAGAGTACCATCCGAGCGGGTCTTATGGTGAAAGACCCACTTGCCGGTGATGACGTTGGCGCGAGGAGGCCGGGGAACCAGGGTCCAGGTGCGGTTCCGTTGAATAGTATCGAACTCTTCCTGCATCCCCGCAAGCCAGTGAGGATCACGGAGGGCGGCGCGAGCGGATGCGGGAATGGGCGACGGCTCCGCGACGGAGGCGGCGAGGACGTACTCGTCGCTCGAGTACCGAAGGCTCGGACGATGAACGCCAGTACGAGCGCGGGTGACTGGGCCGGGTGGCGCCGCCGGAGCCACCGGCGTCGGGGCCGGCGAAGCGGCCGGCGTTGTGGCCAGCGAGGTAGCCGGCGTCGGGGCTGGTGAGGGGGCCGGTGTCGGAGCCGGCGAGGGGGCCGGCGTCAGGGCCGGCGAGGCGGCTGGCGTCGATGCCGCGGAGGAGGCGGCCGAGCCTGCAGCGCTTGATCCCGCGGCACCCGAGTCGCGGGCGGCGGGTGAAGGCGGGGCGCCGGCTGCACCGTCAGAGACGGCCGAGGAGGCCGAGGGGGCGGGCGCCGGCATGAGGGCGCGGGGACCGTCCACCTAACGAGGTCGTCGAAGGGCCGCCGGTGGCCGGTGGTGACGAGATGACAAGGGGTACCTGCTGCTGAAATGGAAACACCATCTCATCAAAGTAAACGTGTCGGGAGGTGAAAACACGATGGGAGACGGGATCATAGCAGCGATAGCCCATGGTGTTAGGTGGGTAGCCAAGAAAGATGCAGGCGACGGAGCGGGGTGCGAGCTTATGAGGCGCAGTGGCGGCGATGCTAGGGTAGCAAAGGCAGCCGAAGATGCGAAGCCCATCATAAGAGGGGGGTGCACCGAAGAGAAGATGATGAGGTGTAAAGTTCCCGCGAGTACGACATGGACAGATGTTGATGAGGAGAGAAGCGATGGCGAGAGCATCAGGCCAAAAGCGCGGAGGCACATTGGCATGAAAGAGAAGAGTCCTAACGCAGTCATTGAGAGTGAGAAGGATGCGCTCAGCACGACCATTCTGTTGCGATGTGTACGGGCAAGTGAGATGAAAAATCGTGCCATGTGTGGTGAGAAGATTACGAACAGCGATGTTGTCAAACTCCTTCCCGTTATCTGTCTGCAATGCAAGAATGGGACGACCAAACTGCGTGAGAACATAAGAATAGAAAGCGGCGAGAGTGGATATAACATCCGACTTGCAGCGCAACGGGAAGGTCCACACATAATGCGAAAAAACGTCAAGTATGACAAGATAATAAAGAAAGCCCGTATTACTTGCAACAGGAGATGTCCAAACATCACTATGAATTAACTCGAACGGGTACGATGCAACAAAAGAAGAAGCCCTAAACGGAAGACGAGCATGTTTGCCGAGGCGACATGCATGACACGAGTGATCCTCATTCTTATTACACCTGAAAGAAAAACTCCGAAGTATGTGGCGATGGGTGGCAGGATTAGGATGACCCAAGAGAGCATGCCAAAGATCCACTCCGGTGGCGAGAGCGACAGGGGTGGCGGAAGTGGTGGAGGTGGCGGAGTGAACCGGGTAGAGCTCGTCGGGGCTGTCACATCGGTGGAGCACCATCCGCGTGCGAGCGTCCTTAACAAGAAAACCACATTCGTCAAATTCAACGGTAACCGGATTTTCATGTGTAAGAGAACGAACAGAAACAAGACTTTTAATAAGTTCAAGAGAAACTAGAATATTAGACATGGATATAGGAGTGGAGTTAGACGGAAAATATGTATGACCAATATGGGTGATGGGAAGGGAAGAGCCGTCACCGACGGTGATGCGGTTGGAGGTGTGGACAGGATGGGCGGTGTGGAGGTTACCGGGGTACGCCGCCATGTGAGCGGTGGCGCCACTGTCCATGCACCAATCGCCACCGCCGGTGTAGCTGGACGGGGAAGGAGCGTTGTGGAGAGCCGCCAGGAGGGCCGGGTCCCACGGTGCCGGCGGGAGAGGCGGTGCAGCCGTCAGGGGCAGCAGCGGCGGCCCACCTGGTGGCGGCTGTTGGCTGTAGGGCGCCGCGTAGGGCTACGGCGCGGCGTAGTACGCCTGGTGTGGCTGAGGCCGGGTGTCAAGAAGGCCCGGGGCAGGGGCCCGAGGAACCGGCATGGAGTAGGCGTGGACAATGCCGGTCCATGGGTTCTGGCCGGCGTACCACGGGGTCGGCTGAGGGGCCTGCTGCGGCGGGCGGGGCGCTCCTCCCTGAGCACTGGCGCCCCCTACTTGCAGCCGCCACAACGACCACCGCGACGACCCCACCCCCCGTTGGCCGCCGGTTGGGGCGGCGGGAAGAGGGCGGCCGGTGCGGGCGGGAACCTGGGCAGGAAGGCGGGCGCCGCCGGCTGTGGCGGCGTCGGGCGTGGTGGTGGCGGGGCCGAACCCCCGCGGGTGCCTGCGACGAGGGCGGTGTGGGTGTCGCGAGTCCGCGCCACTCACATCCGGCACTCCTCCAACTTGAGGTACGCGACCACCTTGGCGAAGGTGGGCTCCGGGATGAGGGTGTGGTTGGAGGCGGCGTTCCCGAAGTCCTCGTTGAGGCCGCCGGAGAGGGTGCTGATGAGGAGATCGTCGCTGATCTTTTCCCCGAGATCATGGAGCTCATCGGCGAGCTTCTTCAGGCGCATGCAAAAATCATCGATGGATGAGTCAAGTTGCTGGCACCCGTAAAACTCACCATAGAGCAGGACCTTGCGCTGCAGCCGATTGTCGGTGAAGAGGCCGTTGAGCTTGGTCCAGACCGCATAGGCGTCGTCCTCGTCGTTCACCATAGTGTGGAAGAGGTCGCTGGAGATGGTGAGGTAGAACAAGCGGATGATGGTGGCGTCGAGGATCATCCACTCCTCGTCGTTGATCATGAGCGCCGAGTCCACGGTGCCGTCCACGTGGCCGTGCAGGAGGTACTCATGGAACACAAGCGAGAAATACCGCTTCCAAGCAGAGTAGGAGGCGGTGGTGTGATCAAGCTTGACCGGAACACGCTCGTGGATGTTGAGGTCACGGACGAGAGTGACATCGGGACCGGCAAACGGGTTGGAAACGGTGGACGAGGAGGAGCTCATGGCTAGGGTTCGGCGCGGGTGGACGGAGACGGGGTGCGGGTGCGGCGCGGGTGGGAGAGGAGCGGGAGGTTAGCGGGGCGGGTGGGAGGGGAGGGAGGGGTGCGGCGCGGGTGGGGTGATGGTGCGGGTGAGGTTGGCGGAAGCGGCAGCCCGCGGCGGCGGCGGCCTTGGAGAGAGGCGGCGGCGGCGAGCGAGGTGGTGGGAGAGGCGGCGGTGACCAGCGGCGGCGGTGGCGACTGGAAGGAGGGTGGCGGCGGCGGCGGCTGGTGACGGCGGTGGGGAGGAGCGGCGGAGGCAGCGCGGAGGCGCGGCGGCGGCGGCTAGGGTTAGGATCGTGTTGCGATAGATACCATGTAGAAGGACAAGATATGGGCTGTGCAATCTCGATGTATTGATCGGTGCGCCATGCACGTATATATAAGTACATAGGTGGGCCACAACCTCAACTATACAAAGGAAACAGGAGGTGGGCCCTACACATAAATATACACGTACACAATATACTCAACAACGATGGTTCAAGGAGGAGCGAAGAGAGAAAGAGTAGATGGGTTTGGGAAGGAAATATCTAGCCACATACACGAGAGAGAGAGGAGCGGGCCAAGTTAATGTAGACACTGTTTGCAGGCTGGAGTACAGGAGCGGCCCAATTAATGCCCCTCAATACAGGCCTATACGCTGCCAACTAATTAAGTGGTAATAAAGGATACATAACTGAATACAAAGTGTATACATTCAATGTTAGTAATCTTGATGCGGGTATAGGGTTTGGATGTAAGGGGGTGGAGCACCAAGGTGCTCCTATGCAATTACCGTTAGTCCAGTCCTTATGCTTTATGTTATTTTACTTGAACTTGTTCAATATCCCAGCATTAGTAAAACAATTTGCCATACATTGGTACTACTAAGATAGACTTGATATAGAGGCCCCTCTGTAAGTGCATCTAGTGCCCCTTAGTGATTTTGGTGTATTGAAGACTTATAGGTTAAGTAACTGATGAGTTTGTGAGTGTACACAGGTCTATAAGTCTATGAGGAGTTTGATATTTACAGAGAAAGTCGACCCCTAAAAATGAAGTTCTTCGACTAAAGACTTTGACATTCTGAAGACTTTCTGAAGACTTTGAAAGTGAAGAAATTGGTGTGACCTTGAAGACTTGATATTCATTCGAGGAATATGAAGCGTGAAGACTTTTGTTTTCGTAGTTTCATTTTCTCTTTCTTGAGTCATAGGAAACACCGTACTGTTAAAGGGGGTCGAGGAAATACTAAGGAAAAATTTCCATGTGATGCTCAACTCAAAATCCTACACCTACCAATCCCTTCGAGTGAAGCCATTGGAAATCTCATACAGTTCAGTCAATTTCTTCAGTGACAGAGACGCAGTTCTTCTGGTCACTGAGGACTTTGCTCTGACTGAGGAGTTAGGAATTCGCCAGTGCGAATTGCCTACACAGTGAGGAACATGATAGCCCTGAGGAATTTGAGAGTCAAATTTCCGACCGTTGCTGTGCTGCGCGCCGGCTGTCCAAAATATCTTATCCACCTAACGGTCATATCATTGAAGGGCATTTATGTCTTATCATGTCGGGCTGCTCCCTAGGCTATAAATAGCCGCCCCCTACAACCACTAGCTGGTTGGCTGCTCCGAGAGAACTTGACACTTGTCATCTGAGAGCAACCCATCCTCCGAGGACTTTGAGCGAAAATCATCAAGTGAGGAAAATCCAAAACCAAACCCCCACAAACCCAAAGTGATTGAGCATCACTGAAGAAATTGATCATGCATGGATCCGACGCTTGTTACCTTTGAAGACTGTGCTTCTTCCAGACGGTTAGGCGTCAAGGTCTAGAGCATCCAAGAGGAATTGTGGATCGCCGAGTGACCAAGTCTGTGAAGGTTTGGAAGTCATTTGAAGACTTACCACGAGTGATTGGACGAGGCCTGCGTGGTCTTAGTTCAAGGAGAATACGGTGAGGACTGGGTGTCCTGAGTTGCGGCTCAGAGACTGGGTGTCCGGGACTGTGTGTCCTCGAGTTTAAATACTCAGCCGCTCCAACCAGACGTACAACTGAGACAGCAGTTGGAACTGGTTTACCAAATCATTGTCTTCACCAACTGACTGGTTCTATTTCCTCAACTCTTTCATTTCCTCATTACTGTGTTGAATGTTTTTCATATCTGTGTTTGAAGACTTTGACTGAAGACTTTCACAAATTCCTCAGTTCAATTTCTTCAGTCTGTTTGTCTTCATCTTGTTATCCTGTTTTTACGCTTTCTGTACTCAGTGCTAGTCCTCATTTCATCATGATGACTATTTTTGTATCCTGTTATATTTACTTCTGAGTACTTATTCCGCTGCAAGTAGTTCTTCTCTAAGGAATTTCCTCACCAGCAAATTCCTCAGTGAAGAATTCATAAAAATCGCCTATTCACCCCCCCTCTAGTCGATATAACGCACTTTCAATTGGTATCAGAGCAAGGTACTCCCTTGTTCTGTGTGATTTTGGTTTAACTGCCTGGAGTTTTAGTTATGTCGACCGCAGGTATGATCAAGGTCTCGGCTGGGTGTCCTACCTTTGATGGAACGGACTACCCCTACTGGAAGAACAAGATGCGAATGCATCTTGAGGCAATTGATAACGATCTCTGGTATGTTGTGGAAAATGGTGTCCCCTCTGTCACTCCCACACTGAACGCTACCGATGTGAAGAGATTCAAACAACTTGACTCTCAAGCGAAGAATATCATATGTGGTCATCTGAGCAAAGGACGGTGTGGAAGAGTGAGTGCTTTGGAAACTGCTAAGCTTATCTGGGATAGGCTGTCCAAAGTAAATGAAGGAGTTTCAACTCAGCATGACTCTCGAGTTGATGTTCTTCGGAATCTCTTCAACCGCTTCAAAAGACTCGACAATGAGAATGTCCAACAAACCTTTGATCGCCTCACTGACATCTCAAATGAGCTTCAAGCCCTCGGTGCCACTGACATCACTGATCATGAAGTTGTGAAGAAATTGCTGAGATCGCTTGATTCCTCATTTGATACTCTAGGACTGATGATACAAGAACGTGCTGACTACAAGTCACTTGATCCTGCTGATATCCTCGAAAGGCTAAACACTCATGAGTTCCAGCTTGCTGAAAAGAGAGATCTCTATGGCTCAAACTATGGCAAACCACGTGCCCTGAAGGCTAAGGTTGTGTCTATCTCTGAATGTGAGGATTCTGGTAGTAGCCTTGGTGATCCTGAAGAACTGAGCCAGGATCTAGCACTGCTTGTGAAGAAATTCCAGAAGTTCACAAGACGTGGTCGCTTTGGAAAATCCTCAAGAGGCAATGATTCCACATCCAGTGACTACAAGAGAAGGCTTTGCCACAAATGCAAGAAGCCTGGTCACTATATTCAAGATTGTCCTCAGTGGGAAAAGGAAATGAAGAAGAAGAAATACAAGGATTACAGTTCTGGTGATGCAAAGAAGAAGAAGAAATCGTCAAAATCTTCGTCATCAAAATCCTCAAAGTCTTCATCTCACAAGAAGAGCAGCTCCAAGAAGGCTCGGGCATTCATTGGCAAGGAAATGGACTCTGAAGCTGAATCTGAGGAAAATGATGAAGAGGAGGCGTCTGAAGATTCTGAGTCTGGTGTGGCGAGTCTGGCCGTTGCTACTGCTTTCGTCAGCAAGTCCATCTTCAACATTGAACAAACTGACTACACCGACAAGCCTGATGAAGATAATGATGGCTACGCTCCCACCTATTGCTTCATGGCAAAAGGAGCTAAGGTACTCAAATACAACTCCTCTGACTCTAGTGAAAATGAATCTGATGAGGATCTCAAGCCCAGCTACTCTAAACTTGCTAAAATTGCTGTGAAACAACAACGGGCTCTTGAAAAGGTTCAAAACATGCTAGATAAAAGTGATGATATGTTGGGTGAAGAAATGGATCGCACTAAAGCCTTGACTGAAAATCTTCAGAGACTTCAGTCTAGGTATGATAACCTTCAAGGTCATCATAACTCTCTCTTGTCTGATCATGAGAAACTTTCTTATGAATTTCTTCAAGAAAAGCAAGATCATGAGAAGCTTTCTCTTGAAGCTCTTCAAAGAAAGGAAGATCTTGAAAAGCTAAGAGTGTGTTATGAAGATCTTCAGAAGGAGCGCGATTCATTACTAGCTCAACAAATCAGCGCTTCTCAGGAAGAATTTGTTCCTCCATGCTTAAAGTGCATTGAACGTGAATCTGCTAATTCTTCACCTGAATGTTCAAATGCTTCAACTGTTACAAATTCTTCATCTGCCTCTGCTATCACTAATTCCTCATCTGAGGACATTGCTAGTATCACTGACAATGCAGGGCTGAAGGAATTGTACATGACAGACATGTACAAAAGCCTCAAAGGGCATCAGACACTTTGTGATGTGCTCAAAAAGCAGATCCTCAACACAAACCCTAGGAAAGAGGGTATTTCCTTTGAGAGGAAACTCAATGCCGATGGAACATATTGGAAGCCTGAGCAGTACCCCAAAACCTCATGGGTTGCTGCAAAGGGACCTCCAGTTGATCCATCTAACTTATCTGGCTTTACATGTGAATCTTCACATTCTTCTGATGAGTCATTTGACTCCAACTATAAACTGTTCAAAAATCAGAATGGTGAAGTATTTGCTAGATATGTTGGCACTAACTGCAGGAACGGTTCCCCCATGAAAAAAATCTGGGTTCCCAAAAGTTGTGTTGAAAGTCTTCAGGTGAATGTCCTCACGACACCACCCGTGAAGAACAGGAACCCCAGATCAAATTCTTCATATGGACCAAATTCTTCACATGGATCAAAGTCCTCATATGATTATCATCGTGCTAACAACTCTGTATCGCAGGGTAGAGCTAAGGGCTATTAATATGTGCATTATTCTTCAAACCATTATGTTCATAAGTCCTCGAAGAATTACTCTTCTTATTCATATGCTTACCCTAACCCCTCTTATGCTAAGCGAAATGGTTTGGCATCTTTGCCACCTTTCTCACATGGTGCTCGCAGGATGATGAACTCTTTGCCACCCCTCCAGATGTGGGTGGTGAAGAAAAAGAACTAATCTCTTCTGCAGGGTCAGGTCTCCAGACGTGCCTTAACGTCTGAAGAATTTGCTGGGGACCTGACGAAAATGCCTGAAAGGACGCAGGCGAATCATGATGAAATGAACTTTCATTTCACACGTCCTCATACTGCTATATCTGTTTACTGCTTGATGAAATTCATCTGATGAACTTGATATCATATTCTTCACTGATGAAGCATATGAGATTGTAAGCTACACTAATTCATCCGTAGGATGATCAACCCAAAACCACTGAATGGGTCCTCGATAGTGGATGTACAAATCACATGACTGGTGACAAGAATCTATTGATGGATGCTCCCTTATCACCATCACCTCTGAAGCATATCATCTTTGCTGACAAAGGCAAAAGTCAGGTATTGGGTCTTGGTAAGGTTCCTATCTCTAAGGATAAGCACATGGACAAAGTCATGCTTGTTGAGTCCATAGGATACAATCTCATGTCAGTCTCAATGCTTTGTGATCTTGATATGGTTGTTGTCTTCGGCAAATATCGCTGTGTTGTGATTATGGAAGCTGACAATTCCAAAGTCTTCGAAGGCTTTAGGAGAGGAGATCTGTATATTGTTGATTTCTCTACAGGACCACAACCAGCCGTGTGTCTACTTGCAAAAGCTTCAGAAGGCTGGGTATGGCATCGACGACTTGGTCATGCAGGCATGAGGAATCTGAACACGCTTGCGAAGAAGAAGCATGTCATTGGCATTGAGAATGTCAAATTCCTCAAGGATCACTTATGCGGAGCATGTGAAGCCAGAAAAATGACCAAGGCCAAGCATCCAGCGAAGACTATCATGACCACTACCCGTCCATTCCAATTTCTTCACATGGACCTCTTCGGACCTAATCATTATTCAGCAGTCACTAATGATGCATCTTTATATGGTTTTGTCATTGTTGATGATTATTCTCGATATACATGGGTACACATTGTTACTTACAAACATGAAGTGCAGGAAGTCTTCAAACGATTTTCCTCGAGGGCTTCAACCAACTTTGGTGTGAAGATCAAGCATACCAGAAGTGACAATGGAACTGAGTTCAAGAATTCTGGTCTTGATGCTTATCTTGATGAACTTAGTATTACTCATGAGTTATCTGCTCCCTATACTCCTCAGCAGAATGGCGTCGTGGAGCGCAAGAACAGAACTCTTGTTGAGATGGCTCGCACTATGCTTGATGAATACAAAACGCCTCAGCGTTTTTGGATTGATGCAATTGATACTGCTTGCCACATCATCAACAGAGTATATCTTCACAAATTCTTCAAGAAGACTGCCTATGAACTCCTCACTGAGAAGAAACCCAATGTGAGTTATTTCAAAGTCTTCAGTGCTAAATGTTGGATTAGAGATCCTCACGACAACTCTAAATTTGCACCGAAAGCACATGAAGGTTTTATGCTTGGTTACGGAAAGGACTCACACACCTACAGAGTCTTCAACATTGTTCTACACAAGATTGTTGACACTGTAGATGTGCGGTTCGATGAAACTAATGGCTCGCAATGAGAGCACCTACCTTCTGTGTTAGATGAACCAGCACCTGAAGATGCTATCGAGCTCAAGGCAACTGAGGATGTCATTCCGACTGAAGAATCTGCTGAAGAATTCATTCCTGTTCATGAAGAATGTCGAACTGATGCACCTGAAGAACATGATGAAGAAAATGGTGCTGAAGAAAGTGCTGATCAAAATCCTCAGCGACAACCAACTCATCCACGCGTTGCAAAAGAAGTGCAAGTGGAGAAGATCATCGATGACATTAGCGCACCAGGTCCTCTCACACGCTCAAAAGCCTCACACTTATCTAACTTTTGTGGGCACTATGCTTTTGTCTCTATCACAGAGCCCACTAAGGTAGATGAAGCATTTCTGGAGCCGGAGTGGATTCAGGCTATGCAAGAAGAATTACATCAGTTCGAGCTGAACAATGTCTGGGAATTGGTCAATCGCCCAGATCCTCGCAAGCATAATATCATTGGCACAAAGTGGATCTACCGCAACAAGCAAGATGAAAATGGCCTTGTGGTGAGGAATAAGGCACGACTAGTAGCTCAAGGCTACACACAGGTTGAAGGAATTGATTTCGATGAAACTTTTGCACCTGTTGCTAGACTTGAAGCTATTCGCATTTTACTTGCCTATGCTAACCATCATGATATCATCTTATATCAAATGGATGTGAAAAGTGCATTCCTCAATGGTAAGCTTGAGGAAGAAGTATATGTTGCTCAACCCCCAGGTTTTGAAGATCCCAAGAATCCTGACAAAGTCTTCAGACTCAATAAGGCTCTCTATGGCCTCAAGCAAGCCCCTCGGGCGTGGTATGATACATTGAAGGAATTCTTCATGAAAAATGGCTTCACACCCGGTTCACTCGACCCTACTCTCTTTACTAAATCATATGATGGTGAACTGTTTGTGTGCCAAATATATGTTGATGATATTATCTTTGGCTGTACTAACCAACGTTATATTGATGAATTTGCCTATATGATGAGTGAAGAATATCAAATGTCTATGATGGGAGAGTTGAAATTCTTCTTAGGTCTTCAAATTCGTCAGCAGCGCAATGGCATATTCATATCTCAGGAGAAATACCTCAAGGATGTACTGAGGAAATTCGGCATGCAAGATTGCAAAGGCGTCAAAATTCCTATGCCCACAAATGGCCATCTATGCACTGATGAAAATGGTATTAACTTCGATCACAAGGTATACCGCTCCATGATTGGTTCCTTATTGTACTTATGTGCATCTAGGCCAGATATAATGCTTAGTGTTTGCATGTGTGCCCGATTTCAAGCTGCACCGAAGGAATCACACCATAAGGCTGTGAAGCATATTCTTCGATATCTAGCTCACATACCAACACTAGGATTATGGTACCCCAAGGGCTCTGCTTTTGATCTCATTGGATATTCTGACTCTGACTATGCTGGTGATCATGTGGACGCAAGTCAACATCTGGCACTTGTCATTTCCTCGGACGATCTTTGGTCTGTTGGTCCTGGAAGAAACAGAACTGCATATCACTGTCTACTGCTGAAGCTGAATACATTACTGCTGGCTCATGCTGTGCTCAACTGCTTTGGATGAAGCAAACCCTCAAGGACTATGGCGTCAACGTGAAGAATGTGCCTCTCCTCTGCGACAATGAGAGTGCCATCAAGATTGCTCACAACCCAGTTCAGCACTCGAAGACTAAGCACATCCAGATTCGTCATCATTTTCTTCGTGATCATGTGTTGAAGGGCGATATCTCCATCGAGCATGTGAAGACTGAAGAACAGCTAGCTGATATCTTCACTAAGCCCTTGGATGAGAAGAGATTTAGCAAGTTGCGGTGTGAGCTAAATATCTTAGAATCTTCGAATGTTCTTTGAAAAGGACACACATCCTAACCCTTATGCAGAATTGATGACTTAGATGTGCAACACATGAAGAAACATTTTTCTTCAATCAATGAAGAATAACACTCTAAGTGTGAAGAAATTAATGAAGAATTTGATTCTCAGAACCCTACGACAATTGTACGCGGTGTCTGAAATCATCATTCTTATACGGTGGGTTACGCCACCACAAAAGTTGAAAATCTTCAATTTGAGTTTTTCCTCATTTTTGAAATTCTTCAGTCTTACAAATTCTTCAACTTTGCAAAATCTTCAATGTTTCCGTCGTTTTTCTTCATTGGCTATATATATATGTGAGTTTATGTCCTCTACAGCATTCACTTATTGCTATTTCTTCAAGTTGCGATTTCTGCTAAGTGAATGTGATCGGACCCTTCCCCCTCTATGCTATACTCAACCCAATCTATTCACAAATTCTTCATGTGCGTTCTGATTGAAACTCGTTCAAAGTCTTCACTGTGTCCTTGTCAGCTGAAGAAATTGCGAACGAAATTTTTAAAACAAATCTTATCCAGATTTTCGGTTTTACCGCTCAAACCGTTCCGCATCCCACGATGCATTAGTTTATTCACCCACGATCTTACACGATCTCATCTGCACAGTATGTGGGTGACACATGTCGCGTGAAGAAGAAAGGGCAGGGGCATGTTCGTCCCAAAATCTTCGGGCGAACAGTTTTTACCGTAGCTATAAATACCCCTCTCCCTTCCTTACTTCATTTACTCCGCTCGGTCGCTGTCTCTCGCTCGAGCTCTCCTCAAACCCTAGCGCCGCCGCTACTCCATCGCCGTCGGTGAGGAAGAGCTTCACTGCCTCGACCTCGTCGCCGTCGTACTCGCGCCGGCTGCGGATATCTTCACTCCGCCGCCGCCGTAGCTGTCTCCCTCTGCCAAGTTAGGGCGTGGGAGATCTAACTTGACGAACTTCACCACGGTTCATCTCTGTTCGTCGTGTTCTTTAGTTCGGGTAATTAAAAGTCACTTTTATTACTCGCTTTGATTCTCAAATTTCTCTGAAAATCTTCAAAGGTGTTTTATTTTTCAAATCTTCACATATGAACACCTCACACACTATATGCTCTTGATTCATCTCTCTAAGCACTCATTTCTTCAAGATTCCTCAATTGTGCGGATTTTCGATCTGTACAACTCTGGAACCTAAGACAAGAACGCTTAGTGAAATTCCTCAAGGCTCAACTGGTCAAATTCCTCAAAACCTGTCTTTTTGAAAAATATTCTGAGAACGCATATGACCTCTCCAAATTCCTCGCACCTACACTCTGTTCACAGGTACTCATGTCTGCTGCTGAATCACTAGGTTCTCATCAACTTAACTCATTTGCAGCGTTCCTCGAAGAAAAACTGCATACTTCTTCAGATTGTTCAATTGTTCAAATTCCTCATCTAAAGAAAATGGCAGAAGGCAAGAGACTGCAGAAAGGAGGAAAGAAACCGGAGGTCATGACTGCCTTCGAGATCCCTGATGAAATATACAAAGATTATTGCACACCTGATGAAGCCAAGTTTGGCAAAGAGAACAAAAATCAGCGCAAAGTGCGCATTCAGAGGATAGAACGAAGATGGGCACGAGAATGGAGGGAATATCGCTATGTTACTCCCAAGTACATGAAGAAATTCGCCTTAAACCCTCCATGCCCAAGAGCTCCATTGGCACCTGGCCAAGTCGCTGATCCCACCAGCATCAAGCGTGGTGAAGACTTTCCTGAAGAATGGTCTAGGCGTCAAGCAAAACTGGCAAGACAGGCCAAGGAGGCGGTGAGGAAATTCAATGAGGATTCTGCTGCTGCTGCTGCCGCTGAGACCTCGGTCAAGCCGAGGAAATCAATGCCGAAGAAGCCTGCTCGCAAGCCAAGTGCTTCACCATCAGCGCCCTCACGGCCAAGCTCCTCAGCTGCGCCCTCACGGCAAATTCCTCAGACTACTGCTGCTCCATCAAAATCCTCAGCAGCTCCCTCCAAGTCCTCAACTCCTGTGCATCTGGCTACATGTCAAAGGACTCAGGGTTTCTCAATTGCTTCTGGTGTCTCAGCAAGTTCCTCAGCTGCACCAATGTCCTCATCAGGCCCCACTCTGCTGAAGACAAAAGCAACAGCTAGACGCGGTCCTCGGCCAAGTCCAAGAAAGAAACAGGTTGCTTTCCAAGTGCCCTCTGATGACGAGGCTTCTGATGAAGAACTTGCAGAAATCATCAGAGACAGACTAGCAAAGGCCGCTAGAGCCAAAGGAACAACTGTGCCTCTGCTTTTGGATCCGAAGAAGATCCTTGACTTCATCGACTTATGGCATCAGGATCCAAACACTCCAATGCCTGATCTGCCTCTGACTCCTGGTCAAAGTCATATGCTGACCCATTTCATCTCTGAAGAGAAATGGAAGTTTGAAAAGGCTCGTGAGATAAAGAGAGCACAAGCCAGAAAGGAGAAGCTTCTGAAGAAGAACATCGTCAACCTGACTCCTGAAGAACTTCTCAAAGCTCAATCTGAAATCCAAGCCCTCAGCAAAGATTTCGATGCTTACAATGCTGATTGGCAAGGAGCCAAAGTGAGATTCGTCAATTTGACGAAGAAAATGACAGCTGTTGCAGCCCCATCGCAACAAGAAAATCCTCAGGCTGCAGACTCTGCTCAGCCTGCTGAAGAACATGCCAGCACTGCTGATGACTTTCAGCCTGCTGATGAGAATACAAGTTCCAGGGCTAATGAAATTCCCAGGGCATCCACTAGTGGTGCGCCTGAAGAAACTGAAGAGATCAGGGCAACTGCACCAGTTGCGCCTGAAGAAAATGAACCACAATCCTCAGCTCCTCCTGCGCCAACACCAACTCCAATTCTTCCTTCTGCTTATGAAGTGAAGAAGACAAAGGCTGCAGAGCGAGCTGCAGTGAAGAAGAGGAAGGCATCAGCTGCGTCAAATTCTTCGGCCGCGAAGAAAATGAAGCCAATGACCATCTCGCTTGAAAATCCTATTGATGTTGTTCCCATTTCCTCCATGTCGTCTAAGGAAATTGTTCCTTATGGAGAAGACTACAAGATCCCAAGCGGAATTGATGAAGAAAATCACTCTGTTGCTACCTCAGAACAGTTTGATGAAGAAATTGAAGTGGAAGCATTCCCTTCACCGCCAGTCGTTTCCTCACCCATGCCTCAGTTCACAGCTGAAGAGGCTGGTGTTGAGGAAATTGAAAAAGAAGAAGAAGATGTGGATATTAGATGCACTACACCAGTGATGAACGATGACTTTTGGGAAAGTCAGCATCCCAATACTCCTCTCTTCACCCCCATTGAACAAATTCCTCAGTCCCCGGCTACAACTGTTCAAATGGGCTCTGAAGAAACTCATCCCACATCGTCTGTTCATGAAGAAATTCCAGCCGCT
This sequence comes from Triticum timopheevii, assembly GCA_963921465.1. NCBI lineage: Eukaryota > Viridiplantae > Streptophyta > Magnoliopsida > Poales > Poaceae > Triticum > Triticum timopheevii. The sequence continues at coordinate 62,617,329 of OY997270.1, read as the reverse complement.
AGTGCTGAAGAACCTGCTGCTGATCCCCAAACTGCACAAGAAGAGGAACCAGAAATTCCTCAGCCTGAAGCACCTGAGATCGCGATTTCTGAGGTTGTGCTGCAAATCACTGACATCCCTCTGCCCAAACCGAAGAATCCGTTCTCAAGCAAGCAAAAATTCAAGGCTGAAGACTTCTTTTCTGAGCATGTGTTCTTCACTGATTACAATCCATATGACTCTGCTCGCATAAGTAAAAGACGTTTCTGGACTGCTACTCAAGCCAACTTCTATTCCTCAGTGCTCTTTGACAAGGACAAAATCTTTGATCATGAGCATATTCCTCATGTGGATATGGAATCTCTGCCGTGCTTCGAGCCAGTACTCCGAGTTATTCACGATGCAGGACTCCTGAATTTCTGCACTGATATCTGTGATTGGAATGAAGAACTCATTCTTCAGTTCTATGCCACTTTGCATATCACCGGAGACGCTGAAGATGTCAATTCATGGGTGCTGGATTGGATGACAGAAAACACTCACTATAAGGCACCAGCAACTGAATTGCTTCGTGTCCTTCCTCTTGATCCTCCCCATGACAGTGCACGTTGCATCTACAATGATCGCGAACTGACTGATCATTATATGCAAGTGCTCATGAAGCCTTTGAAGCCAGGGCAGGCCCCTCAAACCAAATTCCTCGTCAAGGAATTGTTGTATGTGCCTCAGACTGTCTATCAAATCCTGACGAAGACAATGAGTCCTATCAAAGGCCACGACTCAAATGATGAAGATGTCGTTGGCATCATGAAGAACATGCTTTTCAACATCATTCATGGCGTTCCCGTCAACTTTCATGATCTCTTCATGAGGACTCTGGCTAATGTTGCAATGTCACCTTTTGAGCTGAAGCCCTATGCGCCTTGGATTATGAGATTCATAAGGGCAAGATCTTCACTGAATTACAAGGCTGACACTCTGAACCATGGTAGCTACTTGCCGCCCATTGAAGTCCTCAAGCGACCAGTTTCATCATCTGATGATAAGGGCAAGGCAGCTGCTGTGCTTGATGAAGGCACTCGTCCATTGGATGGTCAATTCTGTCTAGCTACATCCTACTCCACCAATGACGATTCTGCAACACATGACACTGCCGCAAATACCTCAGCTAAGCAAAAACCTCAAGCAACAGCACCCAGGGTGATGACTGACCGTGAGTTACTCCTCAGTCTTCATCAGATGGTTGATCGCAATCACAAATGGGTGAAGCGCCAATTTGCTGCAATTCTTCACAACATGACCTCAACCCATAATGCAGTGAAGAAAAATCAGTATCACCTTCATGAAACCCTCAACCGCACCTGGGCTGTTCTCACTCATGTATATTCCGCGGAAGAATTGAAGACTATGGGTCTCCAGGAAGCATTTGACTGGTCTGCACCACCTCCGAAGAAATTCAAGAGAGTCAAAGTTCCTGATTTGGTGGCCAGTTCTTATTCTTCATCGCGTGAAACTGATGAACATGAAGATTTGGACGACACTGCGGCAGGCCCTACTTCAACAAACAACCCCAACAACGCTGGCGCTCCTCCATCAACTTGAAATTCTTCAGGGGCGTTAGTCCTCAGTTTCGATCCTTTTGGTCATTTGATGCCAAAGGGGGAGAAATTAGAGTTAGTCTTCAAGCGGGTTTATACTATGGGCGTTTTTTTTTAAGTTACAACTCTCGTTCTTCTGAAACTTTTATTGGATCGAGTTGTAATCTTAAATCCGATGGTGCCTTGATACTTTTGGTCGTGCTCTGATGCTTTTGATGCACTGAGCTCTGAAACTTTTGATGTGCTATTCCGCATGCTTATTCCTCATTAATATTATTGCACGCATGCTGAATCTCATCACACACCATATTTCATCATGCATTTCAAATTCTTCATATTATATATCAAATGCGTGTATAAATTACAAGATATAGGGGGAGATCTCCATGATTCAATTCTTCAAATGTGCATTGCCTCAAAAGCAAATTCCTCACTATGCACATGTTCAGGGGGAGTTCTTCTATATCTTGCAATCAAATTCCTCAATATCAGTATTTACACTTCATATGTTTATCCCCGTTGAAAACTTAACCTATGTTGTCATCAATCACCAAAAAGGGGGAGATTGTAAGTGCTACGATAGATACCATGTAGAAGGACAAGATATGGGCTGTGCAATCTCGATGTATTGATCGATGCACCAGGCACGTATATATAAGTACATAGGTGGGCCACAACCTCAACTATACAAAGGAAACAGGAGGTGGGCCCTACACATAAATATACACGTACACAATATACTCAACAACGATGGTTCAAGGAGGAGCGAAGAGAGAAAGAGTAGATGGGCTTGGGAAGGAAATATCTAGCCACATACATGAGAGAGAGGAGCGGGCCAAGTTAATGTAGACACTGTTTGCAGGCTGGAGTACAGGAGCGGCCCAATTAATGCCCCTCAATACATGCCTATACACTGCCAACTAATTAAGTGGTAATAAAGGATACATAACTGAATACAAAGTGTATACATTCAATGTTAGTAATCTTGATGCGGGTATAGGGTTTGGATGTAAGGGGGTGGAGCACCTAGGTGCTCCTATGCAATTACCGTTAGGCCAGTCCTTATGCTTTATGTTATATTACTTGAACTTGTTCAATATCCCAGCATTAGTAAAACAATTTGCCATACATTGGTACTACTAAGATAGACTTGATATAGAGGCCCCTCTGTAAGTGCATCTAGTGCCCCTTAGTGATTTTGGTGTATTGAAGACTTAAAGGTTAAGTAACTGATGCGTTTGTGAGTGTACACAGGTCTATAAGTCTATGAGGAGTTTGATATTTACAAAGAAAGTCGACCCCTAAAAATGAAGTTCTTCGACTAAAGACTTTGACATTCTGAAGACTTTGAAAGTGAAGAAATTGGTGTGACCTTGAAGACTTGATATTCATTCGAGGAATATGAAGCGTGAAGACTTTTGTTTTCGTAGTTTCATTTTCTCTTTCTTGAGTCATAGGAAACACCGTACTGTTAAAGGGGGTCGAGGAAATACTAAGGAAAAATTTCCATGTGATGCTCAACTCAAAATCCTACACCTACCAATCCCTTCGAGTGAAGCCATTGGAAATCTCATACAGTTCAGTCAATTTCTTCAGTGACAGAGACGCAGTTCTTCTGGTCACTGAGGACTTTGCTCTGACTGAGGAGTTAGGAATTCGCCAGTGCGAATTGCCTACACAGTGAGGAACATGGTAGCCCTGAGGAATTTGAGAGTCAAATTTCCGACCGTTGCTGTGCTGCGCGCCGGCTGTCCAAAATATCTTATCCACCTAACGGTCATATCATTGAAGGGCATTTATGTCTTATCATGTCGAGCTGCTCCCTAGGCTATAAATAGCCGCCCCCTACAACCACTAGCTGGTTGGCTGCTCTGAGAGAACTTAACACTTGTCATCTGAGAGCAACCCATCCTCCGAGGACTTTGAGCGAAAATCATCAAGTGAGGAAAATCCAAAACCAAACCCCCACAAACCCAAAGTGATTGAGCATCACTGAAGAAATTGATCCTGCATGGATCCGACGCTTGTTACCTTTGAAGAATGTGCTTCTTCTAGACGGTTAGGCATCAAGGTCTAGAGCATCCAAGAGGAATTGTGGATCGCCGAGTGACCAAGTCTGTGAAGGTTTGGAAGTCACCTAAAGACTTACCACGAGTGATTGTACGAGGCCTGCGTGGTCTTAGTTCAAGGAGAATACGGTGAGGAATGGGTGTCCTGAGTTGCGGCTCAGAGACTGGGTGTCCGAGACTGTGTGTCCTCGAGTTTAAATACTCAGCCGCTCCAACCAGACGTACAACTGAGACAGCAGTTGGAACTGGTTTACCAAATCATTGTCTTCACCAACTGACTGGTTCTATTTCCTCAACTCTTTCATTTCCTCATTACTGTGTTGAATGTTGTTCATATCTGTGTTTGAAGACTTTGACTGAAGACTTTCACAAATTCCTCAGTTCAATTTCTTCAGTCTGTTTGTCTTCATCTTGTTATCCTGTGTTTACGCTTTCTGTACTCAGTGCTAGTCCTCATTTCATCATGATGACTATGTTTGTATCCTGTTATATTTACTTCTGAGTACTTATTCCGCTGCAAGTAGTTCTTCGCTAAGGAATTTCCTCACCAGCAAATTCCTCAGTGAAGAATTCATAAAAATCGCCTATTCACCCCCCCCCCTCTAGTCGATATAACGCACTTTCACCCTCTCCTCATAACAGACCCCTCATCCCTCTCCTCGTGCTGTCTTCGCGGGCAGACGGGGGGAGCCCAGATCTACCGTCCCTCGCCCCTCCTCGCCGCTGTTGGCGCAGGTCGTCGGGCAAAGCCCTATCGGCCTAGGCGGCGGGGCCTTCTTTTCCTCCTGCCTGAGGATGGCGGCGCGGGATGCTTTCTTCTAGCGGCGGCGTGGCCCGGCGGCGCGACGGCATGGGCTGGCGACAGTGGCTGCTGGGCGTACGTGGCGTCGTCCTCTCCTGGGCCGACGGCGGGGGTCTGGTCTAGGGCTCTCCGGTGGCATGGCTGGGGCTTGCGGGCGGCCCTGCTGCTCGCGTGGCGCGGCTGCTGACTGGTTAGGCGACGGCAGCCTGGACCCTACTTCCAGTCCCCAGTAGAGATGGCGGTGATCCGTACACAAGACTAGATGGAGGTTCTTCAAACAAAGCTGGGTGAAAACCTTGCGCTTGGCTAGATGCCAAGGCCGGCGATGGCAGCACTCTTCTGTGTCGTTCTCTTCTTGAAGATATCGCCGTGGAGAAGTTCCAGACATCTATTTGTTACCTCCGGGGGAAACCCTAGATTGTTAGCGGATGATGGCGGCGCTCTTGCATGGTTTTTCCCTTGGGGTCACCAGTCTTGGAGGTGTGCATGGGCTTGAGGGACCAGCGGACAGTATCTTTGGTGGAGCGGTGTTTCATCTTACGCATCGACGACTGTGGATCTCGGCGGTGTGGCGCAGTGGAGTCTCGGCATTCGATGTGTGTAGATGGGCACGCGCAGGAGGATGGCGCTGTCTGGCGTGGTGGTGTCGATGACAGACCTGGCATGGTCGTGGTGTCAGTACCTACTCTGAAGATGGATCGGTGGAAGACGGCGACGGCAGCCTCTGTGAGTGCGCCAGATTGGTGTGTGCCCCAGACCAGGTATATGGCTTGGCTGAGGCATCCGGTTTTAGATGTTAGGCTTAGGTGCGATGTCTATTTGGTATTAGGTTCGGACTATCGGCACCCCTTCATCAAGTGGATAGAAGCAGCGACGGATGTTGCCAAGATGGTGACTTCAGACTTATTGATGTACTACTTTATAAGGTCTTTGTGAATAATTAATAAAATGGTTACATGCATCGCCCAGATGCATAGGCCGGGGTCTTCCTCCTTTTCGAAAAAATAATAAAAATACACGCTTCCTGAGAATAATGCATTTGCTCTTTTCTCAATAAAGTTACGTTTGAACAGTCCATTTCCTATCTTTTGAAGGGAGATAGACGCTAGGATGCATAGTGTATGCTAGAGTGAGATGAAGTAGGAGGGATAGCTTGTTTGGAGGAAACATTATGGAAAATTCTCAAATTTATCTACATTAGCAACTCTTGAGAAAGTAGGAGCAAGAAATGATTTAATGGTAAAAATAAGTAAACAATGTGGCCTGATGTGCCCTAAAGATATGTTAGAACAACCAAAATGTGCCATGAAGATATACATGGTAAAACAGCTAGATTATATACTCCCGTAGAAACGCACGGGCAATATAATTACCTAGTAAATTCAAGAATTGCTAGGCGTGTAAGTATGTTTTCTTTAAATGAAGGCGTACCCCCGGCCTCTGCATCATAATGATGCATGCAGCCATCTTATTAAAAAGTCTCAAAGTATCACAAAGTCATAAAGGTATTACAGCTCGCAAGGGAGCAAAACAAATAAAAAGAAGTACATGCTCAAAATCACAACAGGTAAGGCAGAATAAAGGATAAGCTCCCTAGACTCCTATTCTATGATGCAACCGCCATCCGAACCGGTTGAATATAGCCTGTACTACCATCTCTCACTGGGTGCACCCAGTAACCAAAGGCTCCCTGGAGTCCATATGAGTGAGTAAGGACCACGTACGAATCCATGCGGTAGCTCTGAAGATAACCTGCAAGAAAGTTAAGTTGTGTTGTCTGTTAAAAATCAAATCATTCCTACAATTCCATATAGCCCACAGAAGCACACAGATTCCAATCCGAATACGAGCTGCAGTAGAATGTTCAAATCCAGCTAACCACGTCCCAAACAACGATTCAATGTCAACTGGAGGATTAATGTTGAAGGCTATATAAATGGTTCTCCAAAGCAATTTGGCGAGTGGGCATTCAAGGAATAGGTGCTGTATTGTTCCATCATGATCACAAAAATAACAACGTGAACTACCTACCCATCGCCTCTTGATTAAGTTGTCCTTGATGAGTATTACTTGCTTGTGGACAAACCACATAAAAAATTTAATACGCAAGGGCACCTTAATCTTCCAAATATGTAACGATCTTGAGATTGAGCCAGAATTAATCAAATCCATATAAAAAGATTTCACCATAAACACCCCATTCTTAGCTAGCGTCCATTGCGTCGAATCCGGGTGGTCAGAACGTTGAACATCTATCAATCTCCGAACCAAGTGCAACCAGGCAGTCCATCGCTCACCAACTAACGCACGTCTGAACTGAATATTCAAGGAGGTCGTTTGGAACACTGTACCTACGTAATCCTCCTTGCGTTGCACAATGTTATAAAGGGTGGTATATTATATGGCCAGGGGTGACTCTCCTAACCAAGTATGCTCCCAAAATTTTGTTGACATCCCATTGCCAACCAAGAATTTGACCCTACGAAAGAACAAATCCTTCTTTCTCATAAGCCCTTTCCAGAATGGCGAGTCAGTTGGTCCCATGGTGACCTGGGCTAGAGTTTTTGACTGCAAATATTTATTGCGCAAAATCTGTGCCCACATGCCCTCCGGCTCAGTCTCCAACCCGAAGAGCCATTTGTTCATAAGGCATTTATTCTTGATTTCTAAGTTCTCAATACCAAGACCCCCTTGGTCTTTTGGCCGGCAAAGGATGTCCCATCACGCCAGTCGGTATTTTCTTTTGGCCTCATCTGACTGCCAGAAGAAACGAGACCTGAAGAAATCAAGTTGCTTTCGTACCCTTTCGGAATTTCGAAAAAAGATAGTAGGAACATCGGCATACTGGTCAGTACCGAATTAATCAGCACTAGCCGACCTCCATAAGACATAAGCTTGCCCTTCCAGCAGCTCAGTTTTTTCTCAATTCGATCTTTGATACACTTCCATTCTTTATTAGACAACTTACGGTGGTGAATTGGTATGCCCAAATAACTAAATGATAAAGACCATAATTCACACCCGAAAAGTTGTCTATAAGTGTTTTGCTCATCTTTGGCCTTTTCAAAACAAAACAACTCACTTTTGTGAAAGTTTATCTTTAAACCAGACAATTGTTCGAACAGGCGTGTGAGTATGTATGTGTCGCTGCACCCGAACGAGGTCGAGTGTTGCCTTCTCCTTGAGCTTGTTCAATAGTATAATCGTACGTACCATGAAGAAGCCCCAGTCTTGGCACGCCCGGCCGAGGTGCCGGATCGCGTGCGACCGTTCGCCGGCGTCGCCGTTGAGGAGGACGGCCAGGTCGACAACGGGGATGCCGTCCTGCTCACTGCATGCTCCGCTCGGTTGGGCAGGGTAGCGAGGAGGAGAGGCCATGTCCATGATTGTGCCGTGGAGGCGTAGTAGAGGAAAGATCTGTGGCGGTCGTGCATGCAGGTGGTTGCCATGGCTTACATGGTTCCGTGCTGGACATGGCAAGTTTAGCTTGTTTCGCTCTTGTCCAGATATTTTTCGGATCCAGTCATGTCTATCGCAACTGTTCACGACACATGTGAATGAAGACGGCCATGTACAGAGCCTCTTTTCTTTCGACATCGAGATAGAAAGCAATATAGCATACGTACACGTTATTGTCATTGCGACATGCATGGTTCTGGACTTCCAGGGACTTGATGTCACCTTCCTAAAAAAAATTCATCTAGTATATATCCACGCGCACACTAGCTATGGCGAGTTTCCAAACAACTGGAGCATAGCCCGACAACAGATTCTGAATAATTGCAAGGAATCAAACAGTACATCCACGTTAATTTGATGTCGATTTCGATCTCTTTCCAGTTCATATAAGAGCATCTACAGCCACATGGCAAATCCGGCCCTTAAACGGCCCGCGGATGCGCCCGTCCGCCGGCAGTGACCGGACACACACCAAATTTCACTTGTTACATCCGGACATCTCATACTCGATTTTTTTCCGAGAGTACGTCAAAAGCGTACCTTAGCTTTATAGAATGCAGAAAGTTATGTACAAGAGATTACTTGTTAGTTGCGTACCACAGCTCGGCATGCAACACCACCTCCACTCCTACTCACTAACGCAACTACTCACTGAAGTTTGGTACTCCCGTCGCTCCCGCCCTCTTCCAAAGGCTTGGCTCTTGAAAGATTCAATCGACAGTGTCCCATTCATTGCGTATCACACCGCTCGCAAACACTCTAGCATTGCGTTGCTTACAGAGACACCAACAGATAAACATGACAATGGTGTTGAACCCCTTGCGGTGCACCTTGGGGACGCGCTTGCACGTAGTGCATCACCATCCCTCCATGTTGGCCTGCCGCAAGAAGCATCGGAACCATACCTGTCTCGCAAAGGTGCATCGAAGCAGAATGTGATCGACAGCAAGATATGTGTCCCATTTTCGGACAAACTTATACTCCAAGATCATTATTTCACTAATAGCAAAGGTCGTATGATAATCTTCAGCTAGTGCGCTATGTATAACAATGACCTTCCATACAGATAGTACCAGAGAGGTAACATATATAATCGGCTATGTTTTTCATAATATATAATGGTTGATAGGTTTGGTGTGTAGGATGTGCATAATTACTAGTAGTACATAGAAGCAACATAATCATTTCACAACGGCGTCAAATGCACAACTATTTTTTACAACGAGGGTCGTAACATGGCGCCGTAGGATGATTAGGGTCGACGGTATATGGTGATCCTCCTTTGACAGTCGCATAGCCACCGACCATTTTCTCCTGATTGGCCTTCTTCACCGCCTTTCTCGGATCGCCATCTACATATTTTTCACATGGAAGCATGGCTGCTTAGCACTAAAATTGGTACAACTTTGTACTACTAAACCAACGTCAATTAACACGGATCGGAGGGAGTAATGGATTCGATGGATCTTGTCTCTTTATGAGGTTAGAAATCGATCTGACATTAATTAAGATTTTTCATATTTATCATGGAAAATAGGAAGAACATAGAAACCATTTAAATTGGCTAGGCCAGACTGGCATGGCGTGGATTGAACATGAATAATATTCCCTGAGTTCACATTTATGAAATGTTTTGAATATTTGAATGTGAACTACATACAAAGTGGAATGAGTGAACACTAAAACGTGATTACATACATCAATTTTTTTTAAAGTTAAAACATCTTATAATAATGAACAGAGAAAGTATTCCATGATGGTACCATGTAAATCACACATAGTATGTACGTACCTTCGTTTTGAGCATGCAGTTGTCTGGCAGCTGCAACATCACGTGAGAAGAGGAGAAGCATGGCCGTGATAACACACACGACCAACATGGTTCTGGACGCCATGTTGAGGGGAAGTGAACTGGGTTGGCTGCGGTAGATGGAGCGAGACACAGAGTGATTTCCCAGTATTTATAGTCACGTCTCTGGCGAATCTTCTGCCATGTCGTCGGCGTACGTCTGCATGCTTCCGTGTGCAACACTTCTCAAAAGTTAGTCATCGAATAAAATCAATCAAAATGAGAGCAGCTGGCAGTTCTTTTTGTAATCTTGTGCAGCTCGTGATGAAGACAACCTATGCTGCGGAAAATTGGTGACTTGGACGGCTAATAATGCTTTGGAGGCGTGGTGTGGACTTGGACTGTTGGCATTCTACCATTTTTCCAAGTTGAAAAGTCTGCCATTATTCCACGAAAATGCCAAATTGAGGACCAGCTTCGCCAAGGCGCAATTTAAAAAATAAATCATATTTTTACATTTCATTTTTTAAAGAAAATACACATATACCCAGAGACATAACATAAGTGTGTAATCTGTCATGGTAAAATACTATAAAATGAGACTACACAAAAGAAATAAAGAAAATCTATCGCTTTCAAGCACATGCACCGTTCATTCTCAAAGTCCATGATTATTTTTTGTGCAGCTCATTTTTCAAGGTATTTCATGTGAATTACACACACACATGTGCGCGCGCGCATTACATCCTTGTATACATGTATATTTTCTCAGATTTTGTTAAAATTGAAACCTTTGAATTTTGATTTTTTTTTAAAAAATTCGGCCTCCATGGAGCTCGGCCTTCAAAACGCCCTAATCACCATTGCATCACTATAAGTCTTCTTTTTTGAGAGAGAGAGAGAGAGAGAGAGAGAGAGAGAGAGAGAGAGAGAGAGCTTTTCGGGAGGACAATGGACCGTCTTCAATTCGAGAAGACAATCATGGATAAGGCATCACCAACTATGTCTTGAGTAGAAGAGAAGCTATATTTCTACGCATAGAGATTGGGAGGTCGAGTAAGGGGGATGCATACCAACCAAGGCTTGGGTGATGATCCGGACACAAAGTATTTGAATCTACGGTCAACCCATTGCATTAGCCTACACACTACTAGTACACACAGTTCATAAGTTGAAATATTACGGCCATAACATTATATCGTCATGCACGGATAATATTGAGTGATCTCAAAACGTCCGTGGGTTCCACGGAACTAGAGAATGTTGGAGGCTGAGTCTTCTTCAACTCTGTCAGTTCGTGGTTGTGGAAGTGGTCTGACACCACCTTGTCTGATATTTTTGTATTTTGAAAAGGAGGTTGTAAACCCCCGCCATCTGCATTCAAGAATGCACACATGTTGGAATAATCCAAACATTATGGTAGTTAATTTGACAAATACAAGTTATACGTGTGTGAGGTTCTTGTCTAGTTCAATTAGGATTAGTACTAGGATGATCAACGTTGCCGGTTGATTAGCTTATAGGAAAGTGTCCGATGCCTTTCTGCAAGTAGATTAGGAAAGCTTGCTGTGACGGTTGTGCTAGCCAAGTTGGAGTTGGACGGTGTAATCCGTGTACTAGTCAGTTTAGCTCACGAGTCCAGCTTGGAGTCGGTTTTAGGAGTCATGGCTGTGCCTGTATATAAGTGAGCCATGGCATCGATATTGTAACACAGAGAAAAAGGAGAAAAAGAAATAAAGAGGAAGAAAAGAGGGCACGACAAGGGCCCCTTGGCTATTAGTTTTTGTGCGCGCGTGTGTTCGTGCTATTTTATGTGATCGATCCTGAGGCCAAATTTTCAACAATTGGTATCTAGAGCAAGTTCGAGTGAAGCTGCGCTTGCCCCGGGGTGGCGACCCGACTAGCGCCTCGGGGCGGGTGATACAGTCATTGGGTGGTGCAACGACGTGGAGCGTCGGGCAGTCGTCGTTCGGCGTAGCGGCGACAAGAAGGCGGTGAAGATGCTGTCGCAAGCGAGGCGTCGCGTGATTGTCGTTCGGCGGAACGATCCGTAAGAGGGCAACAGGGCTGTCGTCGGCAAGGCGTTGGTGATCGTTGATGGTTATGGAGGTGGCGAAGTTGCGACACCGAGGAAATCATCGAGATCATCGTTGGAGGGTGCAAGGTGGAGATGGCGAAGTTGCGAGCCGTCATCAAGGTGTGCACATGAGTTCTTGTAAGGTGCGTCCAAGAGCTCAGGTCTGTGAATCTTCTGCTGCAGTTGAGATGCGTCACCGGCGGAGGAGAATTGCAAGCGAGATCGGGCGGAAAAAGGAATTCGTGCCTTGCGTTTTCGTTCGTGATCAAGGAGTTCCGGCGAGTTCATATACGATGAAGATGAGTTGCACGTATATGGCGAGTTGTGTTGCCGCTGGACAGGAGGTGTCGTTCGATAAGATGTGGCATCAGCGACACTGAGAAGATGTGAAGATGTGACGGGTGAAGAGATGCGTCTCCCCGTGTACAAGCAACCTATGCGAAGATGAAGATCAACGTGAAGATGGACACGCACCGGTTAAGTTGAGTTCTTGCATAAGGCTAAGCGTTTAGTCTGCATGTAGCACGCTAAGTTGTGGCAGCGTGGCTAGTAGTCCGGATAATCGTTGGTTTCAGTTTTCAAGTCGGCACAAAAGTATGATGGTGATGATGTGGTGGCCATTGTTGCAAGAAGAGAGAAGTTGTGGTCCGGTAAGTCGCGTCACCGGAAGCAATTGAGGGGACAAGACGAAGAGGTGATCGTCTGTGTGTCTCGTTGAGTAAAAAAGTGTCGGATATTTGAATTAGGGGATGAATGTTGGAATAATCCAAACATTATGGTAGTTAATTTGACAAATACAAATTATACGTGTGTGAGGTTCTTGTCTAGTTCAATTAGGATTAGTACTAGGTGATCAACATTGCCGGTTGATTAGCTTATAGGAAAGTGTCCGATGGCTTTGTGCAAGTAGATTAGGAAAGCTTGCTGTGACGGTTGTGCTAGCCAAGTTGGAGTTGGACGGTGTAATCCGTGTACAAGTCAGTTTAGCTCACGAGTCCAGCTTGGAGTCGGTTTTAGGAGTCATGGCTGCCCCTATATAAGTGAGCCATGGCATCGATATTGTAACACAGAGAAAAAGAAGAACAAGAAATAAAGAGGAAGAAAAAAGGGCACGATAAGGGCGCCTTAGCTATCAGTTTTTGTACGCGCGTGTGTTCGTGCTATTTTATGTGATCAATCCTGAGGCCAAATTTCCAACAACACAAACATCTATATTAAATTATAAAGTAGAGGCTGACAAAAATAAATAGATGGATCAATCCAAAACCATCTTCCTGAAGATCTCTGTCGCTATACCTACAAGGTTGATGATGTGCTCTGACGTCGCACCAACACACACCATCTAATCCGGTGGCCTCGCCAAGCCGCCTCACAATGAGCTGAGAGCACCAACTGGCCTAATAGACCCTTTGCACGCACGGCATGCACACACAGCTGTGAGTTCATGGTTGTGGAAGTTGTGTGGTACCAGCTTGTCTGATATGGATAACTTTCTCTATAAATATGGTCAAGATTTGTGAAGTTTGACTTTCACGATAATCAATTAGCACTATATTAAGGAACGGAGAGAGCACTAAATAAACCACTTCGCTTAACATATGTGTGTGTGTTTCTAAATCATATAAAAATGTGATAAACTTCTCCAGCATAGTGGAGATATATTAATCTACTGTTTTGAAGCACAGATATCTCGTTTAAGTTTATCACACACACTAGCAATTGACTTACACACGTAAAATATGGATGTACAAAAACAAGTTATGTGTGGTGCGGAACTTCTTTATACCATGCTAACAAATCACCGATGACATGAAGTGGCTCCATCACCGGCATGCCGCATACTTTAGTGTGCACCTACCAATGCATGTTCGTTCACCTGCCATTTAAAATGGGTCTAGTATGTTTGTTTATAAAATAAGAAAGAAAAAAATTGAGCTTCCGTGTCATCATAATATATAGTCACAACTTCGCAGAGCGATCCGATTGCTTTTGCTCCATTACTTAGTAAAAAGTGTGATCGGCTAAACGAGTAGCGATTCTCCTTTGTGAGGGTTTTAAGTTTCACCTCAATTCTATGGAATCCCTCCTTAATTCTTATACATATAAACTTCTGTTTTTAATAAAAAAAATAAATCACTTCTGACGTCATAAGAAAATGATATAGGAGCAACTATAATATGCGAAATGGAGTTGTTGTCTGATGCCAAAAGCGAAAGTGGCAGGTTACATGAAACTAGGAACACACGAGTGTTACAAACTTATGATGCCTGAATCTCGTAATTAACAAATTTGGACTTGTGTGGCCAACCATCATATGCTCCTTAATTATCGGTGTGTCGTCAAAGTGAATATCGAAATTTGTATAAAAAACAACAATCTAGACACGTCGGGAGGAACAGGGTTAATGGTTGTTCCTCTTGGGGGTGACTAGGAGCTCTATCTCGGTAATTCATCAACTGATACAGTGAAAATTCTGAACATGTCTCTCGGGAACCATCTGTACATATATATCCCTGAAATAACATTTCTTAGTCTACCTCAAACGGTCCATCATCGTCAGAAACATCATATAAGCATATGTCTGTAGGAGCCACTTCATCTCAGAACATTTGGGCTCCATATTTCATCGCCTATCCAACTGTTGAGGCAAGAGCTTCTAATTCACATTGCCGTGCATGTCGTTTTGGTGCTTAATGCCAGGAAGAGCTTGATAGCCATTGGCATATTGTCTTGCATGTCTGTAATCGGTACATCACCATGTCTTTAGAGTATAGGGGTCAGTCATGAAGTGGCTTCGCCATAACGGTACTGTCATAATGTAATGCAGGAGCTCCCGGTGCCTCTGAAGCCTACCATGCGGAAGTTATGGAAGTGCATCATATGGTACGTATGATCTATTCATCTCGGATGAGCTGCTTGCTTGCAGCCTCGCTTCTCTTATATGGACCGGAAAGAGATCCAAATTGACACCAAATTAATGTGGATGTACTATTTGATTCCTTGCAATTATTCAGAATCTGTAGTCAGGGTATTCCAGTTGTATGGACATGGATATATAGTACTAGACGAATTTGTTTAAGGAGGGTGACATCAAGTCCCTGGATGTTCAGAACAATCAATGGAGCAATGACATTAACGTGTATGCATGCTATATTGCTTTCTATATCTCGGCGTCGAAAAAAAAGAGGCTTTGTACGTGATCGCCTTCACTCACATGTGCCGTGAATAGTTGCGATAGACATGACCGCAGCCGAAAAATATCTGGACAAGAGCCAAACGAGCTAAACTTGCCATGTCCAGCACGGAACTGTTGGGGAACATAGTAATTTCAAAAAAATTTCCTACACACACGCAAAATCATGGTGATGCATAGCAAAGAGAGGGGAGAGTGTGTCCACGTATCCTCGTAGACCGAAAACGGAAGCGTTAGAACAACGCGATTGATGTAGTCGTACGTCTTCATGGCCCGACCAATCAAACACCGAAACTACAGCACCTCCGAGTTCTAGCACACGTTCAGCTCGATGACGTTCCTCGTACTCAGATCCAGCCGAGTGTCGAGGGAGACATCAAGTTGCTAGATTGTGTGCGCATGGATATATACTACGTAGTACTACATGAATTTCTTTGAGGAGGGTGACATCAAGTTGCTGGAAGTCCAGAATAATCAATGGCGCCACGACATTAACCTGTACGTATGTTATATTGCTTTGGTCTTCACTCACATCACAAGTACCGTGAAGAGTGGCGCTAATCGATAACCCGACATGATCGCACCCGAAAAATATCTGGAGGAAGAGCCAAACGAGCTGGACTTGCATGTCCAGCACGGAACCATTGTACGACGTACAGACAGTGGACCGGCAAATTAAGCCACGTCAACCACCTGCGCATGACCGCCACAGATCTTTCCTCTGCTATGCCTCCACTGCACAATCATGGCCTCTCCTCCTTGCTCCCCTGGCCAATCGAGCGGACCGTGCAGTGAGGACGGCATCCCCCCGTCGACTTCGCCGTCCTCCGCAACGGCGACACCGGCGAACGATCGCAGGCGGTCCGGCTCCTCGGCCAGGCATGCCAAGTCTGGGGCTTCTTCGTGGTACGATTGCTATTACTTACGTACGACCCAAATGCTAAACATCTATAGATCGGTTCTCAAGTCTGGATAAACCCATGATGAAGGTCACCAACCATGGGGTGCCCGAGGCTCTCCGGAGGGCGATGATGGACGCGTGCAAGGAGCTGTTCACCCTACCACCGGAGCAGAAGCAGGAGCACATGGACGCCGCCCCGATGGACCCCGTGCGCCATGATCGCGGGGAAAGGCGGCAATGGGCGGGGAAGGGCGGCGATCGGCCGGACGGGGCAACGTTGGAATGGGCCGCGCGATCAACACTAGGTCGTGGGTCTTTTTTTCGCGCGACGGGAGGGGGTAGATGCGAGCCGGCCGTATCGGCTCGAGCCGTGCGCTTGTATCTACCTGTATGGGCACGCCGCATACGGCGCGGGATACGTTAAGCACCGTATGCCCAATATATCCTTATACGTTAAGCGCGGGGGGGGGGGGGGGGGGGGGGGAGGGGGAAGCAAGCCTCCTTATACATATAAACCACTGTTTCTCTTCATAAAAAGGAATCGCTCTTGACATTGTAAAAAATGATATAGGAGCAACTATAATATCTGAAACAGAGTTGTTGTCTGATGCCAAAAGCGAAAGTAGCAGGGTACATGAAACTAGGAACATGCGGCCAACCATCATATGCTCCGTATCGGTGTGCCGTTGGAATGAATATCAAAATCACATAGCCAAACCACCTGCAAATTAAAAAAAATCACATAGCCAAACAGATACTACTAATAAAGTAGATAACTTGCAAAGGATTACACAGTTTGTATAAAAAAACAATCTAGACACATCAGGAGGAACAGGGCTAATGGTTGTTCCTCTTGGGGGTGACTAGGATCCCTACCTCAGCAATTCATCAACTGACCCAGTGAAAATTCTGAACATGTCTCTTGGGAATCATCGTACGTGTCCCTAAAATAACATTTCTTACTCTACCTTAATTAGTTGGTCCATCATCGTCAGAAACATCATACAACCATATGTCTCTAGGAGCCACTTCATCTCAGAACCTTTTGGCTCCATATTTCGTCGCCTATCCAACTGTTGAGGCAAGAGCTTCTAACTTCTATTACCATGCAAGTCGTTTTGGTGCTTAATGGCAGAAAGAGCTTGATAGCCATTGGCATATTGTCTTGCATTTATGTAATCGGTACATCACCATGTCTTTAGAGTATAGGGATTAGTCATGAAGTGGCTTCGCCGGAACGGTACTGTCATAATGTAATGCAGGAGCTCCCGATGCCTCTGAAGCCTACCATGCGTAAGTTATAGAAGTGCATCATATGGTACGTACGACGTATTCATCTCGGATGAGCTGCTTGCTTTCAGCCTCGCTTCTCTTTTATGGACCGGAAAGAGATCCAAATCGACATCAAATTGATGTGGATGTACTATTTGATTCCTTGCAATTATTCAGAATCTGTTGTCAGGATATACTCCAGTTGTTTGGAAACTCGCCATAGCTAATGTGTGCGGGGATATATACTACTAGATGAATTTCTTTTGGGAAAGGTGACATCAAGTCCCTGGAAGTCCAGAACCATTAATGTCAGTATGTCGCAATGACATTAACGTGTACGTATGCTATATTGCTAGTATACCTGGCCATACCTCGGGCCGGGCCTAGCCAAGCCCGACGAAAAAAATCCAGGCCCGAGCCCGGCCCGGCCCGGCCATCAGGCCTATCTTCTGGGCCCAATCCCGGCCCGAACACGTAAAACCCCATCGGGCTTTGGGCCAGCCCGGCCCATCCTTTAGAGAAATGCAAAAACGACGGGCCCGGGCCCGGCCTTCGGGCTCAAAATCTAGGCCCGAGCCCGGCCCGGGGGCAGCGTCGGGCCGGGCCGGGTCGGGCTTTTTCGGGCCGGCCGGGCCGAGCTTCCCATGGCCAGGTATAATTGCTAGCTATCTCGGCGTGGAAAGAGGCTTTGAGTGCTCGTCTTCACTCGAAAATATCTGGAGAAGAGCCAAACCAGCTAAACTTGCCCATTGCCATGTCCAACACGGAACCATGCATGTACGACAACCATAAATTAAGCCACGACAACCACCTGCATGAACGCCACAGATCTTCCCTCTACTATGCCTCCACGGCACAATCATGGATGTGGCCTGATACGTCCATCTTGCATCATGCTTTTATATCAATATTTATTGCATTATGGGTTGTTATTACACATTATATCTCAATACTTATGGCTATTCTCTCTTATTTTATAAGGTTTACCATGAAGAGGGGGAATGCCGGCAGCTGAAATTCTGGCTGGAAAAGGAGCAAACATTGGAAACCTATTCTGCACTGCTCCAAAAATCCTGAAACTCCACGAAACCTATTTTTGGAATTAATAAAAATTATTGAGCGGAAGAAATATACCAGGGGGGCCACACCCTGTCCAGGAGGGTGGGGGGCGCGCCCCTGTCTCCTGGGCCCCCTAGTGGCCCCCTGGTGTCCATCTTCTGCTATATGGGGGCTTTTACCCAGGAAAAAATCATGGGCAAGCTTACGGGACGAAACTCCGCCGCCACGAGGCTGAACCTTGGCAGAACCAATCTAGGGCTCCGGCGGAGCTGTTCTGCCGGGGACACTTCCCTCCGGGAGGGGGAAATCATCACCAACGTCATCACCAATGATCCTCTCATCGGGAGGGGGTCAATCTCCATCAACATCTTCACCAGCACCATCTTCTCTCAAAACCCTAGTTCATCTCTTGTATCCAATTTTGTATCAAAATCATAAATTGGTACCTGTGGGTTGCTAGTAGTGTTGATTACTCCTTGTAGTTGATGCTAATTGGTTTAATTGGTGGAAGATCATATGTTTAGATCCTTAATGCATATTATTACTCCTCTGATTATGAATATGAATATGCTTTGTGAGTAGTTACGTTTGTTCTTGAGGACATGGGTGAAGTCTTGCTATTAGTAGTCATGTGAATTTGGTATTCGTTCGATATTTTGATGAGATGTATGTTGTATTTTCCTCTAGTGGTGTTATGTGAACGTCGACTACATGACACTTCACCATTATTTGGGCCTAGAGGAAGGCATTCGGAAGTAATAAGTAGATGATGGGTTTCTAGAGTGACAAAAGCTTAAACCCTAGTTTATGCGTTGCTTCGTTAGGGGCTGATTTGGATCCATATGTTTAATGCTGTGGTTAGGTTTACCTTAATACTTCTTTTGTAGTTGCGGACGCTTGCAATAGGGGTTAATCATAAGTGGGATGCTTGTCCAAGTAAGGGCAATACCCAAGCACCGGTCCACCCACATATCAAATTATCAAAGTACTAAACGTGAATCATATGAACGTGATGAAAACTAGCTTGACGATAATTCCCATGTGTCCTCGGGAGCTCCTTTCTCATTATTAGAAATTATCCAGGCTTATCCTTTGCTACATAAAGGATTGGGCCACCTTGCTGCACTTTATTTACTTTATTTACTTGTTACTCATTACTACTTATCTTATCACAAAACTATCTATTACCTACAATTTCAGTGCTTGCAGAGAAAACCTTACCGAAAACCGCTTATCATTTCCTTCTGCTCCTCGTTGGATTCGACACTCTTACTTATCGAAAGGACTACGATAGATCCCCTACACTTGTGGGTCGTCAAGATTCTTTTTTGGCGCCATTGCCGAGGAGTGTAGCGCTTTTGGTGAGTGGAACTTGGTAAAAAAACATTTATATAGTGTGCTGAATTTTTTTGTTACTTGTCACTATGGAAACTAATCCTTTGAGGGCTTGTTTGAGGTATCTTCACCCCGACCAGAAGAGCAAAGAGTTGCTCCTCAACCTACTGAACTTTATGAAAATATTTACTTTGAGATTCCTTCGGGTATGATAGAGAAACTGCTAGCTAATCCATTTGCAGAAGATGGAACATTGCACCCCGATTTACACCTTATCTTTATGGATGAATTTTGTGGATTATTTAAGCTTGCAGGTATTCCCGATGATGTTGTCAAAAGGAAGGTCTTCCCTTTATCTTTGAAGGGAGATGCATTGACATGATATAGGCTATGTGATGATACGAGATCTTGGAATTATAAGCGATTGAAGTTGGAATTTCACCAGAAGTTCTACCCTATGCATCTTGTTCATCGTGATCGTAATTACATATATAATTTCTGGCCTCGCGAAGGAGAAAGCATCACTCAAGCTTGGGGGAGGCTTAAGTCAATGTTATATTCATGCCCCAATCATGAGCTCTCCCGGGAAATGATTATTCAAATTTTTTATGCTTGGCTTTCTCTTAATGATTGCAACCTGCTCGATACTTCCTGTGTTGGTTCTTATATGCTGAAGACTATTGATTTCAAATGGGACTTATTGGAAAGAATTAAACACAACTCTGAAGATTGGGGTTCCGACGATGGTAAGGAGTCAGGTATGACACCTAAGTTCGATTGTGTTAAATCTTTTATGGATACCGATGCTTTTCGTGGATTTAGCGCTAAGTATGGACTTGACTCTGAGATAGTAGCTTCTTTCTGTGCATCTTTTGCTACTCAAGTTGATCTCCCTAAAGAGAAGTGGTTTACATATAATCCTCTTGTTGAAGTGAAAGTAGTTGCACCTATTACAGTTGAAGAAAAGACTATCACCTATAGTGATCCTATTGTTCCTACTACTTATGTTGAGAAACCTCCTTTTCCTGTTAGTATAAAGGATCATGCTAAAACTTTGACTGTTGTTCGTAACAGTAATACTAGGACTTATACACCTCCTGAGCAAATCAATGTTGAACCTAGTATTGCTATGGTTAAAGATCTCTTGGATGATGATTTAGATGGGCATGTTATTTATTTCTGTGATGAAACTGCTAATATTGCTAGACTAGATACTAAGATACATAGACCTGTCGTAGGCATGCCTGTTATTTTTGTTAAAATAGGAGATCATTGTTATCATGGTTTATGTGATATGGGTGATAGTGCTAGTGCAATACCGTATGACTTATATAAAGAAATTATGCATGACATTGCACCCGTTGAATTAGAAGACATTGATGTTACCATTAAGCTTGCTAATAGGGATACCATTAAACCAGTTGGGATTGTTAGAGATGTTGAAGTCTTGTGTGGGAAGGTTAAATAACCTGCTGATTTTCTTGTTCTTGGTTCCCCACAAGATGATTTTTGTCCCATTATTTTTGGTAGACCCTTCTTAAATACAGCTAGTGCTAGAATTGATTGTGAAAAAGACACTGTCACCATTGGATTAGATGGTATGTCTCATGAGTTTAATTTTGCTAAGTTTCATAGACAACCTCGTGATAGGGAACCACCTAGTAAAGATGAGATTATTGGTCTTGCTTCCATTGCTGTGCCTCCTACTGATCCGTTAGAACAATATTTGCTAGACCATGAAAATGATATGTTTATGAAGGAAAGAAGGGAAATAGATGAAGTGTTCCTTAAACTTGAACCTGTGCTGAAACATAATCTTCCCGTTGAAATTCTTGGGGATCCCCTCCACCCAAGGGTGATCCCGTGTTTGAACTCAAACCTTTACCTGATAATCTTAAGTATGCTTATCTTGATGAAAAGAAAATATATCATGTTATTATTAGTGCTAACCTTTCAAAGCAAGAAGAGGAAAGATTATTGAAAACTCTGAAGAAGCACCGAGCTGCTATTGGATATACTCTGGATGATCTTAAGGGCGTTAGTCCCATGTTATGCCAACACAAAATTAAATTGGAGGATGACGCCAAACCAGTTAGAGATCCTCAACGACGACTGAATCCCAAGATGAAAGAAGTGGTAAGAAATGAGATACTAAAGCTCCTTGAGGAAGGTATAATTTATCCCGTTGCTGATAGTGATTGGGTAAGCCCTGTCCATTGCATTACTAAAAAGGGAGGTATTACCGTTGTTCCTAATGATAAAGATGAATTGATCCCGCAAAGAATTATTACAGGTTATAGGATGGTAATTGATTTTCGTAAATTAAATAAGGCTACTAAGAAAGATCATTACCCTTTACCTTTTATTGATCAAATGCTAGAAAGACTATCCAAACACACACATTTTTGCTTTCTAGATGGTTATTCTGGTTTCTCTCAAATACCTGTGTCAGTGGGGGATCAATCAAAAACTACTTGCTCTTTCGGTACTTTTGCTTATAGACATATGCCTTTTGGTTTATGTAATGCACCTGCTACCTTTCAAAGATGCATGATGGCTATATTCTCTGATTTTTGTGAAAATATTTGTGAGGTATTCATGGATGACTTCTCCGTTTATGGATCCTCTTTTAATAATTGTTTGAGCAACCTTGATCGAGTTTTGCAGAGATGCGAAGACACTAGTCTTGTCCTGAATTGGGAAAAGTGTCACTTTATGGTCAATGAAGGCATTGTCTTGGGGCACAAGATTTCCGAGAGAGGTTTTGAACTTGATAAAGCTAAAGTTGATGCTATTGAAAAGATGTCATATCCCAAGGGCATAAAAGGTATAAGAAGTTTCCTTGGTCATGCCGGTTTTTCTAGGAGGTTCATTAAGGACTTTTCTAAAATCTCTAAGCCTCTGACTAATTTATTACAAAAAGATATTCCTTTTGTCTTTGATGATGATTTTGTAGAAGCATTTGAAATACTTAAGAAAGCTTTGATCATTGCACCTATTGTTTAGCCACCTGATTGGAATTTACCCTTTGAAATTATGTGTGATGCTAGTGATTATGCTGTAGGTGCTGTTCTAGGGCAAAGAGTTGATAAGAAATTGAATGTTATCCAGTATGCTAGTAAGACTCTTGATACTGCCCAGAGAAATTATGCTACTACTGAAAAAGAATTCTTAGCAGTTGTGTTTGCATGTGATAAGTTTAGACCTTATATTGTTGATTCCAAAGTTACTATTCACACTGATCATGCTGCTATTAAATATCTTATGGAAAAGAAAGATGCTAAGCCTAGGCCCATTAGATGGGTTCTCCTGCTCCAAGAATTTGATTTGCATATTTTTGATAGAAAAGGAGATGAGAACCCCGTTGCAGACAACTTGTCTAGGTTAGAGAATGTTCTTGATGACCCACTGCCTATTGATGATAACTTTCTTGATGAACAATTAGCGGTCATTAATGCTTCTCGTACTGCTCCTTGGTATGCTGATTATGCTAATTACATTGTTGCTAAATTTATACCGCCTAGTTTCACATACCAGCAAAAGAAAAAAATCTTTTATGATTTAAGACATTACTTTTGGAATGATCAACACCTTTATAAAGAAGGAGTAGATGGTGTTATTAGACGTTGTGTGCCTGAGCATGAACAGGAACAGATCCTACGCAAGTGTCACTCTGAATCTTATGGAGGACACCACGCTGGAGATAAAACTGCAAATAAGGTACTACAATCTGGTTTTTATTGGCCTACTCTCTTCAAAGATGCTCGTAAGTTTGTCTTATCTTGTGATGAATGTCAAAGAATAGGTAACATTAGTAGACGTCAAGAAATTCCTATGAATTATTCTCTTGTTATTGAACCGTTTGATGTTTGGGGCTTTGATTATATGGGACCTTTTCCTGCCTCTAATGGTTACATACATATTTTAGATGTTGTTGATTACGTTACTAAGTGGGTAGAAGCTATTCCAACTAGTAGTGGTGATCATAACACTTCTATTAAAATGCTTAAAGAAGTTATTTTTCCGAGGTTTGGAGTCCCTAGATATCTTATGACTGATGGTGGTTCACATTTTATTCATGGTGCTTTTCGTAAGATGCTTGCTAAGTATGATGTCAATCATAGAATCGCATCTCCTTATCATCCGCAGTCTAGTGGTCAAGTAGAGTTGAGCAATAGAGAGCTCAAATTAATTTTGCAAAAGACTGTCAATAGATCTAGAAAGAATTGGTCCAAAAAACTTGATGATGCATTATGAGCCTATAGAACTGCATACAAAAATCCTATGGGTATGTCTCCATATAAGATGGTTTATGGAGAAGCATGTCATTTACCTCTTGAACTTGAACAAAAAGCATATTGGGCTATTAAAGAGCTCAACTATGACTTCAAACTTGCCGATGAGAAGAGGTTGTTTGATATTAGATCACTTGATGAATGGAGAACACAAGCCTATGAGAATGACAAGCTATTCAAAGAAAAAGTCAAACGCTGGCATGACAAAAGGATACAAAAGCGTGAGTTTAACGTAGGAGATTATGTGTTATTATTCAACTATCGTTTAAGATTTTTTGCAGGAAAACTTCTCTCTAAATGGGAAGGTCCCTACGTTATCGAGGAGGTCTATCATTCTGGTGCCATAAAAATCAACAACTTCGAAGGCACAAGTCCGAGGGTGGTGAACGGTCAAAGAATTAAACATTATATTTCAGGTAATCCTATCAATGTTGAAACTAATATTATTGAAACCGCAACCCCGGAGGAATACATAAGGGACACTTTCCAGAATGTTCCAGACTCCAAAAAGGAATAGGTATGTGGTACGGTAAGTAAACCGACTCCAAAACAACTCCATTGGCAATTTTTATCAGTTTTGGAATATTTAAGAATTTTAGGAAGAAAGAAGTAGTCCGAAAGGGACACGAGGCCCCCACGAGAGTGGAGGGCGCGCCCACCCTTACTGGGCGTGCCCCCCTGTCTCGTGGACACCTCGTGTACCTCCCGGACTCCATTTTCTTGCACGTTACGTATTGTGGTCGATGAAAATTCATTATATATATACCCCCGAAGGTTTTGACCACCGTATCACGCAAATATCCTCTGTTTTTGTTTCGAGTTGTTCCTGTTGCAGAATAAAAGCAAGATGTCTTCTTAGGAGTCAGTCGGGGAGAGTCGGGTGTCTCACCCAACACCAGGTCCAGAAGCAAATAGCGATGCGTATCACTTTGGACCATCAACGGAGGATAAGATGGAGGCTGATTTGAAAAGGATAGATGCCATGGAGGAAGATCAAGAATTTACCTCTCGTCTCCAAGTAGAATTCATGATGGGGGGACTACCTAGCATGGCTATTCCAACTTCGGTCATCCCTTCCAACTTTAGGTTTCTTTCTTATGAAAATATAAAAAAGAGCTTCACTTGTTCTCCAGAAGCTATGCAGCATCCTTGGGTAAAGGGAGCTTTGGCCTTTACGGGCAAGCTCCGTAAAGAGATTATGGACCTCAAACAACAAGTCAATAAGCTCGAGGAGGAGAACCGTATCCTGAGGGGCATCATCGCCAAGAAGGTCATAACGCCAACCGTGAAGAAGGAAACATAATCACATGGGTATGGGCACTCCCCTTGGCAACTGCCAAGCTTGGGGGAGGTGCCCCGGTATCGTATCACCATCACACTCCTATCTCTACCGTTTTATTTAGTTTGATCCTTTTAGTAGTATCTTGATCTAGTAGATTGAAGTTTTGATATCAAGTAGTTTTGAGTTTTGCTTTGTGATCTCTTTTTGTAATCGAGTCTGTGAGCTATCTATAATAAAGATTAGTGTTGAGTCAAGGGCTTTGCTATGTTGCTATGATCTTGAGAAAGTAGAAAGAACAAAAGAGTTCATATTGATCTTATGGTTAGTGATGACTTCACATATAGAAAGTATGAGGCATAAAAATTGTTAAGAGTTGATAAATGTAGTTTTGGTCATCGTTGCAATTAATAGGAAGTGATAAGGAAAGAGCGGTTCACATATAAATATATTATCTTGGACACATTTTATGATTGGGAGCACTCATTAAGTATGACATGCTAAAAGTGTTGACGTTGGACAAGGAAGACAACGTAATGGTTTATGTTTTCTCACATCTCAGTTAAAGTATATTGTCATTGACCTTCCAAACATGTTGAGCTTACCTTTCCCCCTCATGCTAGGCAATTTCCTTGCACCAAGTAGAGATACTACTTGTGCTTCCAAATATCCTTAAACCCAGTTTTGCCATGAGAGTCCACCATACCTAACTATGGATTGAATAAGATCCTTCGAGTAAGTTGTCATGTTGCAAGCAATAAAAATTGCTATCTAAATATGCACGACTTATTAGTGCAGAGAAAATAAGCTTTGTACGATCTTGTTGTGGAAGTAATAAAAGCGACGGACTACATAATAAAGGTCCACATACAAGGGGCAATATAAAGTGACGTTCTTTTGCATTAAGGTTTTGTGCATCCAACCCTAAAAGCACATGACAACCTCTGCTTCCCTCTGCGAAGGGCCTATCTTTTACTTTATGTTTTTACTTTATGATTGAGTCAAGGTGATCCTCACCTTTCCCTTTTTCATTCTATCCTTTGGCAAGCTCCTCGTGTTTGAAAGATCATGACATATATATCCAATTGGATGTAAGTTAGCATGAGCTATTATTGTTGACATCACCTAAAGGTGAATACATTGGGAGGCAACACAATAAGCCCCTATCTTTCTCAGTGTCCGGCTGAAACTCCATAACCACAAGTATTGCGTGAGTGTTAGCAATTATAGAAGACTACAAGATAGTTGAGTATGTGAACTTGCTGAAAAGCTCTATCGTTGACTCTTTCTGATGTTATGATAAATTACAATTGCTTTAATGACTGAGATTATAGTTTGTTAGTTCTCAATGAAGTTTTTGAACCATACTGGACATTGTGAATTGATTGTTACTTGAGCATAAGAAATTATATGATAAAATCTATATATATTGTTGTTATAAGAATGATCATGATGCCCTCATGTCCGTATTTTATTTTTATCGACACCTCTATCTCTAAACATGTGGACATATTTTTCGATATCGGCTTCCGCTTGAGGACAAGCGAGGTCTAAGCTTGGGGGAGTTGATACGTCCATTTTGCATCATGCTTTTATATCAATATTTATTGCATTATGGGCTGTTATTACACATTATATCTCAATACTTATGGCTATTCTCTCTTATTTTACAAGGTTTACCATGAAGAGGGGGAATGCCGGTAGCTGGAATTCTGGCTGAAAAAGGAGCAAACATTGGAAACCTATTCTGCACTGCTCCAAAAATCCTGAAACTCCACGAAACCTATTTTTGGAATTAATAAGAATTATTGAGCAGAAGAAATACACTAGGGGTCCCACACCCTGTCCAGGAGGGTGGGGGGCGCCCGCCCTACTAGGCGCGCCCCCTGTCTCCTGGGCCCCCTGGTGGCCCCCCGGTGTCCATCTTCTGCTATATAAGGGCTTTTACCCTGGAAAAAAATCATGGGCAAGCTTACGGGACGAAACTCCGCCGCCACGAGGCTGAACCTTGGCGGAACCAATCTAGGGCTCCGGCGGAGCTGTTCTGCCGGGGACACGTCCCTCCGGGAGGGGGAAATCATCACCAACGTCATCACCAACGATCCTCTCATCGGGAGGGGGTCAATCTCCATCAACATCTTCACCAGCACCATCTCCTCTCAAGACCCTAGTTCATCTCTTGTATCCAATCTTGTATCAAAACCATAAATTGGTACCTGTGGGTTGCTAGTAGTGTTGATTACTCCTTGTAGTTGATGCTAATTGGTTTACTTGGTGGAAGATTATATGTTTAGATCCTTAATGCATATTATTACTCCTCTGATTATGAATATGAATATGCTTTGTGGGTAGTTACGTTTGTCCCTGAGGACATGGGTGAAGTCTTGCTATTAGTAGTCATGTGAATTTTGTATTCGTTCGATATTTTGATGAGATGTATGTTGTCTTTTCCTCTAGTGGTGTTATGTGAACGTCGACTGCATGACACTTCACCATTATTTGGGCCTAGAGGAAGGCATTGGGAAGTAATAAGTAGATCATGGGTTGCTAGAGTGACAGAAGCTTAAACCCTAGTTTATGCGTTGCTTGGTTAGGGGCTGATTTGGATCCATATGTTTAATGTTGTGGTTAGGTTTACCTTAATACTTCTTTTGTAGTTGCGGACGCTTGAAATAGGGGTTAATCATAAGTGGGTTGCTTGTCCAAGTAAGGGCAGTACCCAAGCACCGGTCCACCCACATATCAAATTATCAAAGTACTGAACGCGAATCATATGAACGTGATGAAAACTAGCTTGACGATAATTCCCATGTGTCCTCGGGAGCTCCTTTCTAATTATTAGAAATTGTCCAGGTTTATCCTTTGCTACATAAAGGATTGGGCCACCTTGCTGCACTTTATTTACTTTATTTACTTGTTACTCGTTACTATTTATCTTATCACAAAACTATCTATTACCTACAATTTCAGTGCTTGCAGAGAAAACCTTACCGAAAACCGCTTATCATTTCCTTCTGCTCCTCGTTGGGTTCGACACTCTTACTTATCGAAAGGACTAAAGGATAGATCCCCTACACTTGTGGGTCATCATGGCCTCTCCTCCTTGCTCCCCTGCCAACCCAACGGAGCGTGTAGTGAGCAGGACGACATCCCCGTCGTCGACTTGGCCGTCCTCCTCAACGGCGACGCCGGCGAACGGTCGCAGGTGATCCGGCACCTCGGCCGGTCGTGTCAAGACTGGGGCTTCTTCATGGTACGTACGATTATACTATTATTTCAACTCAAATGCTAAACATACATAGAACGATCCTCAAGTCTGGATGATAAACCCATGATGAAGGTGACCAACCATGGGGTGCCCGAGGCTCTCCGGAGGGCGATGATGGACGCCTGCATGGAGCTGTTCACCCTACCGCCGGAGCAGAAGCAGGAGCACATGGATGCCGTCCCGATGGACCCCGTGCGCCATGATCGCGGGGAAAGGCGGCGATCAGCGGGGAAGGGCGGCGATCGGCCGGACGGGGCGACGTTGGAATGGGCCGCGCTATCAATGCTAGGTCGTGGGTCTTTTTTTCGCGCGACGGGAGGGGGTAGAGCCGGCTGTATCGGCTTGAGCCGTGCGCTCGGCTCTACCTGTATGGGCACGCCGCATACGGCGCGGGATACGTTAAGCACTGTATGCCCAAAATGCCCTTATACGTTAAGCGGAGGGGGGTAGCGAAGCAAGCCTCCTTATACATATAAACCTCTGTTTCTCTTAATAAAAAGGAATCGCTCCTCGCATTGTAAAAAATGATATAGGAGCAACTATAATATCTGAAACAAAGTTGTTGTCTGATGCCAAAAGTGAAAGTAGCAGGGTACATGAAACTAGGAACATGCGGCCAACCATCATATGCTCCGTATCGGTGTGCCGTTGAAATGAATATCAAAATCACATAGCCAAACCACCTGCAAATTAAAAAAAATCACATACCCAAACAGATACTACTAATAAAGTAGATAACTTGCAAAGGATTACACAGTTTGTATAAAAAACAATCTAGACACATCAGGAGGAACAGGGCTAATGGTTGTTCCTCTTGGGGGTGACTAGGATCCCTACCTCAGCAATTCATCAACTGACCCAGTGAAAATTCTGAACATGTCTCTTGGGAATCGTACGTGTCCCTAAAATAACATTTCTTACTCTACCTTAATTAGTTGGTCCATCGTCGTCAGAAACATCATATAAGCATATGTCTCTAGGAGCCACTTCATCTCAGAACCTTTTGGCTCCATATTTCGTCGCCTATCCAACTGTTGAGGCAAGAGCTTCTAACTTCTATTGCCATGCAAGTCGTTTTAGTGCTTAATGCCAGGAAGAGCTTGATAGCCATTGGTATATTGTCTTGCATGTCTGTAATCGGTACATCACCATGTCTTTAGAGTATAGGGATTGGTCATGAAGTGGCTTCGCCAGAACGGTACTGTCATAATGTAATGCAGGAGCTCCCGATGCCTCTGAAGCCTACCATGCGGAAGTTATGAAAGTTCATCATATGGTACGTACGACCTATTCATCTCGGATGAGCTGCTTGCTTGCAGCCTCGCTTCTCTTTTATGGACCGGAAAGAGATCCAGATCGACATCAAATTGATGTGGATGTACTGTTTGATTCCTTGCAATTATTCAGAATCTATTGTAAGGATATACTCCAGTTGTTTGGAAACTCGCCATAGCTAGTGTGCGCGTGGATATATACTACTAGATGAATTTCTTTTGAGGAAGGTGACATCAAGTCCCTGGAAGTCCAGAATCATCAATGTCAGTATGTCGCAATGACCTTAACGTGTACGTATGCTATATTGCTATCTCGGCGTGGAAAGAGGCTTTGTGTGCTCGTCTTCGCTCGGAAATATCTGAAGAAGAGCCAAACCAGCTAAACTTGCCAATTGCCATGTCCAGCACGGAACCATGCATGTACGACAGCCACAAATTAAGCCACGGCAACCACCTGCATGACCGCCACAGATCTTCCTCTGCTATGCCTCAACGGCACAATCATGGACATGGCCTCTCCTCCTCGCTCCCCTGGCCAACCCAACGGAGCGTGCAGTGAGCAGGACGGCATTCCCGTCGTCGACTTGGCCGTCCTCCTCAACGGCGACGCCGGCGAACGGTCGCAGGCGATCCGGCACCTCGGCCAGTCATGTCAAGACTGGGGCTTCTTCATGGTACGTACAATTATACTATTATTACCACTCAAACGCTAAACATACATAGATCGATCCTCAAGTCTGGATGATAAACCCATGATGAAGGTGACCAACCATGGGTTGCCCGAGGCTCTCCAGAGGGCGATGATGGACGCGTGCAAGGAGCTGTTCACCCTACCACCGGAGCAAAAGGCGGAGTTCATGGACGCCGGCCCGATGGACCCCGTGCGCGTCGGCACGGGCTTCAACTCCGCCGTCGACGGCGCCAGGTACTGGCGGGACTACGTCAAGATGTTCGCGCACCCCGAGCTCCACTGCCCCGCCAAGCCCGACAGCCTGCGTGGCGTGTCCGCGGAGTACGCGGCGCGCACGAGGGCCCTGCTGCTGGACCTCACGGCGGCCATCTCCGAGAGCCTGGGGCTCGAAGGCGGCCGCATCGCTGAGCGCCTCGACCTGGGGTCCTGCTTCCAGATCCTCGTCGGCAACCATTACCCGCCGTGCGCTGCTGGCCCGGACGACGACGATGGGGCTGTCGGGCTGCCGGCTCACTCCGACCACGGCCTCCTCACCCTGCTCTTCCAGAACGGCGTCGATGGTCTCCAGGTCAAGCACGACGGCCGGTGGCTCCTCGCCAAGCCCCTCCCCGGATCATTCTTCGTCATCGCCGGCGATCAGCTGGAGGTGACCAACCGATCGACTCTTTGTCTCTTATGATCTATCTATCTATAGACGACAAGAAAAATCTGAACCTGCTGTGCTGCTGGTTCGTGTGTATGCAGATCGTGAGCAATGGAAGGTACAAGGGCGTGCTCCACCGCGCACTGGTCGACCGCGCGCAGGCGAGGATGTCGTGCGTGAGCCTGCTCGGGCCGTGCCTCGACGCCGTCGTCGAGCCGGTGCCGGAGCTGGCTGTGCCACCCCTGGGCCTAGAGTTCAGGGGGGTCAAGTACAGGGACTACATGGAACACCAGCAGAGCAACAAGCTGATCGAGAAGGGAGCGCTGGATCTCGTTCGGGTGCAGCGTCACATACATACTCACACGCCCAGCAATTCTTGAATTTACTAGGCATGATTCCTCAGGTTAAAATCCTCAAATTGACTAAAATTTCGGTGTCCATATTTAATTTTTATTTTAGCGACCGGCTGGAGCTCTGACTTTTCACTGAGAAGAAGAGAATTGATCAACAAGTACTGTCAACAGTAGGGTGCCCCTTGGCCTCTCTCACGACTGCCCACGAAACCCGGATTTCTCTCCGGCGCTGCCGCCGATCCGCCTTGTCTCTAGTGGCCTTAGGGCCACGGAGGCGCGATGGATCTCGGCCCTTGCTGAAGGGTGGGGTCCTACTCCATTTTTAGCTTTTTTTTAGGTTGATTAGGGTTTGTGTCATGCTTAGAAAGATGAGGCAGCAACGACTCTTTAAAGATGAAGGTACTCCCCGCGCTCTTCGGTGCCGAGCCTCCGTCCCGACCGTGCATCTAACATTGTCGGAGGGCGTGTTGAGGTGCGTCTAGCTATGACTTTTCGTTAGGAAGAAGAAAATTGACCAACGGCTACTGTCAAGAGCAGCATACCCTTGGCCTCTCTCGCGGCTTTCCATGAAACTAGGATTTCTCTGCCTTCTGTCGGAGCCGCCGCCGATATGCCTCGTCTCCAGCGGCCTTAGGGACTACTTGAAACACCAGCAGAGCAACAAGCTCAACGAGAAGGGAGCGCTGGACCTAGTTCGGGTGCAGCGTCACATACTTACTGACACGCTCTGCGGTTCTTGAATTTACTAGGCATGATTCCTCATGTTAAAATCGTCAAGTTGACCAAAATTTCTGTGTCCATATTTAATTATTTTTTTTAGCAACCGGCTGGAGCTCTGACTTTTCAGAAGAGAATTGGTCAACGAGTACTCTCAACAGTAGTGTATCCCTTGGCATCTCTCGCGACTTCCCATGAAACCCTGATTTCTCTCCGGCGCTGTCGCTGATCCACCTTGTCTCTAGTGGCCTTAGGGCCATGGAGGCGCGATGGATCTCGGCCCTTGCTGAAGGGTGGGGTCCTACTCCATTTTTAGCTTTTTTAGGTTTATTAGGGTTTGTGCTGGAGGTGAAGAAGGTATACTAACAGGGGGGCGCGGTGGCGACCAGAAGGGCGAACACAGGTGCGCCGCCGCCATCAGCGGTCGGAGATCGCCGGTGGGTCGGCGGCCAGTTCTGGGCTTTGGCGGACTCCGATGAGGACGATGTGGACGAGGATGGGGATGGGCTGGCAGCCTCCTCGTCGTCTCCGACCCCATCTGATCTCATCTGTGAGTTTTTCCATTCCGGCTACGACGAAGATGAAGTGGCTACGACGGTCAACAAAGTATTGCCCCTCGACGATCCGGCCAGACTTGGACTACACGCGGGAGAGAGGAAGGAAATGATCCGTCGCGTCGTACATCGAAGAACGGCGGCGACGGCGATCAGGCCATGGAAGGGCCCCCTGCCTAAGGTAAGTCTACCAAATTTAACGCTTTTCGACTTGATTCGTCCGAATTCGTGGATTACGGTTACGAGAAGGAAGAAACTGCGCCGGGCATGGCCTAGATCGGCGCCGGTGGTGATTGCGGCGGCGACGCCGACGAACATGGCGATCCAGATCGCGGCGGCTTGTCAGGAGCGTTTGAAATCGCTCCTGGGCCGGGGACAGTTGGGTATGAGGCCCAGACTAGTCTGGTCCCAATTGATATCGAGTGCGACGTCGCATGCATCAGTGTTCCATCGACGTCGCGATCTTCCTCCTTGCACCCTAGGGTTTTCCAACGTAGGAAGCCTCGGCTCCGATCTTCTGGGCTTGGCCGCGCTAGGCGTATCCCTCCCCTAGGGGCCATGACTGGCCGCGGTGCAGGTATGCCACCGATAAAGAAGCCCACCGTGCCGGCCGGGGCTGGCCGCGCCGGGGGTGCGTCGCCGCTGGGCTCTGGCAACGGCCGTGGTGTTGCGCCGCTGTCGGCCGCTGGCTCCGGTCGCAGAGTAGTGCTGCCGTCAGCCTCTGGTGCTGGACGGGGAGTTGCGGTGGTCCTTGGGACGGCGAATGCGGCTGCGGGACGAGGTGGAGGTGCTCTTCCAGGGGCTCGGCCGCCGACGCAGGGCTTGGCGGTGCTGCCTGCTGTGGGTCGAGGCAGGCCGGCTCACGGTCCTCGCCCGCCGACGCAAGGCCTGACTGTGGTTGCCGCTGCGGGGCGGGGTGGTGCAATTGCGCCGAGACCGCCTACGCCGGGGAACCAGGGCGTGGCGTCCGGTCATCAGCCTCAGGCGGCCCCGCCGCCTCACTACGTTGCGAGGCCAATGCAGAATCGGTCTGGGTCGGTGCAGATGCAGGCACCGCCGCCTCAAAACACGGGTGCTGGAGGTGCTTCTGGAACGCCCCGGGGCCAATGGGGAGACGATGGTTACAATGCCTATGGGAATGGCCAGCACCATGGTTCCTCGTCGACGGGTGGTGGCCGTGGATATGCGTGGCAGAGTGATGGTACTGCGGAGAGACCTTTTCTCGGTTCCACGGGTGGTTTTGTTGAGGGGGCGTCTGACCCGGTCTATCGGCAGCCGGGCGGATACCGCGGTCATCGTGGTGGTCGAGGTGGTCGAGGTGGTCGGTTCCGTCAACGGCAGCCTCCTCTGCCTGTAGTCGTCGAGCAGACGGCCGCCGCCGGGGATGCCGAGGCGCCGGTGCTGT
Organism: Triticum timopheevii; assembly: GCA_963921465.1. Classification (NCBI taxonomy): domain Eukaryota; kingdom Viridiplantae; phylum Streptophyta; class Magnoliopsida; order Poales; family Poaceae; genus Triticum; species Triticum timopheevii. The sequence goes on along the minus strand of OY997270.1, from coordinate 62,583,317 downwards.
CCGGTCAGGCTATGGATGTGGTGACGGCGCTCGCCAATGCTGAGATACCCGGGAATGAGACCACGGTGTCAGCGTCAGTGGAGGCGACCGACAGAGCTGATTCGGATAGAGCGTCCAAGTGGGCGAGCAAGAAGGAGAAAATGTTGTGCTATCATTGTGGCGAGAAGGGTCATTTTATTGTTGAATGCGTGGCTGAGCTATGTGACACTTGTGGCAAGCCGACGCATGATACGGGGGACTGCCCGATTTTGCGTGATCAGGTACCGTCTCTTATGATGTATGGCGTGTACTGTGCTGAGCTCACGTTTTTTGGGTCTCCTAGTGCGAGGGAGATTCCTTGAGGAGACACAGAGTATGACCACTGGGGTGGTGAAAGTTACCAAAGTAAATGTCTTTGAGACCCAGATTATGCAGAGACTTAAGGAGTTAGCTCCAGGTGACTTCCCGTGGAAGCTCATTAATCTCGAGGCCAACCTGTTTAAGGTTGATTTTCCTTTGATTAAGGATTTGCAGAGACTTCTGAGTTTTGGGTTGTGCAGCGTACCTGGCACAGAATGTATACTTGAGTTTCACGAGTGGAAGAAGGTCGAGCCTCAGGGCAAGCCTTTGACTCAGGTGTGGTTACGTTTTTCTGGGGCTCCCTCGAAGCCGATGCAGGATGCTTGGGTTGTGGATAGCTTGGGCATTATGGTGGGGAAAACTGAGAGAGTGGATATGGCTTTCACCCGAGCTAACGGGGTAGCCCGACTGCTGGTGAGTGTTCTGGATATTGAGTTCGTGCCTGATGTGGTCAAGTGGACATATAGAGGCAAGATTTATAACCTCGAGATTGAGTTTGAGGACGTTGATCTGTTTGCTAAGGCTGTTAATGGGACTGATGTTGACATGCACGAGGGTGATGATAGGTCAAGTACTAAGGAGGCACCAGTCAATGATGTTGGACGAGAGTTGTCCAACAGACCGGGGCCCGTGTCTCAGACACCCGGGGATGGGACGGCATCACCCTCTTCGGTGCCTATGACTTCTCTGAGATTTGGGTCTTTTGAGCCTACTTCTGTGCCTCCCAGACTCTGGAGTGACCGGATGGAGTCCGATGATGTGTTTGACCGCACATTACCTTGCCTGGATTTTGAGGATGTTGTTAGTCCTGTTCTCGGGGGATCGACGACCTCGGTTGAGGGAGGGGGAGGAGCTTCGACAGGTGGCCACACTTTCTCCTGCTCCGCTTGTTGTCTCACCTCTGGCCACGACTTCGGTGTTGGAGGTCGTACCTGGAGGACGGGGTCCGGAGCAGGTGGCCACGATGCCCTCTTCTCCTACCTCGGTGATGGCGCCGAAGCTGGCGGCTCCGCTTTCAGGAGGGGGCTCGGGGCAGGTGGCCTCGGCTCCCTCTTCCCTTGGGCCGCCTAGGGTAGGCACACCTCTTGTGGCGCCGGTGAGCCCCTCTAGCCAGAGGGCCGGGATAGGTGGGGAGTTCGGGCAGGCGGCCCATACACCTCCTTCTCCCGGTTCGCCTGCGCCTCACAGCCGCGGTGCGCGGCTGATACATCTCTGTCGTATCTATAATTTTTGATTGTTCCAGGCCAATATTCTCCAACTTTCATATACTTTTGGCAACTTTTTATATTATTTTTGGGACTAACATATTGATCCAGTGCCCAGTGCCAGTTCCTGTCTGTTGCATGTTTTTTGTTTCGCAAAAACCCAATATCAAATGGAGTCCAAACGGGATAAAAACGAACGGAGATTTTTTTGGAATATTTATGATTTTTGGGAAGTAAAATCAACGCGAAACGGTGTCCGGGGTGGCCACAAGACAGGGGGCGCGCCCTCCCCCTGGGCGCGCCCTGGACTCTCGTGGGCCACCCGTAAGGCGGTTGATGCTCTTATTTTGCCACCAGAAAGCTAATTTTATGAGAAAAATCTTGGCAAAAGATTCACCCCAATCGGAGTTATGGATCTCCGGATATTAAAGAAATGGTGAAGGGGTAGAATCTGAGAACGCAGAAACAGAGAGATAGATCCAATCTTGGAGGGGCTCTCGCCCCTCCCAAGCCATGGGAACCAAGGAATAGAGGGGAAACCCTTCTCCCATCTATGAAGGAGGTCAAGGAAGAAGAAGAAGAAGGGGGGCCCTCTCCCCCTTGCTTCCGGTGGCACCGGAGCGCTGCCGGGGGCCATCACCATCACCGTGATCTTCATCAACAACTTCACCGCCTTCATCACCAACTCTTCCTCCCTCTATGCAGCAGTGTAACCTCTCTCTTACCCGTTGTAATCTCTACTTAAACATGGTGCTCAACGCTATATATTATTTACCAATGATGTATGGCTATCTTATGATGTTTGAGTAGATCCGTTTTGTCCTATGGGTTAATTGATGATCGTGATTGGTTTGAGTTGCATGTTTTATTATTGGTGTTGTCCTATGGTGCTCTCCGTGTCGCGCAAGCGTGAGGGATCCCTGCTGTATGGTTTGCAATATGTTTATGATTCGCTTATAGTGGGTTGCGTGAGTGACTGAAACACAAACCCGAGTAAGGGGATTGTTGCGTATGGGATAAAAGGGGACTTGATACTTTAATGCTATGGTTGGGTTTTACCTTAATGAATCTTTAGTAGTTGCGGATGCTTGCTAGAGTTCCAATCATAAGTGCATATGATCCAAGTAGAGAAAGTATGTTAGCTTATGCCTCTCCCTCAAATAGAATTGCAATAGTGATTACCGGTCTAGTTATCGATTGCCTTGGACAAATAACTTTCTCGTAACAAAAATCTCTCTACTAATATTTACTTTATTGCTTCTTTATCTAAACAGCCCCTACTTTTTATTTACACGTTCTTTATTATCTTGCAAACCTATCCTATCACACCTACAAAGTACTTCTAGTTTCATACTTGTTCTAGGTAAAGTGAACGTCAAGCGTGCGTAGAGTTGTATCGATGGTCGATAGAACTTGAGGGAATATTTATTCTACCTTTAGCTCCTCGTTGGGTTCGACACTCTTACTTATCGAAAACTGTTGCGAACCCCTACACTTGTGGGTTATGAAGACCTTTTTCTGGCGCCGTTGCCGGGGAGTCATAGCGTGGGGTGAATATTCTTGTGTGTGCTTGTTTGCTTTATCACTAAGTAATTTTTATTTGTTGTTCTAAGTTGTTCTCTATCTCTAGTTATGGATATGGAACACAAAATACCAAAAAAATTAGGTGTACTTGCTACTCATGGAGATGGGGAACCTCCTAAAACCCTCGATGCTCGTTATGTTCAAGATATTATGTACTACTTTGATAATCCTGAGAAAACCCAACTAAATTATGTTATGGGAGTAATGTTGGATCAACATGAATACTTTAGGGATTATCGCTTGACACAAAAAGGGAAACTACTATGGGATCAAATTCAACTATTGAAGTGGTATGCTAGGCAACTATGCTTGATGCATGATTATACTTGCTGCTCTAGGATGAAGTCTCCACACCTTCCCTTTTCATGCAAATTCAATGATAATGAAACCTTAGCTTCTTATGCTAATGGTATCTTTGATTACTATGATGTGGAACAAATAGAAGAATTTGTTGCTTTTATGGGTGCTTATGAGGTTGAATCTATGTTTAAAGCCTTTGATGATTTTGACGATTCAATTTATAGACCAGAAAATCTTGCTATACTTAGATATTGCTATGAAAATTATGAATACAATTACAATATTAATGCATTTATTGAGAAAGTCTCCGCTGTCCAAGAAGAGACTAATATTTTGCAGGAAGCTATGGAAGAAGAAAGTGATGAAATAGTGAGCTCGTTGGATGAAAAAGATGATGAGGAGAGCGAAGAACAAAAGGAGGAAGAGCGGATTAGCTACCCGTGCCCACCTTCTAATGAGAGTAACCCTCCAACTCATACATTATTTAATTCCCCTTCGTGCTTACCGAAGGATGATTGCTATGATCCCTTGAATTTGTTTGAAATATCCCTTTTTGATGATGCTTGCTACGCTTATGGCCAAGATGCCAATATGAATTATGCTTATGGAGATGAACTTGCTATAGTTCCTTATGTTAAATATGAAATTGTTGCTATTGCACCCATGCATGATAGTCCTATTATCTTTTTTGAATTCTCCAAACTACACTATCGGAGAAGTTTGTGCTTATTAAGGATTATATTGATGGGTTGGCTTTTACCATTGCACATAATAATTTTGATGAATGTAATATGCATGTGCTTTCTTCTCCTACTTGCAATTATTATGAGAGGGGAACTTTATCTCCACCTCTCTATGTTTCCAATACGATAGAATTGCAAGAAACTGCTTATACTATGCATTGGCCTTTATATGTGTGCATGAATTGTTCTTTTATGACATGCCGATGCATAGGAAGAGAGTTAGAATTCGTCATTACTTGATATATTTTACTTTGTGCTCACTACTAAATTACAAATCATTGTTAATTAAAATTGGCTTTGATATACCTTGGGATCCGGGTGGATTCATTACTTGAGCACTAAATGCCTAGCTTAATGGCTTTAAAGAAAGCGCTACCAGGGAGACAACCTAGAAGTTTTAGAGAGTCATTTATTTCTGTTGAGTGCTTTCACATAGTTTAAAAACAAAAAAAATAAAGAGGGGAACCTAAAAACTTTTCAAAAAGGAAAGTGAAAGTGAGAAAGACAAGCATTGTTGAAGTGGGAGCTAGCCTTGAATTTTGTTCATGCTCACGGAAACTTTGTGAATCTTTATTACAGAAACTTTTCAACAAAAATAATTATCCCCTTGTATATTTCCATTGTATTATAAAAATAATGTGCCAAGGTTTGTCTTTAGGATGTTTATATTTCTTGTTGGTTTGTACGGTGCAGAACAGAAACTTTGTCTGTAGTGCGCGATTTTACATTTTTAACTGGAAAGTCAAACGGTTCTAATTATTTTCACTGTCTTTCTACAACTTTTTTATTTTTCCTAATTTTGGTAGAATTTTTGGGGTACAAGAAGTATGGTAGATGTTCAAATTGCTACAGACTGTTCTGTTTTTGACAGATTCTGTTTTTGATGCATAGTTTGCTTGTTTTGATGAATCTATCAATTTATATCAGTGGATTAAGCCATGGAAAAGCTATATTACAGTAGACACAATGCAAAAACAAAATATGAATTGGTTTGCAACAGTACTTAGAGTAGTGATTTGCTTTATTATACTAACGGATCTTACCGAGTTTTCTGTTGAAGTTTTGTGTGGATGAAGTGTCTAGACGAGGAGGTCTCGATATGAGGAAAAGGAAGGGAGGCAATAACTCAAGCTAGGAGATACCCGAGGCACCCCAAGTAAATATTCAAGGAGACTCAAGCGTCTAAGCTTGGGGATGCCCCGGAAGGCATCCCCTCTTTCTTCAACAAGTATCAGTATGTTTTCGTATTCGTTTCGTTCGTGCATTATGTGCATGTCTTGGAGCGTCTTTTGCATTTAGTTTTCACTTTTCTTTTATGCACCATGCTGGTATGAGATAGTCCTTGGTTGATTTATAGAATGCTCATTGCACTTCACTTAAATCTTTTGAGTGTGGCCTTATAGAATGCTTCATGTGCTTCACTTATATCATTTGAAGTTGGATTGCATGTTTCTCTTTACATAGAAAACCGCCATTTGTAGAATGCTCTTTTGCTTCACTTATATTTGTTAGAGCGTGGGCATGTCTTTTGTAGAAAGAATTAAACTCTCTTGCTTCACTTATATCAATTTAGAGAGATGACAGGAATTGGTCATTCACATGGTTAGTCATAAAATCCTACATAAACTTGTAGATCGCTGGATATGATATGTTTGATTCCTTGCAATAGTTTTGCGATATAAATATGGTGATATTAGAGTCATGCTAGTGGGTGGTTGTGGATTGTAGAGACACTTGTGTTGAGGTTTGTGATTCCCGTAGCATGCACGTATGGTGAACCGCTTTGTGATGAGTTGGAGCACAATTTTATTTATTGATTGTCTTCCTTATGAGTGGCGGTCGGGGACGAGCGATGGTCTTTTCCTACCAATCTATCCCCCTAGGAGCATGCGCGTAGTACTTTGTTTTCGATGGCTTGTAGATTTTTGCAATAAGTATATGAGTTCTTTATGACTAATGTTGAGTCCATGGATTATACGCACTCTCACCCTTCCACCATTGCTAACCTCTCTTGTGCTGCGCAACTTTCGCCGGTACCATACACCCATCATATGCCTTCCTCAAAACAGCCACCATACCTACCTGGCATTTCCATAGCCATTCTGAGATATATTGCCATGCAACTTTCATCATCATCATCATCATATATATGATTTGAGCATTCATTGTCATATTGCTTTGCATGATCGTAAGATAGCTAGCATGATGTTTTCATGGCTTGTCCATTTTTTTGATGTCGTTGCTACGCTAGATCATTGCACATCCCGGTACACCACCGGAGGCATTCATATAGAGTCATATCTTTGTTCTAGATATTGAGTTGTAAGTAAATAAAAGTGTGATGATCATCATTATTAGAACATTGCCCCAGTGAGGAAAGGATGATGGAGACTATGATTCCCCCACAAGTCGGGATGAGACTCCGGACTTTATGAAAAATAAAAGAGGCCAAAGAAGCCCAAATAAAAAAAGAGGCCAAAGAAGCCCACCAAAAAGAAAGAAAAAAAATGAAAAATAAAAGGAAAAATGAGAGAAAAAGAGAGAAGGGGCAATGTTACTATCCTTTTACCACACTTGTGCTTTAGAGTAGCACCATGTTCTTCATAGAGAGAGTCTCCTATGCTTTCACTTTCATATACTAGTGGGAATTTTCATTATAGAACTTGGCTTGTATATTCCAATGATGGGCTTCCTCAAATGCCCGAGGTCTTCATGAGCAAGCAAGTTGGATGCACACCCACTTAGTTTTCATTTTGAGATTTCATACACTTATAGCTCTAGTGCATCCATTGCATGGCAATCCCTACTCTCTCACATTGATATCTATTGATGGGCATCTCCATAGCCCGTTGATACGCCTAGTTGATGTGAGACTTTCTCCCTTTTTTGTCTTCTCCACATAACCTCCACCATCATATTCTATTCCACCTATAGTGTTATGTCCATGGCTCACGCTCATGTATTGCGTGAAAGTTGAAAAAGTTTGAGATTATTAAAGTATGAAACAATTGCTTGGCTTGTCATCGGGGTTGTGCATGATTAAATACTTTGTGTGATGAAGATAGAGCAATAGCCAGACTATATGATTTTGTAGGGATAACTTTCTTTGGCCATGTTGTTTTGAAAAGACATGATTGCTTTACTAGTACGCTCGAAGTATTATTGTTTTTATGTCAAATGATAGACTATTGCTTTGAATCACTCGTGTCTTAATATTCACGCCATGATTAGACATATGATCAAGATTATGCAAGGTAGCATTCCACATCAAAAATTATCTTTTTATCATTTACCTACTCAAGGACAAGCAGGAATTAAGCTTGGGGATGCTGATACGTCTCCATCGTATCTATAATTTTTTATTGTTCCATGCCGATATTCTTCAACTTTCATATACTTTTGGCAACTTTTTATATTATTTTTGGGACTAACATATTGATCCAGTGCCAGTTCCTGTCTGTTGCATGTTTTTCGTTTTGCAGAAACCCAATATCAAAAGGAGTCCAAACGGGATAAAAACGGACGGAGATTTTTTTGGAATATTTATGATTTTTGGGAAGTAAAATCAACGCGAAACGGTGTCCGGGGTGGCCACGAGACAGGGGGCGCGCCCTCCCCCCTGGGCGCGCCCTGGACTCTCGTGGGCCACCCATAAGGCGGTTAACGCTCTTCTTTTCCCACAAGAAAGCTAATTTTACGAGAAAAAATCTGGGCGAAAGATTCACCCCAATCGGAGTTACGGATCTCCAGATATTAAAGAAACGGTGAAGGGGTAGAATTTGAGAACACAGAAATAGAGAGATAGATCCAATCTCGGAGAGGCTCTTGCCCCTCCCAAGCCATGGGAGCCAAGGAAAAGAGGGGAAACCCTTCTCCCATCAATGGAGGAGGTCAAGGAAGAAGAATAAGAAGGGGGCCCTCTCCCCCTTGCTTCCGGTGGCGCTGGAGCGCTGCCGGGGGCCATCACCATCACCGCGATCTTCATCAACAACTTCACCGCCTTCATCACCAACTCTTCCTCCCCCTATGCAGCGGTGTAACCTCTCTCTTACCCGTTGTAATCTCTACTTAAACATGGTGCTCAATGCTATATATTATTTCCCAATGATGTATGGCTATCTTATGATGTTTGAGTAGATCCGTTTTGTCCTATAGGTTAATTGATGATCGTGATTGGTTTGAGTTGCATGTTTTATTATTGGTGCTGTCCTATGGTGTTGTCCGTGTCGCGCAAGCGTGAGGGATCCCCGCTGTAGGGTTTGCATTATGTTTATTATTCGCTTATAGTGGGTTGCGTGAGTGAATGAAACACAAACCCGAGTAAGGGGATTGTTGCGTATGGGATAAAAGGGGACTTGATACTTTAATGCTATGGTTGGGTTTTACCTTAATGAATCTTTAGTAGTTGTGGATGCTTGCTAGAGTTCCAATCATAAGTGCAAATGATCCAAGTAGAGAAAGTGTGTTAGCTTATGCCTCTCCCTCAAATAGAATTGCAATAGTGATTACCGGTCTAGTTATCGATTGCCTTGGACAAATAACTTTCTCATAACAAAAAGCTCTCTACTAATATTTACTTTATTGCTTCTTTATCTAAACAGCCCCTACTTTTTATTTACATGTTCTTTATTATCTTGCAAACCTATCCTATCACACCTAGAAAGTACTTCTAGTTTCATACTTGTTCTAGGTAAAGCGAATGTCAAGTGTGCGTAGAGTTATATCGGTGGTTGATAGAACTTGAGGGAATATTTATTCTACCTTTATCTCCTCGTTGGGTTCGACAATCTTACTTATCGAAAACTATTGCGAACCCCTACACTTGTGGGTTATCAGCGGCTGACGTCACTTTTGGGTGCTCCTGCTATTTCGTCCATGGAGGATGACTTGATGGGTGTTGGGGGTGAGGCCGGAGGCCCCACTACGAGCAGGGTCACTCGGGAGGAGGTTGTTGCGTTTGGAGGGATTCCGGATCCAGTCTCTGCGGGGTGACAGATGAGTTGCCGCCTCCAGGATCATCCGGACGTTGATGACATGCAGCAGCGGTGCGCCATGAGGGCGGCCAAGCTTCGTGACGTTGAGATCACTACGGGTATTTCGGTTAATACCTCTAATTCCATTTTGCATTTTTCTAATGTTGAGATTATTAATAATGCAAACCAATTGGGAGTTTCACTAGGTAGCAATGATAGTGAAATTTCAAATTCCGTTAATGATATCCTGGATTTGGAGGCGGAACGTGCTTTAGATATGATTCGTAATTTAGCAGCGGTTAAACCCATGAATGATTCCGATATTGATGCATTGGGGGTTAGGGTGCTCGATAGTTTTTGTGCGGATCTTGCACCATCCCTTCCCGAGTCTGAGGAGGAGGATGACACCTTTGAGGCTGTAGTAGATGGGTCCACAGAGCCCGGTCGTGAGGACTGATGACCCACAAGTATAGGGGATCTATCGTAGTCCTTTCGATAAGTAAGACTGTCGAACCCAACGAGGAGCAGAAGGAAATGACAAGCGGTTTTCAGTAAGGTTTTCTCTGCAAGCACTGAAATTGTAGGTAACAAATAGTTTTGTGATAAGATAAATTGTAATGAGTAACAAGCAATGAAAGTAAATAAAGTGCAGCAAGGTGGCCCAATCCCATTTGTAGCAAAAGACAAGCCTGGACAATTTCTTATAATGAAAAAAGAGCTCCTGAGGACACATGGGAATTATCGTCAAGCTAGTTTTCATCACGCTCATATGATTCACGTTCGGTACTTTGATAATTTGATATGTGGGTGGAGCGGTGCTTGGGTATTGCCCTTACTTGGACAAGCATCCTACTTATGATTAACCCCCATTGCAAGCATCAACAACTACAAAATAAGTATTAAGGTAAACCTAACCACAACATTAAACATATGGATCCAAATCAGCCCCTTACAAAGCAACGCATAAACTAGGGTTTAAGCTTCTGTCACTCTAGCAACCCATCATCTACTTATTACTTCCCAATGCCTTCCTCTAGGCCCAAATAATGGTGAAGTGTCATGTAGTCGACGTTCACATAACACCACTAGAGGAAAGACAACATACATCTCATCAAAATATCAAACAAATACCAAATTCACATGACTACTAATAGCAAGACTTCATCCATGTCCTCAGGAACAAACGTAACTACTCACAAAGCATATTCATGTTCATAATCAGAGGAGTAATAATATGCATTAAGGATCTGAACATATGATCTTCCACCAAGTAAACCAATTAGCATAAACTACAAGGAGTAATCAACACTACTAGCAACCCACATGTACCAATTTGTGGTTTGGATACAAGTGATGAACTAGGGCTTTGAGAGGAGATGGTGCTGGTGAAGATGTTGATGGAGATTGACCCTCTCCCGATGAGAGGATCGTTAGTGATGACAATGGTGATGATTTCCCCCTCCCGGAGGGAAGCTTCCCCGGCAGAACAGCTCTGCCGGAGCCCTAGATTGGTTACGTCAAGGTTCCACCTCGTGGCAGCGGAGTTTCGTCTCGTAAGCTTGCCTCTGACTTTTTCCGGGGTAAAAGATTTCATATAGCAGAAGATGGGCATCGGAGGGCCACCAGGGGGCCCAGAAGACAGGGGGCGTGCTTAGTAGGGGTGGGCGCGCCCGCCACCCTCATGGCCAGGGTGTGGGCCCCCTCTTGTATTTTCTTCGCTCAATAATTCTTATTAATTCCAAAACTGACTTCCGTGGAGTTTCCGGATTTTAGGAGCTGTGCAGAATATGTTTCCAATATTTGCTCCTTTTCCAGCCAGAATTCCAGCTGCCGGCATTCCCCCTCTTCATGGTAAACCTTGTAAAATAAGAGAGAATAGCCATAAGTATTGAGATATAATGTGTAATAACAACCCATAATGCAATAAATATTGATATAAAAGCATGATGCAAAATGGACGTATCAACTCCCCCAAGCTTAGACCTTGCTTGTCCTCAAGCGGAAGCCGAAATCGAAAAATATGTCCACATTTTTAGAGATAGAGGTGTCAATAAAAATAAAATACGAACATGAGGCATCATGATCATTCATATGTCATATGATTTCTTATGCTCAAGTAACAATCAATTCACAATGTCAAGTATGGTTCAAAAACTTCATTGAGAACTAACAAACTATAATCTTAGTTATTGAAGCAATTGCAATTTATCATAACATCAGAAAGAGTCAAGAATAGAGCTTTTCAGCAAGTCCACATACTCAACTATCATATAGTCTTCTACAATTGCTAACACTCGCGCAGTACTTGTGGTTATGGAGTTTCAACCGGACACTGAGAAAGATAGGGGCTTATTGTGTTGCCTCCCAACGTATTCACCTTTAGGTGGTGTCAACAATAATAGTTCATGCTAACTTACATTCAATATATATATATCAAGATCTTTCAAACACGAGGAGCTTGCTAAAGGATAAAATGAAAAAGGGAAAGGTGAAGATCACCTTGACTCAAGCATAAAGTAAAAACATAAAGTAAAAGATAGGCCCTTCGCAGAGGGAATCAGGGGTTTTCATGTGCTTTTAGGGTTGGATGCACAAAATCTTAATGCAAAAGAACGTCACTTTATATTGCCACTTGCATATGGACCTTTATTATGCAGTCCGTCGCTTTTATTGATTCCATAACAAGATCGTATAAAGCTTATTTTCTCTGCACTATACATATTTAGAGGGAAATTTTTATTGCTTGCAACATGACAACTTACTTGAAGGATCTTACTCAATCCATAGGTAGGTATGGTAGACTCTCATGGCAAAAACTAGGTTTAAGGATATTTGGAAGCACAAGTAGCATCTCTACTTGGTGCAAGGAATTTGGCTAGCATGAGGGGTAAAGGCAAGCTCAACATGTTGGGAAGGTCTGTGACAATATACTTTAACTGTGATGTGAGAAAACATAAACCATTACGTTGTCTTCCTTGTCCAACATCAACTCTTTTAGCATGTCACACTTAATGAGTGCTTCACAATCACAAAAGATGTCCAAGATAGTATATTTGCATGTGAAAACCTCTCTTTCCTTATTACTTCCTATTAATTGCAACGATGAACAAAACTACGTTTGTCAACTCTCAACAACTTTTATGCCTCATACTTTCTATGTGTGAAGTCATTACTATCCATAAGATCAATATGAACTCTTTTATTCTTTTTATTATTTCTACTTTCTCAAGATCATAGCAAGATAGCAAAGCCCTTGACTCAACAGTAATCTTTATTACAGATAGCTCACGGACTCGATTACATAAAGAGATCACAAAGCAAAAACTCAAAACTACTTGATACTAAAAAACTTCAATCTACTAGATCAAGATATTACCAAAAGGATCGAACTAAGTAAAACGGTAAAGATGGGAGTGTGATAGTGATACGATACCGGGGCACCTCCCCCAAGCTTGGCAGCTGCCAAGGGGAGTGCCCATACCCATGTAATTATGTCCTCAGAAGTGATGGAGGTGGTGATGATGGTGGTGGATAATCGCACATCGAGCGTAAAAGCTCCTCCAGCTTGCGGATAATGCCCTTGAGTCCGGCGATATGACCCTTCGACAAAATATTCTCCTGTGTGAGATACTTATTCTGTATGCGAGCTAACTCAATAATCTTGAAAGCTTCAATCTTAGTTGGAGTAAAGAGGTTAGGTAAAGGTTGAGGGATGTTTTCTTCTTCCACCGCCGGAGCTTGATCCTCCATGGACTTCTTGATCCCTTCATCCTTGTTAATCTCCTTCGGTTCTTCTCTTTTCAGCTCTATCTTCAATAGCCAAGCATCCTTGTCTTCATTGTTGAAGGAGGGTGACGTCATGATGCTCTAGATCTTTCAGAAAAACAGCTCGAAACGAAAACAGAGGATATTTGCATGATACGGTGGTCAAAGCCTTCGGGAGATTATATAATGAATTTTTACCGACCAAAATACGAAACGTGCAAGAAAACGAAGTCCAAGAGGCACATGAGGTGGCCACGAGACAGGGGGCGCGCCCAGGAAGGGTGGGCACACCCTCCACCCTCGTGGAGGCCTCGTGTACTTCCCAGACTACTTCTTTCTTTCCAAAATTCTTAAATATTCCAAAACGGATAAAAAATGCCATTAGAATTGTTTTGGAGTCGCTTTACTTACCGTACCACATACCTATTCCTTTTCGGAGTCTGAAACATTCTGGAAAGTGTCCCTTATGTATTCCTCCGGGGTTACGATGTCAATAATATTAGTTTCAACATTGATAGGATTACCTGAGATATAATGTTTGATTCTTTGACTGTTCACCACCCTCGGACATGTGCCTTTGAAGTTGTTGATTTTTATGGCACCGGAACAATAGAACTCCTCGATAACGTAAGGACCTTCCCATTTAGAGAGAAGTTTTCCTGCAAAAAATCTTAAACGAGAGTTGAATAATAACACATAATCACCTATGTTAAACTCATGCTTTTGTATCCTTTTGTCATGCCAGCGTTTAACTTTTTCTTTGAATAGCTTGGCATTTTCATAGGCTTGGGTTCTCCATTCATAAAGTGAGTTAATGTCAAACAACCTCTTCTCACCGGCAAGTTTGAAGTCATAATAGAGCTCTTTAATAGCCCAATATGCTTTATGTTCAAGTTCTAGAGGTAAATGACATGCTTTTCCATAAACCATCCTATACGGAGACATACCCATAGGATTTTTATATGCAGTTCTATAGGCCCATAATGCGTCATTAAGTTTTTTGGACCAATTCTTTCTAGATCTATTCACAGTCTTTTGCAAAATTAATTTGAGCTCTCTATTGTTCAACTCTACTTGACCACTAGACTGCGGGTGATAAGGAGATGCGATTCTATGATTAACATCATACTTAGCAAGCATCTTACGAAAAGCACCATGAATAAAATGTGAACCACCATCAGTCATAAGATATCTAGGGACTTCAAACCTCAGAAAAATAACTTCTTTAAGCATCTTAATAGAAGTGTTATGATCAGCACTACTAGTTGGAATAGCTTCTACCTACTTAGTAACGTAATCAACAGCAACTAAAATATGTGTGTAACCATTAGAGGCAGGAAAAGGTCCCATATAATCAAAGCCCCAAACATCAAACGGTTCAATAACAAGAGAATAATTCACAGGCATTTCTTGATATCTACTAATATTACCAATTCTTTGACATTCATCACAAGATAAGACAAACTTACGAGCATCTTTGAAGAGAGTAGGCCAATAAAAACCGGATTGCAATACCTTGTGTGCAGTTCTATCTCCAGCGTGGTGTCCTCCATATGATTCAGAGTGACACTTGCGTAGGATCTGGTCCTGTTCATGCTCAGGCACACAACGTCTAATAACACCATCTACTCCTTCTTTATAAAGGTGTGGGTCATCCTAGAAGTAATGTCTTAAATCATAAAAGAACTTTTTCTTTTGCTGGTATGTGAAACTAGGTGGTATAAATTTAGCAACAATGTAATTAGCATAATCAACATACCAGGGAGCAATACGAGAAGCATTAACGACCGCTAATTGTTCATCAGGAAAGCTATCATCAATAGGTAGTGGGTCATCAAGAATATTCTCTAACCTAGACAAGTTGTCTGCAACAGGGTTCTCAGCTCCCTTTCTATCAATAATATGCAAGTAGAATTCTTGAAGCAAGAGAACCTATCTAATAAGTCTAGGCTTAGCATCTTTCTTTTCCATAAGATATTTAATAGCAGCATGATCAGTGTGAATAGTTACTTTGGAATCAACAATATAAGGTCTAAACTTGTCACATGCAAACACAACTGCTAAAAACTCTTTTTCAGTAGTAGCATAACTTCTCTGGGCAGTATCAAGAGTCTTACTAGCATACTGGATAACATTCAATTTCTTATCAACTCTTTGCCCTAGAACAACACCTATAACATAATCACTAGCATCACACATAATTTCAAAGGGTAAATTCCAATCAGGTGGCTGAACAATAGGTGCAGTGATCAAAGCTTTCTTAAGTATTTCAAATACTTCTACACAATCATCATCAAAGACAAAAGGAATATCTTTTTGCAATAAATTAGTCAGAGGCCTAGAGATTTTAGAAAAGTCCTTAATGAACCTCCTATAAAAACCGGCATGACCAAGGAAACTTCTTATACCTTTTATGTCCTTGGGACATGGCATCTTTTCAATAGCATCAACTTTAGCTTTATCAACTTCAATACCTCTCTCGGAAATCTTATGCCCCAAAACAATGCCTTCATTAACCATAAAGTGGCACTTTTCCCGATTTAGTACGAGAATAGTGTCTTCACATCTCTGCAAAACTCGATCAAGGTTGCTCAAGCAATCATCAAAAGAAGATCCATAGATGGAGAAATCATCCATGAATATCTCACAAATATTTTCACAAAAGTCAGAGAATATAGCCATCATACATCATTGAAAGGTAGCAGGTGCATTACATAAACCAAAAGGCATATGTTTATAAGCAAAAGTACCAAAAGGGCAAGTAAAAGTAGTTTTTGATTGATCCTTCGCTGACACAGGTATTTGAGAGAAACCAGAATAACCATCTAGAAAGCAAAAATGTGTGTGTTTGGATAGTCTTTCTAGCATTGATCAATAAAAGCTAAAGGGTAATGATCTTTCTTAGTAGCTTTATTTAATTTACGGAAATCAATTACCATCCTATAACCTGTAATAATTCTTTGCAGGGTCAATTCAACTTTATCATTAGGAACAACGGTAATACCTCCCTTTTTAGGAACACAATGGACAGGGATTACCCAATCACTATTAGCAACGGGATAAATTATACCTGCCTCAAGGAGCTTTAGTATCTCCTTTCTTACCACTTCTTTCATCTTAGGATTCAATCGTCGTTGAGGATCTCTAACTGGTTTGGAACCTTCCTCCAAATTAATTTTGTGTTGGCATAACGTGGGACTAATGCCCTTGAGATCATCCAGAGTATATCCAATAGCAGCACGGTGCTTCTTCAGAGTTTTCAATAATCTTTCTTCTTCTTGCTCTGAAAGGTTAGCACTAATAATAACAGGATATATTTTCTTTTCATCAAGATAAGCATACTTAAGATTATCAGGTAATGGTTTGAGTTCAAACACGGGATGACCCTTGGGTAGAGGGGGATCCCCTAGAATTTCAACGGGTAGGTTGTGTTTCAGAATAGGTTCCTGTTGAAGGAACACTTCATCTATTTCCCTTCTTTCCTTCATAAACATATCATTTTCATGGTCTAGCAAATATTGTTCTAACGGATCAGTAGGAGCCACGACAATAGAAGCAAGACCAATAATCTCATCCTTACTAGGTGATTCTCTATCACGAGGTTGTCTATGAAACTTAGCGAAATTAAAGTCATGAGACACATCCTCTAAGCCAATTGTAACAGTATCCTTTTCACAATCCATCCTAGCATTAACAGTATTCAGGAAGGGTCTACCAAACATAATGGGGCAAAAGTCATCTTGTGGGGAACTAAGAACAAGAAAATCAGAAGGATGTTTAACCTTCCCGCACAAGACTTCAACATCTCTAACAATCCCAATTGGTGAATAGTATCTCTATTGGCAAGCTTGATAGTAACATCAATACCTTCCAATTCAGCGGGTGCAATATCATGCATAATTTCTTTATATAAGTCATAGGGTATTGCACTAGCACTAGCACCCATATCAAATAAAAAATGATAACAATGATCTCATATTTTAACAGAAATAACAGGCATGCCTACCACAGGTCTATGTATCTTAGCATCTGGTCTAACAATATTAGCAGTCTCACCACAGAAATAAATAACATGCCCATCTAAATCATCATCTAAGAGATCTTTAACCATAGCAATACTAGGTTCAACTTTGATTTGCTCAGGAGGTGTATAAGTCCTAGTATTACTCTTACAAACAACAGTCGAAGTTTTAGCATGGTCCTTTATCCTAATAGGAAACGGAGGTTTCTCAACATGAGTAGTAGGAAAATAGGATCACTATAAGTGACAGTCTTTTCTTCAACTGTAATAGGTGCAACTACTTTTACTTCAATGGGGGGATTATATTTAAACCACTTCTCCTTAGGGAGATCAACGTGAGTAGCAAAAGATTCACAGAAAGAAGCTACTATCTCAGAGTCAAGTCCATATTTAGCGCTAAATCCACGAAAAGCATCGGTATCCATAAAAGATTTAACACAATCAAACTTAGGTGTCATACCTGACTCCTTACCATCGTCAGAACCCCAATCTTCAGAGTTGCGTTTAATTCTTTCCAATAAATCCCATTTGAATTCAATAGTCTTCAGCATATAAGCACCAGCACAGGAAGTATCGAGCATGTTGCAATCATTGGGAGAAAGACGAGCATACAATTTTTGAATAATCATTTCTCTGGAGAGCTCATGATTGGGGCATGAATATAACATTGACTTAAGACTCCCCCAAGCTTGAGCGATGCTTTCTCCTTCGCGAGGCCAGAAATTATATATGTAATTACGATCACGATGAACAAGATGCATAGGATAGAACTTCTGGTGAAATTCCAACTTCAATCGTTTATAATTCCAAGATCCCGTATCATCACATAGCCTATACCATGTCAATGCATCTCCCTTTAAAGATAAAGGGAAGACCTTACTTTTGACCACATCATCAGGAATTCCTGCAAGCTTAAATAATCCACAAACTTCATCCACAAAGATAAGGTGTAAATCGGGATGCAATGTTCCATCTCCTGCAAATGGATTAGCTAGCAGTTTCTCTATCATACCCGAAGGAATCTCAAAGTAAATATTTTCAGTAGGTTCAGTAGGTTGAGGAGAAACTCTTTGCTCTTCTGGTCGGGGTGAAGATACCCCGAACAAGCCCCACAAAGGATTAGTTTCCATAGTAACAAGTGACAGAAAATTTCAGCACACTATATAAATGTTTCCTTACCAAGTTCCACTCACCAAAAGTGCTACGCTCCCCGGCAACGGCGCCAGAAAAGAGTCTTGATGACCCACAAGTATAGGGTATCTATCGTAGTCCTTTTGATAAGTAAGAGTGTCAAACCCAACGAGGAGCAGAAGGAAATGACAAGCGGTTTTCAGTAAGGTTTTCTCTGCAAGCACTAAAATTGTAGGTAACAGATAGTTTTGTGATAAGATAAATTGTAACGACTAACAAGCAATGAAAGTAAATAAAGTGCAGCAAGGTGGCCCAATCCTTTTTGTAGCAAAGGACAAGCCTGGACAATTTCTTATAATGAGAAAAGAGCTCCCGAGGACACATGGGAATTATCGTCAAGCTAGTTTTCATCACACTCATATTATTCGTGTTCGATACTTTGATAATTTGATATGTGGGTGGACCGGTGCTTGGGTATTGCCCTTACTTGGACAAGCATCCCACTTATGATTAACCCCTATTGCAAGCATCCACAACTACAAAAGAAGTATTAAGGTAAACCTAACCACAACATTAAACATATGGATCCAAATCAGCCCCTTACGAAGCAACGCATAAACTAGGGTTTAAGCTTCTGTCACTCTAGCAACCCATCATCTACTTACTACTTCCCAATGCCTTCCTCTAGGCCCAAATAATGGTGAAGTGTCATGTAGTCGACGTTCACATAACACCACTAGAGGAAAGACAACATACATCTCATCAAAATATCAAACGAATACCAAATTCACATGACTACTAATAGTAAGACTTCACCCATGTCCTCAGGAACAAACGTAGCTACTCACAAAGAATATTCATGTTCATAATCAGAGGAGTAATAATATGCATTAAGGATATGAACATATGATCTTCCACCAAGTAAACCAATTAACATCAACTACAAGGAGTAATCAACACTACTAGCAACCCACAGGTACCAATTTGTGGTTTGGATACAAGAGATGAACTAGGGTTTTGAGAGGAGATGGTGCTGATGAAGATGTTGATGGAGATTGACCCCCTCCCGATGAGAGGATCATTGGTGATGACGATGGTGATGATTTCCCCCTCCCGGAGGGAAGTTTCCCCGACAAAACAGCTCTGCGGGAGCCCTAGATTGGTTCCGCCAAGGTTCCGCCTCGTGGCGGCGGAGTTTCGTCTCGTAAGCTTGCCTTTGATTTTTTTTCCAGGGTAAACCCTTCATATAGCAGAAGATGGGCACCGGAGGGCCACCAGGGGGGCCAGGAGACAGGGGGCGCGCCCAGTAGGGGTGGGCGTGCCCCCCACCCTCCTAGCCAGGGTGTGGGCCCCCTCTTGTGTTTTCTTCGCTAAATAATTCTTATTAATTCCAAAACTGACTTCCGTGGGTTTCAGGATTTTTGGAGCTGTGCAGAATATGTTTCCAATATTTGCTCCTTTTCCAGCTAGAATTCCAGCTGCCAGCATTCCCCCTCTTCATGGTAAACCTTGTAAAATAAGAGAGAATAGCATAAGTATTGAGATATAATGTGTAATAACATCCCATAATGCAATAAATATTGATTTAAAAGCATGATGCAAAATGGACGTATCAAGGACCGGCTGGAGGATCAGAACAAACCTGAACGCAAGTGGAAGCGGAAGATTTACCCGGTTTCGATGGTGCGTAGGAGTGCTAGGATCCGTACTACAAAAAAATTCATGACGAAATATGAAAGGAATCTTTTGGAATAGCAGAGGTCTGAAAGACTTGGCTAAAAGAAGGTTTCTGGCAGAGGCGTCTATCGAGCATAGGCTAGATTTCATTACACTATCGGAAACGGGGAGAGATAATTTTTCGCCACAGTTTCTCAATACTCTATCAGCAGTCATTGACTTTGATTGGCATTGTCTTCCTCCTAGAGGAAAATCGGGTGGGATCTTACTCGGAGTTAGATGTGATTCGCTCGAAGTCCGAAGTGTGGTGATGGGAGACTTTGCGGTTAAGTTTCGGGTGCGGTCGAAGGCCGATGGGTTTAATTGGGCTCTGGTGGCGGTATATGGTGCCACCCAGCCCGAACTCAAACCTGAGTTCTTGGCTGACCTTGTTCAGATTTGCGGCTCTGAACAGCTCCCAATCTTGGTTGGGGTGATTTCAACATTATTAGAAGGCGAGAGGAAAAGAACATTGATAATTTCGATGGGAGGTGGTTGTTTATGTTTAATACCATTATTGAAAGCTTGGATCTGAGAGAGATAGAGCTTTCGGGTAGAAAATTCACCTGGGCCAATGTGCTGCCAAATCCGACGTTTGAAAAGCTGGATCGAGTCCTAGCTAGCGTCGAATGGGAGCAGAAGTTTCCCTTCGTAACAGTTCAGGCACTTTCGCGTGGTATTTTCGATCACATGCCTTTATTTGTGGAATCTGGTGAGGCCACCCACTTGGGAAACAAAAATTCATTTTTGTTCGAACTGGCTTGGTTTGAACGAGAAGGCTTCTTAGATCTAGTAGCCAGGGAATGGGCTAAGGATGCAGGAGGCAGGACTGCGCTTTAGCGTTGGCAGAATAAGATCAGACACTTGAGAAGTTTCCTATGTGGGTGGGCGAAGCATCTTAGTGGGATTTATAAGGTCGAAAAGGAAAGGCTTCTTACCCTTATTCAGTCCCTAGATGTAAAAGCTGAATCCACGGTTTTGCCGGCCTCGGAGCTTCATGCTAAGCTAGAGGCGGAGATAAGATTGAAGGAGCTTCTCCGTGAAGAGGAATTAAAGTGGGCGCTGCGGGCCAAGGTTCCCGAGTCATCCAGGGGGATGCGAACACTCAATTCTTTCACATGATCGCCAATGGCAAGCACAGAAAGAAGAGAATCTTTCAGCTTGAGCAAGATGAAGGAACGATTTTAGGACAGGAGAACCTAAAATTATACATAATCGAATACTACAAGCAGTTGTTTGGGCCTCCAGAGGATAACTGTGTTTCTCTGGATGAGTCAAGGATTGAAGATGTTCCTCAACTTGCTGCTGATGAGAATGATATTCTGACTACTCCTTTTTTCGAGAAAGAGGTGTTTGAGGCCATTTCACAGATGAAAAATAATAAGGCTCCAGGCACGGATGGGTTTCCGGCCGAGTTTTATAAAAAATGCTGGCATATTATTAAGGGGGATTTGTTACCGATGTTCCATGACTTATTCTCTGGACAACTTCAATTATTTCACCTGAATTTTGGAACGATAACCCTGCTTCCTAAGAAAACAGAGGCTATGAGAATTGAGAAATTCAGGCTAATCTGTCTTCTTAATGTTAGTTTCAAAATCTTTACCAAGGTTGGGACTAATAGGCTCACGCAGATTACGCATTCTGTGGTGCAACACTCCCAAACTGCTTTCATGCCGGACAGAAACATCCTAGAAGGGGTTGTGGTCCTGCATGAAACGCTCCACGATATTCACACAAAAAAACTGGATGGAGTTGTTTTCAAGGTGGATTTCGAGAAAGCGTATGATAAAGTCAAATGGCCTTTCCTTCAACAGGCCTTACGTATGAAGGGTTTTGATGAAGCCTGGCGATACCAGGTAGAATCTTTCACGCAAAAAGGGAGTGTTGGAATTAAGGTGAATGACGACATAGGTCATTATTTCCAGACACATAAGGGACTAAGACAAGGTGATCCAATGTCTCCTATCTTGTTCAACATTGTGGTTGATATGTTGGCAATTCTGATAGGAAGGGCTAAGGAGGCTGGTCAGGTGTGTGGCTTGGTGCCTCATCTAGTTGATGGAGGTGTGTCTATCCTACAGTACACCGATGATACGATCATTTTTATGGAGCACGACTTGGCAAAAGCGAGAAATATGAATCTAGTGTTATGCTTATTTGAACAATTGACTGGGTTGAAGATTAATTTTCATAAAAGTGATTTTTTTTGTTTTGGTAGAGCCAATGAGGAACAAGAGGCTTATAGGCAATTGTTTGGATGCGAATTGGGGACTTTACCTTTCACGTACTTAGGTATACCCATTCACCATCGTAAGCTGACAAACAGAGAATGGAAGTGTATGGAGGATCGGTTTGAGAAGAAACTGAGTTGCTGGAAGGGCAAGCTCATGTCATATGGAGGCCGATTAATTCTTATTAATTCGGTGCTCACGAGTATGCCTATGTTTCTCTTGTCTTTCTTCGAAGTCCCAGTTGGTGTTAGGAAAAGACTGGACTTCTATCGATCCCGTTTCGTCTGGCAGAGCGATGAACTAAAAAGAAGGTACAGACTCGCCAAATAGGATATCATTTGTCGACCAAAGGACCAAGGGGGTCTTGGTATTGAGAATCTTGAAGTCAAGAACAGATGTCTTCTCAGCAAGTGGTTGTACAAGTTATCACTTGAGACTGATGCCATGTGGGCGCAGATCCTTCATAGTAAGTATCTGCAGTCCAAAACTTTGTCCCAGGTGACAGTGAGACCGACGGATTCGCCATTTTGGAAGGGACTCATGAGAGTCAAATCAGCCTTTTTCAACAGGACAAAGTTTATTACCGGTATGGCACTACTATGCGTTTCTGGGAGGATACCTGGCTTGGAGAGACGCCGCTGGCGCTTCAGTATCCATCCCTGTATAGTATTGTTCAACGACGTGATGCTTATGTTGCAACGATATTTCAGTCCATCCCCCTTAATATTCAGTTTAGGAGAACGCTTACTGGCAACCGTTGGGAAACATGGCTTCATTTAGTGAGTAGACTGATGGAGGTTCAGCTATCTCAACAACCCGATCAGTTGCGCTGGAAGCTTACTAGGTCTAGAGAGTTCATAGTTAAATCGATGTATCTAGATGTTATCAATTCTAGCGCCATTCCTAGTTCTGAATATGTTTGGAAAGTCAAAGTTCCTTTGAAAATTAAAGTGTTTATGTGGTTTGCACATAAACAAGTTATATTAACAAAGGATAACTTGGTAAAGCGCAACTGGACAGGATCTACTAGGTGTAGTTTTTGTGATCGGGATGATCTATCAAACACCTTTTTCTCGATTTCCCGTTGGCCAAAGTTTTGTGGCAGACGGTGCACATTGCCTTTAACATTACTCTTCCGAATTCTGTCAACACATTATTTGGAACATGGCTTATTGGGATAGAGTCTAGAACAGCTAGACACATTCGCGTAGGAGTATGTGCTTTATTGTGGGCAATTTGGAACTGCAGAAATGATTTGGTTTTTAACAGAACAACAAGTATTCATTTTTTGCAGGTTATCTTCTGAGCCACTGCGCTGATCCGTATGTGGTCGTTACTCACTCCGACGAAGGCCAGGGAGTGTTTGGTTACTTGATCTATCCGGTGGGAGATGGTAGCTCGAGATATCTTCAACCGGTTTGGATGGCGGTCATGTAATATGATAGGCAATTAGTTTTCCTGTCTTTGTGATGCCAGCCGATTGTGGCCTTTTGGCTTATGTGTTTTGGCTTTGTGGCTCTTTGTGAGCTTGCTTCTCTGGTTCCAGACATTAAGACATGTTGAACTTATTTGCTTATTTATAAAGTTGGCCGTATACATCGTTTTGATGCAGAGGCCGGGGAGTCCCCCCCTTTTAGAATTTTTTTAGGGTTTGTGCTATGCTTAGAAAGACGAGGCCGCGACGGCTCTCTAAAGATGGAGTAAGGTACTCCCCGCGCTCTTCGGTGCCGGGCCTACGTCCCGATGGTGCGTCTAACATTGTTGGAGAGCCTGTTGATGTGTGTCTTCATTAGGAAGAAGAAAATTGACCAACCGCTACTATTAAGAGCAGCATACCCTTGGCCTCTCTCGTGACTTCCCATGAAACTAGGATTTCTCTGCCTCCTGTTGGAGCCGTCACCGATATGCCTCGTCTCCAGTGGCCTTAGGGACACGGAGACATGGTGTATCCCGCCCCTTGCTGCCGGGTGGGGTCTTACTATGTTTTTAGCTCTTACCGAGGTTTTATCCCTGGCGGACACAATACAATATGTGTCATAACTCTAAGACCATAACATCAATCAATATGATGAGAAATTGTCATTTTATCCCTGGCGGATACAATATAATATGTGTCGTATCCCTTACTGTCCCTGGAATATAGAGCACCACAAGATTAGAACCCACTACAGTGCAAAACTCCCTTTGAAGAAAAACCCATCGAACTTGTCCAAAGTAGATAGATAGATCGGAGATCATACAAAGCTATTTAATTATACAGCATGAAAACCACAAAAGATTCAATTGGATTTAATGAATAATCTGATCATTAAAGTGACACTTCATCGTATCCCAACAAACACATCCACGAATTAAGCTTGACTATTTTCTTCGCGAAAAAGAAAGAAACGCTCATAAGTGTCTAGGGGTTTCCTGCCTTTCGGCGGTGCCGTCGTCGTCGCCGATTTTGTCTCGTCTCCTATGGTCTTATAGTTATGAGGCGTAGTGGATCCCGATCCTTATCTGTGGGAGGCCTTTTGCTTTATTTTTAGATTTTATTTTATAGTTCCTTTAGGGTTTGTGTTCTGTCTAGAAAGGCGAGGCAGACGGCTCTCTAAAGATGGAACAAGGTTCTCCTCGCCTAGCCCTCTTCTTGATGGCGCATCCCGCGTTGTCGGAGGGCGTGTGGGGTGTGTCCCGAGCAAAGCCAAATTAAAACAGTGGATATCACGGAATCTCATTCCTCATATATAGTCACAACTTTGCAGAGGGTTCGATGGCTTTTGCTCCATTAGTTAGTAAAGTGTGATCAGCTAAACGAGTAGCGATTCTCCCGTGTAAGGGTTCTAGGTTTCACATCAATTCAATGGAATCCCTTCTTAATTCTTATACATATAAACCTCTGTTTCTCTTAATAAAAAGGAATCGCTCCTGACATCTTAAAAAAATGATATAGGAGCAACTATAATATCTGAAAAATTGAAACAGAGTTGTTGTCTGATGCCAAAAGCGAAAGTGGCAGGCTACATGAAACTAGGAACATGCGAGTATTACAAACTTACGATGTCTGAATCTTGTAATTAACTAATTTGAACTTGTGTGGCCAACCATCATATGCTCCTTATCGGTGTGCCGTTGAAGTGAGTATCAAAATCACAAGCCAAACTAATACTACTAAAGTACTCCCTCACTCCCATAATGCAAGACTTTTTTGACACTAACATAGTGTCAAAAAACATCTTATATTATGAAACGGAGGGAGTAGATAACTTGCAAAGGACTACACGGTTTGATATAAAAAAATAATCTAGACACATCAGTAGGATTGTAGGAACAAGGCTAATGGCTGTTCCTCTTGGGGGTGACTAGGAGCCATATCTCAGTAAATTCATCAACTGATCCAATGAACATTCTGAACATGTCTCTTGGGAACCATCTGCACGTACGTGTCCCTAAAATAACATTTCTTACTCTACCTCAGTCGGTCCATCGTCGTCAGAAACATCATATAAGCATATGTCTCTAGGAGCCACTTCATCTCAGAACCTTTTGGCTCCATATTTCATCGCCTATCCAACTGTTGAGACAAGAGCTTCTAACTTCTATTGCCATGCATGTCGTTTTGGTGCTTAATGCCACGAAGCGCTTGATAGCCATTGGCATATCGTCTTACACGTCTGTAATTTGTACCACAAGATTAGAACCCACTACAGTGCGAAACTCCCTTTAAAGAAAAATCCATCGAACTTGGCCAAAGTAGATAGATAGATCGAAGATCATACAAAGCTATTTAATTATACAGTATGAAAACCTCAAAAGATTCAATTGAATTTAAGGAATAATCTGATCATAAAGTGACACTTCATCATATCTCAACAAACACATCCACGAATTAAGCTTCGAGACTATTTTCTTCGCGAAAAAGAAAGAAAGGCTCATAGGTGTCTAGGGTTCCTACCTTTCGGCGGTGCCGTCGTCCTTGCCGATTTTGTCTCGTCTCCTATGGTCTTAGAGTTATGAGGCGCAGTGGATCCCGATCCTTATCGGTGGGAGGGCTTTTGCTTCATTTTTAGATTTTCTTTTATAGTTCCTTTAGGGCCTGTGTTCTGTCTAGAAAGGCGAGGCGGCAACTGCTCTCTAAAGATGGAACAAGGTTCCTCCTTGCCTAGCCCTCTTTTTGATGGCGCGTCTCGCGTCGTCGGAGGGCGTGTGGGGTGTGTTTACGACAGATCTCGTGAGATTCAGTCGATATTTATCTTCGATGGATTTGTGTGGATCCGGCCTTCGTTCGTCTGTTTCTTTGTGTTTTCAGATTAGATCCTTTTGACTTATGCTTCTCTTCATCAGTGGCGTTTGCAAGTTTTAGAGCGTTCGTCCTTTGGGGCCTAGCACAACGATTTCTCGACTGTTTACTACAACAAGATTTGCCTCGACTGCGGTGACGAAGGTGCGCGGTGCGCCTAGTGCTTATAGTTATCATTACGTGTGATGTCTGATGAATGCAGTATATCGGAAGTCTCTCCTGCAAAATTATTTGTAGACTAATTTGGGTTAAGTTTTGAAAGTATGGATGCGTTGTTTTGTTGGGCCGAAACCCCCGAACGAACCTCAAGATTTCCCCATCCCCCTCACGCCTCCGCCGCAGGGCGCCGGCGGCTGCCACAGGATGCCCGCATCCGACGGTTGCGACAGCCGCCACGGCCGCGTCCAAGGCCCCTCCTTCCTCCCCATCCACCTCCCCCCACACGCCCCAACCCCGCAGCCCGGCAGCCCCTCCTCCCCGCCCCGACCCGTCCCGCCGCTCTCCTTCCGCCACCTCTCGCCCTGCGCGCGCTGGTCAGCCTGGGTCGCCGCGGCCCTCTCCGACCCCGGGTTCGCTCCCGTCCTCCGCTCCGCCGCCATCTCCGACGCCGTCGCCGCCTCCACGGCCGCCGTCATCCCCGACCGCCACGCCCTGTCCGCGCTCCTCTCCCTCTGGCATCCGGACTCCCACACCTTCCGCCTCCCCGCCGGGCCCGCCACTTTCTCCCTCGAGGACGCGCTCCTCCTAGCCGGCCTGCCCCCCTCCGGCGCTCCCTTGGACCGGCCCCTCACTCCGACCGAGGAGGACCTCCGCATCCGTCTGGTGGTGGAGAAGGAGAAGATCAGGGAGCTCCACCCGTGCGCCCGTAAAGCCCGGCGGGTGTCCGCGGAGCTGTGGCTCGAGTGGTTCGACAGCAGAATCCGGCCCGGGGAGGACGACGAGCTGCGGCACCTCGGGTTCCTCGCCTACTGGCTGGCCTTCTTTGTTACCCCACGCCTACGGCGCAAGGGCTGGGAGCTACCAGAGTGTCTCTTTGCACTCGCCGCCCGGCTTTATCTTGGCGAGCGCATTGCCCTGGGGCCGGCCGTGGTGGCTAATCTCTATGCTGAGATGGACAGGATTGTTACTTCCGGGGTGGCGGCCGTGGCGAGTGGCCGTGTCGACGTTTGGGCGCCGCTCTGGCTGCTGCAGGCGTGGATATGGGAGCGCTACGACCGCCTGCGGCCGCCGGAGCTGAGAGCACCAGAGTTCCCTTTCTCGAATGTCCGCGTGCTCTTTTGGGCTCGGAGGAGGAGGAAGAGCACAGATGAGGAGTCTTTATGGGTTTTGCAGGAAGAGGATTGCTTCGAGTGGAGGCCTTACCTGCACAACTCTCTCAACTGGACTGAACCCGAGTGGTTCAGCAAGGAAACCATCTTGGTGAGCTCTAGAGGTAAGGATAAGCCCGAGTGGTTGGAGGATTACCTTGCAATTATAAGGCAAGCGGCGTTGACTGGATTGTGTGGTGATGGCATGTATAACTCGGCAATGTACAATCCCCACATTGTTGCAAGGCAGCTCGGTTATGATCAGGATGTTCCTTTTCCTATTGTCCATGGGTTTGAGTCCAAGGGAATCGAGGTGTGGATACCTGGTATCTGCAGACGCGGGGTGGCCAGCAAGGAATATGTTGCATGGTTGAATGGGCACTTTGTGGGGCACCAGGATGCTGACCAATATGGTAGGTCGGAAATAGCATACCAGGAAAACAGTGATAACTCATCTCCACCGAATGAGCCTAACAGAAATGTTGTAGATACGGCAGGTGATAAATGCAGAGAAAGTACCATGCCAGATAGCAGAAAATGCACCATAGAAGATCTGCTAGCTCAGGAGAACGAAACGGAGGTGGTTGTCCTAGACCTTAGTTCAAGTGATACAGACTGCAGTGCAACTGTGGTGAAAGGAAAGATTGAGAAGAAAAAAAGGCTAGATAAACTCTCTGGAAATGGTGATAGGAATAAGAGAAACAAGGTGTTTGGTGGCCATGAAGGTCTCCAGGCATGTGATGACGGGCTTGAAGGCCGGAAGTACTGTGGTCGCCAAAAAGATCCAAATTCTGACATTAGTAAACGTGATGCACAGCTTGAGAGTGATGATGAATGTGTTGTTCTTGAATCGCGTGGTGAGAAATGTGAAGTAATAAACCTCGATGATGATCAGGAAGAGAGTATCCTTGATCCTGAAGTTCATGATAGGCAACTTGTCCTGGAGCTAGAAGAGTTTGTGCGCTCTGGGCTTTTCTCACAATGGGAGGAAAGCTCTGATGAAGATGAAGAAGGTGGAAGAAAGCAAGAATCACTGAAGAATAGCAACAATGACCCTTATGCTGAAGCAGCCATGAGAGAGTACCCTGTGTTCTTTGAGCTCATTCCCCAGAGACCACATTACAGAGAGTTGGTGAACAACGATGACGCTCTACGAGATCTGGCCTGCAGTGGAATGTGGTTATTATTGGTTGGCTTGGCAAGGGAGGTGCTCAAGACATCATGTGACACTGATGCTCTGGAAGTTGCATATTTGATGAAAAAAGCTCGGGAATTGGAACAAAACGGGTTCAATGTGAAGCACTTGATTGCCCGTCTGAAGGAGCCACAGACCCGACTTAGAAGGCTTAAGGATTCCAGGGCAAGGCTTGAGTATGCCCGGACTAAAGCACAAGAATCGGAAGGTGTTAAATCACTTTCAAACCATTTAAGTAAGCTGAAACACAATATACTAACAATGGAGAGGCATTTGGATGGAAATAAGCAAGATCGAAGTGCATCGGCGCATAATGAATTGAGTGAAGGTATCAATCTAGCCAGCTTGGAGAAGGAAGTAGAAGCTGCAGAAAAATACTGTCAGGCAATGAAGGATGAAGTGGCTGCACTGAGACTGAGATACACAGATGTTTGACAGTTGGCATGTAAATCATAGTCACTGGATTCACTATATGTGCCTGGTAGTAGGCACACTGAACTTTAGCAGATTTCAGGTTACAGGGTTCAGGTTCCAGTGAAACTTTGAAAGGTGGCGCATTGCAAGCAGGAACTTGGCAAGTATACTTCTTGTTTCGTCCTCCAATGGGCCATTGTGTTAGTGGACCTTGAACTTTATTCCTGATGTGGAGCCTGACAATTATTTGTTTTGAATGGATCAAGAAGGCTTATCCATGGAATATATACATGTTACTTTGATAGAACAGTACTGCGATTTGCTTTCATAATTTTCTAATCATGTGTCAATTGCTTAGTCGGTCAGACCCCTCCCGAGCTTGTGTCATATAAGGAGAGTGGTTTAACACGCAATTATCAGATTGCCAGCAGGTAATTACTAATAGGATTGGGATGCAGATTAAGAAAATTTTGGTAGAGAATAGAAAGTTACATTCTTTATGTTAGGTGATCGTAACTTTACAGTGAGTGCTCATCCATTCTGCAGTGGATTCATCAAACTGAAGATATATAGCTTCATGTTCTACTTTGAGGATGCAAAGGCAAGTGTGTTACTTATACAAAATATTTACAGTTTCTTTGCTGCAAAAGTCGCTTCAATAGAAAGGAGAGTAAGTCAAAAACACATACATATAAGTCTAGGTATTTATGACTAGTTATAAACACATCAACCCAGGTATCCCAGTGTGGGGACCCAGGCTGGCCGCACCAATGAGGCAGTAATGGCTGGCGGCTGTTGCTAAGACTAGGATTCATTTCCCTTGCCAATTAAGGGCATGTTTGGCAAAAAGAAGATTAAAGTTGAATAAATATCAATAAAATGTTGGCATTGTATATGTTGCTTTGCTTGGGTGCTCCAAAAGAATTTTGAAAGTATAATGTCTTGAAGAGAAGAGACCCGAGTTTTAGGACATCGAGTTAACCTTAACTTAGAGAGTAGATTGAATTAATCGCATTGTCACTGCTAGCGAGACTAAGGGGGTGTTTGGTTTCAGGGACATTTTTGTGTTGGGACTAAAAAAAGTCCCTAAAAGTCCCTAGCAAACCAAACAGGGAGGGACCTTTTTGGAACTTTTTGCTAAAAGTCCTTAGAAGCACCTCCTTGAGAGTCTTTTTCAAAAAGTCCTAGGGACTAGAAAAAGTCCTAGGACTAGAGAACCAAACACCACCTAAATCAGTTAGGGTATCTATGTTTAGCTGTAACCCCTTCATACAGGGTGACTTAATCATCAAATTAAGGGCAAGAAAGAATTATATAATGATTTGCCCTCTGTTTCTCCTGTACCGACAGGGAGACCCCTCTGCGACCATGTTTTGTTGCCATAGGCAAACAAGAAACTGGAGGCCACCCTTGTGACTAAGGTGATATCTGGTACTGACCTCGGGGAAGCGCAAAGAGGAACTTTGCTACAGGATGGGAAAAACAGTGTACTGCAACTGTTGTGTTGAAAACAGTTTATCAGAACTGTTGTATTCTAAAAGGTTCGCTAACCTCCTGACTATGTTATAATTCAGCTGAAGTCAAGCTGAGAAGGACCCTGACCGGCACCCCTAACTTACAACTTTTTATATCGATATATTAGTCAGTTTTTTGTGTTTCTGCTAGCTAAATTTGATCCGGTCTCCTGTCGGACCTATTTGCATTGGCCTCGCAGCTCTAGCGACATTAGTTGTAACGGTTTATCTAACTTTGGCACACAAAGTATAATTCTGAAAAGACCGAGCTGAATTTCACCACGGTTAGGTGGTGGTCTGAACCATTTTAGATTGCTTGCTTTCCGTTCTGCATAATGTCAGATTGTTGTAGCCATGTTCAAGATTTGACCAAAATATCTGTCCTATACCTCTCAGATCAATACATTGTTTATAATTCTCTAGCTTAATTTCAGACTGAAGGTGAGGGTGAGGAACAGTTCCCAAATTATGAGCAATCCACCCTTCTTTTTAATGACAGTAATATGTTATGAACCCTGATCATGCTTAATATGAATTTCTGTGTAAGGAGAGTCACTGGAGAATATAGTGTCAGCAATCAAACATTTTGGCTCCTTTACTTTATGTATCTCTTACGCAAGGAGTATAACATATTATCGTGTGATAACGATCAATTTATGACTAAAGTGTAAGATTTTCAGATCTTTGCATCTTACTGAAGAATATGCTGGCTGCAATCAAAACATTGTGTCTGGCAGAACTACAAACCATGAAAACTTTGGAATGCGAAGTAAATCAACCAGGGGATACTTTCGACCTGCACAATAGGTCAAAGGATAGAGGAGTAGAAGCCAATTATGCTTTGAAGCTTGCGGAAAACCCTCCAAAGAGATTTAAGTTGGATGAATGCGAAGTAGCAATGCTGGGTAAAAAGCGAACCAGGCAAACTGTGGTAATTGATGATGAGGACGCAAAGCAAGCTGGCATAATGACTACATCAACACCCCAGGAGAGTCTCGTGGTGCTGGTGAAGGAGATGCAGAAACACAAAACCAGCTGGTCATCAGTGACCAACGGCAATTTGAAATGATGGGTTCAGAATAAAGTAATTCTGCCGGCCCGAGTGACCAACCAGTTGGTATCGCAGGTCTGGTCAAAGAAAATGAATGCTGAAGGAACAACAATCTGTACCTAGCAGGCCTGTTTGAGTCATACCATGGATCCCAAACAGATGAAGGTCTGACCAGTCTCTTATCAGAGGCAGAACACTGCAGATCGGAAATGAGCCAACAACAGGTCTCTTTGCTTCCAAGAAACAAACTTCAGTAACTAATACTCCCTCCGTTCCAAAATAGATGACTCAACTTTATACTAACTTTAGTACAAAGTTGGGTCATCTATTTTGGAACGGAGGGAGTACACAGTATCATGACACATCTATTGAACCACTTCTACAGGAAGTGACAGGTGATAAGTTCTGGCACAATCCAGACTTAATTCTCATACATTATCCATGTTTCTTTTGGATCTCTTCAGTTTAAGTAACACCATAGCAGTAACACAATTGCTTAATCTGGAAAATTATATAATGTATGATAAGAAAATGAATTGTGTTTGATGTGCTTGCTTAATCTGAAAAATTATACAGCTCGCTGCTTTGTGTTCTGTATTCAAAGTTGTTATAGTTTGCTCAAAGTAGAGTTTAGTCTGTTTCGTCTTGATACTATGGCACTTATTTGATTAATGCATGTCTTATACCTGATGATTGTGTCTTCACTGCCCTTAATTTGACAAAGCGCATTTTATGTTTCTCATCTAACCAGAGGAGTCTGAACTTCAGTCTGTTCCTGGAAGCTTTGAATCCGCGAGTACATTAGAGTTTTGAGCTTTTGCTTTTTGAGGAATGCAGAGCTCAGCTATACAGTTCCTATGAGGAGTCTCTTGTGGCTGTATCAAGGGATGCACATGTAATGGTGTGCGTTAGAACCGTGGATAGGCATGAAAGACGTCAAATAATGGCGAGTGGACATGCCATCACGTGCAGTCGGTATCCACGCTGCACGTTGCCGCGCGATTCGTGCTAATTAAATACACTTCCGTCGTATAATGATCTCCCCTCTGCGTATAGCAAACGGTATAGACGCGTATTCCCAGCTGACACATGCAGCCGTGACTGGGTTCTGGCACGATAGCATGTCAGTTTTTAAACGACGGGACCAGCATAAACTTTTTCAGCCTGGCTCCATTCGTTTACTGTAAATGGCTGACAGGACGTGAAGGCACCCATCATCTTTTAAATGCAACATGCAGACCATCCTTTATCCACCCCGCAGCTTTAATTCTTGCAACTTTGTTCGTCTGCATAGCTAGCTGAACCCAACCATGGAGATATGTAGCTTCTTATGAAAAAACATAGAGATGTAGAATAGTTCACTGACTCCTCCAACACCAATATTGTGAATGGCTGTCGGGAAAGCTTGATGCCATTGCGACCTAGCTTGTCCTTTTGGTTCTTCAAGTGGTAGGTTGACGATGGGTCTACACTGCAGTCTTCATGTGAGGAGCGAGATACCAACTAACGAGCAGAAATTGCACGTAGTGACAAATTCTTGCATGCACTTGCCATGCAGAAGATAACGATGTGCAGCTAACAGGGATCAGGATTTCCAGAAAGTGCCATGGTTTCCTTTATTATTATTCTCCAAATGGTTTTTTTAAACGGAAATAAATATCCTACTACCAACAGCCATTTAATTGATCACAAAGGAAAATTAATACCGGCCTGCACCCCCATCAATCCACCCATGACTGTCCTGCAGCCCATCAGGACACCCAGGAAGTATTAATTGCTGCATTTGTGTGGAGAAAACAAGTTTATAATCGAAACAAAACATAAGCGTTAATGAGACTTGCGCAGGGTAGCTAAGCAAACGCATAAGCCACACAGTACTCACTACTCATAATGTTCCAGGAAGCACAAGATGAAGAATGATCAAGCGGTAACCAAATAAACAAAAGAAGCAGAATAGGGCACAGCTTGAAGCGATCAAATAAACCAAAGAAGGATCAAGTAGAGTCTCGATAGGCTAACCTGTTAACATCTGTTTCTGCTGGAGCTATCTCCTCTTGTTATACGCAAAAACGGCAGGCCCACACTTATTAAGTGCCATTCAAGACGTACAACAGGTGAGTCAGACACGTTTAAATGCCAACCAGTGCCTAGACCACCAGCCCATTTAAGATGCCTATCACATACGCGTATTCATCAAATTAACTCATAGTATCATTTCGGTATTCATTAATTCGCTATATTAAGTGCTAATCTTACAGCATGCATGGACTGCCCAGATTTCATCCTCGCGTGGCACCATGTCCCAAAAATCCGCGTCGTGAAAGACGTACACTTTTTTATGGATGGCATTGCTCTGTAGTAACCATAATAAGAAATGGCACGCTCTCGTTCCCCGATCCAATTGCCTGACCAAATTATGGTTGATGTGTTCAGGATGGTATTATGTTGTTCTACCAGCACACGGATATAACTAGATTTTTAAAGGATAGGTCGCAATTTTGTCATTCCCTCGGCCTAGTTCAGGTAGCTCTACTGTATCCTCGTTTAGTTGTGTATTAGGCGTGCAGATTTTTTTACTCTCAGGAAAGTATTCTGAGACCAAAGTGGCCGGACCCTTCCCCGGACCCTGCGCAAGCAGGAGGTACGTGCACTTCTCCGGACCCTGCGCAAGTGGGAGCTACGTGCACCGGGCTGCTCCCTAGAGTATTCTGAGAGCTGCACTTATGTACCCATTTCTTTGCTTTTTAGCTGCACACTCAAGTAATACTATTATACTAACAGGAAGACTGTTGGTTCAAGTGAAGATGCCGAGTCAGAGTTTGGACGGATTGTTGGTAGAGTCCATCGCCATATGCCCAATGATATGCGTGATCCCATTGGAGCAATTATCCGTTTTATGTTGGGAATTCATCCGATTCTAGCTGGTAATCTGATGTTCGCGATATCATTGCTATTTGATTGTTAGTTGGCTTGCACTGATATAACCACGTACTAGATGCATTTGAAGTTTTGGACTAGCGTTTTTGAACTTGGTTTTATTGGAACCTTGCTGCTAGTTATTTGCAAATGGATTTATTATTGTGAATTCTCGTTCTCTAAGATTATGTCACTCTGAAAGTTAATACTGTCGCTGATGTTTGCTCATTAAGACTTCACTCTGCTGCTACCATGCTTGCATATAGTGTGAACAATAAATGAGATTTTTTGTATTTTTCGTATGTTAGAATACGTAATGGGCCTAATGGGCCCATAGTCTTAGGGTTAATTAGAGATAATGGTCGCTTGCTTAGGAGTCAAGTAAGCCTTGCTTGGGAGTTAAGTAAACCTCTCTATATAAAGAGAGGAGATGTATCAATCTAATCAAGCAAGAATTAATCAAGCAAGAATTAAGAAGGAAATCCCTTCCCTCCGCGGCGTTCGCTGGGACGCTGCAGCCCCAGCTGCAGCTGCCGCCGCCGCCCCACAGCGGCAGCAGTGGCCGCCGCCGGCTCCCGCCGTGCCTCCAGCGCCCATCGCCGCCCCCGCGCCGCTGTGGCTGCCGTGGCAGCCGCCGCACCAGGCGGCCTTCGTCGCGCTCACCAGGCCACTTCAACAGTCGTTGCAGCTGCCATCCATCGCCACCACCGCCCATCCCTGGCTGCAGTGGCAACCGCCGCTCCTGGCGGCCTCCGCTGCGCCCGGCGCTCCGCCGCAGCAGCCACAGCCGCTGCCCGGTGCGCCACCGCAGCAGCCGCTGCAGCTGCAGCAGCCACCGTCGGTCAGCTCCGGTCCCGCATCGACCGCACCGACGGGAGTCCTGCTTCACCAAGTCCAGTCCCCGCCGTCGCCGTCACCGTTTCCGTCTTGGATCGCTACCCGCCACATGTCCTGCTTCACCAACCGTCGTGGCCGGCCGTGGGCAAAAAGGCCCCCGGCCGGCCCTCTCCCGCCCTCCTTCTAGCAGCGCCATAACATCGATCAACAGTTACTTGTTGAAAACAACACAGTTTTTTCCAATCACAGTTAAATTGAACAGTTGGACATGAATGTTTGCTCTGCAACCCATTGTAGCTTCCAAATTCGTACTTGATGCTGTCAAAGTGACAACTATTGCAGCCTATTGCCCTATCCGATGAATTTAAGCTACACCCGAACTAAATATCTCTCATCCTAACAGGCTTTATCGTAAAGCTGACGGGTATCTGGATTTATCCTAACTAGCTGTTAGGTTCATAAGTTCAACTCATATTCTATGCTAACTTTGCTTGATTTTAGGAAAACTATACTTGGCCAATTATCTATTGTTTTATAAATTTGTTAACTGAATCCTGTACTTTCAGTCGTCTTATTATTCTTTTTCGCATCGTATTTGCAGCGGCGAGACTGATGTTGTGGGGAAACTCCAACCTCAAAGCACCTGGTATCTGACTGGTCTTGGTTCTCTTGCAGCAACAACACAAAGCGAGTATGCTGCGTTGGGTTTCATCATACATTCAATGGGCCTCAGCTATCAGAAATTCATTGGGCTGCAACGCATACAGCTGCTGGCACAGGCAACGGTGTAGTGAAGAAACAAGAACCATGGCCTTTCGCACTGGTACAAGATCCTCCAGGGACAGGGACAGGGAAAACCCATACTGTTTTGGGAATGCTAAAATGTTATTCATCTTGTTCAGTATTAACATTACCATGCTGCTCTGCTAAAGAAACTTGCTCCTGAAACTTACGAGCAAGTTGGTGGTAGTGCTAGCAGCAGCTCAGAAGCTGTTGCTGCGGGCTCAATGGATGAAGTTGTGCAGAGCATGCATCAGAACCTGTTGCGCACTCTTCCCAAGCTTTGCCCCAAACCGTGGATGCTTGTTTGTGCCCCATCAAATGCTGCAACTGACGAGCTGCTTGCTCGTGTTGTGTACCGTGGTTTCATAGATGGCGAGATGAGGGTCTACGGCCTTGATGTCGCCTGTTTCGAGTTGATTCACAATCCTGTGCTGCACAGGCTGTTTCAGTTGAGCGACGGACGGAACAGCTTTTTTTAATAAAGGGACGTGGTGAAGTAACTGGGTGCCTACATCAACTCCGTGAGCAGCAGTTGTCTATCACAGGAGATCCCAGGGTTCATCTGGAGTAGATCCAGATATGCGTGCCTCGAAGGGATCGTAACCATGGTATTCTGCTTCAGTTTAAAGCAAGGACAAAGTAGTATACTGGTCAAGATGTCATGGATGTTGATAATGAAATTCGAAAGCAGGTTCCGTGTTGGCAGAAGCTTCAATCTGGAAGATGCGTCTGGAAGCTAGTTTCGCTTGTGTGAAGTGGAAATTGTTTTATCAAGGAGTGGTCGCAAGTTATGTTCTGCCCTTTGTCAGGGCTTTGATATGATATGGTTGTTATTGATGAGGCTGCTCAGACCAGTGAAGTAGGAGCGATCCCGCATTGCGTTTGTATGAGCATCTTCAGAAGTTCCTGAGAGCTAATGGTGGCAAGCGAAGCGAGCACCTGTTGATATATATGAGTCGCAGCTGAAGTGCCTCCAGCAGGGATTTTCGCGGAGGCTATGAATACCGAGGAAGGGAAAGATAATCTACATAAACACAGCTGGTGCCTTTTCAAGGCCAAGAGCCTCAAACCATATGGGTTTCGCTTGTTGCTACGAATGTTAGGAGAGCTCTACGGGTATATCCCTCTGTCCCCAAAATGTATCACGAGCAATGTACGCACTAATCTTATTTTGCTCCTAGACTGGACTTGTGCCATCTTTGACGGCATCTTGTACACGAGTGGGACATTTTGAAACGGTATCTGCAGCAGCCAAATCTGGGCTAATTCATTTTGAAGCACCCACTCATATGGCAGGTTAGAGCATCCACAACCGGACTTCTCAAACCCGCCTCATACGCCCAGGCCGCCTGGTCACGATTTTTTGACCCAGACGGGCCTCTCAAACGGCCCTCAAACGCCCGGGCTGACCGGCACCCTTGTATCCAGCCCAAATATGGGACGGATATGGGAGCGCCCGCCACGTCGGACCCGACAACCTGTCCCCACCCCAAATTGCACCAAATCCATCAAACCCTTCTTCCTCCCGCCGCCCTCCAACCATTCCCGCGCCTGGATCCTTGTCGGCCTCCACCCTTGCTCTCAACCCTCACCTCTGGCCTCGATCCATCGCCGGAGATGTCGTCCAGCCCGACCCACACCATCGTGACGAAGACGAAGTCCGCCCCGTCCGTCGGAGGGGTAATGTCATCGGCGGCGACTTGCAAGGCGGAGAATGTCGCCGGCAAGTTGCGGTGATGCCGTCAGCGATAGAGGGAGGCGGTGACGGCGGCGCAGGGAGGTTCGGACGTGGTGGAGCAGTTGTCTCCTCCATCGCGCCCGGATCCCCGCACCCCTTCCCTCCGAGCGCCTACGCGGATTACGCTGTTTGCCCCCCTTGGGACACAGGATGATCCGAGCACCGGCTGGGCCATTCTGGAGAGCTTTTCACCCACGTAGATGCCGACGGTCGACGTGTGTGACTCGCCGCAGCTCGTTCAGGTGCGGATGAGCATGGGCTCCGGCAATGCCCGGGCTTCCCTCAACATGTTCGATGAAAAGACCAAACAAGAGTCGGTATGTTTTCTTTACTCTTGTCCGATCAAATTTTAGCATAGACCACTAGTTCATTTCACTCATGATGAATGCTTGCAAATCTTAATCGTGTAGGAGGTGTTCTTGTCGAACATGATCAATGACAATGAAGAACCGACCGAGATGGAATATGAATTGGAGGCCACCACCGCATTTGAAGTCAGGACAACATCCGATCCCAATCCGAGCAAGAAGAAGAAGAAGACCAAGACGCCGAAGGAAAGAGGTCCATCATTCTCAATATTTGAGGACATCTTGTTGGTCAAAACTTGGTTGGCCACAACGATGGATCCAATAAGCTGCACCGAGCAAAAGGGGAACACCTATTGTCGTGGTGGGTGCACGACAGATGCCAAAGGATGGCTAAAGAGAGGGACAGGCTCGAGGGCACCGATGGGCTCCAGAGGCGAGGTCGGTATGAGAGAGCGCGGGACGTAAGACGTACCTAGGTTCGGGACTCTCCGGAGAGATAACACCCCTAATCCCGCCGAGGATGGTTTATATGCAGTAGTACAGAGTTGCTCCTAGAGCTGTTTTGGGGGAGGAGGGAAGGCATGCCAAGGCTTAGCCTGCTCCTTCTCCTGGTGTGTGTGTGTGTGTGTGTGTGTGTGTGTGTGTGTGTGTGTGTGTGTGTGTGTGTGTGTGTGTGTGTGTGTGTGTGTGTGCATATTCTACTGATGGTAGACTACGTACGTGCCTGCGTACATGGAGGGGGTTTTTATAGGTCAACCCCCAAGGCTTACAATGGTAAAGATTCATGGGCACGGGGCCGGGATGTCAGTGTCTGGGAAGCCAGCGCTGGGGCCGGCCGGGTACCAGGTACGCTGGGTTCTCCGGGAGCGGGTCCCGCACGCCAGGGGACACTATTCTTCATCTTGTCGTGCGTCACAGAGTGGTTGGGCCGGCTCAGCTATAGTGGCACGTCGCCTGGTCGCCATCAGCTTGCGTCAGCAGGACTGGATTGCACTGTTGCCATGGCGGCCCTGATCATCGGGGTAGGTGGGGCACTGTTGCCCCGCTCGCCCCGCTCATCTCCTTTTACGGGGACTTCATCCGCCGTATGCCTTGGATGGGACGGGAGTTGACCCGAGGCTGGGTTGAGGAAGTCTTGGCTTGGCAGGTCGGCCGGCATGCGCCTGCGGGCCTAGCCATGTTGCGGCCTTGGCCGGATTGCGGGGCTTGGCTAGATTGTGGGGCTTGGCCATATTGCGGGGCTTGGCCGAGTTGAGGAATCCGACCAAGCGCAAGCTGGATTGAGGGACGAAGCCGGCCTCGATGTTTTTTTGAAAAGGATCCGGGTTCCGTTGCCTGCCCGGGGTTCATCTCCCAGACAGTAGTCCCCGAAGCTGTGAAGGCTCATCGGCTTCAAGCAGGGGGCCTTCGCAGTTTCACCCCTTGAGAAGACGGCAGATGTTGATGAAGCTTGCGGCCACTGATACGTCTCCGTCGTATCAATAATTTTTGATTGTTTCATGCCAATATTATACAAATTTCACATACTTTTGGCAAATTTTTATATGATTTATTGGACTAACCTATTGATCCAGTACCCAGTGCCAGTTCCTGTATGTTGCATGTTTTTTGTTTCGCAGAAAATCCATATCAAACGAAGTCCAAACGCGATAAAAATTGACGGAAAATTATTTTGGAATATATGTGATTTTTGGGACTTGGGGCCCATAGTGACCA
The DNA here is from genome assembly GCA_963921465.1 of Triticum timopheevii. NCBI lineage: Eukaryota > Viridiplantae > Streptophyta > Magnoliopsida > Poales > Poaceae > Triticum > Triticum timopheevii. The sequence goes on along the minus strand of OY997270.1, from coordinate 62,543,245 downwards.
CAACCCACCAGGGCGCGCCAGGGGCGCCCAGGTGTCTTATGCCCTCCTTGAAAGTCGGCTGGGGCCCTTCTTCTGGCGCAAGAAAGATAATTTATGGAAAAAAATTGTGTAAAAATTTCAGCGCAATCGGAGTTACGGATCTCCAGGAATTTAAGAAACCGTGAAGGGTCAGATCTGGGAATGTGAAACAGAAGAGAACAGAGAGGGAGATCCAGTCTCGGAGGGGCTCCCGCCCCTCCGCCGCCATGGAGGCCATGGACTAGAGGGGGAACTCTCCTCCCATCTAGGGGGGAGGCCAAGGAAGAAGGAGGGGGGCTCTCTCCCCCTCTCTCCCAGTGGCGCCGGAACGCCGCCGGGGCTAGGATCATGACAGCGATCTACATCAACAATCTTGCTATCGTCAACACCAACTCTCTCCCCCTCTATGTAGCGGTGTAATACCCCTTCTCCCTGCTGTAATCTCTAATTAAACATGGTGCTCAACTCCATATATTATTTTCCAATGATATTTGGCTATCCTATGATGTTTTAGTAGATCCATTTTGCCCTGTGGGTTAATCATGATCTTAGTTGGTATGATTGTATATTTTATTTATGGTGCTGTCCTACGGTGCCCTCCGTGTCGCACAAACGGAGGGTCCCCCGCTGTAGGGTGTTGCAATACATTCATGATTCACTTATGGTGGGTTGCGAGAGTGACAGAAGTTTAAACCCGAGTAGGTGGGTTGTTGCGTATGGGATAAAGATGGCTTGATACTTAATGCTATAGTTGGGTTTCACGACCTTAATGATCTTTAGTAGTTGCGGATGCTTGCTAGGGGTCCAATCATAAGTGCATATGATCCAGGTAGAGAAAGTATGTTAGCTCATGCCTCTCCCTCATGAAGAATTGCAAGAATGATTACCAGTACTTGTTATCGATTGCCTAGGGACAAATGACTTTCTTGTTGACAAAAGCTATCCACTTCTATTACCTTGCAATTTATTCGTAGTTTTATTCTCGTAAAGTACTTGTAGTTTTATTCTTGCAAAATAGTTTCGTACTTGTTTCAGGTAAAGCAAAATTAAGTGTGCGTAGAGTTGTATCGGTGGTCGACAGTGTTGTGTTCTACGGTAGGGTGCGTCGACTGCAAATTAAAATTTTCCTACGCGCAGAACAACAGGAACATGCTACGGGAGATGGATCACAGTTCATTACCACTAGACGCGCAGTGCCGTGCAGCGGAAGAAGAGTTGGGGCAGCGCGTCCGCGTGGATCATCTCCTCCTTGTCCGATCTCCCTCGAACAGCCGGTCGTCCGATCCCACATACAAGTTCGCCGGAGCGGCACAAGTGCACCGCCTCTAACGGTATCCGTGCGTGTAGGAGGAACACCGTGCGGCGGACTGCTAGGTCGTATCACACAGTCGGCAGCGAGTGGAGGTGGCTATTCGCAACACATGCAAACCCTAGTCACAACGCCGAAGCGATCAACCGCATGAGTGTGCCGCACCTCCACTTTATATAGGCGTCCGTCGCAGGCTCAACACTTGGGCCTTGCACGGACCCTAAAGCCCAAAGTCTACTCGGTCACGTTCCTAGTCCAGTTCGGATCACATCCGACCAGTGTCCTATGAACCGACCTCGCAGGTTCCTTCCCTTAAGCGCGCGACCCCTTAGGTTCAAGTCGGCTTGGTCGCAGTTCGGATCACCTCCGACCTGCACGGTTGGTAGCGGCCTCTAGCAAGGCATGCCGACCACCAAGCAGACTATGAAGCTGGTTAGGCGAACCTGTACAACGTGTCACACTTCTGTTCCCTTTGTATCATGATATATGTTGTCGGGCTCAAGGCGAGACTGTCATCCTTGTGCTAGCCCGACCTCTTTCTCGTTCCAGTATACCGACCACAAACCGGATTATCTCATAATCCCTGCCGCATGGCCATGCTTATCCTGGTCGGATGACACGAGGGGCCTAGAGTATATCTCTCCTGATCGGAGGGGAAAATCCCATCTTGCTCGACCATTTCTCGCAGCATAGGAGTGGACAAACCCGAAACCTACCTTTGTAACTACCCAGTCACGCAGTAGCGTTTGGTCGGCCCAAAGCAAGTCTGTCACCATCCCGAGTACATGCGTCAGCTCAGGTCTTAGGACATAAAATGTATGTTGTACTAGAGACTCACAGATGACATATCGCTGCATCTCATAGTTGGGTCTGTCCGACTCGGACCTTATCTCGACTCGGATCCGACTACGTCGAATCCGGCCAGACCTTTCCAAGTCCATATTATCCGGTTAGCATCCAATGCTCCATGGCCAGTGAGACCAAGCCATCGACCGTGTCATACGCTAGTCTAGTCGGCTGCGCGTCCACACAGCCCTTTCGACTAGGGACCTTTTAGGACAGTCACCATACAATGCATAGGCCCACAAACAAGTCACGTACTTGCCAATACACATCATTGATAATGTCCAAGGACTATCTTTATTCATAAACACATAGGAAATATCATAATACATGATTGCCTCTAGGGCATATCTCCAACAGACAGAACTTGAGGGAATATTTGTTCTACCTTTAGCTCCTCGTTGGGTTAGACACTCTTATTTATCGAAGAAGGCTACAAACGATCCCGTTATACTTGTGGGTTATCAAGACCTTTTTCTGGCGCCGTTGCCGGGGAACAATAGCGTGGGGTGAATTTTCTCGTGTGTGCTTGTTTGCTCTATCACTAAGTAGTTTTTATTTCCTGTTCTAGGTTGTTCTCTATCTTTAGTTATGGATATGGAACACGAAACTCCAAAAAAATTAGTGGTACTTGCTACATGGAGATGGGGAACCTCCTAAAACCCTCGATGATCATTATGTGAGAAATATTATGGACTACTTTGATAATCCTAAGAAAACCCCATTCACCTTGATAATGAGAGTAACGTTGGATCAACGTGAATACTTTAGGGATTATCAGTTGACACAAAAAGGGAAATTATTATGGGATCAAATTGATATGTTGCATTGGTATGCTTGGAATTTATGCCAGAGATATGATTTTACTTGTTGCTCTAGGATGAATGCTCCACACCTTCCATTTTCATGCAAATTTGATGATAATAAAACCTTAGATTCTTATGATAATGGTAGATACGATTACTATGATGTAGAACGAATAGAAGAATTTGTTTCTTTTAAGGGTGCTTATGAAATTGAATCTTTGTTTGAAAAGTATGAAGCTTTTGATGATGATGTTTATAGACCATAAAATTTTGCTATCCTTAAATATTGCTATGATAATTATAAATATAATTTCAATATTGATGAATTTATTGAGAGAATCTTCGCTGTCCGAGAAGAGACTAATATTTTGTAGGAGTCTATGAATTGATGAAACTGTGAGCTCATTGGATGAAAAAGATGATGAGGAGAGCGATGAACAAAAGGAGGAAGAGCGGATTAGCTACCCGTGCCCACCTTCCAATGAGAGTAACTCTTCAACTCATACATTGTTTAAATTCCTTTCGTTCTTACGGAAGGATGAATGCTATGATAATTGCTATGATCCCGTTGATTCATTTGAAATATCCCTTTTTGATAAAATTGATGCTTGCTATGCTTGTGGCCAAGATGCCAATATGAATTATGTTTATGGAGATGAACTTGCTATAGTTCCTTATATTAAGAATGCAATTTTTGCTATTCCACCCACACATGATAGTCCTATTATCTTTTTGAATTCTCCCAACTAGACTATATCGGAGAAGTTTGCACTTATTAAGGATTACATTGATGGGTTGCCTTTTACCGCTGCACATGATAATTTTGATGAATGTAATATGCATGTGCTTGATGCTCCTACTTGCAATTATTATGAGAGAGGAACTACATCTCTGCCTCTCTATGTTTCCAACACGAATGAATTGCAAGAAACTTCTTATGCTATGTATTGGCCTTTACTTGATGTGTATGAATTGTTCTTGTATGACATGCCGATGCATAGGAAGAGAGTTAGACTTTGTCATTGCATGATATATGTTGCTTTGTGCTCATTACTAAATGCCAAATCATTGTTAATTAAAATTGGCTTTGATATACCTTGGGATCCGGGTGGATTCATTACTTGAGCACTTTATGCCTAGCTTAATGGCTTTAAAGAAAGCGCTGCCAGGGAGACATCCTTGAAGTTTTAGAGGGTTATTTCTTTCTTTTGAGTGCTTTTGTAAAGTTTAAAAACAAAAAAAATATAGAGCGGAACTTAAGAACTTTTTCACAAAAGAGAAGCGATTGGAAGTTGTGCATTGGAGAAGTGAGGGTCGACCTTGAACACTTGTGTTCATGCTTATGGAAACAATGTAGAATTTTTCATGAAGATTCTCACAAAAATAATTATCCCCATGTAAAATTCCATTGTATTATAAAAATAATGTGCCAAGATTTGCCTTTAGAATGAGTAGATTGCTTGTTGGTATGTGCGGTGCAAAAATAGAAACTTTGGCTGTAGTGCATGATTTTACATTTTTTACTGAAACATCAAAAGTTTCTGAAACTTTTTGCACAGTCTTGCTATACAAATTGTTAATTTTTCCTATTTTTTCAGAATTTTTGGAGTACTGGAAGTATGGTGAATGTTCAGATCACTACAGATTGTCCTGTTTAAGACAGATTCTATTTTTGATGCATTATTTGCTTGTTTTGATGAAACTATCGATTCTATCAGTGGAATAATCCATGAAAAAGTTATATTACCGTAGCTAAAATGCAAAAACAAATATGAATTGGTTTGCAACAGTACTTAGAGTAGTGATTTGTTTTATTATACTAACGGATCTAACCGAGCTTTCTGTTGAGTTTTGTGTGGATGAAGTGATCAAAGATCGAGGAGGTCTCGATATGAGGAGAAGGAGGAGAGGGAAGAGCTCAAGCTTGGGGATGCCCACGGCACCCAAGTAAGTATTCAAGGAGACTCAAGCAGCTAAGCTTGGGGATGCCTCAGAAGGCATCCCATCTTTTTTCAACAAGTATCGGTATGTTTTCGTCTTCGTTTCGTTCATGTGATATGTTCAAATCTTGGAGCGTCTTTTGCATTTAGTTTTCACTTTTCTTTCATGCACCATGCTGGTATGATATAGTCCATGGTTGATTTATAGAATGCTCATTGCACTTCAGTTATATCTTGATATTCCTGCGAGAAGTTTGATTTGAACCTACAACCATTCCTACCAGCACTAGCTACGGTAGCGAACCGGGCAACCCGACCAACTGTGATCAGTTTCATCATTTTACTATTTTCTTCTTTCTTTCTTTTTTGTTTTTTGTTTTTCTTTTTTGTTTTAAAAAATGTGTGATTTTATTTAGCAAATTCAAAGAACTCTTTTTCCTAATTTGATAAACAAAATCTAATTTGATGAACTTTTTTTCAACTTCGTTGAACTTTTTCAGATTCGATGAACTGTTTTCGAAGTTCGATGAACTTTTTGCAAATTTGATGATCTTTTTTCGAAGTTCGATGAACTTTTTTCCATGTTTGATGAATTTTTTTTCAAATTTGATGAAGTTTTTTTTTCATATTCAATGAACTTATTTCAAATTTGATGAACTTTTTTCAAACCCGATGAACTATTGTCAAACTTGATGAACTATTTTCAAATTCGATGAACTTCTTTTTTCAAATTCATTGAACTATTTTTAAACTCGATGACCTTCTTTCAGATTCAAGGACCGTTTTTCCTATTCGATGAACTTTTTTTCAAATTTGTGTACTTTTCTAAATTCAAAAACCAAAGTCTGGTTTTCCCCCTAAACCAACAGGACAATACAAGCAAAAAAAAGCGAGCTGAATTGATCGGGAGAACGAAGCACAACGAAGAGGGTGCGAAGCGAGGGCGCGATGCTTTGATGGGCCGGTCTATGAAGGCGCCTGCGTGGGCGCCGGTTGCTCCTGGTGGCGCTTAAAGTGCCACTTAGGAACTCCCGTGTTATACCAGGAAAGAAAATACGTGACATGCGCTAGTAATGCCGAAATCATTAGTTGAGGAGTACTCATTCCAAAGATCACTCCAACCCCCCTGTTTGCAACAAGTGGCACACATCATCGCGCCACTTGCCACAACCTAGGAGTTTTCTCTTTTTTTGTAGATCCGTTTATTCAAACCGTGTTATCTCTCAAACCGTGCGTCCAAATCTCGAACCGCTTTCATCGTTGGATTCCTCGCGTCGAGATCTTCAAAACTAGATCCCATGTTGATAGGTTCTGACGAACTTTTTTTCACGAAAAAACCGGATGAAAAAACCGAACCGTGAGAACGGGTTTTTTCCTTTTCCGAAAGAGGCACGCCCATGCCTCTCACAAAATCACAACCGTGCCTCTCGCGAAAGCAAAATCGTGAATCTCGCGGAAGAAAAAAAAGAAGAGAAAACGCGTTTTTTCCGTTTCCGAGGAGGCATGGCCGTGACTCTCGTGAAAGCACAATCGTGCCTCTCGCTGAAGCAAAACCGTAACTCTCGCGAAAGGAAAAAAACAGTAAACGCATTTTTTTCCGTTTTCGAGAGGCACGGCCATGACTCTCGCGAAAGCACAATCGTGCCTCTCGCGGAAGCAAAACCGTTACTATCGCGAAAGGAAAAAAAACAAGAAACGTGTTTTTTCCCGTTTTCCGAGAGACACGGCGTCACTCTCGCGAAAGGACAACCATGCCTCTCACGGAAGCAAAACCGTGACCCTCGCGAAAGCAAAAAAGAAATAAAATAGAAAACACGTTTTTTTCCGTTTCCGAGAGGCACGGTCATGACTCTCGCTAAAGCACAAACGTGCCTCTCGTGGAAGCTAAACCGTGGCTCTCGCGAAAGGAAAAAAAATAAAAAACATGTTTTTTTTCGTTTTAGAGAGGCACGGCCGTGACTCTCGCGAAAGCACACCCGTGCCTCTCGCGGAAGCAAAACCGTGACTCTCGCGAAAGAAAAAAAAACAGAAAACACATTTTTTTCGTTTCCGAGAGGCATGGCCGTGACTCTCACGAAAGCAAAACCGTGCCTCTCGCGGAAGCAAAACCATGAATCCCGCGAAAGGAAAAAAACACGTTTTTTTGTGCAATTTTATTTTTCATTTTTTCGAAAAGCTAAGGAAGACCGGTGAAAAACCAAAACATCAAAAACCCCCCAAAAGAACATTTTAAAAAGCCGAAAACACGTGCGAAAAAATAAAAAAACAAAATCCGGAGTGAGCGCCCAGAGCGCGACACGTGGCGAATGGCTGAGAGCGCGCTAAGTGGCGCTGATCGTTGCGAGGCTCCAGAAGGAGCACTCGTTAACTAGTTGCTCTCTAGTAATGCCTACTGGCCAATCCAAGGCAAGTGTGAGTGGGCCGGCCCAATATGTGAGCGGCGCGGCACACGACGTTAGCGAGTTCGGTAGCCTAAAAAAAAGAAAAAACATATCCCTGCCCGGAACAGAACCCCCTAAGACTAGTCACAATGGTAGTAACTTAGACTAGTAATATGCATATGTTACTACTCTATTTACTACCTCCATAGTGGGGAGTAACATATTTTTAGAAAATGGACGCTTTATTACTTAAAAGGTTTAAGCATTACACCCGTCCTCCGCATAACTAAGATGCACACAGCCAACAAAGTCCTCACGGCAAGCCAAAACAAAAGAAGAAGGCGAGATACAAAGATGAATATTTGTATGACACCTAAACGGTAGGAGGCCCAATCCTAAGATCATGCTGCCATCCATCACTACTAGGGAAAACCTTATACACAGAATGTTACCAGTAGCGCTGTACAAAATCATACGCTACTGCTACTTAGTAGCAGCACGCGTAAATAAACCGCGCTACTGCTATAACTTTAGCAGTAGCGTGTACTAGCAAAAAGCGCTGCTGCTTTGTTTGATCTGGGTGCACATGGCTAGCCCAACCTAGCAGTAGCGCGTATACTGGCCCAACGCTACTGCTACTCTCCTTAGCTGTAGCGCGCTTACGTGTAAGGCGCTACTGCTAACGGAAATAAAATAAAGTGAAAAACAAGTAAAAAGTAAATGAAAATGAAAGAAATAGAAAAAGGAGAAAGGGAAAAAAATAAAATGTAAAGAAAAATAAAAGAAAAAAGGGAAAAAGGAGAAAGGAATAGCAGTAGCGGGTTTCAGGAAACGCGTTGTAGCTAACTTAGCTATAGCGCGTTTTCGGAAACGCGCTACCGTTACGTTTCACTTAAACAACGGTTCCCCCCCGCCCCCCGGCCCCCACACTTCTTCCCCAAATCCCTCGCCCTCGCCGCCGTCTCCCCAATTCACTGTCCCCCCACTTCGCCGTTGTCTCCTGCCGGCGTGGACGCCCGCGACCTCACCGTCTTCCCCCGAGGCCACCGTCATCCTCACCCCCGCCGCCCGAGGCCGCCCTCAGCCTCACCGCCGCCGCCCGAGGCCGCCCTTGACGTCACCGTCGGTGCCCTCCACCTCACCGCCGCCCGAGCCCGCCCAGGACCGCTGTTGCCCGTGCCCGAGCCCGCCCTCTCCGCCCCTGCCTCCGTCACCGAGCACCTCCCCGCAACCGTCTCTCCCCTCTTTGTAAGTCCCCCACCCCTCCCCCCACTCCTCTCTCTCTGCATTTTAGAGAAAAAATTAGTAGAGCAACAGTTTGTTTATAGCAAAAAATTTAGTTTAGAGCAAAGGATGTTAAGTAGTAGATGTTAGAGCAAAAGTTAGTTTAGAGCAAAAAATTTGGTTTACAACAAAAGTAAGTTAGGGCAGTAGGGTTTAATTAGGGTAGATGCTGCTTGTATAGTATATAATGATACTAGTAGATGTTAATTAGGTTAGGGTAATTTAGGGCATCTTGTAATAACAACAGCAACTGAGGATGAAGGTATGAACGACAATTGTGGGTAGTTATCCATAAGGGTATATCGGTGGTAGGGGATTGTAAAGTGGGTGGGCACAAGGGTCTGGGGAAAACCTCGGAGAGTATCTTCGGAATCTTCTGGTGCAGCAAGCGATCATGTGGAGTGAGGGGCTCTCCGGGAGAAGTATTTTCGAGAACCTAAAGTTAGTCTTTTTAACAGAATAATTTAACCCGAATAGAAGAGAGATCAGAGTCCCAGAGTATAGACAAGGAGTAAAAGATCCTAATACCACCCAATGGCGACGTCGGCCTGTAAGCCACACAGCCATGTTAGTAAAAGTTTTTCAATGACTAGACTCGACTTTGGCCAAGGAGTTGGAAGGGGGATTCCTACAGGCAGTCGGCTCTGATACCAACTTGTGACGCCCCCGATTCAATCGTACACTAATCATGCACGCAAACATGTACGATCAAGATCAGGGACTCACGGGAAGATATCATAACACAACTCTAAAACATAAATAAGTCATACAAGCATCATAATACAAGCCAGGGGCCTCGAGGGCTCGAATACAAGTGCTCGATCATAGACGAGTCAGCGGAAGCAACAATATCTGAGTACAGACATAAGTAAACAAGTTTGCCTTAAGAAGGCTAGCACAAACTGGGATACAGATCGAAAGAGGCGTAGGCCTCCTGCCTGGGATCCTCCTAACTACTCCTGGTCGTCGTCAGCAGCTTGCACATAGTAGTAGGCACCTCCAGTGTAGTAGTCGTCGTCGACGGTGGCGTCTGGCTCCTGGGCTCCAACGTCTGGTTGCGGCATCCAGGTAGAAGGGAAAGGGGGAAAAGGGGGAGAAAGCAACCGTGAGTACTCATCCAAAGTACTCGCAAGCAAGGAGCTACACTACATATGCATGGGTATATGTGTAAAGGGCCATATCGGTGGACTGAACTGCAGAATGCTAGAATAAGAGGGGGATAGCTAATCCTGTCGAAGACTACGCTTCTGGCAGCCTCCGTCTTGCAGCATGTAGAAGAGAGTAGATTGAAGTCCTCCAAGTAGCATCACATAGCATAATCCTACCCGGCGATCCTCCCCTCGTTGCCCTATGGAAAAGCAATCACCGGGTTGTCTGTGGAACTTGTCTGGGTGTGTTTTATTATGTATCCGGTTCTAGTTGTCATAAGGTCAAGGTACATCTCCGGGTCGTCCTTTTACCGAGGGACACGACTATTCGAATAGATAAACTTCTCTGTAGGGGTGCACCACATAACCCAACACGCTCGATCTCGTTTGGCCGGACACACTTTCCTGGGTCATAACCGGCCTCGGAAGATCAACACGTCGCAGTCCCACCTAGGCCTAACAGAGAGGTCATCACGCCGGTCTAACTCCTATGGCTCAGGGGTCTGGGCCCATCGCCCATTGCACACCTGCACGTTGCGTGGGCGGCCGAAAGCAGAACTAGCCCCCTTATTACAAGAGCAGGTTTACGTTCCAATCCGGCGCGCGCCGCTCAGTCGCCGACGTCTAGAAGGCTTCGACTGATACCACGACGTCGAGTGCCCATATCTTTCCCGCATAGTTGGTTAGTGCATATAGGCAGTGGCCAGACTCACATCAAATACCAAGATCTCGTTAAGCGTGTTATTATGAAGCAACCGCGAACGCCGACCAGGGCCAGGCCCACCTCTCGCCTAGGTGGTCTCAACCTGCCCTGTAGCTCCGCCACAAAGATCCACACAGAGGGCCATCAAGACAAAGGTCCTTTCAGCCCCCAATCCGTGAATCACTCGCGAGTACTCTTCGAGCCGACCAGACTTTAGTCACCATCTGTAGTATGTATATATGTATAGTATATACCCGTGATCACCTCCCAAGTGATCACGGCCCGATTGTATAGCAAGGCAGACCGACAAGAATGTAGGGCCACAGATGATAAACTAGCATCCTATACTAAGTAGTTAGGGCTGCAGGTAAGGTATCAACAGATGTAGCAACAATGTCAGGCTATGCATCAGAATAGGATTAAAGGAAAGAAGTAACATGCTACGCTACTCTAATGCAAGCAGTATAGAGGAGAATAGGCGACATCTGGTGATCAAGGGGGGGCTTGCCTGGTTGCTCTGGCAAGAAGGAGGGGTCGTCAACTCCGTAGTCGAACTGGGCAGCAGCAGCGTCGGTCTCGTAGTCTACCGGAGAGAAGAGGGGGAAGAAACAGTAAATACAATGCAAACATAAGCATGACGACACATGACATGAAAATGAGCGGGGTTAGGTGTGCCCAATCATGGTAGTAGGTGATATCGGCGAAGGGGGAAAACATCTAGGAAAGTATCCGCGGTGTTTCGTGTTTCCGGACGGATGAACCGGAGGTGAAATATTGCAGGTTCACTATGCTAGGGACGCCTGGTTGATGAACGGGCTGCGTATCCGGATTCGTCTCGTCGTTCTGAGCAACTTTCATGTAGAAAGTATTTTCATCTGAGCTACAGTTTATTTTATATGATTTTCTAAAGTTTTAAACAATTTCTAAATTATTTTAATTCGAAAATTAAATGTTAAATTGCTAAGGGTACACAAAAGTGTACCCACAAATTGGCTTGTGTGGCTGACCAGTGGGCCCAGTTGACTTGGTCAACTACCCAGTCAGTAGAGGCTGACTGGTGGGGCCAGTCAAAGTCAACATCCCAGTCAGCATTGACCGTTGACTGGTCAATTTGACTAGTGGGTCCCCATGGTCATAGACATAGGATAATTAACAATAATTAATTAGGGTAATCTATTATTAGGTTAATTTAAACATGATTAAATAAGTTAATTAATTAATTAACTATTTTATTTTTCTAATTATATATTTTTTTATTCTTTTTCTTTATGCTAAAACGTTCAGGGGCGGGGCCCCACTTGTCATTGGCCCCAGGGGCCTAAGCGGGTTTTGTCCAGCGGGTGCGGGCGCACCCGAGAGAGCGCTCGCCCACAGGGCGGGACGAGGACGCCAGGGCACCGACGGCGGGGCTCGCCGGCGCGGCCAGCCGGGGCCACGGCGGGCGAAGCCGAGGGGTGGCGTCGGTGCGGCCATTGGCGCACGGGCTGGTGCGGTGGCACGGCCACGGGAGGAGGAGATGGCGGGGACGAGGCATGCCGAGGCACGGGGCCATGGGGCGCCGGCCGGAGCAGGACGCGGGTGGGAGGCCGGAGTGGCCAGAGTGGCGCGGTGGGGCGGCCCAGCCAAGGGGATGCGGGCGCAACGGTGGCCAGTGACCGGAGTGGCCACGGGCGGCAGCGGCAGCCGCAGTAGTGGACGGCTGCGGGCATGTGCAGAGGAGGCGGAGGCCGAGCGGGACGGACCCGAGCGATGACCAGCGAGGGGGGCCGCGGCGAGGCCGGCCGCGAGGTGCGGTGACCAGGGGCCGCGGGGGTCGGGCGTGGCGGACACGGGACAGAGGGAGAGACGGGGGAGGGCGAGGCCATGGCCGAGGTGGCCGGAGCAGGGGAGACGTCGGGAGCCGGAGGGCGGGGCGGTGGTCGCAGGGCGCGGCCCGGACGCGTCGTAGGAGGGAGAGGAGGTCGGGGGCAGGGTGAGCGCGGTCGCGGGCGCGACCAGGGGCGAGCCCGGGCGCGAGGGCCACGGTGAGTGCGGGGGGCGAGGGAGAGGGTAGGAGAGGGGGGAGGCCCGGGGCCTCACCAGGGTTCGCCGGGTCAAGGCAGCGGTGCTCGAGGTGGGGGACGGGGACGACGTGCGTAGGGGGAGGCAGGCCGGCGGCGTGGAGGAAGCAGTCCCGCGGGGGCGAGCTCCGGGCGCCGGCGTCGGCGTCGGCGTCGACGTGTAGGGGCGAGGGGATCGGGAGTCCTCCCGATCCAGATCCAAATCGAAAGGGGGGAGTGGGGGAGCGAGTAGGCGATGGGGGTTACGGCTAGGGTTTTGGGGGGGGGGGGGGGGGGGGTTATGGAGAGGGAGTGGGCCTTGGCCCAGTTGGGCAGGCCAGCTGGGCCGGAGCCCAGTGAGGTGGTGCTTTTCCTTTTGTTTTAATTTTAATTTTATCTTTTTATTTATTTTCTTTTCTGTTTATTTCATTTTAAAATATTTTAGTTTTGTAAAACATATAGTAAGTACCTAAATTAGTAACAGTGATTATACCACTGCCACAATTAACTTGGCACCTAGAATATAATAGTTGTAATCGTTTATCATTTTAAAAGCATTTAATTAATTGTTTCGTTTTGCTACTATTAAAATCCATATAGTCCATTTAAGCATTTTATAAAAGGTTGATTTCTCCACCATATGTACTTAAGGTTTATTTGACACAACCCGAACATTTAGTTTTAATTTTTGAAAACTTTTGTTGTTTGCTTGATTTTCAAATTGAATTCGAATCGGTTACGAACTAATGTGAGATTAGCCACAGTAATCGACCTGACGTGGCATCATTAGCGGAGGGTTACTATAGCCTAATTATCCGGGCGTCACAATTCTCCTCCACTACAAGAAATCTCGTCCCGAGATTTAAGAGGTAGTGAAAGGGGGAAAGGTTTGGTAAAGAATCTAGCGGGTCTTCTCATTCTGGCTTGCTCTTCTCGAAGAGGCCGGTCCAATACATTGATGTCTTCATTTCTCTGCTTCAGGTCATCATGATGAAGTCGGCATCCTTTCTTCGGGAACTCCATCGTATTTATGAAAGAATAAAGGGTGGGCATTCCGGGAGAACAGATCTCTACAAGGTCGACTATCTGGTCAATAACATCGAGGAAGGTAGCGGAAGTAACTCTCGAATTGAAACTAAGAAAATATCGAGAGTAGAGTAAGGAGGTATCATGGGAAGTTTCGAACGGGAAGGCAATCGTTCAATGCCTGAAACAAGGCGTGAAAGGGGTCCAAAGCAAAGGGAATAAGTATTGTGTCTGATACCAGAATTGATGATCTCTCGGAAGGTGGCTCGTGAACCACATACGAGGCCAAGTGCGAGGAACAACCTTAAGAACAGGGGGTGTATAGGAGAGTCAGGTCTCGATCCTGTAGAATTGTGGGTTATGGGCCCCCCATGTGGGTTAAAAATAGGAAGGCGGTGATGTCTTGCACGATCATGCAAGTAAGGCATGTCAGAGGATAGCCTGTCAGTTATGTCGGCAATAACATCGATACCAAGGGCGAGGGACGAAGAGAACCATTCTCCTACTCGTTGAACGAGGCAGACCAATAGGAAAAGTTCTCATCCATCAGTGGTTACCGGAATGTCATCAACAATAGTAACAGGGTCTTATCGACACGATTTTACACCTAGGTGTTTACATAAGCAGAAGAATATTACTGCTTAGATCATATAGAACACCAAAAAGTTAAACAAAACAATGGAAAGGAAAAGGTGATCTTCAGATTAAACATAACAATGAAAAGGAAAATGTGTTTAATCACATATTTCAAGGGTATATCCTTCCCAAGGACAAACAAAGCATGATATCCATGACAAGATATAACATAGAAAACCCTTTAGGAAAGGGGAGAGAAATTACAAGACATTACCCATACAACGGTGTTTGGATAATTGATAAAGAGAATTTAGCATTGTGCTTCAAATGCTGTTATTGATGATCGGAGTAGCACAGGCATGCTTCGAGATAGCATTGACATGGTCTTCAAGCAAAGGTCGGACTTTGGATACACAAAGGATCCATCAGGAACAACTTGTAGAATAAGTTTTACAATTTCCTCATGAAAGAATGGGTAACATTGCTAAAGAGGATACTATAACAATAGGTCCTCCGGTCAAGTGTGCTAGGCATGCCATCACCTTACCGGGTCATACAAGGACCAATGTTATAACTCTTGAAAATATGCTCCAACCATCATTTCCGACCGAGGTTCAGATCTGATTGGTGTTAGGATACCTCAGACTCAGGATGCCCGAGAAGAAAAGGTGCAAAACAAATTGACAAGATGACATGGCAAGATTCTCGGGAAATGTACAATGGAAGCGAGTTCCAAAACAAGAGTTCCTCATTAAATCAAGGAGAGGAAGAGGAGGTAGCTGATGAACTCAGCGACAATTCACCGAGATTTTCAAAAGATGGATTTCCACAATTATGTGAACAAGGAGATATCAATTGTTAGATCAAATGATATAATGATGTATGTTCGAGAAAAACAGCCACAATTAAACCTTGGTTCACAGGTGCACCCGAAATATGGGATGGGTTGCACGATAAATGTTCGAATGATGATTCAATAAGCCATAGACGTAGAATGAAACTATAGACCAATAACTTCAAAGCAATAGGGTTGCTAGAAGTTTAGAATTTACACATCACAGACCATTTGTTGGTATTCCGGTTAGAAACAACACGAGGACCAAGAAAAGAATGGTGATGTTAATAAGTATCACTTGTATCAAGAATTCTTAAGGGTGGTGAATTTCCCATGACATTCTTGACATAGAAGATAGCAATACTCCAAGGTAGAACATAACATAAGTTGGGTAGCAAGGATCTCAAGGTACAACACAAAACACGAACAAGTTTGTGTTGGAGGGGAGGCATTAAAGTGGTTGATGACAACACAAAACATTGAGGGCAAGGATGGTATTTCTCATCATGAATTCAATTGATATCCAGGAAGGAGTCAAGATGTTGATGATGATCACGACAAATTTTGTCGAGAGGCTCCACGAAGATGTAATCCATCGGCAATGACATCAAGTTAAAGGAATTATGAAGCAAAAGGTTATTGGAACCATGGGTACGACACAAACTTGAAATCAAGCTTGTTGTTCAAGGTGAAATAATATGACGAGGAAAATCGACGTAAGCTTAGCTCATCGTCGAAAATTGTGCTCGGGGAAGAAACGACCAGGTAGCATAGTTAAAATTTAGCACAAAATGATATAGCCGATCAGGCTAGGAATGACGTGATGGAGTATTAAACTTCTCATCCACAATGTACTAGGAGTACTGAATCACACGGGTGATTCGATTCACTAATCGGTGTTCTCGGTTGACGACAACCCAGAACCCGTGGAGTGACTATGATGGGGAAAGGCACTACTTCATCAGAAATGCATAAGATGTAGTGCAATCGGTTGATATCCTCGAGATACTAGGGGGGTTAGTACTCGAAGGTAGATCAAAATAGAGGTTGGATGGGTGCATTGATCTGTAGAGGACAAGTGGTTTAACTTGTCCGAGAAATGGAATCAAGTAGAAAATATGGTCGGATCCATGATTGCAAAGGATCAATTCATAGATTCCAACTGATATTATAACAAGGAAATAGTTATTATTACAAGAAGCTTCCATGATAGGATCTACATCGTGTCCATGGGCATGAACACAAAGTTCAAGGTCGACTCCCACTTCTTCAATGTATAACCTTCCGTTCACTTCTCGCTTTGATAAAGGCATTAGTGTTGAAAGTTTTACTTGGTGAAATACCAGATGAGTATGACTCATGAAAACTTCTGAGTTCACACATATAAAGGAAGGCATAGGTTCAACCCGTCAGGGTATCGTGGAAACATATACCACAAGCTTCAATAGTAAATGCCACCAGCTCGAAAGCAGAGCATGGTTGGCCAAGCAGATGATACAATTTACCAAAGGCACTATGTATCAGGGGAAGAACTCGCAAGGTGATTGAATATGAAGGACACTGTCAGATAACAATCCAACAATGGATCGGGTGATCCACAACGGAGCTGATGTGAGTATCGGTACTCCATCAGAGGAAGAAAGAATGCACGAGCATCATATTATAGAACATCGGAATAATTCGATGCTTAGATAACAAAGGAATTATGATTTCCAAACCAAAGGATTAGAAGCAGACACTCTGATCAAGGATGGATAAGTTGTATAGACCAAAGGCACAATTGACGACAAATAGTTTGGTCGAGAACCAGCTCATGTTCAAAATGACGTCCAAGCCGGAAAGATAATTTAGAAGGGTTGATAGATGATTGTGTGCGTTCGCACACATGTTGAATCAATAGGATCAAAATGACGGTGTCAAAAGATACTAGTGAATATTGCTAGTGATATGGGAGCATCCATAATGTAAGCATACAAGTATTTGCAGAGCAATAGTTTGAAGAGGATGCTCAGAAGGTTGAATAGTATTTTACAGTATCTTATGAAGCATACGAACAACTAGGGATGAACAGATACTCAATAAGTGCGAGGAATCTTCAATAGGGGTATTCATGTGGTAAAGAACTGCAAGGCAGTAAGCTTAAAGGATTTTCGGAACAACGGAGAGAAATTTAGGGCATCTTGTAATAACAAGAGCAACTGAGGATGAATGTATGAACGACAATTGTGGGTAGTTATCCATAAGGGTATATCGGTGGTAGGGGATTGTAAAGACGGTGGGCACAAGGGTCTCGGGAAAACCTCGGAGAGTATCTTCGGAATCTTCTGGTGCAGCAAGCGATCATGTGGACTGAGGGGCTCTCCGGGAGAAAGTATTTTCGAGAAGCTAAAGTTAGTCTTTTTAGCAAAATCATTTAACCCGAATAGAAGAGAGATCAGAGTCCCAGAGTATAGACAAAGAGTAAAAGATCCTAATACCACCCAATGGCGACGTGGGCCCGTAAGCCACACAACCATGTTAGTAAAAGTTTTACAATGACTAGACTCGACTTCGGCCAAGGAGTTGGAAAGGGGGATTCCTACAGGCAGTCGGCTCTGATACCAACTTGTGACGCCCCCGATTCAATTGTACACTAATCATGCACACAAATGTGTATGATCAAGATCAGGGACTCATGGGAAGATATCATAACACAACTCTAAAACATAAATAAGTCATACAAGCATCGTAATACAAGCCAGGGGCCACGAGGGCTCAAATACAAGTGCTCGATCATAGACGAGTCAGCGGAAGCAACAACATCTGAGTACAGACATAAGTAAACAAGTTTGCCTTAAGAAGGGTAGCACAAACTGCGATACAGATCGAAAGAGGCACATGCCTCCTTCCTGGGATCCTCCTAACTACTCCCGGTCGTCGTCAGCAGCCTGCACGTAGTAGTAGGCACCTCCAGTGTAGTAGTCGTCGTCGACGGTGGCGTCTGGCTCCTGGGCTCCAACGTCTGGTTGCGGCAACCAGGTAGAAGGGAAAGGGGAAAAGGGGGAGAAGGCAACCGTGAGTACTCATCCAAAGTACTCGCAAGCAAGGAGCTACACTACATATGCATGGGTATATGTGTAAAGGGCCATATCGGTGGACTGAACCGCAGAATGCCAGAATAAGAGGGGGATAGCTAATCCTGTCGAAGACTACGCTTCTGGCAGCCTCCGTCTTGCAGCATGTAGAAGAGAGTAGATTGAAGTCCTCCAAGTAGCATCACATAGCATAATCCTACCCGGCGATCCTCCCCTCGTCGCCCTGTGGAAAAGCAATCACCGGGTTGTCTGTGGAACTTGTCTGAGTGTGTTTTATTAATTATCCGGTTCTAGTTGTCATAAGGTCAAGGTACAACTCCGGGTCGTCCTTTTACTGAGGGACACGGCTATTCGAATAGATAAAGTTCCCTGTAGGGGTGCACCACATAACCCAACACGCTCGATCCCATTTGGCCGGACACACTTTCCTGGGTCATGCCCGGCCTTGGAAGATCAACACGTCGCAGCCCCACCTAGGCCTAACAGAGAGGTCAGCACGCCGGTCTAACTCCTATGGCGCAGGGGTCTGGGCCCATCGCCCATTGCACACCTGCATGTTGCGTGGGCGGCCAAAAGCAGAACTAGCCCCCTTAATACAAGAGAAGAGCATGATTACGTTCCAATCCGGCGCGCGCCGCTCAGTCGCTGACATCTAGAAGGCTTCGGCTGATACCACGACGTCGAGTGCCCATATCTTTCCCGCGTAGTTGGTTAGTGCGTATAGGCCAGTGGCCAGACTCAGATCAAATACCAAGATCTTGTTAAGCATGTTATTATGATGCAACCGCGAACACCGACCAGGGCCAGGCCCACCTCTGGCCTAGGTGGTCTCAACCTGCCCTGTTGCTCCGCCATAAAGATCCACACAGAGTGCCGTCGAGACAAAGGTCCTTTGAGCCCCCAATCCGTGAATCACCCACGGGTACTCTTCGAGCCGACCCGACTTTAGTCACCATCTGTAGTATGTATATATGTATAGTATATACCCGTGATCACCTCCCAAGTGACCACGGCCCGATAGTATAGCAAGGCAAACCGACAAGAATGTAGGGCCACAGATGATAAACTAGAATCCTATACTAAGTATTTAGGATTGCAGGTAAGGTATCAACAGATGTAGCAACAATGTCAGGCTATGCATCAGAATAGGATTAACGGAAAGCAGTAACATGCTATGCTACTCTATGCAAGCAATATGGAGGAGAATAGGCGATATCTGGTGATCAAGGGGGGGGGGGCTTGCCTGGTTGCTCTGGCAATAAGGAGGGGTCGTCAACTCCGTAGTCGAACTGGGCAGCAGCAGCGTCGGTATAGTAGTCCACCGGAGAGAAGAGGAGGAAGAAACAGTAAATACAATGCAAACATAAGCATGGCGACACATGACATGAAAATGAGCGGGGTTAGGTGTGCCCAATCGCAGTTGTAGGTGATACCGACGAAGGGGGAAAACATCCAGGAAAGTATCCGCGGTGTTTCGCGTTTCCGGACGGATGAACCGGAGGTGAAATGTTGCAGGTTCACTATGCGAGGGACGTGTGGCGGATGAACAGGCTGCGTATCCGGATTCGTCTCGTCGTTCTGAGCAACTTTCATGTAGAAAGTATTTTCATCTGAGCTACGGTTTATTTTATATGATTTTCTAAAGTTTTAAACAATTTCTAAATTATTTTAATTCGAAAATTAAATGTTAAATTGCTAAGGGTACACAAAAGTGTACCCACAAATGGGCTTGTGTGGCTGACCAATGGGCCCAGTTGACTTGGTCAACTACCCAGTCAGCAGAGGCTGACTGGTGGGGCCAGTCAAAGTCAACATCCCAGTCAGCATTGACCGTTGACTGGTCAATTTGACTAGTGGGTCCCCATGGTCATAGACATAGGATAATTAACAGTAATTAATTAGGGTAATCTATTATTAGGTTAATTTAAACATGATTAAATAAGTTAATTAATTAATTATTTTATTTTTCTAATTATATTTTTTTATTTTTTTTCTTTATGCTAAAACTTTCAGGGGCGGGGCCCCACTTGTCATTGGCCCCAGGGGCCTAAGAGGGTTTGGTCCAGCGGGTGCGGGCGCACCCGAGCTAGCGCTCGCCCGCAGGGCGGGACGAGGACGCGAGGGCACCGACGGCGGGTGTCGGTGTCAAAACTGGCGGATCTTGGGTAGGGGGTCCCGAACTGTGCGTCTAGGCGGATGGTAACAGGAGACACGGGACACGATGTTTTTACCCAGGTTCGGGCCTCTCGATGGAGGTAAAACCCTACTCCTGCTTGATTGATATTGATGATATGGGTAGTACAAGAGTGGATCTACTACGAGATCAAGGAGGCTAAACCCTAGAAGCTAACCTATGGTATGATTGTTGTAATGGTTGTCCGTCCTATGGACTAAAACCCTCCGGTTTATATAGACACCGGAGAGGGCTAGGGTTACACAGAGTCGGTTACAATGGTACGAGATCTACATATCCGTATCGCCAAGCTTGCCTTCCACGCCAAGGAAAGTCCCATCCGGACACGGGACGGAGTCTTCAATCTTGTATCTTCATAGTCTTGGAGTCCGGCTGACGATGATAGTCCGGCTGTCCGGACACCCCCTAGTCCAGGACTCCCTCAGTAGCCCCTGAACCTGGCTTCAATGACGATGAGTCCGGCGCGCATATTGTTCGGCATTGCAAGGCGGGTTCCTCCTCCGAATAATTCATAGAAGATTGTGAACACCAGGATAGTGTCCGGCTCTGCAAAATAAATTCCACATTCCACCGTAGAGAGAATAATATGTACACAAGTTCAATCTACTGACATATTTTGTGGCATGACATCATCCCACTACCAAGCCTTTATGTTTTTTATTATACCACCTCAGCGCGTTTAGCGAAGCGGTTTCCTTGGCACGTCTTGTCGAAGCAGAGATCATGTTCCCCTTATTCCGGGATTCTCATCAATACGGACGTGGGTAACCCAACTGCGCCATTGATGGTGGCGCTTGGGAGATAAGCGAGTTTTACCAGGCCGGTGGGGACGCATAGTCTTCGTCCGCCCATATATAAGGGGATAATGATCCACCTTTTTACCTACGCCTTCTTCCTCCTTTGCTTATCCATCTCCGCGCACTCGAGCTCCAGCGCCCAAGTCCGCACATCTCGTCTCGACCTTCTCCAACCATGTCTAGAGCGGGAGGTAAATGGTTGGCCTCCTCCGTTACGGAGGATCACATCGAAAAGCTGCGCGGCGCCGGATACCTTTCCAGCGACATCGCGCACCGGCTGCCCGACGAGGGGCAGCTCATCCCCACCCCCAGGCCCCATGAGAGGGTTGTATTCCTTCCCCACTTCCTCCGCGGACTGGGCTTCCCACTTCATCCCTTCGTCTGGGGGCTCATGTACTACTACGGCCTGGACTTCCACGATCTGGCACCAAACTTTATCCTCAACATCTCGGCGTTTATCGTCGTGTGCGAGGCCTTCCTCTGCATCCGGCCTCACTTCGGCCTGTGGCTCAAGACCTTCAATGTCAAGCCGAAGGTTGTGAAGGGCGTCCAAGCGGAGTGCGGAGGCGCCATGGTGGGCAAGATGCCCAACGTCCTTTGGCTCGAGGGGGCCTTCATGGAGTCCATCAAGGGATGGAAATCGGGGTGGTTCTACATCACCGAGCCGCGTGACCCTAAATGGGCAGCGGCCCCCGAGTTCATATCTGGTATCCCTATGCAGCTCACCTCCTGGAAAGAGAAGGGCTTGCTATGGGGTAGTTCAGAGGAGCTGACAGGACTCCAGTCCTGTCTCTAGACCTTGGTGAACAAGAAGCTTAGGCTTGTCAATGTGATCCAGGTCATGCTCATCCGCCGGATCCTCCCCTGCCAACAACGGGCCTTCAATTTGTGGGAGTTCGATCCGGCACAGCATGGGACCCTGAGCGGGCTCTTCGACACGACGTACGAAGCTGCCTAGAGGGTGCTGTTCAAGGGCGGAGAAGCCCCCGCGTCCGCGACTGAAGATCGCGGATTCAGCACCAAGCGCCCGGCCGGCGAGGTAAGCTTTGTTATCCTCTATGGGACACTTATTTTCTTTCATAGTTTGACTCTATGTGGGATCTAAAACTCCGAATGCCTTTGACAGGACTGGCAGAGGATGTCCGGACAGGTAGACTGTCCGGCTCCCCTTCCCGAAGACCTAGCGGATGCTCGTTTAACGGGGCTGCTGGTCCCGGCACTTTATGTGGTGCCGAAGAAGAAGGCCAAGAAGAAGGCCACGGGAACTCGAAGAAGTTCCCGGCGCCAGGTGATATCGGACTCATTGTCCGATGGCTCCGAGGCGGACTCCTCCCCCGAAGACGAGAAGGAGAAAGAGGACTCTCTCCCAGAGGAGGGAGAGAGGAAGAGGACGGCTTCCCCAACGGGGGAGGCCGAAGGGTCCAAGAGGGGAAGGACCCATCCCCCGGACAGCTCTGCCAACGCCAACGTTGGCGACGAAGAGTGGCCCTCAAGGGCCAGGCCTCCGGCAAGATCGTAAGTATCCGGATTTCTGAATGATTTATAATTTACCCTTTGTGTCACATAGTGTCCTTCTAATGCCGCACACTGCCTGTAGTCCGGCCGATGATGATCTTCCCGCTTCATCGAGCGGGTCCTTGGCTCCGTCGGACATGGATTCCATTCCGACCGCCTCCACCCCTCGTGACGCTGACGATGTCGAGGTGGGATCCTGGGAGGGGACCCACCAGGAGGAGGCTCCGGAGGTGCCGCAAGGCAGCCTCTCGGACTTTGTGCCGGACTCTATGCCGGAACCCGCAGTGGTTCCGGAGTCCGGCAGGCGGCCCCTTCATAAGAAGGGCAAGACCGTGACGCCGGCAGCCTCCGTCCAACCGGAGGCGCCGAACAACTTGTTGGAGGCGCTTAACGGTGCTTCCATCGAGGAAGAACACCGCACTATCATGTGTGCGGTGATTCAGAAGGTTCAGCTCGCCAAGAGCGGGCTGACCGAAGCCTGCAGTAGCCTTCTAACAGGCTTTGAGGTAAGAAGTTTAAAATATGTAATGTAATACCGCATAAACAGTAGCCCCTGATGCTCGGTTCGGTGTTCGGAAAGAAAAACCGGACTGAGGATCTAAAAAAGATATACGCAGGAGTGCTAAAAATTATGTCAATATGGGTTTGCAGGCTGCACTGCTGACCTCTGCCGCACTGACTGCGGAGGTCGGTGCTTTGAAGCAGGACCTCGAGCGGTCCGAGCAAGAGCTCGGCCTTGCCAAGAAGTAGCTCGAGGACAAAGAAGGTTAGTAACACCCCTTTAAAATTTGTACCTTACAGAAAAGGATTTTGGTTGCAATAGAAATAACAAGGATAATGTGGGTACTGCAGGGGCCACGAACGAGGTGGCAACCCTGAAGGAGGCCGTGTCCGCGGCCGAACGCAATGCGGCTGCGGAACGGGCGGAGCGAGAGAAACAGGAGGCGCGGGTGGCGGAGGTGCGGCAAGAGCTCCAGGCTCTCATGGAAAAGCATGAGAGTTTGGAGCGCGACTCGAAGACTCGAGAGTCCGAGCTTGCCTCGGCTCTTGAAAGTGCCAAAGCCGCTAAGGCCGAGGCCCATAAGGCCCTCCAGGAGATTGAGGAGGTGAATAAAATAGCGGCGGGTAAGGCATTTTTCATGCAAAGCAAGCATGTGAATGTAAATTACCTGTTACTTACCCGAATTCGGAGCTCTCCAGGGGCGTTTGCAGATCTGCCTTGCAGCGTGTCTGATGCCGCCGCATTCTACCGGGCCGAGGAGGGGAGCTTAACGGAGAAGGTCTTCTGGTCTCAGTATGCTGAGGCAGACATCCGGTGCCCCCGAGCGACCAGCTGAAGCAGCTGGTCGAGCTCCACAAGGTAGCCGAGCAGGCCATGAAGGGCCTCATAGTCCGGCTGTGGCCTGGAGAGGCCATGCCTGGGAGCTACTTCGGCCTCGTGCGGCGACTGGTGGATGCGTGCCCCTGGGTGGAGGTCATCAAGCGCTCCGCCTGCATTGAAGGTGCCCGTCGGGCCCTTGCCCGCGCAAAGGTGCACTGGGGCAGGCTGGATGCTGAGAGGCTTCTGACGGACGCGCCGCCGGCGGGCAAGGAGTATCGTATGCCCGAAATGTACTATAAGACTGTCCTGAAGGGTGCCCGCAAGATTGCGGATGAATGACCCAGAGATGTAATTATTGAGTAAACTCGCCATGTGTTATCCTGTGCGCTGAAAACTTTGTTCATATGCGCTAAGCAACGCTTATTGATTTAAAATATTACCTTCTGTGCGGCCATTTATAAAATCTGAGAGATGGCAAGTCGTCGGCTTCAGCCCCCATGCCACTAGTGCTGGGGTGTTCGGGATAAACTTGAGCACTCTTGTTCCCATTTTTGGGTCCATCTAGGGAGGCGCTCAACACAACGAACAAGGCAACCGGACTTATAATGCTTGAACACTCTCACTTAGCCATAGAATTCTATAATTTTAAATTTCGGCGAAGCCCCTAGTATTCGGAAGACCGAGTTCGGGGTGCTATCCACGCCTAGGCCGGACACAGCCGGTTCCTCGCTCGAAGCGGCATAAGTCTTTAGGGACTCGAAAGGACCTCTCAAACAGCAACCAGTCTCTCGCCTTATCATGACAGTCAGTTTTAGCTTTCTCCACTGAGGCGCTCACCCAGGTCAACCGGGGCACAATCGCAGTGGTTCTGCCAGTGCTACCTTAGCCGACAGAATGGAACGTAAGGTACCAAAACATGGGAGCCGGGCAAACCCAACTATTGACCCAAGACATGATTCGGAGCCGATGCATATATGCTATAAGTTCGGTGCCGCACTTGTGAAAGTGTTCGGGCTTATCACACCATAATGCGGGGAACACAAGCCCCTGGTGTATTCTGCTGTACCAAAATGTACGGTTGCAAGATGTCATTAATGAACATATATGTAAAAAAAGGAATGCAATTATGGGAAAAAAGTGCTGCATTGTTTATTCAAGGAATTCTGCTATGAGCGCAGGATGATACAGATAGTGCGGTAAGAAAGGAATTGGACTAATTAAACATGTCCCCCTCCAGCGGTGGGGCTGCGGATTGGTGTATTTAACAAATTTAATGCTCATAATGGAGACCACCTGAGTGTTCGTCGTAGCCTTTGTCCCTCCCTGGCTATTGCATCATGAGTTCGGCAGATCTACCGCCGGACACGGCCTTTGGTGAACGGAATCCTATGGAAAAAAGGAAAAAAAGAATGACACACTTTGGAGCCCCTGGTGTGGTTAAGCCGCACTCTGGGCCTGTCGTGGTCGTGCCCCTCCCCCTATGCCCATGGTATCTTCAGAGCGTAATGATGTACGAGAAGAGCTGGTCTTGCAATCATGCGAGGGCTGGGGTTTGGGCCGCATTGCTATGCGTGCTCGGAACGTGCCAGGTGGTCTTGATTGATGTTACTCCGGGCGCGTTTGGCTATGTCCGGTCGTTTAACGGCCGGACTCGAAAATTGCCTTAAAAGGCTGCTCTGTACTTCTGCCGTGAGAGCCGCTGTGTGTTCCTCCGTTCGGAGGGAGCGTTCAGTATTTCCGTTGACCGTGATAAGTCCACGAGGGCCTGGCATCTTGAGCTTAAGGTATGCATAATGCGGTACCGCGTTGAATTTTGCAAATGCGGTTCGTCCGAGCAGAGCGTGATAGCCGCTGCGGAACGGGACTATGTCGAAGATTAACTCCTCGCTTTGGAAATTATCCGGGGATCCGAAGACCACTTCCACTGTGACTGAGCCTGTGCAGTTGGCCTCCACATCTGGTATGATGCCTTTGAAGGTCGTCCTTGTAGGTTTAATCCTTGAGGGGCCTATGCCCATCTTGCACACTGTATCCTGATAAAGCAGGTTCAGGCTGCTGCCGCCGTCCATCAGGACTCTAGTGAGGTGAAATCCATCGACGATTGGGTCTAGAACCAATGCGGCGAATCTGCCATGGCGGATACTGGTCGGGTGGTCTCTTCGATCGAAAGTGATCGGGCAGGAGGACCATGGATTGAACTTCGGGGCGACTGGCTCCATCGCATATACGTCCCTGAGTGCACGCTTCCGCTCCCTCTTGGGTATGTGGGTTGCGTATATCATGTTTACCGTCCGCACTTGTGGGGGGAAACCCTTCTGTCCTCTACTGTTCGGCGGCCGGGTCTCTTCCTCGTCATCGCTGTGCAGCCCCTTGTCATTGTTTTCGGCAATTAACTTGCCTGCCTGCTTGAATACCCAACAATCTCTGTTGGTGTGACTAGCTGGCTTTTCGGGGGTGCCATGTATCTGGCAAGAGCGGTCGAGTATTCGCTCTAAATTGGACGGACCCGGAGTAGTTCTTTTGAATGGCTTCTTCCGCTGACCGGGTTTGGAGCCTCTGAATCCGGCGTTGACTGCCGTATCCTCATTGTTGTCGCCGTTAACGCGGCGTTTGTTTTTGTTTTGACGCGACCTGCCGTTGTGGTCCTTAGTATCCGGACTGCCAGCATTTTTGCTGAGGTTGTTGCTGCGAGCTAGCCAGCTGTCCTCTCCCGCACAGAAGCGGGTCATGAGTGATGTGAGGGCTGCCATGGATTTCGGCTTTTCCTGTCCTAGGTGCCGGGCCAGCCATTCGTCGCGGATGTTATGTTTGAAGGCTGCAAGGGCCTCTGCATCTGGACAGTCGACGATTTGATTTTTCTTTGTTAAGAACCGTGTCCAGAACTGTCTGGCCGATTCGTCTGGCTACTGAATTATGTGGCTTAGGTCATCGGCGTCTGGTGGTCGCACATATGTGCCATGGAAGTTGTCGAGAAATGCGGCTTCCATGTCCTCCCAACACCCAATTGACTCTGCGGGCAAGCTGTTAAGCCAATGCCGAGCTGGTCCTTTAAGATTGAGTGGGAGATACTTGATGGCATGGTGATCGTCGCTGCGGGCCTTGTGGATATGAAGGAGATAATCCTCGATCCAAACCGCGGGGTCTGTTGTGCCATCGTAGGACTCAATGTTCACGGGTTTAAACCCTTTAGGGATTTGATGATCCATTACTTCGTCAGTGAAGCATAGTGGGTGTGTGGCGCCTCTATATTGGGCAATATCATGACGTAGCTCAAGAGAGCGTTGTCTGCTGTGTTCGGCCCGGCCGGAGTTGCTGTGTCCGGCACGACGGTAGTCGTCGTGGGTCGTGGGGCGCCCACGTGATCCGTAGATAGATCTGGATTGTCTTGCCTTGTCCTCCAATATATCCCGCAAGTCCGGCGCATTCCCTCGTGGCTTCGTACTTTTCGAGCGGTGCCGGGGTACGGTCCTGATGGAGGGCCTAGATGCCTCTCTGTCGCGACCACGGGGTGGTCGGTCTGCCGTATTGTGCGCTGGTGATGAAGGTTTGTATGCTTCCTCCTCTAGTCGGGGGAGCAACTTGCGTGTTGGGTAGATTTTGGAGGGGCGTTCGAGTTCATACTCTTCGGCCGTGAGGACCTCGGTCCATCTGTCGGCCAGCAGGTCTTCATCAGCTTGAAGCTGTTGCTGCTTTTTCTTTAGGCTATTTGCCGTGGCGATAAGCCTGTGTTTAAAACGCTCTTGTTCGACGGGATCCTCAGGCACGACAAATTCGTCGTCGTTGAGGCTTGCCTCGTCTCCGGAGGGAGTCATGTAATTGTCATCCTCCACGTCCGCCGCTCTCTCTCGAGGGCTGGCTTTCCCGTCCTCCTGTGCTGAATCTTGCTGGAGGGATTGTCTTCGGCACTCTCTGGGGTGTTATTATCTTCGGTGCCGGAATCTCCATTCTTGCTGTGGCGGGATTTAGAGCGGCGCCGCTGACGTCGGCGCTTGGGCTGTTTCTTAGAAGAATCTGCCTCCGCTGCTTCTTCGCCGTCCCCATCCTTTGGGGTGTCCACCATGTATATGTCGTATGACGAGGTGGTCTTCCAGTGCCCTGTAGGCACTGGTTCTTGATCGTCTCCGGCATCGTCGTCCATACCGTCGATGTCTTCGGAGTCGTAGTCTAGCATGCCGGTTAGATCGTCGACAGTGGCTACAAAGTGGGTGGTGGGTGGGCTTTGAATTTCTTCATCGTCCGCATCCCAACCATCCTGACCGCAGTCCGGCCAGGGCTCTCTTGATAACGAGAGATGGTTTAGCGAATTCAGGATGTCACCAAAGGGTGAGTGCTGAAAGATGTCCGCGGCGGTGAACTCCATGATCGGTGCCCAATCGGATTCGATTGGCAGGGGCGCAGGAGGTTCGGAGTCCGGCAAGGAGTCCGGCGCCTCGGAGTCACGGGCTTTCTAAGGGACAAGGTCGATATTAGGCTCCATCGCCGTAGAAGTTGCAACTCCCGAGGCGGTGTCCAGCCACCTGTCCTCGATCTGCGCGGTCTGCTCCGAACTATGGGTCAGAGCGGACTCGTGTGCGGCCCCCAGGGCACTGTCCGGCGGCAGAGCTAAATCTTACCCATCGTGACAGCGCGGCACGCTCGGCTGTGGCTTGAATCCGTCGAAGATCAAGTCTCCGCGGATGTCGGCCGTGAAGTTTAGGCTTCCAAACCTGACCTGATGGACAGGGGCGTAGCTTTCGGTCTACTCCAGATGACCGAGTGAATTGGCCCGCAGTGCAAAGCCGCCGAACACGAAGATCTGTCCGGGGAGGAAAGTCTCACGCTGGACGGCGTTGTTGTTGATTGAAGAAGCCATCAAGCCTATCGGTGACGACACAGAGGAACTCTCAATGAAAGCACCAATGTCGGTGTCAAAACCGGCGGATCTCGGGTAGGGGGTCCCGAACTGTGCGTCTAGGCGGATGGTAACAGGAGACAAGGGACACGATGTTTTTACCCAGGTTCGGGCCCTCTCGATGGAGGTAAAACCCTACTCCTGCTTGATTGATATTGATGATATGGGTAGTACAAGAGTGGATCTAGCACGAGATCAAGGAGGCTAAACCCTAGAAGCTAGCCTATGGTATGATTGTTGTAATGGTTGTCCGTCCTATGGACTAAAACCCTTCGGTTTATATAGACACCGGAGAGGGCTAGGGTTACACAGAGTCGGTTACAATGGTAGGAGATCTACATATCCGTATCGCAAAGCTTGCCTTCCACGCCAAGGAAAGTCCCATCCGGACACGGGACGGAGTCTTCAATCTTGTATCTTCATAGTCTTGGAGTCCGGCTGACGATGATAGTCCGGCTGTCCGGACACCCCCTAGTCCAGGACTCCCTCAGCGGGGCTCGCAGACGCGGCCAGCCGGGGCCACGGCGGGCGGAGGCAAGGAATGGCGCCGGTGCGGCCATTGGTGCGCGGGCGGGCGCGGTGGCACTGCCACGGGAGGAGGAGATGTTGGGGAAGAGGCGCGCCGAGGCATGGGGCCATGGGGCGCCGGCCGGAGCAGGACGCGGGTAGGAGGCCGGAGTTGCCAGAGTGGCGCGGTGGGGCGGCCCAGCCAAGGGGATGCGGGCGCAATGGCGGCCAGTGACCGGAGTGGCCACGGGCGGCAGCGGCAGCCGCAGTAGCGGACGGCTGCGGGCGTATGCAGAGGAGGCGGAGGCCGAGCAGGACGGACCCGAGCGACGACCAGCGAGGGGGGCCGCGGCGAGGCCGGCCGCGCGGTGCGGTGACCAGGGGGCCGCGGGGTTCGGGCGTGGCGGACATGGGACAGAGGGAGAGACGGGGGAGGGCGAGGCCATGGCCGAGGTGGCCGGAGCAGGGGAGACGTCGAGAGCCAGAGGGCGGGGCGGTGGTCGTAGGGCGTGGCCCGGACGCGTCGTAGGAGGGAGAGGAGGTCGGGGGCGCGGTGAGCGCGGTCGCGGGCGCGACCAGGGGCGAGCCCAGGCGCGGCCAAAGGCGCGGCCAGCGGGCGCGAGAGCCACGGTGAGTGCGGGGGGCGAGGGAGAGGGTAGGAGAGGGGGAGGCCCGGGGCCTCACCGGGGTTCGCAGGGTCAAGGCAGCGGTGCTCGAGGTGGGGGGACGGGGACGACGTGCGTAGGGGGAGGCAGGTCGGCGGGGTGGAGGAAGCAGTCCGGGGCGAGGGGATCGGGAATCCTCCCGATCTAGATCCAAATCGAAAGGGGGGGAGTGGGGGAGCGAGTGGGTGACGGGGATTACGGCTAGGGTTTCGGGGGGGGGGGGGGGGGTTATGGAGAGGGAGTGGGCCTTGGCCCAATTGGACAGGCCAGCTGGGCCGGAGCCCAGTGAGGTGGTGCTTTTCCTTTTGTTTTAATTTTAATTTTATCTTTTTATTTATTTGCTTTTCTATTTTATTTCATTTTAAAATATTTTAGTTTTGTAAAACATATAGTTAGTATCTAAATTAGTAACAGTGATTATACCACTGCCACAATTAACTTGGCACCTAGAATATAATAGTTGTAATCGTTTATCATTTTAAAAGCATTTAATTAATCGTTTCGTTTTGCTACTATTAAAATCCATATAGTCCATTTAAGCATTTTATAAAAGGTTGATTTCTCCACCATATGTACTTAAGGTTTATTTGACACAACCCGAACATTTTAGTTTTAATTTTTGAAAACTTTTGTTGTTTGCCTGATTTTTAAATTGAATTCGAATCGGTTACGAACTAATGCGAGATTAGCCACAGTAATCGTGGTGACGTGGCATCATTAGTGGAGGGTTACTGTAGCCTAATTATCCGGGAGTCACACTATGTTTTTCCGGAATGTTGATTCATTTCTGTTCCGGCAAATTTCAGGTTCTCGATTTGTCTACTTTTTAGCAAAGGTCGTGCCGAAATTTTTCGTGAATTTCGGCACGACTTGTACTACAAACTAGGACATATCGAGTGCCCGGGATTTGCCGCACCAGGAAGGAGTCAACCTTCCTGCAAAACAATAGGCCTTTTTATGTCATTATTCATTTTATTAGGTCTAGAATTAATTGACTAGATTTAATCATAGGAAACATGGCTAGCAACGATGAAGGACAGGGTTCTGGTGATTGCGACGACGTCTATCGGGCGGCAGACGAATTTTTTAGCCTTACCGACGATCAACCGATGTTGTTGCTGGGCCCACCAGTGGCATCGGGACTGAGACCGACACACAGACCTATGTTGAGACTGGGACCGGCGCTGAGACTCAGACCGGCATCGAGACCGGCGCTGAGACTGAGACCGGTGCTGCCTCAGGGAGCGGAGCCGGTGTAGAACCGAAAGCAAAGAGGCAACGACTTCCTAACAAACTCAGGACTACTAGACTGGTGGTGACGGAGGTGGATGACGACAATTTTGAGCCAAAGTGGCCCGATGAAGCGTGCGCGTGCTACGACAATCAAATAGGCTGCATCGTACGGACAACCGCCACCATCAACGATGAGAAACTACAGAAGATAGAAAATATGAGGAGCTCCCTCCTAAAGAAGTTTCACCAGATATTCTTGTTCCCGGGCCGAAATGAGAAGGATTATGAAGATCCAGACGAGGACCCGGCAATGAAGAAGATAAACAAACACACCATGACCAAGTTTAGCGACGCGTTGGCCGCCTGGAAAACTCGAGTGAAAGCAAAGATCATCGACAATAAGGAACCCTACTCCGAGATTGTAAAGGATAATCCGACAATCACGGAAGAGCAGTTTCAAATATTCAAGGAGGCTTGCGAGGCCGAAGCTGCCAAAAAAAAGTCGAAGTACATGAAGGGGCTTCAAGAGAGGAACATTGGGAGCCACCACCTCGGAAGCCGTGGTTACGGCGGAAAGAGGTCCAAATGGGCCAAGGAGGACGCGGAAGCCGCGAGTCTGGGCATCCCAAACCCCTTGGCGGATTTCACCGTCCCGCAGGAGCGTGACGTCCTGAGGGCCCAGCACTGTTGGGACCCAGTGAAGAAGGTTTACGAGACAACACCGGTCATTACGGAGTTCATGAGACTGCTGGTAATTTTAGTTTCTGATCAATTCGACTGCACACGTTAGTCATATTTGTAAACGATCCTTGTGCCTTTTGCAGAGAGAGAAGCACCGGATTGCGGCCGAAAGCGACTCGCCGTCTGAGGCATTGACGAGGCCCAAGTGGGACACTCCATTCAACCAGGCGTTGAACATATTGAAACGACAACCGGTGGATACTCGACCGTCGTATGGACGCGTGCACGGTGTGGGAGACGGCGCCACGTGGAAGAAGTACTACCGTGAGACCACGGAGGAGAGAAAGGAAAGACGGAGGTTAACTGAAGAAAACATCGACAAGAAGGTTGAGATTGTGGTTGAGAAGAAATCATCTCAGACAGTCGCAACAGCAGTAGCTACCGCAAAACAGGTGGTTGCAGATTTGTCTACTTCCTTGGTGACGGGCGTTTTCACTTGGAGAAGGCAAAATCCAGAAAAAAATGCAGAGGACTTTCCCCTTGCTGACTTCTTGGGAGCACCTGCTCCCGCACCTACTCCCGCACCGGCTCCCGCACCATTGTTCCACAGCATCGGTGACCAGAAGGTGGACGTGGGGAAGGCGACGATAATGGAGCCGAAGGAACCATTGTTCCACAATCGGCCGATCCCCTCGAACGTCTTCAAGGTTTCCGTGGCCAGTGTCAAACCGGGCCACGAGAATTTGCCTCCTCTAATACTAGTGGGGGATGACGACGAGACCCCACGGCGGCTTGGTGATTGTTGCAATGGGTGGGTCCTGTTGTGGCCAAAGATTCTGCTTCGTCTGTAGGCGGCCGGGAGCACACCCACGAGCACGCAGCCTCAGCAAGGTATGAACATCAACACCCCACCTACCCAATTAGCGTCGGGTTTCGGGTTGGGTGATAGCGGACGGGGTAAGGAGGAGGCTCCATTAGTCGCTGATGACGTCGCCATGGATGAGGATGAGGATGACGATGGCACTGAACAGTATGTCTATACTGGCGCCTCCTCAGGGTTTGAGCGTCATGAGTCGGTGCCTGAATTACCGTCTCAACATATTCTGGACGACCTTCCGGTAGTAAAGAAGTCTAGGAAGAGAGCAAGGAAAGGCAAAAAAGCTGATTCTATGATCCAGCCGCCTCAGCAGCCTCGGATTCAGGACCGTATAGATATCCCCGATGCGGATAAATGGCATATCCCTGGTCAACCAATCCTACCTGCAACAGCGCTACGGGCCAGATTTGGCGATCTAAGGAGACTTCATGACGATGTGCTGCGGGTAGAGAAAGGCCTCATTGCCTCGAAAGATCCAGGATACCCACTCTATGTGGTTAACGTTCCGCGGAAAATGTCGTACGTCGACAGCTTCCCCGCGGATAAGTTCTTCCTCCGATTCGATTACATATTCGACATGTTTCACGTGAAGAAGATGGATTTTACGTTTGTCCGCCTTTATGCCTTGCACATGAACTACATCATTGGGGTTGAGCAGATACGTCATATCTGTGTCGCTGACCCGTACTACATGCACGAGGGCTTCTTGGGAGTCTGCGCAAAGCACCTTGAATACGCGAGGGATTACATCGTCAGTTTCATGCTCGCCAATAAGGACAAGGAGGCGATTCTCGTGCCTTATCATCCCGTGTAAGTCATCCGCGCTGCTATCCTTCCTTCGATTTCAATAATTCATTTGCATGGTGAAGGCTAATTAATTTGAGGTGTACTTATTTTGCGCAGCGGCGGGCGCGCCGTCCTCATCATCCTCTACCCCCGATTCTCCCACGATATTTACTTGGACTCGTCGAAGAACATTCACAAAAAGGATTACACCCACATCAAAGATGTTCTCGATAGTGCTATGTTTTACTACCAAGCAAGGGGTGGAGAGGTTAGGGACAAGAAGAGAAGGGGCGGCAGGGTCGCCTTCAGCCATAAGACCGACTTCTGCTGCATCCAGCAACCGAACGATTCTCTTAATGATGGATTCTATGTCCTACACCACATGCTGGAGTACAGACGGGATCACCAGAACCTTCGGATGTCACCTAGATCTGGCGATGTCCATATTCTGCAATGGGCAAAGGACATAGGAGATATCGAGGATCATCGACTTCGAGCTGAGTTCTATAACATCCAGCGCGAACTTGCCCAAATCATCATGAAGGAGGTCGTCGGAAAAACAGGGATGTTCTACGGAGAAGGACAAATGTCGGGGGAAGACGTCCGAACATGGATAGCCTCTCAACGTCTCGACATGAAGCCTTCCACTAAGCTCGAGGACTATCTCCCTGACATGAATGGATGACACAACATGGTGGAGTGATTGT
This sequence comes from Triticum timopheevii, assembly GCA_963921465.1. NCBI lineage: Eukaryota > Viridiplantae > Streptophyta > Magnoliopsida > Poales > Poaceae > Triticum > Triticum timopheevii. The sequence goes on along the minus strand of OY997270.1, from coordinate 62,509,089 downwards.
CGATATATGACAATGTGTCCGTTTAGTCCATACTTTCTGTATGACAAAACTTTGAGTTATGCACGGTGAAACTTTATTTGTGATGTAATTAAACCGTCCTCCTCCTCGACTAGCAAAAATCACTCTAGTTAGGGCATTTTGGGTATGATAAACTTTGTTATTTATGCTTATGATATGTTGTTTCTATTTTTGCCAAGTCTGTCTTTTTCTATTGCTCAACTATATATGTTGCATATCATCGACTCATGTGACGATGCAGGTGCATAGATCATAAATGGCGAAGAAGTGCTACGTCAGGAGTATATATACGACAAGTGGCCGGAGTGTTAGGCCCAGGTGTACCGGTTTCCGGTTTCCGAGCGACAGGCAGTAGTTAGTTTAGGTTCACGCTAATGCGAGAGAGGGATACGAACTCATGTACTCAAAGTGATAGCTCTTCTCGCGTATATCATTGTTTAGATGGATGACGATGTATTTGCAAGTAATCGAGACTTGTATCGCTATTTTCGAGATTGATGACGAGAGACCACTTTGTGTTGGATGATGATTATGATGATGACATGATTTGATGAGACTAATTGTATGTATATGCTATGATTACATTTGTATGTGTATGATATGCTAAAGATTATTGTATAAAGCCTATTCAAATACAAAACAAATACAAAACAAATATGCAGGAAAAAAACTAATAAAACTAGTAGTAGCGAGGGGGGGAAATTTAGCAGTAGCGCCGCCTTACCAGTAGCGCTTCCCTGTAAACAGCGCTATAGATAATATCAGTAGCGCCCTTTTCTAAAGAGCGCTACAGCTATTCATGTATAGCAGTAGCGTGGGACAACAGGCGCTACTGCTATACGTTAGCTGTAGCGCCTTATTAGTAGCGCTAGTCCCCGCGCTACTGAGAGGCCCAAAACCCGCGTTGCTGCTAGGCTTTTCACTAGTAATGCATGTTGGGTAAAAGTATCCCTCGCCGCAGCTAGGCCTGGGCGTTCGGTCGGTTCGGTTTCTCGGGCTATTAAGGAATTCGGTTTCGTGCTAATGCTGACCGATCGGTGTTCTGGAAAATATCTAACCGAGAGTTCAGTCAACCGATGAATTCGGTTCGGTCTCGGTCTTAACCGAAGTTACCGATAATCTACAGCTCGCACTCTCTATCCAGATCGAAACTGTTGACTCGCGTACAGCCAGAGGAAAGCAGAAGAGGCGACTGGCGCTAAGGAGGGAGAGAGATGAGATGGCATCGCCGCGTCGGCCGCCGGGATAGAGAGAGGGTGAGGGAGGAGATGCCGCCACCCGCCGGAATGGAGAGATAGAGAGGAGATGGCGTGGTCGGCCGTGATAGAGGGAGGGGCGACATGGAATCTGGCGCCGGCGGCGGATCCACCATCGCTGGCTGCTGGGGCGGCTAGGTTGCTCCGGATTGGGGATTTCCTGATATGTGGTCGATGCATGTGAGCTGAGGCAGAGAGCCACGGGATTATCAAACGTGGGCCTAGTCAGGCATTGCGTTGGGCCTTCTACATTTTTTGGCCCATATCACTTTTATTCGGTCTTTTCGGTGTTTTCGGTTACGTGATGCCTAAAACCGAGTTGACCGACATAAATTCGGTTATGCAGAAGTCATCACCGAAGTTGTGACCGAAATAATCGGTTCCGATCTATCCGGTTTCGGTCCCGGTCCTTTCGGTTCGGTAGTTCGGTCAACGGTTAATATGCCCACCCCTAGCCGCAGCCTTCAATCATTTACACACCTTCGTAAAGAGGTCTCGATTCTTCACTCACTGTAGAGATGACCATAAACGAAGTGTCCCGGTACATCTATAGATAACCGGCATAAGGGAAGTACTTTTATCATTAAAAACCTTATCATTTCTACATAGTCAAAGCGACCAAATCACGACAAGCGCTCCCATCCTGAAAAGAATTCTAAATTTGTGATCAATCCCATGTAACCAGTTGCCAAATATATTAACAACACTACACGGAGGATACAAGCCAGAAGCTATCTGGATGACTAACCATATAGAATGAGCCAATTTACAATAGAAGAACAAATGTTTTATTGTCTCATCATGCGGACAAAATACACATTGCATATTTCCATGCCAATTCCTCTTAATAAGGTTATCTTTAACATATAGGTGGTACGCCTCGTGGGAGTCTCCGGGATATTTTGGGGCAGATCCTGCTAGCACAAAACCACCCTTTGTCATAGTATAAGTGACTCACATTCGTGAAGATTGGGCGATGTGTGGTGTGAGCTGATTTAAGAAACTGCATCTTGACCATCGAAAAAAAAAGAAAGAAAGAAAAAACTGCATCTGATCCCCCTCCCGCGGCCGCGTCGTCCATGCGGGCGACCGGTCGCACCTCCGGCACATCCTCCCCTCCCCCTCCCCCTCCCCTCTCTCCTTGCCGCCGTCGCTGGCGTCCGGCGCCAGGCCTGGCCCGAGCGGCGCTGGCGGCGGCGGCCTCTGGCCTTTTCCCTCGTGGGTCGCTCCGACGCAGGGCGGTGCGGTGCTGCGGGGTGCTCCCAGGCGGCGGCAGTCCGGCACGACGCGGTGCTCTCCGGCGTGGTGGCGTGGGATCTTCTGGGCGGCGGCGCTGCCTTTGGCGGCGTGGCGGCGTGGCGATGCGATCTGGCGGCGCCCGCTCGGCCCAGATTTGGGCCCTTCAGGCCCCATCTGGGCCTGGGCGGGCCGACGGCGGGGAGGCCGGGCCAGGGGTGGCCTGGTATGCCCTGCTGCTGCGTCCGGACGGCGACCGCGACGGTGCCGGAGACTCGGCCTCCCGCACGACGGCGGTGGAGGTAGTTCCCTTCCGCGTGGCTCCGGTGCCGCTGCTCCTGTCGCCTCGTGCGTCTCTCTCCATCCTCTTGGCCTCATGGTGGTGATCTCGGTGAGGCGGCATGGGTGGCGTCAAGACCGCGGTGGCGTATGCTGGTGGGCGGCGAGGTGGCTGGTTGGCTCCGGCCTGGTTGGGCGGTGGGGTTTGGAGTGCGGGAGAAATCCCTTGCCGGCTCTCTTCCGGCTCCGATGCGGTGACACCTGAGGTTGCCACCATCCCTTCTTGGAGGGTGTCGGATGTATCCATCCCCCACTTCCTTTCGCGTACGGGGGGAAACCCTAGGACACGTCCGGGCAGCAGCGTCGTCGACGTCGCATCCCTTGCTGGAGGTGCTGCTTGGTACGCGGCGGGTCGGAACCTGGGTCTGTGGTGGGTCAATTCCGGAGGGCGCAGCGGTGGCGGGTCATCCGCGCTTTGTCGAGCTGCCGTTGTTGGCATTTCTTTCTTCTTCTTTGTTCTTTCTCTTTCCTTTGGGTTTGTTGTGCTTCTCGCCCGAGCATTCCTGTGTATCGGTGTTGGTGCTTTGTAATACAAAGCGGGGGAAAACCCTTTTTGGGTAAAAAACTGCATCTTGTGATAGTGTTTTTCTACAGACAACGGACCACATACAAACGGATTTCCTTCAGCGATAGCGCTAAGTTGTATAATTTTCAGGTTCTGCCACCTCCGAATGTGACTGGAGCGCTTCATATAGGCCATGCACTTACGGCTGCTATAGAGGTGTTCATCATCAATGCCTGCACAGACAGACCGACCTATGTGCCAATGGTTGTAATTTCCTTTCATTTCAATAATGCAGGATGCTATGATACGTTGGCGGAGGATGTCTGGTTATAATGCTCTTTGGGTCCCTGGAGTGGACCACGCTGGCATTGCTACACAGGTCTGCATCTTGGAACTGATCCACTATCAGCTAAAATTGTCTTATACACTGCTTTACATAATTCGTGGCATTTCCTGTGCTTCAACTTCTGAAACAAACACTACCAGTGTTCGTTGTTGACCACAGCCGTTAAAAGAAAGCTGTCAATAGGGGTGTTGGTCCCCTATTAATACACACAATGTTTGTAATGTGAGCAGATTTCTAATAACCTGTTCTGTCTACCAGGTTGTAGTGGAAAAGAAGCTGATGCGTGAAAGGAAGTTGACAAGGCATGACATCGGGCGTGCAAAATTCATATCTGAAGTAAGCATCGGGTTTTCCTTTAACAAATTGTTATGTTTGCTATTGCCCTATGTTCTTTACTATTTGGATGATATAAAAGCTTTAGTGTCACTGTTATACCATGGAATATCAACAATGTAGATTCAGTCAGTGTTCTGTATATTTTTTAAAAGAGAAAAGTATACTTTTCGTCCCTCAACTTTTGGTGGAGTCTATATTTAGTCCCTTAACTTCAAAACCGGATAACTTGCACCCCCAACTACTGAAACCAGACAAGGTTCATCTCCGGTCTTGGTTTTGACCCGTTTTGGTGCTGACTCACCCTAGTTTTGACCGTTACCGACTCAAATTCATGTATTTTTTTCATATTCGTGAACCTTTTGAAATTCACATACTCTTTTCAAATCTGCGTTGTTTTTACAAGGTCACATAATTTTTTGAAAAAAATAAAGATTCTTTTTTTCAAATCCGTAAACTATTTTAAAATTTGCGTACTTTTTTCAAATCTGTTTTTTAAACAAATTGCATATTTTTTTCAAATCCGCATATTTTTCCCAAGTTCGTGTAATCTTATCAAATCCAATTTTTTTTTCAAATCCATGAATTGTTATTGAAATTCGCATACTTGTTTCAAATCGGCATACCTTTATCGAAAAAGGCTTTCGCCTCGCTTTATATTATAAAGCAACTGCCCAAGCCAACATTCCACATAGGTTCACACAAACACACACACACACACACACAGGTCTCAGTACAAACAGGATCCAAAAGGGTTAATGCTGAGGGCACAGCTCAACAAGCCTTGAAAACAGAAAAAAGCACACACACACCGGGTGCAAAGTAGCATCTAGTCGGGCTCGGGGGGGGGGGGGGGGGGGGGGGGGAGGTAGCGGGGGTGCCAATCTGAAGGCGAACGATCGAAGGGGTCGGCGAGGACGGTGTTGATGACGTCCCGATCCTGAGGGCGGTAAGCGGCCGCCAACGCTGCAAGTACCCACACATTTTAAAAATGGCGTCAGTAGCGCGTCGAAGAGGCACCTTTTGGATGACAAGCTTATTGCGAACGGTCCAAAGCGTCCAGGCAAGAACCCCAACGCAAAGCCATCTAGTATGGTGGTAGCGAGGGGGAGGCATGGATCTCCGCGAGAAGATCAGGAAAGTTGGAGTTGCACCACTGGCCTCCAACCGTCTCGCGGAAACTGGACCAAAGAAACTGGACCGTGGAGCACTTGAAGAAGATGTGATTAGCATCTTCCACTATGCCGCACAGGGGGCATAGCCCATCTCCGGGTCCATTACGCTTGAGGACCTCGACGCCGGAAGGGAGGCGGCCACGGATCCATTGCCATCGGCATACCTTTTAAAGTTCACATATTTCTTTCAAATCCGTGTTCCTTTTCCAATTGATGAACTTTGTTTGAAACTCACGTACTTGTTTCAAAGTGGACATATTTTTTCTAAATCCACATATTTTTTCTAATTTGCGTAAAAAAGTTTGAAATCCGCATACTTTTTTCAAGTCCGCATATATTTTTCAAATTCATGAACTCTTCACAACAAAATGTACGCGAATATGAAAAACTACGTCCATTTTTCTAAAAAAAATAGAACATTTTGAGAAAACTGCTTGAAGTTTTTAAAAGTACGTGAACTTAGAAAAAGTACGTGAATTTAAAAAAAGTACACAATTTTTTTAAAAGTTCACCTATTTGAGAAAAGTACTAGGATTTGAAAACATTACATGGACTTGGAAAAAGTACATGAACTTCAGTCGGCAAGGTCAAAACCGGGTGGGACAGCACCAAAACCGGTCAAAACCGTGAACAAGGATAAATCTTGTCTGGTTTTAGTAGTTAAGGGTGCAAATTGTCCGGTTTTAGAGTTGAGGGACCAAATCTAGACTCCGCGAAGAATTGAGGGATGAAAAGTATATTTTTCTCTTTTTAAAATTCACAATCAGCAGTGTCATGTGTGATGCGGCATGGATCGTAATGAGCTTATTTCTTTGCCCACTTGTTGTATCCTCTTATCCTCTTATCATCTTCGAATGGAGAGATTAGTATGGTGGTACCATATTGAATCAATTGCGTAGGCTTGGAGCCTCCCTTGATTGGTCCCGCGAGGTAAACTTCTTATTTTCTTTAGTTATGAAAAATAATGAAAACAATGTATTATCTATAGTTCTTCTAACTCCTAATAATGTCAACTTCGTTCGTCAGTGCTTTACAATGGATGAGAAAAGATCAAAATCTGTAACTGAAGCTTTTGTCAGGTTGTATAAAGATGGCCTTATTTATAGGTCAGTATCCTCACCTTCCCTTGTTCCAGGTGTTAAGCATTTGTCTTTTGCCTGTTAAGTAATGCTATGGTGCTTTACTTCTAAAAATTTATATTCTTCATCATGTCTTTCAATTGCCAGCCTATTTTTTTCTTATGGATGTTTTGATCTTTTGCAGGGATTATCGCCTTGTAAATTGGGATTGCACGCTTCTAACTGCGATTTCTGACATAGAGGTTGGTTAAGCCTTTTATTCTCTACAATATACAGTTTGGTATTGCACGTCTAACTAATATCAATTCATTTGTTTGAATATGCTGTTTTATCAGGTTGATCATCTAGATCTTAAAGAAGAAACTATGCTAAAGGTCCCCGGTTACAGCACACCAGTACATTTGGTGTCCTGATATCCTTTGCGTATCCTCTTGAAGGAGGATTGGGTGAGATTATTGTTGCAACAACTAGAATTGAAACTATGCTGGGTGAGACAGCAATAGCCGTTCATCCAGACGATAAAAGATATAAGCATCTGCATGGAAGATATGCAATTCACCCCTTCAATGGTAGAAAACAAAAAATAATCTGCGATGCTGTGTTGGTGGATCCCACTTGTGGCACTGGAGCTGTCAAGGTGTGATATAATGCCGACTGACTTATATTTTTATCTCATTTTACCTAGTTGAAACTTCTGCATGCACTGCCCCTCTTAACCTGTGTTGTTGTTTGCTTTTTGTGCAGATTACACCAGCTCATGATCCAAATGACTTTGAGGTTGGAAAGCAACATAACCTAGAGTTCATCAATATCTTCACAGACGATGGGAAAATAAACAGCAATGGAGGCGCACAATTTGAAGGAATGCCAAGATTTACTGCTTGGGTTGCTGTCATAGAAGCATTGAAGGCAAAGTTAGTACTGGATTCATATCATTCACATCAAAATCTAGGTGATCTAGTCTTCAAGAAAGGGTTGTTGGGGGTAATGCACTTGTTTAGTAGAAATTTGTCGCATGTCTACAAATCCTCTATTCTTAAATATGTTGTAACCTACTCCCTCCGTCCGAAAATACTTGTCATCAAAATGGATAAAAAGGGATGTATCTAGAACTAAAATACGTCTAGATACATCTCATTTTATTCATTTTGATGACAAGTATTTCCGGACGGAGGGAGTACTACCTAATTTCCCTACACATGCAACCCTTCCACATCAACAAATAATGCATGTATGCCAGTCATCAACCTGCGAGCTCACTACCTACTTGTCTTATGCATGCGGTCCTTCCGCTTCAACAAATAATGCATGTTTACCACAGCATCAGACTACCGTCACATTATAATTAATCCTCACCGTTATCATGTCATCAGTCTAGCTATTTTCAAAAGTGTCACAACTGCAACACGCAGATTACCCTCTAGTTTTCATGAGTATAAGAGGGGACAAATAGTGAAATACCTTTAACTTTGTAGTAATATTTCATTTTCCTTTTTTTTCTTGCATTTAATAGAAAGAGTACTCATAGTACTAGTGTTATCCATAAGAATTCATAAATTACATTATAAATGAAATGTGCACTTCTACTTTGGCTTGGCTGTCCTTTAAAACTTTGAGTGGTCTTAGTTTCTGTCTCTAGCTGATTTTCTTGAACCTCAAGCCTGTCCAAGGTCATGCTTTTGTGGTTGGGTATCCATAGTTAGTCATTCCATTTCTTGGAAATGTCTTGTATGGATGTGGAATCCAGGGATAAATATATTAACTTTACTTGGTCGTTTTTCAATTTAGTTTTTTTGTTATCATTTACAGTTTGTTTTCATTCGGATTTTGCTAAGTAATTCAGGACTAACAATGTTTTATTCTGCTTGACAAGAGCTTGTACAAGGACACGAAAAAGAACGAAATGAGTTTGGGCATTTGTTCAAGAAGTAATGATGTAGTGAAACCCACGATGAAACCTCAATGGTTTGTTAATTGCAATACCATGGCAAAGGCAGGTGTTGATGCTGTAAGATCCAAAAAAATCGAGATTATTCCGCAGCAATATGAACAAGACTGGTACAGGTATATGTCTATCCTTTTTGCCTAGATGAGAAACATGCCACCTCTCGAAGATGCCATGCCAAAACAACAAAAGTGGAAGTAATATGATCAATCTATTATCGTTGTCCTTGCAGATGGCTTGAAAATATACGTGATTGGTGTGTCTCAAGGCAACTCTGGTGGGGCCATCGTGTACCTGCGAGGTATGTGACACTTGAAGATGATCAAGTGACCGATCTGGGTTCCAACAATGAACGTTGGATAGTTGCAAGAAATGAAAGTGATGCGAACCTTGAGGCAAAGCAAAAGTATCCGGGGAAGAAATTCCAGTTAAATCAAGATCCTGATGTGTTGGATAAGTGGTTTTCATCTGGTCTATTCCCATTAACAGTACTTGGTTGGCCAGATGATACCGCTGATCTTAGGGCTTTCTACCCTAGCTCAGTACTCGAAACTGGACTTGATATTCTCTTTTTCTGGGTAGCCCGTATGGTTATGATGGGAATGCAACTAGGTGGCAATGTACCGTTTGAAAAGGTAATGGCACAAATGGGCACACCCTGCCCATAACAGTAATACATAAGTCTCTGCACTCCCCCTTGACACGGTGAAACTGTGCTTAGGTAAAAATATAACTAAGAGTCCAAAACTGTCATTCTACCTTTAATCTTGGCAGTATGTGTAGATATATTTCTACAAACTAGAATCTCCACATGGGGCTACTTTGTATGTGTAATTTCTTCTCAAAATAACACACTGTTAGTTCCCCAGATATTTGTTGATGAATTGACGAACTTGATCATTTTGAGATATTCTCTGCCCCGCCATTTGTCTCTACAAGCCGGTCTAATTTCGTCCCGAATGAACTCTGTTGCTTTACTGAGTTGATCCTGTAATGTAATACTAAATGCATAAACTTGCAGACTTACCTTTCATTTCTGACTGCATGATATTTTTCGGTCTGCATTTGAAATTACTTATTGAACCAACCATATTGATCTACAACCTATTTGAACTATACTAGTCAAGTGAGGCAATCTAGTTGAATGTATGCTTCAATTGTATATTGAGTAATGACCAGGCCTTCTTTTGCAGGTTTATTTGCATCCTATGATCCGTGATGCACATGGTCGGAAAATGTCCAAATCGTTTGGGAATGCCATTGATCCCCTTGACGTGATAAATGGTATAACACTTGAAGAACTCCTCAAACGTTTGGAAGAAGGAAATCTGGATCCAAATGAACTGGAAATTGCAAGAGAAGGGAAGAAGAAAGATTTTCCTGATGGAATTCCTGAATGTGGCACTGATGCCCTCCGCTTTGCACTGATTTCTTACACTTCTCAGGTTGTAGTCACACCCATTTGATTTTATGTTATATTGTGCTTCCAGTTCACATCTTTTAACATAATTTTTGTTTTGTTTTACAGTCTGATAAGATAAATCTGGATATCAAGAGAGTGGTGGGGTACAGACAATGGTGCAATAAATTGTGGAATGCCATTCGTTTTGCAATGGTCAAGCTTGGTGGACAGTACACTCCGCGGCAACTGTTGTTGTGTCTCAGATGCCACCAATTTGTAAATGGATACTCTCAGTACTTAACAAGGCTATTGGGAAGACTGTCAGCTCATTAGAAGCATATAAATTCACAGATGCAACATCTGCTATATACTCATGGTGGCAGTACCAACTATGTGATGTATTCATAGAGGCCATAAAACAGTACATTTTCAATGACTCTCAAGAGTTCGAATCAGCCAGGGCTGCCTGTAGAGATGCATTATGGATTTGCCTGGACACCGGCTTGCGCCTGCTTCACCCATTCATGCCCTATGTAAGAGAAGAGTTATGGCAGTGGCTTCCTCAGCCCAAATATTCTTGCAGGAAAGGTTCCATCATGTTATCAGAATACCCATCTGTTGTTAAGGTAAACACTCATGATGATTGTAAGTAAATCCAGAGAACTTCACCTTTAGATACCTATATTTACCAGTGGGAAGACACTATTCTTTATCACAAGAATGGGCATATGATAATCTTGAAAATGAAATCGATATGGTCCTGGACACTGAACAAACTAAGATCCCGGAGGCCACCAACGAATACAAATGAAAGGTTGATCAACTTTCTGGACTTCCCTGTTTCTGTATTATGCAGGCTAACTGCTTGATTGCCTTTTGTTCAGTACATCTGGCTTGCCGAAACATAATATCCTATTGCCTCTTCTTTCATGTACAGGCGACCTACTTTTGCACTTTGTCAAAGCCAAGAGATTGCTGCCATTGTTCAATGCTATCAATCTTTAGCCGTCACTCTTTCTTCTATCTCGTCCCTTAAGGTTTTCACGTTACACTTTCATGTGATTATTCTTTTTATATTAGGGAAGTGCCTGTTTTTTCTGCCATGCCATCTGAAATTAGTTTGTACTTTGTTCTTTGTAATTTATGCTGAAACCATAAGTGGAGCTATCCTGTAGTGGACTTTAACCACTGATGTGATATTGAAAATTCTGTAGCTCCTGGCAGAGAGTGATCAAACTCCACCTGATTGCACAACTACTGTCGTGAACAAAGATCCGAGCGTGTACCTCCAGCTTCAAGGAGCTCTAAATGCGGAAGCTGAACGTGAAAAGCTAAAGAAAAAGAGAGACGAAATTCAGAAGTAAGTCTACATTGTCTCTTCCAGCTGGTTTGGACAGTGAAGATATATGCCTAGGTTTCTTTTTTGTACTTGATTGTATCAGTAAGTAGCGTGGTTTGCTGTGGATGTGTGCAGGTTACGGCATGCCTTGTCACAGAAGATGGATGCTTCGGGCTACAGAGAGAAGGCTCCTGAGGGCGTCCAAGAGGAGGACATGAGAAAACTATCCGCCTTGTTGGAGCAACTGGAGGTCATCGGTGAAGCTGAAAAGAAGCTAGACGCGAAAACTGTCGATGCTTGATGAGCATTCTGTTGTGATTTGTGATGTGGCGTTTTTGTATATACGTTGATGTCGCATTTGTCGCTGGCAATGCTCAGATTTGCAGAAAGTCGAGTGGAAGGTTGGGCTTGATTGCAGTTCCACCACATTTTGCAGCGTGAAGAATATTACTTACAACTCATAGATTTGCATGTGTATATGCAACGGATCAGTTATGAGCATTTTTCTTTTTAAATATGCATTGCCTCTTATAACCACCGGCAGACATGCACCGTTTCCCTTTGCGAATATCTTGTGTGCTTTGTTATTTGTACCGAGCACGGACTTGAATGAATTTAAATAATTTAAATTATTTGTGCATGGTATTATGTTTGTACTCCAACTTATGTGTGGAATACCAAAGTTAAAAAGGAAGCAAAATTAAGAAACCATTTGAGCACGGGTGCATGTCACAGATGGTGTTTTTACTTGGGGCTCGTAGATTATGAAGAACGTGTGCTTATCTATCAGTGTAGTGAGTTTTTGCACAAGAAGTCCATCAGTGTGGTGTATGACCGTTCCGTTGGACGACCGCCATAGCCTTACCTTGCTTCCACCCAGAGACTGTACCTCCCGCCTCGAGAGAGTAAAATTCTATCTCCAGAACCATATATACGTTCCACCGGGCCAAAAACTTTGGCGCAAAGTTCATAGAAAATGTTGCGTGCAACTTTGGCGCGAAGTTCATGGAAAACCAACGTTCAATACAAGGTTCCCACCTTCACGCATGATATTATGGAAAGAAATTCATGTCTCGGGCCAAAGCTTGGTCAGCAAGAGTTATCCACATACATGATATTTATTTACAAAAGTTAATACGTAGCATAATTGGGGAAATTTTTTAGCGCATTCAAACCTATCCTAAGAAAGCATTTAATGCATTAAAACCCGGATCCTCTATATAAACGCATACCACCAACGCTCAGGAGTAAACACTGCAACAACACCACCCAGATCCAGTTTAGAAAGAAGCTCCAGCATCCCCTCATGGCAATCCTCGGCAAGAGTACTAGTGTTGTGTGCCTCATAGCCCTAGTGCTCATGGCCACCGTTCTCTTCGCAAGTGCAAGCAACCTTGGTTCGTTTTTCTTTCATCAATGATATTATTTCTAATCAGCAAGTACTTTTACATAGTGTACATTTTGCGGTCATGAGACATGTGAATATTAGTATCACCGCATCCACTATTTCTAGATCTGCCAAGTTACTTGATGCAATTTTGGCAATTAACCTACACTAGTGCATCTGATTCTCAGGATGCGACAAAGGTCCAGTTCCCGAGGAAAAGTGTGATGAGCTATGTTATAAATTATGCGGTGTTTCCGCCCCTTGCCACTTAGAAGATGACGGGAAGTATTACTGTTGCTGTGAACCAGTACGCCAAGATGGATCCATGAGGTCTCAGGAGGTTGCTGAAATGATACAAACATAGAGTCATGGATCACCAGAACCATGTCAGAGTAAATGTGCTAGGTCTTGTTGAACTTGTATCGAATTTGATAGTATCGTGTTTTTCTTGGTTGGACCAAATGAACTTGTATTCCCCATCTGATAAAGTTTATTTTTGTTGGCCCCATTTGCATATGGTACACGATCCTGACCCGTGTGTGATACATGTAACAAAAATATACGTGTAATGAGCTATGTCATAAAGCATGCGGTCATGCTGGGGTTTGCCTCTTAGAAGATGACGAGAAGTATTACTGTTGCTGTGAACCAGTACGCCAAGATGGATCCATGAGGCCTCAGGAGGTTGCTGAAATGATACAAACATAGTCACGGATCACCAGAACCATGTCGAATAAATGTGCTAGCTCTTGATGTTGATGTAGTTAAACAAATAATGAATTTTCTTATCAATCTGTTGTTGTGTTTGTTTTTTCTCTTAAGTAGTATATGGGTTACTCTAGGGGTGGCCTAGTTATTGCACATCTATGACTCAATCAAATATGAAAACGGACAAAAAAAAACTCTCACAATTCTCTGCGCAAAATCAATTACATAGGACTTAGATGTGCAATACTTGGAGCACATCTAGAGGCCGAGCGGTGCGAGACCTATAAGCGGCCATGGACCAGCCCTTCCAGTAGCTCGTCTTGAAACACCGCGTCTGAGAGGTCACCGAGGATCGGGAGAAGTGCGCAGTCAGTCGTGCACGGGGCGAGTCCCTTCCCTCGTCGAGTTCGTCCACCCTTGGAATGCCGAGGCTGACAGCCGCTAGGCAGCCGAGGCCGCACGTGGTCACGTCAGAGCTTCACAGGAGGGGGACGTAGGATTTCGGCACCGATCACCAGTAGTGTCCACCGTCGGATATGACCAGTGATTATTTATTGTTTTTGAGAGGCCATCAGCGCCTGTGGATGGCGAGCCATCGGCACAACATTGCCGCATTGACCGGACTCCGGCCAACAGTTACTGAAATTCCTTCGTTTGACGAGAAATATTTTTATTATTTCTAGTCTATACTCCCCCCACTCCTTAATGTAAGGTCTATTGTTTACGGTACGGACCAAGGCACATAACTAATTTAGGACAAAAATACCCTTAGCTAATTCGTTGATTAGAAGAAAGTAAATCATTCAGGCTATAAAAGGAAGAGATACAGACAATCGAGATAGATGCTTTTTTTTCTCTACAAGTAGAGATACATGCAATCGGGAAGAGATATTTTTTCCGGAGGGTTAATAATAGAATTATGTGAAACTGAAAGAAATACACCTTACACTATGAAATTATATATATAAAAAATACACATATAAAGTAAAGGAGGAGTATTACATACCATGTAATGAGTAATGATCGAAATAACTTCTGCGGGCGAATGAATTAATGTTGTGTTTTGTAGTTCCCAATTTGATAGTATCGTTTGTTTCTCAGTTGAATCGAATGAACTTGTATTCCCCATCTAATAGAGTTTGTTTCTATTGGCCCTATTTGCATATGATTCACGAGTCTGGCCCGTGTGTGATACATGTACCAAAAATATACTCATCCGTTCCTTAATATAAGGTGTATTTTTTTGGGCACGGTGACCAAGGCACAGAACTGAGAAGCATTTTAGACGAAAATACTCTGAACAATTAGGTAGTCCGTAGCTTAATTAGCAGCAACTAAATAACCAACGACCTAATAAAAGGCAACTAAATCTCGCTACACCAGAATAAAATCGATGGGATAGGAGAGAGGGAGAAATGTGGGTGCATGCAATTGTTGGAAATATGCCCTAGAGGCAATAATAAAATGGTTATTATTATATTTCCTCGTTCATGATAATTGTCTTTTATTCATGCTATAATTGTGTTATCCGGAAATCGTAATACATGTGTGAATACATAGACCACAACATGTCCCTAGTGAGCCTCTAGTTGACTAGCTCGTTTATCAATAGATGGTCACGGTTTCCTGACCATGGACATTGGATGTCATTGATAACGGGATCACATCATTGGGAGAATGATGTGATGGATAAGACCCAATCCTAAGCATAGCACAAGATCGTGTAGTTCGTTTGCTAGAGCTTTTCCAATGTCAAGTATCATTTCCTTAGACCATGAGATCGTGTAACTCCCGGATGCCGTAGGAGTGCTTTGGGTGTACCAAACGTCACAACGTAACTGGGTGACTATAAAGGTATACTACAGGTATCTCCGAAAGTGTCTGTTGGATTGACACGGATCGAGACTGGGATTTGTCACTCCGTATGATGGAGAGGTATCTCTGGGCCCACTCGGTAATGCATCATCATAAATAGCTCAAAGTGACTAAGTGGTTGGTCACGGGATCATGCATTACGGTACGAGTAAAGTGACTTGCCGGTAACGAGATTGAACGAGGTATTAGGGTATCAACGATCGAATCTCGGGAAAGTAACGTTCCGATTGCCAAAGGGAATTGTATACGGGATTACTTGAATCCTTGACATCGTGGTTCATTCGATGAGATCATCGTGGAACATGTGGGAGCCAACATGGGTATCCAGACCTCGCTGTTGGTTATTGACCGGAGAATCGTCTCGGTCATGACTGCATGTCTCCCGAACCCGTAGGGTCTACACACTTAAGGTTCGGTGACGCTAGGGTTGTAGAGATACTAGTATGCGGTAACCCGAAAGTTGTTCGGAGTCCCGGATGAGATCCCAGATGTCACGAGGAGTTCCGGAATGGTCCGGAGGTGAAGAATTATATATAGGAAGTCTAGTTTCGGCCATCGGGAAAGTTTCGGGGGTCACCGGTATTGTATCGGGACCACCGGAAGGGTCCCGGGGGTCCATCGGGTGGGGCCACCTATCCCGGAGGGCCCCATGGGCTGAAGTGGGGAAGGGAACCAGCCCCTGGTGGGCTGGTGCGCCCCCCTTGGGCCCCCCTGTGCCTAGGGTTGGAAAATCATAGGGGTGGGGGCGCCCCACTTGGCTTGGGGGGCAAGCCACCCCCCTTGGCCGCCGCCCCCCTTGAGATCCATTCTCTAGGGAGCCGGCGCCCCCCTGGCCCCTATATAAAGAGGAGGGGAGGGAGGGCAGCCGCACCCAAGTCCCTGGCGCCTCCCTCTCCCTCTGCAACACCTTTCCCTCTCGTAGAGCTTGGCCTGCCGAGATCGCCGCTACTTCCACCACCACGCCGTCGTGCTGCTGGATCTCCATCAACCTCTCCCTCCCCCTTGCTAGATCAAGAAGAAGGAGACGTCTTCCCAACCGTACGTGTGTTGAACGCGGAGGTGCCGTCCATTCGGCACTAGGATCATCGGTGATTTGGATCACGACGAGTACGACTCCCTCAACCCCGTTCTCTTGAACGCTTCCACGCGATCTACAACGGTATGTAGATGCACTCCTCTATCTCGTTGCTAGATGACTCCATAGATTGATCTTGGTGAAGCGTAGAAATTTTTAATTTTCTGCAACGTTCCCCAACAGTGGCATCATGAGCTAGGTCTATGCGTAGTTTCTATGCACGAGTAGAACACAAACTTGTTGTGGGCGTAGATGTTGTCAATTTTCTTGCAACTACTAGTGTTATCTTGCTTCGGCGGCATCCTGGGATGAAGCGGCCCGGACCGACCTTACACGTACGCTTACGTGAGACAGGTTCCACCGACTGACATGCACTAGTTGCATAAGGTGGCTAGCGGGTGTTTGTCTCTCCCACTTTAATTGGAGCGGATTCGATGAAAATGGTCCTTATGAATGGTAAATAGAAATTGGCATATCACGTTGTGGTTTTACATAGGTAAGAAACGTTCTTGCTAGAAACCTATAGAAGCCACGTAAAAACATGCAGCAACAATTAGAGGACGTCTAACTTGTTTTTGCAGCATATGCCTTGTGATGTGATATGGCCAAAAGGATGTGGTGAATGAAATATATGTGATGTATGAGATTGATCATGTTCTTGTAATAGGAATCACGACTTGCATGTCGATGATTATGACAACCGGCAGGAGCCATAGGAGTTCTCTTTATTTTTTGTATGACCTGCGCGTCATTGAATAACGCCATGTAAATTACTTTACTTTATTGCTAAACACGTTAGCCATAGAAGTAGAAGTAATCATTGGCATGACAACTTCATGAAGACACGATGATGGAGATCATGATGATGGAGATCATGGTGTCATGCCGGTGAGGAAGATGATCATGGCGCTCCGAAGATGGAGATCAAAGGAGCAATTTGATATTGGCCATATCATGTCACTATTTGATTGCATGTGATGTTTATCATGTTTTGCTTCTTATTTGCTTAGTACGACGGTAGTATATAAGATGATCCCTTATAATAATTTCAAGAAAGTGTTCCCCCTAACTGTGCGCCGTTGCGAAAGTTCGTTGTTTCGAAGCACCATGTGATGATCGGGTGTGATAGATTCTAACGTTCACATACAACGGGTGTAAGACAGATTTACACATGCAAAACACTTAGGTTGACTTGACGAGCCTATCATGTACAGACATGGCCTCAGAACACAAGAGACCGAAAGGTCGAACATGACTCGTATGGAAGATACGATCAACATGGAGATGTTCACCGATGATGACTAGTCCGTCTCACGTGATGATCGGACACGGTCTAGTTGAGTCGGATCATGTATCACTTAGATGACTAGAGGGATGTCTAATCTGAGTGGGAGTTCATTAAATAATTTGATTAGATGAACTTAATTATCATGAACTTAGTCTAAAACCTTTGCAAAATGTCTTGTAGATCAAATGGCCAACGCTCATGTCAACCTCAACTTCAACGTGTTCCTAGAGAAAACCAAGCTGAAAGATGATGGCAGCAACTATTCGGACTGGGTCCGGAACCTGAGGATCATCCTCATAGCTGCCAAGAAAGCATACGTCCTAGAAGGACCGCTAGGTGAAGCACCCATCCCAGAGAACAAAGACGTTATGAACGCTTGGCAGTCACGTGCTGATGATTATTCCCTTGTGTTTTGAGCAACACGGAGCATATGAGATGTTCAAAGAGCTGAAAATGGTTTTCCAAGCTCATGCCCGGGTCGAGAGATATGAAGTCTCTGACAAGTTCTACAGTTGTAAGATGGAGGAAAATAGTTCTATCAGTGAGCACATACTCAAAATGTCTGGGTTGCACAACCGCTTGTCCCAGCTGGAGATTAACCTCCCGGACGAGGCGGTCATTGACAGAATCCTTCAGTCGCTCCCACCTAGCTACAAGAGCTTTGTGATGAACTACAATATGGAGGGGATGGTGAAAACTATTCCTGAAGTATTTTCAATGCTAAAATCAGCAGAGGTGGAAATCAAAAAGGAACATCAAGTGTTGATGGTCAATAAAACCACTAGTTTCAAGAAAGGCAAGGGTAAAAAGAACTTCAAGAAGGACGGCAAGGGAGTTGCCGCACCCGGTAAGCCAGCTGCCGGGAAGAAGCCAAAGAATGGACCCAAACCTGAGACTGAGTGCTTTTATTGCCAGGGAAAGGGACAATGGAAGCGGAACTGCCCCAAATACTTAGCGGACAAGAAGGCCGGCAACACCAAAGGTATATGTGATATACATGTAATTGATGTGTACCTTACCAGTACTCGTAGTAGCTCCTGGGTATTTGATACCGGTGCGGTTGCTCATATTTATAACTCAAAGCAGGAGCTGCGGAATAAGCGGAGACTGGCGAAGGACGAGGTGACGATGCGCGTCGGGAATGGTTCCAAGGTCGATGTGATCGCCGTCGACACGCTACATCTACATTTATCTACGGGATTAGTTTTAAACCTCAATAAATGTTATTTAGTGCCAGCTTTGAGCATGAACATGGTATCTGGATCTCGTTTAATGCGAGATGGCTACTCATTTAAATTCGAGAATAATGGTTGTTCTATTTATATGAGAGATATGTTTTATGGTCATGCCCCGCCTGGTCAATGGTTTATTCTTAATGAATCTCGAACGTGATGTTACACATATTCATAGTGTGAATACCAAAAGATGTAAAGTTGATAATGATAGTCCCACATACTTGTGGCACTGCCGCCTTGATCACATTGGTGTCAAACGCATGAAGAAGCTCCATGCTGATGGACTTTTGGAGTCTCTTGATTACGAATCATTTGACACATGCGAACCATGCCTTATGGGCAAAATGACCAAGACTCCGTTCTCCGGAACAATGGAGCGAGCAACCAACTTATTGGAAATCATACATACTGATGTGTGCGGTCCAATGAGCGTTGAGGCTCGCAGAGGATATCGTTATCTTCTCATTCTCACTGATGACTTGAGTAGATATGGGTATGTCTACTTAATGAAACACAAGTCTGAAACCTTTGAAAAGTTCAAGGAATTTCAGAATGAGGTAGAGAGTCAACATGACCGAAAGATAAAGTTCTTACGATCAGATCGTGGAGGAGAATACTTAAGTCACAAATTTGGTACGCACTTAAGGAAATGTGGAATCGTTTCACAACTCACGCAGCCTGGAACACCTCAGCGTAATGGTGTGTCCGAACGTCGTAATAGCACTCTATTGGATATGGTGCGATCCATGATGTCACTCACCGATTTACCGCTATCATTTTGGGGATACGCTCTAGAGACAGCTACATTCACTTTAAATAGGGCACCGTCTAAATCCGTTGAGACGCACCGTATGAATTATGGTTTGGGAAGAAACCTAAGCTGTCGTTTCTAAAAGTTTGGGGATGCGATGCTTATGTCAAGAAACTTCAACCTGAAAAGCTCGAACCCAAGTCGGAAAAATGCGCCTTCATAGGATACCCTAAGGAAACCATTGGGTATACCTTCTACCTCAGATCCGAGGGCAAGATCTTTGTTGCCAAGAACGGGTCCTTTCTGGAGAAAGAGTTTCTCTCGAAAGAAGTAAGTGGGAGGAAAGTGGAACTTGATGAAGTACTACCTCTTGAACCAGAAAGTAGCGCAGCTCAGGAAGATGTTCCTGTGGTGCCTGCACTGACTAGAGAGGAAACTAATGATGATGATCAAGGTACTTCAGATCAAGTTACTACTGAACTTCGTAGGTCCACAAGGACACGTTCCACACCAGAGTGGTATGACAACCCTGTCCTGGAAATCATGTTGTTAGACAACGGTGAACCTTCGAACTATGAAGAAGCAATGGCGGGCCCAGATTCCAACAAATGGCTTGAAGCCATGCAATCTGAGATAGGATCCATGTATGAAAACAAAGTGTGGACTTTGACAGGCTTGCCCGATGATCGACGAGCGATAGAAAACAAATGGATCTTTAAGAAGAAGATGGACGTGGATGGTAATGTTACCATCTATAAAGCTCGACTTCTCGCTAAGGGTTATCGACAAGTTCAAGGGGTTGACTACGATGAGACTTTCTCTCCCGTAGCGAAGCTAAAGTCCGTCCGAATCATGTTAGCAATTGCCGCATACTATGATTATGAGATATGGCAAATGGACGTCAAAACGGCATTCCTTAACGGCCATCTTAAGGAAGAACTGTATATGATGAAGCCGGAAGGTTTTGTCGATCCTAAGAATGCTAACAAGGTATGCAAGCTCCAGCGCTCCATCTATGGGCTGGTGCAAGCATCTCGGAGTTGGAACATTCGCTTTAATGAAATGATCAAAGCATTTGGGTTTATGCAGACTTATGGAGAAGCCTGCGTTTACAAGAAAGTGAGTGGGAGCTCTGTAGCATTTCTCATATTATATGTGGATGAGATACTTTTGATGGGAAATGATATAGAACTTTTGGACAGCATTAAGGCCTACTTGAATAAGTGTTTTTCAATGAAGGACCTTGGAGAAGCTGCTTACATATTAGGCATCAAGATCTATAGAGATAGATCGAGACGCCTCATAGGTCTTTCACAAAGCACATACCTTGATAAGATATTGAAGAAGTTCAATATGGATCAGTCCAAGAAGGGGTTCTTGCCTGTGTTACAAGGTGTGAAATTGAGCTCGGCTCAATGTACGACCACGACAGAAGATAGAGAAAAGATGAGTGTCGTCCCCTATGCCTCGGCCATAGGGTCTATCATGTATGCCATGCTGTGTACCAGACCTGATGTAAACCTTGCCGTAAGTTTGGTAGGAAGGTACCAAAGTAATCCCGGCATGGAACACAGGATAGCGGTCAATAATATCCTGAAATACCTGAAAAGGACTATGGATATGTTTCTCGTTTATGGAGGTGACGAAGAGCTCGTCGTAAAGGGTTACGTCGACGCTACCTTCGACACAGATCTGGATGACTCTAAGTCACAAACCGGATATGTGTTGTGACACCCCAAAATTTTGGCCTTGTTTTATTAAATTAAAATTTTTGCCAGGAATTAAAACATTTATTTTCTGGGCTCCCTTTTGATTTTTGAACCATTTTCTCCCTTGTTATTATGGAGTTTTTCCCCAAAGTGAAAACCTTTCAAATATGTTATTTGACTTATTTAACCTCTCAAGAAAAACTTTTCTTTTATCTGTATAACAAATTAACTAATTAAATTGCTTGATCTTTATTTTCTTGAAAAATGGTGTTTCAAGGTTATATGGCCATATTTGAACTACAACCATTTGATAAATTCACTTAAAATTCCAACCAAAATTTGGAGATGTCATGTGATGTTTTTAAATCACTTTTTACAAAAATATCTTTTATTCATGAAATATTTTGAGCTTTACACTCAATTTTTCTTCTCTGGTCCAGAGTGCAATTTGCACTACGACCCATTTAAATATTTCTTTCTGGCCTCCACCAAAATTATGGGATGTTGGTAGTAGCATATGATTCAACTTTATGCAAAAACCTAGTGCTGTTATTTGAAAATATTGAGTGAATCAACCTCTTTTCCATTCTGGTCCAGCCTTGTGATTTCTACTGCAACCCTATTTAATTTTGCTCCAATGATCTTGTGCTTTCTCCCACTTGTAGATAGCCCTACCAAACCCCTAAATCCAGGAGCATGCACCCATTGGATTATTTTTGGTTCATGAAATAATGTCATTTATTTCCTGTCCAGAATTGAAATTCTGCAAAACTTGCACTAGAAAGTTTGTGATTTTCACAAACTAACCTCATCACTCTCTCTTGCATCTATAGAGACCACCATCTGGAGTTTTTGGCCACTCCAAGACCTGCCTAAGTGCCCTTAGCATTTTGTCAAACACCCTGTGTGCATAACCAGATTTTGGCATGGATTCAAGTTTACATTGTGAACTTGGCCACCTGACCTAACCACCATGCCCATTCACCCTCTATCTAACCCTAACCTAGTCCTGTTTCTTCCCAGCCTCAACCGCGACCTCTAGTGTGCTCTGGCATTGTGTCGAGCACATCCCGTGCGTGCCCAGAGCGCGAGCAGAGCGTGCGTTTGGCATGCGTTTTGCACGTGCCGCGCCCGAGCCGACGCGTCGCGCCCCTGGCCTTGCCACCACTGCAGAGCAATGTCACTCGCTCCCTTCTCACCGCAACGCGACAAGCCGCCCCTCGCCACGCCCCGGCAGGCCAAGAGCTAGCCGCCACGGCCGCCCGACAGCCCCTGCTCCGTTCAGCGCGGCCCAAGCCACCTCCACTCGCCATCTCGCCCTTGGAGCAGTAGCCGCTCGTCCGCTAGCTCCTGCCGCCATCCCCAGCCTCGCCACGATGCCCTGCAGCTACAGAATGGCGGTCGCCGGCGACCTTATCCGCGGCCGCCGCGGAACCGCCTTGGCTCGCCCATTTAAGGAGCCCCGAGCTCATCTCCGCACGCAGGTAGTCCCAAGCCACCTCCCGAGGACCCCCATTGGCAGCCAATCGACCCGGGGAGGCCTCCTTCCTCATCTCCGGCAACTCCTGCCGCCGCCACCGCCCCGGCCAATCCGGCACCTCTAGTACCTCCCCCTCTCCGTTCTCTCCACCAAGAGCTTCCTCATCCTCCCGTGAACCATTCCCACTACTTGATTTTGATCGGGAACCACCGTAGCCCCAATCACACTCTGCTCCCGAAGCTCCCTCCACCGCGAGACTCACCGCCGACGACCCCGTCCACCCCTGAGACCGTAACACCAACCGGTGGGACCGCCTCGACCCCCTGAGCCCGTGGATGGCTTCGGTTTCTCGAACGGAGCCGCCAATCGCCGGCGGCGATCGCCGGAGCTCTGCCTCCGCTCGGGACAGAGAAAGAGGAGGGAGGAGACTGGTCAAACCTGACCGGTGGGCCAGGCGGGCCCACTGTCAGTGACCCACGCGCCGTCCACGCTGGAGTAAGTGGAGGCGTAATACCCGTAATACGTCTTCTCTGTCTGAAAACGTAATCTCTTTTGAAACGTTTTCTTTTCCTGATTTTATTAAAAACAGATTTTGACCACAGCTTTGACTGCCTATAACTTTTTAAGTATAACTCCAAATGAATTAATTCTTTTTCCTACATCTCTCAAATATTGTCTAGTTTATTTTAAGATTTATTTGAAAATTTTCCAAACAACTTTTTTGTACTGTTTTTGAAATATGTGTTATTTGCATATTTTTGGAAATAGGATTTTTGGGAAAGAAGGAAGCTTTCAAAAATTTTGGAGAACACCCCCACCTCTCCACACCATTAAAGGCAAGCATTCTGAACCCCGGAATAATATTTTTGGTGTGTTAGTTGACACGTTTATAACACCACCTTATATCGGAGAACTTGTTATTTCATGTGATATGATCATGAGCATGAATGCATATTAGTGATTTCCTTGCTGTTGGAAATGAATATACTTGTGATGGTAATCATCCTCATGTGCCTTGCATGAATGCCGGAAAGAAATCCGGGAAAGCCTCTGCCTTGGGTAGGAGTGAGCTTGTCGCCGGTCCCCGTCGGGACGGTTATGTCCGGTATGGCATGGTTGGTTGAAATATATTTGTTATACATGTCATGCAGGGAATTTATAAACCTCCTGAGTCGACCGTAGATCGAGTCTTGTTCCAGTAACCCCCATACTTGTTATGTACTACCACTTGTCCCTGCCGCAGGTAGGGTACGGTTCAGTAAGTCGTCAACCCCTTTCAAGCACACACCGTACAGAGAGGCCATCGTGGAAGATATCGGTTGTAGCCGGTAGGCAGGCCACCTGGTCTGGGGGCATGGGTGTTTCTGGTTGGGACCGAGAGGGGAGGCCACCCCTTAGAGCGCGCGATATAAATTTGATCCCATGCTACGCGAGGTTGTAGCCTCCCCACTGAGAGTTTTGCTTAACAAGTGTCGTGGGTGATTCCAGACACCGATGAGTTAAGCTGGTGTGTGCAAGTTCGGCGTGTTTTCAACTAAAAGTCCGTAGACGGAATTAGTCCCGATGGACTAAAGGAATCCGTTACTCGTGGGTAAAGAGTACACCCTCTGTAGAGATTAAAACCTATTCGAATAGCCGTGTCCATGGTTAAGGATTATAGTCTGGGATGGGTCAAGTATTGGTCTTAGTGTCGGTCTTCAGAGGAGATATTATTAAACCAAACTTGGATACCGACTGGTTACTTGTGAGGACCATGATTATTATTTTGTGATGGACTAACCCGTTGCATTATTTGTATTATTGAGTATCCCTGGGACGGTTCTACCTCCTGGATATTCATTGTGATTATTTTATTTTAAAGCCCTTTATGTGGTGTCGCTCAGACGCCCGACTGTGGCATTCCTTTTAAAGCCCTTTATGTGGTGTCGCTCAGACGCCCGACTGTGGCATTCCTTTTAAAGCCCTTTATGTGGTGTCGCTCAGACGCCCGACTGTGGCATTCCTTTTAAAGCCCTTTATGTGGTGTCGCTCAGACGCCCGACTGTGGCATTTCTTTTAAAGCCCTTTATGTGGTGTCGCTCAGACGCCCGACTGTGGCATTCCTTTTAAAGCCCTTTATGTGGTGTCGCTCAGACGCCCGACTGTGGCATTTCTTTTAAAGCCCTTTATGTGGTGTCGCTCAGACGCCCGACTGCGGCATTTTATTCCCATTCTATTACTGCTTATTCATGTTGCATGAAAATAACCTGCTTGCATGCATAAAAGATGTTTTATTTATGACTGACGATGTGATCATGGAATTTTTCAGTGCATGATTATCAATTATATTATACCTGTATTCTTAATGTTTGCGAGTACATTCAAAGTACTCACTGGCTTGTCCCTGGCTATTGTCTTGGCCAGATATCTGCTTGGAGAGGAGCGTGGTGATGACAGCCTCGAGACCTAAGCAACGGTGATAGCAGCCTCGCGAAGATAGGAGTTAACCTGCTCAGCTGTTCCTGTGGGAAATGGAGTCCCATAGACACTGATGTCTCACAAACCGCTTCCGCCATCGACCACTAGAAACCCAATTGTTGTACTCACAGGCCAGAATGGTCTTGCACTACATATTTTGTATTTTATTTTTGCTTGGAATTTCTGTATCAAGTTGGAGCCTCATCAGCTAACAGTAATCCTGGGGCTGATGAGCACGACGGTCTTTTTTGGAAATTTATTACCCGGGAAAAACCGATCATGACATGTGTATATTTTGAATGGTGGGGTAGTAAGCCGGTGCAGTTGCAAGCAAAGCCTCGTGGCGGGATCTACATGTGAAGCGGAGTACATGGCAGCCTCGGAGGCAGCACATGGAGCAATATGGGTGAAGGAGTTCATCACCGACCTAGGAGTCATACCCAATGCGTCGGGGCTGATCACACTCTTCTGTGACAACACTGGAGCTATTGCCCTTGCCAAGGAGCCCAGGTTTCACAAGAAGAGCAGGCACATCAAGCGTCACTTCAACTCCATTCGTGAAAATGTTCAAGATGGAGACATAGATATTTGCAAAGTGCATACGGATCTGAATGTCGCAGATCCGTTAACTAAACCTCTTCCGCGAGCAAAACATGATCAACACCAGAACTCTATGGGTGTTCGATTCATCACAATGTAACTAGATTATTGACTCTAGTGCAAGTGGGAGACTGTTGGAAATATGCCCTAGAGGCAATAATAAAATGGTTATTATTATATTTCCTCATTCATGATAACTGTCTTTTATTCATGTTATAATTGTGTTATCCGGAAATCGTAATACATGTGTGAATACATAGACCACACGTGTCCCTAGTGAGCCTCTAGTTGGCTAGCTCGTTTATCAATAGATGGTCACGGTTTCCTGATCATGGACATTGGATGTCATTGATAACGGGATCACATCATTGGGAGAATGATGTGATGGACAAGACCCAATCCTAAGCATAGCACAAGATGATGTAGTTCGTTTGCTAGAGCTTTTCCAATGTCAAGTATCATTACCTTAGACCATGAGATCGTGTAACTCCCGGATGCCATAGGAGTGCTTTGGGTGTACCAAACGTCATAACGTAACTGGGTGACTATAAAGGTATACTACAGGTATCTCCGAAGGTGTCTGTTGGGTTGACACGGATCGAGACTGAGATTTGTCACTCCGTATGACGGAGAGGTATCTCTGGCCCACTCGGTAATGCATCATCATAATGAGCTCAAAGTGACTAAGTGGTTGGTCACGGGATCATGCATTACGGTACGAGTAAAGTGACTTGCCGGTAACGAGATTGAACAAGGTATTAGGGTACCGACGATCGAATCTCGGGCAAGTAACGTACCAATTGACAAAGGGAATTGTATACGGGATTACTTGAATCCTTGACATCGTGGTTCATTCGATGATATCATCGTGGAACATGTGGGAGCCAACATAGGTATCCAGATCCCGCTGTTGGTTATTGACCGGAGAGTCGTCTCGGTCATGACTGCATGTCTCCCGAACCCGTAGGGTCTACACACTTAAGGTTCGGTGATGCTAGGGTTGTAGAGATACTAGTATGCGGTAACCCGAAAGTTGTTCGGAGTCCCGGATGAGATCCCAGACGTCACGAGGAGTTCGGAATGGTCCGGAGGTGAAGAATTATATATAGGAAGTCCAGTTTTGGCCATCGCGAGAGTTTCGGGGGTCATCGGTATTGTACCGGGACCACCGGAAGGGTCTTGGGGGTCCACCGGATGGGGTCACCTATCCCGAAGGGCCCCATGGGCTGAAGTGGGGAAGGAAACCAGCCCCTGGTGGGCTGGTGCACCCCCCCTTGCCCGCCCTGCGCCTAGGGTTGGAAACCCTAGGGGTGGGGGCGCCCCACTTGGCTTGGGGGGCAAGCCACCCCCCTTGGCCGCCGCCCCCCCCCCCCCTTGAGATGCAATCTCTAGGGGACCGGCGCCCCCCCGGCCCCTATATAAAGAGGGGGGAGGGAGGGCAGCCGCACCCAAGTCCCTGGCGCCTCCCTCTCCCTCTGCAACACCTCTCCCTCTCGTAGAGCTTGGCGAAGCCCTGTCGAGATCGCCGCTACTTCCACCACCACGCCGTCGTGCTGCTGGATCTCCATCAACCTCTCCCTCCCCCTTGCTAGATCAAGAAGGAGGAGACGTCTTCCCAACCGTACGTGTGTTGAACGCGGAGGTGCCGTCCGTTCGGCACTAGGATCATCGGTGATTTGGATCACGACGAGTACGACTCCCTCAACCCCGTTCTCTTGAACGCTTCCGCGCGATCTACATGGGTATGTAGATGCACTCCTCTATCTCGTTGCTAGATGACTCCATTGATTGATCTTGGTGAAGCATAGAATTTTTTATTTTCTGCAACGTTCCCCAACAGCAATTAGGGAGAGAGATTCTTTTTTACTACCTTTCTATTGGGACTACATAGTACTTTTTATCTAAGGCAAGTAATGGATGGTGGAAGAGCACACACGAAAGACTAATACATCTTATATAAAGAAACAGAGGGAATATTTGTTAAACAACATGTCTATCTCTATCTCTTTCTCTATTTCTACTACTTACTAGTTGAACGTCTGTGCGTTGCTACGGGCAAAAGCCGAATACCCATGCATTGCCACAGAATAATAAAAATATGAACACATTGATTAGATTATTATTCTAATTTAGAAATACAGGTTAAGCATGGTTACATCCGGTTTTCATCATGCGACGAAGAATATAGATTCTCTTCCACTTTTCTCCGCAATCTTCCTATCTCCTTAACCATCCAAATCGCTCGCCACCCAAGAACAAATAGCTGCATATAGATTGTCTATTTTTTAATAGTATTAGTACTCCCTCTAAAGAAATATAAGTGATCTAAACGGTCTTATATTTCTTAACGGAGCGAGTATCACTCAGCTTTGCGCATCCACGCGTGTCACTATTACAAGGTACACAAAGATTGACATACACTATTACAAGGTACACAAAGATTGCCAAATTCATAAGCCTCTTATTTCAGCAATAATAGCACAATGGACGCAACCTTCAACAATAAGCTCATTGTGTATGGGAAAGGTTTCATTTATCTTGAATCAAAAGTTTTCAATAATAAGTTGGATATGTATCTAATGTTTCCGAAGCTCATTGTATATAGGAAAGGTTCCATTTATCTTGAATCAATATTTTTCAATAATAAGTTGGATATTTATCTAATGTTTCCGAAGCTGAGGGATATGTAAACAATTATTATCTTTATTACCAACACAATGGTCATGATCACGGTCGTGGTCGCGACAGCAGGCGTCGAGCTCTTCACGACACCACAACTCTCATTCCACGTCCCCACCAAGTTCAAAGAAGGTGCGACGGTGACGAACCTGTCACCAGCCTTTAGGTCTGTCACCTTTCACACCGGCGACGGTGGCCAACCTCGCCCGGGGCTTCGACTACTTTAGCTACGCGATGGCGGATGCCTCGCTCTCCCTCGAAAACATCATGATGGCCACGGTCAACCTGCCCCGCCCGCCGGCATGGTCGCCATCGCACGCATCACCTTCCCATCCAGCCTGCGCTCGCCGACCGTCTCTCGCACGACCCGCTCCACAACTACCCGGCTCCTGCTTGCATGAAAACGCCATATATTTCATATTCACCAAGAAGCAACAGAAGTAAGATCACTAATTAAATCCTAATACGATGAACCATTTATGCCGAAATAGACACATAGCAACAAGAAGGGCGTTTTGGTGCCCGAGCCCAGCTGCACCTGATATCTGCACCTTCCATTCCACACTTGGGATCCGAGAAAAGAGGTCTGCCGTGTCAGACGCGGGTCGTAGAAAATAGGCAGCGAGGCGAAATACGGTAGAAAACAGTGCGCTAGCAGTGGGCCAAGTGCGAACATTTGTGACGGAGCAGGCGCAGGCGTGGACTGGTCCGTGGACCAGGACGTTAGAGTTTTTGGCGTTCCATGGATCAGGCCGGTGCCGGGAAACTGAGCCGTCCGTCTGACACGTTTGCCACACACGTGCGTCTCGGTCGTTCACCCCCGGCCGCCACCATCCGCCGTCCACCACACCACGCTACGACGACCGGCAAGAGTATTTCTTGCGGTGGCGATGGCTCGTTGACAGCAACCGCTAGGTGAGCGACATGGAAGATGCTGGATTGGACTTCATCCTCGATGCCGTTGACAGGTAAGCGATTTTGGATCCGAGCAAATCTACGAGGGGAATAGCTTGTATGCCAAATGACTGTCAATGACCGCAACCATTGGCATTTTTTCTTGATAGGTTCCCCCTGCTTGAGGAATTCGTGGACAGCCACGAACGCCCGGATCCGGTTCCTCTGATTTTTGTTGGCGAGCGGCGGAGTAGGAGCGATGGCCCCTGCTGATTCCAATGCAGGCTCCGGTTGTGGTCAGCAGATCCGTGGCGACGGCAGCAAAGCTGCGTGTGTTTGTGTCCGGCGACGCCCGGAGTCATCCCGGATGAGGTCTGCACAGTCCACTGACAGAGTCAATCCCCAGGCCCCTCTGGTTGGACAAAAAGGTAGGAAAACAAGATTTCACGGTTTTGGTAGGATTTTCCATTGTGTGCGTCCCTAGTTGGACATTGTGGATTTGTCAGAAGTTTTCAGACATGATATAGGCTATTATAGATGTGATGTAGGCAACGAACACTTTGAAACATGAAATTTCATCGATTCAGCACGTTTTTTGCAACCCCCGAGAAAATGTTATTGCATTACTGAATGAATAGTAACAACCTGCTCATATTAGTTATTTGATGTGGACTAACTGCTTTTTTTTTTTTGAAACGTCTAACTGCTTTTTTTTGCCAAAGCAGTGCATCAATCACTACGCAAAGCAACATCCGTGAGATGAGAGTCATCTGTTTGATACGGCAAAAAGTCGATCAAGCTTGGAAACATAATAATTGTACGTCAGCATTGTTGATTAGTGTCGTTTTTTGACTCGTTTTTTGACTTATAAATATTCAGAGTGCATGTTGTATTGTTTAGATCTTCTTTCTTCTAAATTATCAACTTCTAGCAAGCTTCTCATATGATGTTTGGTTGATTTG
Source organism: Triticum timopheevii (assembly GCA_963921465.1). Lineage (NCBI taxonomy): Eukaryota > Viridiplantae > Streptophyta > Magnoliopsida > Poales > Poaceae > Triticum > Triticum timopheevii. Next base: position 62,479,016 of record OY997270.1, on the reverse strand, counting down.
GTGCACGGATGTATGAATTTTATAGCAAATTTGTTGTGTGTGATGTTTGGTTGATTTCGTACAAAGGCCAACAATATATAAGGTTTGGTTGATTTGGTGCTGCAGTGTACAAAGGCCAACGATGGAAGGTTTGTCCAAACAGGCTTAGAGGTACTGAGTTAGAGGGGGCCACCCAATTTCGGCATTGCCGTTACATATAAGGGTGTGACATGCATCCTTGTAGTCGTGGCTTCTTGGGAGGCATCAGTCAGGAAGTGTTTATAAGATGGAGTGCCAAATTTCATAGTAACTGAAGAAAGGAATGACACCCAGTTTTGGTGTCAAACAAATTATCAGTTGATTATGTTGGTTGTTGTTCCTTTGATATAACTATGTCGTCTGAAAGGCATGTGGTGGTTCATGGTTTAGATTCTAGACCCCTACAAAATCCTCGGTATGATGCACTAATTTCCTAATTGGTATTTGTGCAATACTGTTTCTATGTGATTCTATGAAAGATTGTTGATGTCCATACATGAAACTAGAAGAAGTATGGACACTTGATGAGCAAGGCAATATAAGGATTCTATGGTATAATTTGTAATACAGCAATAACAAATTTGTGTAGAATTACAGAGACGGGTCGGTGCAAATGTGGCAAATTGATGTTGGTTTTTCCTCTTAGGTTCTTGCAAGTATCACATTTTTTTTGCAGGCATTAATTGTGGGCATGTTTCTTATAAACTTTCATACTTCAAATCCAGTACTTAATAATTATCGTCAAAGTGTTGTTCCGTGTTGTGTTCCTGGACTTTGTGTGGTACGAGCCACTGATTCTTTTGGATTTAGTTTGGCTGTGCCTGCAAAAATTTTGGTATGTTTAGTACTTTATTTATGTTTCTCGAGCGGCATTGGAATGATTCTCAGACTACTTTTTCCTGTGATCTTCAGCGATGATGGAAACTAGAGTGCAGCTTAATTTGTCTATATATTCTTGCACTGGAGAAGGTATGTCAAACATATATTTGACCATTCCAACGTTTGGCACTTAAACCATGTGCTTTTACATGCAGATCTTGCTGGTGTTGTATCATGCATTTATGTGCTTTAGTTTTCTTTTCTGCAAATAAGAAAACATATGTTAGTTCATCTGAGCTCATGTGGTAGTTCCCAAGATCTCCAAGATTAAGAAATCAAAAGATGAATATTATACAAAGGTGTTCACGGTAGAACCCCCTGAATTTGTTGATAAGATATTATCTATTAGAAACAAGTAAGATAATTCTCCACCTCATAACTTCATGAACTCAGAAGCTGGGAAACTGGTCATAAAGCGAGGCTTTCATATTTTGATTCGTTCATTTTCCCATGGGTTATAAGTTAATGGTTCATTAAGTTCATGCATGAGCTGCTATGTTGCATCAGCTGTGGGTTTACAATTTGCAAATGACACTGACAAAGATATGACGCAATTCAGGTGATGACCAAACAAGAGGCTGTTGATGAGATCACTACTTTTGGAGGTGGTAATCAGCAAAGTTTATCCGGGCACCATGCACTGGTGGTGCAAATGGCATGTGCTGAAGAAAGCGAAGGAGACATTGGGCACTCTGTACACGAAGAAGAGTGAGTTCCAGGCTGAGTTCCATGAGGTTGTGAACCACATTCTAACTGAAGATGAGTTTGAGACGGTGTGAGCTATGCTGTTAGATAAGTACAATCTGAGAAAGCACCCTTACATGACCCAAATATACGAAATCAGAAAAAGTGGACAAAACCGTATTTCAAGGGTGTTTTCTGAGCCAAGATGACGAGCACACAATGCAGTGAAAGCGTTTCCCCATGTATGACAGGGACAGATCGAGCATTTGCGGAAGAAGATTGCTTACGAGATAATGACAATGAAAGGGAACAAAGGAGCTATCCCAGAGTTCCTGTACGACGCGATCGTTGACTGAAGTGGAAGATAGTAGTACTTTCAGTCTTCGTGCAGCCCGGCCGTATCTTTTGGCTGTATGTGTGCTAGGCAGTTAGATTAACCCGACTAAGTAGTTGGGCCATTTTGCGGCACAATCCCCTACCATCTTGTATTTTGGGAAAACTATAGTCATGTAATATTTTCCCAGGTGGGAACCTAATCAGATTAAGTGAAAACTGGTTATGTTGTGAGACGAAATGACCATGTGTCTACATTTGCTGGGGTTTCATCTATTTCTGGTGATTTAATCCAGTTGCTTTACCTACATGACGTGGGCGACCGTGTTCATACAGCAAAACAAACCTTTTGGAGAGCCCCAAAAATTGCAGGTAGGATGGGTGATGTTGGCAAATTTTTGTGTGCCTAGCAAACAGTTTAGATCTTCCATCAGGAGGAACAAAAAAATGGTGGTTATGTCTGAACTGACAAGGGTTTATGTAATTCCGAAGGTATTGCTCTGTTTATTCAACTGACCAAGTTTGCAAATGTGAGGGTTAGGAGGACGTTAGTTGATAACTGAATTTCAAGATGTACTACGAATACGGGTGGATGGCCTTGGCCTGGGAGAGGTGGTGTTCTACCATGAAGAATGTCTATAACAATCAATCCTGTATTACTCAGATGCCAGTGTTGACTTAAGGATGAAGCTACATAGTACACTACGAGTAGTATGGTACTAACAAAAATCAGCGTGACTGACTTCATGGAGATAGATGTAGAAAATATGACTGGCATAGAATTGCAGGAGTTGGCAAAAAATAAGCAAAGATAGCATATGCAAGCATAAAATTCGCTAGATGTTGTTCCTGCTGTAATTGATAAATTCCTTACATGACACCAAACTGATCAAGATAGAATCTGAAGTACATGATGGAACCAAAGAAGGTGATTAGCAGCAAGAGGGTGTGCTGCACGTCTACGGTACAAACAATATTTTAGCGGACCTATAAACGGACTGGATTAAACCGAAGCATGACTCTGTGAGTGTTAGTTGGGGGGAGGAGCTATCCGCCCAGCATGGTTGCCTGATGGTCGTGGTTTGCGCTGGGAGCACCGAAGAAATGCGCGCCTTGGTGCCCGCCGGCTTGCTGCTGAGCACGAGCTATCTGCAAAGGGCTCATCCTTCGTACATATGCCTGCTGGAAGTCGAAGAAAAGACACTGTCGTGCCTGCGAATGCAGATCGATAATTCGGACAGAGAGCTTAGTTCGTAGAGGCGATCTGGGCTCTGAAAATCAGTTAGAAGCTACAAAAAAAATTCAGATCTACTTGCGTCATACCGGCTGCACTTGTAGAACCGGGGTCCAGAGTAGTCGCCCGTCCATGCAACATTAGTTTCGACCTCTGCATCACAAAATGGACACTGGATCAGAGGAAGGAGAAAGTCTACGGAAAGAGGAGGGAGGAGGAAGAAGCGGCGGACATGGCGGCAGAGATGCAAGCGGGTTAGCACTACAACGATGAGGATATTTTTTCTTTTGGCACAGTTGGGTGTGGGGCGGATGGCTGCGAGCCTCGCGTCTGTTTGCCGTGTGTGTATCTGGCGGCATGCACGGCTCAGGCCAGCTCAGAAAAAAGAGTGAGCCGTCGAGCGGCTACCTGTTCCGCACGTACACTGCACCGCGCCGTCGCATTCATTGCACGCGTGGACTGGTCTAAATATGGTGATATACGGTCAGGAAATACATTAAGGTGCAAAAATCCATATGCCAGCTTGCGGTGTGGATTTCAGGAGCATATGAGCCCGAGCTCAGAATCGAATATTCGCATAGCAACTCATATGTTAAAGTTGAATCTAGCAATATAGCACACTAGGCACCGGAGTAAACCCCGGATTAAACAATGTCATAGATAGTGTTTACCTGAACGCTGACAGAGGTATACCAAGTAACAAAGCTAGTTAGAGCCAAAGCTCAATGCCTCCAAGCCAAAGTTTAAGTCCTAACAGGAAATCTCTCCAAATTAAGCTAGCTACGGTCAAACTTTGGAACCTAAAAAATGGAGGGGATAACGAAATCATGAAAGGCAAGATAAAGAAAGTCATATAGGAAAAAATTATCTCACTGCTCCAAACATATACAGTACTACTAAGAAATCTCCTTATTAGTTTTTCTATAGAATTAACCCACTGATGAGATAAGATACTAAATATAGTTATTCATTACAACAATCTCTGGAAGATTAGTATTACAACAAATTTTGCCGAGAAACATACACATCGAGAGTTGAAGTGGTTTTATTTCAGAGAACTAACAGAAAAAGAAACTACAATTAATAAAGTAGCACATATTTCGTGATGTAATTTGTAGCAGTCAGGTCCATTGATGTTATTGCATCAAGAAAGTGGCGCAATCAATTCTTACCACATGAATACAAATTACCTGAAGCCCGCCGATCAAATCGAGTATGATACACATTAAGAGAACTAATGTGTGAGCCAAGGAAGCAGCATCAAGGACACGCAAGGAAGTCACTTGTCAGTACATTCCCCTAGTCTCACCAATTATACACTGCATGCTTATACACTCTGTTTTTGCGTCCTATATTATGTTTGATACCTCAATTGATCATGAATTACACCAGATAGAATATCAATTCTTTTGGAAAGGTAGCCATCCATATAAAAGAAATGATGTTTAAATACTTCTGAAAGCCATTACTTAAGTTTGCATAAGCAATCGAAAAAATGATCTATGGTTTCCATGTGCTGTAGATTGTAGGTTTACCTCAGGTGCAACATGAGAAATTGAATTGCTTTGAAGAATGTAAAGATAGCAAATGAAGAAAAAATTGAACTATGCACCATTGAAAGAAAAATTAGGAAGTCATTCAACATCTATTCACAGAAGAAGAAAAAAGGTCGGTCGATTTGCAAAGCACATATATGCATGGATATGTCACAAGTTATATGTTTGTATTAAGGTTACATAATGGTGACCAATTCTCAGGATAAAACTAAAGATACATTTATTACGTACTAAAAGGCACCAGGTAGCATATTAGGTCATCAGATAATCTTCTGGACCGAGTTCCTACTTCCTATTGCTTCACTGATTTCTTGTAGTTGCTAGAAAAATAAGATTTCTGTGTCAAACAGAAGCATCCTTCCGCCGGCCACTGCCATGCCACCAACAATGTGTGAATATTATGTGAGCAGGTACAACCTTTTTTTAACGATGAGGCGATGAGTAGCTACAACCTTCCTGGTCATCTCATTCTTCCAAAGAAAATAGGAACATAAATTCATGCATTTCAACCCAGCCCCTTCTTCACATAAACTTCGAGTTTAAACGAAAATACTGTTTTTTCGATGAAGGGCGTTTCATTACTTAAAAGGCTTGAGCATTACACCCGGCCTCTGCATAAATAAAAATACTAATAGCAACAAAAAAACTCAATAAGGAAACTCCGACAATATGGACCAAGATTGACTTGGTAGTAGACCAAATCACACGCGTCCAATCTTTGCTCAATGAGAACAGAGGAAGAAGTCTGTAACTATCGTACACCGCACTGATCATTGCATGACATCAATATTTCTCTTTACAGAACTAAATTTGGACAACCATGTAAGCTCTAAATATTGTTCTAGATTAAAAGGACAAAAGATAAAGAAATAGAAAATCTCACCATCAGTACTCAATAATGGTTGCACGCGATATTGGCGGCGGCGTGGTACCCGGCCTTCAAACCTAATGTATCAAATGGGCGGAATCTCTGTCAGGATAACAGAGGTACCTCTTATAAAGAAAATTATGTACAATACTAACTCTCAATAAAATTGGTTACCAATTTGTATCGCTCCATCAACAACCTGACATTACCATGTTCACCGTGATGCTTCGGTGCACCATCGTGCACTTGTCCTTGCTGTCGTAGCAGGTCTGGGAGATTCAAAAGGAGTTGCCACAATAGATAACTTCAGCGTTAGTCACACATGCTCAGAGTTCAGAAACTGCTTTCGTAGATAAGTTTAGAGGGCCGTTGAACTTGGCTTGATTAAACTACAAAAAGTAAACAATGTAAATTAATTAGTTCACCTTTGGAGGAGTGATTCTGCTTCATGGTGAACAATGCGTTCACCTCCGTCACTTTGAGCTGAAGAGCAGAGAACTTATCTGTCATCTTGTTTATGTTAGTCCGTACATGTCCTCCTGCATGAGGCTCAAGCGGGTCCTGGCGATGGCCACCTCCCTGTTGATCTCCGTGTACCAGCACTGCAACTTCAGCAGTAGTGACAGCCGGACAGACCCACATTCGGCGACACTCTCCATAATGTCCTCCACCAGCCTTTTAGAGTTCAATTTCAGTATGAGTGAGTACATGCCCGAATTCTAAACACCAATACACACCACGTGACTGAACCGGACAATATATTTCTTACTCTCGGAGACTACACATACATAATGCTAAGATGTAGGCTATATAGATAGAAATCTAAAGCATCAAAATTGTGTACCTCGGCAGCTTGGGAGCCCTGGGAATCACCCTGCGAAGGAAACCCCAAATGAAAAAAAGCTACTTAGTGCATCTACGCTAGTCAAGCAGAGCACATGTGAAACAAGGAGAGGAGAACTCTGCAGAAGGAGAAGCTGTATACCAATGTACCCGACGACACGGCGACCGCCATGGAGCACCTTCCACTGCTGCATGTGCTCGTCTGCGCACATCTTCACCAGTGCCTCGTGCCCGGCATTGTTGCTGTAGAACACACGCTGCAGTGTGTCAAGGAACCTGAACGTCAGCAAAAAATTGTGATTTTTCTCTACAACTTGATTCAATCACACAACTTCTTATATGGTAGATGATATCAATCATTGTCCATATGTTAGTTTTTGGATCGAAGTTGACAAGAATACAAAATAACTCATTGAAGAAAAGAACAAAACTAAAAGGACATGTATCAAGCCAATTAAAATCAATTAGTTTTAGGGGTTATGCACAAACCTCCAGTCTAGCCCGGCTGCCCGCTTCAGGCGCTTGTTCTAGTTCCCGTATACTGTCGTTGAGAAAAGCTACAGTTCCATTTTTTAAGATGACATTCCATATTGAGATGATGTACTGAATGATTCTTCGACATCTGAAAATAGTTTTCGCTATACCATAAAAGCACATCATTTCATTAGGAGCAAACAGTTAGTTTTCCTTGTAGCATAAAGCACAACATTTCATCATGATTCAGACTAATCCTCGGACTGTATGAATTAAAGCTAATTAGCATTACCTTAGCATACCAAGTGTACCCATAAAAAAGCAAATGAAGTGGAAAATAAAGAGTCACTGCTCCATGCATACACATTGTTGGATCTGATCTGTACAAAAAGTACACCACCAGGCCATCAGGGCTTTATAAAAAGACCAAAACACATGAGTACATATTTTCTCTAGAAAACATCATGAGTCAAATTGAATGTTGCACAAAAATTTCAGAACATGATCTCCCAACAGTATTGACAAAAAAATTACATTTATACTGTTACATCAACAGGAAATTCAAATGCACGCATCTATAGATGTACATAGAAGCGGTTGTGGAGCTAGACAAGTTTTTTTTGTATTGCTTGTTTCGAGGTTTCCATGCCTATGTGGCAATCCTTCCATCAATGGCGACAGTAGACCCTACTCGAGGAAGCAACATCTTTCTTCAATTTAAGAAAAACAATACAAAGAGTCATACCATTTCGAGATGCAACAGTATTGTCTAATACCTCAAGCAAGCAGTTCACCATGCCCTGCGCATCCTTGTTTGAGCACTCCCTCGCATAGTTGTTTCACTTGAAAATACCGCCTATTCCTTTCCATTTGTCCTTCTTATCACCAAGAAATAAAACAATATGGATAGGTTGTGTACCATTAAATTCCTGATCATTGTACAAGTAGTAGGCCAGATTAAGATGTTAGTTCTAGGTTGCAGACTTAGAGTAGATAGATTCAGTTGCATAATTTGAGAAGGTACTCAAACTTGCAACCCGTGATCTGCGATAGACACGACGATAACAATAGTAATAGTAAGCACGTCGATCATGAGCTGCTACTTGATAGGACGGACAGTACAATAACAAATAAGAGGACATTCCAAAATATAAATACTGGAAAGATGAATTTTCCGTACACCATTCCGTAATTAGAAGAAAATAAAATAACCTCTTCCTTTGTCCTCTTCCTTTAATCTCTTCCTATGCATGTTTTCTTTCTAGTCAGTGTCTTTCCAACTGATGTAGTTTATTCAATAGCCACTAATTGGTACTTCTGCATCCATTTACAGATTGAAACAGAACACTTGCAAGAGGGACGACAATTCCATATGCTCCAGCTAGCGGTATTAATTATTTCCATCAAGAAGGAGAGTTGCAAATGCCGCTTTGATACAACTAATGTCTACAAGCATAGATAACTGAAATTAGAAATCAACATTGCCTTGTTACATGCTAAACAGGATACAACCTGTGATCTTGGGGAAAATGGATATGATTTTGTAGTACCATTTGCAATATCAATTTGAGACCATATGCTTTCGGTAGAAAAATTTGTTATGATCAAGACATAAAGTAATAACCGGACGACTTATTAAGTGTGAGCTAAAGCTCATTTATGATAGGACGCTACTCATTTTGAACTTTGAAGAGCAAACATTTCCCTTAACATCACAAACCTTAGAGCAAGTCTTGGATTCCCTTTGGCCAGAGACTGTAATGCAGGGAGCAATAACCTAACGTCTTGTCACCCTAGGCCAATGTTGTGAGCAATCACCTATATCCACAACCATTTATGTGATGTTTAGTTACCCCGGCTAATTCACAGAAGATTTGGCACTGGTTTGATTTTAGTTTTGAATTTAGAACGGTGGCAAATAAATGAAAAACAGAAAAGAAAAGAAAAAGAAAGAAAACCAAAAAACATACCTGAAGCCAAGCCAGCCCACGGCCAGGTCTTCTTGAACGTCTGCCTGTAGGCAGAGGCGTGTCGCGCGGGCTCACCCTGCTGCCACCTCCTGCTTAGTGCTGTCCCCCACATCCTCGTCCCAATCCGCTCGCCTGGGAGATGCCCTGCACCCCCTCTCACTTTCCTGTTGCTCTGGAGCTCTCTCCATCTCCTCTAGCGCTCGATCTCAAGCTCTCCCGAGTGCACAACCGTAGCCGCCGTTGATCATCCGTGTGACCACCGCCGAAGAATCTCCGCGCCTTCGTGTCCACAAGCATCACGAGGCCTCGCAGCATCTCTCCGCAGAAGCATTCGAGCAGAAGAGCGCCAAGATGACGCGATCGACCACAACTTTGCCCCTCTGCCCGACGATCGCCTCTGACTGATTCGGCCGCTGCAGAGCCTCCACTAGCCCGATGAGAGCCTCCACTAGCCCGATGAGCGCAAAGTTCATAGAAAATGTTGCGTGCAACTTTGGCGCGAAGTTCATGGAAAACCAACGTTCAATACAAGGTTCCCACCTTCACGCATGATATTATGGAAAGAAATTCATGTCTCGGGCCAAAGCTTGGTCAGCAAGAGTTATCCACATACATGATATTTATTTACAAAAGTTAATACGTAGCATAATTGGGGAAATTTTTTAGTGCATTCAAACCTATCCTAAGAAAGCATTTAATGCATTAAAACCCGGATCCTCTATATAAACGCATACCACCAACGCTCAGGAGTAAACACTCAACAACACCACCCAGATCCAGATTAGAAAGAAGCTCCAGCATCCCCTCATGGCAATCCTCGGCAAGAGTACTAGTGTTGTGTGCCTCATAGCCCTAGTGCTCATGGCCACCGTTCTCTTCGCAAGTGCAAGCAACCTTGGTTCGTTTTTCTTTCATCAATGATATTATTTCTAATCAGCAAAATGTACTTTTACATAGTGTACATTCTGCGGTCATGAGACATGTGAATATTAGTATCACCGCATCCACTATTTCTAGATCTGCCAAGTTACTTGATGCAATTTTGGCAATTAACCTACACTAGTGCATCTGATTCTCAGGATGCGACAAAGGTCCAGTTCCCGAGGAAAAGTGTGATGAGCTATGTTATAAATTATGCGGTGTTTCCGCCCCTTGCCACTTAGAAGATGACGGGAAGTATTACTGTTGCTGTGAACCAGTACGCCAAGATGGATCCATGAGGTCTCAGGAGGTTGCTGAAATGATACAAACATAGAGTCATGGATCACCAAAACCATGCCAGAGTAAATGTGCTAGGTCTTGTTGAACTTGTATCGAATTTGATAGTATTGTTTTTTTCTTGGTTGGACCAAATGAACTTGTATTCCCCATCTGATAAAGTTTGTTTTTGTTGGCCCCACTTGCATATGGTACACGATCCTGACCCGTGTGTGATACATGTAACAAAAATATACGTGTAATGAGCTATGTCATAAAGCATGCGGTCATGCTGGCGTTTGCCTCTTAGAAGATGACGAGAAGTATTACTGTTGCTGTGAACCAGTACGCCAAGATGGATCCATGAGGCCTCAGGAGGTTGCTGAAATGATACAAACATAGTCACGGATCACCAGAACCATGTCGAATAAATGTGCTAGCTCTTGATGTTGATGTAGTTAAACAAATAATGAATTTTCTTATCAATCTGTTGTTGTGTTTGACTTTTCTCTTAAGTAGTATATGGGTTAGTCTAGGGGTGGCCTAGTTATTGCACATCTATGACTCAATCAAATATGAAAACGGACAAAAAAAAACTCTCACAATTCTCTGCGTAAAATCAATTACATAGGACTTAGATGTGCAATACTTGGAGCACATCTAGAGGCCGAGCGGTGCGAGACCTATAAGCGGCCATGGACCAGCCCTTCCAGTAGCTCGTCTTGAAACACCGCGTCTGAGAGGTCACCGAGGATCGGGAGAAGTGCGCAGTCATTCGTGCACGGGGCGAGTCCCTCGTCGAGTTCGTCCACCCTTGGAATGCCGAGGCTGACAGCCGCTAGGCAGCCGAGGCCGCACGTGGTCACGTCAGAGCTTCACAGGAGGGGGACGTAGGATTTCGGCACCGATCACCAGTAGTGTCCACCGTCGGATATGACCAGTGATTATTTATTGTTTTTGAGAGGCCATCAGCGCCTGTGGATGGCGAGCCATCGGCACAACATTGCCGCATTGACCGGACTCCGGCCAACAGTTACTGAAATTCCTTCGTTTGACGAGAAATATTTTTATTATTTCTAGTCTATACTTCCCCCGCTCCTTAATGTAAGGTCTATTGTTTACGGTACGGACCAAGGCACATAACTAATTTAGGACAAAAATACCCTTAGCTAATTCGTTGATTAGAAGAAAGTAAATCATTCAGGCTATAAAAGGAAGAGATACAGACAATCGAGATAGATGCTTTTTTTTCTCTACAAGTAGAGATACATGCAATCGGGAAGAGATATTTTTTCCGGAGGGTTAATAATAGAATTATGTGAAACTGAAAGAAATACACCTTACACTATGAAATTATATATATAAAAAATACACATATAAAGTAAAGGAGGAGTATTACATACCATGTAATGAGTAATGATCGAAATAACTTCTGCGGGCGAATGAATTAATGTTGTGTTTTGTAGTTCCCAATTTGATAGTATCGTTTGTTTCTCAGTTGAATCGAATGAACTTGTATTCCCCATCTAATAGAGTTTGTTTCTATTGGCCCTATTTGCATATGATTCACGAGTCTGGCCCGTGTGTGATACATGTACCAAAAATATACTCATCCGTTCCTTAATATAAGGTGTATTTTTTTGGGCACGGTGACCAAGGCACAGAACTGAGAAGCATTTTAGACGAAAATACTCTGAACAATTAGGTAGTCCGTAGCTTAATTAGCAGCAACTAAATAACCAACGACCTAATAAAAGGCAACTAAATCTCGCTACACCAGAATAAAATCGATGGGATAGGAGAGAGGGAGAAATGTGGGTGCATGCAATTGTTGGAAATATGCCCTAGAGGCAATAATAAAATGGTTATTATTATATTTCCTCGTTCATGATAATTGTCTTTTATTCATGCTATAATTGTGTTATCCGGAAATCGTAATACATGTGTGAATACATAGACCACAACATGTCCCTAGTGAGCCTCTAGTTGACTAGCTCGTTTATCAATAGATGGTCATGGTTTCCTGACCATGGACATTGGATGTCATTGATAACGGGATCACATCATTGGGAGAATGATGTGATGGATAAGACCCAATCCTAAGCATAGCACAAGATCGTGTAGTTCGTTTGCTAGAGCTTTTCCAATGTGAAGTATCATTTCCTTACACCATGAGATTGTGTAACTCCCGGATGCCGTAGGAGTGCTTTGGGTGTACCAAACGTCACAACGTAACTGGGTGACTATAAAGATATACTACAGGTATCTCCGAAAGTTTCTGTTGGGTTGACATGGATCGAGACTGGGATTTGTCACTCCGTATGACGGAGAGGTATCTCTGGGCCCACTCGGTAATGCATCATCATAAATAGCTCAAAGTGACTAAGTGGTTGGTCACGGGATCATGCATTACGGTACGAGTAAAGTGACTTGCCGGTAACGAGATTGAACGAGGTATTAGGGTATCAACGATCGAATCTCGGGCAAGTAACGTACCGATTGACAAAGGGAATTGTATACGGGATTACTTGAATACTTGACATCGTGGTTCATTCGATGAGATCATCGTGGAACATGTGGGAGCCAACATGGGTATCCAGACCTCGCTGTTGGTTATTGACCGGAGAATCGTCTCGGTCATGACTGCATGTCTCCCGAACCCGTAGGGTCTACACACTTAAGGTTCGGTGATGCTAGGGTTGCAGAGATACTAGTATGCGGTAACCCGAAAGTTGTTCGGAGTCCCGGATGAGATCCCGGATGTCACGAGGAGTTCCGGAATGGTCCGTAGGTGAAGAATTATATATAGGAAGTCTAGTTTCGGCCATCGGGAAAGTTTCGGGGGTCACCGGTATTGTATCGGGACCACCGGAAGGGTCCCGGGGGTCCATCGGGTGGGGCCACCTATCCCGGAGGGCCCCATGGGCTGAAGTGGGGAAGGGAACCAGCCCCTGGTGGGCTGGTGCGCCCCTCCCCCTTGGGCCCCCCTGTGCCTAGGGTTGGAAATCATAGGGGTGGGGGCGCCCCACTTGGCTTGGGGGGCAAGCCACCCCCATTGGCCGCCGCCCCCCTTGAGATCCATTCTCTAGGGAGCCGGCGCCCCCTGGCCCCTATATAAAGAGGAGGGGAGGGAGGGCAGCCGCACCCAAGTCCCTGGCGCCTCCCTCTCCCTCTGCAACACCTCTCCCTCTCGTAGAGCTTGGCGAAGCCCTGCCGAGATCGCCGCTACTTCCACCACCACGCCGTCGTGCTGCTGGATCTCCATCAACCTCTCCCTCCCCCTTGCTAGATCAAGAAGAAGGAGACGTCTTCCCAACCGTACGTGTGTTGAACGCGGAGGTGCCGTCCATTCGGCACTAGGATCATCGGTGATTTGGATCACGACGAGTACGACTCCCTTAACCCCGTTCTCTTGAACGCTTCCATGCGATCTACAAGGGTATGTAGATGCACTCCTCTATCTCGTTGCTAGATGACTCCATAGATTGATCTTGGTGAAGCGTAGAAATTTTTTATTTTCTGCAACATTCCCCAACAGTGGCATCATGAGCTAGGTCTATGCGTAGTTTCTATGCACGAGTAGAACACAAACTTGTTGTGGGCGTAGATGTTGTCAATTTTCTTGCCACTACTACTGTTATCTTGCTTCGGCGGCATCCTGGGATGAAGCGGCCCGTACCGACCTTACACGTACGCTTACGTGAGACAGGTTCCACCGACTGACATGCACTAGTTGCATAAGGTGGCTAGCGGGTCTTTGTCTCTCCCACTTTAGTTGGAGCGGATTCGATGAAAAGGGTCCTTATGAATGGTAAATAGAAATTGGCATATCACGTTGTGGTTTTACGTAGGTAAGAAACGTTCTTGCTAGAAACCTATAGAAGCCACGTAAAAACATGCAGCAACAATTAGAGGACGTCTAACTTGTTTTTGCAGCATATGCCTTGTGATGTGATATGGCCAAAAGGATGTGGTGAATGAAATATATGTGATGTATGAGATTGATCATGTTCTTGTAATAGGAATCACGACTTGCATGTCGATGAGTATGACAACCGGCAGGAGCCATAGGAGTTGTCTTTATTTTTTGTATGAGCTGCGCGTCATTGAATAACGCCATGTAAATTACTTTAATTTATTACTAAACACGTTAGCCATAGAAGTAGAAGTAATCATTGGCATGACAACTTCATGAAGACACGATGATGGAGATCATGATGATGGAGATCATGGTGTCATGCCGGTGAGGAAGATGATCATGGCGCCCCAAAGATGGAGATCAAAGGAGCAATTTGATATTGGCCATATCATGTCACTATTTGATTGCATGTGATGTTTATCATGTTTTGCTTCTTATTTGCTTAGTACGAAGGTAGTAAATAAGATGATCCCTTATAATAATTTCAAGAAAGTGTTCCCCCTAACTGTGCGCCGTTGCGAAAGTTCGTTGTTTCGAAGCACCATGTGATGATCGGGTGTGATAGATTCTAACGTTCACATACAACGGGTGTAAGACAGATTTACACATGCAAAACACTTAGGTTGACTTGACGAGCCTAGCATGTACAGACATGGCCTCGGAACACAAGAGACCGAAAGGTCGAACATGAGTCGTATGGAAGATACGATCAACATGGAGATGTTCACCGATGATGACTAGTCCGTCTCACGTGATGATCGGACACGGTCTAGTTGAGTCGGATCATGTATCACTTAGATGACTAGAGGGATGTCTAATCTGAGTGGGAGTTCATTAAATAATTTGATTAGTTGAACTTAATTATCATGAACTTAGTCTAAAAACCTTTGCAAAATGTCTTGTAGATCAAATGGCCAACGCTCATGTCAACCTCAACTTCAACGCGTCCCTAGAGAAAACCAAGCTGAAAGATGATGGCAGCAACTATTCGGACTGGGTCCGGAACCTGAGGATCATCCTCATAGCTGCCAAGAAAGCATACGTCCTAGAAGGACCGCTAGGTATAGCACCCATCCCAGAGAACCAAGACGTTATGAACGCTTGGCAGTCACGTGCTGATGATTACTCCCTTGTTCAGTGCGGCATGCTTTACAGGTTAGAACCGGGGCTCCAATAGTGTTTTGAGCAACACAGAGCATATGAGATGTTCAAAGAGCTAAAAATGGTTTTCCAAGCTCATGCCCGGGTCGAGAGATATGAAGTCTCTGAGAAGTTCTACAGTTGTAAGATGGAGGAAAATAGTTCTGTCAGTGAGCACATACTCAAAATGTCTGGGTTGCACAACCGCTTGTCCCAGCTGGAGATTAACCTCCCGGACGAGGCGGTCATTGACAGAATCCTTCAGTCGCTCCCACCTAGCTACAAGAGCTTTGTGATGAACTACAATATGGAGGGGATGGTGAAAACTATTCCTGAAGTATTTTCAATGCTGAAATTAGCAGAGGTGGAAATCAAAAAGGAACATCAAGTGTTGATGGTCAATAAAACCACTAGTTTCAAGAAAGGCAAGGGTAAGAAGAACTTCAAGAAGGACGGCAAGGGAGTTGCCGCACCCGGTAAGCCAGCTGCCGGGAAGAAGCCAAAGAATGGACTCAAACCTGAGACTGAGTGCTTTTATTGCAAGGGAAAGGGACATTGGAAGCGGAGCTGCCCCAAATACTTAGCGGACAAGAAGGCCGGCAACACCAAAGGTATATGTGATATACATGTAATTGATGTGTACCTTACCAGTACTCGTAGTAGCTCCTGGGTATTTGATACCGGTGTGGTTGCTCATATTTGTAACTCAAAGCAGGAGCTGTGGAATAAGCGGAGACTGGCGAAGGATGAGGTGACGATGCGCGTCGGGAATGGTTCCAAGGTCGATGTGATCGCCGTCGACACGCTACCTCTACATTTATCTACGGGATTAGTTTTAAACCTCAATAAATGTTATTTAGTGCCAGCTTTGAGCATGAACATGGTATCTGGATCTCGTTTAATGCGAGATGGCTACTCATTTAAATCCGAGAATACTGGTTGTTCTATTTATATGAGAGATATGTTTTATGGTCATGCCCTGCCTGGTCAATGGTTTATTCTTAATGAATCTCGAACGTGATGTTACACATATTCATAGTGTGAATACCAAAAGATGTAAAGTTGATAACGATAGTCCCACATACTTGTGGCACTGCCGCCTTGATCACATTGGTGTCAAACGCATGAAGAAGCTCCATGCTGATGGACTTTTGGAGTCTCTTGATTACAAATCATTTAACACATGCGAACCATGCCTTATGGGCAAAATGACCAAGACTCCGTTCTCCGGAACAATGGAGCGAGCAACCAACTTATTGGAAATCATACATACTGATGTGTGCGGTCCAATGAGCGTTGAGGCTCGCGGAGGATATCGTTATCTTCTCATTCTCACTGATGACTTGAGCAGATATGGGTATGTCTACTTAATGAAACACAAGTCTGAAACCTTTGAAAAGTTCAAGGAATTTCAGAATGAGGTAGAGAGTCAACATGACCGAAAGATAAAGTTCTTACGATCAGATCGTGGAGGAGAATACTTAAGTCACAAATTTGGTACGCACTTAAGGAAATGTGGAATCGTTTCACAACTCACGCAGCCTGGAACACCTCAGCGTAACGGTGTGTCCGAACGTCGTAATCGCACTCTATTGGATATGGTGCGATCCATGATGTCACTCACCGATTTACCGCTATCATTTTGGGGATACGCTCTAGAGACAGCTACATTCACTTTAAATAGGGCACCGTCTAAATCCGTTGAGACGCACCGTATGAATTATGGTTTGGGAAGAAACCTAAGCTGTCGTTTCTAAAAGTTTGGGGATGCGATGCTTATGTCAAGAAACTTCAACCTGAAAAGCTCGAACCCAAGTCGGAAAAATGCGCCTTCATAGGATACCTTAAGGAAACCATTGGGTATACCTTCTACCTCAGATCCGAGGGCAAGATCTTTGTTGCCAAGAACGGGTCCTTTCTGGAGAAAGAGTTTCTCTCGAAAGAAGTAAGTGGGAGGAAAGTGGAACTTGATGAAGTACTACCTCTTGAACCAGAAAGTAGCGCAGCTCAGGAAGATGTTCCTGTGGTTCCTGCACTGACTAGAGAGGAAACCAATGATGATGATCAAGGTAATTCAGATCAAGTTACTACTGAACTTCGTAGGTCCACAAGGACACGTTCCACACCAAAGTGGTATGGCAACCCTGTCCTGGAAATCATGTTGTTAGACAACGGTGAACCTTCGAACTATGAAGAAGCAATGGCGGGCCCAGATTCCAACAAATGGCTTGAAGCCATGCAATCTGAGATAGGATCCATGTATGAAAACAAACTGTGGACTTTGAAAGGCTTGCCCGATGATCGGCGAGCGATAGAAAACAAATGGATCTTTAAGAAGAAGATGGACGTGGATGGTAATGTTACCATCTATAAAGCTCGACTTCTCGCTAAGGGTTATCGACAAGTTCAAGGGGTTGACTACAATGAGACTTTCTCTCCCGTAGCGAAGCTAAAGTCCGTCCGAATCATGTTAGCAATTGCCGCATACTATGATTATGAGATATGGCAAATGGACGTCAAAACGGCATTCCTTAACGGCCATCTTAAGGAAGAACTGTATATGATGCAGCCGGAAGGTTTTGTCGATCCTAAGAATGCTAACAAGGTATGCAAGCTCCAGCGCTCCATCTATGGGCTGGTGCAAGCATCTCAGAGTTGGAACATTCGCTTTAATGAAATGATCAAAGCATTTGGGTTTATGCAGACTTATGGAGAAGCCTGCGTTTACAAGAAAGTGAGTGGGATCTCTGTAGCATTTCTCATATTATATGTGGATGACATACTTTTGATGGGAAATGATATAGAACTTTTGGACAGCATTAAGGCCTACTTGAATAAGTGTTTTTCAATGAAGGACCTTGGAGAAGCTGCTTACATATTAGGCATCAAGATCTATAGAGATAGATCGAGACGCCTCATAGGTCTTTCACAAAGCACATACCTTGATAAGATATTGAAGAAGTTCAATATGGATCAGTCCAAGAAGGGGTTCTTGCCTGTGTTACAAGGTGTGAAATTGAGCTCGGCTCAATGTCCGACCACGGTAGAAGATAGAGAAAAGATGAGTGTCGTCCCCTATGCCTCGGCCATAGGGTCTATCATGTATGCCATGCTGTGTACCAGACCTGATGTAAACCTTGCCGTAAGTTTGGTAGAAGGTACCAAAGTAATCCCGACATGGAACACTGGACAGCGGTCAAGAATATCCTGAAATACCTGAAAAGGACTACGGATATGTTTCTCGTTTATGAAGGTGACGAAGAGCTCGTCGTAAAGGGTTACGTCGACGCTACCTTCGACACAGATCTGGATGACTCTAAGTCACAAACCGGATATGTGTTGTGACACCCCAAAATTTTGGCCTTGTTTTATTAAATTAAATTTTTTGCCAGGAATTAAAACATTTATTTTCTGGGCTCCCTTTTGATTTTTGAACCATTTTCTCCCTTGTTATTATGGAGTTTTTCCCCAAAGTGAAAACCTTTCAAATATGTTATTTGACTTATTTAACCTCTCAAGAAAAACTTTTCTTTTATCAGTATAACTAATTAACTAATTAAATTGCTTGATCTTTATTTTCTTGAAAAATGGTGTTTCAAGGTTATATGGCCATATTTGAACTACAACCATTTGATAAATTCACTTAAAATTCCAACCAAAATTTGGAGATGTCATGTGATGTTTTTAAATCACTTTTTACAAAAATATCTTTTATTCATGAAATATTTTGAGCTCTACACTCAATTTTTCTTCTCTGGTCCAGAGTGCAATTTGCACTACGACCCATTTAAATATTTCTTTCTGGCCTCCACCAAAATTATGGGATGTTGGTAGTAGCATATGATTCAACTTTATGCAAAAACCTAGTGCTGTTATTTGAAAATATTGAGTGAATCAACCTCTTTTCCATTCTGGTCCAGCCTTGTGATTTCTACTGCAACCCTATTTAATTTTGCTCCAATGATCTTGTGCTTTCTCCACTTGTAGATAGCCCTACCAAACCCCTAAATCCAGGAGCATGCACCCATTGGATTATTTTTGGTTCATGAAATAATGTCATTTATTTCCTGTCCAGAATTGAAATTCTGCAAAACTTGCACTAGAAAGTTTGTGCTTTTCACAAACTAACCTCATCACTCTCTCTTGCATCTATAGAGACCACCATCTGGAGTTTTTGGCCACTCCAAGACCTGCCTAAGTGCCCTTAGCATTTTGTCAAACACCCTGTGTGCATAACCAGATTTTGGCATGGATTCAAGTTTACATTGTGAACTTGGCCACCTGACCTAACCACCATGCCCATTCACCCTCTATCTACCCCTAACCTAGTCCTGTTTCTTCCCAGCCTCAACCGCGACCTCTAGTGTGCTCTGGCATTGTGTCGAGCACATCCCGTGCGTGCCCAGAGCGCGAGCAGAGCATGCGTTTGGCACGCGTTTTGCACGTGCCGCGCCCGAGCCGACGCGTCGCGCCCCTGGCCTTGCCACCACTGCAGAGCCATGCCACTCGCTCCCTTCTCACCGCAACGCGACAAGCCGCCCCTCGCCACGCCCCGGCAGGCCAAGAGCTAGCCGCCACGGCCGCCCGACAGCCCCTGCTCCATTCAGCGCCGCCCAAGCCACCTCCACTCGCCAGCTCGCCCTTGGAGCAGTAGCCGCTCGTCCGCTAGCTCCTGCCGCCATCCCCAGCCTTGCCATGATGCCCTGCAGCTACAGAATGGCGGTCGCCGGCGACCTTATCCGCGGCCGCCGCGGAACTGCCTTGGCTCGCCCATTTAAGGAGCCCCGAGCTCATCTCCGCACGCAGGCAGTCCCAAGCCACCTCCCGAGGACCCCCATTGGCAGCCAATCGACCCGGGGAGGCCTCCTTCCTCATCTCCGGCAACTCCTGCCGCCGCCACCGCCCCGGCCAATCCGACACCTCTAGTACCTCCCCCTCTTTGTTCCCTCCACCAAGAGCTTCCTCATCCTCCCGTGAACCATTCCCACTACTTGATTTTGATCGGGAACCACCGTAGCCCCAATCACACTCTGCTCCCGAAGCTCCCTCCACCGCGAGACTCACCGCCGACGACCCCGTCCACCCCCGAGACCGTAACACCCACCGGCGGGACCGCCTCGACCCCCTGAGCCCGTGGATGGCTTCGGTTTCTCGAACGGAGCCTCCAATCGCCGGCGGCGATCGCCGGAGCTCCGCCTCCGCTCGGGACAGAGAAAGAGGAGGGAGGAGACTGGTCAAACCTGACCGGTGGGCCAGGCGGGCCCACTGTCAGTGACCCACGCGCTGTCCACGCTGGAGTAAGTGGAGGCGTAATACTCGTAATACGTCTTCTCTGTTCGAAAACGTAATCTCTTTTGAAACGTTTTCTTTTCCTGATTTTATTAAAAACAGATTTTGACCACAGCTTTGACTGCCTATAACTTTTTAAGTATAACTCCAAATGAATTAATTCTTTTTCCTACATCTCTCAAATATTGTCTAGTTTATTTTAAGATTTATTTCAAAATCAAACAACTTTTTTGTACTGTTTTTGAAATATGTGTTATTTGCATATTTTTGGAAATAGGATTTTTGGGAAAGAAGGAAGCTTTCAAAAAATTTGGAGAACACCCCCACCTCTCCACACCATTAAAGGCAAGCATTCTGAACCCCGGAATAATATTTTTGGTGTGTTAGTTGACACGTTTATAACACCACCTTATATCGGAGAACTTGTTATTTCATGTGATATGATCATGAGCATGAATGCATATTAGTGATTTCCTTGCTGTTGGAAATGAATATACTTGTGATGGTAATCATCCTCATGTGCCTTGCATGCATGCCGGAAAGAAATCCGGGAAAGCCTCTGCCTTGGGCAGGAGTGAGCTTGTCGCCGGTCCCCGTCGGGACGGTTATGTCCGGTATGGCATGGTAAGGTATATTGAGTGGTGATTTTGTTGGTTGAAATATATTTGTTATACATGTCATGCAGGGAATTTATAAACCTCCTGAGTCGACCGTAGATCGAGTCTTGTTCCAGTAACCCCCATACTTGTTATGTACTACCACTTGTCCCTGCCGCAGGTAGGGTACGGTTCAGTAAGTCGTCAACCCCTTTCAAGCACACACCGTACAGAGAGGCCATGGTGGAAGATATCGGTTGTAGCCGGTAGGCAGGCCACCTGGTCTGGGGGCATGGGTGTTTCCGGTTGGGACCGAGAGGGGAGGCCACCCCTTAGAGCGTGCGATATAAATTTGATCCCATGCTACGCGAGGTTGTAGCCTCCCCACTGAGAGTTTTGCTTAACAAGTGTCGTGGGTGATTCCAGACACCGATGAGTTAAGCTGGTGTGTGCAAGTTAGGCGTGTTTTCAACTAAAAGTCCGTAGACGGAATTAGTCCCGATGGACTAAAGGAATCCGTTACTCGTGGGTAAAGAGTACACCCTCTGTAGAGATTAAAACCTATTCGAATAGCCGTGTCCATGGTTAAGGATTATAGTCTGGGATGGGTCAAGTATTGGTCTTAGTGTCGGTCTTCGGAGGAGATATTATTAAACAAAACTTGGATACCGACTGGTTACTTGTGAGGACCATGATTATTATTTTGTGATGGACTAACCCGTTGCATTATTTGTATTATTGAGTATCCCTGGGACGGTTCTACCTCCTGGATATTCATTGTGATTATTTTATTTAAAGCCCTTTATGTGGTGTCGCTCAGACGCCCGACTGTGGCATTCCTTTTAAAGCCCTTTATGTGGTGTCGCTCAGACGCCCGACTGTGGCATTCCTTTTAAAGCCCTTTATGTGGTGTCGCTCAGACGTCCGACTGTGGCATTCCTTTTAAAGCCCTTTATGTGGTGTCGCTCAGACGCCTGACTGTGGCATTCCTTTTAAAGCCCTTTATGTGGTGTCGCTCAGACGCCCGACTGTGGCATTCCTTTTAAAGCCCTTTATGTGGTGTCGCTCAGACGCCCGACTGTGGCATTTCTTTTAAAGCCCTTTATGTGGTGTCGCTCAGACGCCCGACTGCGGCATTTTATTCCCATTCTATTACTACTTATTCATGTTGCATGAAAATAACCTGCTTGCATGCATAAAAGATGTTTTATTTATGACTGACGATGTGATCATGGAATTTTTCAGTGCATGATTATCAATTATATTATACCTGTGTTCTTAATGTTTGCGAGTACATTCAAAGTACTCACTGGCTTGTCCCTGGCTATTGTCTTGGCCAGATATCTGCTTGGAGAGGAGCGTGGCGATGACAGCCTCGAGACCTAAGCAACGGTGATAGCAGCCTCGCGAAGATAGGAGTTAACCTGGTCAGCTGTTCCTGTGGGAAATGGAGTCCCATAGACACTGATGTCTCACAAACCGCTTCCGCCATCGACCACTAGAAACCCAATTGTTGTACTCACAGGCCAGAATGGTCTTGTACTACATATTTTGTATTTTATTTTTGCTTGGAATTTCTGTATCAAGTTGGAGCCTCATCAGCTAACAGTAATCCTGGGGCTGATGAGCACGACGGTCTTTTCTGGAAATTTATTACCCGGGAAAAACCGATCGTGACATGTGTATATTTTGAATGGTGGGGCAGTAAGCTGGTGCAGTTGCAAGCAAAGCGTCGTGGCGGGATCTACATATGAAGCGGGGTACATGGCAGCCTCGGAGGCAGCACATGAAGCAATATGGGTGAAGGAGTTCATCACCGACCTAGGAGTCATACCCAATGCGTCGGCGCTGATCACACTCTTCTGTGACAACACTGGAGCTATTGCCCTTGCCAAGGAGCCCAAGTTTCACAAGAAGAGCAGGCAGATCAAGCGTCGCTTCAACTCCATTCGTGAAAATGTTCAAGATGGAGACATAGATATTTGCAAAGTGCATACGGATCTGAATGTCGTAGATCCGTTGACTAAACCTCTTCCGCGAGCAAAACATGATCAACACCAGAACTCTATGGGTGTTCGATTCATCACAATGTAACTAGATTATTGACTCTAGTGCAAGTGGGAGACTGTTGGAAATATGCCCTAGAGGCAATAATAAAATGGTTATTATTATATTTCCTCGTTCATGATAATTGTCTTCTATTCATGCTATAATTGTGTTATCCGGAAATCGTAATACATGTGTGAATACATAGACCACACATGTCCCTAGTGAGCCTCTAGTTGGCTAGCTCGTTTATCAATAGATGGTCACGGTTTCCTGATCATGGACATTGGATGTCATTGATAACGGGATCACATCATTGGGAGAATGATGTGATGGACAAGACCCAATCCTAAGCATAGCACAAGATCGTGTAGTTCGTTTGCTAGAGCTTTTCCAATGTCAAGTATCATTTCCTTAGACCATGAGATCGTGTAACTCCCGGATGCCGTAGGAGTGCTTTGGGTGTACCAAACGTCATAACGTAACTGGGTGACTATAAAGGTATACTACAGGTATCTCCGAAAGTGTCTGTTGGGTTGACACGGATCGAGACTGGGATTTGTCACTCCGTATGACGGAGAGGTATCTCTGGCCCACTCGGTAATGCATCATCATAATGAGCTCAAAGTGACTAAGTGGTTGGTCACGGGATCATGCATTACGGTAAGAGTAAAGTGACTTGCCGGTAACGAGATTGAACGAGGTATTAGGGTACCGATGATCGAATCTCGGGCAAGTAACGTACCAATTGACAAAGGGAATTGTATACGGGATTACTTGAATCCTTGACATCATGGTTCATTCGATGATATCATCGTGGAACATGTGGGAGCCAACATAGGTATCCAGATCCCGCAGTTGGTTATTGACCGGAGAGTCGTCTCGGTCATGACTGCATGTCTCCCGAACCCGTAGGGTCTACACACTTAAGGTTCGGTGATGCTAGGGTTGTAGAGATACTAGTATGCGGTAACCCGAAAGTTGTTCGGAGTCCCGGATGAGATCCCGGACGTCACGAGGAGTTCGGAATGGTCCGCAGGTGAAGAATTATATATAGGAAGTCCAGTTTTGGCCATCGGGAAAGTTTCGGAGGTCACCGGTATTGTACCGGGACCACCGGAAGGGTCCTGGGGGTCCACCGGGTGGGGTCACCTATCCCGGAGGGCCCCATGGGCTGAAGTGGGGAAGGGAACCAGCCCCTGGTGGGCTGGTGCGCCCCCCTTGCCCGCCCTGCGCCTAGGGTTGGAAACCCTAGGGGTGGGGGCGCCCCACTTGGCTTGGGGGGCAAGCCACCCCCCTTGCCCCCCCCCCCCTTGAGATGTAATCTCTAGGGGGCCGGCGCCCCCCGGCCCCTGTATAAAGAGGGGGGAGGGAGGGCAGCCGCACCCAAGTCCCTGACGCCTCCCTCTCCCTCTGCAACACCTCTCCCTCTCGTAGAGCTTGGCGAAGCCCTGTCGAGATCGCCGCTACTTCCACCACCACGCCGTCGTGCTGCTGGATCTCCATCAACCTCTCCCTCCCCCTTGCTGGATCAAGAAGGAGGAGATGTCTTCCCAACCGTACGTGTGTTGAACGCGGAGGTGCCGTCCGTTCGGCACTAGGATCATCGGTGATTTGGATCACGACGAGTACGACTCCCTCAATCCCCGTTCTCTTGAACGCTTCCGCGTGATCTACATGGGTATGTAGATGCACTCCTCTATCTCGTTGCTAGATGACTCCATAGATTGATCTTGATGAAGCATAGAATTTTTTATTTTCTGCAACGTTCCCCAACAGCAATTAGGGAGAGAGATTCTTTTTTACTACCTTTCTATTGGGACTACATAGTACTTTTTATCTAAGGCAAGTAATGGATGGTGGAAGAGCACACACGAAAGACTAATTCATCTTATATAAAGAAACGGAGGGAATATTTGTTAAACAACATGTCTATCTCTATCTCTTTCTCTATTTCTACTACTTACTAGTTGAACGTCTGTGCGTTGCTACGGGCAAAAGCCGAATACCCATGCATTGCCACAGAATAATAAAAATATGAACACATTGATTAGATTATTATTCTAATTTAGAAATACAGGTTAAGCATGGTTACATCCGGTTTTCATCATGCGACGAAGAATATAGATTCTCTTCCACTTTTCTCCGCAATCTTCCTATCTCCTTAACCATCCAAATCGCTCGCCACCCAAGAACAAATAGCTGCATATAGATTGTCTATTTTTTAATAGTATTAGTACTCCCTCTAAAGAAATATAAGTGATCTAAACGGTCTTATATTTCTTAACGGAGCGAGTATCACTCAACTTTGCGCATCCACGCGTGTCACTATTACAAGGTACACAAAGATTGACATACACTATTACAAGGTACACAAAGATTGCCAAATTCATAAGCCTCTTATTTCAGCAATAATAGCACAATGGACGCAACCTTCAACAATAAGCTCATTGTGTATGGGAAAGGTTTCATTTATCTTGAATCAAAAGTTTTCAATAATAAGTTGGATATGTATCTAATGTTTCCGAAGCTCATTGTATATAGGAAAGGTTCCATTTATCTTGAATCAATATTTTTCAATAATAAGTTGGATATTTATCTAATGTTTCCGAAGCTGAGGGATATGTAAACAATTATTATCTTTATTACCAACACAATGGTCATGATCACGGTCGTGGTCGCGACAGCAGGCGTCGAGCTCTTCACGACACCACAACTCTCATTCCACGTCCCCACCAAGTTCAAAGAAGGTGCGACGGTGGCGAACCTGTCACCAGCCTTTAGGTCTGTCACCTTTCACACCGGCGACGGTGGCCAACCTCGCCCGGGGCTTCGACTACTTTAGCTACGCGATGGCGGATGCCTCGCTCTCCCTCGAAAACATCATGATGGCCACGGTCAACCTGCCCCGCCCGCCGGCATGGTCGCCATCGCACGCATCACCTTCCCATCCAGCCTGCGCTCGCCGACCGTCTCTCGCACGACCCGCTCCACAACTACCCGGCTCCTGCTTGCATGAAAACGCCATATATTTCATATTCACCAAGAAGCAACAGAAGTAAGATCACTAACTAAATCCTAATACGATGAACCATTTATGCCGAAATAGACACATAGCAACGAGAAGGGCGTTTTGGTGCCCGAGCCTAGCTGCACCTGATATCTGCACCTTCCATTCCACACTTGGGATCCGTGAAAAGAGGTCTGCCGTGTCAGACGCGGGTCATAGAAAATAGGCAGGGAGGTGAAATACGGTAGAAAACAGTGCGCTAGCAGTGGGCCAAGTGCGAACATTTGTGACGGAGCAGGCGCGGACGTGGACTGGTCCGTGGACCAGGACGTTAGAGTTTTTGGCGTTCCATGGATCAGGCCGGTGCCGGGAAACTGAGCCGTCCGTCTGACATGTTTGCCACACACGTGCGTCTCGGTCGTTCACCCCCGGCCGCCACCATCCGCTGTCCGCCACACCACGCTACGACGACCGGCAAGAGTATTTCTTGCGGTGGCGATGGCTCGTTGACAGCAACCGCTAGGTGAGCGACATGGAAGATGCTGGATTGGACTTCATCCTCGATGCCGTTGACAGTTAAGCGATTTTGGATCCGAGCAAATCTACGAGGGGAATAGCTTGTATGCCAAATGACTGTCAATGACCGCCACCATTGGCATTTTTTCTTGATAGGTTCCCCCTGCTTGAGGAATTCGTGGACAGCCACGAACGCCCAGATCCGGTTCCTCTGATTTTTGTTGGCGAGCGGCGGAGTAGGAGCGATGGCCCCTGCTGATTCCAATGCAGGCTCCGGTTGTGGTCAGCAGATCCATGGCGACGGCAGCGAAGCTGCGTGTGTTGGGGTCCGGCGACGCCCGGAGTCATCCCCGACGAGGTCTGCACAGTCCACTGACAGAGTCAATCCCCAGGCCCCTCTGGTTGGACAAAAAGGTAGGAAAACAAGATTTCACGGTTTTGGTAGGATTTTCCATTGTGTGCGTCCCTAGTTGGACATTGTGGATTTGTCAGAAGTTTTCAGACATGATATAGGCTATTGTAGATGTGATGTAGGCAACGAACACTTTGAAACATGAAATTTCATCGATTCAGCACGTTTTTTGCAACCCCCGAGAAAATTTTATTGCATTACTGAATGAATAGTAACAACCTGCTCATATTAGTTATTTGATGTGGACTAACTGCTTTTTTTTGAAACGTCTAACTGCTTTTTTTTTTGCCAAAGCAGTGCATCAATCACTACGCAAAGCAACATCCGTGAGATGAGAGTCATCTGTTTGATACGGCAAAAAGTCGATCAAGCTTGGAAACATAATAATTGTACGTCAGCATTGTTGATTAGTGTCGTTTTTTGACTCGTTTTTTGACTTATAAATATTCAGAGTGCATGTTGTATTGTTTAGATCTTCTTTCTTCTAAATTATCAACTTCTAGCAAGCTTCTCATATGATGTTTGGTTGATTTGGTGCACGGATGTATGAATTTTATAGCAAATTTGTTGTGTGTGATGTTTGGTTGATTTCGTACAAAGGCCAACAATATATAAGGTTTGGTTGATTTGGTGCTGCAGTGTACAAAGGACAACGATGGAAGGTTTGTCCAAACAGGCTTAGAGGTACTGAGGTAGAGGGGGGCACCCAATTTCGGCATTGCCGTTACATATAAGGGTGTGACATGCATCCTTGTAGTCGTGGCTTCTTGGGAGGCATCAGTCAAGAAGTGTTTATAAGATGGAGAGCCAAATTTTATAGTAATTGAAGAAAGGAATGACACCCAGTTTTGGTGTCAAACAAATTATCAGTTGATTATGTTGGTTGTTGTTCCTTAGATATAACTATGTCGTCTGAAAGGCATGTGGTGGTTCATGGTTTAGATTCTAGACCCCTACAAAATCCTCGGTATGATGCACTAATTTCCTAATTGGTATTTGTGCAATACTGTTTCTATGTGATTCTATGAAAGATTGTTGATGTCGATACAAGTAACTAGAAGAAGTATGGACACTTGATGAGCAAGGCAATATAAGGATTCTATGGTATAATTTGTAATACAGCAATAACAAATTTGTGTAGAATTACAGAGACGGGTCGATGCAAATGTGGCAAATTGATGTTGGTTTTTCCTCTTAGGTTCTTGCAAGTATCACATTTTTTTTTGCAGGCATTAATTGTGGGCATGTTTCTTATAAACTTTCATACTTCAAATCCAGTACTTAATAATTATCGTCAAAGTGTTGTTCCGTGTTGTGTTCCTGGACTTTGTGTGGTACGAGCCGCTGATTCTTTTGGATTTAGTTTGGCCGTGCCTGCAGAAATTTTGGTATGTTTAGTACTTTATTTATGTTTCTCGAGCGGCATTGGAATGATTCTCAGACTACTTTTTCCTGTGATCTTCAGCGATGATGGAAACTAGAGTGCAGCTTAATTTGTCTATATATTCTTGGACTGGAGAAGGTATGTCAAACATATATTTGACCATTCCAACGTTTGGCACTTAAACCATGTGCTTTTACATGCAGATCTTGCTGGTGTTGTATCATGCATTTATGTGCTTTAGTTTTCTTTTCTGCAAATAAGAAAACATATGTTAGTTCATCTGAGCTCATGTGGTAGTTCCCAAGATCTCCAAGATTAAGAAATCAAAAGATGAATATTATACAAAGGTGTTCACGGTAGAACCCCCTGAATTTGTTGATAAGATATTATCTATTAGAAATAAGTAAGATAATTCTCCACCTCATAACTTCATGAACTCAGAAGCTGGGAAACCGGTCATAAAGCGAGGCTTTCATATTTTGATTCGTTCATTTTCCCATGGGTTATAAGTTAATGGTTCATTGAGTTCATGCATGAGCTGCTATGTTGCATCAGCTGTGGGTTTACAATTTGCAAATGACACTGACAAAGATATGACGCAATTCAGGTGATGACCAAACAAGAGGCTGTTGATGAGATCACTACTTTTGGAGGTGGTAATCAGCAAAGTTTATCCGGGCACCATGCACTGGTGGTGCAAATGGCATGTGGTGAAGAAAGCGAAGGAGACATTGGGCCCTCTGTACACGAAGAAGAGTGAGTTCCAGGCTGAGTTCCATGAGGTTGTGAACCACATTCTAACTGAAGATGAGTTTGAGACGGCGTGGGCTATGCTGTTAGATAAGTACAATATGAGAAAGCACCCCTACATGACCCAAATATACGAAATCAGAAAAAGTGGGCAAAACCGTATTTCAAGGGTGTTTTCTGCGCCAAGATGACGAGCACACAATGCAGTGAAAGCGTTTCCCCATGTATGACAGGGACAGATCGAGCATTTGCAGAAGAAGATTGCTTACGAGATAATGACAATGAAAGGGAACAAAGGAGCTATCCCAGAGTTCCTGTACGACGCGATCGTTGACTGAAGTGGAAGATAGCAGTACTTTCAGTCTTCGTGCAGCCTGGCCGTATCTTTTGGCTGTATGTGTGCTAGGCAGTTAGATTAACCCGACTAAGTAGTTGGGCCATTTTGCGGCACAATCCCCTACCATCTTGTATTTTGGGAAAACTATAGTCATGTAATATTTTCCCAGGTGGGAACCTAATCAGATTAAGTGAAAACTGGTTATGTTGTGAGACGAAATGACCATGTGTCTACATTTGCTGGGGTTTCATCTATTTCTGGTGATTTAATCCAGTTGCTTTACCTACATGACGTGGGCGACCGTGTTCATACAGCAAAACAAACCTTCTGGAGAGCCCCAAAAATTGCAGGTAGGATGGGTGATGTTGGCAAATTTTTGTGTGCCTAGCAAACAGTTTAGATCTTCCATCAGGAGGAACAAAAAAATGGTGGTTATGTCTGAACTGACAAGGGTTTATGTAATTCCGAAGGTATTGCTCTGTTTATTCAACTGACCAAGTTTGCAAATGTGAGGGTTAGGAGGACGTTAGTTGATAACTGAATTTCAAGATGTACTACGAATACGGGTGGATGGCCTTGGCCTGGGAGAGGTGGTGTTCTACCATGAAGAATGTCTATAACAATCAATCCTGTATTACTCAGATGCGAGTGTTGACTTAAGGATGAAGCTACATAGTACACTACGAGTAGTATGGTACTAACAAAAATCAGCGTGACTGACTTCATGGAGATAGATGTAGAAAATATGACTGGCATAGAATTGCAGGAGTTGGCAAAAAATAAGCAAAGATAGCATATGCAAGCATAAAATTCGCTAGATGTTGTTCCTGCTGTAATTGATAAATTCCTTACATGACACCAAACTGATCAAGATAGAATCTGAAGTACATGATGGAACCAAAGAAGGTGATTAGCAGCGAGAGGGTGTGCTGCACGTCTACGGTACAAACAATATTTTAGCGGACCTATAAACGGACTGGATTAAACCGAAGCATGACTCTGTGAGTGTTAGTTGGGGGGAGGAGCTATCCGCCCAGCATGGTTGCCTGATGGTCGTGGTTTGCGCTGGGAGCACCGAAGAAATGCGCGCCTTGGTGCCCGCCGGCTTGCTGCTGAGCACGAGCTATCTGCAAAGGGCTCATCCTTCGTACATATGCCTGCTGGAAGTCGAAGAAAAGACACTGTCGTGCCTGCGAATGCAGATCGATAATTCGGACAGAGAGCTTAGTTCGTAGAGGCGATCTGGGCTCTGAAAATCAGTTAGAAGCTACAAAAAAAATTCAGATCTACTTGCGTCATACCGGCTGCACTTGTAGAACCGGGGTCCAGAGTAGTCGCCCGTCCATGCAACATTAGTTTTGACCTCTGCATCACAAAATGGACACTGGATCAGAGGAAGGAGAAAGTCTACGGAAAGAGGAGGGAGGAGGAAGAAGCGGCGGACATGGCGGCAGAGATGCAAGCGGGTTAGCACTACAGCGATGAGGATATTTTTTCTTTTGGCACAGTTGGGTGTGGGGCGGATGGCTGCGAGCCTCGCGTCTGTTTGCCGTGTGTGTATCCGGCGGCATGCACGGCTCAGGCCAGCTCAAAAAAAAGAGTGAGCCGTCGAGCGGCTACCTGTTCCGCGCGTACACTGCACCGCGCCGTCGCATTCATTGCACGCGTGGACTGGTCTAAATATGGTGATATACAGTCAGGAAATACATTAAGGTGCACAGATCCATATGCCAGCTTGCGGTGTGGATTTCAGGAGCATATGAGCCCGAGCTCAGAATCGAATATTCGCATAGCAATTCATATGTTAAAGTTGAATCTAGCAATATAGCACACTAGGCACTGGAGTAAACCCCGGATTAAACAATGTCATAGATAGTGTTTACCTGAACGCTGACAGAGGTATACCAAGTAACAAAGCTAGTTAGAGCCAAAGCTCAATGCCTCCAAGCCAAAGTTTAAGTCCTAACAGGAAATCTCTCCAAATTAAGCTAGCTACGGTCAAACTTTGGAACCTAAAAAATGGAGGGGATAACGAAATCATGAAAGGCAAGATAAAGAAAGTCATATAGGAAAAAATTATCTCACTGCTCCAAACATATACAGTACTACTAAGAAATCTCCTTATTAGTTATTCTATAGAATTAACCCACTGATGAGATAAGATACTAAATATAGTTATTTATTACAACAATCTCTGTAGATTAGTATTACAACAAATTTTGCCGAGAAACATACACATCGAGAGTTGAAGTGGTTTTATTTCAGAGAACTAACTGAACAAAGAAACTACAATTAATAAAGTAGCACATATTTCGTGATGTAATTTGTAGCAGTCAGGTCCATTGATGTTATTGCATCAAGAAAGTGGTGCAATCGATTCTTACCACATGAATACAAATTACCTGAAGCCCGCCGATCAAATCGAGTATGATACACATTAAGAGAACTAATGTGTGAGCCAAGGAAGCAGCATCAAGGACACGCAAGGAAGTCACTTGTCAGTACATTCCCCTAGTCTCACCAATTATACACTGCATGCTTATACACTCTGTTTTTGCGTCCTATATTATGTTTGATACCTCAATTGATCATGAATTACACCAGATAGAATATCAATTCTTTTGGAAAGGTAGCCATCCATATAAAAGAAATGATGTTTAAATACTTCTGAAAGCCATTACTTAAGTTTGCATAAGCAATCGAAAAAATGATCTATGATTTCCATGTGCTCTAGATTGTAGGTTTACCACAGGTGCAACATGAGAAATTGAATTGCTTTGAAGAATGTAAAGATAGCAAATGAAGAAAAAATTGAACTATGCACCATTGAAAGAAAAATTAGGAAGTCATTCAACATCTATTCACAGAAGAAGAAAAAAGGTCGGTCGATTTGCAAAGCACATATATGCATGGATATGTCACAAGTTATATGTTTGTATTAAGGTTACAGAATGGTGATCAATTCTCAGGATAAAACTAAAGATACATTTATTACGTACTAAAAGGCACCAGGTAGCATATTAGGTCATCAGATAATCTTCTGGACCGAGTTCCTACTTCCTATTGCTTCACTGATTTCTTGTAGTTGCTAGAAAAATAAGATTTCTGTGTCAAACAGAAGCATCCTTCCGCCGGCCACTGCCATGCCACCGACAATGTGTGAATATTATGTGAGCAGGTACAACCTTTTTTTAACGATGAGGCGATGAGTAGCTACAACCTTCCTGGTCATCTCATTCTTCCAAAGAAAATAGGAACATAAATTCATGCATTTCAACCCAGCCCCTTCTTCACATACACTTCGAGTTTAAACTTAAATACTGTTTTTTCGATGAAGGGCGCTTCATTACTTAAAAGGCTTGAGCATTACACCCGGCCTCTGCATAAATAAAAATACTAATAGCAACAAAAAAACTCAATAAGAAAACTCCGACAATATGGACCAAGATTGACTTGGTAGTAGACCAAATCACACGCGTCCAATCTTTGCTCAATGAGAACAGAGGAAGAAGTCTGTAACTTTCGTACACCGCACTGATCATTGCATGACATCAATATTTCTCTTTACAGAACTAAATTTGGACAACCATGTAAGCTCTAAATATTGTTGTAGATTAAAAGGACAAAAGATAAAGAAATAGAAAATCTTACCATCAGTACTCAATAATGGTTGCACGCGATATTGGCGGCGGCGTGGTACCCGGCCTTCAAACCTAATGTATCAAATGGGCGGAATCTCTGTCAGGATAACAGAGGTACCTCTTATAAAGAAAATTATGTACAATACTAACTCTCAATAAAATCGGTTA
This sequence comes from Triticum timopheevii, assembly GCA_963921465.1. Taxonomy (NCBI): domain Eukaryota; kingdom Viridiplantae; phylum Streptophyta; class Magnoliopsida; order Poales; family Poaceae; genus Triticum; species Triticum timopheevii. The sequence goes on along the minus strand of OY997270.1, from coordinate 62,445,752 downwards.
CCAATTTGTATCGCTCCATCAACAACCTGACATTACCATGTTCACCGTGATGCTTCGGTGCACCATCGTGCACTTGTCCTTGCTGTCGTAGCAGGTCTGGGAGATTCAAAAGGAGTTGCCACAATAGATAACTTCAGCGTTAGTCACACATGCTCAGAGTTCAGAAACTGCTTTCGTAGATAAGTTCAGAGGGCCGTTGAACTTGGCATGATTAAACTACAAAAAGTAAACAATGTAAATTAATTAGTTCACCTTTGGAGGAGTGATTCTGCTTCATGGTGAACAATGCGTTCACCTCCGTCACTTTGAGCTGAAGAGCAGAGAACTTATCTGTCATCTTGTTTATGTTAGTCCATACATGTCCTCCTGCATGAGGCTCAAGCGGGTCCTGGCGATGGCCACCTCCCTGTTGATCTCCGTGTACCAGCACTGCAACTTCAGCAGTAGTGACAGCCGGACAGACCCACATTCGGCGACACTCTCCATAACGTCCTCCACCAGCCTTTTAGAGTTCAATTTCAGTATGAGTGAGTACATGCCCGAATTCTAAACACCAATACACACCACGTGACTGAACCGGACAATATATTTCTTACTCTCGGAGACTACACATACATAATGCTAAGATGTAGGCTATATAGATAGAAATCTAAAGCATCAAAATTGTGTACCTCGGCAGCTTGGGAGCCCTGGGAATCACCCTGCGAAGGAAACCCCAAATGAAAAAAGCTACTTAGTGCATCTACGCTAGTCAAGCAGAGCACATGTGAAACAAGGAGAGGAGAACTCTGCAGAAGGAGAAGCTGTATACCAATGTACCCGACGACACGGCGACCGCCATGGAGCACCTTCCACTGCTGCATGTGCTCGTCTGCGCACATCTTCACCAGTGCCTCGTGCCCGGCATTGTTGCTGTAGAACACACGCTGCAGTGTGTCAAGGAACCTGAACGTCAGCAGAAAATTGTGATTTTTCTCTACAACTTGATTCAATCACACAACTTCTTATATGGTAGATGATATCAATCATTGTCCATATGTTAGTTTTTGGATCGAAGTTGACAAGAATACAAAATAACTCATTGAAGAAAAGAACAAAACTAAAAGGACATGTATCAAGCGAATTAAAATCAATTAGTTTTAGGGGTTATGCACAAACCTCCAGTCTAGCCCGGCTGCCCGCTTCAGGCGCTTGTTCTAGTTCCCGTATACTGTCGTTGAGAAAAGCTACAGTTCCATTTTTTAAGATGGCATTCCATATTGAGATGATGTACTGAATGATTCTTCGACATCTGAAAATAGTTTTCGCTATACCATAAAAGCACATCATTTCATTAGGAGCAAACAGTTAGTTTTTCTTGTAGCATAAAGCACAACATTTCATCATGATTCAGACTAATCCTCGGACTGTATGAATTAAAGCTAATTAGCATTACCTTAGCATACCAAGTGTACCCATAAAAAAGCAAATGAAGTGGAAAATAAAGAGTCACTGCTCCATGCATACACATTGTTGGATCTGATCTGTACAAAAAGTACACCACCAGGCCATCAGGGCTTTATAAAAAGACCAAAACACATGAGTACATATTTTCTCTAGAAAACATCATGAGTCAAATTGAATGTTGCACAAAAATTTCAGAACATGATCTCCCAACAGTATTGACAAAAAAATTACATTTATACTGTTACATCAACAGGAAATTCAAATGCACGCATCTATAGATGTACATAGAAGCGGTTGTGGAGCTAGACAAGCTTTTTTTGTATTGCTTGTTTCGAGGTTTCCATGCCTATGTGGCAATCCTTCCATCAATGGCGACAGTAGACCCTACTCGAGGAAGCAACATCTTTCTTCAATTTAAGAAAAACAATACAAAGAGTCATACCATTTCGAGATGCAACAGTATTGTCTAATACCTCAAGCAAGCAGTTCACCATGCCCTGCGCATCCTTGTTTGAGCACTCCCTCGCATAGTTGTTTCACTTGAAAATACCGCCTATTCCTTTCCATTTGTCCTTCTTATCACCAAGAAATAAAACAATATGGATAGGTTGTGTACCATTAAATTCCTGATCATTGTACAGGTAGTAGGCCAGATTAAGATGTTAGTTCTAGGTTGCAGACTTAGAGTAGATAGATTCAGTTGCATAATTTGAGAAGGTACTCAAACTTGCAACCCGTGATCTGCGATAGACACGACGATAACAATAGTAATAGTAAGCACGTCGATCATGAGCAGCTACTTGATAGGATGGACAGTACAATAACAAATAAGAGGACATTCCAAAATATAAATACTGGAAAGATGAATTTTCCGTACACCATTCCGTAATTAGAAGAAAATAAAATAACCTCTTCCTTTGTCCTCTTCCTTTAATCTCTTCCTATGCATGTTTTCTTTCTAGTCAGTGTCTTTCCAACTGATGTAGTTTATTCAATAGCCACTAATTGGTACTTCTGCATCCATTTACAGATTGAAACAGAACACTTGCAAGAGGGACGACAATTCCATATGCTCCAGCGGGCGGTACTAATTATTTCCATCAAGAAGGAGAGTTGCAAATGCCGCTTTGATACAACTAATGTCTACAAGCATAGATAACTGAAATTAGAAATCAACATTGCCTTGTTACATGCTAAACAGGATACAACCTGTGATCTTGGGGAAAATGGATATGATTTTGTAGTACCATTTGCAATATCAATTTGAGACCATATGCTTTCGGTAGAAAAATTTGTTATGATCAAGACATAAAGTAATAACCGGACGACTTATTAAGTGTGAGCTAAAGCTCATTTATGATAGGACGCTACTCATTTTGAACTTTGAAGAGCAAACATTTCCCTTAACATCACAAACCTTAGAGCAAGTCTTGGATTCCCTTTGGCCAGAGACTGTAATGCAGGGAGCAATAACCTAACGTCTTGTCACCCTAGGCCAATGTTGTGAGCAATCACCTATATCCACAACCATTTATGTGATGTTTAGTTACCCCGGCTAATTCACAGAAGATTTGGCACTGGTTTGATTTTAGTTTTGAATTTAGAACGGTGGCAAATAAATGAAAAACAGAGAAGAAAAGAAAAAGAAAGAAAACCAAAAAACATACCTGAAGCCAAGCCAGCCCACAGCCAGGTCTTCTTGAACGTCTGCCTGTAGGCAGAGGCGTGTCGCGCGGGCTCACCCTGCTGCCACCTCCTGCTTAGTGCTGTCCCCCACATCCTCGTCCCAATCCGCTCGCCTGGGAGATGCCCTGCACCCCCTCGCACTTTCCTGTTGCTCTGGAGCTCTCTCCATCTCCTCTAGCGCTCGATCTCAAGCTCTCCCGAGTGCACAACCGTAGCCGCCGTTGATCATCCGTGTGACCACCGCCGAAGAATCGCCGCGCCTTCGTGTCCACAAGCATCACAAGGCCTCGCAGCATCTCTCCGCAGAAGCATTCGAGCAAAAGAGCGCCGAGATGACGCCATCGACCACAACTTTGCCCCTCTGCCCGACGATCGCCTCTGACTGATTCGGCCGCTGCAGAGCCTCCACTAGCCCGATGAGCGCCTCTACAGATTCCCTGTTAGGTCCTCTTCGATTCCAACATAGCCATCTGCTCAATTACGTCCTCTAGTCGCGTCCCTCGCAAGTCCGATCGCCATGGTCCCTATCACAAAATCTGAATAAAATCTGAATACACTACGATGGAGGTGCACAGGAGGACATGCGGTGGGAGGTACGTGGCAAAGAGGTGGTGATTAAGAAGAATAGGAGACTTACCATGGAGGAAGGAGTGGATGATGGAGGGCAAACGCCGGATGGAGCGCGGCCAGCACGAAACAGTCTAGGAGTGGATTATGAAGGACAAGGGCTCGTCCATCCTCTGACCCGCGCGCACCAACCGCATCTCTCGCCATTGGATCAGACCGGGGGGAGGGGTGGAGAGGGCCGGATCCAGTAGCAAGGACCGGATCGGCAGCATGGCGGCTTCAGCCACCTCTCTTGAATGCCATAGAATGAATCCCCGCCATGGAGGCAGAGCCGTGCGGGGTTGGCAATGAGGAGTGAAGAGGAGGAGAGAGATCAACAGACCTGAGGCAGTGTGTGATGGCGGCGACCTGGACGAGGAGGTGTGTGACGGCAGCGACCTCATTCCCCGGTGGCGGCGGCTCCTCTCGAGGCTGCACTACAAAAAAAAGACACATCCGTGACATTTTGGGCCGAACAAAATTTTTTCTGTCATACTTATGACACTTCTATGATGATAATTGTGACAAAATCCGATATCATCATAGATGTGGTGGGCTCCTACTTCTATGACAAAAAATCATGACAGAAAATGGGCTTTTCGTCCTGGGCGGGACGGAGACGCAGCTGCATGACATTCTTTGGGCCGTCCATGACAGAAAAACCGTGGTAGAAGCGAGGACGAGGAAAATTTTGGGGAGTTCCCGGTTACAGTGGGTGGTCGGGGGCCGTGCGATGCACGTTTCTCTCGTACACGTACGCGTGTGTGTGCGAGGCGTTCGCTCTAACTGAACCCGAGTGAGCTGTTGGGCTCTAACTGAAGCCGAGCGATTGCACTGCAGGCTACACATCACTGAAACCAAACGATCGATCGATGGATGTTAACTGAACCCGATCGAGCGATTTCTTCGGTACTGCTGCTAACTGAAGCCGATCGATTGGATGAACAGTGAGCATTGCCGGGGGGGGGGGGGGGGGGTTGGATGAACAGTGAGCGGTGGGGGTGGATGAACAGGACGACCCCGTGGAGGGCTGGATGAACAGTAGACGATGGAGGGGTGCCCGTGGAGGGGTGGTTGAACAGTAGCCGGTGGAGTAGCGCGTGGTGGAGGCTGGATGAACAGGAGCCCGTGGAGGCTGGAGGAGGTCGACGGTAGCCCGTGTAGGCTGGAGGAGGTCGACGGTGGAGATGAACAGTATCCCGTGGAGTCCTGTTTTGCGGTACGCCACACCCCTCCGGATGAACAGGCCCCCGGTTCGACTGTAGCGCTCCAACACAAGTCTGTTTTGTCCATTTTGCGGTACGCCACACCCCTCCCGATCAACAGGACCCCCGTTTCGACCGTAGGAGGTCCGTTTCCTCCGTTTTGCGGTACGCCAAACCCCTCCCGATGAACAGGATCCCGTTTCGAACGTGGCCGGTCGAACACAAGGCCGTTTCCTCCGTTCTGCGGTACGCCAGGCCTCGTTTCCATTGCCTATTCCGTCCAAGCCCTCCCGATGAACATGAAGACGCATTCCGTTCCGACCCAGCCGGTTGGCTCCCCATGAACACGACGACGACACTATTTCTCCGTTCCGACCCAGCCATGTACACGAGCCCTGGCCGTACGTATGCCTGAGTAGGCGTTCGTGACCCCGCCCGTATGTACACATACGTGGCCGTATTTTCTTTCTTGCACATTGGCCGCTGTACGTACTTGTAAATGCTACGTGCGCGCCTCTATTACGACACGTATGCGCCTCTACTACGACATGTGCGCACCTCTACTACGACACGGTTAAAAAGTATATGAAATTTTGGATATTTCGGTGCGGTCAACTCTTTTTAATTCAGAAATATCGATTCACATTCAAACTATTTTGAAAAATAATTTATATAAATATAAAATCCAAATAATTGTCCACGCATAAAAATCAATGGAATTTAAAATCTTCTAATAAAAAAAAATTAAAACTAATTCCCGGTTTGATGTGTTTTAAAAATGTACAGCCCATTTCTGGGCAAACCGAATGAAACTCTCCTCGTCTTGAAAGATTTGCAGCCCAGTAGCGCCGATAAAGCAAGTAGGCCTTGTTTGGGTATTTCTTTTAAAAAATAGAACTGGGGTAGCCATTTCAAGGAAAAAACACAACTGGGCTCATGATGTGGTAAACATAAATAAAACCCTGGCTGGACGGGCCACATCCCCCGCACAGCCCCATTGTTACTCTGATCCGTTGCTAAAACTAGTATAAATAACAACTGCTTGTTCCTCAAAAAAACACTGCGCGACCTGCTGGGTCCCTAGAGTCAGCCGCTCGTAGTGTAATTCTCTCGTTTATTGACTACGTTGACAATGGCGTGAGCCCTAGATGTTCAACCATTAGGAGGAACCATATTTTTGGGCTTGTAATATAGAGGCACTTGTTTGCATACTGCCATGACGCTGGTGGGTCCCTACTATCATCCTCTCCATATACAGTCATCTCCTTATTCCTCTCGGTTGTTGACGACGTTGACAATGCAAGAGGGCGGTGCACCGCGCACGGCGAGTGAACCAAGGCCGCAAGGCGGAGGACGACGACGAGGCCTCGGACGAAACGAACAGGAGCCGTGGAAGATGTGTCGGTCCAGTCGTAGGCGAAGGGGAGTACGCGGGTTGACTGGTTCGGGCGCGGGTGCATGTTGGGGCTGACGTCGCCGGAGAATAACAACACGTGTGGGGGAATAGAGGGAGGGACTGTCCAACGTTGGAGGGTACGTACGGTAGGGCGGCGGAGGCGCAGCCTGCGATGGGAGGCGGGAGCAGGCGGAGCCAACGGGGTGGTTTGGTTTGGGCGGCTGGAGGAAGAAGAAGACAAGAGATAGAAGATACACGACAGATGTTGGATGTCAATCCAACGGCTGGTAGGCAGAATCGTTTGTTGACTGGCTAGTAAGTCAACACCACCTTGGATAGGCTATTTCCTCGCAGGTCCCAAATGTCAGAATCCAAATCTGTCACGGTCATGCAGCCTTTCCTATGAAAATTTACAGCCCATTTGATGTGCTAGTTTGAAATAAGTTTGTGGGTGCTGGTGGGGGCTAATCACTTGGCTTCTGTAATGCACAGTGAGCTCAAGAAGCCGGCGAGAGTGATGTTATTTCCCTTGGTTGGGATTTGTTATAATATTTCACTCTAAATTAAATGAATGGCAAGCCATTTGCCTTGTTTCAAAGAAAATATGATATTCACAGCCGAGTAGAAAAGGGCAGGTCTAACTCCAGCTTACAAACTGTACAAAAGCACGAGGGTTAATTGTTCATCAGGCTTACAAAAAAACCAGGTTGAAAAGGGCAAAAACATCTAACTCCAGCACTATTTTCGGCAGTCACAGTCAAATGGATCGGTCAGGTCCATACAATGAACATCCTGGGTCGTAAAATTTACTGGATTATGACCACAATATGTTGTAAATAGAAGCCCGACACGTTCAGAAGCTCTTTTACTCACCTGAAACTCCTTTTTTTTGCTCTTCGACATATCCATCCGTCAAAACCATGCTGCTGATAAACTTAAGCCTGATGGACAATAGTAACCTCGCATTCAGCAGGAAGAATGTGATAAATCTAGTGTTTGCACGGTTGGCTACATATCGTTCTAGCGTTATTGTCTTTAAAATCTCGTGAGAAGTGAGAAAATCCCGATGCTTACGAATCCACCAGTTGGTTAGTAACTTTCTTACCCCGTCCTGTTGCCTAAATAGACATGAAGATTGAAAACAATTAAGGTCTAAAAGAAGAGTGTCGAAAGAGCAACAGCTGAACGGTTAATTCTAGTACACTATATGCGGGCTTCCAATGTGCGTGAAATTATCACCTTTATATACAACTTCTACAGACATGGAAAGCTTTTTAGCAAGCCAATAATCTTGTTCAGATCAAAACTATTCATTTGGATATATAAGATCTTGACAGAATCCAACACCATTGATAGGCCATCCATGAAGAAACTCTTCATTGAGCATAAAACATGATATTAGTACAAAATGTGTACTCCAAGATGATATATAACTTATGCGCAGAAATTTAAAATGGAGCTTATGGTTACAAGTAGATGATAATATAAAGTACCTGAAGAACTGTGGAGCCAAACACCATATTGAAATGAGCACAGAGATCATGTATTACACCCAAGGTCTCCAGTTTAGGCGCAGAGAGGACGGTTATTTGCAACGGTGAATAACTAGAATCAAGGATCAACCTTTGAAGTGAAGGGGCATCTTGGATGATGATCTGCCTTCCGTCAAAAGGAATTCCAATTCTTACAAGGTTAGGCGACTTTATTTGGAGATAACCGATTCTAACTGTGAAAACAAGCACCAAGCACTCCAGGGCAGGGCAACTGGAGTGGATGATGTTGTGCAATGAGGCCTTCGATATATGAACCTGCACAAGTGAAAGTTTCTTGAGAAATGGGAGTTGAAGGTTTAGTACCATATTGTCTGGTAGGTATCACAGCGCAAAGGTGGCGGTGTGGAGAGAGGAGGAAAACCGCGAGATGGACATCGGTGCTGAGGGCACAAGTTCATGGCGTTCGGTATGTGGTATGTGATTTCCAGGGGAATAGTAGAACTCAAGCAGCTGTAGTTCTATGTATTTAGGGGATTTTAGCCAGGGTTCCACCGTGCAGGGCATGGTATGCTTGCTCAGGTAGCATGACAGGATGTAGAGGCTTTGAACGGAGCCCTGGTGGGAGGAGATGATGGCTCTGGGGATTTCAAAATCATTGAAGAGAGATAGCTGATGACAGTCGAGATTAAGGGGCACGTCGCACCATAGAGGGCGCCACCGAATTGAGAGGACTTGGGTGCGGCAGCAATCCTTGGTGGGGAGAAATGAGATGATCTCCCCAAGGATGGCGTCCGGGAGATCGTTGATGCGGTCCACCTGAGATTCTACGGGTTCCTGGGATTCGGTGGGGGCGGGGTCGCCACTTCTCCTCGCACTGCCGGGTGCGGGATCTACAACAGGCGTCGTCGCTGGCGGGAGCCTCATCTTCTTGGCGCTGGGGTCAGCCGACTCCATTTTCCTCGAGGGCGTCGCGTCGCGCTCACGGATTTGAGCAGAGTAACGAATGACGAGCCTAGTTGTAGTGCGAGTGAAGAAGAAGGGGAGCTGGGGGTTTTCTGTAGGAGTGAGGAAGAAGGGGAGCTGGGGTTTTCTTTAGGAGTGAGGTGAGGAATTTGGGGGTACGAGTGGAGCGAGCTGACGTGAGGTGGGTGGGAGCGAGGAGGAAGAAGAGCACCCAGGTTTTTTTGGGGGGGGGGGGCGGTGTGCTGGGTGTGGGTAGCACTTATCATTCAGTAAATATATGGGCTTTTGAATTGATTTTACTATTTACTAGTGTGGATGGGCTGTTTTGTCTTGGGCCCAGAGAAACAATTACTACTAGTACAGTGGAGACACTCTACAACTACCCAGAAAAATAATTACTACTAGTACAGTGGAGACACTCTACCGCTTCTGGCTCCTCCTAGGTCATTGAAATGTCTCCCTCTACTGAATGCCGTTATACTTTTGTTCACCGACATGCGGGCCATGCAGCGCATGGGCCCAAATGCCATCCACCAAATTAGAAGGCAGTATGTAGGCGGAGAGTCACCCCGGTCATAGCGCGGCAGTAACGAGCCGTCGTATCACAAAACCTCACCTTCCCGCAGTCTAAGTTTGACGAACGAACCAACCATCATTTCACTCTTCGCTGAATCCCCTTCTCCCTCACCGTCTTCAAGAAAGGCAACACTCGCATCTGCCATTGTTCTTCTCTCCCAACGAAGGGAAGGTAAGTGGATCCGTGGCATTGGTATATTTTCATTCAGAGAAAAAAAAAGAACTTTTGCAAAGCAGTAACCGATCCTCACTCTCTTTTTTGTTTCATTGTCATTGCGATTGTGTTTTCCTTCAGTGGTCTCCTAGTATTCGTCAGTTTCATGATGGAACAAGGAGAACCAGGCAAAGATCTGTCGATATTGGAGCAGACGCGGGAGGCTGATCCCCACGAGACAGAGAGCTCCGAGAAGATGGAGGCAGCCACCGAGCCGACCCCAGATACGCTCACGGCCACAACTGAGATGGTCAACGCCCCGTTTGAGGTTACAGCCCCCGTGGTACTGCAGGAATAGTTTCCCCCCTTCGAGGATATGTCCCCCCCCCTGCTGAGCTGCCCAAGGTGATTTTCTTCTTTGCCGATCTCGATTGTGGTTTTTCATCTAAGTATGTGGTGATTAATAATGCAAAATTTTATTAGCTTCGATGCCATGCTATACATAGTGGTTTAAATAACTTGTGTTTCTTATACTGAAAAGTAATTCAGAATTTGTTTCTGTTTCAATTAGAGCCCTGATGCAGACAAGGTTTGTGTGGTTGTACATGTCACTCGCTATGAGGCGGATGACCTGAATATACGCACTGGGAAAACAGAGTTCTTAGGCTGTTGGATCCTGAAAGCCATTTGCGGTTGTACCAATGAGGAGTTGTATTCCAGCCTCACTGTTGTCAGGCGTGTTGTCCAGGGTGTACTGAAGCACAAGAAGTTCAAAGCTACTCCTTCGTTTGTGAGGCATACTGTTCTTGTCAAGCTTACGCAGGAAGATGACGTGGCATGCCTCCACAAACAAGTTTATCAGTGGCAAGGCCATAAGGTTGTCTTCATGAAGGTTCACAGGATTGAGCTGCTGCGGGACGTCCTCGATGATGTTCATGGCAAGGTCCATCTTGTGTCCAGCCCAAATTAGATCGAGGCATGAAATAGTTTCCCCAGCTAGTGTTTAATAGTAGTTTGGATTGTGTCTAATTATCCGAACCTTGCCTATTATCGACCCCTCTGGGGCTAGTACTTTGTTTGAATCCGTCTACGGGAACTGCTGCTACTTTTGTGTGCCCATGAATCATGTGAGAACCATCATAATTGTTGCCGAAACAGATGCGTCCTCACTAGTTTTTTCATGAATATGGCATGGTAAGACATAAGTTGTCACAGTTTATCATACGAGCTGCGTGTGTTTTGATGAAATAGAGCACTCGTTCGAGAACTGTGCGCCGACGTATACATAAGTACTTGTAAACACTGTTGGTGCTACCCCACTTGTATGCAGTTGTGCAAAACACGACACATTGGCTCGGCTCGCTTCAACACTAGGCTATCGACCAGCTAAAAATCAACAATCTGTTGTCTGACATATAAGCAAGTATGTATCTTGTTACAATGGTTCATGCAGTTAACTGAGGCCACAATGTAATAAATTCCAAACATTCACACGCTAGTCCAGCGCTCATGTGGAACACTCACATTAAACTCGTCTTCATAAAAAATTTGAAAAGCATAAGTTAAGCAATTTTATACATCTCAATGATTCGTAGAACATGACAAACATATACTAGTTCACAGCAAAAGACAAAGTTGTGAGAAGGTTTACAAATCAGGAAAAAACAAGCAAGGCTTCTCTAAGCAAAGGGCCTCCTGGCAGGTTTAAATTTCCTGGAGTTCACTCTGGTTTTTTCTTGTTGCCACCATCCAGGGTGAGGTTCTCTCATTCCAGAATAACCAATTATAATTGTGGTCTTAGCTGGAATGCTGAACTGAACCATGCAGTGTACTGACCAGGTGAAATTCTTGTGCATTCCACTAAATTTAAGCACCACTATTTGCAGAAATAAGCAGACCACAATGCTTCTTATCCGCGCACCTGTCCAAAAAACTGCCATGCAGCCGTGCCAGCTAGTCATCGGTCCATGGATGAACTGGTAGAAAGTTTATTCCGGACTAGGATGCAGTTGTTTTCGCTCGTTCCTGCACTGCAATCAGGAAGTAAAATGTACGAATCAACTTCTTTTAGATTGCGTTGGTCATTCTACCTTAGTTACTACCAATGTAGGGATACCTTGAAGATGGGAGGTTAGACGATGGCAACGAGGGATAGCCATCTCATTTTGCGCAGTTGTACTAAAACTGAGGTGTGTGCTTTTGATTGCGCGGATAGAAACGATACGGAGATAGACATCCTGAAACGATATGGAGACAGACATCCCTGTTTGCGCAAATATGAAATACGGTTATTAAAATAGTGACAGTTATTTGCAGTGGCGTATGATTAACAGTAGCATCTATTGTGTTATAATTGGCACTAGATTGACAGTATGAAGAGTCCTTAAGTAAGTAGCATCACATCACATCAACAATGCCACTAGATTAACATGCAGAACAATAGCATTAGTATTACTGTCATGAGAGTAGGACATGGTCAGTAAATGTGCAATCAAATTTGTGCAGTTCCACTGGGATGAAGCAATGTTAGCGGTGTGAGATTTAAGTGTAACTACAAAAACACAATTCATGGGAAATAAAGCAAGACGGAAGCACTTCATAAAATGGTGATGGCATTGCTTCAATTTATCGACGGCACTAGACCATTACTTATAGTGACATTAGGTGGCATTGCTTAATGCTTCATGTGATTTTACATTAATGATAGCGATATGGGCGTAGGGACAGCAGGTATCTACTACTTTCCCCCGTTTCCTCTTAGAACCAAGTCCTAGATTCATGCTACAGCTTTCCCACTTTCTTCCCCTGTTTGAACCAACGCTTAGAGTCGACTGTATGAACTAGCTTTACCTCTAATAATAGTAAAAGTCTAGGTGGATTTGGAACAACGGACGGAAGTAGAAAAAGATCCACACGAAGGGAACTGGGGCAGTAGAGCAAGGCAGGTTTCGAAGGAATATATACTTGAGGGTCGTCGGCATGTGTCAAAGACGGCGTCGGGAGGCCGCATCATGGCCACAATACCGCAGGGAGGAAGAAGGGGTCAGAGGCCCTCCCGAGTCGACGCTCTCTCGGAGAGAACGACACGACCGTCGATAGGGACGCGCGGGCAGCCGTTGGTCTCCTCCCTCGCCACCGACAACAGCGTGAACGATGCACCTACACCCCTGGCCCGGTCGAGGTTGTCCAGCCGGATTTGTGACCAGCCGTGAGCGGAGAGAGTGTGTGGCCACCTATGTCTTGCTTAGATCTGGAGACCATGAGAGAGTGAACGAGGGGAACCCTAGTAAAGCAAGCGCTAAGGCTCCTGCTTATATATATAGTGGAGTGATTTTCTTATACCAGCTTCAAAAAAATGCGCTCCTACGTGTACCCGCGAGTGGGTGTGAGAGAACTAGTGCGTGCGTGCACCGCTTCTCTTCGTGAGAGTACAAAATACTATGCCCAAAGAATGTTCGCCGCAAGAGTAATAGTATAAGTGTGTAACGTGTGAGCTAAAATAAAATGTGCGTGACGTCTTTTGTTTTTTAGAAGTTCTGAGGATAGGGTGTGAAGAGCACATATGTGCGTGACATCTACCTGCAGATAGACGGTGGGTGCGACGTGCGAGTCTGTGAGAGGACTCGGGAGAGTCGTGACTTGTGAGGGTGCGTGTGCGTGAGAGAGAGGGGGGCACTTATCAATCAATGCATGTGTCTGTAAATCATTATCCGACAAATGTTTGCCACTAGCCTTTTCCTGACGAACACCGTAAGAACCATTAGATCGGCATCCGGCAGTGTCAGTTTTGCCATGTCATTTAACAGAACAGCCACTCCTCCTACACACAAATCTTCTACGTGAGTGTTAGCAACTGCCGTATGCTCCCTCCGTTCCGAAATGCAGTGCATATAGCTTTATTGAAAATTCGAACCTCGCAAACTTTTACCGAGTTTTCGCGTACCAAATTGCACATGTAGAATACCATGTATATACCATTTCATTCATGTTCGAGAGGTAACTATAAAGATGGGTGAGGAGTCTACAAAGAAAGACCATCATATCAACCGTAGCAATTTCAACCATCCTTTAGTGTCGAGGAATATCATAGGAACTCTATATGATATGATTTTTATAGGATTTTTTCCTTTAGAGCCAATTGGTTCATAGGAATAGATTCATATACTCCACATTTCAAAGGAAATAAACATGATATCATTTCTATAGATTTAGAGCCACTTGGTTCATATGAATGGATTCCGATACTCCCTTAATTTCAAAGGAAAATAAACATTAGCATATATTCAATAGAAAAGTTCCTATGATATGAACCAAATTACATCTCTTTTCTAATCCCTCCTCATAGGAATTGAGATGCATGCCATCTCTAGATTCAATAGAAAAGTTCCTATGATGTAAACCAAATGACATCTCTTTTCCAATCCCTACTCATAGGAATTGAGATGCTCCATGTCATCTCTTTCCCTACAACTTCCATGTATACATCTTCTATTCCTAAATAGATAGTACAACCCACTAGTAGAATTTTTCCAAAACATGCAACTATGGCACAAGAACTATATAGTGTGCCAATAACTTTGAAAGATGGTCGCTGGATGAAGCTAATACGCCAGAGTAGAGATAGGCAAATCCGAGCATTACTGGCCGTTGGATATCATCAACATTCCACCAGATCTGCCACATGTACAATTTAGAAGACTCCATGGTCGAACTTAAGCATAATGCACAAACCTCAAAACACAAGCACTTCTCCTTTGTTCTAGAATCTTCTGTATCATAATTGATTATTTTTTTCTAAATGAATTGCCATTATTTGTTTTTTACTTTATGCTTTACAATGCACAACCCCATGAATCTTAACATTTTTATAAAACTAATTGATTTTGAATAAGATGAACTATAAGAACTAAATGAACATCTACATCATGCATATATGACTCAAAGCTTTACATGCTATAGTGTGTATTTATTCATAGTTTGGTTTCGAAATCTCATGCGTTCAATACATGTGTACCTTACTAGTTTTGAGTAGAGTAGCAAATTTCACGCGGCCCCGGGTATATCAAAATGCAGGGCCCATGCATCATTTCCTTTCGGTCGAACCTACGTCCACAATTTTTTGTATGTACTATATCTCCACTGGTCCCCGAACCCAAAATGATGCCTCGTTCCCGTAAAACCAAGCGGCACACATATTTAAGGCATCGACTCGAACCCGTTTACTACGACGTGGCCCCGCACGCCATAGTACTCCTACAAACCCTACCGCCGCACTCATCATCGGTTTTCTTCAAGAGGATGAGGGAGAAGCCGATTTGTAGTGGATGCGCTTTCAAAAAAAAAAGGATCTGTAGTGGAGACCCCTACCCTAGGGTGCCCTAGGTAGCTGCCGCACGCATCATTGTTTTCTCTTTTCTTTATGCTCTTGCGCCCTAGAGTGAAATGATGGTTGCTTCGTCCGTCCAACTTAATGCGGGAAAGGTGGGGCTTTGTGATCTGACCCCTCATCGCTCATTTTCTACTACTGCAGTGCTACGACCGGGGTGCCTCCAATTCCAACCGCTGCTCCGAATTGTAATTTGGTGCATCGCACGTGGAACAAGACGATGGATGAGCCACATGTCAGCCAAAGGGGTCCTATTAAGTGTGTCGCCATTTCGTGTGCGGACTGACCCTGCTTGAGTTGCTACGCCAACACGATAGGAGCATCCTACAACTTGGTTTTGCTCCTTGGTGAATCCCGACTATATTGATCTAAAAAGATATGTGCTGAACTACCCTCTCCGTCTCGGTTTTTTATTTTTAGGCGCCTTGGTTTATAGGGCCTGCACGTAGTTCTAGGTCATCCATTTGACTAACTAAATATGAGTTACTATGTCACAAAAAGTATATCATTGGATTCTTAAGCGGATGTAGTTGTATTTAAAAGTCAAGGGCGGGGATTTTCCTGCGCGTTAGGCGGGGCAGTTACGCCTAGTCGGTTGAACAGAGACGCGAGAAGATGAGGGAGTAGGCTGCTGCAAATGTAGGGCTGCGTGATTTGACAGCGAGTTACTGCTGGATAGGTGGGGCCCCGTGATTTGACTTGCCATTATCATATTAACTGCGGCGCTACGACCGGCGTGAGTCTCCCGATTCCTGACCACCTCCATATAGGTGCCTCTCCCAATGCTCCACCATGTAGTTGAGGCTGACTCTTGCATGAGAGCCCACTTCTCCACTTTTTCCTTGCCCCTCTTTCCTCCACATATGCAAAAATGCCATGTAAAGTGCACTATTGTACTTACTTGCTCCTACAGGTGCTAAGCTTGCCACATAGGCATAAAGTCTGATGTGGCAAGTTAATTAAGAAGAGAGAGACTAGTTTGGTGACCCAAGGAAGAAACGGTGCTAAGCGCGTGTACGTAGGTGAAAAGACAATTTTGAGTCTATAGTTAATTAAATGAAGCAAACTTAGCAACAAAATATAATAAGCACACCATTTCATTGGAAGAGGTCACTCCTTGGCAAATGCAATAAATACTAGTACTCCCTGTGTCCCATAATATAAGTACGTTTTTGGCACTACACTAGTGTCAAAAATGTTCTTATATTATGGGACGGAGGGAGTACGAAGAAAGAGATAGAGAGAAGTAAAAAAAATACACTTATAGCCAACCTTATAGCTAACCTTGTTGTAGTATGAGTGACTAAGTGATGACTATGTATGACATGCCAGCATCAGATAGCCTAACACACTGTGTTAAATCTCCAAGGGCGCGACCGCATGAGCGACGCGACGGTCATGGTAGGCGTGACCATGATACGAGCTGCTGGCAGCCCTTGGATCTGAGATCAAACGGTCGCATGCTAAGTTGCTGAAAATTTGCAGAATAACCCTCCAGGATAGGATATTCACCCATAGGTCTAGAATCACGCCATGCAACCGTTCGATCTCCGATCCAAGGGCTCTCAGAAGCCCGTATCATGGGAGAATGGAAAGCCACTACCCTGCCGTTCGCACGCTGGTAGTTCGCTCCTACTCGTCCCCACACGTCCTTCAATACTACAGCGGTTCGCTCCTAGTCGTCCCGTCCTTTCACATTATGGCAGTTCCACTAATCCTAACCCTCCTCACAAATCCATGACGTCCCAAATCTCCATGATCGATGGTGAGTACAAGGTTAGAAGCATCACCGACGATAAGTGCTACGTCTTGAGCTTGCGTTGGTTTTCCTCGAAGAGGAGAGGGTTATGCAACAAAGTGTAGCGTAAGTATTTCTGTCAGTTTTGAGAACCAAGGTATCAATCCAGTAGGAGGCTCCTCAAAAGTCCCACGCACCTACACAAACAAACTGAGAACTCGCAACCAACGCAATAAAGGGGTTGTCAATCCCTTCACGGCCACTTGTGAAAGTGAGATCTAATAAAAGATAGTATGACAAGATAAATATTTTTTTTGGTATTTTATAATATAGATGCAAAAAGTAAAGATGCAAATAAAGGTAGATTGAAAGCAAATATGATAAGAGATAAACCCGGGGGCCATAGGTTTCACTAGAGGCTTCTCTCGAGATAGCATAAGTATTACGGTGGGTGAACAAATTACTTTCGAGCAATTGATAGGAAAGCGCATAGTTATGAGATTATCTAGGCATGATCATGTATATAGGCATCATGTCCATAACAAGTAGACCGACTCCTTCCTGCATCTACTACTATTACTCCACACATCGACCGACTCCTGCCTGCATCTGGAGTATTAAGTTCATAAGAACAGAGTAACACATTAAGCAAGATGACATGATGTAGAGGGATAAACTCATGCAATATGATATAAACCCCATCTTGTTATCCTCGATGGCAACAATACAATACGTGCCTTGCAACCCTTTCTGTCACTTGGTAAGGACACCGCAAGATTGAACCCAAAGCTAAGCACTTCTCCCATGGAAAGAAAGACCAATCTAGTAGGCCAAACCAAACTGATAATTTGAAGAGACTTGCAAAGATAACTCAATCATACATAAAAGAATTCAGGGAAGATTCTAATATTATTCATAGATAAACTTGATCATAAACCCACAATTCATCGGATCTCGACAAACACATCGCAAAAAGAGTTTACATCGAATAGATCTCCACAGGAGAGGGGGAGAACATTGTATTGAGATCCAAAAAGAGAGAAGAAGCCATCTAGCTCATAACTATGGACTCGTAGGTATGTGGTAAACTACTCACAACTCATCGGAGGGGCAAGGATGTTGATGTAGAAGCCGTCCGTGGTTGATTCCCCCTCTGGCAGAGTGTCGGCGAAGGCTCCAAGATGAGATCTCGCAGATACAGAAGGTTACGGCAGTGGAAATTGTGTTTCGTGGTGCTCCTGGATGTTTTCGGGGTACGTAGGTACATATAGGAGGAAGAAGTACGTCGGTGGCCGCCCAAGGGGCCCACAAGACAGGGGGCACGCCCTACAGGGGGGGCGGCCCCCTATCTCGTGGGGCCCTCAAAAGCTTCTTGACTTGCACTCCACACTCTCCGGATCACGTTCGTTCCAAAAATCACGCTCCCGAAGGTTTCATTCTGTTTGGACTCCGTTTGATATTCCTTTTCTTCGAAATACTGAAATAGGCAAAAAAACAGCAATATGGGTTGGGCCTCCGGTTAGTAGGTTAGTGCCAAAAATGATATAAATGTGTAAAATAAAGCCCATAAACATCCAAAAGGGGTAATATAATAGCATGGAACAATCAAAAATTATAGATACGTTGGAGACGTAACAAGCATCCCCAAGCTTAATTCTTGCTCGCCCTTGAGTAGGTAAATGATAAAAAAGAGAATTTTTGATGTGGAATGCTACGTAGCATAATTCATAATGTAATTTTCTTTATTGTGACATGAATGTTCAGATCCAAATGATTCAAAATGGAAGTTCATATTGATAAAAGAAATAGTAATACTTCAAGCATACTAATCAAAGTAATCATGTCTTCTCAAAATAACATGGCAAAAGACAGTTCATCCCTACAAAATCATATAGTTAGGCTATGCTTCATTTTCGTCACACAAAGATGTTCCCAACTTCTATACCCCTAATGACAAGCCAAGCAATTGTTTCATACTTAAATAATCTCAAACTTTTTCAACCTTCACACAATACATGAGCGTGAGCCATGGACATAGCACTATGGGTGGAATAGAATATGATGATGGGGATTGTGTGGAGAAGACAAAAAAAGGAGAAACTCTCATATTGACGAGGATAATCAATGGGCTATGGAGATGCCCATCAATTGATGTCAACATGAGGAGTAGGGATTGCCATGCAACGGATGCACTAGAGCTAAAACTGAATGCTCAACAAAAGAAAACTAGTGGGTGTGCATCCAACTTGCTTGCTCACGAAGACCTAGGGCATTTAAGGAAGCCCATCGTAGGAATATACAAGCCAAGTTCTATAATGAAAAATTCCCACTAGTATGAAAAAGACAACTTATGAGACTCACTATATGAAAAACGTGGTGCTACATTGAAGCACAATATATGAGACTCACTACATGGAGAACAAGGTGCTACTTTGAAGGAAAAGTGTGGAAAAAAGAGATAGTAACATTGCCCTTTTTATTTATTTATTCTTTTTTTCTTTTCTTTTCTTTTCTTTTTTCTTTTTTTGGACCTTTCTTTTTTTTCTTTCTTTTTGGCCTTTTTTTCTTTTTTTTTGTTTGGGCAATGCTCTAATAATGATGATCATCACATTTCTGTTGATTACAACATAAAAATTACAACTCGAAACTAGAACAAGATATGACTCTATATGAATGCCTCCAACGGTGTACCGGGATGGTGCAATGAATCAAGAGTGACATGTATGAAAGATAATGCTTGGTGGCTTTGCCACAAATACGATGTCAACTACATGATCATGCAATGGCAATATGACAAAAGTAAAGTATGTCATGATGATGATGAACGGAACGGTGGAAAGTTGCATGGCAATATATCTCGGAATGGCTATGGAAATGCCATAATAGGTAGGTATGGTGGATGTTTTGAGAAAGATATAAGGAAGTTTATGTGTGATAGAGCATATCGTATCACGGGGTTTGGATGCACCGGCGAAGTTTGCACCAACTCTCAAGGTGAGAAAGGGCAATGCACGGTACCGAAGAGGCTAGCAAAGGCGGAAAGGTAAAAGTGCGTATAATCCATGGACTCAACATTAGTCAAAAGAACTCATATACTTATTGCAAAAATTTATAAGTCATCAAAAACCAAGTACTACGCGCATGCTCCTAGGGGGATAGATTGGTAGGAAAAGACCACCGCTCGTCCCCGACCGCCACTCATAAGGATGCACAAGCCAGGTACACTTCATGTTTCGAATTTGTTACACAACTTTAACCATACGTGCATGCTACGGGAATTGCTAACTTCAACACAAGCATTCTTTAAATTCATAATCACCCAACTAGCATGACTTTAATATCACTACCTCCATATCTCAAAACAATTATCAAGTATCAAGCTGATCATAGCACCCAATTCACTTCCTATGATAGTTTTTATTATACCCAACCTGGATGCTCATCATTCTAGGACCAACTTTATGATCATAGCAAATACCATGCTTTTCTAAAAGACTCTCAAAATAATATAAGTGAAGCATGAGAGACTAGCAATTTCTTCAAAATTAAGACACCACCGTGCTCTAAAAGATATAAGTGAAGCACATAGAGTATTCTAGCAAATTCTAATCAAATAGGCTTCTCCCAAAAGGAGTGTACAGCAAGGATGATTGTGGTAAACTAAAAATCAAATACTAATATAATACACTACGCTCCAAGCAAAACACATATCATGTGGCGAACAAAAATATAGCTCCAAGTAAAGTTACCAATGAACGAAGACGAAAGAGGGGATGCCTTCCCGGGGCATCCCCAAGCTTAGGCTTTTGGCTATTCTTGAATATCTTGGGGTGCCTTGGGCATCCCCAAGCTTAGTCTCTTGCCACCCTTTATTCCATAGTCCATAAAAGCTTTACCCAAAACTTGAAAACTTCACAACACAAAGCTCAACAGGAAATCTTATAAGCTCCATTAGTGAAAGAAAACAAAACCACCACATAAGGTACTGCAATGAACTCATTCCTTATTTATTTTGGTGTTAAACCTACTGTATTCCAACTTCTTTATGGTTCATAGACTGAATTACTAGCCATAGATGCATTGAAATAAGCAAGCAACACACGAAAAACAGAATATGTCAAAAACAGAACAGTCTATAGAAATCTGTAACTAACGCAAACTTCTAGAACTCTAAAAATCCTACCAAAATAGGAATTCCTGGAAATTTTGTCCATTGAACAGAAGCAAAAATAATCAACGCAAAATCATGTTCCTGTGATTTAACAAAATTATATTCACGCGCGCAAAGTTTCTGTTTTTCAGCAGAATCAAATCAACTATCATCGTAGGTTATCCTATAGGTTCTACTTGGCACAAACACTAATAAAAAGATAAAAACACATCTAAATAGAAGGTAGATGCAAGATTTATTACTAAACAGGAGCAAAAACAAAAAACATAAAGAAAATTGGGTTGCCTTCCAACCAGCGCTATTGTTTAACGCCCCTAGCTAGGCATAAAAGCAAGGATAGATCTAACGAGTGCCATCTTTGGCACTAAATTCATAAGTAGCATGCATGATAGATTCATAAGGTAATTTGACTTTCTTTCTTGGAAAGTGCTCCATGCCCTTCTTTAATGGAAATTGGAATCTAATGTTCCCTTCCTTCATATCAATAATCGCACCAATCGTTCTAAAGAAAGGTCTACCAAGAATACTAGGGCAAGAAAGATTGCAATCTATATCAAGAACGATAAAATCTACGGGCACCAAATTTCTATTTGAAACAATAAGAACATCATTGATTCTTCCCATAGGCTTTTTAATGGTGGAATCCGCTAGGTGCAAATTTAAAGAGCAATCATCAAGATCATGGAAACCTAGAATATCACATAAAGTTTTCGGAATCGTGGAAACACTAGCACCCAAATCACACAAAGCAAAACACTCATAATCTTTAATTCTAATCTTTATAGTAGGTTCCCATTCATCATTAAGTTTTCTAGGTATAGAAACTTCCAAATTAAGTTTTTCATCATAAGATTGCATCAAGGCATCAACGATATGTTTGGTAAAAGCTTTGTTTTGACTATAAGCATGAGGAGAATTGACAACGGATTGCAACAAGGAAATACAACCTTTTAAAGAACAATTATCATAATCAAATACCTTGAAATCTGAGATAGTAGGTACAACATTATTAGAAGTTGAGGATTCTCCAATCTCACTTTTACCAAATTTAGCATCAAGATCTAAAGACTCCGAATTTTTGGGACGCCTTCTAGGCAAAGTTGATTCATCATCAGTCCCATAATCATCAAAATTCATATTGCAAAACATAGATCTAATCGGAGACACATCAATAACTTTAAGATCCTCATCATTATTTTCATAGAAACTAGAAGAACACGCTTTTATAAAGCTTTCTTTTTTAGCACGCAATCTAGCGGTTCTTTCCTTGCACTCATCAATGGAAATTCTCATTACTTTGAGAGACTCATTGATATCATACTTAGGAGAAGAAGATCCAAGTTTAAGAGAATTAACATCAAGCGAAAGTCTATCAACGTTCCTAGCCAAATCATCAACTTTGAGCAATTTTTCTTCAAGCAAAGCATTAAAATTCTTTTGAGAAATCATAAATTCTTTCACACTATTCTCAAAATCAGAGGGCATCTTATTAAAATTACCATAAGAATTATTGTAGGAATTTCCATAATTATTAAAGGGATTACTAGGGAACGGTCTAGCATTAAAATTTCCTCTATATGCATTGTTTCCAAAACTATTCCTACCAACAAAATTCACATCCATAGATTCATTATTATTCTCAATCAAGGAACACAAAGGAATATCATTGGGATCAAGAGGAGTATTTTTAGTAGCAAACATCTTCATAAGTTCATCCATCTTTCCACTCAAAACATTGATTTCTTCTATAGCATGCACTTTTTTACTAGAAGACCTTTCGGTGTGCCATTGAGAATAATTAGCCATAATATTATCAAGAAGTTTTGTAGCATCTCCTAATGTGATTTCCATAAAGGTGCCTCCCGCGGCCGAATCTAAGAGATTTCTAGAAGCAAAGTTCAAACCGGCATAAAATTTTTGTATGATCATCCATAAATTCAATCCATGAGTAGGCAATTGCGATCAAGTTATTTAAAATTCATAATATCATTCCTAAGAGTGATGATCATCCATAAAAGCATCTTTGCACTTGTTCCAAGAATCAATACTATTTTTAGGCAAAGACGAAAACCAAACTTTAGCACGATCTCTAAGTGAAAACGGAAATAACTTCAATTTTACAATATTGTTATCCGTATCTTTCTTCTTTTGCATATCACACAAATCAACAAAATTGTTTAGATGAGTAGCGGCATCTTCACTAGGAAAGCCGGCGAATTCATCTTTCATAACAAGATTCAGCAAAGCGGTATTGATTTCACAAGACTCAACATCATTAAGAGGAGCAATCGGAGTACTAAGGAAATCATTATTATTGGTATTCGAGAAATCACACAATTTGGTATTATCTTGCGCCATGGCAACAAGTAATCCAACACACAAGCAAACAGGAAAAGGCGAAAAAGAGAGGAGGAGAATGGGAAAGAGAGGGCGAATAAAACAGCAAGGGTGAAGTGGGGGAGAGGAAAAGAAGAGGCAAATGGCAAATAATGTAAATGCGAGGGAGATGGGTTTGTGATGGGTACTTGGTATGTCTGGACTTGAGCAAAGACCTCCCCGGCAACGGCGCCAGAAATCCTTCTTGCTACGTCTTGAGCTTGCGTTGGTTTTCCTCGAAGAGGAGAGGGTGATGCAGCAAAGTGTAGCGTAAGTATTTCCCTCAGTTTTGAGAACCAAGGTATCAATCCAGTAGGAGGCTCCTCAAAAGTCCCACACACCTACACAAACAAACTGAGAACTCACAACCAACGCAATAAAGGGGTTGTCAATCCCTTCACGGCCACTTGCGAAAGTGAGATCTAATAAAGATAGTATGATAAGATAAATATATTTTTCGTATTTTATAATATAGATGCAAAAAGTAAAGATGCAAATAAAGGTAGATTGAAAGCAAATATGATAAGAGATAGACCCGGGGGCCATAGGTTTCACTAGAGGCTTCTCTTGAGATAGCATAAGTATTACGGTGGGTGAACAAATTACTTTCGAGCAATTGATAGAAAAGCGCACAGTTATGAGATTATCTAGGCATGATCATGTATATAGGCATCACGTCCATAACAAGTAGACCGACTCCTGCGTGCATCTACTACTATTACTCCACACATCGACCGACTCCTGCCTGCATCTAGAGTATTAAGTTCATAAGAACCGAGTAACGCATTAAGCAAGATGACATGATGTAGAGGGATAAACTCATGCAATATGATATAAACCCCATCTTGTTATCCTCGATGGCAACAATACAATACGTGCCTTGCAACACTTTCTGTCACTGGGTAAGGACACCGCAAGATTGAACCCAAAGCTAAGCACTTCTCCCATGGCAAGAAAGACCAATCTAGTAGGCCAAACCAAACTGATAATTCGAAGAGACTTGCAAAGATAACTCAATCATACATAAATGAATTCAGAGAAGATTCAAATATTATTCATAGATAAACTTGATCATAAACCCACAATTCATCGGATCTCGACAAACACACCGCAAAAAGAGTTTACATCGAATAGATCTCCACAAGAGAGGGGGAGAACATTGTATTAAGATCCAAAAAGAGAGAAGAAGCCATCTAGCTAATAACTATGGACCCGTAGGTCTGTGGTAAACTACTCACAACTCATCGGAGGGGCAATGATGTTGATGTAGAAGCCCTCCGTGGTTGATTCCCCCTCCAGCAGAGTGCCGACGAAGGCTCCAAGATGAGATCTCGCAAATACAGAAGGTTACGGTGGTGGAAATTGTGTTTCATGGTGCTCCTGGATGTTTTCGGGGTACGTAGGTATATATAGGAGGAAGAAGTACGTCGGTGGCCGCCCGAGGGGCCCACGAGATAGGGGGCGCGCCCTACAGGGGGGCGGCCCCATATCTCGTGGGGCCCTCAGAAGCTTCTTGACTTGCACTCCACGCTCTCCGGATCACGTTCGTTCCAAAAATCACGCTCCCGAAGGTTTCATTCTGTTTGGACTCCGTTTGATATTCCTTTTCTTCGAAATACTGAAATAGGCAAAAAAACAACAATATGGGCTGGGCCTCTGGTTAGTAGGTTAGTCCCAAAAATGATATAAATGTGTAAAATAAAGCCCATAAACATCCAAAAGGGGTAATATAATAGCATGGAACAATCAAAAATTATAGATACGTTGGAGATGTATAAATGAGTTCGATGTCATCTACAACCATTCTTCCGCGACGGTGAAAGGATGCCTTTCTCGCTTTAGACGCATGTTCGAAAACTCAGATGATGAGTGGGTCGCTGGGCTAGATGTTGAATACACCACAGTCCTGGGACGAGAGAATGATCTAAAGGACGAAGAGAGGAAGAAGCCCGTCGTGATCCAGGTTTGCGTGCATGACTTATGCTTGGTCTACCACATATGCCATGCTGATGTTGAATGCCTAGATTTTAAGAACTTCCCCGAGAGCAACCTAGTCAAATTCGTTACTATAGACTTTACGAACGACAAAGAAGTCCTGGGTCAGATAGGCCTCATTGTAGGCAGCCCCTTCGACCTCCAGAAGAATCGGCTGCTGCCCTCTCGTCAGTCTTCAATGCTGACCCTGGCAGGAGCCATGGTTCATCCTTCGTACCGTAAACTGGAGAAACCTCATTACACGTTTCATCGTCATGCATGGTCGCGGAATGTACTAGATATAGACCACATCCACTATGCTGCAATGGATGGCTATCTTTATTTCAATATCTACAAGGGTTGGATGAAGAGCAAGAGCCAAGTGTGCGGTTCAAGCAAAGAAGTATCGGGCAAGAGGAAGAGGGACAAGGACGTAGTCGAGGACGTGGACAAGGACTCCGAGTGAGTAAGGTGTCACTATGGTTGCTCATGGTGGTTCTAATGCAGTGTCTACCAGATTAGTTGCGTAGTTTAATTGAAGGTGTGCTTAGTTTAAGTTGAGGGGTGTGTTGTGCTGAGCCCTCAGCAGAACTATGTTATGTTTCTTCTCGTTACTTTAACTCTTCAGTATGTACATACTACTAGTATTTCTTTAATAGAATTTAGCACCCCAATTAAGCACGTGCTAGCTTTTTTACTAGTACTATATGCATAATTTGGCGACGAGCGCTCTCTATATGTACCACCTTTTTTTTAATTTCAATTTTTGCTCCATGGGGCAATCCATCGATACCACTACTATACAAAAGTATACATTTTTTAAAAGGCTAGAGTACTGTTCATCACATATATAGCCAGTTAAATTCTCAACCTAGAACGACGTGCATGCCATGTAGTAAACCGATACGGAGGAAGTATAGTAAAAATGAGGTGATTTTACTGAGCGATCGGCGGGGGAGCATGGCCTGTCATGCGGTCCCACGTGTAATGATGTACCAAGGCGATGCGCGTGTCCCTCTTGAGGCAGAAGCAATACTACGTGTTTTGAGATGATGGCGAACCGAAGTGTGAAATAATGGTTGCTTCGTCCGTCTGGGAAGGTGCGGCATTGTGATTTGACGTCTCATTGCTCATTACTACTAGTCGGCCGGTACGAGTGGGGTGCGTCCCCCTGCTGTTCTGCACTGTTATTTGGTGCTTGACAAGTCGACCCGGTTGCTATATGTCCCACATGTCGGTGACAGGAAGTACATAATTCATGAAAGGGAGCGTCGACGGAGGAGTATACTACAGAATTCAATAAAGGGAGCGACTTAGTTTTGGAAAAATCTGTTTTTTTAACCTTTAACAGTAGGAGAACCTCCTACTGTTTTGGAAAAATCCGTTTTTACAGAGTACGTACCCATTAGGATTTATAGGGCTCATCTAAAAAACATTTGTTTTTCCGTTTGATAAGTCTTAATTCTACTACTAGTAGTAGTACCATTACATGTTGGATTTCGAGGTGCGTTAGATCACCCGACACAAGCAGTGTCAAGAGGAAACTAACCAATGCATGTAGAAGTTCATGGAAATTTAGTGGTCATTCATGCATTCGTTCTAATTAATGCCTCGGTAAACATAACTTCTTGAGAAAAACAAGCGTACTAATTACTTGTGCAAACTACGAAATCAATTCGACCACTCACCGTCTACCTTGATTGGAGAGATTTTGAAATTGAGCCATAAACTGGAAAGGAGGGAGTAGTAACTTTTGTCTCGATTACTATTTGTGGCCTTGTATAGATGCAAAATGTATTTTTGTATAGTGGCCTTGTATAAGTAAATAGAGGGAGTACTAAGGGTATCCACAGCATGTAGAGGCAACATGGCCTCTAAGCTAGGGTCCACTTACCTGCCTCTAAGATTTTTCTAAGGTCACGCAGTGTATCAAATTTAATCTGGCCTCTAAGATGGAGCCCACTGCATGAAGCATACACATAAATAATACCTTTTTTCATTGGCCATGCTAGCATGCAGTATGCACTACTGAGTATGACTAGTGGGGACGCAGAATTATTTTAGTAGGAAGAGAACTTGGAGGCCGCCTCTTGGCTTAGAGGCGACGCCAGCCAAGTCGCTAGAGGCGGGCTTAGAGGCGAGAAAAGAGCACACTGTGGATGCTCTAAAGGACATATATATTCCAAACAATATGATAATCTCTCTAACCAAGGTACGTAGTAGGGACGAGGAGTAAATGGAGGAGTAGTAACATTTTCTCCTCGTGCTGCGAGCCACCACGCGCGTGGGCGTGGGAGCGGGCGTAAGGCGTACAGTAGTAGGAGTAATACTACTACTACTCGTAAGCAAGCTTCACCTCATCCTACGAGCCACCGTGCCCGTGGGCGGGGGAGACGGCGTACTAAGCAAACTTCTCCTCGTTCTGCGAGTTGACGGGACACATCAAAAGTACTCCAGTGTATAGAGCCTTGCCTCTAAGGTAGGCCCCACATGGTTTGCCTCTTTTTTAACATAACACGTCAAGTCGCAATTTGTTTGTTCACCCGTGGTAGACGATCCTCCCTCCACCAAGTGGACAACCAGTACACGTGTCAAATTACCACGTGGGCTGCCTTTTCGTACAGAAATGAGCTCCACCGTGTACCCGCGCGGGTGTGGTTGGTAAAGAGATGGGAGTACGTGCGCCGTGCGTGCACCTCTTCTCTTCGTGCATGTACCCCACCTACGTGGGTGTGTGTGAGAGAGATACAAACATAGACATAATGCGTCGTCCATCCCCATGCCTCCGCCCAGTCCGACCACCAGTCACCACCACGCCCCACTCCTCCTCACCTTATCTCTCATCTTTCTCCCTTCATTTTTATATACAAGGGGCCACTATCAAAATTACAATTTGCAGATATACAAGGCCACTAACACTAATCGATGCAATATTAATGGTGTTTGCCCCATGGTACTAGCAAAGGAGGACACTAATTATCCCTTGCATGCATGCGGGAGTTTGTAAAAAATGCATCTTGATGTTCCATGCAATGCACGGGCATCTTGCTAGTCCATGAAAACAACACATGGCGAAATTCCACGACGAACGAGGGATTTGAATCTGTTGGGAGGGGCTGTTTGGATCTTGCTCGGGGTAGCCAAAATATTGGCGACCCTTTTGTCCACCGGTGCCTTTTCCACCGATGAACGAGGAATGGCTCGGGTGCTCATGTTGTCATGCATCCTCCAGCGCACACGTTGGAGACGAGCTCGCACGACCTGTGTTTTTTTGTCCCACAATGCCGCCCGTGACGCCCGCAGACTGACCGGCGACCCGCAACTTACGCCATCCAACCGTAGCCGCACACATTATGACAGCAACTCAACCAACTGGACGAAATTCATGCAAACACGTAGACAAACTGATATTTCATATAAACAATGACGGAAATCATATAAAATACCGAATTTTCATACAAACATGACGGATTTCATTACATTCAAATGAACTACGTGGTGCTAGTTCTGGACAGCACTGGTATATAATACCTGGCCTAAATGGTCGCCCGCCGATCGATTTGTGTTCCTCATGTCCGGCAGCACGATCACCGGACTGCCGGGAGCCCCGGAGGTATATGCTTCAGCGCAAAGGACGGCTCGCTTCCCCACTGCCCAACGAATATCATTGGCTAGTGCCGAAGATGATGGTGGCCGACACCGGTTCGAGTTCATCACCGGCCACTACTTCGACATGGCCGGCACCGGCTCGAGTTCATCCTAACATTCCCCTCTTCCGTGGAGCCCATGCGGGGTCGACGAAGGTCCTCGCAACAAAAGGATCTGGCAAGACAACTGTTGTGTACGCCGGCATCGCCTCCGCGGTGGCCTTCATGAGACCCAAGCGGTGGCGGCCTCCCGTGTTCTACTTCTCCTTGATGATGGCGGCGTCCGCGGAGGCGCTGGCCACCGACTCGCTGCTCTCCGTGCACCCGGCTTCTGTCGCTGCTTGCATGGCGCGGCCGCCGGCATGGGAGTCTGGGCCACAAAAACAGGAGACGCAGTACGAGGCGGTGGCGTGGACGGCAGCAACGACGCCCGTGCGCCGCTCCTCATGGAGCTGGCCTGGAGCGGCGAGTTGCTAAACCGCGCGCCGGCTTGGGGCGGCAACTGGCTCCGTCGGGCGAGGGGAGGGAGGTGGATCAGTGAGCTGCGTAGCTCGTATCCGTCGGGCTACCCAGCCGGCTTGGATGCAGAATAACTACTCTTCGTAAGCCATTGTAAGAGTGGGCAAAATGGTGGAGGAGATAGGGGAGCGGTGGAGGTGTGCGATTCTTGGCCGGCGTTTGGCCTCGTTTAAATAGGAGATTAAATAGATGGCGGATGGGAGGAGCTCGGCCAGGGTTGTGTTTAATGCCGGCCCGGTCATGAACGGACGTGTGTCCAGAGTGGGTTTCTCGGCTTCCACATGGGCGGGTTTCATGGAGGCGTTTGAATGCGGCAAGGAGGCGTGTTCAGCCGGGCGTGCAGTGAGTGGCGCCCTCAACTCTGACCTAGGACACCGCACCGTTCTTCCACTGACGTGTGGGCTCTTTCGGTACATGGCCTGCATGTCAGTGACGCAACGCAGGCAGCGCACAACAGAGGAACCTTTGGTGGGCCAGGGTGGTCAGAAGCGGGCATTTCATAAACCGATGATTGTTCATTAAGTGTGATGTCATCTTTTTCATGTAGATAAGCCTACTATGTTGATAGCCCGTTCGATACGTTGTGATTCATAAAGACCACTGCAAACATCAATGTTCTGCTTATCACATATAAGATTGATTAATACCCGTAACAATCCATGTCCTTAACAAAGGGTGCATGCACGCATAGGTTGAGCGTGTGTCTTGCGTCGTGTGCTGTGTGCATGCAGGCATGCGAGTGTTGCGTGCGTGCAAGGGTACGTTTCAGTGTTGCATGCATGTGTGCGTATGTGCATGTGTTTGTGAGTGCATGTGTACATGTCAGTGTTGCACGCCAGCATGCGTGCGTGTGTACGTTATGTGTACGTGTCAGTGTTGCACGCGTGCATGCGTACGTGTCTTGCGTGCGTGCATGTGTACGTGCGGGGTGAGGCTACACGTCAGTCGACTGACTTTTTCATCTCTGGTCATTAGATTTTCCAGCCGTTGGATACGAAATCAAGGGCCTCCAGTTTATCATCAAACTCCACCCCCCGAGCCACCAGCCACCACCGGCCGAACTGCCAGCCCCTGCCGCCCGCGTCGGCCCGCGCCCCCACGCTGCCCCGCCCTCCCCGAAAACACTCCCCACCACCGGTCCGCCGCCGCACCGGCCATCCCTCTAGGCCCACCCGCGCCGAGCTTTTTCTCTGGTGATCCCCACCCCACCGCCCAATCAACGCCCCCCAAACGCTGGCGACTGCCAACCAGAGGTCTCACGACTTCGAATACCCACCGACCACTAATTTATTACCATTTCTGTCCTTCATATACACGCTGACGGGTGGGCCCTATGGTAATGTGCGCTGCTGAATGTGGACCGTTTGACTGGTCAGTTGAT
This sequence comes from Triticum timopheevii, assembly GCA_963921465.1. Taxonomy (NCBI): domain Eukaryota; kingdom Viridiplantae; phylum Streptophyta; class Magnoliopsida; order Poales; family Poaceae; genus Triticum; species Triticum timopheevii. The sequence goes on along the minus strand of OY997270.1, from coordinate 62,415,035 downwards.
CGTGTTATCAACAAATTACAGCGCTGTATGGTGAGCCAGTGACCGTCTGATCACCCTAAAATGTACTCCTATTTTATTAACACAGTACAGACTCAAACTACCATTTCTTTCTTTCATATACGGGCTGACAGGTGGGCCCCACGGTTACGCGCCCCGATGGTGCAACACCAGTTGCACCGCGTGGAACGTTTGACTGGTCAATTGATTGTGTCATCAACAAAATATGGAGTTGTACGGGTGAGCCAGTGACTGTATAATCATGACATGTATTTGTTTAACACGGGTACATACGCAAGGGCTCATATATACGCGCAAGCACTCACCGCTATAAGCGCACACACGCGGACCCTACCCCTATGAGCACCTTCGAGAGAGTGGGCCAGCATATATGATCTTGAGATTTTACAAAGTCACCATAGGTGCCTCGTAGTCGAGTGGAACGTCTCCTCCCACTGAACGCACATTACCGGAAAATACTAAAATTAACACAAGATAAATGCGAGCACCGGGACTTTAACCTTGGTGGGCTCGAGAAACCACTGTCCTTCGAACCATCCAACCACATGTTGGTTAGCACGACAAAATGTATGTGGTGACCGTGATGAGCTTATTCTGAAGTCCAGTGACCATATCGTGCTTCCGCTTCAAATACAATGACCGTAAGTGTCGTCAACAAAATACGGAGCATGCATCAAATGCAAAGTCCGTCAGTGTCATCAACAAAATATGGAGACGTATCATGAGCTAGTTACTGTTGTACTATTGTATATGCTTATTTTCTTAGTGGCCGATTGCGTGTGTGGTGTGGTGGGCACATCATTTCTAGTTGTGGTGGGTCAACATGAAGACTCATGGGTCGGTTCCATCCGGCACCACATATAGGTTGGACCGAGACATGTTATACGAAGACCCATGTGGAGGACTCGGCGTACAACACGAAGCTACCAGAGTCGCGGAGGACTCTGTCCCCACTAGTGATAAGCCGACTATATATGATTTGTAACCCTAGGCCCCTAGTATGTTATACAAGCTTGGGGGCTAGTTCGTCGATAGTATACACACACGCACAATGCCTGCTATTCCCGTGTACTTTGCAAACACCCCTATCACTACTATACAGTACCAGGAGTAGGCTCTTTCTTCAACTGCAAGGGTCAGATCCGAACTAGGGTAAAACTTTGCCTCGTATTACCATCCAGCCTAACAGCCAGGGATATCCTACCGAATGATATGATGAAATCATATTTGCCAACTACTAAGAGAGAGGTGTGTCTGGGGGGGGGGGGGCAATGTGTGTGAGAGAGGCCTGAAGATAATGTGCGCGCAGGAGACACGTAGGCACATATATGTGCGTATAGAGGGCTAGTAGAGACCATCCGTGTGTATATATGCATGTGAGAGAAATAGTGTTTTCCAACTGAGATTAGTGAAAAGAGTCGTACGTAGTAGTCAGAAAGAGAGAGATAGAAACAGAGAGAGCATGTGCGTGAGACACCCCAACACCCTGAGAGAGATTGTGAGCATGTGTGAAAGAGAAATGCCGATGCATATAAAGTGTGTGCACTTATGCGTTAGATAGAGAGATATATAACGCGTTTGTGAGAACGGGCCGAGGTATAGTGCATCTACATGTAAAAGGAGGTTCTACGCATTAAATTAAAATATAAATGCCGTTATTATTTTTGGATGAGATCATGAATTTTGCAAATTGCGCATGGACAAAAATTGGTCTATCAAACACCCATACTCTATTGAATTCTAGCATGTGCATGTGTTTATTTCATATTATCGATCCATGGAGTGAGAGAGGATTGAAATACATGCAATGGATGCTTTTGCAATTCATATATAAACATTAATTAATGCACTCCATATTGTTGGTGTGAAGCACTTTATACATTTGTCACTTGCATGGATACATTCCAAATTGCTAGGTACGAAATAGAATACATGTCAAATTCAACATAAACGGGGTCTCGAAGATTCAAATTCATAGGAAGTGCATTCATCTATTTGAACCCGAGATAATGGCATTTGTAAATCAGATCTAAAAGGGGGCATCAATCTTTGTTGTGAGTTTGAACATGCTATATATATTCATACGCATATCTAACTTTTTTTTGCAACCAAGGAGATTATATCTGGAACCATGCATGAACTGAGGTAAGTTGCATATTTTTTAATATATACTCGTGTACAATGTATATTCAAATTTACCCCCTCCATTCCAAAATAATCGTAGCTTTAGGATTTTCAAGAGTAAAGATTTGTGAAGTTTGACAAATCCTGAAAGTTCAATTCAAGAGAACTGAAAACGTAAATGCTTCTGCTCCCAAATATTGAACAAAGCGCCAAATAGGCCTCTGGTTACCCGAAACCGCGCGAGACTAATGTTTGGTGGTAGGAAATTACTGTCCTAACTATGGCCGTGTAGCCTATCGGCCCGATGTCCAAAGGTCTAAACCGGGGTAGGTTTGTAACTTCAGCAAGACGCCAGTCTCAACCGCCCCCGAGAAGCATTCATATGCCGTGGGCGCCTAAACACCCATGCACTCAGCCGAAATCTATCCCGCCCACATTTGGGACACCTGACATGACTGTCCTACCCCCAACCCGCAATATGTCCAAAATTTTAGATGGGGGCAAAGTTTGTAACTTTCCCCAAATTTCAAACAAACGCGTCTCAAACCAAAACATTGTTCCCCCTTAGTTCCCCGCCTCCCTCCGTTTCCCCATTCATACTCCATGGGCGCGAAAACACTCTCTCCATCAGCTGCGAAACCCCAGCCTCCTCCGTCCTCCACCCCATAGCGGCCAATCCACCACCACCCTCCTCCATCACGCTGGAGCCGGTACCCCAACATCGTCGTCCAACGCAACCGCAACCGCAACGCCCTCAAGGACTTAGCAGCTGAAGCCAAGGCAAATCTACCTCCACGACGCCGATGTCGACGTGCGCCGTACCAGAACCACTCCGACCATGCCGTCCTATGCCTCACTACTGTCGCTCCACTGTCGCAACCGTCCACCGCACCGGAGTTGTTCCCGCTATGCCGTCGTTCACCGCCTCGGATCTGCTTCCCCGCCGCCGACAGATGGCCACCGCACCACACTCAACAACTTGGCCATGGGTTCGTCCAAGGCTGCACCGTCCTCCACAACTTCTGGTTTCCGGCGAACCACAAGAAGATCATTGGAAAAACAGAAGGAGGACATAGCACTGCCATCAGAAAGAGGTACTCCTCTTCCCTTTTTCGTGCAAATCTTACGTCTCTGCTCACACCGTATTCATCCCACGAAAGAAACTAGTTGAGCGCTTCTTACTGCATCTTCTTCGTGATACTAAATGCACAAGGTTTCCTCCCTTTTACTATTTCACCTTTGCTAGAGGTCAGTAGCCCGCCTGGATTTCAATTCAGGGTCAGCCGGACCGCAATTAAAAGAAGCAGCACCCGCTTAGGCGCGCAGAGCACCTAGTCCGCCTGTTCCCCGAGGAAGTGGCGCATCGGTGTCTATCATAGTGGTGTGGGGCGCAGGAGCTGCTTGCGCCTGATCTGGAGTTCGGTGGGGCTTGAATGGATGGCCGGGGGGTGGTGCCAAGCACGGCGGTGCGGTGAGGTCGAGGGGAGGGCGTAGGCAGGGGAGGAATACTGGGCCGGTGGTTGCTGGCGTTTCGAGGAAGATCGTCAACACTGACTGGCTGGAGGTAGATGAAGGCGATCTGCCCGTTCTTTGTACATCAGACGGTGTAGGAAAAATGGACTGACCTATTTGCTTTCAGTCAACTATTATTTTCATATAGTCCTATAGTAATTTAGTGTGCCATGCATGTTGTAGAGCTATCATATGTCTCCCTTCATTTATTTCTCACCGACCTGCTATCTGCTACCTTTACACTATACTAATTGTGCACACACGTCACCCATACTCACACTATTATTTTTTATGCATGGGTATTTCAGACTCTGACACAGTGTTGATGAATGCAGAAAAGAAAAGATAGAAGTCACTCCAGTGTAACTCGAAGATAAGCACTAAGCATTTCAGCGCTCTAATGGGTGCAGTGTCAGCAGTTGGAGACAGTAAACGTAGCTCTGCAGTTGATGATCTCAATTGCCACACACAACCATCTCAGGTGCTTGCTTTAACTTCGCGCTGTCAAAATTGGTTGCATGTTGCATATGGTGTCGAGCTTGTATTGCTTCCAATTTGGTTAAATTGCATCTGCTTACTTTACACATTACACCTTTGATAATGACATGCCTTCCTGTTTTTGATACATACCACATATGTCTATTAACCATGTTCGTACATCAAACTAATGCTCTTTTGTATCCCTTGTCAATCACTTATGATGAGATAGTCACCCGAGTGGGTTACTGTGAGATGCCCTACTCATTTAAAGAGTGCAGTGTCATCCTCCCCACATGATTCTCAAGAAACAGTAAGGCTAAATGAAGATAGTCAACGTAGCTCTCTAGTTGATCACCGCAATTCCCCTACACCACCATCGCAGGTGCTTGCTCTTACTTGGCAGTGTGATATGTGGTTGCATGTTGCATATGGTGTCTACCTTGTAATGCTTTGAATTAGGGTAAATTGCATCTACTTAGTTAACACATTATACCTGTGAATATGACATGCCTTCCTGTTTTTTGTACATACTACGTCTTTCTATTAACCATGTTCTTACATCAAACTACTTTTCTTGTGTGTCCCTCATCAATGCTCCTAATTTTTAAATTGCATCTCCTTAGCTTACACATTATACATGTGAATATGACACGCCTTCCTGTTTTTGGTACATACTACATCTGCCTATCACACCATGTTCTTACATCAAACTACTATTCTTGTGTATCCTACATCTATCGCTTATGATGAGACAGTCACGCGCGTGGGTTAATATGAGATGCAATACTCTTATAAAGAATGCAATTTCATCCTCTCCACATGATTCTAAAGAAACAACAAGCCTAAATGAAGATATTGAACGTAGCTCTGTACTTGAAGACCGCACTTCCCCTACACCACCATCACAGGTGCTTGCTCTAACTTCACAGTGTGACATGTGGTTGCATGTTGCATACATGTCTAGCTTGTAATGCTTCTAATTAGGGTAAATTGCATCTGCTTAGTTTACGCACTATACCTGTGAGTATGGCATGCCTTCCTATTTTTGGTACACACTACATCTATGTGTTAATCTTGTTCTTACATGAAACAACCTCTCTTCTGTATCCTGCATCAATCACTTACAATGAGTCACCTTTATTCGTTGCATATTATTTCTAGCCTGTTTCCATGTATTGCTTCTAATTTTGTCAAATACTTTTGTTAGGGCACCCTTTTAATTTGGCAGAGTGATATTGGTTTCATTTTTCATATGGTTTCTAGCTTGCATTGATTCAAACAAGTTCAAGCACCTTGTGCTTAGTTTACACTTTATACATCATACATGTCAATATGTCACGCCCTCCTGTTTTTCATACATATTCCATCCTCCTATCATGCGGCTGCCTTACATGAAAGTAGTGTTCGTTAGTATCATGCCTCAATGAGTTCTGAAGAGCAAATTTTATTCCTTTTTCTTGTGGGTTTGACTTGATAAGGCAAAATCAAGAAAGAGGAAGGAAAAGAGTAAGGTAGGCGATGATGGTGGTCCTCTGCAGCAACGTAAATGGAGCATCTGTACCGATTCTCCTTGTACTGATAGTGCATTACAAGGTCCAAGTCTCCACTCCCCTACTCCACCATCCAAGGTGCTTGCTCTAACTTGGCAGTGTGATATCTGGTTGCATGTTGCATATGGTGTCTAGCTCGTATTGCTCCTAATTAGTGTAAACTAGATCTGCTTAGCTTACACATGATACATGTGAATATGACACGCTTTCCTATTTTTGGTACATACTATATCTGTCTATCATACCATGTTCTTACATGAAACTACTCTTCTTGTGTATCCTGCATCAGTCACTTATGATGGGACACCTTTAAGTTGGTAGTGTGATATTGGTTTGCGTCTTGAATATGATTTCTAGCATGTATTGCTTCTAATTTGATGAACGCTACCTATGACGAGACCGTTTTAACTTGGCAGAGTGATATTGATTGCACCTTCCATATGGTGTCTTGCAGTGTTTCTAATTTGTTTAACTGCCTTCTGCTTAGTTACCACATCATAGGTGTGAATATGTCAAGCCATCCATTTTTTCGTACATATTCCATCCTCGTATCATGACTTTGCCTTTCATCAGAGTAGTGTTCGTTAGTATCATGCATGAATGAGTTCTGAAGAGCGAATTATATTCCTTTTTCTTGTCGGTATGACCTCACAATGCAAAATCAATAAAGCTGAAGGAAATTGGCAAGGCTTTGGATGATGGTGGTCCTTCCGAGCAACTGAAACGGAGGTTCTCTACAGATTCTACTCCGCCATCCTCCCAACAAGATTCGCAAGACAACACAAGGCTAGACAGTCAATGTAGCTGTGTAGATGATGAGCATATCTCCCCTACTCCACCATCACAGGTGCTTGCTCTAACTTGGCACTATGATATGTGGTTGCATGTTGTGTATGATGTCTAGCTTGTATTGCTTCTAACTTTATTGAATTGCATCTCCTTACTTTACACATAATGCCTGTGAATATGACATGTGTTCCTATTTCTACATCAGACTACTGTTCTTGCAAATCCCGCATCAGTCACTTATGATAAGGCACCTTTAAGTCGCCACTGTGATATTGATTGTGTCTTGCATATGATTTCTAGCATGTACTGCTTCTAATTTTTTGAAACGCCATACAGTTTGAACTTCGCAGAGTGATATTGGTTGGATCTTTCATATGTTGTCTAGCTTGCAGTGCTTCTAATTTGTTGAAATGCCTTCTGCTTAGTTACCACATCATAGGTGTGAATATGTCATGCCATCCTGTTTTTCATACATATTCCATCCTCGCATCATGTGTTTGCCTTTCATCTGAGTAGTGCTCGTCAGTATCATGCATGAATGAGTTCTGAAGAGCGAATTTTATTCCTTTTTCTTATTGGTTTGACTTCACAATGCAAAATCATTACAGCTGAAGGAAATTAGTCCGACAGTGGATGATGGTGGTCCTTTGGAGCAACTCAAACAGGGGGTCTCTACAGATTCTACTCCGCCATCCTCCCAACAAGATTCGCAAGACAACACAAGGCTGGACAGTCAACGTAGCTGTGTAGATGATGAGCACATCTCCCCTACTCCACCATCACATGTGCTTGCTCTAACTTGGCACTATTATATGTGGTTGCATGTTGCGTATGTTGTCTAGCTTGTATTGCTTCTAACTTGAATTGCATCTGCTTACTTTACACATAATGCCTGTGAATATGACACGTGTTCCTGTTTCTAGAACATACGTGTACATGATGAGCACATCTCCCCTACTCCACCATCACATGTGCTTGCTCTTACTTGGAACTGTTATATGTGGTTGCGTTTTCCGTATGATGTCTACTTTGTATTGCTTCTGATTATGTTGAATTTCATCTGCGTAGGTTACAACTTATACCCGCAATGATCACTTACTCATAAGACACATTTAACTTGGGACTGTGATGTAGGTTGCATCTTGCATTGTATTCTAGCTTGTACTACTTCTAATTTCTTGAAATGGCACTTCCGACGAGACACTTTTTACCTGATAGAGTAATATTGGTTGCATGTTCATATGGCGCCTAGCTTTCATTTCTTCTAATTTTGTTGAAATGCCTTCCGCTTACTGTTTTTTCATACATCTTCCATCCTCCTATCGTACGTGTGAATATGAAACACTGTCTTTTTTGTATATATTCCATCCTCCTATCCTGCGCTTGCCTTACATCAAAGTAGTGTTCATCTGTATCATGCATCAACCAGTTATGCAGAGCTAATTTTATTCATCTTCTTGTGGTTTTGACTTCATAAGGCAATATCAGAAAATAGGAAGGAAAAGAGTAAGTTAGGTGATGTTGGTGGTCCTCCGCACCGACACAAACAGAGACTCTCTAGATTTGCCACTGCTACTGCTAATGAAGTTGAAGTCCCAAGTCTACATGATGAGTTCATCTCCCGTACTACACCATCGCAGGTGCTTGCTCTAAGCTGACAGTGTGATAATTCGTTTCATGTTGCATATGTTGTATAGCCTGTATTTCTTCTATTTTGATTAAATTGCACCTGCTGAGTTTATACATTATACATGTGCATATGACATGGCTTTCTGTGTCTAGAATACACTGCATCTATCTATCATACCATGTTCTTACATCAAAGTACTGCTGTTGTGTATCCCGCATCAGTCACTCATGATTGGACGCTTTTAACATGGCAGTTTGATAGTGGTTGCATCTTGCATTGATTTTTACGTTGTACTGCTTCTAATTTTTTGAATTGCCACTTATTACAAGACACTTTTAACTTGGCAGAGTAATATTGGTTGCATCTTTCATATGGTGTCTAGCTTGCATTACTTCTATTTTCTTGAAAATCCTTCTGCTTAGTTTGCACATAGTAGCTGTGAATATGTCATGCCGTCCTGTTTTTCTTACTATTGTAACAAATCACTAAAATTATTATTCAACATTGCATACTAAATGCCTCTGCATATTTAATACTCCTATCCTCAAATAGAATCATTAAACAAGCAAACATATGCAAACAATGCAAACATAACAGCAATCTGTCAAAACAGTACAGTCTGTAAAGAATGCAAGAGTAAAAATACTTTCCTAACTCCAAAAATTATGAAATAAAATTATCACTGTAGTAAATTTATCAGATCTCATTATTCAAAAAGTTTCAACATTATATCATGCTCTGACTTTTCTAGGGAATTTTTGCAACAGCGGTAAACTTTCTGTTTTCAAACAGCAACATGTATACTAGCAAAATAAGCATGGTAAAGGCTATCCTTGACATTTTTATTGAAACTAAAGATGAAAAACATTATTCTAAATAATAGCAAGAGAAACTAACAAAAGAAAATGGCAGGACGCTCCAAGCAAAACACATATCATGTGGTGAATAAAAATATAGCTCCAAGTAAAGTTACCGATGAACGAAGACGAAAGAGGGGATGCCTTCAGGGGCATCCCCAAGCTTAGGCTCTTGGTTGTCCTTGAACGTTACCTTGAGGTGCCTTGGGCATCCCCAAGCTTAGGCTCTTGCCACTCCTTATTCCATAGTCCATCGAATCTTTACCCAAAACTTGAAAACTCCACAACACAAAACTCAACAGAAAACTCGTAAGCTCCGTTAGTATAAGAAAATAAAACCACCACTTAGGTACTGTAATGAACTCATTCTAAATTCATATTGGTGTAATATCTACTATACTTCAACTTATCTATGGTTCATACCCTCCGGTACTACTCATAGATTCATCAAAATAAGCAAACAACACATAGAAAACAGAATCTATCAAAAAACAGAACAGTCTGTAGTAATATGTATCAAACGTATACTTCTGGAACTCAAAACATCCTACCAAATTAGGAAGTCCTAAGAAATTTGTGTACCAATCCAGAGCTAAACGCATCATATCAGAAAAGCGTTTCTGTGAATTAACAAAACTAAATTACTGGGTGCAAAAGTTTCTGATTTTCAGCAGGATCAACACCACTATCACCGTAAGCTATCCTAAAGGTCTTACTTGGCACTTTATTGAAACAAAATCTATAAAACATGATTAATACAGTAGCATAATCATGTGGACACACAAAATAGTAAGGGTAAATATTGAGTTGTCTCCCAACAAGCGCTTTTCTTTAATGCCTTTCTAGCTAGGCATGATGATGACAATGATGCTCACATAAAAGATAAGAATTGAGACATAACGGGAGCATCATGAAGCATATGACTAGAACATTTAAGCCTAACCCATTTCCTATGCATAGGGATTTTGTGAGCAAATAACTTATGGGAACAATAATCAACTAGCATAGGAAGGTAAAACAAGCATAGCTTCAAAATTTTCAACACATGGAGAGGAAACTTGACATTATTGCAATTCCTACAAGCATATATTCCTCCCTCATAATAATTTTCAGTAGTATCATGAATGAATTCAACAATATAACCAGCACCTAAAGCATTCTTTTCATGATGTACAAGCATAGAAAATTTACTACTCTCCATATAAGCAAAATTCTTCTCATTCGGAATAGTGGGAGTATCATAAGAGACTTGAACACTAAAAATTGTTTCCACATTAAAAGAGTAATGGTCAGAAAAAGGGTAATCATAATCATGACAAGATTTGTAAATATAATCATCACTACTTTTTGTAGCATAAGTTTCACCACAATAATCATCATAAGTAGCAACTTCGTTCTCATTATAATCGATTGAAACCTCTCCCAAGATAGTGGAATCACTAAATAAAGTTGCCACTCTTCGAAATCCACTTTCATATTCATCACAATAAGATTAAACATCCTCCAAAATAGTGGGATCACTACTTCCTAAAGTTGACACTCTTCCAAACCCACTTTCATTAATATAATCATCATAGGTAGGAGGCATGCTATCATCATAACAACTTTGCAAATCAAAACTTGGGATGCTAAAAATATCATCTTCATTAAACATAGCATCCCCAAGCTTGGGACAAACATTAATTCCAGCAAATATATATTCAAATAATTCATCCCCATAAAACATAGCTTCCCCAAGCTTGGGCCCTTTCATATCATAAGCATAATCACTCTCATCATTAAAAATATTGATAGCACCAATAGTATAACAATTATCATCATCACAATGAGTAGTAGGAGCAACATCATTTGGGAGGGATACCTTTCTACCTTTGTTGCTCATTCTTTTCTTTTTCTTCTTCATATTATGTGTGGGTTCAACCTTCCTCTTTGAGCTCCTTATTGACAAGATTGGTTGAATAGAAAGGTCCTCCTCGTTACCTGATTCATCATGAGAAATAATAGGAGGACATTGGGAAGTCTCTTCCCTTTCATTAGTATTGTCATCATCTTCTATTTGCTTTCTTTTCTTTAGGTAATTGGCAATATAAGGATTTTCAATGCAATTCTCCGCACAAAACAAATAAATCTTTTCTAGATCAATATCAAGGAATTTCTTATGGGCAAATTCCGGAAGGTCCTTAAGTAAACGTTTCAACTCTTCATAACCCAAAAGAAAACTAAGTTCATTATAATGTTCAATGGAAATCAAGTCATCACAATTTTTGGACACGATTCGATCATGAAACAATTTGCATAGGAGATGTAAATGACCACATTCATTGCAAAGTTCACAAGTACGGCAAAGGAATTTTAAATTTTCAGCACTCACACCTAGCCTTTCATGCAACCATTTAGTTTCTAAATGCTTATGCCTCTTGCAATAAATATCTTCTCTATTTGGTGTGTTCATGGAAACATGCACTCCACAAAAGTTAACATGCTCATAAGAGATATTTTCATCATGACTAGAGCAACCATCATTAATACTATGGATATTCAAGGAGTTTATACTAACAACATTGCAATCTTGCTCATCATTCAAAGATTTAGTACCAAGCATTTTAAAGCATTCTTCTTTGAGCACTTGAGCACAATTTTCCTTTCCATCATACTCACGAAAGATGTTAAAAAGACAAAGCGTATAAGACAAACTTAAATCCATTTTTTTAGTTTTCTTTTATAAACCAAACTAGTGATAAAACAAGAAACAAAAAGATTCGATTGCAAGATCTAAAGATATACCTTCAAGCGCTAACCTCCCCGGCAACGGCGCGAGAAAAGAGCTTGATCTCTACAAGACAACCTTCTTCTTGTAGACGTTGTTGGGCCTGCAAGTGCACGGGTTTGTAGGAGTAGCAAATTTCCCTCAAGTGGATGACCTAAGGTTTATCAATCCGTAGGAGGTGTAGGATGAAGATGGTCTCTCTCAAACAACCCTCCAACCAAATAACAAAGAGTCTCTTGTGTCCCCAACACACCCAATACAATGGTAAATTGTATAGGTGCACTAGTTCGGCGAAGAGATGGTGATACAAGTGTAATACGGATGGTAAATAAAGGTATTTGTAATCTGAAATAATAAAAACAGCAAGGTAACTAATGATAAAAGTGAGCGTAAACGGTATTGCAATGGTAGGAAATAAGGCCTAGGGTTCATACTTTCACTAGTGCAAGTTCTCTCAACAATAATAACATAGATAGATCATATAACAAGCCATCAACATGCAACAAAGAGTCACTCCAAAGCCATTAATAGCGGAGAACAAACGTAGAGATTATGGTAGGGTATGAAACCACCTCAAAGTTATTCTTTCGGATCGATCTATAAAAGAGTTCATACTAGAATAACACCTTAAGACACAAATAAACCAAAACCGTAATGTCACCTAGATACTCCATTGTCACTTCAAGTATCCATGGGCATGATTATACGATATGCATCACACAATCTCAGATTCATCCAACTAACACAAAGTACTTCAAAGAGTGCCCCAAAGTTTCTACCAGAGAGTGAAGAACGTGTGCCAACCCCTATGCATAGGTTCATGGGCGGAACCCGCAAGTTGGTCACCAAAACATACATCAAGAGGCACATGATATCCCATTGTCACCACAGATAAACACGGCAAGACATACATCAAGTGTTCTCATAAAGGACTCAATCCGATAAGATAACTTCAAAGGGGAAACTCAATTCATCACAAGAGAGTAGAGGGGGAGAAACATCATAAGATCCAACTACAATAGCAAAGCTCGGGATACATCAAGACTGTGCCATAGAGGGAACACGAGAGAGTGAGAGAGAGAGAGAGAGAGAGAGAGAGAGAGATCAAACACATAGCTACTGGTACATACCCTCAGCCCCGAGGGTGAACTACTCCCTCCTCGTCATGGAGAGCGCCGGGATGATGAAGATGGCCACCTGTGATGGATTCCCCCTCCGGCAGGGTGCCGGAACGGGCTCTCGAGAGGTTTTTGGTGGCTACAGAGGCTTGCGGCGGCGGAACTCCCGATCTATCTTGATTTCTGATGGTTTTAGGGTACGTAGGTATATATAGGCGAAAGAAGTCGGTGGGGAAGTGCTCGAGGGGGCCACGAGATAGGGGGCCGCGCCCTGTAGGGGGGGCGCCCCCTACGTCCTGGGCTCCTCGAGGACCTTCTAGCTTGGACTCCAAGTCTCCAAGATGATAATCTTCCAAAAAATCACGATGATGAAGGTTTTTCATTCCGTTTGCACTCCGTTTGATATTCCTTTTCTTCGAATTACTGAAACAGGCAATAAAACAACAATATGGGCTGGGCCTCCGGTTAGTAGGTTAGTCCCAAAAATGATATAAAATGTGTAAAATAAAGCCCATAAACATCCAAAAGGGGTAATACAATAGCATGGAACAATCAAAAATTATAGATACGTTGGAGACGTATCAACTACATCTTTTTTTTCAGATAGAGAATGATGGCAGTAACTAGTAGGAATTAAGAACAAACCTACGCTATACAATAAAGAAATTACAGCATAGTAACTAAGAATAAACCTACACTATACAATAAAGGATTTAAGGTATATTACATCCACTGGGCATCGAAGTTCGCCACTAGTGATCATAAAGCACAACGAAGAAGCAGATTATAAAAACTGGGCACCATTGCAGCGTAACAAAATAATACTAAACCGAGACTACTTCCAAGACAGTTCAAGAAAGGTTAGCCTTGCGGGGGAACTGCTGAACAAGCTACTGAGCAAGGCTGTGAGACCGGCCTAGCATGTTGGTCATAGCTTCCAGGTGTAGCTGTTTAGCAATGAGGTTCTCATTGGTGTTCTCCACAATCTTTCTTAGAGATAGGACTTCAAGTCGAAGTTGAGTTACAGAATGCCTTTCTGCTAGAACTTGGGACTGAAGAAGTCGAACTGATTTAGACAACGAATTCTGTGAGCTTGTCTGACTGTTAGTCTCAAGTAAATTGAACACTGCATCAAGACAAGACTTTGGGGTTGTCTCGCTATCTTCAAGATGTTTTGCCTTCTTTGCTGCAATATATGTTGGGTTTGTCTCACAGCCTTCAGCAGACTTGTGCATGCCATCAGGCATATCACCCTTAAACAAAGCAGAGAGATGACAGGTTTTGCACATGTATAAACAAAGATGATAACTGTTCTGTCAATTCTATCCAATTTCAAATTAGAAAATAAAGAGTAAGTTCAAAATATCAATAGCATAATTTGGCATTGTTCATAATGCGGGGAGCTTCACCACACTACTGCAACATAACAAGCATAGATGAAGGGCAAATAAAATCATTGTATCTATTTTGGATAATGTGCATGGCATGTTGTTCATATCATCAGCCACATCAGTAAGATAAAACAGGAGATGACAAGGTGCAAACGTGGGCTGCTTCACCACACACTGGATTATAGATCCACAAAACCAAGCATACATATAGGGATTATTAAGTAATGTGCATGGTATGAATAAGAAATTTGGTTTTACAAGTAAAACTTAGAACTTACGATTCTTACGAACATGCATTTTGGTAGAAACGGCAAACTAAACAGTAGTAAACGATAGGGAGTATGAGCAAATTAAACAGCAGTTGAGGATAAAGGCTTTAGAAGGACTAACTTACATTAACAGTTAACACCGGCTTTAAAATGCCCTTCTCCATGTCAAGGGAAGGATAACTCAAGAATTTCAGCACATAATCTTCTTCATAAGCATTGCCTGTACTCTACATTTTGTAGAGAGTAATTATAGATATGATAATACTGGAACGGATAGAGGATAATGAAGATAAGATGCAGATTGATGCTACATAATCAACTACCAATCCCTGGAAGTACAAGCGTTACAGGACAAAATGTACTGACAAGAGCAATGGGCTACACTTCTGCACTGGCATTGTCTGTGTATTCTACTTGTTGGTAAGATTAAATATAGATCTGATCTTTTTTAGTAAATGGTGGGCGAGGGAGATAAGATGCATAATGCTACAAAATAAACCAATCCCTCTTCCCATAATACAAGTGTGTTTTGAACACTGGTGTACTGCACAAGACGTTCTTATATTATGGGACGGAGGGAGTAGCTGTTAATGTAAGTACAGTGATAGACCACGTTCAGTCCTTACAAGAGGACTGCAGAGTTAAACCTCTTCAAAAGCATTGGGTTGATTCTAAATTTGTGTAAGAGTCCATACGGATCTTATAATGTCCACCAAATGGAAGATTACGAGGCTAACATGTGCAGTGATGCTACATAATCAAACAACTATGATAGTGAGTATGGTCATACAGGGCAAGAGGTACTCACGAGAGCAATGCAGTGTGCAGTATAGTTGGGAGATTCTGTGGTCCCTTGAGAACGAATGTTCTTCTGCTAACAGTTTTCGTACAAGTGAGACATTAAGGCAAATGCAGAAATGTAGTTCAAATTGTAATGTGATATCATAGACAGTACCTTACGCTGCAGCCGAGACCAATGTGTAACAAGATTATTCCAGTCACCGTCGGATAAATGTAGCATCGGAGACTTTACAGAAATTCGTTCAGAGGCTTGCCATCGAAGTGCGCTTGCCTTAGGTAGGAACGATACTTCGTCAACGAGTGCTTGAAAAGCGCAACCAACTCTTGCTCGTCATCACAATCCAGTTTGCTCCTCGCCTATTTAAAAGAATGAAATGTTGTGTCTTCTGTCAGCAGAAACATATGCAGTAATGACCATGAATAACATTAGTACATTACTTACGCGTAAGTTGCGGAGGAAGACTGGAAATTGTTCTGTGTCTGCGGTATAATCTTTCCATGAAGGAAAGATGCGCACAAGTTCCTGACAACAACATAAGCTTCGTCTTCTAAATTGGGAAGAAATGGAACAGGGGTCCTAGTTGCTGCAATTGGGGCTCTCTCTAGTTCGAAAAGGGATTTGGCAACTGGATTTGGTGTACTCTTTGCTGGAATGGGGGTTTTGCGTCGTACAGCTGGTGCTATGTCAACTGGCATAATCATACTGTTTGCTGTAGTTGGGGTCTGCTGAGTTGGGGCATCAGAAATGACCAGTGTAGTAGGGCTAGAGTCTGCTAGAGTTGGGGTATTTTGTGGGTCAGGTGATATTGCAACTACACCTAATGGGCTATTTGATTTATCAGGTGCCACTACCTGTTCCAAATACTTTGCTTGTGCTCCTCCATGATCAGCAATCACCCTCTTCCTTTTGAACGTCTAATACACAAGAACAACATTTGAATGGATAAATATGGTATGATGACAGATGGAATATGTACTGAAAATGGATAGGCAGGGCGTATTCACATACACGATGTGTAAACTAAGCTAATGGCAGTTCAACAAAGTAGAAGCAATGCAAATCATCAGTTGCAAGATATGTGCGAGCAATGCAACCTTGGAAAGTTAGAGAAAGTACCTTGATGGGTGAATAAGATAGGGCATCTTCCTCTGACTCCTCCACTAGGGAGCTACATTGACTTAGGTCTCCCTCTAGCTCAGAATCACTGTTAGGATCATATTCTGAGCATGAATCTGTAGGTGGAGAGCGTTTGCATTGCATTGGATCCAGACTTGATTTCAGTCCCTTAATGCCAAGTGTCGTGGATTTGTCACGGCAGATGTCCTAGTGAAAGGACTTAGTCGTGGAGCCATCGCTACGGGTTAACTTGAAGGGGTTAAAGCGGACACAAAGACACGAGGGTTTATACTAGTTCATCCCCTTCGATGAAGGTAAAAGCCTACATCTAGTTGTGATGGAATTGATGTGGTCTCGATGGCTAGGGAGCAAACAAGCTTCGCCTAGGCTCGAGTTGTTGTTGTCTGTCCTGAACCGCCGCCGGGTCGTCCCCTTATATACACGGGTGACGCCCGTCGGTCCATGGAGTCCCATACCGGTTCATATTCGTACCCCGGTTTGGTCTCTCTCTCTATTCCTAACTTATAATACAAGCTTACATATCATGCCGGTTTACGGCTACAGGTTCTAAACCGACTACAGGCCTTGGGCCTTCATCTGCTTACATTACTAATGAAGTTAACCCGGCCCAAGTAGGCCGATTCACACCTAGTGGTAATATCCCCAACATTAGGCCCCAGATTGATTTGAACTGGTTCATGTCAATCCTTCACAAAATCTTTGTCTTGGACATCTTCTGATAATTGGTAAACCGCCATGTCGTCATCATCTTTGGTTGCTGTAAACCGGCATGATGTCATCACAAGGTTAATATTTATGACGCCTTCTTTTATTAATAGATCTGCGATACCCAAGTCATCAGCTCCACTTCTGAAATTTTGGCTCCAGGATTCGCGCGCCTGACCCACGTCCGTTGCCTTATAAATATGACCGAAGGGTCATTTCCGTTTCTCCTTTTCGTCTCTTTCTCTTTGTATTCCTCGCCTCGCCAGCCTCGGAGCTCCGCCGCCGCCGTCGACCTCTACATCGTCTTGGGCCACTGCATCAACTTGAATGCACTAGAGCACTGCGGTAGCCTTCCGCGTCTTCTTCGTTTCCAGTAAGCCTTCTTTTCTTTTTGACATAGATCTGTTCTTAGGGTTTCATGTTCTTGCCGTGTTCATCGCTTGCTCATGCTCATACCCAGACTCCTGGATAAATCTGGGAACCCCTGCTCTGATTAGCAGCAGCATTTTAGCATCCGCCTGTAGTTTCACGCTTAACTCCATAGATCTCATCTACATATCTACCCATTGGTTCACTTCCGTTCTGTCTTTACCCTTTTGAATATTTTCTGTTTTTCTGAACTTGCTTCAGATCCATTGCTGCAATAAAACTTTGCGAAACCTGTTTCTGCATACTTAGCCATCCGCAACCTCGATTGCCTTCAATGTTTAGATCCGGCGGTTTAACTCAATATAGAAAAAGTTAATAAACCGGTATATCCCATTAGTCCCCTGGTTGAACCGCCAGAATCCTTTAGCCATATGATGCCACTTCATAGAAATCCGGTTTAAATATACCGCCTCTGGTTTAGCATTGCTCATACCAGCGCCTTCCTTTATTCAACATGTTCTTGAACCGGAATCACCTATTTCTTGTAGATCTCACCATGGCCAAACAAGTATATGAGTGCAACTGGGTTCCTTCTCGCGTCACAGAAACTCAGCTAGATGATTTAGTCTTGATCGGCGCTTTAGACAGCAAAGATACTATCCACTGGAGGGTTCCTGGTGACGAATGTCCTCCCACACCTCAAGAGGGAGAGGTTGTGATATTTGCAGATCATTTAGCCCCGGGGCTTCAAACCGCCCGGTTCTAAATTTTACCGGGATGTATTAGCCAATTTTCAGCTCCGCCCGCAAGATATTGGCCCCAACTCTGTTACCAACCTATGTCACTTCCAAGTGCTCTCTGAGGTGTACCTTCAAGAGGAGCCCTCAGTTGAATTGTTCAGAGACTGCTTCCACTTAAACCGCTGCACAGAATTCACTGATGGCCCCAATACCGAATTGGGCGGTATGGCAATTCAGAAGAGGAAAGAGATCACTTATCCCCACGCCAGACTACACAGTCACCCCAAGGAGTGGAATGCAACATGGTTCTACTGCAAAGACACTTCCCCTGACAATGAAAATCCTTTACCTAGCTTTCGTCCGAAGTGGCTCAGCAACACTCACCCTTTTCCACAAAGATTAAATGCCAAGGACAGAAGTAAATATGCTCCGCAACTGTCCAAGCTCCGAGCCTTCATGGCCAATGGTTTAACAGGAATAGACCTTGCACGCTGTTGGATATCATGGAGCATACTGCCTCTCAGCCGGCGCTCCGGTTTGATGTGCAAATACACTGATAGCGTCGATGACCCGCTCCGACACACTAAAATCCAACTCTCTGATGATGAAGTCACAAATGCTGTGAAGAAAATGTTGAATGAACCGGAGCACCTCTGCGCTCAAACCGGCCTGCTCCCCTTCTGTACTACCAACAAACCGCCAGCTGTAAGATTTTGATTGTTCTTTTACTGAACCTGTTATCGCTATCTCCGTCTGACATTAAGTGTTGCTTAACTAGGGTGATAATCCGTTTTGGAGAAAGAAGCTTCCACAAGACAAAACGGAGAAAGCAGAACGGCCAACCCGGACAAAGACCAAGGTCATGAAGAAGTCTGCTAAAAAGAGGAAAACCACTGCTTCATATGATCCGGCTGTTGATGATGATGTGGGTAACTCGGACCTTGAGGTAGAACTCGATTCACTAGGCTTACTTTTTACACGCCTTATTGATGATGATACTTGTCAGGACGACGTTGAAGCCAGTAATGCTGATGTCGCTGAGGTAACTATTCTCTCTTCCGATTCAGATCCTTTGCCTTTGCCAAAATTTCGCCAGGCAAACCGGAAAGTTAAATTTTCTCATCCTCTTGCTTACTTGGATCCCAAATTTCTTATGAAGACTCAGCAACATGAAGCTCACCGCACGACCCGGCACAGCGGCCAGGTAGTTACCTCCGCCGGTTTACCAAACAGTCCAGTTCAAAAACGCCGCTCCGAGGTCTCCGACCTTTTTATTAATTTATATCCTAAAGCAGGTTTCATCCGTCAACCTCTTAATCCGTCCGACTCCGATTATCAGGTTACTTCTCATTCTTCCTCTGGTGAATCATCGGCCACTCAGCTGCCGCCACTGAAAACGGTCCTTGGGTAAGCTAGGTTGAACATACGCTTCTGATATACTTTGTTATAACTTATGCTGTTTCTTGACTCTTTATTTCTCTTTCAAGGCTGAACCTAAACCGAGCAAGAAAGCCCGCCTGGACAAAGCGGCTGAGGAAGATGTCGCCCCTGAACAGGATAAAGCACCAGATCTTGAAGCGTTCTTTCATGAGGATATTCCCAATAATCCTCCTTTGCAAGATGATGCTATTCCTGAGGAAAGGCCTATCAATACTTCAGTCCCTGCTGATCCGCCTGCCAGCTCCGTCCGGATTGAAAGATCCCGCAGTCCTGCTGATAAACCGACCGTGCCAACGCAAACTGGTGAGTCCAAGGATGATGACGTTGTAATTACCGGCGTAGGTCACTTTGAACCAGGGAATCCTGTCGCTTTAGCCAAGCATACAGTGAAAGAGGATTTTTCTGCCAAGAACAAAGGCAAATGGGATGTGGAACTGGAAACATATGCTGCTCTGAGTGCCCAAGATCTTCATTCTGGTTACTTGAACCGGCTATATACCTGTCGTGACTGTGAAGCTGGCCTGGTAAAGATGATGAGAGACAAATTTGAGGTAACTTCCTTGTGCTTCTTCTTTCTTTACTTACTGCCACTGTATTAATCCTCCTAGCCCCCAAGGGTCGGTTTGTAACCTTCTTCAAACCGGGACTTGAATATAATCCTCCTTACTTTGAAATCCGTCAATATAGCCCCCAAGGGCCGGTTCAACTTTAGCATAGTTAAACCGGGACTCCAATAAAGATTGTAACATCAGAACATAACTGAGCAAATAGCCATTAGCCCCCAAGTGCCAAGTTGAATACCTGTATTGAGCTTGGGACTTTGTGATTTAGTAACAGATGAAAATTGAAGGTGCATTAGCCCCCAAGTATCAAGCGTATAACTTGTTATGCGGTTGGTACTTCAAATTCTTGTACCGTTTGTTTAAAGCCAAGCACTGTCTTTCTGCAGGCTGAAGTGAGGATCAAAGAGGACCGGATTACTGATCTGCAAGCAACTTTGAAAACCCAACAAGATGAAACCAACAAGGCAAGGGAAGAATTAATCGGCGCTTTGAGCATCACAGGACAGCTGAAGGAGGGCTTCAAGAAGGAGCGGGCTGATTGGGCCACTGAGAAGGCCGCTTTAATAAAAAGAGCTGAAAATGCTGAAGCTGCCCTTAAACCGGTGGTAGATGAGCTGACCGCCGTAAAGCGGCAAATACACTCCATGACCGCTGCTATCTTTGGTAAGCTCCTTTTGGTTTCTGTGACAACTCTGGCCTGCTTATAATAGATCCGGTTTGTAGTCGTTCCTGTACTGTTGCAGGTACCCACATTGGTCATTTAGGGTCAGATGTTCGAAAGAAGTGGAAAGCTGCCTATACTTTAGTTGAACAACTGTAAACCGGAGCGCAACGGATCATCACCACAGCCTCTCATAACAATCCGGCACCCTCTTTAATCCAAGACACTCTTAATAGGTTGTCAATGCTTCCTGCTCGGATTGAAGAGCTGAAAAAATCTGCTGCTCGAACCGAAGCCATAAATGCCTTGATCCGGGCAAAAGCATGGGTGCCGGACTTCGATCCTGTTGAGGCAGCTCAAGGCTATCCCAGCCTGAAGGAAGATGGCTCCGAGTTCAATGAAGATGATTTGAGGGCGATAAACCGTGCAGTTCACCCTCTGGCTTGTCAATTAGCTGAAGAGGCAGACTTGTCGCATTATCAAGCCCAGTACAACGATCAGAACAAACGAGTGCCTGCACCAACTCTTGAAGCGGAGAATCTGATTCCTCCAATCCGTAAGCATACTTACGCTCCTGATATTGAACATCTTATCTGATCCATGAAGAGGCTGTCTTTCAAGCTTTAATGGGAATCGACTGGACCACTGTTGATTTCCAGCCAAGGGATAGAGACGCGGAAACTGAAGCCGCGCAGGACAATGAGCAGGCTTGAACCGGAAGCCGGTTTGAATAGCTACTTTGTTATGATCCGCCAGAAGAACAATGATCTTATTTGGGCACTTCGTTGCCTTGTAATAGAATAGCCAATACTTCCGCTTTAAATATGCCTTCGTGCATAAGTACTGATGCTTTTGCTTGAAATCGTCGATTTATACTTCCTGCAATCAGAAAATCTTGAACTGCGGTGGCGGTTATACCGCCAGCCGGTTTATGATCTTGATATATATATCATCAATGTATTTAAGACATATAACCAAATATGTGATACAAAATACCTGCCATCGCTGGGTATGAAGTTGGCTTAGCCAGGCTTGAAACGGAGGTGTTATAAACCATTACCGTCAAAGGGGAGAAAACAACTCCCATGTAAACCGTGCTGGGTCATTATGAGCCCCCCTGTTACTCCATGATGTTAATAGGAAAGGTAAACCGGGTATATTTCTCCGGATTAAAAATGAACCGAATCCGTCAGCTGAACCGGTAAAAAAGTGTTGTTGGTGTAAAGGAAACACAACAAAAATTAAGAAATAGCCATAAAAGAAATATGGAAGCAAAGGCAATGATAAAAACCATTTGCAAAAAATATGCTTTATTGAGCTGATCAGATGGTGTTACCATGGTCGGACAGGACCAAGCCCCCAATAGGAGTGACAATGGTTCAAGTCAGCCAGGTCCCCAAATGAAACCGTGGCATATATGCCAATCAAAAGGCGTGGCAATGGTTCGGGTTCGACCAAGCCCCCAAGTGATTTTGTGGCCTTAGGCCGATCAAGAGGTGTGACTGGTTCAGACTTGACCATGTCCCCAAGTGATCTGGTGGCTTTCGCCTATCAAAAGGTGTCGCGTTGGTTCGGACACGACCAAGGCCCCAAGTGATATGAAAAACAAATTTCAAGGGGTAAACCGGAGGCCGCTTTAAAACAGAACCACTCCATGTAACCACACATGATATGAAAGGACAGAGACCCCGCTTTAGCTGAGGCTCCGGTTTTATTATACCAAAGATAATATATACACTGTCATAATATGTACATAGATAGAGCCAAAGGCTCAGGTGTAGTAAGGCCAATGATGAGCTATGTTCCACGGCCTGTTGGTCTCCTCCTCTGATGTGCGCGAGTCTTTATGCTCTCGAATATCGATCAGATAGTATGACCCGTTGTGCAGATTCTTGCTGACCACGAAAGGTCCCTCCCAAGGTGGGGATAATTCGTGCATATCCGTCTGGTCTTGGATGAGCCGAAGCACCAAATCTCCTTCTTGAAAAGTTCTGGTTCTAACCCGGCGACTGTGATAGCGCCGAAGATCTTGTTGCTAAATCGCCGAACGGGCAGCCTCTATGTCGCGCTCCTCATCCAATAGGTCCAAAGCATCTTGCCGTGCGGTCTCATTGTCCGCTTCAACATAAGCTGCCACACGAGGTGAATCATGCCGGATATCACTAGGGAGAACCGCCTCTGCTCCATAGACCATGAAAAACGGTGTGTATCCTGTAGATCGGTTGGGTGTAGTATTGATACTCCATAGCACAGACGGTAGCTCTTCAACCCAACAACCCGGTGTTCGTTGCAATGGAACCATAAGCCGGGGCTTGATGCCTCGCAAAATCTCTTGATTAGCCCGTTCTGCCTGCCCATTGGATTGGGGGTGAGCCACTGATGACACGTCAAGTCGGATGTGCTCACGTTCACAAAACTCCTTCATGGCGCCCTTGGATAAGTTGGTACCATTGTCTGTAATGATACTGTGTGGAAAGACAAACCAGAAAAATCACCTTTTTAACGAACTGCACCGCTGTAGCTACATCACACTTGCTGACAGGCTCTGCTTCAACCCACTTGGTAAACTTGTCAACTGCTACCAAAAGGTGGGTTTTCTTATCCTTGGATCTTTTAAAAGGTCCGACCATATCCAGCCCCCATGTTGCAAACGGCCAAGTAATTGGAATCATCCTCAATTCTTGAGTCGGCACATGAGCACGTCTTGAAAATTTCTGACAGCCATCACACCATTTAACCAAGTCCTCCGCATCAGCATGAGCTGTCAACCAGTAGAACCCATGACGATATGCCTTTGCCACTAGAGACTTTGAACCGGCGTGGTGACCACAATCCCCTTCATGGATTTCACGTAAGATTTTACAGCCTTCCTCAGGAGAGACGCAGCGTTGAAACGCCCCTGATACACTGCAATGATGCAATTCGCCATTGACAATTGTCATAGACTTGGATCGCCGGGCTATCTGCCTGGCTAGAATCTCATCCTCTGGAAACTCTCCCCGGTTCATGTACGCAAGATAAGGAACTGTCCAATCCGGTATGACATGCAGGGCTGCCACCAATTGAGCCTCCGGATCAGGAATAGCCAAATCCGCTTCTCCCAGGAGCTTGACTGACGGGTTGTGCAACACATCAAGAAAGACATTAGGCGGGACCAGTTTACGCTGAGAGCCCAACCGGCTTAAAGCGTCCGCTGCTTCATTTTTTCAACGATCCACGTGCTCCACCTGATAACCCTTGAAGTGACCCGCAACAATATCCACCTCACGACGATATGCAGCCATGAGAGGGTCCTTAGAATCCCAAGTGCCAGACACCTGCTGGGCCATGACGTCCGAGTCACCGAAGCACTTAACCCGGCTTAAGTTCATCTCCTTAGCCATCCGGAGACCATGGAGTGAAGCTTCGTACTCAGCTGCATTGTTACTACAAGGGAACATTAAACGGAGAACATAACAAAACTTATCACCTCGTGGGGAAGTTAATACGACTCCAGCCCCCGAGCCTTCCAATTACCTGGATCCATCAAAATGGATAGTCCAATATGTGTGATCCGGCTTCTCCTCTGGTGCTTGCAACTCCGTCCAATCATTGATGAAATCAACAAGTGCTTGAGACTTCACCGCCGTCCGAGGCACATACTTTAATCCGTGCGGCCCAAGTTCTATAGCCCACTTGGCAATCCGGCCAGTCGCCTCCCGGTTCTGTATGATATCGCCCAAGGGAGCTGAACTGACCACTGTAATGGGGTGCCCTTGGAAATACTGCTTCAACTTTCGGCTTGCCATAAAAACTCCATATACCAGCTTCTGCCAATGCGGATACCTTTGCTTGGATTCAATAAGCACCTCGCTGATATAATAAACCGGTCGCTGAACCGGATATTCCTTGCCCGCCTCCTTGCGTTCTACCACAATAGCCACGCTAACCGCGTGAGCATTGGCCGCTACATATAGTAATAACGGCTCCTTGTCGACCGGAGCTGCAAGAACGGGCGGATTGGCTAATTGCCGCTTCAAGTCCTCCAACGCTTCATCAGCAGCTGGACTCCAGATGAATTGGTCTATCTTTCTCAGCATCTGGTATAAAGGGATGGCCTTCTCTCCAAGGCGGCTGATAAACCGGCTCAGCGCGGCAATCCGGCCTGCCAAACGCTGAACATCGTTGATACACTTTGGTTTAGCCAGGGAGGTGATAGCCGTAATCTTCTCCGGATTAGCCTCGATTCCTCTGTTGGACACAAGAAAACCCAGTAACTTGCCTGCCGGAACACCAAAGACACATTTGGCCGGGTTAAGCATCATCTTGTAAGCCCGCAAGTTGTCAAAGGTTTCCTTCAAATCATCAACCAACGTCTCCTTCTGCCTTGACTTGACTACAATATCGTCCACATAGGCATGCACATTACGGCCGATCTGTTTATGCAGGCAGTTCTGTACACACCGTTGATAAGTGGCTTGGGCGCTTTTGAGCCCAAAAGGCATAGATAGATAGTAGAAGGCTCCAAAGGGAGTAATAAACGCCGTCTTCTCCTGGTCCTTAACCGCCATTTTGATCTGATGATATCCAGAATATGCATCCAAAAAACTCAAACGCTCACAACCCGCCGTGGCATCAATAATCTGGTCAATGCGGGGGAGGGCAAAGGGATCCGCTGGACAAGCCTTGTTAAGATCCGTGTAATCCACACACATACGCCAAGTGCCGTTTTTCTTAAGAACCAGCACCGGATTAGCAAGCCACTCTGGATGGAACACTTCAATGATAAAACCAGCATCTAAGAGCCTGGCCACTTCCTCTCCAATGGCTTTGCGCCTTTCTTCATTAAACCGGCAGAGAAATTGCTTTACCGGTTTATACTTAGGATCCACACTAAGAGTGTGCTCAGCGAGTTCCCACGGTACACCTGGCATGTCAGAAGGCTTCCATGCAAAAATGTCCCGATTCTCACGGATGAACTCGATGAGCGCGCTTTCCTATTTAGGGTCCAAGTTGGCACTGACAGTGAACTGCTTGGACGAATCACCGGGCACGAAGTCAACAAGCTTGGTCTCAGCTGCCGATTTGAACTTCAGATCTGAATCATGCTCTGTAGTGGGCTTCTTCAAAGGGGTCATGTCCGCCGGATCAACATTGTCCTTATAATATTTCAACTCCTCCGTGGCACAAACTAACTCTACATAGGCTACATCACCTTCCTCACATTGCAAGGCAATCTTGCGGCTCCCATGAACCGTTATTGTCCCTTTGTAACCTGACATCTTGAGCTGCAAATAGATATAACAAGGCCGTGCCATGAATTTGGCATAAGCTGGCCGCCCAAACAAGGCGTGATATGGGCTCCGGATTTTCACCACCTCAAAGGTTAGTGTCTCGGATCGAGAATCATGCTCGTCCCCAAAAGCCACCTCCAGGGCTATCTTACCAACAGGATATGCTGATTTGCCAGGCACCACACCATGGAACACCGTATTAGACGGTCTGAGATCTTTATCTGTTAGCCCCATGCGATGGAATGTTTCATAGTACAGGATGTTAATACTGCTCCCTCCATCCATGAGTACCTTGGTGAATTTATAACCTCCCACCTGAGGGTCTACCACTAATGCCAACTGGCCCGGATTGTCAATCCGGGGGGGGGGGTGATCCTCCCTGCTCCACACGATAGGCTGCTCTGACCAGCGTAAGTAACATGGTACGGCCGGTTCAACAGAGTTTACCGCTCGCTTGTGAAGTTTCTGGTTGCGCCTATCCAAGCTAGTTGTGAAAACGTGATACTGCCCATTGTTCAACTGTTTCGGCTGGCTCTGATAACCCGACTGCTGCTGCTGTTGGTTATAACCCCCTTGACCGCTCTTATTATTCTGGTTACTATTACCACCCTGATTGAAACCTGAACCCGAAGCTCCATCGTGACCCGGCCCATGGAAACCGGATCCTGAGCCACCACCTGACCCACGGTCATACCGGAAGGCATTAGAGTTTTTAAATTCCTGCATAATGTAGCAATCCTTCCAAAGGTGGTTAGCCGGCGCCTCCTTTGTCCCGTGTTTTGGGCAGGGCTGATTCAACAAATAGTTCAAACGATCCGGGTTAGGATTTGGAGCCCCATTACGATTCGCCGTTTTACCTCTGCGCCGCTGACCCTTGTCCTGCGCATTAGTGTTAGCCACAAAGTCCATGCTGCCGTCCGCTTTACGCTTGCCTACGTTTCCATGGCCTACCGGTTTGTATTGATGCCCCCTGGAGTTGCTATTCTTCTTTCCATTCCCTGCTTCGTCATCATCAGTCTCGGGATCCTTGGTACTATCAGAATCAACATACTTCACTAAAGCGGCCATGAGAGTTCCCATGTCATTACAGAACCGCTTCATACGCCCCAATTTCAACTTTAAAGGCATAAACCGGCAGTTGCCCTCCAAGGTTAAGATCGCAGAGTCAGCATTGATCCTGTCAGACGAGTGCAAGACTTCCGAAACGCGGCGTACCCAATGGGTTGTTGACTCTCCGTCCTCCTGAACACAAGCCGCCAAGTCTACTATGGACTTGGGCTGTTTACACGTATCTTTGAAATTCTGGATAAACCGGGCCCGCAACTGGGCCCATGAACTGATAGAATTAGGCGACAGGCTCTTCAACCAAGTACGGGCCGTGCCTTCAAGCATCATGGTGAAATACTTTGCACACGCGGTCTCATCCACATCCAGCATTTCCATGGCCATATCATAACTCTCTACCCACGCTTCTGGAGATAAATCAGCGGTATAATTCGGCACCTTGCACGGACCTTTGAAATCTTTGGGCAGGCGTACATTGCGTAAAGCGGGTACTAAATAGGGTACTCCCAAAGCAGATGCGACCCCTGGCCCGGTAGAGGTGGTAGGACGAACCGGTGTAAGCTGATCCACCTCGTTCTGTGCTACTAACTCGGCCTCCATTCGTGCCCGTGCCCGGTCCACTATATCCTGAGCATCACGAACACCACCTGCCGGGTTATTGCCACGGGCCGCTTCACGGCCCTGCGCATTACTTGATATGGCCGGTTCATCCAGGCACCTACTGTAGCTCCGGCTTGGACGAGGCGTGGAATGAATCCGATCGCGGCTGTATGAATATGCCTCCTGTTGAATCAAAGCGGTCCGGAGAAGTTCCTTAACCCAACGCGTCTCTATTGCTTGCGGAGAGTCTCGTTCGACTGGGATAGCTTCTAATCACGCAGCAGCTGCGACAAGATTGTCCATAGGATTAGAATAATGACCCGAAGGTGTCTGGACTGGCGGAGGAATCACAATGTTCTGCCGAGGAGGTTCCATCAGGCGGGGTTGGACCGTCGCTCCTGGCCCTGGTGCCTCGACCCGGTTTATCTCCTGGTGCCCCGGCGGATTACTAGTTCCCGCTCCCGGAGTATGAAAGAGATTTCGAGGGTCAAACCCTAACGGCAAGCGTGACCTGTGCTTCCGCTTCAAGACCTCCTGTGATGCATTCTGGTCAAGCATGAGCTTATAGGCCTGGGCGTCCAAAGCGGCCCGCTCTGCGGCCATCCGGTCCTTCTCCGCTGCCAGATCAGCTTTGGCCTGCACGATCTGTTCTCTCACCTTTGCGACCTCCGCATCATGGGCATCCTGATCCGCCAGATTGGCCTCTGCCATAAGTGCTGCTAGTGCGTCAAACAGGTCAGACAGAACTTGAACCGGTGGGCGCACAAGGCCTCCTGTCCCTGCGGCCACTGCCACTGCTGACCCGGAGAGCATTGCTGCTGCGGTCGAAGAGTGATTCGCCGCCTGCGTACCGGCCATGAATATTCCAACCCGGTTGATCTGATCTGGGGGGTCCAGAATACTGTCGCCATTGTAAAGCCCCTAATCTGGTCGTCTTGCAACTGGTACAATGATTCAGTCTCTCCGGTTGAGGACTCATCGCCGGAATAGATGATGGTCTCGCCACCGTATTCTGACTCGTCCTCATGCTCTCCTCCGTGGATGACTCCGACGAAGGCACGCTTCACAGCCGGTTTTAACCTGGGTAGATCTCGCACGCTGAGCCGTCTCGACGAGGTCGGTGCCGATGTCCGGCTCAGGCCCAGGCTCACCAATCTTGCCGATGAAAACGTGTATGCCACCAAAGGGGACCCGGTATCCGTACTCAATCGAGCAGGCTTCGGGACCCCATCCTGAATCATCGATGTAGAATTTGCCGCGACGACTCTTGGTCATCCGGCCCACAGCATAGCCTTCGAGTCCTTTGAGCTTGCCCTCCAAGATCATCAAACCGTCGTGCGATAGCCCCTCGGTGGGCGCCAACTGTCGTGGATTTGTCACGGCAGATGTCCTAGTGAAAGGACTTAGTCGTGGAGCCATCGCTACGGGTTAACTTGAAGGGGTTAAAGCGGACACAAAGACACGAGGGTTTATACTAGTTCGGCCCCTTCGATGAAGGTAAAAGCCTACGTCTAGTTGTGATGGAATTGATGTGGTCTCGATGGCTAGGGAGCAAACAAGCTTCGCCTAGGCTCGTGTTGTTGTTGTCTGTCCTGAACCGCCACCGGGTCGTCCCCTTATATACACGGGTGACGCCCGTCGGTCCAGGAGTTCCATACCGGTTCATATTCGTACCCCGGTTTGGTCTCTCTCTCTATTCCTAACTTATAATACAAGCTTACATATCATGCCGGTTTAGGGCTACAGGTTCTAAACCGACTACAGGCCTTGGGCCTTCATCTGCTTACATTACTAATGAAGTTAACCCGGCCCAAGTAGGCCGTTTCACGCCCAGTGGTAATATCCCCAACCCCAAGTTTGACAGCCATGGCATTGTTCTGCTTTATTCTTTTCATGCGCGCAAGCTCATTATCATTATGATGCTGTTCAGAATCTGAGATTCATGAAAACATAAAAAGTAGTCAGATTATCTATGGAATGCATTGCGGATTCAACTTGGAGAGTGTCTCCCTATAAACCGTTGGATATGCAAAGTTCACCTCCCCAACCGTGCTGACCAGACCACACACAGAAAAACAAACCCTTATGTCTCTATAACAGTCAGACACACATTTCAAAACTGAAGTAGGAACATTAGAATCATATGAAATTCGTATTTGAACAAATAAACTAAGAAATTATGAGTGGCGTAATGTTTAGCTTCAAGGGTGGAGTGTTGGTAGTGCAACACAAAGCAAGTAGGCAGATTATATTCCATGTAAAAGATCGAAACCTATCTAAAAGCTGGAAATGACACTTTCTTTCTATACAATGCAGTGTTCGTTACGCACACATGATGGAAGAGATCACATAGAGAAATACTATTCACTCAGGTCTACGGTTCCAGTCTTTAGAAACAGGGTGGTCCACCCTAAAAGAATATTGACAACAAATATGACAAGGCAAGCATAGATGTAGTGAATCAATCATTTACTTGTGAGCTTATTAGGACAAGTATGCAGAATTGTAACTGCAGTAAGAGACCGTCCAAAATCTGAATGAAGAAGTTTGTCTAGCACTTATTGTTTGCAACTAATCGACGTGAATAATTGGATATTATATCGAATTAGTAAGAAAGACAAGTAAAATTTTCAACAAACCTGGCTTGCAGTATTAATCTGTGTCAATGTCACTACGACCAACAATCCAAAATGACTAGTTTCTGCTCCGAGGGCCGGAATTTTGAAAACCCTGTGAACTATAGAGGTACTAAAGATTACCGAAATGCATCTGAACCATTAAGTGTAGGTAGCACTGAGCACACAACAAACCCTAATGACAGTCCTGCCTAATGAGTAATGAATCAATTAGAAAATGGGTGATGAGGAGTGGCTGTTGAGTGTTGAGGACGTATCTCAGGATAAATCGGGTTGTTGGTGGGTGCTGCACGCCTGAGCCCTGAACGGACTGGGAAAGTAGGCACGGCGGTGCGCCCAGGCAGCGGTGACGCTGTTGGGCGAGTGGCTCCTGGCCTCATGTTAGCCCAGCGTCTCCTCCTAGAGTGGCTGGGCTAGTAGAGATCGGAAGCGCGCAGCAAAACAGAGGGGAATCGGGGCCTGGGACGACCGAAAATCCCAGGGTGGGCCGGCCCACCGTGGGCACCCTGTAGAGATACACACCCGAGAGGCGAACATGCATTTTTGAAACTAATTTAGGAACATTTAGCTGACCAATTAAACAACTCTGTTTTAATAATATTAGATTCGTATTTGAACATCTAAGCTTGTTTAGCTTGATACGTGGAGCAGTGTTATTATGACACGAAGCACGTATTCTGATCGTATAGTGATCATAAAAGGGGGAAACTCTAAGCATATTTTTATTAAAGAAACCACCACGGAACCAACATGATCAATTAAACCCTAAGCATGATCAATTAAACCGTATTATGGCTGTGCCATGGCAGATTTGAAGCTGCAAACCGGAGAAATGATATTTAGCATCCATTGTTTGCTTCGAACTAAGAACTAAATTCTAAGAGCTGAAAAGAAAGTAGAGTATCCAAGTTAAGATCAATTTTCTGGTTGAGATCAAAAAGTTGAGGAGATATGAAGTACCACCTCTCTTGCGGCGCCATGTAGGCATCGGGGGTGCGATGGCTGTCAATGGCGTTGAAGCAGATCTGCGACGGTAGACGGGTGCATCGGGGGATAAGTCCCGTTGCGGTGGAAGAGAAGGCCGTGTGAGCGGCCCTGACAAAGAGGACGACGGCGCTGATGAAGCGAGAGGACGCGATGCAAGGCTATTGGTCCGTCGCCGTGGATGAGAAACGTCCATATCTAGCAGTGGATGACGCGGCCTTGGTAGGCGCTCCAGCATGGTGGAGGACGGTGGCGATGGATGTGGTGGAGGACGGCGGCGATGGATGGGGTGGCGGACGGAGGCTGGTGTGGGGATGGGGTGTTCTAGCGCGGACGGTGTATGAATGGGAAAATGGAGGGAGATGTACGGGGAACCATGTTTTTGGGACGCGCCTGTCTGAAATATGGGAAAGTTACAAACTTAGTCCCTATTTAAAATTTGGACGTCTTGTCGGTTGGGGATAGGATGATAATCTCGCATCTCGCCAATATTTTCCCAAAGCGATTTCAGGCGAGGAGAGGGTGGTTGGCGTCCATGGTTGGCGCTCATGGTGTATGAGCGGGGCTGACAGGTAGGGCGGTTGTGTCACGTCTGAGTGAAGTTACAAACCTACCCCTATTGAAAATATTTGCCTACATCGATTTCGGCCGAGTCGAGTTTGTTTTGCCGCCCACCATGTATGAATGGGGAATGGAGGGAGAAACAGAGGTCTTTCGGACGAGCTTGAATCAAATGTGTTTTGCCGCCCATGTTTGACGCCCACCGTGTCGGAATGGGCTCAGAGGCGGCCGTGTCACATCTAATTGAAGTTACTAACATCGGGCCGATGGATTGTCCGTGTAATGGGTAGATAGTAATTTCCATCTCCCAAACACTTGGCTTCGGGCAGCCGACGTGGGAGTGGACATTTTGCTACTTCTTTCGAATTTTGGGACAATACGCATCCACGTTTACCCTGGCAACTAAATTTGAATCCATTTTGTATTCCTATATGAATCTTTATAAATCATTCTATGTGTTTTTATATATCTTCAAAAGGACGACAAAGATGTATTCCACTGTCATATATGAATATGGTTTACAAATGCCGATACTCAAATTCAGAAACTAGTATCCAGTTTAAGGTGAATTCGAATATTTGGAACACTTCATGTCCAACTCAAATGTCACACGCAGCATAATGTGTACTCCCATTTAGATATGTACACAAGCGACGTATCAAGATTCAAATACCGAGTCAATCAACCAAGAATGTACAGAACTAACAGACATATAAACACTTATAAATTATATGGATCAATAATATCAACTAACATACATAAGCCAGGCCGCTGTACTTTTTTTTGGCTACAACAGCATCTTTTTTTAGCCAGCATCTTGGCCCTTTCCGATGCGTGCCACTTATGGTCCATCTATCCATCTATACTACTACTATTGCTGAATGCACATTCAGCCCGATTGGCATATTTGTAGGTCTGGCACAGCAATCCAAATGAAATGCCTCTGAGTCTTATCAATTAATACAGACTTGTGCTCAAATAAAATTACAAACCAAAAAACAAAAAAAACAACTATTACATGATCTGTAAAACAAATGGTTGGATTGATTACATGAACAGACAACACAAAGGTTATTCAACTATGGAAAGAACATTTCACCTATGATTTACCAAGTAGGAATTTAATTTCCTTTTTTCCTTCAGGACCTTAACAATTTGGTCAGTCTCAGCTTGCTTCATTTTGAAACCCACCAAATATTTAATGGTTGTCTTGAGTACTGCTTGTGATTATGCTGTTTGCTTCCTCAACATGTCAACTTCATCTCTAAGTGCAGATGCAGAATCTCTTTCTACCACTAGTTTAGCCTCTAGAGCATCAGCAGTTGGCAATTCATAATGCACAATTGGGCTGGTGCCACTACTGTGGGATGATGCAACGTCCATGGGGACCTCGCTCTTTGATCTTGGGCTAACCTGTTTTGCCATTAAAGTTCCGATTGGATTCAGAAAAGTTGAAGTTAGCAAAACATCTCAACTAGGAGTAATAATAGCAAACCAGTTAAACAAATAAGGAATTAAAGAGTTTCAATTGGATGCTGAAAAGTACTAGTTATTAACATCATTGTAACCCGCTGTTGCAGCAGCAAAGAAGTTAAACAAACAAGTAGATATTTAAGTTAAGGCAAACAGGTAATTCTTAACAGTAAGTATCAAACACATAGATAGGCGCAGTCTACAATATGATTAACAGGCTGTGCCATTATGTAATCAGTAGCAAACTAAATTAAGCCAAGCAACGTAATTGAACAATTTTGCAATA
Organism: Triticum timopheevii; assembly: GCA_963921465.1. Classification (NCBI taxonomy): domain Eukaryota; kingdom Viridiplantae; phylum Streptophyta; class Magnoliopsida; order Poales; family Poaceae; genus Triticum; species Triticum timopheevii. The sequence continues at coordinate 62,381,235 of OY997270.1, read as the reverse complement.
AGTGTCTAACTAAAATTCCGAGAAGTAGGTAACTAAACTTACGCTAGTTCTTTGTACAGGCACACTGCAACTTCTTTTTTGCTTACAAGGTTATACAAAGGAGTCCATGGCATCAATTGCTTGGATACGCAGTCCCAATACTTTTTTCTTCCCACACTGCATGGGTAAGTCGAATGGTTAATCTGGTAAGATGGTGCGTCCTTGATATGTTATATGAGGACGTGTAGTCAGACTAGTTGTAGCCAAACACATCACACTGGCTTTTACTATATATATCATGTGATTACTTTTGGCATATCGAGATCTAAGCAATCTACAATAGGATGAAAAGACTGGCATCCTTCACATTATTGGCAAACTCAGTTCATAGAACAAGCAATTCAACCATTCTGTGGGTAAATCAAAAGCGCCACTGGAATATTTTTCACTATCCAATCATACACGCAAAAAGGGGCGACGCCACAATAGGGGCTGGTATGGGCGGCCGCCTCAGGTGGCTGGAAAGTGTTCACCTAGTTTGAGTCGTCCAGGTTGGCCCATGCTAGTTTTGTTCGTCCCAACGCACGAGCAGGCAATGTAAAAAATGAAGAAAAATGTTTCAATTTGGATGGGCCAATAACATAAGTGCAAGGCAGGCCCTATTGCAGGCTCACGGCCCAAAGGAGCGCCTCCCATATCGATCGACAGCAGGAAAAATCCCAATCCATTCGCTCCAGCCTCCTGTTTGAGTCGCTCCTAACCTAGCCGCCACTGGAGAGACCGACACAGCACTTCCTCGCGCCCTCGTTGGAGGGCGGTCGCCGAGCTTCAAGCGAAAGGAAGGACAAGAAGATGAAGATCCAACCCTGGGTGTAGCCTGCGTGGGAGGCAGCAGCGGCAGCACGGGCATGGCATCGAGCTTGCGCAAATGGACAGTTGTAGCGTGCAAGAGTAGAATGCGCAACGAGCAGGTACATCACATCCCTGATAATATCTAATTCAACTCTTCAATTTCTGGCCAATAGTTAAACCTGACAGTGTTGTAAAACTGCTTGTATGTAGGGAATCTATGAGAAAATGAAACCAATTTCTACTTATTTTATAACTCCCCCAATCAATACTAAACTGACTGAATCTGATGTATCTAATCAAATTTCCGGTGCAAACATACAAGCTCATGTTGTTCTTAAGCCTGAAGTGTCTAAAGAACAGACTACTAATGAAGGATTTGATGCAAACATTTTACATGCTCCTGGTGATGAACATATAGTGTCTAATGAGGGATCTAATGCAAGCATTTTGCAAGCTCATTGAATGATTTAGTGTTTAATGATGATCTACTATGTTGAGAGAGACAGAGATTTGCAGGCATTGATGACAAGCAAATTATAGTGCATTTTCATAGCTTGAGGAAACGTCGAGGCCATCTACCAGAAAGTCCCCGTATCATGACAATATAGCATAAATACCTTTCTAATCTGTTGTTTGAAACTATTGGCATACTTGTGCAGGATAGATATATTGATATGCAGTTTGTGCACTGGTTATACGTGCAATTACACTTCGATATTTTCAGCCAGAGAACGAATAATTCAAGCAGGTACAGACCATGTTTGTAGTCCTTGTACACCATGTTGCATTTTGTGTTTTTTGGTGCTTGCATCATTTAGTGTTTATAATCTGAACTACTTTGGATCATTAGCTGGTTTTCAAAGTGCATGTAGCTTCACATTTCTCAAGTTATGTTGATTTCCGGAGTGCAAGTGCCTTCGTATTTTTTAAGTTAAATGTTCGCCCTGGTAACTTGAATTCGTGGATCAGCCACTGCACACAAATCATACATGAATGCCAGTACGAATTAAATGAAATGCAGGGACTTACGCTAGCTCGTTGTACAGGCTCACTGCAGCTCTGCTTGCGTTTGGGATGTTCCATGTACAAGTCCATGTTACCACTTGCTTGGATGTGCAGGCCCTGTGCTCCTTGCATCCCCCTCTGCATTTTTGACACGGCGAATGGTTGATCAAATAAGAGGAATTGACCTTGATGTTGTACTAGAGGACAGATACATACAAGGTTATACGGGTGTGCAGGATGTGTACCAGATCCCGTAGCGCCGTCATGCTTCTCTAAAAAATGGATTTGCTTGTTTCAGATGATATCTCCAGAAGAAATAAGAGTTAAAGTCAGAGTTGCATAGGCGTGTAAGCTAAGAGAGCAGTGAAAGGATATCCAAACATCGTCGGAACAGTGCACAAGGGAGTGATGTGTGATACCTAGTTCGGGCCGGTGTTTGGGCATGCTCGCCTAGCTAGAGCGCGGGTCACTTCAGAGCCGTTGAGGGTGATGCGCTGGCGTTGGCTGGCCGCGCACGGATGCAGATCTTGATTGGCAGCGGAGCGCTATGATGTGGTGGACGAGACCGTTGGTGAAGCCCCAACAGCCTCGGGGGGCGGAGGTGCGACGATGTTCTCGGTGAAGTAGCCCCGGTGAGCTGGGAGACGGCGTCGGTGAAGCGCATCTGATGCGGTGGAACTCGGTATCTGTGAGGCACATCGGTTGCGGCGGCCGACGTTGTCGGTGGACCACCCGGTGCGGTGGATGAGGGCGTAGATGAGGCAGCGCCGGTGCGGTGGTGAAGCACGACCGTCGTCTTCGTCGTCGTCGTCTGGCACAGAGATGGGGAACGGTGGGGAAAGATACGAGACGAGGGGAGATTCGAGGGATGGTGGCGAATTAGGGATTTGAGAAATCTGGGCATGGAAGGGGACGGTGGAGAAGAGAGATTTTGCAGGGCTGGAATTGGGGCCGCCAGATATTTCAATCCAAAACATGGAAGCGCAAACTTATATTGTCGTCGTCCTTTTTTGGGGGGGGGAGGGGGTGGGTGGCTGGGTGCTACGCGTCCGTCCGACACACGTGACCACCCCGACAGGACTATGCTTTGGTGCCTTAAGGCACCTTCCTTTGTGTCCATGATATGTGGGCCCAACAGGTGGCTGGCCCACATGTCAGTCACCCAAGGGCAGTTGCCTTTAAGGCACCGAAGCAGCGTCCACCCCGACATGACCCTGGTCTGCATGGTGCGCCTACATTTGAGAATTCAAACGAATCTTCTTTCATTTGCAAACGAATCTGTATGTATTACCATGCCCGTGTTTTCCTTGCAATAATTAGTCATTCAAAACGAATCCATTCACTTTTGTAAGTCGTTTCGGTCAACTTAAAATGAACTATTTTGCACATCGTCTGAAATGTCTTCAAGGTCTTATAAAAGTGAACAGAGGGAGTACTATAAATTAATTAATGAGGAGTTATTTGAAAAAAATCAAAACGGTACCCACGTTAATGTGGATTAGAGTGTGTCACATAATTAGTTATAGAGTGTGTCACATAGTTAGTTATTAGAATTATAGTGCGTGTCACATAGCGATCTCCAATTCTAACGTGGATTTCGCATTTCACTGTATCCACGCTACTTTTTTAATACAAATTCACATGTATATGATGAACACCATGGTAGTGAGAAAACTTTTGGATGGATTCAAACATATGACCTACAAAATAGCACAACAAATTGAGCCAATGTCAACTTTTTCTTCCGCATGGCGGGCCACACTCGCTCAATCTCGCTCTATTTATCTGAGTCTCGTTTAACCTCGTTTTCTTTCACACACAAATGATATATCTCCCTGTTCGGGCCTCAATCGACACACTCTATACTCTCTCACGCAGATTGTCTATCTAGGTCAGTCCATCCAAGCCGCCGCCACTCTTTCGACCTCATGGTGGGCCACGCTCACTCAATCTCTCTCTCTCTCTATCTATCTATCTATCTCTATCTCTCTCTCTCCCTGTATGTCTCGATTTACCTTGCTCTTTCTCGGACAAAAACAATATATCACCATGTTTGAGCCCAATTCGACATATTCACATTGTATACTCTCTCACGCACATCGCCTATCTAGGTCACTCTCTCCAACCCGTCTCACTCTTTCGATTGCACGGCGACCCTATGTGATCAGTTGACCTTGCTTCCTCCCACGCACAAAATATATCTACACGTCTGTGACTAGATCATCTCTCAAGCTCTATCTTACAGCCCTCACCCTTACCAAAAGCTCAATCGGACAATATCTCTCCGGAGCATATATATTTGTTCAATGAATGCCGGACCACACTCACTTTGTCTCTATATCTATATGTCTCTCGATTGACCTCGCTTTCTCATACTGTATCTTCCACGCATTGAAGCTACTACCTCTCCATCCCTCGCAAAGCCGGAGCTATTTACATTGCGAGGGGCACTCCAACCTTGGATTAATTTGTGTAGGCATTTATTCCGGTCGGTTTAGATTATATTTTCGTAGCATTTGGCCCACAACTACTCCAAACGCCATTGCAACCCACACAACTCCCCTAGTAGATTTCCCTCTGGCTCGGTCATCGCTCTCTCGCACGTCTTTTCTTGCCTTCAACGTCGCACCATGGTATTATTGAAAGAACTATGTTGTTCTCTTTAATTATTATAAATAAGCTACAAAACTACACACCGATAGTCCACTTGGATTGGAACAAATTTCGACCCACAAATTAAAGTGCTACAAACTACACACCAAGGGGCCCACATGTCATGAAACAAATTTGGACCCATATACAAATTAAAAAATAAAGGGCGAGGATCGAACATGCGACCGGGCCTTCAAGCCGCACGTCAATAGGCAACATACGTAGAATAGCAATGTTTGTTGTACCCCCTTTGTTCACATAATGTTTTTATATTACCACAGCCTAATTAATGGATAAAATGTAATATTATTTTTAGTACTATTCGCCTTCACTTACTGGTGGGTTCCATGTGTGCTCTCTCTCTCTCCTCCCCTTCTGCGTTTAGAAGCACGGGCAAACAGGAAGAACTTGCGGGCGATGTTGCCGTTAACCATATCTGAACGCGTTCACAAGTCACGACACCAGTTACACGTACTAGCAGCACTAGTCAGTGTGTACGTGCAATGCACATTAATTTGGAAGTATATTAAGTTCATGCGGATATTAACTACTAGGATATTACTTGCGTGTTGTCACGTGATTAGCACTATTTTGGCATGAAATTAACTGCATGCTAAACGTGTTGAGCGCTCGACGTTGAAGCAGTCTAGGTCGTTGGATGACAAGGAATACATGTGGCTTGATGACGTTTTATATTTAATTTGATACGGCTCTAGCAGAACATTCAATCGATCAAACCATACATTTCGTTCAGTCTGACTCCGACTTTAAATTATACGACGATCGATATAAAATAAACGGAAATGATAAACGTTCGGATTTTAAGCATGGCAATCCGAACGTTTTTCATGGCAAATTTAGATTACGCGGCGGCGGCGGGGGCGTCTCGCGATGGGAAGCGGCTCCTCTGCCGTGCTCTGTTTGTCGTCGGGCCACTGACCGATGGCGACGGTGGCGTCTTGTGCCGTTGTTGGCGTACTCTTGGATGTTGGCCTAGCTTCAAGGAAGGCCAAAATGTTCTGGACTTCGGAGCGAGTCAACTGGCGGGAGGAGGCGACTGGCGTTGGTGCAAGGAAGCGGTCGAAGATGGCCATCCATGTCGCTGAGGGGGGCACTGGCACCCGCGCGGGGACAGGCGTTGTCAACGGCGCGGCGGAGACATCCGTGTTCACGGACACCGGCATGGGCGCGCACGTCAGTGCACGCGCAGGAGCATGCGCTGGCAGGTGCACGGGCACCGGCACGGGCATGCGCGTCAGTGCACGCGCAGGCGCATGCGCTGGCAGGTGCACGGGCGCGTGAAAGTTGGCGGGGACCTCATGGAACCTAGTGGCATCAAGCTCGGCGACAATGTGCGGCTCCCAGCCCATCAATGCCACAGGGATGGGCACTGGCGCAGTCGGGGCGACGGGAGCCGGAACGGGAGCGGGGACAGGCGCGGCGTCTTCCTGCAAGGCCAGTTCAAGCTCGTCCCAAAGAGCCTTATGTTCTTGAGACTCCGGCTGGGTGTCTTCCTCATGAAACTGGAACACTAAGGGCAGACCATCGTGATGCGGCATGGCGTACGTTTAGGTCAGGCTAGTTGGAGGTAGGCGACAGGAGAATCGGAGAGGAAGAGAGAGGATTGTAGCGATACCGGGTAGTGCGGGGTTGATTTTAAACTGCGGCGCCGACGACATTAAAAGTGGGAGCAGTTGGGACGACGGTGGGCGGCGGAGCCTGGTCAAAGGGCTCGCCTCTCGGTGAGTCTGCACAACGGTCTGCACGCACGCCTCCCTGACAGCCGGCGCAGCGGTCTGCTCGCACGCCTCCCGCCGACTTACACGCTTGCTGGGACGGCACCTGCCTATGAGAAGCGGGGACTCGTGGCGGCACGTAAACGCCCACGGTTTCAATAGTGAAAGCGTTCGCCTTAATGTGACAGGTCTTTGTTCCAAAATACCTTGGCTCTTCATTTGTGCAACTTGTCATAAGCATCTTGTCTCGAATTGAAGAAAAAACTTACGAAGTAATATTTGTGCCATATCACGTGCCCATGCTCAGTTTCAAGAATTTATGCTCACTTTTGGATTTTCTGAAATTTAAGATCCACGATTCGAAACAATATCATAACCTGCGTCATGCAATAAATTTTCAAGCCGTACATCTGTCCTGTTGTATTTCTTAAGAAAGGATTTGGTCAAACATTTTGCTTAGTTAAACCTCCTTTCTGGTTTATAGGGCTCAATTCAAAAATCTCACCAACCAAGGTAGATGGTGAGTGGTGGAACAATTGTTGTAGTTTGCAAAACCACTCAATTAATGCGCTTGTTTTCCTCAAAAATTGTGTTTACGAATGCATTAATTGCAATGCATGCATGCATGAAGTACATGCATTGGTCAATTTTCTCTTAATACTTGCATGTAATGATTTATTGCACCTTGAAATCTGAACATGTGATGGGGAACAACCAAATTGAGACTTATAAAATGGGAAAACTAAAATTTTGAGATAAGCCCTATAAACCGGAAAGGAGGGAGTAAAAGGATAATCCCTCCATACCAGTGCATTACCTGATATATTAAATCAAGTACTAGGCACGAACAAACGGGCTCAATTCTGTGCTCATCCTGGTGTAGTAGTAGTAGTACTAGGCAATGCAGTTGACGGGTGACCTTGACGAGCGGCGACCGAGGGAATTGAACCGTGCTCGGCACGGTAGGTAACGTTGTCTAGTTACTAAAGCATCCCTCCATTGTTCATCGGTAGTCATTATGGACCGGGGACATGAGGGGAATTTCCTAGGGCTGGAATTCTGGCCGCCAGATATTTCAACTTGAAACACTGAGGCTCGACTGGTTGGGGTTGCCTAATGTGCATACTACGCACGCCACCGAAGGACACGACCCAGATTTTTTAGGATCAACACGAGCCAAGGTCTGGCTGGTACACTGTTGGGTCCTACCATTTGAGAATATGAAAGGAACCTTTTAAATTGCCGAACGAATCTATGTGTATTACAATACCCGTATTTTCCTTGCAAATACTAATCTCAATATGGTAATTGATTTATGATGAGTTTTTGAATTAGAGTGAACTTGTGATATAGTGATCTCAACGTGGATTTCACGTTTCATGGTATCCCTAGTAAGTTTTCCAATGCAAATTCAAATTTAAAAGATGAACAATATGGAGGTGAGAAAACTTTGTATGTATCAAGCATATGACCACACACACACACACACACACTCACACACAGAGAGAGAGACACACACACACGAACACAACAACAATCCAATAAGTATAGTGCATCTATTTTTCCAACCCATGCATGTATGACACGAGTTCAAAAATACTCCTTCTATTCCTAAATATTAGTCTTTTAGAGAGTTCAACAAGTGACTACATACGGAGCAAAATGAGTGAATCTAGACTCTAAAATATGTCTATATACATCCGTATGTGCCAGTCCATTTGAAGCCTCTAAAAAGACTAATATTTAGGAACGAAGGGAGTAAAATGTAAGACACCATGGTCCTCAGTTCAATATTTAAAATGAACATGAAACTGAAACATGAATATTAAGTCTAGTACTACAGTACATGCAAATGTTGTGTTTAGGCGGAGCTATGGTTGTCGGGGGTCAACCCCTCGACCTTAGATAAAATTGTGGAGCTCTGTTTAGGGTTGTTTAGATTATATTTGTCCCCACCCTCCCAACCACCGATTGGTTGTGCACCCCCACCCCTCCTCCCCGGGAGAATATCATGTGCCCCCAAACCTTACATGCTATATGCCGATATGAGTTGCTTGGAGCTTGTAGATCTGAGATATAGCAGCTCACATGATGTGTCTTAAATTTTTTGCAGGAAACCTTGATGAGTTTGAGAATTGCATACAATTTGTACAAAAACTACTTAGATGCCCTTTGATCCCATATCCAACGACCTCGAAGCTCGTATCACCATAGCATCTAAGATGAAGGAGGACATCATATTCTCCTATATGTAAGAATATCATGTTCCACCACACCTTAGATGCTTTGGTGATACAAGCTCTTCGGAGGCATTGGATTCGTGACCCAACACCTCCTCGGTGGTTCAAATGGTTTTTTGCAGAAAAGCCCCAAAAGAGTTGGCCATTGCTTACAAGCACAAAGACTAATCAGATGCCATTGGATCTCAGATCAAACGACCTCCAAGCTCGTATCACCGTAGCATCCAAGCTGCGATAGCACCTTATGTTTTCTCGCACGTGAGAGTATGAGGTGCTCCCGCACCGTAGATTCTATGGTGATACGAGTACACTGAGATCTAACGGCCCATAGTAGGAGGTCTGAATGTTTTTGCCATATACGGCTGATAGAGTTTGGGAATTGCACCGAAAATACAAGTACTATGCATGTGCCATCTGATCACTGATCATACGACCTAGATGCTCATATCACCGTAGCGGGTAATTAAGCTATGGGGAGCACCTAATATGAGCACCGGGGAGCCGTTGGATCGAAGATGAAGCGGTACACACGAGGCCCAAATATTTTATTTGCAAAAAAAAAACTTTGGAGAGTTTGGAAATTGCGCATAATTACAAAGGCTACTCCCAAGCCATTGGATATCACTTCCAACGGTGTAAAAACTCGTATCACCATAGTTTCTAAGCTGCGGGGTGGATGTGATATTCTATGCCGCTGTCATTTTTGTTCGTAAACTTGCAAAATACGTGTAACTCGTGCTGTTACTTGTCTAACCATGCAAAGTGTTTGTTCAAAAAAACCATCCTACACTGAAATATCGGAACAACACACGGGGGTCCCACTTGTCATTAATCAAATTTGGACCTAAAACTAACAAATCTGAAAGACGAGATTCGAACTGGCAACCTGGACTACAAAGCGTAAGTCGATAGCCTGAAAAAACGAATGGTTGTTGGCTTTGTCCCATAACTTGATTTTATGCAGTACTTGCGTTGAGTAGAGTAGAGGGAGTGCCTCGTCAACACGTGCATGACTGCTCTCTCACTTACGGGTGGGTTCCAAGTCTGTGATCTCAATATCTCTTCTCTCCATCGTCTAACCTTTGCACGGGCACACACGAAGAGCGGCGCTAGCTTGCCGTGGTATTATTACAACTAAAGAAAGCTTGGAAAATAGAAGAATCGCCTAGAACAAGAGACGTTGTGGCTAGTCGAGACGGAGCTAACCGTGCCATGTTTGCATGATGAAGATGTGTGGCTAGTGGGGTGTTTTCGATCGACTGGCTGGGTCCCAAGGTCGAACCATAGGTACTACGTCTGATACAGTATATTTTTACACGCACATTTTTCCTCCGTGCCGAGACGTGGTACACCCTACCGCGCGGTTTCGGGGTCCTCCCGGGTGGTGCACGCATATATTCTTCCTGACGTGGGACACCCTACCGCGCATTTTTTGGGTCCTCCTCGGTCGTAGCGCTGAAGCAAGTAAATGAGTCGTCAAATCACGAAATACCACCTTTCCCGCCGAGTACACTAGTGAAGCACGGTGGCTAGCTAGTTGGGCTAGTTCGACCGATTAGCTAGGCCGCCGCCACATTTGTTTTTTCACCCCTTTTTTTATCTACTTGCCAGTAGGTAAATTTAAATATCCACCGCGGCATTGCTCTGGTGTTTGGGTGCGGCAGGATTTCTAGTTTTTTGATTGACAGGAGCAGGCGCGGCAGGATTTTTATTTTTTTGATTGATGGGAGCAGGCACAGTAGCAATTAGTCACGATGACTCTGCCTGTAAAAACGCACTGCTCCCTGATGTGAGAAGTCATCGACTGGTGTTTTACCGTGGTGAAAACCAAAAGATTCCCCGCTCCTCGGCTGGCTCCCTCCACCTTCCCGTAGATTGCATTGCCTTTCAGCCGCTTCGCCCACTTTGCTTCCTCTCCCCATTGCTTCTACATGGTGCCATGGCGGCGCAACAGATCACGGAGTTCGAGGTGAGGCGCCTTACATAGGAGCTCCATGCCAAGGATGCGGAGCTCAGGGCCAAGGATGTGGAGCTCCGTGAGCTCAAGGAGGAGAGGAGTGCCATGCTCCTCCGTTATGTGCGGGAGTTCATGGAGCTTCAAAAGAGGCAGGCGTCCACCACAAAGATGCTCGAGGCGTCGGCGGCGTTGCTACAGAAAGTGGGAGATACGATAGGCCGTCAGGGTAGCCGGCTTGAGCGCGAGCGGGCAGACCGTGACGAGGTCCAGGATCGCCTCAGCCACTTGGTGAACCAAGTTGCCACACACGTGTTGCAGCTGCGCGATGCCTACCGTCATGTCAGCGCAAAGATGCTGGCCGTCGGGCTAAACCCATTCGAGCACCCGGTCGACTTCAACGAGCTACGGCTTCCTGACCTGGTCTCCTTCTTCACCTATATCTCTGAGGAGTTGAGCCGTCTCCGCGCGATGGTGGGGGCTGAGCTAGACAAGGAGGGGTTGCGCGCTACCATCGCCGTTGCCGGGCGAATCCTTTCAGGGCTCCGTCACCGGAATCCATTCATGCCATTGGACGCCGTCTTTGACGAGCCCGCTCCCGTCGACCGGGAGCGGGCTCTGCGGGTGGTTGCACCCTACGTCACCAACGTCGTGCGCCTTGAGAAGCAGAGGGACTTCAGTGGTGTTTAGGCACCCTCTACATGGGCATGTCCATATCTCGGCGCAACATGACCGTTGGATCAAACTCAGATGATGCAAATCAGTCACTGTAGCACAAAGCGTGTGGGTGTGTTTGGTTGCATTCTCATCTCAATATAGTTGTTTCCTCTTCGTGTATTTTTGTCAACCTACTAGTTTGGACTCATGCACCCTTCATGCACTCTGCCAAACACCCAAAAGTGGGTCGAGAAGGGAACTTTTGCTCCCATCCCGTGCACCCTTCATACACCCTGTCTAACACTATAGGATGTGCTTCATATAGTTCATGTTTCGTGGAGTAGTATAGCACCGTACTCTCGGTGCTCTATGGACCTAGTTCTGTTAACATTGATCTCACCGTTCATTCTCGACCGGACAGTCGAAAAAGCGGTACTATGTTACATAGGAGTAGTTGACATGCGCACAACATCATTTGTTATTGTCATATCTTACTACACTAGCAACAAGATTGTGTAGTACTGATGTATGAACCACTACACATGCCTAGTAGTAGGAGCACTGTGTATGATCAAGTGGCTGCCGTGTTTCGCACTCCTCCGTCGTAAGAGTGGAAATGCTTGTTGTAATCATTTTTTTTCTTCAGAATGAAAAACAGTGGACACGCTCTACCGTGCGGATCCTCCTCAAGCCATGCAACAAATTACTCACTTCCGCTGACGTGTGGGACAGCCAGCACCTGGGTCCACCATCCATGCACTAAGTTACTCCGTAGTAGACTGATGGTAGACTACCCCGATAGAACCGCCGCAGTAATGCCCAATGAGCCGTCAAATCACAAAACCCCCTCCTTTCTAGCAGTAAGTTGTACGGACGAAGCAACCATCATTTCACTCTTCTCTCTCAGCTTCCTCTCTTGAAGAAAACCCCCACTCGCTTCGCATCTCCCTCATCTCGTTCCTCCTTTCACTCTTCTCTCTCAGCTTCCTCTCTTGGATGGACGCCGGAGCACCGGCCGACGTGATGTCTATGGCTCTGGCCAAAACCGTTGAGGCTCATGGTACGAAGAAGCGCAAGCACCCCACCGAGACTACCGCAGACAAGCTCAAATCCATCGCCCTGTCCAAGCCCCCCTCTCCGGGATCCCAAATTAAGCAAGTCCAGGTAATGTCTCTTGTTGACGATCTTTTTCTCGATCTTGATCGAGTTTTTTTATCTAACACGCAGTACTAGTACTGGTAGTACAACTTTCTGGGTGATCTTGCATGTGATTTTAGTGTGCCAAATGACGGTTCTAAATTCCTCTTTTGACCAAAACATGCGAGAGGTTGACACTGATTTCTTATCGATTACTTTCAACTACTCCCTTTGTCCCAAATTTCTTGTCTTAGATTTGTCTAGATACGGATGTATCTAATACTAAAATGTGAGTTGATACATCCGTATCTAGACAAATCTAAGACAAGAATTTTGGGACGGAGGGAGTACTTTATGAACATCAATGCTACCGTTTAAGAGGGCATATTTGCCTCAGTAACTTGTGTTATGGATATTGCATGTAATCCCTCTGCTCTAATGCCTTTGAAGACATGTTCTAGTGTCTTTGTTCACTCATTTATGTGCATATATGTAGTCATATATGGAGTATAATATCGAAAATCATCTTATATTTCTGAACGGAGGTAGTAATGAAATATGGTTTCTGTTTGAATTAGAACCAGGTCCGCGGTGGAGATGAAGCTCTCAAAGTCATGCCGCGTGAACTGAAAGACCTGATGATGAGTTCTATTGCTGAACTATCCAGCTGTTGTGTCCTTGTTGCCACGTGTCCTGAACTAGTGTTTTCCTGTAGCATTGTTGTCAGGCGTGTTCCCGAGGCTGTACTTGACCACAACCATTTCCTGGTTGTGCCTTCGATTACAAAGGGTGTGGTTCTTGTAAAGCTTCCCAACAAATCTGATGCGGCCTATCTTCATCATCATGTTTATGAGTGGAAAGACCACTCTGTTAAGTTCTCGAAGGTTGACAAGATGGTGATGGTGCATGTAGACATCTCACACGAAGTCCATGGCCTAGTCAGTTATGCGGGGTTCATCCCGTAGGTCGGTGGCAAGAAATAGTCTCCAGAGTTTAGTTAGTGCAACTTTGCTTGTCTGTAGTAAGTACTATTGTTCAGTACTTGATTTGTATTTGTGAACCCTGTATTGTTTATTAGTACTGCCGCTTTTGGTGTGTGGTCAGTCCTGAGAACGGTCTATGTTAATGTCTGTCCACTCAATTCAGTCTGTACATTTTGAAGTATCCAGATCATATTTTTTGTGAGGATGGTTTATCAATTATGGTTACACTCCAATATCTGTATCCATTGCAGGGTTTATCGCACCCACTAGGATTTCCAGTCCCATGGATGTTCCGTCCATACAATTTGTCACAACCTTTGGACTCTCCTACTTGTGGGAGTAGGTAGGGCCCCTGCATGCCACACGTAGTTGGACGATCAATCTTCTGTTTAGTACTTCAACATAGTGATTTCCTGGTAAGGATTCACTCGTGTCACATCAAGTAAATCTTATTGATTTACTATCTAAATCTTATTGATTTAATGTCATGTTTTCTTTATTTTCCTGCAATTTTAGATGCAGGTTTTGCCATGTGACATTCATCACAGAAGAAACCATTTGGTTTGCTCTACGATGGCTATTTTTGCAGGTTTCACTTCTTATGTCGTGTCAGTAATGAAGGCACTGTCCATCACTTATATTACTGGAAAAAATTGGATCAGTTTGTTGTCTGAGTACAAGCTGAATCCCTATGATGAACTGCAGTTTGGATTAACAAAAATGCCACAATTACTCCTTCTCGCGTTTAAAAGAAATGAAGAAAAAAATAGATCACGGTCACGGATCCTATTCAAGTTAGAAAGCTGATCATAGCAGACTAGACACGATCGCCGCTGTCTCGCACAGTTCGAGCACTGGCAGTTGCTCTACCACTGACAGCGGCAGGAGCTCAGTCTGATCCAGCTGAGGATTGGGCACCGACCATGTCTGCGGATTAGTCTGATCTACCGGAGGATCGGGCATCGACACTGGCACCAGCTCTACAAGGAGCACCTTCTCCGGCAGCAGCAGCGGCTTCGGCACCTGCACCAACACTTGCACTTGCATTTAGTCCGACCCATGCAGTTGCACTGGCAACAGACTGGGCTGGAGTTCGCACTTCATATACCAAAGTCCTTACAAAAACCGACATGTCCACCTTCTTGGTAAGAATTGGCTGCCCAAGTGCTTCGTTCTTTTTTCTTTCCATGTTGTTTCACATGAGTTCACTGTGTTGATCCAACTGTTTGGGTATGTATTCTTGTTTTCAAATAGAGAATTCCTAGAGCAACAAGGGAGTCGTTCAACAATCCGGGTGACCGCGGCCAAGTTTCTCTTACCATGCGCAGCCTTGGTGTGAATGAACCTACTCAATATACCGTAAGTATAAAGGATGGTCGCATGATGATTGATGCTAAAGGATGGTCAAGGTGCAAATCTAAATCATATCTTGCGGTAGGGGATGATGTCAAAATCGAACTTTCTCGGCAAGGAGAGCTGGTCCAAATCAACTTTGAAATTCTTCAGTAGCAGCACGCAACTGCCGAACTGATCTATCCTCCGAGAGATTTTGATGTAATAATCTGGCGTGGTGAAACAAGTGTCCTGTGTGTATAAGTAGTATGACAGTATTATTTATCACATGGTATATCGTTGATAGAATTGCAACTCTGATTGCTGGTTAGGAACTGTCGTTCGATTTCATTCCAACAATTGTCGTGCTTTATTCAATTTTGTGTATTCGCCTTGCGACAGCATCTAAAACCAGCGCAGTATCGATCGCTTGCAATATGAAAAGCGCTGAGGTAGAACACATGGCCCCCCAAACATGCAGGGTCGGCCTGCGGCCCAAAGTCCAGAACCGTGAGCCTATCTGAGTATTATATTCTCAGCTGAACCCCCATAAAAAACCTGAACCCCCATAATGCCCGTGCGTTGAAGAGGGAGTATATTTCTCGGCAAGGTGAGCCTGTGATATAAAAGATTTGTATATTTCTTTACAGAGGGAGTATTTCTCTGTCAAAAAAAATATTTATGTGTAACTAGTTACTCCTGTCTTTCTACTTCCTTTCGCTGATATGTGGGGCAACCGGCAATGGGGTCCACGTGCCATATGCACAAATCAGAGTGCACAACTTCACGGTAGACACACCCCGGTCGTAGCGCCGCAGTAATGCCCAATGAGCTGTCAAATCACAACCCCCCTTTCCAGCTTTAGCAGTAAGGTGGACGAGCGAAGCGGCAATATTTCAGTAGGCCTGAATCCCCTTCTCCCTCGTCTGCTTGTTTAGAGAAAACCCCCGCTAGGCGATTGCATAGGGTTTTCTCATGAAGAACCAGGTACGAATTCTTCATCCATCCCCGATAAATCCAAGTCCCTTGGTCGCAGGTAATCCTAGGATGGCAGCCGCCGCCGTTGATGCATTTTTCTTCGTACTGAATCTAGTGTGTTTCAGTTGCAGTGCCCAAAGTGCGAGTACCCAACAGATTTTTGCGCCCTCGGCGAGACGCCACACTTGTTCTTTCTCATCCTACCATAGCATTTTGAAACGCGCACAGTATGTTCCTAGAATCCTCTTCTCTATCCGGGAGGGTGGGTTTTTTTTGAACATGCTATGTTCTCATATTATTTTTCCTGCAGTGTATTATTTGCTCTGCCAGAACACATGTACTCAAGATGCTCAGCCTTGCCATAACTGAATACACTAGTTTAATGGTCACAGTGAAGACAATCCATGGATATTACTTCCGAGTTGGGTTCATGAACCAAGAAGATCGCTGTTTTTTATTGCCGAACTTGGATAAACTTTCTCAAGTGTTACGGACTGAAAGTTGGCGCACGAATGTTGATGGAAATAGCAGAAACTGGTCTCATCTTCACCGCGATCTTCCACCCTGACGTCGTTCCAATTGTTCATCCATGTTAGTTTTGTATCTGGTTCTTGCTTGTTGCCTCGATTACTTGTTAATCCACCTATTCTGTCTGACTAATCACAATTTAACTTTAGAAGTATGTAAGTGCATCTAGTGCCCCTTAGTGATTTTGGTGTATTGAAGACTTATAGGTTAAGGGACTAATGCATTTGTGAGTGTACACAGGTCTATAAGTCTATGAGGAGTTTGATATTTACAGAGAAAGTCGACCCCTAAAAATGAAGTTCTTCGACTGAAGACTTTGATATTCTGAAGACTTTCTGAAGACTTTGAAAGTGAAGAAATTGGTGTGACCTTGAAGACTTGGTATTCATTTGAGGAACATGAAGCGTGAAGACTTTTGTTTTCGTAGTTTCATTTTCTCTTTCTTGAGTCATAGGAAACACCGTACTGTTAAAGGGGGTCGAGGAAATACTAAGGAAAAATTTCCATGTGATGCTCAACTCAAAATCCTACACCTACCAATCCCTTCGAGTGAAGCCCTTGGAAATCTCATGCAGTTCAGTCACTTTCTTCAGTGGCAGAGACGAAGTTCTTCTGGTCACTGATGAATTTGTTCTGACTGAGGAGTTAGGAATTCGCCAGTGCGAATTGCCTACATAGTGAGGAACATGATAGCCCTGAGGAATTTGAGAGTCAAATTTCCGACCGTTGCTGTGTTGCGCGCCAGTTGTCCCAAAATATCTTATCCACCTAACGGTCATATCATTGAAGGGCATTTATGTCTTATCATGTCGGGCTGCTCCCTAGGCTATAAATAGCCGCCCCCTACAACCACAAGCTGGTTGGCTGCTCTGAGAGAACTTGACACTTGTCATTTGAGAGCAACCCATCCTCCGAGGACTTTGAGCGAAAATCATCAAGTGAGGAAAACCCAAAACCAAACCCCCACAAACCCAAAGTGATTGAGCATCATTGAAGAAATTGATCATGCGTGGATCCGACGCTTGTTACCTTTGAAGACTGTGCTTCTTCCACACGGTTAGGCATCATGGTCTAGAGCATCCAAGAGGAATTGTGGATCGCCGAGTGACCAAGTCTGTGAAGGTTTGGAAGTCGCCTGAAGCCTTACCACGAGTGATTGGACGAGGTCTGCGTGGCCTTAGTTCAAGGAGAATACGGTGAGGACTGGGTGTCCTGAGCTGCGTGCTCAGCGACTGGGTGTCCAGGACTGCGTGTCCTCGAGTTTAAATACTCAGCCGCTCCAACCAGACGTACAACTGAGACAGCAGTTGGAACTGGTCTACCAAATCATTGTGTTCACCAACCTAACTGGTTCTATTTCCTCAACCCTTTCATTTCCTCATTACTGTGTTGAGTGTTTGTTCATATCTGTGTTTGAAGACTTTGACTGAACACTTTCTCAATTTCCTCAGTTCAATTTCTTCAGTCTGTTTGTCTTCATCTTGTGTTATCCTGTGATTACGCTTTCTGTACTCTGTGCTAGTCTTCATTTCATCATGATGACCATGCTTGTATTCTGTTATGCTTACTTCTGAGTACTTATTCCGCTACTAGTAGTTCTTCGTTAAGGAATTTCCTCACCGGCAAATTCCTCAGTGAAGAATTCATAAAAATCGCCTATTCACCCCCCACCTCTAGTCGATATAACACACTTTCAATTGGTATCAGAGCAAGGTACTCCCTTGTTCTGTGTGATTTTGGTTTAACCGCCTGGAGTTTTAGTTATGTCGACCGCAGGTATGAAGAAAGTGACATGTCCTATCTTTGACGGTCATGATTATCCCAAGTGGAAGGCCATGACGAGGAAGCGCCTCATGGCAATGAACAGCGAGCTGTGGACCGTCATTGAGATTGGTCTTACTGATCTATGCAAGATGGCAGACGCTGATGATATTCGCAAGTACACTCGACTTGACATCTTGGCGAAGGATATCATCTGTTCCTACCTATCCAGAGATGACTGGTCAGGCGCATTATGCATCTTTGCAATGCGAAGCTCATCTGGGACCGAATCTCTGATGTCTATGAAGGTCATCGAACTCATCATGATCCCTGGTTTGAGGAGTTCAAGGAATCTCTCAAAACGATGACTTTCGAGTCAGATTCATCATCTTCTGCATCATGTCTCATGGCAAAGGGTGACGAGGTAACCGAATGCTCCTCATCCGAGTCTTGTGACGATGAATCTGATAATGATGAATCTGATGATGATATTGAATCTTGTTATACCAAACTTGTTTGCATTGCCACTAAACAACAAACAGCTTTGGAACAAGTGCAAAACATGCTAGACAAAAGTGATGATATGTTGGGTAAAGAAATGGATCAGTCAAAAGCATTGGGTGAATGTCTTCAGAGACTTCATTCCAAGTTTTACGCCCTTCAAGATCAACATAATACCCTCTTGACTGATCACGAGAAGCTGAGAGTGTGTTATGAAGATCTTCAGAAGGAGCGCGATTCATTACTTGCTCAACAGATCAGTGCTACTCAGGAAGAATTTGTTCCTCCATGCTTAAAATGCATTGAACGTGAATCTGCTAATTCCTCACCTGAATGTTCAAATGCTTCAACTATTACAAATTCTTCATCTGCCTCTGCTATCACTAATTCCTCATCTGAGGACATTGCTAGGAAAGAGGGTATCGCCTTTGAGAGGAAACTTAATGCTGATGGAACATATTGGAGGCCTGAGCAGTACCCCAAAACCTCATGGGTTGCTGCAAAGGGACCTCCAACTGATCCATCTAACTTATCTGGCTTTACATGTGAATCTCCTCATTCTTCTGATGAGTCATTTGACTCCAACTATAAACTGTTCAAAAATCAGAATGGTGAAGTATTTGCTAGATATGTTGGCACTAACTGCAGGAATGGTTCTCCTATGAAGAAAATCTGGGTTCCCAAGAAGTGCCTCGAAAGTCTTCAGGTGAATGTCCTCATGACACCACCTGTGAAGAGCAGGAACCGCAGATCAAATTCTTCATATGGACCAAATTCTTCATATGGATCCAAGTCCTCATACGGACCAAATTCCTCACGTGGATCAAATTCCTCAAAAGGATCAAAGTCCTCACATGATTATCATCGTGCTAACAACTCTGTCTCGCAGGGTAGAGCTAAGGGCTATGAATATGTGCATTATTCTTCAAACCATTATATTCATTAGTCCTCGTAGAATTTCTCTGCTTATTCATATGCTTACCCTAACCCCTCTTATGTGAAACGAAATGGTTTGGCATCTTTGCCACCTTTCTCATATGGTGCTCGTAGAGTGATGAATTCTTTGCCACCCCTACAGATGTGGGTGGTGAAGAAAAAGAACTAATCTCTTCTGCAGGGTCAGGTCTCCAGACGTGCTTTAACGTCTGAAGAATTTGCTGGGGACCTGACAAAAATGCCTGAAAGGACGCAGGAGAATCATGATGAAATGAACCTTCATTTCACACGTCCTCCTACTGCTATATCTGTTTACTGATTGAT
Organism: Triticum timopheevii; assembly: GCA_963921465.1. NCBI lineage: Eukaryota > Viridiplantae > Streptophyta > Magnoliopsida > Poales > Poaceae > Triticum > Triticum timopheevii. The sequence continues at coordinate 62,361,680 of OY997270.1, read as the reverse complement.
GAAATTCATCTGATGAACTTGATATCATATTCTTCACTGATTAAGCATATGAGATTGTAAGTTACACTAATTCATCTGCAGGATGATCAACCCAAAACTACTGAGTGGGTTCTCGATAGTGGATGTACGAATCACATGACTGGTGACAAGAATCTATTGATGGATGCTCCCTTATCACCGTCACATCTGAAGCATATCATCTTTGCTGACAAAGGCAAAAGTCAGGTATTGGGTCTTGGTAAGGTTGCAATCTCTAAGGATAAACACATGGACAAAGTCATGCTTGTTGAATCCTTAGGATACAACCTCATGTCAGTCTCAATGCTTTGTGATCTTGATATGGTTATTGTCTTTGGCAAGTATCGCTGTGTTGCGATTATGGAAGCTGACAATTCCAAAGTCTTCAAAGGCTTTAGGAGAGGAGACCTGTATATTGTTGATTTCTCTACAGGACCACAACCAGCCGTGTGTCTACTTGCAAAAGCTTCAGAAGGCTGGCTATGGCATTGACGACTTGGTCACGCAGGCATGAGGAATTTGGACACGCTTGCGAAGAAGAAGCATGTCATTGGCATTGAAAATGTCAAATTCCTCAAGGATCACTTATGCAGAGCCTGTGAAGCTGGAAAAATGACCAAGGCCAAGCATCCAGCGAAGACTATCATGACCACTACTCGTCCATTCGAATTGCTTCACATGGACCTCTTTGGACCTAATCATTACTCAGCAGTCACTAATGATGCATCTCTATATGGTTTTGTCATTGTTGATGATTACTCTCGATATACATGGGTACACATTGTTACTTACAAACATGAAGTGCAGGAAGTCTTCAAACGATTTTCCTCGAGGGCTTCAACAAACTTTGGTGTGAAGATCAAGCATATCAGAAGTGATAATGGAACTGAGTTCAAGAATTCCGGTCTTGATGACTATCTTGATGAACTTGGTATTACTCATGAGTTATCTGCTCCCTATACCCCTCAGCAAAATGCCGTCGTGGAGCGCAAGAACAGAACTCTTGTTGAAATGGCTTGCACTATGCTTGATGAATACAAAATGCCTTAGCATTTTTGGATTGATGCAATTGATACTGCGTGCCACATCATCAACAGAGTATATCTTCACAAATTCTTCAAGAAGACGGCCTATGAACTCCTCACTGACAAGAAACCCAATGTGAGTTATTTCAAAGTCTTCGGTGCTAAATGTTGGATTAGAGATCCTCACCACAATTCTAAATTTGCACCGAAAGCACATGAAGGTTTTATGCTTGGTTACGGAAAGGACTCGCACACCTACAGAGTCTTTAACATTGTTCTTCACAAGATTGTTGACACTATAGATGTGCGGTTCGATGAAACTAATGGCTCGCAAAGAGAGCACCTACCTTTTGTGTTAGATGAACTAGCACCTGAGGATTCTATCAAGTTCAAGGCAACTGAGGATGTCATTCCTACTGAAGAATCTGCTGAAGAATTCATTCCAGTTCATGAAGAACGTCGAGCTGATGCACCTGAAGAAAATGCTGAGGAAAATGGTGCTGAAGAAAATGCTGATCAAATTCCTGAGCGACAACTAGCTCATCCTCGCGTTGCAAAAGAAGTGCAAGTGGAGAAGATCATCGATGACATTAGAGCGCCAGGTCCTCTCACACACTCAAAAGCTTCACATTTATCTAACTTTTGTGGGCACTATGCTTTTGTCTCTATCACAGAGCCCACTAAGGTAGATGAAGCATTTTTGGAGCTGGAGTGGATTCAGGCTATGCAAGAAGAATTACATCAGTTCGAGCTCAACAATGTCTGGGAACTGGTCAAACGTCCAGATCCTCGCAAGCATAATATCATTGGCACAAAGTGGATCTACCGCAACAAGCAAGATGAAAATGGCCTTGTGGTGAGGAATAAGGCACGACTAGTAGCTCAAGGCTACACACAGGTTGAAGGAATTGATTTTGATGAAACTTCTGCACCTGTTGCTAGACTTGAGGCTATTCGCATATTACTTGCTTATGCTAACCATCATGATATCATCTTATATCAAATGGATGTGAAAAGTGCATTCCTCAATGGTAAGCTTGAGGAAGAAGTATATGTTGCTCAACCCCCAGGTTTTGAAGATCCAAAGAATCCTGACAAAGTCTTCAGACTTAATAAGGCCCCCTATGGCCTCAAGCAAGCCCCTCGGGCATGGTATGATACATTGAAGGAATTCTTCGTGAAGAATGGCTTCACACCCGGTTCACTCGACCCTACTCTCTTTACTAAATCATATGATGGTGAACTGTTTGTGTGCCAAATATATGTTGATGATATTATCTTTGGCTGTACTGACCAACGTTATAGTGATGAATTTGCCTATATGATGAGTGAAGAATATCAAATGTCTATGATGGGAGAGTTGAAATTCTTCTTAGGTCTTCAAATTCGTCAACAGCGCAATGGCATATTCATATCTCAGGAGAAATACCTCAAAGATGTACTGAGGAAATTCGGCATGCAAGATTGCAAAGGCGTCAAAATTCCTATGCCCACAAATGGCCATCTATGCACTGATGAAAATGGTATTGACTTTGATCACAAGGTATACCGCTCCATGATTGGTTCTTTATTGTACTTATGTGCGATATAATGCTTAGTGTTTGCATGTGTGCCCGATTTCAAGCTGCACCGAAGGAATCACACCATAAGGCTGTGAAGCATATTCTTCGATATCTAGCTCACACACCAACACTAGGATTATGGTACCCCAAGGGCTCTGCTTTTGATCTCACTGGATATTCTGACTCTGACTATGCTGGTGATCGTGTGGACCACAAGTCAACATCTGGCACTTGTCATTTCCTCGGACGATCTTTGGTCTATTGGTCCTCGAAGAAACAGAACTGCGTATCACTGTCTACTGCGGAAGCTGAATACATTGTTGTTGGCTCTTGCTGTGCTCAACTGCTTTGGATGAAGCAAACCCTCAAGGACTATGGCGTCAACGTGAAAAATGTGCCTCTCCTCTACGACAATGAGAGTGCCATCAAGATTGCTCACAACCCAGTTCAGCACTCGAAGACAAACCACATCCAGATTCGTCATCATTTTCTTCGTGATCATGTGTTGAAGGGCGACATCTCCATCGAGCATGTGAAGACTGAAGAACAGCTAGCTGATATCTTCACCAAGCCCTTGGATTAGAAGAGATTTAGCAAGTTGCGGTGTGAGCTAAATATCTTAGAATCTTTGAATGTTCTTTGAAAAGGACACACATCCTAACACTTATGCAAAATTGATGACTTAGATGTGCAACACATGAAGAAACGTTTTTCTTCAATCAATGAAGAATAACACTCTAAGTGTGAAGAAATTAATGAATAATTTGATTCTTAGAACCCTACGACAATTGTAGGCGGTGTCTGAAATCATCATTCTTATACGGTGGGTCACGCCACCACAAAAAGTTGAAAATCTTCAATTTGAGTTTTTCCTCAGTTTTGAAATTCTTCAGTGTTTCAAATTCTTCAACTTTGCAAAATCTTCACTGTTTCCGTCATTTTTATTCATTGGCTATATATATTGATGGATGCTCCCTTATCACCGTCACATCTGAAGCATATCGTCTTTGCTGACAAAGGCAAAAGTCAGGTATTGGGTCTTGGTAAGGTTGCAATCTCTAAGGATAAACACATGGACAAAGTCATGCTTGTTGAATCCTTAGGATACAACCTCATGTCAGTCTCAATGCTTTGTGATCTTGATATGGTTATTGTCTTTGGCAAGTATCGCTGTGTTGTGATTATGGAAGCTGACAATTCCAAAGTCTTCGAAGGCTTTAGGAGAGGACACCTGTATATTGTTGATTTCTCTACAGGACCACAACCAGCCGTGTGTCTACTTGCAAAAGCTTCAGAAGGCTGGCTATGGCATCGACGACTTGGTCACGCAGGCATGAGGAATTTGCACAGGCTTGCGAAGAAGAAGCATGTCATTGGCATTGAAAATGTCAAATTCCTCAAGGATCACTTATGCAGAGCCTGTGAAGCTGGAAAAATGACCAAGGCCAAGCATCCAGCGAAGACTATCATGACCACTACTCGTCCATTCGAATTGCTTCACATGGACCTCTTTGGACCTAATCATTACTCAGCAGTCACTAATGATGCATCTCTATATGGTTTTGTCATTGTTGATGATTACTCTCGATATACATGGGTACACATTGTTACTTACAAACATGAAGTGCAGGAAGTCTTCAAACGATTTTCCTCGAGGGCTTCAACAAACTTTGGTGTGAAGATCAAGCATATCAGAAGTGATAATGGAACTGAGTTCAAGAATTCCGGTCTTGATGACTATCTTGATGAACTTGGTATTACTCATGAGTTATCTGCTCCCTATACTCCTCAGCAAAATGCCGTCGTGGAGCGCAAGAACAGAACTCTTGTTGAAATGGCTTGCACTATGCTTGATGAATACAAAACGCCTCAGCGTTTTTGGATTGATGCAATTGATACTGCGTGCCACATCATCAACAGAGTATATCTTCACAAATTCTTCAAGAAGACGGCCTATGAACTCCTCACTGACAAGAAACCCAATGTGAGTTATTTCAAAGTCTTCGGTGCTAAATGTTGGATTAGAGATCCTCACCACAATTCTAAATTTGCACCGAAAGCACATGAAGGTTTTATGCTTGGTTACAGAAAGGACTCGCACACCTACAGAGTCTTTAACATTGTTCTTCACAAGATTGTTGACACTATAGATGTGCGGTTCGATGAAACTAATGGCTCGCAAAGAGAGCACCTACCTTTTGTGTTAGATGAACTAGCACCTGAGGATTCTATCAAGTTCAAGGCAACTGAGGATGTCATTCCTACTGAAGAATCTGCTGAAGAATTCATTCCAGTTCATGAAGAACGTCGAGCTGATGCACCTGAAGAAAATGCTGAGGAAAATGGTGCTGAAGAAAATGCTGATCAAATTCCTGAGCGACAACTAGCTCATCCTCGCGTTGCAAAAGAAGTGCAAGTGGAGAAGATCATCGATGACATTAGAGCGCCAGGTCCTCTCACACACTCAAAAGCTTCACATTTATCTAACTTTTGTGGGCACTATGCTTTTGTCTCTATCACAGAGCCCACTAAGGTAGATGAAGCATTTTTGGAGCTGGAGTGGATTCAGGCTATGCAAGAAGAATTACATCAGTTCGAGCTCAACAATGTCTGGGAACTGGTCAAACGTCCAGATCCTCGCAAGCATAATATCATTGGCACAAAGTGGATCTACCGCAACAAGCAAGATGAAAATGGCCTTGTGGTGAGGAATAAGGCACGACTAGTAGCTCAAGGCTACACACAGGTTGAAGGAATTGATTTTGATGAAACTTCTGCACATGTTGCTAGACTTGAGGCTATTCGCATATTACTTGCTTATGCTAACCATCATGATATCATCTTATATCAAATGGATGTGAAAAGTGCATTCCTCAATGGTAAGCTTGAGGAAGAAGTATATGTTGCTCAACCCCCAGGTTTTGAAGATCCAAAGAATCCTGACAAAGTCTTCAGACTTAATAAGGCCCCCTATGGCCTCAAGCAAGCCCCTCGGGCATGGTATGATACATTGAAGGAATTCTTCGTGAAGAATGGCTTCACACCCGGTTCACTCGACCCTACTCTCTTTACTAAATCATATGATGGTGAACTGTTTGTGTGCCAAATATATGTTGATGATATTATCTTTGGCTGTACTGACCAACGTTATAGTGATGAATTTGCCTATATGATGAGTGAAGAATAACAAATGTCTATGATGGGAGAGTTGAAATTCTTCTTAGGTCTTCAAATTCGTCAACAGCGCAATGGCATATTCATATCTCAGGAGAAATACCTCAAAGATGTACTGAGGAAATTCGGCATGCAAGATTGCAAAGGCGTCAAAATTCCTATGCCCACAAATGGCCATCTATGCACTGATGAAAATGGTATTGACTTTGATCACAAGGTATACCGCTCCATGATTGGTTCTTTATTGTACTTATGTGCGATATAATGCTTAGTGTTTGCATGTGTGCCCGATTTCAAGCTGCACCGAAGGAATCACACCATAAGGCTGTGAAGCATATTCTTCGATATCTAGCTCACACACCAACACTAGGATTATGGTACCCCAAGGGCTCTGCTTTTGATCTCACTGGATATTCTGACTCTGACTATGCTGGTGATCGTGTGGACCACAAGTCAACATCTGGCACTTGTCATTTCCTCGGACGATCTTTGGTCTGTTGGTCCTCGAAGAAACAGAACTGCGTATCACTGTCTACTGCGGAAGCTGAATACATTGCTGTTGGCTCTTGCTGTGCTCAACTGCTTTGGATGAAGCAAACCCTCAAGGACTATGGCGTCAACGTGAAAAATGTGCCTCTCTTCTGCGACAATGAGAGTGCCATCAAGATTGCTCACAACCCAGTTCAGCACTCGAAGACAAAGCACATCCAGATTCGTCATCATTTTCTTCGTGATCATGTGTTGAAGGGCGACATCTCCATCGAGCATGTGAAGACTGAAGAACAGCTAGCTGATATCTTCACCAAGCCCTTGGATTAGAAGAGATTTAGCAAGTTGCGGTGTGAGCTAAATATCTTAGAATCTTCGAATGTTCTTCGAAAAGGACACACATCCTAACACTTATGCAAAATTGATGACTTAGATGTGCAACACATGAAGAAATGTTTTTCTTCAATCAATGAAGAATAACACTCTAAGTGTGAAGAAATTAATGAATAATTTGATTCTCAGAACCCTACGACAATTGTACGCGGTGTCCGAAATCATCATTCTTATACGGTGGGTCACGCCACCACAAAAAGTTGAAAATCTTCAATTTGAGTTTTTCCTCAGTTTCGAAATTCTTCAGTGTTTCAAATTCTTCAACTTTGCAAAATGTTCACTGTTTCCGTCATTTTTATTCATTGGCTATATATATTGATGGATGCTCCCTTATCACCGTCACATCTGAAGCATATCATCTTTGCTAACAAAGGCAAAAGTCAGGTATTGGGTCTTGGTAAGGTTGCAATCTCTAAGGATAAACACATGGACAAAGTCATGCTTGTTGAATCCTTAGGATACAACCTCATGTCAGTCTCAATGCTTTGTGATCTTGATATGGTTATTGTCTTTGGCAAGTATCGCTGTGTTGTGATTATGGAAGCTGACAATTCCAAAGTCTTCGAAGGCTTTAGGAGAGGACACCTGTATATTGTTGATTTCTCTACAGGACCACAACCAGCCGTGTGTCTACTTGCAAAAGCTTCAGAAGGCTGGCTATGGCATCTACGACTTGGTCACGCAGGCATGAGGAATTTGCACAGGCTTGCGAAGAAGAAGCATGTCATTGGCATTGAAAATGTCAAATTCCTCAAGGATCACTTATGCAGAGCCTGTGAAGCTGGAAAAATGACCAAGGCCAAGCATCCAGCGAAGACTATCATGACCACTACTCGTCCATTCGAATTGCTTCACATGGACCTCTTTGGACCTAATCATTACTCAGCAGTCACTAATGATGCATCTCTATATGGTTTTGTCATTGTTGATGATTACTCTCGATATACATGGGTACACATTGTTACTTACAAACATGAAGTGCAGGAAGTCTTCAAACGATTTTCCTCGAGGGCTTCAACAAACTTTGGTGTGAAGATCAAGCATATCAGAAGTGATAATGGAACTGAGTTCAAGAATTCCGGTCTTGATGACTATCTTGATGAACTTGGTATTACTCATGAGTTATCTGCTCCCTATACTCCTCAGCAAAATGCCGTCGTGGAGCGCAAGAACAGAACTCTTGTTGAAATGGCTTGCACTATGCTTGATGAATACAAAATGCCTCAGCGTTTTTGGATTGATGCAATTGATACTGCATGCCACATCATCAACAGAGTATATCTTCACAAATTCTTCAAGAAGACGGCCTATGAACTCCTCACTGACAAGAAACCCAATGTGAGTTATTTCAAAGTCTTCGGTGCTAAATGTTGGATTAGAGATCCTCACCACAATTCTAAATTTGCACCGAAAGCACATGAAGGTTTTATGCTTGGTTACGGAAAGGACTCGCACACCTACAGAGTCTTCAACATTGTTCTTCACAAGATTGTTGACACTATAGATGTGCGGTTCGATGAAACTAATGGCTCGCAAAGAGAGCACCTACCTTTTGTGTTAGATGAACTAGCACCTGAGGATTCTATCAAGTTCAAGGCAACTGAGGATGTCATTCCTACTGAAGAATCTGCTGAATAATTCATTCCAGTTCATGAAGAACGTCGAGCTGATGCACCTGAAGAAAATGCTGAGGAAAATGGTGCTGAAGAAAATGCTGATCAAATTCCTGAGCGACAACTAGCTCATCCTCGCGTTGCAAAAGAAGTGCAAGTGGAGAAGATCATCGATGACATTAGAGCGCCAGGTCCTCTCACACACTCAAAAGCTTCACATTTATCTAACTTTTGTGGGCACTATGCTTTTGTCTCTATCACAGAGCCCACTAAGGTAGATGAAGCATTTTTGGAGCTGGAGTGGATTCAGGCTATGCAAGAAGAATTACATCAGTTCGAGCTCAACAATGTCTGGGAACTGGTCAAACGTCCAGATCCTCGCAAGCATAATATCATTGGCACAAAGTGGATCTACCGCAACAAGCAAGATGAAAATGGCCTTGTGGTGAGGAATAAGGCACGACTAGTAGCTCAAGGCTACACACAGGTTGAAGGAATTGATTTTGATGAAACTTCTGCACCTGTTGCTAGACTTGAGGCTATTCGCATATTACTTGCTTATGCTAACCATCATGATATCATCTTATATCAAATGGATGTGAAAAGTGCATTCCTCAATGGTAAGCTTGAGGAAGAAGTATATGTTGCTCAACCCCCAGGTTTTGAAGATCCAAAGAATCCTGACAAAGTCTTCAGACTTAATAAGGCCCCCTATGGCCTCAAGCAAGCCCCTCGGGCATGGTATGATACATTGAAGGAATTCTTCGTGAAGAATGGCTTCACACCCGGTTCACTCGACCCTACTCTCTTTACTAAATCATATGATGGTGAACTGTTTGTGTGCCAAATATATGTTGATGATATTATCTTTGGCTGTACTGACCAACGTTATAGTGATGAATTTGCCTATATGATGAGTGAAGAATATCAAATGTCTATGATGGGAGAGTTGAAATTCTTCTTAGGTCTTCAAATTCGTCAACAGCGCAATGGCATATTCATATCTCAGGAGAAATACCTCAAAGATGTACTGAGGAAATTCGGCATGCAAGATTGCAAAGGCGTCAAAATTCCTATGCCCACAAATGGCCATCTATGCACTGATGAAAATGGTATTGACTTTGATCACAAGGTATACCGCTCCATGATTGGTTCTTTATTGTACTTATGTGCGATATAATGCTTAGTGTTTGCATGTGTGCCCGATTTCAAGCTGCACCGAAGGAATCACACCATAAGGCTGTGAAGCATATTCTTCGATATCTAGCTCACACACCAACACTAGGATTATGGTACCCCAAGGGCTCTGCTTTTGATCTCACTGGATATTCTGACTCTGACTATGCTGGTGATCGTGTGGACCACAAGTCAACATCTGGCACTTGTCATTTCCTCGGACGATCTTTGGTCTATTGGTCCTCGAAGAAACAGAACTGCGTATCACTGTCTACTGCGGAAGCTGAATACATTGTTGTTGGCTCTTGCTGTGCTCAACTGCTTTGGATGAAGCAAACCCTCAAGGACTATGGCGTCAACGTGAAAAATGTGCCTCTCCTCTACGACAATGAGAGTGCCATCAAGATTGCTCACAACCCAGTTCAGCACTCGAAGACAAACCACATCCAGATTCGTCATCATTTTCTTCGTGATCATGTGTTGAAGGGCGACATCTCCATCGAGCATGTGAAGACTGAAGAACAGCTAGCTGATATCTTCACCAAGCCCTTGGATTAGAAGAGATTTAGCAAGTTGCGGTGTGAGCTAAATATCTTAGAATCTTTGAATGTTCTTTGAAAAGGACACACATCCTAACACTTATGCAAAATTGATGACTTAGATGTGCAACACATGAAGAAACGTTTTTCTTCAATCAATGAAGAATAACACTCTAAGTGTGAAGAAATTAATGAATAATTTGATTCTTAGAACCCTACGACAATTGTAGGCGGTGTCTGAAATCATCATTCTTATACGGTGGGTCACGCCACCACAAAAAGTTGAAAATCTTCAATTTGAGTTTTTCCTCAGTTTTGAAATTCTTCAGTGTTTCAAATTCTTCAACTTTGCAAAATCTTCACTGTTTCCGTCATTTTTATTCATTGGCTATATATATTGATGGATGCTCCCTTATCACCGTCACATCTGAAGCATATCGTCTTTGCTGACAAAGGCAAAAGTCAGGTATTGGGTCTTGGTAAGGTTGCAATCTCTAAGGATAAACACATGGACAAAGTCATGCTTGTTGAATCCTTAGGATACAACCTCATGTCAGTCTCAATGCTTTGTGATCTTGATATGGTTATTGTCTTTGGCAAGTATCGCTGTGTTGTGATTATGGAAGCTGACAATTCCAAAGTCTTCGAAGGCTTTAGGAGAGGACACCTGTATATTGTTGATTTCTCTACAGGACCACAACCAGCCGTGTGTCTACTTGCAAAAGCTTCAGAAGGCTGGCTATGGCATCGACGACTTGGTCACGCAGGCATGAGGAATTTGCACAGGCTTGCGAAGAAGAAGCATGTCATTGGCATTGAAAATGTCAAATTCCTCAAGGATCACTTATGCAGAGCCTGTGAAGCTGGAAAAATGACCAAGGCCAAGCATCCAGCGAAGACTATCATGACCACTACTCGTCCATTCGAATTGCTTCACATGGACCTCTTTGGACCTAATCATTACTCAGCAGTCACTAATGATGCATCTCTATATGGTTTTGTCATTGTTGATGATTACTCTCGATATACATGGGTACACATTGTTACTTACAAACATGAAGTGCAGGAAGTCTTCAAACGATTTTCCTCGAGGGCTTCAACAAACTTTGGTGTGAAGATCAAGCATATCAGAAGTGATAATGGAACTGAGTTCAAGAATTCCGGTCTTGATGACTATCTTGATGAACTTGGTATTACTCATGAGTTATCTGCTCCCTATACTCCTCAGCAAAATGCCGTCGTGGAGCGCAAGAACAGAACTCTTGTTGAAATGGCTTGCACTATGCTTGATGAATACAAAACGCCTCAGCGTTTTTGGATTGATGCAATTGATACTGCGTGCCACATCATCAACAGAGTATATCTTCACAAATTCTTCAAGAAGACGGCCTATGAACTCCTCACTGACAAGAAACCCAATGTGAGTTATTTCAAAGTCTTCGGTGCTAAATGTTGGATTAGAGATCCTCACCACAATTCTAAATTTGCACCGAAAGCACATGAAGGTTTTATGCTTGGTTACGGAAAGGACTCGCACACCTACAGAGTCTTTAACATTGTTCTTCACAAGATTGTTGACACTATAGATGTGCGGTTCGATGAAACTAATGGCTCGCAAAGAGAGCACCTACCTTTTGTGTTAGATGAACTAGCACCTGAGGATTCTATCAAGTTCAAGGCAACTGAGGATGTCATTCCTACTGAAGAATCTGCTGAAGAATTCATTCCAGTTCATGAAGAACGTCGAGCTGATGCACCTGAAGAAAATGCTGAGGAAAATGGTGCTGAAGAAAATGCTGATCAAATTCCTGAGCGACAACTAGCTCATCCTCGCGTTGCAAAAGAAGTGCAAGTGGAGAAGATCATCGATGACATTAGAGCGCCAGGTCCTCTCACACACTCAAAAGCTTCACATTTATCTAACTTTTGTGGGCACTATGCTTTTGTCTCTATCACAGAGCCCACTAAGGTAGATGAAGCATTTTTGGAGCTGGAGTGGATTCAGGCTATGCAAGAAGAATTACATCAGTTCGAGCTCAACAATGTCTGGGAACTGGTCAAACGTCCAGATCCTCGCAAGCATAATATCATTGGCACAAAGTGGATCTACCGCAACAAGCAAGATGAAAATGGCCTTGTGGTGAGGAATAAGGCACGACTAGTAGCTCAAGGCTACACACAGGTTGAAGGAATTGATTTTGATGAAACTTCTGCACCTGTTGCTAGACTTGAGGCTATTCGCATATTACTTGCTTATGCTAACCATCATGATATCATCTTATATCAAATGGATGTGAAAAGTGCATTCCTCAATGGTAAGCTTGAGGAAGAAGTATATGTTGCTCAACCCCCAGGTTTTGAAGATCCAAAGAATCCTGACAAAGTCTTCAGACTTAATAAGGCCCCCTATGGCCTCAAGCAAGCCCCTCGGGCATGGTATGATACATTGAAGGAATTCTTCGTGAAGAATGGCTTCACACCCGGTTCACTCGACCCTACTCTCTTTACTAAATCATATGATGGTGAACTGTTTGTGTGCCAAATATATGTTGATGATATTATCTTTGGCTGTACTGACCAACGTTATAGTGATGAATTTGCCTATATGATGAGTGAAGAATAACAAATGTCTATGATGGGAGAGTTGAAATTCTTCTTAGGTCTTCAAATTCGTCAACAGCACAATGGCATATTCATATCTCAGGAGAAATACCTCAAAGATGTACTGAGGAAATTCGGCATGCAAGATTGCAAAGGCGTCAAAATTCCTATGCCCACAAATGGCCATCTATGCACTGATGAAAATGGTATTGACTTTGATCACAAGGTATACCGCTCCATGATTGGTTCTTTATTGTACTTATGTGCATCTAGGCCAGATATAATGCTTAGTGTTTGCATGTGTGCCCGATTTCAAGCTGCACCGAAGGAATCACACCATAAGGCTGTGAAGCATATTCTTCGATATCTAGCTCACACACCAACACTAGGATTATGGTACCCAAAGGGCTCTGCTTTTGATCTCACTGGATATTCTGACTCTGACTATGCTGGTGATCTTGTGGACCGCAAGTCAACATCTGGCACTTATCATTTCCTCGGACGATCTTTGGTCTGTTGGTCCTCGAAGAAACAGAACTGCGTATCACTGTCTATTGCGGAAGCTGAATACATTGCTGCTGGCTCTTGCTGTGCTCAACTGCTTTGGATGAAGCAAACCCTCAAGGACCATGGCGTCAACGTGAAAAATGTGCCTCTCCTCTGCGACAATGAGAGTGCCATCAAGATTGCTCACAACCCAGTTCAGCACTCGAAGACAAAGCACATCCAGATTCGTCATCATTTTCTTCGTGATCATGTGTTGAAGGGCGACATCTCCATCGAGCATGTGAAGACTGAAGAACAGCTAGCTGATATCTTCACCAAGCCCTTGGATTAGAAGAGATTTAGCAAGTTGCGGTGTGAGCTAAATATCTTAGAATCTTCGAATGTTCTTTGAAAAGGACACACATCCTAACACTTATGCAAAATTGATGACTTAGATGTGCAACACATGAAGAAACGTTTTTCTTCAATCAATGAAGAATAACACTCTAAGTGTGAAGAAATTAATGAAGAATTTGATTCTCAGAACCCTACGACAATTGTACGCGGTGTCTGAAATCATCATTCTTATACGGTGGGTCATGCCACCACAAAAAGTTGAAAATCTTCAATTTGAGTTTTTCCTCAGTTTTGAAATTCTTCAGTGTTTCAAATTCTTCAACTTTGCAAAATCTTCACTGTTTCCGTCCTTTTTATTCATTGGCTATATATATATGCTATACTCAACTTGCTAGCTATTTCTTCTACAGCATTCACTTATAGCTATTTCTTCAACTTGCTATTTCTGCTAAGTGAATGTGATCGGACTCTTCCCCCTCTATGCTATACTCAACCCAATCTATTCACAAATTCTTCATGTGCGCTCTATTTGAAACTCGTTCAAAATCTTCACTGTGTCCTTGTCAGCTGAAGAAATTGCAAACAAAACTTTAAAACAAATCTTATCCAAATTTTCGGTTTTATCGCTCAAACCGTTCCGCATCCCACGATGCATTATTCTATTCACCCACGATCGTACACGATCTCAACTACACAGTACGTGGGTGACACATGTCGCGTGAAGGAGAAAGGGCAGGAGCACGTTCGTCCCAAAATCTTCGAGTGAACAGTTTTTCACTGTGTCTATAAATACCCCTCTCCCCTTCCTCACTTCATTTACTCCGCTCGACCACTATCTCTCGCTCAAGCTCCTCAAACCCTAGCGCCGCCGCTACTCCATCATCGCCAGTGAGGAAGAGCTTCGCTGCCTCGACCTCGTCGCCGTCGTACTCGCGCCGGTTGCGGAAATCTTCACTCCGCCGCCGCCGTAGCTGTCTCCCTCTGCCAAGTTAGGGCGTGGGAGATCAAAACTGACGAACTTCAAATCTGTTCTTCTCAGTTCGTCGTGTTCTTCACTTCAGGTAATTAAAAGTTACTTTTATTACTCACTTTGATTCTCAAACTTTCCTGAAAATCTTCAAAGGTGTTTATTCTTCAAATCTTCACATATATGAACACCTCGCACATCATATGATCTTGAACTGTTTCTCTAAGCAATCATTTTCTTCAAGATTCCCTATTTGTGTGGATCTTCGATCTGTACAACTCTGGAACCTAAGACAAGAACGCTTAGTGAAATTCCTCAAGGATCATCTGGTCAAATTCCTCAAAACATGTTCTTTTCGAAAAACCTTCTGAGAATGCATATGACCTCTCCAAATTCCTCGCACCTATACTCTGTTCACAGGTACTCATGTCTGCTGCTGAATCACTAGGTTCTCATCAACTTAACTCATTTGCAGTGTTCCTCGAAGAAAAATTGCATACTTCTTCAGAGTGTTCAATTGTTCAAATTCCTCATCTGAAGAATATGGCAGACGGTAAGAGGCCGCTGAAAGGAGGAAAGAAGCCTGAGGTCATGACTGCTTTCGAGATCCCTGATGACATTTATAAGGACTATTGCACACCTGATGAAGCCAAGTTTGGCAAAGAAAACAAGAATCAGCGTAAGGTGCGCATTCAGAGGATTGAAAGAAGATGGGCAAGAGAATGGAGGGAGTACAGATATGTTACTCCAAAGTATCTGAAGAAATTTGCTTTAAATCCTCCATGCCCAAGAGCTCCATTGGCACCTGCCCAAGTAGCCGATCCCACCAGCATCAAACGTGGTGAGGACTTTCCTGAAGAATGGGCTAAGTGCCAAGCTAAATTGGCAAGACAAGCCGAGGAGGCAGTGAGGAAATTCAATGAGGATTCTGCCACTGCTGCTGCAACTGAGGCCTCGGTCAGGCCGAGGAAATCTATGCCAAAGAAGCCTGCTCGTAAGCCAAGTGCTTCACCAACAGCGCCCTCACGGCCAAGTTCCTCAGCAATGCCCTCACGGCAAATTCCTCACTCTGCTACTGCTCCACCAAAGTCCTCAGCAGCTCCTTCAAAGTCCTCAGCTCCTGTGCATCTGGCTACATGTCAAAGGACTGCTGGTTTCTCGATTGCCTCTGGTGTCTCAGCAAGTTCCTCAGCTACACCTATTTCCTCATCAGGCCCCACACTGTTGAAGACTAAAGCAACAGCTGGACGCGGTCCTCGGCCAAGTCCAAAGAAGAAACAGGTCGCATTCCATGTGCCATCTGATGATGAAGCTTCTGATGATGAACTTGCAGAAATCATCAGAGACAGGCAAGTGAGGGCCGCTAGAGCCAAAGGCACATCTGTGCCACTGCTTTTGGATCCAAGGAAGATCCTCGACTACATTGACCTCTGGCACAAGGATCCAAACACCCCAATGCCTGATCTTCCTCTGACTCCTGGTCAGAGTCACATGATGACCCATTTCATCACTCAAGAGAAATGGAAGTTTGAAAAGGCAAGAGAGATCAAGAAAGCACAATACAAAAAGGAGAAGCTCCTGAAGAAAAATGTTGTCAGAATGACACCTGAGGAACTTCTCAAGGCTAAGTCTGAAATTTAAGCCCTCAGCAAAGACTTTGATGCCTACTATGCTGATTGGCAAGGATCCAAAGTGAGATTCGTCAATCTGACGAAGAAATTCACGAATGTTGCAGCCCCATCGCAACAAGAAAATCTTCAAGTTGCAGACTCTGCTCAGCCTGCCGAAGAACATGCCAGCACCGCTGATGACTTTCAGCCTGCTGATGAAAATACTAGTTCCAGGGCTGATGACTCTATTCCAGCCGCTGAAGAAATTGCCAGGGCATCCACTAGTGGTGTGCCTGAAGAAACTGAAGAGATCAGGGCAACTGCATCAGTTGCGCCTGAAGAAAATCAACCAGATTCCTCAGCTCCTCCCACGACTACACCAATTCCAATTCTTCCATCTGCCTTTGATGTGAAGAAGACCAAGGCTGCAGAGCGAGCTGCAGTGAAGAAAAGGAAGGCATCAGCTGCGTCAAATTCTTCGGCTGCGAAGAAAATGAAGCCAATGACCAGCTCATTTGAAAATCCTATTGATGTTGTTCCAATTTCATCCATGTCATCAAAGGAAATTGTTCCTTTTGGAGAAGACTATAAGATCCCAAGCGGATCTGATGAAGAAAATCATTCTGCTGGTTCGTCTGAGCCGCTCGATGAAGAAATTGAAGTGAACGCAATCCCTTCAATGCCAGTCATTTCCTCACCTATGCCTCAATTCACAGCTGAAGAGGCTGGTGTTGAGGAAATTGAAGATGAAGATGTGGATATTGGATGCACCACTCCTGTGATGAACGATGAATTTTGGGAAAGTCAGCATCCCAATACTCCTCTATTCACACCTATCCAACGGATTCCTCAGTCCCCGGCAACAATAGTTCAAATGGGCTCTGAAGAAACTCATCCCACTCCCTCTGTTCATGAAGATATTCCAGCCGCTAGTGCTGAAGAACCTGCTGCTGCTGATCCCCAGGTTGCACAAGAAGAGGAACCAGAAATTCCTCAGCCTGAAGAACCTGAGCTCGCGATTCCTGAGGTGGTACTGCAACTCACTGACACCCCTCTGCCAAAGCCGAAGAATCCGTTCTCAAGCAAACAGAAGTTCAAGGCTGAAGACTTCTTTTCCGAGCATGTATTCATCACTGACTACAACCCCTATGACTCTGCTCGCATAAGGAAGAGGCGTTTTTGGACTGCTAGTCAAGCCAACTTCTATTCCTCACTGCTGTTTGACAAAGACAAAATCTTCGATCATGAACATATTCCTCATGTGGACATGGAATCTCTGCCATGCTTCGAGCCAGTCCTCAGTGTTCTTCACGATGCAGGATTACTCAATTTCTGCACTGACATCTGTGATTGGAATGAAGAACTCATTCTTCAGTTCTACTCTACACTGCATATCACTGGAGACGCTCAAGATGTCAATTCATGGGTGTTGGATTGGATGACTGAAAACACTCACTACAAGGCACCGGCAACTAAATTGCTTCGTGTCCTTACTCTTGATCCTCCCCATGACAGTGCACGTTGCATCTACAATGACCCTAAACTGACAAATCACTATATGCAAGTGCTCATGAAGCCTTTGAAGCCTGGGAAGGCCCCACGAATTAAATTCCTCGTCAACGAATTACTCTATGTGCCTCGGACTGTCTATCGAATTCTGACGAAGACAATGAGTCCTATCAAAGGCCACGACTCAAATGATGAAGAAGTCGTTGGCATCATGAAGAATATGCTTTTCAACATCATTCATGGTGTTCCCGTCAACTTCCATGATTTCTTCATGAGGACTCTGGCCAATGTTGCTATGTCACCATTCGAGCTGAAGCCCTATGCTCCTTGGATTATGAGATTCATCAGGGCAAGATCTTCATTGAATTACAAAGCTGACACTCTGAACCACGGTAGCTACTTGCCTCCCATTGAAGTCCTCAAACGGACAGTTTCATCATCTGATGATAAAGGCAAGGCAGCTGCTGTGATCGATGAAGGCATTCGTCCATTGGATGGTCAATTTTGCCTGGCTACATCTTACTCTACCAATGACAACTCTTCCACACATGACTCTGCCGCGAATACCTCAGCCAAGCAAAATCATCAAGCCACAGCACCCAGGGTGATGACTGACCATGAGTTACTCCTCAGTCTTCATCAGAAGGTTGATCGCAATCACAAATGGGTAAAGCGTCAGTTTGGTGCACTTCTTCACAACATGACCTCAACACACAATGCAGTGAAGAAGAACCAATACTACCTTCATGAAACCTTCAACCGCAGCTGGGCTGTCCTCACTCATGTCTATAGCGCTGAAGAACTGAAGACTATGGGTCTTACGGAAGAATTTGACTGGTCTGCACCTCCTCCAAAGAAATTCAAGAGGGTCAAAGTTCCTCCACTGGTGGCCAGCTCTTATTCTTCATCGCGTGACACTGATGAGTATGAAGATTTGGACGACACTACGGCAGGCCCTGCTACAACAAACAACCCCGACAACGCTGGCGCTCCTCCATCGACTTGAAATTCTTCAGGGGCGTTAGTCCTCAGTTTCAATCCTTTTGGTCATTTGATGACAAAGGGGGAGAAATCTGAGTTAGTCTTCAAGCGGCTCTATATTAAGGGCATTTTCGTTAAGTTACAACTCTCGTTCTTCTAAAACTTTTATTTGGATCGAGTTGTAATCTTAAACCCGATGGTGCGCTGATACTTTTGTTGCACTATGTTCTGATACTTTTGATGCTTTCGGCATGCTTATTCCTCGTTAATGACAATTGAACGCATGCTGAATTTCATCAGGCACCATATTTCATCATGCATTTCAAATTCTTCATATTATATATCTAATGCGTGTATGAATGACAAGATATAGGGGGAGATCTCCATGATTCAACTCTTCAAATGTGCATTGCCTCAGAAGCAAATTCCTCACTATGCACATCTTCAGGGGGAGTTCTTCTATATCTTGCAATCAAATTCCTCAATATCAGTATTTACACTTCATATGTTTATCCCCATTGAAAACTTAACCTATATTGTCATCAATCACCAAAAAGGGGGAGATTGTAAGTGCATCTAGTGCTCCTTAGTGATTTTGGTGTATTGAAGACTTATAGGTTAAGGGACTAATGCGTTTGTGAGTGTACACAGGTCTATAAGTCTATGAGGAGTTTGATATTTACAGAGAAAGTCGACCCCTAAAAATGAAGTTCTTCGACTGAAGACTTTGATATTCTGAAGACTTTCTGAAGACTTTGAAAGTGAAGAAATTGGTGTGACCTTGAAGACTTGGTATTCATTTGAGGAACATGAAGCGTGAAGACTTTTGTTTTCGTAGTTTCATTTTCTCTTTCTTGAGTCATAGGAAACACCGTACTGTTAAAGGGGGTCGAGGAAATGCTAAGGAAAAATTTCCATGTGATGCTCAACTCAAAATCCTACACCTACCAATCCCTTCGAGTGAAGCCCTTGGAAATCTCATGCAGTTCAGTCACTTTCTTTAGTGACTGAGACGAAGTTCTTCTGGTCACTGATGAATTTGTTCTGACTGAGGAGTTAGGAATTCGGCAGTGCGAATTAAATACACGGTGAGGAACATGATAGCCCTGAGGAATTTGAGAGTCAAATTTCCGACCGTTGCTGTGCTGCGCGCCAGCTGTCCCAAAATATCTTATCCACCTAACGGTCATATCATTGAAGGGCATTTATGTCTTATCATGTCGGGCTGCTCCCTAGGCTATAAATAGCCGCCCCTACAACCACAAGCTGGTTGGCTGCTCCGAGAGAACTTGACACTTGTCATTTGAGAGCAACCCATCCTCCGAGGACTTTGAGGGAAAATCATCAAGTGAGGAAAACCCAAAACCAAACCCCCACAAACCCAAAGTGATTGAGCATCACTGAAGAAATTGATCCTGCGTGGATCCGACGCTTGTTACCTTTGAAGACTATGCTTCTTCCAGACGGTTAGGCGTCATGGTCTAGAGCATCCAAGAGGAATTGTTGATCGCCGAGTGACCAAGTCTGTGAAGGTTTGGAAGTCGCCTGAAGACTTACCACGAGTGATTGGATGAGGTCTGCGTGGCCTTAGTTCAAGGAGAATATGGTGAGGACTGGGTGTCCTGAGCTGCGTGCTCAGCGACTGGGTGTCCGGGACTGCGTGTCCTCGAGTTTAAATACTCAGCCGCTCCAACCAGACGTACAACTGAGACAGCAGTTGGAACTGGTCTACCAAATCATTGTCTTCACCAACCTAACTGGTTCTATTTCCTCAACCCTTTCATTTCCTCATTACTGTGTTGAGTGTTTGTTCATATCTGTGTTTGAAGACTTTGACTGAAGACTTTCTCAATTTCCTCAGTTCAATTTCTTCAGTCTGTTTGTCTTCATCTTGTGTCATCCTGTGATTACGCTTTCTGTACTCTGTTCTAGTCTTCATTTCATCATGATGACCATGCTTGTATTCTGTTATGCTTACTTCTGAGTACTTATTCCGCTGCTAGTAGTTCTTCGTTAAGGAATTTCCTCACCGGCAAATTCCTCAGTGAAGAATTCATAAAAATCACCTATTCACCCCCCTCTAGTCGATATAACACGCTTTCAAAGTAGCAACGAATCTCTCACGAAGATGCTACTTCTAACTAATGTTGTCTTATAATTGGTGGCACGTGTAGATTTTTTCAGAGTTAAGCAGTCTGCTCGTTTGTTACTCAGTAATAACTCGGCTGTTACTAATGGCACTGAAGTTGACTTGATCGACATCCGCAAGTTCCAACACTTTATTGATCGTCTTGAGGTCCTTGTGGGGCGTTTCAAAGGTGGAAGGCCACGTGGGATATGTGTGCCACTGCTGCACTCGTTGAACAGGTCCAACTGTGTCGAGAAACTTATGGTACAAGCTGTTTTCTGTTATATATGTTGTTCATAAACTATTGCTTATACACAGTTTTACAGCTGTGATCTTCTTGAAACAGGAACTGCCGAGTTCTATTGTTCCTATACAGATGCCTGACCATGGTCGGGTCAGACTTGCGCTTGGTCACAACATGATGTTTATGTCGACCTACTCAATTCCCCTTGGAGGTGAAAAGATACTTATTCGTGGGTGGTCTCAGATAATGAAGGCCCGTCCATCTTGGAGAATAGGGCGGAAGATTATGTTCATGATTTTCCATGGCTCTAAAGAGAATATCCTGTTTATTGACCACGTTGTGAGATGAAGCTGCTTTCAGAAGGTTGTGGATGCGCGGGGTGACGGCTGGGCCTTGTCCTAGGGCTTGGCGGCCTCACCCTTGGTTAACTGTAGGCAAAGTAGCACTGTTCGAGGCGTGCTTTGTACGGTTGAACCTGTATAAGTACTCATACTACTTTCAGCTTTGGTTGTTAAGTGCCCCTGCTGGTTTCAGTTAAGGTTGTTAAGTACTCCTGCTGCTTTTACAGTCTATGTTGTTTCTTCAGTCCTATCTTCCTCCAGCCGCCAAAACCAAACCAGTACCAGCGGGGCTGCCTGCTTCCGCCTCCCACGGCTGGCTGCGCCTCAGCGCACGCATCGCCGCCCCACCGTCTCCTAAATCGTTAGCGCCGACGTCCTCTGTGCTCTTTGGTGTGCTCGCCGCGGCGCTGCCCTCTTGCGTTGTCAACATGGTCAACAAACAACAGGAATCGGCAGAAGTACATGGAGAGGATGACAGTAGGGGCCCACCACGTCAGCGTATGGAAAAATAAAATGCTTCCTCCTAGTGTTTTCGTAACATCTGGGACCCACGACATTGTGAGCGTATATAGTTAATAGACAAGAGAACAGCACAAGATCGGCTGACACCTGGGACGTAGCTACTCGAGTAGTATTTTTTTTGTTTGGTATTGTTGAGACAGAGCAGGGTTTAAACTGGGTTGTGGCCCGTCTAGCCCAGGCTTATATTTTATGTTCACCATGTGACCAGCCCAGCTATTTTTTTCTTTGTGAAAATGAGTCCGGTTTATTTTTTCTGAAGAATACCCAATCCAGGCCTACTTATTTTTCTACGCCCTGATGGGCTGCAACTCTTTCAAGACGCCTGCAAATCTTGGAAGTAATATGAAATGGGTTGTAAATATAAAAATAGATGACAAATTACTTTATAATTTCTGATTTTTTTCACATTTTTAGATTCCTATTTCACTGGGCATTAACCTAATTCAAATATATCTTCAAAGTACTTTAAATCTAGTTCGACATTTCGGTATTAAAAATAGTTTGGAACCCACAGAAATATGCGAAATTGGCCCTGGCAAACCAAAAAAAATGACTGCAATAAATTGCATAAGAAGTTGCCATGAGCTATATATAAATTATTAAAAAAAGGGAGTGGTCTGACTTGTGGGCCTGTTTAGTTGACGCATATGCAAGATTTTTTTAGTTATTATATACTACGTCAACAAACGATTCTAGCAGACGTAACCGTTGGATGTCAATCCAACGGCC
Source organism: Triticum timopheevii (assembly GCA_963921465.1). Classification (NCBI taxonomy): domain Eukaryota; kingdom Viridiplantae; phylum Streptophyta; class Magnoliopsida; order Poales; family Poaceae; genus Triticum; species Triticum timopheevii. The sequence goes on along the minus strand of OY997270.1, from coordinate 62,339,216 downwards.
GTCGTGTTTCTTCAATCTCTGATCTTCTTGCTCCAGCCGCCAAAACATCATTGGCGGGACCGCCTGCTCCCGCCTCCCGTGGCCGGCTGTGCTGCCGCGCAGGCCTCAGCGCCCCTACTACTCCCACCGCTAGCCAGTGCATCGCTCTACTCTCCCACACCCCCTGTTATTCTGCTGCGACGGCAGCCTCACACCGCAGCCGAACCGGTGAACCCTCGTTCTCCTCTCCGCGCGGGCTTCCACTGCCACGTCTTCGCCGGCTCTGTGTCGTCCCCTTCCTAGGCCTCGCCGTCGTCAACCGCTTTGGTGCTCTCGGCGCGGCGTGGTCAATGTGGTCAACGACCGACTTCCATCGGAAGAGTACTGTACGTGGAGAGGCTGATAGCTGGTGTCGGTGTCAAAACCGGCGGATCTCGGGTAGGGGGTCCCGATCTGGGCATCAAGGCCGATGGTAACAAGAAGTAAGGGATATTTTACCCAAGTTTGGGCCCTCTCGATGGAGGTAAAACCCTACTTCCTGCTTGATTAATATTCATGATATGGGTAGTACAAGAGTAGATCTACCACGAGATCATAGAGGCTAAACCCTAGGAGCTAGCCTATGATGGTATGATTGTAATTGTGATCGGCCTTCTAAGGACCAACCTCTCCGGTTTATATAGACACCGGAGAGGGCTAGGGTTTACATGGAGTCGGTTACAAGGAAGGAAATATAATATCCGGATTGCCAAGCTTGCCTTCCACGCCAAATAAAGTCCCATCCGGACACGGGCCAAAGTCTTGAATCTTGTATCTTCACGCTTCAATAGTCCGGACGTTGTACAAAGTCCGGCTGTCCGAATACCCCCTTATCCAGGACTCCCTCAGTAGCCCCTGAACCAGGCTTCAATGACGATGAGTCCGGCGCGTAGTATTGTCTTCGGCATTGCAAGGCGGGTTCCTCCTTCGAACACTCCAAAGTGGTTATCAAACACGTAGACCGTGTTCGGATCTGCAAGATGATCTTCATATGGTACAGATATGATTTGCTAGCGATCTTCGTGCGTCATGCCCTTGTATCGTGGCTCGGTCCAATGTGAACCGACGTTTCCTACCCCACAATGACTCGTGTTACGAGGCGGTTTTATTGGCACATCCCGTCGAGGCAGAGATCGTGTCCCTTTTATTACTGGATTTTCCATCAATACGAGCGTGTGTGACCCCACGACGGCTGTTGGTATTACCCCGTGTGTTTTTAGATAAGCCTCAAACGGTCACACCGGGGACTCTTGATATTCACCCTCTTTATAAAGGGGTCGAGACCTACACCTCTTTTTTCACCTTCATCGCGCCTTCTCGCACCTCGAGTTCTAACACCAAAACCTAAGCTCCACCCCTCCGGAATCCTCCAATATGTCCGGATCTGATCCTCAAGGCCGGTGGGTCGCCTCCTCGATTGATGAGAAGGGCATTGCAAAGCTTAGGGAGGTCGGATACCTAACCGCAGATATCCAGCACAGGCTTCCTGATCCAGGGCAAGTTATCCCCACGCCGGAGCCCAATGAGTGTGTTGTTTTCGTCCCACACTTCCCCCGCGGTTTGGGTTTCACCCTCGATCCTTTCGTGAGGGGGCTCATGTTCTATTATGGATTGGATTTTCATGATATGGCTCCGAATGCTATCCTCCATATCTCGTCGTTCATTATCGTGTGCGAGGCTTTTCTCCACATCACCCCGCACTTCGGCTTATGGCTCAAGACCTTTAATGTGAAGCCAAAGATGATCGGGGGGTGTCATGTGGAGTGTGGAGGTGCCGTAATAAGCAGAAACACCGACGCCCCATGGCCGAAGGGTTCTTTTCCAGAAGTATCCGATGTATGGCAACGGAGGTGGTTTTATGTCACGGCTCCCAGAGGCACAAAGTGGGTGGCTGCCCCCAAGTTTCGCTCGGGCCCTCCGTCACAGTTGGCATCTTGGACAGACGTAGGGCGGAATTGGGGACCCGGTGGTGATACACCAGTACTGCCGAGCTGTAAGTCAATCTACAATCCGACGGTACTGCGTTTCTCCTTGGTCAGTAACCAGGATTCAAATGTTTGCAGTCCCGCCAGTAGCTCCTATCAACAGGGTTCGTCTTCGGGGGACCTTCCTCCAGAGATGATGGAGAGCGAGACCCCACCCCCTTCTCCGACTCATGAAGCGGGCGACACCAAGGTGTCGTCACGGAGGAGTCCGGATCTGCCGAATCCGGCAGTTCGTCAGCCGCCCTGCACCCGGAGCACTTGGCTACAACGGGGGGTGATGGGAGGAGTCCGGCGCAGTTCGATGTCCGGCCGGACGTGCTAACGGGCTTGCTGGAGCTAGATGCGCTCTCGGAGGAGCACCGCTCATTAATGAGCACGGTGCTTAAGAAGATTTCATCCGCTATGAGCGGTTTGAATGAAGCATTCACAAGCCTGCTCAGAGGTTTTGAGGTATGTAATGGAGAATCCACCGTTTCTTTATTTGTGAGGCACGTGCTAGGTGTGCTCCATATAGACAGTAGCCCCTGAGACCATGGTTGCCCGCCTTAGGCGGCCAATGGGGAATCATAAACTAAAGATTTATGTTGTGAATATGTGCAGGTACCTGTGGGTCCGGAGCCGGCCTGTCCATTGAAGTGACCCAACTGACGAGGCAAATTGGTTCGGTCATGTACCTAGGGTAGGGTCATGGACCTGTCCAAGCTACCCTCCCCAAGGACATCTCTAGAAGAAACTGCCTTTCAGTCGACCTGGAAGGATTCCACTCGACGGACTCGAAGACACTCGACCATGACGCCTCACTCGACCACCAAGAGATCAAGAGTCACTCTGCACCCAAACGGTCTGTTATTAAGTAGTCTTTATGGTCATGATAGCGCTTTATGTAGGGCGTTACCAGTAATTCTTGGCCTTAATGTTCTTTAAACCCCACATAACTGAGGGCCGGAGGGTTCTGGCAGTCCCTATATAAGCCACCCCCTCCTTGGTGTAAAGGGTTCGCACCCCTGTAACTCATACGCATATAATCCAGTCGACCGCCTCCGGGCTTCGAGACATAGGGCTGTTATTTCCTCCGAGAAGGGCCTAAACTCGTAAATCCCTTGCGTATACAACTACTCCATAGCTAGGATCTTGCCTCTCCATACCTACCCCCCTATTCTACTGTCAGGTTTAGAACCACGACAGTTGGCGCCCACCATGGGGCTGGTGTCTTAGCGACTTATTGGAGAAGTTGCGATTGTTCCGATCACCTTCATCATGGTTTCTGGCGGAGTTTTGGTTGAGGGCCACGAGATCTGTCTCGGCGCGCTCACGTTCATCGCCGACGACTCCGCTTGGCTCCAGGAAGCTCCACTCGACATCGACGCGCTTCCAGTCCGCGGGGCGACACACTTTCGCGCATGTGTCTGCGGCATCCTGCTGCGGCAACTGTCGGCCCCGTATCGGTTGACCCCTGTGTTGTCCTCCCTCCCTGTCTCCCGCCAGCGCAAGCGCTCCGGTCGGTCGAGGCTTCTGCGGTGGGTGAGGCACGCAGCGGCCCGCCAGTCGGCCACCCCCCAAGTCACGGCGATCGATCCTGATGAATCTCTCTACGGCCTGTTCGATGTGTCGACTGGCTCCATAGAGACTGCATCCGAGTGCGATAGCAGTGATCCAGCGGCAGAGGTCCTGATGGTCAATGGACCGCATAGTCCTCCCGGCTTCCCCCGCACCGATGGAGGGGACGGCGAAGGCGACCCAGCGCAGGTCCACGAGGAGTATCAACCCGAGCCACTCTCTTCGCTGCAAAGGGAAGATCTTCGCCGCCGGAAGATGGATGCTCTGCATACTCCTATCGCAGGAGAAACCCCCGAGGCTCGCGCCCTAGAGGACGCGCGTTTGGCCAACTTGGCTGAGCGCACTCGACTGGAGAACCTCCAACGAGCACTCGACGAGCGTGCACGGCAACGAGTACCAGACTCCAGTCGACGTCAGGTCTTTCCACCAGCAACTCAGGTATATCGAACTCCGATTCAGAATCTAGCAGCTGCAGCCCGTATAGCAGAGTCGATTCAGCCCTCTTAGTCAGAGGCTGAATTTCTATGATTTGGAGTAACAGTTGAATTTCTATGATTTTTAGAAGTTTAGGATATTTTCTGGAATTTTTAGAATAAGAATAAATCCAGAAAAGGTTAACTGCGTCAGCATGACGTCACTGTGATGTCAGCAGTCAACAGGGCCGGTCCAGGTCAAACCTGACCTGTGGGACCCATACGTCAGTGTCTCAGGCTGGTTTGGGTGGATGACACGTGGGACCGGTCAACGTTGACTTGACCAAAATAAAAGCTGACATGTGGGGTCCACACAGATTAGCACTAATCTAAACAGGATGTTAGACTAAACTAATTGGGCTCAGGGACCCACATGTCATCGGCGCAGGCACTAACTAAACAAGTTTAGCGCCTAAGCTAATGGCGCCACGTCAGCGGCTGTCGTGTAACCGCCGGCGACCTCAGATCACGGCGGCGTCCGCATCGGGATTGTGCTATAGGCCACAGTTTGGGGCGTGGTTCGGTTCTATGGAGAGCCGGGGCTGAGCCGCGTCTGTGGGTGGTGGAGCTGGACCAGATGGTCATCGGAATCAACACCGACGACGAGGTTTGCGGCGGCCGTGGTTCGGCCGTTCTCGAGTTCCTCGCTAGGGTGTTCGGGAGGAGGAGCTGGTGGTGGCTATGGGTGCGCGAAGACACGCTGAGCACGGTGGTGCGCTCGGTTGCGTCTCTAGGTGACGGTGGCCATGGCGGCGACATGGCTGGGCGGTAGTGAAGCTTCGGCTATGGCAACAACGCTAGCTAGAGAACGAGCAGAGCGACGAGGTTAGAGGGAGGAGGAAGAGGACCTCACTGTGATTGTTACGGTGGCCTTGGCGAGCTCGGGGAGGGACTGGAGCGGTCGGGGCCGCAAGATCGATCTTGGTGGTCTGAGGTTGAAGACGATGACAGGGAAGTGCTGCGGTGTGTCCCGGCTTGCTTGACATGGCGGAGAGGTGAAGGAAGATGTGGAGGAGCTCCTGAACACGTCGGGAGGTCAAGGAGAAGGCGGTGGCTGCGGTGGTGGCGAGCGGCGTCGGCGGTTGCACTCGGGCGCAAGAGGGAGAGAGAGCAGAGGAGGGAGAGGCACGGGAGAGAGTGAGATGGTCAAGAGGTCCAGAGCGGCGTCGAGGAGGAGCTTCAAGGCGCCTGGGTGAGGCAGGCGAGCAGGGACGAGGTTAGGGATGACTGGCCCCAAGCCAGGTGGGCTGGGCCAGCACAGGTGAGGCCCAGGTAAGTGGGCTGCCAGTTGAGTTTTTCTGCTCTGTTTTAATTTTTGTTCTGTTTTCTTTTTATCCAGTTATTTTGCCACTGCTTGTGAATTCAAAATGAATTCAAACAATGACAAAACACTCTGAATAATTTTATGGTGCTAGATCGACTTTCCCAATAGCACATAAAACATTTCAAAGTTATTTGAAAATATATCCCATATATTATGGATATAATTCCAAATTCAAATACAATAATGCTTTAAATTCAGTGCCCAAAATATTCCTTACAAATGTTCATTATTTTTGGTTTGGTGCAAGAGCCTTGCCAAAAATATTAAACAGTTAATAAGAACATTTTGAGAAACATTGAATGCAATTTTCCAGGGTTCTTTGCCCTTCTTGAATTAAATCTTGAGGCTTCCAAATTTCCTCAATTCAGGTTTCAAAAATTTAAACATGATGCAAGCAAGATGCAAACACTAGGCAGCACCAGAAGCTAGGGATGTGAAATCGGGTGTTCCCAGGGGGCTGGCTGAGCATCATCTATGAGTCGACTCAAAGGTGAAACCTGTCAAAGAACATCTTCGACGGTCCGCCGTCCAGAAGAGAAAGGCCATTCGCGAGGAGCTGGCTGGCTCCTGGCAGCAGAGTTTATCCGAGAAATTTACCACTCTGAGTGGCTCGCCAATGTCATCATGGTCTCCAAGAAGGACAAGTCACTTTGCATGTGCATTGATTTCAAACATATCAATCGAGCCTGCTCAAAAGATCATTTTCCTCTTCCCCGCATCGACCAAATAGTCGACTCGATTGCGGGATGTGAGCGCCTGTCTTTTTTAGACGCTTATTCCAGTTACCATCAGATCCGTCTGTATGAACCCGACGACATCAAAATAGCTTCCATCACTCCGTTCGGGTGCTTATGCTATGTCACCATGCCATTAGGCCTCAACATGCCGGAGCCATGTTCATGAGGATGATTCAGAAGTGTTTACTCACTCAAATCAGTCAAAACGTGGAAGCATACATGGATGATATTGTGGTCAAATCACGGAAAGCTTCCGACCTGTTGACTGACCTCGCTGAAACATTTGCCAATCTCAGGAGGTATGATATCAAGCTTAATCCATCAAAGTGCACATTCGGAGTTCCTGGCGGAAAGTTACTCGGTTTTCTCGTTTCCGAATGAGGAATCGACACCAACCCAGAAAAAGTTGGCACTATACTCCGAATGAAACGCCCCGTGCGTGTGCACGATGTCCAAAAGCTTACTGGATGCTTGGCCGCGTTAAGTCGATTCATCTCTCGCCTCGATGAAAAGGCATTGCCTCTTTACCGACTGATGAAGAAGTCAAATAAGTTCGAGTGGACTCCAGAAGCTGATGCAGCGTTTGCAGAGCTAAAAGCTCTGCTCTCCACCCAGGCGGTGCTTGCTGCTCCAATCAGCAAAGAGCCATTGTTGCTTTACATTGCAGCCACAGGACAAATCGTTAGTATAGTACTTACGGTCGAGCGAGAAGAAGAAGGGAAAACCTTCAAAGTTCAGCGCCCAGTATATTATCTTTCTGAAGTGTTGACCCCATCGAAGCAAAGATACCCTCATTATCAGAAGCTTGTATATGGGATTTACATGACCACGAAGAAGGTTTCTCATTATTTCTCTGATCATTCCATTACAGTCGTCAGCGACGCCCCATTGTTAGAGATTCTGTAAAACAGAGATGCAACTGGTTGAGTGGCAAAATGGGCGATTGAACTCCTTCCCCTTGATATCAAGTTTGAGGCAAAGAAAGCCATTAAGTCCCAAGCAGTAGCAGATTTCATCGCCGAGTGGATTGAACAGCAACTACCGACTCAAGTTCACTCGGACCACTAGACCATGTTCTTTGACGGTTCTAAGATGTTGAATGGTTCCGGTACTGGGGTAGTATTGGTTTCCCCCCGAGGAGATAAGCTCAGATATGTGCTCCAGATCCACTTTGATTCCTCCAACAATGAGGCAGAATATGAAGCACTTTTGTATGGGTTGCGCATGGCCATTTCACTCGGCGTCCGTCGCCTTATGGTTTATGGCGACTCAGATTTGGTGGTCAATCAGGTGATGAAGGAGTGGGACGTCAGAAGCCCATCCATGACTGGTTACTGCAATGCAGTAAGAAAGCTTGAGAAGAAATTTGAAGGGTTAGACTCCATCATATACCCCGACTGAAGAATCAAGGGGCTGATGATTTGGCAAAGTTAGGTTCCAAGAGAGAAGCCATTCCCAGTAATGTGTTTTTGGAACATATCCATACTCCATCAGTTCAGGAAGATCCTTTTACCGAAGAAGCTCCGCAGCCAAAAAGTGTCACAAATCCGATTGAAGTTGAAGTTCTAGCGGTGGTCGACCTGATCATGGAAGTGTTGGTCATCACTCCCGATTGGACAGAGCCGTATATCGCGTATATCTTAAGGAAAGAGCTCCCAGAGAATGAAGAAGAGGCTCGACAGATCGTTCGTCGATCCAAAGCCTTTACCGTGATAAAGGGACAGTTGTACAGAGAAAGCGCGACTGGAGTTGGTCAGAAATGTATAACGCCAGAAGAAGGTCGGATAATCCTTGACGATATCCACTCGGGAACCTATGGCCATCATGCGTCCTCTAGGACCATTGTGGCAAGAGCATACTGAGGGAGTCCTGGATTAGGGGGTGTCCGGATGGCCGGACTATCACCGTTGGCCGGACTCCTAGACTATGAAGATACAAGATTGAAGACTTTGTCCCGTGTCCGGATGGGACTTTCCTTGGCGTGGAAGGCAAGCTTGGCAATACGGATATATAGATCTCCTACCATTGTAACCGACTCTGTGTAACCCTAGCCCTCTCCGGTGTCTATATAAACCGGAGGGTTTTAGTCCGTAGGACGAACAACAGTCATACCATAGGCTAGCTTCTAGGGTTTAGCCTCTTTGATCTCGTGGTAGATCTACTCATGTACTACCCATATCATCAATATTAATCAAGCAGGAGTAGGGTTTTACCTCCACCGAGAGGGCCCGAACCTGGGTAAAAGTATCGTGTCCCTTGTCTCCTATTACCATCCGCCTAGACGCACAGTTCAGGACCCCCTACCCGAGATCCGCCGGTTTTGACACCGACATTGGTGCTTTCATTGAGAGTCCCTATGTGTCGTCACCTTTAGGCCCGATGGCTCCTTCGATCATCAACAACAACGCGGTCCAGGGTGAGACTTTTCTCCCCGGACAGATCTTCGTATTCGGCGGCTTTGCACTGCGGGCCAATTCACTTGGCCATCTGGAGCAGATCGAAAGCTACGCCCCTGGACATCAGGTCAGATTTGGGAGTTTGAACTACACGGCTGACATCCGCGGAGACTTGATCTTCAACAGATTCGAGCCACAGCCAAGCGCGCCGCACTATCTCGATGGGTATGATCTAGCTCTGCCGCCGGACAGTACCCTGGAGGCCGCACCAGCATCCGCTCCGACCCCTAGCTCGGATCCGACTTTGCCGGTCGAGGACGAGTGGCTAGACACCGCCTCGGGGGCTACGATCTCTACGGCGATTGAGCCGAACACCATCCCTGTCCTTCACAAAGCCTGTGACTCCGAGGTGCCGGACTCCTCTCCGGGCTCCGAACCTCTCGCGCCCCTGCCAATCAAATCTGATTGGGTGCCGGTTATGGAGTTCAGTGCCACGGACATCTTTCGGCACTCGCCCTTTGGCGACATCCTGAATTCACTAAAGTCTCTCTCTTTATTAGGAGAGCCCTGGCCGGACTATGGTCAGGAAGGTTGGGATGCGGACGACGAAGAAATTCAATGCCCACCCACAACCCACTTTGTAGCCACTGTCGATGATTTAACCAACATGCTCGACTTCGACTCCGAAGACATCGACGGTATGGACGACGATGCAGGAGACAACCAAGAACCAACGCCTACAGGGCACGGGAAGGCCACCTCGTCATACGACATATACATGGTGGACATCCCAAAATATGAGAATGGCAATGGAACAGCGGAGGATGACCCCTCCAAGAAGCAGCCCAAGCGCCGGTGTCAGCGGCGCCTCTCTAAATCCCGCTACAGCAAAAACGGTGATTCCGGCATGGGAGATAATAACACCCCAGACAGTGCCGAAGACAACCCCCTCCAGCAGGATTCAGCACAGGAGGAGGGAGAAGCCAGCCCTCATGATAGAGAGGCAGACAAAGAGGTAGAGGACGATAATTATATGCCTCCCTCCGAAGACGAAGCAAGCCTCGACGACGACGAATCTGTCGTGCCTGAGGATCCCGTCGAACAAGAGCGTTTCAAGCGCAGGCTTATGGCCATAGTAAGCAACCTCAAGAAAAAGCAGCAACAACTTCGAGCTGACCAAGACTTGCTAGCTGACAGATGGACCAAAGTCCTTGCAGCCGAAGAGTACAAACTCGATCACCCCTCCAAGAGCTACCCAAAACGCAGGCTGCTACCCCAATTAGAGGAGGAAGCACCCAAACCTACATCACCAGTGCATGACGCGGCCGACCGGCCACCTCGTGGCCGTGACAGAGAGGCCTCTAGGCCCTCCGCTAAAGCCGCACCCCAGCGTCACTCGAAAAGTACAAAGCCACGGGGGAATGTGCCAGACTTGCGAGACATATTGGAGGACAAGGCAAGACAAATAAGATCGATCTACGGATCACGTGGGCGCCCCACAATACGTGATGACAACCGTCACGCCGGATACAGCAATTCCGGCCAGGCCGAACACAGTAGACAAAGCTCATTTGAGATGCGTCGTGATATAGCCCAATATAGAGGCGCCGCACACCCACTATGCTTCACAGACAAAGTAATGGATCATCAAATCCCCGAGGGTTTCAAACCCATAAACATTGAATCATACGACGGCACAATAGATCCTGCAGTTTGGATCGAGGATTATCTCCTTCACATCCACATGGCCCGCGGTGATGATCTACACGCCATCAAATACCTCCCACTCAAGCTTAAAGGACCAGCTCGGCATTGGCTCAACATCTTGCCAGCAGAATCAATTGGTTGTTGGGAAGACCTAGAAGCCGCATTCCTTGATAACTTCCAGGGCACATATGTGTGACCACCTGACGCTGATGACCTAAGCCACATAATTCAGCAGCCAGATGAATCAGCCAGACAATTCTGGACATGGTTCTTAACCAAGAAAAATCAAATCGTCGACTGTCCGGATGCAGAGGCCCTTGCAGCCTTCAAACATAACATCCGCGACGAGTGGCTTGCCCGGCACCTAGGACAGGAAAAGCCGAAATCCATGGCAGCCCTCACATCACTCATGCCCGCTTCTGCGCGGGAGAGGACAGCTGGCTAGCTCGCAGTAACAACCTGACCAAAAACCCTGGTAGTTTGGATACCAAGGACAACAATGGCAGGTCGCGTCGCAACAAGCACAAGCACTGCATTAACGGCGATAATGCTGAAGATACGATAGTCGATGCTGGATTCAGAGGCTCTAAACTCGGTCAGAGGGAAAATCCATTCAAACTCAAGGCCCGTCCAATTTGGACCAAATACTCGATCACTCGTGCCAGATACATGGCAGCCCCGAAAAACCAGCCAACCACACTTACAGGGATTGTTGGGTGTTCAAGTAGGCAGGCAAGTTAAATGCCGAAAACAACGACAAGGGGCTGCATAGCGATGACGAAGAGGAGCCCCGGCCGCCGAACAATAGAGGACAGAAGGGCTTTCCCCCACAAGTGCAGATGGTGAACATGATATATGCAACCCACATACCCAAAAGGGAGCGGAAGTGTGCACTGAGGGACGTATACGCGATGGAGCCAGTCGCCCCAAAGTTCAACCCATGGTCCTCCTGCCCGATCACTTTTGATCGAAGGGACCACCCCACTAGCATCCGCCACGACGGATTCACCGCATTGGTTCTTGACCCAATCATTGACGGATTTCACCTCACTAGAGTCCTGATGGATGGCGGCAGTAGCCTGAACCTGCTTTACCAGGATACAGTGGGCAAAAATGGGCATAGACCCCTCAAGGATCAAACCTACAAAAACGACATTTAAAGGCGTCATACCAGGTGTAGAGGCCAACTGTACAGGCTTAGTTACACTTGAAGTGGTCTTCAGATCCCCGGATAACTTCCGAAGCGAGGAATTAATCATCGACGTAGTCCCGTTCCGTAGCGGCTATCACGCACTGCTCGGACGAACCGCATTTGCAAACTTCAATGCGGTGCCGCACTACGCATACCTCAAGCTCAAAATGCCAGGCCCCCGAGGAGTAATCACGGTCAATGGAAACACCGAACGCTCTCTCCGAACGGAGGAGCATAATACGGCCCTCGTGGCGGAAGTACAAAGCAGCCTCTTAAGGCAATTCTCGAGTCCGACTACTAAACGTCCGGACACCGTCAAGCGCGCCCAGAGTAACCTAGAACAAGACCGCCTGGCACATTCCGAGCACGCGTAGCAATGCGTCCCCAACCCCAGCCCTCGCGAAATCGCGAGACCAGTACCCTGCGTACATAACTACGCTCGGGAGATACCATGGGCACAGGGGGAGGGGCACTACCACGGCATGCCCAGAGTGTGGCTCAACCACACTAGGGGCTCCCAATTGTGTCATTCCTTTTTTTTCTTATTCTCAGGACTCCGTTTTCCAGAAGCCCTGTCCGGCAGTGGAATTGCCGAACTCACGATGCAACAGCCAGGGAAGCAGAAAAGCTACGTCGAGTGTCCAGGTGGTCTCTATTACGAGCAGTATACCTGTTTTACATACCATCCCGCAGCCTACCCCTGGAGGGGGTTAAATAGTCCCATCCCTTGCTTATCGCACTATTTGTATTGTTCTGCTTTCATTGCAGTATTTTTTGAATAAACAATGCATCGCTTTTTGCCTATTATTGCATTCCTTTTTCTATTTATACATGTTCACTTATGACATGTTGCATCCGTACGCTTTGGTACGGCCAAATATACCAGGGGCTTAAGTACCCCAAAATATGGTGTGATAAGTCCGAACACTTTAACAAGTGCGGCACCCCGAACTAATAGCATTATATGCATCGGCTCCGAATCATGTCTTGGGTCAATAGTTGGGTTTGCCCGACTCCCATGTTTTGGTACCATACGTTCCGTTATATCGGCTAAGGTAGCGCTGGGAGTACCACTGCGATTGTGCCCCGGTTGAGATGGGTTAAGCACCTCAGTGGAGAAAGCTAAAACTGACTGTCATGATAGGGTGAAAGCCAGTCGCTGTTCGAGAGGTATTTCGGGTCCCTAAAGACTCATGCTGCTTAGAGCGAGGAGTCGGCATTGTCCGGCCAAGGCGTGGGTAGCGCCCCGAATTCGGTCTTCCGAACACTAGGGGCTTCGCCAAAATTTAAAATTAGAGAATTCTATGGCTAAGTGGGAGTGTTCAAGCATCATAGTCCGGTTGCCTTGTTCGTTGTGTTGAGCGCCTCCCTCGAAGGACCCAAGAATGGGAACAATAGCGCTCAAGTTCATCCCGAACACCCCAGCACTAGAGGCATGGGGGCTAAAGCCAACCACTTGCCATTTCTCAAATTTGATAAAGGGCCGCACAGAAGGTAATATTTTAAATTAACAAGCGTTGCTTAGCGCATATGAACAAAGTTTTCGGCGTACAGGAAAACAAATGCGAGTCTACTAAAAAATTACATCTTTGGAGCACTCACCCGCTATAAGGCAGGCACCTTTCAGGACGCCCTTATAGTACATCTCGAGCGTGCGATAATCCTTGCCCGGCGGTGGCGCGTCCGTCACAAGCTTCTCGGCATCCATCTTGCCCCAGTGCACTTTAGCACAGGCAAGGGCCCGACGGGCACCTTCAATGCAGATGGAATGCTTGATGACTTCAATCCATGGACAGGCGTCCACCAGCCGCCGCACCAGACCAAAGTAGCTCCCAGGCATGGCTTCTTGTGGAGCTCGACCAGCTGCTTCAGCTGGTCGCTCAGGGGCACCGGATGTCCGGCCTCAGCATATTGAGACCAGAACACCTTTTCCGTCGAGCTCCCCTCCTTGGTTTGGTAGAACGCGGCAGCATCGGACACACTACAGGGCAAATCTATGAACGCTCCTGGAGAGCTCCGAATTCGGGTAAGTAACAGATAATTCACTTTTACGTGCTTTCTTTGCATGAAGAATGCCTTACCTGCCGCTATCTTTTTTATCGCCTCAATCTCCTTGAGGGCCTTCTGAGCTTCGGCCTTAGTGGCTTTGGCACTCTCAAGAGCCAAGGCAAGCTCGGACTCTCGAGTCTTCGAGTCATGCTCCAAACTCTCGTGTTTTTGCACGAGGGCCTGGAGCTCTTGCCGCACCTCCGTCACCCGCGCCTCCTGCTTCTCTTGCTCGGTGCGCTCCACGGCTGCACTTTTTTCGGCCTTGGACGCCGCCTCCTTCAGGGTCGCCACCTCGTTCGTGGCCCCTGCAATACTCACGTTATTCCTGTCATTTTTTGCAACCAAATCCTTTCTATAAGGTATTACTTTAATAAGGTATTACTTACCTTCCTTGTCCTCGAGCTGCTTCTTGGCAAGGCCGAGCTTGTTCTCGGACCGCTCGAGGCTCTCCTTCAATGCATTGACCTCCACAGTCAGTGCGGCAGAGGTCAGCAGCGCAGCCTGCATTCCCATATTGACATATTTATGTTAGACTCCTACGTATATCTTTTTAGATCCTCAGTTCGGCTTTTCTTTCCGAACACCAAACTGACCATCAGGGGCTACTGTCTATGCGGTACTATTTTTACATATCTTAATTACATACCTCAAACCCTGTTAGAAGGCTGGTACAGGCTTCGGTCAGCCCGCTCTCGGTGGACTGAACTTTCTGGATCACCGCACTCATAACAGCGTGGTGCTCCTCGTCTATGGAGGCGCCATTGAGCGCCTCCAACAAATTGTCTGGAGCCTCCGGTTGGACGGAGGTCACCGGTGTCGCGGTCTCACCCTTCTTACGAAGGCGCTGCCTGCAGGACTCCGGAACCACTGAAGGTTTCGGTGCGGAGTCCGGCCATGGGCCGGACTTAGAGCCCTTTGGGGTTTGATCCCCCTCCCGCCCGAAGTCCGGGAGGTTGCCTTGCGGCACCTCTGGGACCTCCTCCTCCTGGCTAGGCCCCTTTTGGGACCCCACCTCAGCGTCATCCGCAGTGCCAGAAGAGGAGGCGGCCGGAAGTGAAGTGCCATTCACGTCCGACGAAGACAGGGAGCCGCTCGTTGAAATATCGAGCCCGTCCTTGGGCGGGATGCAGGGTTATATCCGGCGTTAAAGAGATTCTATGTGACAAATGAAACACCATAAGTTATTCTGGTATCCGGACACTTACGATGTCGCCAGGGGCTTAGCCCTCGGTGACCACTCCTCTTCAGCGTCGTCGGCATTGGTGGAATAGTCTGGAGGAAGGGTCCTTCCCCTCTTGGACCCTCCGGCCTCCCCAGTTGGGGAGGCCTTTCTTTTCTTCTCTCCCCCCGCTGGGGGAGAAGCCTCTTTTTTCTCCTCCTCGTCTTCGCGGGAGGAGTCCGCCTCAGAGTCATCGGACGATGAGTCCGATAACACCTGATGCCGGGAACTCTTTCGGGTTCCCGTGGCCTTCTTCTTGGCCTTCTTCTCCAGCACCACGTAAGGCGCCGGAGCCAGCAGCCCCATTAATCGGGCGTCCGCTGGTTCTTCTGGCAAAGGAGCCAGACAGTTAACCTGCCCGGACGTCTTCTGCCAGGCCTGTCAAAGGTAAAGGGAGTTTAAATTCCGCATAGAGTCAACTATGGAAAATAAGCGTCCTGTGAAGGGTAAAATAGCTTACCTCGCCGGCTTGACGCTGTGAGCTGAATCTGCGATCTTCGGTTGCGGATGCGGGAGCCTCGGCGCCCTTGAATAGCACCTTCCAGGCATCTTCGTACGTAGTGTTAAAGAGCATCTTCAAGGTTTGGTGTTGTGCCGGATCAAACTCCCACAAATTAAAGGCCCGTTTTTGGCATGGGAGGATCCGACGGATGAGCATGACCTGGACTACATTGACAAGCTTGAGCTTCTTGTTCACCAAGGTTTGGACGCAAGATTGGAGTCCGATCAGCTCCTCCGAATCACCCCATGATAGGCCCTTCTCTTTCCAAGAGGTGAGCCATGTAGGGAAGCCAGATCGGAATTCGGGGGCCGCTACCCATTTAGGGTCATGCGGCTCGGTGATGTAGAACCACCCCGATTGCCACCCCTTTATGGTCTCGACAAAGGAGCCCTCGAGCCATAGGACGTTGGGCATCCTACCCACCATGGCACCTCCGCACTCCGCTTGGCAGCCGCCCACTACCTTTGGCTTGACATTGAAGGTCTTCAGCCATAAGCCGAAGTGGGGCTGGATGCATCGGAAGGCCTCACACACGATGATGAACGCCGAGATGTTGAGGATGAAATTCGGGGCCAGATCGTGGAAATCCAGGCCATAGTAGAACATGAGCCCCGGACAAATGGGTAAAGTGGAAAACCTAGTCTGCGGAGGAAGTGGGTGAGGAACACCACCCTCTCATGGGGCCCGGGGTGGGGATGAGCTGCCCCTCGTCGGGGAGTCGATGCGCGATGTCGCTGGACAAGTATCCGGCCTTTCGCAGCCTTTTGAACTTGCCTCCCGCTCCGGACATGGCTGGGGAAGGTTGAGGCGAGATGTGCGGACTCGGGCGCTGGAGCTCGAGTGCGCGAAAATGGATAAGCAAAGGAGGAGGAAGGCGTAGGTAAAAAAGTGGATCATTATCCCCTTATATGGACAGACGAAACTATGCGTCCCCACCAGCCTGGTAAAACTCGCTTATCTCCCAAGCGCCGTAATCAATGGCGCGGTTGGGTTACCCACGCCCGTATTGATGAGAATCCCGGGATAAGGGGACACGATCTCTACTTTGACAAGACATGCCAAGGAAACCGCTTCGCTAAACGCGCTGGGGTGGAACAATAAAAATGATTCGAATAAAGGCTTGGCCGTGGTGTGATGTCACGCCATGGAATATGTCAGCAGATTGAACTTGTGTAAATGTTATTCTCTCTACGGTGGTATGTGGAACTTATTTTGCAGAGCCAGACACTATCCTTGTGTTCAAAATCTTCTATGAAGTATTCGGAGGAGGAACCCGCCTTGCAATGCCGAAGACAATATGCGCGCCGGACTCGTCGTCATTGAAGCCTGGTTCAGGGGCTACTGAGGGAGTCCTGGATTAGGGGGTGTCCGGATGGCCGGACTATCACCATTGGCCGGACTCCTAGACTATGAAGATACAAGACTGAAGACTTCGTCCCGTGTCCGGATGGGACTTTCCTTGGCGTGGAAGGCAAGCTTGGCAATATGGATATGTAGATCTCCTACCATTGTAACCGACTCTGTGTAACCCTATCGCTATCCGATGTCTATATAAACTGGAGGGTTTTAGTCCGTAGGACGAACAACAATCATACCATAGGCTAGCTTCTAGGGTTTAGCCTCTTTGATCTCGTGGTAGATCTACTCCTGTACTACCCATATCATCAATATTAATCAAGCAGGAGTAGGGTTTTACCTCCACCGAGAGGGCCCGAACCTGGGTAAAAACATCGTGTCCCTTGGCTCCTGTTACCATCTGCCTAGACGCACAGTTCGGGACCCCCTACTCGAGATCCGCCGGTTTTGACGCCGACACATACCAAGCGGGATTTTACTGGCCAAGAGCAAATGAAATGGCAAAGGATATAGTCGACAAGTGTGAAGGATGTCTATTTTACTCCAATATGTCACACAAGCCCGCCTCAGCCTTGAAGACCATTCCACTCGTCTGGCCTTTCGTTGTATGGGGACTGGATATGGTTGGACCACTAAGAACAGGCAGAAGCGGCTTCACCCATGTGCTGGTGGCAGTCGACAAGTTCACTAAGTGGATTGAAGCTAAACCCATCAAGAATCTTGATGCCGGCACTGCTGTCAGCTTCATCAGGGAGTTGATATTCAGATATGGAGTTCCACATAGCATCATCACTGATAATAGGTCAAACTTTGATTCCAAGGAATTCAGAGCCTTTTGCACATCTCAGGGCACATGAGTCGACTATGCTTTAGTCGCTCACCCCCAGTCGAATGGACAGGCAGAACAAGCAAATTGTTTAATTCTCAAAGGGATGAAACCCCGACTGATGCGCGATCTCAAGCACACGGCTGGTGCATGGGTCGACGAACTACCGTCAGTACTTTGGGGATTAAGGACCACACCTAATCGGTCGACTGGGAGAACTCCGTTCTTCTTGGTCTACGGAGCTGAAGCAGTCTTGCCGAGTGACCTGCTTCACAACGCACCCCGAGTCGAACTCTACACTGAAGATGAAGCAGCAAGCCCGACAGGACGCAGTCGACCTTCTAGAATAAGAAAGAGAGATGGCCATGATCCGATCGACCATTTATCAGCAGGACTTACGTCGCTTCCATGCCAAAAACGTGAAGAGTCGAGCCTTCTAAGAAGGAGATTTGGTTCTCCGAGTGGATCAGCAGAAGCCACACAAGCTTGCTCCTACTTGGGAAGGTCCCTTCATTGTCACCAAAATTCTCCACAACGGGGCGTACCGTCTTTACAATGTCGGTCACCAGATTGATGAGCCCCGAGCTTGGAACGCGGAGCTGCTCCGCCCCTTTTATACTTAAGTATTCACTTGGATGAGATGTAATAAAAGTACTTCTGTACTTTATTTATCAAAGACAAGAGTGTTATAATTTTCCCAGCGATTGTTGTTACTTTTGTTTACATGAGCAGTCCCCCAGTGGGTGGCTTAGCTACGAATCCGTTTCGCCTAAGTTTGTAAAAAAAATCCTTACCGAGTTGTGAGCCAGTCTCCCACTCGGGGGCTTAGGTGCGAATCCGTTTCGCCTAAGTACTTTCAAATCCTACCGAGTGGCGAGCCAGCCTCCCACTCGGGGGCTTAGCTGCAGTCCAAGTACTTGCCTAAGTTTAACAAAATCCTTACCGAGTGGTGAGCCAGTCTCCCACTCGGGGGCTTAGCTGCGAATCCGTTTCGCCTAAGTACTTTCAAATCCTACCGAGTGGCGAGCCAGCCTCCCACTCGGGGGCTTAGCTGTAGTCCAAGTACTCACCTAAGTTTAACAAAATCCTGCCGAGTGGTGAGCCAGCCTTCCACTCGGAGCCTTAGCTGCAGTCCAAGTACTCGCCTAAGTTTAACAAAATCCTGCCGAGTGGTGAGCCAGCCTCCCACTTGGGGGTTTAGCTGCAGCCTAGTGCTCGCCTAAGTACAAATACAATGTGTGCTCCGTGAGGAGGATGAGGTGCAGGTCGACTGCTACCTTCTCCTTCCGAGCTACGCCACAAATACAATGTGCGCTCCAAAAGGAGGACGAGGCGCAGGTCGACTGCTACCTTCTCCTTCCGAGCCACACCACAAATACAATATGCACCCCGCAAGGAGGACGAGGTGCAGGTCGACTGTTACCTTCTCCTTCGGAGGTACGTCACAAAAATCCTACCGAGTGAAGAGCAAACCTCCCACTCGGGGGCTTAGCTGCATCCCGGTGCCCGCCTAAGTTTTTGAAAATCTTGCCGAGTGGAGAGCAAACCTCCCACTTGGGGGCTTAGCTGCAGCCCAGTGCTCGCCTAAGTTTTTGAAAATCCTACCGAGTGGAGAGCAAACCTCCCACTCGGGGGCTTAGCTGCAACCTAGTGCTCGCCTAACTTTTTGAAAATCCTACCGAGTGGAGAGCAAACCTCCTAGTCGGGGGCTTAGCAGCAGCCCAGTGCTCGCCTAAGTTTTTGAAAATCCTACCGGGTGGAGAGCAAACCTCCCACTCGGGGGGCTTAGCTGCAGCCCACTGCTCGCCTAAGTTTTTGAAAATCCTACCGAGTGGAGAGCAAACCTCCCACTCGAGGGCTTAGCTGCAGCCCAGTGCTCGCCTAAGTTTTTGAAAATCCTACCGAGTGGAGAGCAAACCTCCCACTCGGGGGCTTAGCTGCAGCCTAGTGCTAGCTTAAGTATGAGATTCATTCCGCTCTGCAAGTATGACGAATGCAAGTCGACTGCTACCTTCCCCTTCAGAGCTCCGCCACAAATACAATGTGCACTCCATCCCGATCCGCAAGGACGCAAGTCGACTGCAATCTGTGCTTCATTCCTACCTACAAGAGTGCATCACAAGCACTAGCATATATTTCGAGTGAAGAACAATGTTCGTTCGAAGACAAATGCAAACATATTCAACGGCAAACCCAAGTTCAGATAGCATCCTACGGATCCAGAAGTGCTCAGGCACCAAGCCTGTTAGAGTTCACCGGTTACAAAAACCACTCGGCATTCCGAGGCAAATTTAAGGCATCAAGCATAGAAGTTTTTTACTCCTCCTGTGGAGGACTGGAAGGCGCGACAAACTCGTCCAGGTCGATTCCATCTGCAATCCGAGTGGCAGACGCAATGAAGGTCTCCATGAAAGATCAGAAGTCATGCTTCTTGGTATTGGCCACCTTGAGAGACGCCAGCTTCTCCTCTCGCACATCCTTGCAGTGAACACGGACCAGAGACAGAGCAACATCAGCACCACACCTGGCAGAAGACTTCTTCCATTCTTGCACTCGACTTGGAACTTCATTCAGTCGAGTCATTAGAGACTCGAGGTCATTCTGAAGTGTTTCCCTCGGCCAGAGTGTTGTGTTGATGCGCGACGTTGCAACCTTCAGTCTAGCAAGATAGTCGACCACAGTAGCAACACGAGACTCCAGTTGGAGCACGTTCATGGCGGCTTCATCCTTCACAGGAGAGTTGATGGGATCCAGGCTTGTCTCCACTCGACCAGTCGCTTCCTCAAAGTTTTGGTAGAACTCTATAGACACAACCCAAAGATAAGCTAGCAGTTTTGTGGTAAGTCCATAATTACAAGCCAGTTGGATACAAGGGATTACCTTCAAGCATGAGGAATAACTTCTTGGCGATCCCTCCCTGATAAACCACTAGATCCTTCTTCTTTCTCACCAGTTCGCTAGCCTTGTCGCTCAGGGCTATCTTGTCATTCTTCAGTCGACTGACCTCCGTGTTGGCCGCGTCGAGAGCAGCTTTCAGATTGGTATTCTCCTCTTCAAGTTTGCTGATTGAAGCCAGCATTTCTTCTGCGAGTTTCGTCTTTTCCGAAGCCTCTTTCTGCGCCTTGGCGAGGTCAAGGTCCTTCTTCTTGAGAGCATCCTTCAGTTTATCTGCAAAATGACAGTGATATCAGACTCAGGAATGGACAAGAATTAAGGGCAGTCGTCAAAGTTCTCACCAAACATACCTTTTGCCTCCTCCTTCGCCTTCGTGAAGTTCTCCTGGACAAGCTTCAGGTCAAGTTCGAGCTGGATATGCTTGTTCTCCAACTCAGTATAACGAGCCACAAGCTCACAAGATTACTGCGAAAGATCAATTGCCAGACATCAAAGATAGGTCACTTCCGAGTGACTAAGAAAAAAATCGTAGCATTTCTGAGACTACAGCCGAATCAAAATATTCTACTGTAGTCTCGGGGACTACACCCAGTGGGTGCACTCAGCGTGCCCCCACTGGTTCTATGGACTCACCCAGTGGTTGCACTCAGCATGCCCCCACTGGTTCTATCGGCTCGGGTCGATCAGTCGACCAAAAGAGACAAAAAGGCTAACTGCCAGTAGTTAGCCACAGTTTCAAAAAAAAGTTCTTCAGACCATAGTCGATTGCCAGCAGTCGACCACGGCCTCGGGGACTACACCCAGTGGGTGCACTCAGCGTGCCCCCACTAGTTCCATGATTCCATTTGACCAGATCGAGTGGAGAAAGTAAAGAGAAAAAGTTCAAGGTATAAAGACTATAGTCGACTGCCAGCAGTCCACCATAGTCTCGGGGACTACGCCCAGTGGGTGCACTCAGCGTGCCCCCACCAATCCAGATATCCAATCGACACACCCAGTGGGTGTACAGATACTAAGATCTTTAGAAAGAAAAGTTCTCAGGTACCATATCCTAACAGAACAAGCGGTGATCAACTAACCTGGACATTGCTCTGAAGGGCTGAACTTGCATCATAAGCCACTTGGCTGGCGTCTCGGATCGCCTTCACCTGCTCCATCATGACCCCCGCCTGGCGTATAGCTTCTTTACAAGCGCCTGCTTGGTCCTCTGGGACGTGGTGGGTGGAGAAAAGGGAAGGCGGATCAGCACTCGACGACGAAGGGCAAGCACTCGTCAGCGGAACAATGAAGGACACGGTAGTTCGAGTGACGTTGCCCCCCTTTGGAACCAGCGTCTCAGGTGCTGATACAACCTGAGCAGTCTTGCCAGCAGACGTCTTCCTATTCCTCCTCTGCCTCAGTGGCTCCTCCTCATCATCATCAGGAAGATCAATGATGATATTAGGTGGAGCTACAGAAAAGATTCAAAGTTAAAAATGAAGATCCTATCGACCGAAAGCGAAACTACAGAGATCATACCAGGGTTGGAAGTGACAGCATTCTCCATTTCTTGATCTTCATGTCTGGTTGAGGTCTCAGAAGTAGCAGCACTGCGATTTCAGAAATCAGTCGGTCAGCGAACGAGTCAACCGAGAGTGTATCCATGTTAAACAAGAAAACACAAGTTATGCCATTACCCGGAAATAGTGGGAATCACCATCCTCATCTTCGGCAGAGCCTTAGTCGGTTTTGATGACACCGGTCGGAGTTGCTTCGACGCTTTCTCAGTCGTCACCGGAGAGGTCGTCCGAGGACGCTTGGTCGACTGCCCAACAGGCACTGCCGCCTTGCCGCGCTCGACTGCAGGGTCATGGATGAGCTTGGATCGTCTTTCATTACAGGGAGGCTCGACTTCCTCCTCCTCTTCCTGATGAGAGCCGGCATCTTCTTCACCCTCCTCGCCATCGGATTCCCACTCCTCCTGACTTTCACCCCCGCTCCCTTCCTCCTCTTCGGTCTGTTCTTGCGCCCCGTTGGGCATCGAATACATCTCGGTAGTGATCTGGAAGACAACAAACAAGACAAAAGTCAACAGGATCACGGAGGAGGTCGGAGATACGTGATCAGACCTTGTCTGGTTCGTATGACTGGTCGAGTGGCAGGATCCTCCTGGCTCCACGGGGGTTATCTTTGTTCCCTGTGATGGCAGTCATCCACCTCTCCAGAGTGGCATCATCGACCTCCTCTGGGTGGACCCGAGTGGTGTCTTTGGTACC
This sequence comes from Triticum timopheevii, assembly GCA_963921465.1. Lineage (NCBI taxonomy): Eukaryota > Viridiplantae > Streptophyta > Magnoliopsida > Poales > Poaceae > Triticum > Triticum timopheevii. The sequence goes on along the minus strand of OY997270.1, from coordinate 62,316,725 downwards.
AGAGTAAATCCACATCGGATGGCTTCGATATTGAAGTGGCTGAATGCACCGTCGAAGGAAAACCTCCAGAAGATCCATGCCAGTCACCCCGTCGCGGATGAGCTGGACTACACGCTCTACCAACACCTTAACCTGTGCCTTCTCCTCCGAGACCACCTTCAGAGAGGACGGCTTGTTTACTCGGTCCATGGAGAAAGGAGGGAGTCCAGTCAACTGCCCTAGTATCGGCTGGTCTTGGCAGTAGAACCAGGTCGACTGCCACCCTCGGACTGACTCGAGAAGGGTCATGGCTGGAAAAGCACTTTTACTCCTAATCTGAATCCCAAGACCCCCACACATCTGGATTACTTGGGTTTTCTCGTCACTCGGACTAGCCTTTTTCACTGTCTGAGAGCGACAGTTGAAAATGTGTTTGAAAAGGTCCCAATGCGGCCGACAACCCAAGAAGTTCTCACACAAGGACACGAAGCAGCGAGATAGACGATAGAGTTGGGTGTGAAGTGGTGGAGTTGTGCCACAAAGAAATTCAGAAATCCCCGAAAGAAAGGATTTGGCGGTAGAGAAAACCCGCGGTCAACGTGGGTGGCTAAGAGGACGCACTCACCCTCCTGAGGCAGCGGCTGCCACTCCTTCCCCGGAAGCCTCGCTGATCCATGAGGGATCATTCCTTCGTTGGCCAGGTCGTCGAGGTCCTTCTAGCTGATGGTCGAGCAGATCCAGTCTCCCTGGATCCAACCTTGCGGCAGACCGGCCCGCGACGAGGATCCACCCCGACTGGTCACCCTCCACTTCGCCTTCGCCGTCGCCTTCTTCGCCCGCTCCAAAGCTGCCGTCTTCTCCTTCACCATCGTCGCCGGCGAAGCAAACATAGAGCAACAGCGCTGGGATGGTGGCGAACGCAGCAGGTGAATCTGAGGAAGAGGGAGGGGAAATTAGGGTGAACTGTTCAAAAAAAACCCGTCCGGCGCCTTATATGAAGTCTCTTCCGAGTGGCTGACTGGTAGGCCCAGACGATCCTGTCAAATCCCGCAACAGCCGCGTCCACGATACATGGCGAAAAAGGTGGCGTGAAGATCGAGGCGTCCCTGCCTTATCCTAGTCGAGTACCACGGCCTCCTCCGCTTCGCGCGCTTCTCAAAATTCGGATCCCGCTAAATCCGTGAACAATAGAGCAACTTGTCAGACCGCATATTTCCTCCGATCCGTCGCTCGGAAATCTCCCAGCTCATAAAGGTCACTCAATACATACAAAGAATGGATCAAGGCGACTGAAAAAGAAGTTGATGCCATCACTAAAAGCCATTGATCTAGAACGAGACACACTCATAGCACGAAAAACAGGTCGGAAGAATTCTCAACTCCTTCCTCACTCAAACCTCGATCCATTCGGGGGCTAATGATGAAGCCATGTACCTAGGGTAGGGTCATGGACCTATCCAAGATACCCTCCCCAAGGACATCTCTAGAAGAAACTGCCTTTTAGTCGACCTGGAAGGATTCCACTCGACGGACTAGAAGACACTCGACCATGAAGCCTCACTGGACCACCAAGAGATCAAGAGTCACTCTGCACCCAAACGGTCTGTTATTAAGTAGTCTTTATGGTCATGATAGCACTTTATATAGGGCGTTACCAGTAACGCCGGGCCTTAATGTACTTTAAGCCCCGCATAACTGAGGGCCGGAGGGGTCTGGCAATCTCTATATAAGCCACCCCCCTCCTAAGTGTAAAGGGTTCGCACCCCTGTAACTCATACGCATATAATCCAGTCGACCGCCTCTGGGCTCTGAGACGTAGGGCTGTCACTTCCTCCGAGAAGGGCCTGAACTCGTAAATCCCTTGCGTGTACAACTACTCCATAGCTAGGATCTTGCCTCTCCATACCTACCCCCCTATTCTACTGTCAGGTTTAGAACCACGATAGGCAGAGATGCCCAAATTGGGGAAAAAGGCATGCCTAGGGGGCCTTTCCCCGAGAGGCACCCTCACCGCACCATGCCCTCCAATGGGCCAGCCCTCCACCGAGCTGTAAGTCAATCTACAATCCGAAGGTACTGCGTTTCTCCTTGGTCAGTAACCAGGATTCAAATTTTTGCAGTCCGGCCAGCAGCTCCTCTCAACAGGGTTCATCTTCGGGGGACCTTCCTCCGGAGATGATGGAGAGCGAGACCCCACCCCCTTCTCCGACTCATGAAGCGGGCGACACCGAGGTGTCGTCACGGAGGAGTCTGGATCTGCCGAATCCGGCAGTCAATTCGTCAGCCACCCTGCACCCAGAGCACTTGGCTACGACGGGGGTTGATGGGAGGAGTCCGGCGGAGTTCGACGTCCGGCCGGACGTGCTAACGGGCTTGCTGGAGCGAGCTGTGCTCTCGGAGGGGCACCGCTCATTAATGAGCGCGGTGCATAAGAAGATATCATCCGCTACGAGCGGTTTGAATGAAGCATTCACAAGCCTCCTCAGAGGCTTTGAGGTATGTAATGGAGAATCCACTGTTTCTTTATTTGTGAGGCACGCGCTAGGTGTGCTCCATATAGACAGTAGCCCCTGAGACCCTGGTTGCCCGCCTTAGGCGGCAAACGGGGGATCATAAACCAAAGATTTATGTTGTGAATATGTGCAGGTACCTGTGGGTCCGGCCGCCAGCCCATCCATTGAAGTGACTGAACTGACGAGGCAAATTGGTTCGGTTGATGCCGATATCACTTTGATGAATGAGCGGCTGGATAAATCGCAAGGTATGTGTCCTGTCTTTCCTGCATAGGAAAATATTTGAGGTGGCATGTAGTAATGTAATATGTTCGGACTGCAGATGGTGCTGCTGTCGTCGAGGCCCTGAGGGCAGAACTTGCTCTAGCCAAGGAACAGGCTCGAGTGAGCCATGTGGCTGCCCTAAAGGCGTCCGAGGAATTGAGAGCCAAACAGGCTGCTCATCGCCGAAGCGAGGAAAATGTAGCCGAAATAGCTATCGAGTTAAAAAATGCCGCTGACTGGTATGAGCTCCTGAAAAAGGAGCATGATGATAAATCGGCTGACCTAATTAAGGCACTTAATGCCACCAAGGAAATACGGACCGAGCTCAGAAGTGCGCGGGAGGAGCTTCAACAGGCCGGTAAGATCGCGGCTGGAGGCTCCTATTTGCTGCGGACGAAGTTCTTCGATCTGAAGTATGCTCCCCTGGATGAACGCTGGAGCTCGCCGAATGCATTAGCGGACCTGGCGAAGAGTACGGCTGATGTTGTGGTGTTATTCAAAGATCAGGGTGAGAAGGAGGTGGAGAAGCTTTTCTGATCGCAGTTCAATGCTCCCACTTGCCCGCTGCCGTTAAGTGATAGGATGGCCGTTGTAGCGGAGCTTCACAGGCTGTCAGGTCTTGCAATGCAGTCTGTAATAGACCATCTTTGGCCGAAGGGGCCTAAGCCGGATAGTTACTTTGGTTTGGTGCAACAGTTCCTTCGGGCCGTGCCTCGGATCGATGCCATGAGGAGGTCAGCATGCATAGAGGGTGCGTGGATGGCCCTTGCCCGCGTTAAAGAGTATTGGACGGATATGGATGCCACTATGATAGCGTCTCAGGATCCGGTGGGGGGCTAGTATCCGGCCGGGCACTACTTGGCGCAGGTCACGGAGGGTGCCCGCCTGATAGAGGCGCAGTGCCTAAAGAATCTCCTCTTCGAGTGATGATTCAAATCATTGTAAAAACATTTTGATTAGAAGGTTATATTTATAACTTTTGTCTAAAAATACGATTGTGTCCCCTGTGCGGCCATTTATATATATATATATATATATATATATATATATATATATATATATATACATATATATATATATATATGTGTGTGTGTGTGTGTGTGTGTGTGTGTGTGTGTGTGTGTGTGTGTGTAATCCAAAAGATGGCAGTCGTTGGCTTCAGCCCCCACGCATACAATGCGGGGGTATTCGCGAAAAAAATGTGCTTAATCACTCTTTATCCAACGTCTTGGTCCGGCAAGGAGGTGATCGCACGTCGAACTAGGCAACCGGACTATATAGCTGTAACACTTTCGCTTAGCCGCGGGATTCTAACGTTGGGGCTACTATGTAGCCCCTGGTACCTTCACGTGCGTCCGAATACGGGCGCGTATGTACTTGGCCGGGAAATGGCCCTTCGTTAATACGGAGGAATCCTAAAGATTTCGGTGAGTCGTTGACTAGTTGACTAGTCTCGCACTGTATCATGACGGTCCATTTTCAGCTTTCTCTACTGAGGTGCTCATCCGGAATAACCAAGGCACAATCGCAGTAGTTCTCCTTTGGCCACCTTAGCCGATTAGGAGGGAACATAAGGTGGCAAACCCAAGAGCCGGGCAAACCCAACATTGGACCAAAGACATGATTCGGAGCTGATGCATATAAGGCCAAACTCGTGACGCCGAACACTCCTGAAGGTATTCGGACTTTATAACAGATGATGCGCTCAAGAATGCCCATTCATTATAAACCCTGTATTTCCAGGTACGTGCGTTAATCTGTCATGGCGAAATGCCAAAAACGGCAGTATCCTCTGTGGGTATGGAACCCATGGGATGATGAAACAACAAGAGGCAATAGAAAAGGTTTACACAGGGGCTTAATCTAAAAAGAAACCTGTTCAACGGGCCCCTGCTGCACGTCTGCGCCTTTGTCTCTGTTGTGCCGCATCCTGGAAGGGTAGCACGCGAACGTTGTCTGCAAAAAAGGGAATCTCATAGGAGAGTGCAACGTAAGTATGCGATGGATAGTAGAAAATATAAGATGTTGGCCTGCCAATAAGGTTGAGCCGAGTGTGGAGCTTTATTATTAGCCCCTGGTGTCCACTATAGGATTACATATACAGTGCCCTATTTTAATATGGGCTGCCGGACACGTCTAACCGTGTCCGTGGTCTTAACGACCCGGTATATTTTCGTTAGAGGCCGCTTATAGTCCGGCCGTTAGGGCCGTCGTGTATTCCTCGGCGCGCAAAAAGATTTATTTCGCTAATGGTGATGACGCCACGAGGACCGGGCATCTTAAGTGTAAGGTAGCCATAGTGCGGTAATGCGTTGAAGCGGGCGAAGGCCGTTCTTCCAAGCAATGCTTGATAGCTGCTTTGGAAGGGCGTGATGATGAAGACTAGTTCTTCGCTTCTAGAGTTGCCTAGAGAGCCGAATGTTACCTCTAGTATGATGGAGCCCCTGCTGTAAGCTTCAACGCCTGGTATCACCCCTTCAAAGGTGGTGTTGATCTTGCTGATTCTGGATGAGTCTATCCCCATCCTGCGGACAGTGTCAGCATATATTAATTGAGACTGTTGCCGCCGTCCATGTGGACATGAGTGAGATGGTATACGTCGATTATTGGGTCAAGTACCAAGGGGTTTGATCCTTCACGCCGAATACTAGTTCGGCCGTCCAGGCGATCGAAAGTGATCGAACAAGAAATCCAGTAGTGGATCTATATCGCGCGCGTCTTTATGGGCGCGTTCGTGCCTTCCCAAGGATGTGTGAGTCGTGTGGATCATGTTCACTCTTTTAACCTCTGGCGTGAATTTTTTCTGCCCCCCAGTGTTGGACTGGCGAGGTTCATCCTCGTCTTCACTTGGTGTTTCCCTTTCCTTGTGTTCGGCGTTTAGTTTGTCGGCCTGCTTGAAGACCCAGCACTCTCTGTGCGTGTGGTTCGTAGGTTTGTCGGAGGTGCCATGAATTTCGTAGAGTCTATCCAGAACTCTGTTCAGAACGGACGGTCCTTCTTTACTGCCTTTAGATTGCTTATTTTGCTGGTTAGGTCGAGAGCCCCTGAATCCGGCATTAACCGTTGTGTTGTCCGGGCTATCTTCCTTGTTTTGGCGTTTATTTTTATTATGTCGTGGCTTCATGTTGCCATCCCTTATTTCGGATGTGCTGGGGTCGCTGGTGCCTTTACGGGCTAGCCAGCTATCTTCTCCCGTGCAAAAGCGGGTCATAAGGCTTGTTAGGAATGCCATTGTCCTTCGCTTTTCTTTGCCGAGGTGTCTGGCGAGCCACTCGTCACGGATGTTGTGCTTGAATGCCGCTAAGGCTTCGGCATCCGGACAGTCAATGATTTGATTCTTCTTAGTGAGGAATCTGTTCCAAAGCTTGCTGGTGGACTCTCCGGGTTGTTGGATTATGTGACTTAAATCGTCAGCATCCGGAGGCTGGACATAGGTCCCTTGAAAATTGGCCCTGAAAGCGTCCTCTAGTTCCTCCCAGCTCCCGATTGAATTTTCGGGGAGGCTTTTCAACTAGTGCCGAGCTGGTCCCTTCAGTTTGAGGGGAAGGTATTTGATGGCGTGGAGGTCATCCCCACGAGCCATGTGTATGTGGAGGATAAAGTCCTCGATCCAGACCCCTGGGTCTGTCATTCCGTCGTATGCCTCTATGTTTACAGGTTTAAAGCCCTGTGGGAATTCATGGTCCAGTACTTCATCAGTAAATCACAGGGGGTGAGCAGCCCCTCTGTATCTGGACGCGCTGTGGCTTGCCGTCGGCTGTTGTTGTGTTCGGTGTTTATTCCGAACTGGTGTTTGGTTGTCAATATTGTTTTGACGACCATGGTCCCCTGCCGGGGTGTGTCCTTTAGATCCATAGATGGACCTAGCTGCACCAGCTTTCTTCTCCAGGTGCTCATGTAGATCGTGGGCGTCTTCGGTAGGTGATTTATTGCGATTATGAAGTGGTACTCCTATTCTCCTGATCATGTTATTCTTCGGTGGAACGGCCTCGTCGTCGAATTCCGGCAGTAGCTTGCGTTTTGGGTAGCTCTTTTTATGGCGATCGTCGCCATATCTTTCTTCAGAGTCTAGCACTTTGTTCCATCTGCAATTGAGCGTTTCCTGTGCGGCTTTAAGCCGTTGCTTCTGCTTCTTCAGACTTCTCGCTGTGGCCATAAGCTTTCTGCGGAGGTTCTCTCGTTCCACGCGTTCTTCCGGAACGATGAATGCGTCGTTGTCCGGACTATATTCTTGTCTAGGGCCGATTTGATGAACTCGTCCTTCTGGATCGTTTTCTTCGGACGTACACTCCGGACTATGTTCGGCACGACCTGGTTCGTCCAGCTCTATCGCTGGTTCTATTTGGTCGTTATTGCCTTCGGGGTTGACCTGGGTATCCATTCTTCTGGCGCTCTTGCTGATGTTGTTACTGTTGTCGGATTTGGAACGGCGTCTGCGCTGTCGCTTTGGTTTTTGCCCAGGGGTGTTATCTTCCGGTTTGTCACCCTCACCTTCCTTGGGCGTATCCACCGTAGATTCTGAGTCTTCTCCTGCATCGTCGTCCCGTACCGCCAATGCCTTCGGAGTCGAAGTCCAGCATGTCAGTTAAATCATTAACCGTGGCTATCAAGTGGGTGGTGGGTGGGTAAGGAATTTCTTCGTCGGCTGTTTCCCACTCGAGCCTTACATAGTTTGGCCCGAAGTTCTCTGTCAAAGAGAGGGTTTTAAATGAGTTTAGTATGTCGCCAAAGGGCGAATGCTGAAAGATGTCTGCCGCGGTGAACTCCATCACCGGAGCCCAACCAGGATCGGCGGGCTCGGGGACGTGCGGACTGGAACCTACATCTTGATATGAATCTAGGGGTCCAGAGTCATAGGTTCCCGTGGAGGTGAGACCTGTGTTCGGCTCTATCGCCAATGAGGGTACGGCCTGCAGGATGGGGACCAACCCTCCATCCTTAGGCAATGCAACCTGCCCCGGATTTAGACCCGAGGCTTCTGCCGGGGTAATATCCCGAGCATCGTCTGACGGCAGGTCCAAGCCATGCTCATCATAACTATCCGGCAATCCTGACACGGTCTGCTCCAGATGACCGAGCGGATCGGCCCGTAGTGTGAAGCCGCCGAACACGAAGATCTGTCCGGGGAGGAAAGCCTCACCCTGGACAGCATTGCTGATGATGATTGAAGGAGCCATCAAACCTTGTGGCGACGTCACAGAGGAACTCTCAATGAAAGCACCAATGTTGGTGTCAAAACCGGCGGGTCTCGGGTAGGGGGTCTCGATCTGTGCGTCAAGGCCGATGGTAACAAGAAGTAAGGGACACAGATGTTTACCCAGGTTCGGGCCCTCTCGATGGAGGTAAAACCCTACTTCCTGCTTGATTAATATTGATGATATGGGTAGTACAAGAGTAGATCTACCACGAGATCGTAGAGGCTAAACCCTAGGAGCTAGCCTATGATGGTATGATTGTAATTGTGATCGGCCTTCTAAGGACCAACCTCTCCAGTTTATATAGACACCGGAGAGGGCTAGGGTTTACATGGAGTCGGTTATAATGAAGGAAATATAATATCCGAATCGCCAAGCTTGCCTTCCACGCCAAGGAAAGTCCCATCCGGACACGGGCCGAAGTCATGAGTCTTGTATCTTCACGCTTCAATAGTCTGGACGTTGTACACAGTCCGGCTGTCCGGATACCCCCTTATCCAGGACTCCCTCAGCTGGGTCCTTATTACGCGGAAAATAATTATTCCTCCACCTGACAACTGGGACCCACTGGACGGGCCACCAGTATTTCGCGAAAAAAACATTTCCCCCTGATTGCTAGGACCCATAGGTCGGGCCACCGTATTTCGCGAAAAAAACTTCCCCCCGCTGTCAGCTCGGACCCACCGGAAGTGCCTCCTTATTACGCACAAAAAAATGAATACCCCCTGCTAGCTGGGACCAACCTTGGTGGGAGGCTGACTTGTGGGCCTACTAAGTTGACAGGGACGGAGGCCTTTGTCAACTTTAGTCAATATATGAACGATTCTAGATCAAGTGATCGTATGATGTCCATCCAACGGTCGTAGTGCTTCTTCAACCTCTGGTCTTCTCGCTCCAGCCGCCCAAAGCAGTGCCGGTCGTGCGGCCTGCTCCTGCCGCCCGTGGCCGGCTGTGATGCCGCGAAGGCCTCACCGCCCCCTACTACTCCCACCGCTGGCCAGGCCATCCCTCTATGCACCCACACCCCCTGTTATTCTGCGGCAACGGCAGCCTCACACCGCAGCCGAACGAGTGAACCCTCATACTCCTCTACGCGAGGGCATCCACTGCTGCGTCTTCCCCGGCTCCCCGTCGTCCCCTTCCTAGGCCTCGCCGTCATCCACCGCCCTGGTGCTCACGGCGCGGCGTGGTCAACATGGTCAAGGAATCGCTTCCATCGGAGGTGGACTGTACGTGGAGAGGCTGACAGCTGGGTCCACGGCCGCAGCAAGGAAGTGCCTCCTTATTACGCGCAAAATAATTATTCCTCCACCTGACAGCAGGGACCCACCGGACGGGCCACCATATTTTGCGAGAAAAACATTTCCCCCGTCTGCTGGGACCCACCAGCTACATCTTCGCACGCAAGGAAGTGCATCCAAAAAAACGATTCGCCCCCCTGACTGCTGGGACCCACCAGCTACATCTTCGCACGCAAGGAAGTGCGTCCGGGCAAAAAAAACCAAAACGATTCGCCCCCCTGATTGCTGGGACCCACCAGCTACATCTTCGCACGCAAGAAAGTGCGTCCGGGCAAAAAAAACCAAAACGATTCGCCCCCCTGACTGCTGGGACCCACCAGCTACATCTTCGCAGGCAAGGAAGTGCCTGACAGTCGGGACCCACCTGGTCGAAGAGTACGTAGCGTTGTCATTCTGGTCGCGAACATGTACATACATACTGGTCGTTGTAGAGGCGCGCACGTGTCATAGTAGAGGCGCGCACGTAGCATGTACACGTACATACAGCGGCCAGGGTGCAAGAAAGAAAATACGGCCATGTATGTGTACATACCGGCGGGGTCTCGAACGCCTACTCGCGCATACGTACGGCGAGGGCTCGCGTGTACATGGCTGGGTCGGAACGGAAAAACAGCGTCGTCGTCGTGTTCATGGGGAGCCAACCGGCTGGGTCGGAATGGAATGCATGGTCGTGTTCATCGGGAGGGCTTGGACGGAACAGGCGATGGAAATGAGGCCTGGCGTACCGCACAACGGAGAAAACGGCCTTGTGTTCGACCGGCCACGTTCGAAACGGGATCCTGTTCATCGGGAGGGGTCTGGCGTACCGTAAAACGGAGGAAACAGACCTCCTACGGTAGAAACGGGGGTCCAGTTGATCGGGAGGGGTGTGGCGTACCAAAAAACGGAGGAAACGGACCTCCTACGGTCGAAACGGGGGTCCTGTTGATCGGGAGGGGTGTGGCGTACCGCAAAACGGATGAAACGGACCTCCTACGGTCGAAACGGGGGTCCTGTTGATCGGGAGGGGTGTAGCGTACCGCAAAATGGACGAAACGGACTTGTGTTGGAGCGCTATGGTCGAAATGGGGGTCCTATTGATCGGGAGGGGTGTGGCATACCGCAAAACAGGACTCCACGGGATACTGTTCATCTCCACCGTCGACCTCCTCCAGCCTCCACGGGCTAACGTCAACCTCCTCCAGCCTCCACGGGTTCCTGTTCATCCAGCCTCCACCGCGCGCTACTCCACCGGCTACTATTCAACCACCCCTCCACGGGCACCCCTCCACCATCTACTGTTCATCCAGCCCTCCACACCACAGGGACCTGTTCAACCACCCCTCCACGGCCACCCCTCCATCGTCTACTGTTCATCCAGCCCTCCACACCACTGGTTCCTGTTCATCTAGAGGCACGCCACCGCTCACTGTTCATCCAACCCCCCCCCCCCCCCCCGCAACGCTCACTGTTCATCCCAGAGGCAGCATCGATCGGCTTCAGTTAGCAGCAGTAGCAAAGGAATCGCTCCATCGGGTTCAGTTAACAGCCATCGATCGATCGCTCGGGTTCAGTAACGCGTAGCCTGCAGTGCAATTGCTCGGGTTAAGTTAGAGCCCAACGCCTCGCTCGGGTTTAGTTAGAGCCAACGCCTTGCACACACGCACGTATGTACGAGAGAAACGCGCATCGCTTGGCCCCCGACCTCCCACTGTAACCGGAAACTCCCCGAAATTTTCCTCCCCCTCGCTTCTACCATGGTTTTTTCCGTCATAGACGGCCCAAAGAATGTCATGCAGCTGCGTCTCCGGCCCGCCCAGGACGAAAAGCCCATTTTCTGTCATGATTTTTTGTCATAGAAGTAGGAGCCCAACACATCTATGATGATACCGGGTTTTATCACAATTCTCGTCATAGAAGTGTCATATGTATGACAGAAAAAAAAATCGTTCGGACCAAAATGTCACGGATGTGTCTTTTTTTGTAGTGAAGGTTCCCGGAGTCTACGACGACTGGGAGGAGTGTCGGAGACAGGTTCACCGTTTTAGCAGTAATAGTTACAAAGGGTACACCACTAGGGCCACTAGTGCAGAACCGGGCATTAGCACCGGTTCGTAAGGCCCTGTAGTGCCGGTTACATAACCGGCACTAAATTGTGGTCACTAAAGGCCCCCCCCCCTTTAGTACCAGTTCAGCACGAACCGGTGCTAAAGGGCAACCACGTGGCACGAGCCAGCTCCGGGGACCTGGAGCCCTTTAGTACCGGTTGGTAAGACCAACCGGTACTATAAGGTTTGGGGGGTTTTTAGTTTTATGATTTCTTTTCATTTAATTTTGTGTTTCCATTTTAATTCTTTTTCGTTTGCTGGTATTTTACGATACTACACATTGTACACGTTATGCATATATATATATATATATATATATATATATATATATATATATATATGTATATATATATATAAATAGAATTTCTAGAAGAACCAATCATGCATATATATATCATGCATCAATGTCTCACAAACCACCATATTAATTAATTCACACATACACACATGTATAGCTATATACAATTTCTCCTACATATGAATGTTGCCTTCGGAGCCAGTGGCATTAGCCTAATTGGTGCCTTCGGAGCACGATGACAATTGGAAGTGGTTTTCACGGGGGCGGTAGCGGGTAATAGAATTCTCCCTTCGGATTTATGACCTAGTCGAGCAAAAATCCCGCTTCCTCTTGAAGTGCTTCTACGCGCTCCATTTCTATGAGCTTCTCCCGCACCTCTTTGAACTGTTAAGAAGGAGATCATTATGCATGTGTATTAGTTGTGCGACTAGATATCGTTAATGGTGTAAAAATTGTGAATAGTGTTCTGACAAGCGTACCCATTCCTGTCTTTGAGATCTGCTCCTTTCAGACGCCATCATGTGAATGTTCTCGCAAATGCAGAATGCACATAGATCAGTCCCCTGCGCCTGCTTCAGGGCCTTTACGAGAATGGAATTTGATTAGGTAAAAATTAATCAAGCATGATAATTAAAGAGATGGCATCTAGCTAGCTAGTACTACTTAATTTCTTACGTTGGGTCGAAACCATTTAAGCTTTTTTTTCCATTCGCCGGGCGTGACGGCGATGAACCTTTCCCAAGCCCTGGTCGCCAACAAAGAAAATGAATAAAGGGGTTATTAAATAGTTCATATCATGAAATGACGAACTAAATAGGCCGAGATATATAGTTAATTATGATTGAAATTACCTGTTGACTATCCCATACAAGATGTTATAGTCAGTTTTTTCTGAGATTAGTGAGTCCATTAGTTCAACTGTTCCGGCGTCAACTTTAATGATACACAAGACCCAGTGAAATCTGCATGCACACACGTTTGCATGTCTTAATTAAGCTGGCATATGTAAGCAAAAACATGTAGCTAGCTAGTAGGCAAAAACAGAGAATTTGTAGTACAAGACAGTGTGACTCACTGGAAATTGTAAGGAAGTAGTATATCTTCATTGTATTTGAGGCGCTTCAAGAACTCTAGCATGTTGTCCTCTACATTCTTTGCTGACGTTCATTTATCTTCCATGTGTATTCATTAACGGTGTTTGGGTCAATGAACCCAATGCCAAAGCGTCCACCTTTTCTCATTTCATATATCTTCATCCTGCATAATACCACAGAAAGGAATATAGTGAGGATAATTACAGGTAATGATTGATCAAAAGGATCACAACAGCTAGCTTGAGACTTAAATTATAGAAATAAATCACTTACAGACAATAGCAACTGACGATAGATTTGTCGAGTGCGTCTTGATTGTATAACTGAAACAGTTCTAAATACTCAACGGACACAGCTTTCTCATGGAAGTAATGGTCCTGCTTGACATTCACCATGAGGGACAATCGATCTGAAATCTTGGTAATGTTCATGTACCATTGATGCAATTCATACATTCTCGTTGGGAGGTTCTTGACCTTGTCTGGCGCGACCAAAGGTTGGCCCCGGACATATTTCTATTTTATTTCATCCTCTCTAAGCAAAGGCATGGGCTTGATCTCGAGGAGTTGTCCAACAGTGATGTTGAGAACTTCAACCTGCATTATATGCTCCTTCGTTATTACCACATTGCCCACCTCGGGAACGTGCACTGTTTGCCCACAATAATATTGGGTGCGCGTACTGTCACCTGTTGTTGGCACAACAAGCGAGGGGATCGATTGCGCCACCTGTTCTCCCAGCTGAGGATTGGTTTTCCCGCATTTTTTGGCAGCTGCTTCTTGTTTGCTCGATCCTGATGTAGACGTGCTCGCCTCCCTTTGTAGACGTGCTCGATTTAACTTCCTGATGTGGCGCTCATAGTCTGTGTCAACAGGCTTGGGAGCTGGTGGTTGAGCCATACGATTGAAGTGGTCAATCGTTTCCTCAGGCACTTTCTCCCTTGGCGGCGGTGGCGGTTTCGGTGCAAAATGGGCTTCCACTTCGGCCTTCGATATGGCTGTGATTTCCTCCTTGGACCTGTCATAAGACCTCTGCGGAAGAGGCTTGAGGCTTGGAACATATTTATATCGCTTGCCTCCGCCTGTACTTCATGTACTACCTCGACTCCTACCGCTACGCACCATAGCTGCGGGGTGTCTCTTCTGCGATTACTGAGGCGGCGGAGACGGCTGACGGGGATGAGTTGGACGAGGAGGAGTGGCCTGAGGTTGTGCCGGACTTGGAGGAGGAGTGGACGTCTGACGCTGTGGCGGACTTGGAGGAGGAGGATTGTCCTGACACTTTGCCGGACTTGGAGGAGGAGGAGTGGCCTGACACTTTGCCGGACTTGGTGGACTTGCAGGAGCGGGAGTCTGCTGACTCAGTGGCGGACTTCGACGAGGACTCGGCTGACGCGGTGTCGGTGGCCTTCGAAAGATGATGCAATCCTTTTTCCATAGGATGATACGATGTTTGGCCTCTCCGAGAAAGCGCTCGCCGTCACCTCCAGCAATGTCAAGTTGTAGCCCCAAATATGGTGGGTCCACCACCTCATCAACCAAGACACGAGCATAGCCCGCTGGAATCGGGTTGCAATGGAAGGTTGCCTCGGGGGGATTTGTGAACGCAAGGCCGTCTGCCACCTTCATGGATATGTTCCTCATTTTGACGTGTAGCTCGCAGTTAGTGTTCTCCGTGATGTCATCCACGGGGTATCTACCCAGCATTGCGTCGTCCGGGACGGAACCCACGCTGCTTCTCGGCATGGATGGGCCGGTGCTATCCAATGTTGGATCATCCGCTAGCTGCTGCAGCTGCTGAGACCCCCTTTGATGGGTAAGTGAGTCAATCTGCTCCTGCTGGCGCTGGAATTTGACTACCAATTCCGCTTGACTTGCTTCTAGGCCTTGAAGGCGTTCATAGTCCCGCTTCCTCTGCTCCTCCTCCATCTTCCTCTTCTTCTCCTCCGCAATCTTCTTTCTCGCACGGGTTCTGTAGTCGGTGTTCCATTCTGAAAACCCCTCATACCACGGAATAGCGCCCTTGCCTCGTGTTCTTCCCGGGTGTTCAGGATTTCCCAGGGCACGCGTAAGCTCGTCGTTCTCTCTGTTGGGCTGGAACACCCCTGATCGTGCCTCTTCTATTGCAACAAGTATCGCATCGTCGGCTCCCTTCAGAATTGCCCTCGTCGAAACATTGCCTGTCTCCGGGTCCAACTCCCCCCCCCATGCACATAGAACCAAGTCCTGACCCTGGGGGGCCAGCTCTTAGTAGCCGGAGTGACACCTGCATCCCCCATCTCTTTCTCAGACTTATCCCACTTAGGCATTGCCACCGCATAGCCACCTGGCCCCAGCTTATGGAACCTTTCCTTTTTTTCGGCATTCTTCTTGTTTATTCTCGACCGTTCCTTAGCTAATTCTGAATCCTTGAATGTCACGAAATCGTCCTAATGATCATGTTGGTTCTCTAGTGTTCCCTTGAATACTGGAGTCTTCCTTCCTCCCTTGACGTACTTCTTCCATTCATGATTCTTGTGGTTCTTGAATGCAATCGCCATCATCCTAAGAACAGCTTCCTTGACTTTCTGCACATCTGCTTCTGTGAAATGATCTGGTAGGGTGAAATGTTCCATGAGAGTATCCCAAAGCAGATCTTTTTGATTCTTGTCGACAAAAGTAACATCTGGACGTGGCTTTGCTGGCTCTCTCCATTCTTGAAGTTTGATCGGGAGTTGGTCCTTCATAAGAACTCCTCACTGACGAACGAACTTGTCCGCAATCTTCTTAGGCGCTAATGGTTTGCCAGTAGGGCTGCATGCCTCAATATTGTACTTTACGCCCGGCTTCAACATTTTGTTCGGGCCTCGTTTCGTCATTTTGCCTGAAGATTTGCTCGATCCGGATGGCTGAAAGAACAAAGATCGATTCGTTAATATATCTTCAAGTCATTTAAAACATGTGATGATCACCAGATGCCTGCTTATATAAATATATATACCTCGCCGGTCTTTGTTCTTTCAGGATCAACATGTTCTTCGTCATCGTCATAATCCTAGTTCAAGACTTCATCAATTTGGTCGTCGCGATCGAATATCATATCACCCTCTCCGGTGTTGTTTAGATATTCGGAGCCGTTATAATCTTCTTCATTCTGATTATCATCTGGCCCACGTATCATATCGAACATGGTCTGTTCTCCCTCTCTGTCGGTATTGTCTGCCATAGCTTTTGTTTAACTAATCCAAAAGAAATATAAAACAATTTAGTATTCAAATCACATCATCTCGAATAATAGATATAATCTCGAATACATTGTCTAGAATAATAGATATAATCTCGAATACATCGTCTCGAATAATATATAATATTGAATAGTACATCACTGGCTATTAGCTAATAAAGATCAAGTACTACGAAGAATCTAGGACACTCGCGGTTCCTCCGGCGCGGGCGGTGGAAACCCAAAGAGAAGGAACCCTCACAGGATCATAGCTGAAGTGAGATCCCCGAAGAAACTGCCACGTATTGGAGAACCTGCCGCCCTCTAACGCAACCATCTAGCGATGGACGTGCTCGTCCTCCTCCCTGACACGGCGACGTACCAGCTCCGGCGGGGCCGGGTCCCTCCGCACCGAAACTGGCCCACGCGAACGCCACCAAACGAGATCAGGGTCGACGACGGGACACGGGGCCGGGTTCCTCATCAAGCGGCGCACCCCTCCAGGCAGCACCTCCCAGTGCCAGCCCGGCGGAGCCCAGTCCCGGACATGGGCCGGCTGGACGTCGTCGCGGACGGGTCGACGGCGAGGATGCGGGCCGGGCATCGTCGAGAACAAATACTAGCTATATGCCCGCAAAAAGTAACATTTTTTTAATGATTGGATTTTGATAACTAAAATTTCTAACATTTCTATATAACACTAATTATGCTAATCTAAATAATCTAAATAACACTAAAATTTCTAACATTTCTATATACCACTAATTTCTAACATTTCTATATAACACTAATTTCTAATTGATTAAACACTAATTATATCCACCTAACATGCATTCATACATATATAATAGTGAAAAAATAATAATCTAAATAATCTAAACTAATTAAAAATACAAAATACGTGTGTGTGTGTGTACTAATTAAACACTAATTATCTAAACTAATTAAACATACAAAATAATAATCTAAATAATCTAAACTAATTAAAGACTAATTATCTAAACTAATTAAACATGCTTGTGTGTGTGTGTGTACGGGCTCGGGGAGGGCTCACAGCGGGCGACGGCGACGGTGAGGCGACGTCGAGGCGATGGCCGGGGCGGCGACGGCGGGGACGGTGCGACAGGGACGGGGACGGCGCGACGGGGACGGGCCCGGGGCGGCGACGGGGACAAGGGCGGCGACGGGGACGGGGGCAGCGACGGGGACGGGGGCGGCGACGGAGACGAGCGGCGACGGAGACGATCGAGGGCGGCGGCGACGGCGACAGAGACGGAAACAGAGGAACGAACAGAGAGGGAAAACGAAATTTTCGCACTCTAGCATATATAGAGGGCACCTTTAGTACCGGTTGGAGCCACCAACCGGTACTAAAGGCCTGTTTTGGCCAGGCCAAGCGGCAGGAAGCGACCCGCTTTAGTACCGGGTGGTGGCACAAACCGGTACTAAAGGCCCCCCTTTAGTACCAGTTTGTGCCACGACCCGGTACTAAAGGGGGTGCGCTGGCGCAGGTGCGGTGCGGCAAGTTTAGTCCCACCTCGCTAGTCGAGGGGCTACCGCACTGGTTTATAAGCCCCAGTACGGTAACTCTCTCGAGCTCCTCTCCTAACCAGGCCTACTGGGCCTACCTGTCCTCTTCGCCTAGTGGGCCTACTGTGCCTTCGCGGGCCTGCATCCTGGCCCAACGAAAGGTTGTGTCGCTAGTCGTATGCAGGCCGCTTTGGCCCAGTAGGCGGGCTTTTTTTTTCTTAATTTTTTTGCTTTATTTTTTTTGCTTTATTTTTTATGTTTTATTTATTTTTGAGTTGTTTTTTGCTGTATTTAGAGTTTCTTTGTGAATATTTTTGCTTTAGGTACAAAAAATTACAAACTTTCTGTTAGTGCCGGTAGATTTCAAATTTGAATAGTTTAAATTTTGAATTATTTCAAATTTGTGTGAATCACTAGTTTGTGAATAACTTAACTTTGAAAAAAGTTTTTTCAGTGATTCTTTTTTCTTATGTTTAATATTAGTGTGTTTTATCATTATATTCAATTTAGTAATGCTTAGGTTATTTAAAAAATGAAATGCCTTTGTAACAGTTCAGTTTTCGTCGGAAACCCTGATACTTCGAAAGAGATTGTCCATTTTGTACACGAAGTGCATCCAGTTTTTGCCGTAACCCTATCTACTTTCTTGCACATGCTATTTGTATGAAATTATGATACCATGCCAACTTTCAACCTTTTCTGAGTTCATTTGAATTGCTTTTCAATTTCAGGGTCATTTAGCTGGAAAAAATCAGTAAATGCATGAAAAGAATTTGTTTGCATATAAAATTTCTTCGCGTTTCAAATGCCAAAACACATAACTACCCTAACTATTACAGACATTCCCTCCTGGGTGTGAAACACAGAAGAAAGTGATGATAGTGAAGCCGATTACATCCTAGATCTTTGGGTGTGAAACTTTTTCTTCGCGTGTGTCCCTTTGCGCCGTAACCATGGAAAATCTTCATCATTTAACGGGATGCTCGGGTCAATATTCATTGCGAATGGAGCAATTTCATCAAACTTTTCATAATCTTCTGACTTCTCTGTCTTGTCATCCACTACCACGATGTTTCTCTTCCCAGAAAGAACTATGTGCCGCTTTGGCTCATCGTACGATGCATTCGCTTCCTTATCTTTTCTTTTTCTTGGCTTGGTAGACATGTCCTTCACATAGAAAACCTGTGCCACATCATTGGCTAGGACAAATGGTTCGTCTACATACGCAAGATTGTTGAGATCCACTGTTGTCATTCCGTACTGCGGGTCTTCCATTACCCCGCCTCGTGTCATATTGACCCATTTGCACCGAAACAAAGGGACCTTTAAACCACGTCGGTAGTCAAGATCCCATATGTCCTGTATATAACCATAATATGTTTCCTTTCCCGTCTTGGTTTCTGCACCAAAGCGGACACCACTGTTTTGGTTGGTGCTCTTCTTATCTTGGGCGATCGTGTAAAATGTATTACCATTTATCTCGTACCCTTTGAAAGTCATTATATTCGAAGATGGTAACTGGGACAGCAAGTACAGGTCATCTTCAATAGAGGTGTCATGCATGGTACGTGTCTGCAACCAGTTGGCGAAACTCCTGGTTTGTTCACGTGTAATCCAGTCATCAGACTGCTCCGGGTGTTTGGAGCGTAGCAAATTTTTGTGTTCATCCATATACAGAGCCACCAAGGTGGAATTCTGTAGAACTGTGTAGTGTGCTTCAGTGAGAGAATGTCCGTCCATACATATTATTTGTTCCCCTCCTAGCGTGCCTTTTCCATCCAGTCTGCCCTTATGCCGCGATTCAGGAACACCAATCGGCTTAAGGTCAGGAATAAAGTCAATAAAAAACTCAACGACCTCCTCATTTTGATGGCCCTTGGAGATGCTTCCTTCTGGCCTAGCACGGTTATGAAGATATTTCTTTAAGACTCCCATGAACCTCTCAAATGGGAACATATTGTGTAGAAATATAGGACCCAAAACGTTAATCTCTTCGCATAGGTGAACTATGACGTGCGTCATGATGTTGAAGAAGGATGGTCGGAACACCAACTCGAAACTGACAAGACATTGCACCAAATCATTCTGTAACCTTGGTATGATTTCTGGATCGATTACCTTCTGAGAGATTGCATTGAGAAATGCACATAGCTTCACAATGGCTAATCGAACGTTTTCCGGTAGAAGCCCCCTCAATGCAACCGGAAGCAGTTGCGTCATAATCATGTGGCAGTCATGAGACTTTAGGTTCTGGAACTTTTTCCCTGCCATGTTTATTATTCCCTTTATATTCGACGAGAAGCCAGACGGTTCCTTAATACTGAGCAGGCATTCAAAGAAGATTTCCTTCTCTTCTTTGGTAAGAGCGTAGTTTGCATGACCCTGATGTATGCCGTCTTCTCCGTGCATACGTTGCTGGTCCTCCCGTGCCTCAGGTGTATCTTTTGTCTTCCCATACATGCCCAAGAAGCCAAGCAGGGTCACGCAAAGATTCTTCGTCACGTGCATCACATCGATTGCGGAGTGGACCTCTAGGTCTTTCTAGTATGGCAGGTCCCAAAATATAAATTTCTTCTTCCACATGGGTGCGCGTCCGTCCGCGTCCTTCGGAACAGGTTGTCCGCCAGGACCCTTTCCAAATATCACCTTCAAATCCTTGACCATATCATGTACATCAGCACTAGTACGGTGGGGAGGCTTCGTCCGGTGATCCGCCTCACATTTGAAATGCTTGCCTTTCTTTCTTACGGGATGCCTGCTCGGAAGAAATCGACGATGTCCCAGGTACACATTCTTCTTACAACTATTCAAATATATACTGTCGGTATCATCCAAACAGTGTGTGCATCCACGGTATCCCTTGTTTGTCTGTCCTGAAAGGTTACTAAGAGCAGGCCAACCATTGATGGTCACGAACAACAATGCCTTTAGGTCAAATTCTTCCCCCATGTGCTCATCCCACGCACGTACACCTGTTCCATTCCACAGTTGTAAGAGTTCTTCAACTAATGGCCTTAGGTACACATCAATGTCGTTGCCGGGTTGCTTAGGGCCTTGGATGAGCACTGGCATCATAATGAACTTCCGCTTCATGCACAACCAAGGAGGAAGGTTATACAAACATAGAGTCACAGGCCAGGTGCTATGGTTGCTGCTCTGCTCCTCGAAAGGATTAATGCCATCTCCGCTTAGACCAAACCATACGCTCCTTGCGTCATCTGCAAACTCCTTCCTGTACTTTCTTTCGATTTTTCTCCACTGTGACCCGTCAGCGGGTACTCTCAACTTTCCGTCTTTCTTACGGTCTTCTCTGTGCCATCGCATCGCCTTGGCATGCTCTTTGTTTTGGAGAAACGTTTCAACCGTGGTATTATAGGAGAATACCACATCACCTTGGCAGGAATATTCTTCCTGGGGCGCTCGCCCTCGACATCACCAGGCTCATCGCAGCTGATCTTATAGCGCAATGCCCCACATACCGGGCAAGCGTTCAAATCCTCGTACTCACCGCGGTAGAGGATGCAATCATTAGGGCATGCATGTATCTTCTGCACCTCTAACCCTAGAGTGCAGACAGCCTTCTTTGCTTCGTATGTACTCTCGGTCAATTCATTGTCCTTTGGAAGCATATCCTTTATCATTACCAGCAACTTTCCAAATCCCTTGTCAGATACACCATTCTCTGCCTTCCATTGCAGCAATTCCAGTGTGGTGCCCAGGTTTTTCTTGTCACCTACGCAATTCGGGTACAACAATTTTTTGTGATCCTCTAATATGCGCTGCAACTTCTTCTTCTCCAAATCACTTGCGCAGTTTCTCTTTGCATCGGCAATGGCCCGACCTAGATCATTAACAGGCTCATCTGATGCCTCTTCTTCAGCTTCTTCCCGCATTGCCGGCTCAGCTTCTTCCCGCATTACCGGCTCAGCTTCTTCCCCCATTGTTGTATCATCATATTCAGGGAACCCATGGCCAGGATAGCTATCGTCGTCCTCTTCTTCTTCATTGTCTTCCATCATAACCCCTCTTTCTCCGTGCTTGGTCCAAACATTATAGTGGGGCATGAAACCGGACTCAAACAGGTGGACGTGAATGGTTCTTGACGTAGAGTAATTGTGACCATTCTTACAGCCAGCACATGGACAAGGCATAACCATCCGCCCGCTTGTTTGCCTCAGCCGCAAGCAGAAAAGTATGCACGCCCTCAACAAACTGGGGAGAGCATCAGTCATCGTACATCCATTGCCGACTCATCTTCATTACACAACACCGAATAGACCAAATTAATACAAGTTCATACATAAAGTTCATACAATACTTAAATGCAACAAACAAATAACTCTCTAGCTAAAGCATTTAAATGCAACAACAAATGCGATCAAGATCGCAACTAAGGTAACAATTGATCCAACAGCATAATGATACCAAGCCTCACTATCGATGGCATATTTTCTAATCTTTCTAATCTTCAAGCGCATTTTCTCCATCTTGATCTTGTGATCATCGACGACATCGGCAACATGCAACTCCAGTTCCATCTTCTCCCCCTCAATTCTTTTCAATTTTTCTTTCAAGTACTCGTTTTCTCTTTCAACTAAATTTAACCTCTCGACAATAGGGTCGGTTGGAATTTCCGGTTCACATACCTCCTAGATAAAAATATCTATGTCAACTTGATGGGCATAATTTGTCATAAACACGAAATGTAACAAATAGTTCTAAAAGAGAATATACCACATCCGAATCATAACAAGGACGAGGGCCGACGGGGACGGATATCAAAACCATGGCACTATGTATAACAAACAACGTACAAGTAAGATAATTCTTACATCATTAACTATATATCCAAATCACACAAACATCAATTTTTTATATAAAATTTCATGAACAAGAGGCTCACCACAAGGTGGTGCCGGCGACGGGACGGTGCGGGCGATCGACGGTGGTTATGACAGAGATTTAGAAGGCACTAAGTAAACCACACCTACATATGAAAACTAAGTGTTATTTTTGACCTCAAATTGCATATAAATCAAATACTAGCACATATATATATTTCCTCCCAAATTACTAAACTCACAAATTAATAACTATATAAAGCATTGCAAGAGCTAATCTAGCAATGAGAGATGAAAGGACAAAGTTGCTAACCTTTGTGATCACTTGAATGGATGGGGGCCTTCAAATCTCGACAAATTTTGGGCAAAATGTGTGATGAGCTCGAGGGAAAGAGGAAGAACAGAGAGGAGAGGAGAGGGGAAAGGGGGAAGAATAGAGCGAGCTGGACGAAGGGTTTATATGCAGGAGGACCTATAGTACCGGTTCGTGGCACGAACCGGTACTAAAGGTGCTGGAGGGGGCCCAGACTGACAACATCCTGCCACCACCCTCATTAGTACCCGTTCGTGGCATGAACCGGTGCTAAAGGTTAGCCACGAACCGGTACTAATGAGAGCGGCCCGGCTAGCCGTTGGAACTGGCACTAATGTATACATTTGTGCCGGCTCTAATACGAACCGGCACTAATGTGCTTCACGTTTGACCCTTTTTCTACTAGTGGGTGGAGGCGGAATCTAGATATGCCCGCTATCTAGCGGGAGAGAGGAGGGAGCATTGGAGGAACCGGATGAAGACCAGTTTCATTGCGATGATGCTCATCGTGATGACCGTAGCTCTCTTCTATGTGATGGTAGTTTAGATGATCAATATCGACTTGTAATGTGAAGACAAACTCGCTACTTGCGGTCTCGAGACTTGTAATGTTCTATCTTTGTTCGGTCTTTTGAATTCGGAGACTAATATGATGAATTGTATTCGGAGACTAATCTTCTGTTGTATTCGATGAATCTGCTGTTGCTGTGTGGTGCTGTCTATATTCTGTCCAATAATATATTTTGTAACCTGTGCAAAAATCAGAAAAGTAAAAAAAAACCCTAATATTCATACTAATGGCGCATCACCATAAAGTGCGCCATTAGTATGCCAAAGGATACTAATGGCGCATCACCCCATAGTGCGCCATTAGTATGCCAAAGGATACTAATGGCACATCACCCCACAGTGCGCCATTAGTATGCCAAAGCACATGGGTAAATATGGCCCCCTGGGAGGCATACTAATGGCGCATGTTGCTCTATACTAATGGCGCACGGCGTGGTGCGCCATTAGTATATAATACTAGTGGCGTGGTACTAGTGGCGCACCAGTAGTGCGCCATTAGTAGGCAAAACTGGTCACTAGTAGGCCTTTTCCTAGTAGTGTAAGGTATTGCAATCCGGTTTTTATTGGCCTACTCTCTTCAAAGATGCCTGTAAGTTTGTCTTGTCTTGTGATGAATGTCAAAGAATTGGTAATATTAGTAGACGTCAAGAAATGCCTATGAATTATTCTCTTGTTATTGTACCATTTGATGTTTTGGGCTTTGATTATATGGGACCTTTTCCTGCCTCTAATGGATATACACATATTTTAGCTGCTGTTGATTACGTTACTAAGTGGGTAGAAGCTATTCCAACTAGTAGTGCTGATCATAACACCTGTATTAAGATGCTTAAAGAAGTTATTTTTCCGAGGTTTGGTGTCCCTAGATACTTAATGACTGATGGTGGTTCATATTTTATTCATGGGGCTTTCCGTAAAATGCTTGCTAAGTATGATGTTAATCATAGAATTGCATCTCCATGTCACCCGCAGTCTAGTGGTCAAGTAGAACTTAGCAATAGAGAGCTCAAATTAATTTTGCAAAAGACGGTTAATAGATCTAGAAAGAATTGGTCCAAGAAACTTGATGATGCATTATGGGCCTACAGAACTGCATATAATAATCCTATGGGTATGTCTCCGTATAAAATGGTTTATGGAAAATCATGTTACTTACCTCTCGAACTTGAACATAAGTCATATTGGGCCATTAAAGAGCTCAACTATGATTTAAAACATGCCAATGAGAAGTGGTTATTTGATATTAGCTCACTTGATGAATGGAGAACCCAAGCATATGAGAATGCCAAGCTGCTTAAAGAAAAAGTTAAAAGATGGCATGACAAAAGGATACAAAAGCGTGAGTTTAACGTAGGTGATTATGTTTTGCTTTTCACCTCTCGTTTAAGATTTTTTGCAGGAAAAGTTCTCTCTAAATGGGAGGTCCTTACGTTATCAAGGAAGTCTATCGTTTCGGCGCCATAAAAATCAACAACTTTGAAGGCACAAATCCGAAGGTGGTGAACGGTCAAAGAATCAAACATTATATCTCAGGTAATCCTATAAGTGTTGAAACTATATTATTGACACCATAACCCCGGAAGAATATATAATAGACACTTTCCAGAACGTTTCAGACTCCGAAAAGGAATAGGTATGTGGTACGGTAAGTAAACCGACTCTAAAATAGTTCTAATAGCAATTTTTCTCTGTTTTGGAATATTTAAGAAAATAGGAAAATAAGAAGTAGTCCGGTGATACGTCTCCAACGTATCTATAATTTTTGATTGTTCCATGCTATTATATTACCCCTTTTGGATGTTTATGGGCTTTATTTTACACATTTATATCATATTTGGAAATAACCTACTAACCGGAGGCCCAACCAGTATTGCTGTTTTTTTTCTTATTTCAGTATTTCGAAGAAAAGGAATATCAAACGGAGTCCAAACGGAATGAAACCTTCGGGAGCACGTTTTTTGGAACGAACGTGATCCTGAGAACTTGGAGTGCAAGTCAAGAAGCGATCAAGGCGGCCAGGAGATAGGAGGGAGCACTCAACCCTCCTGGGCGCGCCCCTGTCTCCTGGGCCCCTCGAGCGGCCACCGAAAACATCTAGAGAGCCAACGAAAAACAATTTCCACCGCCGTAACCTTCTGTATCTGCGAGATCCCATCTTGGAGCCTTCACCGGCGCTCCACCGGAGGGGGAATCGACCATGGAGGGCTTCTACATCAACACCATAGCCCCTCTGATGAGTTGTGAGTAGTTTACCACATACCTTCGGGTCCATAGTTATTAGCTAGATGGCTCCTTCTCTCTTTTTGGATCTCAATACAATGTTCCCCCCTCTATTGTGGAGATCTATTTGATGTAAACTCTTTTTGCAGTGTGTTTGTCGAGATCCGATGAATTGTGAGTTTATGATCAAGTTTATGTATGAGAAATATTTGAATCTTCTCTGAATTATTTTATGTATGATTGAGTTATCTTTGCAAGTCTCTTCGAATTATCAGTTTGGTTTGGCCTACTAGATTGATCTTTCTTGCCATGGGAGAAGTGCTTAGCTTTGGGTTCAATCTTGCGTTGTCCTTACCCAGTGACAGAAAGGGTTGCAAGGCACGTATCGTATTGTTGCCATGGAGGACAAAAAGATGGGGTTTATATCATATTGCTTGAGTTTATCCCTCTACATCATGTCATCTTTCTTAATGTGTTACTCTGTTCTTATGAACTTAATACTCTAGATGCATGCTGGATAGCGGTCGATGTGTGGAGTAATAGTAGTATATGCAGGCAGGATTCGGTCTACTTGTTGCGGACGTGATGCCTATATACATGATCATGCCTAGATAATATCATAATTATTCGCTTTTCTATCAATTACTCGATAGTAATTTGTTCACCCACTGTAATACTTATGCTATCTTGAGAGAAGCCACTAGTGAAACCTATGCCCCCCGGGTCTATCTCTTATCATATAAGCTTTCAATCTACTTTTATTTGCATCTTTACTTTTCTGCATCTATATTAAAAACTACCAAAAATATATTTATCTTATCATACTATTTCTATCAGATCTCACATTCGCAAGTGGCCGTGAAGGGATTGACAACCCCTTTATTGCGTTGGTTGTGAGTTCTCTGTTTGTTTGTGTAGGTGCGTGGGACTTTTGAGGAGCCTCCTACTGGATTGATACCTTGGTTCTCAAAAACTGTGGGAAATACTTATGTTACTTTGCTGCATCACCCTTTCCTCTTCAAGGAAAACCAACGCAAGCTCAAGACATAGCAAGAAGGATTCTGGCGCCGTTGCCGGGGAGGTCTTCGCTCAAGTCAATACATACCAAGTACCCATCACAAACTCATCACCCTCGCATTTACATTATTTGCCATTTGCCTATCGTTTTCCTCTCCCCCACTTCACCATTGCCATTTTATTTGCCGTCTCTTTCCCAATCTTCTCCTCTCTTTTTCGCTTGCCTTTCTCTGCTTGCTCGTGTGTTAGATCGTTTGCCTTGTCGTTATGGCTAGTTCCTTATCTGCTCCTATGTCTCCCGAGTTTGAAGTTCTTTACTTCAAGCAAAGGCAAGGAGAAAACTTAAAAGATGCTTGGTATAGGATGATGGAATCTTATCGCAAGTGCACCCTAGAGGTGAACTTACAATTCTTCTTTGCAATTTTTATGTTGGGTTAAGTATGACGCATAGACAACTCTGGGATTGCATTGCCAAGGGAAATTTTATTGAAATTGATCCTAGTATTGCGCATGAAATTATAGAGGGAATAGTGGGAACACTTCAAAAAAAAGGAGGACCACATCCTACCCAAGAAGAAACACAAGTGTTTGGAAAGATTTGCGAAGTAACAAAAATATTACAAAAGTCTCTTGAGCCTCTTAATAGTGTTAGCGGAAATTTTCACCGCATGAATATGTTGATTACTCTTTGCAATAGGCGGTTGGATTCTTTAGATCTAAAAATTTCCGAGTATGAAGGGAAACATAAAGAACCTCCCGGATTCGAGCATGACTCCGCTAAAAAACTGAAAATCAAAGATGGCACTACTTAGATCTATCTTCGCTTTTATGCCTAGCTAGGGGCATTAAATGATAGCGCTAGTTGGGAGGCAACCCAATTTTATTTGTATTTTTTGTTTTTGTTTCTGTTTAGTAATAAATTTTGCATCTACCTTCTGTTTACATGTGTTTTTATGTTTTAATTAGTGTTTGTGCCAAGTAGAACCTATAGGATATCCTATGGTGATAGTTGATTTCATTCTGCTGAAAAACAGAAACTTTGCGCGCACAAAATTAGTTTTGTTAAATCACAGAAACGTGATTTTGCGTTGATTCTTTTTGCTTCTGATCAATAGACAAATTTTCCAGGACTTCCTATTTTGGTATGATTTTTAGAGTTCTATATGTTTGCATTAGTTACAGATTGCTACAGACTGTTCTGTTTTTGACAGATTCTATTTTTCGTGTGTTGTTTGCTTATTTTGATGCATCTATGGCTAGTATTAAGTGGTATGAACCATAGAGAACTTGGAATAAAGTAGGTTTAACACCAAAATAAATAAAGAATGAGTTCATTACAGTACCTTATGTGGTGGTTTTGTTTTCTTTCACTAACGGAGCTTATAAGATTTCCTGTTGAGTTTTGTGTTGTGAAGTTTTCAAGTTTTGGGTAAAGATTTGATGGACTATGGAATAAGGAGTGGAAAAATCCTAAGCTTGGGGATTCCCATGGCACCCCAAGATATTCAATAACAGCCAAAAGCCTAAGCTTGGGGATGCCCCGGGAAGGCATCCCCTCTTTCGTCTTCGTTCATTGGTAACTTTACTTGGAGTTATATTTTTATTCGCCACATAGTATGTGTTTTGCTTGGAGCGTCGTGCATTATATTAGTATTTTCTTTTTAGTTTTACACAATCATCCTTGCTGTACACACCTTTTGGGAGAAGCCCACTTGATTATAATTTGCTGGAATACTCTATGTGCTTCACTTATATCTTTTGAGCTTGATAGTTTTTGCTCTAGTGCTACACTTATATCTCTTAGAGCACGGCGGTGGCTTAATTTTGTAGAAATTGCTAGTCTCTCATGCTTCACTTATATTATTTTCAGAGTCTTTTAGAACAGCATGGTATTTTCTATGGTTATAAATTGGTCCTAGAATGGTAGGCATCCAAGTTGGGTATAATAAAACTATCATAGGAAGTGAATTGGATGCTATGATCAATTTGATACTTGATAATTGTTTTGAGATATGAAGGTAGTGATATTAAAGTCATGCTAGTTGGGAGATTATGAATTTAAAGAATGCTTGTGTTGAAGTTAGCAAGTCCCGTAGCATGCACGTATGGTTAAAGTTGTGTAACAAATTTGAAACATGAAGTGTTCCTGGCTTGTGCATCCTTATGAGTGGCGGCCGGGGACGAGCGATGGTCTTTTCCTACCAATCTATCCTTCTAGGAGCATGCACGTAGTGCTTGATTTTTGATGACTTCTAAATTTTTGCAATAAGTATATGAGTTCTTTTGACTAATGTTGAGTCCATGGATCATACGCACTTTTACCTTTCCACCATTGCTAGCCTCTTGGGTACCGTGCATTGCCCTTTCTCACCTAGAGAGTTGGTGCAAACTTCACAGGTGCATCCAAACCCCGTGATACGATACGCTCTATCACACATAAACCTCCTTATATCTTCCTCAAAACAGCCACCATACCAACCTATTATGTCATTTCCATAGCCATTCCGAGATATATTGCCATGCAACTTTCCACCGTTCCGTTTGTCATCATGACACGCATTACTTTTGTCATATTGCCATTGCATGATCATGTAGTTGACATCGTATTTGTGGCAAAGCCACCATGCATAATTTTTCATACATGTCACTCTTGATTCATTGCACCATCCCGGTACACCGCCGAAGGCATTCATATAGAGTCATATCTTGTTCTAGTTTCGAGTTGTAATTCATATGTTGTAATCAAAAGAAGTGTGATGATCATCATTATTAGAGCATTGTCCCAAAGAAAAAAAAGGCCAAATAAAGAAAAAAAAAGAAAAGCCAAAGAAAAAAAAAGAAAAAGAAAAAAAGAAAAAAAAGGGCAATGTTACTATCTCTATTTCCACACTTGTGTTTCAAAGTAGCACCATGTCCTTCATATAGTGAGTCTCATATATTGTGCTTCAAAGTAGCACCATGTTTTTCATATGGTGAGTCTCATATGTTGTCACTTTCATATACTAGTGGGAATTTTTCATTATAGAAATTGGCTTGTATATTCCTAGGATGGGCTTCCTTAAATGCCCTAGGTCTTCACGAGCAAGCAAGTTGGATGCACACCCACTAGTTCTCTTTTTGTTGAGCTTTCATTCATTTATAGCTCTAGTGCATCCATTGCATGGCAATCCCTACTCCTCATGTTGACATCAATTGATGGGCATCTCCATAGCCCGTTGATTATCCTCGTCAATGTGAGACTTTCTCCGTTTTTGTCTTATCCACACAATCCCCATCATCATATTCTATTCCACCCATAGTGCTATATCCATGGCTCACGCTCATGTATTGCGTGAAAGTTGAAAAAGTTTGAGATTATTTAAGTACGAAACAATTGCTTGGCTTGTCATCAGGGGTGTAGAATTTGGGAACATCTTTGTGTGACGAAAATGAAGCATAGCCTAACTATATGATTTTGTAGGGATGAACTTTCTTTAGCCATGTTATTTTGAGAAGACATGGTTGCTTTGATTAGTATGTTTGAAGTGTTACTATTTCTTTTATCAATATGAACTTTTATTTTGAATCATTTGGATCTGAACATTCATGCCACAATAAAGAAAATTACACTGAGAATTATGCTAGGTAGCATTCCACATCAAAAATTCTGTTTTTATCATTTACCTACTCGAGGACGAGCAGGAATTAAGCTTCGGGATGCTTGATACGTCTCCAACGTATCTATAATTTTTGATTCTTCCATGCTATTATATTACCACTTTTGGATGTTTATGGGCTTTATTTTACACATTTATATCATTTTTGGGACTAACCTACTAACCGAAGGCCCAGCCCGTATTGCTGTTTTTTTTTCCTATTTAAGTATTTTGAAGAAAAGGAATATCAAACGGAGTCCAAATGGAATGAAACCATCGGGAGCGTGATTTTTGGAACGAACGTGATCCAAAGAACTTGGATTGCAAGTCAAGAAGCAATCGAGGCGGCCAGGAGATAGGAGGGCACGCCCACCCCTCCTAGGCGTGCCCCCTTGTCTCCTGGGCCCCTCGAGCGGCCACCGACGTACTTCTTCCTCCTTTATATACCCACGTACCCCGAAAACATCCAGAGAGCCAGCGAAAAACAATTTCCACCGCCGTAACCTTTTGTATCCGCGAGATCCCATCTTGGAGCCTTCGTCGATGCTCCGCCGGAGGGGGAATCGACCATGGAGGGCTTCTACATCAACACCATAGCCCCTCCGATGAGTTGTGAGTAGTTTAGCACAGACCTTTGGGTCCATAGTCATTAGCTAGATGGCTTCTTTTCTCTTTTTGGATCTCAATACAATGTTCTCCCCCTCTCTTGTGGAGATCTATTCGATGTAAACTCTTTTTGCGGTGTGTTTGTCGAGATCCGATGAATTGTGGGTTTATGATCAAGTTTATCTATGAGAAATATTTGAATCTTCTCAGAATTCTTTTATGTATGATTGAGTTATCTTTGCAAGTCTATTCGAATTATCAGTTTGGTTTGGCCTACTAGATTGATCTTTCTTGCCATGGGAGAATTGCTTAGCTTTGGGTTTAATCTTGCGGTGTCCTTACCCAGTGGTAGAAAGGGTTGCAAGGCACGTATTGTATTGTTGCCATCGAGGATAAAAAGATGGGTTTATATCATATTGCTTGAGTTTATCCCTCTACATCATGTCATCTTTCTTAATGCTTTACTCTATTGCTATGAACTTAATACTCTAGATGCATGCTGGATAGCGGTCGATGTGTGGAGTAATAGTAGTAGATGCAGGCAGGAGTCGGTCTACTTGTCGCAGACGTGATGCCTATATACATGATCATGCCTAGATAATCTCATAATTATTCACTTTTCTATCAATTGCTCGACAGTAATTTGTTCACCCACCGTAATACTTATGCTATCTAGAGAGAAGCCACTTATGAATTTAGTGCCAAAGATGGCACTCGTTAGATCTATCTTCGCTTTTATGCCTAGCTAGGGGCGTTAAACGATAGCGCTTGTTGGGAGGCAACCCAATTTTATTTGTATTTTTTGTTTTTGTTTCTGTTTAGTAATAAACTTTGCATCTACCTTCTGTTTATATGTGTTTTTATGTTTTAATTAGTGTTTGTGCCAAGTAGAACCTATAGGATAACCTATGGTGATAGTTGATTTCATTCTGCTGAAAAACAGAAACTTTGCGCGCACAAAATTAGTTTTGTTAAATCACAGAAACATGATTTTGCGTTGATTCTTTTTGCTGCTGATCGGTAGACTAATTTTCCAGGTCTTCCTATTTTGGTATGATTTTTAGAGTTCTATATGTTTACGTTAGTTACAGATTGCTACAGACTGTTCTGTTTTTGACAGATTCTATTTTTCGTGTGTCGTTTGCTTATTTTGATGCATCTATGGCTAGTATTAAGTGGTATGAACCATAGAGAACTTGGAATACAGTAGATTTAACTCCAAAATAAATAAATAATGAGTTCATTACAGTACCTTATGTGGTGGTTTTGTTTTCTTTCACTAACGGAGCTTATAAGATTTCTTGTTGAGTTTTGTGTTGTGAAATTTTCAAGTTTTGGGTAAAGATTTGATGGACTATGGAATAAGGAGTGCCAAAAGCCTAAGCTTGGGGATGCCCATGGAACCCCAATATATTCAAGAATAGCCAAAAGCCTAAGCTTGGGGAAGCCCCGGGAAGGCATCCCCTCTTTCGTCTTCGTTCATTGGTAACTTTACTTGGAGTTATATTTTTATTCGCCACATGATATGTGTTTTGCTTGGAGCGTCGTGTATTATATTAGTATTTTATTTTTAGTTTTCCACAATCATCCTTGCTGTACACACCTTTTGGGAGAAGCCCACTTGATTATAATTTGCTGGAATACTCTATGTGCTTCACTTATATCTTTTGAGCTTGATAGTTTTTGCTCTAGTGCTTCACTTATATCTTTTAGAGCACGGCGGTGGCTTAATTTTGTAGAAATTGCTAGTCTCTCATGCTTCACTTATATTATTTTCAGAGTCTTTTAGAACAGCATGGTATTTGCTATGGTTATAAATTGGTCCTAGAATGGTAGGCATCCAAGTTGGGTATAATAAAACTGTCATAGGAAGTGAATTGGATGCTATGATCAATTTGATACTTGATAATTGTTTTGAGATATGGAGGTAGTGATATTAAAGTCATGATAGTTGGGAGATTATGAATTTAAAAAATGCTTGTGTTGAAGTTAGCAAGTCCTGTAGCATGCACGTATGGTTAAAGTTTTGTAACAAATTTGAAACATGAAGTGTTCCTGGCTTGTGCATCCTTATGAGTGGCGGCCGAGGACGAGCGATGGTCTTTTCCTACCAATCTATCCTTCTAGGAGCATGCACGTAGTGCTTGATTTTTGATGTCTTCTAAATTTTTGCAATAAGTATATGAGTTCTTTTGACTAAGGTTGAGTCCATGGATCATACACACTTTTACCTTTCCACCATTGCTAGCCTCTTCGGTACTGTGCATTGCCCTTTCTCACCTTGAGAGTTGGTGCAAACTTCACCGGTGCATCCAAACCCCGTGATACGATACGCTCTGTCACACATAAACCTCCTTATATCTTCCTCAAAACAGCCACCATACCTACCTATTATGGCATTTCCATAGCCATTCCGAGATATATTGCTATGCAACTTTCCACCGTTCTGTTTATCATCATGACACGCATTACTTTTGTCATATTGCCATTGCATGATCATGTAGCTGACATCGTATTTGTGGCAAACACACCATGCATAATTTTTCATACATGTCACTCTTGAGTCATTGCACCATCCTGGTACACCGCCGGAGGCATTCATATAGAGTCATATCTTGTTCTAGTTTCGAGTTGTAATTCATATGTTGTAATAAATAGAAGTGTGATGATCATCATTATTAGAGCATTGTCCCAAAGAAAAAAAAGAAAGGCCAACTAAAGAAAAAAAGAAAGGCCAAAGAAAAAAGAAAAAGAAAAAAAAGAAAAAGAAAAAAAAGAAGAAAAAAAATAAAAAATAAAAAGGGGCAATGTTACTATCTCTATTTCCACACTTGTGCTTCAAAGTAGCACCATGTCCTTCATATAGTGAGTCTCATATATTGTGCTTCAAAGTAGCACCATGTTTTTCATATAGTGAGTCTCATAT
This sequence comes from Triticum timopheevii, assembly GCA_963921465.1. Lineage (NCBI taxonomy): Eukaryota > Viridiplantae > Streptophyta > Magnoliopsida > Poales > Poaceae > Triticum > Triticum timopheevii. Next base: position 62,283,135 of record OY997270.1, on the reverse strand, counting down.
GTTGTCACTTTCATATACTAGTGGGAATTTTTCATTATAGAACTTGGCTTGTATATTCCTACGATGGGCTTCCTTAAATGCCCTAGGTCTTCGTGAGCAAGCAAGTTGGATGCACACCCACTAGTTTTCTTTTTGTCGAGCTTTCATTCATTTATAGCTCTAGTGCATCCGTTGCATGGCAATCCCTACTCCTCATGTTGACATCAATTGATGGGCATCTCCATAGCCCGTTGATTATCCTCGTCAATGTGAGACTTTCTCCGTTTTTGTCTTATCCACACAATCCCCATCATCATATTCTATTCCACCCATAGTGCTATATCCATGGCTCATGCTCATGTATTGCGTGAAAGTTGAAAAAGTTCGAGATTATTTAAGTACGAAACAATTGCTTGGCTTGTCATCGGGGTGTAGAATTTGGGAACATCTTTGTGTGACGAAAATGAAGCATAGCCTAACTATATGATTTTGTAGGGATGAACTTTCTTTAGCCATGTTATTTTGAGAAGACATGATTGCTTTGATTAGTATGCTTGAAGTGTTACTATTTGTTTTATCAATATGAACTTTTATTTTGAATCATTTGGATCTGAACATTCATGCCACAATAAAGAAAATTACACTGAGAATTATGCTAGGTAGCATTCCACATCAAAAATTCTATTTTTATCATTTACCTACTCGAGGACGAGCAGGAATTAAGCTTCGGGATGCTTGATACGTCTCCAACATATCTATAATTTTTGATTGTTCCATGCTATTATATTACCCCTTTTGGATGTTTATGGGCTTTATTTTACACATTTATATCATTTTTGGGACTAACCTACTAACCGGAGCCCCAGCCCGTATTGCTGTTTTTTTTGGCCTATTTCAGTATTTCGAAGAAAAGGAATATCAAACGGAGTCCAAACGGAATGAAACCATCGGGAGCATGATTTTTGCAATGTACGTGATCCATAGAACCTGGAGTGCAAGTCAAGAAGCAATCGAGGCGGCCAGGAGATAGGACGACGCGCCCACCCCTCCTAGGCGTGCCCCCTTGTCTCCTGGGCCCCTCGAGCGGCCACCGTCGTACTTCTTCCTCCTATATATACCCACGGACCCTGAAAACATCTAGAGAGCCAACGAAAAACAATTTCCACCGCCGTAACCTTTTGTATCCGCGTGATCCCATCTTGGAGCCTTCGTCGACGCTCCGCCGGAGGGGGAATCGACCACGAAGGGCTTCTACATCAACACCATAGCCCCTCCGATGAGTTGTGAGTAGTTTAGCACAGACCTTCGGGTCCATAGTTATTAGCTAGATGGCTTCTTTTCTCTTTTTGAATCTCAATGCAATGTTCTCCCCCTCTCTTGTGGAGATCTATTCGATGTAAACTCTTTTTGCGGTGTGTTTGTCTAGATCCGATGAATTGTGGGTTTATGATCAAGTTTATCTATGAGAAATATTTGAATCTTCTCTGAATTCTTTTATGTATGATTGAGTTATCTTTGCAAGTCTATTCGAATTATCAGTTTGGTTTGGCCTACTAGATTGATCTTTCTTGTCATGGGAGAATTGCTTAGCTTTGGGTTCAATCTTGCGTTGTCCTTACCCAGTGACAGAAAGGGTTGCAAGGCACGTATCGTATTGTTGCCATGGAGGATAAAAAGATGGGGTTTATATCATATTGCTTGAGTTTATCCCTCTACATCATGTCATCTTTCCTAATGTGTTACTCTGTTCTTATGAACTTAATACTCTAGATGCATGCTGGATAGCGGTCGATGTGTGGAGTAATAGTAGTAGATGCAGGCAGGAGTCGGTCTACTTGTCGCAGACGTGATGCCTATATACATGATCATGCCTAGATAATCTCATAATTATTCACTTTTCTATCAATTGCTCGACAGTAATTTGTTCACCCACCGTAATACTTATGCTATCTTGAGAGAAGCCACTAGTGAAACATATGGCCCCCGGGTCTATCTCTTATCATATAAGCTTTCAATCTACTTTTATTTGCATCTTTACTTTTTGCATCTATATTATAAAATACCAAAAATATATTTATCTTATCATACCATTTCTATCAGATCTCACTTTCGCAAGTGGCCGTATGGGATTGACAACCCCTTTATTGTGTTGGTTGCGAGTTCTTTTGTTTGTTTGTGTAGGTGCGTGGGACTTTTGAGGAGCCTCCTACTGGATTGATAGCTTGGTTCTCAAAAACTAAGAGAAATACTTACGCTACTTTGTTGCATCACCCTTTCCTCTCCAAGGAAAACCAACGCAAGATCAAGACGTAGCATCCGAGAAGGACACGAGGCGTCCACGAGGGTGGAGGGCGTGCTACCCTACTGTGTGCGCCCCCTGCCTCGTGGTCACCTCGTGTGCTCTCCGAACTCCGTTTTCTTGCATGATACTTCTCTCGGTCGGTAAAAATTTATTATATAATCTCCTGAAGGTTTTGACCACCGTATCACGCAAAAATCTTCTGTCCTTGTTTTGAGCTATTTATCTGACAAATCTAGGGCATCATGGCGGCACCCTCCTCAAACAATGAAGACAAGGATGCTTGGCTATTGAAGACAGAGCTGAAGAGAGAAGAACCTGAGGAGATCAACAAGGATGAAGGGATCAATAAGGCCATGGAGGATCAAGCTCCGGCGGCAGAAGAGGAAAACATCCCTCAACCTCTTCCTAACGTCTTTACCCCAACTGAGATTGAAGCTTTCAAGATGATTGAGTTAGCTCGCATACAAAAAAAGTATCTCACACAGGAAAATCTTTTGTTGAAGGATCATATCGTCGCACTTAAGGGCATTATCTGCAAATTGGAAGAGCTTCTACGCTCGACGTGCGACTATCCATCATCATCACCAGCAAAGGAGACATAATCACTTGGGTATGGGCACTCCCCTTGGCAACTGCCAAGCTTGGGGGAGGTGCCCTGGTATCATATCACCATCACACTCCTATCTTTACCGTTTTTTTCAGTTCGATCCTTTTGGTAATATCTTGATCTAGTAGAATAAAGTTTTGGTACGAATTAGTTTTGAGTTTTGCTTTGTGATCCCTCTTTGTAATCGAGTTTGTGAGCTATATATAATAGAGATTAGTGTTGAGTCAAGGGCTTTGCTATCTTGCTATGATCTTGAGAAAATAGAAAGAATAAAAAGAAATAAAAGAGTTCATATTGGTCTTATGGAGAGTAATGACTTCACATATAGCTTAAAAGTTGTTGAGAGTTGGCAAACATAGTTTTGGCCATCGTTGCAATTAATAGGAAGTAATAAAGAAAGAGAGGTTTTCACATATAAATATACTATCTTGGACATATTTTATGATTGTGAGCACTCGTTAAATTATGACATGCTAAAGAGTTGATGTTGTACAAGGAAGACAACATAATGGTTTATGTTTTCTCACATCTCAGTTAAAGTATATTGTCATGGATCATTCAAACATGTTGAGCTTGCCTTTCCCCCTCATGCTAGCCAAATTCCTTGCACCAAGTAGAGATACTACTTGTTCTTCCAAATATCCTTAAACCCAGTTTTGCCATGAGAGTCCACCATACCTACCTATGGATTGAGTAAGATCCTTCAAGTAAGTTGTCATGTTGCAAGCAACAAAAATTTCTCTCTAAATATGTATGACTTATTAGTGCGGAGAAAATAAGCTTTATACAATCGTGTGATATGGAAGTAATAAAAGCGACGGACTGCATAATAAAGGTTCATATCACAAGTGGCAATATAAAGTGATGTTCTTTTGCATTAAGATTGCGTGCATCCAACCAAAAAGCACATGAAAACCTCTGCTTCCCTCTGCGAAGGGCCTATCTTTTACTTTATGTCTTTTACATTATGCAAGAGTCAAGGTGATCTTCACCTTTCCCTTTTTATTTTATCCTTTGGAAAGCACCTCGTGTTGGAAAGATCCTGATATATATATATCCAATTGGATGAAAGTTAGCATGAACTATTATTGTTGACATTACCCTTGAGGTAAAACATTGGGAGGCAACATTATAAGCCCCTATCTTTCTCTGTGTCTGATTAAAACTCCATAACCATAAATATTGCGTGAGTGTTAGCAATTGTGGAAGACTAAATGATAGTTGAGTATGTGGACTTGCTGAAAAGCTCTATTCTTGACTATTTATGATGTTATTATAAATTGCAATTGCTTCAATGACTTAGATTATAGTTTGTTAGTTCTCAATGAAGTTTCTGAACCATACTTGACATTGTGAATAGATTGTTACTTGAGCATAAGAAATCATATGACAAAATCTATATATGATGCTGTTATAAGAATGATCATGATGCCCTCATGTCCGTATTTTATTTTTATCGACACCTCTATCTCTAAACATGTGGACATGTTTTTCGATATCGGCTTCCGCTTGAGGACAAGCAAGTCTAAGCTTGGGGGAGTTGATACGTCCATTTTGCATCATGCTTTTATATCAATATTTATTGCATTATGGGTTGTTATTACACGTTATGTCACAATACTTATGGCTATTCTCTCTTATTTTACAAGGTTTAACATGAAGAGGGAGAATGCCGGCAGCTGGGATTCTGGGCTGGAAAAGGAGCCAATATTGGAAACCTATTCTGCACAGCTCCAAAAGTCCTGAAACTCCATGAAAATCATTTTTGGAATTAATGATAATTATTGAGCGGAAGAAGTACCAGAGGGGCCCACACCCTGGCCACGAGGGTGCGGGGTGGGCCCACCCTTACAGGGCGTGCCCCCTGCCTCATCGGCCCCCTGGAGTCCCTCCGGTGCCCATCTTCTGCTATATGAAGTCTTTTACCTTGGAAAAAATCATAAGCAAGCTTTCGGGACGGAACTCCGCCGCCACAAGGCGGAACCTTGGCGGAACCAATCTAGGGCTCTGGCGGAGCTGTTCTGCCGGGGAAACTTCCCTCCGGGAGGGGGAAATCATCACTATCGTCATCGCCAATGATCCTCTGATCGGGAGGGGGTCAATCTCCATCAACATCTGCACCAGCACCATCTTCTATCAAACCCTAGTTCATCTCTTGTATCCAATCTTTGTACCAAAACCTCAAATTGGTACTTGTGGGTTGCTAGTAGTGTTGATTATTCCTTGTAGTTGATGCAAGTTGGTTTATCTGGTGGAATATCATTTGTTCAGATCCTTAATACATATTAATACTCCTCTGATCATGAACATGAATATGCTTTGTGAGTAGTTACGTTTGTTCTTGAGGACATGGGTGAAGTCTTGTGCTATATCTTGAGCTTGCGTTGGTTTTCCTTGAAGAGGAAAGGGTGATGCAGCAATAGTAGCGTAAGTATTTCCCTCAGCTTTTGAGAACCAAGGTATCAATCTAGAAGGAGGCTCCTCAAAAGTGAGATCTAATAAAGGGGTTGTCAATCCCTTCACGGCCACTTGCGAAACTGAGATCTAATAAAGATAGTAAGATAAGATAAATATATTTTTGGTATTTTATAATATCGATGCAAAAAGTAAAGATGCAAATAAAAGTAGATTGGAAGCAAATATGATAAGAGATAGACCCGGGGGCCATAGGTTTCACTAGTGGCTTCTCTCAAGATAGCATAAGTATTACGGTGGGTGAACAAATTACTGTCGAGCAATTGATAGAAAAGCGAATAATTATGAGATTATCTAGGCATGATCATGTATATAGGCATCACGTTCGTGACAAGTAGACCGACTCCTGCCTGCATCTACTACTATTACTCCACACATCGACCGACTCCTGCCTACATCTAGAGTATTAAGTTCATAAGAACGGAGTAACGCTTTAAGCAAGATGACATGATGTAGACGGATAAACTCAAGCAATATGATATAAACCCCTTCTTGTTATCCTGGATGGCAACAATACAATATGTGTGTCGGTGTCAAAACCGGCGGATCTTGGGTAGGGGGTCCCGAACTGTGCGTCTAGGCGGATGGTAACAGGAGACAAGGGACATGATGTTTTTACCGAGGTTCGGGCCCTCTCGATGGAGGTAAAACCCTACTCCTGCTTGATTGATATTGATGATATGGGTAGTACAAGAGTAGATCTACCATGAGATCAAGGAGGCTAAACCCTAGAAGCTAGCCTATGGTGTGATTGTTGTTCGTCCTACGGACTAAAACCCTCCGGTTTATATAGACACCGGAGAGGGTTAGGGTTACACAGAGTCGGTTACAATGGTAGGAGATCTACATATCTGTATCGCCGAGCTTGCCTTCAACGCCAAGGAAAGTCCCATCCGGACACGGGACGAAGTCTTCAATCTTGTATCTTAATAGTCTTGGAGTCCGGCCAATGATGATAGTTCGGCTATCCGGACACCCCCTAGTCCAGGACTCCCTCAGTAACCCCCGAACCAGGCTTCAATGACGACAAGTCCGGCGCGTACATTGTCTTCGGCATTGCAAGGTGGGTTCTCCTCCAAATTCCATGTGCTCGCTGAATAGTGTCCGGCTTCCTTCTAAATGTTGCGCTCCTTGGCTTCCACGTCCAATAATGTCCCTCTTCCACGTGTCGTACAAATGCAAAAAGCCAGGGTATTTTTACGTTTTACCCCCTAGCTGCGCGAATAACCTGCCTATAAGAGAGGCGAGGATCTAGATCCTAATCACACCATCCTCCTTCCGCGAGTATTCATCGAAGCGCCTCTGACAAAAATCCACTCCATCATGGACAGTCGACGCGGCTCCTTCTCTCGCGCTCCCAACCCTCAGCCAAGAGATTGGGGGAGATGTTTAGTCCCGCATAGCGAGCTAGTGACACTCCAAGGAAAGAGATATCTTCCCCCAGCCTTTATGGTCCCGATTCGAGCCGGACTCGCCACCTACAAGGGCGGAAAGCAGGCAGAGAGCGTCCTTAATCCCTCCAAAGGAGAGCGGGTATGCTTCGTCCCTTATCTAATAAGGGGACTCGGATTTCCCATGCATCCGTTTCTCCGGGGACTCCTGGAGTTCTATGGGCTCCAGCTTCACCACCTTATGCCTGCCTCCATCCTGCACATCGCGGGCTTCGTGGCCCTTTGCGAGCTGTTCTTGGGCATCGAGGCCCATTTTGCGCTGTGGAAGAGATTGTTTTTCCTCGTACCCCGTTCTCATGAGGGGTCGTTATATAAAGTGGGCGGAGCCGAAATATGGCGCATTGTCGGGACCGGATATCTATCCAGAACCCCGAAGAAGGCGTCCGAAGACTGGCCTTCGGAATGGTTTTATATGGAGGACGCCCCGCTGCCGGACCCAGTACGGATCGGCCTCCCGGAGTTCAGCAACGCTCCTCTGAAGAAACGCCTGAGTTGGCGCCCGCGGAGCCCTCAATGGGAGAATGATAGGGACGTCCAATATCCGATGGGCCGAATAAGGTTATTGGCTCATTCCGGATTGACCATGATTGGGGTCATGGCCACATGCATTATGCGGGGGGTGCAGTCGCTCCAGTATAGGGGCCACCCCATGTGGGATTTCAACGGGGAGGATGATGCTACCCGTCATGGCCGCAAGAGGCCGGGATCGGTCGCCGATCTGGTGAAGATACTGTCCAGCCTGTACAAAGGGAAGAAGGAGGACTTCCTCCATGCTAGTCCATTGAATGGATTCTCCATGAATAACCCTCGGAGCTGGGTAAGCGGACGTTTATCTATCCGATCCATATTCCCAAAGTTAAGTGTCTCAGTTTGCGATTTCGATGCAGGAACTGCGCCGGGACGTAGAGGGCATACACAGCCTGACTCCACAGCCCGAGGATCCGGAACGATCCCTTGATCCGGCCTCTGAAGAAGATCCGGACATAAAGGTGGAGCTGATCGATGGGGTGTTCCACCAACTTAGCATTGACAATGCTTTGGTCGCCATTACGGCAGACTACCCCGGAATAACTTCGGTTTCCCAGGTAACTGTGACCGGAGTCCTGATATCATTACTCATCCGTGCTTATCTCTAATCACCATATACCAACGGTGTTCCGCAGGAGGTTCCTTCGAAGCGGGAAGCCGAACCCGCGGCGGCTGGCCAACAAGGGGCAGCTCGGCCTAGCAGGCGGAAAAGGAGTGCGGTGCGAATCAAAACGTCGCCGCAACGGTATGACGCACCATCGTGTTTAAAGGAAAGATTCCTAGGAGATATATTAATGCTCATGATTTTTCCAGGAGAAAGAGCGCTCGCCGGACTGTGTCCGGAGAGGTTGCCGATCGAGCCTTCGCCAGCCAGGCTCCAACACCTGGTCCGGAGGGGGAGGCGAACACAAGGCGTGCGCCGGATGCTCCTCCAACGGAGGATGCTGACAGGCTGTCCGCCACCAGGTCTGAGGTGGAAAGCGCCATGAATCATAGGCGCCGCCGGACAGTTCTCCGTGACGTGTGTTTCTCCCCGGAGGCATTGAATGCCTTTAATGCGGGAGACGCGCACCTCCGTGCCGCTCGAGATTGTCTAACCAGAGCCACGGAGCAGTATGTGAAAGACATATGGGTGAGTGAGTTTTGACCACTTATATATATTAGTAGCCCCCGAGACTTAAAATAGTTAGAATAACTGATTTAAGGATCATTTGTTTTGTAGGATCTTTCAGAAAAGAATACCCATCTGTCCCAGGAGCTTCAAGAGTGCGAGGCCCAACTTGAGGCCGCACTAGCCGCCACAGGGGGAACCACAGAGACCCCCTCTGGTAATACATACTTCAAAAGATAAGCAGTTTATGAAGTGCGGCGTGTGTATAAGTCTGACAATAATATTGCAGATGGCGCCGGACTAGATCCGGACAAGCAACAGCTACTGCGCCAGCTGAAGGTCGGCGAGAAGGTTCTTATGAGGGTGCAGCAAGAGAGGAACAAACTCCAAGATGCCAACACCCAGCTGGGCGAGGAACTAAAAGATGTTCGGGCCCAGCTGTCTGACTCCATGAAGGAGAATCGGCGGCTTCGTCGCGGCATTTACAGTAAGTGCTTGAGCAAACTTTTTGAAAAGAAGAGTTCGGCGAGGAAGTCGATTGACAGAAATGTGTCTGTAGGCGTGCTCACAGGTCGTCCTGCGGAGGAAATGCCCGGTTCAACGGGTGACCTACTTCTCGAGCTGCTGCAACTGCACGAACGTGTTTGATAGGTGATGAGCGGAGTCGCCCAGGCCTTGTGGCCTTCCGTGTCCTTGCCCGAAGGTCTTGGAGAGCTTGCGGAGAAGCTTCAGGGAGCACGGCGGCGCTTTCGGTTGTGGAAGATATCGGCCTGCCGTCAAGGCGCCAGGGAGACCAGGGCCATGGTGAAGACACGGTATGCGAAGGCTGACCCCAACCACATGGACGAGGTCGGACCTGTAGGGCCCAATGGGAGGCCAGGGCCATGGTGAGCTTAGTGTACGACCACGTAGAGTTGGCCGCAAAGTATTCACAGTGGGACTGTAAACTAGACAATTTATTAGATGGTATCGAAGAGGAATACCATTAGTCAGCTTGACTATGTAATTTGAAATGGCATGAAAAATGCCTTCTAGCCGGATTGTAGATCGTTTGTCATTGCGGACCTTTTCGCTTCAACCTCAGGACCCGACAGTCTGGAGTGTGTCTGAATACCCTCACGGTTATATAAAAACCGGGGCATGCGTGGAGACAAGGCATAGGGGTCATTAGTGCTTTATCAGACAAGTGCCCAACTAGTTATGTTATATTACATGGTTAGTAAGAAACATCTTCCAGGGAGAATAGTTCCGTTAGGGGTTCCTTTCCCTGGGAGGCATGCCCTAAAGTGCATGTCCGGACTGTGAAAAAAGCAGGAAAGCATCTGGGGGCAGATAAATAAATAGGTAAGAAATCATCTTTCAATTCACCGACCGAATATTCCCTTAAGAATGCTAGCTTTCGGCTTCACCCAGTCTGAGGTACACATCCGGCTGACCCGACAGTAACAATCGCAGAGGTGCTCCCTTTACCTCCTAGCCGAACAATCGGGAGGGGTAAGCACAGGAGCCAGGCAACGCAGCTTGGCCAAAACTTAAGTCATATCGATGCATATAATGGTGAATAAAAGGTACATGTGGAAGTGTGACACATGTGTTGGATATAAGGCCCGTATAAATAAGCTTCTGTTAAAGAAGCCCCCAGGTATAATAAAAGACAGTTAAAGTATAAAATATAGACGGGGGAGGGAGACAAACTCAGAGTCCGGTGCTAGGCGTAGAATCTACGGAGACGGGCTGCGTTCCATGGATTTGGCTCGAGTCGGTTATCCAATGCATTTCGCAGACGGTACGCTCCGCCGGTCAGGACCTGGTCGATGATGAAGGGACCTTCCCATTTGGGCTTGAGATTGTCCTTTTTCTTGTCCGGCAGGCGTAGAACTAGTTCGCCAACATTGTAAGTTTTGGCCCGTACTTCTCTGCTTTGATATCTTCGAGCCTACTGTTGATAGAATGCGGAACGAGCTTTTGCCACGTCACGCTCCTCTTCTAAGGCATCCAAATTGTCCTGCCGATCCAGCTCGGCTTCTCTTTCTTTGTACATGCGCATGCGAGGTGAGTCATGAATTATGTCGCAGGGCAAAACTGCCTCTGCGTCGTATACCATAAAAATGGTGTGAATCCGGTAGTGCGGTTTGGCGTGGTCCGCAGCCCCCAGAGAACGGATTCGAGCTCCTCTACCCAGTGCGTGTTAGATTCCTTAAGGGACCGCACTAGTCTGGGTTTGATGCCGCTCATGATTAGACCATTTGCTCGTTCGACTTGACCGTTAGTTTGAGGGTGATAGACTGAAGCGTAGTCGAGCTTGATGCCCATGTTTTTGCACCAGAGTTTAACCTCGTCGGCTGTGAAGTTCGTGCCGTTATCAATGATGATGCTATGGGGGACGCCGTAACGGTGTACTACCCCAGATATGAAGTCTATCACAGGTCCGGATTCGGCCGTTTTAACTGGCTTGGCCTCTATCCATTTGGTGAATTTGTCCACCATGACCAATAGGTATTTTCGCTTGTGGGTTCCCCCTTTAAGGGGTCCAACCATGTCAAGCCCCCAGACCGCAAACGGCCAGGTGATGGGTATAGTTTTGAGGGCGGTGGGTGGCATGTGGCTTTGATTAGCAAAGAGCTGGCAACCGACGCATCATTGGACTAAGTCCTGAGCATCTGCCCGGGCTGTCGGCCAATAAAATCATGTACGGAAGGCCTTGCCTACAAGGGTCCGGGCTGCGGCGTGGTGCCCGCCGAGTCCAGCGTGAATTTCAGCCAGAAGATTTCGCCCTTCCTCTTCGGAGATGCACCTTTGAACGACTCCGGTTGTGCTTTTCTTATAAAGCTCTCCCTCATGGACCTTGTAGGCTTTAGATCGCCGTACTATGCAGCGGGCCTCGTTTTGGTCTTCAGGAAGTTTCTGTCTGTTTAAGTAGGCTAGGAATGGTTCCATCCACGGGGCAATGACTGCCATTATTTCGTGGGCTGAAGGTGTTATTTCATTGGCTGAGCCACCGATTGTGTCAGAGTGTTCGGTGTTGGGCGGTGCGGTTGGTTCCGGGTTGTTGTTTCCGGACTCCCCTTCACATAATACGGATGGCTTGAAAAGCCGCTCCAGGAAGATGTTGGGAGGGACGGCGTCGCGCTTTGTGCTGATGCGTGCCAACACGTCGGCCGCCTAGTTATTATTCCGGGCTACATGGTGGAATTCGAGTCTTTCAAACTGAGCTGACATTTTTAAGATGGTGTTACGGTAGGCTGCCATTTTCGGATCCTTGGTGTCAAAGTCTCCATTTATTTGGGATATTGCGAGGTTTGAATCCCCGCGGACCTCTAGGCGTTGAATGCCCATGGAGATTGCCATCCGGAGACCATGTAGAAGGGCCTTGTATTCGGCTGCATTGTTGGAGTCTGTGTACATTATCTGGAGTACGTATTGGACTGTGTCTCCGGTTGGGGACGTCAGGACGACGCCAGCCCCCAGGCCGGCCAACATTTTGGAGCCGTCGAAGTGCATGATCCAATTGGAGTATGCGCCGCACTATTTAGGGAGTTCGGCTCGGTCCATTCAGCGATGAAGTCGGCCAAAACTTGCGACTTTATAGCTCGCCGTGGTTTGTAGGTTATGTCAAATGGTAGGAGCTCAATCGCGGTTATTTATAATGTCGTTAAGAGGTACTTCGGAGGCTACTGTTATCGAACACTCTTGAAAGTAGTGTCGCAGCTTCCGGGATGCCATGAGCACCACGTACGCTATCTTTCGATAACGTGGATACCGGGACTTGCATGGAGTTAGGACAGTGGATACATAGTACACTGGTTTTTGAAGAGGGAGTTTGTGTCCTTCTGTTTCTCATTCGATGACGAGCACCGCGCTTACAACTTGATGTGTTGCCGCGATATATAATAACATTGGTTCGCCCAAGTTGGGCGCGGCCAGGACCGGATTTGTTGCCAATATGGCCTTTATTTCTTCGAGTCTGGCCATGGCGGCATCCGTCCATTCGAACTGTTCGGTGCGCCGGAGGAGGCGATAAAGGGGTAATTTCTTTTCTCCCAAGCGGGAGATGAAGCGGCTTAGAGCCGCCACGCATCCAGTCAATTTTTGTATTTGCTTGAGGTCCTTTGGGATATCCAATTGTGACAAGCTCGGATCTTGGCTGGGTTTGCTTGAATTCCTCTACCGGATACAATGAAGCCCAAGAGCTTTCCGGCTGGTACGCCGAAAACGCATTTTTCTGGGTTGAGCTTAATGTCATATGCTCGGAGGTTGTCAAATGTGAGCCTCAAATCGTCTACTAGAGTTTCGACGTGTTTAGACTTGATGACAACATCGTCTACGTATGCCTCCACTGTTTTGCCGATCTGGGTTGCCAGGCATGTCTGAATCATGTGCTGATACGTTGCGCCGTCGTTTTTGAGCACAAAGGGCATTGTGTTGAAGCAGAATGGTCTGTATGGAGTAATGAATGCCGTTGCGGCTTGGTCTGTCTCCGCCATCTTGATTTGATGGTAGCCGGAGTATGCGTCGAGGAAGCACAATGAATCGTGCCCTGCGGTAGCATCGATAATTGGATCGATGCGGGGAAGGGGGAAAGGATCCTTTGGAAAAGCCTTGTTAAGGTCCTTGAAATCGACACTCAGGCGCCAGGATTTTTTCTTCTTTGGTACCATTACTAGGTTTGCTAGCCAGTCCGGATGTTTTATGTGTCTGATGAATCCGGCTTCTAATAGTTTGGCTAGCTCCTCTCCCATTGCCTGTCTTTTGGGTTTGGAAAATCGCCGACTGGCCCGACCTCGGCCAACTATCATCATAGGTTATCCTATAGGTTCTACTTGGCACAAACACTAATTAAAAGATAAACACACATCTAAACATAAGGTAGATGCAATATTTATTACTAAACAGGAGCAAAAACAAAAAACATAAAGAAAATTGGGTTGCCTCCCAACTAGCGCTATCGTTTAACGCCCCTAGCTAGGCATAAAAGCGAAGATAGATCTAACGAGTGCCATCTTTGGCAGTAAATTCATAAGTAGCCCGCATGATAGATTCATAAGGTAATTTGACTTTCTTTCTTGTAAAGTGCTCCATGCCTTTCTTTAATGGAAACTGAAATCTAATATTCCCTTCCTTCATATCAATAATCACGCCAATCATTTTAAGGAAAGGTCTACCAAGAATAATAGGGCAAGAAAGATTGCAATCTATATCAAGAACAATAAAATCCACGGGCACCAAATTTCTATTTGCAACAATGAGAACATCATTGATTCTTCCCATTGGCTTTTTAATGGTGGAAACCGCAAGGTGAAAATTTAAAGAGCAATCATCAAGATCATGGAAACCTAGAATATCACATAAAGTTTTCGGAATCGTGGAAACACTAGCACCCAAATCACACAAAGCAAAACACTCATGATCTTTAATTCTAATCTTTATAGTAGGTTCCCACTCATCATTAAGTTTTCTAGGTATAGAAACTTCTTCATCATAAGATTGCATCAAGGCATCAACAATATGTTTGGTAAAAGCTTTATTTTGACTATAAGCATGAGGACAATTAACAACGGATTGCAACAAGGAAATACAACCTTCTAAAGAACAATTATCATAATCAAATTCCTTGAAATCCGAGATAGTGGGTTCAATGCTATTTAAAGTTGTGACCTCTCCAATCCCACTTTTACCAAATTTAGCATCATGATCTAAAAACTCTGAATTCTTGGGACGCCTTCTAGGTAAAGTTGACTCATCATCAGTCCCATAATTATCAAGATTCATATTGCAAAACATAGATCTAATAGGAGACGCATCAATAACTTTAAGATCCTCATAATTATTTTCATATAACTTTTCTGGTTTGGCGGCCATCTTATTGACTAAGGTGGCTTGCTTATCAGAAATTTTGGCTATAGCATTTTCAAGCCGGGTAATTTGAGCATTCACACCATAAAATTCTTTATTCATATCATCAAGCTCTTTGTTCATAAGCCCCCAAAAACCGTTTTGTTCCTTAAGCTCTTTTCTGAAGAAATTATTATGCTCAAATTGCAAATTCATAAAGCTTCTAATATTTGATTCAATCTCTTCCAACCTTCTAAGAAGGTGGTCAGAACCCTTAGGCAAAGCCATAAGGACAAACAGGCACAGAAGCAAGCAGAAAAAGGCAAGAGAAAAAGAGAGGAGGAGATTGGGAAAGAGAGGGCAAATAAAACGGCAAGGGTGAAGTGGGGGAGAGGAAAACGAGAGGCAAATGGCAAATAATGTAAATGCGAGGGAGATGGGTTTGTGATGGGTACTTGGTATGTCTTGACTTGAGCGAAGACCTCCCCGGCAACGGCGCCAAAAATCCTTCTTACTACGTCTTGAGCTTGCGTTGGTTTTCCTTGAAGAGGAAAGGGTGATGCAGCAATAGTGGCGTAAGTATTTCCCTCAGTTTTTGAGAACCAAGGTATCAATCCAGTAGGAAGCTCCTCAGAAGTCCCACGCACCTACACAAACAAACAAAGAACTCGCAACCAACACAATAAAGGGGTTGGCAATTCCTTCACGGCCACTTGCGAAAGTGAGATCTAATAAAGATAGTAAGATAAGATAAATATATTTTTGGTATTTTATAATATAGATGCAAAAAGTAAAGATGCAAATAAAAGTAGATTGGAAGCAAATATGATAAGAGATAGATCCGGGGGCCATAGGTTTCACTAGTGGCTTCTCTCAAGATAGCATAAGTATTACGGTGGGTGAACAAATTACTGTCGAGAAATTGATAAAAAGTGAATAATTATGAGATTATCTAGGCATGATCATGTATATAGGCATCACGTCTGTGACAAGTAGACTGACTCCTGCCTGCATCTACTACTATTACTCCACACATCGACCGACTCCTGCCTGCATCTAGAGTATTAAGTTCATAAGAACAGAGTAACGCTTTAAGCAAGATGACATGATGTAGAGGGATAAACTCAAGCAATATGATATAAACCCCATCTTGTTATCATCGATGGCAACAATACAATACGTGCCTTGCAACCCTTTCTGTCACTGGGTAAGGACACCGCAAGATTGAACCCAAAGCTAAGCACTTTTCCCATGGCAATAAAGATCAATCTAGTAGGCCAAACCAAATAACTGGTAATTGGAAGAGACTTGCAAAGATAACTCAATCATACATAAAAGAATTCAGAGAAGATTCAAATATTATTCATAGATAAACTTGATCATAAACCCGCAATTCATCGGATCTCGACAAACACACCGCAAAAAGAATTTACATCGAATAGATCTCCACAAGAGAGGGGGAGAACATTGTATTGAGATCCAAAAAGAGAGAAGAAACCATCTAGCTAATAACTATGGACCTATAGGTCTGTGGTAAACTACTCACAACTCATCGGAGGGGCAAGGATGTTGGTGTAGAAGCCCTCTGTGGTCGATTCCCCCTCCGACAGAGTGCCGGCGAAGGCTCCAAGATGAGATCTCATAGATACAGAAGGTTATTGTGGTGGTGTTTTGGGGTACGTAGGCTTATATAGGAGGAAGAAATACGTCAGTGGACGCCTGAGGGGCCCACGAGACAGGGGGCGTGCCCTATAGGGGGGGCACCCTCCTATCTCGTGGAGGCCTCGGCTGCTTCTTGACTTGCACTCCAAGTCCTATGGATCACGTTCGTTCCAAAAATCACGCTCCTAAAGGTTTCATTCCGTTTGGACTCCGTTTGATATTGCTTTTCTTTGAAATACTGAAATAGGCAAAAAAAACAGCAATACGGGCTGGGCCACCGGTTAGTAGGTTAGTCCCAAAAATGATATAAATGTGTAAAATAAAGAACATGAACATCCAAAAGGGGTAATATAATAGCATGGAACAATCAAAAATTATAGATACGTTGGAGACGTATCATCTTGCTATTAGTAATCATGTGAATTTGGTATTCGTTCAATATTTCGATGAGATGTATGTTGTCTCTCCTCTAGTGGTGTTATGTGAACGTCGACTACATAACACTTCACCATTATTTGGGCCTAGAGGAAGGCATTGGGAAGTAATAAGTAGATGATGGGTTGCTAGAGTGACAGAAGCTTAAACCCTAGTTTATGCGTTGCTTCGTAAGGGGCTGATTTGGATCCACTTGTCTCACGCTGTGGTTAGGTTTACCTCAATACTTCTTTTGTAGTTGTGGATACTTGCAATAGGGGTTAATCATAAGTGGGATGCTTGTCCAAGGAAGGACAACACCCAAGCACCGGTCCACCCACACATTAAATTATCAAAGTAACGAACGTGAATCATATGAGCGTGATGAAAACTATCTTGACGATAATTCCCATGTGTCCTCGGGAGCGCTTTTCTCATTATAAGAATTTGTCCAGGCTTGTCCTTTGCTACAAAAAGGATTGGGCAACCTTGCTGCACTTTATTTACTTTCATTGCTTGTAACCCATTACAAATTATCCTATCACAAAACTATTTGTTACCTACAATTTCAGTGCTTGCATAGAATACCTTACTGAAAACCTCTTGTCATTTCCTTCTGCTCCTTGTTGGGTTCGACACTCTTACTTATCAAAAGGACTACGATAGATCCCCTATACTTGTGGGTCATCAAAAACATACCGGATGCTCCGGAGCCCATGCCTTTAACTCGGAAATTCTTCAGAATCCGGATTCCTCAGCGGGTCAGGGTTCGGATCCCGCCCACCCACCATAAACAATATTCCTCAAGCAACTCCGGTCCTCCAGACATATGCGACTTAATGTATGTGCGGCAGCAGCCCCAGGAAACACTCCACCACTTTTGGACTTGATTCCTTCTTGTCAAAAATAAGATCAAGGACTGCTGCGACGACGACACAATCTTAGTATTTTGCAACAATTGCACGGATGAAGGGATACCGAACGCCCTCAACCGCCGTCGCATACTGCACTTTGCTGATTTGGCACACATAGTACAGAAGTATTGCACAATGGAAAGCGCCTGGAAAACCAAGACAGCCCACTGGGAACCACAAGCCTTTAGGCCATCCCCAGGACGGGCAAAGAGGACGCACCCCCGCGGAGCACCAAATCATCATCCCGCGGACAAGAAAATTAAACCCATTATGGGCCATAAAACTGTCCTCGAGGAATGGCTCGACAAGCCCTGCAAAATTCACGTGACACCGGACAGCAAACCAACGCATAGCCTTTGAGCATGTTGGATACTCCGGCAGGTGGCCAAAAGCGGTGAGGGTCTCCTCACTAAAAACACTCCAGAGAACTATTCTTAGGAGGATAACAATCCCGAAGTATTCACAGTCTTCGAGACCTTTCCATCGAATAATCGATGCAAGAGGGCGCTCTGCGACCTCGCCGAAGTCTGCCACGTGGTAGCAGTAAGTCCTTGGAACGACACGGCTATCACTTTTAACGCCAATGAAGAACCAAGAGCCCGCTCAGTCCGGGCACCAGCCGCTTTGGTCCTCAACCCAATCGTAGATGGCTTTCGGCTCACTAAAGTGCT
Source organism: Triticum timopheevii (assembly GCA_963921465.1). Classification (NCBI taxonomy): domain Eukaryota; kingdom Viridiplantae; phylum Streptophyta; class Magnoliopsida; order Poales; family Poaceae; genus Triticum; species Triticum timopheevii. The sequence continues at coordinate 62,265,189 of OY997270.1, read as the reverse complement.
CATGGACGGTGGTAGCGGACTGAACCTCATTTACGAGGACACGCTCAACAAAATGCAAATGGACAGGAGTCGCATTGAGCAAAGTAAGACAACCTTTCGCGGTATTATCCCGAGTCGAGAAGCCAGATGCTAGGGAAAAATCAAACTCAATGTGGTATTCGGCACACCGGAAAACTATAGGTCCGAAGAGTTACTCTTCCATATGGCACCATTCAACAGCGGGTATCATGCTTTGCTGGGGCGAGACGCATTCACGCGCTTCCAAGCCGTGCCCCATTACGGGTACATGAAGCTCAAAATGCCTGGGCCCAATGGAATTATCACTATCGCCAGTGATCTGGACATAACACTCCGCGCCAAAAACAAAACCGCCACTCTGGCCCTTGAGGCACTATCCGAAGCCCTCGCAACCGAGGAATTAACCAGCCTTCGTTCCACAGTAGACAGGGACGATGTGATCCTCGACAAAAGACCCAAGTCTACCTCTTACAAACCAGCAGACAAAATAGTCAAGTTTCCAGTCCACCCGATAGATCCCAATAAAATAGCTTCCATTGGTGCGCAGCTGGATCCAACGGTGCATGCCGCATTACGCGCATTCCTGCGTGAGAACTGGGATATTTTTGCCTGGCACCCTTCAGATATGCTAGGTATCCCACGAAGACTGGCCGAGCATAGTCTCAACATACTGAAGGTATACAAACCAGTCAGACAAACTCTGTGCCGATTTTCCAAACCCAAATGACAGGCTATTGGGAAGGAGCTAGCCAAGCTGCTCAAAGTCGGGTGTATCAGAGAAATCAAACATCCGGGCTAGCTAGCAAACCTGGTCATGTTACCTAAGAAGGATAAATCCTGACGCATGTGTGTCGATTTCCAAGTCCTTAATAAGGCTTGCCCTAAGGACCCCTCCCCACTACCTCTGATCGAGCAGATTATTGATGCAACTGCAGGGCACGACTCCCTGTGCTTCCTCAACGCATACTCCAGATATCATCAAATCAAGATGAAAGAATCCAATCAGGCCACAACGGCATTCATCACTCTATACGGGCCTTTCTACTTCAATACTATGCCTTTCGGGCTCAAGAACGCCAGCGCAACTTACCAACGCATTATTCAAACATACCTGAAAAAACAGATCGGCAAAACAATGGAAGCATATGTAGATGAGGTAGTCATCAAGACCAAACATGTCAATTCATTGGTGGACAACTTACGCCTTACATTCGACAACCTCCGAACATATGACATACAGCTCAACTCGAAAATATGTGTCTTCGGCATTCCAGCCGGAAAACTACTTGGGTTCATCGTCTCCAATAGAGGGAACGAAGCAAACCCCGCCAAAATCCGTGCCTTGTCACAATTGGAAAAACCAACAGACCTCAAGAAAGTCCAAAAATTAGCTGGGTGCATGGCAGCCTTAAGCCGCTTTATCTATAGATTAGGGGAAAAGGAGTTGCCACTATATCGTTTGATGCGCTGCACAGATAACTTCTTGTGGACGGACGCTGCCACAGCCGAACTGGAGGAAATAAAGGCTCTGTTAGCGAGAAACCAAATCCTGGCCGCACCAAACATCGGCGAACTGATGCTGCTTTACATATCTACAACTCACCAATTAGTTACTGCGGTGCTCGTTGTCGAACGGAATGAGGAGGGACATAAATTCCCACTTCAGAAACCAGTATATTATGTATCAACGGCCCTCACGCCATGTAAATCTCGATACCCGCATTATCAAAAGATACCATATGTGGTCTTCATGGCATCCCGCAAGCTGCGGCACTACTTTCAAGAGTACTCCATCACGGTCGCTTCCGAAGTACCACTTAACGGTATTATAAACAATCAGGACGCCACCGGCCGGATTGCCAAATGGGCCACCGATCTCTTACCATTTGAAATAATTTACAAGCCACGCTGAGCTATTAAATATCAGGTGTTGGCTGACTTCATCACCGAATGGACAGAGGCTGAAATCCCTAAAGAATACGGCACATATATCAATTGGGTGATGCACTTCGACGGTTCTAAGATGTTAGCCAGGTTGGGGGCTGGTGTTGTCTTAACATCACCCATAGGAGACACAATCCGTTATGTGCTCCAAATACTTTACACAGGCTCTAACAATGCAGCCGAATACGAGGCCCTATTGCATGGTCTCCGGATGGCCGTCTCCATGGGCATACAACGCCTTGAGGTGCACGGGGATTCAAACCTTGCAATATCCCAGATAAACGGAGACTTCGAAGCAAAAGATTTGAAGATGGCGGCTTATCGTAATGCCATACTCAAAATTTCAGCTCGGTTTGAAGGGCTCGAGTTTCATCACATGGCTCGAGAGAGTAATCAAGCGGTGGACATACTTGCTCGCATGGGCGCTAAACGTGACCCTGTACCACCTAACACCTTCGTAGAAAGGCTCTTCAAGCCATCCGTGGCATGGATGGACGGTAGCGGCAACATTGTTCCAGAACCTATCATACCACTAGATTTCGAACACAGCTCTGATATCACCAAGGGTTCGGACACCGAGATAACACCATCGGCCCACAAAATCATGGCTACAATCGCCCCATGGACCAAAACTCTCCTTGCCTACCTCACTAGGAACGAGCTCCCTGATGATCAGACGGAGGCCCGTCGTATTGTTCGACGCTCGAAGGCTTACAAAGTCCATGAGGGGGAGCTGTACAAGAAAAGTACCACCGGAGTTCTACAAAGGTGTATCTCCGAAGAAGAAGGACGGCAGCTCCTGGCCAAAATACACGCTGGTCTTGGTGGCCATCACACCGCCGCCCGGGCCCTTGTAAGTAAGGCCTTCTGTACGGGTTTCTTTTGGCCCACAGCCCGAGCAGACGCGCAAGACCTCGTGCAGCGATGTGTTGGATGCCAGCTTTTCACAAATCAATGCCACATGCCACCTACTGCTTTGTGAACAATTCCCATTACGTGGCCTTTTGCGGTCTGGGGGCTTGACATGGTCAGACCCCTTAAAGGGGGAAGCCATAAGAATAAACATTTACTGGTTATGGTTGAAAAATTCACTAAGTGGATCGAAGCCAAACCAGTCAAAACGGCCGAGGCCGGACCAGTTATACACTTCATATCCGGTGTGGTGCACCATTATGGTGTACTGCATAGTATCATTACTAACAACGGTTCCAACTTTACGGACGATGAGGTAAAAAACTGTTGTGCTAATTTGGGCATTAAGCTCGATTACGCCTCTCAATATCACCCTCAGACAAACTGTCAGGTCGAGCGGGCTAACGGCTTGATTATGAGTGGCATAAAACCCAGAATAGTACAATCCTTATGCAAATCAGACAAGCACTGGGTTGAAGAACTCGATTCCGTACTCTGGGGGCTTCATACCACACCCAATCGTACGACTGGATACACACCTTTTTTCATGGTGTACGGCGCCGACGCAGTACTACCTTGTGACATTATTCATGACTCACCTTGAGTGCGCATGTATGAAGAGAGAGAGGCTGAACTCGATCGGTAGGACGATCTGGATGGCTTGGAGGAGGAGCGCGACATCACGAAGGCCCGTTCCCCATTTTACCAACATCAAGCCCGACGATATCAAAGCAGGGATGTACGGGCAAAGACTTATAATGTCGGTGAACTCGTCCTGCACCTACCAGAGAAGAAAAAGGACAAGCTCAAGCCCAAATGGGAGGGTCCCTTCATCATAGGCGAAGTTCTCACTGGAGGAGCCTATCGCTTGTGCAACGCTTCGGATAGTCGTTTAGAGCCAAACCCATGGAATGCCGCTCGGCTCTGCAGATTCTATGCCTAAATCCACATTTATAACATTTTTCTTGTATTTTCTCTTTTTCACCCCTCTTTTCTCTTTCTTTTCGGTTTTTACAACTTCTACTAGTGTTCGGATCAACCGTACACCCGAGGGCTATACATCATCAAATGTACACACCCCTTATCACCGGGGGGCTTCTTTTTATAGAAGTTTATTCTGATTATTATTTTAGGGGCGTTAAGCTCACAATATATATGTGTTGTCTACTCATATGTGTCCTGTCTTCGCCATTATATGCACCTTTATGACTTAAGTTTTTGCCAAGCTGGGTTGCCTGGCTCCTGTGCTTATGCCCTACGTTCCTGCTTGTTCGGCTAGGGCATAAAGGGAGCACCTCTGTGATTGTTACAGCCGGGTCATCCGAATGTGTACGTCAGACAGGTGAAGCTGAAAGCTAGTGTTCTTAAGGGAATAATCGGTCAGCGGGCAAGAGACGAACTGCCCATGTTGCAATATACGCCCCCTGATTATAAAGTACTGTGATCTCTCCATCACAGTTTATGTATGCGCAAAAACGCATGCTGGCCCAGGGAAAGGAACCCTTAACGGAAGTATTCTCTCTGGAAAATGTTTCTTACGATCAAATGTAATATAACATAACTCCCCGAATACAACTTGTCTGTTCAATCAACTATGACCGGACCGCCTAGTTTCCGAACATACCTTGGTGTTTACCAATAGTTTACTATAATCGGAAACACTTCAAACCTCTGGCTTTGGAGGTCGAAGCGGAAAGTCTGCCATGACAATCATTTTACAATTCGGCTAGAGAACAGTTTTGTTGATGAAGTACATTTCTACTTGGACTCAAAAAGTTCCTCTTCCTCTATACCCTCTAGTAGGTGTCCAGTTTACAATCCTATTGAGAAAACTTAGTTGCCATTTTCACTTGGTCATACAATAAGCTAACAGGAATTTCTTGTCCATCTGGTCCCCGAGGTCCGACCCGGGCCATGTGATTCGGATCAAGCTTGGTATACCGTGTTTTTACCATGGACGAGGCTTCTCGAGCGTCTTCCCGGCATGCCGATATCTTCCATAGCTCCATACGGTGACATGCTCCCTTGAATAAATTCGCAAGCTCATCCATACTTCCTGGAGGGGAACTAGATGGCCATAACGCCTTAGCCACGTTCTGCATTGCCTTCCAAGCTCGCTCGTGCACTTTGGACAGCTCTTATAACAGGTCGCCTTGGAATCCGGACACTTCTCCTTCGAGACGTCCGGTTAGCACACCTACAGAAGCAAACTTGTTAAACTTTCAAATAGGAGACCATGCTTGACTAATAGGATACAGAGCATACTAAATATGCCACCTTTGAATTTCTTGTTCTCCTTCAAAGCATCCGATAATTGGGCTCTCAAATCCTTCACTTCTTCGGCCTGCTTGATGTTGGCATCCTGAAGTTTGTTCTTCTCATTAATGGTCCGTGTCAAAACACATTGACCAGTGGCTTCTTGCCCTTTGGCATGTTGTTTATCTACTTGGGCAGCCCTCAGCTTCTCCTCTAGCTGATCTGTCGAGCCTACCAACGAGACACAACCATAATTAGGAAACCTCATTGTATTCATGGAAGCCTTATCTCCGAACTACTGTTGCACTTACCTTTAGGTGCCTTCTTGGATTTCCATAAATCTTAGAGTTCGGCAGTAGCAGTAGACAGCTTTCTTCAGTATTCTTCCAGCTCCTTGGATAACTTTTTACTCCTCTTCGTGAGTACCTAACAAAGTAATGACTCTTAAATCAGTTGGGCCAACCGCTTCAAGACTCGGGGGCTACTGGCATATGATTATTGAATCTTCCCAAAAATTCTTACCCGCATATCCTTTGAAAGCTAGTGAGTGGCTCCAGCAACTCCATCACAAGCAGCTCGGATATAAGCATCCCCTGATCTGAGAGCATTAAAAACCTCTTCGGTAAAATGTGGATCGCGCATAGCCGCTCTCCAACGCCGATGACCCATTGCACTCTCGACTTCGGAGTTTGTGACGTATACATTATCCGAACCCTCCGGGAGATGACCATCCGGCATCACTCCCGCATCCCCTCCAATCCTCGTGAAAGGGTCCAGGGTCGGATCAGTCTGCGCATGGCCAGCCAGGTTTCCGGATGCAATTGGACGTACACTCCTCCTGCAACATGGCGCAGCAGGGATCGTCACCATCCGATCTATCCGCTAAGTGCGTACTAAAAGATCATACCTCCCTAACGCGGAAGAAGACCTGGCTGTATCTTTGTTTGCCTTTCTTTTCTGAGAGGCACCTTGTGCAAGTGTCATCTTCTTAGAAGACGCCTTTGCTGTAGTGTGCTGGCATGAGCGTCGCCCCTTGGGAGTATGATATGGTGCAGTGGGTGAGTCATGATAGGAAAACCCTATATGAGGAGACATCTAACGGGTACTTACATGGGAGGAAGGAAGGAGGCTGGCCCGGGGGGGGGGGGGGCTAAAATAAAGATGACCCTCGGGAGCGCGACTCCCAAGGGAAAAGTATAAGTGGTGGTGAGGCAAAAGGTAAAACCAAGGTTGGGCTTTGCTGGAGGAGTTTTATTCAAAGCGAACTGTCAAGGGGGTCCCATAAATCAGCCAACCGCGTAAGGAACGCAAAATCAAGGAACATAACACCAGTATGAAGGAAACTAGGGCGGCAAGAGTGGAACAAAACACCAGGCATAAGGCCGAGCCTTCCACCCTTTACCAAGTATGCAGATGCATTAATTAAATAAGAGATATTGTGATATCCCAACATAATCCTGTCCACCATGGAGCAATCTTCAACTTCACCTTCAACTAACAACGCTATAAGAGGGGCTGAGCAAAAGCAGTAACATAGCCAAGCAACGGTTTGCTAGGAAGGGTGAAAATGGTTAGAGGCTGACATGGCAATTTGGGGAGGCTTGAAGAACAAGTGATAGGAAGCACAACATAGCGATAGAACGAAGCAACTAGCATAGCAATGATAGTAATAAGATCCAAGGTGACGGTCATCTTGCCTGAAATCCCGCAAGGAAGAAGAACGAGTCCATGAAGAAGATGAAGCCACGAAGACGAACCAAGCGTAGACGAACGAATCCTCACGATCACAACGAAACGGGGACTATCGAGAAGAAGCACACAACATGGTAAACACACCACACATATACATGACATGATGCTCAACCAAGTATGATGCACGACAAGACTACATGAAGCTACTCATGGCAAGAGATGATGCATACAAGAACAACACATCAAAGCAAGGTCAAATGAGGCCAGAAACAACATATAACAATTCTGGTAAGTCCTCATATGCAAATTTTAGAAATTGGTCCAAAACTGAATAAACCTTATGTTCAAGTTGTTAAACAGCAAGTTAAGATGCACCAAGATGATCTACACAGGATTCTAGTCAAGTTACATAAAGTTCATTTAATTCGGAGCTACGGCCTAGAAGATATGAGCAAAACAAGTTAAACATGGCATTGATGCAAAATGCATCCAAACATGAAGCAACACTCTCAAAACATGGATGCAACATGATAATATGAAACTTCATGCAAAATCAAGCAAGTTTCATATAGAGCACACTCAAAACGGAGCAACGGTTCAACACATACACATGAAACAAGTTTAAAGGACAAGCTGTCCAAAACAGCAACTAGGCATCTAGCAAGCATCAAAACAATATGCTACAGCACCTCAACATAAGAACAAAAGGCATGGGCATGAAGTACAGGTAAAGCATGACAAAACATGAACACTGAGCTATCTCCAGAAAACACTATAACATGCTCAAAAGGTCATGGCACGATTGCAAATAATAACAGTTTCACTCTTGGCAGAAATAACATCAAACAACCTGTTACGGGAACTTAACATGGCAAACAAAGTCATGGCATGCTAATACTAAATACAAATTACAAAACTCCCTTACGGAACTTATTCCAAAGATCAACAGAAAAGATGGTAGCATCCATGCAAACATGGCAAATGATATGACAGATTCAGACATGGCAGGAACAACAATAAGTAGGCATGTTGGTGAGCTTGTACCACTCACCACAGAGAAAAACATGGCATGACAAGGTGACCAACGGTAAGATGACATTATTCTGAAGCTAGACATGGCAATACCATGGTCATAGGGTGCATGGATCACTAGTAGAACACATGGCAAAACTGAACTTAATGTTAACAGGCTCACAGCAACATTATTTAGCAATTTGAGAGCAAGATTACAACAAGCTATAGCAGGCTATAAATTCAACCAGGGGCATGGATGGATATATCATGACATGTATAACATCTCCAGATTATGCATAGAATGACTTGTAGCAGCCGGTTTACATAGCATCATGATATAGCAGATTCAGCCTAGCAAAACAGCAACAACAAGTACCCTACTTCACGAGCTCGATGCACTCACTACAAGACTCACAAAAATACATGGATTGCACCACTAGAAAGATGGCATGATGTATCTCAAAACTCATGTATATACCAAGCTCAAAAGATGCACACACAAAATGCTATGAAAAAGACAAATCACTAAGTTCTGTTAACAGACAGCAGATTAACATCATATAGCACTCTTGTAACGATGATAAGGGCATCAAGATAGACTCAAACAAGCATGGCTCAATGGAATGAAATGAAGAACATCTCAAAATGAACATTTCGATATATCATATGCACAAATCGGAGCAGCACACAAGAAGTTATGGCATGATGAACTTAGCACCAGAATGCAACTATTTTAGGGACTTAGTGGAATTTCGGGGTCAACCTGCTGGATCTGGATCTTCTGCACGGATTTTGAGGCGCGATGGATCTCGCCGGAGAGCACACCGGAGAGGAGGGAGATGGCCGAAGACGGGCGGATCCGGGCCGGATCTCGCCGGATCCGGCCGGATCCTGGCGTGGGGCGGCGCGGGGCTGGTGGTGGCCGGCGAGCAGGGCGAGGGGCGGCCGGCCGGAGGTAGAGCAGGCGCGACCGGAGCTCGGCGACCCGGCGGCGGCGAAGCTGGGCGACCCGACGGCGGGGACGAACAGGAGGCACGGCGGCGGCGGTGCGAGATCCGGCGCAGGAGGGGCGGCGCGCGGAGGCGCTGGCGGAGGAGTCCCGGCGGCGGAGCTCGGGGTCGCCGGCGGCGAGGAACGACAGAGGCGGCGCGACGCTCCTCGGCGGCGGGGCGAAGCGGACGGCGGCAGCGGGCGCGGGCGCGGGGGAGCGGGATCGGGCCCGGGGCGGGCCGGCCTCGGGCCTTGGCAGGCCTGCGGCGGCGGGGACGGCGCGGGGTGACATGGCGGGCTCCCGTTGGCTGGGGCGGCAGTGGCGGACACGATCGGCGCAGAGGCAGACATGTCCGGCGGCGGGGAGGAGTTAGGCTAGGGTTTCATCTGGGAAATGGAGAGGGGGCACTTATATATAGGTAGAGGGTGCTAGGAGACTCCAAATGGCGAGCGGTTTTTGCCCACACGATCGTGATCATACGACCGAGAGCATGGAGGGGGTTTGGATGGGCTCATGGGCTGTGGTGAAGAGGGGCTGGGCTGCAAAGAGAGATGGGTTTCGGGCTACGCGGTTAACCGTTGGGGCATCAAACGACCTCCAAATGGAATGAAATTTGACGAGCGGTCTGTCGGTGCTATACCAAGGCCACTCGGCAAATCTCGGCCCATTGCGAGGATGTTTTTATCCCGCTCACGAAACAAGGTCTGAGAGGGGCGACGGGGCACGTGCGAGAGGTCTAGACTCCGAACGGACAATGGAGAGAACCGGGGGAACCCGAACAGATGCAAGTTTTGAAAAACATGCAGATGAAATGCAGATAATGACATGGCAAAATGTAACACGCAAGCAAATGGCATGGCAATAACGATGAAAAGCTGTAAGACACCTGGCGCATCGGATCCGGGGCATTACAACTCTCCTCCAGTAACAAGAGATCTCGTCCCGAGATCTTAGGAACGAGGCGGAAGAGAAAGAGGAAGAGGTGAAGTAAGAACGCAAGAGAGAAGATGAACAAAGTCGAGAGCACTCAGTTAGAAAAAGAGGAATGATGAGTATGACGAGAATCAGATGCTCATGGAAAAAGGATAGACTCTAAAAGCACTCCGGTTAGAACAAGATAGGAAAGGAATAAGAATGGAAGAATTTAGGGAGCACTCCGGCTGAAAATGGGAGGAATAGAACATGAACTTCACCCAATGAGATGGCACTTGACGAGATGAACAATGCAATGCCTCCGGGAGAATTGAGAGAATTGAATGAAAAGAACTTAGAAGGAAGGATTGAACGGAGTTGTTGAGAAAATCAACAATGAAAGAATAAGATTGTTGTGGACTTATCCAAAAACAACTCAAAACTTGAGGTGAAATTATGCCACAACCAAATGCTTGAATATCTGGGAATAACGAAGAAATGCAGAACTCCACTTGAAAAGAATATGGAGAATTAATTGCACTTCGAGATGCGAGGAGAAAAGATACTTGAACTCTACCAACAAAAAGCTTGATGAACTCTTGAATAATGAATTAAATCATGAAGAACCACAATGAAGAACTCCGGTGACAAAAGGATGATGAGATAGAATGAAGGATGAAAGAATAAGATTAAAGCTTGCGGTCCTACGAAATGGCCGAGGAAATTTGAACTCCGGAAAAGAAAATATGAAAACACTTGGAACTAGAATTTATTCCCCACGAACAAACTCTGAAGGAAGGGATTAATCACTTTGAGGAAATAAGAATAAGATTTATTGTATGTTTATCCGTCATCAAATTAAATTGATGACAAGCAATGGATTTTGCATACTACTTATTATTCTTGAAAAGGATTAAGGGGGGGTATAGCACAAAACTTGATAAAGTCTTCATGAACCACCGGTAGGATTCGAAAGAACGAATGGATTAATATGATAATCAAAGAAAAAGAATCTTGAACAAACCACTATAAGAATTCGAAAATGACTGCCGAAAGAGAATGAATCACCGGAAAGAATTAGAGAACCAATATGCTAGAGGGGATTTAGATGCAAAAGAACAAAGAGATCATGAACTGATTAAAGAACATTTGAACGAAGCACCGAGATAATTGGATAACGGTAGCTGAAATGTGAGAACAAAAAAAATCTTCTGGAACGATGGCCTCTCGTGAAAAGAAACGGGAAAACAACTTCTGACATACTCTAGATGGGCAAGAAAAGGAATATCTGACAAATGGAATAATTCGAGAGGATAACATGAAGCTAGAACCACGAATATTCGAGAGAACAGACAAGATTGAGAGGAAAACTCTTCTTCGGTCTTCAGCTGATGACGAGAAACACCACCAAAATTACTGAGATACTCAGGGAGAACGAAAAGCGAAGAGGTTGAGGCAACAATGAAAATGATTTGAAATCGATCTTGGAAAGGCATCTGACTGATGGGATCCATTCTTAAGTCACACTTGAAAAGAATTGAGAATAACTCCGGGGGAATTAGAAGAGTCAGGTAAGATCCTGGGAAAAGACCTGTGGGTTAGGGCCCACTAAAAGAAAACACCGTTGGAAAGGGTTGTTGAAGAGGTAGATGATGCACCGGAACAATTGAAATATTTGAATGAGGTGACAACCTTGAATTAATTGGAACATAGACGAATCTCCTGAGATGTCTTGAACACTCCGGAAGGATAAACTAGCGAGAGGCGAACGAGTAGGGAAAACACTTGAGCCGAGGGAAAGAACATGATCAACCCGAAAAAAACTTGAATTGAATCCACCAGAAAATAAAAAGAGTTGAAGAATGACAAACGAGACGAGAATTCACTGGTTGAAATAATTGAGGGAAGACTGAAGAGGCTCCGTACGAATGAAATTGATGCTAGAAAGAGACTCAAACTCCGGGAAGAAAGAGGGTGGGAGGGTGGGAAAACAACGGCAACTTGGAAGGGGGAACCGACGAATATCTTGAAGAGAAAACACCGGTTGAAATCATTGAGGAAAGAGAGCAAAGACTTCGCACGAGTAGGATGGATACTCGATTACGGACTCCGGCTCCGAGAAGAAAAAGGATGGGTGGGTGGGAAAAGAAGACAACTGAGGATTGAACTCAAAGATGAAGAGGCTCGAGTCAACTTGACGAGAAATGCACCAGATGAAAAGAGTTGAGAACCAACTATCGGAAAACCAACTGCGTGATCCTAAAGAAAATTTTGAAGGGGAAGAGGAGTAATTCAAAACACCTATGTCAAGATTCCTCACCAGAGCGACGAAGAGGCTGAGGAGTAAAAAGAATTCCTACTCTCCGATATAACTAGACTCCGAAAACAGTTTTCTTCTAGACTCGACAATGGCCAAATTACACGAGCAATCAAGGGGGCTCCTATGGTCGGTCGAGGCTCTGATACCAACTTGTCACGCCCAATATGCAATACTATCCTAAAGAGACTCGAAGGTTCCACCAAGGATAGAACCGCATATTGATACACTTTTGCAAGGTGGATATCATTACATCAACATTACATAATAGATGGGGATACATACAAAAGGCATACAATGCCACACGAATACAACATCATCTTACATAAGAGCACCACCCGACTACTGATGAAACACCAACAGAAACTCAAACGACATCCACCCTGCTAGCCCAGGCTGCCGACCTGGAACCTATCCCCTGATTGAAGAAGAAGTAGAAGAAGAACTCCAAAACAAGTAATATCGCTCTCGCGTCAAGATCATCGCATAACCTATACCTGCAACTGTTGTTGTAGTAATCTGTGAGCCATGAGGACTCAGCAATCCCATTACCATGGGTATCAAGACTAGCAAAGCTTAATAGGTATGGAAATGATAAGTGATGAGGTTGCAGCAGCGACTAAGCATATATGGTGGCTACCATACGCAAATAAGAGCGAGAAGAGAAGCAAAGGAACGGTCGAGAAGCTAGAAGTGATCAAGAAGTGATCTTGAAACTACTTACATTCATACATAACCCAAAACCGTGTTCACTTCCCGGACTCTGCCGAAAAGAGACCATCAAGGCTACACACACGGTTGATGCGTTTTAATTAAGTCAAGTGTCAAGTTCTCTACAACCGAACATTAACAAATTCCCATCTGCCACATAACCGTGGGCATGGCTCTCGAAAGTTTATACCCTGCAGGGGTGTCCCAACTTAGCCCATCACAAGCTCTCACGGTCAACGAAGGACATTCCTTCTCCCAGGAAGACCCTATCAGTCTCGGAATCCTGGTTTACAAGACATTTCGACAATGGTAAAACAAAACCAGCAAAGCCGCACGATGTGCCGACAATCCCGATAGGAGCTGCACATATCTCGTTCTCAGGGCAACACCGGATGAGACTAGCTACGAGTAAAACCAGCCCTCAAGTTTCCCCGAGGTGGCCCCGCAGGCAGCTCGGTTCGGACCAGCACTTAGAGAAGCACTGGCCCGGGGGGGGCTAAAATAAAGATGACCCTCGGGAGTGGGACTCCCAAGGGAAAAGTATAGGTGGTGGTGAGGCAAATGGTAAAACCAAGGTTGGGCCTTGCTGGAGGAGTTTTATTCAAAGAGAACTGTCAAGGGGGTCCCATAAATCACCCAACCGCGTAAGGAACGCAAAATCAAGGAACATAACACCGGTATGACGGAAACTAGGGCGGCAAGAATGGAACAAAACACCAGGCATAAGGCCGAGCCTTCCACCCTTTACCAAGTATGTAGATGCATTAATTAAATAAGAGATATTGTGATATCCCAACATAATCCTATCCACCATGGAGCAATCTTCAACTTCACCTGCAACTAACAATGCTATAATAGGGGCTGAGCAAAAGCGGTAACATAGCCAAGCAACGGTTTGCTAGGAAGGGTGAAAAAGGTTAGAGGCTGACATGGCAATCTGGGGAGGCTTGAAGAACAAGTGATAGGAAGCACAGCATAGCGATAGAACGAAGCAACTAGCATAGCAATGATAGTAATAAGATCCAAGGTGACGGTCATCTTGCCTGAAGTCCTGCAAGGAAGAAGAACGAGTCCATGAAGAAGATGAAGCCACGAAGACGAACCAAGCGTAGACGAACGAATCCTCACGATCGCAACGAAACGAGGACTATCGAGAAGAAGCACACAACATGGTAAAGACACCAGACATATACATGACATGATGCTTAACCAAGTATGATGCAAGACAAGACTACATGAAGCTACTCATGGCAAGAGATGATGCATACAAGAACAACACATCAAAGCAAGGTTAAATGAGGCCGGAAACAACATATAACAATTCTGGTAAGTCCTCATATGCAAATTTTAGAAATTGGTCTGGAACTGAATAAACCTTATGTTCAAGTTGTTAAATAGCAAGTTAAGATGCACCAAGATGATCTACACGGTGTTCTAGTCAAGTTACATATAAAGTTCATTTAATTCAGAGCTACGGCCTAGAAGATATGAGCAAAACAAGTTAAACATGGCATTGATGCAAAATGCATCCAAACATCAAGCAACACTCTCAAAACATGGATGCAACATGATAATATGAAACTTCATGCAAAATCAAGCAAGTTTCATATAGAGCACACTCAAAACGGAGCAACGGTTCAACACATACACATGAAACAAGTTTAAAAGACAAGCTGTCCAAAACAGCAACTAGGCATCTAGCAAGCATCAAAACAATATGCTACAACACCTCAACATAAGAACAAAAGACATGGTCATGAATCACAGGTAAAGCATGACAAAACATGAACACTGAGCTATCTCCAGAATACACGATAACATGCTCAAAAGGTCATGGCACGATTGCAAATAATAACAGTTTCAGTCTTAGCAGAAATAACATCAAGTTGCAATGTTTAGAGCTATCAAACAACCTGTTATAGGAACTTAACATGGCAAACAAAGGCATGGAATGCTAATACTAAAGACAAAACACAAAACTCCCTTACTAAACTTATTCCAAAGATCAACAGAAAAGATGGTAGCATTCATGCAAACATGGCAAATGATATGACAGATTCAGACATGGCAGGAACAACAATAAGTAGGCATCTTGGTGAGCTTGCACCACTCAACACAGAGCAAAACATGGCATGACAAGCTGACCAAAGGTAAGATGACATTATTATGAAGCTAAACATGGCAATAGCATGGTCATAGGGCGCATGGATCACTAGTAAAACACATGGCAAAACTGAACTTAATGTTAACAGGCTGACATCAACATTATTTAGCAATTTGAGAGCAAGATTACGACAAGCTATAGCAGGCTATAAATGCAAACAGGGGCATTGTTGGTTAGAGCATTACATGTATAACAAAACATCTTCAGTTAACACCTCCAGATTATGCATAGAATGACTTGTAGCAGCCGGTTTACATAGCATCATGATATAGCAGATTCAGCCTAGCAAAACAGCAACAGCAAGTACCCTACTTCACGAGCTCGATGCACTCACTATAAGACTCACAAAAATACATAGATTGCACCACTATAAATATGGTATGATGTATCTCAAAACTCATGTAGACATCAAGCTCAAAGGATGCACACACAAAATGCAATGAAAAAGACAAATCACCAAGTTCTGTTAACATACACCAGATTAACATCATATAGCACTCTTGCAACAATGATAAAGGCATCAAGATGGACTCAAACAAGCATGGCGCAATGGAATGAAATGAAGAGCATCTCACAGTGAACATTTTGATATATCATATGCAAAAATCGGAGCAGCACACAATAAGTTATGGCATGATGAACATAGCACCAGAATGCAAATATTTTGGGGACTTGGTGGAATTTCGGGGTCAACCAGCTGGATCTGGATCTTCCGCACGGATTTCAAGGCACGGCGGATCTCGTCGGAGAGCACGCCGGAGAGGAGGGAGATGGCCGGATCCAGGCGGATCCGGGTCGGATCTCGCCGGATCAGGCCGGATCCAGGCGTGGGGCGGCGCAGGGAGGCGGTGGCCGGCGAGCAGGGCGAGGGGCGGCCGGCCGGAGGCAGAGCAGGCGTAGCCGGAGCTCGGGGACCCGGCGGCAGCGGAGCTGGGCGACCCGGCGGCGGGGACGAACGGGAGGCACGGCGGCGCGAGGTGCACGGCGGCGGCGCGTAATCCGACGCAGGAGGGACGGCGCGCGGAGGCGCTAGCGGAGGAGTCCCGGCAGTGGAGCTCGGGGTCGCCGGCGGCAAGGAACGACGGAGGTGGCGCGGCGCTCCTCGGCGGCGGGGCGAAGTGGATGGCGGCAGCGGGCGCGGGCGCGGGGGAGCGGGATCGGGCCCGGGGCGGGCCGGCCTCGGGCCTCGGCGGGCCTGCGGTGGTGGGGACGGTGCGGGGCGACGTGGCGGGCTCCCGTTGGCTGGGGCGGCGGTTGCGGACGTGTCTGGCGCGGAGGCGGACATGTCCGGCAGCGGGGAGGAGTTAGGCTAGGGTTTCATCCGGGAAATGGAGAGGGAGGCACTTATAGATAGGTAGAGGGAGCTAGGAGACTCCAAACAGGGAGCGGTTTTCACCCACACGATCGTGATCGAATGACCAAGAGCATGGAGGGGGTTTGGATGGGCTCATGGGCTGTGGTGAATATAGAGGGGTTTCGGGCTACGCGGTTAACCGTTGGGGCGTCAAACGACCTCCAAATGGAATGAAATTTGACGGGCGGTCTGTCGGTGCTATACCAAGGCCACTCGGCAAATCTCGGCCCATTCCGAGAATGTTTTTATCCCGCTCACAAAACAAGGTCTGAGAGGGGCCACGGGGCATGTGTGAGAGTTCTGGACTCTGAACGGACAATGGAGAGAACAAGGGGAACCCGAATGGATGCAAGTTTTGAAAAACATGCAGATGAAATGCAGATGATGACATGGCAAAATGCAACACGCAAGCAAATGGCATGGAAACAACGACGAATAGCTGTAAGACACTTGGCGCATCGAATCCGGGGCGGTACAACATATCCCCTAAGCCAATCATAACAACATCCTTTTCGCAGTCTATCTTAGCATTAACAGTGTTCAAGAAGGGTCTACCAAATATAATGGGACAAAAGTCATCTTGTGGGGAACCAAGAACAAGAAAATCAGCAGGATATTTAACTTCCCCACACAAGATTTCAACATCTCTAACAATCCCAATTGGTGAAATAGTATCTCTATTGGCAAGTTTAATTGTAACATCAATTTCTTCTATCTCAGCAAGTGCAATATCATGCATAATTTCTTTATACAAGGAATGAGGTATTGCACTAGCAATAGCACCCATATCACATAGGCCATGATAACGATGATCTCCTATTTTAACAGAAATTACAGGCATGCCTACAACAGGTGTATGTTTCTTAGCATCGGGTCTAGCAATTCTAGTAGTTGCATCACAGACATAAATAACATGCCCATCAATATTATCAGCTAAGAGATCTTTAACCATAGCAATACTAGGTTCAACTTTAATTTTCTCGGGCGGTGTATATTTTCTAGTATTACTCTTACGAACTATAGTTAAAGCTTTAGCATGATCCTTTATCCTAACAGGGAAAGGTGGTTTCTCAACATAAGTAGTAGGAACAATAGGATCATTATAAGTGATAGTCTTTTCTTCAACTTTAATAGGTGCTACTACTTTTACTTTAGTGGGAGGATTATATTCAAACCACTTCTCCTTAGGGAGGTCAACATGAGTAGCAAATGATTACAGAAGGAAGCTACTACTCAGAGTCAAGTCCATATTTAGTGCTAAATCCACAAAAAACCTCGGTATCCATAAAAGATTTAACACAATTAAACTTAGGTGTCATACCTGACTCCTTACCTTCGTCGAGATCCCAATCTTCAGAGTTGCATTTAATTCTTTCCAATAAATCCCATTTGAATTCAATAGTCTTCATCATAAAAGAACCAACACAAGAAGTATCGAGCATGGAGCGATTGTTGAGAGAAAGCCAAGCATAAAAATTTTGAATAATCATTTCTCTTGAGAGCTCATGATTGGGGCATGAATATATCATTGACTTAAGCCTCCCCCAAGCTTGAGCGATGCTTTCTCCTTCGCGAGGCCAAAAATTATATATATAATTACGATCACGATGGACAAGATGCATAGGATAAAACTTCTGGTGAAATTCCAATTTCAATCGGTTGTAGTTCCATGATCCAATATCATCACATAGCCTATACCATGTCAATGCCTCTCCCTTCAAACATAAAGGGAAGACCTTCTTCTTGATAACATCATCGGGCATACCTGCAAGCTTAAATAATCCACAAACTTCATCCACATAGATTAGGTGTAAATCGGGATGCAATGTTCCATCTCCTGTAAAGGGATTAGCTAGCAGTTTCTCTACCATACATGAAGGAATTTCAAAGTAAACATTTTCAGTAGGTTCAGTAGGTTGAGGAGAAACTCTTTCTTCTACTGGTTGGGGTGAAGATACCCCGAACAAGCCCCTCAAAGGATTATGTTCCATTGTAACAAGTGATAGTAAATTTCAGCACACTATATTAATTTTTCCTTACCAAGTTCCACTTACCAAAGGTGCTTCACTCCCCAGCAACGGTGCCAGAAAAGAGTCTTGATGACCCAAAAGTGTATAGGGATCTATCGTAGTCCTTTCGATAAGTAAGAGTGTCGAACCCAATGAGGAGCAGAAAGGAATGACAAGTGGTTTTCGGTAAGGTATTCTCTGCAAGCACTGAAATTGTCGGTAATAGATAGTTTTGTGATAAGGTAATTTGTAACGGGTAACAAGCAATGAAAGTAAATAAGGTGCAGCAAGGTGGCACAATCCTTTTTGTAGCAAAGGCCAAGCCTGGACAAGTTCTTATATAGAGAAAAGCGCTTCCGAGGACACATGGGAATTATCGTCAAGCTAGTTTTCATCACGCTCATATGATTAGCGTTCGTTACTTTGATAATTTGATATGTGGGTGGACCGGTTCTTGGGTACTGCCCTTTCTTGGACAAGTGTCAGTGTACTAAAGTAGGGGTACCTTAGTATCCCAAACTTGTGCACGGGCAGTCGCAGCACCCAGCGGCAAGGCTTGCCGGGCATCCGCCAAGATCCTCCGTAGCTCATATTGATGCCATTCAAGAACAAAGTGTTTTGACTGAGACAAGACTCCGGCAAGAGGAGCTTGCCGGGAAGGACAAGGCCCCGGCAAGAGGAGCTTGCCGGGAAGGCCAACCAAGGCATTACAAGAAACTTGCCGCGGCACGCCGCGCGTCCCGGCAAGACCCGGCGAGCGACAAGCTTTCGGGTGCGACAAGACAACGACCGCGGCAAGGCGCTTGCCGCGGCGAAGCCACCTCTCTGCACCCACGCTCCAGCGCATCCGACGATGTGTCGCCCCAAGATCGTTCCTGGCGCACATGGCGGACGGCTGCGCAGCCAAGCGGTGTGAGGTGGCAAGTGGAGATGACGAGAAGGCCATCATGGCAAGCGGTGGCGCCCCAAACAGTCGTTTTCTGCACTGTTTGGGCGACCGGACGGGCATTAAATGCCCTTGTCCCCTGCCGTCAGAGTTAGGTAGGGTGCACTGTAGATAGCAGTTGTACCAACCCCTCTTTTTACATTTGTACCCCTCTCTGCGTTGCCACCTGTCGGTGACCCCTTTAGCCTATAAAAGGAGGCCCATGCGCAACGTAGAGGGGGTTCGACTCATTCGAAACTACAGAACGCTCACTCCCTCGAGCAAGAACACAATACAAACACAAAGCAGCAGTAGGAGTTTTATCTCTCCGGAGAGCTCCGAAGCTGGGTAAAATCCCTCGTGTGCTTCGCCTCGATCTGCTCTTCGTGCGCCCTCCGCTCCCTGCCGGACCGAAAAGTGGCCCTGCCCCATAGGTGCTCGTTTCCCCACGACATCTTTGGCGCGCCAGGTAGGGGGCGTCGAGGTTGTGCGAAACTGATCCGGTGTTCGCGCGCGCTACATCATCATCTTCATCGATAGCCACCGAAGAAGAAGGCTTCGGAGGTGGCTGGTCCGTCCGCGTCGATTCCACCGCCACCGGAGCAAACGGGCGGTGGGGTAGACGCCGGCGGAGGAAATGGCACCGACGAAGGAGTTCACGATGCTGCCAAGTCCAAGGACAAGGCTGCACAGACTTCAGCGTCCGTACATGCACCGCGCCCCTCTCAGGAGGCGCGGGACCGACAACGTCATGGTACGCGCAATACCATACATTCGTTGGGTCAAGGCCAAGCTGGTGGATCTCGGGACGCTCATGATCAGCATGCACGTCAACATGCTGGCACGAGCGCGGCACGGTCGCCCGGACGAGATGCTGCTCCTTCTAACACTGTTAGAAGTGCGAGCATATCTCGCTCCTCACGCCGTTCGCCGCCGCCACCCAAGACTCCAGAAGAAGCATTGGCCCGAGCCCAACTGCTTCTAGATTACCCTCCAGCGCCTGACAAGATTGACGACTGGATGGCCACCATTCAGAGCCTCATCGGCTTCGCCAACGGCGACACTCCCCGGCAACTGACTACATCGAAGCCGCGGCAAGACGTCCAAGTGCAAGCCGATGGTGACAAGACTGGTGGGGGCGCGACGACCGTGCACTCCCCGCCCCGAAGGCAAAGATCGCCGACTCGCCGGGTCAACCTCGACACCGACTCCACGGCGTCATCAGATCCGCGGGCTCGTCGTGATCAGCGTCAAGTTCTCCAGGAACGACAACACGAAGACGCTCGCACCCGCATCGAGCGTCGGAGAGAAGCACGGCGTCAATCAGACCAGCGCGCTGGGCCCATTGTCGACATGCATGCGCCAGGGGAACCAGGCGACTTGCCGTATGCGGCAGGTTGTCCTGCGTTTACCCGTGAGCTGCGGCAAGTCCAGTGGCCCAGTACCAAGAACTTCAAGCCAGACGTACCCGAGAAGTACGACGGCAGGATACATCCGTCGGAGTTCCTCAGCGTCTACACCATCATGGTGCAGGCTGCCGGGGGGCGCGACGAGAAGATCCTCGCCAACTACTTCCCGTTGGTGCTCAAGCCCAACGTCAGATCTTGGCTCATGCACTTGCCGGACAACTCCATTTCCTCATGGGCAGATCTGTGCCATCAGTTTGTCGGCGCCTTCACAGGCGGCCACAAGCCCCATGGCCAGGAGAGCGATCTACATCTGCTCGCCCAGAAGGAAGGAGAACCCCTGCACAAGTACATTCAAAGATTCAGCCAGGTGCAGCGCAACATCCCAGACGTCCACCCTGCCGCGGTTATTAGCGCGTTCCATAAGAATGTGCGTAATCGCAGGATGAGGGAGGAGATGGCGATGTGCAAAATCAGAGATGTCAGCGAGCTATATGCTCTGGCCGACAAGTGTGCACGTGCTGAAGAGGGGAGGAAACTCCCCAGAGAGAACGCAGGAGCAGAAGGATCTGACAGTGAGGATGCCGCCCCGGCAAAGAAGAACCGGAGGCGAAATAACAGAAAGAGGAAAGCCAAGGATGTGCTAGTTGTTGAGCAGTCCGGCAACGGAGGTGGCGCGGAGAAGGCCAAAACTGGTGACTCCGGGGAGGCTGTGGTGGCCGCCGACAAGCAGGACGGCTCCGGCAAGCAGTACTACAAGATCCACCGCACCAAGAGCCATGATCTCCAGACTTGCAAGAAGGTTGAGCAGCTTGTTGAGCTATAGAAAGCTGAATACGAGCGCCGCGACAAAGAGAAGGCCCAAGAAGGTGGTGGAGGATCCGGCAAGAAGCGTCCCGCCCGGGGAGGGCGCCGCGGCAAGGCTAAGCAGCGGCAAGGAGACAGGCCTCCCCGCGGCCGCGACAAGGATGAAGACGAAGACGAAGATGAAGAGATGGATGAGGATGAGGCCGACGAGCAGGAGTTTCAGAAGGCAACAGAGGTTTTGTGCGTCGACGGCGGTGCTTCTCTGCATACTTCGCACCGCCAGCTCAAACAGTGGGTGCGGGAAGTAAATGCAGCAGAACCGTCGGTTGAGTCGCGCAAGCCTCTGAAGTGGTCCAGCACGCCCATCATCTTTGATGTTGAGGATCACCCTGATCGCATAACTGCGGTCGGGTGCTTGCCGATATTGGTTTCCCCAACTATCCGCAACCTCAAGGTCACAAAGATGCTGGTTGACGGCAGGGCCGGTTTGAATCTGATCTCCTCCGCAGTGCTCAAGAAGCTCCAGATCCCCGACAGCGAGCTAGAAGAGACTGGTACCTTTCAAGGAATTAACCCAGGAAGAAGCAAGCCGAAGGGGAAGATCACACTGCCAGTGACATTTGGCAGCGAGCTGAACTTCAGGACAGAGAAGGTCACCTTTGACGTTGCTGATTTCCCATTGCCCTACAATGGGATACTTGGCCGTCCAGTGCTCGCCAAGTTCATGGCAGCCTCTCATTATGCTTACAACGTGCTCAAGATGCCCGGTCCGATAAGTGTCATTTATGTCCCTGGCGACAAGAAAGATGCCCTTATCTGTACCGACAAGATCTACCGGGAAGCAGCAGGCGCAGCAGATCGCAAGACACTTGCCGCTGAAGCTCCCGGGGGGAAGAAGAAGACCAAGTCCGGCAAGAGCAGCTCTGATGCCCACTCCGGCAAGCGCACCTCTTCGGAGTGCTGCGCTACCGTCGAGGACGCACCATCGAGCTCCACCGGCAAGTGCAAGAAGGCAAAGACAGCTTCACCAGAGACAAAGAAAGTGGCCGCCAAGGAGGACGGCACTGGTGGTACCTTCACCATCAGTTCCATGCTTGATCCTAAATAGGAAAGCGCGCTCGTTGCTTTCCTGCGGGCGAATGTCGATGTGTTTGCATGGCAACCGTCTGACATCCCCGGTGTTCCCAGGAAAGTAATTGAGCACCACCTTGCCATCTGTCCTCACGCGTGGCCCGTCAAGCAGAGAGTAAGGAAACAAGCAGTGGAGCGACAAGAGTTCATTGTTGAAGAGATCAAGAAGTTGGAAACAGCAGGCCTGGTCAGAGGAGTGCTCCATCCAACGTGGCTAGCCAATCCTATAGTCGTGCGCAAAGCGAATGGGAAATGGAGGCTCTGTATTGACTTCACTGATGTTAATAAAGCTTGTCCCAAGGATCCATTTCCCTTGCCGCGCATAGACCAGATTGTTGACTCCACGGCAGGATGTGATTTTCTTTCATTTCTTGATGCATACTCAGGATATCATCAGATCTTCATGGCAGAAGAGGATGAAGAGAAAACCGCATTCATTATTCCATGTGGCACGTACTGTTTTGTACGGATGCCTTTCGGATTGAAGAATGCTGGTTCAACATTTGCAAGAGTAGTCAGTCATGCTTTTGAGCCACAGTTGCACAGAAATGTAGAAGCTTACATGGATGACATAGTGGTCAAGAGCAAGGACAAAGAAACTTTGATCCAAGACTTGGACGAGATCTTTGCAAATCTGCGCAAGGTCAATCTCAAGTTGAACCCCGACAAGATTAAGGCCATTGAGCAGATCGAAGCACCGAAGCGCGTCAAGGATGTGCGAAGGCTTGCCGGCTGCGTTGCTGCTCTCAGTAGGTTCATCTCTAAGTCTGCTGAGCGCGCCCTTCCATTTTTCAAAATTTTGAAAAAGGCAGGTCCAATGAAATGGACTCCTGAAGCGGAGGCTGCGCTGCAAGACTTGAAGAGATATCTGTCCTCCACTCCAATATTTGTCGCACCTAAGCCACAAGAGAAGTTGCTGCTATATCTAGCAGTAACCAATCAAGTGGTTAGTGCTGCGTTAGTGGCGGAGAGGGAGGCAGATGATGAGCCAGCAGCCGCAGCAAGCACATCCAGTGACAAGCAGGGGGCTCCCCCGACAAGCTCTGGTCCCGACAAGGGTGGATCAGTACAGCAGCAAGAGGAGAAGCAAAAGAAGATGGTGTAGCCCCCAGTTTACTTTGTCAGTTCCCTTCTGCAGGGGGCTAGATCAAGGTACTCTGGTGTGCAGAAATTGCTTTTCGGCCTTCTCGTGGCCTCGAGGAAGTTGCGCCATTACTTTCAAGCACATGAGATCACAGTTGTCACTCGCTTTCCGTTGAAGAGGATACTGCAGAATCCAGAAGCAACAGGCAGAATTGTCGAGTGGGCACTAGAATTGTCAAGCTTTGGCCTCAAGTTTGAGAGTACCTCAACTATCCAGAGCCGAGCATTGGCAGAATTCATAGCAGAATGGACGCCAACACCTGATGAAGAAACTCCAGAGACAAGCATCCCCGTCAAGGAGGCAAGCAAGGAATGGATCATGTACTTTGATGGTGCCTTCTCGCTACAATGCGCCGGTGCGGGCGTACTACTTTTCGCACCCACCGGAGAGCACCTCAAGTACGTGGTCCAGATGCACTTTCCCAAGGAGCAAGCGACAAACAATACTGTAGAGTATGAGGGCTTGCTTGCCGGACTTAGAATTGCGGCAGACCTTGGGATCAAGAAGCTCATTGTCAGGGGTGACTCGCAGCTTGTTGTCCGCCAAGTGAACAAAGATTATCAGAGTCCATTGATGGAAGCCTACATTGATGAAGTGAGGAAGTTGGAAGAGCATTTTGACGGCCTGCAGATGGAACATGTTCCAAGAGCTCAGAACGACATTGCAGATGGCCTGTCAAAATGCGCCGCACTCAAGTTGCCTGTGGAACCAGGGATCTTTGTGCTCAAGTTGACTCAACCATCTGTAACACCATCAACTGGACAGAGCAAGAAGAGGAAGTTGATTTCTGGTGACTACTTTCCGGCTGAGCTCCCCGAAGCCGCCGCCAAGAAGGTCCCCAAGATCAACACAAAGAGTGCTGAGGAGCAGTCTGCTCCGACAAGCCCTAGGGTTTGTTTTGTTGAAGCAGACACTCCCGACAAGTTTTGCTCCAGCAAGCTTGCCGGGGAACATCAAGCTCCGGCTGAATCGCAGATTCTTGCCGTGGAAGCAGATGTTCCCGCAGCAGCATTTGCGCCTTTAGTCCTTGTCGTCGAGCCACAAGCTCCGGCATGGGCACAGCCGATCATCTGTTTCCTTCAAACAGGAGAACTTCCCAAAGAGCAAGAAGAAGCGGAAAGAGTAGCCCGGCAATCAAGTATGTACCAGTTTGTCGATGACATACTGTATAGAAGAAGATTCAACGGCGTGAAATTGAAGTGCATTTCTCGGGAAGAAGGACAGAAGCTGTTGGCGGAGATACATGGAGGCATATGAGGTCACCACATTGGCGCGAGAGCACTTGCCGGCAAAGCCTTCCGGCAAGGTTTCTTTTGGCCAACAGCCCTCCAGGATGCAACTGCACAAGTAACCAAGTGTGAAGCGTGCCAGTTCCACTCCAAACAGATACATCAACCAGCTCAAGCTCTCCAAACAATCCCTTTATCCTGGCCATTTTCGGTCTGGGGGCTCGACATCCTCGGCCCCTTTCCCCGAGCTGTCGGGGGCTTCGAGTACTTGTACGTGGCGATCGACAAGTTCACGAAGTGGCCGGAGGTGGAAGCAGTGAGGAAGGTGACAGCATAGTCAGCAGTCAAGTTCTTCAGGTCAATTGTTTGTCGTTTCGGAGTCCCTAACAGGATCATCACCGACAATGGCACACAATTCACGAGCCGCACCTTCATACAGTACGTCCAAGATCTTGGCGCTAAGGTCTGTTTCGCTTCTGTTGCTCACCCGAGAAGCAACGGTCATGCGGAAAGGGCAAACGCTGAAGTGCTGCGCGGGCTCAAGACCAGAACTTTTGACAGGCTGCACAAGTGCGGAAGAAATTGGATCAAGGAGCTGCCAGTGGTTCTTTGGTCAATCAGGACGACACCAAATCGAGCCACTTGCCAGACACCTTTCGCTCTAGTCTATGGAGCAGAGGCAGTTCTCCCCACGGAATTCATATACGGATCACCTCGAGTGCTCGCTTATGATGAGCTTGAGCAAGAGCAGCTGCGGCAAGATGACGCGCTGCTCCTTGAGGAAGATCGTCTTCAGGCTGCTGTACGAGCTGCTCGATATCAGCAAGCTTTGCGCCGCTACCATAGCCGCAAAATCAATGCTAGAAGTCTCGAGGAAGGCGACCTTGTTCTTCGGCGTGTTCAATCCGCCAAGAATTCCAACAAGTTGACGCCGAAGTGGGAAGGCCCTTATCGGGTAAAATGAGTCACTAGGCCTGGCGCTGTCCGCCTTGAGACCGAAGATGGCTTTCCGGTGAGCAACTCCTGGAACATAGAGCATCTTCGTAAGTTTTACCCCTAAGGCGCGGTTGCCGGAACCTGCTGTTCTGACAACCACCTTTTGTACAAGCCTTGCCGCTGTTGCATGTAACCCTTTGTGCAAAGCCGGGCGCAGATCCCGTGCATAAATAAAGCTCATGTGCTTCGCGCAACTTGTCAAATTTCATGCCTTTTTTCTTTCTTAGCATGTATTATCTGACATCCTGTGCAGCACTTGCCCCCGGTAAGCAATAACGAGCCTTGAGGCTCCATATCTTTATTTTCTCTTCTTTATTTTCCTCAAAAGGAAGGTTCCTTCGCCCACAAGTTCACCGGGGGGGAGGAGAAGATAATGATGTGGACCAGGCGTCATTCAAAAAGTATAAGCCTTGCCGGGACACGGACGACAGAGAAAGCTAAGTTGCCAAAATTTGAGCACAATCAGTTTTAAAATTTCTTAAGTTATCTTCCTTGAACGACCTTGTTTTGTATGGAAAACCTGTGCGCGGAGGAACCAACTCGTAGCTAGTTGCGCCCTTACTTTGTTTTGAGTCCGCTCAACAACTTAAGTGTGCTGCAACTAGTTGCGGCAAGGTTTCTTGCCGGAGTCGACACCGCCAGCAGGCTGCTGATGTTCCGCACTCAGCGCTCGCGGCAAGGGTGCCTGTGCCGGCAAGTTCCCTAAAAGCGTAGGGTAAAGGCATACAAAGGAAGGAATCAAGTACAGGAAATAACATAAGCAAATACTGCCCAAGATAAAGTTATATTACAAAAGAAACTTGTCGTGGAACTGACTAAATTGTTCTTATAACATAAATGGCAGCGGCAAGGAAAGGATAGAAAGAGCAGCTTAATCCATGCGCTCGCCGTCGATCCTCCTGACTTCATTCACCTTGTCCACAATGGGTGCGACAAGGGCTTTGAGCTCTGCAAGATCAGCACCCGTCGGCAGCTTCTTGAGAACGTTGGTGAGGTTGAGGTTCGGATTGCGGAAGAGCACCTTCACCAACGCCTTCTCCAAGACTCTGGCACAGATGGCGCGCGACTCGTCAGCCAGCTGCTTCGGGATCCTTTCCCGGAGTTGCTGGAGAGCCGTCACCACGCCCTTGAAGAACGGAGTAAGCTTGGCGCTAGGCTGGAGGTTCTCGTCGGAGGAGTACCCGAAGCCCGCCAAGTCTAGTTGCGCCAGCTCCTCGTCGATGGTTGCAGCGATGTTGACGAGGCCCTCCGTCCAGAGCTCCACCGTAGCCCTGAAGGTGTTTTGAGTCTCGGCGGCCCTCGTCAGCAGCTCCTCGTTGCCCTTGATCTCTTTCTTCAAGTCATCCTCGCGCTTCTTGGCGCCGTCCAGCGTCTCAGTCAGCGTGACCAGCTTCAGCTCCAGATCAGCATTTGAGTCCTTGACGGCGTTCAGTTCCTTGACCTTATCGGCGAGTTGAACTTGCAGATCGCCATGAGCGAGGGCATCCTTCTCGCGTTCGCGCTGGAGTGCAGCAAGCTCCTCATCCTTCCCTTTCAAATCAGCCTCCAGCTGCGTCATCTTCATTTCCAACTCCTTCTTAGCGGCCTCGGCAGCCGCGGCAGCATCCTTTGCTTCCTTGAGCGCCCCGCCAAGTGATTTCTCGCGTGCGGCGAGCTCCTCCTCGTGGCTGTCCAGATTGACTTTCCGCTGTGTTAGTTCACCTTCTCGGGTGGATAGCTCTTCAGCGGCAAGCCTCTGTTGCTCCTCGGCTTCTGCCTTCTCGAGGAGGAAGGCCTTCCGCACCTCGACAAGCTGTGCCCTCTCCTCCGCAATGGACTGGAGGGCCTCTTGGTTGCGGCTCTGGAGCTCCTCCGCATGCTTCTCTATATCGACTCCCGCCTGCGCGACAAGCGCTTCCCGGGATTCCAACTTCGCTTGTCGGGCACGGTAGAGTGACACCAACTTCCGGAGCAGCTGCTCCTCTTCAGAATCGCCGCTGCTGCTGCTTGGCGTGTCAACCACCGCCAACCCAGCCGAGGCAAGTACTTCTCCGTCAAAAGTCTCTCCCTCGACCGGCGCCCTGAAGCTTGACGCCCAGGGGAGCCTGATGAAGATACCTTCGCCGGCCTTCAAGTAGGCGCCGGGCTGGGGCTCTTCGGGGCCTGGCACTGCATCAGCGGCGGAGGGGTCGGCGGTCGGCATAGCGCCTTGCACTCCTGCGGCCCTCAGGTCGTCAGTACGGTCGCCGGACCCCTCGCCAGCTCCAGCGCCAGCAGCCTTGGCGGCCTCTTCTTCGGCGGGGTCATCAGCACCGGCCTCCTCTTCAGTAGCAGCGGCATCGCCAGTATCGCCGCGCAAGTTCTCCTCTCCGGTAGCCTCAGTCTCCATTGGCTGCGCGGAGGGAGGATTTGAAGACAGGAAAAGAGGAAGGAAAAGTCAAGCAAATATCCAAAAAGAAGACCAGAAGAAGAAGAACCCAAGGGAAAATTTCCGACAAGGAGGGTTACCTGTGCTGGGCTCTGTGACCATGGGTTCCACCACTGAAGGCTCGTTGGTCCCGTCCCTTGCCGAGGAACCCAGCCAAGAAGAAAACCGGCGAGGCCACTGATCCGCCCGAAGATATTGAGGAATCGGATCAAGAGGTAGAACTTGACTCCCTTGGCTTATTTTTCGTATACCTTATTGACAATGATTATTATCAGGATGATGCGGAAGCCAGTCGTGCAGATCATGTAGAGGTAATCTCCCTTTCCTCCAATTCAGATCATGTGCCAGTTCAAAAACTTTGCCGTGCAGTTCGAAAAGTAAAATACTCTCACCCTCTTGCTCATTTGGATCCACAATTTTCTTTGAAGACACAGCAACATGAAGGTCGTCGCACAACCTGGCACAGTGGCCAACAAGTCACTTCCTCTGGTTTACCAGACACTCCACCCCGGAAACGTCGTCTAGAGGTCTCTTCCTCTTTTGCAAAACCTTGTCCCTTGGCGGGTTGCTTCGGATACCCACTTAATCCGTCTGATTCAAATTATCAGGTGACTTCTAATTCTTCATCTGGCGACTCATCAACCACGCAATTGCCTCCCCTCAAGACCGTCGCTGGGTAAGTATACTGCCCTTCAGCTTTTTCCTTCATGCATCGGTTTACCATACTAATCTTCATTTTGATATTGTAGTGCCAAGGCCTGACTGAGCAAGAAAGCCAAGACCAGTGGCCCCACTGATGAAGTTTAACCGGAGAAGACCCCACAAGATGCTGGTAGAGACACTGACGTTGTCATGGATGACTCTGCCCCACAAGATCTAGCCACTGATGCTAATCCGCCGGAGGCTGACCCGGCTACGCATGTTGATCCATCAAGCCCGCATGCTACGCCTCCAAGTCCAGCTGCTGATCCGTCGAGCCCAGCTGCTAATCTGCCGAGCCCAGCCAGGGATATTGTCAATCTGCCGAGCCTGTCAAAAGGTGGCGATGATGATGTTATTATCACCGGTACTGCTCACACCGCCCCAGGCAATCTGGTTGCCTTATCAAAGCACACTTCTAAGGAAGAATTTGTTGCTATGGGCAAGGGGAAAGCAAAGACAGATTTATCCAGCTATGTCAACTTTTCTGCCGAAGAGCTTCATTCTGGTTTCTTACATCGCCTCTACACAAGCCGAGACTATGAAGCCGGTTTGGTGAACGTGATGAAGGAGCGCTATCAGGTAACTCTCCACACACTTTAATCTTGCTTTGTTTTGTATATCTCCATTGTAGCCCCCAAGGGTCGGTTTGTCTCTTGAAGACAAACCGGAACTTGTAAATAAAGTGTTTCAAATGAGTAGCCCCCTAGGGCCGGTTTAACCTTATCAAGGTGAACCGGGACTTCATGATCCAATATTCAGTTTGCCAACTCCTTCGTCTTTGTACTTTTGGATCAAATATGCATTAGCCCCTAAGTGCCAAGATTCATACTTGTATTGAGCCTTGGGACTTTTAAATAAGAAGTAGGAGAAAAGCATTCCGCATTAGCCCCCAAGTGCCAAGTGTATAACTGGTTATATGCTTGGGACTTTGAGAAAAATATCATCATCATCTAATCTTTGCAGGCCAATATAAACAACAAAGACTCCAAAATTGCCGATCTTCAAGAGAATATCAAATCCCAGCAATCAGAGACTTCCCAGGCCAAGGGTGAGCTTAAAACCACTTTGCACTACAAAAAAATATACTTCCATGATGATACGTGTTTGTCACAGTAGGTCGTGTTTTTTGTCATGCATGTACATCCATGACAAATTTATGACAAAATCAAGATAGTCATACATGTGCTGTCGTAGAAGTGTTCCATGACATTACCAAAATTATCATCACGGAAGTGTCCACTTCCATGACGATAAATCGTGCGTCACAGAACTGCTTTCGTCAAGGGTGACCAACACGTGGCATGCACCGTAACAGAACGCCGTTAAGCTATCGGCTCGGGTTTTGGATCCTATAACCCGTTAACACCCCCGACCAATGGGGATTTTCCACGTGTAAAATCATCATTGGCTGGAGGAAACACGTGTCGGCTCACCGTTGGGACAGATGTCTCCGCTCATTAGACCGAAGGCGCCTATGATACGGCAACACGTGGCACGGCCCAACAAAGGCCCATTCCTATGAAAAGGCCGGCCCGTTTGACTTGGTCAAAAGGTGGCGGGCCGGCCCACGGAAAGCCTATTAACAGCCTGTTCGCATATAGCCCATTTACAGCCCGCTAACCCAGGGCCCATTACGCCCTAGCCGAATTAGGCCCAGTAGCGTCATCTGGGCCATCCAATATGATTCAGCCCGTTTTAACTTCCGGCCCGTGTGTGGCCCATGACTTCTTTTGGCCCATATGAGGACCTTTGTAACTCTTGGCCCATTAACGACCTGTGGTGAAACTGGCCCGTAATAACAGTGTATCACTTTATACCCATTAACGGCCTGTTATTCCATTGGGCTGTTTCCAGCCCAAGTTATCTTTCGGCCTTCTCAGGGCCCATTCATTCTTGGGCTCATTTGCAGCATTCGGTTACATACGGCCTGTTACTGTCATTTTCTGCTTGTGGGCCAAATTCAACCCGTCACTACAGTCGGCCCGTTTGCGGACCGTTAATACGTTGGGCCGTTTTCATGTCAAAAAAAACCCGTTGGGCTGTTTTCATAGAGTTATCAAATACGGCCTATTAACGGCCCGTTATGGTCCACGAATAGTACGGCCCATGATTGGCGAAATGATGATACGCCCCGTAGAAGGCCCATGGATCCTATGGCCTGTATGAGGCCCATGGATAGTACGGCCTGTAGAAGGCCCATGGACCCTACGGCCCGTAGAAGGCCCATTGATCCCTAAGGCCCATATAGAAGGCCGATGGATCCTACGGCCCGTATAGAAGGCCAATGGTCCTACGGCCGAACGAAGGCCCATGGATCATACGGCCTGCAGGAGGCCCATGGTTACAACAGTCCGTGTGTTTCCATGATTATTTTGGCCTAGTTACCAAAAATAGGCTACTGTGGCCACTAGAAAAACACAAAAAAAGAACTGCAGTGACTACAAGCAAACAACTAAACAAGACAATAAGGAAATAAATAAGCAAGCAATTAAGGCTAGCCTATTGCCACTATTACACATATTACATCCACTGGGCATCAAAGTTCGCCACCACTGCAAATATAGGGAACAACGCAGCATATTACATACACTTGGCCGTCAAAATTGGCCACCAGTGCAAATAAACGCGGCAGCAAAACAAGAGCATAACTGAAACAACTTCAGAAGAGCTCAAGAAACGTTATCCTGGGTATCCACCATGCTGGCAATAAGCTTAGCAAGCTGATTAGCTTTGTCCTGTTTGGCGCTAAAATCCTCCAACGCTTGCTGTTGCACCAGAAAGTATGCATCTGAATGCTCCAGGGACTTCCGCAGTCCTTCCGCTTCTTGTCGCAGCATAGCTGATCGATGTCTTTCAGCTTGTAGTTGAGACTCAAGAAACCGAACTAATTCAGACAGTGAGTTTGAATAGCTTATGCAAGCGGTAGTGGCCAGTAACTCGAACACTAAACCAAGACAGGACTTTGGGGTTGTCTCGTTGTCTTCTAGATAGTCTTCCATAGCTGTTTTATTAGCTTTGTTGGAGACCAACAAGGATGTGTCACTATCCTGAACCTTATCTGCATTACTTCCTTTACCACTGCTTAATAAGGCACTCTTCCCCAATATTCTGTCAGCATTCTAAAAGAAGAAACAAGCAGACACATAACAAGTTTAGCATGTACTAGTATATGAAACTCATTTCGGTGAACCAGTTCATTAGTAAGGTGGACAAGATTAAATGACCAAGTCTTCTATTGCCAAGTACTAGTACATAATAAAAGCATCAAACAAACATATATCTATGTCCTATGGTCACTTCATTGTCTTGCCAAATCAAAATAGAGACACGGTTCAAATCATATCAGTTCAAGACAAAGCAGCAGTGAAAGAATACAAAGCGTGGGAAACTACACGGCACAACAAGATTTCAGATGGGTACCACGGGTCTACATGTACAACAACACTATTGGCTCTGTTGTGATGCTAGTAATGTGCATGATATGAAAGTCAACTGTATACACAATTGAAATTGAAATCAAAAAAGCTATTGATAAGAGCAAACCTGTTAAAGAAACATGCGTGAACATACCTGCCGTGCCATTGGATTTTCAATTGGATCCTTCAATTTAAAAATAAGTTTGTATGAGTAAATACAATGATACAAGAGCAAAGCAATCATAGTTAAAAAAGGCGCGCCTAAGCGAGTGCTTAAGCGTGCCTAGGCTCTAGGCGTTGGCAAAACGCATTGCGCATAACTACGCTTAATCTGTGCATAACTGTGCATAAGCATGTGCTTTGGTCAGTAAAGTGCAAGGCGATGGAAAAACGCACAACTAACGCCTAGCGCTTTTTTGAACTATGATAGCAATGGAATCTTAAATTAGAACAGTTGTTCTTCAGGTTTAGGCACTTGTTCTACATGAACAGAGTACAGTAAGACGCAAGAATATAATACTTAAAAATAGAAAATGAGCTCATTGACCTTACCACATTCTTGGTTCGGGACCAGTGCAGAACAAGGCATTCCCAGTCATCATCCAGTAAATGTGTCTCAGGAGAACGTAAGGGAATTTGATGAGTTTCTTTGCCGGTGAAGTACGTTTTCTTCAGGTAATTCCGATACTGCCACCAAGCATTCTTGAAGATAGCAGAGGTATTAGCACAGGTTACCTCATCCTGAGTTTCCAAATCGGTCCTTCTCTATAGAGAAAAATGGGAAAATTTGCTGTATTATAACCATCATGGAGGTAGGATGTATGGGACAAAGCAAAGTAATTGTCATGAATAACATTACTTACACATAACTCCTGGACAAACACCTGCAACTGGCATTTTCATTCATCTTCAGTATAATATTTCCAAGATGGGAAGATACGCACATACGATTTAACAACATCAAATGCGATAGATGCTAAACTACGACTGGCTAGTTGTGCTTCCTCCATGGGAATAGGCGTACTAACTGGTGGAGCTGGGGTTCGCCGTGATAGTACTGGCCCTTTGGGCACTGGAGCTGTCTTACTAACTGCTCTTGTTTGGGAGCTCTGTGGTGGAGATGGTGCTGTGTCAACAGGAACTGGGTTACTATCGGCTGGGGTTGGGGTTAGATTGGGTGAAGCTGGTTCTCTGTCCATCGCAGTAGGGGTACAATCTGGGAGAGTTTGGGTTATGTGTGGTAGGGCTAGCTCTTGTGCATGTACAACCGGGGTGCTATCTCCACCAATAGGTAGCACTGTTTTATTTGAAGACCGTGTTTTTATTCTGCTAGATACTGGCATCACCCGCTCCAATTCAAATGGCTGATAAACAGGAAACATAGTTAAATGTACAGACATTGTATGAGAGATAGATGCAATAGATAGTGTGGAAAAAAGAGGGCATGAAATAGTTGACATGTATATTGTTTAACTAAAACGGATAGCATGACATAATTTCACATATATGATGTCTATCTAAACTGGATAGCATAGCATAACATAATTCAAAGATATGATGAATAACAAAACAGGATCGCATGACATAATTCACCTACATGTTATCTAAGTAATCAGGATCGCATCATTTAATTCACATATGTGATTTATATGCTAAATAGAGGGCATTCGATATGATGTCTGAACTAAGAACATGGTGTTGAATGTGTATATGATGTATAAACTATGCAATGCAAGACACCGTATGCATGATATGAGCAGTATAACCGTGCCAAGTTAGATCATACACCTCAGTAGGGGAATAGGACTGGTCATCTGTCTCTGAATCCATCTCTGAGGAGCTATCGGGACCCAACAAGAGATCTGCTTCAATAGGTAGCACTGTCTGCTCTGAAGGCCTTGTTTTCACTCCAGATTTTTCCATCTCCCACCCAAATGGCTGATTCACAGGAAGAGTAGTTTAATGTACAAACATTGTCGACAAATGGAAATGTAATGAAGAAAAGGATGGGCAAGATATCATTCAAATATATGATGCCTGGTTAAACAGGATGGCATTGCACATTTCACATATATTATGGCTGGCTAAAAGACATGAGACTGCATAATTCCCATATATGATATAGAAACTAAACAGGTGGCATTACAGAACATGTCTAAACTAAGAAGATGACATATATGATGTCAAAAGTAGGCACTGCAAGGCAACATATGCATGATATGACTAACATCATCATGCCATGGTAGAGCAAACACCTTGGGGGTAAATAGGAGTGGTCAGCGGCATCTGAATCCGCCTCAGAAGAGATATCTTCCTCTGGATCACAATCTGGAGAGGGGTGGGGAGGGTTTGCCATTGAACCCACCATGGAGCGATGTCTGCATGACATTGTATTGCCGCGCAAAACTCTTCTCTTTTTCTCTACATGTTCAGCATGACTGTGTACAATATCTGACATGCATACGAAAAAATATGGTGAGATTATGTAAGGAGAGCATGCAGAAATTTAGAGTGATGGTAACAACCAGTGGATGGATCCAAAAATAATGATAGCAGGCTAATGATTGCTTTAAATTAATAAAAAGACAGATGATGATTGCTTTACTATTTGTTTCCCACCCAAGATGAACAACATAGGCATACCCTAGGTGAACCAGATATTAGACAGACAAACTATTCACTGCTGCCTCGATATGTGCACCACAACTAATTTAGAACTCAAGTTGAACATGAATTTGGACCTGAGTTGGGAGTCCAAGAGTTGAACAGGACGATAAAGTAGCAGGTAAGTTTAAGCAATGCATAACATAAGCAAAAACAAAAGAGTGTGACCTCTCTTGTGGACCCGTGTACTCCTCATGTTCATCTGGTGAGTCGATGATGGTGATGCCGTTGGGGTGCGTGCCGGCGGCAGGGAAGGAGATCTGAGGCGGCGAAAGATGGTCAGGAGTCGTGATGTCTGGTTTGGTGGATGCTTCTGTCGATGGAGCAGCTCAGGTGAGGTGGACGACGTTGCGGCAGGAGCAGGACAAACCACACAAAGTTCCCTTCGACACGTACCTGTAACTGAAGTAATTCTGTAAGGGCTCATTTGGCTTGCATGATTCTTAAAACGCAGGGATATGAAAAACACCGGAATAGGATAGGAAAATGCACATGGTAAACAGAGCATTTCTAAACACAGGATTTCTATCAACTTGGGTGTTTGGTTTACAGGAATTGGAAGAGCAGAGGAATGCAAAGAAACATGGCCAAAATAAAGAAAAACCATATGAAAGTGTGTACAGTTAGAATGTTATTCTGGCACTAATGCACTTGGTCTTGTTTTCATGCATAGGATTTTGAAAAGTAGGTCCAGGTGGATGTTTTGCTTCATTCCTTTCAACAAAATGCATGAATAATTGAGTAGTAGAGTGCCATTGGAAAATTCCCTATTGCTATGTTTTTCCATTGAACCAAAATAGCCCTAATGGATCGACGTCAATGTATAGTAATAAGTGACGCAACAAGTGTACAACCTCTTTGCGTAGCCGTGTCGACCTCAGCATCATTGGGTTGGTCACTGAAGTAGTTGAGGCAGAGGTGGCTGTCGGAGGTGTGGAGGAAGATCTGAGGAATCTGTAGACGGCGTCCAGGGCACTGCTCTATTTCTGTCGTTGGAGCAGCTCCGGTGAGCCGTAAGACGTCAAGGCTGAAGCAGCACAAGACAGACATCGTCAATCTCAAGTGGGATTCTAATAGCATCCCCAATAGATGATGAAAAATGGATGTAAAATTAACATCACCATAAACCACCTGACTACAACAAATGAGGTAAAAACCGTTGACTCTGAACTTAACTATCGAAACTGAAATTAACTGTGGAATCTGAATGCTACTGTCGAAACTGAACGCAATGGTAGCAGAGAGGCACTTGACATGTAGTTTAGGGAGGGCCTGCAGTTCATCTTCAACCTGCACACCCCTGAGCCGCCTGCGACCACCGGCCGAACTGCCGGCCCCAGCGCCGCCTCGCCGCCCCGAAACAACTCGCCACCGCCACCCCGACCAGCCCTCTAGCCCCCCCCCCCACCCTGAACCCTAAGATAGATAGTGGGGTACCTCTCCGGTGAGCCCCCGTCGCCGCTGCAGGTGGTTCGTCCTTAACTCCGACGAGCCCCCCCACCCCCCAACCCCTGAAAATCGACTGACCCAAAAGTCAATTCATTGACTGAAGTGTGGCTTAATGGGAGCAGAGCAGCAGCACGAGCAAGGGGAGAGCAGCAGCAGCAGCTGGGCGAGCGAGCGATCGAGCAAGAGCTGGAGCAGCAGCAGAAGCGCGAGCGAGCGAGAGCCGAAGCAGCAGCAGCAGCGCGAGCGAGTGAGCGAGAGCCAGAGCAGCAGCAGCAAATCCGGATGGTATGGACGCCACCGCCGAAGGGGCCTCGCACTGGGGGAGAGCCGTCGTGGAGATGTCGCCCGCGGCGCCGGCTTCAAGGTAGCGGCTCCATGAGGGTGCGGGATGGAGCACCGTCGGCACCGGGAGGTCGAGTTAAGGAGAAGGTGCGATGCGATGAGTGTACAACCTCTTTGGTGGCGCCGAGTAGGCCTCGGCTTCGTCCGAGGAGTCGGTGAGGATGCTGCGGTTCCAGTGGAGCAGGTTAAGGCGGCGCTGTGGGGATGGAGCAGCCACGATAGACGAGGCGATCGTCGGAGCAGCTCCTTGGAGGTGGAGGACGGGGCGGCTGAACCGGCGGGACGGCGAGATGGACGACAGATCCTCATCCGGGGAGGTGGATGAGGGACGTCGAGCTGTTGCGGTGGACGACATCGTCGGGGAAGAGGCTCCGGCTGGGCAGCAGTGACGTGGCGGACGGAGGAGGGTGGGGTTTCGCGGCTGGAGAGGAGAGGTTATGGCGGCCTGGGATTTCGAATGGCAAAAAGGGGGCGATGGGAGGGGGTGAAGCATGACTTAGGGACGCGCTTGTCCAAAATGTAGGGTGTGTTACAAAAGTACCCCCCACCAATTTGAACTAGCGGCCCTTTCGGCTCAGGGTTAGAAGGGGGATTTTGCGTGTCGGGATTTGGCAGCTGGAGGGAGTTTTCGCGTGCGTTGTAACTTCGGGATAGCAAGGCGTGGGTTGTGAAGGCGCAAGTTTTGGGAGCACGATATCTGAATTTTCGGGATATAACAAGACGCGGGTTGAATTTTAGGGACAAGCCTAACGTGTAGTAATATTGTACTTGTACGTACCAAATCAATTCGCACTTCCCTCAACCAGAAAGAAAACAAAAAAATAAAACTATTCACACCACACAAAGAGAGAGTCTTGCCCCGTTTTACTATACAAATGCTATTCAAAGCTACTCCCTCCTTCCATCTATATAGGGCCTAATGCGTTTTTCGATGCTAACTTTGACCAAATATTAGAGCAATGATATATGACATGCAACTTACACAAAGCACACCGTTAACTTCGTCTGTGAAAGGTTCTTTCAATGATATAATTTTCACATTGTGCATGTCATGTACTATTAATCTTGTCAATAGTCAAAGGCGGTCTTAAAAATCTCATTACGCCCTATATAGATGGAAGGAGGGACTATGAATCCATGTTATGTCCGATTAATTTTTTTGCTTTGCTGTATAATGCATGTAACCTACTCATACCAACATTTTAGTGCATTCCAAATGTCTATACTACCGCTGCAATTCGAACTAAATTTGAATTTGTTTCTCTATTTCAATAAGAATCTACAATCATGATTGTTGCCAACTTCAACCATCATTCGTGTATTACCTTAATAACACACCACATGATTACTATAGAGATAGATATGAACTATGTGTACTACATGAACTCGAATTCTAATTTTTGAATACACTTGATGTTGATTCCAAATAATAGTACATTTGATGTACTAACTATATATTCATAATCTAAACCATGTTCCATACGCACACCGTGTTTATCACATAAAGTATAGTGCCCCGCCCCCTACATTATGACAAGTATTTAGACCTGAGTTGCAAAAGCCACACATTAGCCCAAATTATAATCAATGTTGTACATTATGATATCTTCTTCAAGTATCCGTATCCACCTTTTTATAATGAATTATGATCTTTGTTCGTCTTTTACACCTTCACGATCCTCTTCTATTTGTAGCTAGCTAGCGCTAACTTTCTATCGTGCATGCACACGCCCGCCCCCCTCACACACCCTTAGCGTCCCCTCCATCGTGCACGTTCAT
Organism: Triticum timopheevii; assembly: GCA_963921465.1. Classification (NCBI taxonomy): domain Eukaryota; kingdom Viridiplantae; phylum Streptophyta; class Magnoliopsida; order Poales; family Poaceae; genus Triticum; species Triticum timopheevii. Next base: position 62,226,498 of record OY997270.1, on the reverse strand, counting down.
TATTTCTCTTTAGGTCGTCCACCAGCGGTGTGTGTAGGCCCGCGGCTCCTTCTTTCCGGCACACACCGGTCGATATACCTCTCTAGCCAAGTGTGCCTACAACAAACACATATATACTTCCCCTCTTCTCTTCTCACCGTCCATGCCCCCATATGTCCAATACGATTCCACGCAGGTGCACACTCCCGCCCCTCTTTTCATTAGTCACATGCTCGCACACTCCTCCCCCCTCGACATGGTAGGCCTCTCGCACCACCTCCTAGCCACACTCTCTCCCCCTGTCTGCCTCTCCGGACCTTATTTGCTTCTAACACATGCAGGCATGTATATGAACTGATCTCCCTACATATAGCCAGGTCGACTATAATTCGTTTTCACCAAGCACCGATACACTTACCTCGCTAGTTATGTCTCTCCTTTTCTCGGACACACGACGGTTGATCTTCCTATGTAGTTATGCATGCTTACCACAACCATATCTTCTCCCCTCATCATCCTTGAATACCTCCCGACCCGTCTCTCACACGCACATGCATAGACAGACAGACATCCCCCGCCCTCTCTTACTAATATTGCACTCATACCCTCTGTTTGTCTAGCAGGCCTCTCCCACCATTTGTGAGACGCCACTCCACCACAAACCCTCCGACGCTCTACCTTTGTCTTTTTCCCAACCTTATTCCTCTGCTACACATATCCATGGATGTCGATCGATCTCCCTCAATACATAGCTAGGTCTCTCTCCTTCCCCAGACATACACTAGTCGACCGGTCTCTACCCCCCCCCCCCCCCCCCCACACACACACACACACCGATAGTCGAACGTTGTAGGTAGGTATCCATGCCACGGAGAAGAACTGCACCTCTGCCCTCTCAAATTCCAGCAGGCCAGCCGCCCTGTATCTTTGACGTGGGCAAACACAAATTCGATGGCACTCTTTATCGATCGCGCAGCCACACACTTCATCCCTGTTTTCAATTCTATCGATATCTCACGTCCATGACTCCGTTTCACACACATTGCATATGTTACGTTTTTCTGATTGAGATATCATCAACACATTGCCTCTGTTCGCACAAACCATCTCTCTCACACCCACCCACATACGTACCTGCACCTAAAGAAGAAGTGCATGCGAGACACACGTACTCACGTCTCGTTCCCGGCCACAACCACGCGGGTACACGGTGGAGTTCGTTTCTTTATGAAAAGGCAGCCCACGTGATAATTTGACGCGTGTAGCGGTTGTTTACTCGAAGGAGGGTCGGGTACCACGCCTAGAATATAAAACGATTTCCATGGGGAAAATGGAAAAATGGGTTTGTCTCTCGTGAGTCTCATCACACAATCTCACACAAGGCCGCCGTGGCCTCTCTCTCAACGTTGGTCAGTGATCCGGTCGCATCCCGTCCGCCAGCGGAAAGGGAGGATGTGCATCGTCCCTCTGTTCGACGGTGTTGAGGCAGCTCATCCCGATCTGCGGTACCCGCCGTTCTCTTTGACCAAGCTCCGGCGAGGTAGGGCCTTCGCCACTTGCTCGCTGCTGCAGTATGGGCAGATCCCGGCCGCCGGCGCCCTCCTAGTAACATCTCGACGACCCTCAGGTACAGCTTCCTCCGGCCTTGCTCCACTGCCCATCTTCCCACGTTGCTGCATGTGGATCTTCTTTAGTTGTTTGCTTAAATCGTATCTCGGTCGGCGTACTTTCCATCTTGCAATCCGTCCTCAAACCATTTTTGATAAACCACCATGTGCTATCTTTCCCTTTTTTACATGGAACATGCTTCTTTTTTGTCGGCGTATGTGTCTTCAACTCGTGTTATTGGGCAGTAATTGTTTCCTTTCGACCTCCTTTTGCAAACAGGGCTATCCATTTTCACCTTGTTGCTATTGCGACCTTTTGGTGAACTGCACAAATCACTTTTCTGAAGAGTGTTTTGTGCAGTTCTGCCAAAATGTCACACGGGCAACGTTTTTACATTTTTGTGGGACTGCGGAAAGGGAGATTGGTTTTGCTTCCTCCTCATCCAACTCCGTGCCTAATCTTCTCCGACAAGAAGTTAGTCCTGAAGAGAGATCGTAGAGGTGATCGGCTTCTATTTATGTGTGTTATGTTTCATCATCTAGTTCCATTATTATTGTAATCACACTGACTGGATATCTTTGCAAACAGGGATGGTCCGCCCGATTTTAGTGGAGCTGCACAAAATGATCGGATTGCGGTGTCCTTCATACACCTCTTTTTTGGCTACAGAGCTGGGTGAAACTAGCTACCAAGCAATGAACATTGTGCCAAGGAAATGGAGCCATGCCTACGAACAGCATCGATCAATTATATTTTTTTCTTTATTTGTACACCTTCTCACAACTTTGTCTTCAGTTGTGATGTGAATATTGGCGCTGATCCGCGAACCATTGAGATGCATTATACATGGTAGTTTCATTTGTATTTGATGGAATGTTGTAACGAGATAATCTTGAGGCAAGACACATGAATCCTAAGTTGAAACATTTTTTTCCTGCGGGAACCAGAGTTGAAACCTTCATAGCATCATAGTACAATTTCATCAAAATTATGCGTACATATAAACAAATCCTAAAGGATTGATAGCAATGCCAGAAACAATTCAACTTCGTTTCGCCGACATGTTGGACATCCTTCATCCGGCTCCACCTGCCATGCAGCAATATTGAGTGCACAACACAACTTCAGGGAAAGATTCACCCCGGTCGTTGCGCCGCAGTAGTAATGACTATTGAGCAGTCAAATCACAGAGCCCCACCTTCGCCACAGTAAGTTGCTCGGACAAAGCAACCATCATTTCTCTGTTCCTTGAATCCGCTGGTACTCCCATATTCCCACAGTAAAGTTGCTCGGGCGAATCAACCATCACTATATCCGCTCACGTGTGATGACCACAGGAGCTATCCATTCAGATTGCATGTTAAAAAAATAAAGGTCGATAACTAATGCGGCAAACTTTCAAAAAACCAAACTAATGCGGCACTTCGGGCCAAAGCGGCCAGATCGCATTTTGCACGAGAAATTACACACCATGTTTCATTGACATGTGGTCCCGTTCCAACATATCAGTGAGACGACGTGAGTAGTAGGAGTATTTCCGAACCGACGTGTAGGCCGGGGCGCCCCTTCGTGAACTGTGGCAAACTGGCAACCGTCCACCAACGCTTCGCCTTTCCCTCTCAATTTGGAACTGCTGTCGCACGCTCTTCCTCTCCCTCCTCCATTTCCTTCAGCCCTTCACGCTTTCTTCTGCCACTGTTCGATCGTCTTCTCCATGGAGGGAACAGGACGGAAACGACCCCGTTATTCTTGCCCCGATCTGAAAGATGACGTGGTGGAGGAACTCATTGATCGGTGCAACATCATCACATCGGCTAGCATGGCAGGTTCATTCAAGCCCATTCTTGACTCAACTAATAACATCATTACAATGAACCCAAGAGTCAAGGAACGGTTTGATCTTCCCTATCTTCTTCGCCGTGACCCTGATGACCGGCGCCGTCACGACGGATGCCTCGCCCTGTGCAAGTTGATGCCGCTTGATAATGATACGTATGATGTTAAGATGCCATCGCTTGAGGGCAAGGCCTGGGCAGGCGCAAATGGAGATTGGGTTGTTTACATTGGGTCCAACTGCGAGTGGGAACTTGTGAATGTGTACACTCGTGACCGGGTTCCACATCCAAAAATCTCAGCAGACTGCCTAGAGGTTGAGCACACCGGTATTGTACGCACGTTCAAATACAATCATGGTGACTGTCTTCTACGGAAGATAGAAATTTATCGAGTTCCCACCCGCTCTTGGAATTACAACAACTATGAAGTTGTTGCTATCTTCGACAAGCTTGTTGCCGTCGTTGCTGGTTTGACTCGATGGACATTGCTCAAAAATCAGTTTCTGTACACGGATGAGTACTGTGATGCAATTGAATACGAGGGCCTTGTGTTTGCTGCCACCACTCGTGGCACTGTTTTTGCATGGAATCGTTATGATTTCGGTACGTTTGTCTTCCATCGTAATTATAATTGTTTCATCCACATGCATGCGGGTTAGCAAGTTTCCCTTTACTAATTAACCTTCTTCTTGTGTTTCCAAGGTCCTGTGAAAATTCCACCACCTATACTTGAAAAATTTTATAACCAAGGGGGAGATGACGATGGTGATGATCACGAGCATGAGGACGAGCAGCGCCCATATACTCGTTGGCGCCTGGCAACTAATTCCGATGGATCACCTCTTCTCGTGTGTATACAGCCCACTGATGATGTTACTGCTAAGGAAGCAGGTGTAGTCTCCCATGGTCGCACTCTCCGGACCTATTCCAACACCCGTTGCATGGTATTCGGGATGGATACTAGTGTGCTAGCGCCAACACCTTCTCCCTGGTACAGAATTGATAGTCTTGGAGAAAACTCGCTCTTCCTTGGACAAAACTATCCGATGATGGTGAAAGGCAATCCAACTGCTATTGACACAACGTTACTAGCACCATTTATGAGAAGAAATTGTGTCTATACCTCGGACATTAGCGTGGTTCCCTACCCTGGTACTGATATAGTAGGCCGCTTCAGCCTGGATGATCAATCTTGCGTTGGTCTTGAGATCGACAATAGATGCCCCGTCCCAGAGAATCACTTGTGGTTCAAAGCAAGCGTTTCCAACGCCGAGGAATGGTTGAGTTGAAGTTCATTTCATTGCTTGTTATTTGTTGTGTGGTGAAAACTTTAGTATTTATAATGTATCCTCATTGTCGATGTGGGTTGATGACCTGTTGTATGTAATAAAATGATATGCCCGTGATAAACTTACTAAATTTATGAATGGCTTTCGAGTTGCTTCTGTGAGTGAGTGGTGCGACGAGGCAAAAAAATATTTTCCGAATACATAATTGTATGTGCATTGCAATAGGTTATCGGATGAGGCCAATCATCAACAATAGTAGTACACTATTTGTACTAGCTTCACATGCTTCGCGCGTCGTGCCGGTGTTTTTACTGTAGCCATATTGTACTATGTAACCAGCACCTCGAATCCTCGAAACTAGTAGTACTATATAGGAGTAGTAAGTAGTAGGAGTAGTAGGCTGGCATGGGCCAGAACAAGCATTAACGTCCAGGAGTACGGCACACGCCACCAGCACGACTTCCATCTGACACCATATTTCTTGGAGTCCGTGCTAGAGCAATCTCTTCAACCTCATCATTTCTCTAACTCAGCCATCGCGCGGCGGGCGAGGTGGGGGTTTGCCGATAGTCGGTTTCCTCAACTGCAGTCCCACTTGTAAGGCCAACTCCAACGCTCTATCAATATATGGATGTACTCTTCTTCCCAATACAGAAACTTGCATCCATTCTACTCCCACTTGTCAAAATATATATGTATCTAGACATGTTTTAGTATATAGGCACATCCATTTTTGGAAAAATGGAAGTCAAGTATTTTGGAACGGAGGGAGTACACAATAAAAATTTTAAGTTAGCACAACTAGTCTAATCCGAGAGCACAACCGAAGATTTGGTCGGGTTCTTCCTCCTTTTGCGACACGTGGGACATCCAGCATCCAGGTCGTGTCATGAAAGAAAATAGAGTGGTAGTTGATAAGTTGAAGCCACGAGATGTGCATCTTGGGTTAAACTGTAAATAGAATCTTACTACTCTTGAGTAACTCCAAATGCGGCCACCGAAGATCTTTCTTGGATTTGTTTTCCATCACCAGCATGTCGAGGTGAAAGATGTGCAGGTTCAGTGGGTCCTCTTGCGTTTTCACTGACATGTGGGGCCGCATGTGAGCATACAGACGATGGGCGCCGCGCGTCCGCTGGCTGGCTGAGAAGAGAGATAGAGGAGTGTTGAGCACGGACTGGAGGAAATTTGTTCTACATAACCAGCACCTTGATATTCGCGTGTGGTTGTTTCTAGAATAAAAAAAAGGAGGTACCTCTACTTATGTTACTCCCACTACGCCTAGCCTAAGGTTAGTAGGTGACCTTGCGCTTGGCTCTTCGCCTCTTCCGGAAGTCGATGGTTCTACAGTAGTGCTTCTGGCAATCTGACACCAAATGAACTGCTGCACGTCCACCGCTTGTAAGCAAAAGTTTCTCCTCGTGCTACGAGCCACCGCGCGCGCGTTGGCAAGGGAGACGGCGTAATCAAGCTTCTCGTCGTTCTGCGAGTTGACAGGACACATCAAAGTTATTTACTAGTAGTACGTACTCTCTCCAAAAAAGGGCTGACCATGTCATTGCTACCATCCCGTGCTCCGTCGTTGAGTACGTGCACTATTCACGTGCCATTCACGTGCCATCGAGGAGAAAAAATATTGCGTAGGTGCCATTGAAGTGCATGACTCACTTACGGAAAAGGGTTTCCCGCCGCTTTCCCCCCCCCCCCCCCCCCCCCCCGCACGACTCACTTACGCACTGCTTATCTGATTATCTCCATTTTCTTGCATGACACGTGCACCTTGATGCTAGATGTCTCGCGTGTTGGGAAAAGGATGAACAAAGCTCACATAAAAGAAAAGAGTTGAAGAGCATAGATTCCCGACGATCGAGGAGGAGCAAGGAACCTCGCGGTGGAGCGTCTGCAAGGAACCTTGCGCGTTTTCCCCTGTTTTTTGCCGCCTGCCCACCTATAAACAACTAAAAGAACATGAACTTTTCGCTAACCACTAGAAACGGTACATCAGGATGCTAAGTTGAAGATGTTTTATACTCCCTCCGTTCCCAAATATAAGTCTTTTTAGATATTTCAATAAGGGACTACATACGAAACAAAATGAGTGAATCTACACTCTAAAATATGTACACAAGCGAACGCACTAACTCCATCCGATCCAACTCATGCGCATACGCGCACAGCATGGAGCACACAACGCACGTACACAAGACGTGCATGCACACACGCTCGGCAGCAAAATGCACGTGAATAACACATGCATGCGCACACACTTGGCTGCATGGAGGCGTGCGCCATCCGCGGCGACATCCGGTTCGTCGTGCTACGGCGAAGCTCGCATGCAACAGCTCATACGCATCTCTTGCAGCACCTCTTTGCCGTCATTGCTCGACTACTAGTTGGAGATGAAGACGACCGCAGCCTCGGCCTTAGAGCTAGCACCGATGGAAAAACACGCATGCTGCACGCACACGAGCACATACGGAGTGCCCACGACATGGTGGTGGTGCATCCCCAGTCGCCTCTACTCCTTCTGCGCATGTTTTCTATCAAGGCGGCTGCATGCTAATGATGATGTGGGTGAGATCTTCTAGGACTCAGAAGATGACGAGGAAAATTATGAGACACAAGGTGACATACACCATCAAGGTCCACGGTCAAGGGGGTGCTAGCAAGTGCTTAGATGTGCTTAGAGCAAGTACAATAGAGCTGAGTCAGCGGGCTATAAGGAATAAACAGTACTATATTTCTGCTTAGTTGGAGGAAAGAGAAGAGGAGAGAAGGTAAGCAGGCTCTTCGTGAAGAGCCAGCTCTAGCACGTGCTCCTAGGCACTTTGTAGTACATGTTGACTATAAGATGGGTTGTAGGCTTATAGCCAGTAGCTGGCTATACTATTAATGCTCTTTAGATGAGGTGCTAAGTGCATTAAATGGCTTAGTAACTCAAGTGTTCAATGCATAGGTGCTTAGTTTATTGGTGCCACATCATATTTTATGCCTACGTGGCAGGCTTAGCAGCTATACATGGTGGAGCAGTGGGAGAGGCCAAGGCTGGTCATAGTGGGGAGTAACTTGTATTGTAACATATTATTATGTTACTCTAAACATCTCAATAAACCGGAAAGGAGGGAGTAGTAACATACACTAGTGTCATATGCAGAGTATGGGAGCACATGATATTTCCCGGTCCGGACCGATCCCAAGTTGGCTTCTCACCTTCTTGGCCCAACAAAAACCCCTCCCCCCTCCCGCGCGCGCTTCCCGTCCGGCGCCAGCTGAGCCCGCCGCTCCACATTGATGGCAAGTCAGGGCAACACGACTTCTCACTGCTTCCGCCGTTGAAGCGGCGTGCCGGCCGAGGGCAACGCCCGCTGCATGCCTGGCTTCACGCCCGGCATTTCAGACTACACAATAGATAGTAACTTTTAGAGCAAGTACTACTATAATTAGATGACATAAGCAGGCTATAAGGATTTAAATATAGTATTTGTGCTTAGTTGAAGGAGAGAGAAGAGGAGAGAGAAGAGAAGCGGATTGTAAACGTGTAGCCGGTTGTACTCCAACATACCCTACTTTGTGAGACAAAAGGTGGGGCCATTATTAATGATATTGTATTTATACTAAAGGGACTAACAGTCGCCTAAATTACTCCATTTTTTAGACAAACCTTGGTGGGGATATTATTGACTTTTTTGAGCTATTATTGACTTGGACGTGGGGTTTGGGGGCCAAAGGCCTACTATTATACTCCGACCTGACATGCTCTACCCTAGCCGCCGCTGTATCATATGGTTTTGCACCGTTCCAGATCTTAGCACCGCCACGCAATTCTTCTCCAGCCCTCCTTCTAGCGTGCAGCGCGAGAAGGGACAGCAGTACTCCAAACCCCGCATTTCGTGATCCTGTATGGGAGAGGGGCGATCAGGTTTTTGGGGAGCACACTCCTGTGACTGCTGCCAGCGACGACTTCCTCAATGACAGCCTTGTTCCCCGACATCGGTAACCTCTTCATCAACGACATGAGTGACAACATCAACCACATCGCTTCGGCTCCCTCTATACAGTATGTGATTCTGTCCTCCTGGTTTAGTCCGCATCATTACTTTGATGTTTGCAATTGTCGTCATGATCTATTTACTACTGATTTGGATTAAATCTCATACTAAATTGCTCATATATTCAACAATCCAATCCAAAAACCTGATCACAGGCAATTTACTCCGAGTTGTTTTGCTGCGCTTTTGAAGCCGCCTACTTTTAAGGGGGTGCAATATAAAAGATGGCGCACAAGAGCAGTATATTGGTTTTAGATCATGTGCTGCTATGACGCCACTAAGGGTAAGCCTAAGGGCGATCTTAATCCTACACAGCAGGAAGCTTTTCAGAACATGGATACCCTCTTCAAAGCCGCCCTGCTGAGTGTTCTTGACGATTCCATTATGGATTCGTATATGTTGTTTGACAGCGGCAAAGACATGTGGGCTGCGCTCGAGGCCACGTTTGGGCCCTTGGGCGCTGGCGACGAGTTGTACGTCATGGAGCAATTCTGTGACTACAAGATGACTGATGAGCGCTCTGTTGTTCAGCAGACTCATGAGATACAGTCACTCTCTAAGGAACTTGAGTACTTTAAGTGTGTGTTGCCGGACAATTTTGTTGCTGGGACCATCATTGCCAAGCTTCCACCTTCGTGGAACGATTTTGCTACTTCTCTGAAAAACAAGAGACATGAGTTTTCTATTTTGGATCTCATTAGCACTCTTGATTTTGAGGAGAAGGCGAGAGGAAAAGACACACGTGCTCGGGTCGCCGAGGGAGCTTCTAGTGCCCACATGGTACACGAGAAGAACTTCCAGCCCAACCAGCCCCAAAACAACAAGAACAAATCTTAGGGGAAAGGCAAGTTTGATGCAAAGAACAAGCCGTCACATTCTACCAACTTCAAGAAGAATTCTCATAACGGGAAGGGATACAAACCTCAATTTTGGTAGCACCGCAGAAAATTTATATGGCTGCATCTACCTGCTGTCAGCTAACCTCATGGTGCTCCAGGTATTCCTACATTCGTAACTAGGTACAATGACCACCGCAAGATGAAATTAGCTTATACGTATGTTGACTTGCTGAATGCAGTGCGGAACGATCCTATCATGTCTGGAGGAGCAAACAAGCAGTGCAGCCGAAGGTGGAAATCAACCAAGGACTTATGAAATTATATGTAATCTTCCTCAGGCAGGTCAGTATCCCCTTCGTCCAGATGATCGTGTTTTGTCATGCCGAGGTATTGATATGTGCTACTGTTTTTGAAAGTGCTAGTTATCGACTAGAGGGGGGTGAATAGGCGATTTTTATGAAAGTCTTCAAAACGTGGAAGTTTCGAAGACAAACAATAGAAATGACCTAATTGATATGCAGTGGAAGATAAACTACAACAAGCAAACCATAGTCAAGTATGCAATAACATGAAAGTACAAAGACTAATAGCAGCTTAGTAGTAAGGATCAGGATGGAAGATAGTATGAAGCCAACCAATGATAGTAGTCAAGCAATGAAGTCAAATAGGTACGACAAATAGGCAATGACTTCACGAAGACAAACACTAAGTAAAGGGAGAGAGATTGTAGAACCAGTCACTTGTTGAAGACACAGGATTTGTTCGATCAGTTCCAGTTACTGTGACAACTGTACGTCTGGTTAGGGAGGCTGAGATTCAACTCCGAAGACCGCGTCTTCACCTTATTCCCCTTGAGCTAAGGACACACAGTCCTCGCCCAATCACTCTGGTAAGTCTTCAAGGTAGACTTCCGAACCTTCACAGACTTCGTTCACCGGCGATCCACAATGACTCTTGGATGCTCAGAATGCGATGCCTAACCGGCTCGAGGATTCACAGTCCTCAAGTGTAATAAGTCTTCAGGTCACATAGACAGAAAGACTTCAGTGATGCCTAACACTCTTTGGCTCTGGGTGTTTGGGCTTTGTCCTCGCAAGGATTTCTCTCTCTCAAAGGCTTCGAGGTGGGTTGCTCTCAAACGACAAAAGTCGTGCACTAACTCTGAGCAGCCACCAATTTATGGTGTAGGGGGTGGGCTATTTATAGCCACTAGGCAACCCAACCTGATATGTCCGAAATGACCCTGGGTCACTAAGGAACTGACACGTGTTCCAATGGTCAGATTTCAAACACACACGACAACTTTACTTGGGCTACAAGCAAAGCTGACTCATCCAGCTCTGGATAAGATTTGCTCTCATTGTCTTCGCTCGAAGACATAGGATTTGGGTTGAGCATCACTTCAGTCATTCTGACTTTGTTCACTTGGACCCCACTTAATAGTACGGTGGTTCCTATGACTCAACAAAGAAGAAAAAGGAAACAACGAAACGACACAGTCTTCGCGCTCCATAGTCTTCACTCAATGTCTTCTCATGTCATAGTCTTCAATATGAATATCTTCACATACCACCATTGTCGTCAATGTCTTCATACATTTTTAGGGGTCATCTCCGGTAGGTAAACCGAATCAATGAGGGACACTACCTGCGTTATCCTGCAATTCTCACAAACGCATTAGTCCCTCAACCAAATTTGTCGTCAATACTCCAAAACCAACTAGGGGTGGCACTAGATGCACTTACAATCTCCCCCTTTTTGGTGATTGATGACAAACTGGTTGAAGTTTTCAACGGGGATAAAGTATGTGAAATTGTAAAGGATAGCGTATTGTCTTCATAAGTGGCAAAGGCTCCCCCTAAGATGTGCATATAAGTAATTTGCTTTTGGAATGCAAATGCACATGGCAGGTTGTACTTGTGGAGATCCTCTTCAAATTATGAAGATAATTCATCATGCATGAAATGATATAACTAAGAGAATGACATGCATAATGAAAAATGGACATCTGCAGAATGATCTAAGTGCGGAAGTTATCATCGCACATGCAGAATTTATCATCGTATCACAGAAAAGCAAATAAGTAGCAGACGACCATCGAGTTTAAGTGTTACAACTCAAAGAACCAAATGTATCAAAAGCGAGAGTTGCAAACACTAGGCAAAATATAAAGCAACCGCCCATATGAACCCGCTTGAAGACTATCAAACTCATATGCTTCTCCCCCTTTTGTCAGTAAGGACCAAAAAGGTTTGAAGACATAGAGCATCTACTCGTTTCCATGAGGAGTAGGTGAAGCAGCAGGGTTGTCGTTGTTGTTTGGCGGTGCAGACGAACTTGGTGCAGTGTCGATGCGTGCAGAAGTAGGGGGCGGTGAAGTAGCATCGTCTTCATCATCGATCACTTTGGCATTCACAGTTGCCGCGGAGGAAGAATAGTCAGAGTCTTCAAGGGATGGAGTTCGATGTGGGACAGCATTCCGTGGAGGAGTGGAGTCAAACTTGAATCTTTCAGTGAAGCCATCGTCTTGAAGATCTGCTTCAGCACTAAGCAGTGTCAAGCTCTTCCATGATCGCCGACAGGTCTCGTGAGTGACAAAAGAATTCTTGGTGGCAAGATTTCGAATGCGATTGACGTCCACCAAGAGGCTTTGCATCTGTCGCTTGAGCCAAAAGTGATGCTTATCTTGTTTCTGATGCAGTGCCACAAGAAGTTCTCGGTCATTTAGGACGCGAGAGCGCTTCTTAGGCCTTTGGGCAATTGTGCTCTCAGTAGCTTCAGTTTGCGCATGGTGAGGTAGACGAGTGTTCCCAGCCATTGGATAGACACGAGTTACTGCTTGGACTCCTTCCATGGGTTGAGTGAAGCTTTGGTGATCAGCATTTTGAAGCCAAAGAGGCTTCTTGGCAGGCTCAGGGTATATGGCTTCAACTGACATATCAACCTCTGGTAGAAAGATCAGATGATTGCGAGCAGAGGGCTGATAGTTGATAGCAGAGTGTAGCTTGATGAGGTGCATGACCCATGGAGCACAGAATTTCAGGCCAAAAAGGTCAGATCCAGACGCAGCCAGTTGCCGGATGAAGAATTCTTGTGTATTGAAGCTGATGCCATTGAGGATGTAAAAGACCAATGTCTTCATGGCTCCTTCAAGTTTTGCAGTTGATGAATGCCCTTTGATAGGCCATAGAGTTCGCCTGATGATGTGATATATTGTGCGTGGCAGATACTCAAGGTCATCAACAAAGAACTCCTTTGGGTATTCAGCGTCAGGTGGCAGAGGCTTCATCATGCTCAACATCTGGCTCATGTTGGGCTCTGGCTTATGGAAGATGCTCTCCAGTGCATTGTGGCGGAGTTGACAATCAGGTTCAAACAGCTCTCCGGGAGTGGGTAGGCCTGTAAGCTCAATGACGTCAAGAGCTTTGGCTTCATGATGAACATTTCCTGTCATCCACTCGAGAACCATGTCTTTGTATCTCTGTAGTAGCCGCGAATGTGGAGGGTAGCATAGAATTGAAGCAAAAGTTCCTCATTCCAATGTTCTTTGTCTATCACAAAGCTGAGCAAACCTGCATCACGAAAGTAGTCAAGTGCTTCTTCTAAGCATGGTAGTCCAGCAATGGCTTCAGTGTCGAGGCGCATATGAGGGAAAATGCGCCCTTGATCATACAGAACGCAGGAGTAATAGCTTCATTGCTGATAGCTCCAAAAACGATCAGATGATATTCTTGGCCTTGAGTAGGGGTTCTTTGCGCTGTCAAAGAAGGTATTGTGGCTTTTGAAGCCATTTGCATTGAAGGACCCTGTAGAGGTGGCAGTACCTGGGAACCTTGGCAGTCTTGGCTTTGGTTTCTGGACCTAAGGCCTATGCTCAACATGATAATCAAACTAAGGACCAGAAGCATTGGGCGGAGGAACCAGAACGGGCCATTTGACAGTGATTAGCTGACCATAGTTGTATGCTTGCTCAATTGTATGGGGCCTTGGTGGCGGAACTGGAGCAGTGGCAACAACAGAGGCGTTAGGCTGCACAACAGATGCTTCAGGAGCAGTTGCATCATTGACTTCTGGCACATTGGTTGGTGCAGGCTCCACATGTGCTTCAGCCATGACTATGTCATTGGCTTCATTTGCGTTGGTGGTGGCAGCCTCAAGATTTTCAACCTCCACTTGATGAGCTGGAGGGTCGGGCACTGGCACGTTCACTTCAGGAACAGCTTCTTCAGTAATGGGGGGAGTAGGAACACGTTCTTCTTCTTGGTTGTCATCGGCTGATGCAGCCGGATTGTCTTCAGCAGCTTTGGCTTCAGACACGGAGACATTCACAGTCGGAGTGGCTTCTGGAAACACTTGACGTGCAACAGGTTGGTGGTGCACTTCTCCTTCTGGAATGCTCAAAAGAGGGACTTGAGGCCTTTGTCCTTTGCGAAGCCTGCGTAATGCTAGCGACGCCTTTGGAGATGGAGTTGGCTGGGCCTCAAAGTCATCTTCTTCTTCTTGCACAGGTGGTGTGACTTGTTGTTGTTGGTGGGGAGTACTCAAGGAGTCTTGTTGTTGTGGGTGATCATCCCATGATGCATCCTAAGCAATTGGCGTCAGAGGACGACCAATGCTGATGAGTTTGCTGTTCGCGAGAACAGGCGATGATACCAAGTTGTGTTCGATCTGAGGAAGAACTTCATCATCTTCAACATTGTCATTGTGACCAATGTCTTCAGCAGTGGTGGGATCAACTGCTGGAATGTCTTCAGCTTCATGACCCTCTGTGGAAGCAGGCTCATGAACTATCATCCGTCGTTCTTGGTGTTCAGATGCAGGGTGAACCATTGAGATGAGTTCAACAACTAAGGGCTCTGTGGGAGCAGCCCAATTCTTCTTGGTTTTGCGCTTCTTCTTGGAGGGAGCAGCATCAGAGGCTTCAGGATTTTTCCTTTTTCTGGCTTCAGCCTCAGCAGCCCTCGTCTTCTTCAGTTCTGAAGCGGTTGACCTAACTTTTGGCTTCGAGCCAGTCATGCTGCTTGGGAAGACTATGTGAGGTTCTTCCTACCTTGAAGGTGTAGATTGGTCAGTTGATAGCTTCTACTTCTTTGCAGCCATTCTGGGGTCAATGCCAGGACGACCAAGAGCCTTGCGCTTCTCAGCCTCATTGTAGGCTAGCACACACTTATCAGCCAGACTCTTCATGCGCTCACGAGAGCCTTTAGCTTCTTCGCGCTTCTTGTGAAAGGCTTCTTTGAGCTCGTGCAGCATGATTTTGAAGTTTTTGACATCTTGCACGCTGAGCTTCGCCACATGCTTCTTGAACTGAGCTTTCTCATGGTCGATCTTGTGTTTCAGTTCAAAGATGCGCTGAGCAAGAGCTAGCTCAGAAGCAATGGCACCAATAAGGAGACACTGAGGCCAATGGGAAGTTACAGATCTTCAAAGCTGAGATTTGGGGTGTCAAACCACTCATCAATGAAGTTATGGATGATTGCCACATCAAAGAGAGGCAAATCATTGAAGATCTCTGCTTCTTCCTTGCTCTTGATCAGTTTCTCAAGAGCATCATCTGCAAGATCTTCATCGCTGGACAGATCAATGTGCTCTTCTCGCAGAATGGCAGCAGGAGTCAATGTCTGATCAGTATTCTTGACGATTTTCTTTTTCTTCTCCATCTTCTTGGAGATACGTGATAGATCTTCAGACTGCACACTGTCTTCAGGAGGTGCAGTGGCCAGTGGCTTCGCACGTGAAGCTTTTGGAGGAGCAGCTGATCTTGAAGCCTTAGTCTTCTTTAGCTTCTGCGGCTTTGGAGTAGGAGCTGGGGCTTCATCAGTGTCAGCATCATTATCAGAATGATCCACTTTGGCACCTTGGACCAAGATGTAAGTGATGAGGCCATCAAGGTTGCAGAAAGGACCGATGACATTGGGTTCTGCATCACGTGAGCCGTCAGCACGAGGAGCAGAGGGACCAGGGTTGAAGTCTAACCCCAATGACTTCTTGTTTTCCTTGGCCGATGCCTTTACGTGCTGGAAGTTGCGCTTGAAGAGATTATCATCAGGACACCAGAGCAATGATGATGGGTCTGCATTTTCAGGCTGAGGTCCACAGACCATACAAGGATAGAAACCCTGTGCAATAGCTTTAGCTCTGTTCTTGGGTGGAAGGCCTCGATAGAGAATATCACCCCAAGGACTTTTGATAGCATTCTTCTCAGCGTATTCCTGGGTCACGAACTTGTATTTGAACCATTGTTCAGCCCAATATCGCCGAATCCATTGGATTCGTGTCTTGCACTGATTATAATCCTCGTCAGGATCTGTCTTGTAAAGCTCTGTGAGGTCATCAGGCAAATCTTTTGATGTTCCCCCACGACGCTGTCTACCACCCTTCCTTACTGATTTCTCTGCAGCCATGAACTTTAAACTGAATGGCTTCAACACGTTCAAAGGTTTCAAAGGCTTTCGCTTGCTGGACAAACAGGAACTGGCTTCGGGAGAGTTAATGTGATGTTGTAAGAATTCTGCAAACGAATGCAGACTATGAGAACCAAGGGATTCTCCCACGGACATGTACATGTGACAACATTAGAGATGCGAGGGAAGGGGAAGAGGTCATATGCATTCTCAGAAGATTTTGAAGATAAATCAGTTTGAAGACATTGACCTCATGATGCGAAGACATTCACTTATATGTTGTGAGTTGGTTCCAGATTTGTACAAATCCGTGAATAAGTACAAGTGAGGAATCTAACTAGATATGAAGCGTAACTGAATATACTAGGCAGTATGAGATGCAGACAGAATAGATCTAATATTGTATAGGCAGAAACCAATTTTGGCAAATAGGATGAATCTTTGAGGATCAAAAAGATGGTAAAAATAGAGTTGTATTTACCACACGAAGAACTGCTAGATGGGATGAATAGGAGACCGAGCAGTTCAATCCACCATGCCCTAACTTGGCAACGGAGGACACCTACGGCGGCGGCGGAGAGGACGATGTCCGCGGCCAGCGTGAGGACGGCGTCGGAGAAGTCGCAGGAGCTAAGCGCTTCGTCGCTGGCGTCGTCGAGAGCTAGCGGTGGCGCTAGGGTTTTGACGAGGTGGAGAGGTGGAAGAAGGATTTCTTTACCGCAGGGGACATGTATTTATAAGGAAGTGTGCAGCACAGCACAATTACGCAGGTGCCCCTGGCGGTTCACATCTAAGGGGCACGTGGCAAGCATGCAACATACTCAGAGTTGTCCCACGTTCCCACGCCCGCCAGGTTTGTCGGATGGTTGTTCCGGCTTCTCCGGATTTCAAACAATAAAGATGAATCATTTAAAATAGAGTTAATGTTTATCTCTGTGTCTTCTGCTGACAAGGACGCAGAGAAGACATTTGACAGTTTCAATAGAATGCATATGATTTGGACAGATAGAGTTTGAGATAGAAAGCATATAGAGATTAGGGTCCGGTCACATTCACTTAGTTCAAAAGATTCAACTAGGAAGACATAGCTATAAGTGAATGATGTAGAGGACAAAACACTAGTATATATATCAGAAAGCAATCAAATCAACATAGTGAAGAAAATCATGAAGATAAGTTGAAATTGAAGACAAACCAAAAGCAAAGTCATTGCAAAAATAACGCCATGAGTGAAACACTTCAAACCGAGAAATTTGGTGGTGGCGTTACCCACCATATAGGAAGTATTAGACTCAGACACGGCGCACAATTATCGTGGCGCTCCGAAGTCAAATTCCACGTTAATGTATTCACACTTAGAATGTAAGTCTTCATTGATTGAAGATATACTTTACTTCGTGTGTTGCACATCTAAGTCATCAACATGCATAAGTGTTAGGATGTGTGCCTGATCACAGGACATTCGAGGATTCCAAGATATTTAACTCACACCATAACTTGCAAAACCTTTTCTCATCCAAGGGCTTTGTGAAGATATCTCCTAGTTGCCCTTCAGTGTTGATGTGAATGATGTCAATATCTTTCTTCATGACATGATCTCTGAGAAAGTGACGACGAATTTCAATGTGTTTTGTCTTCGAGTGCTGGACTGGATTGTTGGCAATTTTGATGGCGCTTTCGTTATCGCAGAAGAGAGGTACTTGTTTCAGATTGATGCCATAGTCCTTGAGAGTTTGCTTCATCCATAGAAGCTGAGTGCAGCAAGATCCAGCAGCAATGTATTCAGATTCAGCAGTTGAGAGTGATACACAGTTTTGCTTCTTTGAAGACCAACAGACAAGTGATCGTCCCAGAAAGTGACATGTGCCTGATGTAGACTTGCGATCCAGCTTGTCACCAGCATAATCAACATCCGAGAATCCAACCAGATCAAATTTTGAGCCCTTTGGATACCATAATCTGAGTGTTGGGGTGTAAGCCAAATATCGAAGAATTCGCTTCACAGCTAAGTGATGCGATTCCTTTGGTGCCGCTTGGAATCGAGAACACATGCAAACACTGAGCATAATATCTGGCCTAGATGCACATAGGTAAAGTAAGGAACCAATCATGGAGTGGTATACCTTTTGATCGAACTCTTTACCATCGTCGTCGGGACCCAGATGGTGTTTGGCAGGCATTGGCGTCGTGTAACCTTTGCAATCTTCCATTCCAAACTTCTTTAGACAATCTTTCAGGTATTTTTCTTGAGATATGAAGATGCCATTCCTTTGCTGACGAATTTGAAGACCAAGGAAGAACTTCAGCTCACCCATCATGTACATCTGATATTGCTCTTGCATCATGTATCCAAACTCATCGCTATACTTCTGGTTGGTGCAGCCGAAGATAATGTCATCCACATATATTTGGCACACAAACAGTTCACCATCATATGTCTTCGTGAAGAGCGTGGGATCGAGGGATCCAGGTTTGAAGCCTTTCCTCTTCAGGAAGTCTTTGATCGTATCATACCAAGCGCGAGGAGCTTGTTTGAGGCCATACAGTGCTTTGTTTAGCTTGTACACCATATGAGGATGTTTTGGATCTTCAAAGCTAGGTGGTTGAGCTACGTATACTTCTTCTTCAATCTTGCCGTTGAGAAATGCACTCTTCACATCCATTTGATATAGCAAGATGTTGTGGTGGTTAGCATAGGCTAGCAGTCTGCGAATAGCTTCAAGCCTAGCCACAGGAGCAAATGTTTCATCGAAGTCAATTCCTTCAACTTGAGTATATCCTTGAGCCACAAGACGTGCTTTGTTTCTGACGACTTGACCATGCTCATCTTGCTTGTTTCAATATATCCATTTTGTGCCAATAATGTTATGCTTGCGAGGGTCAGGACGCTTGACAAGTTCCCAAACATTGTTCAGCTTGAACTGTTGAAGTTCTTCTTGCATAGCTTGTATCCATTCAGATTCCATAAAGGCTTCAGCAACTTTCTTGGGTTCTGATATTGACACAAAAGAAAAGTGCCCACAGAAATTTGCTAACTGTGTTGCTCTTGAGCGAGTAAGTGGACCAGGTGCATTGATGCTATCAATTATCTTCTCAATTTGTACTTCATTTGCAACTCGAGGATGAACTGGACGAAGACCTTGCTCTTGCTGATCATTATCATCATTGGGAGGATTGTCTTCAGGTTGGTTTGCAGAAATGATAAGTTCCTCTTCATGATGTGCTTCGGAAGGCATGATTTCGCCAGTTCCCATCAGCTTGATAGATTTGCTAGGCGGAGCTTCGTCTAGTGTACTTGGCAGGAGCTCTCTTTGTGAACCATTGGTTTCATCAAATCTCACGTCCACAGTTTCGATGATTTTGTAGAGATAGAGATTGAAGACTCTGTAAGAGTGCGAGTCCTTTCTGTAACCGAGCATGAAGCCTTCATGAGCTTTAGGTGCAAATTTTGACTTGTGATGGGGATCCTTGATCCAGCACCTAACTCCAAATACTCTGAAGTAGCTGACATTTGGCTTCTTGCCAGTAAGGAGCTCATAGGATGTTTTGTTCAGAAGCTTATGGATGTAAACACGGTTGATGGCGTGACATGCTGTATCTATAGCTTCAGGCCAGAACTTTCTTGGTGTCTTGTACTCGTCGAGCATTGTTCGAGCCATCTCAATGAGGGTTCTGTTCTTGCGCTCTATGATGCCATTTTGCTGAGGTGTGTATGGAGCAGAAAACTCATGAGTGATTCCCATTGTATCCAGATAAAGATCAAGTCCGGTATTCTTGAACTCAGTGCCGTTGTCACTTCTGATATGCTTGATCTTGACGCCATAATTGTTCATGGCTCGATTGGCGAAGCATCTGAAGATATCTTGCATTTCGGTCTTGTAGAGAATTATGTGCACCCATGTATATCTTGAGTAGTCATCAACAATGACGAAGCCATAGAGACAAGCAGTTGTTGTGAGGGTAGAGTAGTGAGTAGGGCCAAATAAGTCCATGTGTAACAGCTCGAAGGGTTGAGATGTCGTCATGATTGTCTTCGAGGGGTGCTTTGCCCTAGTCATCTTTCCAGCTTCGCAGGCACCACACAAATAATCCTTCTTGAACTTGACACCCTCGATGCCTATGACATGATTCTTCTTGGCGAGTGTGTGTAAGTTCCTCATGCCTGCATGCCCCAGCCTCCGATGCCAGAGCCAGCATTCTGAAGCTTTTGTAAGAAGACATACAGCAAGCTGTGGACCTGCTGAGAAATCTACCATGTATAGATCATCTTTCCGATACCCTTCAAAGACTAGAGACTTGCTAGATTCCATTAGTACAAGGAACGATATTTTCCGAATAGCACAATCATGTTTAAGTCACAAAGCATCGAGACTAACATTAAGTTGAAACCAAGGGATTCAACAAGCATCACTTTATCCATGTGTTGATCCTTTGAGATTGCAACTCTACCTAGACCCAATACCTTGCTTTTACCAATGTCAGCAAATGTGATGTGACTCTTGTCTGATGGACGTAAGGTTGAGTCCATGAGAAGACTTCGATCACCGGTCATATGATTAGTGCATCCGCTGTCCATAATCCATTCTGAAGCATGAGGTGTCATACCCTACAGTGCAGTTAGGAGGATAGGCTTCACAAAGAGTATTGTGAAGCATAAGCGTTTGACGCACACGGGGATTATCACAGCTTAGATCAAGGTTAGGACTCATAGTATGACTGGTAAGCGATTCGGATGTGAAATACATAGTGAGACCATTTTATCATGCGTCCCTTAATGTGTTTTAGGTCCCCAGCAAAAGTATCGGACGCCTTTGATTACAGGCTGGAGACCTTACTCTGCAAAAGAAAGTTAATTCTTCTTCACCACCCACATCTTCAGGGGTGGCTTAGAAGCAATGAGTCTAAGTGCAGCATCTGAGAATTTTGGCTTTGGAGCCCTAGCAAATAGCCTTGCAGGAGATGAATGATACTCATATGAATAACACTACAAGAAATATGCTCAATTGTGACCTTCTGGCAGTGACCATGGAAGAAATCGTCATAAATCTATGACCATTTCGATCCAATTGGTCGTGGCCTGTTTAGGAGAGTCGAAACCATAAACCATAGTGACTATTTTGGTCAAAAAGGTCGTAATTGCCTTACACAAAATGGTCATAAGCAGACAAAAGTGGCCGACAACCTTATTTCCAGCTGATTACGACCAATCCAGATGGTCATGGTGTTGTAACATGGATGACTGGACGTCCACATCATCAATTTTACCTATGTGTCGTGTCATTTTGGCTTATGTGTCGGTTGTAGCATCAGTCCGTCCATAGATTGACTTGTTGACTAAACTTGGTCTACATTTACAAATGGGGCCAACTAACACAGTACAAATAACATGTGGGACCCGTCCCACAAAGGTGAATAAAGCAGAAAAAGGCGAAAATTCACTTTGGCTCATAGGTGTATATGCACCCATTGTCTAATACATATTTTAAAAAGTAAAAAAATTTGAGAAAAAATCCCGCGTGTAAATCCGGACACTATATGTGTGTGCACCAAGTTTCGATGAAAAATGACATTTTTTGTGGCTTGTGTAAAAAAGACAATTTTCGATGCTTGATTACACCTATTCACAAGCCATTTTTAACTTTTTTACACATGCAACAAAAATGTCCTTATTCACCGAATTTTTGTGTGCGAACATAGGATGTCCAGATGTACACATGGGATTTTTTCTATACATATTTGATAATAGGTGTATCTACATCTAAGATCCAAAACGCCACTCTTAGAGAAAAAAGGGACCCGTCCCACAAAGGTGAATAAAGCAAAAAAGAAAGGCCACCGCGCCAAAACGCCACTCCCAAAGAAAAAAGGACCCGTCCCACAAAGGTGAATAAAGCAAAAAATAAACCACACCATGTCATTCGAACTAGCTACCAGTCGAGTTCCCCTAAGGAGACAAACTACCACACCGTAACAAAGACACTGGTACATTCTCGCCCGTAACCTATTTAATGGGTAGTGTCGAGTGGGCTTGGGCCTTGGTGGGACAAGGGCACCTTTTTTTCTTTTATATTTTTTGTCCGCCGAGTGGGCCAACTACTGGGCTGCGGCTCGTTTTTTGGTCTGTTTTTTGTTCGTTCATTCTTTTTTTACTTTTGTTTATTATTTATACTTTCAATTATTCTATATATATATTGAAAAACAAACTTCACATAAAACGTTTGAAAATATGTTAACCAAGCAATTGAAAATCTTACATGTGTTTAAACAAAATGATTACCATATGTACAAAAAATATACAATGTGTGTGGAAAAAGTTGATCATGTATTTAAAAATGTTAATCAAGCATTTAAAAAATGTTAAACAATTATATAAAACTGTAAATCAAGCATTTGAAAATGTTAAAATGTGTAAATAAAAAAATATTAACCATGTATTAAAAATATTAATCTTGTATTTAAAAAAATGTTGTATATAGCGGTTTGAAGACACACGCTCATATTCATAAGTTTGAGTACGGTTTCCCTGCAAAACATTGGCGTTAGGGTGACTCAGGTGAGTCCTGTATCTGTATGAAGCCTTTGGGCCATATGAAGCCATAGGTCTGGGGTTTGTCTTCTTCCTTGGTGGTGTCATGATGACATTCACAGGAAGATTCTCAATACACTGCTTAGGTACCCAGATCTTCTTCATAGGTGGTCCATTCCTGCAGTTAGTACCAATATACCTGGCAAACACTTCACCATTCTGATTCTTAAACAGTTTATAGTTTGCATCAAAGGATTCATCAATGATGATAGGGTTAGCGCAAGTGAAACCAGATAAGGTGGATGGATCTACTGAAGGTTCCTTTGCAGCAACCCATGTGGTTTTGGGATACTGCTCGGGCTTCCAGTAGGAACCATCAACATTCATTTTCCTCTCGAACCCAACACCCTCTTTCCTAGGGTTTCGGTTCAGAATCTGCTTTTTGAGGACATCGCAAAGTGTCTGATGTCCTTTCAGACATTTATACATCCCTGTTTCAAGCAATGTTTTCAACCTAGCATTTTCATCAGCAATAGTAGTGGTATCCTCCGCAGAGGGGTTAGTTACCACATCAGTAGTTGAAGACAATGCAACAGTAGCAGCAGTGGAACATTCAGCAACAGATGTAGCGTTATCACGCTCAATGCATTTTAGACATGGTGGTTCAAATCCATCCTGAGCGAGACTGATCTATTGAGCACGAAGTGACTCATTCTCTTTTTGAAGATCTTCATGAGCCGCTCTCAATTTCTCAAGCTCTTGCTTCCTTTGAAGATAATCATAGGAGAGCTTTTCATAAGTGGTTGAGAGCGCTTCATGACGACTTTCAAGTTCTTGGTACTTAGCATGAAGATTTTTTATGTCTTCAACTAAGGACTGTGAACGTGTCATTTATGCGTCCAACAGGTCATCGCTTTTGTCTAACAGTTTTTGAGTATGTTCCATAGCTTTTTGTTGTTCAGTTGCAATTTTAGAAAGTGTTTTGTAGCTGGGTTTGGATTCACAATCAGAGTCATCTTCACTTGATGTTTGAAAGTAAGCATCACGTGATTTTACCTTGGCACCACATGCCATGAAGCAGTAGGTGGGAGCAGGGTCGTCCTTGTCATCAGCTTCAGCGTTGGTGTGGAAGTCATTGTCTTCAGTGTTGAAGATGGACTTGGCAACATAGTCTGTAGCTAGAGCTAGACTCGCAACACCAGAGTCGGACTCCTCCTCAGACTCCACCTCCGCCTCCTCAAAAGCAGACTCCTCCTCTGAATCCATTTCCTTGCCAACAAAAGCACGAGCCTTGCCAGATGAGCTCTTCTTGTGTGATGAAGACTTGGAAGAAGACTTGGAAGAAGACTTTGAGGATTTCTTCTTCTTCTTGTCATCAGAATCATATTCTTTATTCTTCTTCTTCTTCTTCTCATTGTCCCACTGTGGACACTCAGATATGTAGTGACCAGGTTTCTTGCACTTGTGGCAGGTTCTCTTCTTGTGGTCATGGGTGGAAGCTTCATCATTCCTTGAGCTGGATCATGAAGACTTTCTGAAGCCCTTCTTCTTAGTGAACTTCTGGAACTTCTTCACAAGCATAGCAAGTTCCTTTCCAATGCCTTCAGGATCATCAAAACTGCAGTCAGATTCTTCTTCAGATGAGGAAACAACTTTTGCCTTCAAAGCGCGAGTTCGGCCAAAGTTGGGACCATAGATATCTCTTTTCTCAGAAAGCTGGAACTCGTGTGTGTTGAGCCTCTCAAGTATATCAGACGGATCGAGTGTCTTGAAGTCAGGGCGTTCTTGTATCATGAGGGCAACGGTGTCAAAGGAGCTGTCAAGTGATCTCAGTAGTGTCTTGACGATTTCATGCTTGGTAATCTCAGTGGCGCCGAGAGCACGAAGCTCATTTGTGATGTCGGTGAGGCGATCAAACGTGAGCTAGACATTTTCATTGTCGTTTCTCTTGAAGCGGTTGAAGAGGTTGCGAAGAACACTGATCCTTTGATCTCTCTGGGTTGAGACGCCTTCGTTGACCTTTGATAGCCAGTCCTAGACTAGCTTCGACGTTTCCAGAGCACTCACACGGCCATACTGTCCTTTGGTCAGATGACCACAGATAATGTTCTTGGCAGTAGAGTCCAGTTGAATGAACTTTTTGACATCAGCAGGGGTGACACCTTCACCAGTTTTGGGAACACCGTTCTTGACGACATACCAGAGGTCGACAACAATGGCTTCAAGATGCATGGGCATCTTACTCTTCCAGTAGGGATATTCAGTTCCATCAAACACGGGGCAAGCAACGGAGACTTTGATTATCCCTGCAGTCGACATAGCTAAAACTCCAGGTGGTTAAACCGAATCACACAGAACAAGGGAGTACCTTGCTCTGATACCAATTGAAAGTGCTAGTTATCGACTAGAGGGGGGTGAATAGGCGATTTTTATGAAAGTCTTCAAAATGTGGAAGTTTCGAAGACAAACAATAGAAATGACCTAATTGATATGCAGCAGAAGATAAACTACAACAAGCAAACCATAGTCAAGTATGCAATAACGTGAAAGTACAAAGACTAATAGCAGCTTAGTAGTAAGGATCAAGATGGAAGATAGTATGAAGCCAACCAACAATAGTAGTCAAGCAATGAAGTCAAACAGGTACGACAAATAGGCAATGACTTCACGAAGACAAACACTAAGTAAAGGGAGGGAGATTGTAGAACCAGTCACTTGTTGAAGACACAGGATTTGTTGGACCAGTTCCAGTTGCTGTGACAACTATACTTCTGGTTAGGGAAGCTGAGATTCAACTCAGAAGACCGTGTCTTCACCTTATTCCCCTTGAGATAAGGACACAAAATCCTCGCCCAATCACTCTGGTAAGTCTTCAAGGTAGACTTCCGAGCCTTCACAGACTTCGCTCACCGGCGATCCACAATGATTCTTGGATGCTCAGAACGCGACGCCTAACCGGCTCGAGGATTCACAGTCCTCAAGTGTAATAAGTCTTCAGGTCACACAGACAGAAAGACTTCAGTGATGCCTAACACTCTTTGGCTCTGGGTGTTTGGGCTTTGTCCTCGCAAGGATTTCTCTCTCTCGAAGGCTTCGAGGTGGGTTGCTCTCAAACGACAAAAGCCGTGCACTAACTCTGAGCAGCCACCAATTTCTGTTGTAGGGGGTGGGCTATTTATAGCCACTAGGCAACCCGACCTGATATGTCTGAAATGACCCTGGGTCACTAAGGAACTAACACGTGTTCCAACGGTCAGATTTCAAACACACACGGCAACTTTACTTGGGCTACAAGCAAAGCTGACTCATCCAGCTCTGGATAAGATTTGCTCTCACTATCTTCGCTCAAAGACATAGGATTTGGGTTGAGCATCACTTCAGTCATTCTGACATTGTTCACTTGGACCCCACTTAACAGTACGGTGGTTCCTATGACTCAACAAAGAAGAAAAAGTAAACAACGAAACGACACAGTCTTCGCGCTCCATAGTCTTCACTCAATGTCTTCTCATGTCATAGTCTTCAATATGAATATCTTCACATACCACCATTGTCGTCAATGTCTTCATACATTTTTAGGGGTCATCTCTGGTAGGTAAACCGAATCAATGAGGGACACTACCTGCGTTATCCTGCAATTCTCACAAACGCATTAGTCCCTCAACCAAATTTGCCGTCAATACTCCAAAACCAACTAGGGGTGGCACTAGATGCACTTACAGTTTTGCAACACCGTTTAAGTATAGCTACTATTTTCCTATCTTTTCAGATTCAGGACAATGAATAGGATATCAGGGGAACTGCACAATATGGACCCATGTTGAGTCATCTCTATTGCCTCATGTGTTTTCTGCAAATGTGTCAGCATCAATTGCAAGATGAGGCAGCTAGATAGCTTTGGAGTTGCCAACATGCTCAAAGTGCTCGCAACATTGAGAAGAAACAAGCATGCCCAGAAAATTAATGCGTGCCCAGGGAGGCCCTTTGCTCAGAGAAGCATCGACCGATTTTCTTTATTTCCACACCTTCTCACAGTTTTGTATATTGGTTATAGTATGGTGAATCATTGAGATGCATAGACATGCTGAACTTTTGTTCTTCTGAATGTTAGTTTAATGTGAGTGTCTGCATCCAGTACCGCATCCTCTAATTTGGTGGATGCACACAGAGAAAATAAATCTCCTTAATTTACTCCATAACCACCCTATTAAATAGGCCTAGTAACAAACCAGGCGCATGCAGTGGCCGGCGGGCACATGCATCCTACATGCATGGCCAGTCATGCAGCAACGCAAAAGAAGAGAGTGGTTCTTAGGAAAAAGCAAGTAGTTAGTGCAGCGTGCCTTATAAACACGAACAGCTCGCTCTCCCGCTTCCGTCTCCCCACCCAATTCCCCCCGCTCCCCAATCTTCCTCACTCGTCCAGAAAACCCGCTCACCTTCTTCCTCACTCGTACGGAAAATGCCTGCTCCTCTTCTTTCACTCCTACAGAAATCC
This sequence comes from Triticum timopheevii, assembly GCA_963921465.1. Classification (NCBI taxonomy): domain Eukaryota; kingdom Viridiplantae; phylum Streptophyta; class Magnoliopsida; order Poales; family Poaceae; genus Triticum; species Triticum timopheevii. The sequence continues at coordinate 62,199,471 of OY997270.1, read as the reverse complement.
CCAGCCCTCCTTCTTCCCCACTCGCACTACCACTAGGCTTGTCTCTGGCTACTCTGCTCAAACCCGTGAGCTCGGCACGACGCCCACAAGAAAAATGGAGTCGGCTGGCCCCAGCGCCAAGAAGATGAGGCTCCCGCCAGCGGTGACGCCGGTTGTAGATCCCGCACCCGGTAGCGCGGGGAGAAGTGGCGAGCCCCCCCCCCCCCCCCACCCAGATCTGAGGAATCGATAGAATCTCCGGTGGACCGCATCAGCGATCTCCCGGACGTCATCCTTGAGGAGATCATATCGCTTCTCCCCACCAAGGATTGCTGCCGCACACAAGTCCTCTCAACTCGGTGGCTCCCTCTATGGCGCACCGCGCCCCTCAATCTCGACTGTCGTCAGATATCTGTCCTTCCTGAATTTGATCTCATCAGAGCCATCATCTCTTCTCACCAGTAGGGCCCCGTTCAATGCCTTTGCATCCCGACAAGCTACCTGCTGTCCATACCCGGCAAGGTGGACGCTTAGCTGACATCCCCTGAATTCAGAAAACTCCAGCAGTTTGAGTTCTACCATTACCACGAAAGTTTCATACCACGAACATACCAAGAATTCGTGCCCACACCACCGTTGTCCATCTCGCGGTTTTCCTCCTCTCTCCACACTGCCACCTTCGCCCGGTGCCATCTACCAGACGATCCGGTACAAATGCTTCGACTCCCACTGCTAAAAAAACTTTCACTTGTGGTGGTTTATCTATCGGAGGCCTCACTGCACAGCATCATCCACTCTAGTTGCCCTGCCCTGGAGCGCTTGCTGATTGTTTTGGTAATAGAAATCGGTATCAGTTGTCTCCAAATAAAGTCGCCTCACCTTAAAAGCATTGGAATTTGTTTGAAGGATAGCAGCTCATCATCGAAGATGCCCCTTCACTTGAAAGGTTGCTCCTTCATAATTGTTATACACCTTCAGAAATAACTATCGTCTCTGCACCCAAACTGGAGACCTTGGGTGTAATTCGTGACCCGTTTAATAATCACAAGGAGTTGGTGTTTGGCTCCTCACCTTTTCAGGCACGTATATTATCATCTACACATTTGTAAACATATGCTGCATTTTTCATTTATGCGCATAAGTTTATATCATCTTGGAGTACACTTTGGGTACTAATATTATGTTATATGCTCAATGAAGAGTTCATCCATTGATAGCCTATCAATGCTGCTGGATTCTGTCAAGATCATATATATCAAAATGTATAGTTTTGATCTGGACATAATTATTGGCTTGCTGCAATGCTTTCGATCTCTGGAGAATTTATACATAGAGGTGATGATTTCATGCACATTGAAAGTCCATATATATTGTACTAGAATTAACTGTTCAGCTGTCGTTCTTTCGACATACTCTTTTTTCAGACCTTAACTATTTTCAATCTTCATGTCTACTTAGGCAGAACCACATGGACAAAAACATATAACCAATCATTGGCGTAATAAGCACAAGGATTTTCTCAGTTCTCATGACATTCGTTTGAGGACAATAACGATGGGACGATATGCATCCAACCAGGCAAACAGAAGCTTTGACACATTCTTCCTGTTGAATGCGAGGTTACTATTGTCCATGAGACTTAATTTTTACAGCAAGAGATTTCTCACGGAAGAACATGTTGAACAACAAAAAAAGAAGTTTCAGGTGGACAAATGGGCTTCTAAACGTGCTCGGCTTCTATTTACAACAAGTTGTAGACATCCTAAAATAAATATTTTTGCACAGGATGTTGATATTATGGATTAGACCGATCCATTTGTTTGTGACTGCAAAAAAAAGTGGTTGGGTTAGATGTTACTGTCATGTTCAATCTGGGTTTTGTCTAAAAATTTGATGAACAATTAATCCTTGGGCTTTTTGTACCATTTGTATGCTAGACTTGCATGTTGTTGCCCACGTACTCCCCTCGACCTGCCACTACACTGCCGCATCTTTCATGGCTGATGTTCGTTCCCGTCCGAGGCCTTGCCGTCATTCTCCGCCTTGGTTAGCTCGCTGTGCTCGCCGCCGTCTGGTGTTGTCAACATGCTCAACAACCAAGAGGATCAGGAGATGACTGTACGTGGAGAGGCTGACAGTAGGGACCCACCAGGGTCATTGCATTTCGCAAGCAGGTGCCTCGTTATTACAAGCCAAAACAATACTTCCTCCTAATTGTTTGACAACTAGGTTCCACACCATTGTCAATGTAGTCAATAAACGAGAAAATTACACAACGAGCGGATAACACCAGGGACCCAGCAGCTCGCCCAGTTGTTTTTCAGTTTCAGAGACGGAGCTCAACTGCGTGCTATGCGGGGGCTGTGGCCCGTCTAGCCCACGCTTACGCTTTTATTAAGCACATGACGAGCCGAGTTGATATTTTTTTCTTTCTGAAATTGGCTAGCCCAGTTCTTTTTTTGGAGAATACCAAAACTGAGGCCTACTTGCTTTTCTCAGCCCTGCTGGGCTGCAAATCTTTCAAGACGAGGAGGGATAAGAAATGGGCTTCCCCAGAACACGGGCTATAAGTTGTAAGAAATGGGCTGTAAATTTTTAAACCAAAGCCAACCGGCAATTGCATTGAAATATCATTTTTTTCAGGATTTCTGTACTCTCTACTCTTATAAAAACCAAAGCCAACTGGCAATTACATTAAAATATCATCTTTTCACCCACAAGATAAACTACTCATACAAATGCATCTTCATGTTCCGTGCAACAAACGAGCATCTTGCTAGTTAAGATTCTAAATTTCATTCATTTTTTTGCGGAGAATTGTTTTTCGAATTTTATTTTGATATAATTTTTGAAAACTATTTTTAACGTGACTCGAAATTTCATGATTAAAAGAGTCCGGACCCCACCGAAATATGCAAAATTTCATTGAATTTTTTAGTAGTGCCCAGAATATATGGTCTGTAATGCTAATAAAAAGAATATGAGCTTCAATATCCTTAAGAATTAGCAAATGGGCTGTAAATTATTGAAAATAATGGCTAATGGGCTGTATGCTATTTTCCACAGATTTGGAGGCTGACTTCTGGGCCTACTAGGTTGACGATGACGCTGTCCTAAAATTTTTTTTGACGCGTACGCAAGGCTTTGTCAACTTAGTCAACACACAACAGTGACTATTGGATGTCCATCCAACGGCCGCCGTGCTTCTTCAATCTATGATCTTCCGGCTCCAGCCGCCCAAACCAGCGCCGGTGGGACTGCCTGCTCCCTCCTCCCGTGGCTGGCTATGTTGCCGTCAGGCCATCCCTCTAACCACCCACACATCCTGTTATTTTCCGGCGACGTCAGCCTCACCCCGTAGCCGACCAGTCAGCGCTCGTTCTCCCCTCAGCGTGGGCATCCGCTGCGGTGGCTTGGCCGGCTCCGGGTGGTTCTCTTCCTGGGCCCCGCCCTCGTCCACCGCGTTTGTGCTCTCGGCGCGGCGAGGTCAACATGGTTAACAAACAACAACCATTGGAAGAGGCTAACAGTAGGTGCCCACACAGGAAAATGCCTCCTTATTACGCGCAAAATAATGATTCCTCCACCTGATAGCTAGGACCCACTGGAAGGGTCTCTGTATTTCACGAAAAAAACGTTCCCCCCGCTGTCAGCTCGGACCCACCGGAAATGCCTCCTTATTATGCACAAAAAAATGAATACTCCCCCTGCTAGCTGGGACTCACCTTGGTGGGAGGCTGACTTGTGGGCCTACTAAGTTTACGGGGACGGAGGGCTTTGTCAACTTAGTCAATATGAACGACTCTAGCTCCAGTGATCGTACGATGTCCATCCAACGGCCGTAGTGCTTCTTGAACCTCTGGTCTTCGTGCTCCAGCCGCCCAAAGCAGCGCCGGTCGTGCCGCGTGCTCCTACCTCCCGTGGCCGGCTGTGATGCCGTGGAGGCCTCACCGCCCCCTACTACTCCCACCGCTGGTCAGGCCATCCCTTTACTCACCCACACCCCCTGTTATTCTGCGGCGACGGGAGCCTCACCCTCGTACTCCTCTTCGCGTGGGCATCCACTGCTACGTCTTCCTCGGCTCCGTGTCGTCCCCTTCCTAGGCCTCGCCGTCGTCCACCGCCGTGGTGCTCTCAGCGCGGCGTGGTCAATGTGGTCAACGACCGACTTCCATCGGAAGAGTACTGTGCATGGAGAGGCTGACAGCTGAGTCAACGGCGGCCGCAAGGAAGTGCCTCCTTATTACACGCAAAATAATTATTCCTCCACCTGACATCGGGGACCCACCGGACGGGCCACCGTATTTCGCGAAAAAATCGTTTCCCCCTGACTGTAGGGACCCACCAGCTACATCTTCGCACGCAAGGAAGTGCGTCCGGGCAAAAAAAACGATTCGCCCCCTTGGCTGCTGGGACCCACCATCTACATCTTCGCACGCAAGGAAGTGCGTCCGGGCAAAAAAAAACAAAACGATTCACCCCCTGACTACTGGGACCCACTAGCTACATCTTCGCAGGCAAGGAAGTGTCTAACAGTTGGGACCCACCTGGTCGAAGCATACGTATCGTTGTCATTCTGGTCGCGAACGTGTACGTACATACTGGTCGTAGTAGAGGCGCGCACATACACATACGTACAACGGCGAGGGTGCAAGAAAGAAAATACAGCCACGTACGTACATACGAGCAGGGTCTCGAACGCCTACTCGCGCATACGTACATGGCTGGGTCGGAACGGAGAAACAGCATCGTCGTCGTGTTCATGGGGAGGCAACAGAATGCGTCGTGTTCATCGGGAGGCAACAGAACGCGTGGGAGCCAACCGGCTGGGTCGGAACGGAATGCGTGGTCGTGTTCATCGGGAGGGCTTGGACGGAACAGGCAATGGAAACGAGGCCTGGCGTACCGCACAACGGAGGAAACGGCCTTGTGTTCAATCGGCCACGTTCGAAACAGGATCCTGTTCATCAGGAGGGGTCTGGCGTACCGCAAAACGGAGGAAACGGACCTCCTATGGTCGAAACGGGGTCCTGTTGATCGGGAGGGGCCTGGCGTACCGCAAAACGGAGGAAACGGACCTCCTACGGTCGAAATGGGGGTCCTGTTGATCTGGAGGGGTGTAGCGTACCGCAAAACGGACAAAACGGACTTGTGTTGGAGCGCTACGGTCGAAACGGGAGGGGTGTGGCGTACCGCAAAACGGGACTCCACGGGATACTGTTCATCTCCACCGTTGACCTCCTCCAGCCTCCACGGGCTACCGTCGACCTCCTCCAGCCTCCACGGGCTCCTGTTCATCCAGCCTCCACCGCGTGCTACTCCACCGGCTACTGTTCAACCACCCCTCCACGGGCACCCCTCCACCGTCTACTGTTCATCCAGCCCTCCACACCACGGGGTCCTGTTCAACCACCCCTCCACGACCACCCCTCCACCGTCTACTGTTCATACAGCCCTCCACACCATGGGTTCCTGCTCATCCAGAGGCAACGCCACCGCTCACTATTCATCCAAACCCCCCCCCCCCAGCAACGCTCACTGTTCATCCCAAAGGCAGCATCGATCGGCTTCAGTTAGCAGCAGTAGCGAAGGAATCGGTCCATCGGGTTCAGTTAACAGCCATCAATCGATCGCTCGGGTTCAATAATGCGTAGCCTGCAGTGCAATCACTCGGGTTCAGTTAGAGCCCAACGCCTCGCTCGGCTTCAGTTAGAGCCAACACCTCGCATACACGCGCGTACCTGTACGAGAGAAACGCGCATCGCTCTCCCATCGTAACCGGCAACTCCCCGAACTTTTCCACCCCCTCGCTTCTACCATGGTTTTTTCCGTCATGGACGGCCCAAAGAATGTCATGCAGCTGCGTCTCCGGCCCGCCCAGGACGAAAAGTCCATTTTCTGTCATGATTTTTTGTCATAGAAGTAGGATCCCACCACATCTATGATGATACCGGGTTTTGTCACAATTATCATCATAGAAGTGTCATATGTATGACAGAAAAAAAATTCGTTCGGCCGAAAATGTCACGGATGTGTCTTTTTTTTGTAGTGTTGACAGCCATGGAACAACTTAAGGAAGGGTTCAAGAATGAACGTGCTAGCTGGGAAACTGAAAAGACTGCATTGTTGAAGCGGGCTGAAGACGCCGAGTCAGCTCTTAAACCGGTGGCGGAAGAGCTAACTGGGTTGAAGCGCCAAGTGAATGCCATGACCTCTGCAATATTTGGTAATTACTCTTGTCAAAATTTCTTGAATAACCATCTTTGAAATTGCTGGTTTTAACATCAAAGTCTTAAACCATTATAGGTGGCCGTGTTGCTCATCTAGGCTCTGACATGCGGATGAAGCTGAAGGCAGCGTATACGTTGATAGAGCAACTGTATGCCGGTGCCCAATGGGTTATCTGCGCAGTCTCATACAACAAACCGGCACCAACATTGATCAGGGACACTCTAGCAAGGTTATCAATGACACCGGCGCAGATAGAGGAGATGAAGCGATCTGCTGCCAGGGCTGGTGCTTTGTTGGCACTTACTCGAGCCAAAGCATGGATAGCTGACCTGGATCCAGTTGATATTACCAAGGGCTATCCCGGTGAACAAGAAAACGGGGCAGAATTTGATAATGAAGCCCTCAAAGCCCTGACAAAGGAGATGCGTCCTTTGGCAAGTCAATTGGCGGAAGAGGCTAATTTGATTGTTCATCGGTCCTTCTATGATGCCAACAACCAACGGGTTGACACTACTGTGAAGGAAGTACAAAATCTTATCCCGCCAATCCGTAAGCACACTTACGCCCCTGACTAATAAGTGAAGAAGTTGTCTTTCAAGCTTTAACCCAGATTGACTGGACCACCGTTGACTTCCAGCCACTGGATGGGGAGGAGGAGGCTGAACTGATACCAGAAGATCCATCAACCTCTCGTCAACCTGGCGATGAGTCTTAATTCGGCACCTGGGTTGATATTCATAGATTGTGTTCTGTGTAAAGAACAATCACTTGTTTTGGGCCTTAAAGCGCCTTGTAATAGGCTAGTTGGCATACTTTGATTTGCTGCCATTGTGCAATGCCACTTGATATTTTAATCCAGCATGATATTGCTATGCTTTATTTGTCTTGGTATGTTGTATAAGTCTTGCTATCTGCATGTTAAATACTTAAACATGTCCTGGCGGTTTACCGCCGGACGGGTTATGATACCCAATACAGAAACAGAATCCTCATAACAAAGGTGATAAGGTACTGAAATATGAATCATATCTTACCTGTGATATTAAATCACTGTTGTTGGTCCACCAACTTATTTAGTAAGGGTGAAAACCCAATACTTTGAGCGCTTGATAGCTCTCACCATGTTGTGCTGATGTGTTTATAAGTCATATCGGGTTACGATGAACACCAGGTGATCATACTGGCGACATATAGCCAAAGCCGGACCGGGTTATGAAACACCGGTTTAAGAATGAGGATGGTCTGACAACTTGTAGTCGAAAACCAAGCCAGGTTGAAAGATGCCGGTTCACCATTGATTATATGCTTAACAGATGATATCTGCAAGCTACGTCGGGTTAAGAAACGCCGGGTTGAAATGAAGACATATAGTCTGGCCGGGTCGAAAGACGTCGGTTTACTTGAAAAGTTGATCAATAAAGATAAAACTTGTAAAAGGCAAAAGCAAATAAAACTTGTAGTCAAGGCTTTTCGAGGGCTGCCATGCCCAAATTCGAGGATTTTCGTGGGCTGCCAGGCCGCTAAGTTAAACCATTTGACAAATCCTTTTAAGATGGGCCTCCAACTAACCAATCGTCGTTTTAACTTTGACAAGTTCAGGGTCTCAAGGAGAGTAACTTGTCAAACGTTCGGCGGGTCGTGCCAGGATTACCTGGATAGGAGTGGCTTACTTGATGAAGGCAGGTTAACCCGGGGTTTTAGGTGAATACACCAGGCTTCCAAGCCGTGGGTCGATACCCGGTTAAAAGGGTCCTTTCAAACTCTTTGTTACTTTACACAAAGAGCCCCCATGTAACTTTGTGAGCTGTGCTCAATGGGTGCCTATGTTTGAGTCATGCTTGTAGCAACAGATCTCTCTTTGGCCCCTTGGGTGTGAAGCTCCCAAGCTGTATGATGGCATTATATCCGGTTTAATGGACAAAACGGGTCATCGCTCTAGAAGCAGAAGCCCCCTTGTAACGAAGAAATATTGGAAGAAAGGCCCTGCTTGTAGCAAGTTTGCTGGTTTATTATATTGATCATAATATATACATTGTCATAATATGTACATAAGAAGAGCCTATAACTCAGGTGTAGTAAGGCCGAAGGAGAGCTATGTTCCACGGCCGCCGGGTCTCCTCCTCAGAAGTGCGTGAGTCTTCTCGAACGTCAATGAGGTAGTATGATCCGTTGTGCAGATTTTTGCTGACCACAAAGGGCCCTTCCCAAGGTGGGGATAACTTGTGCATATCGGTCTGATCCTGGATGAGCCGGAGCACTAAGTCACCTTCTTGAAAGGTTCTTGTTTTAACCTGGCGGCTGTGATAACGCCGCAGGTCTTGCTGGTAAACCGCCGAACAAGCCAAGGCCATGTCCCGCTTCTCATCTAACAGGTCCAGTGCTTCTTGACGTGCTTGCTCGTTGTCCGCTTCAACATAATTGGCAACCCGAGGCGAGTCATGACAAATATCACTGGGGAGTACCGCCTCTGCTCCGTAAACCATGAAGAACGGTGTATAACCTGTAGACCGGTTTGGGGTGGTATTTATGCTCCATAACACAGGTGGTAATTCCTCGACCCAACAACCCGGCGTCCACTTCAGAGGAACCATAAGCCGGGGCTTGATACCCTTTAAAATTTCCAGGTTAGCTCGCTCAGCTTGACCATTAGATTGGAGGTGAGCCACAGAGGCTACATCAAGCCGGATGTGCTCTTGTTGACAGAAGTCCTCCATCTCGCCTTTAGAAAGGTTCGTGCCATTATCCGTGATAATGCTATGTGGAAAACCAAAACGGAACATCACCTTTTTGATGAACTAAACCGCCGTGGCTGCGTCACACTTGCTTACTGGCTCCGCTTCAACCCATTTAGTGAACTTGTCAACCGCCACCAACAGGTGGGTATTCTTATCTTTAGATCTCTTAAAAGGCCCTACCATGTCAAGCCCCCAAGTAGCAAATGGCCAGGTGATAGGAATCATCCGTAGCTCCTGGGCCGGAACATGAGCTCGGCGTGCAAACTTCTGACAAGCATCACACCGCTTTACCAGGTCCTCAGCATCGGCATGAGCCGTCAACCAGTAAAAACCATGACGAAAAGCTTTAGCCACCAAGGATTTTGAACCGGCGTGATGACCACAGTCTCCTTCGTGGATCTCGCGTAAAATCTCATGGCCTTTTTCAGGAGAGATGCAACGTTGAAATGCCCCTAAAACACTACAATGATGCAACTCGCCATTGACGATTGTCATGGACTTGGATCGCCGGACTATTTGTCTGGCCGGAACTTCATCTTCTGGTAACTCGCCCCGGTTCATATACGCCAAGTATGGAACCGTCCAATTCGGAATGATATGTAAAGCGGCCACCAACTGTGCCTCCGGATCAGGAATAGCGAGGTCCTCCTCTGTGGGTAGTTGAACCGACGGATTATGTAGGACATCCAGAAAGGTATTGGGTGGCACCGGTTTACACTGAGACCCCAACCGGCTTAAAGCATCAACTACTTCGTTTTTACGCCGATCAATGTGCTCAACCTGATAACCTTTGAAGTGACCAGCCACAATATCCACTTCTCGCATGTAAGCCGCCACGAGGGGATCTTTAGAGTCCCAAGTGCCAGAAACTTGTTGAGCCACCAGATCAGAATCTCCAAGGCATCGTACTCGGCTTAAGTTCATCTCCTTAGCGACTCGAAGTCCGTGGAGTAAGGCCTCATACTCAGCTGCATTGTTAGTACAAGGGAACATAAGCGAAGAACATAATTAATTTTATCACCTCGAGGGGAAGTAAGGACAACTCCAGCCCCCGAGCCCTCCAATTGCCTGGACCCATCAAAGTGAATAGTCCAGTATGTATTGTCCGGTTTGTCCTCCGGTATCTGCAACTCTATCCAATCATTGATGAAATCCACAAGGGCTTGGGATTTGATTGTTGTTCGAGGCATATACTTCAAACCATGCGGCCCAAGCTCAATAACCCACTTAGCAACCCGGCCAGTCGCTTCCCTGTTTTGGATTATATCCCCGAAAGGAGCAGAACTGACCACTGTGATGGGGTGACCTTGAAAGTACTGTTTAAGCTTCTGACTTGCCATAAAAACCCCATACACCAGCTTCTGCCAATGCAGATATCTTTGCTTTGACTCAATGAGCACTTCACTGATATAGTAAACCGGCCTTTGAACCGGGTATTCCTTCCCAGCCTCCTTGCGCTCCACCACAATGGCGACACTGACAGCTCGGGCATTAGCAGCCACATATAACAGCAGTGGCTCCTTATCAACTGGAGCGGCAAGAACCGGTGGTTCAGCCAACTACTTCTTCAAGTCTTCAAACGCCGCATCAGCAGCCTTGCTCCAGACAAAATTGTCTGTCTTCTTCAACATCTGGTACAGAGGGATCGCCTTTTCTCCCAACCTGCTGATAAACCGGTTCAAAGCCGCAATACGACCCGCCAGACGTTGAACATCATTGATACATGTCGGTTTAGCCAGAGATGTGATAGCCTTGATCTTTTCCGGATTAGCCTCAATACCCCGGTTGGACACCAGAAAGCCCAAGAGCTTGCCAGCCGGTACACTAAAAACACACTTAGCCAGATTGAACATCATTTTATAAACTCTCAGATTATCAAAGGTTTCTTGCAAATCAGATATGAGCATCTCTGCTTTCCTGGACTTGACCACAATATCGTCCACATAGGCATGAACATTGCGCCCAATCTGAGTATGAAGACAGTTCTGCACACAGCGTTGATAAGTCGCCTGGGCACTCTTGAGCCCAAAAGGCATAGATACATAACAGAAGGCTCCAAAAGGAGTGATGAAAGCTGTCTTCTCCTAGTCCTTAACTGCCATCTTGATCTGATGATAACCAGAATAAGCATCCAAAAAACTCAAACGCTCACAACCCGCCATAGCATCAATTATTTGATCAATACGAGGGAGGGCAAAGGGATCAGCTGGGCAAGCTTTGTTCAAATCTATGTAATCCACACACATACGCCAAGTGCCGTTTTTCTTAAGTACCAGCACCGGATTAGCCAACCACTCTGGGTGAAATATTTCCATGATAAACCCTGCTGCCAGTAGTCGGGCTACCTCTTCCCCAATGGCCTTACGCCGTTCCTCATTAAAGCGGCGAAGAAACTGTTTGACCGGTTTGAACTTCGGATCAATATTAATAGTGTGCTCAGCGAGTTCCCTCGGTACACCTGGCATGTCAGAAGGTTTCCATGCAAAGATGTCCCGGTTCTCATGGATGAACTTGATGAGCGCGCTTTCCTATTTGGGATCCAAGTTGACGCTGATGCTGAACTGCTTGGATGAATCGCCAGGAACAAAGTCAACCAATTTGGTTTCATCAGCCGATTTAAACTTCAAAGTTGGATCATGCTCTGTGGTGGGCTTCTTCAGAGAAGTCATATCTGCCGGATCAACATTGTCCTTGTAAAACTTCAACTCCTCCGTTGCATAAACCGACTCAGCATATGCCGCATCACCTTCTTCACACTCCAGAGCAATCTTACGGCTACCATGAACCGTAATGGTCCCTTTGTGACCCGGCATCTTGAGCTGCAGATAAACATAACACGGCCTTGCAATGAATTTAGCATAAACCGGTCGTCCAAATAAGGCGTGGTACGGACTTCTGATCTTAACTACTTCAAAGGTCAGTGTCTCGGACCTTGAATCATGATCATCTCCAAAAATCACCTCCAGAGCTATCTTACCAACTGAGTAAGCCGATTTACCAGGCACCACTCCGTGAAAAACGGTGTTTGACGGTCTAAGATTCTTATCTGTCAACCCCATACGCCAGAAGGTTTCATAGTACAAAATATTGATACTGCTCCCTCCGTCCGTGAGTACCTTGGTAAACTTATAACCTCCCACCTGCGGTGCAACCACCAAAGCTAGGTGACCCGGATTGTCAACCCGGGGCGGATGATCCTCCCTGCTCCAGACAATAGGTTGTTCAGACCAGCGTAGATAACGGGGTACCACCGGTTCAACAGAGTTCACTGCCCTTTTATGGAGTTTCTGATCGCGCTTGCACAAGCTAGTAGTGAAGACATGATATTGTCCACCGTTTAACTGCTTTGGGTTGCTCTGATAACCCGACTGCTGCTGATTCCCCTGATTACCCTGTTGATGGTTACCACCTTGGTTATTCTGATTGCCCTGATTATTCTAAAACCCTAAGTTTGAATCGCCATCACCGTAACCCGGCCCATGAAATCCTGGACCGGAACCACTAGATGGACCCTGATCATACCGGAAAAGATCAGAGTTTTTGAATTCCCTCATGATGTGGCAATCCTTCCAAAGGTGCATGGCAGGAGCCTCCTTTGTCCCGTTCTTTGGGCAATGCTGGTTTAACAGGCGTTCCAGATTCATTCCTCCACTGCGCTGGGGCGGTTTACCCTTACGGCGCTGCATATTACCCTGCATACTGGTGTTAGCCACAAAATCGGAATTGTCCGCTTTACGCTTACCATTATTTCTGTGACCCGCCTGGTTATGCTGTCCCTTTGAACCGGCATTCTTCTTTCCCTTCTCCTGCTTCTCTTCATCAGAGTCAGGGTCTTTGGTATTATCAGAATCATCATACTTAACCAGAGCTGCCATGAGAGTTCCCATATCATTGCAGTGCGCTTGAGCCGTCCCAACTTCATTTTAAGTGACTTAAACCGGTAATTGCCCTCCAACGTCACAATTGCTGTATTTGGATTGATGCGGCCTGGCGAGTGCAAAATTTCTGAAACCCGGCGCACCCAATGGGTTGTTGATTCATTCTCTCCTTGCACACAAGCTGCCAGATCTACAATGGACATAGGCTGCTTGCATGTATCTTTGAAATTTGCTATGAACTTGGCCTTCAACTCATCCCATGAATTGATTGAGTTAGCAGGCAGGCTCTTCAACCAGGTGCGAGCCGTTCCTTCTAGCATCATGGTGAAGTACTTTGCACATGCCGCTTCATCCACATCTAGCATCTCCATCGCCATCTCATAACTCTCAACCCACGCCTCGGGGGGCTGATCAGCGGTATAATTAGGCACCTTGCGTGGCCCTTTGAAATCCTTGGGCAACTGCACATTACGGAGAGCCGGGATGAGACACGGCACTCCCCAAGAGCTGAAGGCAAGCCCTGTCCCTCGCTCTACTGACGCCGCTGGCTGAACTGGGGCGGGTTGATGACGACCCGCATGTTGTGCTGCTAATACGGCCTCCCTTCGCGCTCTGCCATTATCCACAACATCCTGAGCATTCAAACCGCCGTTCGTCGGATTAGGCCCTTGAGGGGCATCACGATGCCGCGCACTGCTTGACACGGCCGGTTCGTCCATGTGCCTGCTATAACTCTTGCTTGGATGAGGGGTTGAATGTATTCTGTCTCGGCTGTAGCAATAAGCCTGTTGCTGAACAACGGCGGTTTGAAGAAGATCCCTGGCTCGCCGGGTCTCGATCGCTGCTAATAAATCGCCCTCCATCGGAATAGCCGCCAAACGTGATGTTGCCACAATCATATTGTCCAAGGGGCTGGAAAAGTGACCCGGCTGTGTTGCTACATACTGCGGCGGGTTATCCGTTCGTTGAGGCGGGTCCATCGCCCGTGGCTGAGCCGGTGCCGCCCCAGGTGCCTCGGTCCGATTTACTCCTGCCGGATTGCTAGGCCCAGCTCCTGGTGTACTGAAGAGATTCAGACCTTCGTAAATTTGCGGTAGCCGAGATCGGTACTTCCTTCTCATGACGTCATTTGACGCGTTCTGATCCAACATAAGCCGGTAGTTCTGCGCCTGGATCAGTTGTGACTGGGCATCCAAAGCGGCCCGTTCTTCATCCATCCTAGCTTCCTTAGCTGCCAAATCTGCTTTGGCCTAAGTTATCTGATCCCTTAGCTTCGTGACATCCGCATTATGCTGAACTTGAGTCTCTGGAGTCACCACTGTGGTCAACAATGCCGTCAAATCGTCCAGTAAACCGGCAAGAACTTGAGCCGGCCGGCGCGCCGGGCCTCCTGCCGCGGCTACCGATCCGGAGACCATTGTTGTTGTAGATGAAGATTGCACGGTGGGCTGTGTGCCGGCCATGAAGATCGCAACCCGGTTTGGCAGTTCAAGGGGACATGGAATACTGTCGCCATCGGAATATGCCTCAATCCGTCCATCTTGCAGTTGGTATAATGACTCGGTTTCGCCAGTGGACGACTCGCCATCTGAGTAGATGGATGTCTCGCCGTCAGACACCGGTTCAGACTCCGCTCCATGGATGAATACCACGAATGCATGCTTCATGGCAGGCTGAACCCGGGTAGGACTTGCACGCTGAGTCGTCTCGACGAGGTCGGTGCAGATGTCCGGCTCAGGGCCCGGTTCGCTGATCTTGCCGATGAAAACGTGAATTCTGCCAAAGGGGACCCGGTACCCGTACTCGATTGAGCCGGCCTCGGGGCCCCAGCCTGCATCGTCGATGTAAAGCTTGCCGCGACGACTCTTGGTCATCCGGCCAACCACGTACCCCTTGAGTCCTACAAAGTTGCCCTTCAAGAACTCGAAACCATCATGTGATAGCCCCACGGTGGGCGCCAACTGTCTTGGAAATATCACGTCAGATGTCCTAGCAGAAGGACTTAGTCGTGGAGCCATCTCAACGAGATTAGCCTGAAGGGGTTAATCCGGACAAGGGACACGATAGTTTTTTACTAGTTCGGCCCCTTCGATGAAGGTAAAAGCCTGCGTCTAGTTGTGATGGAATTATTGGGGTTTCGATGACCAGGGAGCAAATACGCTTTGCCTGGGTCTCGAGTTGTTGTGTGTTGTCCCTGAACCGCCGCCGGGTCGTCCCTTTATATACACAGGTTGACGCCTGGCCAGTTTACAGAATCCCGAGGCCGACTCATACAAGTGTTCGGCTCGGTCTCTCCCTTTCCCTATCTTACAACACAAGTTATACAACTATGACGGTTTACCACTATGGGCCCTAATCCGCCTCTGGGCTTCGGGCCTCTAAGCTTTATCAGTAAAGCGCCATCTTCTTGTCTTCATGGGCTTCAGTATAGTTGAGCGTGAACCGGCCCCTCCTGGGCAGTTTACACTCAGTAGTTATATCCTCAACAGGACCCGAAAACGGTGAGTAATAGTCCACGAAACGGGTCAGAATCAACAAAAACCACGAGTGTTGATGACCGACAGGTAAACGCACCCCGGGGTTCGTTAATCATGGAAATCACTTCGGGACCCCAAAACAGTGAGTAATAGTCACAAAACGAGCCAGAATCGGCCGAAACTGCGAGTGTTGATGACCGACACGCAAACGCACCCCGGGGTTCATTAATCGTGGAAATCATACCGGGACCCCAAAACAGTGAGTAATAATCCACGAAATGGGCCAGAATCGGTCAAAACTGTGAGTGTTCATCGCCGACACGTAAACGCACCTTGGGGTTCAAAACTATGGAAATCGCTTCGAGACCCCAAAATGGTGAGTAATAGTCCACAAAACGCGTCAGAATTGGCCAAAACTGTGAGTGTTGACAACGGACATGTAAACGCACCCCGGGGATTCGCAATCGTGGAAATCGCTCTGGGACGACAAAACAGTGAGTAAAAGTGCACGAAACGGACCAGAATTGGCCAAAATTGTGAGTGTTAATGACCGGCACGTAAACGCACCCCGGAGTTCATCAATCGTTGAAATCACTCCGGGACCTCCAAAACTAGGTAATAGTGCAAGAAATGGGCCAAAATCGGCCCAAACTGCGATTGTTGATGGTCGACATGTAAGCGCACCTTGGGGTTCAACAACCATGGAAATCGCTCTGGGGCCCCAAAAGGTTGAGTAATAGTCCACGAAACGGGTCAGCATCGACAAAAACCGTGAGTGTTTATGACCTACACGTAAACGCACCCCGGGGTTCGTTAATCGTGGAAATCACTCCGGGACCCCAAAATAGTGAGTAATAGTCCACGAAACGGGCCAGAATCGGTCGAAACTGCAAGTGTTGATGGCCAACACGTAAATGCACCCTGGGGTTCGTTAATCGTGGAAATCACTCTGGGACCCCAAAACAGTGAGTAATAGTCCACGAAACGGGCCAGAATCGGCCAAAACTGTGAGTGTTGATGACCGGCATATAAACGCACCCCGCGGTTCGTTAACCATGAAAATCACTCTGGGACCCCAAAACAGTGAGTAATAGTCCATGAAATGGGTCAGAATTGGCCAAAACTATGAGTGTTGATGACCGACACGTAAGCGCACCTTGGGGTTAACCAATTATGGAAATCACTTCGGGACCCCAAAGCGGTGAGTAAAAGTGCACGAAACGCGTCAGAATTGGCCAAAACTGTGAGTGTTGATGATCGACACGTAAACGCACATGAGGGTTCGTAAATCGTGAAAATCACTCCAGGACCCCCAAAACTAAGTAATAGTCCAAGAACCGGTGCTAGAATCGGCCCAAACTGTGATTGTTGATGACCTACACTTAAGCGCACCTTGGGGTTCAACAACCATGGAAATCGCTTTCGGACCCCGAAACAGTGAGTAATATTCCATGAAACGGGTCAGAATCGACAAAAACCGCGAGTGTTGATAACCGACAGGTAAGCGCACCCCGGGGTTCGTTAATCGTGGAAATCACTCTAGGGGCCCAAAACAGTGAGTAATAGTTCACGAAACGGGCCAGAATCGGCCAAAATCGTGAGTGTTGATGACCGACACGTAAATGCACCCCGCGGTTCGTTAATCGTGGAAATCACTCCGGGCCCCAAAAACAGGGAGTAATAGTCCACAAAACGGGCCAAAAACGGCCAAAACTGTGAGTGTTGATAACCGACACGTAAATGCACCCCGCGGTTCGTTAACCATGGAAATCACTCTGGGACCCCAAAACAGTGACTAACTGTCCACGAAACGGGCCAGAATCGGCCAAAACTATGAGTGTTGATGACCGACACGTGAGTGCACCTTGGGGTTCAACAACCATCGAAATCGCTCTGGGACCCCAAAACGGTGAGTAATAGTGCATGAAATGGACCAGAATCGGCCAAAATTGTGAGTGTTGCTGACCGACACATAAACGCACCACGGGGTTCGCAAATTTTGGAAATCACTCCGGGACCCCCAAAACTAAGTAATAGTCCAAGAAACGGGCCAGAATCGGCCCAAACTGCGATTGTTGATGACCTACACTTAGTACACCTTGGGGTTCAACAACCATGGAAATCGCTTTGGGACCCCAAAACGGTGAGTAATATTCCACGAAACGGGTCAGAATCGACAAAAACCGCGAGTGTTGATAATCGATAGGTAAGCGCACCGCGGGGTTCGTTAATCGTGGAAATCACTCCAGGGCCCCAAAATAGTGAGTAATAGTCCACGAAACGGGAAAGAATCGGCCAAAACTGTGAGTGTTGATGACCGACACGTAAACGCACCCCGTGGCTCGTTAATCATGGAAATCACTCCGGGACCCCAAAACAGTGAGTAATAGTCCACAAAACGGGCCAGAATTGGCCAAAACTGTGAGTGTTGATGACCGACACGTTAACGCACCCCACGGTTTGTTAACTGTGGAAATCGCTCTGGGACCCCAAAAGAGTGAGTAATAGTCCACGAAACGGGCCAGAATCGACCAAAACTATGAGTGTTGATGGCCGACACGTGAGTGCACCTTGGGGTTCAACAACCATGGAAATCGCTCTGGGACCCAAAAACAGTGAGTAATAGTGCACGAAACGGACCAGAATCGGCCAAAATTGTGATTATTGTTGACCGACACGTAAACGCACCACGGGCTTCGTAAATCGTGGAAATCACTCCGAGACCACCCAAACTAAGTAATAGTCCAAGAAATGGGCCAGAATCAGCCCAAACTGCGATTGTTGATGACCTACACGTAAGCGCACCTTGGGGTTCAACAACCATGGAAATCGCTTTGGGTCCATGAAATGGGTCAGAATCGACAAAAACCGCGAGTGTTGATGACTAACACGTAAACACACCCCGGGGTTCGTTAATCGTGGGAATCACTCCGGGAGCCCAAAACAGTGAGTAATAGTCACAAAATGAGCCAGAATCGGCCGAAACTGCAACTGTTGATGACCGACACCCCAGGGTTCGGTAATCGTGGAAATCACACCGCGACCGCAAAACAGTGAGTAATAGTCCACGAAACGGGCCCGAATCGGCCAAAGTTGTGAGTGTTCATGATCGACAGGTAAACACACCGTGGGGTTCAACAACTATGAAAATCGCTTCGGGACCCCTAAATGGTGAGTAATAGTCCACGAATCGCGTCAGAATTGGCCAAAACTATGAGTGTTGACGACAGACACGCAAAGGCACCCCGGGGATTGTCAATCGTGGAAATCGCTCTGGGATGCCAAAACAGTGAGTAATAGTGCACGAAACGGACCAGAATCGGCCAAAATTGTGAGTGTTGATGACCGATACATAAATGCACCCCAGAGTTTGTCAATCATGGAGATCACTCCGGGACCCCCAAAACTAAGTAATAGTGCAAGAAACGGGCCAAAATCAGCCCAAACTGCGATTGTTGATGATCGACGCGTAAGAGCACCATGGGGTTCAACAACCATGGAAATCGCTTTGGGCCCCAAAACAGTGAGTAATAGTCCATGAAACGGGCCAGAATCGGCCAAAACTGTGAGTGTTGATGACCGACATGTAAACGCACCCCGCGGTTCGTTAACCGTGGAAATCACTTCGGGACCCGAAAATAGTGAGTTTTAATTTGGTCAGGAAAACCTAAAAATTGTTAGTTGCCTATTCAGCCCCCCCCCCTCTAGTCAACCATATCGATCCTTTCACCCGGAATGAACCCCGTCTTACATTATTGGGGATACGACGATCCATAGCGCAAAATTGATCATGCAAGATCAGAAGGAGGTCTAGCTGTCGGCTACGAAACCCTCTCAAGCAGTGCTGGAGACATGCCTAGGGCACCTATGGCTATAGCCATGGGCCTAGTAACAACACCCCTTATAATTCCTTCTTAAAAAGTACAAAAAATCACGGAAGTTCATCGCTCAAGCTAGCTCAACCCTAGGCGTAATCCACTGCGAGCTCAGCGACTACTCCGAGACTCCAGGCGTACACACACGAGAAGAAACAAGCCCTAAACTCAACTCTTTACAACTCGGAATGAGCAAATAATGTTAAATGGCATTTTAATGTTCACCTCACTGTTTCCTTGTCACAAGTTTGATATAAGAGCATTTACAACCAGCATCCTCAAATCCTCCTCAAACATGTGCAGACGCACTCGGTCGGTGACCAGACAGGAAAAGAAGAAGAAAAAGTGACCCAACCGGAACCCTCGTACCGTCTCTATACGTCTGGGCTCTCCCCGAACCCTCACATTGAGTACAAATGTAGGGAGGATATGAGGACTCGCGGATGTGTCTGTTCAGTCCCCCATGTAGGACCGGCCCATTCCGAACCACCTTTTCTCTTTCTTTATTCTTTTTTTGTTCCCTCTCTTCATCTCCATCAATCGCATGCAAGTGACCGGACATATATGGGACAAAAATGAGAAGTGAGGATGTATGAAGAAATATATATGTGCTCAAAACGGACGCGCCCAGTCACTGGCTGGGCGCGTCCACGGATGTCTAGGGGGTCAGACTTGCTAAGTCCTGTTGTAGATGCTCTTATATAGTACTCCTATTCCTTTGAGGTAATAGCACCCCAGATCCACAAACTTGCACCGAATGTGATGTTTTAGTCCAAAACTTGCAAAATGTGACTGAGGACTCCACAAACTTGACACCCTATGTGATGTTTTGGTCCACATCCACTCACAGCGTGACATGTGGCAGTCCAGAGGGTGGACCGGTCAGCTGTGGCAATTTTGCACAAAGGCCCCTGGCGTTCACTCATTTCAACCCGCGGTGCTTACCGTTGCTGGTCGCGTTCCCCACCCCACCTACCGTTGTTGTTCCTGTTCCCCACCCCACAGCTACCGTTGTTGTCCCCCTTTCTCCTTCTTGTTCCCCATTCTCCATCCTCTTGCTCTCCCTCTCCCTCTCGTTCTCCCTCTCCCTCTATAGCCGGCAGCAAGGCCCCTCCCCCACCCCCTACTTTGAACCTTGAACTTTTGCACAGCTCGTGGCCATGGTTTCCTGGAGCGATTCTGGCAGTTCGTCCGATGCTAAGTCAGTCAGCAGCGAAGTGCAGGTTAGATCTCTTGCTCTGGTAGGGTTAGGGTTACTTTGGGTGTGCATTGTTAGTTAGCAAATGAAGATGATTTACTTATGTTTTAGCTACCTGCCACCATCTTGTGCTTGGAATGGAGCAGCCTGGCCACAGATCTGAGTTCAAGATGTGAGCATGAATGTGTGTGTGAGAAGCTGGTGGCATTTGATTCAGTGGATAGTGCGAGGAGATTCCTAGCTTGTGCACAGAAGGTTAGTTGCTGATTTGGATTGATTCAGTGTTCAGTTAAGTTTGACAGTTCTGACAGTTAGATTAAGTGTGTATGTTTCTTTCGTTGACAGTTAGATTCAGTGTTTATGTTAACTGAATGTTGTTGTTGACAGTCAGATTAAGTGTTTATGTTGACAGTTAGATTCAGTGTTTATGTTGCTATTTTTGCTTCTGTCAGTTAACTGAATGTTGTTATTTGTAGTTCTTTAAATTAAGTGAATACTGTGGAGAGATCTGTCAGTTTACTAAATCTTGTTGTTTGTAAATCTGAATTTGTGGAGATCTGTCAGTTAACAAATATTGATCAAGTAAACTTTCTTTTGTTCATGTAAACTGAACATTTGTAGTGTAGTTGATCTAGTATTTAACTGTTATTTTCATTGTACTGAATATTTTATTTTGTTGCAAATTTGTAGAAGATACCTAAATGCAGCTATATGGAGTGGGTTGACCCTGAGTGGCCTGCCCCTTTGAAGATGAGCCTAGCTAGGATCTGGGGCATGTATGAAGATGAGAACAAGCTTAGGCTCAAGGACAATGTAGTTCATGCTCAAGAAAATGTTAGGATTGTGAGAGAGAAGGAAAAGATGGAAAAAGACTTGAGGTTTTTTAAGGTTGATTTTGCTCAAATGGTGGCTGAGAAGGAGCAAGCTCTGGCCCAGCTAGGCAACACACAACTTGCTCTGGCTGACATGAAGGAAGATCTTGATAAGAAGAAGATTTCTGACAAATCATTCACAACCATTCATCAAGTTGTGAGGGCCAAGGTGGAGAAAGAGAGGGACCTAATGAAGTAGGAGAGGGACAGCATCATGGAAGAGAGGGATAATCTGGTGCAAGAGAGGGACAACCTGGTGCTGGAGAGGAATGTGCTAAAGCAAGAGAAGAAGAAGTTAGAGTACATGATTGGTGATCTTTTCAAACATAAGGAAGACACCAAGGGAAAGATAAGGAAGCTGAAAGAGATGCTTGAAGAATCTGAATGATGGTCTAATGTAATCATTAGTAGCAGGTCCAGTATGACCTTGCTTAGTAGCAGGTCCAGTATGACCTTGCACTTGGAATTCCAGACTTATTTGTATTAAGTAATTTGACTAATTTGTGTACTGAAGTATGCTCACTCAATTTAAGTACTTTGAGTTAATTGAATTGTCTTATTATTGATTTAGTGAGTTCACTGATTTTTTGACAGTTAACTTTTTCAGTTAACTTAATTTTTCATAGTTAACTGAATTTTTGACAGTTAAATGATTTGTTCAAATTAAACTCAATTTGGTCATAGTGAACTGATTTTTTCAAAGTAAACTGAATTTCTTGAGAGTTAACTGAATTTTGACAGTTAACTGAACTTTGACAGTTAACTGAATTTGTTCAGAGTTAACTGAATTTGTTCAGAGTTAACTGAATTTTGACAGTTAACTGAATTTGTTCAGAGTTAACTGAACTTTGACAGTTAACTGAACTTGTTCAGAGTTAACTTAATTTTTCAGAGTTGTTCTAAATTTTTCAGTGTACCATATTGACCCTACTACATGGACACAGGTCCCGTCTATTTTGGGAAAGAGTTGGGCAAGGTACACATGCAGACATTGAAACACTACAACATACACAACTAACTAAGTGCAGCATTGGATATTTGAACACCTAAACAGCAACATTCATACCATAGTTTAGCATAACTGACCATACCATCATAGTTCAACGTCTTAGTTCAACATCCTAGCTAACCATCATACTTAACAGCACCATACCATCATAAAATAACTTATATGCTCTACATATAAGAGCACACCTAAACAACATTGCCAAAATACTTAACTTATATGCTGCTCTACTATATCAGCATACCTAATGTCTTCGTCAAGCTGCATCACTTCTCCTTCAGGGCTTCTGCTTCACTTGTCCTTCAACATCTTCAGCCTCTCCGAGCGGCGCACCTCCCCATCTGTAGCTCTCTTGTTGCTTGCGTTCTTCTTCCCCTTCCTGCCGTGCACTTCTTCCTCCACCGGCACCTCGTCCGCCTCCTCTTGCTTGACGATGATGCCGTCAGGCACATCCGGCAGCGCGTCCATGTCGATTGGGATGGTCACAGCCCGTGGTGCCATTTGCACCTCATCCGGCTCGTCGTCAGAGAGGACGATGACATCCACCTCCCACTCTTGAGACGACTTGGTCTCTGGGTCGTAGCCAGAGTCCGCGTCGGAGGTGAGGTGGTCGTACTCGGAGTCGGACGACGAATCCGCGTCGGAGACATCGTCAGGAAGGAGGAGGTCAGGCTGAAACCTGTCCTAGTACGCCCTGTTGATTGGCGCGGGGACGGCAAGGACAACTTTGCGCACGCGCTCCGCCTTGGAGGCAACACGGTTGGGATCCGGCTGCTGCGGCAGCGCCTTGGTGGACCGATACATCCACCAGCGCGCGCGCTGGTCCGGATCATTCGACCGCGTCTCCCCCATGGCGAACTGCAGGATCTTCGCTAGATGGACGCCGATGACGCCATGATTGCCGCTGGGCATGGCGCGACGCTTCTCGTCGTCTGTCTTTACCTTGATGAGGCCGCACGCGTGGTTCCTCATCATCTGGATGCTCGGGAAACAGCGCGCGATCTCCTGCAGCTCCGCCCGCGCCGCCTGGTCGTCCCGGCCAGATCTTCGACGGCCCTCTGCCATCCGAGGCTGCCGTCCATGGCGTCGGCAGCGGCTTCGACCTCCGGCGAGGGTTTTCTTTGGTAGAGATGAGATGGAGGTGGGTAGCACAAGCACCGAGGAGACGAGGGAAGTGGGGAGTGGGTAGTGGGCGACGAGAGCGGTGGGTTGCTGTATTTAAGACAGGTGTGAAAACTGAATCGTCGGCCCGTCAAAAAAATCACGGACGGTTGCCGCATTACTACAACAGTGGCAGCAAATACACCAAACCACAACAACTACTCTACTAGCATTGCTTCTAGCTTACCAAACCCATGGTCCTGGGTTCGAGACCCAGGCTGAACATTTTTTGTTTTCTTTTTTTGTTACACAAAATTCAGTTGAATGTAGGCCAAATAATTGCAGCAAGTTAATTTTTTTGTAAGTTTATTTAACTTCATTGAACATTTCTAACTGACAGTACTTAACTGAATACTGCTAACTTACAGCCCTTAACTGAATTTTGCTAACTGACATTACATAACTGAATTTTGCTTACTGACAGTAGTTAACTGAACTTAGCTAACTGAATTAAAACCCAACTAATGCCACATGTTTGCCATCACAACTTTTAGTTACAAAAAGGGCACTTAATGCCACTACTAGCCATCAAATAATGAGGCACTGGATGCTCCTTTCTGCATCCAAAAAGGGCCACTCAATGTTTTACATTGCTTCAGGCCTTTAACAAAAAATGTGACAGTCTCAACTGCCACCAAATCAAGCATTAGGGGGATTTAGATCAGGAATTAGGATGTTGCTCATATCTTCTCCAAACAGCAGCCACCATGCCCTCTCACCTGGGATTGCTCCTCTTCCTGAACCTGCATCTGCATTTCTTCCTTCCCTACCTCTACCTGCACCTGGAATTCCTCCCTGCCTCTCCAAGCATGCACATTTCTGCCTCCTCTTGTTGGAACTGCATCAGCATTTGCTCCTCTTCCTAGCAATGCATTTGATCCTCTTCCAAGCACTGGATTTGCTCATGTTCCAAGCATTGCATTTGCTCCTCTTCCAAGCACTGCATTTCCATTTGCTCTTCTTCCAAGCACTAGATTTGCATTAGCTCCTCTTCCAAGGACAGCATTTGCTCCTCTTCTTGACACTGGATTTGCATTAGCTCCTCTTCCAAGGACAGCATTTTCTCCTCTTCCAAGGACAGCATTTGCTCCTCTTCCTCTCCTTGCTGCTGGATTTCCTTCTCCTCTTCCTCTCCTTTTCCTTCCTCTTCCTCTGCTAGTAGCTTCAGATCCTTCTCCTCTATCAGTTGTTGTTCTTGCCCTTGTCTGTCTAGTAATGTTCATCTCTATAGTGACCCTTGGCTGTGGTATTGCAGCACCAGCAGCTGCAACAAATGAAGACTGTTGTGGCAATGGGCCATGAACTCTTTGTTGAGCTCCTCTAGCTCTATCTCTGGTAGCCATGTTGAAGACCATGCTGGTGGGTGACTCACTAGGATCTAACCTAGGATCTGGCCTGGTGGGGTATATGTTCTGTAAAGAAGAAGCTCATATTATTCAGTTGAAGCTGAAACATTATTCAATTACAAGTGATACTTTATTTAGTTACAAATGAAACATACCTGCAGAAAAGTAGGATCATCATAATTTTCATCCACCAGCTCTACACCTTCTTCAACAAGTGCTTCCTGCCATCTGTAATGGCCCTTTCTGTTGTGGTCAGCTCTGGCACATATGGAGCAATGCATTGTAACACCTTTCTTGTTCAAATATCTCACACCATGTTTGATTTTCTATTCAGGTGTTTTTTCCTGTTTTTCTTTGGCCTGCCCAGCTGTTTGGTGAACACTGGTGGAAATACCTTGTATCCTGGCTACACCTCCCAGTATTTAGGGTCTCTTAGAGGGACCAGTGTGTAGCCATATGCTTTCATATAATTCTCCACAGCGTAGCAGTCATGAACCATTAACTCTGGGTCAATTCTTTCTTCCCTACAACATGCTATGGAATGGCCACAAGGCACACTAGATAACTGCCATCTCCTGCAATCACAGGTATGCAAACACAAGTCCACTCAGTAGCTAGAATTTCCAGACTGGACTCTGAATTTCTGTTGGCCAGCTTCTGAAACATGACAATTTGCAGTAAATTCAGTGTTCTTGTCTAACTTCTTCTTGTTCTTTGGGCATATTCTCTGCCCTGCACACTTTTCTATTGCCTCTCTTTGTTTGCTCACAAGCCTTTGCATGATTTTGTAGAATATATATTCAAGCATTGACAACACTGCCATCTCTCTGCCTTCAAGGATATAGCTGTTAAACACTTCAGAATTATTGTTCAGTAGAATGTCACATTTGGGAAATTCACTGAAAAATGCTTTACACCAAGTCTTTGGATCAAGTCTTTCAGTCCAATGAAATGCAGCTGAACTATCTGCAGCCATTTTCTCACAGTTCTACCTCCACTTCACTTTGTTGGGTGATCTTGCAATGGCCCACAGGTCTTGCTTCAGCAACTCTCCCTTGTGCTTCTCACTGAAATTCTGATAGATATGCCTCACACAAAACCTATGATCTGCATCTGGCCACACTTTCTGCACAACATTTATCAATCCCTTTTGCTTGTCACTCATCATTATGAAAGGAGCAGTGTTAGTGATGTTTAGATCATCTCTCAAAGTTGTCAGAAACCATTCCCAGGATCCTGTGCATTCTACTTCAACCCAACCCATTGCAATGGGGAAAATGCAGTCATTTGGATCAATTCCAACAACACTAAGCAAAACTCCTTTGAACCTTGTTTTCATGTGACATCCATCAATGAAAATGATAGGCCTACACCCCTTTAACCAACCTCTTTTACATGCATCATAAGACCAATACAGTGTCTTCAGACACTTCCTGCCCATTGGAAATTTTGGGTCTTTCTTCAGCTCAGTTGATAACAGAAATGTAGATCTAGGGTTTGTAGTCCTTAATTCATGACCATAGTCCCATAGCCTACTGAGCTGATGTTCTTCATCACCATGGATCTCTTTCAGAGCTGCAGTTCAAGCCCTTGCTAGCTTCCATCTGTTAGGGGTCACACTGAATGCCTTGGTGATTTTTCTTGAAAATGTACCAAGTGACATTTTCTGGTCATCCCTGAACTCATCTATGAAATACTGGCACAGAAACTTAGCTGTCATCTGTCTTATCTTCCATTTCTTCTAACAAATGTGCTCTCCATAGTAAGCATTGATTACAAATCCACCTGTCCTGTTGTCCTTCCCATCTTTTAGCCACCATGGGCAACCTCTTTCACAAACAACCTCTATCCTAGTTTTGTCATTCTTTAACTTCTTGATCTGAACTCTGTTCTTAACAGAATATGCAGTAATAGCAAGTCTAAACTCCTTCACATCAGCAAAGACCATCCCAGCTTTGAAGGCAGGGGCAACCATGTCCACCTTTGAATTGAAGGCAGTAAACTTATACCTCAACTGCTCTACTTCCTCAATGGGCAGATTAAGATCTTCATCATCAAGCAAATAGTCATCTACCTCCACATCATCCTCTTCTTCCTCAGCTTCTTCATCAACATCAAAGTCAATGTTGTCATCATAAAGATCATCATCCCCCTCATCTATGTCATAATCACTGTCACTGAAATCTGATTCAGAAACAACTATATCTTCAATTATTGTTGCTCCATCTTCAGTAAGCGGATTGTGATCTACACCTTGTATAACCAAGCTTTCAGGTTCTGTTCCAGTTGCAGGAAACTCTAAAAATGACTCATCTTCATTGACAGAAATTACACTTTGGTGGAAAGATGCTTCACTTGCAGTGTGCATTGCAACAGGGCACTGAATTGATGGCAATGTGCATATGGATTCAGCCCTGAAATTGTTGATGAAATCTACATGGTCAACCATAATAGCCAGCACTTTATGATCAACACTAGCTCTGATGATGTGTTGCACATCATCATCAGATTTAATTCTGACTAAACCATCTGCAATTGATTTGTCAGGCAAGCACCAGTAAAGTATGTGCCCACCCACTGGATATCCCAACCAAGTTAGGTGCTCTTCAAGGAAAGAATATGAGAATGTGGTAGCATCAACATAATCAAGAACTTCCACTGAAGGGTTCCAGTACTCCAAATTACTGATTGGGCCACAGAAAAGTTCACCATGCTCAAGTTCAAGTGTAAAGAAAGAAGTGTCCACCCTTTGTCCATTTGCTGAATCACACACTGCATCAAAGATGTGTAATTTGTAAGCATTGCACAATGATGTACAAACTTCAGTTAGCTCAGAAGTTCAGTTAAATAAGATGTTTAGTTAACTACAGTGCACAGTAAAATTCAGTTAGCTCAGAAGTTCAGTTAAATAAGATGTTCAGTTAACTACAGTGCACAGTAAAATTCAGTTAGCTCAGAAGTTCAGTTAAATAAGATGTTCAGTTAACTACAGTGCACTGAAAACATTGTGAATAACTACAGTGCAATGACAAAATTCAGATAACTACAGTTAACTAACAAAATTCAGATAACTACAGTTAACTGAAAAAATTCAGTCAAATGTCCAAAAAGCAAGACTTGGGCTAACTGAAGTTGCTGCCATTGAACACAACCAACTGGTGGCATCACTAACACCATTGCACAAGTAAGCATTAGCATTGGACAACTAAATTTGGTGGCAATGAACACAATCAACTATTGTCAGATTTGCTTCCGGTGCACATGAATGGAGGACCGAACAACTCGCGTCTCTAACAAGCTAACATATGAACGAGAAAGAAGGAACCACTTGTCAGGCCAAACCCAAGACTCTGCGAGGCTAAAACCTAACCTAATCTACTCGGCCAAAACCCACTACACAAAAACCCTAGCTTTACTACCGTACGAAAAAACAAATAGCATTCAACAAGCACACCATCATGAGACACACAGACGCGGCGGGGCTGATGCGGACGGCGATGACACACCGGCGACGAGGAAAAACAGAGCACAGACGGAACAAGGAAGAGGCAGAAGAGGGGACATGAGCTCACCATAGTCCGGTGGGATGACGCCAAACGGCCGGATGAGATGAGCGGAAGGAGGTGGCTCAATCCCGCCAGCGAACTCCGGCGACGAGGGCGCCATGACAACCGACATCAAGAAATCGCCACCACACTGTCTCCCCCGACAGGACAACGGGAGAGATCGAACGGATCTGTGAACTCATGTTGCATTTAATTCAGGTGGGGTGTACTGCGGGTTGAAACAAGTGAACGCCAGGGGCCTTTGTGCAAAATTGCCACAGCTGACCGGTCCACCCTCTAGACTGCCACATGCCACGCTGTCAGTGGCTGTGGACCAAAACATCACATAGGGTGTCAAGTTTGTGAAGTCCTCAGTCACATTTTGTAAGTTTTGGACTAAAACATCACATTCGATGCAAGTTTGTGGATCTGGAGTGCTATTACCCGTATTCCTTTTGTGTGAAATGTAAGACGCTTTTCGGTACAAGCATGAACCAGCAAAGCTAACGGGTTTTCTCTCCCGACCGCCGTCGTAGAAGTAGAAGCGGTGGCGAGAGGGAGGTTCAGATTTCGAAATTTGAATCGAGGAGGCGGAGCAAAAGGGAAGGGAGGGCGCGCCCGTGGCTTCCGCTGTCACGAGTGTCAGATCGTACGGTCAGCGGGAGGGCACGTGTCGACCCCCCATTGCGTCCCCCCACCCACTCACCCCCGTTTCCCGCCCTTTTTATCCCCCAGCCCACCTCCCTCCCCCCCTCTCTCTCTCCGACTCCAGAAGCTTCCGCCCGTTCCATCTTCACCGCCGGCGAAGAGAGAGAGAGAGAGAGAGAGAGAGAGGGAGGATGGGGACCCGGGAGCTGCCGCTGCCGACGTGCTTCGAGCTCTTCCTCGGCAAAGGTGACCAGCGACCGAATCCGTCGCCCTGTCCGTGCCTCCCTTCGCCGGCCGGCCGTACGTCTCACCGTTCGATTGATTTTCTTGATATTTTGCAGAGCGTGACCGGTGGCCGCTGGAGACCAGGCTCATCTGCGCCGCCCACGACGGCAGCGTCCGCAAAATCAAGAGTAAGCCGCACCCCTCTCTCTGTCCCCGCCGGCGTTCCGTCTCCGTCTGCTCTAGATCTGCCAGCGCCGGGCGCTTAGGGTCGATTCAGCCACCGTACGTGCGCGCGCCGGCTGAGCCTTCCGATTTCGTTGGCCGGCATGCGCTTCCGGGGTGCCTGATGCTGCTGGGGTTTTCTAGCTGCAGACCAGTCACGATTTCTCAACTAACACGGGACGGGACCGGATTCTTGCTACGATTTCTAGGATTAGCAGCGAAGCTGGGAACTTGGGGTGCTTTTCTAGTTGCAGATCAGTGACATTTCCTAATTAGTACTCCAATTTGGTGGAACTGCAGTATACGATTTGTAGCTAAAAAAGTGCCCCTTTTTCATGTCTGTGAACTGCAGAGATTGCGAAGGAGCTGGACGTGCATGGGCACGGCATCCCGGCGACGGTGGCCAACACCACCTACATGGGAATGAACGCGCTTGATGCCGCCGGCGGCTGTGGCAGCCTGCCGGTCTACCGGTACCTCGTCGAGGAGGTCAAGATGGACGTCGGAAACCCCGACAGCGCTCAGGGTAATCTGTACTAATAAAAATGTACAGTACTCCCTTCTTTACAGAGAGGGAGTACTTACTACTACAATGTGAGACAATGGGTTTAATTTATGAGTTAACCATCAATTCGCTGCTAGGTTTTACGCCCTTGGAGTATGCTGTCCAGAATGGACACCTCCCTGCCATCAGGTACCTTCTTGACCACGGCGCCGATCTACACCAGAAACGTTCCAGCCTCACTCTTCTTCATACAGCTGCAGTTCATGGTACAGACAAGAGGATCTTTCCCTTTGTTGTTATATATCTGGCCTTCCTTCAGTGCTAGGATTGGTTTCTGAGATATCTGTCCCTGTTTGCTTCAGGCTGTTAAAAGCAGTTTACACCTACCTAAACGAGTATTCATTCAGTACGACTACCAACTTATGGTAACTGATCATATGTAGTAATCCTTCGCGTTCCGTATGTTTATTTAGTGAAATGTGAACCAACAAAGCTGCTTCCCCCCCTCTAGGTACTGAAACTTTGTTGCCCCAAAACAGTCGTACAACTCCACCATGTTGGTTGAATGTGGAGACGAATGATGTGGTGATGAAGTGAAATCATTTTACAAGGGCTAAGCTAACCTAAGATAAACAATTTCCCTAGTGCTGTAAACCGAACAGTTTTTCTTTTCTTGTTGCTCTAAATTAAAACAACTCTGATCTTATTGGCTTCTCATGTTTATCAGCATCTGCATAAGGGCCAATCTTGTAAAATTTTCTGCTGCTCTCAGATATGCAAAAATGAAAATCCATGTGCCATCATATTGCTACCAGTTTTTGAAGGCAGTATATTTACCACATTTGTCGGTTGATATGCTTATATGCCATATTTTATTTTGTTCTAGCGGCCACTGCAACTTGCTAATGTCTGTTTTCTTCTTATATATATATATATATATATGTCATATTTCATTTTGTTCTAGCCATTGAAAGTAGTAAATGTCTGTTTACTTATTCTGTTTCTTATCGATGTTATGAATGTCTGTTTCTGAAATATACTCCCTCCGTTCCACAATACATGTTTT
Source organism: Triticum timopheevii (assembly GCA_963921465.1). NCBI lineage: Eukaryota > Viridiplantae > Streptophyta > Magnoliopsida > Poales > Poaceae > Triticum > Triticum timopheevii. The sequence goes on along the minus strand of OY997270.1, from coordinate 62,168,502 downwards.
TCATTTGTCAAAATATAGATGTATCTAGACATGTTTTAGTTTATAGGTACATCCATTTTTGGACAAATGGAAGTCAAGTATTTTGGAACGGAGGGAGTATGTTGTTAGCAGCAGCATAGATGAGACCTCAGAGGTATAACAACAAAAGTATGAAGTCCCAAGTTGTGGTAATTGATCATAGTAATTCTTCGTATTCCGAATGTTTACTCAGTGAAATGTGAACCAACAAAGTTTGCTCCCCCCCCCCTCTAGCAATTGAAACCTGGTTACCCAAAAACAGCTGTAGAATTCTACCATGTACCAGCAGGCGTTATGTCGGAGAGCCTTCTGTTGAATGTGGAGATAAATGCTGCGGGGATACACTTGAATTTACTAGAGCTAAGCTATCCTAAGATAAAAAAATGCTTCTGTAAAAGAATTGTTTCCTTGTTGCCATAAATTAAAACAACTCTGATCTTATTTGCTTCTCATGTTCATCAGCATCTGCATATTGAGTCTTTTTAGCCGTAAACTTTTAACATAGTTGTCACATTAATTTGGGTTTCTATCTCTCACAAATGTAAAATACTCCATTGTCATCATGGTGGTACCAATTTCTTTAGGCATTGTATATACCTTATTTGTCTGTGGATCTTCTTGCGGAATATCTATTTCACATACTATTTTGTTCTAGCCAGTGAAACAAGTTCCCAAAAAATGTCTGTTTACTTAGTATGTTAACTGTCTATTTATGCAAGTCTTTCCGGATAACTATTTGATACAGTATCTTGTTCTAGCTGTTAGAAGTAGTTTTCCCTCAGATGACTGTTTATTTACTATGACTATGTCTTATGGTAACCGATGATGGTAATTCTTTGTTTTCCATGTGCTTATTCAGGGAATTGTGGACCAGCAATATTGCTTTTCCCTTCTACATACTGAAACTTTCTTGCCCAAAAACGTTTTCATGTACTATTATTAGTTGTATAATCTTTGTTTTCCTTCTTTTTCTCCAGGGCGGTCTGAAATAGTAAAGTTTCTTCTTTCTAAAGGAGCTGATGTTGATGCACTATCAGATCTTGGGACACCACTCACTCTTGCTTCTCTTAGAGGACATGCTAGTATTCTGAAGATCCTTTTGCAGCACAATGCAGATGTACTTTTCAAATCTTTTGTTATGTCATCTTTTAACTCCTGTTCTCTTTTTTGCTGGGTTTTTGCTATGTTGTTCAATTGCACCGCCTGTATTTGAGGCCTTTTTGGGTTGGTGGCTTAGTTATTTACATGTTTGTTTGATATCTGTGCTTGCTGCAATGTTCTTTTCCTGCAACATGGGTCCCATATGTCACCGACTCAAAAAAGTGTGGTAGGCTTCCCTTAGGCTTGGCAAAGTATGACACTCATTTTCATCATCGTCATGCTTAGAAAAAACTGTGGCAAATATCAGCAACCTTCGCAAACTAGTCAAGCAGGCTCTGCTAATAGCTGTCATGTGTGACCCACACAACAACTCTGAAAAATCACTGGCGACCCACACTATATAAGCTATGCTCGTAGAAAAGAAGTATCAACTCATCTTTTTTCCCCTTACAAGTTCCATATTTCTCTTGGGTCATATTTTGGCATGAAATTGATTTATTTAATTTATTTTTCCAGCCAAGCAAGGGTAATGGTGCGTTTGTACCTTTAGACATGGCATTACACAAATCCTTTGTGTCATGTGTGAAGCTATTGGTTCAGGTACTGTATCCTCTGTTTATTAATTAGATTTCAGTAGGAATATAGGATTTCTATAAACCGAAGTTTGATTTAGTTATCTCTGTATTAGCGACTAGACAATTGTTTCATGGGCTTGTCTTATATATTTGCATCTGATAGGGTGGGACTAATGTGAACGGTGATAATAATTTGGCAAAGGCTGCAGAGAAGGGCTTAACTGAAGCTATTAAGTGTTTGGTGGAAGCTGGTGCAAACCCAAATGTGATTGACAGGGTGAGAATGCTCTCTTTTTGTCACATTCTTGTTTCTTGCTTGGCTTTGTAGTTTCAGTATACATGTTTTAAATTCATATGCAACATCCTTACCAGTTATCTCTCCGTCCGGAAATACTTGTCATTAAAATGGATAAAAGGGGATGTATGTAGACGTATTTTAGTTCTAGATACATCTCTTTTCATTCATTTTGATGACAAGTGTTTCCGGACGGAGGGAGTATGACGTAAGTACAGCAACATTATGCTAAGCTGCATTTTTTTTACATAAGCTTGTCGCTGTTTCGCCTTTCCCCCTTTGTGCCATGTATTTTGTTAATTTGGTCAGTTGAGTAATATGGTTTTAAGTAGTAGTGTCGACAACATTGCTTATTTCCTAAATGTTGAATATCTCTTTTGCTAAAGCTTCGCTTGTCCCTCACCAGTTTGGTAGATTGCCAATAGAGTTGGCTGCTGAGTATGGTACACGAGAAGATGTCGAGATTCTCTTTCCTTTCACCCCTCCCATTTCAACTGTGGCCAATTGGACTGTTGATGGAATCATTAAGCATGTGGAGATGGAAATCAAGCAACTCGAGGTACATAGTTGTAGCAATTTTCTTGCATGCCCATGGCAATTTTGTCCACCTTAACTCTCTGAACAATGTTGGCATCGAGTAGGCATTTAACTAAAACTTCATAGAACAACAATCTGAATTTCCCGAAGCTTAGTTTCCTATTCCTGCTCGTCAAACTCACATGTATTTTCTTGCATCTGCATCACTGTTTAAGCTCTGTTCTGAAAACTCATTTTACTGAAATGATGTTTACTGGATAGCTTGTTTTGCTCATATGTCACTGTGCTCAAATTGTAATTCATGAACTCTGTTTTTTTTTTCAAAAATAACAAGGAGGCAGATTCATTTTCTTAAATAGTTCTCTCCATTTTCTGTCTGCTTAGCAAGTGAGAACAGATTTTTTTAATCTTGCAGTGATTAGAACTATTTCTTGGATTCATTCACTTCACCTTAACATTTTAGTAGAGTAATGATTCTTCCTCACACGCATCTGACCTCCCAAGTTGAATATGTATATATATCTGACTCAAGTTATTGTGAGTTGTCCAGGATGGTAGTTTTGTGAAAAAGAAGATGTCTGACTTAAAACAACAAGGGGATGAAGCATTTAAGAAGCAGGATTATCAAAATGCATCAGTGTTCTACACACAGGTATATTGTCAGGCTATTTTTTTCTTTCTAGACTGGAGGTACAGCCATGAAACATGTTCCTCCATTACAATTTGGCTGATCCATATTATTAAAATTGATTGACCTTTGTAGTGTGTAAAAACTGACCAGTTAGCTTGTAATGCTATCACATGAACTTGTTGAAAGACTAGTTACTGGTGTGTGCATCTTGTCACAATATGGAGCATTAGTTTCATTCCTAGAGCTAGTGGTAACAAACAATGGGGAATTTCAGGTGGCAGATGCTTTTCTATCACAGTTTTTGTTTTTCGGTCATTGTACCAAGGACAAATGACAAATGATTGGTTGTGTAAAGTGATCCAAGCATTTCTGGAATGTGGCAACTAGAGCAAGTTTTCACCGTTTCGTCTGGTGTAGGCACTGAAGATGGATAACTTCGACGCCAAGCTGTTATCAAACAGGAGCCTCTGCTTGCTTCGCATGGGTGAAGGGCGAAGGGCTTCTGAGGATGCCGCTGAATGCACAAAGCTGCGCCCGAAGTGGGCAAAGGCGCACTATCGGAAAGGGGCAGCTCTAATGTTCATGAAGGTGCATGCAGTGGGAGGGTTGAAACTGACGATTTCATTGCTGCTTTCACATGCGTCATGTCATTTGATTCCACTGTGATCTTGCGTTGCGCAGGAGTATGATGCTGCGTATTCCTCACTCTCGCGGGCTCTGGAGTTGGACCTGGAAAGCGAAGAGATCGAGAAACTATTCTGGTAAGGAATCCATCTTCCATCTTGTGTTTTTTTTAGGTTAACATTGCTAGCTGCTGCAGATTCTTGGTGTTACCGTAACCAGTGGTTCTGTTCCCTGCTTAAATGTTTTGGTCAACCGAATTTTGCAGGGAGGCGATGGAGCTGAAGTGATCATCGTGCAACTGCGGAGGGAAGCTCAGGCAGAATGGGTGCTCTTTCGTGTGTGTGTTGTCAGACAAAATACTGAACTTTAAATTATGGCGCCTTTCTGTGCGCGATTCAGGGAGGACCATTGCAGATGCTTAGAGCAAACCATGTTGCTGGCTACTTATTTTGAGTTCTCTGAAACTTGCATCCTGTTAGTATGTGGAAGTGTGGCAGCAGCGGATGATGAAATTCCTCACTGTGCTAGAGTGAAATGTTTGGCAGAAGATCAGTATATCGAGACCTTATTGTGTCCCGTTATCTTTTGTAGTGGGACCCGATCTATTTTGGATCGCATGGAAAACATTCAGACCTTATTGTGACAAGCTGAAAGTTGCAGGGCAGATGCTAGTTAAGTAGCTTGCTGTACAGGGTTGACTAGAACAAGAATCAGTAGCCATCATGTTGCAGTTTGGTAGCATACTGTTACCTGGGCATCCCTATAGATGTTGTCATCCCCAAAATCTTGTGTTAGAGGTCCTGATGTATTCATCATGGCCAGTTCAAGGCTGAAGCATTCTGGCCATCTTGTGTTTGGTAGCAGTTGAAGCATTCTGGCCTTAGAATCATGCGCACGGGGCGATTGCTTGAGCTGCTGCCACTGATCCATTCATAGTCTTGTGATCTGAAGACGCCGCCCCGATAACATGACACATTACCCTTTTTTTTGTTGGCATTTTGGAAGCTGGGGTGACGTTAGTTGCCTTATCTATCCCGGCCATTCTTCGTGTCCTCCATTTCTCTTGGTGTTTATTTTGTTTCGGCTTTTGCTTGATTTCGGTGCCTAGATTTGTTCCAGTATTTGGTGCCTAAAATAAGAATGCATTGATATTGTGTGTGCATCTTGTTGCAGTATGGAGTATTATCTGGACAGCGTAGACTGGACAAATTGCATGCCTAGAGTCAATGGTATTAAAACATGGTGATAATTTTGTTCAAAGTAAGATAAGGATGATTGATATCGGTCTTCCATTTCATTGGGAGAAATTTCAGGTGGGAGATGCTATTTTTACCAGTTTTTGTTCTTAGGTCAGTATACTGTGGACAAATGATTGGTGGTGTAAAGTGAGGACCGTATTGGTGTTTTTCGGGTACAAGGACAAACCTATTATGAACCAACAACTTTTTCATTTCCCTCTTTCTCCCTTGGCCTTCTTTGTAAATACTTTCTGTAATACAAAAATCAATAAAATGAGTTCAGGCTGGCTTTGCCCGCCGTAGTTCGCTCGACAAGAAAAAAACGTGTAATTTTTTTTCCGGCCACTAGTGACGATGAGGAGGCTCGTTTCTCTAAATAAAAAGTAGTCTTTGGACGAATATATCAGCCTGGATTAGAGTTCAAGTCAGCCTGGATTAGAGTTCAAGTCCAACAATGGCTACCTTCATTTGTGCCAAAAGCTCGTCGAATCTCGAGAGCGGACCTTCGTACCCTAGCCTACCAAGGTGGCTCATGGGCGTGCCCAGCATGCCCGCGGCCATATCCCTAGGGGAACCCAAACGGCGGAAGCCAAGGTTCCAAAATCTATGAACGGATCAATGGCAATGGTTCGAGCAATCACTGCTTGTGCATGATTTTCCGGCCTCAGTGGTGATACATCAGGATCACTTACACAAGATTTGGGGGATGGCAGCATTTAGGGATGCCCTGGTAATATAGTACATTGCTACACTTTTCATAGGATAGTTAGCCATTTCATCAACCACTGCCACACTTCCCTACTAACATGATGCGAGTTTCAGCTAACTCAAAATAGGTAGTCAGTAACATGTTTTTGCTCTAAGCTGCTGCTACGGTGCATGGATCATGTACAAAAAGACGCCATATTTTGAAGTTCAATGCTTTTATCCGAGAACACGCACCCACAAAAAAAGAGCTTCTCTCTGCAATTGGCATGCTGGGTTGATCATACCATTTCCACCTCAATAGTCTCCCTGCAAGAATCAGTTGATCAAAACATGTAAAATACCGGTTAAGAATCTGAAGCACCTAACAATGTTATCGGTCAAGAAAAAACAAGATGAAAGATGAATCTCTTACAAGAGTAATTTCGCAATCTCTTGACTTTCCGGATCCAACTCCAAAGCACGCAAGAGTGAGTGATAAGCATCATCATAATCCTACGGTACACAAGTGCACAGTGAAATAAAATGACACGACACATGTGAAAGGAGCAACGAAATTGTCAGTTTGAACCCTCCCACTGCACCTCCATTAAAATTTGAGCTGCTCCTTGCCGATAGTACGCCTTTGCCCACATTGGCTGCAGCTTTTTGCATTCAGTTGCATCATCATAAGACCTTTCTCCATCACCCATTCGAAGCCAGCAGAGGCTCCTGTTTGATAACAACTTTGCGTCAAAGTTATCCATCTTCAGTGCCTGCAACAGACAAAACAGAGGAAAATTGTTGTTGCTGCCACATTCCAGAAGCACTGATCAGTTTAGACATTCCAGACTAGACACTAGTGTGTGCGACAGGATGCACACACTAGTGACTAGTCTTTCAACAAGTACATGTGATAGCATTACAAGGTAACTGGTCATTTTTTACACATGGTTAAGGCTAATCAGTTTTAATAATAAATCAACTAAATTGTAATGGAGGAGCATGTTTCATGGCTGTGCCTCCAGTCTAGAAACAAAAAATACTTCAGCAGCGTACCTGTGTGTAGAACACTGATGCATTTAGGTAATCCTGCTTCTTAAATGCTTCAGCTGCTTGTTGCTTTAGGTCAGAGATCCTCTTCTCCACAAAATTATCATCCTGGGCAACTCGCAATAACATGAGTCAGATATATATACATAACTTAAGAGGTCAGATGTGTGTGAGGGAAAAATCAGTACTCTAGCAAGATGTTAAGGTGAAGTGAATGAATACAAGAAACAAATGTTCTAATCAATGCAAGATCTGAAAATCCAGTTTTCACTTGCTAATCAGACTTTAGAAGGAGATCACTATTTAAAAAATGAATTTGTCTCCTCGTTATTTTTAACAGAATCAGATTAAATGAACTATAATTCAAACAAATGTTATTTAATAAAGCGTCATTCAAATAAAACGACTTTGCGAATTACCATTTGAGCAAAATAAGTAAAATAAAAAAGAGTTTCAGAACAGATCTTTAACAGCTATGCATATGCAAGAAAATACATGTGCATTTGACTAGCAGGATGAGGAAACTAAGCTTGGGCAATTCTTGATCTATGAAGTTTAGTTAAACATCGACTTGATGCCAAAACTTCTCAGAGAATTAACATGGAATCAAAATCGCCGTGGGTGTGCAAGAAAATTGTTACACTGACATACCTCAAGTTGCTTGATTTCCATTTGCACATGACTAATGATTCCATCAACGCTCCAATTGGCCACAGTTGAAATGGGAGAGGTGAAAGGAAAGAGAATCTCGACATCTTCCCGTGTACCATACTCAACAGCCAACTCTATTGGCAATCTACCAAACTGTTGAGGAAAAAGGGAAATAAGCAATGTTCCAGGCACGATTAATGCAAACCATATTATTCACCTGACCAAATTAACAAAGACACGACACCAAGGGGAAAAGGCGAAACAGCAACAAGTTATGCAAAAAAAAAGGTAACTTAGCACAACCTCTATTGTTATTTTGCAGATAGCATGATGTAGCTGTACTTACATCATAACTCGTATGGTTGTTGCACATCAGTATAAGACGTATATACTGAAACTATATAGCCAAGCAAGACAAGAGAATATGTGACAAAAGGAAGCATTCTCACCCTGTCAACAACATTTGGGTTTGCACCAGCTTCCAACAAGCACTTAATAGCTTCAGTTAAGCCCTTCTCTGCAGCCTTTGCCAAATGATTATCACCGCTCACATTAGCTCCACCCTATCAGATCAAATATAGAAGGCAAGCCCATCATACCGCTGTCTAGTTGCTAATACAGAGATAACTAGATCAGACATAAGTTTATAGATATCCTACAATCCTACTGAAGTATAATAAACAAAGGATGTCATACCTGAATCAATAGCTTCACACAGGACACAGAAGATTTGTGTAATGCCACGTCTATAATTCCAAACAGACCAGCAACCTTGTTGGGCTGGAAAATTTAAACAAAGTACTTCATTTTCATGACAAAATATGACACAGTTTCAAGAGAAAAATGAATTTGGAAGGGAAAATGGGCTGAGCTGATACTTCTTTTCTAAGAGTATAGCTTATATAGTTATATATCCCTTTGTTCCCAGTGATTTTTCAGAGTTGTTGTGGCTCAAACACTAACAGCTATGAGCAATTTCTGCTTAGTTGGTTTCTGAAGGTTGCCAAAATTTGCCACTCTTCTGAAGGTTGCCAAAATTTGCCACACTTTTGCCTAAGCATGTCTATGGTTGGATGATGAAAATGAGTGCCATACTTTGCCAAGCCTAAGGAACCCTACCCAATTTTTGTGAGTCAGTGACACGTGGTACCCATGTTGCAGCAAAGAATCTTGCCACAAGTGCGGTTGCCAAACAAATTGTCTAACTTTTGGCGTGGCATGGTTAGTTACCGGCCAAAAAGACCCTCAAATACAGGTGTGCGATTGGAGAATGTAGCAAAGACCCAGCAAAGAGAGAACTGGACTAAAAAGACAACATTTCAACAAAACATTTGAATAGTACATCTGCACCGTGCTGCAAAAGGATCTTGAGAGTACTAGGATGTCCTTTAAGAGCAGCAAGAATGAGTGGTGCCCCAAGATCTGATATTGCATCAACATCAGCTCCTTTAGAAAGGAGAAACTTTACTATTTCAGATTGCCCTGGAGAAAAAGAAGGCAAACAAAGATCATAACAGTATTAATAGTACACGAGAAAACGTTTTTGGGCAAGGAAGTTTCAATAGCTAGGAGGAAAAAGCAATATTGTTGGTCCACATTTCCCTGAATAAACTTATGGCAAACAAAGAATTACCATGATCAGTTACCATAAGACATAGTCATACTAAGTAAACAGTCATTTAAGGGGAAACTACTTCTAACAGCCATAACAAGATAGTGTAACAAATAGCTATCCCAAGAGATTTGCATAAAAAGACAGTTAGCATACTAAGTAAACAGACATTTTTGGGAAATCCGTTTCAATGGCTAGAAGAAAATAGCATATGAAATAGATATCGCGCAAGAAGATCCACGGAATAAAAGGGTATATACAGTGCCTAAAGAAATTGGTACCAACCTGACGGCACATGGACTATTTTCACATTTGTGAGACAGAAACCCGAATTAATGTAACAACTATGTTTAGAAGTTTCTTAAGACTGAACAATATGCAGATGATGAACATGAGAAGCAACTAAGGTTGGCGTTGTTCTAATTTATGGCAACAAAAATCTGTTTCTATTTTACAGCAACAATAAAATCGTTTATCGTAGGTTATCTTAGCTCTTGGTAAAATAAATCGACTTGCATTGCTACTGCATTCCTCTCCACATTCAATGGAAGGCTCTCCAAACATAATATCTGCTGCTAAATTGTACTCCCTCTGTTCCTAAATATTTGTCTTTTTAGAGATTTCAAATGGACTACCACATACGGATGTATATAGACATATTTTAGAGTGTAGATTCACTCATTTTGATCCGTATGTAGTCACTGTTAGAATAAATCCGAGGCATACCGTTGATCATCCGAGGATCAAGCTATCACACGAGCACGACACCGAGATTTGTTAACGAGGTTCACCGATATGGCTACATCCCCGGGGCCTGACTACGGGCGCTCCTCCCCGTGACACTGTCACAATACTGCACACCGGCCACCCAGGCGCCGGCACATGCCGCCGGCTCCCCCTTGCGCACCTGTGCCATTATGTTGGCATAGGTTACATCGTGTGTCTACCCCCACTATATATGAGAGGCCTAGGATACAAGTGTCCTACTAGGACACGACTCCATATCCTATCTAAACACAATACAACTACAAGTCCAACTGTAACCTACCTTGTACACAATATTCGACACAACTCTAACAAACTCCACCTTGGCGAATATTCTCCACCACATTGAATTCGTCAATGCGTCAAACTTCCATGTACATTGAACTTGAGCTTGTCCCATGAGCACCGCTGCTACTCCAAAGACTCCTGACTCCACCTGCAACTTGTAGTCCCTTCTTTTCTTGACCACAGTCAACACTCGAGCAAAATTAAGTTCCTTGTTACTCTAGTGTGCTCCCAACTTCCAGAGTATCCGTCAACGCCATCACACACCGATCACTGACCTGCGTGAAAGTGAACAACTCACATATTGGATGTCACACATAAGAGTTACCTGAACTCAACATCATCGCTCCTTTTCTGACTGCCTTTTGAAACTTGAAGGTATTTCACCATTGCTTGTAGTCATCCCGAGTCAAATTCGCAGTTGCCTCACCACATGTATGACCACCAGAGCCCTAGCCCGTCTCCATGTCCCGTGCGCGCCGCACGCCTCGCCGCTATTACCGCGTCGAGCCTCCGCTGTCCTGGTCGAGTCTCAAGGGTCGCGAACCCACACCACTCAACCTCCACTTCAGAGTATCATCGATCATCATCGACCGATGACGAGTTTCACGCTTTCATCAGACCACTGGGCTCCAGTCCGAATTACGTGTCCCTCGCTTTTCCCCCTTGCTGAATAGGCTTCGATTCCTTGGATCCTTACATCGTAGCCCCTCAATCCAGCTCCACCTTCAACATGACTCCATGGTAGATGCAGTCCACCCTTGTGCCCCGTCGACTCCAAGCTCTCATGTGCACCGTCTTGAATCAACCCCGCGCCATAGTCTTGTCGAAGCCACACAAGCCATCAGGCCCGCGCCACGTGTTTCCACGCCCCAGAAGTCGGTCACCATCAGCATCACGCTCTTATGTCGCTGTCGCCGATCCCACCACCGTCTTCTGTACCAACCGACTTGCGTCGATCCATCAGACCGTTCAAGTCCGACCCAGCCGAACTTCCCTGATTGCAACAATTTGCAACTCATCACAGTCCTCATCGTCCATCTGGCTTGACACCCCGCAACACCTTCAAGCATCCATATTGTGCCAACAAATTTTCATTCGCGTCTGCCATAACCCAAGGTTTTCAGTTCTGTCGAATTTCTCCACCTCAAACCTGGTACCCGTTGGCATCATGGTTCTTTGTACGGCTGACCCATAAAAAATTACCTGAGCTATCCATGTGATGTCCAAGTACATTACATGTGTACTACTAGTAGAGGATACAACTAGTTGATCTTCACATGAAAGCAACTCCTGGCTCAACTCTCAATGCTAGCGTTGCACTTCCTGTCAAAGCTTTCCAATGTACTGCCGTATCATGTTGGATTTTTTTTCCGCTCGATCTAATCTGCCTCTCGCCGTCCCACACGTGAGGACTCGGTCATCTTTTTTTCCAAAACAAATCACATGCATGCAACGGTACCGAGCAGCCAGCCAGGCGTACGTGCCTGGTCCTCGTCCCAGACTTCGCTGCCGGCTCGGGCAGCCCCACCTGGGCCAGCCCGCCAGCACCAGCCCCTGTTGGGCCACGCAGCCATCTGCCGCTGCACCTTGCGTGGCCGCCTAGCCACGTCTGCGTCGTCCGTTACGCCGCCGCTCCAGGATGCAAGCGACACTCGCCCAATCGATCCACGATTGCCGCACGTCTCACCTGCCGTTGCTGCCACCAATTGCTATTACGCCGATTCCGAATAGATTCGTTGCCACCGTTCCAATCTGCCCAATCGGTTTCAACTCCACAACTGCGATCTTTCGACTTCGTTTCCTCTAGATCAACAATCCACAGCCTCAAATCGAACCTCGCTCATGATACCACTTGTTAGAATAAATCCGAGGCATACCGTTGATCATCCGAGGATCAAGCTATCACACGAGCACGACACCGAGATTTGTTAACGAGGTTCGCCGATATGGCTACATCCCCGGGGCCTGACTACGGGCGCTCCTCCCCGTGACACTGTCACAATACTGCACACCGGCCACCCGGGCGCCGGCACATGCCGTCGGCTCCCCCTTGCGCACCTGTGCTATTATGTTGGCATAGGTTACATCGTGTGTCTACCCCCACTATATATGAGAGGCCTAGGATACAAGTGTCCTACTAGGACACGACTCCATATCCTATCTAAACACAATACAACTACAAGTCCAACTGTAACCTACCTTGTACACAATATTCGACACAACTTTAACAGTCACTTGTCGAAATCTCTAGAAAGAAAAATATTTAGGAACGGAGGGAGTAGTGTTCTATGACCGTTTCTGGCCAAGAAAGTTTCAATAGCTAGAGGAGGAAAGCAACTTTGATGGTTCAGATTTCACTGAATATAAATATAAGGAAAACAAAGAGTTACTATGATCAGTTACCATAAGTTGGTAGTCATACTGAATACATACTCATTTAGGGGGAAACGGACTGCTTTTAACAGCTTGAACTAGATGGTATATTAAATATTTACTTATCAAGCAAGAGTTATATAAGAAGATAGTTATATTTAAATATTAAGTAAACAGACATTTTGGGGTAACTAGTTTGAATGGCTAGAACAAAATAAAATACGACATATAAGAAGATCAGCGGACAAATTCGTAAATGTAATGTCTACAATATTTTTTTATTCATAACTGAGCAGGATTTCGAAATAATGTGACATGCTTAAACTTCCTTCCCCGCAAAAAAAAAGGAACTATGCTCAACACATCATTAGACCGATCGATATGCAGACGTGGAAGAAGAGATATTTATCACGGCAGCAATTTCATTTTTGTTTGTACCACGAGTTGCAGCTGAATGAAGAAGAGTGCTATCTCCGCGTTGCAGATGCAGATCAGCACCATGGTCAAGAAGGTACTTGATGGTAGGGAGGTGGCCATGTTTGACAGCATGCTCCACGGGCGTAAAATCTAGCAGCAAGATCCACACGGCCAAGCCGAAGCCGATGGTCAAGTCATAAATTAAATCCACGCTAATTGTCCAAGTGGAGGGGACAATACATTTTCATTAGGATCAGGAAGCAAATTACCAATAAGGGTGTCAGGCTTGTGGATGTCCATCTTGACCTCCTCGACGAGGTACCGGTAGACCGGCAGCCTGCCGCGTCCACCGTCGGCGTGGAGGGCGTTCATGCCCATGTAGGTGGTGTTGGCCACCGTCACCGGGATCCCATGCCCCTCCACGTCCAGCTCCTTTGCAATCTCTTCAGTTTATTTATAAAAAAAGCGGGACACTTTTAGTAACCAATTGGGACAAGAACGTGGTATGTGAATACTGCAATGAGAATCAGAAAGAAATCGCTACTGTTTTTTAGGAAGGGGACCAGGAATTTGTGACGAGAAAAAAAACCCAAGCCCCTGCACCCCCAACCTAAATCACAAGCAAAATTGAGACCCCTGGAGCCGTATCTCGCCCAAAAGCTGTGCTAAATCGGAAGCGGAGCACACAAGAAAGGCAGCCAAACCCTAAGCCTCCGGCCAGATCTAGCGAGCGAACTGACGCGGGACGCCGGGGAGAGAGAGGGAGGGAGGGGGGGGGGGTGGATTTGGTGAAATGCGGCGCTTACTCTTGATCTCGAGGACGTCGCCGTGGTGGGCGGCTTCGATGAGCCTGGCCTCCGGCGGCCACCGGTCGCGCTCTGCACAGCAAAGCGAAATCGCACGATGAGACGGCCGGCGGAGGGAGGGAAGATCGATGGACGGTCGATTAAGTTAAGGTGTCAGTCACCTTTGCCGAGGAAGAGCTCGTACAAGCAAGGCAGCGGCCACTCCCGGGTCCCCATCCTTCGCCGGCGCTGGCGGTGGCGGAGGAACTGGAAGGCAGGGAGGATGGAATCTTCTGGAGTGTGGGGGAATGAAAATGGCGGGAAAAGGGAGGGACCGGGGGTGCGCTCGAGCAATTGGACTCCCTCGCTTTGCTTTTCAACTCAAAATTTGAATTTTGAATATAAACTTGCATTACTGATTTCCTCTTCGATGGCAATCATGTATACCCCCCCCCCCCTTTTTGAGAAGAAATGCAGCCAAAGAAGTAAATAACCCCTCCCTCCCGGGCCGCTCGCGCGGGCGGCTCCGGAGGTGAAACCCTAGCCCACGAGCGCACCCCTCTCTTCGTTGGTGGCGGCGCCTGGCCGACAAAGGAGGTGGGTGAGTTCCGCACGCCCTGACGGGCTTTCTTCGCGCGGAGAAGGGCGTCTGGCGCTCGGCGTGGTGGCGGGGGGATTCTGGTGAGGCGGCATTCGGTGGAGAGCGAGGTGGAGATGCAGAGCACGGTCGCGAGGCAGTGTGGGTGGCTGTCTTCTTCGGGCGCCGTGTTGGGAGGCGGAGGTTGCGGTGCGGGGTCCTGGTGGATGTGGATCTCGGCCAGGTGCGGCGCCTGGGAGCGGTGGCCGGGACGCGCGGCGCACCTCCTGCTTGCGGCGGGCGTGGCTCGAGGAAGGCGCCCCCTTTGGGGGAGATGGGGGCGGCGTCGTCTGGATCCAGCCGGAGGCTGGAGCGGGCCCTCGTGCAGGGGAGCTCGAGTGGGCGCGCGCGGTCGCGACGGGCGGCACGGCGTGCTAGCTTCTTCCAATGCGGGCGCGGATGACTTCCTCTTCTGCGGCCACGCGTGCCGCCGCATCCACCGCCGCCATGTTGGCAGCGATATGGGCCTCCGTGGCCTTTATCCTCTCCTTCCCACAGTGGGCAAACCGGTCCTGTTGGGATTCATAGACTGCCCGACCGGTGATGGGGAAGGAGAGATTTTCTGGATGCCGGGACCGCGATAATCTAAACCCGGAGGATCCGAGCGCCCGTTGAGCTGACGCTACAGAGTCGCTCCGGACAGATCCTACCGTCGAACGGGCGCTGTCCTCCCAGGAGCGGCCGAGTGCAATGCGGACAGCCATTGCCCCCTCCAACCAGAACGTGATGACACCCCAGTCGACGGATCCAGACTGGTCGGAGTAAGATCCACTGACGCCATGCCGGAGACGGCCGGAGATCGCCGGAGGTGAGCTTCGGTGGCAGAGGCTAGTGGAGTGAAGTGGCTAGAGTTTGGTCTGGCGAGCGGATGGAGAGGAATATATGGGGGGGGGGGTCGGGTGAGCCAGTGTTAGGACCCCGATCCTAAGCCAGATCGATCTAGCATGTAACACATCATATCACTTTGCGGCCTCACGCACGGTATTCCCACGGGTGCCACCTTACCTGGCCTGGGACCGTTTGCGCCTTTTGGATCACGTATATGATAGTGTCGCTAGCATCCATATGACAAAGAACCCGGGCCGACATGACTAGTCGTAAACCCAGAGTGGCACTAACTTACAGGGACAGGCATACATGACCCAACAATGAACGTGTCGGTCATCAGTGAGTGATTCGGGCTGTAGCAACTGGGCTAGCAGGACTCCGGGAATCCGGGCTGTAGTAGGCTAACAGGACTCCGAAAGACACCGCGTGACATTTCCCCGAAGGGACAGACACATGATCGAAGAAAGACACATGCCGGTCAATCTAAGTGTTCCAGAGCAGTAGCAACTGGGCTAACAGGACTCCGGTAAACCGGGCTGTAGCAGACTACCATGGCTCAGTGGAAGCACTAGACTACATTTCCCCATAAGAGAGGCTACCAAGGATAAACAACTAGGTTGTCGGATCCCACACATACCAAGCATTTCAACAACATACACGCAATATGCTCAATATGTGCAAATACAACATGGCATCACAACATGACTCTACAACTCAATTATTTATTCAATAGATCCGAGGAGCGAGATATTACAAACATGGGTCTCATGACCCAACATTCAGAGCATACAAGTCAAAGCACATGTGGAAGCTTAACATGTCTGAGTACAGACATCTACAAATGAAAAAGGCTAAGAAGCCTGACTATCTACCAGATCCTGCCGAGGGCACAAAATCGTAGCTGAGGTATCAAGCTAAATGTCGAAGTCCACACAGAACTACTAGCGAGACTGAAGTCTCTCTGCAAAAATATAAATTAAGCAAACGTGAGCACAAATGTACCCAGCAAGACTTATCACTACAAAAAAAAGACACATCCATGACATTTTGGGCCGAACGAATTTTTTTTATCATACATATGACACTTCTATGACGATAATTGTGACAAAACCCGGTATCATCATAGATGTGGTGGGCTCCTACTTCTATGACAAAAAATCATGACAGAAAATGGGCTTTTCGTTTTGGGCGGGCCGGAGACGCAGCTGCATGACATTCTTTGGGCCGTCCATGACGGAAAAAACCATGGTAGAAGCAAGGGGGAGGAAAATTTTGGGGAGTTGCCGGTTACGGTGGGAGGTCGGGGGCCGAGCGATGCGCGTTTCTCTCATAGGTACGCGCGTGTGTGCGAGGCGTTTGCTCTAACTGAACCCGAGCGAGGCGTTGGGCTCTAACTGAACCCGAACGATTGCACTGCAGGCTACGCGTTACTGAACCCGATCGATCGATCGATGGCTGTTAACTTAACCCGATGGAGCGATTCCTTCGCTGTTGCTGCTAACTGAAGTCGATCGATTGGATGAACAGTGAGCGTTGCGGGGGGGGGGGGGGGGGGGGGTTGGATGAACAGTGAGCGGTGGCGTTGCCTCTGGATGAACAGGAACCCGTGGTGTGGAGGGCTGGATGAACAGTAGACAGTGGAGGGGTGGACGTGGAGGGGTGGTTGAACAGGGCCCCGTGGTGTTGCTGGATGAACAGTAGACGGTGGAGGGGTGCCCGTGGAGGGGTGGTTGAACAGTAGCCGGTGGAGTAGCGCGCGGTGGAGGCTGGATGAACAGGAGCCCGTGGAGGCTGGAGGAGGTCAACGGTAGCCCATGGAGGCTGCAGCAGGTCGACGGTGGAGATGAACAGTATCCTGTGGAGTCCCGTTTTGCGGTACGCCACACCCCTCCCCCCCGTTTCGACCGTAGCGCCATAACACAAGTCCATTTCGTCCATTTTGCGGTACGCCACACCCCTCCCGATCAATAGGACCCCCACTTTCGACCGTAGAAGGTCTGTTTCCTCCGTTTTGCGATACGCCGCACCCCTCCCGATCAACAGGACCCCCGTTTCGACCGTAGGAGGCCCGTTTCCTACGTTTTGCGGTACGCCACACCCCTCCCGATCAACAGGACCCCATTCCGAACGTGGCCGGTCGAACACAAGGTCGTTTCCTCCGTTCTGCGGTACGCCAGGCCTCGTTTCCATCGCCTGTTTCGTCCAAGCCGGTTGGCTCCCACGTGTTCCGTTGCCTCCCGATGAACACGACACATTCCATTGCCTCCCCATGAACACGACGCATTCCGTTGCCTCCCCATGAACACGACGACGACTCTGTTTCTCCGTTCCGACCCAGCCATGTACGTATGCGCGAGTAGGCGTTCGAGGCCCCGTCCGTATGTACGTACGTGGCCGTATTTTCTTTCTTGCACCCTGGCCGCTGTACGTACGTGTACATGCTACATGCGCGCCTCTACTACGACACGTACGCGCCTCTACTACGACACGTGCGCGCCAAAATTTTCTGCTATCCTACAAAACTTTGCATTTGGTGGCCCAACAACATCTACAAGGATAAAGTTGCATAGTAGACATCACCATGGCACCAGCGAGAAGCTGAATCACCATGTAAGAGATACAACCACTAGTAGAAAAAGGCCCATTTGTCCCGGTTCATAAGGCCCATTTGTCCTGGTTCGGGAACCGGGACTAAAGGGTCGGTACTAAAGCCCAATACCTTTAGTCCCGGTTCGGTTACGAATCGGGATAGATGGGCCTCCACGTGGCCGCTGCGGCTTGCCCAGGCAGGAGGGCCTTTTGTCCCGGTTGGTAGCACCAACCGGTACCAAAAGGCATCCACGTGTCAGCAGTTTAGGGGCTGGGGTTTTTGTTTTTTTTAAAGGGGGTGGGGTTTTGGGGGTTTTGTAGGGTTAATTTACACTACTAGGAAAAGGCTATAGATGGGATGGACACTAATGGTGCACTGTACATGTGGTGCGCCATTACTAAATACTAATGGCGCACCATTAGTGTGCAAGTACTAATGGCGCACCACATCCCACGGTGCACCATTAGTATTTTTTTTTAATTTTTTCAAAACTACTAATGGCGCACCATGGGAGTGGTGCGCCATTAGTAATTTGGCCCAAACATTCCCCCGAATGCACCCCCCTGTGGACCGCCTTTTCAGTTTCAAAAAAAATAAAAGAAAATGATAGAAATGTCAAAAAAAATAAGATTCCCATGTGATATGTGGTCTAGTTGTTAGCAAAATTTACAAACATGAATTTTCGACTTTTTTGCAAAATCTCTCGAGAATTTGTAAAAATGGGCATAACTTTTGCATACGAACTCGGATGAAAAAGTTTTTAATATGAAAAATCATCTACTCGAAAAGTTACATCCGAATTTAACGGGGGGAACCCCGTTAAACATTTTCAAAATCCTCAAAAACCTAACAGAAAAAAAGATACGGGGCTTTTAAGATCTGGAGAGGCAAAAAAATTCAAAAAAAATTCAAACTTACTAATGGCGCACCTGCCCATGGTGCGCCATTACTATCTTCCCGCCTTCAAAATTCAAAATAAATCAAAAAATATATATATAAAAAGTTACTAATGGCGCACCTGCCCATGGTGCGCCATTACTATCTTCCCGCCTTCAAAATTCAAAATAAATCAAAAATAAAAAAATAGTAATGGCGCACCTGCCCACGGTGCGCCATTACTATGCCGTACATATGGCTGGGCGTGTCCTCTCCTCCTTACCTCTTCATTCTTCTCCTCCACTCCACCTCTCCTCCACTCCACCTCTCCTCCACTCCTCCACTCCATCTTCCCTTCTCTCCTCCACCATACTACCCTCCTCTCCGGCGACCTCCTCCTCCTCCTCTTGGGCGACCTCCTCCTCCTCCTCCTCTTCGGCGACCTCCTCCTCCCTCCTCTCCTCTCCTCCCCTCCCCTCCCCTCACGGTTTCTCCTCCCTCCTCTTCAGTGAGCTCCTCCTCCCTCATCTCCGGTGAGCTCCTCCTCCCTCCTCTCCGGTGAGCTCCTCCCTCCTCTCCTCCCATCCCCTCATGGTTTCTCCTTCCTCCTCTCCGATGCTCCGGTGAACTCCTCTCCGGTGACCTCCTCCTCCTCCTCTCCGGCGATGTAGGCGAGCGCCTCTGCGGTCACCTCCTCCTCCTCCTCTCCGGCGAACTCCTCTCCGGCGAACTCCTCTCCGGTGAACTCCTCTCCGGCAAAAGAGCACGGCAAAAGAACGTACAAGATCCAAAAACGGGAACAAAATTTGAAATAATATCGTGCAAAAAAACGAGCAAAAAAAATCACAATCCAGATCCAAATTCAAAATTCAAAAATAGCAATGGCGCACGGTGGGGGTTAGACGGTGCGCCACTACTATTTTCCCGCCTTCAAAATTCAAAAATACTAATGGCGCACCAGTGGCCTATACTAATGGCGCACCAGTGGTGCGTCATTAGTATACCAGATACTAATGGCGCACCACTGGTGCGCCATTAGTAAAAAATACGAGTGGCGTGATACTAATGGCGCACCAGTAGTGCGCCATTAGTAGGCAAAACTGGTGCGCCATTAGTAGGCCTTTTCCTAGTAGTGTTAGGGGTTTCATATATTGTGTTAGCTAGCTAATAGAGAGAAGTGTCCTCTCTTATCTCCGTGCTTGGTCGACGCTACGTACTATACGTATAGAGAGGAATCGACACGCTAGCTAGTAAGCAAATGAAGGAAACCATTAAGTATAGAAGATCGTCATGAACATATACAGAGAGAAGTGATCGACCTCTCCTTCTCCGAGAGATTGGTCGAACAACAAGTTTACGTATATCTATCCGACGCTACTGGCTACATATATACTCCCTCTGTTCCTTTATCTAAGGTGTATTATTTTTGGCACGATGACCAAGGCAATAATTATGTACGTGTTAGGACAAAATTACCCTTGGCAAATTTATTGGTTAGTGGCAAGTAAATCAGTTAGTATAGGAAAGTAAGATATAAATGCAATCGATATAGAGATAGTTTCCTTCTTTTGGTACAAGGAGAGATACAGATAATCAGAAGAGAGATACTTTCCTTTTGTTGGAAGGCTAACAAGGGAATTACGAGGAATTAGAAGAAATGCACCTTACATTCTGGAATTTTATCAAAAAAAAATACACCTTATATAAAGGAATGGAGGGAGTACAATATAAGATCTCTTACAATCCCCTAACTTTTGAACTCAAGTTCCACATGGTATTCTCCGGCTTTATTGATGACGTGGTCAAGAAAGAATCCCGCCAATTCCTCTTGAATTGCTTGTATGCGATCTTGTGGTAGGTGTTCATTCTGCATCTGCCACGTCTAATTTGAAGAAGGGGATCAATACATATATATCAATGAAACTCAACACAAATGATGGTGTAATAAAATGAAATTGTGAATATTATTGCTTACATACTTCAAATTGTCTTCAAATTCTGACTTCATTTGTTATTTTTCATGCATTTACTGATTTTTTGAGCTATATGACCCTGAAATTGAAAAGCACTTCAAATGAACTCTGAAAAGGTTGAAAGTTGGCATGATATCATCATTTCACCCACATAGCATGTGCTAAAAAATTGAGAGGGTTACGGGAAAAACTGGATGCACTTCGTGTACAAGACGGACAATCTCTTTCGAAGTATCAGGGTTTCATACGGAAACTCGTCTTTTACAAAAGGCATTTGATTTCTTCACATGTAACTGCAGTGATATTCTAGATCAAAGGCATCATCATAATATTTGTGGAGAGAAAGTCTTCACTTTTTCTTCGCTTGTGTCCTTTTCTTATTGCGCCATAACCATGGATATTCTTCATCGCTTAACAAGGTGCTTGGGTCAGCCTTGCCTTTGATGGGAGGAATTTCATGAAACTTTTCATAATCTTCATACATGTCTGTCTTGCCCTCCAATCCCACGATGTCTCTTTTTCCTGAAAGAACTATGTGGCTCTTTGGCTCATCATATGATGTATTTGCTTCCTTATCTTTTCTTTTTCTCGGTTTGGTAGACATGTACTTCACATAGAAAACCTGTGCCACATCATTGGCTAGGACGAACGGTTCGTCTGTGTACCCAAGATTGTTCAGATCCACTGTTGTCATTCCGTACTATGGGTGTACCTGTACCCCGCCTCTTGACAGATTGACCCATTTGCACTTAAACAATGAGACCTTAAAATCATGTCCGTAGTCAAGTTCCCATATGTCCACTATGTAACCATAATATGTGTCCTTTCCCCTATTGGTTGCTGCATCAAAGCGGACACCGCTGTTTTGGTTGGTGCTCTTTCACTACTAGGGAAAACCCAGCAGTAGCGCGGGTATTTTGCCTATCAGTAGCGCGGGACAACGTGCTACTGATAAGGCGCTACAGCTAACGTGTAGCAGTAGCGCCTGTCGTCGCACGCTACTGCTATACATGGCTAGCAGTAGCGCGCCTTAGTGAAGAGCGCTGCTGCTAATATCTGCAGCGCTTTTTAGTAGGAAGCGCTACTGGTAAGGCGGCGCTGCTGCTAACTTTGTTCCCCTCGCTACTTCTAGTTTTATTAGTTTTTTCTACATATTTGTTTTGTATTTGAATAGGCTTTGTACAATAATGTTTAGCATATCATACACATACAAATGTAATCATAGCATATACATACAATTAGTCTCATCAAATCATGTCATCATTATAATCATCATCCAACACAAAGTGGTCTCTCGTCATCATCTCGAAAATAGCAATACAAGTATCGATTACTTGCAACTACATCGTCATCCATCTAAACAATGATATACGTGAGAAGAGCTATCACTTTGAGTGAGAGCGGAACTATGCAGTACATGAGTTCGTATCCCTCTCTCGCATTAGCGTGAACCTAAACTAACTACTGCCTGTCGCTCGGAAACCGGAAACCGGTACACCTGGGCCTGACAATCCGGCCACTCGTCGTATATATACTCCTGGCGTAGCACTTCTTCGCCATCGATGATCTATGCACCTGCATCATCACATGAGTCGATGATATGCAACATATATAGTTGAGCAATAGAAAGAGACAGACTTGGCAAAAACAGAAGCAACATATCATAGGCATAAATAACAAAGTTGATTGTACCCAAAATGCCCTAACTAGAGTGATCGTCGCTAGTCGAGGAGGACGGTTTAATTACATCACAAATAAAGTTTCGTCGTGCATAACTCAAAGTTTCGTCATACAGAAAGTATGGACTAAATGGACACATTGTCATATATTGACAATCACTCCAACATGTCGTGTCATCCATCCAAGTCAGGGAGATAGTCCCCGAGCCTAGTGAAAGGCTTCAGGTCGAGACGCTGAGAGGCTACCCATGTTCGGACGTCTTCCCGCGACATTTGTCCTTCTTCGTAGAACATCCCTGTTTTTCCGACGACCTCCTTCATGATGATTTGGGCAAGTTCGCACTGGATGTGATAGAACTCAGCTCGAAGTCAATGATCCTCGATATCTCCTACGTTCTTTGCCCATTGCAAAATATGGGCATCGTCGGATGTAGGTGACATGCGAAGGTTTTGGTGATCCGTCTGTACTCCAGCATGTGGTGTAGGACATAGAATCCATCATTAAGAGAATCACTCGGTTGCTGGATGCAGCAGAAGTCGGTCTTATGGCCGAAGGCGGGCCTGTCGTTCCTTCTCTTCTTATCCTTGACCTCTCCACCCCATGCGTCATAGTAAAACATAGCACTGCCGAGAACATCCTTGATGTGGGTGTAATCCTTTTTGTTAATGTTCTTCGACGAGTCCAAGTAAAGAGCGTGGGAGTATCGGGGGTAGAGGATGGTGAGGACAGCGCGCCCGCTGCTGCGCAAAATAAGTACACCTCAAATTAATTAGCCTCCACCGTGCAAATGAATGATTGAAATCGAATGAAGGATATCCGCACGGATGACTTACAGGGAATGATAAGGCGCGAGAATCGCCTCCTTGTCCTTATTGGCGAGCATGAAATTGACGATATATTCCCTCGCGTATTCATGGTGCTTTGTGCAGACTCACAAGAAGCCCTTGTGCATGAAGTACGGGTCAGCGACACAGATATGAGGTATCTGCTCAACCCCGATGATGTAGTTCATGTGCAAGGCATAAAGGCGGACAAACGTAAAATCCAGCTTCTTCACGTGAAACATGTCAAATATGTAATCGAACCGAAGGAAGAACTTCTCCGCGGGGAATGTGTCGACGTATGACAATTGCCGCGGAACGTTAACCACGTAGAGTGGGTATCCTGGATCTTTCGAGGCGATGAGGCCTTTCTCTATCCGCAGCACATTGTCATGAAGTCTCCTTAGGTAGGTTTGGTTGACCGGGGATATGCCATTTATCTGCACCAGGGATATCTATACGGTCTTGAACCCGAGGCTGCTGAGGCGGCTGGATCATAGAATCAGCTTTTTTGCCTTTCCTCGATCTCTTCCTAGATTTCATTACTACCGGAAGGTCGTCCATAATATGTTCAGCCTCCGGAGACGGCAATTCAGGCACCGACTCATGATGCTCAAACCCTAAGTAGGCGCCAGTACAGACATACTGTTGAGTACCATCGTCATCCTCATCCTCATCTATGGCGACGTCACCAGCGACTAATGGAGCCTTTTCCTCACCCCTCCGCTATCACCCAGCACGACAACCAACGCTAATTGGGTAGGTGAGGTGTTGATGTTCATACCTAACTGCGTGCTCGTGGGTGTGCTCCCGGCCGCCTCCAGACAAAGCAGACTCTTTGGCCACAACAAGACCCACCCATTGCAACAATCACCAAGCCGCTGCGGGGTCTCGTCGTCATCCCCCACTAGTACCAGAGGATGCAAGTTCTCGTGGCCCGGTTTGACACTGGCCACGGAAACCTTGAAGACGTTCGGGGGGATTGGCCGGCTGTGGAACAATGGTTCCGTCGGCTTCATTATTGTCGCCTTCCCCACGTCCACCTTCTAGTCGCCGATGGTGTACAATATGGTGCACGGGGTTTCGTCGGCCTGCAAATAAAAGTCTGCGACATGAGACATCTGAAAGGCAACAAAAACGAGAGATTATAAATTTATTGAAGGGGGCCGGTGTGACAGATACCATGAGGGCGTCGAGCTCAGCCAAAGATGAAGCACCACCGAGCACGTCCGGTGCGGGAGCAGGTGCGGGAGCAACGCTAGTCGAGCCGCTCCCCAAGAAGTCAGCAAGGGGAAAGTCCGCTGCATTTTTTTCTGGATGTTGCCTGGTCCAATTGAAAACGGCCGGAACCAAGGAAGTAGACATATCTACAACCACCTGTTTTGTGGCAGCTACCGCTGTTGCGACTGTCTGAGACGATTTCTTCTCAAACGCAGTCTCAACCTTCTTGTCGATATTTTCTTGAGTTAACCTCCGTCTTTCCTTTCTCTCCTCTGTGGTCTCACGGCAGTACTTCTTCCACGTGGCGCCGTCTCCGACACCGTGCACGCGTCCATACGACGGTCGAGTCTCCACCGGGAGTCGTTTCAATATGTTCAATGCCCGGTTGAATGGAGTGTCCCACTTGGGCCTTGCCAACGCCTCAGACGGCGAGTCGCTTTCGGCCGCAATCCTGTGCTGCTCTCTCTGCAAAAGGCACAAGGATCGTTTACAAATATGACTAACGTGTAGTCGAATTGATCAGAAACTAAAATTACCGGTAGCCTCATGAACTCCGTCGTCACCGCGTTCGTCTCGAAAACCTTCTTCACTGGGTCCCAACGGTGTCGGGCCCTGAGGACATCACGCTCCTGCGGGACGGTGAACTCCGCCAAGGGGTCTGGGATGCCCAGACTCGCGGCTTCCGCGTCCTCCTTGGCCCATATGGACCTCTTCCCGCCGTAACCACGACTTCCGAGGTGGTGGCACCCAATGTTCCTCTGTTGAAGCCCCTTCATGTACTTTGACTTTTTTTGGCATCTTCGCCCTAAAAGCCTCCTTGAATATTTCAAAGTGCTTTGTCGTGATTGTCGGATTATCCTTTACAATCTCGGAGTAGGGTTCCTTTTTGTCGATCTTTGCTTTCACCCTTGTTTTCCAGGCGGCCAACGCGTCGCTAAACTTGGACATGGCGTGTTTGTTTATCTTCTTCATTGTCGGGTCCTTATCTGGATCTTTATAATCCTTTTCATTCCGGCCCGGGAACAAGAATATCTGGTGCAGCTTCTTTAGGAGGGAAGGCCTCATTTATCTATCTTCTGTAGTTTCTCATCGTTGATGGTGGCGGTTGTCCGTACGATGCAGCCTATTTGATTGCCGTAGCACACGCGCGCTTCGTCGGGCGCGTTTAGCGGTAGCACGGTTTAAACAAGAATGCTACTACTATGTGTAGCTTATCGCCTTAGTTGTGAGAATTTTAGTTGTAGCGCGTTTATAGTTAGGCGCGCTACTGCTACATTTGTATCTGTAGCGCCCTTATCCTGCATGTGCTACTGCTATTTAGCACTAGTGCCCTTTTTTAACAAGCGCTACTACTAAAGTTTTGTGTATAAGGTTTTCCCTAGTAGTGTTTTGATCTAGGGCGATCGTGTAAAATGTATTCCCATTTATCTCATATCCTTTGTAAGTCAATATAGTCGAAGATGGTCCCCTGGACAGCAAGTACAGCTCATTAGAAACAGTGTTGTCACCTCTGAGACGTGTTTCCAACCAACTGCCGAAAGTCTTGATGTGTCCACATGTAATCCGGTCGTCACACTGCTCTGGGTGTTTGGAGCGCAGAATGTTCTTGTGTTCATCGACATACGGGGTCACCAAGGTAGAGTTCTATAGAACTGTGTAGTGTGCTTGAGACCAAGAATGCCCGTCCCTACATATTATTGAGTCCCCTCCAAGCGTGCCTTTTCCGGCCAGTCTCCCCTCATACCGTGATTGAGGAAGACCAATCTTCTTAAGGCCAGGAATGAAGTCAACACAAAACCCAATGACATCCTCTATTTGATGGCCCATGGAGATGCTTACTTCTGGCCTAGCGCGGTTATAGACATATTTCTTTCGGACTCCCATGAACCTCTCAAAGGGGAACAGATTGTGTAGAAATATGGGGCCCAGAATGAAAATCTTGTCGACTAGATGAACTAGGACGTGCGTCATGATATTGAAGAAGGATGGTGGGAACACCAGCTCGAAACTGACAAGACATTGCGCCACATCACTCCTTAGCCTTGGTAGGATTTCTGGATCGATCGCCTTCTGGGAGATTGCATTGAGGAATGCACATAGCTTCACAATGGCTAATCGAATGTTTTCCGGTAGAAGCCCCCTCAATGCAACCGGAAGCAGTTGCGTCATAATCATGTGGCAGTCATGAGACTTTAGGTTCTGAAACTTTTTCTCGGCCATATTTATTATTCCTTTTATATTCAACGAGAAGCCAGACAGGACCTTCATACTGAGTAGGCATTCAAAGAAGATTTCCTTCTCTTCTTTGGTAAGAGCGTAGCTTGCAGGACCTTCATACTGCTTTGGAGGCATGCCGTATTTTTCGTGCAAACGTTGCAGGTCCTCCCATTCCTATGGTGTATCTTTTGTCTTCCCATACACGCCCAAGAAGCCTAGCAGGTTCACACAAAGGTTCTTCGTCACGTGCATCACGTCGATTGAAGAGCGGACCTCTAGGTCTTTCCAGTAGGGTAGGTCCCAAAATATAGATTTCTTCTTCCACATGGGTGCATGTCCCTCGGCGTCATTCGGAGCAGATAGTACGCCGGGACCCTTTCCAAAGATTACGTGTAAATCATTGACCATAGCAAGTACGTGATCACTGCTACGCATGGCGGGCTTCTTCCGGTGATCTGCCTCGCCTTTGAAATGCTTGCCTTTCTTTCGACATTGATGGTTGGTCGGAAGAAATCGACGATGCCCCAGGTACACATTCTTCCTGCATTTGTCCAGGTATATACTTTCGGTGTCAGCTAAATAGTGTGTGCATGCGTGGTATCCCTTGTTTGTCTGTCCTGAAAGGTTACTGAGAGCAGGACAATCATTGATGGTTACAAAAAGCAACACATGCAGGTTAAATTCCTCCTGTCCGTGCTCATCCCACACACGTACACCGTTTCCATTCCACAGCTATAAAAGTTCTTCAACTAATGGCCTTAGGTACACATCAGTGTCGTTGCCGGGTTGCTTAGGGCCTTGGATGAGAACTGGCATCATAATGAACTTCCTCTTCATGCACATCCAAGGAGGAAGGTTATACATACATAGAGTCACGGCCAGGTGCTGTGGTTGCTGCTCTGCTCCCCGAAAGGATTAATGCCATCCGCGCTTAAACCAAACCATACGTTCCTTGGGTCACCTACAAACTCAGCCTGGTACTTTCTCTCGATTTTTCTCGACTTCGACCCGTCAGCGGGTGCTCTCAACTTCCCATCTTTCTTACGGTCCTCTCTATGCCATCGCATCAACTTGGCATGCTCTTTGTTTCTGCACAGACGTTTCAACCGTGCTATTATAGGAGCATACCACATCACCTTCGCAGGAACCCTCTTCCTAGGGGGCTCGTCGTCAACATCACCAGGGTCATCTCGTCTGATCTTATACCGCAATGCACCACATACCGGGCATGCGTTCAAATCCTCGTACGCACCGCAGTAGAGGATGCAGTCATTAGGGCATGCATGTATCTTCTGCACCTCCAATCCTAGAGGGCATACGACCTTCTTTGTTGCGTACGTACTGTCGGGCAATTCGTTATCCTTTGGAAGCTTCTTCTTCAATATTTTCAGTAGCTTCTCAAATCCTTTGTCAGGCACATCATTCTCTGCCTTCCACTGTAGCAATTCCAGTACGGTACCGAGCTTTGTGTTGCCATCTTCACAATTGGGGTACAACCCTTTTTTGTGATCCTCTAACATGCGATCGAACTTCAGCTTCTCCTTTTGACTTTCGCACTGTCTCCTCGCATCAACAATGACCCGGCGGAGATCATCATCGGGCACATCGTCTGGTTCCTCTTGATCTTCAGCTTCCCCCATTGCAACATCACCGTATTTAGGGGGCACATAGTTGTCATTGTCCTCTTCTTCTTCGTTGTCTTCCATCATAACCCCTATTTCTCCGTGCTTGGTCCAAACATTATAGTGTGGCATGAAACCCTTATAAAGCAGGTGGGTGTGAAGGATTTTCCGGTCAGAGTAAGACTTTGTATTCCCACATATACGACATGAACAACACATAAAACCATTCTTCTTGTTTGCCTCAGCCACTTCGAGACATGCCCTTAATGTATTCGGAGGTGTGTCTGTCACCGTACATCCATTGTCGGTTCATCTGCATGCATTATATATAATTAAGTGTGTCAAAAACCATTATAGAACATAATAAATAGATAAGTGACCAAATTAATAGAAGTTCATCATCACATTAAAACCAAATTACATACATAGTTCTCATTGAACAACATATAGCTCTCCAGAGCATCTAATTAAACCATACATTGAAACTATGTAAAACATTTCAATGCAACAACAAATGCAATCACAATCGCAACCAAGGTAACAATTGATCCAACGGCATAATGATACCAAGCCTGGGCATGAATGACATATTTTCTAATCTTTCTAATCTTCAAGCGCATTGCATCCATCTTGATCTTGTGATCATCGACGACATCCGCAACATGCAACTCCAATATCATCTTCTCCTCCTCAATTTTTTTTGTTTTTTCCTTCAAGTAATTGTTTTCTTCTTCAACTAAATTTAACCTCTCGACAATAGGGTCGGTTGGAATTTCCGGTTCACATGCCTCCTAGATAAATAAAATCTATGTCACATTGGTCGGCATAATTGTCATAAACAATAAATGAACCAAATAGTTATAAAAGATAATATATACCACCTCCGAATCATAGACAGGACGAGGGCCGACGGGGGCGGATACCAAAACCTTCGCACTATATAATAACAAGCAATAATAAAAGTAAGAAAATTAGACAAGTATCTATCTAATCATGCAAGTAAGAATTTTTTCTTTTAGAAAGAAGATAAGAACAAGAGGCTCACCACAGTGGTGCCGGCGACGAGATCAGCGCGGGCGATCGACGGTGGTGAAGACGGGGACGAGATGTGACAGACCACTAAACCTAGACAAATCTTGAGGAAAATGGAGCTTGCAGGTCGAGCTTGGAGAGGACCGTAAGAAATCTTAAGTAGTGTGGCTCGGGCATTTCATCGAACACCTCATGTGCATAGGAGGTGAGCTAGAGCACCACAAAGCTCTCCCCTCGCCGGCCAGAAAAACAGAGCAGTGGAGTGCTCTGCTCGCGGGCGAGGGGTATATAGAGCCACCTCATTGGTCCTGGTTTGTGGCGGGAACCGGGACTAAAGGCCACCCTTTGGTCCCGGTTCCAGCCATGAACCGGGACCAATGGATGTGGGCCAGGAGTGAGGCCCATTGGTCCTGGTTCGTGCCTGGAACTGGGACAAAAGGGTCTAGACGGATCGGGACCAATGCCCCACGAGGCCCGGCCGCCCCCCTGGGCTCACGAACCGAGACGTATGCCTCCATTGGTCCCAGTTCATGACTGAACCAGGATTAATGGGCTAGCCAGGCCTGAACCAAAGCCTTGTTTTCTTCTAGTGAACATAGATTTTTGGCATAATCTCATTCACCCTTCTACTAAGTTCCTCTAGAGAATTTAATCTACAATTGCCATCAAGTCTATTAAAATTAACAATATAGAGTTGAGCATTTCAAACATCATCTTCTCTACAGTTTTTCCCAACACCCATGTCTTTGAAGACTTTCTCTTGTGCATGGTTATTCTTAGTTAAGACCATTTCGTTTAAAAACAGTCCCACGGCAAGTCATGGTTATCTAGATTAAACAGAACAAAGGCTACAAAATTATTTCAGCTACTAGAACAAAATCTTTGTCATAATTACCAAGACTTACTCCCATTTGCACATATCACACATACTACTACAAAACACAGGAGTCGTAGGACATACCTTCACGGTTGTGAATTTACACACCTCTTCCTTAATCCTGCATTCCTCGTTGTCCAGTGTAGATCAACTCCTCTGAAAACAAAAATGCAAACGAACTTCAAGGGAAAAAAGGAGTAAGAGCAAAGCAAAGCTTATTCTATTTTTTATTTTTGGATTTTTGAGAACTAACTTGGAAACAAAAAATCACGAAGAAAAAAAAGAAAGCAAATAAAAAATAAAGTGTTGGAACAAACCAACACGAGTGTTTTGAAGCTTCACGAGCTTAAGTACAACCTCATTACAATTTAATCAAATAATACGCCCACATCTTGATGTAGAAGTGGTGATGACATCCCCAAGCTTAAGCTTTTGCAAGCCAAACTGGCAGGATCATTGTGGCAGTTAGTCAAGAGCCCATCCTTGGCTCCGGTTGGTGAAGTTCATGTTCATGTATGCGGATGTGCGAGGTTGCTCATATCATCAATAGAACCCTAGAGTCTGCTAAGGTCCACATAGGTGGTGTAGGCTTCTTATTGTAACTGCTCTTGGGGCTGCTCCTCTTCTCCGTCGGTGGCGAGATCTTCTTCACCTACTTGTTTAGGTAATGGGCCTTCTTGGTCGAAAGTTGTATCTCTTGCCTATGCAACATAATGCAATTGTCCATGTTCTATGGAGAAATGGTTAAGGATAGTAGTGGGCAACAAGTGTGCCACTTCAGGAATTCTGACGCAATCACGACCACGGCTAACTACTACCATTCCAACGCTAGTAAGAACACGAATATTAACAAGGTTGTTACCGACAATGGGGCAAAGGTAGTTGAGACCAAGGGAGTTGGCCAACATGGTGATTACTCCTCCACACACGATATCTCCTTGTGCATGATTTGCTTGATGCATATTGCCCCCAAGTTGGGCGAATAACTGACATCAAGATTTGTTGCTTTCCCGAGAATTAGCATATTATATTCATTCACCTTAGAAACTTCTCCTGGTGCCTGCAACGAGTTAGTGATAACATAATAGAAATAACGTATAACCAGACTTTCAATACTACTGGCTCTTCAGCCACGAATGGTCATCTCATTGAAGGATTGCCTCGGGTGTGGGTCATTGAACTCATAAACATAACGGATGCCATCATGATCGTTGGGGAAACCAAAGTGGTTACACCACTCATAAAAAGTGATGTCGAAGTCTTGGTCCAAGAGACAAAAAGTGATCCGCTCCTCCTCATATGTATTTGGCATCAAACCAACATCATGCGAGAGAGTACTAAAAAACTCAAGCTTCATGCATTCATATGTCTCACATCCCTGATAAACAAGATGATGCAACCCGGCATTATTACAAAGAAAATTGAAATCATTGGTAATACCTAGCATAGCCAGTGTTGACTCACAAGTCGACTTGGATGCTTTGATCTTCCTTGTACCGAGCTTCTAAAACTTCTTTCTTGCTTCACGGTCGGTGAAAACAATCTCCTTAGTGAAAACTTGTTGTGGCGGTGTGGTCGATGAACTCAAAGCACCACGTACGCGAGTGGACCTTCTTGTAAATATCTACAAAACAATTTTCTAGTCCAATACAATTAAACAATATTGATCCTATGGTAGTCACAACACCAGAATCCTCTAAAAACATCAACAAATCCAAGCCAAACTCAAATTTGGATAAATATATGCATTTCCTAGACATGGCAAGGCTAGGCATGTAGAACATGGATTCGTGAAAAATAAACTGGGGATCGAAGGAGAAACATACAGTAGATTGATCACACAAAAGGATTTGAACTGAAATCGAACAAGTAGTGAGATCGGGGGAAGTTTTGCTAGGGTTTGGATAGGTTTGGAGGAAGAAGAAGAAGAAGAAGAAGAAGAAGAAGAAGAAGAAGAAGAAGAAGAAGAAGAAGAAGAAGAAGGAAGGAGAGAGAGAGAGATGGGGGTGATTTACCTCCTTCCTCAGGCTTATTGTGGCCGCCAGCGGATTATACGACTGCCCATACGAGCGCAAGCATCCGAATGAAAGGCCGTCATTTACCCTGGTAACTTACCTGCGTCTATGCATACGTCATACGACCGCTGAAACGGGCGGCGGCTCCCGTACGGAACGCCGTCGATCACACGCGAATGGGCGCGGGCGCCCGTATGGAACATCGTCAAATGTTCTGGTCCTCTTTCTTGTTTATGCAAAGATCTCAAATGACTGCTCGAATGAGCGCGTGCGCTCGTATGTAATGTCGTCGATCACCCTGTTGTCTCTGGCCGTTCCACATTTGAATCTCCGGGAATCCATGCGACCACCCAAACGACCGCTGCAGTCATTTGAAAGATCGTCTTTTGATCTGTTTCCTTCGGGGAAAAAAATCTTCGTTTTCCCGCGGGGTTAGTACCAACACAATACATAGATATATTTCCAGGCGTTCAAATGTCAATACAACATATAATTTAACTTGCACATAGCATGGCCTTCATTAGAATGACTCTTCCAAACTTACTTCTTTATCTAGAACTTCAATCACTCTTTTACTAAAACAAAAATAGAGCTTGCTTGTCTACTTTATTCGCGTGGGTTGCCTCCCAATAAGTGATTTTTTTGGTCGGTTAGCTCGATAGTAGTGGTGATCAAGGTGGCGCAAACACACCGAAATCATAGCTTCTGGCATTCACAATGATGCCTTCTCCGGTATAGGTCTTCATTTTCTTTTTCCTAGGGAAATGTCACAAAAGGATCTTGGCAAATATTGTAACACAACTCATGACCCACTTTATCCATCTGTGATGAAAACCAACTTTGGCTAGTACTCCTTAGAGAAAATCCGAGTCAACTCTATCATAGGCCTTAGGCCTTGGCCAAGTCCAGTTTATATGCACAGTGGGTATTCTGCTCATTCCTGCTATGATTATCTTGTTGAAGCATTCAAAAGCAACAGAGGCATTGTTAGTTAGCATTCACCCTGGAATAAATGCACTATGGGTTCCAATTATAATATCATCCAAGAAAGGGCGGAGGTGGTTCAACATGCATTTGAAGCCAATTTTCTATATGACATTGCACAGGCTATTGGGTCTATAATCCTTCATAGATTGTGGATCTTTACCTTTGGGGATTAAGAGCCAGTTCTTTTGGGCAATTCTCCCAGAATTGACCCCCTCCCCAGCTTCTTCCAGAATTGTCACTTCATTTTTTTACAATTCCTAGCTAGTTAAGGTCTAATTAGTTAGAAATTGTAAAAAAAAGGGGTGGCAATTCTAGGAGAAGCTGGGGAGGGGGGGCAATTTTGGAAGAATTGCCCAAAAGAATCGGCCCTAACACTATCATCGTGTCATTACACCTTCAGGCATGATACTAGTATTAAAGAACTCCTGAACTGCCTTGAGTGCATCATCCTTGAACGTAGCCCAATTTTGCTGAAAATATCTCACAGGGAAATAGTCCGGACCTGGGGGCTTTAGGAGACCGATCTGAAAAAGGGCATCACTAATTTCTTTATCTAAGAACTCACGGATCAGCAAATCATTCATGTCTTCCGTTATCTTCTCCGGAAGCAAGCCTAACAACTCGCTTGGTTTAACTCACAGGTCAGACTCCTCATACAACCTTTTTAATGAACTCATTGTGTCAGTACCAGCAACCTGACAGGAGTCGATAAGCAACAGAGGCGGCATACTGAAGTTCAGAACGAGACAGCAGTAGTGGGCGGGTGATTCAAATAGATGTTGGGCCATAGGTGTGGCGTGTGTGAGTGGGTCGTGGGCCAAACGTCTAAGGGAAACGACCCAGCTTATATAAGCGGGCGAGCTACTGTAGCCAGGCATCGATTTTGAAATGAAATAATTCGAACCTCTCATTCTCTCTTATCCTCTCTGCTAGCATCTCCTACCTGCTAACCTCGTCCTCCTTCCTCAGCTCCGATCCCGATTCCCTCTTCCTCGTCGCCAGTGAACCCAGCCACCCCTAGGGTGTGACAATCTGGTATCAAAGCCGCCGCTCCGCTCACGCTCAAAAAAATTTCTCGAGTCATACCCGGCAAATCCGAGGTGACGGTCGTGGATCCCCTCGGGTGATCTGCATAAATCCTGACCTAAGGTGGGTTAATTCGGGAACATGCCGCGACCACGGCGACATTCAAGCCGAACCCGCAGTCGCGCTTCCTCGCGGACGAGATGGAGGCGCTGCAGGAGCGGCTGCTGCAGGAATTCACTGACCTGCGCGCAGCGCAGAGCAAGTTCGCCATCGTCGACAGCATCAGCGCTCAGCTCGAGGCCCTCGATGTGAAGCTCACCGAACAGTCCGCCCGCATCGACCAGGTCCATATGAAGAACCTATCGTGCGACACTCTCGGGAAGGTCCAACAGGAGTAGGCGCACGCCGCGCAGCTGGGGAAGAAACCGATGCCACCAGCATAAGGAGAGAGTTTGTCTCCGACCGCCGCATCCGAGGTCCTCGACGGCATACTGGGCGCAATACCGAGTGCTCGTCAGCGCATGCCGCTACGTTTGCCTCAGGTACATAACCCGACACAGATAGATCTCACTACACTGCATGGGGGCGAGGGTCAGGCTAACAGAAAGCACTGGATGCCCAAAATGGATTTTCCTCAGTTTGATGGCACTGATGTCAGGATTTGGATCGACAAGTGTGAAGCATTTTTTCGTTTGTACCACATTCCAGACAATTTCCGAGTTACGTCTGCATCTCTGTACTTAACTGACAACGCTGCACACTGGTATCAAGCGTTTAGGCAACAGAGTGCATTTCATACTTGGGAACAGTTTTGTGTCGTTGTTCTACAGGAATTCGACGTCAACATTCATAGGGAAAGGATGAAAGAGTTGATGTTGCTCAAACAGAAGGGCACCGTCGAGGAGTACAAACAACAGTTTCAGCAGCTAGTTTACCACATCAGGCTCTATGAACCCACCATCAGCAGTACTTTCCTAGTTACTAGGTTTGTGATGGGTTTGAGAGAGGAGCTACATTCTGCAGTAGAAATGCAACTTCCAGCAACGGTTCAGTTAGCTGCCATGTATGCTGCAGTGCAAGAAGGATTGTTGGAACAACAGAAAAATTTCAGGTCCGCTTATCAGAAGCACGCGGTGCCCAGGACAGATACAAAATAGAGTTTCGTTCCTGGAGAGCTATGGAAGGCCAAACAACTCAAAGAATACAGGCGAGCAAATGGTCTCTGCTATGGATGCGGGAAAAAATATGTACCTGGACATACTTGCAAACAACCAGGTGCACCTTCAGCTCAACTGAAAGCAGCAGAGATGATTGATCCACATGAACTGATTTCTGATACAGTTCTGGATGCACTGGTGGACTACCAAGGAGAATGTGCTACCATCTCTGCAACAGCACTGTCAGGGGCCTCTCACCCCAAAACTATACAACTCAGAGCTCTGATAGGAAACCAGGTGGTACTGATTTTACTAGATTCTGGCAGCACTCACACTTTTGTGGATCAGGCTCTGCTCGACAGGATTTTTGTACCTGCTCAAAAACTACAAACACCTATGCAAGTGAAAGTAGCAAATGGGAATGTGGTGGAGTGCAACAAATTTGTGCCTAATCTCACATGATGGATACAAGGGCATAGTTTCTCTAGTGCTATGCAGGTCTTTCCTTTAGGAGGATATGACATCATCCTGGGAATGGACTGATTAGAGCAATGGGGAGTTATGCAGTGTCATTGGGCAGAAAAATGGATACAGTTTTAGTACCAGCAGCAAACAGTGAACTTACAAGGGGTGCTTCCACCTAAACAGGAGCCCATCAAAGAAGTCTCTATTGACCAGGTGAGGAAATGGGAGAAAGGGAATGATATTTGGGCAACTACTATGCTCAACCACATTATGGTTAGTCCACAAACAGAAATACCTCCAGAAGTACAAGTTCTGAAAGCAAACAGAGCTGCCTTCCATGACCCTAAAGTACTTCCTCCTCATAGAGACTTTGATCATGAAATTCACCTAGTGCCTGGTGCAGTTCCTGTGAATTGTAGGCCTTATAGATACTCACCTCAACAAAAGGATGAAATTGAGAGGCAGGTGGCTGAAATGTTACAAGCAGGACTCGTAGCACCTAGTTTAAGTCCTTTTGCAGCTCCTGTGTTGTTAGTTAAAAAGAAGGATGGCACTTGGAGATTTTGTGTGGATTACAGACGACTGAATGCAAACACTGTCAAGAACAAATTTCCACTGCCTGTCATTGATGAGTTACTGGATGAATTAGGAGGAGCCAAGTGGTTTTCCAGCTGGATCTCAGATCAGGATACCACCAAATTCGAATGAATGAAGCAGATGAGTTTAAAACAGCTTTCAAAACTCACAATGGACAGTATCAGTTCAGAGTTGTGCCATTTGGATTGTCAACTGCTCCAGCTACTTTCCAGTGCTTCATGAACTTCATTTTCAAGGGCCCCAAGAGGAAGTTTGTACTGATTTTCATGGATGATATTCTGGTTTTCAGTGGAACTTTAGAAGAGCACATCAGTCACCTTCAGGCAGTGTTTGACATTTTGCAAGAGCACCAGTTGTTTGTCAAAGAGAGTAAATGCTCTTTTGCTCAGCAATCCATGGAATACCTAGGGCACATTATCTCTGACAAGGGAGTGAGCACTGACCCTGCAAAAACTGCTGTTATGCTGGATTGGCTAACTCCCACAAATGTCACTGAGTTAAGAGGTTTCCTAGGCCTCACTGGGTATTACAGAAAATTTGTGCGGAACTATGGCCTGTTAGCAAAGCCTCTCACACTGCTGCTAAAGAAGCAAGCATTCCAGTGGTCTACTGCAGCTGATACAACATTTCAACTGCTCAAGAAAGCCATGGCCTCTACACCTGTTCTGGCATTACCCGACTTCAACAAGACATTCACTATTGAAATTGATGCTTGCAATATTGGAGTTGGAGCAGTGCTCACTCAGGAAGGCCATCCCATAGCTTACTACAGCAAGACACTAGGAGTGAACAGTCAGAAAGTTTCTATTTATGAGAAAGAATTCTTAGCTATCATGATGGCCATTGATAGATGGAGATCCTACTTGTCCAGAGCCCCCTTTTGTGATTAAAACAGATCACCAGAGCTTATGCCACCTGGGAGATCAGAATCTTACATCTGATCTACAGAGGAAAGCTATGACCAAATTAGTGGGACTGGATTTCTCAATTCAGTATAAAAGAGGTGTAGAGAATACAGCTGCTGATGCATTATCCAGAGTAGCTCATCTGTTTGCAACACAGGCTGTATCCACCAGTAAACCTGTGTGGGTACAAGAGATATTGAACTCATATACTGTAGATCCAGTTGCCCAAGAAATGCTCACCAAAATGGCAGTTGATCCTGAAGCTTGTCCTGGTTTTCAGCTACTGGAAGACCTGATCAGACTGGAAGGAAAATTATGGGTGGGAGGTAATGCTGGGTTGCAAACCAAACTCATACAGGCTTTCCACTCCTCCCCAATTGGTGGTCACTCTGGTATGTTGTCTACTTACCACAAAGTGAAACAACTGTTTAGTTGGCCTGGTCTCAAAAGGGATGTGGAGAATTTTGTCAAACAATGCAACATTTGTCAGCAGGCAAAACATGAGTTGTGCAAGGTGCCTAGGCTGCTTCAGCCCTTGCCCATTCCTGATGGCCCCTAGCAGGCCATTAGCATGGACTGTATCGAAGGATTGCCTAAATTTGAGGGGTTTAATGCAATTTTGGTGGTGGTGGACCGTTTTACTAAAGTCAGTCACTTCTTACCTCTGAAGCATCCTTTCACTGCAGCTTCAGTAGCAAAAATATTCCTGAACACAGTGGTCAGATTACATGGTATTCCTTTGTTTATTGTGTCTGATCGAGATAAGATCTTCACCAGTGCATTTTGGAAGGAACTATTCAGGATTTGGGGCGCTAAACTGCAAATGAGCACAACTTATCACCCACAAACGGATGGGCAAACAGAAAGGGTCAACCAATGTCTTGAGATGTATCTCAGATGTGCTGTTCATGCTGCACCAAACAAGTGGGATTCCTGGATACCTCAGGCAGAATTTTGGTATAACACTACTTACCATTCTGCTTTGGGCTGCACTCCATACAAAGCTCTCTATGGATTTGATCCACATGTGGGACAACTGTATAGCCAGACCAGGTCTCTCAATGCTGAAGTGCAAGGTTGGTTGTCTGCACATACAGAACACACTGCAGCTCTGAAGGAACAGTTAGCCAGGGCCCAGAGCAGATACAAACACTTTGCTGACAGAAAGAGAACTGACAGGCATTTTTCAGAGGGTGAGATGGTTTACTTGAGGCTACAACCATATGCACAATCCTCAGTGGTCAATCGTCCTTGTCACAAGTTGGCCATGAAGTACTTTGGCCCGTTCAAGATTCTGAACAAGGTAGGACAGGCTGCATACAGACTGGAGTTGCCGAGGGGCAGCTTGATACATCCAGTGTTTCATGTCTCACAACTGAAGGAACACATACCCGACCACACTCCAGTTTTCTCCACATTACCGGTGCCTTTGGACTTGTCTGATCCAGAAATTCAGCCGGAAGAGATACTCGAGCGTCGTTTGGTCAAAAAGGGCAACGCTGCTCACTTGCAGGTGCTGATCAAATGGACAAAATGTCCAGCAACAGATGCGACTTGGGAAGATTACCAGGTGCTCCAAGCACGCTACCCAGCCACACCAGCTTGGGGACAAGCTAGCTCTCCAGGGGAGGGTACTGTCAGTACCAGCAACCTAACAGGAGTCGATAAGGAACAAAGGAGGCATACTGAAGTTCAAAACGAGATGGCAGCAGTGGGCGGGTGATTCAAATAGATGTCAGGCCATAGGTGTGGCGTGTGTGAGTGGGCCATGGGCCAAACGTGTAAGGGAAACGACCCAGCTTATATAAGCGGGCGAGCTACTGTAGCCAGGCATTGATTTTGAAATGAAACAATTCGAACCTCTTATTCTCTCTTATCCTCTCTGCTAGCGTCTCCTACCTGCTGACCTCGTCCTCCTTCCTCAGCTCCGATCCTGATTCCCTCTCCCTCGTCGCCGGTGAACCCAGCCACCCCTAGGGTGTGACACATTGGTAGCACCTTGTAGCTCCTCTTTGCTCTTAGCCCAGCTCCAGCTCCCATCATCTCTCTTTAACTAACTTATTTTATTTTTCTTCCGCCTCCATGTGGCCTTATGGTGAAACCATTTTGTATTTCAGTCTCCTGCTTGTAGTTTTGTAACCCTCGAATGTTGTCTCCACATCAGCTCCTCCCACAACAGTAGCTTGTCTAGTTCCAAAGACGTGTTCTCCACCTAAGATTATTGACGCTCTCTTCACACTTCCTAGTCTCAGAAAGAAAGACGATAGTTGGGAGATATGCGCACGACAGACACCAGTTCCTGAACAATCCGGGGTTGCCCCATGCCCCGGCAGTTCCAACTCAATATACTTATCCCTGCGCGTTTTCTTGCCCGTTGTATTCTTACCTGCGTATCTATTCTAGTTGTCTTCTCTGTCGGGTGGAGCACCAGGTAACCTCCAAACAGTCCGAGACGATCATTGTTGTTGTTTGTGATGACCTTCAAACTGTCTGAGGCGATCATCATCTTCGAAATATGGAGCGACCTCATTACAAGCATGAGCCTCGAGAGCTGCCTGGTCCGAAAGTCCATTAAAAATTGTTGCTGAAGCACTAAGGAAGTTTCCCTCGCCATCCCTGCGAACAACCGCGGTGGCTTTCATAGAGCATCTACGGTCGGACTTGGCAAATCTGGTCCCTCAAACACACGCGGACGCGCCCGGGCGCGTTCGCGGGCACTAACCTTTCCCCTTCCGGTCACCGGCGTAGCTGTAGGCGTCTGCGGCTGGTGTGGGATCTTGGTCGCTGTCAGAGGAGGTGGAACTGTGGTCGTCGCCGTCGTCAGAGTCGGAGTCGGAGAGGATGATCAGCCCGTTCATCCGGCGGACGACCCTGTCCTGCTACCGCTTCAACTTGGCCACCGGAGCCGCCTCCCCGCTGCCTCCTTAGCCTCACGCTCCGACTACTCTATGGCAAGCCGGAGCGCCTTCGCGTTCTTCAGCCTTTGGCATCGATCGTCCGTCTTCGCCGTCGTGAGCGATCGGCGGTAGAGGAGCAACTCGTCCTCGTCGGGCTCCGCTAGAATCCCGTGGTGGCGGCGCACGGACTGTTCCGCCGCTTCCCTCTCCCTTGCCCGCTGCCTCTTACGGCGGCCAGCGCACGCCTCCTATTCCGAAGTGCGTGTGTGGGCTGGCGGCGTGGTCACTAGCACCCATCGTTGCCCGCACAAAGCAGTGGCTGGTTGGGGAAGGGGACATCGCGGGGGCGGGGTGGACTACGCTGCCCTAGTGGAGCTGCGCGCAGGCCGAGAGGGGTCAGCTCCTCCTCTACGTCAAGGTCGAAGCCATAGTGGCTGCCCGAGCTCGATATTGCGCCGGATTGGATCGAAATCGAAGAGGGGGAAAGGAGAGGACAAAGCGAGAGAGGAGCAGGATTGGGATTTTTTGTGGAAACAGTCGTAGGGTCGGTGGTGGGGGCCTGTCGGGCTCGACGTGACAGACGGGCCCAGGCATGCCTGGGCCGCCCCATATCCGTTCTACATTTGGGCTGAATATGATTGGCGGCAGACAGACCGAACGTTTGAGGCTGGTTTGAGGCACTTGGATGGGTCGACTTTTTAACCGGCCAGTGATCGGCCCGCCTGCCCGGACGGTTAAGACGGGTTTGGGTTGCCTTATCACCACTAGTAAATGAGCACGTGCAATGCATGTTAATATTAGGAAGAAAATCAACTGCACATTCATATTAGGTAGGATATCAATTACGTATTAATTATGAGATTAATATAGATGTTGATATTTGGTATGCTATTAATTGCACGCCCGACATGTTAAGAGCTCATCATTGAAGCAATATAGATCATGAGATTGACATGGTTTGATAACCGAGATTAATTGGATCTGGCTCTTTGGATCTTTTTATATTGATATATATAGATATAGATATAGATGCATGACAAGCCGACATCATCATTAACAGCAGCGATGTCTATAAGTCAGCAAAAGATAGCGATTTATGAACCCCATGGTGAACACCGCATCATCTTTGCGAAGTGCCCATACACTCTAGCTGGGCCGGCCTATTGCCGGGCCAGGGTCCATGGGCAGCCCAGGTCGATTCCGTGACGGAAACAACGCCGCGGTACACAGCTCCTCGCCGGGCCAGTCTATATATACAAGAAAAATAAAGATTTGAAAGAAAAGGGTAAGCACCCCTCGACGAAGCCGCCTCAACCCCAAACCGTTGGAAGATGCCGAAGGCCGGGAGGCGGCGCAGGAGGGGGAATCCGGAGACGGAGCCGGAGCCGGAAGCGAAGAATAAGAAGAAGACGGCGACGACGAGAAGCCTAGCAGAGGATCGAAGATTGATGTTCGCGGCCTTCGACTTCGAGAGTGAAAAAGCACAACCCCAACCAAAATCAGGTACCCAACCTCCCCTCCGCTTGATCCCCTTTCTCAGCACGGCATGAGTAGTACCAGTACTGGTGTTTACTTTTTTCTCTACGTATTGTATGTAGATCGTGCGTACGACGAAGACGCGGTCGAGTCCTCGTCGGAGGAATCCACCTATCCACCCAGCCCTCTGCTCCACAGGCCCTACATCCCCGACGAACTAGCTGACAGGCCGGACATACGTGCCGCCTTCAAGCACGCCGAAGCCGAATACCGAGCAGATAAATGTATTGATCCCTCTTTTTCTCGTCA
Source organism: Triticum timopheevii (assembly GCA_963921465.1). Classification (NCBI taxonomy): domain Eukaryota; kingdom Viridiplantae; phylum Streptophyta; class Magnoliopsida; order Poales; family Poaceae; genus Triticum; species Triticum timopheevii. Next base: position 62,126,647 of record OY997270.1, on the reverse strand, counting down.
TCATCATCCTCGTTACCAAAAGTCTAACCTAGCTATATTTTTTTGTATCTGTATATGTATGTAGCTTGCCGGTTTGTCTTCACCTTGAACCGCCACTCTTCTCTTTCGTGCCTGTCCAAGGACCGAAGCCTTCTTCATATCCGTGAGCCTGCAAAGGATGCAGTGCTTCTTGCCGCCGACTCTATCATCACCCTCTCGTCCTATCTCGGTATGTAATTAAACTTGTACTTAAACATTTTGCAGGACATTGACCGAGTGGTCTGACTTTCGGTTTGCTTTAATTAATTGCAGATGATGAGCCGCTGAATAGGTGTTCTGGTTTGTGGATTCAACGGGACGACAAGAAGAATACCGCCGTGGTTTTGACGTCCGCGCATCTCATTCGCGCAAAGGAATACGACGAGTGGAAGTATGAGTGGACGGGCGAATATCATCGCGAGGCCGAGGTGAGCTTCTTAACATTAGTCCACTATTCCTTTTATCCATCTTCTTCATTCACTAGTGTTTGCTTCTTTCTTTCTTTCATCTCAAAATTTAATTGTTTGCAATGCCTCAATCGGGCAGCCGTTACCAATTTAATATGATTTCTATTCAATTTTCGTAGAAGAAAATGAAACTAGTATGTATGTATATGTACACTCTGTACTTCAAATAACAGATTTGATTCCTGTGGCGTTTGGTTTTTCTAGTAGTTAATCTTTCGAAAATGGTTTCATCCAATATTATGAAAATTCTATCAATGTGTCATAAATTTTGCGGTTGTCTTTCCAGGTCATTGTTCACTTGCTGGACGACACAACTGCAATCGCCAGTCTCCTCTACCTGCAGGAGCACTATGAATTTGCTCTTTATGAGGTTCTGGTGGACAAACCGGTTCAACTATCCACTTTTAATGAAAATGTGCATTCTGGTCAAGATGTTTTCCGAATTGGAAGAGATGGAAGTCTTGATCTGAGGATAACCCATGGTAGGGTGGAATACAAGATCCCAATCCGTCATGAGAGATGTCACTACATGTATTTTTCCAACGATGAACATCATGTACGTACTCTGATTTAATTCTAACTTTATGTTTTCTATTTAAATGTTGTTATTTTCCTAGTACAATTTACAATGTTTGTTATGGTTACTATGTTGTAGTTCCGTGACGATGGAGGCCCCGTCATTGACTTAGAAGGCAAGGTTGTGGGAATGGTTAACAATCAAATCAGTGAGACCTTTTTACCTTCTTCTATATTGCACAAGTGCTTGGATTCGTGGAGAAAGTTGAAGTACGGCCCTTATTCCCAATTCCTTTTTAGATTAATTCAGCTAATGCATTCTCTTATATATTTTAACTCATCCAATACCATTGAACAACTACAAAATTATGTTCGGATTGTGATTGCTTAACAATTACTGCATTTGAATGAAATTGCTGAAATATGATTTAGAAAAATCATTATGTGAGGCCTAGGTCCTATAAAATGTGTAACATCATAGAGAACATGTGTGTTGGTCACCTTATCAAATTTTGCGTGTTTTCCAAACTATTCCTATGCAGGTTATAGGAAACTAATTTGGTGTAAAATTTAGTTTTTCGACTTAACTTGGTGACTTGCTTTTTTAGCTTAATCCTCTTTTACGAAGGGCGTGAACTAATGGTCTTGTTATGGTATTAATTCTATAATGGTCTCATCTCAGTTTTGTGTGATACTCATTTGGTATGGATTCTAATGAATACATTGTTTTATTTTAAATATTTAACACAAGTCTGTAAGACGATTACAATCTTAACAGTTATATTTTTTATAGGTGCATCCCTCGTGCCCACCTTGGAATGACCTTTGCTTCCATCAAGCTTCTAGATCCTATCTGTATTGAGAGGATGAGGCGTAAGCATAACATTGCATCTGGTCTTATTGTTGAACAGGTATATATGTTGATGTTTAACATTATTTATTTTCACACTTGCTATTAGCTTTTCCTAAAAAAATCCTCATATGCATATTATGGTTTAATGATGGCGAATTAAACATTATAGGTGTCAAAAGAATCGAATGCTGAGAAACTTGGAATCCGCAAGGGTGATATTATTGAACGTTTCAATGGAGAGTATATTTCTAATACAATTGAGGTAAGGTGTCTTAAGTAAAATGGAACAGGAGTATTTTTTTTATGTGACACTTTATGCTCTTGATTTTTGTAACTTGTTAGTTGGAAAAGATGTTGCTGGATATAGGCAGGGACCAATTTGTTCAAGCTAAAGTCTTAAATGCCGAAACAGATGTTCGGGTAAGTTAGTATCATGTTTTAACTATGCTTAAATTTATGTCGACCATAGAAATTGGAAATAATATTGCTGACTTTACAGATTCAAATATTCCGCGCCACGAAACTTCGCCGAAGAGTTAGAAACTTGACTGTAATTGTATCGGATTGTGGAGAGAATATCATAGAAGGTAACTATCTTATTAACGTAGTAGCTGATTTTCTTGTTATGATGAATTTAAGTTATTGCATTTCTCTCTTGTGTAGATTCAATGTGTCTTGTCCGCCAATTGCCCTAAGCCTTTCTTCTGGTTTTTTGAATTTCTTGAATTCTTTCTGCCCCTTGCTTCACTGAATGTATAATGTGATAATCACCAATACACGTGGTGTATCTAATTGAACCTTGATGTTTTTATTTGTGTAGGCACTTACCCTATCACCGATGGCCTTTGATGGCCTTTGGAGATGAGTGAATTAACACATACATTTCGATAAAGTGGTTCTTTCATGGAGCCAATGGAGTTAACCCGATGTGAATTATAGACATAAGTTTCATAGATTATGTATCCTCAGTCAAAAACTTAAGATTATGGTTTATTTTTTAAATGTAATTCATGGAACGTGGAAGCAACATGGCTAGAGTAGAATCTAGCTACTTCTTTTGAGTTTTGTGAGACTCATATCTTGTACAACTTGGATGATGGATTGAACTTTCTAACTGTGCTAGTGAAATGTTTGGCACAAGATTAGTATATTTTACAGTAAGAATTTATATGTATGTGTAACAAAAATACAGGGGCTGTTTGGATGATAGCCCACAACAGCCCTACCAATTATGAGCATTGACTGATGGTCTATTTATTCGCTTGGATGTCACCCAAACTTCTGATCTGAGCGAATATTTTGGTTGCCACTACTAATTTTGCGCCCACAGTTGGGCCGATTCCTAGCGGTGAATTCGCTTGCCAGTAATTTGGCACACTTGTTTTTTTGTTTTTTGTAAGGCCTGCTGCGGGCGAAAAACAACGAGCACATAAGCTTTAGCTTGCTGCGCAGGGTAAAAGGAATGGCCATCATGAGCTTTAATATTACATTTCCTGCTATTAAGGCATGTTATTCATGTGCCACTAGGAGTTTTACAAATGCTATCACCCCCACCAAAACATGTGTCAATGGTCCTGGATCTGATGTACCATCACCTAGTCACTGATTTACGAATTCATAGTCTGAAGATGCGATGCAGACATCGAGAGGAGTGTCGCATTATCGATGTCATCGTCATTGACGTCGGGGAAGTTTGCCTGGGCATTCGGAACTGAGAGGCTGATGCCAGGGTGCTGCAGGCTCAACTTCGGCGATCATCATTAGGTTCACTCGTTCTGGAAGCCAACATGCAGCCCACCAACATTTTAGCTCTCAGACTCGCTTAGCTGGCTAGTTTCGCAAACCCAGGCCATATCGCTCTTTAGATCTTCATTCTGTTATGAAGACGCCACTTTGTTCGATCATCTTGACACACTGTCGGAGGAAGAGTTAGAGTCTTGCTCCAGATCACCGGTCTCTTCCCTGTACATGTCTTCGGTCATTGGTTTGAGCGTTTATGAGCCAATTCAAAATCTGGAAAAGCATGAAACCATAAAATGAGCAAATCGTCGAGAAAACAAAGATAACTACAGTTGTTGTGCAATTTGCAAGGTTCTATGTTTTACATTGTACAATGATAGAATCTTTGAAGACAAGTAACAATATTTGCCATTTGTGTGAACAGCTTCTAGCATTTTTTTTCGTGTTTCATGTAGACAAGTGTATTCTTATGTTGTCAAGTTTATACGTATTGGAATAATTTTTGTCAGAATTAACATCAAGTATAGATCAATGATTCTGCATGGAGAAATACAAAAGTATTAGCACGTGACTCCTTGTCAAACCAGTGTTCCTTTCTAGCATCAACTTTTCAGAATCTTTTGGGTAGGACCTGCAAAATTGTTGCGAAGAGTGATAAGGGCATCTCCAACAATGACCCATAAATTTTCTCCCGCATTCGTCCATGGACAGTGGGAACTAGTCCATGGACATGGATGCGGGAGGCCACCATCCAATGCTGTCTACATACATTTCAAACACTTTGGCAACAAATGGACGAGTTCATACAAACACGATAAATTTCATAAATACCGGGCGACATTAATGCAAACACAGTGGATTTTAAACATTGGCGTAACGTGGCGAGCACCCGAGCGACTGGTGCAACGCTCCGGTCGGCCGTATGTAAACGTTCCCATGTAAAAAGGCGCGGCGGCGGGTGCCTGCGAATAGTCTGTGTGTGTGTGCTTTTTTTTTTTGAGAAACATGTGAATCGTATACGAGTGCAATGCAGCATTGAGAGACCTGCGTACTGGGGCACCGAAGTCATTTGCTTATGGGCCTTTCGGCCTTTTTAGTCTATCCACATTGCATTATTTATTTGATGCGTCAGCCTAATTTTTTACTAAGTTCAAGCCTAAGTGCATCTCTAGCAGACCCCGTATAATACCGACCCGCAAAATACGTTACAGTTTACTGAAAAATGGATTTGCGGGTCGATGCGGGTTGCAGCCGAGCAGACCCTCGTAGCCGACCCATAAAAGAGCAGACCCTCGTGGCCGAGCAGACCCTCGTAACCAAAAACCTCCGATAAGCGTTTGACAGCGATTCTGACAATTGAGTTCAAATTCGAACAACAAAATATAGTTCGCGTGCAAATAAAAGCATAGTTTTATACGACAAACGCAAAAGGACTTCATGCAAAAGCGACGACCACGTCCATCATCATCTTGGTCTCTTTTCACCTGTCATCATGTTCTTCACTCCGCACCACCTCCATCGATGCCATCGCCGACACTTGTTCCAACTCCGGCACCAAAAGCATCGCCGGACCCACTGGGCACTAGTTCCAAATCCCGATGAGATAACATCGTCGGCACTGAAACATGCACCGGCCGCCGCTATCATCCTCCTTTTCAAGATGTCTCTCCTTGCCATATCATGTCATTCTTTGGTGATGTCGTCCATGTCATCGCGGTTCATTGTCATGATCCTATTCTCTTCGGCAAGAAGCTTGGACATGGCTTTGTTCTCAACAACACGTGCTCTTCTCTCCTCAACTAGTGGTTGGGGCGCCACCCTGTGGTGCCGCTTGAGAGGAAGTTGTGCGCCCGTTTCCATTTAAAAAAATACATAGAGTCCTCACATGCGCATGCTACTTTGCATAACACTCCATTTAAAAAATAGCAGAGGTCCTCACCTCCATCAAAAGAAAAAATACATTTAAAAAATAATCCACACCTTCATCTATTTTTTTTCCAAAAGATGTCTCACCGCGGCCAACCAGCTTGCGCCACATGGCACAGCTGGTTGGCCGCCCTTCATGCGTAGCTTAATGGGTTTAATAATGGCCGCCTTGCGCAAACCCCCACCCTTGAGCAATTGCCACTTCTCTTGCTTCTCTTGTGCCTTCTTCTTGGCCAACTCTTTCTTTGTCTCCAATGTCTTCGTTAACATCAACTCATTTGATTGCACCATGGCATCTATCTTGTACCGCAAGCTCGATGCTTCATGTTCCCTCTTGCTCTTCTCCTTTGTCTTCTGGTCACCATCGGGCTTGTTCAAGTTTCTTGGGCCATCATCATCTTCATCTTCATCCATGTTCGTAAGTGAACCTCTCTTCGGTGGGGATTCTCTGTCAATCAACTTCCACTTATCACACCCTTTGAGCAAGTCCCAGCAACGCTCTAGTTTAAAAAATTTGCGTTCGAAAGCTTCCATGTCTTTGTATCTTTGTTGGGCAATTTTCTCCTATACAACTAAAACAATGTCAAATGATGCAATCACTTCAAATGGTACAAATGATTTGCACAACATGGGACATGAAAACGAACTCACATAGTCGGATTCCATGATTCACTTGGAGGTGCATTGTGAACTTGTTCCAAGCAAGCAACCCAACGGCTACAAATCGGCTTGATCACGTCCCAACGACCTTGGCGTGACCGAAAGGTGCGTGGAGTCCTATTGGGATGCTTCCCCATCATGTGGAAGTATTGATCTTTAATCTTTTGCCAATACCTCTTGGCGGTTTGAGATGTACCGGTGCAAGCATTAAGAGACACCGCACTCCAAGCCTTGATCAAGATTTGGTCTTCCAACATCGTATAGTTCTTTGATCTCGAGTTTGTTTTGCTTGCGCTTGCTCATAGACCCCCTCATCTTCTCCTCCACTTATCTTCACCATCGTGATCATCCAGGCCACCCTCCATTTCATTGCAATCGAAATCAGCGAACGGGGCTTGATCGATGTCGACGGTGCTGGTGTCCAACAAGTTGACGAACTAGGCAGTGGCATTGTTCGAACCACTGCTACAGTGAGTGACATCAAGTCACTAGCTATCACAATGGCAAAAAGCGAAGCAAGTAGAAGGGATCAAAGATTCATACCTTCCGGTCATTTCATCGAACACCTTGCCTGCGGTGGGAGCAGCGCCGTTGAATGTCATCATCGGCGAACCTATTGCCAGGGTGGAGGGAGTGGATGAAGGCGCCGGCCTTTCCGTAGGAACCTTCTTGCGCTTCACGCCTGAAACCTTGCCCACCTTCTCCGACGGCGGCTGGGCAGATCGCGTAGCAACAGCGGCGGCCGGCGGGCGGGGCCAACCGGATTTCTGCCCTGCACGACCATGTTGCCCTGCCACTTGCGGGCTGGCGCGGTGGTGCCTTGAGCGACGGCGGGGGCGACATGACCGGAAAAAAGATCTGTCGGAGGGGATTGCGCGTGCGCGACCTCCACGGTGACGGGGGACGGCTGGGAGGCTTCCATGACAGCGAAGAATGGCTGGGGAAGATGGACCAGAGCGTGATATGTCTCCAACGTATCTATTTTTTTGATTGTTCCATGCTATTATATTATCCATCTTGGATGTTTTATATGCATTTATATGTTGTTTTATATGATTTTTGGGACTAACCTATTAACATAGAGCCCAGTGCCAGTTTCTGTTTTTTCCTTGTTTTTGAGTTTTACAGAAAAGAAATACCAAACGGAGTCCAATTGACGTGCCAATTTTTTATGATTTTTTATAGACCAAAAGAAGCCCCCGGAGTAAAAGAGATGGGCCAGAAGAGTCTCGAGCCATCCACGAGGGTGGAGGGCGTGCCCTACCCCCTAGGCATGCCCCCTATCTTGTGGATGACTCGGAGACCCCCCCCCCCCCCTCCTGACGTGAGACCAACGCCAAAATTTCCTATAAATACAGAAACCCCCAGAAAGAAACCTAGATCGAGAGTTCCGCCGCCGCAAGCCTCTGTCGCCACCAAAAACTAATCGGGACCCTGTTTCGGCACCCTGCCGGAGGGGGGATCCATCACCGGTGTCCATCTTCATCATCCTGGTGCTCTCCATGACGAGGAAGGAGTAGTTCACCCTCGGGGCTGAGGGTATGTACAAGTAGCTATGTTTTTTTATCTCTCTCTGTCTCTCTCGAGTTCTTGATTTGGCACAATCTTGATGTACCGCGAGCTTTGCTATTATAGTTGGACCTTATGATGTTCCTCCCCCTCTACTCTCTTGTAATGGATTGAGTTTTCCCTTCGAAGTTATCTTATCGGATAGAGTATTTAAGGATTTGAGAACACTTGATGTATGTCTTGCGTGGGATACCCGTGGTTACAATGGGGTATTCTATTGATTCACTTGATGTATGTTTTGGTGATCAACTTGCGAGTTTCGTGACCATGGGAATCTATGCATAGGGGTTGGCACACTTTTTCGTCTTGACTCTCTGGTAGAAACTTTGGGGCACTCTTTGAAGTTCTTTGTGTTGGTTGAATAGATGAATCTGAGATTGTGTGATGCATATCGTATAATCATACCCACGGATACTTGAGGTGACATTGGAGTATCTAGGTGACATTAGGGTTTTGGTTGACATGTGTCTTAAGGTGTTATTTTACTACGAACTCTAGGATTGTTTGTGACACTTATAGGAATAGCCCAATGGATTGATCGGAAAGAATAACTTTGAGGTGGTTTCGTACCCTACAATAATCTCTTCGTTTGTTCTCCACTATTAGTGACTTTGGAGTGACTCTTTGTTGCATGTTGAGGGATAATTATATGCTCTAATTATGTTATTATTGTTGAGAGAACTTGCAGTAGTGAAAGTATGAACCCTAGGCCTTGTTTCCTAGCATTGCAATACCGTTTACGCTCATTTTTACTACATGCTACCTTGCTGTTTTTATATTTTCAGATTACAAAAACATATATCTACCATCCATATTGCACTTGTATCACCATCTCTTCGCCGAACTAGTGCACCTATACAATTTACCATTGTATTGGGTGTGTTGGGGACACAAGAGACTCTTTGTTATTTGGTTGCAGGGTTGCTTGAGAGAGACCATCTTCATCCTACGCCTCCCATGGATTGATAAACCTTAGGTCATCCACTTGAGGGAAATTTGCTACTGTCCTACAAGCCTCTGCACTTGGAGGCCCAACAACGTCTACAAGAAGAAGGTTGTGTAGTAGACATCAAGCTCTTTTCTGGCGCCGTTGCTGGTGAGGTTAGCGCTTGAAGGTATATCTTTAGATCTTGCAATCGAATCTTTTAGTTTCTTATTTTATCACTAGTTAGTTTATAAAAGAAAACTACAAAAAGAAAATGGAATTGAGGGTGCCTCATATACTGCATCTTTTTAATCCTTATATTGCCAATTACATAAAGACAAGAAAACAAATAGAAGATGAAGAGAATACTAATGAAAGGGAAGAGATTCCCCGGTATCCTCCTATTCTTTCTTATGATGAATTAGGTAACGAGGAGGAGCTTTCTATTCAACTAATCTCATTAATAAGGAGCTCCAAAAAGAGGATTAAACCCACACATGATGCGAAGAAGAAAAAGAAAAGACGAAGAAGCAAAGGTATAAAGGTATGCCTTCCAAATGATGTTGCTCCTATTACTCATTGTGATGATGATAATTGCTATACTATTTGTGCTATCCATACTATTAATGATGAGACTGATTATGCTTATGATATGCAAAGGCCCAAGCTTGAGGATGCTATGTTTGATGAGAATGACATGTTTGAGAATTTATTTGCTGCAATTAATGTTTGTCCCAAGCTTGGGGATGCTATGTTTTATGAAGATGATATTTTTAGTCTCCCAAGTTTTGATGAGCAAATTTATTATGATGATAGCATGCCTCCTATTTATGATGATTATATTAATAAAAGTGGTTTTGGAAGAGTGTCAATTTTAGGAAGTAATGATCCCACTATTTTGGAGGATGTTGAATCTTATTGTGATAATTATAAAAGTGGATTTGGAGAGGTCATGACTTTATTTAGTAATGATTCCACTATCTTGGAAGAGGTTTCAATTGATTACGACGGGAACAAAGTTGCCACTTAAGATGATTATTGTGATGATACTTATGTTATAAAAAGTAGTGATGATTATATTTACAAAACTTGTCATGATTATGATTATCCTTTTTCTGAACATTACTCTTTTCATGTGGAACAATTTATAGTATTCGAGTTTCTTATGATACTCTCACTATTCCGAATGAGAAGAATTTTGCTTATGAGGAGAGTAGTAAATTTTATATGCTTGTAGATCATGAAAAGAATGATTTATTTGATGGTTATATTGTTGAATTTATTCATGATGCTACTGAAAATTATTATGAGGGAGGAATATATGCTTGTAGGAATTGCAATAATATCAAGTTTCCTCTTTATGTGTTAAAAGTTTTGAAGTTATGCTTGTTTTGTCTTCCTATGCTAGTTGATTCTTGTTTTCATAAATTGTTTGCTCACAAAATCCCTATGCATAGAAAGTGGGTTAGGCTTAAATGTGTTAGTCATATTCTTTATGATGCTCTCTTTATGTTTTAATTCTTATCTTTTACTAGTAAGCATGCACGTGCAACGCACGTCTGAAACAAAATAAGTTCACATGATACAATATTAAAATAATATTTATCCAAAATTTTAGATCGCTATAAAATGTTGTCAAGTCACTCAAATTGTATTTCTAAAAATGTGACATATTTGTGATCGAAGGCACATATCATGATCTATAATAAAAACGTATATTTTGAATCTAATTTTTATTTTAGCAATGTCCACATTATCACGATGACTATCTCGTGCACACCGGCACATCGACTAAGACAAGAATAAGAAAACATTGGTGATATGAGGCAAAATGTAATATGTAACTATAGTGACTTATACAAAAGTTTAGATCCATATAGTGAGATGGAATGTCTCTGTATAGCCGGACTTCGTGGCGCGCTAGTATCCCTACACACATATTAAATCAGTCAACATCCATGTATTCACATTTTCTCGTATGTTTTTACTTGTCTCAATTTAAACTAATAGGATAAAGATTATACCTTTTCACCCATTCACTAATGTAAAATCAGAATTCTCTCAGTTATAATGACATCAGAGTAGTAATTTATTGGAATTCAAAATGAACTAAAAAATATGTCTCACTCTAGTAGAGCGACATCATCAACCATATTGATAAAAAAGCAAAGTTCATCCAATAAGTCATCATTTGTTGGATTGAGAGACGTTGAAAGGGTAAATGATTGCGAGATGAGCTCAACTTCTGATGATGTATTTGATGTTTTGAGGTTCTCAGAAGGTCTATCCAAGAATCATACAATCCATGTGATTTGTGGCGCCCTGAACGTCATCTTCCATGTCTTGATTTTTTATATCATCATCATCATTCAATTTCGAGTCCACTAAAATGACAACTAATTTTGTTTTAAAATCAGTCATATAATCCTATTAAAATAATATCAGAGTTAAATAGTGATACAACATAGAATAAATATAATGATACACAACGAAAAATACTTGTGGAGTGTCAGACAAAATATCTCTTGTGAAGTACTCAATAAAATATACCATCCACATACCACAAGATGACCTGCATGATTACTAAACTTAAATCTACTCCATTTCTTATCAATTCTATTGATATTTGTATTAAAATATAAAGTCATCAAATGATCATGACTGTAATAAGCTGTGATGATAAAAAAAATCTCACCCACGCAGGTGAATTGGACATGCCTTATAATAAATAATCGATGATAATTCTTTTTTGTATGGACAATGCTGCACCCACTCACAATCCCTCTTTGGTCACTGCCTAATACGTAGAAGTATTATTAGTAAGAAGTAGTAGTATTAAAAAAACTCAGTCAGCTAAAAAAAAACTCAGTCAACCTTCCTCAGCCCCCTCACATTTCTTATCTTCCCCATTCTTCTCTTCCTAACTCCTCCTCTGTTGACTCACGCTAGATCCCCCATCCAGAGAATGTATCCTGTGAAACGGCTCAACTGGTGCTCCAAATGCACCAGCCGCTTATGGACCTTTGGATGTGAAAGGAAGGGACATGATGCAGCGAAGATCTAGGCTGATGGTACATTTACAGAACGAACCTTAGAGTGCAGCTGATTATACTAATCGTCCTTCCCAACCTGAATATCTGAATTCCAACGTCCCTGTTTTCTCCTGAACAGCAGCACCAAAAGGAGAGCCTACATAATTTATTTAGAGAAAAAACATCTCTAAAATAATACGTGATCTGTTAGTAATGATGACGCTTTTTAGGGGGGTAGTGAAGACGTTAACGTATTTCCGAACACACACTGCAAGCGGCAAAAGACAGGCACCATAGATTCACAATCAGCATACTAGAGTTTGCAGGGTCCTTGAGAGAACTCTTTTATGAAGCTTACAAATAACTACGATGTAAAATATCACGTGACGCATGTGGTAAGCAGTCCTAATAATCTCTAAAAGAAAAAAACTACGATGTAAAGTACATCGTAGGTCCATGCAATAAATCTGCTAATACAAGTTTACCTGGAAAACTTCAGTTAAAAATACTTTAGATCTCACATGATTGATGGTTCCACATGTTGTAACATCAAGACTTGTAAGTGCAGATTTATGTTGGCCAACTATTAGGAAAACAGTTTTTTTTTCAGCAGCCACACATACTGTTTGTGTGCATTTCTCTCATGTGGACATAGAAGAATATTCATTCTACGTGATTCTTGTATCTCCAATATGTTCCATAATCGATATAGTATCACAATGAAGCTACCAAAAAAAAAATCTTTTTTAATGTCTAATTGTTTTCCTGAGGTGACCCAATAGAAGCACATGCAGTCCTGAAAAACACGAGCATCTACATTCAGATGTGGATCCTATTCCTCTTCGCTCTGTTCTCCATAAAAACAAGGACTAATATGCATATGTACCAGCGGCCCAGATATTAGCTGCATCATATCCCTTCCTTTCACATCCAATGGCCCATACGCAGCTGGTACATCCGTAGCACCAGTTGAGCAGTTTCACAAGATACGCTCTCCCCCCATCCACAGCCGGCACTCTCTGGTGGCCGCCCCTCCCCTTCGTCACCATTGTCGGCGGACACGCAGGCCCATGCTCTTCCCTGCCCCGCCCCTTCTTCATATCCTATTCCCGAAGTGCTCGAGGAGGTGCTCGAGCTCGACACCGGGGCCCTCCCTCCTCCTGATGCACTCTCCGTCGCCGCCATGAGCGTATCTACCTTCTCCCGCGCGCCATGAATCCTCCCTCCCCCCCTACTCGAGACGCCATCAAGGTCCGGTTCCAACTCTTCTTCTCCCCTCGATCCGGATGCTCTGCTCTCCGACACCATCTTTATTTGCTTGTTCGATTCAGTCTGGAGTAGGAGCAGCTTCTACTCCCGACCTCCAGTTCCTTCTTTCCATGGATGACCACGAAGACCTCCGCGTGATGTGCTGCTGCTCGGGGCCCTCCCTATGCTTCTCCTCGCTCGTACAGGTCCAAGTTAGTCTCTCCGACCCTGCCGCCTGCTCGTCCCCGTCAAATCGGTGCGTAGCCTCACCGTGTGCAATGTTCATCGCCTAGGGTTAGCTGCTCAGGGGCCATGGTGTGTTCCGTGTGGCGCTGCCTTCGCGGCCGCCGCCGTTCCCTTGTTGTGTCTCTGAGACTGGAGGTCCCTGCTCGCCAACTCACAGACGGTTGTTCTCCGACCAGTTAAAAAAGAGTAAGCTTTCTTCCAAGCCTATGATTTTCCTTTCATCCTCTTAGTTGGTACCTTTGTTGATGATGCAACCCTAAATGGTTCATATTTTCTGAAGGAGAAGGAGGTGCCGAAAGGGGATGGGAGCAACAAGTCTGAATCGAAGAGTATGTTTTGATTCTGAGATGCATTGCACATTATTTTTGTTGTTCTAAGAAATCTATGTAGTTGTCTATGGAGCATTTCCTTGAAGTGATGGTTGGGCATATTTGTTTACTAATTCGAACTTCCAGATTACCTTAGTCGGCAACTCCAAATATTTCTTAGATGTCTTACCGCAAGCATTGTACTGCAAAAATATACTCCGTCTGTCCCAAAATAAGTGTCTCAACTTTGTACTAACTTTAGTATAATATTGTACTAAGCTTGAGACATTTATTCTGGGACGGAGGGAGTATATACTAAACCGGTTCATGATAGATCAATCATATCTCATTGATGTTCTCACCTATTAGGATATGTACATGAAAAGAAGGATATGCTCAAACTGTTTAGTCCCAACAACCAATCATTCAAGTGCACCATTTTACACTCTGGAAGCAGGAAGTGCAACTTCTTTAGTCTTTAGAATTAGAATGGATCAGGTGTACTCCAGATGTTTTCAGTTTTAAATAATTATGCACGCAAGAGTGCATTGCGAAATAGCAATAAAAAGTTGGATTTTGACTGGTACCGAAAAGGATTAGACCTCCGTAGAAACAATTCGCTGCTGCTGACTCAGACAGAGTTGTGCTGCACCACGTCGATCTCGCCGTCATCGAAGTCGATGATGGACATGCCCATATCTTGCCGCCTGCATGGCATGTGTAGTGACCGTAGGGACATGAAGATGATCCTATTGCTCAACGGAAAGGTGCCACAGCACCCGGAGGTCCCGACACCCCCTTATCTCACCGTTCAGCGATTATCATATTCGTGTTGCGAACCGGTCAGCAGCAGTAACATTTTGCGGTAGCATGCAGAGTAGGTTTGGCAGGAGGTTAATTAAGCAGGCAATTAACCCAGACAAATAGGGCCGCCCTAGCCTATAGAATGCAGAATAGGCCTGGCAGAGTAGGCCCGTGATCAGCCTACGTTCGAGGAGCTAGTGAGTGAGCTGCGACCCTAGCGCAGCACAAGACAGGCGCATCCGGACAAATTTGACGCCCAGAGTGGGCATGTCTCCTGCAGACCTCGCCCCTTTTTTTTTAGCATTTCCGTTTTTGTTTAATTCATCCATCCAGCCAGAAGCACACAGTATGAATCGATGTGCACATGTCCATCAACAGTGCTGGGCATTTGTGAAGCACATTTGGCCCTGCTCTTTCCTGTCCCTGGTACATATACGATTGCTTCTGCTTTAATTAGCTTAATAGCAGGGTGATCCGCACATTTGCGCGCTTAGATGTGTTATGTTTTTTTTACATTTACCTTTTGTATATATATTATATTACAATTGATACAGAGAAATGCCATTGTATTTAACATAAGATTTAACCCACTAATTTTCTTCATTCTTTATTCTAAATTTGATAATAGTTTTTTCTCAAAACGAAAAGGTTTTGCACTTGCGACTACCCTGTCAGTACCGGCCAAGTATATTTTGGTTGCTAGATTATTTTTAAGAATTTCTCTGTATTGGTAATCTGTATCTTATCAAAAAGAGAAGTAATATGTATCTGTACCCGGCACATTACCAATTTACCATACTTGCAAGGCCCAAGCCTGCTCGGTCTGCAGAAGAAAGATTCTTGCTCACATGTTGCTAAAACGGCGACGACCATCCACGCTGTCAAAAATTACCGTCACAATGAGCAAAAGACGTGTAGTCACATCGATGCATGTGACATACTGAACGGCTCAGTGACGCTCTACATTTATCACCAACCAGGCCGGGTGCATCTCTTTTCTTAATAGCAGCCTGACATGTCAATCCGGATGTAGACAGGCACGATATATTCTACCCTACGATGAACAGTGCGAGCAGCTCCCTGTTTGCTTTGTCTCCGGTGCTTAGCGAAATCCTAGACCTGCTAATACAACTAGCCTACAGAGCCTGGTCCAGATCTCGAGCAGAATGTTTTCTGGACGGACGCTGGTGATAACCGGGTGCCTATACACCCGGGTGTCAAAAATCCATTCTCATTGCTCAAAGGATACATATCATCTTTATGTATTTCCTGAACTGGTCGGATTAGCAGTGATGTTTGTATCTCCTCCCTCTTCCTACTCGAACACCACTTTCTTTTAGGAACTGATGGCATGTCCTGCCATGAAGAATTTGAAGCGGTCAGAAGACATAAGAGCCGGGTCCTAAACTATGTTAAGGCCATGCTGATGTGTAAAGAGTTTGCGGGTGACATCCTCCATGGCAATCATATTCCCTCCAACATCCTTCAGGCCATGGCGACCAGGTAATGCTAACAGCTCAGTTGGATAAAGGTTCCTTATGTCTTGCGATTTAGTCGAGTTGGGTTACTCTATTGTGTGGCTCATGTTGGGGTTGAGTAGAGTTAATCTTGCCTATGCTAGTGCTAGCCTGCTGGATTTGGGTGATATCCAAAGATACATTTAAACTTACACTATAAATTTTAACTTGCAAACAAATTTCCTTAGAGGGGAATTATAACATGCAAGCACTATAAGTTCAGTGTATTATTTTAGTACTGCATAGCAAATTAGCAATCCAGTTCATTCATAAATAAGATTTCAACACACCATTGGTATAGAATATCGTACATAGTTCCGAGGTCTACATGCCTCGCCTGATCCCGAATTTGATCCATAAATAGATTTCAGAGACACAACTGTAAATATATTAAGTAAGAGCAATTACCAGAGGTGACTGTTGCTGCTGTTTTGCCGGCAAGAGGGCACGTATCTGTGCATACAGCAGCCACGGACTAAGCATTCCTTCACAAGCAGTAAGGTGTTCTTGCCCTTGCCTTCCAGCTGTTGCGTGAATAAATGACAAAGTATTAGCATCACAAGCGAAGAATAACAGAAATCGTCTTATCAAACGATGGTGCAGTCGGACTAGTAACTAACCATAGCGGTGAGGTCTTTGCGGTGCATTCCTGGGCCTAGCGAGTCGAGCACCTGGATACACTGAAAATAGGCATTTTTTTAGTTTAGGTCCCATCTATACAAACATCCATCCTCGATTGAATTAATAGTAATATGTACGGAACTGAGGCTCACCATATCATGTTCCAAATAAGTTGTAGCCCTCTTTAATACCCATCTTGGTGCGTCATCCTGTATAGAGCTAAATTCCTTATCTTAGAGATGCATGCATTCTTTAAGAACAAAATTCATGTATGGATCATTTGTCTGGTCATTACCTAGGATAGAAAATCATAAGATTAGTAGAGCATAACAATGTAGGTATTGTAGTAGACGTAGGATCGACAAAAGTAATTTGCAGATTTTTAGTGTTTTGAGTACCAGGTTCGACAGAGCCTCTCTTATCATTATCCGGCATATTTTTCTAGTTGATTTGAGCCAGTAAAAGGCTCCATACCTGAACAAAGGAAAGAGAACCCGAATGTACGGTCAAATAAACATCGTCGACACAGTTGCAACATAATTAAATCGACGAACTAACCATCTTCAATTGTGCAATATGGGTCTCGTATTCTACTGAGTTGGGGTACCTTAACCCCTGAAATTTGGACGTTAGGCCCTGCATTCACCATTTTTCAACATAGAAAACCATTAATGAGATGTAAAACGAACGGCTTATAGCATTCTGCTGTGCAACTATTTATTTTTTAGAACTCTGTTGTCAAAATTCTAATCCTGACTAATGTTGCAATAGGTCAAAGAAGTCGAACCTGAAGAAGTGCAGGGAAGAATTATAGTTGCGTGTGGCTGGCTGGTTCAGGGGAATTTCAGGGGGGGGGGGGGCGGGTGCCGGAGCAGGCTCCTAGGCACTGGCGATCTGTCGGACGGATATTAGAAACGAAGGTGAGGTTGTATCTTGTTAGGCGGGTCTTCATTGGCTATTGAAATCATACCTGGCCGATCTGATGGGGCTGCCTACTGCTCCAAAACTCATGCAGATGATGCATAATAATCTTGTTGTAGCCTGGCTGATCCATGAATATTTGATTGTAGGTGAAGGAGGAGCGGCCGCCCACTCGACGTTGCGGTGTAGGGCGGCGAGGGAGCCCGGCAGGGAGGCCTCAATGCGCTGCAGGACGGCGAGGGAACCGTCCAGCGAGGCGACGATGTGATGCAGGGATCGAGGCCGCCGTGCAGGGAGGCGACAGGGCGCGACAGGGCTGCTGAGCTTCGTCTGGGGCGGTGGCGAGGAAAGGCAGGGAGAGGGGCCAGGGACACGATTAGGTTCGGTTTCCTTTTTTGCGAGTTGGTTAGATTAGCGTGATTTGAGGGGCTGCGGATGCGGGACGAAGAGTCTCATATTTTCATCTGGTGGAGTACGGTCAGTCTATTGAAACTGCTAAGCGCACACCAGATCTTGAATAAATTAATGATGGCTGTTAGATTGGGTCATGTGGGCTTCAACCTGTGGTGCTGATGCATTCGTGGACGTTTTGCGGGGTGCACGTAAGAAAGTTCCTATTTGATTGTTTAATAGTAGTGGAGATGTGAGCATCATTGAAATCGTCATGCCTAGCTAAAAAGTCATTAAAGAAAAACGCTTGTTGGGAGACAACCCAATATTTATCCCCACTGTTTTTGTGTGTACACATGATTAAGCTAATGTAGTAATCATGTTTTATAGCTTTTTTCAATAAAGTGCTAAGTAGAACCTTTGGGAAGACTTAGATGAAAGTTAATGTGATCTTGCTGTAAAAAACAGAAACTTTGCGCTCACAAGATTAGCTGTCATTTTTTACATAAGAGTTATTTTTAGTTGATTCTTTTTGCAGAAGATTAATAGACAAATTCCTCACGTCCATCAATTTATTTCAGATTTTTTTGTAGTTACATAAGTATTCGAGAGTTACAGATTACTACACACTGTTCTGTTTTTGACAGATTCTGTTTTCTATGTGTTGTTTGCTTATTTTGATGAATCTATGAGTAGAATCGGAGGGTATGAACCATAGAGAAGTTGGAATGCAGTAGATATTACACCAATATAAATAAATAATGAGTTCACAACAGTACCAAAAGTGGTGATTTTATTTTCTTATACTAACGGAGCTTACGAGTTTTCTGTTCAATTTTGTGTTGTGAAGTTTTCAAGTTTTGGGTAAAGATTCGATGGACTATGGAATAAGGAGTGGCACGAGCCTAAGCTTGGGGATGCCCAAGGCACCCCAAGGTAATATTCAAGGACAACCAAGGGCCTAAGCTTGGGGTTGCCCCGGAAGGCATCCCCTCTTTTGTCTTCGTTCATCGGTAACCTTACTTGGAGCTATATTTTTATTCACCACAGGATATGTGTTTTTCTTGGAGCATCATTTTATTTTATTTTGTTTTGCCTGCTGTTTGAATAAAATCCCAAGATCTGAAATTCTTAAATGTTAGTGATACTTCACATAGTTACATAATTATTCAACTACTCATTGATCTTCACTTTTGGAGTAGTTTGTCATTTGCTCTAGTGCATCACTTATATCTTTTTAGAGCACGACGGTGATTTTATTTTGAAGAAATAGATGAACTATCATGCTTCAATTATATTATTTTGAGAGTCTTAAACAGCATGGTAATTTGCTTGGGTTATAAAACTAGTCCTAATATGATGGGTATCCAAGAGGGATATAATAAAAAAACTTTCATATAAAATGCATTGAATACTATGAGAAGTTTGGTTCCTTATGATTGTTTTGAGATATGAAGATGGTGATATTAGAGTCATGCTAGTTGAGTTGTTGTGAATTGGAGAGATACTTGTGTTAAAGTTTGTGATTCCCGTAGCATGGACGTATGGTGAACCGTTATGTGATGAAGTTGGAGCATGATTTATTTTTTGATTGTCTTCCTTATGAGTGGCGGTCGGGGACGAGTGATGGTCTTTTCCTACCAATCTATCCCCCAAGGAGCATGCGTGTAGTACTTTGTTTGGATAACTAATGGATTTTTGCAATAAGTATGTGAGTTCTTTATGACTAATGCTGAGTCCATGGATTATACACACTCTCATCCTTCCACCATTGCTAGCCTCCCTTGTGCCGTGCAACTTTTGCCGGTACCATACACCCACCATATACCTTCCTCAAAACAGCCACCATACCTACCTATTATGGCATTTCCATAGCCATTCCGAGATATATTGCCATGCAACTTTCCACCATTCCGTTTATTATGACACGCTTCAGCATTGTCATATTGCTTTGCATGATCATGTAGTTGACATCGTATTTGTGGCAAAGCCACCTTAATAATTCTTTCATACATGTCACTCTTGATTTATTACACATCCCGGTACACCGCCGGAGGCCTTCATATAGAGTCATATTTTTTTCTAAGTATCGAGTTGTAATTCTTGAGTTGTAAGTAAATAAAAGTGTGATGGTCATTATTATTAGAGCATTGTCCCATGTGAGGAAAGGATGATGGAGACTATATATGATTCCCCCACAAGTCAGGATGAGACTCCGGACGAAAAAAGAGAAAAAAGGCCATAAAAAATAGAAGGCCCCCAAAAAATGAGAGAAAAAGAGAGAAGGGGCAATGCTACTATCCTTTTACCACACTTGTGCTTTAAAGTAGCACCATGATCTTCATGATAGAGAGTATCCTATGTTGTCACTTTCATATACTAGTGGGAATCTTTCATTATAGAACTTGGCTTGTATATTCCAATGATGGGCTTCCTCAAAATGCCCTAGGTCTTCGTGAGCAAGCGAGTTGGATGCACATACACTTAGTTTCTTTTTGAGCTTTCATACACTTATAGCTCTAGTGCATCCGTTGCATGTCAATCCCTACTCACTCACATTGATATCTATTGATGAGCAACTTCATAGCCCGTTGATACGTCTAGTTGATGTGAGACTATCTTCTCCCTTTTTGTCCCCTCCACAACCACCATTCTATTCCACCTATATGCTATGTCCATGGTTCATGCTCATGTACTGCGTGAAGATTGAAAAAGTTTGAGAACATCAAAAGTATGAAACAATTAATTGGCTTGTCATCGTGGTTGTGCATGATTAAATATTTTGTGTGATGAAGATAGAGCATAGCCAAACTATATGATTTTGTAGGGATAGCTTGCTTGGCCATGTTATTTTGAGAAGACATGATTGCTTCGTTAGTATGCTTGAAGTATTATTGTTTTCATGTCAATATTAAACTTTTGTTTTCAATCTTATGGATCTGAATATTCTTGCCACAATATAGAAGATTACATTGATAAATATGTTAGGTAGCATTCCACATTGAAAATTTTGTTTTTATAATTTACCTACTCGAGGGCGAGCAGGAATTAAGCTTGGGGATGCTTGATATGTCTCCGACGTATCTATAATTTTTTTATTGTTCCATGCTATTACATTATCCATCTTGGATGTTTTATATGCATTTATATGCTATTTTATATGATTTTTGGGAGTAACCTATAAACCTAGAGCCCAGTGCCAGTTTCTGTTTTTTCCTTGTATTTGAGTTTTACAGAAAAGGAATACCAAACAGAGTCCAATTGACATGCCAATTTATGATGATATTTTATGGACCAAAAGAAGCACCCGGTGTAAAAGAGTTGGGCCAGAAGAGTCCCGAGCCATCCATGAGGGTGGAGGGTGCGCCCCCCTATCTCGTGGATGACTCGGAGACTCCCCTGATGTGAGACCGACGCCAAAAGAATTCCTATAAATACAGAAAACCCTAGAAAGAAACCTAGATCGGGAGTTCCGCCGCCGCAAGCCTCTGGAGCCACCAAAAACCAATCAGGACCCTGTTCCGACACCCTGCCGGAGGGGGGATCCATCACCGGTGGCCATCTTCATCATCCTGGCACTCTCCATGACGAGGAGGGAGTAGTTCACCCTCGGGGCTGAGGGTATGTACCAGTAGCTATGTGTTTGATCTCTCTTTCTCTCTCGTGTTCTTTATTTGGCACGACCTTGATGTACCGCGAGCTTTTCTATTATAGTTGGACATTATGATGTTTCTCCCCCTCTACTCTCTTGTAATGGATTGAGTTTTCCCTTTGAAGTTATCTTATCGGATAGAGTCTTTAAGGATTTGAGAACACTTGATGTATGTCTTGCGTGGGATACCCATGGTTACAACGGGGTATTCTATTGATTCACTTGATGTATGTTTTGGTGATCAACTTGCGGGTTTCGTGACCTTGGTAATCTATGCATAGGGGTTGGCACACGTTTTCGTCTTGACTCTCCGGTAGAAACTTTAGGGCACTCTTTGAAGTTCTTTGTGTTGGTTGAATAGATGAATCTGAGATTGTGTGATGCATATCGTATAATCATACCCACGGATACTTGAGGTGACATTGGAGTATCTAGGTGACATTAGGGTTTTGGTTGACATGTGTCTTAAGGTGTTATTTTACTACGAACTCTAGGGTTGTTTGTGACACTTATAGGAATAGCCCAATGGATTGATCGGAAAGAATAACTTCGAGGTGGTTTCGTACCCTACAATAATCTCTTCGTTTGTTCTCCACTATTAGTGACTTTGGAGTGACTCTTTGTTGCATGTTGAGGGATAATTATATGCTCTAATTATGTTATTATTGTTGAGAGAACTTGCAGTAGTGAAAGTATGAACCCTAGGCCTTGTTTCCTAGCATTGCAATACCGTTTACGCTCATTTTTACTACATGCTACCTTGCTGTTTTTATATTTTCAGATTACAAAAACATATATCTACCATCCATATTGCACTTGTATCACCATCTCTTCGCCGAACTAGTGCACCTATACAATTTACCATTGTATTGGGTGTGTTGGGGACACAAGAGACTCTTTGTTAGTTTGTTGCAGAGTTGCTTGAGAGAGACCATCTTCATCCTACACCTCCCACGGATTGATAAACCTTAGGTCATCCACTTGAGGGAAATTTGCTACTGTCCTACAAACCTCTGCATTTGGAGGCCCAACAACGTCTACAAGAAGAAGGTTGTGTAGTAGACATCAGAGCGGGCTGTGGAGGGGCAATGGCGACTAGGGGGAGCGGGACGGCCGCGCGGAAATTTCCCTCACGCCAAATCTCACTGCGGATAGGGGGCGAGCTCGAGTTGGCCTCCCTGTCCTGTGAATCCAAAGGTTGAGGGCGAACTTTTGTCGCCCCCACAAATTTTTTTACGGGTCGGACGCGTTTGCGGGGTCTGATCGGGCAACATCTTCCGTGCGGACCCGTATTTTGACGGTTATTTTGCGGGTCACGACATTATATACGGTGTACTAGAGATGCTCTAATACGATCTACCTAACAAGCACCTTAAGCGCCCATTCTTTAAATTGGCGCCCACTACCCCGTCTAAGGCCTTGTACAATGCTAGATGCTTAGGAAGGTGCTTAGGAAAATAAACTGGGTTTTTCTGAAGCACTAGTGCCTATTTGTAAAGGAGAGATGCTTAATTAAGCGTCTACCCTGTACAAATAAGCACCGGTGCTTGAGGAAAGCCTGTTTTTTTCTCAGCACCTCCCCTGAGCACCTTGCATTGTACAAGGCCTAGGTAGGCCGTATCTAAAAAGCCCACTCATTCAGTCGTTCATTGGTTCGTTCGATCCTAGCTTCATTCGCTCGTTCCTACTTCGATTATTTTTATGCTAAAAAGTTAGTTGGCTTTTAACCTCTCATCCTTTAAACTATTGACAGTTGACCATGTTGATCCGAATTTGAAAAACCTTACAAATTTTGAAAAGTTCATCGATTTAAAAAAGTACATCAATTTGAAAAAGTTCATCAATTTGAAAAGGTTCATCAATTTTGATAAAAGTTGATCGATCTTCAAAAAAGTTCAACCATATAAAAAAAGTTCATTGATTCAAAAAATTCATTGGTTTTGAAAAGTTCATCATTTAAAACACATCAATTTGAAAAGAATTTCATTGATTTTTTTAAACAACATGAGTTTGAAAACAAAAATCATGGATTTGGAAAATTTTCATCGATTTTGAAGAAAGTTCAAGTTCACACATTTTGTGAAAATAGTTCGCGGATTTGGAAAAAAATCACTAATTTAAAGAAAGTTTTGAATCTGTAGACGTCCATGCTTTTAAAAGAAAAAGAAGGAAAAAAACAAGAAAAGGGAAAAAGGAAAAGGAAAAATGAATAAAAACCATCCAAAAACCGACCAGTGAACCAGAAAAACCGGGGCTTCCCGCAAACTAAAGAAATAAGAAAAGGAGAGAAAGAAGTTAATTTACACAAGCCTTACGATGTCCAAGGTGGTTTACTGCTGTTATCTCTGTACGCAGAGGTCTTGAGTTTAAATGACTTCGCCGCAATCTATTTTTTTGGAGTCAATTAGAGAAGAAAAGATAAGAAGAAAATGAATCAGCCCAGCACGGAGAGGAGGGCGTGCGCCGCTTTGCGATTAAGACTACTAGTAGAAGGCCCGTGCGTTGCCACGGGCTTTTAATTTATTTTTTATTACATCTATGAATACATGGTAGAGTTTTCTCTTGTTTGCGCACATAATGTATATCATATTTCACATGTATAGAAACAAAATAGCCTGCAATAATAGGAAAATAATTGAAATCCAGGTCACCTACGATGTAACTCGATGGTGTATAAACAGAGAGCAATTATCCAGTTAATTATATGTCACAAGCTAAGATCTGCTTGATGCGCTTAAAATGTTCCCATATACTAGAAATGTTGTCTTTAACTTCATTTGCACAAGTACTTCACTAAGTATAATAAATTCTCATAAGCATCCTACACGAGCAATATATATAATTAGTATAAAGATTTAATGGAGTTAAAGTATACCTATAGTTTTCTCGTGCACATCTGTAGTCTATTTTTATCAATAGATCCCTCAACATCTTTCTCCACCAACTATGTCCGCAACTCCAGTCCATGTTCGCCACGTCAATTAGTGACAGATCCGGCTCCCAATCCCCCCTTCCACCTCCATCAACACTCACACTTCAAATTTCAAACACGTAACATACACTTTTCAAACTTAATCCTGTCTCATTTACTCCACCATTCTGAAGCACACAAATTAATGGTTATACTCAGTACGACAATAAAAGATGACATTATAGGGGAATTTTTTTAATCCATTGCCGGAGTTGACAAGCCTCAATGTTTTTCTTGCCCTCTTCGCACTCACATGTGTTGTTGTCATGAAATGAGAATTTGTTTAATACATAATATGCAATGAATGTTCGTTCGACTGTATTTCACAAGTGAGTGTGGGCACATAAGTTGACTCATGCCAACGGGCTTCCTTTGAACGGTAATCGGTTGTCGTTTCCTTGATCTTCATGTGTTTCATTCCACCCTTACCCAACAGGAAGACAAAGTCTTTATACGGCTCACTAAATAACCTCTGGAATTACTGCCACGACGGCATTGTGTGGTTTCAGATTGTCCAACTTAAACAAGGAAAGGAATCGAAATGCTCCACCACTCTGTTAGTTAGCCATCTCAAATTTTGCTGAAAGCCTGAAAAAACAAATGTTAGTGCATGATTGTAGTGTCGACAATTTTAGGAGGCATGCACCGGTACATTATTCACATCCACATACCTCATATGGTCGTTCTAAAATTATTAAAACACATCTTTTCTACGAGAAAAATAAAACACATGACAAGTTTACACGGCCACACGCCATGGCATACAGAATGCACGATTTCAGTTTTCTAAATCATTAGGCAACATCATAAAATGAAAAACTTATGGTCTCGTAGTTGAAAGTAAAAGGAGTACTTACTTTGAGGATATTTCTAAGGTTTTGCAGAAACAATGAATTCTTTCTCGGTGCAACTGCCGAAAGCATAATAAATGTGAAAGTGTAGTAAAATATTGTAAAAATAGGCATGAAAATAGGGAAATTTTTGTTTTTTCCACTCTAGATTTTGCCAATTTTCCTTATGCCACTCTAGATTTTGACATTTCACTTTTGCCACTCTTAGTTTTTGACAATTATCACAATTGCCATTCGCGTGGCAAAAGCAAAATTTTCAGAGTGGCAATTGTGATAATTATCAAAAGCTAAGAGTGGCAAAAATGAAATAAAATTATTTTGCTTTTTCCACAAAATGGCAATTGTGATAATTGTCAAAAACAAAGAGTGGCAAAAGTGAAATGTCAAAATCTAGAGTGGCATAAGAAAAATTGGCAAAATCTAGAGTGGCAAAAATAAAATTTTCCCATGAAAATACGTAAGCAGAGTATAACATGTTACCAGTCGCAAGAGGATGGCTCCACAACCACTATCGGTTGCTCTGATGTAATATCATGCGCAAGTGCATTAACCCAATTATGTTGGAAATTCGTGTGTTTCTGCATTCAACCAACTTTGAAGCCAATGCATAAAACTGAGTGCATGAGGTGATTCAGCTATGTCAGAAAGAAAAAAGTACCTTAACCAAGTCAACAGCCAGTGAAGAAAATCGCACACACGAACACTGGCGGAGCTAGCTAGGAATGGTTGTGGGGCCAAGGCTAAATCATGAGTGTTTGAGGGTGTAAACTGCTAAAAAAAATCTCATATAAGCCCTCCCTCAAAAAAATTCTTCATACTTTGGTCCAAAGTCGGGGGGGGGGGGGGGGGGGGCAGTGGCGGCGCCAGGAAATGAAGGCTGGGTATTTATCCAAATTTTTTTTGCTCTAAATGAGGCATATGAACCAAACAACACAACAGTAGCAATGTATGAACAAAACAACACTAGCTTGACGGCAATAGCAATATTTCAATGTATCAGACCATAACGACATGAATACATAAGTACCTTTTGATTGATAAAGTGATGATATCCTTCTTACAATATAACTCTGAGGTCGCCTTTTTGGAACAGATTGATGACATCTTCATCCTTCACTTGATTGAAAAATTCTCTCTCAACGAATGTAACCAAACAATTGTTCAAATAATCATCGCCCATTTTGTTCCTTAGCTTATTCTTCACATAGCTCATTGAAGAGAATACTCTTTCAACACTAGCAGTAGCTACTGGCAGAATCAATACCAACTTAAGAAGCTTGTAAACAATATGATATTGCTCATGCTTGTTTGTCTCAACAAGCATAACTAAAAGCTGACACAGATTTTTCAGGTTTTGAAACCTTTCATCTCTACGCACATTAGTGACATACACTAGTAAAAAAGGCCCATTTGTCCCGGTTTATAAGGCCCATTTGTCCCGGTTCAGGAACCGGGACTAAAGGATCGGTACTAAAGCCCAATACCTTTAGTCCCGGTTCTTATACCAACCGGGACAGATGGGGCTCCACGTGGCCGCTGCGGCTTGCCCAGGCAGAGGGGCCTTTTGTCCCGGTTGGTAGCACCAACTGGGGCCTATAAGCGTCCACATGTCAGCAGTTCATGGGCTAGGGTTTTTTCTGAAGGGGGGGGGGGTGGGGGGTTTTGGGGGGGTTCTGTAGGGTTAATTTAGCACAAACCCCTAAATTAACCCTACACGTGATTTTGTAGCACCAACCGGTTTATAATTACTGTGGACCTATACTAGCTAATAGAGAGAAGTGTCCTCTCTTATCTCTGTGCTTGGTCGACGCTACGTACTATACGTATAGAGAGGACTCGACACACTAGCTAGTAAGCAAATGAAGGAAACCATTAAGTACAGAAGATCGTCATGAACATATACAGAGAGAAGTGATCGACCTCTCCTTCTCCGAGAGATTGGTCGAACAACAAGTTTTCATATATCTATCCGACGCTACTGGCTACATATATACAATATAAGATCTCTTACAATCCCCTAGCATCTAAACTCAAGTTCCACATGGTATTCTCCGGCTTTATTGATGAGTGGTCAAGAAAGAATCCCGCCAATTCCTCTTAAATTGCTTTTATGCGATCTTGTGGTAGGACTTCATCCCGCATCTGCCACATCTAATTTGAAGAAGGGAGTCAATACATATATATGAATGAAACTCAACACAAATGATGGTAATAAAATCAAATTGTGAATATTATTGCTTACGCACTTCAAATTGTCTTTTAGAGTAACCCCGCTTACTCTTGGCCGTCACGTTGTAGATGAACTCGCAAATGTAGTATCCACAGTAATTATTCCCGGGTTCCTGCCTCAAGCACTTTATGGGAAATAGAGGTCAATCAAACCGATAATGAAGCATTATAAATGGCATTGATGAAAGTAGATAGAATCAACGGGAGATGCGCGGAACTAGCTAGCTAGTAGTACTTACTTTCGGGTATGTAAATTGCAGCTCCCCCGGCAGTCCCGGAGCTTGTGCGGTGAATACTTTCCAAACCCTACGAGACAAAGAAAACAATTACTTGATATCAGGAAATGAACAAAGTTGCCGATATAGTGCTATAATGATCGATTCTACTTACTTCTCGAGCATTTTAGTCATGTCTGCATAGTCCTCGGGATCTTTTCGTCTCGAGTCTAAGAAGGTTACTAGTCCCTGCTCAAGCTTAATCTCTAGGAGAATATAGTGGAACTTGCGCACGCATGCATAATTCATCAATTACATTACTATAACCTCAAGTAATAAGGGAAACCAAATATGCACAAGGTAGTAACACTCACTTGAAGTTGTAAGGAAAGAGTATTTTGTCTTTGTTTTGATTTATTACCAACAATCTTAGCAAGTTGGCCTCGATTTCTTTGGCATGAAATGTAACCATAAATTCATCTATGAGATTTGTGTTAATGAACCCGATATCATAGATTTGTGCTTTTTTGCATTCGACGATCTTCAATCTGCATAATATAGTGAGGATAATTATATATACATGCAATGAAAGAGCTGAGCTATATATAGAGACTTAATGACAGAAGTAGTACTTACAGACAGTAGCAAGTGACCGTTAATTTATCGAGGGCCTTTTGATTGAAAAACTAGAAGAACTCCTCAAATGGAACAGACAACCGATCAATTCCAACGAGATCGTGCTCCTCTTTAACTCTCAGCGTCAAAGTATCCTTCCCAGACTCTCTGCAGGTTTTCATGTACCAATCATGGAATCTTCGCATCATCGTTGTTAGAGGAGGACTTCCATCTTTGACGAGAGGCTTCCCGTACCATCTTTGACGAGAGGACTTCCATCGTTGTTAGAGGAGGACTTCCATCTTTAACTCTCAGCGTCAAAGTATCCTTCCCAGACTCTCTGCAGGTTTTCATGTACCAATCATGGAATCTTCGCATCATCGTTGTTAGAGGAGGACTTCCATCTTTGACGAGAGGCTTCCCGTACTGGTATCTGAATCTGTCCACCTCCATTATATCAAAATGTGCATCGTCGTCATGCATGTAATCTGCAGGATTGGTACCGGGCAAGACCCCGGATGATTAGCGATGATATCGCTAGACACCTTGAGCGGGGGGACACGATTGGTTCGCTTGTTCACCGAGCTGGGGAATTTTTTTCCCACTTCTTCGTTCTGCTAACCTTCGATCACTGCAAGTACTTCCCGACCGCTCCGCTTTGATATATGACCTTTCAATAATGCGCTCATAGTTGGTTTTGGCCGAAGACGGCGGTGGTTTCTTCAGGGCATCGATAGTGCGTTTTGCTTTCACTGGATCTATCTTCTCCTCCGGAGGTGGATGTTTCTTAGCTCTTTGCGTTTCAAAGAAGTCCCTCACTTAGGCTTGACAGATCTCGTGTTTTCCTTCTTTGTCACCTCGTATGGTAACTTCTCTAGAAGCTTGAGAGATGGACCGAATCTGTATTGCCTCCCGCCTCTGGCTGTACTGCTAGACGCCGGAGCGGCCGGAGCGGTGGCGGCTGTCTTCCTTTGTTGCTTATGAGGCGGAGAAGGAGGCGGAGTGCTAAGACGCGCTGGAGCGGCGACGGCTCTCTTCCACCCTTGCTGACAAGGTGGAGGAGGAGGCGGGCTGCTCGAATGCGCCGGCGCAGGCGAAGAAGGAGGCAGAGTGCCGCCATGCGCCGGAGCAGGCGGAGAAGGAGGCGGAGTGCCCTGATCACTCGCCAGAGGAGGAGGCGGAAGCGGAGGAGGAGGCGGAGTGCCCTGACTCACCGGAGGAGGAGGAGGAGGCAGAGGCGTCCAGTTCGGAAGGTTGATGAGCTCCTTCCGCCATAGACATGGAGTCTTCAGAGCAAGACCCAGCCGTGTCTCCCCTTCACCGGTAGGGTGGTCAATCTCGAGGTCCTCACATCCCTCCGTTATTTCATCCACCATCACAGCAGCATATCCTTCTGGAATCGAGCGGCACTGAAAAGTTGCGCCGGGTTCAGGAGGTGCAACAGAGCCGACAGCCGCCTTGACTTTGAAGTTCTGCCATTGCGTCATAAGGTGGCAATGTTGAGACTCCGTGATAGCATCCACGGGGTAGCTAGTAGGAGCCATGAAGACAGGCTCCTGAAGGAGCTCGGTGGAAGCCACGCTGCTTCTCCGCTGAGATGGCGGGGTAGCTTCGGGGGTAGCTCCCACATGTCGCTGGCTGTCCTTTTCCTCTAGCGCTTGTACCCTTGCATGCAGCTTCTGCAGTTCCGTCTGCTCCTTTTTCCTCCTCCTGTCCTGGGTTTTGTAACCGCCTGCCTCGGGAAACCCAGCCTTCCACAAAACAGAGCCTAGCGTGCCTCATGTCCGTCCAGGGTGCTCAGGATTCCCGAGGGCCATTGTGAGCTCGTCGTTCTCTTTGTCGGGAACGAACGTTCCTTGCTGTGCTGCGGCGATATACTCCTAAAGCTTCGTGACGAGTATTCTCAGTTGCTGGTTCGTAAAAACGCACTTCCCTATTTTAGGGTCCAAGGTTCCCCCAACCCCGAAGAACCAAGTCCTTGAACGGTCTGGCCAGTTCAATGTCTTTGGTTTGATCCTTTTATCAAGCAGGTCATTCTCAGCCTTGTCCCACAATGGCCGGGCTTTGAGGTAGCCACCTGACCCCGTGCGATGGTCAAGCTCCTTCGCAACATTTTTCTTGTTTGTCGCTGACATCTTCTTACTCTTCTCCGATGTCTTGTGGGCCAAAAATGCGTCCCAGTGATCTCTTACCTTCTCAAATCGGCCGGTGAATTCTGGAGTCTTTTCTTTGTCGACAAACGTTGTTTTCTTTTTTTTGCGGGATAAACTTCTGATCTATTCATCTTCAATCATGGCAGTACAACGAACACAAGAAATAATAAAAATTACACCCAGATCCATAGACCACCTAATGATGACTACAAGAACTGAAGCGAGCCGAAGGCGT
This sequence comes from Triticum timopheevii, assembly GCA_963921465.1. Taxonomy (NCBI): domain Eukaryota; kingdom Viridiplantae; phylum Streptophyta; class Magnoliopsida; order Poales; family Poaceae; genus Triticum; species Triticum timopheevii. The sequence goes on along the minus strand of OY997270.1, from coordinate 62,095,965 downwards.
GCCACTGTCATTGCCCCTCCCTCATCGGAGCCGGGCAAACCTTGTTGTAGTAGACAGTCGGGAAGTCGTCATGCTAAGGACCCATAGGACTAACGCACCAGAATAGCAACCGCCGCTGATGAAGAGTGTAGATAAGAAGGATCCAACTTGAAGACACACGAACAAAGACGAACGATGAACAGATCCGAGCAAATCCACCAAAGGTAGATCCACCGGAGACACACCTCCACACGCCCACCGACGATGCTAGACGCATCACCGGAACGGGGTCTAGGCGGGGAGACCTTTATTCCATCTTCAGGGAGTCGCCGCTGTCTCGCCTTCTTGAATAAGACACAAACCCTAACAAACCTCGAAAAAGATCTAAAAATGGAGCCCTCCCACCGGCAAGGGCCGGGATCCACTCCGCCCCGATGGCCCTAGGGCCACGAGAGACAGGGCGGACCGGCGCCGGCGGGAGGCAGAGGAACCCTAGCTCTTTGCTTTTTGGGTATGCGGCGGCTAGCTAATCACAACAAGGAATCATATTAGTGGCCACGACGCTTCTCTAGGGTTTGGGGTGGCCTCAGCAACGCTTCTAGGGTTCGGGGTGGCCTCGACAACAACACTCTTTTAACTTGGTAAATTTGGGTGGCCTCGGCAGTGCTTCTAGGGTTTGGGCCGGATCGCCTCTCCCATGATTATCCGACGTCCGGACCGAGAAGGGATTTAACAAAATGGCGCCATTCTGGATGTGCAGAAAATGGTCCATATTTTCCTTGATCTCATCTACCCTTCTATATATCACGTTGTCTAGTGTCAAAGAATTCAAGAAAACCATGACTTCATCATTAGCCGGAAATGACAGGCGCATAATGGTACGAAGCTCTTCAAAGTTGTTTTGGAACGGAGTTCCCGATAGAATAATTCGCTTTTTGGTACAAAGTTCAGCAAGAGCCTTCCGAATATCGCTATTTGGAAGGCCTTTGCTGAAATTCATACCAAAAGGCGAATTATTCTATCAGGAACTCCGTTCCAAAACAACTTTGAAGAGCTTCGTAGCATCATACGCTTGTTACTTCCAGTTAATGATGAAGCCATGGATTTCTTCAATACTTTGACAGACAACGTGACATCTAGAAGAATAAATATATATAGATGAGATCAGGAAAAAAATTGGATCAACTTGTGCACATCCATAATGGGGGCATTCTTGATAAATCTGGACCCTCGACCCCGGGACGACCCTCGACCCTAGTTCCCGACACTCGACCCCCTCATATCATGTTTTTCTAGTGTCAAAGGATTCAACAAAACCATGTCTTCATCATTAGGCGAAAGTAACAGGCGCATGATGGTACGAAGTTTTGCAAAGTTGTTCTGGAACGGAGTCCCAGATAGGATAATTCGCTTTTTGGTACAAAGTTCAGCAAGAGCCTTCCGAATATCGCTATTTGGAAGGCCTTTGCTGAAATTCGTAACAAAAGGCAAATCATCCTATCCGGGACTCCGTTGCAGAACAACTTTGCAGAACTTCGTACCATCATGCCCCGGTTACTTTCGGCTAATGATGAAGCCATGGATTTCTTTAATACTTTAACACTAGGGAACCTCTCGACCCCTCGGCGATCCTCGATCGTCGACCCCTCGACGACCCTCGACCCTCGACCGCTCGGTGATCCACGACCCTCTACCCTAGTTCCCGACCCTCGACCCCCTCATGTCACGTTTGTCTAGTGTCATAGATACAACAAAACTATGTCTTCATCATTAGGCGAAAGTAACAGGCGCATGATGGTACGAAGTTCTGCAAAGTTATTCTGGAACGGAGTCCCAAATAGGATAATTTGCTTTTTGGTACAAAGTTCAGCAGGAGCCTTCCGAATATCGCTATATGGAAGGCCTTTGCTAAAATTCGTACCAAAAGACGACTCATCCTATCCGGGACTCCGTTCTAGAATAACTTTGGAGAACTTCGTACCATCATGCCCCGGTTACTTCCGGCTAATGATGAAGCCATTGATTTCTTCAATACTTTGACACTAGGCAACCTCTTGACCCCTCGGCGATCCTCGACCCTCAACTCGTCGACGACCCTTGACCCCCGAACCCTCGGCCCCTCGACGACCCTCGAACCCTCGACCCTCGAACCCTCGACCCCTCGACGACCCTCGATCCTTGAACCCTCGGCCCCTCGACGACCCTCGAACCTCGATCCCTCGACCCTCGAACCCCCAAACCCTCGACCCCTCGACCCTCGAACCCTCGACCCCTCGACGACCTCGAATCCTCGACCCTCAACCCCTCGGTGACCCTCGACCCTCTACCCTAGTTCCCGAGGGTTCGAGGAGAAGAAGAAAAAAAAGGAGAAGAAGAAGGAATAGAAGAGAAGAAGAAAAAATAGATTTTTAATCTATTTAATCTATTTTTTCTTCTTCTCCTCTACTCCTTCTCCTCTTTTTTTCTTCTTCCTCTTCTTATTTTTCTTCTTCTTCCTTCTTCCTCTTTTCTTCTTTCCTTATTTTCCTTCCTCGACGACCCTAACCCTAAATAGTACAACTAACGACAACGACTTCGCTTGCATACATATGCACAAATATGATCAATCATCTATGAACAATAAAAACATCATATGATATATGAACAAAAAAATCACATGCATGGACAAAAAAAGCATATGATCATATATATATATATATATATATATATATATATATATATATATATATATATATATATATATATATATATATACATACATGCAGAAAAAAACATCATGTATGACGCTGAACAAAAAATCATCATATATGCAAACTTATATATCCATACATATCAACATTACATCAACATACATCAACATATATGCAAAAAAACATCATATATATGCAGAAGAAAATCATCATATGTATATGCAAAAAAAAACATCATATATATATAGAGAGAGTGAGAGAGTGAGAGAGAGAGAGCTATTTTGTTACCGGTAACAGAATATTATTCTATTACCCTCGGTCCCCAGCCGGCCCAAAAAAAAGAAAACTACCCTGATCCCCCCGCAGATCCTTCTTACCCCGTGCCCACCGCTGCCCGACCTCCTCCCCGCCGCGCCGCCGGCCGGGCTCCTCCCAGCGCGCCTCTGGCCGACCTCCTCCCCCCCGCGCCGCCGGCCGGCCTCCTCCCATCGCGCCTCCGGCCGGCCTCGCCTCAAGCGCGCCGTCGCGACGGCCCTCGCCGCCACCAGCACCACCTCCTCATCCCCGTGAGCCCACGCCCGTCACTCCCCACGAACCCTGCCGCCTCCTTCCCTCCTACACCGGCGCCGCCCTTACCTCGCGCCGACAGCCGCCCTTCCTCGCGCCGGCAGCCGCCCTCCCTCGCGCGCCGGCCTCCTCCACCCCCCACGCTCAGGACGCCTTCCTTCCTCTGCTCCGGTCTCCTCGCGCGCCGGCCTCCTCCCTACCCCGCGCTCTGTCTGCCTTTCTTCTCGCGCTCCGGCCGCCTTCCTCCCCGCGCTCCGGCCTCCTTCCTCCCTGCAATCAGTCCGCCTCCCTCCCCACGCTCCATCCACCTTCCTCCCCGAGATCCGTCCGCCTTCTCCCCTGAGATCCCACGGCCGTACCGCCGCCGGACAACCCCTCCATCTGTAAGTAAGGGCACTTGGCCGCCCTCCACGCCGGGGTGGCCCTGCTAGCCATCAGCGGGGGAAGCGGAGTAGCTGCCATGGCAGGGGTGAAGACGAGTTCGTCCTACCTTACCTACATTTGAATTTGGACTTCAGCAAATTGCGAGCATGAACTGAATTCTGAAAAAATACATTTTGCCGATGTTCTTGCAGGTTCAGGAACAACTTTGGCTTGAGGCTGTGCAAAGACCACCGCCCGTCCCTACCTTACCTACAGGTTCGGGTCTTAACTAAACTCGATTGTCAAAATGGATACAGTACTTAGAAAAACATTGCTTAGTGTTTCGTTCTTGTAGACTAATTAACCTGTCAGGTTGGTGCTGATTTGGGACTATGATTAAAACTAGAGGCTGATGTTGTTCAGGCTCATGGAGCTCATGGAGCTCGACCTCTGCTCCGTGGCCTCCGTCTGCAAGTTCGCCGATGACATCCTCATGTATGTACGCCTCCTCTTCTAATCCCCACACTGCTTCGTACTAGTTCCAATCATGCCCCACCAAAAAAGAAAACATACACTAGGTGTCACAGTTCATTATGGATTTGGTCATCAGTTCATAAAAAATCACAGAAAAAAGAACAATGTGTTACTACCATGGGAGGCTCCCTGCTGGATGTCGGCGCCGGAGGGGTATCCACGCAGCCATAGACTTCTCTTCTCTCCTACAATGCAAGGTTGATTTTCCTCTTAAACATTCACACGGAAAAGAATAGAGCTACTCCGTACACATTATGTGTCGGCGTCAGAACATCTTATACTAATTAGTAAGTTCAGGAAATATGTTCCAAACTGAAGCTCAGACAAGGAGACAGGGATATATAGACAGAGTGCTATGATGTGTGTTGTTAGTTATGAATAATTCGGGGGAAAAACTGGATACTCATCATGGGTTATGAAGTAGACAAAAATGCATTTCATAGCATTTGCTATATATGCGTACACCTTTGTAGTCTTTTTCAGTTCAAGTTTTGCTAGGAAAAAAAGATTTGTCGCAATTCAATATAAAATAGTGAAATCAGTTAGCTGATGGAAAATAATTCAAGTATATGTGTGCACACTGCAGTAGCAATTCGGGCATGCATGGTGTGTGCTCTGTGTGTTATTTTTCCGAGATGTGAGCTGTCTGATCCTCTAAATAGGAGAATTTGTGTTTATTGAGATACCATAGATGGGTGCCATTCGTGCTCCCATTTATATTTGGGCTTATCATAGTTCACTAGGGAGAGCTATTATGTACAGAAGTACATTTATTGATGCCCCGGGAGTCCATGTATCGTTACAAAAAAATAGTTTAGTTTTTGTTAAAAATTGCTTGCACCTGTTTCGTTCCTCCAGATGCCCCCTCCTCTTGCCTACTCCCTGACCGTCTCCCTCCTGCCCCATCCGTCCAGGTATGGTACTCACACCAGTTCAAGTAGTGATGTTGCAAGAAGTACAGCTCCTCCCCTGTCAAGCTTAGTGAGCCAAAAAAGAGCATGTTGATGGATGATTGCTAGCTCGCTTCATCATCAGCAGATTTTCCCCGCGCACCGCACTCCTCCTTCCCCAACGCCCGCCACCTACCTCCATCGTGCTCTCCCGACTTCCTCGTTCATCCTGCTATCATATCTCGGGCGCCGCCCTCCGGCAACCGGTGATGCTCCTCCCGCCACCACTCGGCCTCCTTCCCGATGGAGCTACGCCGCCGCTGCGTGCAGGAAGTCCATCGCCTCCACCCCAGGCCGTTCAATGCCATCATCGTGGACGTGCCCCGCTCTAACACCATGGATTGCGATTGAGCGGCAAACAATGGAGCCTGTAGAAGGAGCCGCGAGGTCGAGGACCTCCTGTTCGTCAGTCCAACAAAAGGCTGTAGAAAGTTGAGACTAGTTTGCATTAAGGTTAGCCCCTTTGTTTATTCATCAGTACAAGTTATTTAGTTCCACTTAGATTATGTTCAGTACATTGCTTCTTATTTTCCAGTGACAACAAATTTTACACATATAACAACTCCACATTTTTTATATGACAAAACACTTTGGGTTGGCTAAAATTAGGTGAATGCTCTCTTCTGACTTCAACTGTAACTAAGAATCTTGCAAAATAGGTTGCATTTCGAATCGGGAGTGCTGCTAATAGCCAGTGTCGCTGCTTGTTTTCTCGACAAGGAAAAAATAGCTATTGTTGTTCTGAAGTTTTAGGAATTTCAAGGAACTGTTTTAGGAAGAATTAGCTTATTGAGCTACTGTAGATGGCTGGCATTTGTGCCTTGAAGGTGTGTGTGCATTTCATAGTTCACCAATCTTATCTGATTTCACTCACTTCTGTTACCATGTTATTTCTAGCATAGCATGTCTAAAAATGCAGAAGTAGTGCCAAAAAAATGTCATTGTGTTATGCATATAAAAGCTTTATAAAAATGCACAAACTGTTGTGTTTTTTGGTAACTCACGGTTGTGTGTAGCTCTTGTATGTCTTCGTGATACTTATGCATACTGTTGTTTGGTACATATCTTCAGTACAAGTTTGGAAGACCAGGAAGTTCTACCGCTGGCATACACCGAGTTCAGAGATGTTGCACGGAGTGAGCCGACACCACCGTAAAAAATGGTTTATGAGCATACTGTTGTTTGGTACTTATGCATACTGTTGTAGAAGTGAAAATCGTTGGGTGCATGTGCAGAAAAATTGTCAGTTCAGTTTTCAAAATTCTGTAAGTTTCTCGTGTGTGCTGCTACAAATCTGAACTATTTGTCTAGACATTCTAGTACTGATGCAATCGCCTAAAATAAGTTCAAGAAAAAATCAGTAAGTTTGGTGTGTGTGCTGCTACAAATCTAAAAATCTTCTTGAGTCATTCTAGTACTGGAATCTCTTTTAGTCTGTAGCATAGAGAATATTTTTATGCACATTCGTTCATAGTATGAAGCTCATTTATAGTTTCTTTTCTCATTCTGTTAATTAAGAAAATGCTTATTGACCTTGAAGCATTTGTTTCCCTGATGTTCAGATATTATCGTCTAGGAATACATGATGTAACATCGAGAGAAAAAGTTCATGTTGATTACTCCCGTCAAGTGTAAAAGTTCGCCAATATGCAATCCATAAGTTCAATATCCAGTACATTAGTTTAGTAGTTGGTACTAACTACTCCAGTTTTTTCTTTGATGTACCTGTGGTGTCTAGTTTCTTCTGTCAGTTAGATTTCTAAATTTCATCCAGTTCAATTCATATTGTAGCCCCAATTTAGTCCACGTGGTTATATGTTGGCTGGTGTGTGTGCAGGGTATCGTGACATTGAGTAGGCGCAAAGTGTATCACTCCAGCACGCCAAGCTCCATTACATGTCAACGTCTTCTCCACTACAATGGAAGCTCCTCCGTTCGAGTTGAGCACTGGTCATCGTCCAAGTTGAGCACTAGGTGCCGACCAAGTTCAAAGAGGGTTGCATGCAAGTACATAAGTTTGCTTTAGTGAGAAAAATGCGGGGTTTTGACAATATTCTATATGATTCATTTATTCAAACTTAGGACATGGCGATATTCGGTCTATTTTTCTATGATGAAGGCGCACATGAAGTCCTGTGCAATGGTTATCCCCCCTAGTGCTTCAAAGATTCGTATTTTGTTTCTTCAAATGTGGTGTGCGCCTGTTTGATGAGATAAAACAAAGTAAAATAGTGAAAATGTCATTAAAGACACTTGGAAGTACAAACGTAGAAAATAAATAAGTTCTGATTCTCGTTAGGTAGGAAGTTTGGAGAAGAAAACATAAGCTTTTAAAAGAAGAAAATGGTAAAAATGTAAGTTTATAAAAGAAGAAAATGGTAAAAATGTAAGTCCATTCAACTATATAAACCATAAAGGTACGATGGCGATGACACCGTCAGTAAGGATAAGGATGGGAAAGAAGACTAAAAACTAAAACTAAAAGAACATTGAGTGATTATTTTTTGAGAAGTACAAACTCTCTAGTACCGTAAGTACCATAAATTAAAAATTAAAAATTGCATCAGTTCTAAATCAAGGGACTAAATTTGCAAAAAAGAATTGTAGCAGTAAAAGTTCGGATGAAAAATTTAATAAATGGAAAGCCAACAAGGTCACAACTACAAAAGTTGTATGTTCAAACATGATGTCTCAGATAAATTTGAAAAAAAGCTCAAACAAAATAAAAACCCACAAAAATTCAAATGGTAAAAGTTCAAGTCATAAAACGCCAGAAGTCCAAAACATCATTGCAAAGAAATTTGGGTTTAGAAAAAGAAACAAACAAAACATTTTCTTTTCGAAAAAATATCATTCAGTTCAGTGATATAAACCATGCAAGTTCGAGGACTATGAAAACCGACCATTGAAAAGTTACGAGGAAAAGACGTACCAAAAAAGAGAGTAAAATCTAATCTGCAAAAACACGCTCAGTACAAATAAGCACGATGGCTTCCGGGTCCATGCTCTCTCTGACAGTAAGAAGAAAGTTTCCAAGGTCAAACCACGGCGCACTCCGGCGGCTCCTTCTTCAGTTGTCATCACGGAAATTGAAGATGATGAGGTGCCTCCCCCCACTCCCATCCAGGTGCTTCAGCAAGTGGGCGTGCAATGTGCCATTCCTGCGGAGGAGCTGACTGAAGCTGCGCTCATGGCCTCTTCTGCTGCGGGGTCCTCCTCTCTGCTTAATTTCCTTGTTTCTCGCTTCTCATGGGTCTTTTGGTTAATTGGAACGTGTTATGTTGGAACATTCGTGGGTTAAATTCTGGCGACAAACAATTAGCTCTGTCTAATGCTATCGCTGCTAGTGGCTGTTCGGTCGTATGTCTGCAAGAAACTAAGAAACCAGTTATTGATCATGCGTTCATTAAATCTTGTTGCCCTCGTCGTTTTGATCAGTTTGCTTTTATTCCTTCTAATGGGGCTTCGGGTGGGATTGCCACCATCTGGAATAGTGCTGCTTTTACTGGTACGGTAATTGCTTCTGAGGATTTTGCCCTGGTCATCAAGTTTCAGTCCACACAATCTTCACAATCATGGACTCTCGTCAATATTTATGGACCCTGCCAGGGTGACCCACGTACCACTTATACCAATTGGTTGTTTTCCCTAAATATTCCGTCTAATGAAGATTGGCTTCTTGTGGGAGATTTCAACTATATCTGCAGTCCAGACAACCGTAACAAACCGGGAGGAAACGTTAATGATATGATCACATTTAATGATTTCATACGATCACAATGTTTGGTAGAATTACCACTCAAGGGCCGTACTTTCACATGGAGTAACATGCAACAAGATCCCCTCTTGGAACAGCTAGATTGGTTCTTCACTTCTTGCAGTTGGACACATGCTTACCCCAACACCATTGTTAAACCCTTAGGTAAACCTGTGTCTGACCACATCCCATGTGTTGTCACAGTCGAAACAACAATACCTAGGAGTAAACTCTTTCGATTTGAGCCTTACTGGATTGACCATCCTGGTTTCATGGAAACTGTCCAAGCTGCTTGGGATAAGCCTGTCAGATCGACCAACAGTGCAACTATACTCTGCAGAAAATTCAAGCACTTGCGTCAATGTCTGAAACGTTGGAGCAAAAACATCTCCCGCCTATCCAATGCCATTAACAACTCCAATAAGGCTTTGTCCGATCTGGATGCAATTGAAAACAAACGGAGACTCACCATTCCTGAGACCAATTTTCGATCTATCCTCAAAACCCACATTCTGAGACTTCTATCATACCAGAAACAATATTGGAAGAAAAGGTGCACCATTCGCTGGGTTCGTTTTGGGGATGAGAACTCCAAGTTTTTTCAGGCCATGGCGTCAGAACGATACAGAAGGAATAATATTGCATCTCTCACTCTTCAAGATGGCACGGTTGCTGATGATCATGCAAGCAAGGAGTCTGTTCTCTTTCACTCCTTTAAAGAAAGACTGGGTACCTCATCCAAGCATGAAATGAAATTTAATCTGGCTAGCATTATTAAGAAGATTGATGGTCTGGACGTTCTAACGGTTCCGTTCACAAGACAGGAGATTGACCTCGTTATCAAAGAAATGCCGGCTGACCGGGCCCCTGGACCGGATGGATTTAATGGCTCATTCCTCAAATCGTGTTGGCACATAATAAAAGAAGACTTCTATGCTTTATGCGACCAGTTCTTTGAGGGAGGGCTCAATCTTGAGAGCATTAATGATGGCTATATTACTCTCATTCCCAAAGTTGCTGCACCGCAAGCAGTTAATGACTTCCGACCCATCACTCTTCTTAACTGCTGTCTTAAAGTCATCACTAAACTCCTGGCTAATCGGTTGCAAAAAGTTATTTTGAAGATCATACACCGCAACCAGTATGGATTTCTGAAAAGGAGGTCAATCCAAGACTGCCTTGCGTGGGCGTTTGAATATATATATCAGTGCCAAAACTCTAAGCAACCAATTGTCTTGCTTAAGTTGGACTTTGCCAAAGCGTTTGATACCATAGAACATGAGGCCATGATTGAAATTACGAAGAACATGGGATTCAATGATAAGTGGTTGGGATGGATCAAAGACATTTTCTCCTCGGGCAAATCCTCTGTTCTACTTAATGGAGTGCCAGGACGACAATTCCATTGCAAATGTGGTGTTCGACAGGGGGATCCCCTATCCCCCCTCATTTTTGTCCTTGCTGCGGATCTTCTTCAAGCAGCCATAAATGATTCTTATAGAAGAAACGATCTGAAACTGCCTTTCAATAGACCCAACCAATCAAACTATCCGGTCATTCAGTACGCGGACGATACAATCATGTTACTACCGGCCTGTGCTGATCAAGCCACCTTAGTCAAGCAAATATTAACGGATTATGCAACCTCCATTGGTATCAAAATCGACTTCCACAAGTCAACCCTTGTTCCTCTCAACTGTGATGCGGCCACTGCTCAACATATTGCTCAAATTTTTGGTTGTGTGACAGGAAAACTGCCTTTCACTTACCTCGGCCTACCCATGGGCACCTCAAAACCAACGGTGCAAGATCTAATGCCTCTGGTCTGTGGAATTGAAAGACGTCTCTCCTCCACCTTGTCGATGATATCTTACGGAGGCAAATTGTCATTGTTGAATTCTGTCATCACGTCCCTAATAATCTTTGCGCTGTGCACTCTGAAATTACCACCAAAGATCATTGACCTTCTTGACAAAATTAGACGGAAAGCCCTTTGGACAAAGAAAACAGACAATGGAGACAAATGTAACTCTCTGGCTTCCTGGCAAATGGTTCGTCGACCTAAAGATTGTGGTGGCCTTGGGGTCCTGGACATTAAAACCCAAAGTGATGCGCTACTCATGAAACACCTTCATAAATTCTACAATCATTGGGACGTGCCGTGGGTGGACTTGATTTGGTCTACTTACAATGTGGACAAAATCCCGCATGCCTCAGACCCCTGTGGCTCCTTCTGGTGGAAAGACATTCTCAAGCTTACTCCCACTTATCGAGGCATCTCCCATGTGATTGTTCACTCGGGAGACACGGTCCTGATGTGGAAAGACCTCTGGCTCGATGAGGTTTTGACCGATTCACACCCACGTGCATTTTCTTATGCCAAGCTTGAAGATATCTCTGTTAGAAATTTCCTTGGGTGCCAAAATCTCAATGAAACCTTTCACCTACCCCTGTCCATGCAAGCCCACGATGAACTACGATATATCCAGCAAATCACAGCCCATGTTGGCAACCAGATGGATGAAGTTGAGAATGATCAATGGTGCTATGCCCGGGGATCTGATGTCTACACGGCCAAAAATTACTACAACTTCCATTTTCGAGATGTATCAGCTCATAAAGCTTTTAAATGGCTCTGGAAATCTTCTGCCACAATGAAAATCAAAGTTTTTGGATGGTTGCTTCTTTCTTATCGACTCAACACAAGGAATATGCTCAAGAGAAGAAGCTACAATATTGGAAACAACTATGGATGCATCCTCTGCGGTAGTAATGATGAAGAAACACTTGAGCATATGATATTTCACTGCCCATTCAGCAAGTCTTGTTGGGACACTTTGCATATCCACTGGGCTACACGAGAAGATAGATTATTCTGGATTCAGGAAGCCAAATCTGCTTGGAACAACCCACTATTCATGGAGATCTTCCTATATGCCTCGTGGAGCTTGTGGAAAGAAAGGAATAACAAACATTTTCGAGGCATTGTTCCCTCTATCAGCTCATGGGCAACAAGGTTCAGAGAAGACTTCTCTCTCCTTATTTATAGGGCCAAGGAGAGACACAGAGGGTTTATCACCTCCTTCCTAGAGGATTTTGTACATCCATAGGGTAGTCTTGTACTTTATCCACACTTCCTAATACTCTGTTTTGAATCATGGCCATGGATGTAAGGTTATGATCTTGTAAGAACCTTTTGATACTTTAATTAATATACACAGTAGGAGCCTCTCCTACTGTTTCAGGTGTCAAAAAAAAAACAAAGCGCACACGGAGATAAGTACGCCGCTATCATCGCCCGTGCCCTAGCGCCCGACGCTGCACCTAGGGTGGGGCCTAGGTTGCCGGGAGGGAGGCGGGCGGGTGGAGGGATCGGCCGCGAGCAGCTCGGTCAACGGCTGGAGTGGCCGACGGAACGGGGAGAGAGCGGGAGGGAGCTCCTATTTACTCTTTTAATAAAAACGACCAGTTCAAAGAAATGATAGCATTAGTACAACCGCTCGAATTTATCCGTTCAACAAATAGTAAAACGATGGCGTGATGAACTGCTAAAAAGAATAATATCCCCTCGTAAAATACAATCAGCCCCCTATGATTTTACGGTCATGTCCTTGCAATTGACCACCCTCATAAAAGTACAATCATCCCTGTGTACAAATACAACCAGCCCCTGATAAAAAATGAAACCTCATTCAGTGCACTAGTGAAATGCAAGGGAGCGTGGCCATGCAGACTGCATAGCGGATCACTGAGAGAAGGAAAAGGAGATTGCGCCGGTAGTGTGAGGTGGACTGCATGACGGGGAGCTCTGTCTCGGCTGATCTAAATTGCAAACAACTTGTAGAACCTACAAACAACAAACAAACAACTTAAATTGAGTCGGAGAAAAAAGCAATGAGAAGGCGTCCACAACGAGCTACAAAATGCAACAGCATCCACAGCAAACCAACAAACTGCAACGGAACAACAAATTAATTGAACTATAAGCAGCAAGTGACGGCGGATCCGTGCCTCGACGGAGTGGAGGCCAATAACAGAGGGTCCATGACATGCTGTCCATGGCGAGGGTGAACTTCACAAAAAAATGCATAACCAAAACATCGCTAGCTAGCGACAGGCACACAAGAAAGAGGTCAAGACAAGGAACTGTACCTTTTGTGAAGGAAGCTTGCTCAAAGTCAGCCTTCTCGTTGTTAAATCTTTCACTCTATTATAGGCAATTCTTAGCTTCTTGTTTGAGCTTCCCAACTGATTTTGTCTTCTTGACAACCTCTTCCTAAATAAGAAAGCTAACACCTTGGTAAATTCGGACACTCTGTCTACAATATAGGCTTAATCAAGTACAGCCATATCCTGACAAATAATTTATCACACAATCATGGCTATATATGTACTTAAAAATAGTACTGTATGATTAGCTCCAGAAGATGCGGACAAACATCGCAAGTGAGGTACCAGCAAACTCATACCCAGCATATGCCACGATATCCAGCAATGACGATTCACCACTTCCCAGTGAAAAAAATAAAGCTTCAATGAGAATGACTTGCATAAACCAACCAAGTAACCCTCTTGTGAACTGTATACTCAGAGCCCATGGGGTAAACCTGCATTCAGGAACAATGCTATTATTCAGACAAGCAAGATTGAAGCAAGAATATCCTGAACTATCAGTAACAGAATTCTATCAGCATTAAGGGGCACTGTTTTCCTCTAGAGAAATAAAACAGTGCGTCACACAAGTTAACATCTATACATTTCAACCTTTATCTACCATCTGCATTTTTATTATTATTTAAACTCTCAAACAGAACTTCTTGAGTAACTATAATCAAATGATACATATATTTCACCGCTCGTAGAGCCATACTGCACATTTCTTCTACATTCCTACAACCACAACAATCAATAGTAACTACGAATGTAGGTGGCAAAAGCCATCAGAGGAATGTAGGCGTTGGCACCGCACGGGGTGAGGAACGGAAAGAACGGAGCTCCACCGGCCACCCGGCCATGGGCTCGGAATCGGGAGGCTCTGGGGTCGCGCGCCCGGCCAGAACGGAGCTCCGCCGGCCACCCGGCCATGGGTTCAGAATCAGGAGGCTCCGGGGTCGTGCGCCCGGCTAGAATGGAGCTCCGCCGGTCACCCGGCCATGAGCTCGAAATCAGGAACCGGGGCCGGCCGCTCCAGTCGCTCGGGGGGAGGAGGGGGGGGGGGGGGGGGGGGGCGGAAGAGGGGGGGGGGGGGGGGGGGGCGGCCCGGGGGGCGGGGAGGGGGGGGGGGTACGAGCATGAAGTCGTTCGAGCAGCCGGGGATCTTGGCGCGTCGACGTCCTGGTAGACGATCTCGCCGCCGGCGGCTGCCCCGCGAGCACCGCCGCGCCTAGGCTGGGGTCTGGGTTGTGGAGGGTGGCGGGCGGGCGGAGGGATCGGCCGCGTGTGACGGGAGGCCGGCAGCGGCGATCAGGAGAGATCGGGAGCGAGCTCTTATTTACCCTTTTAATAAAAAATGATCAGTTCAACAAAATGATGTCATCAGTACAACCGCTTAATTTCATCGGTTCAGAAAGGGTAACAGAATAATATTCTGTTACGCGTAACAGAATAGCCCAGATGTATGTATGTATGTATCTATATATATATATATATATATATATATATATATAATATATATCCTCTTTTGTACTCCCAGGAGTACATACTCCCGCCCCTTAGCGGGTCCATTGAGTTGGATATACTCGATAGCTATCAAGCCAACCGGCAGGAAAAGAAAACTAAATCACTGCATGCAACCAACTTTTGTAAGTGTGCGCATGCATGTGTGCTGGATCCTATAATTGAGGGAACGGCTAGCCCCATGCTTATCCATATACATCCTGCATGCATGTAGTATACACAAGTATATGTCTTCAAACTTCAATGGAAGTAGTGTATGTATGCGTGGAACATACTAATTTTGTAAGTTTGCGTGTACTAATTTTTAGGAGGTCATATATACTACTTTTTAATGAAGTATACCATATTATTAGTGATGGGGTATATACCTTTTTTTTGCAGCATATACCACATTTTAAGGTATACCATTGTACTGAATTTCAGTATATAATGCATTACTTGCGAATCAGTATGTACTATTTTTGTAGTCAATATATGCTGCCGTTTGAGTTGGTATATACTCCCTACTACATTTTGTTAGTCGGTATATACTAAGTTTTGTTAGCCAGTATATACTAAATTTATGTTAGTGAGTTTATGCCTGAGTGGTGTATGTGAGTTTTTTTTTTAATTGGTGTATGCAAGCTTTTAGTGAGTGGTCAATAACTGCGTACATACTACATTTTGCTGATAGGGCACTACTGAGCTTTTTTAGAGGGTAGCATGCTACTTAAAATTGTATAATTCCTTAAAGAGAACTTGAAATTAAAAATAGTATCAAACAAACAAGTACAGCTTATTCATATAGAAATACAAAAGGAAGTATAATTAAATTGGTGTTAATTCATTCACGATTACATATAAGCACAAGTGAAGAAAAGGAGTACAGACTGACTTGTTCAAATCAACTGAACATAAGGCAAAACATCAGTGTCAAAAAAATAAAATAAGGCAAAACATCAGTCCAACATTGTAGTCCTCGCATGGTCAAACACATTAACATATAATTCAGTATATACTACATCTTTAGTGGGTGAGTTTATAGCTGAGAAGTACTTTCTACTGAGTGGTCGAGTAATTGCACTCATATATTCTAGATTTTGCAAAGGAGTGCAGAATTATTTAGATGGCATATACTACTTCAAAAGGAGTACAATTTGCTAAGGAAAATCATGAATTTAAAGGGGGTATATTCCTTATGGCCATCGGCGCAATGCATCAGCCATAACTGTGCTGGTTCAAATAGGCTGTAACGGATGAAGTCGCTCGCGAAAGATAAGCATTCAACTCAGGTATCCAGCGTGGCAGTGCAGCAGTATGCATCTCTTCTTCTCGTCGTCTAGCCGTCATTGCCTGCATGTCGTCTCCATCCCCCGCTGCCAGCCGCATGTCCTCCGTCACCGAGACTTGTGGGGACGCATGCCATCTCCACTGTCGAGCAAATCATGTGCTGAGAATACATACCCTGGAAACAAAAAATTGAGGAACGTCAAGCTAGAGATGATGGATCGAATCTGCCTCCGATTGCATGCATACATACTAGTACTAGCACAACATGCCTACCACTAGTACAAGACCATGACATCAATTGATTTGTGTTAGCGAGTGCAGCATACCTTCGATGGATTCTCGCTGATTCAATCCGGCCGGAGTGGCCGGGTATGCGTGCTGGATGTGCTGGTTGAAGCCGCCCACCTGGGAAGCACGGCCGGGCACGTCGTCGGCCATGAACGCGTCTGCCCGATAGGCCCGCGGATCTGCCAACCGGCGGCGGGCTGGTACAATTTTTCTAGGTCGTAGCTGCAGGCTACAGATGTCGTTTCAGATGGAATCACTGGATTAGACGTCCACAAGCTATAAAAAAGGAATCAGTTAGAACTAATTTTCGAATCCAAAGGCTTTATCCTGTGTTTTTTTTACTTCAATAAATAAGCGGGATTTATGGCTGCAACCCGCTAGATGGCGGCGGGAGTACGTACTCCTAGGTGTACCAACCCATTTTCCTATATATATATATATCGGTCAAATTATTAGTTAAACCTATGTATAAATTGTGACACTAAATATGACTAGTAAGTAGTACAGGAGCAGTACTAGTATACATCGGTCAAATTATTCATCATGTCCACACATTGAATTGACGTGACAACACGCTGCGCGTGAGGTGACACAAGAATCCCGATGGCGTGTTCGAGTATTCTGGACTTCAGATTTGGAGTCCCAGTTATCTATCGAAATCTTTCATCATTCACTTAAAACAGTCGATTGATTATACATTGAGTACCATATAACTGAAATTACTGATGCAAGTCGAAGAAGGATTGGCCGGTGCTGCAAGAAGGCGTCAAGTTCGATCCCACGGATCAGGAGCTAATCGAGCACCTTGAGGCCAAAGTGAGTGCAGACAGCGCGAGATTTCAGTCTCTCATCGATTTGTTCATACCAACCATCGACAGCGAGCACGGCATATGCTACACCCAACCTGAGAAACTTTCAGGTAAGACACCAACCGGCCGTCTACTTGCACAAACATATTCCTTCATTTATAGCTCTATTTTTCTTTTTAGACTCAGACCTGGTGAAGCAATTACAATTTGACAGTTAATAAAAAGTGAAACAAGTGATTGCAACATGCCAAAGATGTTATGAAAATGCCAACCACGTACACTAAAACCTATATTCCACAATACTGCAGGTATCACACTGAGTGGCCTAAGGAAGCATTTCTTCCAGCGCAAGGGGCACGTGGATGCGTCGCAAGATACAGTCGGAGTGCGTCATGCACGCAAAGTGGCACAAGACCGGCAATACCTTGCCAGTGATGGTCAACGGTCGGCAAACGGGCAGCAAAAAAGGTTCTGGTGCTGCACACCAACAAGAACTTCAACCAGCAGAGGACCAATTGGGTGATGCACCAGTACCACCTCGGGGACCTGGAGCAAGAGAAGGAGCGGGAGCTGGTCCTCTGCAAGATTTTCTACCAAACAACACTAGGGCCAGGAGTAAAAAGATTATAAGTTAGTTTGGTATTGGTAGTTGTACTACCTTGTCGTCCGCAAGTTGGTATTGTTGTTAACGATCTTTTGGTATGAACTTGCATTTGCTTCCAACCATCACGCGGAGGTTCGACGTGGATATAAAGCCGAATCATTTGTTTCGAAACGAATTTTCAGGCACCTGATTTTTTTGATGGGTAGCATAAACACCTGCCGTTCGAATTCCCAGTTTTCTAATTTTTTCGAAACAAGTGCATGCACTTATTATCACGATGAAAAAATAATATCCGTGCTGCATCCCAGTTATCAGTCTGTATTTGCAGAATTCTTTCGTTTATTGAGCACGTATATTGTTTTTTCAGGTCGAGCAAGTTTCAACTGGGCTGTAGACTGCCCAGGGTTGGTTTGTTTTTAACATGCGCAGCCCATGACGACAACGGGGCACAAAGATCCAATAGGTATCTACTGGCCTCTGGCCTGCCAGCATTAGTTATATTTTGTCTTACAACATCCGCAGGCAGTTTTTTTACTGAATCAAACACACAGCCAAGTTCTATTTTCCTCTTGAAACGCATGTCCTACATCCGTTTTCTAATCTCTACCTATAGTTTTACTAGTTCATATACACGTATCATTATATTGAAAACACATAAAATTCCATTTTCATATTTACATCCTTATTTTTGTTGTTTTTGCCCACCCAGCGCTGATTTTTTTACCACTGGTTTTCCCTTAAATCAACTCAATTGTCCCACATCTTATTTGCTTACAAAAACAAAATGATTATTTTGGCAAATCAATAAGTTCTTAGAAAATGTTTATCATTTCGGGATTACAACAGTTCGGACTCCACCGAAATATGCAAAATAAGGTTGAACTTTTTGACCGTGGTCTTGGGCAGAAAATGGGCTGTAACAAATTACTTAAGAATTAGCAAATCGGCTGCAAATTATAAAAAATAGCAAATGGGCTTTATGTTGTCTGCCACATATTTGGAGGCTAACTTGTGGGCCTACTAAGTTCATGCGTACACAAGGTTTCTCAAAAAAGAAACTTAGTCAACAATCGACTCTACCAGCGTTAGACCATTAGACGTTAATCTAACGGCAATCGTGCTTCTTCAGTCTCTGATCTTCCTGCCCCAGCCGCCCAAACCAGCACCGTCGGAACCGCCTGCTCCCGCCTCCCGTGGCCGGTAGTGCTGCCTGGCAGGCCTCACGGCCCCATCATACTCTCATCCCTGGCCTGTCTATCCCTCTACTCACCCACACCTCCTGTTATTTTCTGGCGACGGCAGCTGAACCAGTTAACCCTCGTACTCTCCACCACGTGGGCAGCCACTGCCGTGTCTTTCCCGGCTCCGTGTCGTTCCCTTCGTAGGCCTCGCCGTCATCCACCGCCCTGGTGCTCTCGGCGCGGCATGGTCAACGATGTCCATCCAACAGCCGTGGTGCTTCTTCAACCTCTGGTCTTCTTGCCCCAGCCGCCCAAAGCAGCGCCGATCGTGCCGCATGCTCCTGCCTCCCGTGGCCGGCTGTGCTGCCGCGGAGGACTCACCGCCCCCATACTGCTCCCACCGCTGGCCAGGCCATCCCTCCACTCACCCACTCCCCCTGTTATTCTGCGGCGACGACAACCTCACACTGCAGCCGAACCAGTGAACCCTCGTACTCCTCTCCGCGTGGGCTTCCACTGCCGCGTCTTCCCCGGCTTTGCGTCGTCCCCTTTCTAGGCCTCATCGTCGTCCACCGCTGTTGTGCTCTCGGCGCGGCGTGGTCAATGTGGTCAACAACCGACTTCCATCGGAAGAGTACTGTACGTGGAGAGGCTGACAGCTGGGTCCATGGCAGCCGCAAGGAAGTGCCTCCTTATTACATGCAAAATAATTATTCCTCCACCTGACAGCAGGGACCCACCGGACGGGCCACCAGTATTTCGCGAAAAAAAGGTTTCCCCCCTGACTGCTGGAACCCACCGGATGGGCCACCGTACTTTATGAAAAAAAATGTTTGCCCCTGACTGCTGGGAGCCACCGGACGGACCACCGTATTTCATGAAAAAACGTTCCCCCCCGCTGTCAGCTCGGACCCACCGGAAGTGCCTCCTTATTACGCACAGAAAAATGAATACTCCCCCTGCTAGCTGGGACCCACCATGGAGGGAGGCTGACTTGTGGGCCTACTAAGTTGACGGGGACGGAGGGCTTTGTCAACTTAGTTAATATGAACGATTCTAGCTCCAGTGACCATACGATGTCCATCCAACGGCCGTCATGCTTCTTCAATCTCTGCTCTTCCTGCTCCAGCCGCTCAAACAAGCGCCGGCGGGACTGCCTGCTCCCTCCTCCCCGTGGCTGGCTGTGCTGCCGCGCAGGCCTCACCGCCCCACCATACTCCCATCGCTGTCCTAGCCATCCCTCTACTCACCCACACCTGCTGTTATTCTCCGGCGACAGCAGACGAACCAGTAAACCCTCGTACAGTCGTACTCCCCTCCGCGTGGGAAACAACTGCCGAGTCTTCCCTGCCTCCATGTCGTTCCCTTCCTAGGCCTCGCCGTCGTCCACCGTCCTGGTGCTCTTGGCGCGGCCTGGTAACCGTGGTCAACAACCGACATGCATCTGAAGTGGACTGTATGTGGAGAGACCGACAGCTGGGTTCACGGCCGCACGCAAGGAAATGCCTCCTTATTACGTGCAAAATAATGATTCCTCCACCTGACATCGGGGACCCATCGAAAGGGCCTCCGTATTTCGTGAAAAAAAAAACGTTACTGCCGCTGACAGCTCGGACCCACCAGCTATATCTTCGCACGCAAGGAAGTGCCTCCTTATTACGCACAAAAAATGAATACTCCCCTTGTTAGATGGGACCCAGTATAGTGGCAGGCTGACTTGTGGGCCTACTAAGTTAACAGGGACGGAGGGCTTTGTCAACCTAGTCAATATGCATGATTCTAGCTCCAGTGATCGTACGATGTCCATCCAACGGTCTTAGTGCTTCTTCAACCTCTGGTCTTCTTGCTCTAGCCGCCCAAACCAGCGCCGGTCGTGCCTCGTGCTCCTGCCTCCCGTGGCCGGCTGCAATGCGGCGGAGGCCTCACCGCCACCTACTACTCCCAGCGTTGGCTAGGCCATCCCTCTACTCACCCACACCCCCTGTTATTCTACGACGAAGACAGCCTCACACCGCAACGAACCAGTGAACCCTTGTACTCCTCTACGCATGGGCATACACTGCCGCATCTTCCCCGGCTCCGCGTCGTCCCCTTCCTAGGCCTCGCCGTCGTCCACCGCCCTGGTGCTCTCGGCGTAGCGTGGTCAATGTGGTCAAGGAACGGCTTCCATCGGACGTGGACTGTACGTGGAGAGGCTGACAGCTGGGTCCATGGCCACAGCAAGGAAGTGCCTCCTTATTACGCGCAAAATAATTATTCCTCCACCTGACAGCGGGGACCCACCGGACGGGCCACTGTATTTCGTGATAAAAACGTTTCCCCCTGACTGCTGGGACCCACCAGCTACATCTTCGCACGCAAGGAAGTGCATCCGGGCAAAAAAACCGATTCGCCCCCTTGACTGCTGGGACCCACCAGCTACATCTTCGCATGCAAGGAAGTGCCTGACAGTCGGGACCCACCTGGTCAAAGCGTATGTAGCATTGTCATTCTGGTCACGAATGTGTATGTACATACTGGTCGTTGTAGAGGCGCGCACGTGTCGTAGTAGATGCGCGCACGTAGCATGTACACGTACATATAGCGGTCAGGGTGCAAGAAAGAAAATACGGCCACATACGTACATACGGGCAGGGTCTCGAACGCCTACTCGTGCATACGTACAGCTAGGGCTCGTGTACATGGCTGGGTCGGAACAGAGAAACAGCGTCGTCGTCGTCGTGTTCATGGGGAGGCAACGGAATGCGTCATGTTCATGGGGAGGCAACGGAATGCGTCGTGTTCATGCGGAGGCAACGGAATGCATCGTGTTGATCGGGAGGCAACGGAACGCATGGGAGCCAACCGGCTTGGACGGAACAGGCGATGGAAATGAGGCCTGGCGTACCGCAGAACGGAGGAAACGGCCTTGTGTTTGACCGACCACGTTCGAAATGGGATCCTGTTCATCGGGAGGGGTGTGGTGTACCGCAAAACGGAGGAAACGGACCTCCTACGGTCGAAATGGGGGTCCTGTTGATCGGGAGGGGTGTGGCGTACCGCAAAACGGACGAAACGGACTTGTGTTGGAGCGCTACAGTCGAAACGGGGGTCCAGTTCATCGGGAGGGGTGTGGCGTACCGCAAAATGGAACTCCACGGGATACTGTTCATCTCCACCGTCGACCTCCTCCAGCCTCCACGGACTACCATCGACCTCCTCCAGCCTCCATGGGCACATGTTCATCCAGCCTCCACCGCGCGCTACTCCACCGGCTACTGTTCAACCACCCCTCCACGGGCATCCTTCACCGTCTACTGTTCATCCAGCCCTCCACAGGGTCGTCCTGTTCATCCAGAGGCAACGCCACGGGGTCCTACATCCACCCCCACCACTCACTGTTCATCCAAACCCCCTCGCAACGCTCATTGTTCATCCAATCGATCGGCTTCAGTTAGCAGAAGTAGCGAAGGAATCGCTCGATCGGGTTCAGTTAACAGCCATCGATCGATCGCACGGGTTCAGTAACGCGTAGCCTGCAGTGCAATCGCTTGGGTTCAGTTAGAGCCCAATACCTTGCTCGGGTTCAGTTAGAGCCAATGCCTCGCACACACGCGCGTACGTGTACGAGAGAAACGCGCATTGCTCGGCCCCCGACCGCCCACTGTAACCGGGAACTCCCCAAAATTTTCCTCGCCCTCGCTTCTACCACGGTTTTTTCCGTCATGGACGGCCCAAAGAATGTCATGCAGCTGCGTCTCCGGCCCGCCCAGGACGAAAAGCCCATTTTCTGTCATGATTTTTTGTCATAGAAGTAGGACCCCACCACATCTATGATGATACCAGGTTTTGTCACAATTGTCGTCATAGAAGTGTCATATGTATGACAGAAAAAAAATTTCGTTTGGCCCAAAATGTCCCGGATGTGTCTTTTTTTGTAGTGCACCTAGATACTCCACAAGTATCCGCGGGTTTGATCATACGATATGCATCACACAATCTCACATTCATCTATTCAAAGAGTGCCCCAAAGTTTCTACCGGAGAGTCAAGACGAAAACGTGTGCCAACCCCTATGCATAAGTTCATAAGGTCACAGAACCCGCAAGTTGGTCACCAAAACATACATCAAGTGGATCACGTGAATATCCCATTGTCACCATAGATAAGCACATGCAAGACATACATCAAGTGTTCTCAAATCCTTAAAGACTCAATCCGATAAGATAACGTCAAAGGGAAAACTCAATCCATTACAAGAAGGTAGAGGAGGAGAAACATCATAAGATCCAACTATAATAGCAAAGCTCGCGGTACATCAAGATCGTGCCAAATCAAGAACACGAGAGAGAGAGAGAGAGAGAGAGAGAGAGAGAGAGAGATCAAACACATAGCTACTGATACGTACCCCCAGCCCCGAGGGTGAACTACTCCCTCCTCGGCATGGAGAGCGCCGGGATGATGAAGATGGCCACCGGTGATGATGTCCCCCTCCGGCAGGGTGCTAGAACAGGGCCCCGATTGGTTTTGGTGGCTATAGACAGTTGCGGCGGTGGAACTCCTGATCTAGGTTATGTTCTGGAGGTTTGGGGATATATAAGAGGTGTTGGCGTCGAGAACAAGTCAGGGGAGTCCACGAGGGGCCCACAAGGTCGGAGTGCGCGCCCGGGGGGGAGGGGGGGGGGGGGGTAGGCCACGCCCTCCACCCATTTGGAGGCCTCGTGGCTCTTCTCGCCCAACTCCTTTGCTTCGGGGGCTTCTTCTGGTCCAAAAACAATCGTCGTGAAGTTTTAAGTCAATTGGACTCCGTTTGATATTCCTTTTCTACAAAACTCAAAAACAAGGAAAAAACAGAAACTGGCACTGGGCTCTAGGTTAATAGGTTAGTCCCAAAAAATCATATAAAATAGCATATAAATGCTTATAAAACATCCAAGATAGATAATATAATAGCACGGAACAATCAAAAATTATAGATACGTTGGAGACGTATCAAGCATCCCCAAGCTTAGTTCCTACTCGTCCTCGAGTAGGTAAATTATAAAAAACAGAATTTTTGATGTGGAATGCTACCTAACATATTCATCAATGTAATATTCTTTATTGTGTCAAGAATATTCAGATATATAAGATTCAAAACAAAAGTTTAATATTGACATAAAAACAATAATATTTCAAGCATACTAACAAGGCAATTATGTCTTCTCAAAATAACATGGCCAAAGTAAGCTTATCCCTACAAAATCATATATTCTAGCCATGCTCCATCTTCATCATACAAAATATTCAAATCATGCACAACCCCGATGACAAGCCAAGCAATTATTTCATACTTTTGATGTTCTCAAACTTTTTCAACTTTCACGCAATACATGAGCGTGAGCCATGGACATAGCACTATAGTTGGAATAGAAAGTGGTTGTGGAGAAGACAAAAGGAAGGAGATAGTCTCACATCAACTAGGCGTATCAACGGGCTATGGAGATGCCCACCAATAGATATCAATGTGAGTGAGTAGGGATTGCCATGCAACGGATGCACTAGAGCTATAAGTGTATGAAATCTCAAAAAGAAACTAAGTGGGTGTGCATCCAACTCGTTTGCTCAGATACTAAGTGAGTAGGGATTGCCATGCAACTTGTTTTTTTTATTTGGGCATTTCTCTTTTTTGTCCTATTTTTTTATTTTTTTATTTTTTTCGTCCGGACTCTCATCCCGACTTGTTGGGGAATCATGGTCTCGATCATCCTTTCCTCTCATGGGACAATGCTCTAATAATGAAGATCATCACACATATATTTTTACAACTCAAGAATTACAACTCGATACTTAGACCAAAATATGACAATATATGAATGCCTCCTGTGGTGTACCCGGATGTGCAATGACTCAAGAGTGACATGTATGAAAGAATTATGAACGGTGGCTTTGCGACAAATACGATGTCAACTACATGATCATGCAAAGCAATATGACAATGATGAAGCATGTCATAATAAATGGAACGGCGGAAAGTTGCATGGCAATATATCTCGGAATGGCTATGGAAATGCCATACTAGGTAGGTATGGTGGCTGTTTTGAGGAAAGTATATGGTGGGTGTATGGTACCGATGAAAGTTGCGCGGTACTAAAGAGGCTAGCAATGGTGGAAGGGTGAGAGTGCGTATAATCCACGGACTCAACATTAGTCATAAAGAACTCACATACTTACTGCAAAAATCTATTAGTCATCGAAACAAAGCATTATGCGCATGCTCCTAGGGGGTAGATTGGTAGGTAAAGACCATCGCTCATCCCCAGCCGCCACTCATAAGGAAGACAATCAGTAAATAAATCATGCTCCGACTTCATCACATAACGGTTCATCATGCGTGCATGCTACGGGACTCACAAACCTTAACACAAGTATTTCTCAAATTCACAACTACTCACTAGCATGACTCTAATATCACCATCTTCATATCTCAAAACAATCATAAGGAATCAAACTTCTCATAGTATTCAATGCACTTTATATGAAAGTTTTTATTATATCCCTCTTGGATGCATATCATATTAGGACTAAATTCATAACCTAAGAAAATTACCATGTTGTTTAGAGACTCAAAATGATAGAAGTGAAGCATGAGAGTTCAACAATTTCTTCAAAATAAAACTATCGTCGTGCTCTAAAAAGCTATAAGTAAAGCACGAAAGCAAATGACAAACTACTCCAAAAGATATAAGTGAAGACCAATGAGTAGTTGAATAATTATGTAACAATGTGAAGACTCCTTCTCATAAATAAAATTTCAGATCTTAAGTACTTTATTAAAACAACAACCAAAACAAAATAAAATGACATTGCAAGCATAGCACATTTCATGTGAAGAAGCAAAAACTTAGGTTCAACCAAAACTGACCGGTCATTGTTGAAGAAGAAAGGTGGGATGCCAACGGGGCATCCCCAAGCTTAGATGCTTGATACTTCTTGAAATATTAATTTGGGATGCCTTGGGCATCCCCAAGCTTGTGCTTTTGTGTCTCCTTAATTCCTTTGATATAGCGGTTTGGGAAACCTTAAAACCTTCATCCACGCAAAACTCAACAAGAACTCGTGAGATAGGTTAGTATAAATCAACGCATAAACCTTATCATTCTCTACTGTAGAAAATCACTAAAATTATTATTTGATATTGCATACTAAATTCCTCTGCATATTTAATATTCCCATCCTCAAATAGAATCATTAAACAAGCAAACATATGCAAACAATGCAATCATAATAGCAATATGTCTAAATAGGATAGTCTGTAAAGAATGCAAGAGGAATCATACTTCCCTAACTCCAAAAATACTGAAAAAATACCACATTGTAGATAATTTGTTGTTACTCCTTGTGTAAAAAATTTAAGATTTTATTAAGTTCTGACTATTCACAAATATTCAAAACATAACAGCAAACTTTTTGTTTTTAAAACAACAACATATGGACTTGCAAAATAAGCATGGTAAAGGCTACACTTGAATTTTTTATTGAACTAAAAGATGCAAAGCATTATTCTAAATAGCAGCAAGAAAATCCTAATAAAAGAAAATGCCGCTCCAAGTAAAACACATATCATGTGGCGAATAAAAATATAGCTCCAAGTAAGGTTACCGATGAACGAAGACGAAAGAGGGGATGCCTTCTGGGGCATCCCCAAAGCTTAGGCTCTTGGTTGTCCTTGAATATTACCTTGGGGTGCCTTGGGCATCCCCAAGCTTAGGCTCTTACCACTCCTTATTCTGCAGTCCATCAAACCTTTACCCAAAACTTGAAAACTTCACAACATAAAACTTAACAGAAAACTCATGAACTCCGTTAGTATAATAAAACAAATCATTCACTTTAGTAGTGTCAAGACAAGATTCATATTTTTTTCTCACACGATGCCTATTGTATCCTCTCATTTCTACAATTTATATGAAGCAATACAATCCATAGAAACTAGAAAACAAGCAAACTATGCATCGAAAACAGAATTTGTCAAGAACAGAATAATCTGTAAAGATCTGAGTTGAAATCATACTTCTGTAACTCCAAAAGTCCTGAGAAATTAGGAAGTCCTAAGAAATTTTTCTATTAATATTCTTCAAAAAGAGGCAACTAAAAATCACTCTTCAGCTAGAAATGAGAATTGTTTTCATGAGCGCAAAAGTTCTGTTTTTCAGTAAGATCAAATCAACTATCACCATAAGCCATCCAAAAGTTCTTACTTGGCACTTTATTGAAACAAAAGCTATAAAACATGATTACTATAGTATCCTAATCATGTGAACATACAAGACATTAGGGGTAAATATTGGGTTGTCTCCCAACAAGCACCTTTGTTTAATGCCTTTCTAGCTAGGCATGATGATTTCAATGATGCTCTCATAAAAGACAAGAATTGAAACATAAAGAAAGCATCATGAAACAGATGACAAGCACATTTAAGCCTAACCCACTTCCTATGCATAGGGATTTTGTGAGCAAATAACTTATGAGAGCAACAATCAACTAGCATAGGAAGGCAAAACAAGCATAACTTCAAGATTTTCAACACATAGAGAGGAAACTTGATATTATTGCAACTCCTACAAGAATATATTCCTCCCTCATAATAATTTTCAGTAGAATCATGAATGAATTCAACAATATATCTATCTCATAAAGCATTATTCTCATGATGCAGAAGCATATCAATTTTACTACTCTCCACATAGCAAACTCAACAAAATAACTATCATATGAGGCATAATCCAATTGAAAATTAAAATCATGATGACAAGTTTCATGGTTATCACTATTCTTTATAGCATACATGTCATCAGAATAATCATCATATATAGCAACTTTATTCTCATAATCCATTGGAACCTCTTCCAAAATAGTGGAATCATCATTAAATAAAATCATGACCTCTCCGAAACCACTTTCATCAACATAATCATCATAAATAGGAGGTATGCTATCATCATCATAAATTAGCTCATCAAAACTTGGGGGAATAAAAATATCATCTTCATCAAACGTAGCATCCCCAAGCTTGTGGCTTTGCATATCATTATCATCATGGATATTCAAAGAATTCATACTAGCAACATTGTAATCATGCTCATCATTCAAAATTTTAGTGCCAAACATTTTAATGCATTATTCTTCTAACACTTTGGCACAATTATCGGAATCCTTATATTCACGAAAGACATTAAAAAGATGAAGCATATGAGGCAACCTCAATTCCATTTTTTGTAGTTTCCTTTTATAGACTAAACTAGTGATAAAACTAGAAACTAAAAGATTCGATTGCAAGATCTAAAGATATACCTTCAAGCACTAACCTCCCCGATAACAACGCCAGAAAAGAGCTTCGTTGACGGGGTGTTAGTGCCGCTTACCTAGCCTCACCGGCAATGGCGCCAGAAAAGAGCATGCTGTCTACTGCGCAACTTTATCCTTGTAGACGTTGTTGGGCCTCCAACTGCAGAGTTTTATAGGACAACAACAAATTTCCCTCAAGTGGATGACCTAAGGTTTATCAATCCGTGGGAGGCATAGGTTGAATATGGTCTCTCTCAAGCAACCCTTCAACCAAATAACGAGTCTCTTGTGTCCCCAACACACCCAATACAATGGTAAATTGTGTAGGTGCACTAGTTCAGCGAAGAGATGGTGATACAAGTGCAATATGGATGGTAGATATAGGTTTTTGTAATCTGAAAATATAAAAACAGCAAGGTAACTAGCGGTAATAGTGAGCGAAAACGGTATTGCAATGCTTCGAAACAAGGCCTAGGGTTCATACTTTCACTAGTGCAAGTTCTCTCAACAATTATAACATAATTAGATCAAATAACAATCCCTCAACATGCAACAAAGAGTCACTCCAAAGCAAGGTTGGAAAAAGTGGTAGGCGTAAGCGAGGTGGTTGGCCTTCTCCTAGTGTCTAGGCGGTGCTTAGGCGCCCTAGGCGCAGCCTAGGCGGTTATATAATTTTTACTATCAGGGTGTATATGTGGTTATTATATGTGTATTTTATTAATTCAAGGCATATAAATATGTTAACTACCAGCTACTATGATTGAATGGCTTATTTGGCATATCAGTGCATTATGCCATGATTTCTTGCTTGGGTAGACAATTTCTTACTTGCTCTGCCTAGACTTCTGCTTACGCCCTAGACGAGGTGCTTGGCCATTGCCTAGCGCCTAGGCGAGACCAAAGCGCCTCCTAGGCACTGCCTTTTTCAACAGAGCTCCAAAGTCACTAATAGCGGAGAACAAATGAAGAGATTATTGTAGGGTACGAAACCACCTCAAAGTTATTCTTTCTGATCGATCTATTGGGCAATTCCTATAAGTGTCACAAAAAGCCCTAGAGTTCATACGGAAATAACACCTTAAGACACACATAAACCAAAACCCTAATGTCATCTAGATACTCCACAAGTATCCGCGGGTTTGATCATACGATATGCATCACACAATCTCAAATTCATCTATTCAAACCAACACAAAGAACTTCAAAGAGTGCCCCAAAGTTTCTACCGGAGAGTCAAGATGAAAACGTGTGCCAACCCCTATGCATAAGTTCACAAGGTCACAGAACCCGCAAGTTGGTCACTAAAACATACATCAAGTGGATCACGTGAATATCCCATTGTCACCACAGATAAGCACATACAAGACATACATCAAGTGTTCTCAAATCCTTAAAGACTCAATCCGATAAGATAACTTCAAAGGGAAAACTCAATCCATTACAAGAAGGTAGAGGGGGAGAAACATCGTAAGATCCAACTATAATAGCAAAGCTCGCGGTACATCGAGATCGTGCCAAATCAAGAACACGAGAGAGAGAGAGAGAGAGAGAGAGAGAGAGAGAGAGAGAGAGAGAGAGAGAGAGAGAGAGAGAGAGAGAGAGAGAGAGAGAGAGAGAGAGAGATAGATAGATAGATAGATAGATAGATAGATAGATAGATAGATAGAGAGAGAGAGAGAGAGAGAGAGAGAGATCAAACACATAGCTACTGGTGAGGGAGTCCTGGATTAGGGGGTATCCGGACAGCCGGACTGTGTACAATGTCCGGACTATTGAAGCCTTAAGATACAAAACTCAAGAGTTCGTCCCGTGTCCGGATGGGATTCTCCTTAGCGTGGAAGGCAAGCTTGGCGATCCGGATGTTATATCTCCTTCCTTGTAACCGACTCCATGTAAACCCTAGCCCTCTCCGGTGTCTATATAAACCGGAGAGGTTGGTCCTTAGAAGGCCGATCACAATTACAATCATACCATCATAGGCTAGCTTCTAGGGTTTAGCCTCTATGATCTCGTGGTAGATCTACTCTTGTATTACCCATATCTTCAATATTAATCAAGCAGGAAGTAGGGTTTTACCTCCATCGAGAGGGCCCGAACCTAGGTAAACATTGTGTCCCTTGCTTCCTGTTACCATCATCCTAGACGCACAGATCGGGACCACCTACCCGAGATCCGCCGGTTTTGACACCGACATTGGTGCTTTCATTGAGAGTTCCTCTGTGTCGTCGCTACAGGGCTCGATGGCTCCTTCAATCATCATCAACAACACGGTCCCGGGTGAGACCTTTCTCCCCGGATAGATCTTCTTGTTCGGCGGCTTCGCCCTGCGGGCCAATTCGCTTGGCCATCTGGAGCAGATCGGCAGCTACGCCCCTGGCCACCAAATCAGGTTTGGAATCCTGAACTACACAACGGACATTCGCGGAGACTTGAACTGCGACGGATTCGGGCCTATGCCAGGAGCACCGGACAGTCACGACAAGCACGGCTAAGAGCTGCTGTCAGACAAAGCTCGGGGTATCATCCCCGCAGTAGCCTCGGACCTAAATCCGGAGCAGGCTGCGTTGCCTAATGACGGAGGGCTGGACCCCGCCCCGCAGGCTGCACACTCATCAGCGGTGGAGCCGAACACGGGTCTCACCTCTGTGGTGGCCTGTGACTCCGAACCCCCGGATTCACATCTGGATGTTGGTTCCTATTCGCGCACTCCCGAGCCAGTCGAGCCAGGTTGGGCTCCGGTAACGGAGTTCACCGCTGCGGATATCTTCCAGCACTCGCCCTTTGATGACATGCTGAACTCGTTAAAATCTCTCTCTTTGACAGAAAATTCTGGGCCGAACTATGTCCGGCTCGAGTGGGAAGCAGGCGACGAAGAAATTCGTTACCCACCCACCACCCACTTCATAGCCACGGTTGATGATTTAACCGACGTGCTTGACTTCGACTCCGAAGGCATCGATGGTATGGACGACGATGCAGGAGAAGATTCAGAATCTATGGGTTGCTGGACTTCCGCCTTGTCACACGACATATACATGGTGGATACACCCAAGAAGGATGACGGCGACAATCAGGAAGATAAAACCCCCGGGCAAAAGCCAAAGCGACGGCGCAGACGCCATTCCAAGTCCAGCAACAGTAAAAATAGCAGTAAGAGCGCCATAAGGATCGATACTCCGGTCAACCCCGAAGGCAACAACGACCATACGGAACCAGCGATGGAGCAGGACGAGCCAGGTCATGCCGAACACAGTTCGGAGCAGACGCCCGATGACAATGATCCGGAAGGACGAGGTCATCAAACTGAACCAGCACAAGAACAAAATCCGGATGACGATGCATTCATCATCCCGGAAACATGCGTGGAACGAGATAACCTCCACCGAAAGCTTATGGCCACCACAAGAAGTCTAAAGAAGCAGAAGCAACGGCTCAAAGACAAACAAGAAATGCTCAGTCGCAGATGGAATAAAGTGCTAGACACTGAAGAAAGATACGGCGACGATCGCCATACAAAGAGCTATCCAAAACGCAAGCTACTGCCAGAATTCGACGACGAGGCCGCTCCACCAAAGAGTAACACGACCAGGAAGCCAGACGTACCACTTCATAACCGCAACAAAGCGGCTACCGACGCCGCGCACGATCTACGTGAGCACCTGGATAAGAAAGCTGGCGCAGCTAGGTCCATCTATGGATCTAAAGGACACACCCCGGCGAGGGACTATGGTCACCAAAATGATTATGCTAATCAAATACCAGTTCGGAATAAACATTGGACACAACAACGGCCGACGGCATGCCACAGCACGTCCAGATACAGAGGGGCTGCTCACCCCCTGTGCTTTACCGAAGAAGTACTGGACCATGAATTTCCACAAGGCTTTAAACCTGTGAACATAGAGGCATACGACGGAACGACAGACCCAGGGGTCTGGATCGAGAACTTTATCCTGCATATACATATGGCTCGTGGGGATGACCTCCACGCCATCAAATACCTTCCCCTCAAACTAAAGGGACCAGCTCGTCACTAGTTGAAAAGCCTCCCCGAAAATTCAATTGGGAGTTGGGAGGAACTCGAGGACGCTTTCAGGGCCAATTTTCAAGGGACTTATGTCCGGCCTCCGGATGCTGACAATTTAAGTCACTTAATCCAACAGCCTGGAGAGTCTTCCCGCAAGCTTTGGAATAGATTCCTCACTAAGAAGAATCAAATTGTCGATTGTCCGGATGCCGAAGCCTTAGCGGCATTCAAACACAACATCTATGACGAGTGGCTCGCCAGACACCTCGGCCAAGAAAAGCCGAGGACAATGGCAGTCTTAACAAGCCTCATGACCCGCTTTTGCGCGGGTGAAGACAGATGGCTGGCCCGTAAAGACACCAGCGATCCCAGCACATCCGAAATAAGGGGTGGCAATGGAAAGCCACGGCGTAATAAAAATAAACGCCAAAACAAGGAAGAGAGCCCAGACAACACAACGGTAAACGTCGGATTCAGGGGCTCTCGACCCGATCAGCAAAAGAAGCCAACAAAAGGCAGCAAAGAGGGGTCGTCTGGTCTGAACAGAGTCCTGGATAGACTGTGCCAAATTCACGGTACCCCCGACAAACCCGCGAACCGCACGCACAGAGAGTGCTGGGTCTTCAAGCAGGCCGGCAAATTGAATGCCGAGCACAAGGGAAGGGAAACACCAAGTGAAGACAAGGATGAACCTCGTCAGCCGAACACTGGGGGACAGAAAAAATTCCCACCAGAGGTTAAAACAGTAAACATGATCCACACGACTCACACATCCACGAGAAGGCACGAACACGCGCTCAGAAACGCGTGCACCATAGAGCCCATCGTACCCACACCTAGCTACTGGATGACTAGTCCGATCACTTTCGATCACACGGACCACCTGACTAGTATTCGGCGTGAAGGATCAGAAGCCTTGGTGCTTGACCCCATAATCGACGGATACCATCTCACCCACGTCCTCATGGACGGCGGCAGCAGTCTCAATTTAATATATGAGGACACTGTCCGCAGGATGGGGATAGACCCATCCAGAATTAGTCAAAGCAACACCGCCTTTGAAGGGGTGATACCAGGCGTTGAAGCCTACAACAGGGGCTCCGTCGTACTGGAGGTAACATTCGGCTCTCCAGGCAACTCCAGAAGCGAAGAACTACTCTTCATCATCGCACCCTTCCAAAGCGACTATCATACACTACTTGGAAGAACGGCCTTCGCCCGCTTCAAAGCATTACCACACTATGCCTACCTTACACTCAAGATGCCCGGTCCACGTGGCGTCATCACCGTTAACGGAAACACAGAGCGCTCTTCACGCGTGGAGGAATACACAACGGCCCTAGCAGTCGGACTATAAGTGGCCTCCAATATCAGCAAGCATGACTGGTCATTAATTAAGACCACAGACTCGGTTAGACGAGTCCGGCAGCCCGGATAAAAACGAACCAGGGCACCGTGCATGTAATCCCATAGAGGACACCAGGGGCTGTAGATATTTAACATAGCCCCATACTTGGCTCAAACTTATTGGCAGGCAAACATCTTACACTTTTTACTATTCATCGCATACTTACGTTATACTCTCCTACATGAGTTTTCTTTTTTACACACAACATTCGCGCGATGCCCTTCCAGGATACGGCACAACGGAGATAAAGGCGTAGACGTGCAGCAGGGCCCCACTCAAAAGGTTTCTCTTTAGATTAAGCCCATGTGTAAAACTTTTCTACTACCTCTTGTTGTTAAACCATCCCATGGGTTCCATACCCATAGAGGATACTGCCGTTATTGGCATTTTGCCACGGTAGAGTAATGCACGTGCCTGGAACTACAGGGTTTATAATGAATGGGCCTTCTTCAGCCCATTTTCTGTCATAAAGTCTGAATACCTTCGGGAGTGTTCGGCGTCATGAGTTAGGCCTTATATGCATCAGCTCCGAATCATGTCTTTGGTCAAATGTTGGGTTTGCCCGGCTCTTGGGTTTGCCGCCTTACGTTCCATTGTTATCGGCTAGGGCGGCCAAAGGAGAACTACTGCGATTGTGCCCTGGTTATTCCGGACGAACACCTCAGTAGAGAAAGCCGAAAACTGACTGTCATGATACAGCAAGAGACTGTTCAACCACTCGAAGACTTATAAAAATCTTTAGGATCCCTCCGCATTAATGAAGGACCGTTTCCCGGTCATGTACACATGCGCCCATATTCGGATGCAAGCGAAGGTACCAGGGGCTACATAGTAGCCCCACCGTTAGACTCCCATGGCTAAGCGAAAGCGTTACAGCTATATAGTCCGGTTGCCTAGTTCGACGTGCGATCACCTCCTTAATGGACCAAGACGTTGGATCAAGTGTGATTATGCATATTTTTCTCGAACACCCCCGCATTATATGTGTGGGGGCTGAAGCCAATGACTGCTAACTTTCGGATTACACACACACACACACACACAGACACACACACACACACACACACACACACACACACACACACACACACACATATATATATATATACACATAAACACTATTCTGATCACCTCCTTAATGGAACGTGTGGGGGCTGAAGCCAATGACAGCTATATACATAAACCTGAACTGCCTGAGTAACGCGCCTGAACTTCTTTCTGTACGAACCCAACCTTCGGGCTATCTTCGCAACCGTGCATTCTACCGCGAGTTTTTCTGGTTAGTCGTGTTCCATGTGAAGTAAGTGTAATCTTCAAATGATTTTTAGATAGTAATCTCGCTCAAGGCGGATTTTGCACTCGGGTCATGAAGAACTCGCGTTTTTTGCGATTTTACTGCCTGAGTTGTTCGACCTGAACTTCCCCCTGTGCTAGGTTGAACTTCCTGCAACATTGCCCAAATAGGGCTTGCTATATACCATTGGAAATCTATGGACATGATTATCATGACCCAAGTTAAAGTTTTCGCAAAATGTAAGCGGTTTAAGAGTAGTTTTGAAAACCGTTTTTTCTTCACACAAAAAACGTGAATCGTAATTTCGATTGCATTTCTAAAACATTTATCGGAATGAGGCAAGTAATATGGATTTGGAAAGCTACTGCAAAACTGCTCCTTCCACATGTTGAAAGTTTTCTCTAATTCCCTACGGTTAAAGAGTAATTTAGAAAATCGTAAGATTTCACAAACCGAACAGCCGAGTTCGTATGTTCGATGTCAATTCTAAACGGCTAAACCAATTGAGGCAAATGATATGGCGTTGGAAAGCTTATGAAAATGCGCTACTTTTTCATGTAGAAAGTTTTTTCTAATTTTGAACGGTTTAAAAGTGATTTAGAAAACGGTACAAGTTTCACCGAGTTCGTATTTTCGATCTATTTTTTTTAACCCTATGTCCGAATGCAACAAATGATATGGCGTTGGAAATCTTGAGGAAATGCGAAACTTTTTGGTATATATTATTTCTCCCAATTCCTTACTGTTTTATGGCAATTTTCAAAATGGCTAAAAACGTATTTTCGCTGTAATTTCCACAAAATTTATCGGAATGGGGCAAATAATTTACCGTTGAAAAGCCAAGGAAAATGCAAAACTTTTTCATGTTGATGGTTTTCTCTGATTCCTAGCCGTTTTCAAGTAATTCCGAAAACGGCGGGATCATTCGTTCTGCCTTTATCGCGAAACAGATTCTTCGAAAATGCACCGCGTGAAGAACCTAAACTTCTCGGTGCGTGTACCTGAACTTCACTCCATTTTTCACGTGATTGTTTTGCTTGTAGATCTTCATCCACTGCTCATAGCTCTCCATCCCACTCACGTGAATTGAGCGGGTGATATACCGATGGAAAGCTGCTATAAACACGCAACTTTCCCGTGTTGATCATTTTTTCATACTCGTGACGATTTTGAAAGTTTTTCATCTGAAATTCATTCAGTGTAGTAGGTGAACTTCCTGCTGTTTTCACGTTGAACTTCTGTGACGTATTCTCGTTTGTAATTTTCTCATCCATTTCGTCAGTGTTACACAAATGATATTTTTTTGTACAAACCTCTCTCACAATATATTTTTTAACTTTCTTCGACCGAAGACTTGAATTTACACAAATAATATTCCTGCCGTTTTGAGGTAAATTAGAAAATGGCGAGATCATGATTTCTGTGTTCATCGCGAACGGAAATGCACTGCGTGAAGTAGTAGAACTTCTGGGGCATGTCTGTTTGAACTTCACTTTGTTTTTGACGTGCTGTTTTTTGCACTGCATGAAGTAGTTGAACTTCTGGGGGCATGTCTATTTGAACTTCACTCTGTTTCACTTTATTGTATTTTTCTTATATGAAACACACACCATGTAGTATGTGAACTTCCGGTTGTTATCACGTTGAACTTCTCTCTGCTTTGAGAGAGTTATTTTAAAACACACAAAACAACATGTTTTTTTTGTGTATTTTGGACATCTAAATACACGGTGAACCTCTCCCACAAGAATTTTTTGAACTTTTCCTCGTCGAGCACTTCAACTTCTAGCAACCATTTTTTTTGTTTATGAGGTTGTTTTTAAAAGTGCAAAAACTGGCATTGTGTTTTTTATTTTTTGAACGGGTAAATCCTAGGTTTTAATAAACTGCGAACTTCTCTGTTATTTCATTTTGAACTTCAACTTTTTATATTTTCGAGTAAAGAATTGTATTCGATTTTCATACGGAAAAAATCGAACATTGAAATACAAGATGAACCTCCCTCGTAATAATTTTTGAACTTCCCCGGACAAAGCACTTGAACTTATTTCAACGAACCTTTTAAGCTTTTAATTTTCCATACTTTTATTCTCATTTGAAATGCACTCCTTGCAGTAGTTGAATTTTCCGCTGTTTTCACCTTGAACTTCTGTCACGTATTTTTTGTTCAACCTCTCTCACAAGAATTTTTGAATTTTCTCGGACCGAGCACTTGAACTTCCAACAACGATGAAAATCCTTTTTTATGAATTTTGAACTGCTCTATTTTTAAAATTTGAACTTCTTGTTATTTTGTTTTTGAACTTCTTGTTTTTCATCCTTTAATAATGAGCAAAATCTAAACTTTTTGTAAACATGAAATAACTTCTTTGTTTTTAATTTGAAGTTCTTGGTTTTATTTCTTTTGGTGACGGACAAAATCCTACTAGCCCATCCCATAATGGAAGATGCTTTTGCAAGCTAACATAGTTTGCAAAAACGTCTTACATTATGGGACGTAGGGAGTAGTTTTTTTAATAAACATCGAGCCGCTCTATTTTTTAGATTTGAACTTCTATAAATTTGTGTTGAGATGCTTAGTTTTTCTAGTTTGACCTTCTTGTGTTTATAATAAACATTGGACTTCTTTGTCTTTTAAATTTGAATCTCTAGGTTTTTTTGTAGAAACGGGGAAATGCAATTTTTTTATAATTTTTGAAATGAACGATTTTTTAAATTTCAACTTCTAGGTTTTTTTAGAAACGGGCAAAATCCGTTTTATGAAGAAATTGAACTACTCATAGTTTTACCTTTCGTGGGATTTTTTTAGAAATGTGAACATATGTTTTTGTTACAAACATCAAACTGTTTCTCTTTGTACACGCATAACAGTTTCTTCAAACTCTCCATTTTATTAAATTTGAACTTCGAGAGTTCAAATTTTCTAAGTGACGATTTTTTGCTTCATATATGAACATCAAACTTCTCTTTCGTTTTTTAGTTTGAACCTTTTGATTATTGGAGAAATCCGAGTTTTGTAATAAACATCTAACCTCTTCGCTTTTTAAATTTGAACATCCAGTTTTTTTGACCTTCTTCATTATTTAAATTTGAACTTTTAAGTTTTTTTAGAAATAGGGAAAACCCTTTTTATAAACTTTTTGAACTACTCTGTCTTTTAGTTTGACCTTCTTGGATTTGTAATAAACATTCAACTTCTCTGTTATTTAAATTTGAACTTCTTGTTTTTTTAGAAACAGAGGAAATCTATTACTTCTTAAATAACATCGATCCATTTTTTGGGTTAACCCTCAGGGGTTTCCCAACTTTTCAAATTTTAACATAGAACTGTTCGCTTATTTTTCTTTTCAAGTTTTGTATTTTCTTATAAGTTTTTTCTACTTTGTAGGTTTTATTTTATTTTGACCACTAGATCTTTTAAAAAAAATTATGCCTCACGTTTAATAATTGAACTTCAGGTGTTCACTTTTTTCGAACAAAATGGATGCAAAAGAAAAGTATTTTCTGGATGCATCATGCATTTGTGTACCCAACTTCGATCCATCTCGAAATCAAAAGTCTGGAGCTCTTATATATATATATATATATATATATATATATATATATATATATATATATATATATATATATATATATATATATATCATGGTCAAGAAACGTTAGTCTTTTGTAGGCATATCAACAAACATGTATAGAGCACGAAACCACATCTGATTAAACAAAGTTTTTGTGAGTATTAATTAGACTTAACATCGCGTTCATGCCACCATCACACATTGTTTTAATCCTTCAAGTATATGTGACTAAACTGCTGCTAGAGGTATGTTTCTTTTTTTCCAATGTAGTGTTGTAATATATTTACATGAACACGTGTTCAGGTAACTACCAATGATTCTATGTCTGAAAAATGTAACCATTGTTTTTTCATGTCCATCTTGCTAAAGGTGCGAATGTTGGGTGTTTTCCACCACAAGTTTGCTCTTGTCCTCTCCTATTTGTATTTTCTAACCACCGCATCATCTCTCTCTTATCGATTTTTTTCTCCATGGCTCCATGTGATGTAACAGCCGATGCCCAAAGCTAGCAAAACAGTAGCTGATCCACCAAACAAAAGGCACAATGTACAGTAGAACAAGTAGTACAGCTGCTAGATCGTGCTTCACTTGGAGCCATCTTTAACGCAGAGTTCCAGCAGCAATTTTACTCTATTAGTAGAACGCGTACAAGCCGACCTGTTGTTTTCCCTGTAACTGAACTATCATTAGTCTGACACGGAATAAACACAATGTAGAATGCAGAAGTGACTCACATACAGAGGAGCACAGGAGGTCAATGGGCTACGAGTGACAGAGAAGACATTGAGCATTGGTTGTAGAATCCCCATGCTTCCATGGGCGAGCTGGTTGTGGTCGGAGGATGGGTCCGGCGACCCCCGCACTCAGGATCCAAGGCTCGGTGTGGGGCTTGGCTAGGCACCAGCCTCAGAGCTCAGGCAGCGGCCTGATGCGTTGCAGCGGGCAGGACAAGGAAGCACATCACCATGGCCAGCCTACTGTTGTGGAACTTCCCATATTACTGTAGTAGGACTTCATCGCGGTGGGGGCACAACGGTGCAACGAGGAGAGGAGGCAGCGGGCCAGAGGTCATCGTCTCGAGCAGCTCCAGCCATGGCAACAACGGCTGCGGTTGCCAGATGCCCACAACCAAGAAACTGTCCCGCGTTCGGCTGACCACATCCGCGTCGCGTGGTGGCAGAGGCGAGATCCATCTCACAACGGCGCGCAAGATTGCAGGGGGACGAGGCGTGCGGGCTCGGTTTGGGCGGCGCGCGTGTGCCGACTGGTTGGGACGGCGTGTGGAGGTAGCTGCGACGCACTGGAGAAGGCGGCCGATGCACGCGGCGGCGGGGAGGTCGACCGGCGGCGCGCTGGGCGGAGGCGGGGAGGTCGGCCGGCAAGTCAGGAACCACGTCTCGGCGGCTAGATCCGGACTCGTGGGTTGCAGGCAGCGGCGGCGGGTGGGGGAGGGGGTCGCTGGTGGGTGGGTAGTGGGTATCGAGGTGCAGGAGGTGGGGGACAGACGACCTCAGCCGGCCCGCGCCTCCGCCCGCCTCCTCCCACCGGAGTGCCCCGGCGCCGCCGCCCCGCGGCCGGAGCCCCGCGTCGCCTCTCCGCCGACCCCGCCGCCCTCCAGCCGGCCCCTTCGGCCGCCCGCCGCCTCCAACGCCCCGGCCGCCGCCGGCCACCGGAGCGCGCCGCCGCGCCGCCCCAAGCCCCCTCCGGCGCCGCCCCTCGTCGCCGCCGCCGTGCGACACCAGATCCGGGCCGGCGCCGCCCGGATCCGCCCCCCCCCCCCCCCGAGCATCTCCGGCCTCCCTCCGATCAATCTCCGGCGAGATCCGGCGCTGCCTCAGAGTCCGTGCACGAGGTTGACTTTCCCCTCCCCGAAATTTGCCTGTCCCCAGATCTACAGTAATAATCATGCCATGTTCATCGCATCACAACTTGCTGCATACTGCTCCGTTTCGTGCATGTAATATGTCAAATTGTTCGTCTCGACGAGTACTTCATTTCATTCCATTGAATCCTTTTCATGTGAGCTCATATTGATGCCCGAAATTCTGTTGGAAGAGTGCATGTTGATGTTAATCTGCTGAAACTATTATAACATGCACTTTTGTCATTTTTGCCATGTTTGATGTGTGCATCCTATGAGGTTGATGTCTACATGTGTTTTGATCTATGATATGCCATCTTTCCAGAGGTGCAAACCATGTATTTTTGTGAGTTGTGTGCTGAGTGCGTCGAGCTTGTTAAGTATGGTACTTGCTGTTGCTATTTTCCTGACAGATTCTGTTATATTTTGTTGCTATGTAAACCTGCTGCTACTAGTCATTTCGTGCATTATTCTGGAGATGTTCACTAAGGATGTTTTGTTATATATGTCTTGCTCTATCCATTCATGCCCCTGGTTGCATTTATAGCTTGCTGTAGATTGTTCATATCTTGCTCCAAAGTTGCTAAATGATGTTGCTGTCAGCCTGTTAACATTAAGTTTAATGTTTCCATGATTGTTTGCTAGTGATCCATGCACCCTATGAACTTGCTCTTGCCATGCTTAGCTTCATAAACATGTCTTCTTACTGTTGGTTGCCTTGACATGCCATGTATTGCTCTGTGGTGAGTGGTTCAAGCTCACCAACATGCCTACTTATTGTTGTTCCTGCCATGTATGAATCTGTAATATAACTTGCCATGTTTACATGGGTGCCATCCTATCTTCGGTTCCTTTTTGGCTCATGGTCAGTAAGGGACTTTTGCTCTATGCAATTAGTAGATTCATGCCATGTCTTTGCTTGCCATGTTAAGTTCCTGTAACATGTTGTTTGATAGCTCTAAACATTACAACCTGATGTTATTTCCTGATAAGTCTGAAACTGTTATTATTTGCAATCTTTCCATGTCCTTTTGAGCATGTTCTAGTGATTTATGGAGATAGCTCAGTGTTCATGTTTTGTTATGCTTTACCTGTACTTCATGCCCATGCCTTTTGTTATTTCGTTGGGATGCTGTAGCATATTGTTTTGATGCTTGCAATATGCCTAGTTGCTGTTTTGGACAGATTGTTGCTATGACTTATATAGAGTGTATGTGTTGGACCGTTGCTCCGTTTTGGATGTGCCCTATATGAAACTTGCTTGATTTTGCATGTAGTTTTCATATTATCATGTTGCATCCTTGTTTTGGAGGTGTTTGCTTGATGTTTGTATGCATTTTGCATCAATGCCATGTTTAACTTGTTTTGCTCATATCTTCTAGGCCGTAGCTCCAAATCTAATGAACTTTATATGTAACTTGACTAGAATTTCGTGTAGATCATCTTGGTGATCTTTAACTTGCTGTTTAACAAATTGAACATAAGGTTTATTCAGATCTGGACCAATTTCGAAATATGCATATGAGGACTTACCGGAATTGTTATATGTTGTTTCCGGCCTCATTTAAACTTGCTTTGATGTGTTGTTCTTGTTTGCATCATCTCTTGCCATGAGTAGCTTCATGTAGCCTTGTCATGCATCATGATTGTTGTGCATCATGTCTTGTCTATGTGTGGTGTGTTTACTATGTTGTGTGCTTCTTCTCGATAGTTCC
Organism: Triticum timopheevii; assembly: GCA_963921465.1. NCBI lineage: Eukaryota > Viridiplantae > Streptophyta > Magnoliopsida > Poales > Poaceae > Triticum > Triticum timopheevii. The sequence continues at coordinate 62,054,113 of OY997270.1, read as the reverse complement.
CGTTTCGTTGCGATCGTGAGGATTCGTTCGTCCACGTGTGGTTCGTCTTCGTGGCTTCATCTTCTTCATGGACTCGTTCTTCTTCCTTGCGGGATTTCAGGCAAGATGACCGCTACCCTGGATCTCACTACTATCATTGCTATGCTAGTTGCTTCGTTCTATCGCTATGTTGCGTTACCTATCGTTTGCTCTTCAAGCCTCCCAAATTGCCATGAAACTCTAACCTTTGACACCATTCCTAGCAAAGCATTGCTTGGCTATGTTACCGCTTTGCTCAGCCCCTCTTATAGCATGGCTAGTTGCAGGTGAAGTGAAGATTTCTCCATGGTGGACAGGATCTTGTTGGGATGTCACAATATCTCTTATGTTATTAATGCATCTATATACTTGGTAAAGGGTGGAAGGCTCGGCCTTATGCCTGGTGTTTTGTTCCACTCTTGCCACCGTAGTTTCCGTCATACCGGTGTTATGTTCCCAGATTTTGCGTTCCTTACGCGGTCGGGTGATTTATGGGACCCCCCTGACAGTTCGCTTTGAATAAAACTCCTCCAGCAAGGCCCAATCTTGGTTTTACCATTTGCCTCACCACCACCTACTTTTCCCTTGGGAGTAATTAACCCAAGGGTCATCTTTATTATAGCCCCCCGGGCCAATGGTTGTCTAAGTGTTGGTCCAAACTAGAGCACCGTGCGGGACCATCCCTTGGCAACTCGGGTTACGTCGGTACCTGTACGCTTAGCTTATCCGGTGTTGCCCTGAGAACGAGATATGTGCAGCTCCTATCGGGATGTCGGCACATCGGGCGGTCTTGCTGGTCTTGTTTTACCATTGCCGAAATGTCTTGTAAACCGGGATTCCGAGACTGATCGGGTCTTCCTGGGAGAAGGAATATCCTTCGTTGATCGCGAGAGCTTATCATGGGCTAAGTTGGGACACCCCTGCAGGGTATAAACTTTCGAGAGCCGTGCCCGCGGTTATGTGGCAGATGAGAATTCGTTAATGTCCGGTTGTAGATAACTTGACACCAGATCCGAATTTAAAACGCATCAACCGCGTGTGTAGCCGTGATGGTCTCTTCTCGACGGAGTCCGGGAAGTGAACACGGTCTTTGGGTTATGTTTGACGTAAGTAGGAGTTCAGGATCACCTCTTGATCATTGCTAGCTTCACGACCGTTCCATTTGCTCTCTTCTCGCTCTCTTTTGCGTATGTTAACCACCATACTTGCTTAGCCGCTGCTGCAACCTCACCACTTTACCCCTTCCTTTCCCATTAAGCTTTGCTAGTCTTGATACCCATGGTAATGGGATTGCTGAGTCCTCGTGGCTCACAGATTACTACAACAACAGTTGCAGGTACAGGTTTTGCGATGATCTTGACGCGAGAGCGATGTTTGCTTGTCTGGCGCTCTTCTTCTGCTTCTTCTTCGATCAGGGGTTAGGTTCCAGGTCGGCAGCCTGGGCTAGCAGGGTGGATGTCGTTTGAGTTTCTATTTGTGTTTCATCCGTAGTCGGATGGTGCTCTGATGTAATATGTTGTTGTATTTGTGTGGCATTGTAATGTTGATGTAATGATATCCACCTTGCAAAAGCATCTCAATATGCGGGTCTATCCTTGGTGGGACCTTCGAGTTCCTTTTGGATATGGTTGCATATTGGGCGTGACAAGGTCTATCTATGTCACATCTAGATGTGAGATAATATCTCACATCTAACATGACATCACCCCTCTGTTTGTGGCCCTCAGGTTGTCAACTACGCTCGCTTCCTTCCCAGTGTGTCGTTGCCTTTTTTTTGAGCGAACAGTGTGTCGTTGCCGTTGTCATCGTTGTCTCGTGTTGTTTGTCCAGCCCAAAACCACGTTGCCACACCCAACTCTGATTTAGATGTGTTGACATAGTCCTTGTCATTGTTGCTGGGCCTTGTAATTGTTGTTAGGCCTCCAGGGTTATATTTTTGTTTGTTTTTTTCGTGTTGTTTTCTTTTTTGTTTCTTTTCCTTCGAGCCGGCCTATTGGAGTGACAAAAAAATTAAGTTGTGAAATCAGCAGATCTTTTTATTTGTTTTTTCGTGTAATTTTTCTTTTAATTTCTTTTCCTTTGGATCGGCCGACTGGAGCGACGAAGCAAAAAAAATCAATTAACAAAGTCGCTGCAACTAGGAATCAAACTTGGGACAACAAAATAATCACCTTGAGCTCCTACCACTCCAATAAATAGCTGCTATTGATTTCCACCAAGAGGGGAGTATATAAGAACATAGTAAGCCGTCGAGATTAGAAGACAATCCTGCAAATATTTTTTTTATGAATTATGAACAATTTGAAATGTCAAATATTTTTTAAAACATAAATAATTTTGAAATTTCAAACAGTCCTTTTCAAATGCGAATAAACCTTTTAGTTCTGAACATTTGTTTACAAATAAGAACAAAATTTGGTATTCCAAACAATTTATGAAAATACACGGACACTTTTTGAAAATTCCAATCATTTTTTGAAAAATACGAATACGTTGAGTTTATTTTTATTTTAAACATAAATTTTCAATTAAAAAATATTTGTTTGCACCATTTAGAAAATGTTGACATTTGAAAAATGTTCATGCATTTCAAAATAATGTTGATGTTTAAAAAATGTATTGCACAATGAAAAAAGTTTCTTAACATTCAAAGAAATGTCCGTGACAATTTTTTAAAGAAACTTCATGCATTTTAAAAAATCATGACATTTTCTAGAAGTTCGTGAAGGATTGTTCTTGCTTTTGGCGGGAAAGAATATTGGGCATGCAATTACCCCCCCCCTCTCCCAACGCCAATTATGCAACCCGACCCATCCGCGCCTAGTTGCAGTAGCATTGAAGGCGTGCAAATATAGCCGGGGGACAACACTAGTAGTTGCGAATTGAGGGTGGGATGAAACAAAATATGAGCCCAGTTGCGAGTCAAAGGTGGACTTGCAACTTGGATGAAAAACAAATGCAGATGCCTAGTTGCGAGTCAAGGTTGCGCTTGCAATTGGGAGAAATACGAGCTGAGTTACGACTCGAGGCTGGACTTAAAACTGGGACAACTACAAATTACGAGCCCAGTTGCGAGTCAAGGGTCGACTTGCGACTGGGATAAAGCAACCTACAGCCCTAGTTGCGAGTCAAAGATGGACTTGCAACTGGGATGAAATACCAAACATGTGCCCAGTTGCGAGTCAAGGGTGTGCTTGCAACTAGGATAAAACAAAACTATGGGCCTAGTTGCGAGTCGAGGTGAAACTGTAACTAGGACAACAAAAACTATTATCTCAGTTGCGACTCGAGGGTGGACTTGCAACTGAGATGAAAAACAAAACACATGACGAGTTGCAAGTCGAGGGTGGACTTGCAATTAGGACAACAACAAAATATGGGCACAGCTGCAAGTCAAGGGTGGACTTGCAACTAGGGCAACAACAAAACTATGATCCTAGTTGCAAACTTGAAATTAAGACAACTAAGAAACAACCGGCCTAGTTACAACTAGAATGAAAAAACTACTGTCCTAGTTGCGAGTCAAGAGTGGACCTACAAATGAAAAACAAAACATGCCTAGTTGCAAGTCGAGGGTGGCCTTGCAACTGGGAGAACTATGCGCCTAGTTGCGAGTGAAAGATGGACTTGCAACTGGGACAACTACGAAGCTACAAGCCCAATTGCAAGTCAATGATCGACTTGCAACTGGGATGAAAGACAAAACACATGCCTAGTTACGAGTCAAACTAGGCTTGTAGGATGGACTTGAATGTCGGGGGTGGACTTGCATTAGGGACAAAAATGGTCGAGCCCCCAGTTACGTGCCAAGGGTGGATTTGCAACTGGGACAATAAAATGGGCCACACCAAGTTGCATATGAATGATGCACTCGCAAAAGTAGGAAAAGAAAAGAGGCAGGCCTAGTTGCATGTTGGGGATGGACTTGCAACTAAGACAAAAATGGGACAAGGCCCAGTTACATGTCGGGGGTGGACTTGCAACTGGGATAAAAAGTGGTCGGGCCCTAGTTGCGTGTTGAGGGTGGACTTGCAACTAGAACAAGTAATGTGTCACGCCAAGTTGCGCATGATAGTGGACTCGCAAGTAAGACAACAAAAGAGGCAGGCCCAGTTGCATGTTGAGGATGGACTTGCAACTCAGACCAAAAACCGAGGACCACCCATTTGCATGTTGAGAGTAGAATTGCAACTAGGACGAAAAATGTGTCATGCCCAGTTGCATGTCGGGTATGCAGTTGCGACTGAGACAAAAGGGTCGGGGCCACAATTGCATTTTGACCAATCGACTTAAAATTGTGATAAAAAATGGGGTATGGCTCGATTGCATGTCGGGGGTGGAATTGCAACTGAGACAAAAGCGGCCAGGCCCCAGTTGCACGTCGAGGGTGGACTTGCAACTGAGGCAAATTTTGGGTCAACCCACCCCCACCCACCCAGTTACATGTTGAGCGTGGACTTGCAACTTGGAAAAAAATGGGTCAGGCCCAAATACGTATGAACGATGGAATCGCGAGTAGGACAAGAAAAGGTGGCTGACCCAGTCATGAATCGATGATGGATTTTCATACGTGATTAAAAAAAGGAGTCGAATCTAGTTGCGAGTCCATGGTAAACTTGCAAAAACAACAGATCAAGCCCAAAAAATGCGAGTTGACACTGGACTTGTAAGTGGAACAAAAACAACAAATCGATCCTAATTACAAATCAAAGGATGGGTTGTAACTGAGGCGAGGAAAAAGGTCGAACCCATTTGCGAACGAACGAGTATGAGCAAATCCCCTAGTCGACTCGCCCGTCCTCCTCGTGTCGGCTATATTGAAAAACCAAAAGGAAATGGAGCGAAAAAACAAGTAGGTAACAATAGAATGGATGTGATATAGAAATAGCGACTGGCGAAAACCTGTCGCTTGCAATTCTACAAGACATACCAGTAACAAACAACAAAAAAGGGCCGTGAGAATGGTCCAAGAAAAAGCAAAACATGCTGAGCAAAAAATGGGCCTAAAAAAGAGCACGCCTGACACAAACGACCTGATAAAATGGACATCGGGAAGACTCGACCTAGAAACAACGCAGCGAAACGGGCTGCCAACACGCCATGATAAATGTGTCGACAATAGTGAAGCCAAACTGGCCAACAAAAAGATGTGCGACAAAACAAATAGTCACCAGAGAGGCGAAGGATCGAGCGCTTGAATAAAAATTACAGACACTAAACTGAATGGTGGCAAACTTAGATGAGACATCATTTTGTATGAAAATATATATATGAATTTAGAAGGTGTTTTTATAAAAATATTCACAAACTTGAAAAAAATAAAAAACAAGACAAAATGAAAAATAAATAAATAAATAAAGTTCAAACGGACACAAAAGGAAAAATGAAAAAAATAGAACTAATAGCAAAAAGAAAGGAAACTAAAAAGAAAAAAAGTTGGTAACGAAGGAAAGAGAATAGAAGATGAAATAGAGTGACAATAGAGTTAGAGGAAATCGATCAGCGCTCTTGGTTTACACGGGTTGGACGGTAGACTTACAAATCCCGCAAGCCAACAAAAAACGAATAGAAAACAGAAAACAAGCCGAGCCCATCCTCACAACGGCTACATAACAAGTTGACAGACAAAAGAAACGAGAACATTCCAAAACAATGACCGCAATGAAGCACACTACAGAATGATGTGAATCATAGTTGCACAAGATTTACATCATCAATAGATCAAACGGCCAACAACTTAGATGTGAGGTAAGTATTTCACATCTAACACAAAGTTTTATTTTGTTTTTATTTATTTGATGAAAACAAAGACTGATGCAAGTCCACATGAGATGAAGAGAGTGAAGAATGCAAAAGATGGCAAGTATGTACGTTGTGTATTCCCATCTATTCCCTACAAGTCTCGTAGCAGCCCATTAAATAAAAGCAGGCCCAAGCCCAAACGCAAGGACAACAGGCCACGCAATACACAACGGAAGGAACAAAAGCTAGGTACGCGGTACGCGGGACGACGAAGGAACGATGCCGCAACGCGACCAGCGATACGAATCAGAGCGCACGAAAAAACAAACAACAAAAAAGATCCAACGGTGATGAACTTAGATGTGAGATAGCTATTTCACATCTAGATGTGAAATAGTAAACCCGCCTTTTTTTTGGTTCGGCCGAGTTTGGGAGGAGCTCCGCGCCTCCTATATATAGGCGCTGTGATCCAAATAACTATTCTAATCCCAGGATTAGAATAGTGTTGTCCAATATATATATATATATATATATATATATATATATATATATATATATATATATATATATATATATATATATATATATAATGGTCGCACAAGGAGACACAATAATACTTTCAGGCAAAAAGTATAAATATAGTCTTATAACCAAAATAACATTGTTTTTGCAATGATCTGATTTGTCACTCGAACAAGACATCCTTCGAGCACTGAGCCTCTATTAGGCGGGCACCTTCTGTTACCTGCGCCAAATAGTGCTCGGCCGGATATTGGCCTCCCTCTGGATTCTGGGTCGCCACAATGGTGGCCTTCATATCTGTCCAAAATGCTTTAACGCGGGTAAGGGCCATCCGTGCACCTTCTATGCACGCCGACCTTCTTATGGCATCAATCTGAGGCACGGCCCCAAGGAACTATTGCACCAAGCCAAAATAACTTTCCGGCTTAGGCCCCTTTGGCCAAAGATGGTCTATCACAGACCGCATTGCAAGTCCGGACAACCTGTGAAGTTCCGCCACAGCAGCCATCTTCTCACTTAATGGCAGCGGGCGCGCGGGAGCATGAAACTGCGACCAGAAAAGCTTCTCCACTTCTTTATCACCTTGATCCTCGAAAAACTTGGCTGCATCAGCTGTACTCTTCGCCAAGTCTGCATACGCATCTGCAGGATTCCAGCGTCCATCCAGGGGAGCATACTTCAGATCCAAAAACTTTGTCCGCAGTAAGTAGGAGCCCCCAGCCGCGATTTTACCAGCCTGTTGAAGCTCCTCCCGCACACCCCTGACCTCGGTCCGCATCTCCTTGGTGGCATTAAGTGCCTTGTTCAGGTCGGCCGAACTAGCCTTACGCTCCTTTTCGAGGAGTTCATACCGGTCGGCGACATTTTTTAACTCCACAGCCATTTCGGCTATTTTTTCCTTGCTTCGGCAACGAGCAGCCTGTTTGGCTCTCAACTCTTCGGCCGCTTTTAGGGCAGCCGCATTGCTAACCCGAGCTTGCTCCTTGGCCTGGGCAAGTTCCGCCCTCAGGGCCTCCACGGCAGCAGCACCATCTGTAGTCCAAACATATTATATTAATATCATGCCACCTTCATATTTTCCTATACAAAGGAAGGCAGAGCACATACCTTGTGATTTGTCCAGCCGCTCGTTCACCAGCGTGATATCGGCATCAATTGATCCAATCAGCCTCGTTAGTTCGGCAACTTCAACGGACTGGTCGGCGGCCGGACCCACAGGTACCTGCACGTATTTACAGCACAATCATTGACTTATGATCCCCCGTTTGCCGCCTAGGGCGGGCAACCAGAGTCTCAGGGGCTATTATCTATATGGAGCACACCTAGTGCGTGCCTCACAGCCAAAAATAGTGTATTTTTCACTACATACCTCAAAGCCTCTGAGCAGGCTTGTAAATGCTTCATTCAAACCGCTTGTAGCGGATGAAATCTCCTTGAGCACCGCGCTCATTAATGAGCGGTGCTCCTCCGAGAGCGCAACTCGCTCTAGTAGGCCTGTCAGTACGTCCGGACGGACATTGAACTGTGCTGGACCCTTCCCATCACCCCCCGTGGGAGCCAAACGCTCTGGGCTCAGGGCAGCTGACGCATTGGCTTCTGGCTTCGGCAGATCCGGACTCCTCCGTGACGACACCTCGGTGTCGCCCGCTTCATGAGGCGAAGAGGTGGGTGGGGTCTCACTCTCCATCATCTCCGGAGGAAGATCCCCCGAAGACGAACTCTGTTGAGAAGAGCTGCTAGCCGGACTGCAAAAGACGAATCATGGTTATTGATCTAGGAGAAACACAGTACCTTCAAACTAATGATTGACTTACAGCTCGGTGGAGGGCTGGCCCGTTGGTGGGCATGACGCGGTGAGGGTGCCCGTCGGAGCAGGGCCCCTAGGGATACCTTTTTCCCCGGTTTGGGCATCTCCGTCTCTGAGTCTTCGGAGGCAGCCCTCTTCTTCCCGCGCGGGGAGGAAGCCTTAGCCTCCCCTTCCTGACTATCCTCCTTAGGGGAGGTAACAATTCCCTCGGCTCGGATGCGTAGCGTGTGAAGTTCGGTTTCTTCGTTCTTGCCCTTGTCTTTCCGTGAGGGAATTCTGCTGAGTACCCGGTCAAGCATCTTGGCCATGGTGGGAACAGGCGAGCCTTCGGGAAGTGGCGCCGGAGACCTGATTCTCTCCGCCTTGCTGAGCCATTCCTGGCCACGAATGATTTTCAGAATAAACAATTATGAAAAATACAAAACAAGGTGTCCGGTATCAAGCTTACTTACTTGGTTATCTAGGATATTGCAGCTTAGGCCCACATCCTCGGTGGTGTCCGGACACTCTACTTTCGGTCTGAAGAATAATTTGCACATCCCTTCGAGCTTCAAGCTGAAGAAGTGCTTAACAGTCCGCGGACCCTCTGGATTGAACTCCTACATCCGGAGAGGCCGACGTTGGCACGGCAACATCCGTCGGATTAACATCACTTGCATTATGCTAACAAGGTTAATGTCCCTCTCAAGAAGCTCTCGGATATGGCTCTGCAGTACTGGTACATCACCAGCGGGCCCCCAATTCCGTCCTACGTCGGTCCAAGACGCTAGTTGTGACGGAGGGCCCGAGCGGAACTCGGGGGCAGCCACCCACTTTGTGCCTCTAGGAGCCGTGACATAAAACCACCTCCGTTGCCATACATTGGATACTTCTGGGAAAGAACCCTCTGGCCATGGGGAATCGGCATTCCTGCTTATTACGACACCTCTGCACTCCGCATGTCTCCCCTCGATCATCTTCGGCTTCATATTGAAGGTCTTGAGCCATAAGCCGAAGTGTGGGGTGACATGGAGGAAGGCCTCGCACACTATAATGAACGACGAGATATGGAGGATGGCATCCGGAGCTAGATCATGAAAATCCAACCCATAATAGAACATGAGCCCCCTCACAAAAGGATCGAGGGTGAGGCCCAAGCCACGGAGGAAGTGAGGAACAAATACGACGCACTCATTGGGCTCCGATGTAGGGATGACCTGCCCTGGAGTAGGGAGCCTGTGCTGGATGTCGGCGGTCAGATATCCGACCTCCCTAAGCTTCGCAATGTCCTCCTTTTGAATCTAGGAGGCTACCCACCGGCCTTGAGGGCTGGATCCGGTCATATTGGAGGATCTGGGGTGTTGGAGCTTAGGTCTCGGGTGTTAGAACTCGAGGTGCGAGAAGGCGCGAGGGAGGTGGAAAAGAGGCATAGGCCTCGGCCCCTTTTATAAAGGGGGTGAATATCAAGAGTCCTTAGGGTGACCGCTTGAGGTTTACCTGACGGGACACGGAGTCATACCAACGCTCGTCATGGGGCTACGCACGCCCGTATTAATGGAAGATCCTGTAATAAAAGGAACACGATCTCTACCTCGACAGGACGTGCCAATAAAACTGCCTCGCAGCGCGAGTCGAGGTGGGGCAAGAAGCACCGGTTCGTGTTGAACTGGGCCACTATGCGAAGGCATGATGTACGAAGATTGCCAGTGGATCAGATTTATGCTATGTTTCCTACAATGGTGTGTAAGAAACCCCTCGTGGATCCGGACACGATCTAAGTGTTCGATAATTACTTCGGAGTATTCGGAGATGGAACCCGCCCTGCAATGCCGAAGACAAGACTGCGTGCCGGACTCATCATCATTAAAGCCTGGTTCAGGGGCTACTGAGGGAGTCCTAGATTAGGGGGTATCCGGACAGCCGGACTGTGTACAACGTCCGGACTATTGAAGCGTGAAGATACAAGACTCAAGACTTCGTCCCGTGTCCGGATGGGATTCTCCTTAGCGTGGAAAGCAAGCTTGGCGATCCGGATGTTATATTTCCTTCCTTGTAATCGACTCCATGTAAACCCGAGCCCTCTCCGATGTGTATATATACTGGAGAGGTTGGTCCTTAGAAGGCCGATCACAATTACAATCATACCATCATAGGCTAGCTTCTAGGGTTTAGCCTCTACGATCTCGTGGTAGATCTACTCTTGTATTACCCATATCTTCAATATTAATCAAGCAGGAAGTAGGGTTTTACCTCCATCGAGAGGGCCTGAACCTAGGTAAACATTGTGTCCCTTGCTTCCTGTTACCATCAGCCTAGACGCACAGATAGGGACCCCCTACACGAGATCCGCCGGTTTTGACACTGACAACTGGTACGTACCCTCAGCCCGAGGGTGAACTACTCCCTCCTCGTCATGGAGAGCGCCGGGATGATGAAGATGGCCACCGGTGATGATGTCCCCCTCCGGCAGGGTGCCGGAACAGGGTCTCGATTGGTTTTTGGTGGCTACAGAGGCTTGCGGCGGTGGAACTCCTGATCTAGGTTATGTTCTGGAGGTTTGGGGATATATAAGAGGTGTTGGCATTGAGAACAAGTCAGGGGAGTCCACGAGGGGCCCACAAGGTCGGAGGACGCGCCCTCCACCCTCGTGGAGGCCTCGTGTCTCTTCTCGCCCAACTCTTTTGCTTCAGGGGCTTCTTCTGGTCCAAAAACAGTCGTTGTGAAGTTTTAGGTCAATTGGACTCCGTTTGATATTCCTTTTCTGCAAAACTCAAAAACAAGGAAGAATAGAAACTGGCACTGGGCTCTAGGTTAATAGGTTAGTCCCAAAAATCATATAAAATAGCATATAAATTCATATAAAACATCCAAGATAGATAATATAATAGCATGGAACAATCAAAAATTATAGAGACGTTGGAGACGTACCACATGGCCCTGCTACTCTATGCACATGTATGTGTGTAAATGTGGCTTCATCACCTTTCTTAATGTTATGCTGAGAACTCCACTAGCCAATGAATGATCCACCAAGAGCAACAGCTCGGATTTCGGCTATAAGTTTGTTACCGTACATAGTGGCAACACTACAAACACATATTATTAGGCTTTCTCTTGAATGGGTGTGTGTGTGTGGTAAATAAAGGGTACTGATCCAAAGAGCTCGAAAGAGACAACTATCAAATGTCCATAGTTCCCAAACATTAAGCCACAGCGAAACTCTATGCATGATCACTTATTTGGCATAATCCCTTCACGTGACAACCAAAGTTTCAGCAAACAATGATGGGCATGAAGTGCTTAAGAGCCTTGGGGATGAGATAACTGCGGGCATGTTTATAAGCACTAAAGCATCATGTTTTTCTATATGTCTTTTACTCCCTAACTTGTGTTTTTATGGCTCTATCAAAGAAAACACTTATGTGCATTCCCAGCTAGCAAGTGTTATCTAGGCTAGGCTAAATAGAATGTAGTGTTGCAGAGTTGTTTTATCTAGTAGATCAAGAAATTTGTGTTGATTATCTTTGGTTCACTAATACTTGCACAATAACCATGCCACCGCTACAGCTACACTAATTTTTCAAGTCAAGAAGCGGAGGGCTATCTAGGCGTATGGATCATAAGTGAAGCCAAACATTCTCGTTATTTCGGTTTAAACAACTGAGTTCCTTATGATTCGTATTTCTCTCTATGTTGCTCGAGGATGATCAAGTCTAAGCTTGGGGGAGTTGATTAGGGATATTTTTACACTCATTCACCCTTGTTTAAACCGAGATATTCCATTTAAAAAGAGATATTCCCTTCGATATTGCTACTAATGACTAATGAATGCAAAGGATTCCACCAATCCTATCTTTGGTGTGTTTTCACAGGAAATTGGCTGAAAAGGGAAGAAATCACGTGGGAATATGTAAAAGAACGAAAATGAGGAGAAAAGGAATCAAGAGGAGGCGTGCCAGAAGAAACAACACAAAAGACGACGTTCCATATGATCGCGAGTGCTTGTATGAGTGGTTGTATGGCGTAGATTTCGAGAAAGATCATCCACCTGAACAACTTTTATAAAGGGGACCCATCAAAATGTCAACAGGAGAGCGTCGAACGAAGCCAGAATAGAACCATCTTCATGCACAAACTCTAGCCGCTGACATTTCCATCTCCATAGCCACCATCACCACCACAGTTCTTCTTCCTCTAGTTCATACTTGTAATTGTGCATCGCATAAGGCATCCATTCTAAGACATTTTTGCAATCATTAATCTCCAAAATGTGTTCTTCAATGATTTCTTCTTGCGGTCTGATCTCCATGTGTGAGTAGTTCGGTAAGGAATGGGTTGAGGCGTAGGCCTTGCAACCCTCCATATTGGTTGTGGGAATCAATGGAAGGGCTTTCAATTAACATCCCATATGTGTGAAATAAAATTGTTTCGTAGATGTCTCTTTTCTTGTACGTGATCTTTATCCTTGTAGGTACCCAGGATCATGGAGATCGAGCACCGGTGAGGGTAGGAGCAAGGAGAACATGAAGTGTTATACAGAACACCGGCGACAGTAAGGTTCCGTACGGTAACACGGATCTAATCCTTGGAGATTCATGAGTTGTAGTTATTAAACGCCCAAAGCTCTTGTATGATTTCATTATCTTAATTATCGAGGCAACCTCGCGCGACAGATAGGGCTTTAGTAGGATAACTGATTATTGGTGCAGGACTCGTGTCGGTCAAAGTGTTATTTGGACATATCCCCCACTTCGGTTCATAAGAAGCACATCTCGATGGGTGACTTCTGAGGGAGTCCTGGATTAAGAGGTCCTCGGGCGTTCGGGCTATGTGACGTGGGCCGGACTAATGGGCCATGAAGATACAAGATAGAAGACATCTTCCTGTGTCCGAATGGGACTCTCCTTGGCGTGGAAGGCAAGCTTGGCGTTTGGATATGAAGATTCCTTCCTCTGTAAACCGACTCTATACAACCCTAGGTCCCTCCGGTGTGTATATAAACCGGAGGGTTTAGTCCGTATAGATAAGGATAATCATACAGGCTAGACATCTAGGTTATAGCCATTATGATCTCGAGGTAGATCAACTCTTGTAACCCCATGTTCATCCAAGACAATCAAGAAGGAAGTAGGGTATTACCTCCATCAAGAGGGCCCGAACCTGGGTAAACATCGTGTCCCTGTCTCCTATTACCTTCGATCCTCAGACGCACAGTTCGGGACCCCCTATCCGAGATCTGCCGGTTTTGACACTGACATTGGTGCTTTCATTGAGAGTTCCACTTTGTCGTTGTTGGAAGGTTCAATGGCTCCATCAGTCATCTACAAGAATGCTGCCCTTAGGGAGATCTTTCTCCCTAGCCAGATCTTTGTGTTAGGCGGCTTCGCACTGCAGGCCAACTCGATTGACCATCTAGAGCAGATCGACAGGTATGCCCTAGGTCACCAGATTAGTTTTGGAAATCTGGATTATGTCGCTGATATCCGAGGAGACTTGATCTTCCAAGGGTTCGCGACTCCAACCTCCGCTCTGGCCATAGATCCGGAGCGCGTCACCAGGTCCGAAGATGGGATTCCCGAGCCTGCCGGACTCTCTATGGCTATTGAGCCTAGTATATATGGGAGGGCCGGGGGAAGTAGTGTCACCGGCAATCTTCATGAAGCCGGACTCTTCTCCGAACATTGGCTCCGAACCCTCGGAGTAAACATCGTGTGAGCTCGGCCAAGGGGTTTCCTTCCCGCCAGACTCCATGGACTTTCCTCCCCCTAGACAAATCTCGCCTTTAAGCGAGGCTCTGGACTTAATGCGATCCCTCGTCATTACATAGGGGCAACGTCTGAACTATGCCCAGTCCAGACCAGGGGCTGAGAGCGGGGAATTTTACGTCCCACCCACCACACACTTCATAGCCACTGTCGAGGACTTAACCGACATGCTCGATTACGGCTCTGAAGACATCGACGGTATGGACGACGATGCCGGAGAAGAGCAGGCCCAAAACCCGCCGTTTACCGGATGCTGGACGGCCACCTCTTCGTATGACGTATACATGGTGGATACACCCAAAGAGGGAAACGGCGATAATGAGAAAAATCCAGTTGAGGATAAACCTCCTGAGATACAACCAAAGTGCCAACGTCAGCAGCGGTAATCACACCGTGGAAAAGACAGCAATACCGGCACCGGAGACAACAATACTTCGGACGACGCCGAAGACCAAGAAGACCCCATCGAGCCAACCTCCGAATAGGACGACCGGGAAGATGGGCAAATTAGCCCCGATGAACAGGCTGTAAATGAAGACTCGGAGGACAGTAATTATCTTCCACTCTCTGAGGATGAGGTCAGCCTCGGTGACGAAGACTTCATCGTGCCTGAGGAACCCCTCGAGAAGGAGCGCTTTAAGTGTTGGCTAATAGCCACTGCAAGGAGCCTGAGAAAGAAGCAGTAGCAGCTTCAAGCTGATCAAGATCTGCTCAACGACAGGTGGACTAATGTCCTGGTAGCCGAGGAATACGGCCTCAGGCTCTCAACCAAGAGTTACCCGAAGCGTAAGCTGCTACCTCAATTCGATGACGAGGCGCTGGAGCCTGTGCCATCAACGTGCAACGCGGCCGACCGACCACCACGCGGCCGTGACAAAATGGCAACTCGAGCCGAACACCAGCCCGTACTACCTCGCCGTAAAAGTAGAGACACAACAGCTAGGGGATATATGTATGACCTATGGTAGGACTTGGAAAATAGAGCAGGTCAGACCAGATCGATCTACGGATCGAGGGGACGTGCCCCAACGCGTGAGGACGGCTATCTAGCCGGGCGCGACAAGCATAACAACGTCCGGGCCGAAAACCGTAGACGGACTCCATCCGAGTTGCGTCGCGACTTGGCCCGATATAGAGGCGCCGCACACCCCCTCTGCTTCACTGATGAAGTAATGGAGCATGAATTCCCAGAATGGTTTAAACCCGTGAATATCGAATCATATGATGGAACAACAGATCCCGCAGTATGGATCGAGGACTTTCTTCTCCATATTCATATGGCCCGCAGTGATGATCTTCATGCCATCAAATACCACCCACTAAATCTCAAGGGACCTCCTCGGCACTAGTTAAATAGCCTGCCAAAAAACTCCATTGGCAGCTGGGAGGACTTGGAAGACGCCTTCCGCGACAACTTCCAGGGTACATACGACCGACCACCGGATGCCGATGAATAAGTCACATAGTTCAATGATGTCTACTACACAACCTTCTTCTTGTAGACGTTGTTGGGCCTCCAAGTGCAGAGGTTTGTAGGACAATAGCAAATTTCCCTCAAGTGGATGACCTAAGGTTTATCAATCCGTGCGAGGCGTAGGTTGAAGATGGTCTCTCTCAAACAGCCCTGCAACCAAATAACAAAGAGTCTCTTGTGTCCCCAACACACCCAATACAATGGTAAATTGTATAGGTGCACTAGTTTGGTGAAGAGATGGTGATACAAGTGCAATATGGATGGTAGATATAGGTTTTTGTAATCTGAAAATATAAAAACAGCAAGGTAACTATTGATAAAAGCGAGCACAAATGATATTGCAATGCGTTGAAACAAGGCCTAGGTTTCATACTTTCACTAGTGCAAGTTCTCTCAACAATAATAACATAATTGGATCATATAACTATCCCTCACCATGCAACAAAGATTCACTC
Organism: Triticum timopheevii; assembly: GCA_963921465.1. Lineage (NCBI taxonomy): Eukaryota > Viridiplantae > Streptophyta > Magnoliopsida > Poales > Poaceae > Triticum > Triticum timopheevii. Next base: position 62,038,351 of record OY997270.1, on the reverse strand, counting down.
CAAAGTCACTAATAGCGGAGAACAAACGAAGAGATTATTGTAGGGTACGAAACCACCTCAAAGTTATCCTTTCTCATCGATCTATTCAAGAGTCCGTAGTAAAATAACATGAAGCTATTCTTTCCGTTCGATCTATCATAGATTTCGTACTAGAATAACACCTTAAGATACAAATCAACCAAAACCCTAATGTCACCTAGATACTCCAATGTCACCTCAAGTATCTGTGGGTATGATTATACGATATGCATCACACAATCTCGGATTCATCTATTCAACCAACACAAAGAACTTCAAAGAGTGCCCCAAAGTTTCTACCAGAGAGTCAAGACGAAAACATGTGCCAACACCTATGCATAAGTTCACAAGGTCACTGAACCCGCAAGTTGATCACCAAAACATACATCAAGTAGATCACGTGAATATCCCATTGTCACCACAGATAAGCACATGCAAGACATACATCAAGTGTTGTTAAATCCTTAAAGACTCAATCCGATAAGATAACTTCAAAGGGAAAACTCAATCCATTACAAGAGAGTAGAGGGGGAGAAACATCATAAGATCCAACTATAATAGCAAAGCTCGCGATACATCAAGATCGTGCCGAATCAAGAACACGAGAGAGAGAGAGAGAGAGAGAGAGAGAGAGAGAGAGAGAGAGAGAGATCAAACACATAGCTACTAGTACATAACCTCAACCCCGAGGGTGAACTACTCCCTCCTCGTCATGGAGAGCGCCGGGATGATGAAGATGGCCAGCGGTGAGGGATCCCCCCCTCCAGAAGGGTGCCGGAACAGGGTCCTGATTGGTTTTTGGTGGCTACAGAGGCTTGCGGCGGCGGAACTCCCGATCTAGGTTATGTTCTGGAAGTTTGGGGATATATAAGAGGTGTTGGCGTCGGGAACAAGTCAGGGAGATCTCCGAGGCGGCCACGGGGTAGGGGGCACGCCTAGGGGGGGTAGGGTGCACCCCCACCCTCGTGGGTGCCTCAAGACTCCGCTGGCCCATCTCTGATACTCTGTGGGCTTCGTCTGGTCCAAAAATAATCTCCGTGAAATTTCAGGTCAATTGGACTCCGTTTGGTTTTCCTTTTCTGCGATACTCAAAAACAAGGAAAAAACAGAAACTGGCACTGGGCTCTAGGTTAATAGGTTAGTCCCAAAAATCATATAAAATAGCATGTAAATGCATATAAAACATCCTAGATGGATAATATAATAGCATGGAACAATCAAAAATTATAGATACGTTGGAGACGTATCAACATCCCCAAGCTTAATTCCTGCTCGTCCTCGAGTAGGCAAATGATAAAGACAGAATTTTTGATGTGGAATGCTACCTAACATAATTATCAATGTAATTTTCTTTATTGTGGCATGAATGTTCAGATTCAAAGATTCAAGACAAAAGTTTAATATTGACATAAAAATAATGATACTTCAAGCATACTAATAAAGCAATCATGTCTTCCCAAAATAACATGGCCAAAGAAAGTTATCCCTACAAAATCATATAGTCTGGCCATGCTCTATCTTCATCACACAAAATATTTAAATCATGCACAACCCTGATGACAAGCCAAGCAATTGTTTCATACTTTTAATGTTCTCAAACTTCTTAAATCTTCACGGAATACATGAGCATGAGCCATGGACATAGCACTATAGGTGGAATAAAATGGTGGTTGTGGAGAAGACAAAAAGGAGAAGATAGTCTCACATCAACTAGGCGTATCAACGGGCTATGGAGATGCCCATCAATAGATATCAATGTGAGTGAGTAGGGATTGCCATGCAACGTCTGCACTAGAGCTATAAGTGTATGAAAGCTCAACAAAAGAAACTAAGTGGGTGTGCATCCAACTCGCTTGCTCACGAAGACCTAGGGAATTTTGAGGAAGCCCGTCATTGGAATATACAAGCCAAGTTGAGGGAGTCCTGGACTAGGGGGTGTCCGGACAGCTGGACTATCATCGTCAGTCGGACTCCAAGACTATGAAGATACAAGATTGAAGACTTCGTCCCGTGTCCGGATGGGACTTTCCTTGGCGTGGAAGGCAAGCTTGGCGATACGGATATGTAGATCTCCTACCATTGTAACCGACTCTGTGTAACCCTAGCCCTCTCCGGTGTCTATATAAACCGGAGGGTTTTAGTCCGTAGGACACACAACCATTACAACAATCATACCATAGGCTAGCTTCTAGGGTTTAGCCTCCTTGATCTCGTGGTAGATCCACTCTTGTACTACCCATATCATCAATATCAATCAAGCAGGAGTAGGGTTTTACCTCCATCGAGAGGGCCCGAACCTGGGTAAAAACATCGTGTCCCCTGTCTCCTGTTACCATCCGCCTAGATGCATAGTTCGGGACCCCCTACCCGAGATCCTCCAGTTTTGACACCGACATTGGTGCTTTCATTGAGAGTTCCTCTGTGTCGTCACTGATAGGCTTGATGGCTTCTTCAATCAACAACAACACCGTCCAGGGTGAGACCTTTCTCCCCGGACAGATCTTCGTGTTCGGCGGCTTTGCACTGCGGGCCAATTCACTTGGACATCTGGAGCAGATCGAAAGCTACGCCCCTGGCCATCAGGTCAGATTTGGATGCCTAAACTTCACGGCCGACATCCACGGGGACTTGATCTTCGATGGATCCGAGCCACAGCCGAGCATGCCGCACTGTCATGATGGGCATGATTTAGCTCTGCCGCCGGACAGTACCTTGGAGGCCGCACACGAATCCGCTCCGACCCTTAGTTCGGAGCCAACCGCAGATCGAGGACAGGTGGCTGGACACCACCTCGGGAGCTGCAACTTCCACGGCGATGGAGCCAAATACTGACCTTGTCCCTTATAAAGCTCGTGACTCCGAGGCGCCGGACTCCTCGCCGGACTCCGAACCTCCTGCGCCCCTGCCAATCGAATCCGATTGGGCGCCGATCATGGAGTTCATCACCGCCGGACATCTTTCAGCACTCACCCTTTGGCGACATCCTAAATTTGCTAAAACATCTCTCATTATCAGGAGAACCCTGGCGGGACTGCGGTCAGGACGGTTGGGATGCGGATGACAAAGAAATTCGAGGCCCACCCACCAGCCACTTTGTAGCCACTGTCGATGATCTAACCGACATGCTAGACTATGACTCCGAAGACATCGACGGTATGGACGACGATGCCGGAGACGATCAAGAACCAGCGCCTACAGGGCACTGGAAGACCACCTCGTCATACAACATATACATGGTGGACACCCCAAAGGATGGGGACGGCGAAGAAGCAGCGGAGGCGGATTCTTCTAAGAAACAACCCAAGCGCCGACGTCAGCGGCGCCGCTCTAAATCCCGCCACTACAAGAATGGAGAGTCCGGCACCGGAGATAATAACACCACAGAGAGTGCCGAAGACAACCCCCTCCAGCAAGATTCGGCACAGGAGGACGGAGTAGCCAGCCCTCAGGAGAGAGCGGTAGACGAGGAGGACGAAAATTACATGCCTCCCTCCGAAGACGAGGCAAGCCTCAATGACGATGAATTCGTCGTGCCCGAGGATCCCGTCGAACAAGAGCGTTTTAAACGCAGGCTAATGGCCACGGCGAACAGCCTAAAGAAAAAGCAGCAACAGCTTCAAGCTGATCAAGACCTGCTGGCCGACAGATGGACCGAGGTCCTTGCGGACGAAGAGTATGAACTCGAACGCCCCTCCAAAAACTACCCAAAACACAAGTTGCTCCCCTGACTAGAGGAGGAAGCGTACAAACCTTCATCACCAGCGCACAATACGGCAGACCGACCACCCCGTGGTCGCGACAAAGAGGCATCTAGGCCCTCCATCAGAGCCGTACCCCGGCACCGCTCGAAAAGTACGAAGCTACGGGGGAATGCGCCGGACTTGCGGGATATATTGGAGGACAAGGCAAGACAATCAAGATCTATCTATGGATCACGTGGGCGCCCCACGACCCACGATGACTACCGTCGCGCTGGATACAGCAACTCTGGCCGGGCCGAACACAGCAGACAATGCTCACTTGAGCTACGTCGTGATATTGCTCAATATAGAGGCGCCGCACACCCACTATGCTTCACAGACGAAGTAATGGATCATCAAATCCCTGAAGGGTTTAAACCCGTGAACATTGAATCTTACGATGGCACAACAGACCCCGCGGTTTGGATCGAAGATTATCTCCTTCACATCCATATGGCCCGCGGCGACGATCTCCACGCCATCAAGTATCTCCCACTCAAGCTTAAAGGACCAGCTTGGCATTGGCTTAACAGCCTGCCCACAGAGTCAATTGGGTGTTGGGAGGACCTGGAAGCCGCATTCCTCGACAACTTCCAGGGCACATATGTGCGACCACGAGACGCCGATGACCTAAGCCACATAATTTAGCAGCCAGACGAATCGGCTAGACAGTTCTGGACACGGTTCTTAACAAAGAAAAATCAAATCGTTGACTATCCGGATGCAGAGGCCCTCGCAGTCTTCAAACATAACATCCGCGATGAGTGGCTGGCCCGGCACCTAGGACAGGAAAAGTCGAAATCCATGGCAGCCCTCACTTCACTCATGACCCGCTTCTGTGCGGGAGAGGACAGCTGGCTAGCTCGCAGCAACAACCTCAGCAAAAATGTTGGCAGTCCGGATACTAAGGACCACAATGGCAGGTCGCGTCGAAACAAAAACAAATGCCGCGTTAACAGCGATAACAATGAGGATACGGCAATCAACGCCGGATTCAGAGGCTCTAAACCCGGTCAGCGGAAGAAGCCATTCAAAAGAACCACTCCGGATCCGTCCAATTTGGACCGAATACTCGACCGCTCTTGCCAGATACATGGCACCCCCGAAAAGCCAGTGAACTACACTGAGGGAGTCCTGGACTAGGGGGTGTCCGGACAGCCGGACTATCAACGTCCGCCGGACTCCAGGACTATGAAGATACAAGATTGAAGACTTCGCCCCGTGTCCGGATGGGACTTTCCATGGCGTGGAAGGCAAGCTTGGCAATACGGATATGTAGATCTCCTACCATTGTAACCGACTCTGTGTAACCCTAGCCCTCTCCGGTGTCTATATAAACCGGAGGGATTTAGTCCGTAGGACAACATACATTACAACAATCATACCATAGGCTAGCTTCTAGGGTTTAGCCTCCTTGATCTCGTGGTAGATCCACTCTTGTAATACACATCTTCAATATTAATCAAGCAGGACGTAGGGTTTTACCTGCATCAAGAGGGCCCGAACCTGGGTAAAACATCGTGTCCCTTGTCTCCTGTTACCATCCGCCTAGACGCACAGTTCGGGACCCCCTACCCGAGATCCGCCGGTTTTGACACCGACATTGGTGCTTTCATTGAGAGTTCCTCTGTGTCGTCACCGATAGGCTTGATGGCTCCTTCAATCAATGACAACGCTGTCCAGGGTGATACTTTTCTCCCCGGACAGATCTTCGTGTTCGGCGGCTTCGCATTGCGGGCCAATTCACTTGGCCATCTGGAGCAGATCGAAAGCTACGCCCCTGGCCGTCAGGTCAGATTTGGAAGCTTAAACTTCACGGCGGATATCCACGGAGACTTGATCTTCGATGGATCCAAGCCGCAGCCGAGCGTGCCGCACTGTCACGATGGGCATGATCTAACTCTGCCGCCAGACAGTACCTTGGAGGCCGCACACAAATTCGCTCCGGCCCATGGTCCGGAGTCGATTACGCAGATCGAGGACGGGTGGCTGGACACCGCCTCGGGGGCTGCAATTTCCACGGCGATGGAGCCGAACACTGACCTTGTCCCTTGTAAAGCTTGTGACTCTGAGGTGCCGGACTCCCTGCCGGACTCCGAACCTCCTGCGCCCCTGCCAATCGAATCTGATTGGGCGCCGATCATGGAGTTCAACGCTGCGGACATCTTCCAACACTCACCCTTTGGCGACATTCTAAATTCGCTAAAGCATCTCTCGCTATCCGGAGAACCCTGGCCGGATTACGGCCAGGATGGTTGGGATGCGGACGACGAAGAAATTCAAAGCCCACCCACCACCCACTTTGTTGCCACTGTCGACGATCTAACCGACATGCTAGACTATGACTCTGAAGACATCGACGGTATGGACGACGATGCCGGAGACGAACAAGAACCAGCGCCTACGGGGCACTGGAAGACCACCTCGTCATATGACATATACATGGTGGACACCCCAAAAGATGGGGGTGGCGAAGATGCAGCGGAGGCAGATTCCTCAAAGAAACAGCCCAAGCGCCGACGTCAGCAGCGCCGCTCTAAATCCCGCCACAACAAGAATGGAGATTCCGGCACAGGAGATAATAATACCCCAGAAAGTGCCGAAGACAATCCCCTCCAGCAAGATTCAGCGCAGGAGGATGCAGAAGCAAGCCCTCACGAGAGAGCGGCAGATGAAGAGGTCGAGGATGATAATTTCATACCTCCCTCCGGAGATGAGGCAAGCCTCAACGACGACGAATTCATCGTGCCGGAGGATCCCGTCGAACAAGAGCGTTTTAAACGCAGGCTTATCGCCACGGCAAATAGCCTAAAGAAAAAGAAGCAGCAGCTTCAAGCTGATCAAGACCTGCTGGCCGACAGATGGACCGAGGTCCTCGCGGCCGAAGAGTATGAACTCGAACGTCCCTCCAAGAGTTACCCAAAACGCAAGTTGCTCCCCCGATTAGAGGAAGAAGCATACATACCTTCATCACCAGCGCACAATACGGCCGACCGACCATCCCATGGTCGCGACAGAGAGGCATCCAGGCCCTCCACCAAGACCGTACCCCGGCATCGCTCCAAAAGTACGAAGCCAAGAGGGAACGCGCCGGACTTGCGAGATATATTGGAGGACAAAGCAAGGCAATCCAGATCCATCTATGGATCACATGGGCGCCCCATGACCCACGACGAATACCGTCGCGCCGGATACAACAACTCCGGCCGGGCCGAACACAGCAGACAACTCTCCCTCGAGCTACGTCATGATATTGCTCAATACAGAGGCGTCGCACACCCGCTATGCTTCACTGACGAAGTAATGGATCATCAAATCCCTGAAGGGTTTAAACCCGTCAACATCGAATCCTACGATGGCACAACAGATCCCGCGGTTTGGATCGAAGATTATCTCCTTCACATCCATATGGCCCGCGGCGACGATCTCCACGCCATCAAGTATCTCCCACTCAAGCTTAAAGGACCAGCTTGGCATTGGCTTAACAGCTTGCCCGCAGAGTCAATTGGGTGTTGGGAAGACCTGGAAGCCGCATTCCTCGACAACTTCCAGGGCACATATGTGCGACCACCAGACGCCGATGACCTCAGCCACATAATTCAGCAGCCAGACGAATCAGCCAGACAGTTCTGGACATGGTTCTTAACAAAGAAAAATCAAATCATCGACTGTCCGATGCAGAGGCCCTCGCAGCCTTCAAACATAACATCCGCGACGAGTGGCTAGCCCGGCACCTAGGACAGGAAAAGCCGAAATCCATGGCAGCCCTCACGTCGTTAATGACCCGCTTCTGTGCGGGAGAGGATAGCTGGCTAGCTCGCAGCAATAACCTCAGTAAAAATGCTGGCAGTCCGGATACTAAGGACCACAATGGCAGGTCACGTCGAAGCAAAAACAAGCACCGCGTTAACGGCGACAACAATGAGGATACGGCGGTCAACGCCGGATTCCGAGGCTCTAAACCCGGTCAGCGGAAGAAGCCATTCAAAAGAACCACTCCGGGTCCGTCCAATTTTGACCGAATACTCGACCACTCATGCCAGATACATGGCACCCCCGAAAAGCCAGCTAACCACACCAACAGGGATTGTTGGGTATTCAAGCAGGCAGGCAAGTTAATTGCCAAAAACAGTGACAAGGGGCTGCATAGCGACGACGAGGAAGGGACCCGTCCACCGAACAGTAGAGGACAGAAGGGTTTCCCCCCACAAGTGCGGACGGTAAACATGATATACGCAACCCATATACCCAAGAGGGAGCGAAAGCGTGCACTAAGGGACGTATATGCGATGGAGCCAGTCGCCCCGAAATTCAATCCATGGTCCTCTTGCCCGATCACCTTCGATCGAAGAGACCATCCGACCAGCATCCGCCATGGCGGATTCGCCGCATTGGTTTTAGATCCAATTGTCGATGGATTTCACCTAACGAGAGTCCTGATGGACGGCGGCAGTAGCCTGAACCTGCTTTATCAGGATACAGTGCGCAAGATGGGCATAGACCCCTCAAGGATTAAACCTACAAAGACGACCTTCAAAGGCATCATACCAGGTGTTGAAGCTAATTGTACAGGCTCAGTCACGCTGGAAGTGGTCTTCGGATCCCCGGATAATTTCCGGAGCGAGGAGTTAATCTTCGACATAGTCCTGTTCCGCAGCGGCTATCACGCTCTGCTCGGACGAACCGCGTTTGCAAAGTTCAACGCGGTGCCGCATTATGCATACCTCAAGCTCAAGATGCCAGGCCCTCGTGGAGTCATTACGGTCAATGGAAATACGGAACGCCCCCTCCAAACGGAGGAACATACAGCGGCTCTCGTGGTAGAAGTACAGAGCAGCCTTCTAAGGCAATTTTCGAGTCCGGCCGTTAAACTTTCGGACACAGCCAAACACGCCCGAAGCAACATCAATCAAGACCACCTAGCGTGTTCCGAGCACGCGTAGCAATGCGGCCCCAACCCCAGCCCTCGCATGATCGCAAGACAAGTCCTCCGCGTACATCACTACGCTCTGGAGATACCATGGGCATATGGGGAGGGGCACGACCACAACAGACCCAGAGTGCGGCTCGACCACACCAGGGGCTCCCAAGTGTGTCACCTTTTTTATTTTATCTTTCCTTCTTTTTATATACAGGACTCCGTTCACCAGAGGCCCTGTCCGGCGGCTCGCCCGCCGAACTCATGATGCAACAACCAGGGAAGGAAAAAGGCTGCAACGAACACTCAGGTGGTCTCCATTAAGAGCATTAAATTTGATTATACACATTAGTCCGCAGCCCCCTGGAGGGGGACATGTTTATTTAGTCCAATCCCTTGCTTACCGCACTATTTGTAAACTTCCGCACTCATAGCAAAATTCCTTGAATAAATAATGCAACACTTTTTTGCCTGTAATTGCATTACTTTACATATATGTTCACTAATGACATCTTGCACCCGTATATTTTGGTACGGCCGAATACACCAGGGGCTTATGTTCCCCGCATTATGGTGTGATAAGTCCGAACACTTTCACAAGTGCGGCACCCCGAACTTATAGCATTATATGAATCGGCTCCGAATCATGTCTTGGGTCAATAGTTGGGTTTTCCCGGCTCCCACGTTTTGGTGCCTTACGTTCCGTTCCTTCGGCTAAGGTGGCACTGGGAGAACCACTGCGATTGCGCCCCGGTTGAGCTGGGCGAGCGCCTCAGTGGAGAAAGCTAAAACTGACTGGCATGATAAGGCGAGAGACTGGTCGCTGTTCGAGAGGTCTTTTCGGGTCCCTAAAGACTTATGCCGCTTCGAGTGAAGAACCGGATAATGTCCAACGAAGGCGTGGATAGCGCCCCGAATTCGGTCTTTCGAATACTAGGGGCTTCGCTAAAATTTAAAATTATAGAATTCTATGGCTAAGTGAGAGTGTTCAAGCATTATAAGTCCGGTTGCCTTGTTCATTGTGATTGAGCGCCTCCCTAGATGGACCCAAAAATGGGAACAAGAGTGCTCAAATTTATCCCGAACACCCCAGCACTAGTGGCATGGGGGCTGAAGCCGACGACTTGCCATCTCTCAGATTTTATAAACGGCCGCACAGAAGGTAATATTTTAAATTAAACAAGCGTTGTTTAGCGCATATGAACAAAGTTTTCAGCGCACAGGATAATACATAGCGAGTCTACTCAATAATTACATCTTTGGGGCACTCATCCGCAATCTTGCGGGCACCCTTCAGGACAGTCTTATAGTACATCTCGGGCGTACAATACTCCTTGCCCGCTGGCGGCACGTCAGTGATCAGCCTCTCCGCATCCAGCTTGCCCCAGTGCACCTTTGCGCGGGCAAGGGCCCGACGAGCACCTTCAATACAGGCGGAGCGCTTGACGACCTCCACCCAGGGGCATGCATCCACCAGCCGCCGCACGAGGCCGAAGTAGCTCCCAGGCATGGCCTCTCCAGGCCACAGCCGGACTATGAGGCTCTTCATGGCCTCCTCAGCTACCTTGTGGAGTTCGACCAGCTGCTTCAGCTGGTCGCTAGGGGGCACCGGATGGCCGGCCTCAGCGTAGTGAGACCAGAAGAGCTTCTCCGTTGAGCTCCCCTCCTTGCCACGGTAGAATGCGGCGGCATTGGATACACTGCGAGGCAGATCTACAAACACCCCTGGAGAGCTCCGAATTCGGGTAAGTGTCAGGTAGTTTACATTAACATGCTTACTTTGCATGAGAAATGCCTTACCCGGCGCTATTTTCTTCACATCTTCAACCTCCTGAAGGGCCTTACGGGCCTCGGCCTTGGCAGACTTGGCACTTTCTAGAGCCGAGGCAAGCTCGGACTCTCGAGTCTTTGAGTCGCGCTCCAAACTCTCATGCTTCTCCATGAGAGCCTGGAGCTCTTGCCACACCTCCGCCACCCGCGCCTCCTACTTCTCTCGCTCTGCCCGTTCCGCGGCCGCATGGCGTTCGGCCGCGGACACAGCCTCCTTCAGGGTTGCCACCTCGTTCGTGGCCCCTGCAGTAACCATGTTATCCTTGTTATTCTTTTATTGCAACCTAAATCCTTTTCTGTAAGGTAACTATTCAAAGTGGTTTTACTCACCTTCTTTGTCCTCGAGCCGCTTCTTGGCACGGCCGAGCTCTTGCTGGGACCGCTCGAGATCTTGCTTCAATGCACCAACCTCTGCAGTCAGTGCGGCAGAGGTCAGCAGCGCAGCCTGCAAACCCATATTGACATAATTTTTTAGCAACCCTGCGTATATCTCTTTTAGATCCTTAGTCCGGCTTTTCTTTCCGAACACCGAACCGAGCATCAGGGGCTACTGTCTATGCGGTATTACATTACATATTTTTAACTTCTTACCTCAAAGCCTGTTAGAAGGCTACTACAGGCTTCGGTCAGCCCGCTCTTGGCAAGCTGAACCTTCCGAATCACCGCACTCATAACAGTGCGGTATTCTTCCTCGATGGAAGCGCCTTGGAGTGCCTCCAGCAAGTTGTCTGGCGCCTCCGGTTGGACGGAGGCCGCCGGCGTCGCGGTCTTGCCCTTCTTGCGAAGGGGCGCCTGCCGGACTCCGGAACCACTGCGGGTTCCGGTGTGGAGTCTAGCGCAAAGTCCGGGAGGCTGCCTTGCGGCGCCTCCGGAGCCTCCTCCTGATGGGTCCCTTCCTGGGATCCCACCTCGGCATCCTCAGCGGCGCGAGGGGTGGAGGCAGTCGGGATGGAATCCATATCCGACGGAGCCAACGACCCGCTCGATGAAGCGGGGAGATCATCATCGGCCGGACTGCAGGCAGTATGCGGCATTAGAAGGACACTATGTGACACAAAAGAGAAATTATAAATCAATCAGGAATCCGGATACTTACGATCTCGCCGGAGGCCTGGCCCTTGAAGGCCACTCCTCGCCGCCAACGTTGGTGTTGGCGGAGCTGTCCGGGGGAATAGTCCTTCCCCTCTTGGACCCTTCGGCCTCCCCTGTTGGGGAAGCCTTCCTCTTCCTCTCTCCCTCCTCTGGGAGAGAGTCTTCTTCCTCCTCCTCATCTTCGGGGGAGGAGTCCGCCTCGGAGTCGTCGGAGACCTGAAAACGGGAACTCTTTCGAGTACTCGTGGACACCTTCTTGGCCTTCTTCTCCGGCACCACATGCGGTGCCGGAACCAGTAGCCCCGCTAGACGGGCGTCTACTAGGTTTTCTGGCATGGGGGCCGGGCAGACGAGCTGCTCCGCCTTCTTCATCCAGTCCAGTCAAAGGAAAAGGGAGATTGAAACCCGCTTAGAATCAAACTATTAAACAACAAGTGTCCCATAAAGGGGTAGAATCACTTACCTCGTCAGCTGGATGCTGCGAGTGAAATCCGCGATCTTCCGTCGCGGAACCGGGGGCTTCGGCGCCCTTAAACAGCACCCTCCAGGCGCCTTTGTACGTTGTGTCGAAGAGCCCGCTTAACGCCTGGTGCTGTTCCCGATCGAACTCCCACAGATTAAATGCCCGTTCTTGGCATGGGAGAATCCGGCGGACGAGCATCACTTGGACCACATTAACAAGCCTGAGCTTCTTGTCCACCAGCTTCTGGATACAGGCTTGGAGTCCCATCACCTCCTTCGAACTACCCCATAGCAAGCCCTTCTCTTTCCAGGAGGTGAGCTGCATAGGGATACCAGATCTGAACTCGGGGGGCTACCGCCCACGTAGGGTCGCGCGGCTCGGTGATGTAGAACCACCCCGACTGCCACCCCTTGACAGATTCCACGAAGGCCCCTTCGAACTAAAGGACGTTGGGCATCTTGCCCAGCATGGCGCCTCCGCACTCCGCTTGAGTGCCCTTCACTACCTTCGGCTTGACATTGAAGGTCTTGAGCCACAAGCCGAAGTGGGGCTGGATGCAGAGGAAGGCCTCGCACACGACGATAAACGCCGAGATGTTGAGGATGAAGTTCGGCGCCAGATCATGGAAATCCAGGCCGTAGTAGAACATGAGCCCCCGGACAAAGGGGTGAAGTGGAAAGCCCAGTCCGCGGAGGAAGTGGGGAAGAAAAACGACCCGCTCATGGGGCCTGGGGGTGGGGATGAGCTGCCCCTCGTCGGGCAGCCGGTGCGCGATGTCGCCGGAAAGGTATCCGGTGTTGCGCAGCTTTGTGATGTGCTCCTCCTTAACGGTGCAGGCCAACCACTTGCCTCCCGCTCCGGACATGGTCGGAGAAGGTCGAGACGAGATGTGCGAACTTGGGCGCTGGAGCTCGAGTGCGCGGAGATGGATAAGCAAAGGAGGAAGAAGGCGTAGGTGAAAAGGTGGATCCTTATCCCTTATATATAGGCAGACGAAGACTATGCGTCCCCGCCGGCCTAGTAAAACTCGCTTATCCCCCCAAGCGCCACCATCAATGGCGCGGTTGGGTTACCCACGCCCGTATTGATGAGAATCCCGGAATAAGGGGAACACAATCTCTACTTCGACAAGACGTGCCAAGGAAACCGCTTCGCTAAACGCGCTGAGGTGGTATAATAAGAAAACGATTCACGTACAGGCTTGGTAGTGGCGTGACGTCACGCCGCAAAATACGTCAGCAGATTGAACGTGTGTACATTTTATTCTCTCTACGGTGGAATGTGGAATTTATTTTGCAGAGCCGGACACTATCCAGGTGTTCACAATCTTCTATGGATTATTCGGAGGAGGAACCCGCCTTGCAATGCCGAACATTATGCGCGCCCGACTCATCGTCAGTGAAGCCAGGTTCAGGGGCTACTGAGGGAGTCCTGGACTAGGGGGTGTCCGGACAGCCGGACTATCAACGTCCGCCGGACTCCAAGACTATGAAGATACAAGATTGAAGACTTCGCCCCGTGTCCGGATGGGACTTTCCTTGGCGTGGAAGGCAAGCTTGGCAATACGGATATGTAGATCTCCTACCATTGTAACCGACTCCGTGTAACCCTAGCCCTCTCCGGTGTCTATATAAACCGGAGGGCTTTAGTCCGTAGGACAACATACATTACAACAATCATACCATAGGCTAGCTTCTAGGGTTTAGCCTCCTTGATCTCGTGGTAGATCCACTCTTGTAATACACATCTTCAATATTAATCAAGCAGGACATAGGGTTTTACCTCCATCAAGAGGGCCCGAACCTGGGTAAAACATCGTGTCCCTTGTTTCCTATTACCATCCTCCCAGACGCACAGTTCGGGACCCCCTACCCGAGATCCGCCGATTTTGACACTGACACACACCAACAGAGATTGTTGGGTATTCAAGCAGGCAGGCAAGTTAATTGCCGAAAACAATGACAATGGGATGCATAGCGACGACGAGGAGGAGACCTGGCCGCCGAACAGTAGAGGACAGAAGGGTTTCGCCCCACAAGTGCGGACGGTAAATATGATATACGCAACCCACATACCCAAGAGGGAGCGGAAGCGTGCACTTCGGGACGTATATGCGATGGAGCCAGTCGCCCCGAAGTTCAATCCATGGTCCTCTTACCCGATCACTTTTGATCGAAGGGACCACCCCACCAGTATCCGCCATGGCGGATTCACCGCATTGGTTTTAGACCCAATCGTCGATGGATTTCACCTCACTAGAGTTCTCATGGACGGCGGCAGCAGCCTGAACCTGCTCTATCAGGATACAGTGCGCAAGATGGACATAGACCCCTCAAGGATTAAACCTACGAAGACTACCTTCAAAGGCGTCATACCAGGTGTCGAGGCCAATTGTACAGGCTCAGTCACGCTGGAAGTGGTGTTCGGATCCCCGGATAATTTCCGAAGCGAGGAGTTAATCTTCGACATAGTCCCGTTCCGCAGTGGCTATCACGCCCTGCTCGGACGAACCGCGTATGCAAAGTTCAACGCGGTGACGCATTATGCATACCTCAAGCTCAAAATGCCAGGCCCTCGTGGAGTCATCACGGTCAACAGAAACACTGAACGCTCCCTCCGAACGGAGGAACACACAGCGGCTCTCACGACAGAAGTACAGAGCAGCCTCTTAAGGCAATTTTCGAGTCCGGGCGTTAAAAGACCGAACATGATTAAACGCGCCCGGAGTAACATACACCAAGACCCCCTAGCACGTTCCGAGCACGCGTAGCAATGTGGCCCCAACCCCAGCCCTAGCAAGATTGCAAGACCAGCTTTTCGTGTACATCATTACGCTCTGGAGATACCTTGGGCATAGGGGGAGGGGCACGACCACGACAGGCCCAGAGTGCGGCTCAACCACACCAGGGGCTCCTAAGTGTGTCGCTCTTTTTCTTTTCCTTTTTTTTATTTTTATCCACAGGACTCCGTTTACAAGAGGCCCTGTCCAGCAGTAGATCTGCCGAACTCACGATGCAACAGCCAGGGAGGAACAAGGGCTACGACAAACTCTCAGGTGGTCTCCATTACGAGCATTAAATCTGTTTATTACACCATTCCGCAGCCCACCCCTGGAGGGGGACATGTTTAAAATAGTCCACTCCCTTGCTTACCGCACTACTTGTATCGTTCTGCACTCATGGCAGAATTCCTTGAATAAACAATGCATCACCTTTTCGCTTATAATTGCATTCCTTTATTTACATATATGTTCATTTATGACATCTTGCATCCGTACAATTTGGTACGGCCGAATACACCAGGGGCTTATGTTCCCCGCATTATGGTGTGAAGTCCGAACACTTTCACAAGTGCGGCACCCCGAACTTATAGCACTATATGCATCGGCTCCGAATTATGTCTTGGGTCAATAGTTGGGTTTGCCCGGCTCCCATGTTTTGGTACCTTACGTTCCGTTCCGTCGGCTAAGGTAGCACTGGGAGAACCACTGCGATTGCGCCCCGGTTGAGCTGGGCGAGCGCCTCAGTGGAGAAAGCTAAAACTGACTGTCATGATAAGGCGAGAGCTGGTCGCTGTTCAAGAGGTCTTTTCGAGTCCTTAAAGACTTATGCCGCTTAGAGCGAGGAACCGACTGTGTCCGGCCAAGGCGTGGATAGCGCCCCGAATTCGGTCTTTCGAACACTAGGGGCTTCGTCGAAATTTAAAATTATAGAATTCTATGGCTAAGTGAGAGTGTTCAAGCATTATAAGTCCGGTTGCCTTGTTCGTTGTGTTGAGCGCCTCCCTAGATGGACCCAAAAACAAGAGCGCTCAAGTTTATCCCGAACACCCCAACACTCGTGGCATGGGGGCTGAAGCCAACGACTTGCCATCTCTCAGATTTGATAAACGGCCACACAGAAGCTAATATTTTAAATCAAACAAGCGTTGCTTAGTGCATATGAACAAAGTTTTCAGCGCATAGGATAACACATTGCGAGCCTACTCAAAAATTACATCTCTGGGGCACTCATCCGCAATCTTGCGGGCACCCTTTAGGACAGTCTTATAGTACATTTCGGGCGTACGATACTCCTTGCCCGCCGGCGGCGCGTCCGTCAGAAGCCTCTCAGCATCCAGCCTGCCCCAGTGCACCTTTGCGCGGGCAAGGGCCCGACGGGCACCTTCAATGCAGGCGGAGCGCTTGATGATCTCCACCCAAGGGCACGCATCCACCAGCCGCCGCACGAGGCCAAAGTAGCTCCCAGGCATGGCCTCTCCAGGCCACAGCCGGACTATGAGGCCCTTCATGGCCTGCTCGGCTACCTTGTGGAGCTCGACCAGCTGCTTCAGCTGATCGCTAGGGGGCACCGGATGTCCGGCCTCAGCGTACTGAGACCAGAAGACCTTCTCCTTTGAGCTCCCCTCCTTGGCCCGGTAGAATGCGGCGGCATCGGACACGCTGCGAGGCAGATCTGCAGACGCCCCTGGAGAGCTCCGAATCCGGGTAAGTAACAGGTAATTTACATTCACATGATTGCTTTGCATGAAAAATGCCTTACCCGCCGCTATCTTCTTCATCGCCTCAATCTCCTGGAGGGACTTATGGGCCTCGGCCTTGGCGGCTTTGGCATTTTCAAGAGCCGAGGCAAGCTCGGACTCTCGAGTCTTTGAGTCGCGGTCCAAACTCTCATGCTTTTCCATGAGAGCCTGGAGCTCTTGCCGCACCTCCGCCACCCGCGCCTCCTGCTTCTCTCGCTCCGCCCGTTCCGCGGCCGCATTGCGTTCGGCCGCGGACACGGCCTCCTTCAGGGTCGCCACTTCGTTCGTGGCCCCTGCAGTACCCACGTTATCCTTGTTATTTCTATTGCAACCTAAATCCTTTTCTGTAAGGTACAAATTTCAAAGTGGTGTTACTCACCTTCTTTGTCCTCGAGCTGCTTCTTGGCAAGGCCGAGCTCTCGCTCGGACCGCTCGAGGTCCTGCTTCAAAGCACCGGCCTCCGCAGTCAGTGCGACAGAGGTCAGCAGCGCAGCCTGCAAACCCATATTGACATAATTTTTAGCAATCCTGCGTATATCTTTTTTAGATCCTCAGTCCGGTTTTTCTTTCCAAACACCGAACCGAGCATCAGGGGCTACTGTCTATGCGGTATCACATTACATATTTCAAACTTCTTACCTCAAAGCCTGTTAGAAGGCTGCTGCAGGCTTCAGTCAGCCCGCTCTTGGCGAGCTGAACCTTCTGAATCACAACACTCATGATAGTGTGGTGCTCTTCCTCGATGGAAGCGCCGTTGAGCGCCTCCAACAAGTTGTCCGGCGCCTCCGGTTGGACGGAGGCTGCCTATGTCACGGTCTTGCCCTTCTTGCAAAGGGGCTGCCTGCCGGAGTCCGGAACCACTGCGGGTTCCGGCGCGGAGTCCGACACGAAGTCCGGGAGGTTGCCTTGTGGCACCTCCGGAGCCTCCCCCTCTTGGCGGGTCCCCTCCTGGGATCCCACCTCGGCGTCCTCAGCTTCACGAGGGGTGGAGGCGGTCGGAATGGATTCTACATCCGACAGGGCCAAGGACCCGCTGGATGAAGCGGGAAGATCCTCCTCGGCCGGGCTACAGATAGTATGCGGCATTAGAAGGACACTACGTGGCACGAAAAAGGAATTACAAATCACTCGGGAGTCCGGATACTTACGATCTTGCCAGGGGCTTGGCCCTTGAGGGCCACTCCTCGTCGTCGTTGTTGGCGTTGGCAGAGCTGTCCGGAGGAAGGGTCCTTCCCCTCTTGGACCCTTCGGCCTCCCCCGTTGGGGAAGCATTCCTTTTCCTCTCTCCCCCCTCCTGGGGAGAGTCCTCTTTCTCCTCCTCATCTTGGGGGGAGGAGTCCGCCTCGGAGCCAGCGGACGATGAGTCCGATATCACCTGGCGCCGGGTACTTCTTTGAGTTCTCGTGGCCGCCTTCTTGGCTTTCTTCTCCGGCACCACATAAAGTGCCGGGACTAGCAGCCCTGTTAAACGGGCATCCGCTGGTTCTTCGGGGAGGGGAGCCGGACAGCTGACCTGTCCGGACGTCCTCTGCCAGTCCTGTTAAAGGCATTGGGAGTTTTAGATCCCGCATAGAGTCAAACTATGAAAGAAATAAGTGTCCCATAAAGGATGAGAAAGCTCACCTCGCCGGCCAGGCGCTTGGTGCTGAATCCGCGATCTTTAGTCGCGGATGCGGGGGTGAAAGCACATTTGCTCCCTGGGTGGTTCTGGTAATTAATGACAACATACTTTGTGGTTGGACTAATGCTTTTATCAAGTATGTTTCAGGAAATTCAATCACATTGGCATGGCAAAAGGACTGAAGAGGTGGACCCCTCAAAATGCTAAGGCAAGCATTGGCAAAAGCTCAAGACTCCATTTTTGGTTTAGTGATCCAAGATCACATTGAGTCTATAGGAAAGCCAATACTATTAAAAGGGGATGAGGTTATGATAATGATCTGGTTGCTCAAAGTGCTTAGTGATACATCTCCTAAACTATCAGCAACTCTCACTTCCACAATACACTCATAAGTAATCTCGGTCCCACCGATTTTCCAAACCCAGTCACACCGAGATGAACCACCTCAGCCATATAGCCAAACCCTAGAATTCTCGGATTTTCCGATTCTGAACTCGGTCTCACCGAAACTTGAGTTGCCAAGCTTCTGTAACCTTCTGTCATCAAATCGGTGTCACCGAGATGATGAAGTCGGTCCCACCGAGATTGGCAAGCTCTTGTCTTTGGACGAATCGGACTCACCGAGTTTGTATTTTCGGTCCCACCGAAAATCCCAACGTTCACATGATTTGAACTTTCGGTCTCACCGAGTTGTCAACTTCGGTCTGACCGAGATTGGTCAAATGTGTGTAACGGTTGGATTTTGTGTGGAGGCTATAAATACCCCTCCACCCCCTCTTCATTCGTGGAGAGAGCCATCAGAAAGAACTACCACTCCTACCTTACATTTCTGAGAAGAAAACTACCTACCCCTGTGTTGAGATCAAGTAGCTCCACTCCCACCATATGAAACTTGATCTCTAGCCTTCCCAAGTTGCTTTCCACTCAATCCTTTCTTCCACCACAACCAAATCAGTGAGGAGAGTTGAGTGTTGGGGAGATTATCATTTGAAGCACAAGAGCAAGGAGTTCATCATCATCAACACCATCTATTACCTTTTGGAGGGTGGTGCCTCCTAGATTGGTTAGGTGTCGCTTGGGAGCCTCCGTCGAGATGTGGAGTTGAACCAAGAAGTTTGTAAGGGCAAGGAGATCGCCTACTTCGTGAAGATCTACCCCGAGTAAGGCTAGCCCTCCGTGGGCGTAGGCCATGATGGCATAGACAAGGTTGCTTCTTCGTGGACCCTTCGTGGGTGGAGCCCTCCGTGGACTCTCGCAGCCGTTACCCTCCGTGGGTTGAAGTCTCCATCAACGTGGATTGACGATAGCACCACCTATCGAAACAACGAGAAAAATCTCCGTGTCTCCAAATTGCGTTTGATCTTCTCCACTTCTCTTTACTACTTGTGCAATTTACTTTCCGCTGCCCATACTCTAGAATTGCATGTGTAGTATGCTACTTGACTTGTGTGATATGCAAAATCTGCCAAAACGTGTCTTTGTCAAAAGGCATAATTTTTATCTTGTCGAGTAGTCTAATCACCCCCCTCTAGACACTCTCACCTTCTTCGATCCTACAATTGGTATCAGAGCTTTGGTCTCCATTGCTTTGGTTTACACACCATTGGAGGAAGATGGATGTGTCTACGTTTGGGAGTGTTAGCCATAGAGTGCCTATTCTTAATGGAGTGTCCTATAACTCGTGGAGGATTGAAATGCTTATTATCTTTAAGATGTATAACTTGCGCAAATATGTTGAAACCCCATATGTGCCTACACTTGACCCCTTGCACCCTACCATGGATGAAGAGCTTGATTTGCTTCGTAACCTTAGAACTGTAAATCTTATCATTAGAGGTTTGCCCGATAACTTGCTTAAGCTCGTCACAAACTTTGAGTGCGCCTATGCTATGTGGAAGTCCTTGGAAGAACTTTATCCGGACTGCTCTTTGAGAGGTCTTGATGAAATTCTATACAAGACTATTGAATTTGATATGATGCGCCCCAATGATCCCAACTTTGATAAATGCTTCTTTGAGCTTCGTGATCTCATGAAAAAGAAGGGTGATCCTTATCTTATCAATGCTCTAATTAGAAATGCTGTTGTATTGCATTCCGATGATTATTGTCACATTGACAAAACTAATGCAAGTCATTGTCAAATTGACCTAGGTGTTGATGATGAACTATCTATGGGTCAATATGATGATGAGCATGAGCATGATGATGATTACTCCGATTCGGACACCGAGCTAGACAAGATCATGAAGAGTCTCAATCTCATGGCGAATCTGAGAGACTACATATCCGGTGGAAAAGAGTGGATTCTTGATAGTGGATGCACCGATCACATGACCGGAGACGAAGACATGTTTCGAGAGCTTGCAAAGAACGATGGTCCACGCAAGTATGTGACTTTTGGAGACAACTCCAAGGGTAAGGTACTTGGCCTTGGTAAGGTGGCCATATCTCATGATAGCTCTATTAAAAATGTCATGCTTGTTGAATCACTTGGATACAATTTACTTTCCGTGTCTAGATTAGCTGACTTTGGATTCAATGTGCTATTCACCGAAGTAGATTGCCAAGTCTTTCGTCGTGACAATCATAACATGGTTTTTACCGGTATCCGTAGAGGTGATCTATATATTGTTGATTTCACTAAGAAAGCCCAACCTAGAACTTGCTTCATTGCTAAATCCGCTAAAGGTTGGTTATGGCATAGAAGGCTTGGACATGTTGGTATGCGTAATCTAGACAAGCTAATCAAAGGTGATCATATTCTTGGTGTTAAAGATGTTCTCTTTGACAAAGATAGACTTTGTAGTGCTTGTCAGGCAGGAAAACAAGTAGGTGGAAGTCATCCTGTGAAGAACATCATGACCACAAGGAGACCACTTGAGCTTCTTCATATGGATCTCTTCGGTCCCAATGCTTACAAAAGCCTTGGTGGTAACTCCTTTGGTCTAGTTATAGTTGATGATTATTCCAGATTTACGTGGGTATTTTTCCTTGATGACAAATCACAGGTTCAGAGGATCTTCAAAACCTTTGCTAGAAAGGCCCAAAATCAATTTGAGGTGAAGATCAAGAAAGTTCGGAGTGACAATGGAACGGAGTTCAAGAACGCCCATGTAGATTCTTTTCTCGATGAGGAAGGGATTCTACATGAGTTCTCGGCTACGTACACTCCTCAACAAAATGGAGTTGTTGAGAGGAAGAACCGAACGCTCATAGAGATGGCGAGAACGATGCTTGATGAATACAAGACACCGAAGCATTTTTGGGGTGAAGCGGTCGAGACAGCTTGTCATGCTATCAACAGGCTTTATCTTCATAAGCTCCTCGGCAAGACTTCATATGAACTCCTCACCGGTAACAAACCCCAAGTGGGATACTTTCGTGTCTTTGGTTCAAAATGCTATATCCTTGACAAGCATCGTCGGTCCAAATTTGCTCCTAAAACTCATGAAGGCTTTTTCCTCGGTTATGGATCAAACTCTCACACCTACCGTGTCTACAACAATTTCACCCGAAAGGTTGAAGAGACTGTAGACGTGAAGTTTGATGAATCTAATGGCTCGCAAGTAGAGCAAATGCCTATTGATGTAGGAGACAAGGACCCATCGGAAGCCATTCAAGATTTATCTATTGGAAAGATCCGTCCCATGGAAGTGAAGGAGAGTACCTCATCTACATATGTGGATCCCCCTACCTCACGGCAAGATGAACCTCAAGGCAACATGGAGGCCTCCACAAGTGGAACTCACCAAGATGAGGAAGGGCAACAAGAAGATCCACCACAACCTCCTTCTCCACCACCTCAAGACAACACCAACAACAATGAAGAAGAAGAAGAGGAAGATGAGGATGATGAGGAAGCTCAGCCTCAACCACAACAAAAGCTATCCCGAGTCCGAGCAAGAGTCAAGAAAAATCATCCCGTGGAACAAATGATGAACGACATCGACTCTGGGAGAATTACTCGCTCTAAAACTCGCTTAGCTAACTTTTGTGAGCATTACTCATTTATCTCTAGTCTTGAACCTATGAAGGTAGAAGAAGCACTTGAAGACCCGGATTGGGTGAACGCTATGCACGAAGAGCTACACAACTTCGAGAGGAACAATGTATGGACTTTGGTAGAGAAGCCCAAGGATGATCAAAACGTCATTGGAACCAAATGGGTGTTTCGGAACAAGCAAGATGAAGATGGACAAGTCATCCGCAACAAGGCTCGTCTCGTAGCTCAAGGTTACACACAAGTTGAAGGTATGGACTATGGTGAGACCTATGCCCCCGTTGCTAGACTTGAGTCCATTCGCATTCTTCTTGCTTATGCCAACCACCATGACATTACTCTCTATCAAATGGATATTAAAAGTGCTTTCCTAAATGGTGAAATTGAGGAGGAAGTATTTGTGAAACAACCTCCCGGATTTGTGAATCCTAAAAAGCCTAATCATGTTTACAAACTTCATAAAGCTCTTTATGGCCTTAAACAAGCTCCTAGAGCTTGGTACAAATGCTTAACTAGCTTTCTTCTTGAAAAAGGATTTGAGATTGGAAAAATAGACTCAACGCTATTCACGAAAAGGGTTGATGGTGAACTATTTGTGTGCCAAATATATGTTGATGATATTATCTTTGGTTCAACTAACCCTCATTTTAGCGAGAAGTTTGGAAAGCTCATGTCGGAGAAGTATGAGATGTCCATGATGAGTGAACTCAAATTCTTCCTTGGGTTGCAAATCAAGCAATCTAAGGAGGGTACCTTTGTCTCACAAACAAAGTACACCAAGGATCTCTTCAAGAAGTTCAACATGCAAGAAAGCAAAGGTATGAGAACCCCCATGCCTACTAGTGGACATAATGACTTGACAAAAGATGGAGAACCTGTTGATCAAAAGGTTTACCGATCTATGATTGGTTCTCTACTATATCTCTGTGCTTCTCGTCCTGACATAATGTTGAGTGTATGCATGTGTGCTCGATATCAAGCAGCCCCTAAAGAATGTCATCTTAAAGCTGTTAAAAGAATTGTGAGATATTTGATACACACACCTAACTT
Source organism: Triticum timopheevii (assembly GCA_963921465.1). Taxonomy (NCBI): domain Eukaryota; kingdom Viridiplantae; phylum Streptophyta; class Magnoliopsida; order Poales; family Poaceae; genus Triticum; species Triticum timopheevii. The sequence goes on along the minus strand of OY997270.1, from coordinate 62,015,098 downwards.
TGGCATTTGGTATCCTAAGAGGGCCTCATTCGATCTTGTTGGCTATTCCGACTCGGACTATGCCGGTGACAGGGTTGATAGAAAGTCAACTTCGGGTACGTGTCAATTCCTTGGTCGATCCCTTGTATCTTGGTCCTCCAAGAAACAAAATTCGGTATCATTATCCACTGCCGAAGCAGAATATATAGCTGCTGGTTCATGCTGTGCTCAGTTGCTATGGATGACACAAACGCTTAAGGATTATGGGATACATGTGAGACATGTTCCTTTGCTTTGTGACAACGAGAGTGCGATTAAGATTGGACACAATCCAGTGCAACACTCTCGAACGAAACATATTGAAGTTCGTCACCATTTTATTCGTGATCACATTGCCAAGGGTGACATCAATCTTAAGCATGTTCGTACTGACAAACAACTTGCAGATATCTTTACAAAACCACTTGATGAGAAAGTGTTTTGTCGCTTAAGGAGTGAGTTGAACATCATTGATGCTTCAAACTTGGAGTGAAAACTCCATTGATGCATGCAAGGCATGAGCCTACTTGACTAATCCTTGATATTTCTCTTATGATGATGATCATATGTCTTGGACACATTTGCCCCCTTGTATTGCATCTAACTCCTTGCAGGTACTTGGATGATCTACATTCCACAAGATTACCACACACTCAAATCATGAGTAATCTTGTCATTGACCAAGTATCTAGCCCTTTGGGATGTTGAGTTCAAGGAACAAAATTCCACATATCCTTTTTGACACCTTATACATCTAGTATTTCACTCTTGTCATCTTGGATATCCTTGAGTATTTCCTTGCTTGCCTAACCCATGTAGGAAGATGAACTACACAAGCTGAAATGATGCTCCAACTTCACACTCAATGAGCACCTACATCAAGCTCACCTACATGAACAAAGCAACAACAAGCCCAAGGTATGTTCTTCACATCATTAAGAAGCTTTGCTCAAAGACATGAGTACAAGCAGCTTCATAAGATGTGATCACATCAAATGCTTAATCGAAAAATGGCAACCCCATTTTGAGCTTAAATGATGAGTATGACCTATGATCAAATGTTCTCATTTGACTCCTAAGTCAATATACTCAAACATAGGTGACTTTGTCGCCGACCCTTATCTAGATGAAGTACATATGATTTGGAGTTTTTCTATTACGTTCTCTCACTGAGTTTCCTTGCAAAGTGAGCTGAATTAATTCTGTATTTCCTTGGAATTAAACTCGGCGTCACCGATTTAGTTATTTCGGTCTAACCGAAAAGGATCTGCCCTAAGTCCCTGACTTTCGGACACACCGATCCATATCAATTCGGTGTCACCGATTTATTTCTTTCAGGATATCATCTTCTGCAGCTTCACTGTGTTCTTATTACCCTGTTGTGATTCCTAAGGATCCCACTTCTTTCCTTCCATCTTTCCTGACCTTCCTAGTCTGCTGTCCTTTTCGGCACTTGATGTCAAAGGGGGAGAAAATTTAGGGGGACTTAAGGGGAGAAGAGAAGATTTAGGGGGAGAAGAAGAGCAATCTTATCTCAAGGGGGAGAGAATCACATCAAAGCTTTGCCGTGTTCCACATTGGTTATTACATTTGGGCATCATTCTTTTGATTTTGCTTTTCCCTCAAAGGGAGAGGAATCTTCACAATTGATATCTTATGGAAAGCAAAATCTCTCAGAGTTCATTGAAAATCTGTTAGTTTCAGGAGACATGTTTGCTGATTCAAGCCTGTGCTCTTTATGAGACACTCATTATACATGTCATCCCTGGCTTGGTACTCTTGATGTTCTTGCTGTTGGTTGAAGAAATACTCTTGTGTTATCTAATCTTGTTTTCCCAAGTTTATTTCTTCAGGTACAATGCCAAGGAACCTCAAGGTAAGTATATGCACCTTGCAGAATGTGCATGATGGTGACTTGCTTGTGAATACTTGTTTGCAAGAAATCACCATGCACATATGTATGATCACTCACTTCTTTTCATCTGCTCTGATGCATATAGCCAAGCTGCATGTAGCACATCTTGTTTTTCTCTCTTGTGTGCTTGTGGTAGTCCAAAACCAAAATCTATAAAAATCTTGCACACTTGTAGGGGGAGCCTGTGTACTACATGTTTGTCAAAGCTTTAGTGATAATTCTGTCTTTCTTTCAGTAAGCTTTGATGTCCTGTCTTGTGTGTTGCCATCAATTACCAAAAAGGGGGAGATTGAAAGCACATTTGCTCCCTGGGTGGTTTTGGTAATTAATGACAACATACTTTGTGGTTGGACTAATGCTTTTATCAAGTATGTTTCAGGAAATTCAATCACATTGGCATGGCAAAAGGACTGAAGAGGTGGACCCCTCAAAATGCTAAGGCAAGCATTGGCAAAAGCTCAAGACTCCATTTTTGGTTTAGTGATCCAAGATCACATTGAGTCTATAGGAAAGCCAATACTATTAAAAGGGGATGAGGTTATGATAATGATCTGGTTGCTCAAAGTGCTTAGTGATACATCTCCTAAACTATCAGCAACTCTCACTTCCACAATACACTCATAAGTAATCTCGGTCCCACCGATTTTCCAAACCCAGTCACACCGAGATGAACCACCTCAGCCATATAGCCAAACCCTAGAATTCTCGGATTTTCCGATTCTGAACTCGGTCTCACCGAAACTTGAGTTGCCAAGCTTCTGTAACCTTCTGTCATCAAATCGGTGTCACCGAGATGATGAAGTCGGTCCCACCGAGATTGGCAAGCTCTTGTCTTTGGACGAATCGGACTCACCGAGTTTGTATTTTCGGTCCCACCGAAAATCCCAACGTTCACATGATTTGAACTTTCGGTCTCACCGAGTTGTCAACTTCGGTCTGACCGAGATTGGTCAAATGTGTGTAACGGTTGGATTTTGTGTGGAGGCTATAAATACCCCTCCACCGCCTCTTCATTCGTGGAGAGAGCCATCAGAAAGAACTACCACTCCTACCTTACATTTCTGAGAAGAAAATTACCTACCCCTGTGTTGAGATCAAGTAGCTCCACTCCCACCATATGAAACTTGATCTCTAGCCTTCCCAAGTTGCTTTCCACTCAATCCTTTCTTCCACCACAACCAAATCAGTGAGGAGAGTTGAGTGTTGGGGAGATTATCATTTGAAGCACAAGAGCAAGGAGTTCATCATCATCAACACCATCTATTACCTTTTGGAGGGTGGTGCCTCCTAGATTGGTTAGGTGTCGCTTGGGAGCCTCCGTCGAGATGTGGAGTTGAACCAAGAAGTTTGTAAGGGCAAGGAGATCGCCTACTTCGTGAAGATCTACCCCGAGTAAGGCTAGCCCTCCGTGGGCGTAGGCCATGATGGCATAGACAAGGTTGCTTCTTCGTGGACCCTTCGTGGGTGGAGCCCTCCGTGGACTCTCGCAGCCGTTACCCTCCGTGGGTTGAAGTCTCCATCAACGTGGATTGACGATAGCACCACCTATCGAAACAACGAGAAAAATCTCCGTGTCTCCAAATTGCGTTTGATCTTCTCCACTTCTCTTTACTACTTGTGCAATTTACTTTCCGCTGCCCATACTCTAGAATTGCATGTGTAGTATGCTACTTGACTTGTGTGATATGCAAAATCTGCCAAAACGTGTCTTTGTCAAAAGGCATAATTTTTATCTTGTCGAGTAGTCTAATCACCCCCCTCTAGACACTCTCACCTTCTTCGATCCTACAGGGGGCTTCCCCGCCCTTGGACAACACCCTCCAGGCAGCTTCGTACGTCGTGTCGAAGAGCCCGCTCAGGGTCCGGTGCTATGCCGGATCAAACTCCCACAGATTGAAGGCCCGTTGTTCGCAGGGGAGAATCCGGCGGACGAGCATGACCTGGATCACATTGACAAGCTTGAGCTTCTTGTTCACCAGGGTCTAGAGACAGGACTGGAGTCCGGTCAGCTCCTCCGAACTACCGCATAGCAAGCCCTTCTCTTTCTAGGAGGTGAGCTGCATGGGGATACCAGATCTGAACTCGGGGGCCGCTGCCCATTTAGGGTCACGCGGTTCGGTGATATAGAACCACCCCGATTGCCACCCCTTGATGGTTTCCACAAAGGCGCCCTCGAGCCAGAGGACGTTGGGAATTTTGCCCACCATGGCGCCTTTGCATTCCGCTTGGACGCCCTTCACTACCTTCGGCTTGACATTGAAGATTTTTAGCCACAAGCCGAAGTGGGGCTGGATGCAGAGGAAGGCCTCGCACACGACGATAAACACCGAGATGTTGAGGATGAAGTTTGGCGCCAGATCGTGGAAATCCAGGCCGTAGTAGTACATGAGCCCCCGGACGAAGGGATGAAGTGGGAAGCCCAGTCCGCGGAGGAAGTGGGGAAGGGATATGACCCTCTCATGGGGCCTGGGGGTGGGGATGAGCTGCCCCTTGTCGGGCAGCCGGTGCGCGATGTCACTGGACAGGTATCCGGCGCCGCGCAGTCTTTCGATGTGCCCCTCTGTAACGGAGGAGGCCATCCACTTGCCTCCCGCTTCGGACATGGCTGGAGAAGGTCGAGGCGAGATGTGCGGGCTTGGGCGCTGGAGCTCGAGTGCGCGGAGATGGATAAGCAGAGGAAGAAGGCGTAGGTAAAAAAGGGTGGATCCTTATCCCCTTATATATGGGCGGACGAAGACTATGCGTCCCCACCGGCCTGGTAAAACTCGCTTATCTCCCAAGCGCCCCCATCAATGGCGCGGTTGGGTTACCCACGTCCATATTGATGGGAATCCCGAAATAAGGGGAACACAATCTCTGCTTCGACAAGACGTGCCAAGGAAACCGCTTCGCTAAACGAGCTGAGGTGGTATAATAAAAAACGATTCAAGTAAAGGCTTGGTAGTGGTGTGACGTCATGCCACAAAATATGTCAGCAGATTGAACTTGTGTACATATTATTCTCTCTACGGTGGAATGTGGAATTTATTTTACAGAGCCGGACACTATCCTGGTGTTCACAATCTTCTATGAATTATTCGGAGGAGGAACCCGCCTTGCAATGCTGAACAATATGCGCGTCGGACTCATCGTCATTGAAGCCTGGTTCACAGGCTACTGAGGGAGTCCTGGACTAGGGGGTGTCCGGACAGCCGGACTATCATCGTCAGCCGGACTCCAAGACTATGAAGATACAAGATTGAAGACTTCGTCCCATGTCCGGATGGGACTTTCCTTGGCGTGGAAGGCAAGCTTGGCGATACGGATATGTAGATCTCCTACCATTGTAACCGACTCTGTGTAACCCTAGCCCTCTCTGGTGTCTATATAAACCGGAGGGTTTTAGTCCGTAGGACACACAACCATTACAACAATCATACCATAGGCTAGCTTCTAGGGTTTAGCCTCCTTGATCTCGTGGTAGATCCACTCTTGTACTACCCATATCATCAATATCAATCAAGGAGGAGTAGGGTTTTACCTCCATCGAGAGGGCCCGAACCTGGGTAAAAACATCGTGTCCCCTGTCTTTTGTTACCATCCGCCTAGACGCACAGTTCGGGACCCCCTACCCGAGATCCGCCGGTTTTGACACCAACACAAGTTTTATAATTTAAAATTCCCAATAGTATAAAAGTGACAACATAGGAGACTCTCTATCATGAAGATCATGGTGCTACTTTGAAGCACAAGTGTGGTAAAAGGATAGTAGCATTGTCCCTTCTCTCTTTTTATCTCATTTTTTAGGCCTTTCTCTCTCTTTTTTTGGTCTCTTTTTTTATTATTTTTTTATTTTTCGTACGGAGTCTCATCCCGACTTGTGGGGGAATCATAGTCTCCATCATCCTTTCCCCACTGGGACAATGCTGTAATAATGATGATCATCACACTTTTATTTACTTGCAACTCATGAATTACAACTCGATACTTAGAACAAAATATGACTCTATGTGAATGTCTTCGGCGGTGTACCGGGATGTGCAATGAATCAAGAGTGACATGCATGGATGATGCGTGGTGGCCTTTCCATAAATACAATGTTAACTACATGATCATGCTAAGCAATAGGACAATGATGGAGCATGTCATCATAAATGGAATGGTGGTAAGTTGCATGGCAATATATCTCGGAATGGCTATGGAAATGCCACGATAGGTAGGTATGGTGGCTGTTTTGAGGAAGGTATGTTGTGGGTGTATGATACCGGTGAAAGGTGCACGGTATTACAGAGGCTAGCAATGGTGGAAGGGTGAGAGTGCGTATAACCCATGGACTCAACATTAGTCATAAAGAACTCACATACTTATTGCAAAAATCTATTAGTTATTGAAATGAAGTACTATGCGCATGCTCCTAGGGGGATAGATTGGTAGGAAAAGAACATCGCTCGTCCCCGACCGCCACTCATAAGGAAGACAATCAATAATAAATCATGCTCCGACTTCATCACATAACGGTTCACCATACGTGCATGCTACGGGAATCACAAACTTTATCACAAGTATCTCTCAAATTCACAACTACTCAACTACCATGACTCTAATATCACCATCTTCATATCTCAAAACAATCATAAGGAATCAAACTTCTCATAGTATTCAATGCACTTTATATGATAGTTTTTATTATACCCATCTTGGATGCTCATCATATTAGGACTAATTTTATAACCAAAGCAAATTACCATGCTGTTCTAGAAGACTCTCAAAATAATATAAGTGAAGCATGAGAGATCAACAATTTCTTCAAAATAAAACTACCGCCATGCTCTAGGAAGATATAAGTGAAGCACTAGAGCAAACGACAAACTACTCCGAAAGAAATAAGTGAAGATCAGTGAGTAGTTGAATAATTATGCTACTATGTGAAGTCTCTCTAACATTTAAGAATTTCAGACCTTGGTATTTTATTCAAACAGAAAGCAAAACAAAAGAATATAAAATTATGCTCCAAGCAAAACACATATCATGTGGTGAATAAAAATATAGCTCCAAATAAAGTTACCGGTGAATGAAGACGGAAGAGGGGATGCCATCCAGGGCATCCCCAACCTTAGGCTCTTGGTTGTCCTTGAATATTACCTTGGGGTGCCTTGGGAATCCCCAAGCTTAGGCTCTTGCCACTCCTTATTCCATAGTCCATCGAATCTTTACCCAAAACTTGAAAACTTCACAACACAAAACTCAACAGAAAACTCGTAAGCTCTGTTAGTATAAGAAAATAAATCACCACTTAGGTACTGTTGTGAACTCATTACAAATTCATATTGGTGTAATATCTACTGTATTCCAACTTCTCTATGGTTCATACCCTCCGATACTACTCATAGATTCATCAAAATTAGCAAACAGCACAATGAAAATAGAATCTATCAAAAACAGAACAGTCTGTAGTGATATGTATCATTCGAATACTTCTGTCACTCTAAAAATTCTGAAATAAATTGGCGGACCTGAGGAATTTGTCTATTAATCTTTTGCAAAAATAATCAACCTAAAAGCACTCTCCAGTAAAAAATGGCAGCTAATTTCATGAGCGCAAAAGTTTCTGTTTTTTACAGCAAGATCACAAAGACTTCACCCAAGTCTTCCCAAAGGTTCTACTTGGCACAAACACTAACTAAACATAAAACCACATATAAACAGAGTCTAGATGAATTATTTATTACTAAATAGGAGCAAAAAGTAAAGAACAAAAATAAAATTGGGTTGCCTCCCAACAAGCGCTAACGTTTAACGCCCCTAGCTAGGCATGATGATTTCAATGATGCTATGATAAAAGATAAGAATTGAAACATAAAGAAAGCATCATAAAGAATATGACTAGCACATTTAAGTCTAACCCAATTCCTATGCATAGAGATTTTGTGACCAAACAATTTATGGTAACAAGAATCAACTAGCATAGGAAAGCAAAACAAGCATAACTTCAAGATTTTAAGCACATAGAGAGGAAACTCGATATTATTGCAATTCCTACAAGCATATATTCCTCCCTCATAATAATTTTCAGTAGCATCATGAATAATTTCAACAATATAACCATCACCTAAAGCATTATTTTCATGATCTACAAGCATAGAAATTTTATTACTCTCCACATAAGCAAAATTCTTCTCATTCGGAATAGTGGGAGTATCATAAGAGACTCGAATACTATAAATTGTTTCCACATTAAAAGAGTAATGTTCAGAAAAAGGGTAATCATAATCATGACAAGTTTTATAAATATAATCATCACTACTTTTTATATCATAAAGTGTCATCACCATAATCATCATAAATAGGAGGCATGCTATCATCATAATAAATTTGCTCATCAAAACTTGGGAGGCTAAAAATATCATATTTATTAAACATAGCATCCCCAAGATTGGGACAAACATTAATTGCAGCAAATATGTTCTCAAACATGTCATTCTCATCAAACATAGCATCCCCAAGCTTGGGCCTTTCCATATCATAAGCATAATCACTCTCATCATTAATAGTATGGATAGCACCAATAGTATAGCAATTATCATCATCACAATGAGTAATAGGAGCAACATCATTTAAGAGGGATACCCTTCTACCTTTGCTTCTCCTTCTTTTCTTTTTCTTCTTCACATCATGCATGGGTTTAACCCTCTTTTTTGAGCTCCTTATTAATGAGATTGGTTGAATAGCAAGCTCCTCCTCGTTACCTGATTCATCATAAGAAATAATAGGAGGATATTGGGAAGTCTCTGATACGTCTCCAATGTATCTATAATTTTTAATTGTTCCATGCTATTATATATTCTGTTTTGGATGTTTAATGGGCTTTATTATACACTTTTATGTAATTTTTGGGACTAACCTATTAACCCAAGGCCCAGTGCAAATTGTTGTTGTTTTTTTGCCTATTTCAGTGTTTCGCAGAAAAGTAATATCAAACGGAATGAAACCTTCGGGAGCGTGATTTGTTGAACAAACGTGATCCAGAGGACTTGGAGTGGACGTCAAAAAATCAACGAGGAGGCCACGAGGCAGGGAGGCGCGCCTGCCCCCTAGGCGCCCCCCACCCTCGTGGGCCCCTCGTGGCTCCACCGACCTACTACTTCCTACTATATATACCCACGTACCCCAAAACCATCGAGGAGCACCACGAAACCCTATTTCCTCCGCCGCAACCTTCTATACCCGTGAGATCCCATCTTGGGGCCTTTTCCGGTGCTCCGCCGGAGGGGGAATCGATCATGGAGGGCTTCTACATCAACACCATAGCCTCTCCGATGATGTGTGTGTAGTTTATCACAGACCTTCAGGTCCATACTTATTAGCTAGATGGCTTATTCTCTCTCTTTGGATCTCAATACAAAGTTCTCCACGATCTTCTTGGAGATCTATTTGATGTAACTTCTTTTTACGGCCTGTTTGTCGAGATCCAATGAATTCTGGGTTTATGATCAAGATTATGTATGAACAATATTTGAATCTTCTCTGAATGCTTTTATGTATGATTGGTTATCTTTGCAAGTCTCTTCGAATTATCAGTTTGGTTTGGCCTACTAGATTGATCTTTCTTGCATTTCGAGGAGTGCTTAGCTTTGGGTTCAATCTTGCGTTGCTCGATCCCAGTGACAGTAGGGGAAATGACACATATTGTATTGTTGCCATCAAGGATAAAAAGATGGGGTTTATATCATATTGCTTGAGTTTATCCCTCTACATCATGTCATCTTACCTAATGTGTTACTCTGTTCTTATGAACTTAATACTCTAGATGCATGCTGGATAGTGATCAATGTGTCGAGTAATAGTAGTAGATGCAGGCAGGAGTCGGTCTACTTGTCACGGACATGATGCCTATATACATGATCATGCCTAGATATTCTCATAGTTATGCACTTTTCTATCAATTGCTCGACAGTAATTTGTTCACCCACCGTAATACTTATGCTATCTTGAGAGAAGCCACTAGTGGAACCTATGGCCCACGGGCCTATTTTCCATCATATTAATCTTTCATCAACTAGCTATTTTTGTCGCCGTTTATTTTGCTTTCTTTACTTTTAACCTTTATCATAAAAATACCAAAAATATTATCTTATCATCTCTATCAGATCTCACTTTTGCAAGTGGTCGTGAAGGGATTGACAACCCCTTTATCGTGTTGGTTGCAAGGTTCTTATTTGTTTGTGTAGGTACGAGGGACTTGCGTGTGGCCTCCTACTAGATTGATACCTTGGTTCTCAAAAACTAAGAGAAATACTTATGCTACTTTGCTGCATCACCCTTTCCTCTTCAAGGGAAGCATGCTCAAGAGGTAGCAAGAAGGATTTCTGGCGCCCTTGCCGGGGAGGTGTACACCAAGTCAAGTCAAGATTTGATCTCCCGACAATGAGCCATTTCTGGCGCCGTTGCCGGGGAGTCTACGCACAAGTCAAGACATACCAAGTACCCATCACAAACTCTTATCCCTTGCACTACATTATTTGCCATTTGCCTCTCGTTTTCTTCTCCCCCACTTCACCCTTGCCATTTTATTCGCCCTCTATTTCCGTCCGCCTCTTTTTCACTTGCCTCTTGTGTTCTGTGTGCCTTCATGGCCAGTCCTTTATCTACTCCCTTGTCTCCCATGAATGAAGTTCTTAATTTTAAACAAAGGGAGGGATAAAATCTAAAATATGCTTGGTACAGAATTTGCAATGCGCGAAATAGATCTACTAGGAAGCAATCTACTTCCGTTCTTCTTCGCAATTTTTACGTAGGCATCACTCCTTGGAATAGATTTATTCTTGATACCATATCTAGAGGAAATTCTTGGGTAGCCATACTTTTGATTTTTATAATGCTATGATAGATTTGTTTGGCCCACCACCTCTTTTGGTTAACGGAACTATTTTAACTTTGGAACATGTGATGCAAAGGCTTGAAATTATTGAAAATAAAGTTGCCACCATAGATTTGATTTAAAATTTGGATAAAAAGATCCACAACCAAATTACCCAATACAGATCTAAGGTAGGAGTTGCTCTTAAATTTTTTAAAGAAAAGGAACCCATGGTTAACGAAAAGATAGATCAAGATTCCACTAGAATTGATAAAATTGAGGATATTATTACCAACCTAGGGTCTGCCTTTTTTTCCATGAAAAATACTACAAAACCTTCTAATGCTAAAATTGCCAAATTGATGTATGTTCCTAAAAATAACGGTGAAACTTCTAGTAAGGGAAATGCGGATCTCAAATCCATAAGTGTTCACGCCAACTTTCTCGCTATCATTAAGGAACCTTTTGCTACAAATGAGAGTTTAATCATTAATAAAAAGAAGGAAACACCTAAGGGTTATAAGTGTTCTATTGAAGAATTGCCTACCAAAGATGATAATACCTAGATCTATCCTTGCCTTTATGCCTAGCTAGGGGCGTTAAACGATAGCGCTTGTTGGGAGGCAACCCAATTTTATTTTAGTTTCTTGCTTTTTGGTTCTGTTTAGTAATAAATAATCCATCTAGATTCTGTTTAGATGTGGTTTTATGTTTTAGTTAGTGTTTGTGCCAAGTAGAACCTTTGGGAAGACATGGGTGAAGTCTTTTTGATCTTGCTGTAAAAAAACAGAAACTTTAGCGCTCACGATATTAGCAACAACTTTTTGCTGGAGAGCGCTATTTAGTTGATTCTTTTTGAAGATGATTAATAGATAAATTACGCACGTCCAACAATTTATTTTAGAATTTTTAGAGTTCCAGAAGTATGCGTTTGATACAGATTACTACAGACTGTTCTGTTTTTACAGATTCTGTTTTTCGTGTGTTGTTTGCTTATTTTAATGAATCTATGGCTAGTATTGGAGGTTATGAACCATAGAGAAGTTGGAATACAGTAGGATTAACACCAATATAAATAAAGAATGAGTTCATTACATTACCTTGAAGTGGTGTTTTCTTTTCTTTCGCTAACGTAGCTCACGAGATTTTCTGTTAAGTTTTGTGTTGTGAAGTTTTCAAGTTTTCGGTAAAGATTTGGTGGATTATGGAACAAGGAGTGTCAAGAGCCTAAGCTTGGGGATTACCAAGGCACCCCAAGGTAAAATCCAAGGACAACCAAAAAGCCTAAGCTTGGGGATGCCCCGGAAGGCATCCCCTCTTTTGTCTTCGTCCATCGGTAACTTTACTTGGAGCTATATTTTTATTCACCACATGATATGTGTTTTGCTTGGAGCGTCTTGTATGATTTGAGAATTTGCTTTTTAGTTCACCACAATCATCCTTGCTGTACAAACCTTTTGGGAGAGACACACATTAATCGGAATTTATTAGAATACTCTATGTGCTTCACTTATATCTTTTGTGCTAAACAATTTTGCTCTAGTGCTTCACTTATATCTTTTAGATCATGGTGGTGGTTTTATTTTATAGAAATTATTGATCTCTCATGCTTCACTTATATTATTTTGAGAGTCCTTTAGAACAACATGGTAATTTGCTTTGGTTATAAAATTACTCCTAATATGATAGGCATCCAAGATGGATATAATAAAAACTTCCATATAAGTGCATTGAATACTAGGAGAAGTTTAATACTTGATGATTGTTTTGAGATATGGAGATAGTGATATTAAAGTTGTGCTAGTTGAGTAGTTGTGAATTTGAGAAATACTTGTGTTGAAGTTTGCATGTCTCGTAGCATGCATGTATGGTAAACGTTGTGTAACAAATTTGAAACATGAGGTGTTCTTTGATTGTCATCCTTATGAGTGGCAGTCGGGAATGAGCGATGGTATTTTCCTACCAATCTATCCCCCTAGGAGCATGCGCGTAGTGCTTGGTTTTTGATGACTTGTAGATTTTTGCAATAAGTATGTGAGTTCTTTATGACTAATGTTGAGTCCATGGATTATACGCACTCTCAACCTTCCATCATTGCTAGCCTCTTTGGTACCGTGCATTGCCCTTTCTCACCTTGAGAGTTGGTGCAAACTTCGCCGGTGCATCCAAACCCCGTGATACGATACGCTCTATCACACATAAACCTCCTTATATCTTCCTCAAAACAGCCACCATACCTACCTATTATGGTATTTCCATAGCCATTCCGAGATATATTGCCATGCAACTTTCCACCGTTCCATTTATCATGACACGCTTCATCATTGTCATATTGCCTTGCATGATCATGTAGTTGACACCATATTTGTGGCAAAGACACCATGCATATTATTTCATACATGTCACTCTTGATTCATTGCCCATCCCGGTACACCGCCGGAGGCATTCATATAGAGTCATATTTTGTTCTAAGTATCGAGTTGTAAATAAATAGAAGTGTGATGATCATCATTAATAGAGCATTGTCCCAAAAAAGAGAAAGGTCAAAAAAAGAGAGGCCCAAAAAAAGAAAAAAAGAGAAAAAAAGAAGAGAAATAAAAAGGGACAATGCTACTATCCTTTTTCCACACTTGTGCTTAAAAGTAGCACTATGATCTCTATGATAGAGAGTCTCTTGTTTTGTCACTTTCATATACTAGTAGGAATTTTTCATTATAGAACTTGGCTTGTATATTCCAACGATGGGCTTCCTCAAATGCCCTAGGTCTTCGTGAGCAAGCAAGTTGGATGCACACCCACTTAGTTTATTTTGTTGAGCTTTCATACATTTATAGCTCTAGTGCATCCGTTGCATGGCAATCCCTACTCCTTGCATTGACATCAATTGATGGGCATCTCCCTAGCTCGTTGATTAGCCACGTCAATGTGGGACTTTCTCTTTTTTGTCTTCTCCACACAACCCCCATCATTATATTCTATCCCACCATAGTGCTATATACATGGCTCACGCTCATGTATTGCGTGAAAGTTGAAAAAAAGTTTGAGATTACTAAAGTATGAAACAATTGCTTGGCTTCTCATCGAGGTTGTGCAAGAAGAGAGCATCTTGTGTGACGAAAATGAAGCATGCCAAACTATATGATTTTGTAGGGATGAGCTTTCTTTGGCTATGTTATTTTGAGAAGACATAATTGCTTGGTTAGTATGCTTGAAGTATTATTATTTTTATGTCAATATTAAACTTTTATCTTGAATCTTTCGGATCTGAACATTCATGCCACAACAAAGAAAATTACATTGAGAAATATGCTAGGTAGCATTCCACATAAAAAATTCTGTTTTTATCATTTACCTACTTGAGGACGAGCAGAAATTAAGCTTGGGGATGCTTGATACGTCTCCAACGTATCTATAATTTTTGATTGTTCCATGCTATTATATATTCTGTTTTGGATGTTTAATGGGCTTTATTATACACTTTTATCTTATTTTTGGGACTAACCTATTAACCCAAGGCCCAGTGCAAATTGTTTTTTTTGCCTATTTCAGTGTTTCGCAGAAAAGGAATATGAAATGGAGTCCTAACGGAATGAAACCTTTGGGAGCATGATTTTTGGAACAAACGTGATACAGAGGACTTGGAATGGACATCAAGAAATCAACAAGGAGTCCACGAGGCAGGGAGGCGCGCCTGTCCCCCTGGGCGCGCCCCCCACCCTCGTGGGCCCCTCATGGCTCCACCGACCTACTTCTTCCTCCTATATATACCCACGTACCCTAAAACCATCGAGGAGCACCACAAAACCCTATTTCCACCGCCACAACCTTCTGTACCCATGAGATCCCATCTTGGGGCCTTTTTCGGTGCTCCGATGAAGGGGGAATCGATCACGGAGGGCTTCTACATCAACGCCATAGCCTCTCCGATGATGTGTGAGTAGTTTACCAAAGACCTTCGGGTCCATAATTATTAGCTAGATGGCTACTTCTCTCTCTTTGGATCTCAATACAAAGTTCTCCTCGATCTTCTTGGAGATCTATTCGATGTAACTCTTTTTGCGGTGTGTTTGTCGAGATTCGATGAATTCTGGGTTTATGATCAAGATTATGTATGAACAATATTTGAATCTTCTTTGAATTCTTTTATGTATGATTGGTTATCTTTGCAAGTCTCTTCGAATTATCAGTTTGGTTTGGCCTACTAGATTGATCTTTCTTGCAATGGGAGAAGTGCTTAGCTTTGGGTTCAATCTTGCGTTGCTCAATCCCAGTGACAGTAGGGGAAACGACATGTATTGTATTGTTGCCATCGAGGATAAAAAGATGGCGTTTATATCATATTACTTGAGTTTATCCCTCTACATCATGTCATCTTACCTAATGCGTTACTCTGTTCTTATGAACTTAATACTCTAGATGCATGATGGATAGTGGTCGATGTGTGGAGTAATAGTAGTAGATGCAGGCAGGAGTCGGCCTATATACATGATCATGCCTAGATATTCTCATAACTATGCACTTTTCTATCAATTGCTCGACAATTATTTGTACACCCACCGTAATACTTATGCTATCTTGAGAGAAGCCACTAGTGAATGCTATGGCCCCGGGGTCTATTTTCCATCATATTAATCTTCCGTCAACTAGCTATTTCTGTTGCCATTTATTTTGTTTTCTTTACTTTTAACCTTTATCATAAAAATACCAAACATATTATCTTATCATCTCTATCAGATCTCAGTTTTGCAAGTGGCCGTGAAGGGATTGAAAACCCCTTTATCGCGTTGGTTGCACGGTTCTTAGTTATTTGTGTAGGTACGAGGGACTTGCGTGTGGCTACTACCTCTTGAGCACTGCGTTGCGTTTCCCTTGAAGAGGAAAGGGCGATGCAGCAAAGTAGTGTAAGTATTTCCCTCAGTTTTTGAGAACCAAAGTATCAATCCAGTAGGAGGCCACACGCAAGTCCCTTGTACCTACACAAACAAATAAGAACCTTACAACCAACGCGATAAAGGCTTGTCAAACCCTTCACGGCCACTTGCAAAAGTGAGATCTGATAGAGATGATAAGATAATATTTTTGGTATTTTTATGATAAGTATTAAAAGTAAAGAAACCAAAATAAACAGCAATAGAAATAGCTCGTTGACGGGAGATTAATATGATGGAAAATAGATCTGGGGGCCATAGGTTTCAATAGTGGCTTCTCTCAAGATAGCATAAGTATTACGGTGGGTGAACAAATTAATTTCGAGAAATTGATAGAAAAGTGCATAATTATGAGAATATCTAGGCATGATCATGTATATAGGCATCACATCTGCGACAAGTAGATCGACTCCTTCCTGCTACTACTATTACTCCACACATCAACCGCTATCCAGGATGCATCTAGAGTATTAAGTTCATAAGAACATAGTAACGCATTAGGTAAGATTACATGATGTAGAGGGATAAACTCATGCAATATGATATAAACCCCATCTTTTTATCCTCGATGGCAACAATACAATACGTGTCGTTTCCCCTACTGTCACTGGGATCGAGCACCGCATGATTGAACCCAAAGCTAAGCACTTCTCCCATTGCAAGAAAGATCAATCTAGTAGGCCAAACCAAACTGATAATTCAAAGAGACTTGCAAAGATAACCAATGATACATAAAAGAATTCAGAGAAGATTCAAATATTGTTAATAGATAATCTTGATCATAAACCCACAATTCATCGGATCTCGACAAACAGGCCGTAAAAAGAAGTTACATCAAATATATCTCCAAGAAGATCGTGGAGAACTTTCTATTGAGATCCAAAGAGAGAGAAGAAGCCATCTAGCTAATAACTATGGACCCGAAGGTCTGTGGTAAACTACTCACACATCATCGGAGAGGCCATGATGTTTATGTAGAGGCCCTTCATGATCGATGCCCCCACTGGCAGAGCGCCGGAAAAGGCCCCAAGATGGGATCTCACGGGTACAGAAGGTTGCGGTGGTGGAATTAGGTTTTTTTGGTGCTCCTTGATGGTTTCGGGGTTCGTAGGCATATATAGGAGGAAGAAGTAGGTCGGTGGAGCTACGAGGGGCCCACGAGGGTGGAGGGTGCACCCAAGGGGGTAGGCACGCCCCTGCCTCGTGGCCTCCTCGTATGTTTCTTGACGTCCACTCCAAGTCCTCTGGATCACGTTTGTTCGAAAAAAATAACTCTCCCGAAGGTTTCATTCCGTTCGGACTCCGTTTGATATTCCTTTTCTGCGAAACACTGAAATAGGCAAAAAAACAGCAATTTGCACTGGGCCTTGGGTTAATAGGTTAGTCCCAAAAATAATATAAAAGTGTATAATAAAGCCCATTAAACATCCAAAACAGAATATATAATAGCATGGAGCAATCAAAAATTATAGATACGTTGGAGACGTATCAAGCATCCCCAAGCTTAATTCCTACTCGTCCTCGAGTAGGTAAATGATAAAAACAGAATTTTTGATGTGGAATCCTACTTAGCATATTCTTCAATGTATTTCTCTTTATTGTGGCATGAATGTTCAGATCCGAAAGATTCAAGATAAAAGTTTAATGTTGACATGAAAATAATAATACTTCAAGCATACTAACGAAGCAATCATGTCTTCTCAAAATAACATGGCCAAAGAAAATTATCCCTAAAAAACCATATAGTCTGGCTATGCTCTATCTTCACCACACAAAGTATTTAAATCATGCACAACCCCGATAACAAGCCAAGCAATTGTTTCATACTTCTGATGTTCTCAAACTTTTTCAATCTTCACACAATATATGAGCGTGAGCCATGGATATAGCACTATAGGTGGAATAGAATGGTGGTTGTGGAGAAGACAAAAAAGGAGAAGATAGTCTCACATCAACTAGGCGTATCAACGGGCTATGGAGATGCCTATCAATAGATATAAATGTGAGTGAGTAGGGATTGCCATGCAACGGATGCACTAGAGCTATAAATGTATGAAAGCTCAACAAAAGAAACTAAGTGGGTGTGCATCCAACTCACTTGCTCACGAAGACCTAGGGCATTTTGAGGAAGCCCATCATTGGAATATACAAGCCATGTTCTATAATGTAAAGTTCCCACTAGTATATGAAAGTGACAACATAGGAGACTCTCTATCATGAAGATCATGGTGCTACTTTGAAGCACAAGTGTCGAAAAAAGGATAGTAACATTGTTCCTTCTCTCTTTTTCTCTCTTTTTTTATTTGGGCCTTCTCTCTCTTTTTTTTGGCCACTTTTCTTACTTTCTTTTTTATTTGTCCGGAGTCTCATCCCGACTTATGGAGGAATCATAGTCTCCATCATCCTTTCTCACATGGGACAATGCTCAAATAATGATCATCACACTTTTATTTACTTACAACTCAAGAATTACAACTCGATACTTAGAACAAAATATGACTCTATGTGAATGCCTCCGGCGGTGTACCGGGATATGCAATGAATCAAGAGTGACATGTATGAAAGAATTAATAAGGTGGCTTTGCCACAAATACGATGTCAACTACATGATCATGCAAAGCAATATGACAATGATGAAGCGTATCATAATAAATGGAACGGTGGTAAGTTGCATGGCAATATATCTCGGAATGGCTATGGAAATGCCATAATAGGTAGGTATGGTGGCTGTTTTGAGGAAGGTATATGGTGGGTATATGATACCGGCGAAAGGTGCACGGTATTAGAGAGGCTAGCAATGGTGGAAGGGAGAAAGTGCGTATAATCCATGGACTCAACAGTAGTCATAAAGAACTCACATACTTATTGCAATCTATTAGTTATCGAAACGAAGTAGTACGCGCATGCTCCTAGGGGGATAGATTGGTAGGAAAAGACCATCGCTCGTCCCCGACCACCACTAATAAGGAAGACAATCAATAAATAAATCATGCTCCGACTTCATCACATAACGGTTCACCATACGTGCATGCTACGGGAATCACAAACTTTAGAACAAGTATTTCTCAAATTCACAACTACTCAACTAGCATGACTCTAATATCACCATCTTCATATTTCAAAACAATTATCAAGTATCAAACTTCTCTTAGTATTCAATGCACTTTATAGTTTTTATCTTGGATGCCTATCATATTAGGACTAATTTTATAACCAAAGCAAATTACCATGTTGTTCTAAAGGACTCTCAAAATAATATAAGTGAAGCATGAGAGATCAATAATTTCTATAAAATATAACCACCACCATGCTCTAAAAGATATAAGTGAAGCACTAGAGCAAAATTGTTTAGCTCAAAAGACATAAGTGAAGCATATAGAGTATTCTAATAACTTCCGAATAATGTGTGTCTCTCTCAAAAGGTGTGTACAACAAGGATGATTGTGGTGAACTAAAAAGCAAAGACTCAAATCATACAAGACGCTTGAGGGAGTCCTGGATTAGGGGGTGTTCGAATGGCCGGACTATAGCCTTTGGCCGGACTCCTGGACTATGAAGATACAAGATTGAAGACTTCGTCCGGTGTCCGGGTGGGACTTTCCTTGGCGTGGAAGGCAAGCTTGGCGATACGGATATGTAGATCTCCTACCATTGTAACCGACTCTGTGTAACTCTAACCCTCTTCGGTGCCTATATAAACCGGAGGGTTTTAGTCTGTAGGACGAACAACAATCATACCATAGGCTAGCTTCTAGGGTTTAGCCTCTCTGATCTCATGGTAGATCTACTTTTGTACTATCCATATCATCAATATTAATCAAGCAGGAGTAGGGTTTTACCTCCATCGAGAGGGCCCGAACCTGGGTAAAAACATCGTGTCCCTTGTCTCCTGTTACCATCCGCCTAGACGCACAGTTCGGGACCCCCTACCCGAGATCCGCCGGTTTTGACACCGACATTGGTGCTTTCATTGAGAGTTCCTTTGTGTCTTCATCTTTAGGCTCGATGGCTCCTCCGATCATCAACAACGATGCGGTCCAGGGTGAGACTTTTCTCCCCGGATAGATCTTCGTATTCGGCGGCTTTGCACTGCGGGCCAATTCGCTTAGCCATCTGGAGCAGATTGAAAGCTACGCCCCTGGCCATCAGGTCAAATTTGGAAGTTTGAACTACACGGCTGACGTCCGCGGAGACTTGATCTTCGACGGGTTCGAGCCACAGCCAAGCGCGTCGCACTGTCACGATGGGCATGATCTAGCTCTGCCGCCAAACAGTGCCCTGGAGGCCGCACCAGTGTCCGCTCTGACCCTTAGCTCGGAGCCGACTGCGCCGATCGAGGACGGGTGGCTGGACACCACCTCGGGGGCTGCGGTCTCTACGGCGATTGAGCCGAACACCAACCCTATCCTTTGCGAAGCTTGTGACTCCAAGGTGCCGGACTCCTCTCCGGACTCCGAACCTTCCGCGCCCCTGCCAATCGAATCCGATTGGGTGCCAGTCATGGAGTTCACTGCCGCGGACATCTCTCAGCACTCGCCCTTTGGCGACATCCTGAATTCACTAAAGTCTCTCTCTTTATCAGGAGAGCCCTGGCCGGATTATGGTCAGGAAGGTTGGGATGCGGACGACGAAGAAATTTAAAACCCACCCACCACCCACTTCGTAGCCACTGTCGATGATTTAACCGACATGCTCGACTTCGACTCCGAAGACATCGACGGTATGGACGACGATGCAGGAGACAACCAAGAACCAGCTCCTATAGGGCACTAGAAGGCCACCTCATCATACGACATATACATGGTGGACATCCCAAAAGATGGGAATGGCGATGGAACAACGGAGGATGACCCCTCCAAGAAACAGCCTAAGCGCCGGCGTCAGCGGCGCCGCTCTAAATCCCGCCACAGCAAAAACGGTGATTCCGGCACGGGAGACAATAACACCCGGACAGTGCCGAAGACAACCCCCTCCAGCAGGATTCAGCGCAGGAGGATGGAGAAGCCAGCCCTCATGAGAGAGCGGCAGACAGAGAGGTAGAGGACGATAATTACATGCCTCCCTCCGAAGACGAGGCAAGCCTCGACGACAACGAATTTGTCGTGCCAGAGGATCCCGTCGAACAGGAGCGTTTCAAACGCAGGCTTATGGCCACGACAGGCAGCCTCAAGAAAAAGCAGCAATAGCTTAGAGCTGACCAAGATTTGCTAGCCGACAGATGGACTGAAGTCCTGGCGGCCGAAGGGTATGAACTCGAACGCCCCTCCAAGAGCTACCCAAAACGCAGGCTGCTACCCCGATTAGAGGAGGAAGCACCTAAACCTACATCACCAGCGCATGATACGGCTGACCGGCCACCTCGTGGCCGCGACAGAGAGGCCTCTCGGCCCTCCACTCAAGCCGCACCCCGGTGCCGCTCAAAAAATACCAAGGCGCGGGGAAGTGCGCCAGACCTGCGAGATATATTGGAGGACAGGGCAAGGCAAACAAGATCGATCTACGGATCGCGTGGGCACCCCACTACACGTGACGATAACCGTCACGCCGGATATGGCAATTCCGGCCAGGCCGAACACAATAGACAAAGCTCATTTGAGTTGCGTCGTGATATAGCCCAATACAGAGGCGCCGCACACCCACTATGCTTCACAGATGAAGTGATGGATCATCAAATCCCTGAGGGTTTCAAACCCGTAAACATTGAATCATACGGTGGCACAACAGATCTCGCGGTCTGGATCGAGGACTATCTCCTTCACATCCACATGGCCCGCGGTGATGACCTACACGCCATCAAATACCTCCCACTCAAGCTTAAAGGACCAGCTCGGCATTGGCTTAACAGCTTGCCAGTAGAGTCAATTGGTTGTTGGGAAGACCTGGAAGCCGCATTCCTCGACAATTTCCACAGCACTTATGTGCGACCACCAGACGCCGATGACCTAAGCCACATAATTCAGCAGCCAAAGGAATCGGCCAGACAATTCTGGACACGGTTCCTAACCAAGAAAAATCAAATTGTCGACTGTCCGGATGCAGAGGCCCTTGCAGCCTTCAAACATAACATCCGCGATGAGTGGCTTGCCCGGCCCCTAGGACAGGAAAAGCCGAAATCCATGGCAGCCCTCACAACACTCATGACCCGCTGTTGCGCGGGATAGGACATCTGGCTAGCTCGTAGTAACAACATGACCAAGAGCCCTGGTAATTCGGATACCAAGGACAGCAACGGCAGGTCGTGTCGCAACAAGCACAAGAGCCGCATTAATGGCGATAATGCTGAGGATACGGCAGTCAATGCCGGATTCAGAGGCTCTAAACCCGGCCAGCAGAAAAAGCCATTCAAAATAAATACTCCGGGCCCGTCCAATTTGGACCGAATACTCGATCGCTCGTGCCAGATACATTGCACCCCCGAAAAACCAGCCAACCACACCAACAGGGATTGTTGGGTGTTCAAGCAGGCAGGCAAGTTAAATGCTGAAAACAATGACAAGGGGCTGCATAGCGATGACGAGGAGGAGCCCCGGCCGCCGAACAATAGAGGACAGAAGGGCTTCCCCCTACAAGTGCGGATGGTGAACATGATATACGCAACCCACATACCCAAAAGGGAGCGGAAGCGTGCACTAAGGGACGTATATGCGATGGAGCCAGTCGCCCCAAAGTTCAATCCGTGGTCCTCCTGCCCGATCACTTTTGATCGAAGGGACCACCCCATTAGCATCCACCATGGCAGATTCGCCGCATTGGTTCTAGACCCAATCGTTGACGGATTTCACCTCACTAGAGTCCTGATGGACGGCGGTAGTAGCCTGAACCTGCTTTATCAGGATACAGTGCGCAAAATGGGCATAGACCCCTCAAGGATTAAACCCACGAAGACGACCTTTAAAGGCGTCATACCAAGTGTAGAGGCCAACTGTACAGGCTCAGTCACACTTGAAGTGGTCTTCGGATCCCTGGATAACTTCCGAAGCGAGGAGTTAATCTTCGACATAGTCCCATTCCGCAGCGGCTATCACGCACTGCTCGGACGAACCGCATTTGCAAAGTTCAATGCGGTGCCGCACTATGCATACCTCAAGCTCAAGATGCCAGGCCCTCGAGGAGTCATTACAGTCAACGGAAACACCGAGCTCTCTCCGAACGGAGGAGCATACGGCGGCCCTCGCGGCGGAAGTACAAAGCAGCCTCTCAAGGCAATTCTCGAGTCCGGCTATTAAACGTCCGGACACCGTCAAGCGCGCCTGGAGTAACCTACAACAAGACCGCCTGGCACGTCCCGAGCAAGAGTAGCAATGCGGCCCCAACCCCAGCCCTCGTGAAATTGCAAAACCAGTACCACGCATACATAATTACGCTCTAGAAATACCATGGGCATAGGGGGAGGGGCACGACCACGGCAGGCCCAGAATGCGGCTCAACCGCACCAAGGGCTCCCGATTGCGTCATTCTTTTTTTCTTACTTTCAGGACTCCGTTCTCAAGAAGCCCTGTCCGGCAGTAGAATCGCCAAACACACGATGCAACAGCCAGGGAAGCAGAAAGCTACGTCGAGTGTCCTGGTGGTCTCTATAACGAGCAGTATACTTGTTTCACATATCATCCCGCAGCTCGCCCCTGGAGGGGGACATGTCAAATAGTCCCGTCCCTTGCTTATCGCACTATTTGTATCGTCCCGCTTTTACCGCAGCCTTTTTTGAATATACAATACATAGCTTCTGCCTATTTTTGCATTCCTTTTTCTATCTATATATGTTCACTTATGACATGTTGCACCCGTACACTTTGGTATGGCCAAATACACCAGGGGCTTAAGTACCCCAAAATATGGTGTGATAAGTCCGACCAATTTCACAAGTGCGACACCCCGAACGTATAGCATTATATGCATCGGCTCCGAATCATGTCTTGGGTCAATAGTTGGGTTTGCCCGGCTCCCATGTTTTGGTACCTTACGTTCCGTTATATCGGCTAAGGTAGCGCTGGGAGAACCACTGCGATTGTGTGCCGGTTGAGCTGGGTTAAGCACCTCAGTGGAGAAAGCTAAAACTGACCGTCATGATAGGGCGAGAGCCGGTCGTTGTTCGAGAGGTTTTCGAGTCCCTAAAGACTTATATTGCTTAGAGCGAGGAGTCGGCTTTATCCGGCCCAGGTGTGGATAGCACCCCGAACTCGGTCTTCCGAATACTAGGGGCTTCGCCGAAATTTAAAATTATAGAATTCTATGGCTAAGTGAGAGTGTTCAAGCATTATAGTCCGGTTGCCTTGTTTGTTGTGTTGAGCGCCTCCCTCGAAGGAACCAAGAATGGGAAAAAGAGCGCTCAAGTTTATCCCGAACACCCCAGCACTCGTGGCATGGGGGCAGAAGCCGACGACTCGCCATCTCTCAAATTTAATAAACGGCCACACAGAAGGTAATATTTTAAATTCACAAGCGTTGCTTAGCGCATATGAACAAGTTTTTAGCATACAGGATAACAAATGCGAGTTTACTCAAAAATTACATCTTTGGAGCAATCACCCGCTATAAGGCAGGCACCCTTTAGGACGCCCTCATAATACATCTCGGGCTTGCGATACTCCCTGCCCGGCGGTGGTCTGTCCGTCACAAGCTTCTCAGCGTCCATCTTGCCTAGTGCACTTTAGCACGGGCAAGGGCCCTACGGGCACCTTCGATGCAGATGGAGCGCTTGATGACTTCAATCCATGGACAGGCGTCCACCAGCCGCCTCACCAGCCCGAAGTAGCTCCCAGGCATGGCTTCCTTAGGCCACAGCCGAACTATGAGGCCCTTCATGGCCTGTTCGGCCACCTTATGGAGCTCGACCAGCTGCTTCAGCTGGTCGCTCAAGGGCACCGGATGTCCGGCCTCAGCATACTGAGACCAGAACACCTTCTCCGTCGAGCTCCCCTCCTCGGCTTGGTAGAACGCGACAGCATCGGACACACTATGGGGCAGATCTGCGAATGCTCCTGGAGAGCTCCGGATTTGGGTAAGTAATAGATAATTTACTTTCACGTGATTGCTTTGCATAAAGAATGCCTTACCCGCCGCTATCTTCTTCAATGCCTCAATTTCCTAGGGGGCTTTTTGGGCTTCAGCCTTAGCGGCTTTGGCGCTCTCAAGGGCCGAGGCGATCTCGGACTCTCGAGTCTTTGAGTCACGCTCCAAACTCTCGTGTTTTTCCACGAGAGCCTGGAGCTCTTGCCGCACCTCCGCCACCCACGCCTCCTGTTTCTCTCGCTCGGTGCGTTCCGCGGCTGCATTGCTTTCGGCCTTGGACACCTCTTCCTTCAGGGTCGCCACCTCATTCGTGGCCCCTGCAATACTCACGTTATTCCTGTCACTTTTTGCAACCACATCCTTTATATACTTCCATAAGGTATTGCTTACCTTCCTTGTCCTCGAGCTGCTTTTTGGCAAGGTCGAGCTCATTCTTGGACCGCTCGAGGCTCTGCTTCAATGCATTGACCTCTGCAGTCAGTGCGGCAGAGGTCAGCAGCGCAGCCTGCATTCCCATATTGACATGCTTATGTTAGACTCCTGCGTACATCTTTTAGATCCTCAGTTCGGCTTTTCTTCCCGAAAACCAAACTGAGCATCAGGGGCTACTGTCTATGCGGTAACATTTTCACATATCTTAAATACATACCTCAAAGCCTGTTAGAAGGCTGGCACAGGCTTCAGTCAGCCCGCTCTTGGCGGACTGAACTTTCTGGATCACCACACTCATAACAGTGCGGTGCTCCTCGTCGATGGATGCGCCGTTAAGCGCCTCCAGCAAATTATCCGGTGCCTCCGGCTGAACGGAGGTCACCGGTGTCGCAGTCTTGCCCTTGTTACGAAGGGCCGCCTGCCGGACTCCGGAGCCACTGAAGGTTCCGGTGCGGAGTCCGGCCCAGGGCCAGACTTAGAGCCCTTTGGGGTTTTATCCCCCTTGCACCTGGAGTCCGGGAGGTTGCCTTGCGGCGCCTCCTGGACCACCTCCTCCTGGCTGGGCCCCTTTTGGGACCCCACCTCAGCGTCATCCGCAGCGCGAGGAGAGGAGGCAGCCGGAAGTGAGGTGCTATTCACGTCCGAGGAATCCAGGGAGCCGCTCGTTGAAGCGTCGAGCCCGTCCTTGGGCGGGCTACAGGGTTATATTCGGCGTTAGGAGATTCTGTGCGACAAATGAAACGCCATGAGTTATTCTGGTATCCGGACACTTACGATTTTGCAGGGGCTCAGCCCTCGGTGGCCACTCCTCTTCGCCGTCATTGGTGTTGGTGGAGTAGTCCGGAGGAAGGGTCCTTCCCTTCTTGGACCCTCCGGCCTCCCCAGTTGGGGCGGCCTTCCTTTTCTTCTCTCCCCCGCTGGGGGAGAGGCCTCTTTTTCCTCCTCATCTTCGCGGGAGGAGTCTGCCTCGGAGTCATCGGACGATGAGTCCGACAACACCTGGCGCCGGGAACTCCTTCGAGTTCCCGTGGCCTTCTTCTCCGGCACCACGTGAGGTGCCGGAACCAGCAGCCTCGTTAATCGGGCATCCGCTGGGTCTTCTGGCAAGGGAGTCAGACAGTTAACCTGCCCGGACGTCTTTTGCCAGTCCTGTCAAAGGTAAGGGAGTTTAGATCCCGCATAGAGTCAAACTATGAAAAACAAGTGTCCTGTAAAGGGTAAAATAGCTTACCTCGCTGGCTTGACGCTGCGAGCTGAATCCGCGATCTTCGGTAGCGGATGCGGGAGCCTCGGCGCCCTTGAACAGCACCTTCCAGGCATCTTCGTACGTAGTGTCGAAGAGCCTGCTCAAGGTTTGGTGTTGTGCCGGATCAAACTCCCACAAGTTGAAGGCCCATTGTTGGCACGGGAGGATCCGGCGGATGAGCATGACCTGGACTACATTGACAAGCTTGAGCTTCTTGTTCACCAGGTTTTCGACGCAGGTTTGGTGTCCGGTCAGCTCTTCCGAATTACCCCATGTCAGGCCCGTCTCTTTCTAAGAGGTGAGCCGTGTAGGGAAGCCAGATCGGAATTCGGGGGCCGCTGCCCATTTAGGGTCACGCGGCTCGGTGATGTAGAACCACCCCGATTGCCACCCCTTTATGGTCTCCACAAAGGAGCCCTCGAGCCATAGGAGGTTGGCCATCTTTCCCACCATGGCACCTCCGCACTCCACTTGGCGGCCGCCCACTACCTTCGGCTTGACATTGAAGGTCTTCATCCATAAGCCGAAGTGGGGCTGGATGCAGAGGAAGGCCTCGAACACGACGATGAACGCCGAGATGTTGAGGATGAAATTCGGGGCCAGATCGTGGAAATCCAGGCCATAGTAGAACATGAGCCCCCGGACAAATGGATGAAGTGGAAAACCTGGTCCGCGGAGGAAGTGGGTGAGGAACACCACCCTCTCATGGGGCCTGGGGGTGGGGATAAGCTGCCCCTTCTCGGGGAGCCGGTGCGCGATGTCGTTGGACAAGTATCCGGCCTTCCACAGCTTTTTGATGTGCCCCTCCGTGACGGATGAGACCATCCACTTGCCTCCCGATCCGGACATGGCTGGAGAAGGTTGACGTGGGATGTGCGGACTTGGGCGCTGGAGCTCGAGTGCGCGGAAATGGATGAGCAAAGGAGGAAGAAGGCATAGGTAAAAGGTGGATCCTTATCCCCTTATATGGACGGACGAAGCTATGCGTCCCCATCAGCCTGGTAAAACTCGATTATCTCCCAAGCGCCATAATCAATGGTACGGTTGGGTTACCCACGCCCGTATTGATGAGAATCCTGGAATAAGGGGACATGATCTCTGCTTTGACAAGACATGCCAAGGAATCCGCCTCGCTAAACACGCTGAGGTGGGACAGTAAAAATGATTCGAATAAAGGCTTGGTCGTGGTGTGGTGTCACGCCACGGAATACATCAGCAGATTGAATTTGTGTAAATATTATTCTCTCTACGGTGGTATGTGGAACTTATTTTGCACAGCCGGACACTATCCTTGTTTTCAAAATCTTCTATGAAGTATTCGGAGGAGGAACCCGCCTTGCAATGCCGAAGACAATCTGCGCGTCGGACTCGTCGTCATTGAAGCCTGGTTCAGGGGCTACTGAGTGAGTCCTGGATTAGGGGGTGTCCGGATGGCCGAACTATAGCCTTTGGCCGGACTCCTGGACTATGAAGATACAAGATTGAAGACTTCGTCCCGTGTCCGGGTGGGACTTTCCTTGGCGTGGAAGGAAAGCTTGGCGATACGTATATGTAGATCTCATGCCATTGTAACCGACTCTGTGTAACCCTAACCCTCTTTGGTGCCTATATAAACCGGAGGGTTTTAGTCCGTAGGACGAACAACAATCATACCATAGGCTAGCTTCTAGAGTTTAGCCTCTCTGATCTCCTGGTAGATCTACTCTTGTACTACCCATATCATCAATATTAATCAAGCAGGAGTAGGGTTTTACCTCCATCGAGAGGGCCCGAACCTAGGTAAAAACATCGTGTCCCTTGTCTCCTATTACCATCCGCCTAGACACATAGTTCGGGACCCCCCTACCTGAGATCCGCCAGTTTTGACACCGACAGCACTCCAAGCAAAACACATATCATGTGGTGAATAAAAATTAGCTCCAAGTAAAGTTACCGATGGACGAAGACAAAAGAGGGGATGCCTTCCGGGGCATCCCCAAGCTTAGGCTTTTTGGGTTTTTCCTTAGATTTTACCTTGGGGTGCCTTGGGCATCCCCAAGATTAGGCTCTTGCCACTCCTTGTTCCATAATCCATCAAATCTTTACCCAAAATTTGAAAACTTCACAACACAAAACTTAACAGAAAATCTTGTGAGCTCCGTTAGCGAAAGAAAACAAAACACCACTTCAATATACTGTAATGAACTCATTATTTATTTATATTGGTGTTAAACCTACTGTATTCCAACTTCCTATGGTTCATAAACTCCATTACTAGCCATAGATTCATCAAAATAAGCAAACAAAATAGAATCTGTCAAAAACAGAACAGTTTGTAGTAATCTGTAACTAACACAAACTTCTGGAACTCCAAAAATTATAAAATAAATTTATGGACGAAAGGAATTTATCTATTAATCATCTGCAAAAATAATAAACTAAATATCACTCTCCAGTAAAAAGTTGTAGATAATCTTGTGAGCGCTAAAGTTTCTGTTTTTTACAGCAAGATCGCAAAGACTTTCCCCCAGTCTTCCCAAAGGTTCTACTTGGCACAAACACAAATTAGAACACAAAACCACATCTAAACAGAAGCTATATGGATTATTTATTCCTAAATAGAACCAAAAAGCAAAAAACTAAAATAAAATTGGGTTGCCTCCCAACAAGCGCTATCGTTTAACGCCCCTAGCTAGGCATAAAGGCAAGGATAGATCTAGGTGTTGCCATCTTTGGTGTTGGGAAAGAAAAGAGAAAATTTATTATCTATAGCGTTTATCTTTCTATTTTGATAAAGCACGTGGCCATTAATGGTGGAAAAAAGATTAAGCATGCTACGTAAATTCGCATCTATCTTTATCTCTTTGATAATTTCATTCTGGTAAAAGCACAAAAGAGAAGTGGATTCAACTTTCTCACTCATAGGGTGCCCAAATATAGTTTTCATCTATTCATAGGTATCCATGGGATCCCATTCAAGAAAACCCTCTTCAAAAATAGAATCTAAAACTTGCTTGAACGAAGCGGGCAACCCGACATAAAAGCTTTTTAGATATATCTCAATTTGATATTGGGGCACATAGCTAGCTCGGATCCTTAAAAGCCTATCCCAAGAATCTTTCAAAGACTCATGAAGAAAAGAATGAAAAATTCCGGGATCATCTTCATCGAAATTATTCAAACCCTCACTGACAACCCCGGTAGGTCTTTCGATAGCATCATTATTTATAAGCTTAGAGAGGACAGAGGGACTATCCAAAGTAAAACCCTGGAGAGAACCCTTAGCCCTTTTTGATTCGGCCATGGCACAAGGAACACAACGAGAAAGAGGCGAACAGAAAGAGAGGGTGAATAAAACGGCAAGGGTGAATTGGGGGAGAGGAAAACGAGAGGCAAATGGAAAATAATGTAATGCGAGGGATAAGAGTTTGTGATGGGTACTTGGTATGTCTTGACTTGTGCGTAGACTCCCCGGCAACGGCGCCAGAAATGGCTCGTTGTCGGGAGATCAAATCTTGACTTGACTTGGTGCACACCTCCCCGGTAACGGCTCTAGAAATCCTCCTTGCTACCTCTTGAGCACTGCTTTGGTTTTCCCTTGAAGAGGAAAGGGTGATGCAGCAAAGTAGCGTAAGTATTTCCCTCAGTTTTTGAGAACCAAGGTATCGATCCAGTAGGAGGCCACACGCAAGTCCCTCGTACCTACACAAACAAATAAGAACCTTGCAACCAACGCGATAAAGGGGTTGTCAATCCCTTCACTGTCACTTGCAAAAGTGAGATCTGATAGAGATGATAAGATAATATTTTTGGTATTTTTATGATAAAGATTAAAAGTAAAGAAAGCAAAATAAACGGCAATAGAAATAGCTCGTTGACGGGAGATTAATATGATGGAAAATAGACCCAGGGGGCATAGGTTTCACTAGTGGCTTCTCTCAAGATAGCATAAGTATTATGGTGGGTGAACAAATTACTGTCGAGCAATTGATAGAAACATGCATAATTATGAGAATATCTAGGCATGATCATGTATATGGGCATCACGTCCGCGACAAGTAGACCGACTCCTGCCTGCATCTACTACTATTACTCCACAAATCCACCGCTATCCAACATGCATCTAGAGTATTCAGTTCATAAGAACAGAGTAACGCATTAGGTAAGATGACCTTATTTAGAGGGATAAACTCATGCAATATGATATAAACCTCATCTTTCTATCCTCGATGGCAACAATACAATACGTCTCATTTCCCTACTGTCACTGGGATCGAGCACCGCATGATGTAACCCAAAGCGAAGCACTTGTACCATTGCAAGAAAGATCAATCTAGTAGGCCAAACCAAACTGATAATTCGAAGAGACTTGCAAAGATAACCAATCATACATAAAAGAATTCAGAGAAGATTCAAATATTGTTAATAGATAATCTTGATCATAAACCCACAATTCATCGGATCTCGACAAACACACCGCAAAAAGGAGTTACATCACATAGATCTCCAAGAAGATCGAGGACAATTTTCTATTGGGATCCAAAGAGAGAGAATAAGCCATCTAGCTAATAACTATGGACCCGAAGGTCTGTGGTAAAATACTCACACATCATCAGAGAGGCCATGATGTTTATGTAGAAGCCCTCCGTGATCGATGCCCCCTCCGGCAGAGCGCCGGAAAAGGCCCCAAGATGGGATCTCACGGGTACAGAAGGTTGCGGCGGTGGAATTAGGTTTTCGTGGTGCTCCTCGATGGTTTCGGGGTACGTAGATATATATAGGAGGAAGAAGTAGGTCAGTGGAGCTACGAGGGGCCCACGAGGGGCCCACGAGGGTGGAGGGCGCGCCCCCCTGTCTCGTGGCCTCCTCGTATGTTTCCTGACGTCCACTCCAAGTCCTCTGGATCACGTTTGTTCCAAAAATAACTCTCCCAAAGGTTTCATTCCGTTTGGACTCCGTTTGATATTCCTTTTCTGCGAAACACTAAAATAGGCAAAAAACAGCAATTTGCACTGGGCCTTGGGTTAATAGGTTAGTCCCAAAAATAATATAAAAGTGTATAATAAAGCCCATTAAACATCCAAAACAGAATATATAATAGCATGGAGCAATCAAAAATTATAGATACGTTGGAGACGTATCAGTGGCCTCCTACTGGATTGATACCTTGGTTCTCAAAAAGTGAGGGAAATACTTATGCTACTTTGCTGCATCACCCTTTCCTCTTCAAGGGAAAACCAACGCATGCTCAAGAGGTAGCAGTCTCTTCCCTTTCATTAGTATTCTCTTCATCTTCTATTTGTTTCCTTTTATTTATGTAATTGGCAATGTAAGGATTTTCAATGCAATTCACCGCACAATACATAAAAATTTCTTC
Organism: Triticum timopheevii; assembly: GCA_963921465.1. Taxonomy (NCBI): domain Eukaryota; kingdom Viridiplantae; phylum Streptophyta; class Magnoliopsida; order Poales; family Poaceae; genus Triticum; species Triticum timopheevii. The sequence goes on along the minus strand of OY997270.1, from coordinate 61,983,358 downwards.
TAGATCAAAATCAGGAATTTTATCAAGGACAAATTTTGGCATATCCTTAGTTTAGTTATATGTTTCATTTCTTCATAACCCAAAAGCAAACTAAGTTCATTATGATGTGCAAGAGAAATCAAGTCATCGCAATTTTTGGACACGATATGATCATGAAACAATTTGCATTGGATATTTAGATGACCACGTTCATTGCAAAGTTCACAAGGATGATTATGAAAATATAAATTTTCAGCACAAACATCTAGCCTTCCTTGCAACCATTTGGTTTCTAAATACTTATGCCTCTTGCAAAAATTAGTCAAAAGAACTCATATACTTATTGCAAAAATTTAGAAGTCATCAAAAATCAAGTACTATGCGCATGCTCCTAGGGGGATAGATTGGTAGGAAAAGACCATCGCTCGTCCCCGGCCGCCACTCATAAGGATGCACAAGCCAGGTACACTTCATGTTTCAAATTTGTTACACAACTTTAACCATACGTGCATGCTACCTGACTTGCTAACTTCAACGCAAGCATTCTTTGAATTCATAATCACCCAACTAGCATGACTTTAATATCACTACCTCCATATCTCAAAACAATTATCAAGTATCAAACTTTTCTTAGTATTCAACACACTCATAAGAAAGTTTCACATATCTTGAATACCAAGTATATTAATATTATGCAAATTATCATGCTATTAACGACTCTCAAAATAATCTAAGTGAAGTATGAGAGTTCATCTATTTCTTCAAAATAAAACTACCACCATGCTCTAAAAGGTATAAGTGATGCACTAGAGCAAATGACAAACTACTCCGAAAGATATAAGTGAAGGTCAATGAGTAGCTAAATAATTATGCAACTATGCGAAGACTCTCTCTAATTTAATAATTTCAGATCTTGATAATTTATTCAAACAGAAAGCAAAGCTAAAGAAAACTACATTGCAAGGATAGCACAACTCATGTGAAGAAGCAAAAACTTAGGCTCAACCGATACTAACCGATAGTTGTTGAAGAAGAAAGGTGGGATGCCTACCGGGGCATCCCCAAGCTTAGATGCTTGAGACTTCTTGAAATGTTATCTTGGGGTGCCTTGGGCATCCCCAAGCTTGAGCTTTTGTGTCTCCTTAATTCCTCTCATATCATGGTTTCTCTATTTCTCAAAAAGCTTCACCCACAACAAACTCAACAAGGACTCGTGAGATAGTTTAGTATAAACCAATGCAAAACCTTATCATTTTGTACTGTAACAAATCACTTAAATTATTATTCAACATTGCATACTAAATTCCTCTTTATATTTAATACTCCTATCCTCAAATAGAATCATTAATCAAGCAAACATATGCAAACAATGCAACCATAACAGCAATCTGCCAAAATAGTACAGTCTGTAAAGAATGCAAGAGTATCAATACTTCCCTGACTCCAAAATTTATGAACTAAAATTCCCACTGTAATAAATTTATCATATCTCAATATGCAAAAATATTCAACATTATACCACTCTCTGACTTTTCTAGGGAATTTTTGCAACAGCGGTAAACTTTTTGTTTTTCAAACAGCAACATGTATACTAGCAAAATAAGCATGGCAAAGGCTTTCCTTGACTTCTTTATTGAAAATAAAGATGCAAAAGATTATTATAAATAACATCAAGCTAATACTAACAAAAGAAAATGACGCTCCAAGCAAAACACATATCATGTGGTGAATAAAAATATAGCTCCAAGTAAAGTTACCAATGAACGAAGACGAAAGAGGGGATGCCTTCCAGGGCATCCCCAAGCTTAGGCTCTTGGTTGTCCTTGAATATTACCTTGGGGTGCCTTGGGCATCCCCAAGCTTAGTCTCTTGCCACTCCTTATTCCATAGTCCATCAAATCTTTACCCAAAACTTGAAAACTTCACAACACAAAACTCAACAGGAAATCTTATAAGCTCCGTTAGTGAAAGAAAACAAATCCACCACATTGGTACTGTAATTAACTCATTCTAAATTCATATTGGTGTAATATCTACTGTACTCCAACTTATCTATGGTTCATACCCCTCCGATACTACTCATAGATTCATCAAAATAAGCAAACAACACATAGAAAACAGAATTTGTCAAAAACAGAACAGTCTGTAGTAATCTGTATCCAACGTATACTTATGGAACTCCAAAACTCCTACGAAATTAGGAAGTCCTAAGCAATTCGTGTACAAATCCAGAGCAAAAAGAATCAGATCAGAAGCACGTTTCTGTGAATTAACAAAACTAATTTACTGGGTGCAAAAGTTTCTGATTTTCAGCAGGATCAACACAACTATCACCGTAAGCCATCCTAAAGGTCTTACTTGGCACTTTATTGAAACAAAAGCTATAAAACATGATTACTACAGTAGAATAATCATGTGAACACACAAAAACAGTAAGGATAAGTATTGGGTTGTCTCCCAACAAGCGCTTTTCTTTAATGCCTTTCTAGCTAGGCATGATGATGACAATGATGCTCACATAAAAGATAAGAATTGAAACTTAACGGGAGCATCATGAAGCATATGACTAGCACTTTTAAGTCTAACCCACTTCCTATGCATAGGGATTTTGTGAGCAAACAACTTATGGGAACGATAATCAACTAGCATAGGAAGGTAACACAAGCATAGCTCCAAAACTTGAAGCACATAGAGAGGAAACTTGATATTATTGCAATTCCTACAAGCATATGTTCCTCCCTCATAATAATTTTCAGTAGCATCATGAATGAATTCAACAATGTAACCAGCACCTAAAGCATTCTTTTCATGATCTACTAGCATAGAAAATTTACTACTCTCCTCATAAGCAAAATTCTTCTCATGAATAGTAGTGGGAGCAAACTCAACAAAATAACAATCATATGATTTAAAATTAGGATCAAGATGACAAGTTTCATGGTTATCATTATTCTTTAAAGCATACGTATCATCACAATAATCATCATAGATAGGAGGCATGCTTTCATCATAGTAAATTTGCTCATCAAAGCTTGGGGGACAAAAAATATCATCTTCATCAAACATAGCTTCCCCAAGATTGTGGCTTTGCATATCATTAGCATCATGGATATTCAAGGAATTCATAATAACAACATTGCAATCATGCTCATCATTCACATATTTTATGCCAAGCATTCTATGTAATTCTTCTTCTAGTACTTGAGCACAATTTTCCGTCCCATCATTTTCACGAAAGACACTAAAAAGATGAAGCATATGAGGCATCCTTAATTCCATTTTTTTGTAGTTTTATTTTATAAACTAAACTAGTGATAAAACAAGAAACAAAAAGATTCGATTGCAAGATCTAAAGATATACCTTCAAGCGCTAACCTCCCCGGCAACGGCGCCAGAAAAGAGCTTGATGTCTACTACACAACCTTCTTCTTGTAGACGTTGTTGGGCCTGCAAGTGCACAGGTTTGTAGGACAGTGGCAAATTTCCCTCAATTGGATGACCTAAGGTTTATCAATCCGTAGGAGGCGTAGGATGAAAGATGGTCTCTCTCAAGCAACCCTGCAACCAAATAACAAAAAGTCTCTTGTGTCCCAACACACCCAATACAATGGTAAATTGTATAGGTGCACTAGTTCGGCGAAGAGATGGTGATACAAGTGCAAAATAGATGGTAGATAAAGGTATTTGTAATCTGAAATAATAAAAACAGCAAGGTAACTAATGATAAAAGTGAGCGTAAATGGTATCGCAATGATAGGAAACAAGGCCTAGGGTTCATACTTTCAATAGTGCAAGTTCTCTCAACCATAATAACATAGATAGATCATATAAAAAGCCCTCAACATGCAACAAAGAGTCAATCCGAAGCCACTAATAGCGGAGAACAAACGTAGGGATTATGGTATGGTACGAAACCACCTCGAAGTTATTCTTTTGGATCAATCTATAAAAGAGTTTGTACTAGAATAACACCTTAAGACAAAAATCAACCAAAACCCTAATGTCACCTAGATACTATTGTCACCTCAAGTATCCATGGGCATGATTATATGATATGCATCACACAATCTCATATTCATCCAACCAACACAAAGTACTTCAAAGAGTGCCCAAAAGTTTCTATCGAAGAGTCAAGAATGTGTGCCAACCCCTATGCATAGGTTCCCAATGTCACGAAACCCGCAAGTTGATCACCAAAACATACATCAAGTGGCACATGATATCCCATTGTCACCACAGATAATCACGGCCAGACATACATCAAGTGTTCTCATAAAAGACTCAATCTGATAAGATAACTTCAAAGTGGAAACTCAATTCATCACAAGAGAGTAGAGGGGGAGAAACATCATAAGATCCAACTACAATAGAAAAGCTCGGGATACATCAAGATTGTGCTATAGAGGGCACACGAGAGAGAACACGAGAGAGAGAGAGATCAAACACATAGCTAATGGTACATACCCTCAGCCCCGAGGGTGAACTACTCCCTCCTCGTCATGGATAGCGCCGGGGTGATGAAGATGGCCACCGGTGATGGGTTCCCCCTCCGGCAGGGCACCGGAACGGGCTCCCGAGAGGTTTTTGGTGGCTACAGAGGCTTGCGGCGGCGGAACTCCCGATCTATCTTTTGTTCTGGAAGTTTTAGGGTATGTAGGTATATATGGGTGAAAGAAGTACGTCGGTGGACCGAAGAGGGGGCCACGAGGCAGGGGGCGCGCCCCAGGGGTCTGGGCGCGCCCCCCACCCTCGCGGGCACCTCCCTTCTTCCCTGACGTGCACTCCAAGTCCATCGGGTGGCTTTCCTTCCAAAAATAACTTCTCCAGTTGATTTCGTTCCGTTTTGACTCTGTCTGATATTCCTTTTCCTCGAAACACTGAAATAGGCATAAAACAGAAAATCTAGGCTGGGCCTCCGGTTAATAGGTTAGTCCCAAAAATAATATAAAAGTGGATAATAAAGCCCAATATTGCCCAAAACAGTAGATAATATAGCATGGAGCAATCAAAAATTATAGATATGTTGGAGACATATCAGAAACCACCTCAAAGTTATCATTTCTGATCGATCTATTCAAGAGTCCGTAGTAAAATAACATGAAGCTATTCTTTCCGTTCGATCTATCATAGAGTTCGTACTAGAATAACACCTCAAGATACAAATCAACCAAAACCCTAATGTCACCTAGATACTCCAATGTCACCTCAAGTATCCGTGGGTATGATTATACGATATGCATCACACAATCTCGGATTCATCTACTCAACCAACACAAAGAACTTCAAAAAGTGCCCCAAAGTTTTTACCGGAGAGTCAAGACGAAAACGTGTGCCAACCCCTATGCATAAGTTCACAAGGTCACTGAACCCGCAAGTTGATCACCAAAACATACATCAAGTAGATCACGTGAATATCTCATTGTCACCATAGATAAGCACATGCAAGACATACATCAAGTGTTCTCAAATCCTTAAAGACTCAATCCGATAAGATAACTTCAAAGGGAAAACTCAATCCATTACAAGAGAGTAGAGGGGGAGAAACACCATAAGATCCAACTATAATAGCAAAGCTCGCGATACATCAAAATCGTGCCGAATCAAGAATACAAGAGAGAGAAATCAAACACATAGCTACTGGTACATACCCTCAGCCCCGAGGGTGAACTACTCCCTCCTCGTCATGGAGAGCGCCGGGATGATGAAGATGGCCACCGGTGAGGGATCCCCCCCCCCTCCGGCAGGGTGCCGGAATAGGGTCCCGGTTGGTTTTTGGTGGCTACAGAGGCTTGCGGCGGCGGAACTCCCGATCTAGGTTATGTTCTGGAAGTTTGGGGATATACAAGAGGTGTTGGTGTCGGGAACAAGTCAGGGAGCTCTCCGAGGCGGCCACGAGGTAGGGGGCGCGCCCATGGGGGTAGGGCGTGCCCCCCACCCTCGTGGGTGCCTCGGGACTCTTCTGGCCCATCTCCGATACTCCGTGGGATTCTTTTGGTCCAAAAATAATCTCCGTGAAATTTCAGGTCAATTGGACTCCTTTTGGTTTTCCTTTTCTGTGATACTCAAAAACAAGGGAAAACAGAAACTGGCACTGGGCTCTGGGTTAATAGGTTAGTCCCAAAAATCATATAAAATAGCATGTAAATCCATATAAAACATCCTAGATGGATAATATAATAGCATGGAACAATCAAAAATTATAGATACGTTGGAGACGTATCATTCAACAGCCCGGAGAGTCGGCCAGGAAATTCTGGACAAGGTTCCTAATTAAAAAGAACTAGATCATCGACTATCCGGATGCCGAAGCCTTAGCGGCCTTTAAGCACAGCATTCGTGATGAATGGCTCGCCCGACACCTTGGCCAAGAAAAGCCAAGTCCATGGGAGCCCTCACGGCACTTATGACCCGGTTTTGCACAGGCGAAGATAGTTGGCTAGCCCAAGCAGCAACAATGCAAGCGAACCTAGCACCTCTGAAGCCAAAAATAGCAACGGCAAGCCCCAACGCAACAGGCACAAGCATCGGAACAAAGGTGGCAATACCGATGACACTGCGGTCAATGCCGGATTCAGTGGCTCCAAGTCCAGTCAGCGGAAGAAGCATTTAAAAGACGCAACCCGGGCTCATCCAGCTTGGACCGAATCCTCGATCGACCATGTCAGATCCATGGCACCCTCGATAAGCCCGCCAATCATACCAACAGAAGTTGTTGGGTCTTTAAACAGGCTGGTAAGTTAAATACCAAGAATAAGGAGAAGGGGTCACCAAGTGAGGACGATGACGACGAGCCGCGTTCACCAAACACAGGGGGACAGAAGAAATTTCCCCCCAAGTCAAAACGGTGAGCATGATATACGCTACACATATCCCCAAGAGGGAGCTGATACGTCTCCGTCATATCTATAATTTTTGATTGTTCCATGCCATTATTCAACTTTTATATACTTTTGGCAACTTTTTATACTATTTTTGGGACTAACATATTGATCCAGTGCCCAGTGCCAGTTCCTGTCTGTTGCATGTTTTTTGTTTTGCAAAAACCCAATATCAAACGGAGTCCAAACGGGATAAAAACGGACGGAGATTTTTTTGGAATATTTATGATTTTTAGGAAGTAAAATCCACGCGAAACGTTGTCTGGGGTGGCCACGAGACAGGGGGGCGCGCCCTCCCCCCTGGGCGTGGCCTGGACTCTCGTGGGCCACCTGTTAGGTGGTTGATGCTCTTCTTTTGGCACAAGAAAGCTAATTTTATGAGAAAGATCTGGGCAAAAGATTCACCCTAATCAGAGTTACGGATCTCTGTATATTTAAGAAACGGTGAAGGGGTAGAATCTGAGAACGCAGAAACAGAGAGATAGATCCAATCTCGGAGGGGCTCTCGCCCCTCCCACGCCATGGGAGCCAAGTACCAGAGGGTAAACCCTTCTCCCATCTAGGGAGAAGGTCAAGTAAGAATAAAAATAAGGGGGGCTCTCTCCCCCTTGCTTCCGGTGGCGCCGGAACGCCGCCGGAGGCCATCATCATCACCACGATCTTCACCAACACCTCCGCCATCTTCACCAACATCTCCATCACCTTCCCCCATCTATATCCAGCGGTCCACTCTCCCACAACCCGCTGTACCCTCTACTTGAACATGGTGCTTTATGCTTCATATTATTATCCAATGATGTGTTGCCATCCTATGATGTCTGAGTAGATTTTTGTTGTCCTATCGGTGATTGATGAATTGCTATGATTGGTTTGAGTTGCATGTTTTATTATTGGTGCTGTCCTATGGTGCCCTCCGTGTCGCGCAAGCGTGAGGGATCCCCGCTGTAGGGTGTTGCAATGCGTGCATGATTCGCTTATAGTGGGTTGCGTGAGTGACTGAAACACAAACCCGAGTAAGGGGATTGTTGCGTATGGGTTGAAGAGGACTTGATACTTTAATGCTATGGTTGGATTTTACCTTCATGAATCTTTAGTAGTTGCGGATGCTTGCTAGAGTTCCAATCATAAGTGCATATGATCCAAGAAGAGAAATTATGTTAGCTTATGCCTCTCCCTCAAATAGAATTGCAATAGTGATTAGCGGTCTAGTAACATAGTCAATTGCTTAGGGATAATTTCACAACTCCTACCACCACTTTTCCACACTCGCTATATTTACTTTATTACATCTTTATGTAAACAACCCCTAGTTTTTATTTACTTGTTCTTTATTATCTTGGAAACCTATCCAACAACACCTACAAAGTACTTCTAGTTTCATACTTGTTCTAGGTAAAGTGAATGTCAAGCGTGCGTAGAGTCGTATCAGTGGCCGATAGGACTTGAGAGAGTATTTGTTCTACCTTTAGCTCCTCACTGGGTTCGACACTCTTACTTATCGAAAGAGGCTACAACTATCCCGTATACTTGCGGGTTATCAAGACCTTTTTCTGGCGCCATTGCCGGAGAGTCATAGCGTGGGGTGAATATTGTCGTGTGTGCTTGTTTGCTTTATCACTAAGTAATTTTTATTTGCTGTTCTAAACTGTTCTCTATCTTTAGTTATGGATATGGAACGCAAAATACCAAAAAAATTAGCTGTACTTGCTACTCATGAGGATGGGGTAACTCCTAAAACCCTCGATTCTCATTATGCGAAAGATATTGTGTACTACTTTGATAATCCTGAGAAAGCCCCATTCAACTTTATAATGGGAGACACGTTGGATCAACGTGAATACTTTAGGGATTATCGCTCAACACAAAAAGGGAAACTATTATGGGATCAATTTATTATGTTGCGTTGGTATGCCTGGAATCTATGCTTGACATATGATATTACTTGTTGCTCTAGGATGGAGGCTCCACACCTTCCCTTTTCATGAAAATTTAATGATAATGAAACCTTAGCTTCTTATGCTAATGGTATATATGATTACTATGATGTGGAACAAATAGAAGAATTTGTTGCTTTTAAGACTGCTTATGAAATTGAATCTTTGCTTGAAAAGTATGAAGCTTTAGATGATGATGCTTATAGGCCTGAAAATCTTGCTATACTTAGATATTGCTATGAAAATTATGAATACAATTACTATATTAATGCATTTATTGAGAAAGTCTCCGCTGTCCAAGAAGAGACTAATATTTTGCAGGAAGCTATGGAAGAAGAAATTGATGAAACAGTGAGCTCATTGGATGAAAAAGATGATGAGGAGAGCGAAGAACAAAAGGAGGAAGAGCGGATTAGCTACCCATGCCCACCTTCTAATGAGAGTAACCCTCCAACTCATACATTATTTAATTCCCCTTCATGCTTACCAAAGGATGATTGCTATGATGATTGCTATGATCCCTTGAATTTGTTTGAAATACCCCTTTTTGATGATGCTTGCTATGCTTGTGGCCAAGATGCCAATATGAATTATGCTTATGGAGATGAACTTGCTATAGTTCCTTATGTTAAACATGAATTGTTGTTGTTGCACCCACGCATGATAGTCCTATTATCTTTTTGAATTCTCCAAACTACACTATATTGGAGAAGTTTGTGCTTACTAAGGATTATATTGAAGGGTTGCCTTTTTACCGTTGCACATGATGATTTTGATAGATATAATATGCATGTTCTTGCTGCTCCTACTTGCAATTATTATGAGAGAGGAACTACATCTCCGCCTCTTTATGTTTCCAACATGATAGAATTGCAAGAAACTGCTTATATTATGCATTGGCCTTTAATATGTGTGCATGAATTGTTCTTTTATGATATGCCGATGCATAGGAAGAGATTTAGACTTCGTTGCTGCATGATATTTGTTAATTTTTGCTCACTACTAAATTACAAATCATTGTTAATTAAAATTGGCTTTGATATACCTTGGGATCCGGGTGGATTCATTACTTGAGCACTAAAATGCCTAGCTTAATGGCTTTAAAGAAAGCGCTGCCAGGGAGACAACCCGGAAGTTTTAGAGAGTCATTTATTTCCGTTGAGTGCTTTAATATAGTTTAAGAACAAAAAAATAAAGAGGGGAACCTAAAAACTTTTCAAAAAGGAAAGTGAAAGTGAGATAGACAAGCATTGTTGAAGTGGGAGCTAGCCTTGAACTTTGTTCATGCTCATGGAAACTTTGTGAATCTTGATTACAGAAACTTTTCATCAAAAATAATTATCCCCTTGTACAATTCCATTATATTATAAAAATAATGTGCCAATGTTTGCCTTTAGGATGTTTACAATGCTTGTTGGTTTGTACGGTGCAGGACAGAAACTTTGGCTGTAGTGCGCGATTTTACATTTTTAACTGGAAATTCAAACGGTTCTGATTCTTTTTTCACTGTCTTTCTATATAAATTTTTTATTTTTCATAATTGTTATAGAATTTTTGGGGTACCAGAAGTATGGTGGATGTTCATATTTCTACAGACTGTTCTGTTTTTGACAGATTCTGTTTTTGATGCATAGTTTGCTTGTTTTGATGAATCTATAAATTTATATCAGTGGATTAAGACATGGAAAAGTTATATTACAGTAGACACAATGCAAAAAAAATATGAATTGGTTTGCAACAGTACTTAGAGTGGTGATTTGCTTTATTATACTAACGGATGTTATCGAGTTTTCTGTTGAAATTTTGTGTGGATGAAGTGTCTAAACGAGGAGGTCTCGATATTAGGAAAAGGAAGAGAGGCAAGAGCTCAAGCTTGGGGATGCCTGAGGCACCCCAAGTAAATATTCAAGGAGACTCAAACGTCTAAGCTTGGGGATGCCCCGGAAGGCATCCCCTCTTTCTTCAACAAGTATCGGTATGTTTTCGTATTCGTTTCGTTTATGCATTATGTGCAAGTCTTGGAGCGTCTTTTGCATTTAGTTTTCATTTTTATTTTATGCACCATGCTGGTATGAGATAGTCCTTGGTTGATTTATAGAATGCTCTTTGCACTTCACTTAAATCTTTTGAGGTGGCTTTATAGAATGCTTCATGTGCTTCACTTATATCATTTGAAGTTTGGATTGCCTGTTTCCCTTCACATAGACAACCGCCATTTGTAGAATGATCTTTTGCTTCACTTATACTTGTTAGAGCGTGGGCATATCTTTTGTAGAAAGAATTAAACTCTCTTGCTTCACTTATACCTTTTTAGAGAGATGACAGGAATTGGTCATTCACATGGTTAGTCATAAAATCCTACATAAACTTGTAGATCACTGAATATGATATGTTTCATTCCTTGCAATAGTTTTGCGATATAAAGTTGGTGATATTAGACTCATGCTAGTGGGTGGTTGTGGATTGTAGAGACACTTGTGTTGAGGTTTGCAAGTCCCGTAGCATGCACGTATGGTAACCGTTGTATGACAAATTTGAAGCATGGGGTGTTTCTTTGATTGTCTTCCTTATGAGTGGCGGTCGGGGACGAGCGATGGTCTTTTCCTACCAATCTATCCCCCTAGGGGCATGCATATTAGTACTTTGCTTCGAGGGCTAATAAACTTTTGCAATAAGTATATGAGTTCTTTATGACTAATGTGAGTCCATGGATTATACGCACTTTTATCTTTCCCTCATTGCTAGCCTCTTCGGTACCGCGCATTGCCCTTTCTCACCTCGAGAGTTGGTGCAAACTTCGCTGGTGCATCCAAACCCCGTGATATGATACACTCTATCACACATAAGCCTCCTTATATCTTCCTCAAAACAGCCACCATACCTACCTATCATGGCATTTCCATAGCCATTCCGAGATATATTGCCATGCAACTTTCATCATCATCATATACATGACTTGAGCATTCATTGTCATATTGCTTTGCATGATCGTAAGATAGCTAGCATGATATTTTCATGGCTTGTCCGTTTTTAATGTCATTGCTACGCTAGATCATTGCACATCCCGGTACACCGCCGGAAGCATTCATGTAGAGTCATATCTTTGTTCCAGTATCGAGTTGTAATATCGAGTTGTAAGTAAATAAAAGTGTGATGATCATCATTATAGAACATTGCCCCTAAAAAAAGAAAAATAAAAAAAGAAAAAAAGAAAGGCCAAAGAAAAAAAAAGAAAAAAAAAGAAAAGAAAAAAAAGAAAAAAAGAAAAAGGGGCAATGTTACTATCTCTTTTTCCACACTTGTGCTTCAAAGTAGCACCATGTTCTTCATGTAGTGAGTCTCATATCTTGTGCTTCAAAGTAGCACCATGTTCTTCATATAGATTGTCTCCTATGTTGTCACTTTCATATACTAGTGGGAATTTTCATTATAGAACTTGGCTTGTATATTCCAACGATGGGCTTCCTCAAATGCCCTAGGTCTTCATGAGCAAGCAAGTTGGATGCACACCCACTTAGTTTCTTTTGTTGAGCTTTCATACACTTATAGCTCTTAGTGCATCCGTTGCATGGCAATCCCTACTCCTCACATTGACATCAATTGATGGGCATCTCCATAGCCCGTTGATTAGCCGCGTTGATGTGAGACTTTCTCCTTTTTTGTCTTCTCCACATAACCTCCATCATTATATTCTATTCCACCTATAGTGCTATATCCATGGCTTGCGCTTATGTATTGCGTGAGGTTTGAAAAAGCTGAAGCGCGTTAAAAAGTATGAACCAATTGCTCGGCTTGTCATCAAGGTTGTGCATGATGGGGGCATTTTGTGTGACGAAAATGAAGCATGGCCAAACTATATGATTTTGTAGGGATAAGCTTGCTTTGGCCTTGTTGTTTTGAAAAGACATGATTGCTTTATTGGTACGCTCGAAGTATTATTGTTTTTATGTCAAATGATAGACTATTTCTTTGAATCACTCGTGTCTTAATATTCATGCCATGATTAGATATATGATCAAGATTATGCTAGGTAGCATTCCACATCAAAAATTATCTTTTTTATCATTTACCTACTCGAGGACAAGCAGGAATTAAGCTTGGGGATGCTGATACGTCTCCGTCGTATCTATAATTTTTGATTGTTCCATGCCAATATTATTCAACTTTTATATACTTTTGGCAACTTTTTATACTATTTTTTGGGACTAACATATTGATCCAGTGCCCAGTGCCAGTTCCTATCTGTTGCATGTTTTTTGTTTCGTAGAAACCCAATATCAAACGGAGTCCAAACGGGATAAAAACGGACGGAGATTTTTTGGAATATTTATGATTTTTGGGAAGTAAAATCAACGCGAAACGGTGTCCAGGGTGGCCATGAGACGGGGGGCGCGCCCTCCTCCTGGGCGCGGCCTGGGCTCTCGTGGGACACCCGTAAGGCGGTTGACGCTCTTCTTTTTGGCGCAAGAAAGCTAATTTTATGAGAAAGATCTGGGCGAAAGATTCACCCCAATCAGAGTTACGGATCTCCGGATATTTAAGAAACGGTGAAGGGGTAGAATCTGAGAACGCAGAAACAAAGAGATAGATCCAATCTCGGAGGGGCTCTCGCCCCTCCCACGCCATGGGAGCCAAGGACCAGAGGGGAAACCCTTCTCCCATCTAGGGAGAAGGTCAAGGAAGAAGAAGAATAAGGGGGGCTCTCTCCCCCTTGCTTCCGGTGGCGCCGGAACACCGCCGGAGGCCATCATCATCACCACGATCTTCACCAACACCTCCGCCATCTTCACCAACATCTTCATCACCTTCCCCCATCTATATCCAGCGGTCCACTCTCCCACCCGCTGTACCCTCTACTTGAACATGGTGCTTTATGCTTCATATTATTATCCAATGATGTGTTGCCATCCTATGATGTCTGAGTAGATTTTCGTTGTCCTATCGGTGATTGATGAATTGCTATGATTGGTTTGAGTTGCATGTTTTATTATTGGTGTTGTCCTATGGTGCCCTCCGTGTCGCGCAAGCGTGAGAGATCCCCGCTGTAGGGTGTTGCAATGCGTTCATGATTCGCTTATAGTGGGTTGCGTGAGTGACTGAAACACAAACCCGAGTAAGGGGATTGTTGTGTATGGGTTGAAGAGGACTTGATACTTTATGCTATGGTTGGGTTTTACCTTAATGAATCTTTAGTAGTTGCGGATGCTTGCTAGAGTTCCAATCATAAGTGCATATGATCCAAGAAGAGAAAGTATGTTAGCTTACGCCTCTCCCTCAAATAGAATTGCAATAGTGATTACCGGTCTAGTAAAGTAGTCAATTGCTTAGGGATAACTTCACAACTCCTACCGCCACTTTTCCACACTCGCTATATTTACTTTATTACATCTTTATCTAAACAGCCCCTAGTTTTTATTTACTCCCTCCTTCCATCTATATAGGGCCTAATGCATTTTTCGAGGCTAATTTTGACCAAATGTTAGAGCAATAATATATGACATGCAACTTACACAAAGCACATCATCAAATTCGTATGTGAAAGAAGCTTTCAATGGTATAATTTTCACACTATGCATATCATGTACTATTAATCTTGTCAATAGTCAACCACGGTCTTGAAAAACGCAGTAGGCCCTATATAGATGGAAGGAGGGAGTACTTGTTCTTTATTATCTTGCAAACCTATCCAACAACACCTACAAAGTACTTCTAGTTTCATACTTGTTCTAGGTAAAGCGAACGTCAAGCATGCGTAGAGTCGTATCAGTGGCCGATAGGACTTGAGAGAGTATTTGTTCTACCTTTAGCTCCTCGTTGGGTTCGACACTCTTACTTATCGAAAGAGGCTACAACTATCCCATATACTTGCGGGTTATCAGGAGCGGAAACGCGCGCTCAGGGACGTCTATGCGATAGAGCTAGTCGCCCCAAAATTCAACCCATGGTCATCCTGCCCGATCACTTTCGATCGCAGGGACCATCCGACCAGTATCCGTCACGGCGGCTCAGCCGCACTGGTCCTCAGCCCAATCAGTGATGGATTCCACCTCACGCGAGTCCTCATGGACGGCGGCAGTAGCCATAACCTGCTAATATCAAGACACGGTCCGCAAGATGGGAATTGATCCATCAAGGATCAATCCCACAAAAACTACCTTTAATGGAGTAATACCAGGTGTAGAGGCCCGTTGCACGGGCTCAATCACATTGGAAGTCGTCTTCGGATTTCCGGACAACTTCCGAAGCGAAGACTTGATCTTCGATATCGTCCCCTTCCGCAGTGGCTATCACGCACTGCTTGGACGAACTGCATTTGCTCGCTTCAATGCAGTGCCACACTATGCATATCTCAAACTTAAGATGCCCGAACCACGCGGTGTCATAACAGTCAACGGAAACATGGAACGCTCCCTTCATACAGAGGAGCACACCGCGGCCCTAGCAGTGGAATTACAGGGCAACATTATCAAGCAGAACATCAATTCGGCGGCCAAGCCCCCGGAGCCTATTAAACAAGTCCGGAATATTCTGCAGCATGACAATCCAGCTCGTCAGGAGTTCGACTAGCAATTCGGCCTCCGTCTCAGTCCCGACAGAATTGTGGGGTATGTACCGCGCGTACATAACTACGTGCTAAAAATACCATGGGCGAAGACGGAGGCATAACTCAATCATGGCCCACAATAAGGCTCGACCTTATCTGGGCACTCATACTTTCCCTTTTTTCTCTGTCCTTTTCAGGTTTCTTTTCCACAGGCCCCTCACGACGGCCTGATAGCCGGTCCTTTCGAAGGATAAATATACCAAGGAGGCAAGCAGCATAGACGCACGGCAGAATATCTAGATGATCTTCTTGACGATCACTTCGCCTGTTTTCAGGACCCGCACGCAGCCTCCCCTTGGTCTCGGCATGCTAAATAGCCCTATTGCTTACCGCATTATTTGTACAAATATGCTTTGACGTATCAATCAGATTATAATGGAAACAGTTCGCGGCCCAACATATGTGGCACTGGCTTACTCCTTCATTATATTTCACTATTTTTATCGATTGCACCTGTATACTTTGGTACGACTTAACTCACCAGGGGCTCCTTTGTGCTCCATACGTTTGCAACAAGTTCGAACACTTTTTACTGTATAATTGGGCGCCCCGAATATAGCATTATATGCATCGGCTCCGAATCATGTCTTTGGTCAATAGTTGGGTTGCCCGGCTCCTGTGCTTGCTACCTTACGTTTCGTCTTATCGGCTAGGGTAGTAAAGGGAGAACTACTGCGATTGTGTTTCTGGTTCATCCGGACAACACCTCAGTAGAGAAAGTCAAAAACTGACTGTCATGATGAGGTGAGAGCTGGTCAGCTATTCGGTGGCTAAAAATAAATCTCTTGCGACTTTTTCCGCATTATGCGACGGAACGGCCTTCAACCGAGCAGGTGCCTACAAAGCCCTAGTCCGGATAAATAAATACTAACTAGGGGCTCCACCTATACTCCTATTGTCAAACTCCTATGGCTAAGTGAGGGTGATAAAGCCACATAGTCCAATTGCCTGGTTCATTGCACTAAACACCTCCTTCAAGGACCAAACTCTTGGGTCAAGTGTGTTTAGGTTCCAACCCGAACACCCCCGTACTACCTACATGGGGGCTGAAGTCGACGACTGGCCAACTCTCAAATTTAATAAAATGGCCGCACAGGAGGGGATATTTCCACACAGCAACAAGCAATATATTACATATAGGCTTTGTTCCATAATACAGGACTGGATAAACATGACTACATTCATTCAAAAATAAACACGACCACAATGCGGGATCCTTCCAGGACATCATCAAATAACGCTCGGGCGTGTAGTGCTCTTTGCCCGCAGGCGGTCCCTCAGTCGCGAGTTTGATGGCATTTATCTTCGCCCACTGCATCTTGACATGGACGAAGGCCATCCTCGCACCTTTGATGTAGACCGACCGCTTTATGGCATCAAGCCACGGGCAGGCATCGACCAGCCGCTTCACGAGCCAGAAGTGGCTGCTAGGTATGGCTTCCGCAGGCCATAGATGGATTATCAAATCCTTCATGGCCAATCCGGCCACCCTATGCAGTTCAGTCAGCTATTTCAGCTGATCGTTGAGGGGCACCGGATGCTCTGGCGCAAGGTATTGCGACCAGAACAGCTTCTCCATTGAGCTCCCCTCTTCGGCTCGGAAGAACTCTGCAGCATCAGCAACACTGCGAGGCAGATCCGCAAACGCTCCTGGAAAACTCCAAATCTGGGTCGCTAAGAGGTACCTTTTCTTCATAAATTTGCTCTGCATAATAAAGGCCTTACCCGCCGCAATCTTCTTGGCCTCCTGGATTTCCCGGAGAGCGTCCTAGGCTTCAACCCGGGCCTCTTGTGCGCTTTGGCATGCCTTAGCAACTTCAGACTCTTGGTCCGCAATTTTGCGCTCCAAGGACTCGCATTTCTTTATGGTGTCCTTGAGCTCATGCTGAACCTCCCCCGATCCTTGACTCGTGCTTTTTGCGGGCGGCTTGTTCCTTCTCCAGCTTCTTCTAGGCCTCAGCCAGCGCGTTCTTAAGGGACTCCACCTCGGCCGTAGCTTCTATGAAACATCATAATAACATGCTCAACACAAACAATTCATATCGTTTTATATTTGAACAGGCCATTGCGTACCTTGCTTGTCCTCTAGTTGTTTTTTGACACGACCGAGCTCTTGATCGGCCTGCTCCAGACTCTGCTTCAGTTTGGAGACTTCGGAAGAATGGGAGGTCGTAGCCAGCATCGACGCCTGCTTATGCATATAGACACATATGATTAGTCTCCTGCGAAAATTATTCGATCCTCTGTCCGGCCTTTCTTTTTGAACACCGGACAGAGTCTCAGGGGCTACTGTCTATACTACGCATTCTTTTTAATTCCGTCACATACCTCAAAGCCTGTTAGAAGGTTGACGCAGGCTTTGGTCAGTCCGCTCTTAGCGGACTGCACCCTCTCAATCACCGTACCCATAAGGATATGGTGTTCTTCCACAATGGAAGCACCTTGAAGCGCTTTTAGTAAAGTATCTGGTGCCTCTGGGTGGACAGAGGTCACCGGCGGAATAGGTGCACCCCCTTCTTTTAAAGGAGTTTGCTTACCTGATTCCGAAGCCGTATGGGCCTCCGGGATAGAATTCGGCTGGGGGCCGAATTGGGTATGGCCCCCATCGCCAGTTTCCAGGGGGGTCTGTTCCCCCATGTGTCCGGCGGCCGAGGTATCACCCTCTAGCGCCACCTGGACGGCCTCCTGTACCTCTCCCTGGCCTAGAAGGGTCCTTCGGGACAACACTTCGGCGTCATCCGTAGTTTTGGGGGAGGAGGCAGGCGGAGGCGACTCGCTGTCCATCACATTTGGATCCAGCGAATTCCCCGAAGATGAGGATCGCTAGGGGCGGGCGTGAGCCAGACTGCAGCGCATGATTCAACATGTTAAAAACCACGAAGTAAAGGAGCTGGATGTATATGCACATAAGTGCTTTTGAGTACTTACGATTCGGCCAGGGGCTTCTCCCTGGGGCGCCACTCAGAGCTACTATCGGTATCCAATGCGGAATTATCCGCAAGGGAGACCTTTCCTTTTTTGGGCGCCTCCGCCTCCGTCTCCAGATCCGTGGAGGCCGCCCTTTTCTTCCTTCCACCTCGGGGGGAGAATTTCTTTCTTCCTCCTCGTCGTCGTTCTCGGCTAGGGAGGAGTGGGTTTCGGCGTCCTCGGGCATTGCATCCGAAGTGCCTTTACCGCGGAGGCCGCTTCCCGCCTCCTGGCCTTTCTTCTTGGCCTTCTTCTCCGGCGCTTGGTAGGGCGCCGGAACCATCATCTTTGTCAGAAGTGGGATAGCTGGGTTTTCAGGCAGTGGAGCCGGACACTGGATCCGCTCCGCCTTCTTTATCCAGCCATGAAAAGACAAATGGAGAAGCTTGGACATCTTCCTTAGATGCACAGGTAGAGGATACACCTCGAAATATGAAGAACTTACCGGACTTGCTGGATGAGTCAGGTCATGGCCGCGGTCCTCGGTCGTCTTCGGCCACGACTGGTTGGCCTTGAAAAGCACCTTCCAGATACCTTCATGCATGGTGCCGAAGAACTGTTGCAAGGTCTGGTGCTTGGCCGGATCGAACTCCCACAAATGGCAAGTCCGACTCTGGCAAGGAAGGATCCGGCGAACAAGCATCACCTGGAACACATTAACAAGCTTGATGTCCTTGTCCACCATGCTCTTGATGCGCGTCTGCAGCGCTAACACCTCATCCGACGACGCCCAGTCTAGGCCCTTTTTAGCTAGGAGGTAAGCCGCATTAGGGGCTCGGACTTGAATTCGGGAGCTGCGGCCCAGGTGGTGTCGCGGGGCTCTGTGACATAGAACCACTGTTGTTGCCATCCTTTGACGGTCTCCACAAAGGTGCATGTGGGCCATATGACATTGGACAGTTTGCTCACCATGGCGCCTCCGCACTCTGCATGTTGACCATCCACCACTTTTGGCTTCACATTGAAGATCTTTAGCCATAATCCGAAGTGGGGTGGGATGCGGAGGAAGGCCTCGCACACGACAATGAATGCCGACATGTTGAGGAAAGAATTTGGGGCTAGGTCGTGGAAATCTATAGCCCGTAGTAGAACATGAGTCCATGGACGAAGGGGTGGAGGGGAAATCCTAACCCGCGGATGAAGTGGGGGATGAATACCACCCTCTCATTGGGCTCTGGGGTGGGGACGATCTGCCCCTTGGCCGAAAGTCGGTGGGCGATTTCCTGGGCCAAGTACCCCGCTTCCCGGAGCTCCGTGATGTTCTCCTTCGTGACGGAGGAGGCTATCCACTTGCCCTGCGCTCCAGATCTCGATATGGTCGGAGTGCTTTTTGGGGGGCGGAAAGGATGGAAGCTTGGGCGCTGGAGCTCGAGAACGGGTGGGCAGAGAGGAAGAAGGCATGGGTGAAAGAGTGGATCTTTATCCTCTTATAAAGGCAGCGAATATCAAGCGCCTCCCCACTCGCCTTAAAGCTCGCCTATTCCCCAAGGGTCATGCGGATGGCGCGGCTGGATTACCCACACCCGTATTGATGAGAATCACGCGATAAGGGGACACGATCTCTGCTTCGACAAGACGTGCCAATGAAAACCGCATCTCGAAACATGGAGCGGGAGGCCAAAAATGGTTCAAAATAATGACCGGGCAGGTACGTAACGTCTCGCTACAAAAATTGTCAGTAGATGGGACTTGTGAAATATTATACTCTTTGCGGCTATGTGTGGTGCCTGTTTTGTAGAGCCGGACACGTTTCCTGTGTTCGAGGGCTACTTTGAAGTATTCGGAGGAGGAACCCGCCTTGCAATGCCGAAGACAATCTGCGCGCTGGACACATCGTCATTGAAGCCTGGTTCAGGGGCTACTGAGGGAGTCCTGGATTAAGGGGTCCTCGGGCGTCCAGGCTATGTGACGTGGGCCGGACTAATGGGCCATGAAGATACAAGACAGAAGACTTCTTCCCGTGTCCGGATGGGACTCTCCTTGGCGTGGAAGGCAAGCTTGGCATTCGGATATGAATATTCCTTCCTCTGTAAACCGACTCTGTACAATCCTAGGTCCCTCCTGTGTTTATATAAACCGGAGGGTTTAGTCCGTAGAGATAAGGATATTCATACAGGCTAGACATCTAGGGTTTAACCATTACGATCTCGAGGTAGATCAACTCTTGTAACCCCATATTCATCCAAGACAATCAAGCAGGAAGTAGGGTATTACCTCCATCAAGAGGGCCCAAACCTGGGTAAACATCGTGTCCCTGTCTCCTGTTACCTTCGATCCTCAGACGCACAATTCGGGACCCCCTACCCGAGATCCGCCGGTTTTGACACCGACAACTTCCAACACACAATTAAGATCATATTTGGTCCCAACACAAATACATGGTTGTAAGTATTAAGACCTCATACCGCACCTCTTTTTATTATAAGTGTTTGAATCACTATTTGCTTGCTTGATCCGGTCAAGAGCTGGAATTGATCCTTTAACATAAGCTTGCTAGAGACCATCACTTCAAGGGAATCTTTCTCCCATGGGTTCGATAACCCAGGGTCACCCCTGGGGAAATAGGTGTGGGACTTTTCTGTTCCATTATGATGTCGCTTGAACTATGTCGGTATTTCCCCAAAGAGGAAAGGATGATGCAGCACAGCTACTATAGGTATTTCCCTCAGTTATGAAACCAAGGTATCAATCCAGTAAGAGAACCAAGCAACACTATGTAAACGGTACCTGCACACAAAGAACAAATACTTGTAACCCTACGCGTATGAGGGGTTGTTAATCCCTCTTTCGGGTAACGATGCCAAAAATTGTCAAGTTGACGTGATAAAATTGTGGTAGATTGGATAAATAGATCTCGATGAAACGTGAAATAAATCAAATAATAAAAAAAGTGCAACAAGGTATTTTTAGGTTTTTAGAATAATAGATCTGAAAACAAAAGCAAATAAAAAAAGATCTCAAAACAAATATGATAAGGAATAGACCCGGTGGCCGTAGATTTCACTAGTGGCTTCTCTCGAGAAATAGCACACGGTGGGTAAACAAATCACTGTTGGGAAATTGATGGAAAATCGAATAGTTATGACGATATCCAAGGAAATGTTCAATATATAGGCATCACGTCCAAGATTAGTAGACCAACTTCTGCCTGCATCTACTACTATTACTCCACACATCGACCGCTATCCAGCATGCATCTTGTGTATTAATTAAGTTCATGGAGAAACGAAGTAATGCAATAAGAACGATAGCATGATGTAGACGAGATCTATTCATGTAGGAATAACCCCCATTTTATCCTTAATAGCAACAATACATGCGTGTCTTGCTGCCCCTTCTATCACTGGGAAAGAACACCGCACGATCGAACCCATCACAAAGCACCTCTTCCCATGGCAAGAAAAATCGATCTAGTCGGCCTAACTAAACCAAAGATTCGAAGAAGAAATACGAGGCTATAAATAATCATGCATATAAGAGACCAAAAGGAGACTCAAATAATATTCATGGATATAGATCTGATCATAAACTCAAAGTTCATCGGATCCCAACAAACACACTGCAAAAAGAGCTACATCAAATAGATCTCCAAGAGACCATTCTATTGAGAATCAAAAGAGAGAGAGGAAGCCATCTAGCTACTGACTACGGACCCATAGGTCTATTATAAACTACTCATGCATCATCGGAGAGACACCAATGAGGATGATGAACACCTCTGTGATGGTGTCTAGATTGGATCTCGTGGTTCTGAAACTTGCGGCGGCTGGAATTGTATTTCGTCGACTCCCCTAGGGTTTCTGGAATATTTGAGAATTTATAGGGCGAAGAGGCAACGCGGGAGGCCACCGAGGTGGGCACAACCTATCTGGGCGCCTGGGCCTCCAGGCGCGCCCTGGTGGGTTCTGCCCACCTCGGGGCTCCCCTCTGATACTTCTTTGGCCCATTGGATATCTTCTGGTCCAAAAAATTCTCCAAAAAGTTTCGCTGGACTCCGTTTGGTATTGATTTTTTGCAAAGTGAAAACAAGCAAAAAAATAGCAACTGGCATTGGACACTATGTCAATAGGTTAGTCCCAAAAAATGATATAAAGTTGCTATAAAATAATTGTAAAATATCCAAGAATGATAATATAACAACATGGAACAATCAAAAATTATAGATACATGGGAGACGTATCACATTATCGGATCGCTAAAAGGAGGTAACACTAGACCAGGGGTGGGTGCGTGCGTCGCCAAGGTTCCTGCGGATTGGGGGGTAGAACGATGGCTGAGGCGATGAAGGTAGGTCGAGGAGGCAATGGCCTGCTACAACTGTGGGGGCAGGCGGTGCGCGGTAGCGCCCTTCATACACTACTGGTGGATGCGAGGTAAACGGCGGGTGCTTACAGGGTTCCTGCAGATTGGGGGATAGAACGATGGCTGAGGCGATGAAGGTAGGTTGAGGAGGCAATGACCTGCTACGGTTGTGGGCGGAGGCGGTGCACGATAACGCCCTTCATACGCTGCTGGTGGAGGCGAGGAAGAAACTAAACGAAGGGTGGGGTGCGGAGGTCGCCGGGATTCCTGCAGATTGGGGTAGAAGGATGTCTTAGGTGGTGAAGGGAGGTTAAGGCACGATGGCCAGCTACAGCGGTGGGGGAGGTGGAGCGATGAGGTGTTTCACCGTAGAGCCCATCAGACGCGGGTGGTGGAGGCGAGGAAGGAATTAAACAGGGGATGGGTGCGGGGGTCGTCGGGGTTCCTGCTGATTGGGGGTAGAAGGATGGCATAGGTGGTGAAGGGTGGTTGAGGGGCGGTGGCCAGCTATGGGGCAAGGGAGGCGGAGCGAAGAGGGGTTGTACAGTAGAGCCCGCAAGATGCGGGTCATGAAGACGAGGAAGAAACTAAACAAGGGGTGCAGGGGTTACCGTTGTTCCTGTGTGTCTGTACTGTGTTCAAAAAAAAGGAAAAAAAAAAAGAAGCAAAGCAACTAGCCCTGCGGCCGGCGACGCGCGCCCTAATCCAATCCAACCGGTAACGGCTACGAAGCCCTAAGCCCAATTCGTGGGGCCGCTAGGTATTAATATACCGGACGGGCCCAACGAGCGCACCACACGTGTACGAGGCGGCGGCGGCAACTCTTGGGACCGCGACGCGAACCACGGCCGGGTGGACGACCGCGATCGACCGACGGGAGGTGTTTCGCGGGAGGCGCGGCGGCCGGGACGACGGACGCCGGCGAGCGCCGAGCGGAGGTACGGTGCGTCCTCTCGATCGCTAGCTTGCATGCCTCCGCGCCGTGGTGGCGACGAACCCTAGCCAGATCTGTTTTCTGATCCACCTTGGATTCGCTCAAACCGATGGATTTCGTGGGGATCGGTTTCTTGGCGTACGTGGGGCTTTGGAACTTGCAATCGATCAAGTGATTGTAGGTCGCTTGGTTCTGGGGTTCATCTGGTTTTGGGAAGAGACTTGCAATCAATCAACAAGCTTCTTTCTGTGCCCGCTTGTTGATTGTAGTTGTAGGTCGCTTGATTCTGGTGTTCGTCTTGTTTTTGGAAGAGACCTGCAAATTGCAATCAATCAACAAGTGGTTTCTGAACCTTTTTTCTGCGCCCGCTTGTTGATTGTAGGTTCGTTGCTGCCAGCCAGCAGCAGCCATGGCGGCGCCCGACTGGTTTCCTGTGATCGTGGCGGCCAAGCCATCCATCTTTTTTGTGGCGATGCGGCCGAGAGGGGAGGACGAGAGGGAGGAGATCATAGACCTGGCGGGTACAGCGGGGAGCAAGAAAGGCAAATCGCTGGAGGATGCTCTTGAAGAGGGCGTCGAGCATCACGCCACCGGATTCGCGGTTGGCACCATCGGAGAGGCAGCCGGCGGCCGGGTCAAGATCATGGTATTCACCGTCGCTCATCTGATCGAGCACGTCTACCATGGAGACTGGCAGCCCATCGACGCCGACACCGTCAACAAGCTCTACGAGATCGAGCTGTACTGCCCCCACGCGGAGCTAGACTGGCTCGCGAGAGGCCGGCGAGGGCCCAGGGTCTCCTTCCAGGCATGGGCTTCTTCCATCGACTGCGCCATCGACTGCATGCTGCTCACGGCGTACGTCAGCGACGTCGCACTCAGGAGACAGATGGTGGAGGCAGGGATACACCGGGAGTGGCAGATCGTGCTTTGCCCAGCGCCACACCCGGAGCTCCACTTCAGCGACGTTCTCCAGCCGTGCCACCCGTGCATGATGCTCGCATGGCCCAGTGATCTGATTCACCTCTTCTACGTGGGCACACAGTGCGAGGTCAGACTGGCGGCCGACTTCAGCGGCAACGTGGCGGGCTACAACATGCGCCTGCTCGAGGCCCAGATCGGGTGCACCGACGGCGCCTCCGGCGCCCCGCTCTTCAACCTCGCCGGAGATGTCATCGGCGTCCTGCACGGCAAGCTGCTAGACGACCACTCGTACTTCGTGGCCCCCCAGCACCTCCTCGCCTTCCTGGCTACCGCGCGTGACGAGGCCGCCGCCGCAGCTGCGGCTGAGCAGGCCACCGCCGCCGTCCTCGCCGTAGCCGCCGCAGAGCAGCTTCACGCTGCGAATGATGCTTGGTGTGACTTGCGCCGTCCGCGCAGTGCCTGCCCTCGCCGTCCGCGCTTTCCGCGTCTTCCTCCTCCTCCTCCTCCCAGCCGCAGGCGTCGCCGGAGGTGAAGGTACCGGCCGGAAGCAAGTAGTGCAGATCACTTGATGGTGTAGTGTTAGCCGAGAGCTGAGAATGCTAACCGATCGATGCTCTTATCTTTTAGCTGAGCTTCGAAAAGACCGGCGCGAATCATACAAGGATACAAAGGGATATATAGCTGTAGTGTAGGAGTACAAATCATATATAGGATCTAGTAGGAGTACAAATCATATATTCCTGAGCCATGCCCTTGATTCTATTCTTTACTTGTAAGTACATGACTGCCGATGCAGTCAAAGAATAGAAATTGTATGTTCTGTTTGCCTACATATATACCATAACGTCTGAGTACTACTCCCTCCGTCCGGAATTACTTGTCGGAGAAATGGACGTATTTCTCAATGACTAATGACTCAGCTGTTTGATTTCCATCTCCACATGACTAATGACTCCATCAACGCTCCAATTTTTCAGTTGGAATGGAGAGGTGAAAGGAAACAGAATCTCAATGTCTTCCCGTGTACCATTGGCAATCTACCAAACTGTTGAGGAACAACGAAGGCATTAGAAAAGCAATAGTCAACATCAAGAAATAAGCTTTCTAGACATGATATGCAAACCATATTGATTCGCTACCATCATAATGGGTCGATGTAGTGCTAGCTCGTGACATATATATATAGGTCGATGTAGTGACCAAATTAAAGACGTGGCAGGAAGGGACAGGGCAAAACAGTAGCAAGCGTATGCAAAAAAAAAAAGGTAACTTAGCAGCCTTTTATTTTAATTTTACAGATAGCATCATGTAGTTGTACTGACATCATAACTCATATTTTAATTTTATAAGACAAGTCTACTGAAATTACAAAGCCAAGCAAGACACATGAATGTGACAAAAAGAGCATTCTTACTGTGTTATAG
This sequence comes from Triticum timopheevii, assembly GCA_963921465.1. Classification (NCBI taxonomy): domain Eukaryota; kingdom Viridiplantae; phylum Streptophyta; class Magnoliopsida; order Poales; family Poaceae; genus Triticum; species Triticum timopheevii. The sequence continues at coordinate 61,957,412 of OY997270.1, read as the reverse complement.
GAACATTTGGTTTGCACCAGCTTCCAACAAGCACTTTATAGCTTCAGTTAAACCCTTCTCTGCAGCCTTTTCCAAAATATTATCACCACTGACATTCTATAGAAATCCAAACAGATCAATCAATATAAGCAGAGGATACTATACCTGAATCAATAGCTTCACAAAGGATACAGAAGATTTCTGTAACGCCATACTTAAAGGTCCAAACTGACAACTAGCCTTGTTGGGCTGGAAAGTGAAAATAAAGAACTTCATTTTCGTGCCGAAATATATCAGTTTCAACAAAAAGATGGAATTTGTATGAAAAAAGAGCTGAGAAGATACTTCTTTCGTAAGAATATAGAATATAGCTAGTCTTATGTCGGTTTGCTCCCATTAATTGTTCAGACTGGTCACACCATGCCTAGTCTGGCTCACACATTAACAGCTATAGCAGGGCCTGTTTGGTTGGTTTTCGAAGGTCAACCAAGTCGTAGGAGAGGAATCTTGCCAGAACAGTGGCTGCAACCTGCAAACCAAACGGTAACTAAATCACACTTGCATGATTGGTCACCAACCAATAATCTCATCAACTACATGCATGTTGGAACAATTGGAGAGTGTAACAAAATGCCAGCAAGAGAAAGAATTGGAATTAAATGCCAACAGATCAACGAAGATTTTGAATATTACATCTGCATTGTACTGCAAAAGGATCTTGACCGTGCTAGCATGTCCTCTGAAGACAGCAAGGGAGAGTGGTGTCCCAAAAACAGATAGCGCATCATATCAGCTCCTCTAGAAAGAAGAAACTTTACTATTACAGAGTGCCCTGAAGAAAAGGAGAAAACAAATTTAAGATCATAACAACATATGAGCAGAACAGTTTTGGGCAAAATCGTTTCAATAACTATTGATGGAAAGCAATTGTTCGTTCACATTACCCTGAACAGACATACAGAACAAATTACCATAAACAGCTACCATAAGAAGATGGTAATAAAAAAAAAAAGGGCAACCTGGCGCATGTAGCTCCCGCTTGCGCAGGGTCCAGGGAAGGGTCCGACCACTTTGGGTCTATAGTACGCAGCCTTTCGCTACATTTCTGTAAGAGGCTGTTTCCAGGACTTGAACCCATGACCTCATGGTCACAAGGCAGCAGCTTTACCACTGCGCCAAGGCTCCCCTTCACCATAAGAAGATGGTAATCATACAAAAAATAATGTATGAATAGATACCCGGAGAAACTTGCATATCACATATTAATTAAGCAGACATTTCTTGGGAAACTAGATTAGATGGCTAACACAAAAATAACATCTGAAACATATATCCCAAGAGAAGATCCAGACTTAAGGATAAATATAATGCCTAACAAGAATTGTAGCAATACATGACAGATGGCTATTTTACATATCGTGAAGCAGGAAATTCAAATTAATGTGACGACTATGTTTAAACTTATCATACGAATGACCACTGTTCAGACGCTGATGGACATTAAAAGCGAAAAAGATCAGGTTTGTTTTACTTATATTAGGTTAGCTGAGCACTTGGTAAAATAAAATCGAGCACAAAACAATTCTCATTAAGAAAAAGGTCCAGCAGGGAGCAGGAGAGTAGTCAAGACTGTGAGCATGAAACTATGGCATATTCTTACAGCACAGGGAATTAAAAACCAAATTAAGATCCTTTTGACAGCATGAACTGCAGCTGAATGAAGAAGAGTAGACATGGTCCCATCTTTACCTCGCTGGTGCAGATCAGCTCCACGATCAAGAAGGTACCTGACGGCAGGAAGGTGGCCGTCGGTAAGGGCATGCTCCACAGGTGCATGTCCTAGTATTATGATGCAAGTGAAGTAGATAATCAAGCCATAGAAACTACTGTATATACAGTTTAGGACCGGAGAGGCACGAACGAATTACCCCGACAGATGTCAGGCTTGTCGATCTCCACCATCTTGACCTCCTCGGCGAGATACCGGCAGACCGACAGCCTGCCTAGGCCACCGGCGGCATGCAGCGCGTTCATGCCGTGGAAGGTCATGTTGGCCACTGTCACCGGGATCCCATGCCCGTGCACGTTCAGCTCCTTTGCAATCCCTTCATTCCACACAACAAAAAGGGGAGGAACTGTTAGCTAGGAACATGAATCATCATCAATCATGGCAAAAATGTACTAGCCCGGCCCAAATCATGAAGAAATCGTCACTGATCCTTAAGGAAGGGGTTCAGAAATCCCCAATTTAACTGCAACGAGAGATCCCCAAGCATCTCATTCCAACCTAAATCACAATCAAAATTGACATCCCAAGGAACCCGGGGGGTTAATTCAGCCCCCAGCATCGCATTCCAACCTACTAATTCACAAGAGAAAGCATATTCCCCAAGGAACCCGAGGAATTAATTAAGCCCCAGTGTCTACCGATTGGAGGCGAGGCGCACACGGTAGCAAAACACGGCCAGATCTAGCGAGCAGATGGACGCCGGAGGGGGCAGGGGATTGGGTTCAGTGCGGCCCTTACTGATCTCGCGGACGTCGCCGTCGTGGGCGGCTTCGATGGGCCTGGCCTCCGGCGGCCACCGGTCGTGGTCTGCACAACAACAAGCGAATCCAACGCTGAGACGGCCGGCGCGGGGGAGAGGGGTGGGTGCGGCTGCAGGCGGGAGGTTCAGTAGGAGGTCGTGGCGGTCACCTTTGCCGACGAGGAGCTAGTAGCAGCGAGACAGCGGCCACTCCCACATCCTTGCGCTCTCTCTCTCTCTCTCTTCGCCGGCGGGGGCGGTGTGTGGCGGAGCCAGCCGATGAAGGAAGGTTCTGGAGTGAGCGGGGAAGGAAAAAAAAGGGCGGGAAATGGAGGGACTGGGCATAAGAGCATCCTACCACCCCTCTAATGCTGCGACCCGTAAAATAACCGCTAAAATACGGGTCCGTGCAAAAAATACTGCCCGATCACACTCCTAAACGCGTCCGACTCGTAAAAATCTTTGGCGGGCACGGCAAAAGTTTGCCCTCAACCTTTAGATTCACGGGGTGGGAGGCCTTCAACCGGGCAGATGCAGGATGGGTCGGGGGCGACGACCTTCTTCCATGGTCCGGTCCGGCGGTTGCAGCGTAAGGCGGCAGGTACAGAAGAGGGTGGTAGGCGTCGGTGCGCGAGTGGTAGCGGCAGAGAGGTCGGACGGGGCCGGAGGGAGGGGGCGGCGCCGGAACGGAAGAAGAAGGGAGTAGATGATTTAGTGAATGGGCTTTTGGGCTTGACAGAAGTAATGGGCTGAGAATATAAAGGCCCATTTACTGTCTATTTCTCTCTTGTAGTTCAGTCACTGATCAATGTTAGACTCCATTTAAAAAAAATGGCAGACTAAAAAAAAGTCACTGATCAATGCGCCCTCTTACGCCCATGGTGGCTGAACCTATAACATGGAGCTAATTGATGCCTCCTCGTCTACCTAGCGAGAGGAGTTGGTGAAGAGTTTGTGACGACACCGATATGCATGAGAAGGGTGGACGGTTTTGGGGCATGGAGCAAGGACAAATGTGGAGTTTTTACGGTATGGCCTACCTACAGAATGGTAGTGCACAATAAGTTAAACAAGGATGTTCCTAAAAAGAACTGAGTTGAACAGGGAGAACTTGTTGGAGCAATGGGAAAGTTCATCAAACCACCGGACTTAGAAAGTAACAGCTTGACTTCCCTGTGGAAAATTCGAGTGTCAATCAAAATTAGGGTCTTCTTGTGGCGATTGGCGCAACATTCCATACCGACGGGCAAGCTTATTCACCATCGAAACATGTCCACGACATCGGTATGGACTCTTTGTGGAGCGGAGAATACTTGAAGTCATGTACTGCTCGACTATTCCATGGCCAGAAGTGTTTGGGCTCTCTTTTCCTAGGGTTTGGTTGAAAACATGTGCCCTAACTAGGACCCAAATGCAAAGAATTGGATTTTCTCGATGCATGATGCTATGCCGCATGATGAGTTTATCAAGATGGTGGTTGCACTTTGAGATGTTTGGCATGCTAGGAGGAAGGCGATTCATGGGGAAAATTTTCAAAGCCCACTCTCGAATCACTTTTTATACTCATTTCTATCTAACCTACAGATGTTCAACAAGCATGTCACAACGGTCACCGGAGTAGCTTTGTCGCGGCCAAATCATTGGCTGACTTTATCTAATGCTTTATCCAAAATAAAAATTGATGCAACACTGACTAGGAATGGATCTGTAAGGGCATATTTCTCCCTATGTGGTTTTGGTGATTGATGACAATGCATTTACGGACTATTTTTTTTGCATGGTAATACGTGTCTCATTTATATAGAATAAAGATCAAGTTACAAGGCACGTAAGCACCGACCATACATGACTGAAAAGATAGGAAAATCCTATGCAAAATACCAGCGCCTGTCCCTTTCCTTCGACACCACCAAAGCGGTGACCAAAGGGTAAGAAGACAGATCACCTCTTCGCCCAAGCTCGACGCGGCTCCATCGCTGATCAGCAGCTTTACGGACCTCCAAAGTAGTTTGCCAAAAACAAAACCATAGCCGTTGAAAGAATCAGACCGGGGCAACATGTCCCCGGACACGCCATCGAACTTCAGAACTGACACCCTCGCATGACGACGACGTCGGAGAAGGGAACCAGAACTGCCCGCCTTCGACCACAGACCCAACACAAGATACTCCATCTTCCAGTTGTCACTTGCGTAGACAACCGCCTGTGCGTACTCCTGAACGACAAAACCTCCCTGCTCCACCATGACGTCGGAGACAACGCCACAGCAACGGGGACAGAGCAGAAGGAGAGACACACCTGATGGAGTCGCCGCCGCCGCCTCGCCAACACCATCCATGAACCCTAACGCTGTCGATCTGAGGGATCGACAGAGACACGATGCCATCAACTCCGAGACGCCGCCATGAAAGACACCGCCGGTGTGGGAGTGGGGTTGAGGCAGATTTATTCGTCCGGACGCCGCTCCCACCACCCCAACGACGCACCACAACCTACAAATCCAAAACCTAACTATAGAACGGGGGAACGGGGTCCCCCCTCCCTCTTGCCGCCGGAGCAGCGGCCGAAGGGAGAGGGGGCCAGCGCACCGGCCGGTGGAGATCGGAGGAAAAGAGTCGCCTCGCCCTAGTTGCCTGGTGGCGGCGGCTAGGGTAGGAAAAGAGTCTAATGGTGTGCATTGAGCATTTCAGATATCTCATGTCTAGGCACAAGACGATTCATTGTCCCTCGGAGCCTAAGCGAAGACGGCGTTTCTCTACGTTTCTTTTTGGTGGATTTGAGTCGTAGGAAAGCCATACTATTAAGAGGGGGTCCGCGTCGGAAAGGTTAGGATGGAATCAACACGTACACGTCTATTCCTTTGCACCACCTTTCCTTTGCTTCTTTGGAGCACTGACCGTTTATCCGTGTCTTTGCAAAATGAAGGACTCCGAGTGATATTGTGCTATGGCGTGCGGTAGTACTGCTCTAGGGAGCAGTAGTACCGCAGTGGCCCATGGTAGTACCGGCCAGGGACGCGGTAGTACCGCGCTACACGGTAGTACCACTCCTCGGGCGCGGTAGTATCGTGGCCTCTAGCCCAGCACAGTGACACGCACGGTAGTAGGAGCGGAAGTAATTTTTTACATCTGCACCCTACGCGTTTGTACCGCTCCCTGCATGCGGTAGTACCATGTCGGATTTTTGCACAGATCAAAACTCAGCGGAAGTAGCCACGGATGTAATTTTATTAGTCCGTGCCTTCCCAGCCTAGACAAATCCTGCCTTGCGGTAGTACCACAAGGGCGTGCCGTAGTACCGCTCGTTGCTTCGACGCAACAGGGCCTCGTCCGGCTCCTGCCGCGCACGCGGTAGTACCGCAGGCCTGTGTGGTAGTACCGCATGGTTGTGCGGTAGTACCGCATGTCATGGGCTGAGTAAGTGGATAATGGTTGGATTTTTCCTCTCACTATATAAGGGGGGTCTTCTTCTCCAAGTTGACCACCTCTTCCATCCCTAAGCTCCATTGTTTCTCCAAGCTCCACTTTCGCCCGATCTCTCTCCCTAGCCAATCAAACTTGTTGATTCTCTAGGGATTGGTTGAGAAGGCCCCGATCTACACTTCCACCAAGAGAAATTTGATTCCCCTCCACTAATCCCTTGCGGATCTTGTTACTCTTGGGTGTTTGAGCACCCTAGATGGTTGAGGTCACCGCGGAGCAATATTCCATTGTGGTGAAGCTTCGTGGTATCGTTGGGAGCCTCCAATTAAGTTGTGCAGATTGCCCCAACCTTGTTTGTAAAGGTTTGGTCACCGCCTCCAAGGGAACCAATAGTGGAATCACGGCATCTCGCATTGTGTGAGGGCGTGAGGAGAATACGGTGGCCCTAGTGGCTTCTTGGGAAGTATTGTGCCTCCACGCCGCTCCAACGGAGATGTACTTCCTCTCAAAGGGAAGGAATTTCGGTAACACATCCTCGTCTCCACCGACTCCACTCTTGGTTATCTCTCACCTTTACTTGTGCAAGCTTATATTGTGTTGTATCCTTGCTTGCTTGTGGGCTTGTTATTTTTGCATCATATAGGTTGCTTATCTAGTCGCATATCTAGACAACCTACTTTGATGCAAAAGTTTATTTGGTAAAGAAAAGCGAAAAATTGTTAGTTGCCTATTCACCCCCCTCTAGTCAACTATATTGATCCTTTCAGGATCTATTGGTGCGGTTGGAGAGGTATGCAAAGATCACCATGGAGCTTATATGGGTGCATCTTCGATATTCTTCTTGGGGATTTCTGACCCAACAACTATGAGCTGTGAGGGAACAATTTCTACGTTCATCAAATTCATGTTGCATTAGAGTGCAAGGTGGTCATAGACGACATCAAGCAAGGAAGTGAGGTGAGTTATGATGCAATTATCCATGAAATTAGCGTCGCTCTAGAGAGTTTACTATGTGCAATTTTAATTCGGAGATCAGGAGCTTGATTGTTGAGGCTCATAATTTAGTGAAGGATGCTTTATCCTTGGACTCCACAACATATCTGACGTGAGATCTTTTAACTATGGCAAACTAAAAAAAGGCAATTTATGTTTATCGAGGATGTCAAGTTTAGATAAGCATGGCAAATCCATCTCAGTTCATTTTTTTTGTTAGGAAATTGTTGTGCTTGTAAACTAAATTTATCATCCTCGCGCCAACTAAACTTACCATCGAAAGCATTTGATTTGCCACGTCAGATTTTTAACACGCCGTTATCTTTTGGGTTGTCCGCCATGTTTGGTTAGGTCAGCTCGGATCCCATAATTTCATCCATGTAAACATTATGCCGACTTAATAAAAATTCAAAAGATTGTCTAAAAAATCACTGGTCAATGTTTTTTCTCTTCGGTTTTCTCGTTTTATTTTTCTCTCTCTTGGTTTTCTTTGTTAGTTATCCTTTTTCTTTTCTTTTTCCTTCAGGACATGTCTACATTTTCTTACACACTGTGCATTTTTTGAATACCTCAAGAACAATTTTTAATACACGTGTAAATCTTTTTCAAATATATGTTTTTGATGTCTACTGTTTGTATAGACACTGTAAATTTTTGGTATACATCTAAAAAAATTATACAAGTATAAATTTTTTCTTATACATGATTACATATTTTCAAATATTTTTTTTGACTTATACTTTTTCTCATACAGATCTTTCATTTTTTTACACATTCGAAACTTTTTTCTACACATGTTCATCATTTTTTACACATGATAACATTTTTTCATATGGATGCTTTGATATCTATTGTTCTCGTACACATTGTAAATTTTTCGGTATCCATCTAAAACATTTTTTATACAGGTTCTACGTTTTTCATATACATGATTAACAATTTTTTTTCCAAATAGTTGTTTTGATGTCTACTTTTTTTGTACACACCATACATTTTTCTTATACATGTGATTTTTTTTGCAAAGGTTTAAGAAAATCCAATTGTTTTTATCAATTTTTTTTCTGTACACTCTTCAAACGCATGTTTAACATTTTTTTTCTAAAACTTATGTGAAGTGTTTTTTTTTTTGTGACATACACATTTCGAACAACCTGGACCAGGGGTTTGGAACGCCGCCGCATCATCATCATCTTCGCGAAGTGCCCATAGTGGGCTGACCCATTGTGATCGTTGTGGTCGTGAAATCGGATTTGCCGGGCCAGGGTCCACGTACGGGCAGCCCAGGTCGAGTCAGTGACGGAAACAACCGCAAGTCCCGCATCCACGGTACAGCTTCTCGCCGCGGCAGTCTATCTATAAAATAAGAGGAGAGATTGAAAAACAAGACAAGCACGCGCAGCCGCCTCAACCCGAAACCGTTGGAATTATGCCGAAGGGCGGGAGGCGGCGCAGGAGGGGGAATCCGGAGACGGAAGCGAGGAAGAAGAGGAAGACCAAGAGAAGCGTTTACCGGGCCAGAGTCCATGGGTAGCCCAGGTCGATTCCGTGACGGAATCAACACCGCAGTAGAGCTCCTCGCCGGGCCAGTCTATATATATACATACAAGAAAAATAAAGATTTGAAAGAAGAGGGTAAACACTCCTCGACGCGAGCCGCCTCGATCCCCAAACCTTTCGACGATGCCGAAGGCCGGCAAGCGGCGCAGGAGGGGGAACGCGGACACAGAGAGGGAAGCCAAGAAGAAGACGACGACGAGGAGAAGCGTGGCAGAGGATCGAGGATTGATGTTCGCGGCCTTCGAGTGAAAAAGCCCAACCCCGACCAAAATTAGGTAACCCAACCTCCGCTCGATTCCCCTCCTTATCACGACATGAGTAGTAGTAGTAGTATTGATGTTTATTTTCTCTGTATGTAATGTACGACGACGACGTCGCGGTCGACTCCTCGTCGGAGGAATCCTCGTCTCCACCCAGCCCTCTGATGTACAGACCCTACATACCCGAGGAGCTAGCCGATAACCCGGACGTACGTGCCGCCCTCAAGATCGCCAATACCGAATATCATGCAGATAGAGGTAAAGCTTGATTATTTTTCCCTCTTTGTGTTGCTTTGTATATAATAATGCGAGGTGAAAGCCTGTTTTGAGAGAATTTTTTGCTCGTCATCATCATCGTCGTTAACAAGACTGACACTAACCTACATAATTTTCGCTCTGTTATATATGTAGCTTGTCGGTCAGCTGTCTTCGATCACCACTCTTCTAGTTCGTGCCTGTCCAACGACAACCCACGCCTTCTTCATATCCATGAGGCTGCAAAGGATGCAGTGCTTCTTGCCGCCGACTCTATCATCAGCCTCTCGTCCTATCTCGGTATGTAACAAAACATATAATTAATATATTTTCTAGGACATCGACCGGGTGTTCTGACTTTCGGTTTACTTCAATGGCAGACGCAGATGACGATGAGCCGTTGAATACGTGTTGTGGTTTGTGGATTCAACATGACATCAAGAAGAAAACCGCCGTGGTTTTGACGTCCGCGCATCTGATTCGCGCAAAGGATCCATCCATCAGGAACCCGTGGATGCTCGGGTCGACATGTGAATACCATCGCGAGGCTGAGGTGAGCTTCTTAACAATATTCACTGGTGTTTCTTTCTTTTCTTTGTTTCATCTCAAAATTTAATTATTTGTAAGGCCTTGAATTTAATTATCAGTTACCAATTAAAATGGCTCATCTCTTCTATTTCCATACAAGAAAAGTAAATGGTACTTATTTATACCCTGTACTTGGAAAAAGAATTGATTCAGTGTGTGGGCATTCAGCTTAATTCTCGAAAATGGTTCCGTCAAATACTATGAAAATTCTCTCGGGGTCATATTGTCATAATTTTTGTGCTTGTCTTTCCAGGTCATTGTTCACTTGTTGGACGGCGAAACTGCAGTAGCCAGTCTCCTCTACCTCCAGGAGCACTATGAATTTGCTCTTTATGAGGTTGTAGTGGACAAACTGGTTCAGTTGTCCACTTTTAACGACAACGTGCATTCTGGTCAAGACGTTTTCCGACTTGGAAGAGATGAAAGTCTTGATCTAAGGATAACACATGGTAGGGTGGAATATAAAATTCCAACCCGTCACGAGAGAGGTCACTACATGTATTTTTCCCACGATGAGCATAAAAGTGTACGTGCTATGATTTATTCTAACTTTTTGTTGTATATTCTTTATGCTGTTATTTTGTTAGTACAGATTAATTATAATGTTTGTTATCGTCACTGTGTTGTAGTTGCATGACGATGGAGGCCCTGTCATTGACTTAGACGGCAAGGTTGTGGGAATGGTTCACAATCAATTCAAAGAGACCTTTTTACCTTCTTCTATATTGCACAAGTGCTTGGATTCGTGGAGAAAGTTGAAGTACGACCCTTAATTCTCAATTTCTCTTTATTAGTACTATTAATTTAGCTAATTCACTCCCTTATATATTTTAACTCATGCCATACAATTGAACAACTACAAAATTATGTTTGGATCCTGATTGCTTAACAATTATTACATTTGGATGAACTGCTAAAATGTGATTTAGAAAAATCATTACGTGAGGCGTATGTGCTACAAAATATTTCTAACACTAGAGAGAAAATGTGTGTTTTGGTCACCTTACCAAATTTTTTGTGTCTTAGAAACTATTCCTATCCAGGGTATAGGAACTAAATTTGGTGTGAAGATTCAGTTTTTCTATTTAACTCAGTGGCCCATTTTTCTGGCTTAATCCTCTTTTGAGCACGACATAAACTAATGTCTTGTTACGATATTAGTTGCATAATGTTCTTGTCTAAGTTTTGTGTGATGTGATACTCATTTGGTATCGATTCTACTGAAATATGTTGTTTTATTTTAACATGAGTCTATAAAGCGACTACAATCTTAATGATTATATTTGGTATAGGTGCATCCCTCGCGCCCACCTTGGAATGACCTTTACTCCCATCAAGCTTCTAGATCCTATTTGTATTGAGAGGATGAGGCGTAAGCATATCATTGCATCTGGTCTTCTTGTTGAACAGGTATATTTGGTGATGTTTAACATTGTTTATTTTCACACTTGCTATTAGTTTTTCCTAAAAAATGTTCCTCATATGCATATTATCGTTTAATGACGATCGATTGAATTTTAGGTGTCAAAAGAATCGAATGCTGAGAAACTTGGAATCCGCATGGGTGATGTTATTGAACGCTTCAATGGAGAGTGTATTTCTAATACAACTGAGGTAATATGTTTTAAGTAAAATAGAAAAGGAGTTTTTTTATGTGACACTTTGTGATCTTGACTTTTGTAACTTTTTAGTTGGAAAAGATGTTGCTGGATATAGGCGGAGACCATTTTGATCAAGCAAAAGTCTTAAAGACCGAAACAGATGTTCGAGTAAGTTACTATTATGTTTTAACTATGGAATGCTTAAATTTATGTTGACTATAGCAATTTGAAATAATATTGTTTAATTTACAGATTCAAATATTTCGTGCCACAAAACGTTGCCGAAGAGTTAGAAATTTGACCGTAACTGTATCGGATCGTGGAGAGGACATCATAGAAGGTAACCATCTTCTTAACGTGGTAGTTGATTTTTTTGTTATCATGGCCTTTTAGAATTTCTTGAATTCTTCCTGCCCCTTGCTTCATGGAATGTAAATATAATGTGAGAATCACCAATATACCTACTCCCTCCTTCCATCTATATAGGGCCTAATGCTTTTTTTAAGACCGCCTTTGACTATTGGCAAAATTAATAGTACATGACATGCACAATGTGAAAATTATATCATTGAAAGCTCTTTTCACACACGAATTTAACGGTGTGCTTTGTGTAAGTTGCATGTCATATATTATTGCTCTAATATTTAGTCAAAGTTAGCCTCGAAAAATGCATTAGGCTCTATATAGATGGAAGGAGGGAGTAGTGTATTTAATTGAACTTTGATGCTTTTATTTGTGTAGACACTTACCCTATTACTGATGGCTTTTGGAGATGAGTGAATCAACACATACATTTCGAGCAACTGATTCTTTCATGGAGCAAATGGAATTAACCTGATGCCAATTATAGTCATAAGTTTCGGGTTATTTTTGTGTAATGCATGGAACGTGGAAGCAACATGGCTGCAGTAGAATCTAGCCACTTCTTTTGAGTTTTGTGAGACTCACATCTTGTACGACGTGGATGATGGACTGAACTTGGTAATTATGGTAGAATTAAATATTTGGCACAAGACTAGTATATTTATATAAAAATTTATATGTATGCGAACAAACATTATGAGCATTGACTGATCTCAGACAATATTTTGGTTGCCACTCCTAATTTGTGCCCACGGATGGGCCGATTCATGGTGGTAAATTCGCTTGCCAATAATTTGGCGCACCCATGTTTTGTAAGGCCTGGTGCGGATGAAATCCAACGAGTCCATAAGCTTGCTGGGCAGGATAAAAGTGAACAAGAATGCATGGGGTAAAACTTATAAGCTTTAAAGTGATCCTTCTTTAGAATATTGTGCTCAAATCACAAGCTAGCACATATAATAATTGCATTATATCCTTACAAAATATTTCATCTTCACCCCATCACCCCCACCATCTAAGCTTTAATTATGGGGATGTTTGGATCCTGACCAGGGTAGCCCCGCCAATTCATGGGCAAGCCAAAATATTGGAGAGCGTTTTGGCCACCTGTGACTTTTTGGAGAAAAGGATGGTAGCCCAACTTTATAAAGCCCAACAAGCCAAGTATCATGTTCAGAACAAGACCAGAAAACAGTAGCGCGACATGTCCAACACAGGGCAGAAAAAGTATGGTACAACCTCGAAGGCAGACGACACGCAGGCCGGTAACAAACGAAACGAAGAAACTACCGAGGAGGCTAAGGGGTAGCTTGATGACCGAGGTTGATGGCGGACGTCCTGATCTTGGAAATAAGAGAGTTGAGCATGTTCACATCGCATGATTTAAACAATGGTCTCCAGAGCTGTAGAAAGGCAATAATTTTGAACAAACAGTCAACCGGTTTGTTAGGAAAAATGTGCTCAATTGTAAACTTGTTTCTAGTCGTCCAAAAACACCAGCTAAATGCAGCAAAAGTGATCCATAAGACATGTAGTGGCAGGTCCGTCAGGCTATGTAGGATAGCAAAGATATCAAAGAAACCCTGAGGATTCCAGTTGCAGCTGAACCACAATCGAACGCAACTCCAGCCAAACTTAGCAAGTGTACATTTGAACAGGATGTGTTCCGTGTCTTCCAACTCTCCATAAAGAGTGCAGGCTGGGCTAGCATTGCCCTGGCGTTTAATAATTTGGTCGCTGACCGGAAGTTTACATCTAATAGCTTGCCAAAGGAAAATTCTGATTTTGAGAGGAATATGGGGCACGCCACAACACCTTGAGACGATCGTCAAGCCTACTCGGGACGACTTTAGAGTAAAGAGATTTAACTGAGAATCGGCGAGAGGCCAGATGAGGCCAGATAATCTTGTCAGGTGTCTCCGAGAGCGTAGGCAAGAAGGCAATAAGATCTTGCCAGGTTGCCAACTCTTCAGGAGACAAAACCCGTCTAAAAGCAAAATCCCAGTTCAACGCAGCAAGCGGAGCGATCGAGCAGGCCTGGTCAGCGAGACAAGAGAACAAGGTAGGAAAAGTGACGGACAGGGGGCCATCACCAGTCCACCGATCAAGCCAGAACTGGGTCGAGGCCCCATCCCCGACAACAAATTTGACCAAACTTCTGAATTCGTCACGGACAATCAAGCCTGACACAGAATTCGACTGACAACGGTTCGAACTCTAGTCAGTTGGGCGGCACCACTGTGCTCCCACCACCGGAATACACATGCACCTTGATCCTCTTTCAGGCTCGTGTCGAGACTTCATGCCAGCATTTATCGAGGGTGAATAGCTCCTGTGCGATACATTTCATGTGAATTGGAAGGAGTGCGACGTAGTTGCCAGAAATAGCTCATGTGCGCCGTCTTACATGGCATTAATAGCCCCAATACGACCAGCTGGTTAAAACATGGGTCCGGTCGTCAACGGGACTAGGGTTAAGGTAAAAACATGGGGGTCAAACTAATCAGTGCGTCTGGTGGTGGGTCCCACTTGGCAGTGCACCGATTCCCTGCCTGACTGAACCCGTGCTTCTCCCCTGCTTCTGGTTGCTGCTCTCTTCTTCGTTCTCGTCGGCGGCGGTGGCGAAGCTTTCATCCACGGCCGCAGATGCACATGTGGTGAGTGTATTCGGCACCATTCCCCTCTGTCTTGAGTTAGATCTGACCAGGTGAGCCTCTGTTTGCCCCTGTTTTCCACGGGATCCAGATGTGGAGGTGGGTGGGACTGGGGAGCGGTGGCGGGGCGGCGTTGGGCTGAATGAGATGGAGCCACGGGAGACAATGTCGACCAGGTAATCACCCTGTCCAACCTCTTCAACCCTGCAATGTGTGCCTCGTCTGCTTTCGCTGCCTCACAGTGCCCGCCAGTGATAAACAGGGGCAATGTTGCTCGGACCTTCGAATTCAGTGTGGAATTCTTACCATCTAAAGCAAAGTTAGTTGATGGTAGCGTGCGAGACATAGGGTAGTCAGCTATAAGCCACTTCCGTGCCATCATAGCTTGTTTGATAAAAGACTCCATCCTCAAAATCCACGAATGTGTCTGTATCTTCTTCGTATCCGTGATCCAGGTCTCGATTATGGTCCTCCGGCTGTGGAGCGGGGTAGTAGATCCCCTCGACGACCTTTCTCCATTCCTGTTAAGGGCAGTCGGATTAAACTCGGTTATAAAACATACTTGAGGAAAAAGATCAATTGAGGCCCATAATCGAAGACTCACCCAGTCAATGGTAGTATACATGGAGAAGCCTTCTCGGTACTTCAGGCGGGTGAAGTCTTCCTATTCTCCTTTGAAAAGGTCGGCCAATGTGGCACCCAACGCGGCAAAATTAGCCGGACCCTTCCGCCCACAACGTGTGGGGTCGTCCTCACCATTGTAATGCCACATGGGAAACCCCTTGGATTGAAGCAGCTGAACGCATCACGTTATTGAAATCGCCATTACCTCGACCATGCATAGTCTGGAGTGGGCAAGCATTCAGACCTTGTTCGCTAGCCATTTAATCTCCGCACTATCTTCTTCTTCGTAGCTTCGGGGATGCCAGCTGGCACGCTTCTTTAAAGGAGCTGAGGAGAATTCGAGAAGGCCTTGGCGGATAGGGTCCAAAAGGACAACATCATCGATATAAAACTACTCTGAGGGCCCCTCTTCGAATGCCTTCTTCGGAGTGCCGGGCAGGTATCCTATTCTGCCTATGCGCCATATGTCGTAGGAACGAACACCTATGGGGCAGGGCCCCTTTTCGGTCCGGCGAGGGGCGAGGATCGCACGAAGAGCAGATCGAGGCGAAGCACACGAGCGATTTACCCAGCTTCGGAGCTCTCCGGAGAGATAAAACTCCTACTGCTGCTCGTTTGATTATGGTGTGTTCTTGCTCGGGAGCGTGGTACAGTGTACACCAGCCGCTAACGAGACCGAGCGTGAGTGTTTCTTGGTTTCCAACCCCCCTCTACGTTGCGCATGGGCCTCCTTTTATATGCTCAAAGGGGTCATCGACAGGTGGCAACGCATGCAAGGGTAAAAACGGAAAAGAGGTGCGGTTGGTACACCTACTTGTACAGTGCATCCTACCTAACCCTGACGGCAGGGGACAAAGGCATTAAATGCCCGTCTGCGTCGCCCAAACAGTGCATAAAAGTGACCGTTAGGGGCGCCACCGCTTGCCACGATGGCCACCTTGTCATCTCCGCTTGCCACCGCGTACCCCTGGCTGCACAGGCTCCCGCCACGCGCCCCTGGGAAGGCCCCAGGGCAACACGTTGGTGGATGCGCTGGAGCACGGGTACCGAGTGGCAGTTTGCCCCGGCAAGCGCCTTGCCGGGGTCGTTGTCTTGTCTGGTCCGGAAGCTTGTCGCTCGCCGGGCCTTGCCGGGACGCGCGGCGCGTTGCGGCAAGTCCCTTGAAATGCCTTGGTTGGCCCTCCCGGCAAGCTCCTCTTGCCGGGGCCTTGGTTTGCCTTCCCGGCAAGCTCCTCTTGCCGGGGCCTTGTCTTCTCGGCTTGAATACTTTGTTCTTGAATGGCTCCAATATGAACTACGGAGGATCTTGGAGGTCACCCGGCAAGCCTTGCCGCGGGGCGCTGCGACTGCCCGTGCACAAGTTCGGGATACTAGGGTACCCCTACTCTAGTACACCGACAGGAGCCCCCGGGCCTGGGCCATACACGGTGCCGAGCGCTGTTGGGCCAGGCCCAAACAGTGCACGGGCACGCGCGGCCTGGTTTACGCTGAATCTTGCTCCGTATCCACCGCGCCCTCCCCTAACGGCACGCGTCGAGTGCGGCGTCGTGGGAGAGATCGTGGGTGATTCTTTATTCAGAAAAGCGTAACGTCCGCCCCGTCCCCCTTTAAAAGCAGGGGAAACAAGGGCAGTTCGCCCACTTTGCCGTTGCATCCAAATCTCAGAAATCTCCGCCGCTCCCCTCTTCTTCCAAAGTCGAAAGAGAGCAGCGCTCCGCCCCCCATCGCCACCGGCGCCACCAACGCCGTCGATCTCCCCCCACCATCCCCACCATGGCTCCGAAAGCCGGAAAGGGGAAGGCCGTGAAGGCCGTGAAGTCGACCGAGGCGCAGCGGCTCGAGGCGCTGCGGAAGGAGCGGGCCACTTTCCCCCCCGAGCTCTCCGTGCAGGAGCTGAGGGAGTGGTACTATCTCTTTTGGTCGACGGAGACGCGGGCGCATCCGCGCACAAAGGTACTCTCCGCCGCCGCTTCGAAGAAGGCTCCATCTGGATATCCGTTCTTCGCTCTATTCTTTTACTGCGGGCTCTGCCCACCCTTCTCTGAATTTTTCTGCGATATCATGAACACCTACGGGTTTCACCTCCTTGACTTCACACCCAATGCCGTTCTGACCATGGCAGTTTTCGCACATCTCTGCGAAAACTTTGTCGGAGTCCACCCAAACGTAGCCCTCTTCCGCCATTTCTTTATGCCTCGTGTTGAGAGAGGGGAGCCTCTTGCCGGCGGGATCGCCTGGATCTCGCGAGCCGGCAAGAAGGAGGCCTATCTGGAGGGGGAGCTCCGTAGCAAATGGGAGGAGTGGAGAGCAGATTGGTGTTGGATTGTAGAGGAGAACCCGCAGCCGTTCACCGCTCTGCGCCAAGCCCCAGCAGTGCGCGGAAATGATTGGAGCAGCCTGGCCCCGGAAGACGATAGGCTGAAGATCGCTGTCACTCGGATCTTACGCCTCAGGCTTGCCGGGTTGACTGTAGGCGCTGTTGGCGCAGATTTTCTTCGCCGCTGCATCGCCCCCCTGCAAGAGAGGAGGAGACCCTCCTGGGAGTTTGGGGGTCCGGCGGACATTATGAGGCTGCGCCCGGGCCTCAACTTCAATTTTACCGTCTTGGAATTGGATGTGATGCTTAAGGAGCTGTTCAAGCACGACCCTTAGCATCCCGAGTGAAGGAAATATGCCCTAGAGGCAATAATAAAGTTATTATTTATTTCCTTATTTCATGATAAATGTTTATTATTCATGCTAGAATTGTATTAACCGGAAACATAATACATGTGTGAATACATAGACAAACATAGTGTCACTAGTATGCCTCTACTTGACTAGCTTGTTTATCAGAGATGGTTATGTTTCCTAGCCATGGACAAAAGAGTTGTCATTTGATTAACGAGATCACATCATTAAGAGAATGATGTGATTGACTTGACCCACTCCGTTAGCTTAGCACTTGATCGTTTAGTATGTTGCTATTGCTTTCTTCATGACTTATACATGTTCCTGAAACTATGAGATTATGCAACTCCCGTTTACTGGAAGAACACTTTGTGTGCTACCAAACGTCACAACGTAACTGGGTGATTATAAAGGTGCTCTACAGGTGTTTCCGAAGGTACATGTTGAGTTAGCATAATTCGAGATTAGAATTTGTCACTCCGATCGTCGGAGAGGTATCTCTGGGCCCTCTCGGTAATACTCATCACCTAAGCCTTGCAAGCATGTAACTAATGAGTTAGTTATGAGATGACGTATTACGGAACGAGTAAAGAGACTTGCCGGTAACGAGATTGAACTAGGTATTGGATACCGACGATCAAATCTCGGGCAAGTAACATACCGATGACAAAGGGAACAAAGTATGATGTTATGCGGTTTGACCGATAAAGATCTTCGTAGAATATGTAGGAACCAATATGGGCATCCAGGTCCCGCTATTGGTTATTGACCGAGAATGGTTTTAGGTCATGTCTACATAGTTCTCGAACCCGTAGGGTCCGCACGCTTAACGTTTCGATGACAGTTTTATTACGAGTTTATAAGTTTTGATGTACCGAAGTTTGTTCGGAGTCCCGGATATGATCACGGACATGACGAGGAGTCTCGGAATGGTCGAGACATAAAGATTGATATATTGGACGACTATATTCGGACACCGGAAAGGTTCCAGAAGTTTTCGGAGAAAACCGGAGTACCGGAGGGTTACTGGAACCCCCCTGGGAAGTAATGGGCCTTGATGGGCCCTAGTGGAGAAAGAGAGGGGCCGGCCAGGGCAAGTGGTGCGCCCCCTCCCCTTGAGTCCGAATAGGACTAGGAAGGGGGGGGGGGGCGGCGCCCCCCTTGCCTTCCCCCTCTCCTACTCCTTCCTTCCCCCTCCCTCTTGGATTAGGAAAAGGAGGGGGGAAACCTACTTGGAGTAGGTTTCCCCCTCCTAGGGCGCGCCTCCCCTTAGGCCGGCCCCCTCCTCCCTCCCTCCTTTATATACGGGGGCGGGGGGCACCCCATAGACACACAAGTTGATCTATGGATCGTTCCTTAGCCGTGTGCGGTGCCCCCTTCCACCATATTCCACCTCGGTCATATCGTCGCGGAGTTTAGGCGAAGCTCTGCGCCGGTAGAACATCATCATCGTCACCACGCCGTCGTGCTGACGGAACTCATCTCCGGAGCCTTTGCTGGATCGGAGGGCCGGAGATCGTCATCGAGCTGAACGTGTGCTGAACTCGGAGGCTCCGTACGTTCGATGCTTGGATCGGTCGATCGTGAAGACGTACGACTACATCAACTGCGTTGTGCTAACGCTTCCGCTTACGGTCTACGAGGGTACGTGGACAAACACTCTCCCCTCTCGTTGCTATGCCATCACCATGATCTTGCGTGTGCGTAGGAATTTTTTTTCAAATTACTACGTTACCCAACAGTGGCATCCGAGCCAGGTTTTATGCGTTGATGTTATATGCACGAGTAGAACACAAGTGAGTTGTGGACGATATAAGTCATACTGCCTACCAGCATGTCATACTTTGGTTCAGCGGAATTGTGAGATGAAGCGGCCCGGACCGACATTACGCGTACGCTTACGCGAGACTGGTTTCACCGTTACGAGCACTCGTGCTTAAAGGTGGCTGGCGGGTGTCTGTCTCTCTCACTTTAGTTGAACCGAGTGTGGCTATGCCCGGTCCTTGTGAATGTTAAAATGGAGTCTATTTGACAAACTATCGTTGTGGTTTTGATGCGTAGGTAAGAACGGTTCTTGCTAAGCCCGTAGCAGCCACGTAAAATTTGCAACAACAAAGTAGAGGACGTCTAACTTGTTTTTGCAGGGCATGTTGTGATGTGATATGGTCAAGACGTGATGCTATATTTTTATTGTATGAGATGATCATGTTTTGTAACCGAAGTTATCAGCAACTGGCAGGAGCCATATGGTTGTCGCTTTATTGTATGAAATGCAAACGCCCTGTAATTGCGTTACTTTATCACTAAGCGGTAGCGATAGTCGTAGAAGCAATAGATGGCGTAACGACAACGATGCTACGATGGAGATCAAGGTGTCGCGCCGGTGACGATGGTGATCATGACGGTGCTTCGAAGATGGAGATCACAAGCACAAGATGATGATGGCCATATCATATCACTTATATTGATTGCATGTGATGTTTATCCTTTATGCATCTTATCTTGCTTTGATTGACGGTAGCATTTTAAGATGATCTCTCACTAAAATTATCAAGAAGTGTTCTCCCTAAGTATGCACCGTTGCCAAAGTTCATCGTGCCGAGACACCACGTGATGATCGGGTGTGATAAGCTCTACGTCCATCTACAACGGGTGCAAGCCAGTTTTGCACACGCGGAATACTCAGGTTAAACTTGACGAGCCTAGCATATGCAGATATGGCCTCGAAACACGGAGACCGAAAGGTCGAGCATGAATCATATAGTAGATATGATCAACATAGTGATGTTCACCATTGAAAACTACTCCATCTCACGTGATGATCGGTTATGGTTTAGTTGATTTGGATCACGTGATCACTTAGATGACTAGAGAGATATCTGTCTAAGTGGGAGTTCTTAAGTAATATGATTAATTGAACTTAAATTTATCATGAACTTAGTCCTGGTAGTATTTTGCAAATTATGTTGTAGATCAATAGCTTGCATTGTTGCTTTCGTATGTTTATTTTGATATGTTCCTAGAGAAAATTGTGTTGAAAAATGTTAGTAGCAATGATGCGGATTCGATCCGTGATCTGAGGTTTATCCTCATTGCTGCACAGAAGAATTATGTCCTTAATGCACCGCTAGGTGACAGACCTATTGTAGGAGCAGATGCAGAAGTTATGAACGTCTGGCTAGCTCAAAATGATGACTACTTGATAGTTTAGTGCACCATGCTTAACGGCTTAGAATCGGGACTTCAAAGACGTTTTGAACGTCATGGACCATATGAGATGTTCCAGGAGTTGAAGTTAATATTTCCAGCAAATACCCGAGTTGAAAGATATGAAGTCTCCAACAAGTTCTATAACTAAAAGATGGAGGAGAATCGCTCAACTAGTGAGCATGTGCTCAGACTGTCTGGGTACTTCAATCGCTTGAATCAAGTGGGAGTTAATCTTCCAGATAAGATAGTGATTGACAGAATTCTCTAGTCACCATCACTAAGTTACTAGAACTTCGTGATGAACTATAGTATGCAAGGGATGACGAAAATGATTCCCGAGCTCTTCGTGATGTTGAAATCGACGAAGGTAGAAATCAAGAAAAAAGCATCAAGTGTTGATGATTGACAAGACCACTAGTTTCAAGAGAAGGGCAAAGGGAAAGAAAGGGAACTTCAAGTGGAAATACAAGCAAGTTGTCACTTCTGCGAAGAAGCCCAAAGCTGGACCATAGCCTGAAACTGAGTGTTTACACTGCAAAGGAAATGGTCACTAGAAGCGGAAATACCCTGAATATTTGGTGGATAAGAAGGATGGCAAAGTGAACAAGGGTATATTTGATATACAGATTATTGATGTGTGCCTTACTAGTGTTTATAGTAGCCCCTGAGTATTTGATACTTGTTCGGTTGATAAGATTAGTAACTCGAAACAGGAGTTACAGAATAAACAGAGACTAGTTGAAGGGAAAGTGACGATGAGTGTTGGAAGTAGTTCCAAGATCGATATGATCATCATCGCACACTCCCTATACTTTCGGGATTAGTGTTAAACCTAAATAAATGTTATTTGGCGTTTGCGTTAAGCATGAATATGATTTGACCATGTTTATTGTAATACGGTTATTCATTTAAAATCAGAGAATAATTGTTGTTCTATTTACATGAATAAAACCTTCAATGGTCATACACCCAATGAAAATAGTTTGTTGGATCTCGATCGTAGTGATACACATATTCATAATATTGAGGCCAAAAGATGCAAAGTTAATAATGATAGTGCAACTTATTTGTGGCACTGCCATTTGGGTCATATCGGTGTAAAGCGCATGAAGAAACTCCATAAAGATGGATTTTCGGAATCACTTGATTATGAATCATTTGATGCTTGCGAACCGTGCCTTTTGGGCAAGATGACTAAAACTCCATTCTTCGGAACAATGGAACAAACTACCGACTTATTGGAAATAATACATATTGATGTATGCAGACCAATGAGTATGAAGGCTCGTGGCAAGTATCATTATTTTCTGACCTTCACAAGATGATTTGAGCAGATATGGGTATATCTACTTGATGAAACATAAGTCTGAAATAGTTGAAAGGTTCAAAGAATTTCAGAGTGAAGTGGAAAATCATCGTAACAAGAAAATAAAGTTTCTGCGATCTGATCGTGGAGACGAATATTTGAGTTATGAGTTTGGTCTTCAATTAAAACAATGTGGAATAGTTTCACAAACTCACGCCACATGGAACACCACAATGTAATGGTGTGTCCGAACGTCGTAATCGTACTTTACTAGATATGGTGCGATCTATGATATCTCTTATCAGTTTACCACTATCATTTTGGGGTTATGCATTAAAGACAGCTGCATTCACGTTTAATAGTAAACCTGAGCCGTCGTTTCTTAAAGTTTGGAGTTGTGATGCTTATATGAAAAAAGGTTTTTCAACTTGATAAGCTCGAACCCAAATCGGAGAAGTGCGTCTTCATAGAATACCCAAAGGAAATTGTTGGGTACACCTTCTATCACAGATCCGAAGGAAAATTTGTTGCTGATAATAGATCCTTTCTAGAGAAGGAGTTTCTATCGAAAGAAGTGAGTGGGAGGAAAGTAGAACTTGATGAGGTAACTGTACCTACTCCCTTATTGGAAAGTAGTTCATCACAGAAATCAGTTCCTGTGACAAATACACCAATTAGTGAGGAAGCTAATGATATTGATCATGAAACTTCAGATCAAGTTACTACAGAACCTCGTAGGTCTTCCAGAGTAAGATCCGCACCAGAGTGGTGTAGTAATCATGTTCTGGAAGTCATGTTACTAGACCATGATGAACCTACGAACTATGAGGAAGCGATGATGAGCCCAAATTCCGTGAAATGGCTCGAGGCCATAAAATCTGAGATATGATCCATGTATGGGAACAAAGTATGGACTTTGATTAACTTGCTCGATGATCAGCAAGCCATGTTAAATGAATGGATCTTCAAGAGGAAGACGGACACTGATAGTAGTATTACTATCTACCAAGCTCGACTTGTTGCGAAAGGTTTTCAACAAGTTCAAGGTGTTGAATACGATGAGATTTTCTCACTCGTATCGATGCTTAAGTCTGTCTGAATCATGTTAGCAATTGCCACATTTTATGAAATCTGGCAAATGGATGTCAAAACTGCATTCCTTAATGGATTTATTAAAGAAGAGTTGTATATGATGCAACCAGAAGGTTTTGTCAATCCTAAAGGTGCTAACAAAATGTGCAAGCTCCAGCGATCCATCTATGGACTGGTGCAAGCATCTCGGAGTTGGAATATACGCTTTGATAAGTTGATCAAAGCATATAGTTTTATATGGACTTACGATGAAGCCTGTATTTACAATAAAGTGAGTGGGAGCACTACAACTTTTCTGATTAGTATATGTGAGTGACATATTGTTGATCAGAAATGATGTAGAATTTTTCTGCAAAGCATAAAGGAGTGTTTTAAAGGAGTTCTTTAAAAAGAAAATACCTCAGTAAAAGCTACTTACATATTGAGCATCAAGATCTATTGAGATAGATCAAAACGCTTGATAAGATTTTCAATGAGTACATACCTTGGCAAGATTTTGAAATAGTTCAAAATGGAACAGTCAAAGAAAGAGTTCTTGCCTGTGTTGCAAAGGTATGAAATTGAGTAAGACTCAAATCCCGACCACAGCAGAAAATAGAAAGAGAATGAAAAGTCATTCCCTATTCCTCAGTCATAGGTTCTATAAAGTATGCTATGCTATGTACCAGACCTATTGTATACCTTGCTCTGAATTTGGCAAGGGAGTACAATAGTGATCTAGGAGTAGATCACTGGACATTGGTCAAGAATATCCTTAGTAAGGACTAAGGAGATGTTTCTCGATTATGGAGGTGATAAAAGAGTTTGTTGTAAAAGTTACATCAGTGCAAACTTTTACACTGATCCAGATGACTCTAAGTCTCAACCTGGATACATATTGAAAGTGGGAGCAATTAGCTAGAGTAGCTCCGTGCAGAGCATTGTGGACATAAAATATTTGCAAAATACATACGGATCTGAATATGACAGACCCGTTGACTAAACTTCTCTCATGAGCAAAACATGATCACACCTTAGTACTCTTTGGGTGTTAATCACATAGCGATGTGAACTAGATTATTGACTCTAGTAAACCCTTTGGATGTTGGTCACATGATGATGTGAACTATGGGTGATAATCATATACATATATGAATATTGGTGTTAAATCACATGGCGATGTGAACTAGATTATTGACTCTAGTGCAAGTGGGAGACTGAAGGAAATATGCCCTAGAGGCAATAATAAAGTTATTATTTATTTCCTTATTTCATGATAAATGTTTATTATTCATGATAGAATTGTATTAACCGGAAACATAATACATGTGTGAATACATAGACAAACATAGTGTCACTAGTATGCCTCTACTTGACTAGCTCGTTTATCAGAGATGGTTATGTTTCCTAGCCATGGACAAAAGAGTTGTCATTTGATTAACGAGATCACATCATTAAGAGAATGATGTGATTGACTTGACCCACTCCGTTAGCTTAGCACTTGATCGTTTAGTATGTTGCTATTGCTTTCTTCATGACTTATACATGTTCCTGAAACTATGAGATTATGCAACTCCCGTTTACTGGAAGAACACTTTGTGTGCTACCAAACGTCACAATGTAACTGGGTGATTATAAAGGTGCTCTACAGGTGTTTCCGAAGGTACATGTTGAGTTGGCATAATTCGAGATTAGGATTTGTCACTCCGATCGTCGGAGAGGTATCTCTGGGCCCTCTCGGTAATACTCATCACCTAAGCCTTGCAAGCATGTAACTAATGAGTTAGTTATGAGATGACGTATTACGGAACGAGTAAAGAGACTTGGCGGTAACGAGATTGAACTAGGTATTGGATACCGACGATCAAATCTCGGGCAAGTAACATACCGATGACAAAGGGAACAAAGTATGATGTTATGCGGTTTGACCGATAAAGATCTTCGTAGAATATGTAGGAACCAATATGGGCATCCAGGTACCGCTATTGGTTATTGACCGAGAATGGTTTTAGGTCATGTCTACATAGTTCTCGAACCCGTAGGGTCCGCACGCTTAACGTTTCGATGACAGTTTTATTATGAGTTTATAAGTTTTGATGTACCGAAGTTTGTTCGTAGTCCCGGATATGATCACGGACATGACGAGGAGTCTCGGAATGGTCGAGACATAAAGATTGATATATTGGACGACTATATTCGGACACCGGAAAGGTTCCAGAAGTTTTCGGAGAAAACCGGAGTACCGGAGGGTTACCGGAACCCCCCTGGGAAGTAATGGGCCTTGATGGGCCCTAGTGGAGAAAGAGAGGGGCCGGCCAGGGCAAGTGGCGCGCTCCCTCCGCTTGAGTCCGAATAGGACAAGGAAGGGGGGGGGGGCGGCGCCCCCCTTGCCTTCCCCCTCTCCTACTCCTTCCTTCCCCCTCCCTCTTGGATTAGGAAAAGGAGGGGGGAAACCTACTTGGAGTAGGTTTCCCCCTCCTAGGGCGCGCCTCCCCTTAGGCCGGCCCCCTCCTCC
The DNA here is from genome assembly GCA_963921465.1 of Triticum timopheevii. Taxonomy (NCBI): domain Eukaryota; kingdom Viridiplantae; phylum Streptophyta; class Magnoliopsida; order Poales; family Poaceae; genus Triticum; species Triticum timopheevii. The sequence goes on along the minus strand of OY997270.1, from coordinate 61,931,816 downwards.
CTCCCTCCTTTATATACGGGGGCGGGGGGCACCCCATAGACACACAAGTTGATCTACGGATCGTTCCTTAGCCGTGTGCGGTGCCCCCTTCCACCATATTCCACCTCGGTCATATCGTCGCGGAGTTTAGGCGAAGCTCTGCGCCGGTAGAACATCATCATCGTCACCACGCCGTCATGCTGACGGAACTCATCTCCGGAGCCTTTGCTGGATCGGAGGGCCGGATATCGTCATCGAGCTGAACGTGTGCTGAACTCGTAGGCTCCCTACGTTCGGTGCTTGGATCGGTCGATCGTGAAGACGTACGACTACATCAACTGCGTTGTGCTAACACTTCCGCTTACGGTCTACGAGGGTACGTGGACGAACACTCTCCCCTCTCGTTGCTATGCCATCACCATGATCTTGCGTGTGCGTAGGAATTTTTTTTGAAATTACTACGTTACGCAACACCGAGTGGTTCAGGTTGCCGGCAGGCGTCGTTCCGCTGTGCAACAACTCCTCGCTCGACTGCATCCGCGCAATGATGCCGTTGTGCGACTCGCGCGGAATCGTCCCCACTTGGAAAGAGCCTGCAGACGACGTCGTGCAGCAGTTCTTCGATGGCTTGGTGGAGGTAGCAGTTCGCGCTGACGAGCAGAGAGGCCTCACCCGCGACACCACCGAAGAGGAGATGCAGCGCATCGCCACTAGGGCGGAAGAGGCGGCAGCAGCCGCTTCCGCGGGCGAGTTCGGGTTCACAGTGGAGGAGGCAGAGGCAGCAGAGGCAGCAAGCCTTGCCGAACGAGAGTGGCTCGACGGCGAGGAAGAGCTTGCCGCACCTGACGCCGAGTCGAGCGAGCCCGCCAAGGGTGCGAGCGGTCCGCCGTCTCCAGGCAACTTGCCGAAAACGGAGCCCCCAGCACAGCCCCCAGCTCCACCAAGAAGGCGTCTCCGCAGGGCCGGGGACGCAGCAGGACGGCAGACGGGTCAACAGCCGCCGCGCCGCGCGACGCGCTCCGCCGCGACAAGCACTGTTGCCGCGGGAGCGCCTCACGTCGCTACGGCAACTGGAGCGGGGTCGTCTCGGGCCGCCGCCGCAGCCCCCGCCAAGCAGCCAAGGGATCCTACTCCTCCGCCTCGTCGCGCCGAAGGTGGGCCGAACTTCGACCTCTCCACGCTCAGCTCCGACGAGGAATAAGAAGAGTAAGATCCTCTTGTTGTACTTGTATTTCTTCAATTTGTTGTTTTTGTCTTGCATTTGATTTGCTCTACTCTGAACTCTTTCCTTTTCAGGACTCTGGCCCAGAGAGCGGCAAAGAGAGCCAAGTCTCCGGTGATTGTCATCAAGGACGAGCCCACCGCGACAGCAGGAGGCGCGCCCGAGACCACCTTGCCGGACCCGACTACTACTCCCCAAAGTAGCCCCCAACGCAGTCCCCAGCTTAAGTACATGGTTTCCTTCCTGCTGTTAGCCGTGCGTGGGTGCTCTTGCTTTGCTATCAACTGAGTATTTGTTTGTGTAGGAGCAGAACAACTTCATCAGGAGGGCCCGGAAACCGCCTCCGACTCGTCATCTGCTTCGACTATGCCGCCAAGGGCGGATTCCCCGACAAGGGAGCGCTCTCCAGCAAGGGAGGATTCCCTGGCAAGGGAGAAGTCTCCGTCAAGGGAGAGTTCTCCGACAAGGGGCAGCACCAGCGATCCCCCTATGGTGGAGACCGCGACGGCAGAGCCCAGCGCAGGTAACCCTTCTTGCTTGAACACTTCCCTTGGGTCCTTCTTCTTCTGGTTTTCTTTTTTGGATATTTGCTTGACTTTTCTCCCCCTCTTCCGGTTGTCAAATCCATCTGCCACGAAGCCGATGGAGACTGAGGTCGCCGGCGAGGAGGACGCGCGCGGCAACACCAACGACGCCGCCGCCACTGAGGAGGAGGCCGGTGCCGATGATCTTGCCGGCGAAGAGGCCGCCAAGGCTGCCGGCGCAGGAGCTGGCGAGGGATCCGGCGATCGCACTGATGACCCTGAGGCCGCAGGAGTGCAAGGCGCTACGCCGACCGCCGATCCCTCCGCCGCCGATGCAGCGCCAGGCTCCGAAGAGCCCCAGCCCGACGCCTACTTGAAGGCCGGCGAAGGTGTCTTCATCAAGCTCCCCTGGGCGTCGAGCTCCAGGGCGCCGGTCGAAGGAGAAGCCTTTGATGGGGAGGTGCTCGCCTCCGCTGGGTTGACGCTGGTTGATACACTGAGCAGCAGCAGCGGCGAGTCTGAGGAGGAGCAGCTACTCCGGAAACTGGTGTCGCTCTACCGCGCCCGACAAGCCAAGGTGGAATCCCAGGAAGCGCTTGTCGCGCAGGCGGGAGCGGACATCGAGAAGCGCGTGGAGGAGCTTCGGGAACGCAATCAGGAAGCTCTCCGGTCCCTGGCAAAGGAGCGGGAGGAACTTGCCGAGGCGCGGAAAGCCTTTCTCCTTGAGAAGGCTGAAGCCGAAGAGCAGCAGCGGCTTGCCGCCGGGGAGTTGTTCGCACGGGAAGGTGAGCTGACGCAGCGGAAGATCAACCTCGACAGCCATGAGGAGGAGCTTGCTGCGCGCGAGCGAACACTCGGTGGGGCGCTCAAGGAAGCAAAGGACGCGGCCGCAGCTGCCGAGGCCGCCAAGAAGGAGTTAGAGGCAAAAGTGGCGCAGCTAGAGGCCGATCTCAAGGTGAGCGGCGAAGAGGTTGCCGTGCTCAAGCGTGAGCGCGAGAAGGATGCCTACGCTCATGGCGAGCTGCAGGGTCGTCTCATCGAGAAGGGCAAAGAGCTGAGCGCCGCCAAGGACTCCAACGCGGATCTCGAGTTGAAGCTGGCTACTTTGACCCAGACGCTGGACGGCGCCAAGGAGTGGGAGGTGGCCCTGAAGGAGGAGATCAAGGGAAACGAAGAGTTGCCGGCGAGGGCCGCCGAAACCCAGAACACCTTTAGGGATACGGTGGAGCTCTGGACAGAGGGCCTCGTGAACATCGCTGCAGTCATCGACAGTGAGCTGGCGCATTTGGGGATGGAGGAGTTCGGGTATCCTTCCGACGAGAATCTCCAACCCAGCGCCAAGCTCACCGTGTTCTTCAAAGGCGTGGCGACGGCCCTCCAGCGACTCCGGGAAAAGATCCCAAAGCAGCTGGCCGACGAGTCATGCACGATCTGCGCCTGTGTTCTGCAAAAGGTGTTGGTGAAGGTGGCCTTGCGCAACCCAGGCCTCAACCTCACGAACGTCCTCAAGAAGCTGCCAGCGGATGTTGATCTGGAAGCGCTCAAGGCCCTTGTCGCACCCATTGTGGACAAGGTGAATGAGGTCAAGAGGGTTGAGGGCGATCGCGTAGATTAGGCCGCCCGTTTCCTCCTTTTCTTGTCGCTGCTAGTCATGTTATGAAAACAATCTGTTAGAGCTGCGACAAGCTTATCTTGTAATATAACTTTATTTTGGGTATCGACTGCTATGTTACTTCCTTTACTTGATTCCTTCCTTTGTATGTTTTCACCCTACACTTTTAGGGAACTTGTCGGCGCAGGCACGCTTGCCGCGAGCGCTGAGTGCGGAACATCAGCAGCCTGCTGGCGGTGCCGTTGCCGACAAGAAACCTTGTCGCAACTAGTCGCAGCACACTTAAGTTGTTGAGCGGACTCGAAACAAAGTAAGGGCGCAACTAGCCACAAGTTGGTTCCTCCGCGCACAGGTTTTCCATACAAAGCACGATCGTCCGAGGAAGATAACTTAAATTTTTTTAAAACTAATTGCTCAAACTTTGGCAACTTAGCTTTTCTGTTGTTTGCTTCCCGGCAAGGGTGAAACTTTCTTGAACGACGCCTGGTCCACACCATTATCTTCTCCTTCCCCCCCCCCCCCCGGCAAACTTGTGCGCGAGGGAACCTTCCTTCTCTTTGAGAAAAAGAAAGAAGAGAAAAATAAAGATATGGAGCCTTATGGCTCGTTATTGCTTACTGGGGGTAAGTGCTGCACACAGTGTCAGATAACACATGCAAAAGAATAAAAAGCATGAAATTGGCAGGATGTGCGGAGCACATAAGCTTTATTTATGCACAAGGTCTGCGCCTGGCTTTGTACAAAGGATTACATGCAACATCGGCAAGACTTGTACAAAAGGTGGTTGCCGGAACAGGTTCCAGCAACCGCGCCTTACGGGTAGAACTTACGAAGATGCTCAATGTTCCAGGAGTTGCTCACCGGAAAGCCATCTTCGGTCTCGAGGCGGACAGCGCCAGGCCTAGTGACTCGTTTCACCCGGTAAGGGCCTTCCCACTTCGGCGTCAACTTGTTGGAATTCTTGGCAGACTGAACGCGCCGAAGAACAAGGTCGCCTTCCTCGAGACTTCTGGCACTAACTTTGCGGCTATGGTAGCGGCGCAAAGCTTGCTGGTATCGAGCAGCTCGTACAGCAGCCTGAAGACGATCTTCCTGAAGGAGCAGCGCGTCATCTTGTCGCAGCTGCTCTTGCTCAAGCTCATCATAAGCGATCACTCGAGGCGACCCGTATACGAGTTCCGTGGGGAGAACTGCCTCTGCTCCATAGACTAGAGCGAAAGGTGTCTGGCCAGTGGCTCGATTTGGCGTCGTCCTGATCGACCAAAGAACCACCGGCAGCTCCTCAATCCAGTTTCTTCCGCACTTGTGCAGCCTGTCGAAAGTCCTGGTCTTGAGCCCGCGCAACACTTCAGCATTTGCCCTCTCCGCTTGACCGTTGCTTCTCGGGTGAGCAACAGAAGCGAAGCAGACCATGGCGCCAAGATCTTGGACGTACTGCATGAAGGTGTGGCTCGTGAACTGCGTGCCGTTGTCGGTGATGATCCGGTTAGGGACCCTGAAACGGCAAACAATCGACCTGAAGAACTTGACTGCTGACTGCGCTATCACCTTCCTCACTGCTTCCACTTCCGGCCACTTTGTGAACTTGTCGATTTCAACGTACAAGTATTCAAAGCCCCCGACAGCTCGGGGAAAGGGGCCGAGGATATCGAGCCCCTAGACCGAAAATGGCCAGGATAAAGGGATCGTCTAGAGAGCTTGAGCTGGCTGGTGTATCTGCTTGGAGTGGAACTGGCACGCTTCACACTTGGTTACTTGTGCAGTTGCATCCTGGAGGGCTGTCGTCCAAAAGAAACCTTGCCGGAACGCCTTGCCGGCAAGTGTTCTTGCGCCAATGTGGTGACCACATATGCCTCCATGTATCTCTGCCAACAGCTTTTGTCCGTCTTCCCGGCAAACACACTTCAATTTCACACCGTTGAGTCTCCTTCTGTACAGTGCGTTGTCAACAAACTGGTACATACTTGACTGCCGGGCTACTCTTTCTGCTTCTTCTTGCTCTTCGGGAAGTTCTCCTGTCTGAAGGAAACGGACAATCTGCTGTGCCCATGCTGGAGCTTGTGGCTCGACAACAAGGACTAAAGGCACATCTTCTGCTGTGGGAACATCAGCTTCCATGGCAAGAACTTGTGGCTCAGCCGGAGCTTGACGTTCCCCGGCAAGCTTGCCGGAGCAAAACTTGTCGGGAGCGTCTGCTTCAACGAAACAAACCCTAGGGCTTGTCGGAGCAGGCTGCTCCTCAGCACTCTTGGCGTTGATCTTGGGGACCTTCTTGGCGGCGGCTTCGGGGAGCTCTGCCGGAAAGTAGTCGCCAGAAATCAATTTCCTTTTCTTGCTCTGTCCAGTTGATGGCGTCACGGACGGTTGAGTCAGCTTGAGCACAAAGATCCCTGGTTCCACAGGTAACTTTAGTGCGGCGCACTTTGACAGGCCGTCGGCAATGTCGTTCTCAGCTCTTGGAACATGCTCCATCTGTAGGCCGTCAAAGTGCTCTTCAAGCTTTCTCACTTCATCAACATAAGCTTCCATCAACGGGCTCTGATAGTTCTTGTTCACTTGGCGGACGACAAGCTGCGAGTCACCCCTGACAATGAGCTTCTTGATCCCAAGGTCTGCTGCGATCCTGAGACCGGCAAGCAAACCCTCATACTCTGCAGTATTGTTTGTTGATTGCTCCTTGGGAAAGTGCATTTGGACCACGTACTTGAGGTGCTCTTTGGTGGGTGCGACAAGCAGCACGCCCGCACCGGCGCCTTGCAGCGAGAAGGCACCATCAAAGTACATCAGCCACTCTTTGCTTGCTTCCTTGACGGGATGCTCGTTTCTGGAATTTCTTCGTCTGGTGTTGGCCTCCACTCTGCTATGAACTCTGCCAATGCTCTGCTTTGGATAGTTGAAGTGCTCTCAAACTTGAGGCCAAAGCTAGACAGTTCTAGTGCCCACTCGACAATCCTGCCCGTTGCTTCTGGATTTTGCAGTATCCTCTTCAGTGGAAAGCGAGTGACAACTGTGATCTCATGTACTTGGAAGTAATGGCGCAGCTTTCTCGAGGCCATGAGAAGGCCGAAAAGCAATTTCTGCACACCAGAATACCTTCACCTAGCCCCCTACAGAAGGGAACTGACAAAGTAAACTGGGCGCTGCACCATTTTATTCTGCACCTCTTCACACGCCTGCGCAGATCCATCCTTGTCGGGACCGGAGCTTACCGGTGAAGCCCCCTGCTTGTCACTGGATGCACTTGCCGCGGTTGCTGGCTCATCATCCGCCTCCCTCTCCGCCACTAACGCAGCACTAACCACTTGATTGGTTGCCGCTAGATACATCAGCAACTTCTCTTGTGGCCTAGGTGCGACAAGTGTTGGAGTGGAGGACAGGTATCTTTTCAAGTCCTGCAGCGCAGCCTCCGATTCCGGAGTCCATTTCATTGGACCTGCCTTTTTCAATATTTTGAAAAACGGCAGGGCGCGCTCAGCAGATCTAGAGATAAACCTGCTGAGAGCAGCCACGCAATCGGCAAGCCTTCGCACATCCTTGACGCGCTTCGGTGCTTCAATCTGCTCTATGGCTTTGATCTTGTCAGGATTGGCTTCAATCCCCCGCTGAGACACGAAGAACCCGAGAAGCTTGCCGGAAGGGACTCCAAACACGCACTTCTCGGGGTTAAGCTTGAGGTTGATCTTACGCAGATTTGCAAAGGTCTCGTCCAAATCCTGAATCAGAGTTGCCTTGTCCTTGCTCTTGACCACTATGTCATCCATGTAGGCTTCTACATTTCTGTGCACCTGCGGCTCAAAAGCATCATGGACTGCCCTTGCAAATGTTGAACCAGCATTCTTCAAACCGAAAGGCATCCGTACAAAACAGTACGTGCCACATGGAGTGATAAATGCGGTCTTCTCCTCATCCTCTTCTGCCATGAAGATCTGATGATATCCTGAATATGCGTCAAGAAATGAAAGCAAATCACATCCAGCTGTGGAGTCGACAATCTGGTCAATGCGCGGCAAGGGAAATGGGTCTTTGGGACAAGCTTTATTAACATCGGTGAAATCGATACAAAGCCTCCATTTCCCATTCGCCTTGCGCACGACTACAGGATTGGCCAACCACGTAGGATGTAGCACTCCTCTGACAAGGCCTGCTGCTTCCAACTTCTTGATTTCTTCTGCAATGAATTCTTGGCGCTCCACTGCTTGTTTCCTGACTTTCTGCTTGACGGGCCGTGCGTGAGGACAGACGGCAAGGTGGTGCTCAATTACTTTCCTGGGAACACCGGGGATGTCAGACGATTGCCATGCAAACACGTCGACATTCGCCCGCAGGAAAGCAACGAGTGCGCTTTCCTATTTAGGATCGAGCGTGGCACTGATGGTGAAGGTACCACCAGTGCCGTCCTCCTTAGCGGACACCTTCTTGGTTTCTGGCGGAGCTGCCATTGCCTTCTTACACTTGCCGGTGGAGCTCAATGGTGCGTCCTCGACGGTAGCGCAGCACTCCGAAGAGGTGCGCTTGCCGGAGTGGGCATCATAGCTCTTGCCGGACTTGGTCTTCTTCTTCCCCCCGGGAGCTTCAGCGGCAAGTGTCTTGCGATCAGTTGCGGCTGCTGCTTCCCGGTAGATCTTGTCGGTGCAGATAAGAGCATCCTTCTTGTCGCCAGGGACAGAGATGACACTTATCGGACCCGACATCTTCAGCATGCTATATGCATAGTGAGAGGCCGCCATGAATTTGGCAAGCGCTGGACGGCCGAGTATCCCATTGTAAGGCAACAGAAAATCAGCAACGTCAAAAGTGACCCTCTCAGTCCTGAAGTTCAGCTCGCTGCCAAATGTTACCGGCAACGTGATCTTTCCCTTCGGCTTGCTCCTTCCCGGATTGATTCCTTGGAATGTGCCAGTCTCTTCGAGTTCGCTGTCAGGGATTTGGAGTTTCTGAAGCACCGCGGAGGAGATCAGGTTCAAGCCGGCCCCGCCGTCAACTAGCATCTTATTGACCTTGAGGTTGTGGATAGTTGGTGAAACCAACATCGGCAAGCACCCGACCGCAGTTACGCGATCGGGGTGGTCCTCAATATCAAAGATGATAGGCGTGCTGGACCATTTGAGAGGCTTGCATGACTCGACGGGTGGTTCTGCTGCATTAACTTCCCGCACCCACTGTTTGAGTTGGCGGTGTGAAGTATGCAGAGAAGCACCGCCGTCAACGCACAGGACCTCTGTGGCTTTCTGAAACTCCTGCTCATCGGCCTCATCATCCTCCATATCTTCATCTTCATCTTTGTCTTCATCCTTGTCGCGGCCGCGGGGAGGTCTATCTCCTTGCCGCTGCTTGGCCTTGCCGCGGCGTCCCCTCCTGCCGGGACGTTTCTTGCCGGCTGCTCCAGCACCTTCCTGGGCTTTCTCCTTGTCGCGTCGCTCGTACTCAGCCTTCTGCTGCTCGACAAGCTGCTCAACCTTCTTGCAGCTCTGGAGATCATGGCCCTTGGTGCGGTGAATCTTGCAATACTGCTTGCCGGAGCCGTCCTGCTTGTCGGCAGCCGCCACAGCCTCCTCGCCGGAACCACTCACTTTGGCTGTCTTGGCGTCACCTCCGTTGCCGGACTGCTCGACAAGAAGCACATCTTAGCCTTTTCTCCTTCTGTTGTTCCGCCGCCGGCCTTTCCTTGCCGGGGTGGCATCCTCACTGTCAGATCCTCCTGCTCCTACATTCTCTCCGGGGAGTTTCCTCCCTTCTTCAGCACGTGCACACTTGTCGGCCAGGGCATATAGCTCACTGACATCCCTGATCTTGCTCATCGCCATCTCCTCCCGCATCCTGCGGTTTCGCATGTTCTGATGGAACGCGCTGATGACCGCGGCGGGGTGGACATCTGGGATGTTGCGCTGCACTTGGCTAAACCTCTGAATGTACTTGCGCAGGGACTCTCCTTCCTCCTGGGCGAGCAGATGAAGATCGCTCTCTTGGCCAGGAGGTTTGTGGCCGCCTGTGAAGGTGCCGACAAACTGATGGCAAAGATCTGCCTAAGAGGATATGGAGTTGTCCGGCAAGTGCATGAGCCAGGATCTGACATTGGGCTTGAGTACCAGCGGGAAGTAGTTGGCAAGGATCTTGTCGTCACACCCCCTGGCAGCCTGCACCGCGATGGTGTAGATGCTGAGGAACTCCGACGGATGCGTCTTGCCGTCGTACTTCTCCGGTACGTCTGGTTTGAGGTTCTTCGTACTGGGCCACTGGACTTGCCGCAACTCACGAGTAAACGCAGGGCAACCTACCGCATACGGCAAGTCACCTGGTTCCCCTGGCGCATGCATGTCGACAATGGGCCCAGCACGCTGGTCTGATTGACGCCGCGCTTCTCTTCGGCGCTCGATGCGAGTACGAGCGTCCTCTTGTTGTCGTTCGTGGAGAACTTCGCGCTGATCGTGACGGGCTCGTGGATCTGATGACGCAGTGGAGTCATCGTTGAGGTGGATCCGGCGAGTCGGCGATTTTGGCTTTCTGGGCAGAGAGTGCACGGCGGTCGCACCCTTACCGGTCTTGTTGCCATCGGCTCGCGCTCGACAGTCTTGCCACGGCTTCGATGTACTCGGTTGCTGTGGGGTGTCGCCGTTGGCGAAGCCGATGAGACTCTGAATGGTGGCCCTCCATTCGTCGATCTTGTCTGCCACTGGAGGGTAATCCAGGAGCAGCTGAGCTCGGGCCAAAGCTTCTGCTGGGGTCTTCGGTGGCGGTGGCGAACGGTGCGAGCAGCGGGATATGCTCGGACTTCCAACTGGGTTGGAAGGAGCAGTACCCCGTCCAGGCGACCGTGCCTCGCTCGTGCCAGCATGTTGGTGTGCATGCTGGTCTTGAGCGCCACGAGATCCACCAGCTTGGCCTTGGTCCAACGCGCGTATGGTACTGCGAGTACCATGACGCTGTCGGTCCTGCGCCTCCTGAGACGAGCACGGTGCATGTACGGACGCCGAGGTTTGCGGGGCCTTGTCCTTGGACCTGGCAGCATCGTGAGCTCCCGCGTCGATGTCCGTTCCTCCGCCGGCGTCCACCCCACCGCCCGTCTGCTCCGGTGGTGGCAGGATCGACGCGGACGGAGCAGCCACCTCCGAAGCCTTCTTCTACGGTGGAATGTCGATGAAGATGTTGAAGATCTAGCTCGTGCGAACACCGGATCAGGTTCACACAACCTCAATGCCCCCTACCTGGCGCGCCAAAGATGTCATAGAACGAAAACCTATGGGGCAGGGCCCCTTTTCGGTCCGGCGAGGGGCGAGGATCGCACGAAGAACGGATCGAGGCGAAGCACACGAGCGATTTACCCAGCTTCAGAGCTCTCCGAAGAGATAAATCTCCTACTGCTGCTCGTTTGATTATGGTGTGTTCTTGCTCGGGAGCATGGTACAGTGTACACCAGCCGCTAACGAGACCGAGCGTGAGTGTTTCTTGGTTTCCAACCCCCCTCTACGTTGCGCATGGGCCTCCTTTTATATGCTCAAAGGGGTCACCGACAGGTGGCAACGCATGCAAGGGTAAAAACGGAAAAGAGGTGCGGTTGGTACACCTACTTCTACAGTGCATCCTACCTAACCCTGATGGCAGGGGACAAAGGCATTAAATGCTCGTCTGCGTCGCCCAAACAGTGCATAAAAGTGACCGTTAGGGGCGCCATCGCTTGCCACGATGGCCACCTTGTCATCTCCGCTTGCCACCGCGTACCCCTGGCTGCACAGGCTCCCGCCACGCGCCCCTGGGAAGGCCCCAGGGCGACACATTGGTGGATGCGCTGGAGCGCGGGTACCGAGTGGCAGTTTGCCCCGGCAAGCGCCTTGCCGGGGTCGTTGTCTTGTCGGGTCCGGAAGCTTGTCGCTCGCCGGGCCTTGCCGGGACGCGCGACGTGTTGCGGCAAGTCCCTTGAAATGCCTTGGTTGGCCCTCCCGGCAAGCTCCTCTTGCCGGGGCCTTGGTTTGCCTTCCCGGCAAGCTCCTCTTGCCGGGGCCTTGTCTTCTCGGCTTGAATACTTTGTTCTTGAATGGCTCCAATATGAACTACGGACGATCTTGGCGGTCACCCGGCAAGCCTTGCCGCGGGGCGCTGCGACTGCCCGTGCACAAGTTCGGGATACTAGGGTACCCCCACTCTAGTACACCGACAGGAGCCCCCGGGCCTGGGCCATACACGGTGCCGAGCGCTGTTGGGCCAGGCCCAAAACAGTGCACGGGCACGCGCGGCCTGGTTTACGCTGAATCTTGCTCCGTATCCACCGCGCCCTCCCCTAACGGCACGCGTCGAGTGCGGCGTCGTGGGAGAGATCGTGGGTGATTCTTTATTCGGAAAAGCGTAACGTCCGCCCCGTCCCCCTTTAAAAGCAGGGGAAACAGGGGCAGTTCGCCCACTTCACCGTTGCAATCCAAATCTCAGAAATCTCCGCTGCTCCCCTCTTCTTCCAAAGTCGAAAGAGAGCAGCGCTCCGCCCCCCATCGCCACCGGCGGCACCAACGCCGTCAATCTCCCCCCACCATCCCCGCCATGGCTCCGAAAGCCGGAAGTGGGAAGGCCGTGAAGGCCGTGAAGTCGACCGAGGCTCAGCGGCTCGAGGCGCTGCGGAAGGAGCGGGCCACTTTCCCCCCGAGCTCTCCGCGCAGGAGCTGAGGGAGTGGTACTATCTCTTCTGGTCGACGGAGATGCGGGCGCATCCGCGCACAAAGGTACTCTCCGTCGCCGCTTCGAAGAAGGCTCCATCTGGATATTCGTTCTTCGCTCTGTTCTTCTACTGCGGGCTCTGCCCGCCCTTCTCTGAATTTTTCTGCGATATCATGAAAACCTACGGGTTTCACCTCCTTGACTTCACCCCCAATGCCGTTCTAACCATGGCAGTTTTCGCACATCTCTGCGAAAACTTTGTCGGAGTCCACCCAAATGTAGCCCTCTTCCACCATTTCTTTATGCCTCGTGTTGAGAGAGGGGAGCCTCTTGCCGGCGGGATCGCCTGGATCTCGCGAGCCGGCAAGAAGGAGGCCTATCTGGAGGGGGAGCTCCGTAGCAAATGGGAGGAGTGGAGAGCAGATTGGTGTTGGATCGTAGAGGAGAACCCGCAGCCGTTTACCGCTCTGCGCCAAGCCCTAGCAGTGCGCGGTAATGATTGGAGCAGCCTGGCCCCGGAAGACGATAGGCTGAAGATCGCTGTCACTCGGATCTTACGCCTCAAGCTTGCCGGGTTGACTGTAGGCGTTGTTGGCGCATATTTTCTTCGCCGCCGCATCGCCCCCCTGCAAGAGAGAAGGAGACCCGCCTGGGAGTTTGGGGGTCCGGTGGACATTATGAGGCTGCGCCCGGGCCTCAACTTCAATTTTACCGTCTTGGAATTGGATGCGATGCTTAAGGAGCTGTTCAAGCACGACCCTCAGCATCCCGAGTGGTTTAGGTTGCCGGCAGGCGTCGTTCCGCTGTGCAACAACTCCTCCCTCGACCGCATCCGTGCAATGATGCCGTTGTGCGACTCGCACGGAATCGTCCCCACTTGGCAAGAGCCTGCAGACGACGTCGCGCAGCAGTTCTTCGATGGCTTGGTGGAGGTAGCGGTTCGCGCTGACGAGTAGAGAGGCCTCACCCGCGACACCACCGAAGAGGAGATGCAGCGCATCGCCACTAGGGAGGAAGAGGCGGCAGCAGCCGCTGCCGCGGGTGAGTTCGGGTTCACAGTGGAGGAGACAGAGGCAGCAGAGGCGGCAAGCCTTGCCGAACGAGAGTGGCTCGACGGCGAGGAAGAGCTTGCCGCACCTGACGCCGAGTCGAGCGAGCCCGCCGAGGGTGCGAGCGGTCCGCCATCTCCAGGCAACTTGCCGCAAACGGAGCCCCCAGCACAGCCCCCAGCTCCACCAAGAAGGCGTCTCCGCAGGGCTGGGGACGCAGCAGGACGGCAGACGGGCCAACAGCCGCCGCGCCGCGCGAAGCGCTCAGCCGCGACAAGCACTGTTGCCGTGGGAGCGCCTCACGTCGCTACGGCAACTGGAGCGGGGTCATCCCGGGCCGCCGCCGCAGCCCCCGCCAAGCGGCCAAGGGATCCTACTCCTCCGCCTCGTCGCGCCGAAGGTGGGCCGAACTTCGACCTCTCCGCGCTCAGCTCCGACGAGGAAGAAGAAGAGTAAGATCCTCTTGTTGTACTTGTATTTCTTCAATTTGTTGTTTTTGTCTTGCATCTGATTTGCTCTGCTCTGAACTCTTTCCTTTTCAGGACTCTGGCCCAGAGAGCGGCGAAGAGAGCCAAGGCTCCGGTGATTGTCATCGAGGACGAGCCCACCGCGACAGCAGGAGGCGCGCCCGAGACCACCTTGCCGGACCCGGCTACTACTCCCCAAAGCAGCCCCCAGCGCAACCCCCAGCGTAAGTACATGGTTTCCTTCCTAATGTTAGCCGTGCGTGGGTGCTCTTGCTTTGCTATCAACCGAGTATTTGTTTGTGTAGGAGCAGAACAACTTCATCAGGAGGGCCCGGAAACTGCCTCCGACTCTTCATCTGCTTCGACTACGCCGCCAAGGGCGGATTCCTCGACAAGGGGGCGCTCTCCGGCAAGGGAGGATCCCCCGGCAAGGGAGAAGTCTCCGGCAAGGGAGAGTTCTCCGAGAAGGGGCAGCACCAGCGATCCCCCTGTGGTGGAGACCGCGACGGCAGAGCCCAGCGCAGGTAACCCTTCTTGCTTGAACACTTCCCTTGGGTCCTTCTTCTTCTGGTTTTCTTTTTTGGATATTTGCTTGACTTTTCTCCCCCTCTTCCGGTTGTCAGATCCATCTGCCACGGAGCCGATGGAGACCGAGGTCGCCGGCGAGGAGGACGCGCGCGGCAACACCAACAACGCCGCCGCCACTGAGGAGGAGGCCGGTGCCGATGATCTTGCCGGCGAAGAGGCCGCCAAGGCTGCCGGCACAGGAGCTGGCGAGGGATCCGGCGATCGCACTGACGACCATGAGGCCGCAGGAGCGCAAGGCGCTACGCCGACCGCCGATCCCTCCGCCGCCGATGCAGCGCCAGGCTCCGAAGAGCCCCAGCCCGGCGCCTACTTGAAGGCCGGCGAAGGTGTCTTCATCAAGCTCCCCTGGGCGTCGAGCTCCAGGGCGCCGGTCGAAGGAGAAGCCTTTGATGGGGAGGTGCTCGCCTCCGCTGGGCTGACGCTGGTTGATGCGCTGAGCAGCCGCAGCGGCGAGTCTGAGGAGGAGCAGCTGCTCCGGAAACTGGTGTCGCTCTACCGCGCCCGACAAGCCAAGGTGGAATCCCGGGAAGCGCTTGTCGCGCAGGCGGGAGCGGACATCGAGAAGCGCGCCGAGGAGCTCCGGGAACGCAATCAGGAAGCTCTCCGGTCCCTGACAAAGGAGCGGGAGGAACTTGCCGAGGCGCGGAAAGCCTTTCTCCTTGAGAAGGCTGAAGCCGAAGAGCAGCAACGGCTTGCCGCCGGGGAGTTGTTCGCACGGGAAGGTGAGCTGACGCAGCGGAAGGTCAACCTCGACAGCCACGAGGAGGAGCTTGCTGCGCGCGAGCTAACACTCGGCGGGGCGCTCAAGGAAGCAAAGGACGCGGCCGCAGCTGCCGAGGCCGCCAAGAAGGAGTTAGAGGCAAAAGTGGCGCAGCTAGAGGCCGATCTCAAGGCGAGCGGCAAAGAGGTTGCCGTGCTCAAGCGTGAGCGTGAGAAGGACGCCTACGCTCATGGCGAGCTGCAGGGTCGTCTCGTCAAGAAGGGCAAAGAGCTAAGCGCCGCCAAGGACTCCAACGCGGATCTCGAGTTGAAGCTGGCTACTTTGACCCAGACGCTGGACGGCGCAAGGAGCGGGAGGTGGCCCTGAAGGAGGAGATCAAGGGCAACGAAGAGTTGCTGGCGAGGGCCGCCGAAACCCAGAACACCTTTAGGGAGACGGTGGAGCTCTGGACAGAGGGCCTCGTGAACATCGCTGTAGTCATCGACAGTGAGCTGGCGCAGCTGGGGATGGAGGACTTCGGGTATCCTTCCGACGAGAATCTCCAACCCAGCGCCAAGCTCACCGTGTTCTTCAAAGGCGTGGCGACGGCCCTCCAGCGACTCCGGGAAAAGATCCCAAAGCAGCTGGCCGATGAGTCGCGCATGATCTGCACCAGTGTTCTGCAAAAGGTGTTGGTGAAGGTGGCCTTCCGCAACCCAGGCCTCAACCTCACGAACGTCCTCAAGAAGCTGCCGGCGGATGCTGACCTGGAAGCGCCCAAGGCCCTTGTTGCACCCATTGTGGACAAGGTGAATGAAGTCAAGAGGGTTGAGGGCGATCGCGTAGATTAGGCCGCCCGTTTCCTCCTTTTCTTGTCGCTGCTAGTCATGTTATGAAAACAATCTGTTAGAGCCGCGACAAGCTTATCTTGTAATATAACTTTATTTTGGGTATCGACTGCTATGTTATTTCCTTTACTTGATTCCTTCCTTTGTATGTTTTCACCCTACGCTTTTAGGGAACTTGTCGGCGCAGGCACGCTTGCCGCGAGCGTTGAGTGCGGAACATCAGCAGCCTGCTGGCGGTGCCGTTGCCGACAAGAAACCTTGTTGCAACTAGTCCCAGCACACTTAAGTTTTTGAGCAGACTCGAAACAAAGTAAGGGCGCAACTAGCCACGAGTTGGTTCCTCCGTGCACAGGTTTTCCATACAAAGCACGATCGTTCGAGGAAGATAACTTAATTTTTTTTTAAACTAATTGTTTGAACTTTGGCAACTTAGCTTTTCTATTGTTTGCTTCCCGGCAAGGGCGAAACTTTCTTGAACAACGCCTGGTCCACACCATTATCTTCTCCTCCCCCCCGGAAAACTTGTGCGCGAGGGAACCTTCCTTCTCTTTGAGAAAAAGAAAGAAGAGAAAAATAAAGATATGGAGCCTTATGGCTCGTTATTGCTTACCGGGGGTAAGTGCTGCACACAGTGTCAGATAACACATGCAAAAGAATAAAAAGCATGAAATTGGCAGGATGTGTGGAGCACATAAGCTTTATTTATGCACAGGGTCTGCTCCTGGCTTTGTACAAAGGATTACATGCAACAGCGGCAAGACTTGTACAAAAGGTGGTTGCCGGAACAGGTTTCGGCAACTGCGCCTTACGGGTAGAACTTACGAAGATGCTCAATGTTCTAGGAGTTGCTCACCGGAAAGCCATCTTCAGTCTCGAGGCGGACAGCGCCAGGCTTAGTGACTCGTTTCACCCGGTAAGGGCCTTCCCACTTCGGTGTCAACTTGTTGGAATTCTTGGCGGACTGAACGCGCCGAAAAACAAGGTCGCCTTCCTCGAGACTTCTGGCACTAACTTTGCGGCTATGGTAGCGGCGCAAAGCTTGCTGGTATCGAGCAGCTCGTACAGCAGCCTAAAGACAATCTTCCTCAAGGAGTAGCACGTCATCTTGTCGCAGCTTCTCTTGCTCAAGCTCATCATAAGCGATCACTCGAGGCGACCCGTATACGAGTTCCGTGGGGAGAACTGCCTCCGCTCCATAGACTAGAGCGAAAGGTGTCTGGCCAGTGGCTCGATTTGGCGTCGTCCTGATCGACCAAAGAACCACCAACAGCTCCTCAATCCAGTTTCTTCCGCACTTGTGCAGCCTGTCGAAAGTCCTGGTCTTGAGCCCGTGCAGCACTTCAGCATTTGCCCTCTCCGCTTGACCGTTGCTTCTCGGGTGAGCAACAGAAGCGAAGCAGACCTTGGCGCCAAGATATTGGATGTACTGCATGAAGGTGCGGCTCGTGAACTGCGTGCCATTATCGGTGATGATCCAGTTAGGGACCTCGAAATGGCAAACAATCGACCTGAAGAACTTGACTGCTGACTGCGCTGTCACCTTCCTCACTGCTTCCACTTCCGGCCACTTTGTGAACTTGTCGATTGCAACGTACAAGTATTCAGAGCCCCCGACAGCTCGGGGAAAGGGGCCGAGGATATCGAGCCCCTAGACCGAAAATGGCCAGGATAAAGGGATCGTCTGGAGAGCTTGAGCTGGCTGGTGTATCTGCTTGGAGTGGAACTGGCACGCTTCACACTTGGTTACTTGTGCAGTTGCATCCTGGAGGGCTGTCGTCCAAAAGAAACCTTGCCGGAACGCCTTGCCGGCAAGTGTTCTTGCGCCAATGTGGTGACCACATATGCCTCCATGTATCTCTGCCAACAGCTTTTGTCCGTCTTCCCGGCAAACACACTTCAATTTCACACCGTTGAGTCTCCTTCTGTACAGTGCGTTGTCAACAAACCGGTACATACTTGACTGCCGGGCTACTCTTTCTGCTTCTTCTTGCTCTTCGGGAAGTTCTCCTGTCTGAAGGAAACAGACAATCTGCCGTGCCCATGCTGGAGCTTGTGGCTCGACAACAAGGACTAAAGGCACATCTTCTGCTGCGGGAACATCAGCTTCTGCGGCAAGAACTTGTGGCTCAGCCGGAGCTTGACGTTCCCCGGCAAGCTTGCCGGAGAAAAACTTGTCGGGAGCGTCTGCTTCAACGAAACAAACCCTAGGGCTTGTCGGAGCAGGCTGCTCCTCAGCACTCTTGGCACTGATCTTGGGGACCTTCTTGGCGGCGGCTTCGGGGAGCTCTGCCGGAAAGTAGTCGCCAGAAATCAATTTCCTTTTCTTGCTCTGTCCAGTTGATGGCGTCACGGACGGTTGAGTCAGCTTGAGCACAAAGATTCCTGGTTCCACAGGTAACTTTAGTGTGGCGCACTTTGACAGGCCGTCGGCAATGTCGTTCTCAGCTCTTGGAACATGCTCCATCTGTAGGCCGTCAAAGTGCTCTTCAAGCTTTCTCACTTCATCAACATAAGCTTCCATCAACGGGCTCTGATAGTTCTTGTTCACTTGGCGGACGACAAGCTGCGAGTCACCCCTGACAATGAGCTTCTTGATCCCAAGGTCTGCTGCAATCCTGAGACCGGCAAGCAAACACTCATACTCTGCAGTATTGTTTGTTGCTTGCTCCCTGGGAAAGTGCATTTGGACCACGTACTTGAGGTGCTCTCCGGTGGGTGCGACAAGCAGCACGCCCGCACCGGCGCCTTGCAGCGAGAAGGCACCATCAAAGTACATCAGCCACTCTTTGCTTGCTTCCTTGACGGGGATGCTCGTTTCTGGAATTTCTTCGTCTGGTGTTGGCGTCCACTCTGCTATGAACTCTACCAATGCTCTGCTTTGGATAGTTGAAGTGCTCTCAAACTTGAGGCCAAAGCTTGACAGTTCTAGTGCCCACTCGACAATCCTGCCCGTTGCTTCTGGATTTTGCAGTATCCTCTTCAGCGGAAAGCGAGTGACAACTGTGATCTCATGTGCTTGGAAGTAATGGCGCAGCTTTCTCGAGGCCATGAGAAGGCCGAAAAGCAATTTCTGCACACCAGAATACCTTGACCTAGCCCCCTGCAGAAGGGAACTGACAAAGTAAACTGGGCGCTGCACCATTTTCTTCTGCACCTCTTCACACGCCTGCGCAGATCCATCCTTGTCGGGACCAGAGCTTGCCGGTGAAGCCCCCTGCTTGTCGCTGGACGCACTTGCCGTGGTTGCTGGCTCATCATCCGCCTCCCTCTCCGCCACTAACGCAGCACTAACCACTTGATTGGTTGCCGCTAGATATAACAGCAACTTCTCTTGTGGCCTAGGTGCGACAAGTGTTGGAGTGGAGGACAGGTATCTTTTCAAGTCCTGTAGCGCAGCCTCCGCTTCCGGAGTCCATTTCATTGGACCTGCCTTTTTCAATATTTTGAAAAACGGCAGGGCGCGCTCAGCAGATCTAGAGATAAACCTGCTGAGAGCAGCCATGCAACCGGCAAGCCTTCGCACATCCTTGACGCGCTTCGGTGCTTCAATCTGCTCTATGGCTTTGATCTTGTTGGGATTGGCTTCAATCGCCCGCTGAGACACGAAGAACCCGAGAA
Source organism: Triticum timopheevii (assembly GCA_963921465.1). Lineage (NCBI taxonomy): Eukaryota > Viridiplantae > Streptophyta > Magnoliopsida > Poales > Poaceae > Triticum > Triticum timopheevii. The sequence goes on along the minus strand of OY997270.1, from coordinate 61,912,569 downwards.
GCTTGCCGGAAGGGACTCCAAACACGCACTTCTCGGGGTTAAGCTTGAGGTTGATCTTGCGCAGATTTGCAAAGGTCTCGTCCAAATCCTGAATCAGAGTTGCCTTGTCCTTGCTCTTGACCACTATGTCATCCATGTAGGCTTCTACATTTCTGTGCACCTGCGGCTCAAAAGCGTCATGGACTGCCCTTGCAAATGTTGAACCAGCATTCTTCAAACCGAAAGGCATCCGTACAAAACAGTACGTGCCACATGGAGTGATAAATGCGGTCTTCTCCTCATCCTCTTCTGCCATGAAGATCTGATGATATCCTGAATATGCGTCAAGAAATGAAAGCAAATCACATCCAGCCGTGGAGTCGACAATCTGGTCAATGCGCGACAAGGGAAATGGGTCTTTGGGACAAGCTTTTTTAACATCGGTGAAATCGATACAAAGCCTCCATTTCCCGTTCGCCTTGCGCACGACTACAGGATTGGCCAACCACGTAGGATGTAGCACTCCTCTAACAAGGCCTGCTGCTTCCAACTTCTTGATTTCTTCTGCAATGAATTCTTGGCGCTCCACTGCTTGTTTCCTGACTTTCTGCTTGACGGGCCGCACGTGAGGACAGACGGCAAGGTGGTGCTCAATTACTTTCCTGGGAACACCGGGGATGTCAGATGGTTGCCATGCAAACACGTCGACATTCTCCCGCAGGAAAGCAACGAGCGCGCTTTCCTGTTTAGGATCGAGCATGGCACTGATGGTGAAGGTACCACCAGTGCCGTCCTCCTTGGCGGACACCTTCTTGGTTTCTAGCGGAGCTGCCATTGCCTTCTTACACTTGCCGGTGGAGCTCGATGGTGCGTCCTCGACGGTAGCGCAGCACTCCGAAGAGGTGCGCTTGCCGGAGTGGGCATCAGAGCTCTTGCCAGACTTGGTCTTCTTCTCCCTCCCGGGAGCTTCAGCGGCAAGTGTCTTGCAATCAGCTGCGGCTGCTGCTTCCCGGTAGATCTTGTCGATGCAGATAAGAGTATCCTTCTTGTCGCCAGGGACAGAGATGACACTTATCAGACCCGGCATCTTCAGCATGTTATATGCATAGTGAGAGGCTGCCATGAATTTGGCAAGCACTGGACGGCCGAGTATCCCATTGTAAGGCAACGGAAAATCAGCAACGTCAAAAGTGACCCTCTCAGTCCTGAAGTTCAGCTCGCTGCCAAATGTTACCGGCAACGTGATCTTTCCCTTCGGCTTGCTCCTTCCCGGATTGATTCCTTGGAATGTGCCGGTCTCTTCGAGTTCGCTGTCAGGGATTTGGAGTTTCTGAAGCACCGCGGAGGAGATCAAGTTCAAGCTGGCCCCGCCGTCAACTAGCATCTTAGTGACCTTGAGGTTGCGGATAGTTGGTGAAACCAACATCGGCAAGCACCCGACCGCAGTTACGCGATCGGGGTGGTCCTCAATATCAAAGATGATAGGCGTGCTGGACCATTTGAGAGGCTTGCGTGACTCGACGGGTGGTTCTGCTGCATTGACTTCCCGCACCCACTGTTTGAGTTGGCGGTGTGAAGTATGCAGAGAAGCACCGCCGTCAACGCACAGGACCTCTGTGGCTTTCTGAAACTCCTGCTCATCAGCCTCATCATCCTCCATATCTTCATCTTCGTCTTCGTCTTCATCCTTGTCGTGGCCGCGGGGAGGTCTATCTCCTTGCCGCTGCTTGGCCTTGCCGCGGCATCCCCCCCTGCCGGGACGTTTCTTGCCGGCTGCTCCAGCACCTTCCTGGGCCTTGTCCTTGTCGCTTCACTCGTACTCAGCCTTCTGCTGCTCGACAAGCTGCTCAACCTTCTTGCAGCTCTGGAGATCATGGCCCTTGGTGCGGTGAATCTTGCAATACTGCTTGCCGGAGCCGTCCTGCTTGTCGACAGCCGCCACAGCCTCCTCACCGGAACCACTAGCTTTGGCTGTCTTGGCGCCACCTCCGTTGCTAGACTGCTCGACAACAAGCACATCTTTGCCTTTTCTCCTTCTGTTGTTCCGCCGCCGGCCTTTCCATGCCGGGGTGGCATCCTCACTGTCAGATCCTCCTGCTCCTACATTCTCTCCGGGGAGTTTCCTCCCTTCTTCAGCACGTGCACACTTGTCGGCCAGGGCGTATAGCTCACTGACGTCCCTGATCTTGCTCATCGCCATCTCCTCCTGCATCCTGTGGTTTCGCACGTTCTGATGGAACGCGCTGATGACCGCGGCGGGGTGGACATCTGGGATGTTGCGCTGCACTTGGCTGAACCTCTGAATGTACTTACGCAGGGACTCTCCTTCCTTCTGGGCGAGCAGATGAAGATCGCTCTCTTGGCCAGGAGGTTTGTGGCCGCCTGTGAAGGCGCCGACAAACTGATGGCAAAGATCTTCCCAAGAGGATATGGAGTTGTCCGGCAAGTGCATGAGCCAGGATCTGACATTGGGCTTGAGTACCAGCGGGAAGTAGTTGGCAAGGATCTTGTCGTCACGCCCCCCGGCAGCCTGCACCGCGATGGTGTAGATGCTGAGGAACTCCGACGGATGCGTCTTGCCGTCGTACTTCTCCGGTACGTCTGGTTTGAAGTTCTTCGTACTGGGCCATTGGACTTGCCGCAGCTCACGAGTAAACGCAGGGCAACCTACCGCGTACGGCAAGTCACCTGGTTCCCCTGGCGCATGCATGTCGACGGTGGGCCTAGTGCGCTGGTCTGATTGACGCCGCGCTTCTCTTTGGCGCTCGATGCGAGTACGAGCGTCCTCTTGTTGTCGTTCGTGGAGAACTTGGCGCTTATCGCGACGGGCTCGTGGATCTGATGATGCAGTGGAGTCGTCGTCGAGGTGGATCCGGCGAGTCGGCGATTTTGGCCTTCAGGGCGGAGAGTGCACGGCGGTTGCACCCTCACCGGTCTTGTCGCCATCGGTCGCGCCCGGCAGTCTTGCCACGGCTTCGATGTACTCGGTTGCCGTGGGGTGTCACCGTTGGCGAAGCCGATGAGACTCTGAATGGTGGCCCTCCATTCGTTGATCTTGTCTGCCACTGGAGGGTAATCCAGGAGCAGCTGAGCTCAGGCCAAAGCTTCTGCTGGGGTCTTCGGTGGCGGTGGCGAACGGTGCGAGGAGCGGGATATGCTCGGACTTCCAACTGGGTTGGAAGGAGCAGTACCCCGTCCAGGCGACTGTGCCTCGCTCGTGCCAGCATGTTGGCGTGCATGCTGGTCTTGAGCGCCACGAGATGCACCAGCTTGGCCTTGGTCCAACGCGCGTATGGTATTGCGAGTACCATGACGCTATCGGTCCCGCGCCTCCTGAGACGGGCGCGGTGCATGTACAGACGCCGAGGTTTGCGGGGCCTTGTCCTTGGACCTGGCAGCACCGTGAGCTCCCTCGTCGACGTCCGTTCCTCCGCCGGCGTCCACCCCACCGCCCGTCTGCTCCGGTGGCGGCGGGATCGACGCGGACGGAGCAGCCACCTCCGAAGCCTTCTTCTTCGGTGGCATGTCGATGAAGATGATGAAGATCTAGCTCGTGCGAACGCCGCATCAGGTTCACACAACCTCAACACCCCGTACCTGGCGCGCCAAAGATGTCGTTGGAACGAACACCTATGGGGCAGGGCCCCTTTTCGGTCCGGCGAGGGGCGAGGATCGCACGAAGAGCGGATCGAGGCGAAGCACACGAGCGATTTACCCAGCTTCGGAGCTCTCCGGAGAGATAAAACTCCTACTGCTGCTCGTTTGATTATGGTGTGTTCTTGCTCGGGAGCGTGGTACAGTGTACACCAGCCGCTAAGGAGACCGAGCGTGAGTGTTTCTTGGTTTCCAACCCCCCTCTACGTTGCGCATGGGCCTCCTTTTATATGCTCAAAGGGGTCACCGACAGGTGGCAACGCATGCAAGGGTAAAAACGGAAAAGAGGTGCGGTTGGTACACCTACTTGTACAGTGCATCCTACCTAACCCTGACGGCAGGGGACAAAGGCATTAAATGCCCGTCTGCGTCGCCCAAACAGTGCATAAAAGTGACCGTTAGGGGCGCCACCGCTTGCCACGATGGCCACCTTGTCATCTCCGCTTGCCACCGCGTACCCCTGCCTGCACAGGCTCCCGCCAGGCGCCCCTGGGAAGGCCCCAGGGCGACACGTTGGTGGATGCGCTGGAGCGCGGGTACCGAATGGCAGTTTGCCCCGGCAAGCGCCTTGCCGGGGTTGTTGTCTTGTCGGGTCCGGAAGCTTGTCGCTCGCCAGGCCTTGCCGGGACGCGCGGCGCGTTGCGGCAAGTCCCTTGAAATGCCTTGGTTGGCCCTCCCGGCAAGCTCCTCTTGCCGGGGCCTTGGTTTGCCTTCCCGGCAAGCTCCTCTTGCCGGGGCCTTGTCTTCTCGGCTTGAATACTTTGTTCTTGAATGGCTCCAATATGAACTACGGAGGATCTTGGCGGTCACCCGGCAAGCCTTGCCGCGGGGCGCTGCGACTGCCCGTGCACAAGTTCGGGATACTAGGGTACCCCTACTCTAGTACACCGACACCATACTTCGGTGCTGCCCACCTCGAAAATAGATCCCTCCTGGGAGCGGCGGATGATGCAGAAATATTTCCTCCATAAATTGAAATGGCCCTCTCAGCCTAGGAATAGCTTGCAGAGGGCAATAAAACCCGTGATATGTAAAATGGAGCCCAGCGTAAGGTTGTGTAGTTGGAGACCGTAGTACTCCAGAAGACCTCTGAGGAAGGGGTGGACTGGAAATCCCACGCCCCTAAGCAAAAAGGAAACAAAGCACACCCATTCCCCTGGGTTGGGATTGGGGAATTTCTCCGCCATGGCTTCGCCATTGTAGGTGGTTAATCCCGCTCGAACGGGGACCAGATCCGATGGAGGGAGATTTCCCTGCACCTGTAGCGTGGCCAGTTGAGTGTGGGATACTGAGCAGCTCTCCAGTCGCCTTCTTGAGGGCCTTGCGGACGCGAGGAAGAGCAATGAGCGTTGGCCATCTTTGGCTGGTTTCTTGTGGCAAACCCTAAGGATTTTCGTCTGGTGAGGGATGGAATCTAAGATGCGATCTCTCTTTTATAAGCGCCTTATCTACATGGTCAAGGGGTTATTTGTAAAAATGCTTAGACCCTTCGTATTAACCTGCCACGTGGAAGTCAAGGCTATGGCGACGCAGAAGCTGGAGAGTACAATATTTAATGCAAAAGCTGAACTAGATGAAGCATAGTGAGGAACTTACCTTGCGAAAGCCGAAGACATAAAGCCGGATACAATGGTGTCATTGAAGGCAAGTTTGGGGGCTACTGAGGGAGTCCTAGATTATGGGGTCCTCGGGAATCCGACCTATGTGAAATGGGCCGGACTAACGGGCTGTGGAGATACAAGAACAGCATGCTTCCTCATGGGACTCTCCTTGGCGTGGAAGACAAGCTTGGCGTTTGGATGAATAGTGTCTATAGGGACAATTACAATCATACAGGCTAGACATCTAGGGTTTAGCCATTATGATCTCGAGGTAGATCAACTCTTGTAACCCTTATACTCATCATAGTCAATTAAGCAGGAAGTAGGGTATTACCTCCATTAAGAGGGCCAAAACCTGGGTAAACATTGTGTCCCCTGCCTCCTTGTTACCTTCGATCCTTACACACACAGTTCGGGACCCCCTACCCGAGATCCGCCGGTTTTGACACCGACAGCCGTCGACCTTCGTCAACTGCCTCAACTCCGGCCGCTGCATCAAACTGAATGGACCAAAGAGCTGCGGCGCACATCCGCTGTTCAACAACGTCAGTAAGTATTCACTCTTCCCCATAGCAGATCTGCTTTAGGGTTTCCATCGTTCCTCGATGTTCTTCACTGTTCGTCATTTCCCCCCTCTAGATCGTGTAGTTTCATCTGAATATGATACAGAAGTGGTGCAGTAGTAGTGTAGCATCCCTTTCCAATCTTAGAAGATGCTTTTTCTGTATAAGATCCCATCCAAGCACATGAGTTCTTCTGCTGCCGTGACCATAGGTTCAAAATTTATTTTCTTTTCTGAATTGATGTAGATCCAAAATCATAGAACTCATCTGTGGAACTTGTTTGTCCATCACTTAGCAAAAGTTCACTTATAGATCTGTCGCACTCCAATCGTGCGGGCAGCTTATACGATAAATCGTAACCCACCATATAGCATTAGTCCCCTTTTTAAGCCACCAGTATATGTTCACAATCTGTTAACCCGGCATTGTCTTCCAGTTTAACCATGCTGACCATTATAGCACTTATTCCTCTGCATATGAATTAGCCTTGCATAATGCACTAACCTTTCATCACTTTTCGGCTTAATAACATAACCTTAATCCGGCATTACTTTCCTTGTTAGGCTTACATCAACAAAATGACCAAATCTGTCACCTCATGCAACTGGGTCGCCTCCCGGGTTACCGGGCAGATGCTGAACGAGCATGTTCAGGTGGGCGTCTTAGCTGCAAAGAACATTATTCACTGGAGAGTCCCATGAAATGAGACCACTCCTGATCCGAAAGAAGGAAAAGTTGTAGTCTTTACTGACCATATGCTCCGAGGGTTCGCTCCACCCGGCTCAGGATTTTTTCGTGACGTGTTGTACTTCTTCCAACTCCATCCGCAAGATATCGGGCCCAACTCTGTTTCAAACATCTGCAACTTCCAAGTCTTTTGCGAAGTGTACCTTCAACAGGAGCCCACTATCGAATTGTTCAGGGAATTCTATTACCTGAACCACCAGACCGAGTTCACGGATGGTCCCAACTTAGAACTAGGGGGCATTTCAATTCAGAGGCGGAAAGAAGCCACGTTTCCTGCTGCTGCACTTCCCAGCCATCCTAAGGACTGGAACAAGACTTGGTTCTATTGCAAAGACACCTCTCTAGAAGGTGAAAATCCTATGATGGGTTATCATGAAAGCTGGCTTAGCAATAGACATCCTCTCCCAAAGCGGATCAGAACAGAAGAAAGGGCCAAATATATGCCCATATTTTCAAAGATCAGAGCCTTGATGGCCAATGGTCTGACTGGAGTTGATCTGGTTCATTGCTGGGTTGCATGGAGGATCTTTCCCTTAAGCCGTCGATCTGGCTTAATGTGTGAGTATACTGGCGATGTCAAAGATCCGCTACGTTACTCTTCAATCCGTCTAGACGATAAACAAATCAACAACATGACCAAGACTCTGCTCAACGAGAGCTTAGAAACTTGCAGTAAAGTGGGGCTAAACCCCTTCTGTACCCTCAACAAGCCGCCAGCTATAACTATTTTCAAGCAACTTTCACTAATTCATTACTCGTCAGTCTGTCTTCTCATTGTCACTTGAATTTTCTGCAGCCTGATTCCCCCTTCTGGAGAAGGAAACTTCAAGATAAACCGGCCAAGAAGACCAGGAACAAGACCAAGGTGAACAAGAAACCTGCCAAGAAAAAGGCAAATACCATTGATCCGTTTACTCTGGATGATGAGTCGGAGGTAGAACTTGACTCCCTTGACTCTTTATTTGTTCATCTTATTGACATTGATTACTATCAGGATGACGTGAAAGCTAGCCATGCAAGATGGTGAGTAGGTAACTATCCTTTCCTCCGACTCAGAACCTCTGCCAAGACAGAAAGTTCATCAAGCGAGCAGGAAAGTAAGGTTTCTCACCCTTTAGCTTACTTGGATCCCAACTTTATTTTGAAGAAATAGCAGCACGAAGTTCACCGCACAACCCGGAATAGCGGAGGTGGAGAACTTTCACCGGTTTACTGAACACGTCGGCTCCTCACAAACGCCAGCAGAGGTTTCACAGACTTCCGACTTAGCTTTTCCAAAGGCGAGCCTTCTTTGACAATCCCTTAACCCTTCTGATTCAAACTATCAGGCTACTCCTCACTCCTCTTCTGATGACTCAATTGGAACTCAGATTCCTCTATTCAAAATTGTACCCGGGTGAGAACGTTAAGCTTGTTTGCTTTAACACTTACAGAGTTGATATATTAATCCTGTCATGTGTCTAATTTTCAGTGCTATAGCCAAGCCCAGCAATAAACTAAAAGTGAATAAACTGGCTGAAGATCCCAAAGCTGCTGACCCGGAGAAACAGACAATATCTGAATCTTTGTATCAAACCTCTGAAGCAGCTATTGATGATCCGCCACCAGAAGAACAACATGTCACCATGGACTCCATGGATGTTAACCTGGCTCATGCCAACCGCCCAGTCCTGCTCAGCCGGTTCACCAATCTGAAGATGTAATAGTTACTGGGACGGCTTATACAACACCAGGCAACCCCACTGTCTTACCCAAACACAGCGCCACAGCAGAATTCTCAGCTGCTGACAAGGGCAAATGGAAACTTGATTTGGAGACTTATGCGCAGTTCAATGCTCATGAAATTCATGTGGGTTATCTAAACCGCCTTCACACCAGCCGTGACTTTGAAGCCGGCCTGGCTAACCTCATGAAGGAGCGCTTTGAGGTATGCACTATCAAAATTTTCTCATATAAACATATATCTGTGAGCCGCCAAGTCTACTGAGTATGAAAGAATTGAATGTGCTGCAGACTTTGATAGCCTCTTTGATCTTGTAGCTATGTCATAGCAGTTTGTAACTTCTGAATCAAAACGAGCAGCCCCTAAGGGCCGGCTTAAACTGGAAGGTTAAGTTGGGACTTCAAATTGTAGTGCTAAAATCCGCATATGTAGGCCCCAAGGGTTGGCTTAAGCTGCCTAGCTAAGCCGGTACTTCCCACCATATTTATGAAGAAATCCAAATATGTAGCCCCCAAGGGCCGACTTAAGCTGCATAGATAAGTCGGGACTTACCACCATATTTATGAACAAATCCAAATATGTAGCCCCCATGAACCGGATGTAGTTGAAGAAATTTAGCCGGGTCATTAAAAATTTGTCTTCAAAAGAACGGTGTGCATTAGCCCCCAAGTGCGAAGTAAAATACTTGTATTATTCTTGGGACTTTAAATAAGATGATTATCATAATCACATACTGTAAGTGCATCTAGTGCCACCCCTACTTGGTTTTGGAGTATTGACGACAAACCTGGTTGAGGGACTAATGTGTTTGTGAGAATTGCAGGATAACACAGGTAGTAGTCCCTCTTTGATTCGGTTTACCTACCGGAGATGACCCCTAAAAATGTGTGAAGACATTGAAGACAATGGTGGTTAGTGAAGCTATTCAGTTGAAGACTATGACATGACAAGACATCGCGTGAATACTATGGAGCGTGAAGACTTAGTCGTTTCGTTGTTTCCTTTTCTTCTTTGTTGAGTCATAGGAACCACCGCACTGTTAAGTGGGGTCCAAGTGAACAAAGTCAGAGTGACTGAAGTGATGCTCAACCAAATCCTATGTCTTCGAGCGAAGACAATGAGAGCAAATCTTATCCAGAGTGGGATGAGTCAGCTTTACTTGTAGCCCAAGTCAAGCTGCCGCGTGTGTTTGAAATCTGACCGTTGTGACACGTGTCAGTTCCTTAGTGACCCAGGGTCATTTCGGACAAATCAGGTCGGGTTGCCTAGTGGCTATAAACAGCCCACCCCCTACACCATAAATTGGTGGCTGCTCAGAGTTAGTGCACGGCTTTTGTCGTTTGAGAGAAACCCACCTCCGAAGCATTTGAGAGAGAATCCTTGCGAGAACAAAGCTCAAACCACCCAGAGCCCAAAGAGTGTTTGGCATCACTGAAGTCGTTCTGTCTGCGTGATCTGAAGACTAATTACACTTGAGGACTATGAATCCTCCAACTGGTTAGGCGTCGCGTTCTGAGTATCCAAGAGTCATTGTGGATTGCCAGTGAACAAAGTCTGTGAAGGTTTGGAAGTCTATCTTGAAGACTTACCAAAGTGATTGGGAGGGGACTAGGTGTCCTTAGCTCAAGGGGAATAAGGTGAAGACGCGGTCTTCTGAGTTGAATCTCAGCCTCCCTAACCATACATACAGTTGTCACAACAACTGGAACCGGTCGAACAAATCTCTATCCTGCCGAAGCCACTGATTCTATCTCTCACTTCTCTTTACTTACAGTTTGTCTTCGTGAAGTCATTGCCTGCTTGCATTATCTGTTTGACTTCACTGTGTGGCTACCTGTTCTGATTGGCTTCATACCGTCTTCCATCTTGATCCATACTACCTAGCTGCTTATAGTCTTCGTGCTTTCACTTCATTGAATACTTGACTGTGGCTTGTCTAGTGTAGTCTACCTTCCGCTGCATACGAATAGGGTCATTTCTATTGTTTGTCTCCGAAACTTCCATGTTTTGAAGACTTTCATAAAAATCGCCTATTCACCCCCCTCTAGTCGATAACTAGCTCTTTCAATTGGTATTAGAGCAAGGTACTCCCTTGTTCTGTGTGATTCGGTTTAACAACCTGGAGTTTTAGCTATGTCGACTGCAGGGATAATCAAAGTCTCCGCTGTGTGCCCCATCTTTGATGGCACTGAGTATCCCTACTGGAAGAATAAGATGCGCATGCATCTTGAAGCCATTCTGTGGTATGTCATCAAGAACGGTATTCCCAAGACTAGTGAAGGTGTCACCCCTGCTGATGTCAAGAAGTTCGTTCAACTAGACTCTACTGCAAAGGACATCATCTGTGGTCATCTGACCAAAGGACAGTATGGCCGTGTGAGTGCTCTGGAAACATCGAAGCTAGTCTGGGACTAGCTCTCCAAGGTCAATGAAGGTGTCTCAACTCAGCGATATCAAAGGATCAGTGTTCCCCGCAACCTCTTCAACCGCTTCAAGAGACACGACAACAAGAATGTCTAGCTCACATTTGATCGCCTACTGATATCACAAATGAGGTCCAAGCACTCGGTGCCACTGAGATCACGAAGCATGAAATAGTCAAGACACTACTGAGATCACTTGACAGCTCATTTGACACCTTAGCCCTGATGATTCAAGAACACCCTGACTTCAAGACTCTTGATCCATCTGACATACTTGAGAGGCTCAACACACATGAGTTCCAGCTATATGAGAAACGAGATATCTATGGCCCCAACTATGGCTGAACTCGTGCTTTGAAGGAAAAGGCTGCTGCTTCCTCATCCGAAGAAGAATTTGACTGCAGTTCTGGTGATCCTGGAGACATTGGAAAGGAGCTTGCTATGCTTGTGAAGAAGTTCCAGAAATTCACCAAGAAGAAAGGCTTCAGAAAGGCTTCAGAAAGTCTTCACGATCCAGCTCAAGGAATGATGAAGCTTCCACCCATGACCACAAGAAGAGAACCTGCCACAAGTGCAAGAAACCTGGTCACTACATCTCTGAGTGTCTGTAGTGGGACAATGATAAGAAGAAGAAGAAGAGCAAAGAATATGATTCTGATGACAAGAAGAAGAAGTAATCCTCAAAGTCTTCTTCCAAGTCTTCATCACACAAGAAGAGGTCATCTGGCAAGGCTCGTTCTTTTTGTTGGCAAGGAGATGGATTCAGAGGAGGAGTCTGATTCTAAGGAGGCGGAGGTGGAGTCTGAGGAGGAGTCCGACTCTGGTGTTGCGAGTCTGGCTCTAGCTACAACCTACGTCGCCAAGTCCATCTTCAACACTGAAGACAATGGCTCCGTCACCAACGCTGATGATAATGACAAGGATGACTCGCCTCCCACCTACTGCTTCATGGCACGTGGTGCCAAGGCAAAATCACGCGATGCTTACTTTCAAACATCAAGTGAAGATGACTCTGATGGTGAATCCGAACCTAGTTACAAAACACTTGCTAAAATTGCACCTGAACAACAGAAAGCTATGGAACATATTCCAAAACTGTTAGATAAAAGCGATGACCTGTTGGACGCGGAAATGACCCGATCTCAGTCCTTAATTGAAGACATCAAAAATATTCATGTTAAGTACAAAACTTGAAAGTCGTCATGAAACACTCACAACAACTCATGAAAAGCTTTCCTACGATTATCTTCAAGGGAAGCAAGATCTTAAGAAGTTGAGAGTTATTAATGAAGATCTTCAAAAAGAGAATGAGTCACTTCGCGCTCAACAGATTAGTCCCGCTCAATAAGGATTTGAACCACCATGTCTAAAATGCATTGAGCGTGATAACGCTGCCTCTGTTGCTGAATGTTCTACTGCTACTACTACTACAATATCTTCAACTGCTGATGTGGTAACTAACCCCTCTGTTGAGGATACCACTACTATTGCTGATGAGAATGCTAGTTTGAAGACACTGCTTGAGACAGGGATGTACAAAAGTCTCAAAGGGCATCAGACATCATGTGATGTCCTCAAAAAGCATATTTTGAACCGAAACCCTAGGAAAGAGGGTGTTGGGTTCGAGAGGAAAATGAATGTTGATGGGTCGTACTGGAAGCCTGAGCAGTACCCCAAAACCACATGGGTTGCTGCAAAGGAACCTTCAGTAGATCCATCCACCTTATCTGGTTTCACTTGTGCCAACCCCATTATCATTGATGAATCCTTTGATGCAAACTATAAACTGTTTAAGAATCAGAATGGCGAAGTGTTTGCCAGGTATATTGGTACTAACTGTAGGAATGGGCCACCTATGAAGAAGATATGGGTACCCAAAAGTTGTCTTGAGAATCTTCTAGTGAATGTCATAATGACACCACCTATGAAGAAGAGAAACCCCATACCAAAGGCTTCATATGGTCCAAAAGCTTCATACAGACCGAGGACTCATCTGAGTCACCCTAACGTCAATGTTTTGCAGGGAAATCATACTCAGACCCATGAATATGAGCATGTTTCCTCAAACCGCTATGTTCATAGAACTAAGAATTTTTTTGCTTATTCCTATGAGTATTATTCACCTCCTGCAAGGCTATTTACTAGGCCTCCAAAGCCGAAGTTATCAGATGCTACACTTAGACTCATTGCTTCTAAGCCACCCCTGAAAATGTGGGTGGTTAAGAAAACTTAACTCTCTTTTGCAGGGAAAGGTCTCCAGTCGGAAATCAAAGGCATCCAAAACTAATGCTGGGGACCTTAAACATCTTGTGGGGCACAAGATAAAATGCCCAAATGGTCTTACTATGTACTTCGTTCCGGGATTCCTTGACACTCATCCTATCTATCCTAACCAAGATCTGAATTTCCATGTTACACTTGTTCATCAAATGTTTATGCTTCACAACTCGCTTGGTGAAGCCTATCCCCCAAACTGCACTGTAGGCTATGACACCTCGTGCTTCAGAAGGGATTATGGACAGTGGATGCAGTAACCACATGACTGGCGATCGAAGTCTTCTGATGGATTGAACGCTACGTCCATCAGACAAGAGTCACATCACATTTGCTGACACTGGTAAAAGCAAGGTATTGGGTCTAGGTAGAGTTACAATATCAAGGGATCAACACATGGATAATGTGATGCTTGTTGAATCCCTTGGTTTCAACTTAATGTCTATATCAATGCTTTGTGACTTAAACATGATTGTGCTATTTGGAAAATATCGATGCCTTGTGCTAATGGAATTTGACAAGTGTCTAGTCTTTGAAGGGTATCGAAAAGATGATCTGTATATGGTAGATTTCTTAGCAGGACCACAGATGGCCGTATGTCTTCTAGCAAAAGCATCAGAGTGCTGGCTTTGGCATCGAAGGCTAGGGCATGCTGGCATGAGGAACTTGCACACTCTCGTGAAGAAGAAGCATGTCGTGGGCATCGAAGGCGTCAAGTTCAAGAAGGATCATCTGTGTGGTGCCTGCGAAGCTAGAAATATGACTAGGGCCAAGCATCCCTCGAAGACAATCATGACTACATCTCAACCCTTCGAGCTGCTGCACATGGACTTATTTTGCCCTACCCACGACTCTACTCTTACTACGACTGCTTGCCTCTATGGTTTCGTCATTGTTGATGATTATTCAAGATATACTTGGGTGCATATAATCCTCTACAAGAATGAAGTGCAGGATGTCTTCATACGCTTTGCCAATCGTGCCATGACGAACTATGGCGTCAAGATCAAGAATATCAGAAGTGACAACGGCACTGAGTTCAAGAACACTGGCCTCGACCTTTATCTAGATACTATGGGCATCACTCATGAGTTCTCAGCTCCATACACACCTCAGCAGAATGGCATCATGGAGCGCAAGAACAGAACCCTTATTGGGATGGACCGAACAATGCTCGATGAGTACAAGACTCCACGGAAGTTCTGGCCTGAAGCCATTGATACTGCATGCCACGTCATCAACCGTGTTTATCTTCACAAGCTTCTGAAGAAAACGTCCTATAAACTCCTGACTGGTAAGAAGCCAAATGTAAGCTACTTCAGAGTATTTGGTGCTAGGTGCTGGATCAAGGATCCACATCACACTTCAAAATTTGCACTGAAAGCACATGAAGGTTTTATGCTTGGTTACAGAAAGGATTCGCACTCCTACAGAGTCTTCAACCTCTTTCACTATAAAGTGGTTGAAACTATGGATGTGCGGTTCGATGAGACTAACGGCTTGCAAACAGAGCACCTGCCAAATGTGCTAGATGAAGTACCTCCAAGTGAATCAATCAAGCAGATGGGAATTGGAGAGATCATACCGTGTGAAGCTCAGACTGAAGAAGAACTTATCATTTCTGCACCTAATCAACCTGAAGACAATGCTCAGCCTGAAGACAATCCCCCGAATGATGACATTGATCAGCAAGAGCAAAATATTCGTTCCGTTCATCCTCGTGTTGCAAATGAAGTACAGATTGAGAAGATAATTGACAGCATCAATGCACCAGGTCCACTCACTAGTTCAAGAGCTACTCAAAGAGCAACACAGCTAACCAATTTCTGTGGGCATTTTGCATTCGTCTCAATCTCTGAACCCAAGAAAGTTGCTGAAGCCTTCATGGAACCTGAATGGATTCAAGCTATGCATGAAGAGCTTCAACAGTTCGAGCTGAACAATGTGTGGGAATTGGTCAAGCATCCTGATCCTCGGAAGCACAATATCATTGGCACCAAATGGATATACCGCAACTAGCAGGATGAGCATGGTCAAGTTGTCAGAAACAAGGCTCGTCTCGTTGCACAAGGTTACACTCAAGTGGAGGGAATTGATTTCAATGAAAAATTTGCTCCGGTGGCTAGGCTTGAAGCCATTCACATACTGCTAGCCTATGCAAATCGTCACAACATCCTTCTGTATCAAATGGATGTAAAGAGTGTCTTTATCAATGGAAAGATTGAAGAGGAAGTATATGTTGCACAACCTCCTGGATTTGAAGATCCAAAACATCATGATATGGTATACAAGCTCAACACGGCACTGTATGGCCTCAAACAAGCCCCTCGTGCTTGGTATGACACGCTCAAAGACTTCCTCAAGAGCAAAGGCTTCAAACCTGGTTCACTAGATCCTACACTCTTCACGAAGACATGTGATGGTGAACTATTTGTGTGCCAAATCTATGTGGATGACATTATCTTCGGCTGCACCAACAAGAAATACAGTGATGAGTTTGGGCACATGATGCAAGAGCAATATCAGATGTCCATGATGGGCGAGATGAAGTTCTTCCTGGGTCTCCAAATCCGTCAGCAACGCAACGACATCTTCATATCTCAAGAAAAATACCTCAAAGAATGCCTGAAGAAGTTTGGAATGCAAGACTGCAAAGGATACACGATGCCAATGCTAACTAAAAGTCATCTGGTTCCTGACGCCAATGGTAAAGAGTTCGATCAAAAGGTATACCGCTCCATGATTGGTTCTTTGCTTTATTTATGTGCATTTAGGCCAGATATAATTCTTAGTGTTTGCATGTGTGCCCAATTCCAAGCGGCACCAAAGGAATCACATGACTTAGCTGTGAAGCAAATTCTTCGATATTTGGCTTAGACCCCAACTCTAGGATTATGGCATCCAAAGGGCTCAGAGTTTGATCTAGTTGGATTGCCAGATGCTGATTATGCTGGTGACAAGTTTGATCGCAAGTCCACATCAGGAACATGCCACTTTCTGGGACGATCTCTTGTCTGTTGGTCTTCAAAGAAGCAGAACTGTGTATCTCTCTCCACTGCTGAATCCGAATACATTGCTACTGGATCTTGCTGTGCTCAGCTTCTCTGGATGAAGCAAACTCTCAAGGACTATGGTATCCACCTGAAGAATGTGCCACTCTACTGCGACAATGAGAGCACCATCAAGATTACCAACAACCCAGTTCAGCACTTGAAGACAAAGCACATTGAAATTCGTCAACACTTTCTCAGAGATCATGTCATGAAGGAAGATATTGATATCATTCACGTCAACACTGAAGAGCAATTGGCCAATATCTTCATCAAGCCCTTGGATGAGAAAAGCTTTTGCAAGTTGTAGTGTGAGCTAAATATCTTGGAATCCTCAAATGTCGTATGATTGTGCACACATCCTAACACTTATGCATGTTGATGACTTAGATGTGCAACACACGAAGTAATGTATATCTTCAATCAATGAAGACATACACTCTAAGTGTGAATACATTAATGCGGAATTTGACTTCGGAGCGCCACGGCAATTTTGCGCCGTGTCTGGGTGTAATACTTCCTATACGGTGGGTAACGCCACCACCAAACTTTTGTTTGAAGTGTTTCCCTTGGCGTTATGATTGCAAAGTCTTCGTATTTAATTTGTCTTCATCCCTGACTTATATCCAAGTTTATCTTCATCTTGTTGATTTGGTCTTATACTAGTTATATACATATTTGTGTTCTGTCCTCTACAACATTCACTTATAGCTATGGTTTCGTGCTAAATCTTTTGATCTAAGTGAATGTGATCGAACCCTAACCTATCTATGCTTCTACCTCAACTCTATCTGTCCAAATCATATGCATTCTATTGAAACCTATCGATTGTCTTCATTGAGACCTTGTCAGCTGAAGTCAATCTGACAAACATTTATATCTGTTTTTAATGCTATATCCTTATTACCTGAAAGCCGGAGAATTCAGAACAACCACCCCGACAATCCAGGCGTGCGTTGGAACATGGAACAACTTCCAGGGTGTTGCATGCTTGCCACGTGCCCTTCAGATGTGAACCGCGAGGGGCACCTGCGTAATTGCGTTGTGTCGTCCCTTTCCTTATAAATACCCATCACATCACAGTCAAAATCATTCTTCCACCTCGCCACCCCTCGCAAACCCTAGTGCCACCGCTAGCTCTCTACGACGCCGGCGACGAAGCGCTTAGCAGCCGCGACTTCACCGACGCTGTACTCACGCCGGTCGCGGACCTCGTCTTCTGCACCGCAGTCATAGGTGTCCTCCGTCGCCAAGTTAGGGCAAGGAAGATCGAACTTCTCGGCCTCCAACTTTGCTCCGTCTAGCAGTTCTTCATGTGGCAATTAAAACTCACTTTTACCGTCTTTTTGATCTGATAGATTCATCCTTCTTTACCAAAAGCGGTTTCTAGACCTCCAAAGTTTAATCTATCTCTTTCTGCATCTCATATTATGCCTAGTCTCTTCACTTATACTTCTCCACAAGTTAGATTCCTCACTTGTACTTATTCTTGGATTCATAAAAATCTGGAACCAACTCACATCAAATAAGTTAATGTCTTCGCGTTATGAGGTCAATGTCTTCAAACTGATTTATCTTCAAAATCTTCTAAGAATGCATATGACCTCTTCCCCTTCCCTCGCACCTCTAATGCTATCACAGGTACATGTCCGTGGGAGAATCCCTTGGTTCTCATAGTCTGCATTCATTTGTAGAATTCTTACAGAGTCACATAAATTCTCCTGAAGCCAGTTCTTGTCTGACTAGCCGCGGGAATCTCTTGCTAGTTCAGAAGCCTTTCAGGTTAAGCTTCATGGCTACAGAGAAGTCAGCTAGAAAGGGTGGCAGACAGCGTCGAGGGCATACTTCCAAAGATTTGCCACCTGATCTGCACGAGCTGTAAAAGACAGACCTAGAGGAAACTTACGGTGAACGCAAGAATTGAATCCAATGGATTCGAAGATATTGGGTAGAGGAATGGTTCAAGTACATATTCGTCACAGAAGAGTATGCCGAGAAGAATGCCATCAAGCGACCTTGGGGAGATGTACTATACAAAACTCTTCCTCCCAGGTCCAAGACTGAAGCTATTGAACAAGGCTTCTATCCGTGCATGGTTCGCGGACCACAGCCGGAGAATGCTGACCCTTCATCTCTGTTGTGGTGTCGTGAAGACAATCTGTTCAAGCGCAACTTCAAATTCGCCAAAGACTCTGCTGTGAAGAACAAGAAGGCATTCGAACTTGACTTCAACCCAGGTCCGTCTGCTCCTCGGGAAGATGGCACCCGTGAAGCCAATGAAAACAGAATCGGCCCCTTCTACAACCTCGAAGGCCTCATCACTCACATTGCCGTCCAAGGAGCAAATGTGGACCATTCTGGTGATGATGCTGACTCTGATGATGCACCAGCTCCTCCTCCTAAGCCGCAGAAGCAAAATAAATCTAAGGCTTCAAAACCTACTGCTGCACCAAAACCTACTGCTGCAGCAAAAAATCTTCCAAAGATCTCTCTTGCATCTCCAAGAATAGAGAGAAGACACAGAAGAAAAATGTTCAAAGTTCTGGTCAAGCCCTGATGCCTGCTGCCATTCTGAGGAACGGAACCGAAGCCATTGATGTGTCTTCAGATGATGAGTGTGGAGATGATGCTCTTGAGAAGTTGATAAAGAGCAAGCAAGAGGCAGAGATCTTCAATGATCTGCCCCTCTTCGACGTAAACATTCTGGATAACTTCATTGATGAGTGGTTTGACAACCCCAATCTCAGCTTTGATGATCTTCAGCTCCCAATTGGCATTAGCGTCGCCTTACAAGGCGCTATTGCTCCTGAGCTGGCTCTGGCTCAGCGGATTGTTGAACTAAAGAACAAAATTGATTTTGAGAAAGAACAGTTCAAGAAGCATGTGGCCAAGCTTAGTGTGTCTGATGTTCAAAACTTCAAGTTGATGCTGCATGACCTCAAGGAGGCATTTCGCAAGAAGCGTGAAGAAGCCAAAGGTTCTCGAGAGAGAATGAAGAATCTAGCTGCCAAGTGTGTTCAAGCTTACAATGAAGCTGAGAAGCGCAAGGCACTTGGGCGTCCTGGCATCGACCCCAAGCTGGCTACCAAGAAGAAGAAGCCTGTTGTGGCCCAAACTGATGCACCAAGGCAGGAAGAACCTTGCATTGTCTTCCCTACCAGTATGACAGGCTCGAAGCCTAAGGTCCCCACAGTGGCTTTAGAACATAAGAAAACCATCGCAGCTGAAGCCGAAGCCAGAAAGCGCAAACTCAAGAACACCACTGATGATGCACCACCCACCAAGAAAAGAAAGACCAAGAAGAAAGATCGGACTGCTCCCACAGAGCCCCTCGTTGTCGAGCCCATTGCTTTTGCTCGTCCTGCATCCGAACACCAAGAGCGTCAGTTGATTGTTCATGAGCCTGCTTCCACAAAGGCTCCTGAAGCTGAAGAAGTTCCAGCCGTTGACCCCATCACGGCTGAAGACATTGGTCCCCAAGACAATGTCGTTGATGATGAAGTCCTTCCTCAGATCAAGCGCCCAACAGTATCATCGCCTGTTCTCACGACTAGCGAACTCATCAGTATTGGTCGTCCTTTGACGCCAATCTCTCAGGATGCCTCATGGGTTGATCGCCCCCAACCAGCTACACCATGTCAAGACTCACCTTGAACTCCCCCACCTCAAGTCACCAATCCAGTGCTTGATGATGACGATGACTATGTGTTCCATGCCACTCCAACTCCGAAGGCGTCGCTCACATTTCGCAGGCTTCGCAAAGGACCAAGGCCACAAGTCGCTCTGTCGAGGGTTCCAGAAGGAGAAGTGCAACCCAATGTGGCAGCACAAATAGAATTTCCTGAAGCCACTCCTTCTGCGAATGTCTCTGCGTCTGAAGCCAATGTTGCTGAAGACTTACCGGCTGCATCAACCGCGGAAAATCGAGAACCCCGTCAAGAAGAAGAACGTGTCGCCACACCCCCTACCAACCAAGAAGATGTTCTCGAGGAGAACGTGTCTGTGCCCGACCCTCCAGCTACTCGAGTGGAGGCTGAAAATCCTGAGGCGGCCGCCAACAACACTACTGAAGCCAATGACGTTGTCATGGCTGAAGTTAATGTGGCGCCTGCAATGAACACCGTGCATTAAGCCAATGATGCACCTGCAATAAATGTGCAGCCTGACGCCCTTGCTAATGCCACTGCTCCTATTCCGCCACCAAGGCCACACATGATTAAGCAAGCATTTTACCAAGGCGAGCTTGTCACTATCAGATGGCCAATTCTGGTTCCTCCGCCTGCTCCCGGACCACAATTTGATTATCATGTGGAGCACAGGCCACATGTTCAGAAGCCAAACCCGAGGCTGCCAAGGTTTCCAGGTACTGCATCTGCGCCAGGATCATTCAATGTCAATGGCTTCATTGCACACAACACCTTCTTCGATAGAGCCAAGAACCCATACTCCAAGCAAAGAATATCATCTGATCGGTTCTGGAGTTATCAGCAGCGCAACTATTACTCTTGTGTTCTATACAATCAAGGGCGCATATTTCCTCATATGCATCTAGATTCCGAAGCCATTGCTGGCCTTCCCTGCTTAGAAGAAGCCCTCGACTGTTTCAGAGATGCAGGCCTTCTCCAGTTTGTGACAGATAAGGAGAATTGGAATGAAGAGCTTCTGCTGCAATTCTATGCAACTCTCCACATTCGCGGCTACAACAGGGATCCGAAGACTTGGGTCCTTGAGTGGATGACAGGCAATGTCCATCATGATGCCAAAGCTGTTGATCTCATCGAGCTTACCGGCCTGTCCACTCCAGGTGAACTTTATGAACCTGATTGTCAGCATTACCGCAATGCATTGGAAAGCATCTTTCAAAAGCCTGAGCCCAATATGAGCCAAATGTTGAGTATGATAAAGCCACTGCCATAGGATGCTGAGTATCCCAAGGAATTCTTTGTTGAATACCTAGAGTATCTGCACCGCACCATCTATCACATTATCAGGCAAACTCTATGGACCATCAAAGGACATTCTTCCTCAGCCAAGCTAGAAGGCGCAATGAAGACATTGGTCTTCTATATTCTCAATGGCATCAGCTTCAATGCTCAGGATTTCTTCATTCGCCAATTTGCTCCATCTGGCTCAGACATATTTGGTCTGAAATTCTATGCTACCTGGGTTATGCAACTGATCAAGCTTCACTCTGCTGTTGACTATCAACCCTCTACACGCAACCATCTCATATTTCTGCCAGAGGTTGATATGTCTGTCGAAGCCATTTACCCAGAGCCTGCCAAGGAGGGAATTTATCTTCACAATGTCGATCGTCAGAGTTTCTCTCAACATGTTGAAGGTGTTCAGGCTGCTTCTCGTGTTTATCCGTCGGCTGGCAATACTCGTCATGCACGTACTGAAGCCACAGAAAGCACCATTGCTCCAAGGCCTCGAAAGCAATCTCGCGTGCTCAATGACCGAGAGCTTCTTGTAGCCTTGCATCAGAAACACGACAAGCATCATTACTGGCTAAAGCATCAGATGCAAAGCCTCTTGGTGGATATCAATTGCATTCGCAACCTTGCCACCAAGAATGCCTTTGTCACTCATGAAACCTGTCGGCGGTCCTGGAAGAGTTTGACATTGCTTAGTGCTGAAGCTGATCTTCAAGACGATGGCTTCACTGAGAGATTCAAGTTCGACACCACTCCTCCCGGGAATGATGTATTGCATCGAACTCCATCCCTTGAAGATTCAGAGTACTCCTCCTTCACGGCAAGTGTTAATGCTAGAGTCCTTGATGACGCCAATGATGCTACTTCACCACCTCCAACTTCGGCATGTATCGACACTTCACCAAGTTCGTCTACACCACCAAACCTCAATAACAACCCTGCTGCCTCACCTACTCCTCATGGGAACGAGTAGAGACTATGTCTTCAAACCTTTTTGGTCCTTACTAACAAAAGGGGGAGAAGCATATGTTGATAGTCTTCAAGCGGGTCCATATGGGTGGTTGCTATACTTTTGCCTAGTGTTTAAAACCCTTGCTTTTGATACATTTGGTTCTTTGAGTTGTAACACTTAAACTTGATGGTCGTCTACTACTTTTTCTGCTATTCTGTGATGCGACGATAAATTCTGCATGTGCGATGATAAATTCCGCATGAAGTCATTCCGCAGACATCCATTTTTCATTATGCATGTCATTATTCCTGTATATCTGTTCATGCATGATGTATTGTCTTCATATGGTGAAGAGGATCTCCACAAGTACAACTTGCCATGTGCATTTGCATTCCAATGCAAAGCATTTATATGCACATCTTCAGGGGGAGCCTTTTTGCCATCTATGAAGACAATATATTAATCCTTTACAATTTCACATACTTTTATCCCCTTTGAAAACTTCAACCAGTTTGTCATCAATCACCAAAAAGGGGGAGATTGTAAGTGCATCTAGTGCCACCCCTAGTTGGTTTTGGAGTATTGACGACAAACCTGGTTGAGGGACTAATGTGTTTGTGAGAATTGCAGGATAACACAGGTCGTAGTCCCTCTTTGATTCGGTTTACCTACCGGAGATGACCCCTAAAATGTGTGAAGACATTGAAGACAATGGTGGCCAGTGAAGCTATTCACGATGAAGACTATGACATGAGAAGACATCGCATGAAGACTATGGAGCGCGAAGACTTAGTCGTTTCGTTATTTCCTTTTCTTCTTTGTTGAGTCATAGGAACCACCGTACTGTTAAGTGGGGTCAACGTGAACAAAGTCAGAGTGACTGAAGTGATGCTCAACCAAATCCTACGAGCGAAGACAATGAGAGCAAATCTTATCCAGAGTCGGATGATTCAGCTTTACTTGTAGCCCAAGTCAAGCTGCTGCGTGTGTTTGAAATCTGACCGTTGCGACACGTGTCAGTTCCTTAGTGACCCAGGGTCATTTCGGACAAATCAGGTTTGGTTGCCCACTGGCTATAAATAGCCCACCCCCTACACCATAAATTGGTGGCTGCTCAGAGTTAGTGCACGGCTTTTGTCATTTTAGAGCAACCACCTCCAAAGCATTTGAGAGCGAATCCTTGCAAGGACAAAGCCCAAACCACCCAGAGCCCAAAGAGTGTTTGACATCACTGAAGTCTTTTTGTCCGCGTGATCTGTAGACTTGTTACACTTGAGGACTGTGAATCCTCCAGCCGGTTAGGTGTCGCGTTCTGAGCATCCAAGAGTCATTGTGGATTGCTAGTGAACGAAGTCTGTGAAGGTTTGGAAGTCTACCTTGAAGACTTACCAGAGTGATTGGGCGGGGACTAGGTGTCCTTAGCTCAAGGGGAATAAGGTGAAGATGCGGTCTTCTGAGTTGAATCTCAGCCTCCCTAACCAGACATACAGTTGTCACAGCAACTGGAACTGGTCGAACAAATCTCTGTCCTCCCGAAGCCACTAGTTCTATCTCTCACTTCTCTTTAGTTACAGTTTGTCTTCGTGAAGTCATTGCCTGCTTGCATTATCTGTTTGACTTCACTGTGTGGCTACCTGTTCTGATTGGCTTCATACCATCTTCCATCTTGATCCATACTACCTAGCTGCTGATAGTCTTTGTGCTTTCACTTCATTGAATACTTGACTGTGGCTTGTCTAGTGTAGTCTACCTTCCGCTGCATACGAATAGGGTCATTTCTATTGTTTGTCTTCAAAACTCCCATGTTTTGAAGACTTACATAAAAATCGTCTATTCACCCCCCTCTAGTCAATAACTAGATCTTTCACATACTACTGCTTAATCTCTTTATCTTGCATGCTGAGTTAAACATGAAAGAATCCCAAGTGGTTGATCTGCGGCAGAACATCCAAACCCAACAATCTGAAACTTCCAAGGCCAAATCAGAACTGAGAACCACTTTGGAAGATATTGAAAAACTAAAAAAGGATTTCAGTGCTGAGAGAGCCGAATGGGATACTGAGAAGGCGGCTCTGTTAAAAAGAGCTAAAAATGCTAAGGCTGCTCTTAAGCCGGTGACTGATGAGTTGTCCGGCTTGAACCATCAAATAAATAGCATGACAGTAGCCATCTTTGGTAAGTAACTTTGTACTTCAAGCTTCCATCACCAATGTTTAACAATCATTAGCCGGTGATACGTCTCCAACGTATCTATAATTTTTTATTGCTCCATGCTACTTTATCTACTGTTTTAGGCAATATTGGGCTTTATTATCCACTTTTATATCATTTTTGGGACTAACCTATTAACCGGAGGCCCAGCCAGATTTGCTGTTTTATGCCTATTTCAGTGTTTCGAGGAAAAGGAATATCAGACGGAGTCAAAACGGAACGAAATCAACTGGAGAAGTTAATTTTGGAAGGAAACCAATCTGTTGGGCTTGGAGTGCACGTCAGGGGATTCCCGGGCTTCCCATGAGGGTGGGGGGCGCGCCCCTCCCCCTGGGCGCGCCCCCAACCTCGTGAGCCCCCCGGAGGTCCACCGACATACCCCCTGCACCCATATATACCTACGTACCCTAAAACTTCCAGAACAGAAGATAGATCGGGAGTTCCGCCGCCGCAAGCCTCTGTATCCACCAAAAACCAATCGGGACCCCGTTCCGGCACCCTGCCGGAGGGGGATCCCATCACCGGAGACCATCTTCATCATCCCGACGCTATCCATGACGAGGAGGGAGTAGTTCACCCTCAGGGCTGAGGGTATGTACCAGTAGCTATGTGTTTGATCTCTCTCTCTCTCTCGTGTTCTCTCTCGTGTTCTTCTATGGCACGATCTTGATGTATCCCGAGCTTTGCTATTGTAGTTGGATCTTATGATGTTTCTCCCCCTCTACTCTCTTGTGATGAATTGAGTTTCCCCTTTTGAAGTTTTCTTATCGGATTGAGTCTTTTATGAGAACACTTGATGTATGTCTTGCCGTGATTATCTGTGGTGACAATGGGATATCATGTGCCACTTGATGTATGTTTTGGTGATCAACTTGCGGGTTTCGTGACACTTGGGAACCTATGCATAGGGGTTGGCACACGTTCTTGACTCTCCGGTAGAAACTTTGGGGCACTCTTTGAAGTACTTTTATGTTGGATGGATGAATCTGAGATTTGTGTGATGCATATCGTATAATCATGCCCACGGATACTTGAGTTGACCATGGAGTATCTAGGTGACATTAGGGTTTTGGTTGATTTGTATCTTAAGGTGTTATTCAAGTATGTACTCTTTTATAGATCGATCCGAAAGAATAGCTTTGTGGTGGTTTCGTACCCGACCATAATCTCTATGTTTGTTCTCCGCTATTAGTGTCTTTGGAGTGACCTTTGTTGCATGTTGAGGGCTTGTCATATGTTCTATCTATGTTATTATTGTTGAGAGAACTTACACTAGTGAAAGTATGAACCCTAGGCCTTGTTTCCTATCATTGCAATACCGTTTACGCTCACTTTTACCACTTGTTACCTTGCTGTTTTTATATTTTCAGATTACAAAAACCTATATCTATTATCTATTTTGCACTTGTATCTCCATCTCTTTGCCGAACTAGTGCACCTATACAATTTACCATTGTATTGGGTGTGTTGGGGACACAAGAGACTTTTTGTTATTTGGTTGCAGGGTTGCTTGAGAGAGACCATCTTCATCCTATGCCTCCCACGGATTGATAAACCTTAGGTCATCCACTTGAGGGAAATTTGCTACTGTCCTACAAACCTGTGCACTTGCAGGCCCAACAACGTCTACAAGAAGAAGGTTGTGTAGTAGACATCAAGCTCTTTTCTGGCGCTGTTGCCGGGGAGGCTAGGTAAAGGGTACTCACACTCTGTCACTAAGCTCTTTTCTGGCGAGGTGAGTGCTTGAAGGTATATCTTTAGATCTTGCAATCGAATCTTTTTAATCCTTGTTTTAGCACTAGTTTAGTTTATAAAAGGAAACTACAAAAAAATGGAATTGAGTTTGTCTCATACGCTTCATCTTTTTAATATCTTTCGTGAGTATGATGGAAAGGATAATTGTGCTCAAGTGCTAGAATAAGAAATCTCTAAATTGTTTGGCACTAAATATTTGAATGATGAGCATGATTGCAATGTTGTTAGTATGAAATCCTTGAATATCCATGATGCTAATGATATGCAAAGCCACAAGCTTGGGGAAGATATGTTTGATGAATATGATATATTTTGTCCCCCAAGCTTTGATGAGCAAATTTACTATGATGATAACATGCCTCCTATTTATGATGATTATTGTGATGATACATATGCTATAAAGAAGAAGTTTGCTTATGTGGAGAGTATTAAAAATTCTATGCTTGTAGGTCATGAAAAGAATGCTTTAGGTGCTGGTTATATTGTTGATCCATTCATGATGGTACTGAAAATTATTATGAGGGAGGAACATATGCTTGTAGGAATTGCAATAATGTCAAGTTTCCTCTCTATATGCTTAAATTCTTGAAGCTATGCTTGTTGTGCCATCCTATGCTAGTTGATTATTGTTCCCACAAGTTGTTTGCTCAAAAAATCCCTATGCATAGGAAGTGGGTTAGGCTTAAATGTGCTAGTCATATGCTTCATTATGCTCCCGTTATGTTTCAATTCTTATCTTTTATGTGAGCATCATTGTCATCATCATGCCTAGCTAAAAGGCATTAAAGAAAAGCGCTTGTTGGGAGACAACCTAATATTTATCCTTACTGTTTTTGTGTGTCCACAAGATTATGCTACTGTTGTAATCATGTTTTATAGCTTTTGTTTCAATAAAGTGCCAAGTAGAACCTTTGGGAAGACTTGGGTGAAGTTTATGTGATCTTGCTGTGAAAAACAGAAACTTTAGCGCTCACGAGAATAGCTGCCATTTTTTACTGGAGAGTGATTTTAGGTTGATTCTTTTTGCAGATGATTAATAGATAAATTTCTAAGGTACAGAAAGTTATTTAATAATTCTTGGGGTTCCATAAGTATACGTTTTATACAGATTACTACAGACTGTTCTGTTTTTGACAGATTCTGTTTTCTATGTGTTGTTTGCTTATTTTGATGAATCTATGAGTAGTACCGGAGGGTATGAACCATAGATAAGTTGGAGTACAGTATATATTACACCAATATGAATTTAGAATGAGTTCATTACAGTACCTAAGTGGTGTTTTTATTTTCTTATACTAACGGAGCTTACGAGTTTTGTGTTGAGTTTTGTGTGGTTGAAGTTTTCAAGTTTTGGGTAAAGATTCGATGGAAGGAGTGGCAAGAGCCTAAGATTGGGGATGACCAAGGCACCACAAGGTAATATTCAAGGACAACCAAGCAACTAAGCTTGGGGATGCCCCGGAAGGCATCCCCTCTTTCGTCTTCGTTCATCGGTAACTTTACTTGGAGCTATATTTTTATTCACCACATGATATGTGTTTTGCTTGGAGAGTCATTTTCTTTTGTTATTTTTGCTTGATGTTAGTTATAATAATGTTTTTGCATCTTTAGTTTCGATAAAAAGGTCAAGGGTAGCCTTTGCCATGCTTATTTTGCTAGTTTGCATGTTGCTGTTTGAAAACAGAAAGTTTACCGCTGTTGCAATAATTCCCTAGAAAAGTCAGAGCACGCTCTAACGTTGAATCTTTTTGCATATTGAGATCTGATAAATTTATTACAGTGGTAATTTTAGTTCATAATTTTTGGAGTCAGGGAAGTATTGATACTCTTGCATTCTTTACAGACTGTACTGTTTTGGCAGATTGCTGTTATGGTTGCATTGTTTGCATATGTTTGCTTGTTTAATGACTCTATTTCGTGATAGGAGTATTAAATATGCAGAGGCATTTAGTATGCAATGTTGAATAATTATTTAAGTGATTTGTTACATTAGAAAATGATAAGGTTTTGCATTGGTTTATACTAACCTATCTCACGAGTTCTTGTTGAGTTTGTTGTGAATGAAGCTTTTGATAAAAAGAGAAACCATGATATGAGAGGAATTAAGGAGACACAAAAGCTCAAGATTGGGGATGCCCAAGGCACGCCAAGATAATATTTCAAGAATTATCAAGCATCTAAGCTTGGGGATGCCCCGGTAGGCATCCCACCTTTCTTCTTCAACAACTATCGGTTAGTATCGGTTGAGCCTAAGTTTGTTGCTTCTTCACTTGAGTTGTGCTATCCTTGCAATATAGTTTTCTTTAGCTTTTCTTGCTGTTTGAATAAAGTATTAAGATCTGAAATTATTAAATGAGAGAGAGTCTTCGCATAGTTGCATAATTATTTAGCTCCTCATTGATCTTCACTTATATCTTTCGGAGTAGTTTTTGTCATATGCTCTAGTGCTTCACTTTTAGAGCATGGTGGTAGTTTTATTTTGAAGAAATAGTTGAACTCTCATGCTTCACTTAGATTATTTTGAGAGTCGTTAATAGCATGGTAATTTGCTTAATGTTAATATTCTCGGTATTCAAGATATGTGAACCTTTCTTTTGAGTGAATTGAATACTAAGATAAGTTTGATGCTTGATAATTGTTTTGAGATATGGAGGTGATAATATCAAAGTCGTGCTAGTTGGGTAATTGTGAATTTGAGAAATGCTTGTGTTGAAGTTTGCAAGTCCCGTAGCATGCACGTATGGTTAAAGTTGTGTAACAAATTTGAAACATGAAGTGTACCTGGCTTGTGCATCCTTATGAGTGGCGGTCGGGGACGAGCGATGGTCTTTTCCTACCAATCTATCCCCCTAAGAGCATGCGCGTAGTACTTGATTTTTGATGACTTCTAAATTTTTGCAATAAGTATATGAGTTCTTTTGACTAATGTTGAGTCCATGGATTATACGCACTCTCACCTTTCCGCCTTTGCTAGCCTCTTCGGTACCGTGCATTGCCCTTTCTCACCTTGAGAGTTGGTGCAAACTTCGCCGGTGCATCCAAACCCCGTGATACGATACGCTCTATCACACATAAACCTCCTTATATCTTCCTCAAAACAGCCACCATACCTACCTATTATGGCATTTCCATAGCCATTCCGAGATATATTGCCATGCAACTTCCATCATCATCATCATCATCATCATGACATACATTACTTTTGTCATATTGCCATTGCATGATCATGTAGTTGACATCGTATTTGTGGCATAGCCACCATGCATTATTTTTCATACATGTCACTCTTGATTCATTGCACCATCCCGGTACACCGCCGGAGGCATTCGTATAGAGTCATATCTTGTTCTAAGTTTTGAGTTGTAATCCTTATGTTGTAATCAATAGAAGTGTGATGATCATCATTATTAGAGCATTGCCCAAAAAAAGAGAAAGGCCAAAAAAAAGGCCCAAAAAAAAGAATGGCCAAAAGAAAAAAAGAAAGGCCCAAAAAAAAGGGCAATGCTACTATCTCTTTTTCCACACTTGTGCTTCAAAGTAGCACCTTGTTCCTCATGTACCGAGTCTCATATATTGTGCTTCAAAGTAGCACCTTGTTCTTCATGTAGTGAGTCTCATAAGTTGTCTTTTTATACTAGTGGGAATTTTTCATTATAGAACTTGGCTTGTATATTCCTACGATGGGCTTCCTCAAATGCCCTAGGTCTTCATGAGCAAGCAAGTTGGACGCACAACCACTAGTTTTCTTTTGTTGAGCATTCATAGCTCTAGTGCATCCGTTGCATGGCAATCCCTACTCCTCATGTTGACCTTAATTGATGCGCATCTCCATAGCCCGTTGATTAGCCTCGTCAACGTGAGACTTTATCCTTTTTTTTCTTCTCCACACAATCCCCATCATCATATTCTATTCC
Organism: Triticum timopheevii; assembly: GCA_963921465.1. Classification (NCBI taxonomy): domain Eukaryota; kingdom Viridiplantae; phylum Streptophyta; class Magnoliopsida; order Poales; family Poaceae; genus Triticum; species Triticum timopheevii. The sequence goes on along the minus strand of OY997270.1, from coordinate 61,882,786 downwards.
ACCCATAGTGCTATATCCATGGCTGATGCTCATGTATTGCGTGAAGGTTGAAAAAGTTTGAGATTATTTAAGTATGAAACAATTGCTTGGCTTGTCATCGGGGGTATAGAAGTTGGGAACATCTTTGTGTGACGAAAATGAAGCATAGCCTAACTATATGGTTTTGTAGGGATGAACTTTCTTTTGCCATGTTATTTTGAGAAGACATGATTGCTTTGATTAGTATGCTTGGAGTATTATTATTTTTGTGTCAATATGAACTTTTGTCTTGAATCTTTCGGATCTGAATATTCATATCACAATTAAGAAGATTTACATTGAAATTATGCCAAAGTATCACTCCGCATCAAAAATTCTTTTTTATCATTTACCTACTCGAGGACGAGCAGGAATTAAGCTTGGGGATGCTTGATACGTCTCCAACGTATCTATAATTTTTGATTGCTCCATGCTACTTTATCTACTGTTTTAGGCAACATTGGGCTTTATTATCCAGTTTTATATTATTTTTGGGACTAACCTATTAACCGGAGGCCCAGCCCAGATTTGCTGTGTTATGCCTACTTCAGTGTTTCGAGGAAAAGGAATATCAGACGGAGTCAAAACGGAACGAAATCAACTGCAGAAGTTAATTTTGGAAGGAAACCAATCTGTTGGGCTTGGAGTGCACGTCACGGGATTCCCGGGCTTCCCACGAGGGTGGGGGGCACGCCCCTCCCCCCTGGGCGCGCCCCCCTACCTCGTGAGCACTCTGAGGGTCCACCGACGTACCCCCTGCACCCATATATACCTATGTACCCTAAAACTTCCAGAACAGAAAATAGATCGGGAGTTCCGCCGCCGCAAGCCTCTGTAGCCACCAAAAACCAATCGGGACCCTGTTTCGGCACCCTGCCGGAGGGGATCCCATCACCGGTGGCCATCTTCATCATCCGGCGCTATCCATGACGAGGAGGGAGTAGTTCACCCTCGGGGCTGAGGCTATGTACCAGTTGCTATGTGTTTGATCTCTCTCTCTCGTGTTCTCTCTCGTGTTCCTCTATGGCACGATCTTGATGTATCCCAAGCTTTGCTATTGTAGTTGGATCTTATGATTTTTCTCCCCCTCTACTCTCTTATGTTGAATTGAGTTTCCCCCTTGAAGTTATCTTATCGGGTTGAGTCTTTTATGAACACTTGATGTATTTCTTGCCGTGATTATCTGTGGTGAGAATGGGATATGATGTGCCATTTGATGTATGTTTTGGTGATCAACTTGCGGGTTTCGTGACACTTGGGAACCTATGCATAGGGGTTGGCACACGTTCTTGACTCTCCGGTGGTAGCTTTGGGGCACTCTTTGAAGTACTTTTATGTTGGTTGGATGAATCTGAGATTGTGTGATGCATATCGTATAATCATACCCATGGATACTTGAGGTGACAATGGAGTATCTAGGTGACATTAGGGTTTTGGTTTATTTGTGTCTTAAGGTGTTATTCTAGTACGAACTCTTTTATAGATCGATCCGAAAGAATAGCTTTGTGGTGGTTTCGTACCCGACCATAATCTCTACGTTTGTTCTCCGCTATTAGTGGCTTTGGAGTGACTCTTTGTTGCATGTTAAGGGCTTGTCATATGTTCTATCTATATTATTATTGTTGAGAGAACTTACACTAGTGAAAGTATGAACCCTAGGCCTTGTTTCCTATCATTGCAATACCGTTTACGCTCACTTTTACCGTTAGTTACCTTGCTGTTTTTATTATTTCAGTTTACAAAAACCTATATCTACTATCTATTTTGCACTTGTATCACCATCTCTTTGCCGAACTAGTGCACCTATACAATTTACCATTGTATTGGGTGTGTTGGGGACACAAGAGACTTTTTGTTATTTGGTTGCAGGGTTGCTTGAGAGAGACCATCTTCATCCTATGCCTCCCAAGGATTGATAAACCGTAGGTCATCCACTCGAGGGAAATTTGCTACTGTCCTACAAACCTGTGCACTTGCAGGCCCAACAACGTCTACAAGAAGAAGGTTGTGTAGTAGACATCAAGCTCAACAACGTTCCTTCCCCATATGGAGTTCGGGACCCAAGGGCAATTGTTGATTGAACTGTATCTTATTCATATTAGTTAACCTAAGCCGCACCATTATTGCAGGGGTGGGGCTCGGCCTCCGAACAGTACATGGGATGAGTTTCTGCCTCATACAGCTTGGGCCGAAGACCGGGGAAGTTGAGGAGAGATGGGGAGACCCAACTGCTGCCGGATCGGACGGACAGGAAAGGGGGCGGGGATAAGCTTGTGAAGAAGCAAGCTTATTGCCCCACCCCCCAAAAACAAACTGACCCAGCAAGAAATCGTATGCGCTTTAGCAACAAGCGCTCATCCCTTGCTTGCTGCTTCGCGTTCTTTCTATTCCATCCCAGTCCATTCCGGGATAGGCGGCTAATAGAATCTAATATGTGCAGTAGTTGTCGTCTAACCAATCGGCTCAGACACCAGACCACTTGTGCCCGCCCATTCTGTCTCGCCCTAAATGGAATGGCTCTCTTAGTTACGCTGTGCCCCGACCCGAGTCCCCACATCCGCTTTTATCCGCCCGCAACCCGGCCAACACAACATTAGGGCCGTCCCCCCCCCATTCTATGCTGACCCGGGCCGGGGCTCGCTTTTTGGGAAGCCCGTTCCCACCGTGCTCACGGCCCAGCTGGCCTGCCAGCGGTAGTGGGAATTCTCCCGTTCCCTGTTCAAAAAAGGGTTGGTTGGATGCGGGATCTACTCCACAAGGAGCGGTACGGACGTACATGATATCATCACGACCTCTCTTTGCGTACCGCTAGGGATGCTTAACACTACTTCGCCAACCGGCATTACCTGCTGTCGGTGTCAAAACCGGTGGATCTCGGGTAGGGGGTCCCGAACTGTGCGTCTAGGCGGATGGTAACAGGAGACAAGGGACACGATGTTTTTACCCAGGTTCGGGCCCTCTCGATGGAGGTAAAACCCTAATCCTACTTGATTGATATTGATGATATGGGTAGTACAAGAGTGGATCTACCACGAGATCAAGGAGGCTAAACCCTAGAAGCTAGCCTATGGTATGATTGTTGTAATGGTTGTTTTTTCTACGGACTAAAACCCTCCGGTTTATATAGACACCGAAGAGGGCTAGGATTACACAGAATCGGTTACAATGGTAGGAGATCTACATATCCGTATCGCCAAGCTTGCCTTCCATGCCAAGGAAAGTCCAATCCGGACACGGGACGAAGTCTTCAATCTTGTATCTTCATAGTCTTGGAGTCCGGCCGATGACGATAGTCCGGCTATCCGGACACCCCCTAGTCAGGGACTCCCTCAGTAGCCCCTGAACCGGGCTTCAATGACGATGAGTCCGGCGCGCATATTGTTCGGCATTGCAAGGCGGGTTCCTCCTCCGAATAATTCATAGAAGATTGTGAACACCAGGATAGTGTCCGGCTCTGCAAAATAAATTCCACATTCCACCGTAGAGAGAATAATGTGTGCACATGTTCAATCTGCTGACGTTTTCCGTGGCATGACGTCACACCACCACCAAGCCTTCACTTGAATCATTTTTTATTATACCACCTCAGCGCGTTTAGCGAGGCGGTTTCCTTGGCACGTCTTGTCGAAGCAGAGATCGTGTTCCCCTTATTCCGGGATTCCCATCAATATGGATGTGGGTAACCCAACCGCGCCCGTTGCCACGTCTCCTCTATCGAAGGTGAGTCCCAAATGGTCACGGGGACGGCTCTTGGTATTCTTTCTTTATAATGAGACCAAGACTCGTTTCTTTTCTTCAATCTCCAATCGAATCTACTCCTCGCCCCGAGTTCCAACACCCAGAGCCCCAGATTCGAGCGCTTCGGACCTTCAACAATGTCTGGCTCCGACCTACAGGGCCGGTGGATGCCCTCCTCCGTCATGGAAGAGGACGTGCTAAAGCTGCGAGAAGCCAAGTACCTGACTTACGAGATTTCGCATAGGTTGCTCGCCAAAGGGCAAGTCATTCCCACCCCTGAACTCGGCGAAAACGTCGTGTTCATGTCCCACCTCCGTCGGGGTTTAGGCTTCCTGATGGATCCTTTTGTGAGAGGGCTCATGTTTTACTATGGGTTGGATTTCCACGACTTGTCTCCGGAGTCCATCCTCCACATCTGTTCATTCATTGTCGTCTGTGAAGCCTTCCTTCGCATTGCCCCTCACTTCGGCTTGTGGCTCAAGACCTTCGACGTGGAGCCAAAGATGATCGAGGGGCGTCAGGCGGAGTGCGGCGGGGCGGTTGTAAGTAGAAGGGCCGATGCTCCATGGCCCGAGGGCTCTTTCCAGGAGGAGCTCGGCTTGTGGCAGCAGGAGTGGTTCTACATAACCGCTCCCAGGGGCAGCAGGCAGAAGCCGCCACCCATCTTCCGCTCGGGCCCTCCACAGCGGCTGATGTCATGGGTCAGCCAAGGGCTCAACTGGGAGCCGTCACAGGACGTACCCCTACTGCAGGGCCGGATTCGAGGCCTCCAGGAGAGGGAGATCAACCTGGTCGTAGTGATGCAGGTGATGCAGATTCGGCGCCTCCTGCCCTGCAAGCGTCGCCCCCTCCATCTGTGGGAGTTCAATCCCAAGGGGCCGCGAGCTCTCCAACACTTCATGGGTACGACACCCGTGGAGATGTATGAATTGTTCTTCGGATCACGAGAGGTGTGTCCGGAATTGACCGAGGATTCCGGCCTAAGCTGCAATCGCCCGGATACTCAGGTAAGCAGCCCTGCGTCCGAACACACCATTTGTTTACTCCTTCTTTAGTTTACCTTTTAACCCATCGTCTCTTGAATAGGAGTGGATAGCACAAGCAAAACTGATACGGTGTTCGGCCCCCCTCCCGGAGACCGTGCCGGATCCCGTGCTAGTCAGGATGCTAACGGTTGCGCCTTCAGAGGAAGGCGAAGGGGAGAACAGGGACACCACCGCCTCTACCAAGGAGGCTTTGGAGAAAGGGGGAATTGAGAATCCCTCCTTCCAAGGGGAGAAGAGGACCGCTTCTGACAACCTGGAGGCCAAGGCCTCGAAGCGGGGGAAGAAATCTTCCCCAGAGGGTCCTGCGTCCGGGGAGGCCCCGTCCGCGCTATCTCCCCTAAGGAATCAGCCCTCCAGCGAGCCGTAAGTAGAAAAGGGGGGTTCTATAATAAGAAACGTCCCTATGTTTGCTTCTGAGGATAACCGAAGTTTTTACCTTGTAGTTGGGATCTCCGTCCTTCTCAGATGAGCTCGTCTTCGGGGGACCTTCGTCCGGAGATGGTGGAGAGCGAGACGTCTCCGTCCGCCGCACCATCAGGCAGGGCAGACGAACCTGAGGTGTCATCGCGGAGGGTATACCCGAGCCCGGCGGGGCCGGGGAGTTCGACACCGGTTGGTGTGCGGCCGGGGGAGCTGAAGGATCTGCTTGAGAGGGCGTCTATCTCAGAAGGTCACCGTACATTGATGAGTACGGTCATTGAAATAATTTCGTCCACCGAAGGCGGGTTGCATGATGCCGTTAGAAGCTTGCTGGCGGGATTTGAGGTATGTAAAAATGACATACCTGTTGATAGTTTTGCACATAAAGTGCGCCCTGTGTAGATAGTAGCCCCTGGGACTCGGTAGGTTGTCGAGAGCGACAGCGTGCCGAGGATCAAAATTGCAGATATTGATATTCGCCTTTCCTATACAGGTGGCGGATAGTCCGGTGGCCAGCCGGACTGATGGTGTTGCCGAACTAAAGTGGCAACTCGACGTTGCGGATGCGGACATTGCGCTGGTCAACAAGCGACTTGACGAGTCACAAGGTAGGTTTTCTCCGCGGTCACCTAGTAAGGAGCCGAAGCCCACTCCTTACAACATGTGTGCTCAATGCAGATGGCGCCGCTGCTGTGGAGAGCCTTCGGGCAGAACTTGCTCGAGCCAAGGAGCAAGCCAGAAGGAGTGATGCGGCTGCCTCGAGGGCGGCCGAAGAGCTAGAAGCCGAAAGGGCTGCTCACTGCCAAAGCAGAGGGGAGATGGCCGAAATGGCCGTGAAGTTGAAAGATGTTACCGACCGCTATGAGGTTCTTGAAAAAGAACGCTGAGCGGAGCAAGAAGGCCTAAAGAAGGCCACCGCCGAAGCCAAGCATGCCCGTTCTGCGATGAGGGCTATAAAGGAGGACCTGCGCCAGGTCGGAGATATTGTGGCTGGCAAGACCTTTCTGCTACGCAGGAGGTTTACAGATCCGAAGTACGCTCAGCTTGGCCAGTTGTGGGGTCCGGAGGATCCGTACATGGACTTAGCGGCGAGTGCGGCAGATTCTGTTGTGCACTTCCGAAGTCATAAGGATCATGAGACGGAAGAGCTTTTTTGGTCTCAATTCCATAGCCCGGAGCGTTCACTTCCACTGGCCGATCGGTTGGCCGAGTGGGCTGAGCTGAATAGACTGTCCAAACTTGCCATGACGGATATCGTGGCTCATGTTTGGCCGGATAGGCCCAAGCCGAAGAGTTATTTTGGTTTATTGCAGCAATTCCTTGGGGCGGTGCCGCATATCAAGGCGATGAAGCGGTCGGCCTGCATAGAGGGTGCAAGGATGGCCCTCGCCCGTGTGAAGACACACTGGACGGAGATGGATGCCACCGCTGTTGCGACCCAGGGTTCGGACGAGAGCCGGTTACCCGCCGAGCACTATTTTGGGGAAGTTCTGCGTGGTTCTTGTGTAATAGAGTCGCAGTGCTCAAAAAATGTCATGTTCAAATGAACTTTATGGTTTATAAAACGATGTTTATAATATAAGCGCTTTTTGTACTTGTGCGTTCAAGTATTGAAATATCTCCAGTGCGGCCGTTAATGTATACTTGTGTATAACCTGAAAGATGGCAGTCTTTGGCTTCAGCCCCCACGCACATAGTGCGGGGGTGTTTGTGAAATAGCGCATTTTCACACTTAATCCAACATCTTGGTCCTGTGAAGGAGGTGGTAGCATAGCAAACGAGGCAACCGGACTATAATGCTTTATCACTTTCACTTAGCCATGGGAGTTCGAAGGTGGGGCTACGATATAGCCCCTAGGGGCACCGCGCTCTCCGTGTTTGGGGCGCGTGTGTGCCTGACCGGGAAGCGGTCCTTCGTCAAAGCGGAGGAATTCTAAACATTCCGGAGGTCGATCGAGTGGTTGAGCAGTCTCTCACTACATCATGACAGTCAGTTTTCGGCTTTCTCTACTAAGGTGCTCGCCCGGCCGAACCAGGGAACAATCGTAGTAGTTCTCCTGGTGCCGCGTTAGCCGATGATACGGAACGTAAGGCAGCAAAACACAGGAGCCGGGCAAACCCAACATTTGACCAAAGACATGATTCGGAGCTTATGCATATAAGGCCTAACTCGAGACGCCGAACACTCCCTGAGGTGTTCGGTCTTTATGATGACGGGCAGATCAATGCCCTGAGCCCCTAGTGTCCAGGTACACGCAAGGTCCTCTGACGCGGCCGATGCCAAAACGTCAGCCTCCTCTCTGGTTGTGATGAGAAACCAGGGGATGTATAGCAACAAGAGACAGTAAAAAAGGTTTACGCAGGGTCTTAATCTGAAAAGAATCCTTGCAACGGGTCCCTACTGCACGTCTGCGCATGTGTCTCCGTTGTGCTGTATCCTAGATGGGTGTAACATGCTGTTCATCTGTAAAAGAGAGGAACTTAGTTTAAAAAGAAATCGTACGAAAAATGTATTAAAAACAAAGCATGAATAAATGAATAAAGTTGAGCTTTTATTGGCTCCTTATCGCTCATACACGCAGCCCCTTGTGAAGGGGTGTGCGGCTAGGGAGCCCCTAGCTTGTTTATGCCGGACTTGTCTAGCCGTGTCCGGGGTCTTGAACGACCTTTTAATGAGATGATGCCGCGTGGACCGGGCATTTTAAGTGTAAGAGACGCGTAGTGTGGTATTGCGTTAAAGCGGACAAAAGCTTCACGTCCCAATAGTGCTTGATGGCTACTTTTAAATGGGGCGACATGAAAGATTAGCTTTTCGCGTCGGAAGTTGTTGGGTGGCCCGAACACAACTTCTAGTAGTAAGGAGCCCGTGCATCTGGCGTAAGGGCCTGGCGTCACTCCTTTAAAGGAAGTGCGGCTATATCGAATTTTAGTAAGGTCTACCCCCAACTTGCGGATTGTGTCCGGATATAGCAGGTTTAAATCGCTGCCGCCATCCACTAGGACTTGTGTAAATTGTAGTCCGTTGATTATAGGATCCAATGTCAGAGTAGTCCATCCTGCATTTCGAGTACTTCTGGAATAGTCCAAGTGATCGAAAGTAATTGGTTTTGACATCCAATCTCGAGGTTCCGCTGGGGTGGACCGTGCGACACCTATTTTGGCGGGTGCCGCACTGTTTTTCCGTACTATCACATGAAGTGAGTTTATAGTTTTAACTTCTTGTGGGAAAGTCTTTTGTTTTCCGGTGCTCTGCTGGTGGGGTTCGTCGTCGTCCTCGCTTGGCGCATCGAGCCCCTTGCGTTCGGCGTTGAGTCGTCCGGACTGTTTGAAAACCCAACAATCTCGGTGGGTGTGGTTTGCAGGCTTCCCGGAAGTACTGTGGATTTGACATATCCGATCCAAAATTTTGTTGAGGTTGGATAGCTCGTCACTGTTGTCCTTAAGAGGCAGTGTTTTATTGTTCGGCCGCGAGCTTTTGAATCCAGCATTGACCGCCGTGTTCTTTGGGCTTTTTTCTTTATTTCGGCGCTGGTCCTTTCTGCACCGTGATTTTCTGTTTCCATCTCTTATCTCGGATGTACTCGGGTCGCTGGTGCTGCATCTTGCTAGCCAGCTGTCTTCCCCCACGCAAAAGCGGGTCATAAGGCTTGTTAGCGCGGCCATTGTTCTCGGCTTCTCTTGGCCGAGGTGTCTGGCGAGCCATTTGTCGCGGACATTATGTTTGAAAGCTGCTAAGGCTTCGGCGTCCGGACAGTCGACTATTTGGTTCGTTTTGGTAAGGAACCTGTTCCAGAATTTGCGCGTTGACTCTCCGGGCTGTTGAGTGATGTGACTTAAATCGTCTGCATCCGGAGGGCGGACATAAGTCCCTTGAAAATTTGCTCTAAACGCATCCTCGAGCTCTTCCCAACTTCCAATGGTATTTTCTGGGAGGCTTTTGAGCCAATGCCGAGCTGGCCCTTTGAGCTTGAGGGGTAGATATTTTATGGCGTGGAGATCATCTCCTCTAGACATGTGTATGTGCAGGATATAATCCTCAATCCAGACTCCGGGGTCTGTTGTTCCGTCGTATGCCTCTATGTTTACGGGCTTGAACCCCGCTGGGAATTCATGATCCAGCACCTCATCGATGAAACATAGTGGGTGTGCGGCACCCCTGTATTTAGGTGTGCCGTTATCTTCAAACACTCGGCGTATTGTGTTCCATCCTGGGGCCCTCTTCTTCGGCCCATAAATGGACCTGACCGGGCCATTCGTTTTGCGAGGGTCTTTATGCGTGTCATGTGCCGGCTTATGTGCGGCGCCGCTTGCCGCTCTTGGCTTGTCGTCTGGTCGCCTATCCGGCCAGGTGGCCTTTCTGTTTTTTGATTGTGGGGGCTCTACGGCCTCTTCATCGAATTCTGGCAGCAGCTTGCACTTCGGGTAGCCCTTTGTTTGGTGGCTATTGCCATATTTGTCTGTGGTCTTGAGTACTTTGCTCCATCTCATTCTGAGTATGTCTTCCGCTGTTTTGAGCTTCCGTTTCTCCTTCTTCAAACTTCTTGCAGTGGCAACAAGCCTTTTTCGAAGGTTCTTATGCTCTGGTGGTGTGTCTAGTGTGAGATCATCTGGACTGTTGTTTTCGCCGAGGATGAGTTGATTATCTGATTCATCCTGTTCAGATGGTTTCTTGGTTGCATGTTCGTCGCCCACTGGTTTGCCCTGCTCTACGGCTGGGTCATTATGGGTGCTGTTGTTATCGAGGCGGGACTTGGAGCGACGTTTGCGTCGCCGTTTTGATTGTTTTTCGGGAAAATTATCCTTCGCCGTGTCCCGTTGTTCCTCGTTATCGCTCCCTTTTGGGGTGTCCACCATATATACATCATGAGTTGAGGTGGTCTTTGTCACGACCGGCTTTTCAATAAAAATATTTATTGAGAGACCGATCTTTTGATGTCCAGTGTGAGGAAAATCCTCCTCACTGGTAGACAAAACTTTGATACAATAAGCCAGTAGCATTAATATATTACAGGGGTTGAGCTGAAGTCGCTCAACAATTATTACAAGCACGCCAATAATTATACATATGGCGGATATGGCACAATGGTGGGGTGGCAATACTACTGACTCGATATAAAAGTGGTTGGTGGAATAACACAGTGGAGTGGGTAGCAATACTACTACACTGGCAGCTCATCGAGCGTCGAGGTGAGGCTCGATGAATTTTATTTAGGTAGCGGAATGCGGTTATAAACAGTGACCAAAACCAGGGTCGCATGAGACTGACTGGGACTCCTCTAAGCGTCAGACTCGCCATCGAACTCCTCATCCATGAGATCGCCTTCGTCAGCATCTGGCCAAATCAACAAGCCAGGTGAGTACTTTGAAAGTACTTGCAAGACAGTTCAGACAAAAGATATAACAAATGCATGCATGAATGCGTCATGAGTATTTTAACAATGGCACATTTAATTTGTAAAAGTAAGACAGGTAAAAAGGGAATCGGCGGTAGTCCGGTCGAAAACCCAACAAAAATAATTGTAACCCAATCGGGTGTCTGAAGCGACGCCTCGAAAGGAAGACAAATAAATAAACTGCGCCGCAGTCGGGCGTCTAGGCGACACCACAAAAAGGGCTTTAAAAGAATTGCCACAGTCGGGCGTCTAAGCGACGCCACATAAAGGGCTTTAAAAGAAATGCCACAGTCGGGCGTCTAAGCGACGCCACATAAAGGTCTTTAAAAGAAATGCCACAGTCGGGCGTCTAAGCGACACCACATAAAGGGCCTTAAAAGAAATGCCACAGTCGGGCGTCTGAGCAACGCCACATACAGGGCTTTAGCCAAAATAAATAATAACAATGCCGCAGTCGGACGTCTGAGCGACGTCACAGAAAGGGCTTATAGCAACATAAACAATAATAGTGCCGCAGTCGGACGTCTGAGCGACGTCACAGAAAGGGCTTATAGCAAAATAAATAATAACAGTGCCGCAGTCGGACGTCTGAGCGACGTCACAGAAAGGGCTTATAGCAAAAATAAATAATAACAATGCCGCAGTCGGACGTTTGAGCGACGTCACAGAAAGGGCTTATAGCAAAAATAAAAAATAACAATGCCGCAGTCGGACGTCTGAGCGACGTCACAGAAAGGGCTTATAGATCGTTGTCATAACGTGTGAGCGTTAATGTACACAAAAAATATTCCACACAATATAGTTAACGGGTTAGTCCATCACAAGAATAAACATTAACCAAACTTGACACTCCTTTAGCTTACCGGGGTTTTTGTCACCAAGACTGACAATGGACAAGATAGAAAGGACACCAAACTAGGTCATTGATAGGATGTTGTAATGGGGAGTTGACTCTGCAGAGTTTGTACTAAAATACCCACAGCCAACGGATTTCCGTAGTCACAAGGGACTAGTTCCATTTATGGTATTTCGGAAGAAACACAACTTAACCGGTACACACCCATCCCACTTCACGTTGCCAGGAATCACCCTTGACAGCGTTCAAGAAAAACTTTGAGACGGGGAGATCACAATCTCGAATAGCATGGGATCAAATTTATATACACGCGCTCTAAGGGGTGCCCCCCTCTCGGTCCCAACCGGAAACACCCATGCCCCCTGACCGGATGATAGGCTTTAATCCAGGGCCATGGAACCTTCATCCCGGCCTCTCCATTTGGTGTGTACCAGGGAAGTGGTTTGCATCTTACTAAGCCATATCCCTTGCGGGAAACATGTGGCAGTACGGAAGATAAATGAACGGGAGTTGATACTGGAGTCAAGGACATACTGACCTAAGACTGGCATGCTACAACACTACCATCTTAACCATCTTCATGCCACCACGTGGCCATGCAACCTCATTTCCATGCACTCATGGATTCCCGAAACTCACTTGTCTCAGCTTTTCATGAAACAAAATTTATCGAGATGCTTATGAACATGACACGAAACTATTCAATGCAAACATGCCAAGACACTCATCATATCAAGAGTTCAAACATGCTTGCCTGGCTCAGAGTAGTCGGGGCCTAGTTCGGCGAAGTTCGCGTCTCCGTCACCACCTTCGGTATCTATGGTACACAAAATACGCGCGCTATCGTAAATACCGTGGGGTACAGAAAGTTGATCCAAATATTTTTCAAATAAATATGATAAAAAAATAGACAAAGATTTGAAGAGGACAGAAAAAGAATCACTCAAAAATTCCTTTCTGATAAAAAGTTATAAGGGTTTTAACCCAAGGGCCCATCTATAATGAAACAAAAAGTTTCCAGGGGCTCACTTATAAAAACAGAAAACGATTCGATTGAAAATACGCCGGCCCAGAGGGGAGACGTACTTTGGCAAAAGACGCCTTCAGAAAACTATTTGTTTAGAAAGAACTGAGAGGCTGACGGGTGGGCTCCACCTGTCGGGTTTAAAAATCCAAAGAGAGAAACAGGGCGCGATGGCGCCCGAGAGGTGCGGTGGTCGCCGGCGGCGATCCACGGCGAGGTAGAGTGATCGGACGGTACCTTCGTGATCAGCACGTCCTTCCGCGTCTGTGGGAGGTGGAAGTGGTCGCCGGCGAGCACTGTGTCGATGGCGGCCCTTGCTCCGGTGGACGGCGGTTCGGGTGGTCGTGGACCTCTTCGGAGAGTGCTGCGGAGGGCAAATTGAGGAGGGGGTTAGATCTCTGGTAGCTAGAGGGGGTAGCTAACGGGATTTGGGCACCGGAGACGACCTCACCGTAGTGAATCAAGGTGGAGGCCGAGGCGGAACAGGACGGCCGGAGTTGGGGGAGGAGACCTCCTCGAGGTCCTCCTGGTGGCCTGGTGGGGTGCTGGTGTGGTGCAGAGATGGTGTGTGCTCGAGGGCGAGCTCGGGAGCCCTTTTTATAGGTGGTCCGAGGCGGTGGCCGAGAACGGGGTTCTCCGGCGAAGCTTACGGTGGTGCAGGGCATTGGTCGGGGAGTTTGAGGAGCTAAGCACCGTCAAGGGGGTTCACGGGTTCCGTTCAGGCGTTAAACGAGCCAGGACTCGAAGCTCAGGCTGGGCTCGACGGAACGGGGCAGAGCAGGCCCATCGGCGGCAGAGAGCATGCTCTATGCGTGCCGCGCCACGGCGACGGTGCCGCATGCGTGCGCTGGCAAGGAGATGGCCACGCGGAGCCACAAGGGTGTTTGGACGGCGTCGAACGGCGTTGCGCCGCCGTTCTGCCCTCTGTCGGCCGCTACGGTGGTTCGGCCGCTGCAAGACACGTCGGCGCAGGCGGGCCAGGATGCCACCGACGCCAGGAACGCGCCAAGCGCGCGTGTGAGGCTCCGGACAAGCAAGCTAGGCCGTGAGCAACGTGCCAAGTGCACTGTGAGCATGTGACTGAATTTCTGACGAAGATCGACACTAAAACTCTGAACATAACTGAAGATGAACAGAAACAGTGTATGCAAGGTGTTCGACAGAATGATTCTGGCCTCTAGGGATTTTTTCTTGAGCTGATTTTTGGTGGAGTGGCCTCTCATTGCAACTAGAGGTTGCCTGAATTTTGGTGGAATTTTTGGAGAAGTGTAGATATGAATTTCACCAAATTTGGCAAATCTGGTCCAAACATGCAGTGAGTGAAATTTGAAATATTTGAAAAGGAGAAGAGTGGATCAAGATGGTTCTGGGTTGTGGGTACAAAGGACTATACATGGGTGTTGAGTTGAGGTCAAAAATCAAAAGCCTTTGGGTACTTGCTTTGCAAATCACTTAGGCTCAAAAGAAAAGACAGAATTATTTGGAAAGAGAAAATAATTGGAATAAAGTCCAAAAATGGATTTTATAGGTTTGGACAGAATGTTTGGGTTGTATCCAAGTGGAAGGAGGGGTTTTGAGGGGAGTTTTACCATAGGTGGCATGGCAAAACAAAAATGGATCAAAACCAAATAAAATTCCAAACCCAAAAAGGTTTTCTTTTTAGAAGAAAACTCAATCCAAGAAAGAGTTTTTAGAGAGCAGGCTTAGAAGAGGGTTTTTGAAAAAAGTTTAAATGACCTTCTTTAAACCAGGCAAGGTTCTTTCTGAAAACAAAAACTTAAGAATTTTTGGAGTGTCACAGCACCTACCCCCTTAGGAAAAATCTCGTCCTAGAGATTTCAGCTGATCCTTAAACAGGTGTGGGTGCTCTGTCCGAAGAAAATCCTCTCTTTCCCATGTGGCTTCACTCTCGGTGTGATTGCTCCACTGAACTCTGAAAAATTTGATGGTTTTTTGTCTGGTTCTCCTTTCAGATTCCTCCAATATTTTCACTGGGTGTTCCCGATAGGTGAGGTCTGGTTGTACGTCGATGTTCTCATGGGATACTTGCTTCTCTGGGTTGCTCACGCACTTCCTTAATTGGGAGACGTGGAACACGTCATGGATGTCGGACAATTCTTCGGGCAAGTCTAACTGGTAGGCTACCGTGCCTCTTCGTGCCACTATGCAGAATGGTCCAATGAATCTTGGTGCTAACTTCCCCTTAATCTTAAACCGTTGCAGTCCCCTCATAGGAGATACTCGCAGGTACACAAACTCACCGGGTTCAAAATTGACTCCATGATGTTTCTGATCGTAATAACTTTTCTGTCGGCTCTGTGCTATCTTAAGTCGGTCCCTGATTAGCTTGACCTTTTCCTCAGCTTCTTTGAGCATGTCTGGGCCGAAGATACGGCTGTCACCGGTCTCTGACCAATTTAGCAGGGTACGGCATCTTCGCCCGTACAAGGCTTCAAAGGGTGCCATTTGCAGGCTAGCCTGGTAACTGTTGTTGTATGCAAACTCGGCGTATGGTAGGCTTTCCTCCCAACTGGCTCCATAAGTGAGGACACATGCTCTCAGCATGTCTTCCAAAATTTGATTTACGCGCTCAGTTTTTCCATCGGTCTATGGATGGTATGCGGTGCTGAAAGCTAGTTGGGTTCCCAGGGCCTGTTGCTGGTGATCCTAAAATCTGGAGACGAATTGTGTGCCTCTGTCAGATATTATGGTCTTCGGAACTCCATGTAGGCAGATGATACGGAAAAGATAAAGCCTGGCGAGCTTCTGAGTGGTGTAAGTTGTCTTTACGGGAATGAAGTGCGCTACTTTAGTCAATCTATGCGTGATAACCCATATGGCATCATGCCCTTGTCGCGACCTAGGTAGCCCAACAATGAAATCCATTCCGATCTCGTCCCATTTCCACTCGGGTATCTTATTCGGTTGCAATAGCCCGGCCGGTTTCTAGTGCTCGGCCTTTATGCGCTGACATGAGTCACAACACGCAATAAACGTGGCTATGTCCCTCTTTATACCATGCCACCAAAATGTTTCCTGAAGGTCTTTGTACATTTTTGTTCCTCCAGGGTGAATTGAATACGGGGCGGTGTGGCCTTCAGCCAAGATCTGCTATTTAAGGTCATGAATATTTGGTATGCAAAGTCTATTCTCGTACCACAATATTCCTTGCTCATCGACAATGAATTCTGGGGCCTTGCCTAATTTCATCTTCCGTTTTATGCCTTCAATGCTGGGGTGACCACGCTGAGCCTCTTTAACTTTTTCTATCAGGGTAGGTTGTATCTCCAAGTTTGACACACTGCCTTCGGTGACCATCATTAGGTTGAGCTTAGCAAATTCCTGCCGAAACTGAGGCCTCAAGTTTGTCATGCTGTCGTTGCTTGGACTGGGGTTCCGGCTTAGAGCATCTACTACAACATTTGCTTTGCCTGGGTGATCGTGGATCCCAACATCATAATCTTTTACCAATTCCAACCAGCGTCGTTGCCGTAAATTTAGTTCTGGTTGGGTGAAAATATACTTGAGGCTCTTATGGTCCGTGTATATTTCACAACGATTTCCAAGTAAGAAGTGTCTCCATTCCTTGAGTGCATGGATAACTGCTGCTAACTCTATGTCATGAGTAGGATAATTTTCCTCATGCTTGCGAAGTTGTCTGGAAACATATGCGACAACCTTGCCTTCCTGCATTAATACGCACCCGAGGCCCTTTCGAGATGCGTCACAATATACCTCAAAATTCTTGTGCATGTATGGCACAGTTAATACTGGTGCTGTTGTCAGTTTCCTTTTTAGTTCTTGGAAACTTTTCTCACAAGCTTTCGTCCATTCAAACTTCTTGTCCTTCTTGAGAAGTTGTGTCATTGGCTTTGCTATCGTGGAAAATCCTTCAATAAATCTTCTGTAGTACCCTGCCATTCCCAGAAAACTTCGTACGTCCGTTACGCTGGCTGGTGTTTTCCAGCCGAGTACGGCCTTGACTTTTTTTGGGTCTACGGCAATACCTTCTTGGGTTAGTACATGGCCCAGAAAACCTACTTGCCTTAGCCAAAATTCACATTTGCTGAATTTGGCGTATAACTGATGCTTCCTGAGTTCTCCTAGCACAATTCGGAGATGTTCAGCATGCTCTTCGGGTGTCTTGGAGTATATCAGAATGCCGTCGATGAATACAACAACAAACTTGTCCATGTATTTCATAAATACTTTGTTCATGAGGTGAACAAAATATGCGGGGGCGTTTGTTAGCCCAAATGGCATTACCGTGAACTCATATAGTCCATATCTGGAGGTGAAGGCTGTCTTGGGAATATCTTCTGTCCGTACTTTTAATTGATGGTATCCTGACCTCAAGTCAATCTTTAAGAATACCTTGGCTTGAGCGAGCTGATCAAATAAATCATTTATTCGTGGCATTGGATACTTGTTCTTGATTGTGACCATGTTAAGTGCTCGATAATCGATACACAATCTCAGTGTGCCATCCTTCTTTTTGGCAAATAATATTGGCGAACCCCAAGGTGAGGAGCTGGCTCGTATATACCCTTTGTCCAATAATTCCTTTATTTGCTTCTTCAATTCTACTAGTTCGGATGGTGCTATTCTGTATGGTTTCTTGTATATGGGAGCGGTTCCTGGCGCTAGCTCAATGCTGAATTCTATTTCTCGATCTGGTGGCATACCTGGCAGCTCTTCAGGAAATACGTCTGGAAATTCACATACCACCGGAACCTTGCTTAATTTAGAAATATCCACCTTATTCAATCTCGGTTGCCGGGATATTTTCCTCTCTTTGGCCGAAACTTTTATTGTCTTCCTGTGGTGATGGGTGAGGATTACGGTCCTGTTGAAGCAGTCAATAAAACCTTTGTTGGTGGTTAACCAATCCATCCCTAAGATGACGTCCAACCCTTTATTCTCTAATACAATAAGGTTGGCGTGAAATTTCAATCCTTCAAACTCAATCATCACACCTTGGCAGTAACTCTGGGTGACTTGCTTAATCCCAGGGGACTTGACGATCATTGATTTTTCCAAGGGAAGAATCGAAAAATTATTGTGCAAAGCAAAACTTTTCGAAACGAATGAGTGAGAAGCTCCAAAATCAAACAAAACCATGGCAGGTATTGTGTTGACAGGAAACGTACCGAGTACGATATCTGGGGCATTCTGTGCTTCCTCTCTGGTCACGTGGTTCAGGTGACCCTTCCTGTGATTGTTGTTGGGGTTGAAATTGTTGCGCTTGGGCGCTGAATTATTGCCACCGTTGTTTGGCTTCGGGGTTGAGTTCCTTGGCTTGGGGCACTGTCTGGCATAGTGCCCTTCTTCTCCACAAGCGTAGCAGGTCACGCCTGGGCGATATGTGAACTCTTTGTCTCTGGCATGGAAATTCTTGACTGGTCGTGAGACATTTGTCGGGGTTTTGCATGTACCACCCTTCTGAAAATCCGCCTTGCTTCGGGGATTGCGGGCATGATTTTTCTGGTCCCTTTTTCGCTTGCGGAAATCTTCCAGGCTGCGCCTCTCATTTTCCAAAGTAATGGCCTTATCCACTAGCGTCTTGAAATCTGGAAAAGTGTGTACGACCAGTTGGCATTTAAGTTTAGGCGCTAGGCCGTCCAGGAATTTCTCCATCTTCTTACTTTCAGTCATACGCTCCTCATTGGCGTAGCGAGATAACAGTGTAAATTGTCCGTTGTATTCTGACACTGTCATGGTCCTTTGCTTGAGATCATCGAATTCTCTCTTCTTGATTTTCATAAGGCTTTTAGGAATATGCACCCCACGAAAACCTTCCTTAAAATCGTCCCATGTTATATTATTCTCGTTAGGGTGCATGTGTAGGAAATTCTCCCACCATGATGCAGCTGCTCCTGTCAGATAGTGTGGTGCATATAGCACTTTCTCAAGGTCTGAACACTTGGCAATAATTAATTTTCTCTCCATGTCTCGAAGCCAGTCCTCGGCCTCAAGAGGTTTGTCAGTATGAGAAAATGTTTGGGGGCGCGTCTTCTGTAGCTCAGACAACTTGGATTGCTGCTGAAATTGTCCGTGGCGATTTCACATATTGATGACCTGATTCATTAATTCCTAATGCTGTTGCTGACTCTGCTCATAAAGGCGGCACATTTGTGAAAGTGCCGATTCACTGCCCTGTTGGCTCGACTGTCCCCGTGTGAAATTGTTGCTATGTTGTGCATCATAATTTTCCTCTGGTGGAGTTGGCATGGAGCGCGTCCAAGGACGAGACATTTTTCACTCTGGGGATACATTTTGCAAAACTCATAAGAAAAGAAATTGAGTCGCAAAAATAAATGCACAAGGACAAACAAAACCAAAAAGGACACTCCAGGATTTTTTTTTGAAATAGACATCGTTTGCGCACGGAGAAGGACTGCTCATACATATCTTACACGCAGGCGGTAATTATACAATACATCACTCAGGATATGCGTACATATTCCTGACATGTTATTTAGGCTAGTGCACTTCTCCAACTCCTACATGATGCGCAAACAGGCTACTACTCACAACCTATGTACATATCATACAAGTTGGTACATCGCACGGCGACTAAACGCACTTAGTCGGAGGAAATGTTGAGGACTTCCTTTGCCTTGCCGAGGGTGAGACGCAGTGAGGGTGGGGACTCAACCTCCTCCTCGCTAATAGGCTCCAGACGTGTAGCTCTGCGCTGGGTAGATGGAACGGGTGCCCTGTATGGAGCAACACGTACAGGTGTGGGCGCAATGGGTGGCGCAGAGCGAACTGGAGTGGGTGCAATGGCTTGGTTGAATTCCTCGGTGGAAGGCAGGTGACGAGGAATGGCGCGAGTGGTTGGTGCATAAGATGCTGAGGATGAGACGAACGTCAGTGGTGGTGCGGTGTGCAGAAGCTCCCTCCTGTTGGCGGCACAGCCATGAACTGAGTCCATGCGGGCAGCCACGAGGTCGTCCACCAGGCTGTCGAAGGTTGCCTCCAGAGCTCGGAGATACCCGACGAGCATCTCAAAAGCCGCATCTCGCTCTCCTCTGGGGCAAGAGTATGAGTAGTGACAGGCGTATGGCACGTGGCATGGAAGGTAGCGGTAACGACGAGTCTTCATCGAAGGAAGGTCTTCCCTGAGACGAGCTATCGCCTCACGGGCTGCCATCTGCATAGCATGCTTCTCTGTAGGCATGGCTCTCCCCAAGTACCGGAAGCGACGTAACTCAACACACCCTCCCTTGAATTGCACCGCAGCCTGGTGCATGGTCAGACCGTTGTTGACCTTGTGCTGATAGAGTGAGAAGACTGGGCGCATGGACGGCCCCATCGCCACCTGGACGATGAAGGTGAGAAGCTTGACGAACCCATCGGGCTCGTTGGCGAACATCTGAGACTCGCAGTTGTTGTCGGCCATCTACAAAAGTAGGCAAAAATTCTGAGTGGTCAGATCATAAATTTATGCTGACTGTCAGAAAATGACTACATTTGCAAAAATAATAAATAGCTCTATTTTTGCTAATATCCGATTAGCGATCGCACCTAGTGGCTTCCTACAGTCAGCCTGGCTCTGGTACCAAGCTTGTCACGACTGGCTTTTCAATAAAAATATTTATTGAGAGACCGATATTTTGATGTCCAGTGTGAGGAAAATCCTCCTCACTGGTAGACAAAACTTTGATACAATAAGCAAGTAGCATTAATATATTACAGGGGTTGAGCTGAAGTCGCTCAACAATTATTACAAGCACGCCAATAATTATACATATGGCGGATATGGCACAATGGTGGGGTGGCAATACTACTGACTCGAGATAAAAGTGGTTGGTGGAATAACACAGTGGAATGGGTAGCAATACTACTACACTGGCAGCTCATCGAGCGTCGAGGTGAGGCTTGATGAATTTTATTTAGGTAGCGGAATGCAGTTGTAAACAGTGACCAAAACCAGGGTCGCATGAGACTGACTGGGACTCCTCTAAGCGTCGGACTCGCTATCGAACTCCTCATCCATGAGATCGCCTTCGTCAGCATCTGGCCAAATCAACAAGCCAGGTGAGTACTTTGAAAGTACTCGCAAGACAGTTCGGACAAAAGATATAACAAATGCATGCATGAATGCGTCATGAGTATTTTAACAATGGCACATTTAATTTGTAAAAGTAAGACAGGTAAAAAGGGAATCAGCGGTAGTCCGCTCGAAAACCCAACAAAAATAACTGTAACCCAATTGGGTGTCTGAAGCGACGCCTCGAAAGGAAGATAAATAAATAAAGCGCGCCGCAGTCGGGCATCTAGGCGACACCACAAAAGGGCTTTAAAAGAATTGCCACAGTCGGGCGTCTAAGCGACGCCACATAAAGGGCTTTAAAAGAAATGCCACAGTCGGGCATCTAAGCGACGCCACACAAAGGGCTTTAAAAGAAATGCCACAGTCGGGCGTCTGAGCGACGCCACATAAAGGGCTTTAGCCAAAATAAATAATAAAAATGCCGCAGTCGGACGTCTGAGCGATGTCACAGAAAGGGCTTATAGCAACATAAACAATAACAGTGCCGCAGTCGGACGTCTGAGCGACGTCACAGAAAGGGCTTATAGCAAAATAAATAATAACAGTGCCGCAGTCGGACGTCTGAGCGACGTCACATAAAGGGCTTATAGCAAAAATAAATAATAACAATGCCGTAGTCGGACGTCTGACCGACGTCACAGAAAGGGCTTATAGCAAAAATAAATAATAACAATGCCGCAGTCGGACGTCTGAGCGACGTCACAGAAAGGGCTTATAGATCGTTGTCATAACGTGTGAGGGTTAATGTACACAAAAAATATTCCACACAATATAGTTAACGGGTTAGTCCATCACAAGAATAAACATTAACCAAACTTGACACTCCTTTAGCTTACCGGGGTTTTTGTCACCAAGACTGACAATGGACAAGATAGAAAGGACACCAAACTAGGTCATGGATAGGATGTTGTAATGGGGAGTTGACTCTGCAGAGTTTGTACTAAAATACCCACAGCCAACGGATTTCTGTAGTCACGAGGGACTAGTTCCATTTATGGTATTTCGGAAGAAACACAACTTAACCGGTACACACCCATCCCACTTCATGTTGCCAGGAATCACCCTTGACAGCGTTCAAGAAAAACTTTGAGACGGGGAGATCTCAATCTCGAATAGCATGGGATCAAATTTATATACGCGCGCTCTAAGGGGTGCCCCCCTCTCGGTCCCAACCGGAAACACCCATGCCCCCTGACCGGGTGATAGGCTTTAATCCAGGGCCATGGAACCTTCATCCCGGCCTCTCCATTTGGTGTGTACCAGGGAAGTGGTTTGCATCTTACTAAGCCATATCCCTTGCGGGAAACATGTGGCAGTACGGAAGATAAATGAACGGGAGTTGATACTGGAGTCAAGGACATACTGGCCTAAGACTGGCATGCTACAACACTGCCATCTTAACCATCTTCATGCCACCACGTGGCCATGCAACCTCATTTCCATGCACTCATGGATTCCCGAAACTCACTTGTCTCAGCTTTTCACGAAACAAAATTTATCGAGATGCTTGTGAACATGACATGAAACTATTCAATGCAAACATGCCTAGACACTCATCATATCAAGAGTTCAAACATGCTTGCCTGGCTCAGAGTAGTCGGGGCCTAGTTCGGCGAAGTTCGCGTCTCCGTCACCACCTTCGGTATCTATGGTACACAAAATACACGCGCTATCATTAATACCATGGGGTACAAAAAGTTGATCCAAATATTTTTCAAATAAATATGATAAAAAACTAGACAAAGATTTGAAGAGGACAGAAAAAGAATCACTCAAAAATTCCTCTCTGATAAAAAGATATAAGGGTTTTAACCCAAGGGCCCATCTGTAATGAAACAGAAAGTTTCCAGGGGCTCACTTATAAAAACAGAAAACGATTCGATTGAAAATACGCCGGCCAAGAGGGGAGACGTACTTTGGCAGAAGACGCCTTCAGAAAACGGTTCGTTTAGAAAGAACTGAGAGGCTGACGGGTGGGCTCCACCTGTCGGGTTTAAAAATCCAAAGAGAGAAACAGGGCGCGACGGCGCCCGAGAGGTGCGGTGGTCGCCGGCGGCGATCCACGGCGAGGTAGAGTGATCGGACGACACCTTCGTGATCAGCACATCCTTCCGCGTCTGTGGGAGGTGGAAGTGGTCGTCGGCGATCACTGTGTCAACGGCGGCCCTTGCTCCGGGGGACGACGGTTCGGGTGGTCGTGGACCTCGTCGGAGAATGCTGCAGAGGGCAAATTGAGGAGGGGGTTGATCTCTGGTAGCTAGAGGGGGTAGCTAACGGGATTTGGGCACCGGAGACGGCCTCACCATAGTGAATCAAGGTGGAGGCCGAGGCGGAACGGGACAGCCGGAGTTGGGGGAGGAGACCTCCTCGAGGTCCTCCTGGTGGCTTGGTGGGGTGCTGGTGTGGTGCAGAGATGGTGTGTGCTCGAGGGCGAGCTCCGGAGCCCTTTTTAGAGGTGGTCCGAGGCGGTGGCCGAGAACGGGGTTCTCCGGCGAAGCTTACGGTGGTGCAGGGCATTGGTTAGGGAGTTTGAGGAGCTGAGCACCGTCAAGGGGGTTCACGGGTTCCGTTCAGGCATTAAACGAGCCGGGACTCGAAGTTCAGGCTGGGCTCGACGGAACGGGGCAGCGCGGGCCCGTCGGCGGCAGAGAGCACGCTCTGTGCGTGCCGCGCCACGGCGACGGTGCCGCATGCATGCGCTGGCAAGGAGATGGCCACGCGGAGCCACAAGGGGGTTTGGACGGCGCCGAACGGCGTTGCGCCGCCGTTCTGCCCTCTGTCGGCTGCTACGGTGGTTCGGCCGCTGCAAGACACGCCGGCGCAGGCGGGCCAGGATGCCACCGACGCGAGGAACACGCCAAGCGCGCATGTGAGGCTCCGGACAAGCAAGCTAGGCCGTGAGCAACGTGCCAAGTGCACTGTGAGCATGTGACTGAATTTCTGACGAAGATCGACACTGAAACTCTGAACTTAACTGAAGATGAACAGAAACAGTGTATGCAAGGTGTTCGACAGAATGATTCTAGCCTCTAGGGATTTTTCCTTGAGCTGATTTTTGGTGGAGTGGCCTCTCATTGCAACTAGAGGTTGCCTGAATTTTGGTGGAATTTTTGGAGAAGTGTAGATATGAATTTCACCAAATTTGGCAAATCTGGTCCAAACTTGCAGTGAGTGAAATTTGAAATATTTGAAAAGGAGAAGAGTGGATCAAGATGGTTCTGGGTTGTGGGTACAAAGGACTATACATGGGTGTTGAGTTGAGGTCAAAAATCAAAAGCCTTTGGGTACTTGCTTTGCAAATCACTTAGGCTCAAAAGAAATGACAGAATTATTTGGAAAGAGAAAATAATTGGAATAAAATCCAAAAATGGATTTTAATGGTTTGGACAGAATGTTTGGGTTGTATCCAAGTGGAAGGAGGGGTTTTGAGGGGAGTTTTACCATAGGTGGCATGGCAAAACAAAAATGGATCAAAACCAAATAAAATTCCAAAACCAAAAAGGTTTTCTTTTTAGAAGAAAACTCAATCCAAGAAAGAGTTTTTAGAGAGCAGGCTTAGAAGAGGGTTTTTGAAAAAAGTTTAAATGACCTTCTTCAAACCAGGCAAGGTTCTTTCTGAAAACAAAAACATAAATTTTTTTGGAGTGTCACAGTCTTCCAACGTTTGGTAGGCGCTGGTTCTTGATCGTCTCCGGCATCGTCGTCCATACCGCCGATGTCTTCGGAGTCATAGTCTAGCATGTCGGTTAGATTGTCGACAGTGGCTACGAAGTGGGTGGTGGGTGGGCTTTCAATTTCTTCGTCGTCCGCATCCCAACCATCCTGACCGCAGTCCGGCCAGGGCTCTCCTGATAACGAGAGATACTTTAGCGAATTCAGGATGTCGCCAATGGGTGAATGTTGAAAGATGTCCGCAGCGGTGAACTCCATGATCGGCGCCCAATCGGATTCGATTGGCAGGGGCGCAGGAGGTTTGGAGTCCGGCAGAGAGTCCGGCACCTCGGAGTCACGAGCTTTGCCAGAGACAAGGTCGATGTTCGGCTCCATCGCCGTGGAAGTTGCAGCTCCCGAGGCGGTGTCCAGCCACCTGTCCTCGATCTGCGCGGTCGGCTCCTAACTATGGGTCGGAGCGGATTCGTGTGCGGCCTCCAAGGTACTGTCCGGCGGCAGAGCTAAATCATGCCCATCGTGACAGTGCGGCACGCTCGGCTGTGGCTCGGATCCATCGACGATCAAGTCTCCGTGGATGTCAGCCGTGAAGTTTAGGCTTCCAAATCTGACCTGATGGCCAGGGGCGTAGCTTTCGATCTGCTCCAGATGGCCAAATGAATTGGCCCGCAGTGCAAAGCCGCCAAACACGAAGATCTGTCCGGGGGGAAAAGTCTCACCCAGGACGGCGTTGTTGTTAATTGAAGAAGCCATCAAGCCTATCAGTGACGACACAGAGGAACTCTCAATGAAAGCACCAATGTCGGTGTCAAAACCGGCGGATCTCGGGTAGGGGGTCCAGAACTATGCGTCTAGGCGGATGGTAACAGGAGACAAGGGACACGATGTTTTTACCCAGGTTCGGGCCCTCTCGATGGAGGTAAAACCCTACTCCTGCTTTATTGATATTGATGATATGGGTAGTACAAGAGTGGATCTACCATGAGATCAAGGAGGCTAAACCCTAGAAGCTAGCCTATGGTATGATTGTTGTAATGCTTGTTTTTTCTACGGACTAAAACCCTCCGGTTTATATAAACACCGGAGAGGGCTAGGGTTACACAGAGTCGGTTACAATGGTAGGAGATCTACATATCCGTATCGCCAAGCTTGCCTTCCACGCCAAGGAAAGTCCCATCCGGACACGGGACGAAGTCTTCAATCTTGTATCTTCATAATCTTGGAGTCCGGCCAATGACGATAGTCCGGCTATCCGGACACCCCCTAGTCCGGGACTCCCTCACCTGCGCTTTCGTGTCTCTCAGTGTGGTTAGCACTGGGTGTTTCCGAGCAGCGAGGCTTACACCCATTCGCGTTAATTCATCCAAAGTTCTTTACCCTTATGCACGAATTTTGGAATAAGCCATCTTCCTATCAAGGTTAAGGAGTCAACTGAGCATCTCAGCGGCGGGATTGAATACCCGGATCAAATCAGAGTTCACGCCGCCCGCCCTGAACAAATAGAATAGAAGGCATGGGCCACAGGTCGCACATAAGCCATCGGGTCGCACGACAGAAGAACACCCAACATAAAGATGCACACTCCTCCATGTGAAATAGAAAGATTCATCTTCACTTTTTTGTAGTAGTTGTGACCAACAGCCATCAGCAGTCGGCTCGTTGGTAAGGCGAGAGCTTCAAGCCCGCTTTCTGGTGGCACACCCCCCAAACAAGCACCACTCGACAAGGGGGGGGGGCGGGGAAAGCTACAGGCCCAAAACCTTCGACCTTTCTTTCTTTATGGGGGTGCCCGGGGCACCTCATCTTGTCATTTTGTTGCTCATTCCCCTTAGACTGAAGTGTTTGGCCTTTACTTCGGAGCGCCCGCTCACGCTTCGCTGACCTATCGCGTGGTAAAGAGAAGAGAGTACGAAAGAATTGTAAACAAAGCAGACCGCAGAAAGATTCTAAATATGACAAGTCCCCCATGGATTCGATAATAAGGAAATGAAGAATGGGAACGAAACGAAATAAAGCATTTCTAGCGGATGAGCTTCTCTCCATTTTGTCTGGTAATAGAATAGGGCGGCTTGCTTTGACCAACACTCCACTTTTTGCTCTGTCCATGGAGCGTATGAATTTCCTTAAATGTAGATAGACCAAGAAAAGGGAATAAAGGGATAGGAATAGGAATTATAGTACCATTGGAAGAAGAGGCACCCGTGGGAACATCTCTACTGACGAACCATTTCAATAGTACGGGTGCTGCCATGCCACAGGGAACGACCACGGAAGTAATGAAAAAGAAGAAGTTCTGTAGTTGGACCATCTGCTCTAGAGCTTGATGTCTACCACACAACCTTCTTCTTGTAGACATTGTTGGGCCTGCAAGTGCACAGGTTTGTAGGACAGTAGCAAATTTCCCTCAAGTGGATGACCTAAGGTTTATCAATCCATGGGAGGCATAGGATGAAGATGGTCTCTCTCAAGCAACCCTGCACCCAAATAACAAAAAGTCTCTTGTGTCCCCAACACACCCAATACAATGGTAAATTGTATAGGTGCACTAGTTCGGCGAAGATATGGAGATACAAGTGCAAAATAGATAGTAGAGATAGGTTTTTGTAATCTGAAAATATAAAAACAGCATGGTAACAAGTGGTAAAAGTGAGCGTAAATGGGATTGCAATGATAGGAAACAAGGCCTAGGGTTCATACTTTCACTAGTGTAAGTTCTCTCAACAATAATAACATATATAGAACATATGACAAGCCCTCAACATGCAACAAAGAGTCACTCCAAAGACACTAATAACGGAGAACAAACGTAGAGATTATGGTCGGCTACGAAACCAACACAGAGCTATTCTTTCGGTTCGATCTATAAAAGAGTTCGTACTAGAATAACACCTTAATATACAAATCAACCAAAACCCTAATGTCACCTAGATACTCCATTGTCACCTCAAGTATCCGTGGGCATGATTATACGATATGCATCACACAATCTAATATTCATCCAACCAACATAAAAGTACTTCAAAGAGTGCCCCAAAGATTCTACCGGAGAGTCAAGAACGTGTGCCAACCCCTATGCATAGGTTCCCAAGTGTCACGAAACCCGCAAGTTGATCACCAAAACATACATCAAGTGGCACATGATATCCCATTGTCACCACAGATAATCACGGCAAGACATACATAAAGTGTTCTCATAAAAGACTCAATCCGATAAGATAACTTCAAAAGGGGAAGCTCAATTCATCACAAGAGAGTAGAGGGGGAGAAACATCATAAGATCCAACTACAATAGCAAAGCTCGGGATACATCAAGATCGTGCCATAGAAGAACACGAGAGAGAACACGAGAGAGAGAGAGATCAAACACATAGCTACTGGTACATACCCTCAGCCCCGAGGGTGAACTGCTCCCTCCTCGTCACGGATAGCGCCGGGATGATGAAGATGGCCTCCGGTGATGGGATCCCCTCCGGCAGGGTGCTGGAACGGGGTCCCGATTGGTTTTTGGTGGCTACAGAGGCTTGCGGCGGCGGGACTCCTGATCTATCTTCTATTCTGGAAGTTTTAGGGTACGTAGGCATATATGGGTGCAGGGGGTACGTCAGTGGACCTCCGGGGGGCTCACGAGGTAGGCGGGCGCGCCCAGGGGGAGGGGCGCGCCCCCACCCTCGTGGGCAGCCCGGGAATCCCCTGACGTGCACTCTAAGCCCAACAGATTGGTTTCCTTCCAAAATTAACTTCTCCAGTTGATTTCGTTCCGTTTTGACTCCGTCTGATATTCCTTTTCCTCGAAACACTGAAATAGGCATAAGACAGCAAATCTGGGCTAGGCCTCCGGTTAATAGGTTAGTCCCCAAAATAATATAAAAGTGGATAATAAAGCCCAGTATTGCCTAAAACAGTAGATAAAGTAGCATGGAGCAATCAAAAATTATAGATACGTTGGAGACGTATCAGCCGGCTTACCAATATCTTTGCTGATGTAGGCTCCAAAAGTTCCAAACTAGGTCAAGACATGTGCTTAAAACTTAAAGCTGCATACACCCTTGTGGAGCAGTTGTATACCGGCGCTCAATGGGCTATTTCTGCTGTCTCACATAAGAAGCCACCCCCTTCCCTCATCAAGGAAGTTTTGGAAAAACTATCTGTGTTGCCGCTAAGTGTTGAAGAACTAAAGCGATCACCCGCGAGAGCCGGTTCAATCACCGCGCTAAGCCAGGCAAAGGCATGGCAAGCAAAACTTGACCTGGAAGAGTTAGCCACTGGCTTCCCAAGCTTGAAAGAAGATGGGTCTCCCTTTGAAACAGCATATTTCACCAAACGCGTAAGAGAAATGCGCCCTTTGGCCAACAAGCTAGCGGAAGAAACTAACCTGTCAAAATATCATCCGGCTTATACCAAAGAGAACTCAAAAGTAATAGCGCCAGTTCATGAGGCCATGGACCTCATCCCGCCAACACGTAAGCACACATTCGCTCCTGATATTGATCCGTCGAGCCTTATAGGTGATGAAGCTGTATTTAGAGCTTTGACTGGGATTAACAAGGCCACATCTGACTTCCAGCCAATGGGTGAAGAAGAATAAGAAGAGCCGGTGCAAGATGACCCGGAGTCTTCAACACGCCAAGACCAGGGCCACTGAACCATGGGGCGATTCTCACACTGCCACATATAGTTTATGCGCAAACAAAACACTTATTCTTTTGGGCCATACGGTGCCTTGTAATAGGCTAGCTGAAAACAATGATCTGCCATGCCATCGTGCATGTTTTAAGCTTCCAACTGCTGATGTATTTTTAGTGTGCCTTTGATAAATTTGCAAGGAAGATTATACTATTTTTCAATGTCCCTGCACACATAATAAATAGCATATGCCCTGGCGCTTTACACCATGGCGGGTCAAGACAGCCAATAAAATGTTTATCTGGCGACTCTAATGTCTATAACAAGGGCGGGCTATCAAAACCTCGCATATTCCAATAACAAGTAAAGCATACTTGTGAGGATGACTGCCCAAAGACTTAGAGCGCATTACTCCAAGTACACCATCCGGGTATACTGGCGACTTAACATCCAAAGCCAGAATGGGTTATCAAAACCCCAGATACGTTCAAATATGAGCCATAAGGATTAAGGCTACATGGGCTTAATCATTTTAAACCATATGTCAATATGGTACAAGAATATGAACCCAAACAATGTTCAAAAGAAAATAACAAACCAGAAAAAACAAGGCTTTCATAGGCTGCCAAACCTCAATATCAAGTGTTGTTCATAGGCCACACAACCACTGAGTTAATCATTTATTCAAACTTGTAAGTCGGGCCTCACATGACCAACCGCCGTTTTAACTTTCACAAGTTCACGGTCTTTACAAGATTGACAGTCAAGAGTACGATGGGTCATTCGCTGATTACCTGGGCGGAGCGGCAGACATACAAGGCAGGATAAACTGGACTTTTGGTGAATACACCTGGCGTCCAAGCCGATCAAAAGGGTAAATATTGCTATGTTCATTGAACAGGAAGCCCCCAAGTGACCTATAATAAGCCATCAAGGCAGGATACCTATGTTTGAACTACACATTGTAGCAGGTTCTCTTTGGTAACCGTTTAACTTGGGCAAAAAGCCCCCAAGTCATTTGCAATAAGGCGTATAAGCCGGATCAAAGGGTAGTCATAGCTGTGCTCAGTGAGCAGGAAGCCCCCATGTAATCTATAATAAGGCATGCAAGCCGGATCAAGAGGGTGATCACGGCTATGCTCAGTGAGTAGGAAGCCCCCAAGTGATCTTATGAATTGACAATAAAGACTGAGATACTCAGAAATGAAATGACAGAGGCCTTGAATTATTAGGGTGCCGACTTTATTATACTAATCATAATATATACATGGATGAAAATATATACAACACAAGAGCTAGTGTCTCAAGTGTAATAAGGCTGAAGATGAGCAATGTTCCAAGGCAGGCGGGTCTCCTCCTCCGATGTGCGTGAGTCCTTGTGGTCTCGAATACCAATGAGGTAGTATGACCCGTTGTTCAAGTTTTTTCTGACCACAAAAGGCCCTTCCCAAGGTGGGGATAATTTGTGCATATCTGTCTGATCCTCGATGAGCCGGAGCACCAAGTCACCTTCTTGAAAGGTCCGGGTTTTAACCCGACGACTATGATAACGACATAGATCTTGCTGGTAAATCACCGAACGATCTGCCGCAAGGTCATGCTCCACATCCAGTAGGTCAGATCATCCTGACGTGCTTTTTCATTTTCAGCTTCAACATAAGCCACCACACGGGGTGAGTCGTGACGGATGTCACTGGGAAGAACCACCTCTGCTCCATAAACCATGAAGAAAGGTGTATAACCCGTAGATATATTGGGAGTAGTATTGATACTCCAAAGCATTAAAGGTAACTCCTCAACCAAACAACTTGGCATCCTCTGTAAAGGGACCATAAGCTGGGGCTTTATGCCTCTCAAGATTTCTTGATTGTCCCTTTCGGCTGGACCATTGGACTGGGGGTGAGCCAGTAATGATACGTCAAGACGAATATGTTCTCATTGACAGAACTCTTTCATAGCACCCTTGGATAGATTAGTACCATTATCAGTTATGATGCTATGAGGGTAGCCAAAATAGAAAATCACCTTTTTAATGAATTGAACCACCGTTGCCGCATCACACTTGCTGACCGGCTCTACCTCAACCCATTTTGCACATTTGTCAACCGCCACCAATAGGTGGGTCTTTCTGTCCTTGGGTCTCTTAAAAGGCCCAACCATATCCAGCCCCCAGACTACAAACGGACAAGTAATTGGAATCATCCTCAATTCTTGAGCTGGCACATGGGCTCGTCTCGAAAACTTCTGACAATCGTCGCACTTGCTAACCATTTCCTCTGCATCGGTATGAGCTGTCAACCAGTAAAACCCATGATGAAAAGCCTTAGCCATAGGATACTTAGAGCCAGCATGATGGCTACAATCTCCTTCATGAATCTCCTTTAGAATCTCACAGCCCTCTTCAGGATAGATGTTGGAAATATGCCCTAGAGGCAATAATAAAAGTATTATTATATTTCCTTGTTCATGATAATTGTCTTTTATTCATGCTATAACTGTATTATCCGGAAATCGTAATACACGTGTGAATACATAGACCACAATATGTCCCTAGTGAGCCTCTAGTTGACTAGCTCGTTGTGATCAACAGATAGTCATGGTTTCCTGGCTATGGACATTGGATGTCGTTGATAATGGGATCACATCATTAGGAGAATGATGTGATGGACAAGACCCAATCCTAAGCCTAGCACTAAGATCGTGTAGTTCGTTTGCTAGAGCTTTTCCAGTGTCAAGTATCTCTTCCTTAGACCATGAGATTGTGCAACTCCCGGATACCGTAGGAATGCTTTGGGTGTACCAAACGTCACAACGTAACTGGGTGGCTATAAAGGTGCATTACAGGTATCTCCGAAAGTATCTGTTGGGTTGGCACGAATCGAGACTGGGATTTGTCACTCCATGTAAACGGAGAGGTATCTCTGGGCCCACTCGGTAGGACATCATCATATGCGCAATGTGACCAAGGAGTTGATCACGGGATGATGTGTTACGGAACGAGTAAAGAGACTTGCCGGTAACGAGATTGAACAAGGTATAAGGATACCGACGATCGAATCTCGGGCAAGTATAATACCGCTAGACAAAGGGAATTGTATACGGGATCGATTGAGTCCTTGACATCGTGGTTCATCCGATGAGATCATCATGGAACTTGTGGGAGCCAACATGGGTATCCAGATCCCGCTGTTGGTTATTGACCAGAGAACGTCTCGGTCATGTCTACATGTCTCCCGAACCCGTAGGGTCTACACACTTAAGGTTTGATGACGCTAGGGTTATAAAGGAAGTTTGTATGTGGTTACCGAATGTTGTTCGGAGTCCCGGATGAGATCCCGGACGTCACGAGGAGTTCCGGAATGGTCCGGAGGTAAAGATTTATATATGGGAAGTCCTATTTTGGCCACCGGAAAATGTTCGGGATTTTTCGGTATTGTACCGGGAAGGTTCTAGAAGGTTCCGGAGTGGGGCCCACCTGCATGGGGGGACCCACATGAACGTGGGTAGTGGGGGCAAGGCCCCACACCCCTGGTCAAGGCGCACCAAGATCCCCCCTTAGAAGGAATAAGATCATATCCCGAAGGGATAAGATCAAGATCCCTAAAAAGGGGGGATAGCAATCGGTGGGGAAGGAAATGATGGGATTTCTTTCCTCCCACCTTGGCCAACGCCCCAATGGACTTGGAGGGCAAGAAACCAGCCCCTCCACCCCTATATATAGTGGGGAGGCGCATGGGAGCTACACACGAAGTTCTGGCACAGCCCTCCCCCTCTCCCAAGTCCTCCTCCTCTCCCGCGGTGCTTGGCGAAGCCCTGCAGGATTGCCACGCTCCTCCACCACCACCACGCCGTTGTGCTGCTGCTGGATGGAGTCTTCCTCAACCTCTCCCTCTCTCCTTGCTGGATCAAGGCGTGGGAGACGTCACCGGGCTGTACGTGTGTTGAACGCGGAGGTGCCGTCCGTTCGGCACTTGATCATCGGTGATTTGAACCACGACGAGTACGACTCCATCAACCCCGTTCACTTGAACGCTTCCGCTTAGCGATCTACAAGGGTATGTAGACACACTCTCTTTCTACTCGTTGCTGGTCTCTCCATAGATAGATCTTGGTGATACTTAGGAAAATTTTTAAATTTCTGCTACGTTCCCCAACAGTGGTCTCAGAGCTAGGTCTATTGCGTAGATTCTTTGCACGAGTAGAACACAAAGTAGTTGTGGGCGTTGATGTTGTTCAATATGCTTACCATTACTAGTCCAATCTTGTTTCGACGGTATTGTGGGATGAAGCGGCCCGGACCGACCTTACACGTACTCTTACGTGAGACAGGTTCCACCGATTGACATGCACTTGGTGCATAAGGTGGCTAGCGGGTGCCAGTCTCTCCCACTTTAGTCGGAACGGATTCGATGAAAAGGGTCCTTATGAAGGGTAAATATCAATTGACATATCACGTTGTGGTGTTGCGTAGGTAAGAAACGTTCTTGCTAGAAACCCATAGCAGCCACGTAAAACATGCAAACAACAATTAGAGGACGTCTAACTTGTTTTTGCAGGGTATGCTATGTGATGTGATATGGCCAACAAGAATGTGATGAATGATATGTGATGTATGAGATTGATCATGTTCTTGTAATAGGATTCACGACTTGCATGTCGATGAGTATGACAACCGGCAGGAGCCATAGGAGTTGTCTTAATTTATTGTATGACCTGCGTGTCATTGAACAACACCATGTAATTACTTTACTTTATTGCTAACCGGTAGCCATAGTAGTAGAAGTAATAAGTTGGTGAGATGACTTCATGGAGACACGATGATGGAGATCATGATGATGGAGATCATGGTGTCATGCCGGTGACGATGATGATCATGGAGCCCCGAAGATGGAGATCAAAAGGAGCAAAATGATATTGGCCATATCATGTCACTTTTTGATTGCATGTGATGTTTATCATGTTTATGCATCTTGTTTACTTAGGACGACGGTAGTAAATAAGGTGATCCCTTACAAAAATTTCAAGAAGTGTTCTCCCCTAACTGTGCACCGTTGCTACAGTTCGTCGTTTCTAAGCACCACGTGATGATCGGGTGTGATGGATCCTTACGTTCACATACAACGGGTGTAAGACAGATTTACACAGCGAAAACACTTAGGGTTAACTTGACGAGCCTAGCATGTACAGACATGGCCTCGGAACACGGAGACCGAAAGGTCGAGCATGAGTCGTATAGTAGATACGATCAACATGAAGATGTTCACCGACGTTGGCTAGTCCGTCTCACGTGATGATCGGACACGGCCTAGTTTGACTCTGATCATGTGATCACTTAGATGACCAGAGGGATGTCTATCTGAGTGGGAGTTCATAAGATGAACTTAATTATCTTGAACATAGTCAAAAGACCTTTTGCAAATTATGTCGTAGCTCGCGCTTTAGTTCTACTGTTTAGTTATGTTCCTAGAGAAAATATAGTTGAAAGTTGACAGTAGCGATTATGCGGATAGTAGAAAGCTTATGTCCTTAATGCACCGCTCAGTGTGATGAACCCCAAACGTCGTTTGTGGATGTTGCGAACATCGGACATACACGTTTTGATAACTACGTGATAGTTCAGATAAACGGTTTAGAGTTGAGGCACCAAAGATGTTTTCGAAACGTCACGGAACATATGAGATGTTTCGAGGGCTGAAATTGGGATTTCAGGCTCGTGCCCACGTCAAGAGGTATAAGACCTCCGACGATTTTCTTAACCTGCAAACTAACGGAGAAAAGCTCAATTGTTGTGCTTGTGCTCAGATTGTCTGAGTGCAACAATCACTTGAATCGAGTGGGAGTTAATCTTCCAGATGAGATAGTGATGTTTCTCCAAAGTCATTGCCACCAAGCTGCTAGAGCTTCGTGATGAACTATAACATATCAGGGATAGATATGATGATCCTTGAGGTATTCGTGATGTTTGACACCGCGAAAGTAGAAATCAAGAAGGAGCATCAATTGTTGATGAAACCACTAGTTTCAAGAAGGGCAAGGGCAAGAAGGGATACTTCATGAAACGGCAAATCAGCTGCTGCTCTAGTGAAGAAACCCAAGGTTGAACCCAAACCCGAGACTAAGTGCTCCTGTAATAAGGGGAACAACTACTGGAGCAGAATTACCCTAGATACTTGGTAGATAAGAAGGTTGGCAAGGTCGATAGAAGTATATTGGATATACATTATGTTAATGTGTACTTTACTAGTACTCCTAGTAGCACCAGGGTATTAAAATACCGGTTCGGTTGCTAAGTGTTAGTAACTCGAAACAAAAGGCTACGGAATAAACGGAGACTAGCTAAAGGTGAGCTGACGATATGTGTTGGAAGTGTTTCCAATGTTGATATGATCAAGCATCGCACGCTCCCTCTACCATCGAGATTGGTGTTTGCGTTAAGCATAGACATGATTGGATTATGTCTATCGCAATACGGTTATTCATTTAAGGAGAATAATGGTTACTCTGTTTATTTGAATAATACCTTGAATGGTCTTGCACCTAAAATGAATGGTTTATTGAATCTCGATCGTAGTGATACACATGTTCATGCCAAAAGATAGTAATGATAGTACCACCTACTTGTGGCACTGCCACGTAAGTCATATCGGTATAAAACGCATGAAGAAGCTCCATGTTGATGGATCTTTGGGCTCACTCGTTTTTGAAAAGTTTGAGACATGCGAACCATGTCTATTGGTGTATATGCATGAAGAAACTCCATGCAAATGGACCGTTTGAACTCACTTGATCTTGAATCACTTGAGACATGCAAATCATACCACATGGGCAAGATGACTGAAATCCGCGGTTTCAGTAAAATGGAACAAGATAGAAACTTGTTGGAAGTAACACATTTTGATGTGTGCAGTCCAATGAGTGCTGAGGAATGCAGTGAATATTGTTATGTTCTTACTTCACAGATGATTCGAGTAGATGTTGAGAATATTTACTTGATGAAACACAAGTCTGAATTATTGAATGGTTCAAGTAATTTCAGAGTGAAGTAGAAGATCATCGTGACAAGAGGATGAAATGTCTATGATATGATCATAGAGATGAGTATCTGAGTTACAAGCTTTGGCACACAATTATGACATTGTGGAAATTGTTTCACAATTAATACCGCCTGGAACACCATAGTTTGATGGTGTGTCCGAACATCATAACTGCACCCTATTGGATATGATGCATACCATGATGTCTCTTATCAAGTTACCACTATCGTTCATGGGTTAGGCATTAGAGACAACCACATTCACTTTAAATAGGGCACCACGTAATTCCGTTGAGATGACACCGTATGAATTATGGTTTAGAGAAACCTAAGTTGTCGTTTCTTAAAGGTTTGGGGCTGCGATGCTTATGTGAAAAAGTTTCAGGATTGATAAGCTCGAACCCAAAGCGGATAAAATGCATCTTCATAGGACACCCAAAACAGCTGGGTATACCTCCTGATTCAGATCCGAAAGCAATATGGATTGTTTCTTGAATCGGGTCCTTTCTCGAGAAAAGGTTTGTCTCAAAAAGTTGAGTGGGAGGATGGTGGAGACTTGATATGGTTATTGAACCATCACTTCAACCAGTGTGTATCAGGGCACAGGAAGTTGTTCCCGTGGCACCTACACCAATTGAAGTAGAAGCTTATGATAGTGATCATGAAGTTTCAGATCAAGTCACCGCCGTACCTCGTAGGGTGACAAGGATACGTACTACTTCAGAGTGGTACAGTAATCCTGTCTTGAAGGTCATGTTGCTAGACAACAATGAACCTATGAGCTATGGAGAAGTGATGGTGGGCCCAAATTCCGACAAATGGTTAGAAGCCATGAAATCCGAGATAGGATCCATGTATCAGAACAAAGCATGGACTTTGGTGGACTTGCCCAAAGATCGGCAAGCCATTGAGATAAATGGATCTTTAAGAAGAAGACGAACGTGGATGGTAATGTCACCATCTATGAAGCTCGACTTGTGGCGAAGAGTTTTTCACAAGTTCAAGGAGTTGACTGCGATGAGATTTTCTCATCCATAGCGATGCTTAAGTCCGTCGGATTCATGTTAGCATTAGCTGCATTTATGAAATCTGGCAGATGGATGACAAAACGAGTTTCCTTACCAGTCTTCGTATGGAAAGGTTGTATGTGATAAAAATCAGAAAGTTTTTGTCGATCCTAAGGATGCTAAAAGGTATGCTGGCTCCAGCGATCCTTCCATGGACTGGAGTAAGCATCTCGGAGTTGGAATGTGCGCTTTGATAAGATGATCAAAGATTTTGGGTTTATACAAAGTTTATGAGAAACTTGTATTTCCAAAGAAGTGAGTGGGAGCACTATAGAATTTCTGATAAGTATATATTGACATATTGTTGATCAGAAATGATGTAGAATTTCTAGAAAGCATATAGGGTTATTTGGAAAGTATTTTTCAATGGAAAACCTGGATTAGGCTACTTGAACAATAAGCATCAAGATCTATAAGATAGATCAAAATGCTTAATAGTACTTTCAAATGAGCACGTACCTTGACATGATCTTGAAGGTGTTCAAGATGGATCAGTCAAAGAAGGAATTCTTGCCTGAGATGTAAGGTATGAAGTTAAGACTTAAAATCTCGACCACGGCAGAATAGAGAGAAAGGACGAAGGTCGTCCCCTATGCTTTTATCATAGGCTCTCTACAGTATGCTATGCTGTGTACCGCACCTGTAGTGTGCCTTGCCATGAGTCAGTCAAGGGGTACAAGAGTGATCCAAGAATGGATCACAGGACAGCGGTCAAAGTTATCCTTAGTAACTAGTGGACTAAGGAATTTTCTCGATTATGGAGGTGATAAAGAGTTCGACGTAAAGAGTTATGTCGATGCAAGCTTAACACCTATCCGGATAGCTCTGAGTAGAAATACCGGATACGTATAATGGAGCAACTTCTAGTATAGCTCCAAGTAGAACAGTTATTCGGAATAGCTCCAAATAGAGCGTGGTAGCTACATCTAGGAGATGACATAGAGATTTGTAAAGCACACACGGATCTAAAAGGTTCAGACCCGTTGACTATAACCTCTCTCACAAGCATAACATGATCAAACCCAGAACTCATCGAGTGTTAATCACATGGTAAATGTGAACTAGATTATTGACTCTAGTAAACTCTTTGGGTGTAAGTCACATGGGGATGTGACCTTGAGTGTTAATCACATATCGATGTGAACTAGATTATTGACTCTAGTGCAAGTGGGAGACTGTTGGAAATATGCCCTAGAGGCAATAATAAAAGTATTATTATATTTCCTTGTTCATGATAATTGTCTTTTATTCATGCTATAACTGTATTATCCGGAAATCGTAATACACGTGTGAATACATAGACCACAATATGTCCCTAGTGAGCCTCTAGTTGACTAGCTCGTTGTGATCAACAGATAGTCATGGTTTCCTGGCTATGGACATTGGATGTCGTTGATAATGGGATCACATCATTAGGAGAATGATGTGATGGACAAGACCCAATCCTAAGCCTAGCACTAAGATCGTGTAGTTCGTTTGCTAGAGCTTTTCCAATGTCAAGTATCTCTTCCTTAGACCATGAGATTGTGCAACTCCCGGATACCGTAGGAATGCTTTGGGTGTACCAAACATCACAACGTAACTGGGTGGCTATAAAGGTGCATTACAGGTATCTCCGAAAGTATCTGTTGGGTTGACACGAATCGAGACTGGGATTTGTCACTCCGTGTAAACGGAGAGGTATCTCTGGGCCCACTCGGTAGGACATCATCATATGCGCAATGTGACCAAGGAGTTGATCACGGGATGATGTGTTACGGAACGAGTAAAGAGACTTGCCGGTAACGAGATTGAACAAGGTATAAGGATACCGACGATCGAATCTCGGGCAAGTATAATACCGCTAGACAAAGGGAATTGTATACGGGATCGATTGAGTCCTTGACATCGTGGTTCATCCGATGAGATCATCATGGAACATGTGGGAGCCAACATGGGTATCCAGATCCCGCTGTTGGTTATTGACCAGAGAACGTCTCGGTCATGTCTACATGTCTCCCGAACCCGTAGGGTCTACACACTTAAGGTTTGATGACGCTAGGGTTATAAAGGAGGTTTGTATGTGGTTACCGAATGTTGTTCGGAGTCCCGGATGAGATCCCGGACGTCACGAGGAGTTCCGGAATGGTCCGGAGGTAAAGATTTATATATGGGAAGTCCTATTTTGGCCACCGGAAAATGTTCGGGATTTTTCGGTATTGTACCGGGAAGGTTCTAGAAGGTTCCGGAGTGGGGCCCACCTGCATGGGGGGACCCACATGAACGTGGGTAGTGGGGGCAAGGCCCCACACCCCTGTTCAAGGCGCACCAAGATCCCCCCTTAGAAGGAATAAGATCATATCCCGAAGGGATAAGATCAAGATCCCTAAAAAGGGGGGATAGCAATCGGTGGGGAAGGAAATGATGGGATTTCTTTCCTCCCACCTTGGCCAACGCCCCAATGGACTTGGAGGGCAAGAAACCAGCCCCTCCACCCCTATATATAGTGGGGAGGCGCATGGGAGCTACACACGAAGTTCTGGCACAGCCCTCCCCCTCTCCCAAGTCCTCCTCCTCTCCCGCGGTGCTTGGCGAAGCCCTGCAGGATTGCCACGCTCCTCCACCACCACCACGCCGTTGTGCTGCTGCTGGATGGAGTCTTCCTCAACCTCTCCCTCTCTCCTTGCTGGATCAAGGCGTGGGAGACGTCACCGGGCTGTACGTGTGTTGAACGCGGAGGTGCCGTCCGTTCGGCACTTGATCATCGGTGATTTGAATCACGACGAGTACGACTCCATCAACCCCGTTCACTTGAACGCTTCCGCTTAGCGATCTACAAGGGTATGTAGACACACTCTCTTTCTAGTCATTGCTGGTCTCTCCATAGATAGATCTTGGTGATACGTAGGAAATTTTTTGAATTTCTGCTACGTTCCCCAACAATAGATACATCGCTAAAACACCCCTGTGACACTACATCGGTGTAACTCGCCATTGACAATGGTCATTGACTTAGACCTTCGGGTTATTTGCCTGGGCAAAGTTTCATCCTCAGGTAACTCACCCCGGGTCATATAAGACAAATATGGAACTTACCAATCAGTAATAACATGAAGAGCTGCCACCATCTGTGCCTCCGGGTCAGGGATAGCAAGATCCTCTTCCGTAAGCAACTTAACTGAAGGGTTATTCAGAATATCAAGAAAAACATTAGGTGGTACCGGCTTACACTGAGAACCTAGCCGGCTTAAAGCATCAGCCGCCTCATTTTTCCTGCGATCAACATGTTCCACTTGATAACCCTTGAAATGACCAGCAATAGCATCAACCGCCCAGCGATAAGCCGCCATGAGTGGGTCCTTGGAATCCCAAGTTCCTGAGACTTGTTGAGCCACCATATGTGAATCGCCAAAGCACCTTACCCGGCTTATATTCATATCTTTGGCCATCCGAAGACCATGGAGCAAGGACTCATATTCAGTTGTGTTGTTAGTACAAGGGAACATCAATCTTAAAACATAGCAACACTTATCACCTCGTGGGGAAGTCAAAATAACTCCAGTCATCGATCCTTCCAACTGCCTGGATCCATCAAAATGAATAGTCCAATACATGTTATCAGGCTTCTCCTCAGGCATCTGCAGCTCTGTCCAGTCATTGATGAAATCCACAAGTGCTTCAGACTTGATAGTTGTCCGAGGCATATATATCAAACCATGTGGTCCTAGCTCAATGGCCTACTTGGCCACCCATCCTGTAGCTTCTCTGTTTTGAATAATATCCCCTAGGGGAGCAGAACTGACCATAGTGATGGGATGACCAAGAAAATACTGCTTCAACTTGCGACTGGCCATGAACATGCTATAAACCATCTTCTGTCAATGTGGGTATCTCTGCTTAGATTCAATGAGTACCTCACTGACATAGTAAACCGGCCTCTGAACCGGATACTCCCTGCCTAACTCCTTCCTTTACACCACAACCGCTACGCTGACGGATCTGATGTTAGCAGCCACATATGAAATCAAGGGCTCCTTGTCAATAGGAGCTGCAAGAACTGGTGGCTCAGCCAACTACTTTTTAAGCGCCTCGAATGCCTGATTTGCAACATCACTCCACACAAAGTGATCTATTTTCTTCATCATCTGGTACAAAGGGATAGCCTTTTCTACCAGGCGGCTTATAAACCGGTTCAAAGCCGCAATACAACCTACCAAACCCTGGACGTCACTGATACATGCCGGTTTAGCCAAAGAAGCGATAGCCTTGATTCTCTCCGGGTTAGCTTCAATGCCTCTCTCAGAGACCAAGAACCCCAAGAGCTTTCCTGCTGGCACACCAAAGACACATTTGTCTGGGTTAAGCATCATCTTGTAGACCCGAAGGTTGTCAAAGGTCTCCCTCAAATCATCTAATAGGGTCTCCTTCTTCCTGGATTTCACAACGATATCATCCACATAAGCATGACCATTGCGCCCAATCTGGTTGTGGGGACAATTCTGAACACAACGCTGATAAGTCGCCTGGGCACTTTTGAGCCCAAAAGGCATAGACACGTAGCAGAAGGCTCCAAAAGGAGTGATAAAAGAT
The DNA here is from genome assembly GCA_963921465.1 of Triticum timopheevii. NCBI lineage: Eukaryota > Viridiplantae > Streptophyta > Magnoliopsida > Poales > Poaceae > Triticum > Triticum timopheevii. The sequence continues at coordinate 61,841,271 of OY997270.1, read as the reverse complement.
GTCATCTCATGGTCCTTAACTGCCATCTTGATATGATGTTAACCAGAATAAGCGTCCAAAAAACTCAAACACTCATAACCCGCCGTAGCATCAATAATCTGATCAATACGTGGGAGAGCAAAAGGATTAGCCGTACATGCCTTGTTAAGGTCCGTGTAATCCACACACATGCGCCAAGTGCCATTTTTCTTAAGAACCAGCACCGGGTTAGCCAACCATTCAGGGTGAAAGACTTCAACAATAAACCCAGCCGCCAAGAGCTGGGCCACTTCTTCACCAATGGCCTTGCGCCTCTCTTCATTAAAACAACGAAGGAATTGCTTGACCGGCTTTAACTTTGGATCAACATTGAGAGTGTGCTCATTGAGTTCTTGCGGTACACCTGGCATGTCTGAAGGCTTCCATGCAAAGATGTCCCGGTTCTCACGGATGAACTCGATAAGCGCTCTTTCCTATTTTGGATCCATATTGGCACTGATACTAAACTATTTGGATGAGTCGCTAGGAAGAAAATCAATCTATTTAGTGTCATCTGCCGCCTTAAACTTCAACAAGGGGTCATGCTTTGTGGTTGGCTTCTTCAAGGGGGTCATATCCGCAGGGTCAACATTATCTTTGTAGAGCTTCAACTCCTCCATCGCACAAACAGACTCAGCATAGGCAGCATCGCCCTCTTCGCACTCCAAATCAATCTTCCTGTCGCCATGCACTGTGATGGTACCCGTATGACCCGGCATTTTAAGATGCAAATAAACATAACAAGGTCGGGCCATAAACTTGGCATAAGCCGGCTGTCTAAACAAGGCATGATAAGGACTCTTGATCTTGACTACTTCAAAGGTCAACGTTTCGGCCCTATAGTCATGGTCATTGCCAAAAGCCACCTCCAAGGCGATCTTACCCACTGGATATGCCGACTTACCGGGCACCACCCCATGAAAAATAGTAGATGATGACTTAAGATCTTTGTCAGTCAAATTCATATGACAAAAAGTATCATAATAAAGGATATTGATACTACTGCCTTGATACATCTCCAATGTACGTATCTATAATTCATGAAGTATTCATGATGTTATATTATCATTCTTGGATGTTTTACAATCATTTTATAGCAACTTTATATCATTTTGTGGGACTAACCTATTGACCCAGTGCCCAGTGCTAGTTGTTGTTTTTTGCTTGTTTTTTACATCGCAGGAAATCAATATCAAATGGAGTCCAAACACCGCAAAATTTTTTGTGGATTTTTTATGGACAAGAAGACCCCCGATGGGCTAGAGCAGCACCTGGGGGATGCCCCGAGGGGGGCAAAACCCACCAGCGCGCGCCTAGGGGCCCAGGCGCGCCAGTTGGGTTGTGCCCACCTCTGTGGCCTCCCACACCCCCTCTTTTCCTTATAAATACCAAATATTCCAAAAACCCTCAGGGTTAACCTATGTCGGAAGTTCCGCCACCGCAGGCCTCTGTAGCCACCGAAAACCAATCTAGACCCCGTTCCGGCACCCTGTCGGAGGGGGGAATCATCTCCGATGGCCATCTTCATCATACCGGCCGCCACCACGACGAGGAGGGAGTAGTCCACCCTCGGGGCTGAGGGTTTGTACCAGTAGCTATGTGTTTAATCTCTCTCTCTCTCTCTCTCTCGTGTTCTTGAGATGTCACGTTCTTGATGTATTGTGGGCTTTGTTAATAAAGTTGGATCATATGGTGTTTTCCCCTCTCTATCTTGTTGTGATGAATTGAGTTTTTCCCTTTGAGATTTCGTTGTTATCGGATTGAATACTTTTATGGATTTGAGAGCACTTGACATATGTCTTGCATATGAACACTCATGGTGACAATGGGGTATCATATTGATTCACTTGATATGTGTTTTGGCATTCAACTAGCGGATTCCTGCGGTGACATTGGGGTAATCTATGCATAGTGGTTGATGCACGTTCTCGTCTTTCGTTTCTTCGGTAGAAATCTTGGGGCATTCTGTGAGGTTCTTTGTGTTGGATTGAATATTATGAATATGAAAATATTTGGTGTTACTTTAGTATGAACCCTTGGATAGATCGATCAGAAAGAATAGCTTCGAGATGGTTTCATACCCTACGAACGATTTCTTCTTATGTTCTCCGCTAGATAGGAACTTTGGAGTGATTCTTCCTCCCACATTGAGGAATGGTTATATGATCCAATTATATTAGCATTGTTGAGAGATTGCACTAGAGAAAGTACGGACCCTATGCCTCATTTTCAAGCATTGCAATGCCGTTTTTATGCCTGTTACTATTTGCTACCTTGCTGTTTTTATTTATTCAGATTATAGCAATATATTTCTACCATCAATTTACACTTTTATAACCATATCTTTGCCTAACTAGTGCACCTATACAATTTCCATTGTATTGGGTGTGTTGGGGACACAAAAGATTTCTTGTATTTGCTTGGCGGGTTGTTTGAGAGAGACCATCTTCATCCTACGCCTCCCATGGATTGATAAACCTTAGGTCAACCACTTGAGGGAAAATTGCTACTGTCCTACAGAACTCTGCGCTTGGAGGCCCAACACGTGTCTACAAGATTAAAGTTGCGTAGTAGACAACAAGCTCTTTTCTGGCGCCGTTGCCGAGGAAGTGATTGCATGAAGGTATATCTTTAGATCTTGCAATCAAAACTTTTAGTTTCTTGTTCTATCACTAGTTTAGTTTATAAAAGAAAACTACAAAAAATGGAATTGAGGTGGTCTCATATTATTCATCTTTACAATGTCTTTCATGAAAATGATGGAAATAAAAATTGTGCTCAGTTGAGAGAAGAAGAATTCAATAAAATGTTTGGCATAAATGATGAGCATGAGTTCAATGTTGTTAGTATGAATTCTTTGAATATCCACGATGCTAATGATATGCAAGGCGACAAGCTTGGGGATGCTATATTTGATGAAGATGATATTTTTAGTCCCCCAAGATTTGATGTGCAATTTTTTTTATAAAAGAATGATTGCATGCCTTCTATTTATGATGATTATACTGATGAAAGTGGATTTGGAGAGGTCATGACTTTATTTAGTAATGAATCCACTATTTTGGAAGAGGTTTCAATTGACTATGACAACATAGTTGCTATCTATGATGATTATGGTGATGACATGTATGCTATAAAGAATAATGATAACCATGAAACTTGTCATCATGATCTTAATTTTCAATCACATGCTAGTTATTTTGTTGAGTTTGCTCCCACTACAATTGATGAGAATAAATTCGCTTATGTGGAGGGTAAAAAAATTTCTATACTTTTGAATCATGAAAAGAATGCTTTATGTGATAGTTATATTGTTGAATTCATTCATGATGCTAGTGAAAATTATTATGAGGGAGGAATTTATGCTTGTAGGAACTGTAATAATATCAAGTTTCCTCTCTAAGTGTTGAAAATTTTGAAGTTATGCTTGTTTTGCCTTCCTATGCTAGTTGATTCTTGTTCCCATAAGTTGTTTGCTCACAAAATCCCTATGAATAGGAAGTGGGTTAGACCTAAATGTGCTAGTCATATGCTTCATGATGCTTTCTTTGTGGTTCAATTATTATCTTTTATGTGAGCATCATTGAAATCATCATGTCTAGCTAAAAAGGCATTAAAGAGAAGCGCTTGTTGGCAGACAACCCAACATTTACCCCTAATGTTTTTATGTATTCATGTGATTATGCTGATGTAGTACTCATGCTTTATTGCTTTTCTTTCAATAAAGTACAAAGTAAAGCCTCTAGGATAGCATGGATGATAGTTAACTTGATTCTGTCCAAAAACAGAACCTTTTGGATTCAGTCCACGAATTTTCAAAATTCACTGAAATGTTCTTTTGATCTGAATTTTTTGCAGGTGATATATATACCAATTCCCTACGATGTCCTAATTTTTCAGAATTTTTGGAGTAGCAGAAATATGGTTGGAGTAGAGAGTACTATAGACTGTTCTGTTTTTGATAGATTCTGTTTTCAATGCATAGTTTGCTTGTTTCCTAGTTTCTATGGCTTATATTGCTCAATATAAATTGTGGAAATGATATGCTACAGAGGGAATTGTGTGGAAACAATGATGAATCTTGTCCTTCACAGTACCAAAATGAAATGGTTTGCTCTTTATCATACTAACCTATTTCACGAAGTTTCGTTATGTTTCGTGTGATTAAAGTTTCCAAGTTTTGGGTGAGATGTCGATGTAAAGCGAATAAGGAGTGAAAAGACCCTAAGCTTTGGGATTCTCAAGGCACCCCAAGGTAATATTCAAGGAATATCCAAGCAACTAAGCTTGGGGATGCCCCGGAAGGCATCCCCTCTTTCGTCTTCAACATTATCGGTAACCTCACTTGGAGCTATGTTTTCATTCGTCACATGATATGTGTTTTGCTTGGAGCGTCATTTTCTTTTGTTAGAATTTGCTTGCTATTATTTAGGATAATGTTTTGAATCTTTTATTTCAATAAAAGTGGCAAGGATAGCCTTTACCATGCTTATCTTGCAAGTTTATGAGTTGCTGTTTCAAAACAGAAAGTTTGTTGATTTGCAAAAAATCCCTAGAAAATTTAGAATGCGATAAAATGTTGAAACATTTTGTAGAATAAGCTCTGACAAATTTTCTACAATGTGGTAAATTTTCATAATTTTTGGAGTTAAAGAATTATTGATACTCCTGCATTCTTTACAGACTGTACTATTTTGGCAGATTGTTGTTATGTTTGCATTGTTTGCATATGTTTTCTTGTTTAATGATTCTATTTGAGGATAGGAGTGTTAAATATGCAGAGGCATTTAGTATGAAATGTTGAATAATAATTTTAGTGATTTGCTACAGTATAGAATGATAGGGGTTTTGCATTGGTTTACACTAACTTGTCTCACAAGTTCTTGTTGAGTTTTGTGTGGATGAAGCTTTTGAGATTTAGGAAAACCGTGATATGAGAGGAATTAAGGAGACACAAAAGCTCAAGCTTGAGGATGACCAAGGCGCCCCAATATAATATTTCAAGAAGTCTCAAGCATCTAAGTTTGGGAATGCCCCAGTAGGCATCCCACCTTTCTTCTTCAACAATTATCAGTTAGTATCGGTTGAGCCTAAGTTCTTGTTTCTTCGCATGATGTGTGTTATTCTTGGAATGTCATTTTGTTTTGTTTAGCTTGCTGTTTTAATAAAATACTTAGATCTGAAACTTTTAAATAAGAGAGAGTCCTCAAATAGCCACCCATTTACATAACTACTCGCTTGATCTTCACTTATATCTTTTTGGAGTAGCTTACCATTTACTATTGTGCTTCACTTATATCCTATGAGTAAATTGTTGAATAAACTGAATATAATGAAGCTGAAATTATATGTTCATATCATGCCTAAGTGGTAGCTTCACATTGGGTTTAGAAAGTGAAATCTTTTGAGGCTTGACAACACTACTAGAAAAAGGCCTGTTAGTGGTGCACCTATTTTTGCCATTAATGGTGCACTATAGGTGCGCCACTATTACCATGCCACTAGTAACAAATACTAATGGCGCACCTATAGTACGCCATTACTATGCCTAGAAGTGCGCCATTACTATCTGACTTAGTAATGGCGCACCACATAGAAGTGCGCCATTACTAACAAAAAAATTCAAAAAAATTCAGAATTTTTTTTAATTTTTTCGTTATTTCTTAATCTCGGGTCAATATGCTTAATATCAAGTCAAATCACACTTTGTGATCAAACTTCCTGGAAGGTCATCGATCCTCACACTACTCCAGCCCGAGCATGCTTAACTTCGCAGTTCTATCCAACCCCAGCACCAGCTCACTTAACAGGCACTTGTTGATATATCTATCATATCAATCCTATTAAACCTTGTTGATGTCTAGCACTTTGTTCATGTTCATGAGTGTGATGAAATTTTGAAAAAATATTTCAAACTTCCCCGTCATATTACGTATCATATTTTGAACATTTTTCGAAAAAAAATTGAAACCAATTTTTTTTTCTGTTACTAGTGGCACACCTAGCAAAAGGTGTGCCATTACTAACTCTGAATTTTTTTTCTATTTTTCACCATTTAGATCTTAAAAGTCCTGTATCTTTATTCTGTTAGGGTTTTGGGGATTCTAAAATCTTCAACGGGGTTCCCCCCATTGAATTCAGATGTAACTTTTCGAGTAGATGATTTTTCATATAAAAAACTTTTTAATCCGAGTTCGTATGCAAAAGTTATGCCCATTTTACAAATTCCAGAGAGATTTTGCAAATAAAGTCGAAATTCATATTTGTAAATTTTCCCAACAAGTAGACCACATATCACATGAGAAACTTATTTTTTTTTTGACATTTCCATCATTTTCTTTTGTTTTTTTAAACTGAAAAGGCGGTCCACAGGGGGGGTGCATTCGGTGGAATTTTTGGTCAAAGTTAGTAATGGCGCACCGTGGGTGTGGTGAGCCATTACTAGTTAAACTAGTAATGACACAGCCCCTAGGTGCGCCATTACTAGTTTTGAAAAAAAATAAAAAAAATTGTCAGTAGTGGCGCACCGAGGGTGTGGTGCGCCATTACTAGTTAAAACTAGTAATGGCGCACTATCCCCTGGTGCGCCATTACTAGTTTTGAAAAAAATAAAAAAAATTGTTAGTAGTGGTGCACCTAGGGTGTGGTGCGCCATTACTAGTTTTAAAAAAAATAAAAAAAAATGTTAGTAGTGGTGCACCTAGGGTGTGGTGCGCCATTACTAGTTTAACTAGTAATGGCGCACTATCCCCTGGTGCGCCATTACTAGTTTTGAAAAAACAAAAAAAATTGTTAGTAGTGGCGCACCGTGGATGTGGTGCGCCATTAGTATTTGGAGTTTAATGGCATACCTATATGTGGTGCGCCACTGCTATACAGCAGTGGCGCCATTAATGTCCATATTAGCTATAGCCATTTTTCTAGTAGTGCAATCACCATATTGGTCATACAAGTAATTCTCGAATGATTAGTAGAAAGAAGAGAACTTTCACATGCAAATACACTATCTTGGAAATCTTTTGTGATTGTGAGCCCCCATCAAAATACTGGGGTGAGGAAAGATCTAAGCACATATATCCAGTTGGATATGGGTAGCATGAGTTACTATTGTTGACATCACCCTTGAGGTGAATATGTTGGGAAGCAAAATTAGAAGCACCTATCTTTCTGTGTGTCCGGTCGAAACGTTTGCTCATGTGTATGCGGTGAGTGTTAGCAATCATAGAAGACTATATGATGGTTGAGTATGTGGAGCTCTTACTTAGACTCTGTTGAATAAGTTGAATTGCAATTGCTTGGCGACTGAGAACATATGTTGTTGAGTTTCAAGAGAATTCATTGTTTGAACCTTAACATGTGAATTGGTTGCTACTTTAAACATGAGAAATTTTATAAGAAAGAGTTGTTGTCATGATGCTACGAAAAGTGATTGAAACTATCATTGATCAAACTTATGCACTTTACTAGCATTCACACTTCATAAACTATTTCTTTTATCATTTACCTACTCGAGGACGAGTAGGAATTAAGCTTGGGGATGCTGATACAGCTCCAACGTATCTATAATTTATGAAGTATTCATGTTGTTATATTATCATTATTGGATGTTTTACAATCATTTTATAGCAACTTTATATCATCTTTTGGGACTAACCTATTAACCCAGTGCCCAGTGCCAGTTCCTGCTTTTTGCTTGTTTTTTACATCGCAGGAAATCAATATCAAACGGAGTCCAAACAGCGTGAAACTTTTTGTGGATTTTTTATGGACCAGAAGACTCCCGATGGGCCAGAGCAGCACCTGGGTGGTGCCTCGACGGGGGCACAACCCACCAGGGCACGCCTAGGGGCCTAGGCGCGCCCAGGTGGGTTGTGCCCACCTCGGTGGCCTCCCGCACCCCCTATTTGCCCTATAAAATCCCAAATACTCCAAAAACCCGCGGGGTTAACCTAGATCAGAAGTTGCAATGCCGCGGGCCTCTGTAGCCACCGAAAACCAATCTAGACCCTGTTCCGGCACCTTGCCGGGGGGAGGAATCATCTCCGGTGGCCATCTTCATCATCCCGGCGGCCACCACGATGCGGAGGGAGTAGTCCACCCTCAGGGCTGATGGTTCGTACCAGTAGCTATGTGTTTAATCTCTCTCTCTCTCTCTCTCGTGTTCTTGAGATGTCACAATCTTTATGTATCGTGGGCTTTGTTAATATAGTTGGAACATATGTTGTTTTCCCCTCTCTATCTTGTTGTGATGAATTGAGTTTTTCCCTTTGAGATTTCGTTGTTATCAGATTGAATACTTTTACGAATTTGAGAGCACTTGATATATGTCTTGCATATGAATACTCGTGGTGACAATGGGATCTCATATTGATTCACTTGACATGTGTTTTGGTATTCAACTTGTGGATTCCCGCGGTGACATTGGGGTATTCTATGCATAAGGGTTGATGCACGTTCTCTTCTTTTGTTTCTCTGGTAGAAATCTTGGGGAACTCTTTGAGGTTCTTTGTGTTGGATTGAATATTATGAATCTGAAATTATTTGTTGTTATTTTAGTACGAACTCTTGGATAGATCAATCAGAAAGAATAGCTTCCAGGTGGTTTCGTACCCTACGAACGATTTCTTCTTATGTTCTCCGCTAGATAGGAACTTTGGAGTGATTCTTCGTCGCACATTAAGGGATGGTTATATGATCCAATTATATTAGAATTGTTGAGAGATTGCACTAGCGAAAGTGCGGACCCTAGGCCTCATTTTCAAGCATTGCAATACCGTTTTTGTGCCCGTTTACTATTTGCTACCTTGCTGTTTTTATTTATTCAGATTATAAAAATATATTTCTACCATCAATATTACACTTTTATCACCATCTCTTCGCCGAACTAGTGCACCTATACAATTTGCCATTGTATTTTGGGTTTGTTGGGGACACAAGAGATTTCCTGTATTTGATTGCAGGGTTGTTTGAGAGAGACCATCTTCATCCTACACCTCCCACGGATTGATAAACCTTAGGTCATCCACTTGTAGGAAAATTTCTACTGTCCTACAAAACTCTGCGCTTGGAGGCCCAACACATGTCTACAAGAATAAAGTTGCCTAGTAGACATCATGCCTCCATCCATAAGCACCTTCGTGAACTTGTATCCTCCAACCTGCGATGCAACCACCAAAGCCAGCTGGCCCGGGTTGTCAACCCGGGGTGAGTGATCCTCACGGCTCCATACAATGGTCTGCTCTGACCATCGCAGGTATCAAGGGATTGTCGGCTCAACCGTGTTCATCGCTTGTTAAGAACCTTCTGGTCCCGCTTGCATAAGCTCATGGTAAACACATGATATTGACCACTATTTAGGTGCTTTGGATTGCTCTGATAGCTTGACTTGATTAGATTGCTAATTAAAACCGCCTTGATTGCCTTGGCCCTGAAAACCGGAGTTTGAGGCGCCACCTCCAAAGCCAGGCCCGTGAGAGCCGGACCCTGACCCACCATGCAGGCCATGATTGTTCTGGAAAAAGCCGTAATTTCTATACTCCCTCATGATGAAGAAATATTTCCACAGATGACTGGTCAGCTTCTCTTGCGAACCATGCTTTGGGCAAGGCTGATTCATTATCGCCTCAAGGTTGATCTTTGGCCCGCCAAACCAGAGCGTTCATGATTTCCCCTTACGACGCTGATTGTTATTCTGCGTGTTGGTATTGGCCACAAAATCTAAACCACCGTTAGTATGCTTGCGCTTACCATTATTACCTTGACTCGCCGTATTATGTTGTTGTCCCTTTGTATTGCCGTTCTTCCTCCCCTTGCCAGCCTTCTCCTCATTAGACTCAGGGTCCTTAGTATTATCAGAGTCGGCGTATTTGACAGGAGCCGCCATGAGCTCTCCCATATCGTTGAAGTGGCGCTTAAGCCGCCCCAACTTCTATTTGAGGGGAAGGAAACGACAATTTTTCTTCAAAATCAGGATGACTGAGCCCGTGTTGATGCTATCCGGTGAGTGGATAATAGTCGAAATCCAGCGCACCCAATGGGCGGTTGACTCGCCCTCATCCTAGATACAAGTGTCTAAATCAAGAACCAACAGAGGTTGCTTGAATGTGTCCTTGAAATTCTGAATAAAGCGTGTCTTCAATTCAACCCACGATCTGATGGAGTTAGGGGGCAAGCCCTTTAACTAGGTGCGAGCCATCCCATCCAACATCATGGCGAAATACTTAGCGCACACAGCGTCATTGACATCCAACATCTCCATGGCTAGCTCATAGCTCTCAATCCAATCTTCTAGGGATTGATCCGTTGTGTAATTAGGCACCTTGCGGGGGCCCTTAAAGTCCTTGTGCTGGCGCTCATTACGTAAAGCTGGCACTAAGCATGGCACACCAAGGGTTCTAGGGGTCATCCCTGCCTCTACAAATACTAATGGGTAAGCCATAGGTTGCCGATGAGCCGCTAACTGAACCGCCAGTACAGCCTCCCGACGTGCCCCACCCTGATCCACCAAAGCATGACCATTGTTATCAGCACGTGGCGAGTCATGCCTACGAGGCTGGTTGTGGTACCACTCACTGCTAGAAACCGCTGGTGACTCAATATGCATGTTGTAACTTCGACTCTGGCGAGGGGTTGAATGAATCCAATCACGACTGTACAAGTAAGCCGCCTGTTGAGCCACCGCTGTCTGAAGAAGCTCCACGGCCCTCCGTATCTCCATCATGGCCGGAGACTCACCTTCAACAGGGAGAGCCACCAATCGCATAGCCACAACAATCATATTATCCAGAGGGTTAGAATAATGACACGGCGGCGTCAGTACTTGCTGAGGTGGGGTCAAATTCACGCTGGCAGGTCTTCAACACGTGGTTGAACCGTCGCCCCGGTCACGGGCGCCTCAATAACCAGGTTTACGCTGGGTAGGTCACTGGTTCCTGTCCCGGGTGTATTGAAAAGGTTCCTCGCCTCAAACCCTGTGGGTAAATGGGTCTGGTGCCTCCTCCTCATAATAGCGTTTGAAGCATTCTAGTCCAAAGTGATCTTGAACAACTCTGCCTGAATCCGTTGTGACGCAGCGTCTAGAGCGGCTCGTTCAGTCGCCATCCTAGCATTCTCAGCATTAAACTCCTCCTTAGCTTGAGCTATCTCATCTCATAGTTTCGCGACATCCACCTTATGATGTGCTTGATTTTCCGGTGTTACCTATGCAACCAATAAGATCTCCAAAGCCTCCAAGAGCTCAGATAAAACTTGAGCCGGTGGACGCGCAGAGCCGCTCACCCAGGCAGTCATCGCAGTCGTTGAACTAGAGGTCATAGCCGCAGCAGTTGATGAATTGAGCACCGGTTGTGCGCCGGCCATGAAGATCGCGACTCTATTCAGCGGCTCATAAGGGTCCGGAATACTGTTGCCATCGTAATAGCCCCCAAGCTCGCCGTCTTGTATTTGATACATTGAACTGGTCTCACCCATTGAGGACTGATCATTAGAGTAGATGGCCGTCTCTCCACCGGATGTAGATCCTTCCTCGAGATCAGCCCTGTGGATGAAACCAACAAAGGCGTGCTTCACGGCGGTTTGAACCTTGGCGGGTCGTGCATGCTGAGCCGTCTCGATGATGTCGGTGCAATTGTCCGTCTCAGGCTCTGGCTCGTCGATCTTGCCGATGAAGACGTGGATTGCGCCGAAGGGGACCTGGTACCCGTACTGGATCGAGCCGGCCTCGGGGCCCTAGCCAGCATCGTCGATGTAGAGCTTGCGTGGCGGCTGTTAGTCATGCACCCAACATCGTATCTCTCGATCCCTGCAAAGCTGCCCTTCAAGAACTTGAAACCACCGTGCGCTGGCCCCACGGTGGGCGCCAACTGTGGTGGACTTCACACGGCAGATGCCCTAGCAAAAGGACTTAGGTGTGGAGCCATCGCAGCTAGGTTAGATTGAAGGGGTTAAACAGGACAAAGGACACACAGAGTTTACCCAGGTTCGGTCCCTCTCAATGAGGTAAAGCCTACTCCTGCTTTAGGTTGTATTGCTTGGGTTTCAACTACCAGGGAGCGAATACGCTTGACCTAGTTCTTGATTTGTTGTTATTTGAGTTAACCCGCCGCCGGGTCACCCCTTTATATACATGTGGATGCCCGGCGGCTTACAGAGTCCCGGCCTGCTCACACAAACGTGACCGACTCAGTTTCTAATTAATCTTGCCTTACAAAACAAGTTAAACATACAATGGCTCATCCCTTTGGGCCTCAAGTCACCTCCGGGTCTTGGGCCTTCAATAGGCCTACTGCAAGAACCGTCATCTTCATATCTTCTTGGACCTTGTCGGGCTTCTTCATCTTTAAGCCGCCAGTGGCATGACCCGCCCCCTCCTGGGCGGGTCACACTCAGTAGTTATATCCCCAACAGACGTAGTCTGTGGACATGATGCATGAGAGAGCCGTCCAAAACTATTCATAAACTAATCTAGTTGAGGGGAGAGAGGAGAGGGGGACCATGCATGTCGTGAGATATTATGGTGTGGTGTCTAGTTAGGAGGAGAGAGATGAGATGGCGACCATGTATGTGAAAAGAGAAAAAAAGAGGAGGACCACATTGGGCTTTTTGTTGGTCAACTGCATGTCCGAACTCCCGCATAGCTTCCCTAGTTTAGTTTCCATTTGCAGGAAAACTTTAGATGTATGGTGTGAGCTAATTTAAGAAACTGCTTCTTGATAGTGTTTTTCTACAAACAACGGATCACATACAAACGGATTTCCTTTAGTGAGAACGCTCATAAAACCGTACTTTTTGAGTGACTCTTAAGAGCTCGAATCAGCTATTGAGCCATACCAACCCTCCTAGGCGACACACGCCGAGCAGCCTCCTGATGACACAAACACCGGATAGAGGTAGACGAAGGAGATACCACAATTTTTCCAGCAACAAACGCTGGGGCACACGAACGCGTGTATCTTGGTTTTATTTCTCACAATGACTCGACACACATGCATGAAGGTACACACACACATGCAGTACTACCCATTCATACCTGGACATGGGCTGGGCCGAGCCGGGCCTAAAAAATCCCACGGCAAAAAACTGAGGCCCATGCCCTACCATCGGGCCTATGTTTCAAGCCAAAGCCCGGCCCATCTGGTAAAAAGCCCAGAAAAGCCATTAGGGCTTAGGGCCATGGGCTAGGCCTCTTCCTTAAAATGCCAATATGCCAAGCCCAAGCCCGTTCAAGCCCTGTAGGTGGGCTCAAAACTCAGGCCCAAGCCCGGCCCATGGGCAAGCCCATCGGACCTAGGTCCTGGATTATAGGGCCAGGCCTGGGTGGGCCGACAGAGCCGGGCCGGAGATGGCAAGGACTATACCCAGAGGAGCTCTGCGGCCGGCCGGGTGCATACCACGGTCCCGACGAAGACTACATCTACCTCATCCCTGGCTCTCCAACTGAGGCACACACCTACTAAGAACATGCAGTCCATGGGAGCTTTAGCTGGGCAGGAGGACGCACACGACTGCCCAACCTCCTGCTCTGCCGTGCCTGATCCGCTCACTCACACGGCCGGCTCACAACTTATCCCTGTTGGGAAACCGGGTCACCCAGGAGGGTGGCGGCGGCCGCGTGCAAAACGCACGGGCTAGCCCCTCCCGTTCCCTCTTTACGTTAAGTGGGTACTTATCCCTTGACCCCCTAGTCCCTATATAAAGCAACGGGGAGCCCATCATTGTAACCCCTGATCATTGATTAATAAATCTGGTCTCCTCCATATCTCTCTGTGTCATTTACTTTCGCGTGTACGACTACTTCGACTACTTCCTCTACGATACTCGCTCTCGCTCCGCAACCTCGGACCGGACTCGCCGGCGGAGTTGCAGAACACGTTATCAGCACGCTTCGCTCCATCAACTCTCCGTCAAGCCTACATCATGCAGGCTTTCATCGATCCCACGGAGGTATAATATTTGATCCCCATCTTTGAAAAAATGGATTCCTCTCGTTACCGCGATTCTGTTTTTGTGACTAGTTTATTTTTTGGATTTGATCTACCTATGGTGTGGATTTTTCTCCCAAGGACCGAGCGGATGAACACGTCGCCGACCAATGTCGATGTTCTTGGACTAAGAGAAACTTGTTGACTGCACTATAAGGAGTCGGTACAGATCGCGATCCAGATGATCACGGTACCGCCGCAACAGCACCAGATGTGCCATGCACCGTCGTTTTTTCAGATGAACGCGACGAAGATCACATCCCGAGGCCGGCGTCCAGATGACGCTGTGCTGTCCGTGACCCCGCTGGTCGCCGGCGCCGCCCCGCTGTCCGCGTTGTGCCCCTCCGCCCTGTCTCGCTGACGCATGCTCACCGCAGCCCGCCCCGATGGCCGCTGGCCGCGCCGGCCGCGCCGTGGCCGCATGCGTGCGAGCCCTGGCCGCTGCCGTCGTGTGGTGTCCTCTGGCCGCCGCCGTCGCGTGGCGTGGCCGCCGCAGCCGCGCCCATCGCCATGACTGGGTCCGGGTGCCATGGCGTGGCATGGCTCAAGATGGCAATGGGGCCCTGAAACCCGCATCCCCGCGGGTTTTTACCCCATTAGGGGACGGGGATGCACGTCTTTTCATCCCCGTGGGGCTGTTGTTGGGTACATTATACAACCCGACACGTTTCGTGGGTTTGCACCCGTTTCGGTAGTCCCCGAACCCGAAACCCGGCAAACCCGGCAAAATACATTTTTTACCAAGCACCGATCCAGCTTGGAGGCTTGGGGATGCGAAAGATGCTATGAAGATTTGAAGGTTTCCTTTTGGAGGCTTGGAGATGTGAAAGATGCCATGATGATTCCAACTTTAAATTGATTTGTGAACTATCAATTCTATTTCAGAACTTATGTATTGGACCATTTTGTCTCATTCGTGCTCGTGATTTGTGAACCAAGAATTCTATTTTAGAACGTATGTAATATCACATCTTATTGAACCATGTATGACTGAAATCTGATATTCTTTGTAGCTAAAATCTGATCATCTTTGTTGCTGAAATATGGTATCATGCTGCTGAAATACACTCTATATAGTTGTTGAACATCTACTATTTTTCTTTGTTGAAATTTGCTCATGTTATGTTGCTGAAATGTGCTTGTTTTGTTGCTGAAATGTTATTCTTTGTCGCCACTATTTTTGTTTAAATATTTTGTTTTTCTCGTGGGTTCCCCGTGGGTTCCCCGAAACCCGATGGGTTTAGGGGATGTGCAGAAAACTAGCCCCGCGCACAGTGATGGGCACGGGGACGGGTTTACGATTTCTCATGGGGATGGGTTTGAGAAGGCAAAACCTGATGGGTTTCGTCCCCGTTGCCATCTTGAGGCATGGCCATCGGGGCCGGGAGCCATGGCCGGGTCCTATGGCGCTGCCGCCGTCGCGTGGCATGGCCACCGGGGCCGGGTGCCGTGGCTGGGGCCGTGGCGCACAGTCGCCGCCGCGCCCCGTGGCACCGCCACCGCCGCTCGGGCGCTAGGGGAAACCCTAGCATCGCGGAGCGCCAGGCTGCTGGCTGCTGGGCCAGCCCGCTGGCCGTTGGGCCGGATAAGCCGCGGCCGTGGGATCCCCCCCCCCCCATAAAAAAAGGGGTGGCGCCGGCTGGACGCTGGGCTGCGGGCTGAGGACATCCCGTAACAAAAAAACATGGCGCCGGCTACAGCACGGACGTATTGCGTTTTAGCCCCTGTAGTTTCTAGATTTTACGCACGTTTTTATTCCTGTTGAAATATTTCGCGTAGAAGTCCCTGGAACTGTCTGTTTTCTCTGAAAATACGTTTTTGGGCTTAAAAATGCCTCGGGAATTCAATTTTTGGGCTAGTTTTCACATACAAGATGCGCTTAACATGCTATCTTTTGTAACATGATATTATTGTATGATTTTACTGTTGTAGATTAATTGTTTAGCACTCTTAATCATTTAGTAAGTCATATAGTAGCATGTTTTAAATATTGGAACGTCTTTTTATTGAATAAGTTTATCAACATCGCTTTGTGCAAAAGCTTACCTGCTGTGATCTCATGATTTTTGCATAAATCGCTGATGGCCGGAATCGCTGATGGCATAAATCATGGTCCTGGACTGCGAGATTTTTCTCCAAGGCAAAACCCTCCTGAGGGCGATCGGTAAGGGGTCCCAGCTGGCCGACTCTGATCCCAAGTTCGAAACTGAGAATGCGCAGGCTCTGCACTTTCTCTGTCATCACCTGTCACCTACTCTGAAAGATGAGTATATGGCTGAGCGCAGTGCTTCTGGCCTTTGGACCGCTCTTATGCAGCGGTTTGAGCGGCTGAAGTACACTGTGAAGCCACGTGCAGAGGTAGAGTGGATCCGTCTGAGGTTTGCGGACTTCAAGACAGTTGGGGAGTACAATTCTGCTCTACACCGAATTTGTACGACTCTTCGGTTGTGTGGTACTGAGATTACTAACTCCCAGAAGATTGAGAAAACCCTATCCACTTTCCACCCCGACGCGGTCCAGTCCTCACGGAACTACCGCCAGGGGAACTACACGAGGTATTCAGAGTTGATTGACGTCCTCCAGGTGGCGGAGGCGCAGGATGAGGTTCTCAAAAAGAACTTTGTCGCGCAACCACTTGGGGGGTGTTCTCGCCAGGAGGTGAATGCTCTCAAAGTCCGCAAGCCTCAACAGAAGAAGTAGGGCCGCAAGGGCAAGAAGAAGGGCGCTCACCCTCCTGCCCCGGCTAAGCAGAATAAGCCAGGCAAGGGAGGGCAGTGGCCTCAGGACTGCTTCCGTTGTGGCTCGGTGGAGCATTTCTCCCGCAAGTGCCGCGCACCACTGGAGGTCATTGAAGCATACAAGGCTCAGAAGGCGCGTGAGACGCACCTCGCCTTGGTTCAGGAGGGAGCACCACCGGCGCCCATGGCGGCACCCGTGATGATCGCTACACCCCCTGCTGCGCCCATAAAGGTGACCCCCGTGGTGCCCATCGCGGCAGCTTTGGCGGTCTCTACCGATGCCCACGTCTCCATGGAGGTTGACCACATGGTCGCCTCGGCGGCGGCGGCGCCACTAGACATTGATGCGGCCTCCAAGATGATTTCTAAGGAGGATCAACTCACTAGTATGGAGATTGCGGCTGAAGTGGATGGCTTCTTCACCGAGTCCACTTAGCATACCTCTTTGGTTATCATGATTCCGTGATTTGATACAATAAAATTGAATAAATTCGATTTGGTTGTAAGCTCTATGAGAGCATAAACTTATAATTCACTTTGGCGATTGGATGACATTTATTCATTTATTCCATTATTTATAAATGATAGCATGTTATGTTTTGAGATGTGTGCATTTATTTTTAATGTATTTTCTTCCTCATGACATTAATTAGATGTCATATTTTAGAACGCGTGTGGCACCCGAATGGAGGAAACGTGCCTTGCCGATAGCGCCACCACTCATACCATTTTACAAGAAACTAAGTATTTTGAGTCCATTAAAAAATCTCCGGGAAGTATTATGACAATCGCCAGCTGCGGTTCTCACATAGTTAGCTCTGGACGAGTCACTATTATACTCCCTATGGGAACAACTTTGATCATTAATGATGCTTTGTTGTACCCAGAGTCGACTCGTACTCTTTTGAGCTTTAGAGACATTCGCGCTAATGGTTTCCATGCTGAGACCAATGATGAAAACAGCAAGGAATGCCTACTCATCACAAAGCGGGATGTCGGTGGTAAACATGTTATCGAAAGGCTTCCTTCATTTGACACAGGGCTATACTACACTAAGATAGTAGCACCGCCTGTGTACACTACCCTCAAGACCGTCTTTAGAAGCTCTGAACTCTTCTGCCTCTGGCACGATAGGTTAGGCCACCCCGGACTTAGGATGATGAGAAATATAATTAACAACTCGTATGGCCATCATGTTAACGTGAAGAACTTCCCGAATCCTGATGATTTCATGTGCTCCGCATGCGCTAAGGGGAAGTTAGTAAATAGGCCATCGCCCCTCAAGGTGAGGGATGAAATCCCCACGTTCTTGGAACGTATCCAAGGGGACATATGCGGTCCAATTCAGCCCCTCACGGGGCCGTTTCGGTACTTCATGGTGCTCATTGATGCTTCCTCTAAATGGTCCAATGTTTGCCTGCTGTCAACACGGAACCATGCCTTTGCAAAATTGATCTCACAGATCATACAAATGAGCAATAATTTCCCGGATTATCGTATAAAGTCTATTTGAATGGACAACGCTGGAGAATTTACTTCAAAGGCGTTCGATGATTATTGCATGGCAATGGGAATCAAAGTTGAGCACTCGGTACCACATGTTCATACACAAAATGGACTTGCCGAGGCATTGATTAAAAGAATTAAATTCATTGCCCGACTGCTCCTTCAGGGTTGTAATTTACCAACTACATGTTGGGGCCACACGGTGTTACACGCGGCTAATCTCATCAACTTTCGACCGTCGGCCTACAACATCCACCCTCCTGTTCAACTTGCGCAAGGGTCGGCACCGAAAATTTCCCACCTTCGTAGGTTCGGTTGCCAGGTATATGTACCAATACCACCCCCTCAGCAATCGGTGATGGGCCCGCTCCGTAAGTCGGGGATATACGTTGGTTATGAGACTGTCTCCATAATCAGGTATCTGGACCCCATGACAGGTGACTGTCACACGGCTCGTTTTGCTGATTGCATTTTTGACGAGGATCTTTTCCCGACTTTAGGGGGAGAGAATCAACCCCTTGATGCTAAAAGTCGAGAAATCATGTGGAAAGCCACGGGATCCACGCTCATGACCCGCGCACTGCTGAGACTGAGAGAGAAGTCCAAAAGATAATAGATTTGCAGTCTTTAGCAAATCAACTGCCCAACCACTTTAGTGACTTAAAGACTGTGACAAAATCGCATGTGTACGCGTGCAATGCACTGGAAAGGGTTGAAATACCAAAGAAAAATTATGGTATACCCACTCCTGTCCAAAGGCCTAAAAGGACGAGAAATCCGACTTCTCAAATCCCAAGTACTCGGGGAGGCCTGACGAAAAAGGATAAGAGAGATTTATCGCAGTCTGTCGCCAAATTACCCCAAATTGAAACGAGGAGCCAGTCGAGACCTGGCACAAGTACGGAAAATTCAGTGCACGAAATTTCAGACTTAAACTTTCCCATAGGGGAAACACCCAGCGGAGATGTGAGCGCACACATCGGCGCGGGAAATCTAAAGGACCTTGCTCCCATAATGGGAAATTTGGTAGAGCAAGTGTTTGCGCCGGATGCGCTCCATGACGAAATGGCCATAAATTATATTTATATGGTGGAGTCCCTGAACTGAGCAACGGTGATTGTCGACATCAACTTTGCTACGAAAATTGCCTCAATCATAGATCTTGACCCTAAGCCTAACACGTTCGCTAATTGCAAGGAAAGGTCGGATTGGAAAGATTGGCAGCAGGCAATTACTGCCGAATTATTATCTCTCAAGAAAAGGAAGGTGTTCGGACCAGTTTGTCGAACTCCTCCCCACATTCGCCCTGTTGGCCATAGGTGGGTTTTTGTTCGAAAGAGAGATGAAAATAATAAGGTAGTACGGTACAAAGCAAGGCTCGTCGCTCAAGGGTTCACTCAACAACCCGGTGTCGATTTTGAGGAGACTTATTCCCCGGTCATGGATGGAGTTACCTTTAGATACTTGATCTCAATGGCAGTAAACATGGGCTTGAAAGTGAAACATGGCAGTAAACATGGCAGTAATGGATGTTGTCACTTCTTACCTGTATGGTAACTTGGATTCGAACATATACATGAAAGTTCCAGAAGGTATCCCTGTTCCGAACCATGATAGAGCAAATAGGGGTCTATACAATGTTCAACTTCAAAAGGCACTGTACGGACTCATACAGTCTGGTAGAATGTGGTACAATCGCTTAAGCGATTTCCTTCATGAGAAGGGCTACACGAGCAATAAAGATTGCCCATGTGTTTTCATACAGCAATCCCAAGATGGATTCTGTATAATCTCGGTGTGCGTGGACGATTTAAACATAATCGGTACACCTGAGGATATTGAGGAAGCGAGTTCCTACATGATGTCGGAATTCGAGATGAAGGATTTGGGTAAAACCAAGTTCTGTCTAGGTCTGCAACTTGAACATTCCCCTGATGGGATTCTAGTGCACCAGTCGGCCTACACCCAGAAGGTGTTGGAAAGATTTGGATTTGATAAGGCATATCCTTCTAAGACCCCGCTGGTCGGGAGGTCTTTACAGCCAGACAAGGACCCGTTCAGGCCAAAGGAAGAGGGAGAGGAAACTCTGGGACCAGAATTTCCTTACCTGAGTGCAGTTGGCGCACTCATGTATCTCGCAAACTGTACACGGCCAGACATTGCGTTCACCATCAGTCTGCTTGCGAGGTACAGTTCTGAACCTACCAAAAGACATTGGAAAGGTGTCAAGGACGTCTTCCGTTACCTGCAAGGGACCAAAGATCTTGGCCTGTTTTATAAAAGGAATCAAGACCTATCTATTATAGGCTATGCCGATGCTGGGTACCTATCGGACCCGCATGATTGCAAATCGCAGACTGGATATGTTTTCCTTTGTGGTGGAACTGCGTTTTCCTGGAAATCGTACAAGCAAACACTTGTGTCGACTTCCACAAACCACTCGGAAATCATGGCACTATTCGAAGCATCGAAAGAGTGTGTATCGCTTCGGCGGATGATAGGCCACATTCAGCAGACATGTGGGCTGAACACCGTACAAACCCCTACCAATATCTATGAAGATAATGCTGCTTGTGTTGCACAAGTCCAGATGGGTTATGTGAAGAGTAACCTCACTAAGCATATTAGTCCCAAGTTCTTCTATGCACATGAGCTGCAGCAGTTGAATGAGGTGAAAGTTTTGCATACTAAGTCCTGTGACAATCTTGCTGATATGTTCACTAAATTATTACCGGCATCAACCTTAGAGAGGTGTGTGCGTGGAATCGGTATGATGATACTTAGAGAGATGCAAGGTTCAGGGGGAGAAACTTCACAAACTCATCGCTAAAATCTCAATCCTGATGATCGAGTACTCAACTTGATGGTTGAGTGGATTGTACTCTTTTTTCCCTTGAGTGAGTTTTCCTGATGTTTCTCACACGAGGTTTTTGACGAGGCAATTCGTGCAATACAAAAACGTATACCATGTGCTCTTTCTCCATATTTTTTCCCACTGGGTTTTTCGGAGTTTTGAGGCATGGATATACGGATAATTACCCAAGGGGGAGTGTTGGGAAACCGGGTCACCCGGGAGGGTGGCGGCGGCCGCGTGCAAAACGCATGGGCTAGCACCTCCCGTTCCCCTCTTTACGTTAAGTGGGTACTTATCCCTTGACCCCCTAGTCCCTATATAAAGCAACGAGGAGCCCATCATTGTAACCCTTGATCATTGATTAATAAAGCTGGTCTCCTCCATATCTCTCTGTGTCATTTACTTTCGCGTGTATGACTACTTCGACTACTTCCTCTACGACGCTCGCTCTCGCTCCGCAACCTCGGACCGGACTCGCCGGCGGAGTTGCGGAACAATCCCTACATGCATGCACGCGACTCCACTCAACGGCTCGGCCAACACACACGCGCTAATCGGCATTAGGCCACTAACAGCACAAACTAACTGGCCTGGCATGCACTCCGACTTGCTAGCTAACAACTTGATTTACTCGGCTACAACCAAGGCCAAACAAACTACGTGCATGCGGTAACTACCGAGGCCACAAGCGCACACACACTCGCGACGTACATACACACATACATACTCGGTTTATTCCTAACATCAGCCAGAGCTTCCTGCAGGCATTATGTTTTTTTTGCAACGAATTTGGAGCTTTATTAATGAACTAGAATTCGATTACAATCTGCCCAAAGGCCACTTATAAGATAGCTCGGACTCTCATCTAGCTAGCTCTTTGTCCCCTCTTGCGCAGCCACTCATTGGGCACAGAGGTGTGCCGGGTGATTGAGGGTCCTACCAACATGGATAGCCGAAAAATGAAGCAAAATCAAGAACTATGTCCCTAATTCTTCAAGGATAGGCACTGCAATAGACCGGTTATTGTCTCGTGAGTTACAGAAGTTGACTAGCTCGAGGCAGTCCACCTGTATGATCACATGAGAGTAACCTCGGAGGCGCGCGAAGATCACCCCCTCCTAAAATGCCATCAGCTCGGTAATGAAAGGATCAGATATCCCGGGCAGAGTCTTACTCCATGTTGCAAAGGAATGCTAGGTGGGAGCGGACTACGCCGCCGGCACCTGCCTTCATAGCCTCCCCATTGATAGCTCCATCAGTGTTAATTGTTACCCACCCTGGTTCAGGTGGCCTCCAACACTATTCCGCTGGAAGATTTGAACGTCGTACTGGCAAATCCAGTAGTGTCAAAGTCTCATGCACCCATTTGATTGCCTGAATAGGGTCATACCCGTCTCTGTCATGTGTGCAGTTATTCCATGAGGTCCAATGAAGTGCATAATGGTAATGATCTTGCACCTTGTGTCATCATTGAAGATCTGATCAAGCAAGATATCTCTGGCCCATGTGTCTGGATGTAGTCTCGGAAGAGTGAACTCAAACCGATCCTTGGCAGCAATCCAGAATTTCTTTGCATGCGTGCAATCTATGAGCGATGCTTGAGGTCCTCATTCATGGCTTTGCAGATGTCGCAAATGCCCAGTGGTTTAATATGTCGGTAGTGTAGGGTGACCGAGTCTGGGAGAATGCCACATAACACTCGCCACCAAAAAAACTCTGACCTTGGGTACCACATGAAGCTTCCAAAGAGCAGTCCACAACGATGATGATTCTGTGATTGTCCCTTCCTCTAGGGAGCCAAGCTCGTTCCGAGTCACAAGAGAACGATACGCGGGTTTTACAGAGTAGATGCCCGATTTTTCTAGCGCCCAATCTATCAAGTCCTCTCCTCCCGCGCGGTTTAAAGGGATGTTAAGGATAGCCTCTGTGTTTGGGTGAAGGTAGTTTTGTTGCTCAACGTCCATATTCCAGTTGCCTGTGTAGTTGTCGATTAAATCTAAAACTCTATCGATTTGAGCAACACCGATGCGTTCCATTGGCTTCATAGTGACAGTATTCGGGATCCAGCAATCCGTCCATGTCGCAATCGACGCGTCGTCCCTGACACGTTTAATGAGACCCATATCAGGAGCCTTCCAACCTGCCACAATAGCCTTCCAAGTGCTAGATGATCTCGCTGGTGAAGTGGCATTCTGAAAGTCTGATCGAGGGAAATATTTCCCCTTTAGAACTCTGGAGCAAAGGGTATCCGGATGGGTGATTAATCTCCAGCCTTGCTTCCCTAGCATGGCTAGATTAAACAAGTGCAGATCTTTGAAACCCATTCCGCCCTTAATCTTTGGTGTGGCAAGATTCTTCCAAGACACCCAATGTAAAGAGCGCTTGTCCAGGGAACTGCCCCACCAATATTTGGCCATGCAAGATGCCAATCCTTTGCACACCTTCTTCTCAACAAAAAACAGCTCATATTGAAGGTCGGTATAGATTTAGTGACCGATTTGAGCAAAGCTTCTCGTGCAGCCCATGCCTTATTTCTCTCTGACCATCCTCGCATTTTACATCGGCTTATTTCAAGGATGTGTTCAAAAGAACCGCTTGTGATACCGCTGACAACATTAGGGAGACCTAGATAGCGCTCAGAGAATGCTTCTATTGTAATTCCCAAGATATGCTTGAGTTCCCCGCGAAGAGGTGCTGCTGTATTGCCACTGAAGAAAATGGAGATTTTCTCACGGTTGACAGCCTGTCCCGAGCAGTTAGCGCAAATCCGTAGAATATCGTTGAGTCTACTAGCACTCTGGGTTTTGGCACCAAGGAAGATCAAACTATCGTCAGCAAATAATAAGTGATTAACGCATGGTGAGTGAACACTAACCCGTATCCCTCTCTCAATTTGCCCTCCTCCATAGTGATTCAGCAAAGAAGTGAGTCCTTGAGCACAAATGAGGAATAGATATGGTGATAAAGGGCATCCTTGACATAGGCCTCTTGAAGGGCTAAAAAAGGAAGGAGCTCTCCATTAACCTTGATTGTAAATCTGACCGATGTCACACACTTCATCACCAATCTGGTAAACTGATCATTAAAGCCTAGCTTGTGGAGCATAGCTTCAATATAATGCCATTCCACTCTATCATATGCCTTCAACATATCAAGTTTGATGGCACAGCAAGAGTTTTTTCCATTTTTTCCTCCTCCCGATAGTGTGAATGCTTTCATAAGCAATGAGCACATTAATCGGTTGAGTCTCAAACAGTCGGCCACCACCTTAACTACAATTTTATATAAAACCAGGCAGAGAGCAATAGGACGGAACTAGGAATTTTTCTGTGGATTCTGTACCTTAGGGATCAGAGTAATAGTAGTATCATTCAGGCCCACTAGTAGTTCACCGCCATTCAAAAATTCCAACACGGCATGAGAAATGTCATTAGCCAGAACATCCCAATGTTGTTGGTAAAAGCCAGCCGTGAAGCCATCTACACTTGGGGCCTTTGAGGGAGCCATATCAAAAAGGGCCTCCTTTACTTCCTCAGCTGTACATTCGTTGTCTAACAACTTGTTCATACCTTCAGAGACTCGGGCTGCTACACAATCTAGCAAGTCATCCATGGTCCGATACCCTTGTGTTTGGTACAACGTTGCAAAGAAATTTGATATCTCAACTTTCACTTCATCAGGATCAGTGCAAATGCGGTCATCTCCTCTCTCCAAGGAAGTGACTCTGTTGATTCTCTTCCGAAGGGCAGCCTGGGCTTGGAAATAGCCCGTGTTTTGGTCGCCATATTTTAACCAAAGCACTCGCAAGCGTTGCTTGAGCCACACCTCCTCTTGTCGAAGTGCTTCATGCAGCTGCGCTTCTACTCATTTTTCCTCCTCCGACGTCCCACGGCCAATCGAGGAACACCGTAAATGATCTAGGCATAGTTGAAGTTTGCGTTCTTTCTTCGTCAAGTTGCCAAATTCCCGTGTGCCCCAAGATCCCAACTTCTCTTGAACAATTGCCAGAGCATCGATAACGCCCTGACGGCCTCCTTGCCCTGATCTTGTACGCCACATCTCCCAGACAGCTCATCGTATTGTGCATGAGACTGCTAGACGTTTTCATAACGAAAGTTTTTAGCTGCTAGGGACCAGTTGTTTGCTGCCCTTGAACACAGTTCAGCTAGCTAGCACATAATAGTGGTCTGATTCAAAACTGCTAATGTGTTTAACTGATGCAAACTCGAAGAGATTCAGGAAGGTTGCATTGGCACAGGCCCGGTCTAGCCTTGCTTTGACATTTTTAGCTCCATCTTGCCTATTATCCCATGTAAACGGAACAACTCTCCACCCCAAATCTTGGAGTGAGAAATCCTCTATTGCTTCCCGGAATGCCTTCATTTGGCCCACCGGTCTCACATTTGCTCCAATATGCTCTTCTGCATATAATGTCTCATTGAAGTCTCCCATGCAAATCCATGCCTGGTGCGGAAGAGCAAACAAAGTACGCGGGAAGCGCCAACTATGGTGTCTGTTTTCCTCTCTTGGTTCTCCGTAGAACCCTGTAAACCACCATACTTTATTATCTTGCCTGACAGTTACATCAATATTTGAAATTCTATAGTTTTCCAAAGTAACATGAACATCTCTCGACCAAAACAAGCCTATGCCAACACTAAGCCCGTCGCTATCAACAGCAAAGCAACCTGAAAAACCTAAAGAGGTTTTCAAATCTTCCACTCTTTTACCCTTTATTTTGGTTTCCATTACAAACAAAAGGGCGGGACATTCTTGCTTCACCACTTTGCGAAGCTCTCGAACTGACCAAGGGTTCCCAAGCTCTCGGCAGTTCCATCTTAACGTACTCATTGGCTCGGGCAGCGCTGACTAGCAGCCGCTGCTGAGTTTTCAGAAGAAGGTGTCCTTTCATATTTGGGTCCCTCTTTGTATTTTCCACAGTTTGATCATCTCGCTTGGTGCCTACTGAGAAGACCGTACCCTCCATGCTCTTGTCACCCTCCTCACCCGACCAGGTGTAATGGTCAGACTAAGTTTCTGTGCCACAGGTCTGTAGACCTGGGCCGGCTATGGTCCCCCTTTCCTTTTGTTCTTGATAGGTTTGGCTGGAGAAGTGACCAGTTTATGTTCCTTCTGCTTTGAGCTGACCGAACGGGATTCCCTGGTGCTGTTTTGTGTCTCATGTCTTTCCTTCATTTTGCTGTCAGCAGAGCTTGCTTTTTTGCTATCCTCACTAGCTCGTAGACTTGGCTTGAACGGTAGACCACCATTCTTGTCTCTTGTACCCGAAGTAGGGCAATAGAGATCAGAGTGCCCTAGTCAGCCGCACGCGAAACAAAAGTGTGGAATCTGTTCATACTCAATATCATACCAGTCCACCTTATTCCTCTTTGCCGAACCGATCACGATCCATTTGCAAAGAGGTTTCTTGACATTGATTGTAACTCTAGCCCGAAGAAAACCTCATACAGGATCGATCTGAACTACTGTTGACTCCTTGTCAATCTGTTGACCAATAGCCAAACTCCATGTATCATTCCTTAGGTTATAGGGTAGGTTCACTACCCTCGCCCAGATCTGTAGTTTATCAAACCTCAACTCTGATGGCTGCATGTACGACTCGAATTGCTCCAAGATCACCGCATGCTTGCTTATGTGCCAGGGGGATCATTCCCAAACGCGATCACGATCACACTTGGATGCAAATTCGGCAACAAACATGTTTTCCCCCAACGGACGAAACTCCAAGCCCCTCGGGTTACCCCAAGCTGGATGTAGGGCGTTGGTGAATGTTTGGATATGTGTAATAGATTTTGAATAACACCTTGCCCGCCAAGACCCACTTTGGTGCAGCATCATCATCCAGATCAATGATCATGAGCGGAGTCGCCTCCTCCTCGAATATGTCAAGTTTCTCGAGCGCCTCCTCCATCTACGCCCTAGCTGGAGCGCGGGGATGAAGCGCCATTGTTGCTGGAGCCTCCTAGAGCAGATGATCTTGCCATCGTCTGCCCGAACGCTGGTTCGCCCCGCCGTTAATTCCACTCGTACCCTAATCGCCTCGGGAGGGTTTTATGGTTTCGGGAAAAAAATCCATGCCTAGACACTGGATTGCGCCTGCTCCATCCATTCATGTCGTATGTAACAGAAGAGTTATGGCAGCATCTTCCTCAGCACAAAGATTCTTGTAGGAATGGTTCTATCATGTTAAGGAAACACTTCCTATCTGTAATCCGATAGGAGATGAGCACCTGACCAGTCGATGGCCGTCGATTCAGTTTGAATCTGACGCTCACGGAATGTGCTTGATATGTCAAAAAAGGAAAAAATAAAGAAAATCCCTTTGACCGGGAATTAACATCTCGCAACCCCTGCATGTAATCTCTCCCTAATTAGTTGCCTCCTATCCCTCCTGATTCCACTCGCCGCCAACTGCACACACAACCCCGAGCTCGCCTTTCCCAGATCGCGATCTACCCCTTCCTCGCACGCAGCTTCCTCCATCTCCGAGAGAAGTCCATATTACTGCCCTAAACTTCTCTCATGGTTCATTTTACAACCCTTAACTTTGCTTTGGTTCAAATTTAAACCTTTTTTTGAAAGAAAATGTGGCTGAGTGCCAACCTTATATTTCAAAACAGGTTAAAAGAACCTGTAGAAGTCACAAGTTACATGTTACAAAACCTTGTGAGGTGCACCCA
This sequence comes from Triticum timopheevii, assembly GCA_963921465.1. Taxonomy (NCBI): domain Eukaryota; kingdom Viridiplantae; phylum Streptophyta; class Magnoliopsida; order Poales; family Poaceae; genus Triticum; species Triticum timopheevii. The sequence goes on along the minus strand of OY997270.1, from coordinate 61,813,475 downwards.
TGTGCAAGCTCATAAGACAGAGAAAGGTTAGGAAGGGAAGTGCAGAGGCAAGGATGGGGCCACAACAGCAGATTTGCAGATTAGCCAGTAAGCATAGTACCCCATGAGAGAAGATCAGACTTGCCTTGCGGTTTGCTCGCCCTGTGGCTCCATAACTGAAGGAGATCAGCTGCATAAAACTTTGTATATGTCTCAGACCATATCTTTGAATGAAAAACTCGATCATTGCGGGCATGCCATGAAGTGACAGTGCAAGCAGCAAACAACACCTTCCATGTGCGCCTGCAGTGCAACTGCCTGCCAGCAGCTTCGACAAAAGAAAGGATGTCGGATGATGCATGCGCCAAAGAGCCCAGCCCCAAGGTGTTCCATAAAATAGATGCTGCCCTGCAATGCAACACAATGTGGCCAATGCTTTCCAACGCAGGGCAGGTATCGCAGTCAGCAAATGGAACAATGGCGAACCAGTTTTTTCTGAGCATGTTGTCTCTGGTGTTAAGCCTCCCTCTGAAGGCTAGCCAAAGGAAAGTTCTATGTTTAAGAGGGATTAACTAATCCCACACCCAGGGTGCTGTTGCGCAGTGAATCCCTCTGAAAGTGAGCAACTGGTAGAAGTAACCGGTGCTCATGTAGTTCCCTGTTACTGACGAAGATCGACCATCCTCAACTGTATCATCAGGGGCCACCTCTTGGAGAAGGACTAGGAGGGCAGCTAATTGTTGTGGCCGCCTGGGTTAGGTTTGGATGAAGTTGCACCTCCCAAGAACCCTGACTAAACTGGGACCGAACAGAGTAGGTTGGCCTTCGGGCAAAGGAGAAAAGCACCAGGAAAACCTGCCTCAACCTGCCAACTGAAGCCACTTACGATGCCAAAAGGAGATTAAGTCTCCAGGGCCCAGCACACAGCGTGATGAGTTGATCACCATAGGAATGCACTCTCTAAAACCTCTCCAGATGGCCGTGTCTCTGCTGCCAGAACTGTGGGGCACAGCTCTCTTACAAAACTGCATGGCGAACCATTGGTAGCATGGAACCTCAGAAGATTGCAGAATATTAGTGGCGAATTTGCATAGCATAGCCTGATTATGTGCTTGCAAGTTCCTGATGCCCAGACCCCCGTTTGCTCGGGGAAGAGTAACTTTGTCCCAAGCCACGAGGCATTGACCCCCTTTGACCTTGTTCTTTCCCTGCCAGAAGAAAGCTCGCAACACACTGTCTAAGGCTTCGATAGATTCTTTGGGCCATGGAAAGCATGACAGGAAATAACTCGGGATGCTAGCGAGAACAGAATTAATGAGGGTCAGCCTGCCACCCATGGAAAGGAAGGTATCAAATTTAAACCTCATACTATGAAAACCGTTCACAATGTATCCCTCGCACAAGTCGGCTTGATTTAGCTTCGGTTTTTTGTGCCACATGGTGGATTTTCTCATCTCCTTGCCATGTAAACAGTCTAGTCATCTAGTCATGCAAGGGTTTCTCGAGGTATCGTTCGCACGTCGATCAGCCTGGGTCTCGGCCGCCGCCGCTGCCACCATCCAGGTCTCCACCGTCGCTGCCGCCGCGTGTCCCCTTGATCTCCTCCATGCGTTATGCCCTTCTGCCGCTAGGCTAAGCAGCCGCCGGTCGACGCCGGTAGCCGGCGTCCCGTCTCCTCATTCGTGGCTAGAGGCTGATCTTTCTGCTCGTCTCTTTCTTTGGATGTGTGTTGCTTTTTTCATCTGACTTGCAGGGTGCATGCGTATGGTAGAAGGACTCTCAAGCTGACACGCTGGAGTACAGGGACATGACAGTATTCAAATCTAAAAGTAAAAAGGAAACTATATAGAAAATCAAAATAATTTTCAGTAAATCTGGAATAATTAAACAACCAATATGGAATAATTTCAGTTAAAATTGGTTTACGGTTAGATTAGAACCTCAAAAATCAAATTGCATAGAGAATTCAAAAAACAATTCTAGTAAATCAAAAATTATGCAAGTAACAATCTGGTGAAATTGTATCTAAAATGTACATACGATTTAAGAGAAACATACTATTTTTGTTTCAGTTGTGAGAGGAGAGAGAAATGGTGACATGGCAGAGATGAGAGAGAAATATGATGACTTTTTTTAGCATAGAGAAATATGATGACTTGGTAGTGCTGCCTACGAGACAACTAGAGTAAAAACACGTCCAAACTGGTTAAATGAGAAGGAAGGGGGCATTGTGACTGGTTTCTATAGTTCAAGGGTGTAATTTGAACCAAAACAAAGTTAAGGGTTGTGAAATGAACCGTGAGACAAGTTTAGGGGGGGTAATATGGACTTCTCTCCTCCATCTCCTGTCATCGCAAAAAAACGACCACCTCACGGGCCAGCCCCTTTGTCGGTGTCAAAACCGGCGGATCTCGGGTAGGGGGTCCCGATCTGTGCGTCTTAGGCTGATGGTAACAGGAAGCAAGGGACACAATGTTTATCCAGGTTCGGGCCCTCTCGATGGAGGTAAAACCCTACTTCCTGCTTGATTAATATTGACGATATGAGTAGTACAAGAGTTGATCTACCATGAGATCGTAGAGGCTAAACACTAGAAGCTAGCCTAAGATGATTATGATTGTAATTGTGATCGGCCTTCTAAGGACCAATCTCTCCGGTTTATATAGACACCGGAGAGGTCTAGGGTTTACATGGAGTTAGTTACAAGGAAGGAAACATAATATCCGGATTGCCAAGCTTGTCTTCCACACAAAGGACAGTCCCATCCGGACACGGAACGGAGTCTTGAGTCTTGTATCTTCACGCTTCAATAGTCCGGACGATGTATATAGTCCGGCTGTCCGGATACCACCAAATTCAGGACTCCCTCAGTAGCCCCTGAACCAGGCTTCAATGATGACGAGTCCGGCGCGCAGTCTTGTCTTCGGCATTGTAAGGCGGGTTCCTTCTCAGAATACTCCAAGGTAATTATCGAACACTTAAACCGTGTCTGAATCCGCAAAATGATCTTCACATACCACCGTAGAAAGAATGATATTTCACAAATGCAATCTGCTGACAACCTTTTTGATGACGTGATATGTCCTTACGGTCGGATCATTATTCGAACCGTTTTCCCACAACCAGCCATAGCGCACATCGCGAGGCGGTTTCTTCTGCACGTTTTTCCATAGCAGAGATCGTGTCCCCTTATTGCGGGATTCTCATCAATACGGGCATGGATAATCCAACCGCACCGCTGATCGCGGTAAGTGGGGAGCGAGCGGGCTCCACCAGGCAAGTGGGGAGGCGCAAAAAGCTTTTACCGTCCCTATAAAGAGATAAGGTCTCTTCCTCTTTACCCATGCCTTCTCCATCCACTAGCCCATTCCCCTTTGTCCGAGCCCTAACGCCCAGACATTCTTGTTTTCCATCGAAGAGAGTTTTTCCAAAGATGTCCGGATCCGAAGCAGGAGGCAGATGGATGGCCTCTACCGTCCAGGAGAAGGACATCAAGAGGCTCCGAGAGGTCGGGTATCTGGCCAAAAAGATCGGCCACCGTCTCCCACTAGCGGGACAGGTCGTCCCTACTCTGGAGCCTCACGAGAGAGTCGTGTTCCTTCCCCATTTTTTCCGCGGGCCCGGGTTTCCCCTTCACCCATTTGTCCGTGGAGTCACGTATTATTATGGGATTGATTTTCTTGATCTTTCCCCCAATTCCTTCCTCAATATCTCGACGTTCATCGTCGTGTGCGAGGATTTCTCCGGATTTTGCCTCACTTCGGCCTGTGGCTAAAGATTTTCAATGTGAAGCCTAAGGTGGTGAGTGGCGAGCACGCCGATTGCGGCGGCGCCATGGTGAGCAAGATGCCCAAGGCCGTTTGGCCGAAGGGTGCCTTCAACGACTCCGTCAAGGAGTGGCAATAGCAGTGGTTCTATATCACCGAACCACGCGGCAAAAAGCGGGCCCAACTCCTGAGTTCAGATCCGGAGCCCCACTGCGGCTCACGTCCTGGCCCAAGAAGGGCCCGAACTTGTCCTCATCCGATGAGCTATCACTGCTCCAGACACGCGTTTAGAGTGTGGTCGACAAGGATGTTAAACTCATTGACGTAGTCCAGGTGATGCTAGTTCGCTTGGTTCTCCCTTGCCAGTGACGAGCCTGCAATTTGTGGGAGTTTGACACAACCGAGCACCAAACCCTTTGGAAGCTCTATGACTCCTCCCACAAGGATATCTGGAAGGTGCTCTTTAAGTCCGGCAAATCGTGGCGGAGCTCCGCCGAGGACCGTGGGTATCAATTATCCCATTCTGCAAGCCCGGTAAGTTACAGCCTCGCTTTGTCCATCCATGCTTCTGTTGGCACGTCCCGAGGGAGACATTTTATCGTGTTTCATCGTGACCCCAGGGATGGATAAAGAAGGTGGAGCGGATACATTGTCCGGCCCCACTGCCGGAGGAACCGGCCGGACCTCTTCTGACGAAGATGCTGGTCCCCGCACCTTATGAGGCGCCAAAGAAGGAGGCCTCCAAGAAGGTCAAAAAGACTCGGAGTAGCCTCCGTCGCCGCGAGGCTTCAGACGCAAAATCCGAAGACTCTAGCAATACTCCTTCTTCCGAAGACGAAGAGGAGGAAGTAGAGGAGGACGAGCCTCACTCTGGAGGTGGGAAGAAAAGGGCGGCTTCCTCGTCCCTAGAGGCCGAATCGCCCAAGAGGGGAAAGGTTCCCACCCAGAGGCATCCACCACGGCTGCCGATAACAGCCCAGAGTGGGATCCCAGGGCCCAGCCCCTGGAAAAGTTGTAAGTATCCGAAATCCGAATGCGCATATGCATCCAGGGTCGTTTGGGTACAGTAGCTTTAACTGTCGCCATATTTCATACAGCCCGGTGAGGTCTTGCGCCGGACAATCCTCATCGGAGGATTCACTGAGTTCAGACGTTTTGGCGAGCGAGACGCCTCCGGAGGCTCCTTCCCCGAAGTCCAGGCGTGACACCGAGGTGTCGACTCAAAGAGACCCGGACCAGGGGAGGCATGTCTCTGGAGCCGGACACAAGGGGGCGGCGGCCCCACGTCGTGTCGACGGTGGGGGCTATCTCGGGTTCGGACCACAACCGGATAAGATCCTGGAGACCTCTAAGGCTCTAGGATCGGGCGAGCAGCCACCTTCGACGGTGGGAGGCTTGCCTACTCCGCCAACAACCTCTGTCCAAGTGGAGCTGCCAGGCGATCTATCGACAGCGTTAAAGAGCGTGTCTATCGTTAATGAGCATCGGACCCTTATGGGTGTGGTGGTTGAAAAGATTCAGTCGACCGAGAGCGGGCTGAATGAGTCCTGCCTTGGTCTTATAAAGGCTTTTGAGGTATGTTTTCTAAGAAACCTTTGAGGAATCGTCATAATATGAGTAGTAGCCCCTGATACACTGTCCGACGAAAGAGAGAGAGCCGAGCAGGGGATCAAATCCTCTGCTTTTGCGGGAGCCTTTGTTAATGACGTATACCCCTTTGTGAAAGCAGGCGTCTACGGAGAAGATGGCCGCTCATAATGCAGAAGTGTCAGGACTGAAGCAGAGCCTGGAACGGGCCGAGGAGGAACTTGGCCGTGTGAAGAAGCAATTGGAGGACAAGCAAGGTATGTTGAAACATTGTCTTGAAGTAGGCATGAATGAGTAATTGTGCCTATTGAAAAGTATTTGTATTGTATGCCCTAGGAGAGAGTGCCGAATATGAGGCACTAAAGAAGGCTGTGGCTGATACCAACGAGAAGGCTGCCGCCGAATAGGCACTTTGTGAGAAACACGAGGCCAGGGTCATCACAACTGAGCGAGAGCTCCAGGAGGCTGTGAAGAAAAGCGAGGGCTTGGAGCAGAGTCTAGTGGGAAAGAATCCGAACTCTCCCAAGCTCTCCAGGCTATGGAAGATGCTCGAGAAGAAGCCCGAGCTGCTTTGTGGGACATTCAGGAGGCCCGGAAAGTTGCGGCTGGTAAGGCCTTTTGTATTCATGGCCATTTTTACATGATAGTGGGGAGAACTCTAAGCAACAAGCTGAATTCTTGTTTTGACAGGGGCGTTTGCGGATCTACCTCGCAGCATATCAGATGCCGCCCAATTCTACCGGATCGAGGAGGAGAAGTCTGCGGAGAGGAATTTCTGGTCGCAGTATTTGGCGCCGAACTATCCGGTGCCTTTTATCGATCAGCTGAAGCAGCTGGTCGAACTGCTCCAGGCGGTCGAACTAGCCATGAAGGACTTGGTTGTCCGGCTGTGGCCCACGGAGCCAATTCCAAGCAGTTACTTCGGACTCGTGAAGCGGATTGTGGGCACCTGTCCTCGGCTTGATGCTATCAAGCGATCAGTTTGTATAGAGGGTGCGTGCATGGCGTTTGCCCGTGCAAAAGTGCATTGGGGAAAGCTTGACGCGGAGAAGCTGAGAACTGAGGGGCCGCCAGAGGGTAAGGAGCACCGCAAGCCCGAGCTGTACTATGAAGGTGTACTGAAGGGAGCCCGCCTTGTGACGGATAAGTGTACTAAAGACATTATTTTTCCCTGAGGGCATTTGTGCCGTTCTTTGTAATATGGGATAATGGCACTTTTATTATTTATTGCCTGTTTTTTTTAAACATATGTTCTTCCTGTGCGGCTGTTTAGTGTATGTAAATCCTGAGAGTTGGTCAGTCGTCGGTTTCTGCCCCCACGAAAGAAATACGGGGGTGTTCGAGACATACCTGAACACTCTTTATAACATGGCTGGGTCCTTTTAAGGAGGTGTTCCTCACCACGAACCAGGCAATCGGACTATAAGGCTTTACCACTCTCACTTAGCCATAGGAATTCGAGTATGGTCGGTGCAGCCCCTAGTGTTCGGAAGGCCTAACTAGGGGCTCTATTAGCGCCTGATCAGAAGACAGATTCGTCGCACTCTGCATTTATAATGGCGTTATGCAGAATAAATCTTTAAGGATTTTACAACCTCTCGAACAGCTAACCAGCTCTCGCTGTATCATGATAGTCGGTTTTCGGCTTTCTCTACTGAGATGCTCGTCCGGCAGAACCGGGACACAATCGCAGTAGTTCTCCCAGCGCTACCTTAGCCGATGGAACGGAACGTAAGGTACCAAAACATGGGAGCCGGGCAAACCCAACCAATGACCCAAGACATGATTCGGAGCTGATGCATATGGTGCTATAAGTTCGGGGTGCCGAGCGACCGAAAAGGTGGTCGGACTTTATTGCCGTACTGTGAAGCCCCCGACATCATCAGGCATAACACGACGCGTGGCTGCCGTTTTTGCCAAAGAGGCATCGACGATGAACGACAACCGGTAAGTGTTATTTAAGTCTACGCATTGTAGTAGGATGATATGTCTATGCATATGAGTACGATTTATGGTTATGAAAAGAGGTGTTTTTGGCGGAACCTATGATGGCCGGACTGGAGGGGGCTTTGAGTGGATCTGAAGTGAATCCGGACTGCCTTCTTTGTGTGGGGGGGGGGGGTCACATGCATGTTCCTGCCCTTGTGTGTCCGGGCCGATTCCACGTCGCCAATCATGTTCTGCGTCAAAGTTAATTTGTAAAGGCAGATGCCTGGAGACAGCTGAACGTCCTCTTGTGGTTGACCCAAGGGCTCCTGATCGGACCCTGGTTAACCCTGCCATTATACCGTGAAATAGCACGGACTCCTTAGTGGGTGTACAGATAGTTGGCTGCCATATCAAAATTTTGATAGGCATGCACGACTCGCTGCTCCGGCGGCTGTATGATTTCCGCTCTAAGGGCAGGGTTCGGCCTTGCCCGTAGGTGTGATTATATCACATGGTGTTGGCCTAATGGTTTACCACGTGGAATCTAGTGAGCGTGGTTCATCCCGTTAGCATACTGTAAATTACCGTATGAGGGGAAGGTGCCGAAGAATTATTCTTTGGCGTGGCATTTTTTGGTGATCTGAAGACAATCGTTAGAGTGGTGGGCCAATAAAACTTGGCCTTTGCACCTGGCATCTTTTAGAAGATGTTATTTGTGGTTTCATACCCGCGGGGGCTTTATGTGTTACGGAGCCCCCGGACTACTAGGTCTAGAGGTACTGCAAAATTGCTGTGGTTGGTATGATCGGGGGCGATCGGCCGTACTTTTATGCTCTGGGGGTCTCTTGACTATACGCCTCCCCTCATTGTTTCCGGCACACGACTAGCCACATTGTTTTGAGGATCCGACATTCTCTATTGGTTCGCTTTGCCATCTTTCTAGGAGTACCATGAATTTCACATGGTTAATTGAGTGTGTGGCTCGGGCCGGATAGGCTTGAGCTGTTCTTTGTCCGCTGACCGGACTGGGAGTTGTTGGACTTGGCACTAGCTTCCCTGACTTGACGTTTATGACCATTGCGCCGAGGCTTGAGGATGCCTCTTCGTGTGTCCTTCGTATTGTCTTGGACCGTAGTGATGTGTTGATGTTGGGGTATGTGCCTTGGGTTCTCCTGCTTAGGTTGAGGCAGCCAGTTGTGCTGTGTCTTCCCTTTGTCGGTGCGGTCGAGTCTGTATTTTTCGGTGGCCAGGACCTTGGTCCACCTGTCCACGAGCAAATCTTGGTCAGCTTTAAGCTGTTGTTGCTTCCTTTGCAGGCTCCTTGCCATGGCCATGAGCCGTCGCTTGAAGCAAACTTGTTCCACTAGGTTTTCAGGCACACCGAATTCGTCATTGCCGAGGCTTACCTCGTCCTCGGAGGGGGGCGCATAGTTGTCCCCTTCCAAGTATCCCACCATGGCTAGCCCGGCCTGCTTAAAGGCAGGCTGATCGGGGTTGTATCCATCTTTGGCGTCCTCCGGATTGTTTTCATCTCCTCTGCCGGTATTGCTATGGCGGGGCTTGGAGAAGCATTGACGACGCCCATGCTTTGCTTTTCTCCCTGAGGGGTTATCCTCCATTGCCTCATCGCCATTGGTTTTCTTTGGAGTATCCACCATATATATATCATGGGAGGAGGTGGTTGTCCACAGCCCAGTGAGCGGTGGTTCATGTTATTCTCCTGCATCGTCGTCCATACCGTCGATGTCTTCGGAGCCGAAGTCAAGCACGTTGGTTAAATCATCGATCGTGGCAATGAAGTGGGTGGTGGCTGGGCAGCGAATTCCTTCGTCGCCTGCCTCCCACTCGAGCCGGACATAGTTCGGCCAAGAGCCTCCTGACAAAGAGAGAGACTTTAATGAGTTCAGCATGTCGCCAAAGGGCGAGTGCTAGAAGATATCTGCAGCGGTAAACTCCATCACTGGAGCCCAACCTGGCTTGACTGGCTCGAGAGTGCGCGGACTGGAACCAACAACAGGATACGAGTTCGGGGGTCCGGAGTCACAGGCTTCCATAGGGGTGAGACCTGTGTTCGAATCCACCGCTGATGAGTGTGCGGCCTGCGGTGCGGGGTCCATCCCTCCGTCCTTAGGCAACGCAACATGCTCCGGATTTAGGTCCGGGGCTACTGCAGGGGTGATATCCCGAGCATTGTCTGACAGCAGGTCTAGGCCGCGCTCATCGTGACTGTCCGGTGCTCCGGGCACAGGCCCGAGTCCGTCGAAGATCAAGTCTCCGTGAATGTCGGCCGTGTAATTCAAATTTCCAAACCTGACCTAGTGGCCAGGGGCGTAGCTGTCGATCTGCTCCAGATGGCCAAGCGAATTGGCCCGCAGTCGAAGCCGCCAAACACGAAGATCTGTCCGGGGAGAAAAGTCTCGCCCTGGACTGTGTTGTTGACGATTTAAGGCGCCATCGAGCCTTGCAGCAACGACGCAGAGGAACTCTCAATGAAAGCACCAATGTCGGTGTCAAAACCGACGGCTCTCGGGTAGGGGGTCCCGATCTGTGCATCTTAGGCTGATGGTAAGAGGAAGCAAGGGACACAATATTTACCAAGGTTCGGGCCCTCTCGATGGAGGTAAAACCCTACTTCCTGCTTGATTAATATTGACGATATGAGTAGTACAAGAGTAGATCTACCACGAGATCGTAGAGGCTAAACCCTAGAAGCTAGCCTATGATGATTATGATTGTAATTGTGATCGACCTTCTAAAGACAAACCTCTCCGGTTTATATAGACACCGGAGAGGGCTAGGGTTTACATGGAGTCGGTTACAAGGAAGGAAACATAATATCCGGATTGCCAAGATTGTCTTCCACGCAAAGGAGAGTCCCATCCGGACATGTAACGGAGTCTTGAGTCTTGTATCTTCACGCTTCAATAGTCCGGACAATGTATATAGTCCGGCTGTCCGGATACCCCCTAATCCAGGACTCCCTCACCCTTCCCTACTCTAGTACTCCTCCCCACCACATTGTCTTGTCCACCGATCTATCGAGGTGCTAATTAATTCTCCACGACACTCATGGACGTGATCTTCCAAGTTTCTAATTCTCCACGACACCATGACACGGCCGACCAGAGCGGGCACCAGCGACCGTGAGCGAGAAGTTTGATGGCCGATCCCACGGTGAGCACTCACATCACAATGGGAGTTCATTCCAATGTGTATTCGCTGATTTTGCTGTTCAAGTCACAATGATTTAATTCTCTATGATTGATTCTTATGTGCTTGATTAGTTGGTGGTCGTGATGCCCATCCCAGCAGGGAGGCTTAATAGGCATCGGGCAATCACCAAGTGACATGAGATTGCTTCCTTCACCGCAAGGGCTATGCCCTCTTGACAGCCATGGGAGCACGCCCAGCTGGCTGCACGAAACAGTGGCTCGCGTCGTTGTCGGTTGACCTAGTTTTAATTTCATATTAAGTTGTCCTACTTTGCTATAAAGGCGGTCTCTGCTAATGGTGCATCGTTGCTGCAGTGTCGCTCCATCCATGCCAATCCTTCCTAATGTTGCTAACCATGGCGATAGAAGGAAGCACGCACACCATAGGAAGGAAGCACAACTACCATCACAAGGAAGCATGACCGATATCGGAAGGAAGCACGACTACCGTGCATGGCCAGCACTGGAAGGACGCACGTCCAACATCAAATAGAAGCACGATTACAATCGCAATGAAGCACGACCAACTTAGAAACGAAGCATGGTGACCATGGGCCAGTGGTGTTTGAACTGTGCCTAGATAACACATTTTATTTTATGGAAGCAAATTCTTATTTTTTGGATGCACATTCTAGTTTTTTCCATAGTATTTGCTACAAATGCTTCCTGCATCTTATTTTACAATTTAGTAATCGTCCTTGTTATCAGCACTAAAACATGCCATGCTGCCATATTATACTCCATACAAATGTTTGTTCGTTTTAGGTAGTTTTTATTCCATAGTTATAGCTTCCTAATTTTGTCTATACCATTCTCAATTTCTCATGTAAACATTCTCTTCATCAGCAGCTGGTACATATAGTACTGACCGTTGCTTCCTACATCCGATACATATGCATCATGCCTAACCGCTTCAAGCAGTTGTGTGTGCTCTTTTGAAGACCGACCGGTGTCGGTGAAACAGGTGTGTATGGAGGCAAGTAGGGCATGCACTAAGAAGCATGGCGAAATGTGGATCTACCTCACAATGAGCACGACCACCATGCTCGATGAAGGGAAGCAAGTCCATAGTCTTCAGAAACTATACAATATGAACTTAGGGAACACTGTACTATTTGTGTCTAGAAGGAAGCAAATTTGTAGCATATCCGAACCATGTTGTATGTACGGACAAAGCACAGAGAAAACTTATGTTGGGTTACAAGCAGATTATTTTACAGTGAAAACACTTATGTAGTGGATGGAAGCAAAAACATTCTTGTGTTGTAAAACATGTTAATAAAGAGAGTAATTGATGGGACTCAAAATTTCCCCTGTGAAAGCAAATACTTGGATGCAAGATTTTGGTACATGGAAGCACAGTTCTTGAATACATTTTTTTGTTAGGTATCAAATTTCACACGCAAAAGAAGCAGGTTGTGTCCTTGATGGAAGCAAAAATATTTGTCTCGGAAAGAAAAGTCAAGTGTTACACAAGATACAAGTTTTCATGGCATCGAAGCAATCAAAGCAAATTTGTATTTGATTTTTTTCTATCTAAATCAAACATGTAAAAACATTTATCTGTATTGGGTGAGATATTCTGAACTTAGTTGAGCGATTGAAGTAGAAGCAGCATGTTCACGTTAGGAAGCAAGGCTGGCTACAAGGACACGTTGCAAGAAGCAAGGCTGGTTACGTATGTTAGTTTCGGGATCAGTTATGGAATCGAGTCGTCGAAGGCTTTCTTGAGCAGCAATCTCTGGAAGACCGTTCACTGTGTGGAGACGAACACGATTGCATGCTCATCATGCATGCCGATGAGTCGCGCACCGACGTGGCTATAGAGATCGCCGGCACCCGGCACATGTATTCGGAGTTGGCCCTTTCACGTCATCTCCCTCTCTCCGCCGTTACGACAAAAGTGGCGGCGCACCTAGGTCTAGCCAGGTTGGGAGATCGACAGAGAAGAATCACAGTCGTCCATACGGGATCCGATCGACGTTAACCCAAGTCAACGAACGAGAGGCCTTGGATTTTGCCACGGGAATAGCAGCCCCAGGACACCCGGCCCAGAAGTAACCCACACGGGAGAGGAAAAAACTTGGACAGCGAGAGATGACCCAGATGCGTGACCGGTCGGCCAAAAGTAACAGAGGCATGAGAGGGCTCGCATTTGGTGCGGTTATACTGTCCTAAATATCATGCGTGAAGGTGGGAACCTTGTATTGAATGATAGTTTTCCATGAACTTCGCGCCAAGGTTTTTGGCCCGGTGGAATGTATGGTTCTGGAGATAGAACTTTACTCTCTCAAGGCGGGAGGTACAGTCTCTGGGTGGAAGCAAGGTAAGGCTATGGAGGTCGTCCACCGGAACGGTCATACACACCACACCAATGGACTTTTTGTGCAAAAACTCACTATACTGATGGATAAACACACGTTCTTCGTAATCTACGAGCACCAAGCAAAAACGTCTTCTATGACATGCACCTGTGTTCACAATGGTTTCTTAGTTTTGCTTCCTTTTTAACTTTACTATTCCACACATAAGTTGGAGTGGGTCTTCTTATCGACGCATCTGCCAGCCACACCGTTCCAAGGGTTCGTCTTGGGCAACTTGGTATCTTCCAGCCGCCCCTAACCCTAACCGCGCCGCCAGCCGCCCCTCCCCGCTCCTCCCTCACTTCGCCGCCACCGGAGGGGACACCGGCGAAGCCCGCGTGGTCCCCAAGGAAGGTGGCGGTCGGGCATACTCGCCGTTCTCGCGCAGATCTCGCGGCAGCAGGTGAGGCGGCGTCCCTCACGGCGGCGGGGCTGCCCCTGAACGGCGCTTGGTGGTGGCCACGTGGCGGCGCGCGGGTGGGCCGGATCTGGGCTTCCGGTCTGCGTCCTCGTCGTGGCAGCGCTAGACGTTGCCCTCGGCCATGAGGCGTGGTCCGGGACGGGCCTAGCGCCAGTGGTGCTGGCCAGGACGCACGCTGGCAGCGCCCTACTTCATCTCGCGTCGTCTAGTTGGCCAATGGTGGTGGTCATCTTCGTCGTTAAAGATGGCCGGCCAGAGGCTTGGTGATCGGATCTCGAGATCCATCATCTAGTCCCGGCTGCGAGTTGGGGAGACATGGTTGCAGGTGAAAACCGAGCCGTTGGCAGGCGATGGCGGCGTTCTACGCCGTTACCTTGATGGAGGCATTGTTGTGTAACTACTGTCGACCCACTCGTGCTACTCTGCAGGAAACCCTAGAATCTGGTGTTCCAGATCGGACGATGGCAGCACTGCGGTGTTGTTTCTCTCTTGGGAGCATCGTTTGTGGAGCAGCGCTGGAAGTCAGAGGCAGGAGGTGGAGCGGCTTCGTCTTGCACGGAGCTTCGGTGGAGATGTCAAGTCATGCCTGACCGACAGGTGCTACGCTTTGTCATGCCTAGTCGGCAGGTGCTACGCATGACAGATCTTCCAAAGACTTCAAGTTGTGTCGGCTGGTGGTACTTGGCAGCATGGTGCTGAGGTGTATCAGTGGCGACCGCGACGTGCACAGCTGTTTGCGCGCAGGGAGGAGGTGCCGTTGGGCGCCGTGGTGGCGTCGACGATAGCTAGACCAACCAAGGTTGATGCATCAGTACAGTTCTGAAGATGGAGCACTGGCAGTTGGCGGCGGCAGCCTCTGAGAGCACGCCGGACTGGCGAGATCCATGCCCGGCAGGCATCCTGGATGGGTCCTCTGGTCTTAGATGTTAGGTTTGGCTGCGATGTCTGTTTGGTATTAGGCCCAAGCTATTTGCGCCCCTTCATCAACTGGATAGGTGTAGCGATAATTTGTTGCTTAGATGGCGGCTTTAGTCTTATTGTGGTCTTACTTTGTAAAGTCTTGTGAGAATAATTAATAAAGTGGCCATATGCATCGCCCAGATGCAGAGGCCGGGGGTCATCCTCATTTTCTAAAAAAAACACATAAGTTGGAGTACAAGCATACATACCATGCCCAAATAATTTAAATTCATCCAAGTCCGCGATCGGTATAAGTAACAAAGCACACAAGATATTCGCAAAGGGAAACAGTGCATGTTTGCCAGTGGTTATAAGTTGCAATGCATATTTAAAAAGAAAAATGCTCAAAATTGGTCTGTTGCGTATACACATGTAAATCTATGAGTTTTAAGTAAGAGAAAAATTCACTGTAGGTCATAAAACTTGAGCTGGTTGAAACTTTAGTATCACTACTTCAAAATACCCGAACTACAGTCCATGTACTTGCGCAGAGGGTTCACTTTGGTCCATATATGCGAATTTAGCTACGTATTCGCTGACTTGGCCGAGTTAGCTGTTGCCAGCTAGGCTTTGACCACCACCTGTGTAGCACCGGTCGGGGGGGGGGGGGGGGTAATACTAGTAGTTTGGGTTTTTTTCCAAATGCGCCAAAACCTGACCATTAAACGCTCGCGCACCTGGTCGGACCGCACCCGCTCGCACCCTCCCGCACCCTCTCTGCCCGTCGTCGCTGCCGAGGTAGTGCCTTTGCTCGTCGGCGTCGACGACGGCTCCATGAGCACGTCGTCGGACGCTGAGCCGCCGCCGTCCGCGCTGTTCGGGAGGGGCCTGCGCGACGTGCCTCTTGCTCCTTCGTGTCGTCATGATGATGCCTCGCCGCCCTTGTACGGTACGTCGCTGTCGCCAGCAACTCTGTTGCTCGATCTGTGCAATTTAGCTCCCGTAAAGAGTTCTTGGTCGCATCAATTGCGCGTACAAGCTAGGGTTTGGGCGTTCGTTCAACTCTCTGACGGATTGGGTGTGGGGTGGTAGGGTTTTAGCAGTTTCTTAAAGAACTTTGTGGCAGGCCAAAAATAGGGCTGCGTCATGGGGGGTTTGCAGTAGATGGCCATGTTTGTCGAGATCTGGAGTGGTTAGGGTTCCTTCTCCCCCCCCCCAATTTGTCATGGGTCCAGGGGTCTAGGGTTTAAGCGGAAAAGTTTGCTTTTAGTGTCAGAGTGTTAATTGGACAAAAAAATGTTTAAATTTGCAATTACATTGGGTGAGATATACCAAAAATGGTTGCTTTACGACCTGTAAGATCATACATTTGTTAATTGGAGCCATGAATCTCTGTTTCTCTTTCTGAAAAGGTAAAAAACTCTGAATGTCTGAACTGTCTGAACCTCTCTATAGTCTGAAATGTCTGAACTTTTCCAACTTGATTGTTTTGCAGGACCCTTAAGCAACTACTTCTCTATTGTGGTCATACATGGTGGATACTTTCTGTGTGCTGGCAAGCATAGGGATTATCACAAAGGTCACTTCATTTGATATGATTACTGTGACACAGATAATTGGACACCTAATGTTGTTGCCAGTCTAGTGGAGGAAATTGGATATGAGTTTGAGGGCAGGATCAGGGCTTATTGGTGTGTTCATGGGTTGACAGTCTACAAGAATGGATTAAGAGAGATTAAGTTAGGGGACAACACTATGACAGAAAACATGAAGGACTGTGCTCTAAATGGCAAACACTTCCAATAGATTTTCCTTGATCATGATGAGAGCATGAGATCATTTATTTCTCCTGTTCCTGTTCACTCTAATGATGAGGATCCTCCAGTTGCCAGGTTCAGTGGCATTAGGCCAAAGAAGGAGAAGGCACACCAACCGCAAGAAGAGCAGACACAACAGCAGCAAGAGGAGCAGGCTCAGCATGATCAAGTTGAACAGGAGCTGCCTCAGCATGATCAAGAGCATGAGCATAATCAAGAGCATGAGCAAGATGAAGTAGTGTCAGAAAGTGTAGCAGATTCAGAAGAAGATCATTTTATACCAAGTCCACCCCAGTCTGGAACTACTTACCTTTCATCTTAGTTTGGGTTTAGGGCCAGGAAATCCTCTAGGCTTTTGAACATGGATGCAGCAGACACAGTTGGTTGTTCAGTAATGCATGATTCAGATGAAGATTACATTCAATAAATTGTTGATTCAGACATTAGTCTGCAGGATGATGATGACTTGTTTGACAAAAATGTTGATTGTGAGAAAGGCAAAGGTATAGCAGCCCAAGAAGAAGCTGATGATCCTACTGAAGATGTGGATATGTGTCTGCCATCTTCTGATGAAGATAAGGTGAAGCTGAATTTCAAAAGTTTTAGAGAGGAAGACCTGACTAAACCATAGTTTCAAGTTGGCCAGACCTTTGGATCTATTGAGTTCCTGAGGAAAGCTATCAAAGAGTACAGCTGTCTGGAGAGAGTTGACATTAAATGCCCCAGAAATGATAGGAAAAGACTGAATGCCATTTGTGAAGATGGGTGCCTTTGGACCTTGTTTGCATCATTTGATGGGAGAATCAACTGCTTCATGATCAAGCAATACAACCCAAAGCATACATGCATAAATAAATGGTGTGTTAAGTCATTCACTGCTACTTTTATGGCTGGAAAATATCTTGATTCTTTCAGAGCAGATGAAAACATGAATATGAATTTTTTTGCAAGGGTGGTTCAGAAAGATTGGAACATGACAGCAACAAGAAGCAAGCTTAGAAGGGATAAGAGGCTAGTGAAGAAAGTGATTGAAGGAGATGAATTGGAGCAATACAGCAGAATATGGGATTATGCACAAGAATTCAGAAGATCAAACCAGGGAGTTCTTTCTATGTGGGTGTCAGTAATGGCATATTTGCAAGTTGTTATTTCTCTCTGGATGCCTGCAAAATGGGTTTCATGCAAGCTTGTAGGCCTGTCATTTGTTTGGGTGGATGCCACCTGAAGACAAAGTATGGAGGTGTTATGCTGTGTGCTGTTGGCATGGATTCTAATGACTGCATTTACCCGATAGCTTTTGCAGTTGTTGAGGTAGAGAACACTGACACATGGAAATGGTTTCTGTCAAATCTGAAGAGTGACTTGGGAATTGTAAACATAGACTCATGGACTATAATGTCAGACAAGCAAAAGGGCCTGATCAAGGGAGTGAGGCAGCACTTTCCTGATACACAGCATAGACACTGTGTAAGGCATATTTGGCAGAATTTTCAGCAAACACACAAAGGAGATGTTTTTAAAAACTAGTTATGGACGAGTGCAAGGAGCACAACACCAGAACTTTGGGCTGCAAGCATGGAGGAAATAAAGGTCATAAGCCCAGAAGCATACAAGTGGCTTGAGCAGCTACCACCCAACACTTGGGTTAGGGGCTTCTAAAGAGAATTGGTCAAGTGTGATATCCTTCTGAACAACAACTGTGAAGTTTTCAACAATATATTCTTGAGGAAGGGGAGATGCATCTCAGATCAATGATTGACAAGATCAAAACACAGCTCATGGTCAGGTTCTACAACAAAAGAAAGGAGGCAGAGACCTGGCCTGGCTCAATATGCCCAAAAATTAGGAAAAGAATTGAGAAGAATATAGAGCTGTCAGCTACGTGCATGGTTTCAGGGGCTGGTGATGGCATCTTTCAGATTGACAACAGGAACATGACATACATTATTGACCTGAAGGAAGAAAGTTGTACATGCAAAAGGTGGGATCTTAGTGGAGTTCCATGTCACCATCCAATTGCATGCTGCAGACATGAGAGGATTGATCCTGAGAGTTTGGTGCACTCCTATTACAGTATAGAAGCATTCAAGCTAGCATAGAAACCCATTATCAAGCCTTGCAGAGATAGGAGTGAGTGGCAGAAGATGAATGGCTATGAAATCAAGCCACCTATCTTTGAAAAAAAAGTAGGGAGGCCTTCAAACAAGAGTAGGAGAAAGCAACCTTATGAGATTGAAAATAAAGATGGAATCAAGGTGATGACCAGACATGGAATCACAATAACATGTTCATACTACCATGAAACAGGCCACAACATCAAAGGATGTAATCTCAAAAAGGCTGGCATTTTGCCAAATCTAGCAGAGAGAACAACAAGAAGGGGTCCAAGGGCCATTCCTGATGATGTGTCAGATGATGAAATTGTTTTGGCACAAGAAGGTGATGGCCAAGGTACACAGGAGGAGGTTCCGGTCACACAAGAGGATGGTCAACTTACACAGGAGGAGGTCCATGTTGATGGCCAAGTTACACATGGGGAGGCCCATGTTGATGGCCATGATACACATGAGGAGGTCATTGTCACACAAGATGATGAGGTCATTGTCACACAAGATGATGGAGCAGATACACCAGTTGTTTTTCAGGCAAATTCTCCACTTTTGTCCCTTCATTTTGACCTCTTTTGTCCAATCATTTTTGTTGTATTGATGTTAGCATGTGATGTTTGTTTTGTACAAGTGCAGGACTTTGGATTTGCAATGCTTCATAGGATGCAACAATCCAGACCTGTTCCTAGAGAAGAAACTGAAACCATTTTGCCAGATTCTTCATTCATCTCACTAGCAGCCAGTCCTCACACTTCAGGACAGACAACAACATCTACAAATGAAGGCAACCAAACCATGAAGTTGCTGAAGATGAAGAGAGAGAAAGAAACACATATGCCAGCCAGGAGAGATGTAGCACTTGAGGCCATGAATGAGATGGCAGAGAAGAAAGCAGATGAGGCAGAAGCAAAAAGGCAAGAAATTGCAAGGAGGAAAGCAGAGTTGTCGGTGTACTAGAGTAGGGGTACCCTAGTATCCCGAACTTGTGCACGGGCAGTCGCAGCGACCCACGGCAAGTCTTGCCGGGTGACCGCAAAGATCCTCTGTGGTTCCTTTGGAGCCATTCAAGAACAAAGTATTTAAGCCAAGGAGACAAGGCCCCGGCAAGAGGAGCTTGCCGGGAAGGCCAACCAAGGCATCTGAAGGAACTTGCCGCGACGCGCCGCGCGTCCCGGCAAGGCCCGGTGAGCGACAAGCTTCCGGACGCGACAAGACAACAACCGCGGCAAGGCGCTTGCCACGGCAAGCTACCACCCTGTACCCACGCTCCAGCGCATCCACCAACGTGTCGCCCTGGGGCCTTTCCAGGCGCGCGTGGCGAGAGGCTGTGCAGCCAGCGGTGCGCGGTGGCAAGCGGCGCTGACAAGATAGCCATCGTGGCGAGCGGTGGCGCCCCTGACGGTCCCTTTCTTGCACTGTTTGGGCGACACAGATGGGCATTAAATGCTTTTGTCCCCTGCCGTCAGGGTTAGGTATGGTACACTGTAGAGGTAGTTGTACCAACCGCAAATCCTTTTCCATTTTTGCCCTTGTCTACGTTGCCACCTGTCGGTGACCCCTTGAGCATATAAAAGGAGGCCCATGCGCAACGTAGAGGGGGGGTTCGAAGGCAGAAAAACACTCATGCTCGGTCTCGTTAGCAGCTGGTGTGTACTGTAGCAATTAGCGCTCCTGAGCAAGAACACAATACAATCAGACGTGCAGTAGTAGGAGTATTATCTCTCCGAAGAGCTCCGAAGCTGGGTAAATCGCTCGTGTACTTCGCCTCGATCTGCTCTTCGTGCGGCCTCCGCCCCTCGCCGAACCGAAAGGGGCTCGGTCCACCGGCCCCATAGGTGCTCGTGGGTCAGCCTCCCCGACATCTTTGGCGCGCCAGGCTAGGGGGCGTTGAGGTTGTGTGAACCTGATCCGGCGTTCACGCGAGCTAGATCTTCATCTTCATCATCGACATGCCGCCGAAGAAGAAGGCTCCGGAGGCAGCTGTTCCATCCGCGTCGATCCCACCACCACCGGAGCAAACGGGTGGTGGGGTAGGCGCCGTCGGAAGAACGGGCGTCGACGAGGGAGCTCATGGTGCTGCCGGGTCCAAGGACAAGGCCGCGCAAACCTTGGCGTCCGTACATGCACCGCGCCCATCTCAGGAGGCGCGGGACCGACAACGTCATGGTACTCGCGGTACCATACGCTCGTTGGACCAAGATCGAGCTGGTGGATCTCGGGGTGCTCAAGACCAGCATGCACGCCAACATGCTGGCACGAGCGAAGCACGGTCGCCCGGACGGGATACTGCTCCTTATCACATAGTTAGAAGTCCGAGCATATCCCGCTCCTCGCACCGTTCACCACTGCCACCCACCACTCCAGCAGAAGCTTTGGCCCGAGCTCAACTACTCTTGGATTACCCTCCAACGGCAGACAAGATCGACGAATGGAGGGCCACCATTCAGAGTCTCATCGGCTTCGCCAACGGCGACACTCCATGGCAGCCGGGTACATCGCACCCGCGGCAAGACTGCCAGGCACGAGCCGATGGCGACAAAACCGGTGGGGGTGCAACCACCGTGCACTCTCCGCCCCGAAGGCCAAGATCGCCAACTCGCCGGGTCTACCTCGACAGCGACTCCACCGCATCATCAGATCCAGGAGCTCGTCGCGATCAGCGCCAAGTTCTTCACGAACGACAGCAAGAAGACGCTCGTACTCGCATCGAGCGCCGAAGAGAAGCGCGGCGTCAATTGGACCAGCGCGCTGGGCCCTTTGTTGACATGCATGCGCCAGGGGAACCAGGCGACTTGCCGTACGCGGGAGGTTGCCCTGCGTTCACTCGTGAGCTGCGGCAAGTCCAGTGGCCCAGTACGAAGAATTTCAAGCCAGACGTACCAGAGAAGTACGACGGCAAGTCGCATCCGTCGGAGTTCCTCAGCATCTACACCATCGCGGTGCAAGCTGTCGGGGGATGGGACGACAAGATCCTTGCCAACTACTTCCCGCTGGTACTCAACCCAATGTCAGATCCTGGCTCATGCACTTGCCGGACAACTCCATATCCTCTTGGGCAGATCTTTGCCATCAGTTTGTCAGTGCCTTTACAGGCGGCCACAAGCCTCATGGCCAAGAGAGCGATCTTCATCTGCTCGCCCAGAAGGAAGGAGAGTCCCTGCGCAAGTACATTCAGAGGTTCAGCCGTGTACAGCACAACATCCCAGATGTCCACCCTGCCGCGATCATCAGCGCGTTCCATCAGAACGTGCGAAACCGCAGGATGCGGGAGGAGATGGCAATGTGCAAGATCAAAGACGTCAGTGAGCTATACTCCCTGGCCGACAAGTGTGCACGTGCTGAGGAAGAGAGGAAACTCCCCGGAGAGAATACAGGAGCAGGAGGATCTGATAGCGAGGATCCTGCCCCGGCAAAGAAAAACCGGCGGTGGAACAACAGGAGGAAGAAAGGCAAAGATGTGCTAGTTGTCGAGCAGTCCGGCAACCGAGGTGGCGCCAAGAAAGCCAAAGCTGGTAGCTCCGGTGAGGAGGCTGTGGCGGCTGCCGACAAGCAGGACGGCGCCAACAAGCAGTACTGCAAGATCCACCGCACCAAGGGCCATGACCTACAGAGCTGCAAGAGGGTCGAGCAGCTTGTCGAGCAGCAGAAGGCTGAATACGAGCGGCGCGACAAGGAGAAGGCCCAGGAAGGTGCTGGAGGATCCGGCAAGAAACGTCCCGGCCGGGGAGGACGCTGCGGCAAGGCCAAGCAGCGGCAAGGAGACAGACCTCCCCGCGGCCGCGACAAGGATGAAGATGACGACGAAGATGAAGATATGGATGATGATGAGGCCGATGAGCAGGAGTTTCAGAAAGCCACAGAGGTCCTGTGCGTTGACGGCGGTGCTTCTTTGCATACTTCACACCGCCAGCTCAAGCAGTGGGTGCGGGAAGTTAATGCGGCAGAACCACCCGTCGAGTCACGCAAGCCTCTGAGATGGTCCAGCACGCCTATCATCTTTGATATTGAGGACCACCCTGATCGCATAACTGCGGTCGGGTGCTTTCCGATGTTGGTTTCACCAACTATCCGCAACCTCAAGGTCACTAAGATGCTAGTTGCGGCGGGGCCGGCTTGAACCTGATCTCCTCCGCGGTGCTCCAGAAACTCCAGATCCCTGACAGCGAGCTCGAAGAGACCGGCACATTCCAAGGAATCAATCCAGGAAGGAGCAAGCCGAAGGGAAAGATCACGTTGCCGGTGACATTTGGCAGCGAGTTGAACTTCAGGACTGAGAGGGTCACTTTTGACGTTGCTGACTTTCCATTGCCTTATAATGGAATACTCGGCCGTCCAGCGCTCGCCAAATTCATGGCAGCCTCTCACTATGCATACAACATGCTAAAGATGCCAGGCCTGATAAGTGTCATCTCCGTCCCTGGCAACAAGAAGGATGCTCTCATCTGCACTGACAAGATCTACCGGGAAGCAGCAGCCGCAACAGATCGCAAGTCACTTGCCGCTGAAGCTCCCGGGGGGAAGAAGAAGACCAAGTCCGGCAAGAGTTCTGATGCCCACTCCGGCAAGTGCACCTCTTCGGAGTGCTGCGCTACCGTCGAGGACGCACCATCGAGCTCCACCGGCAAGTGTAAGAAGACAATGGCGGCTCCACCAGAGACCAAGAAGGTGTCCGCCAAGGAGGACGGCACTAGTGGTACCTTCACCATCAGTGCCACTCTCGACCCTAAATACGAAAGCGCGCTTGTTGCTTTCCTGCGGGCGAACGTCAACGTGTTTGCGTGGCAACCGTCTGACATCCCCGGTGTTCCCAGGAAAGTAATCGAGCACCATCTTGCCGTCTGTCCTCATGCACGGCCCGTCAAGCAGAAAGTCAGGAAACAAGCAGTGGAGCGCCAAGAATTCATCACAGAAGAAATCAAGAAATTGGAAGCAGCAGGCCTTGTCAGAGGAGTGCTCCATCCTACATGGTTGGCCAATCCTGTAGTCGTGCGCAAGGCAAACGGGAAATGGAGGCTTTGTATCGACTTTACCGATGTTAATAAAGCTTGTCCCAAAGACCCATTTCCCTTGCCGCGCATTGACCAGATTGTTGACTTCACGGCCGGATGTGACTTGCTTTCATTTCTTGACGCATACTCAGGATACCATCAGATCTTCATGGCAGAAGAGGATGAGGAGAAGACCGCATTCATCACTCCATGTGGCACATACTGTTTTGTACGGATGCCTTTCGGATTAAAGAATGCTGGTTCAACATTTGCAAGAGTAGTCCATGACGCTTTTGAGCCACAAATACACAGAAATGTGGAAGCCTACATGGATGACATAGTGGTCAAGAGCAAGGACAAAGCAACTCTGATTCAAGATTTAGACCAAACCTTCGCAAATCTGCGAAAGATCAACCTCAAGCTTAACCCCGAGAAGTGTGTGTTTGGAGTCCCCTCCGGCAAGCTTCTTGGGTTCTTCGTGTCTCAGCGGGGAATTGAAGCCAATCCCGACAAGATCAAGGCCATAGAGCAGATTGAAGCACCGAAGCGCGTCAAGGATGTACGAAGACTTGCCGGTTGCGTGGCTGCTCTCAGCAGGTTTATCTCTAGATCTGCTGAGCGCGCCCTGCCGTTTTTCAAATATTGAAAAAGGCAGGTCCAATGAAATGGACTCCGGAAGCGGAGGCTGCGCTGCAGGACTTAAAGAGATACCTGTCCTCCACTCCAACACTTGTCGCACCTAAGCCACAAGAGAAGTTGCTGCTGTATATAGCGGCAACCAATCAAGTGGTTAGTGCTGCGTTAGTAGCGGAGAGGGAGGCGGATGATGAGCCAGCAACCGCGGCAGATGCAACTAGCGACAAGCAGGGGGCTTCACCGGCAAGCTCTGGTCCCGACAAGGATGGATCTGCGCAGGCGTGTGAAGAGATGCAGAAGAAAATGGTGCAGCGCCCAGTTTACTTTGTCAGTTCCCTTCTGCAGGGGCTAGGTCGAGGTACTCTGGTGTGCAGAAATTGCTTTTCAGCCTTCTCATGGCCTCGAGAAAGCTACGCCATTACTTCCAAGCACATGAGATCACAGTTGTCACTCACTTTCCGCTGAAGAGGATACTGCAGAATCCAGAAGCAACTGGCAGGATTGTCGAGTGGGCCCTGGAACTGTCAAGCTTTGGCCTTAAGTTTGAAAGCACTTCAACTATCCAAAGCAGAGCATTAGCAGAATTCATAGTAGAGTGGACGCCAACACCAGATGAAGAAATTCCAGAAACGAGCATCCCCGTCAAGGAGGCAAGCAAAGAGTGGCTGATGTACTTTGATGGTGCCTTCTCGCTGCAAGGCGCCGATGCAGGCGTGCTGCTTATCGCACCCATCGGAGAACACCTCACGTAGTCCAGATGCACTTTCCCAGGGAGCAAGCAACAAACAATACTGCAGAGTATGAAGGTTTTCTTGCCAGTCTCAGGATCACGGCAGACCTTGGGATCAAGAAGCTCATTGTCAGGGGTGACTCGCAGCTTGCCGTCCGCCAAGTAAACAAGAATTATCAGAGTCCGTTGATGGAAGCTTATGTTGATGAAGTGAGAAAGATAGAAGAGCACTTTGACGACCTACAGATGGAGCATGTTCCAAGAGCTGATAACGACATTGCTGATGGCCTGTCAAAGTGCGCCGCACTAAAGTTACCTGTGGAACCAGGAATCTTTGTGCTCAAGCTGACTCAACCGTCCGTGACGCCATCAACTGGACAGAGCAAGAAAAGGAAGTTGATTTATGGCGACTACTTTCCGGCAGAGCTCCCCGAAGCCGCCGCCAAGAAGGTCCCCAAGATCAACACCAAGAGTGCTGAGGAGCAGTCTGCTCCGGCAAGCCTTAGGGTTTGTTCCGTTGAAGCAGACGCTCCCGACAAGTTTTGCTCCGGCAAGCTTGCCGGGGAACATCAAGCTCCGGCTGAGCCGCAGGTTCTTGCCGTAGAAGCGGATGTTCTCACAGCAGCAGATGTGCCTTTAGTCCTTGTTGTCGAGCCACAAGCTCCAGCATGGGCACAACAGATTGTCCATTTCCTTCAAACAGGAGAACTTCCCAAAGAGCAAGAAGAAGCGGAAAGAGTAGCCCAACAGTCAAGTATGTACCAGTTTGTTGACAACGCACTGTACAGAAGGAGACTCAACGGTGTGAAATTGAAGTGTGTTTGCCGGGAAGACGGACAAAAGCTGTTGGCGAAGATACATGGAGGCATATGTGGTCACCACATTGGCGCAAGAGCACTTGCCGGCAAAGCGTTCCGGCAAGGTTTCTTTTGGCCGACAGCCCTCCAGGATGCAACTGCACAAGTAACCAAGTGTGAAGCGTGCCAGTTCCATTCCAAGAAGATACACCAGCCTGCTCAAGCTCTCCAGACGAACCCTTTATCCTGGCCATTTTCGGTCTGGGGGCTCGACATCGTTGGCCACTTTCCCCGAGCTGTCGGGGGCTTTGAATACTTGTACGTTGCAATCGACAAGTTCACAAAGTGGCCGGAAGTGGAAGTAGTGAGGAAGGTGACAGCACAGTCAGCAGTCAAGTTCTTCAGGTCGATTGTTTGCCGTTTCGGGATCCCTAACAGGATCATCACCGACAACGACACACAATTCACAAGCCGCACCTTCATGCAGTACGTCCAAGATCTTGGCGCCAAGGTCTGCTTCGCTTCTGTTGCTCACCCGAGAAGCAACGGTCAAGCGGAGAGGGCAAATGCTGAAGTGCTGCGCGGGCTCAAGACCAGGACTTTCGACAGGCTGCGCAAGTGCGGAAAAAACTGGATTGAGGAGCTTCCGGTGGTTCTTTGGTCGATCAGGACGAGCCAAATCGAGCCACTGGCCAGACACCTTTCACTCTAGTCTATGGAGCAGAGGCAGTTCTCCCCACGGAACTCGTATACGGGTCGCCTCGAGTGCTCGCTTATGATGAGCTCGAGCAAGAGCAGCTACGACAAGATGACGCGCTGCTCCTTGAGGAAGACCGTCTTCAGGCCGCTGTACGAGCTGCTCGATACCAGCAAGCTTTGCGCCGCTACCATAGCCGTAAAGTTAATGCCAGAAGTCTCGAGGAAGGCGACCTTGTTCTTCGGCGCGTTCACTCCGCCAAGAATTCCAACAAGTTGACGCCAAAGTGGGAAGGTCCTCACTGGGTGAAACGAGTCACTAGGCCTGGCGCTGTCCGCCTTGAGACCGAAGATGGCACTCCTGTGAGCAACTCCTAGAACATTGAACATCTTCATAAGTTTTACCCGTAAGGCGCGGTTGCCGGAACCTGTTCCGGCAACCACCTTTTGTACAAGTCTTGCCGCTGTAGCATGTAATCCTTTGTACAAAGCCGGGCGCAGACCCCGTGCATAAATAAAGCATATGTGCTCCGCACATCCTGTCAATTTCATGCTTTCTATCTTTTGCATGTGTTATCTGACACTTTGTGCAGCACCTACCCCCGGTAAGCAATAACGAGCCGTAAGGCTCCATATCTTTATTTTCTCTTCTTTCTTTTTCTCAAAAAGAAAGGAAGGTTCCCTCGCCCACAAGTTTGCCGGGGGGGAAGGAGAAGATAATGGTGTGGACCAGGCGTCGTTCAAGAAAGTTCCACCTTACCGGGAAGCAAATGACAGAAAAGCTAAGTTGCCAAAGTTTGAGCAATCAGTTTTAAAATTTTTAAGTTATCTTCCTCGAACGACCATGCTTTGTATGGAAAACCTGTGCGCGGAGGAACCAACTCGTGGCTAGTTGTGCCCTTACTTTGTTTTGAGTCTGCTTAACAACTTAAGTGGGCTGCGACTAGTTGCGACAAGGTTTCTTGTCGGTAACGGCACCGCCAGCAGGCTGCCGACGTCCCGCAGTCGGCGCTCGCGACAAGGGTGCCTACGCCGACAAGTTCCCTAGAAGCGTATGGCGAAAACATACAAAGGAAGGAATCAAGTAGAGGGAATAACATAGCAATCGATACCCAAAATAAAGTTATATTACAAGATAGCTTGTCGCAGCTCTAACAGATTGTTTTCATAACATTACCGGCAGCGACAAGGAAAGGAGAAAACGGGCGGCCTAATCTACGCGATCACCCTCGACCCTCTTGATCCCGCTCACCTTGTCCACAATGGGTGCGACAAGGGCCTTGAGCGCTTCCAGATCAGCTTCCGGCGGCAAGGACCTGAGGACGTTGGTGAGGTTGAGGCCCGGGTTGCGAAAGGCCACCTTCACCAACACTTTCTGAAGAGCTCCCGCGCAGATCTTGCGCGACTCGTCGGCCAGCTGCTTTGGGAACTTCTCCTGGAGTCACTGGAGGGCCGTCGCCACGCCTTTGAAGAACAAAGTGAGCTTGGCGCTGGGTTGGAGGTTCTCGTCAGAGGGATACCCAAGATCCTCCATCCCCAGCTGCGCCAGCTCCCTGTCGATGGCTGCAGCAATATCCACGAGACCCTCCGTCCAGAGCTCCACAGTATCCCTGAAGGTGTTCTGGGTGTCGGCGGCTCTCGTCAGCAGCGCCTCGTTGGCCTTGATCTCCTCCTTCAAGGCCACCTCCCGCTCCTTGGCTCTGTCTAGCGCCTTGGTCAAAGTATCCAACTTCAGCTCAAGATCCGTGTTGGAGTCCTTGGCGGCGCTAAGCTCCTTGCCCTTCTCGGTGAGACTACCCTGCACCTCACCAAGAGTGTAGGCGTCCTTCTCGCGCTGACGCTTGAGCACGGCAAGCTCTTCACCATTCGCCTTGAGATCGGCCTCCAGCCGCGCCACCTTCGTCTCCAGCTTCTTCTTGGCGGCCTCGGCAGCTGCGGCAGCATCCTCCGCTTCCTTGAGAGCCCCGCCAAATGTTTGCTCGCGCGCAGCAAGCTCCTCCTCGTGGCTGTCAAGGTTAACCTTCTGCTGCGCCAGCTCACCCTCCCACGCAAACAGCTCCTCGGTGACAAGCCGTTGTTGCTCTTCAGCTTCAGCCTTCTCGAGGAGGAAGGCTTTCCGCTCCTCGGCCAGTTGCGCCCGCTCCTCCGCCAAGGACCGGAGAGCTTCCTGGTTGGCACCCTGGAGCTCCTCCGCGCGCTTCTTGATGTCCTCTCCCGCCTTCGCGACAAGCGCTTCCCGGGATTCCAGCTTGGCCTTCCGGGCGCGATAGAGCGACACCAGCTTCCGCAGTAGCTGCTCTTCCTCAGACTCGCTACTGCTGCTGCTTGGCGCATCAACCAGCGTCAGCCCAGCAGAGGCGAGCACCTCTCCATCCAAGAATTCTCCTTCGACCGGCGCCCTGGAGCTTGACGCCCAGGGGAGCTTGATGAAGATGCCATCGCCGGCCTTCAGATAGGCGCCGGGCTGGGGCTCTACGGAGCCTGACGCTGCGGCAGTGGCGGAGGGATCGGCGGTCGGCGTAGCGCCCGACGCTCCTGCGGCCTCAGGGCCGTTAGTGCGATCGCCGGACCCCTCGCCGGCTTCTGCGGCGGCAGCCTTGGCGGCCTCTTTGCCGGCGGGGTCATCAGCGCCGGCTTCCTCTTCGGTGGCAGCGACGTCGTCGGTACTGTCGCACGCATCCTCCTCGCCGGTGACCTCGGTCTCCATCGGCTCTGTAGAAGATGGATCTGACGACCGGAGAAGGGAGAAAAGTCAAGCAAATATCCAAAAAGAAAATCAGAAGAAGAAGAACCCAAGGGAAGTGTTCAAGCAAGGAGGATTACCTGTGCTGGGTTCCACAGTCACGGTCTCCACCACAGGGGGACCGCTGGTGCTGTTCCTTGCGGGAGAACTCTCCCTTGCCGGAGACTTCTCCCTTGTCGAGGAATCCTCCCTGGTCGGAGAACGCTCCCTTGCCGGGGAATCCTCCCTTGTCAGTGTAGTCGAAGCAGATGGCACGTCGAGGGTGGCTTCCGGGCGCTCCTGGTGAGGTTGTTCTGCTCTTGCACAAACGAATAATCAAATGTCAGCAAAGAAAGAGCACCCATGTGCGCCCAACAGCGGGAAGGAAACCATGTACTTACGCTGGGGGCTGTGCTGGGGGCTGCTTTGGGGAGTAGTTGTCGGGTCCGGCAAGGTGATCTCTGGCGCACCCCCTGCCGTTGCGGTGGGTTCATCCTCGATGACAATCACCGGGGCCTTGGCTCTCTTCGCCGCTCTCTAGGCCAGAGTCCTAAAAAGGAATGAGTTCAGAGTAAAGCAAATCAGATACAAGACAAAAACAGCAAGAATTGGAGAACTACAAGTACAGCAAAAAAATCTTACTCTTCTTCTTCCTCGTCGGAGCTGAGTGCGGAGAGGTCGAAGTTCGGCCCACCTTCGGCGCGACGAGGCGGAGAAGTAGGTTCCCTTGGCCGCTTGGCGGGGGCAGCGGCGGTGGTCCAGGAAGACCCAGCTTCGGTCACCGCCGCGGCGTGAGGCGCTCCCGCGGCAACAGTGCTTGTCGCGGTGGAGCGTGTCGCGCGGTGCAATCGTTGTTGACCCGCCTGCCGCCTTGCTACATCCCCGGCCTTGCGGAGACGCCTTCTTGATGGAGCTGGGGGCTGCGCTGAGGGCTTTGCTTGCGGCAAGCTGCCTGAAGGTGGCGGGCCGATCGCACCCTCGGCGGGCTCGCTCGACTCGGCGTCAGGCGCGGCAAGCTCTTCCTCGCCGTCGAGCCACTCTCGCTCGGCAAGGCTTGCCGCCTCTGCCGCCTCTGCCTCCTCCACGGTGAATCCGAACTCGCCCGTGGCAGCGGCTGCCGCCGCCTCCTCTGCATCTCCGCTTCGGTGGTGTCGCGGGTGAGGCTTTTCTGCTCGTCGGAGCGGACCGCCACCTCCACCAAGCCGTCAAAGAACGCCTGCACGACGTCGTCTGCAGGCTCTTGCCAAGTTGGAACAATTCCATGCGAATCGCACAACGGCATCATTGCACGGATGCGGTCGAGCGAGGAATTGTTGCACAACGGAACGACACCCGTCGGCAACCTGAACCATTCGGGATGTTGGGGGTCGTGTTTGAACAGCTCCTTGAGCATCGCGTCCAGTTCCAGGATAGTGAAATTGAAGTTGAGGCCCGGGCGCAGCCTCATGATGTCCGCTGGACCCCCAAACTCCCAGGCGGGTCTCCTCCTCTCCTGCAGGGGGGCGATGCGGCGGCGAAGAAAGTCTACGCCAACGGCGCCTACAGTGAGCCCGGCAAGCCTGAGGCGTAGGATCCGGGTGACGGCAATCTTCAGCCTATCGTCCTCCGGGGCCATGCTGCTCCAATCGTTGCCGCGCACTGCTGGGGCTTGGCGCTGGGCAGTGAATGGCTGCGGGTTCTCCTCGACAATCCAGCACCAGTCTGCTCTCCACTCCTCCCACTTGCTGCGGAGCTCCCCCTCCAGATACGCTTCCTTCTTGCTGGCCCTCGAGATCCAGGCGATCCCACCGGATAAGGGCTCCCCTCTCTCAACTCGGGGCATAAAGAAGTGGCAGAAAAGGGCTACATTTGGGTGGACTCCGACAAAGTTTTCGCAGAGATGTGCGAAAAATGCCATGGTCAGAACGGCATTGGGGGTGAAGTCAAGGAGGTGGAACCCGTAGGTGTTCATGATATCGCAGAAGAATTCAGAGAAGGGCGGGCAAAGCCCGCAGTAGAAGAACAAAGCGAAGAAGGGGTACCCATTCGGAGCCCTTTTCGAAGCGGTGGCAGAGAATACCTTCGTGCGCGGATGCGCTCGCGTCTCCATCGACCAGAAGAGGTAGTACCACTCCCTCAACTCCTGCGCGGCGAGCTCGGGGGGGGGGGGGGGAAGTTGCCCGCTCCTTTCGCAGTGCCTCAAGCCACAGCGCCTCGGCCGACTTCATGGCCTTCCTGGCTTTCGGAGCCATGGCGGAGGTGGTGGGGGAGATCGACGGCATTGGTGGCGTCGGCGGCGATGGGGGCGGAGCGCTGCTCCCTTTCGGCTTTGGAAGAAGGGGGAGAGCGGCGGAGATTTCTGAGATTGGGAATGCAACGGCGAGGTGGGCGAACTACCCCTGTTTCCCCTGCTTATAAAGGGGGACGGGGCGGACGTTCCGCTTTTCCGAATAAAGAAACCACCCACGATCTCTCCCATGACGCCGCATTCGACGCGTGCCATTGGGGGAGGGCTCGGTGGATACGGAGCAAGATACGGCGTAAACCAGGCCGCGCGTGCCTGTGCCCTGTTTTGGGCCTGGCCCAACAGCGCTCGGCACCGTGTGTGGCCCAGGACCGGGGGCTCCTGTCGGTGTACTAGAGTAGGGGTACCCTAGTATCCCGAACTTGTGCACGGGCAGTTGCAGCGACCCGCGGCAAGGCTTGCCGGGTGACCGCCAAGATCCTCCGTGGTTCCTTTGGAGCCATTCAAGAACAAAGTATTTAAGCCAAGGAGACAAGGCCCCGGCAAGAGGAGCTTGCCGGGAAGGCCAACCATGGCATCTCAAGGAACTTGCTGCGACGTGCCGCGCGTCCCGGGAAGGCCCGGTGAGCGACAAGCTTCCGGACGCGACAAGACAACAGCCGCGGCAAGGCGCTTGCCGCGGCAAGCTACCACCCTGTACCCACGCTGTAGCGCATCCACCAACGTGTCGCCCTGGGCCCTTTCCAGGCGCGCGTGGTGAGAGGTTGTGCAGCCAGTGGTGCACGGTGGCAAGTGGCGCTGACAAGATAGCCATCGTGGCGAGCGGTGGCGCCCCTGACGGTCCCTTTCTTGCACTGTTTGGGCGACACAGACGGGCATTAAATGCTTTTGTCCCCTGCCGTCAGGGTTAGGTATGATACACTATAGAGGTAGTTGTACCAACCGCAACTCCTTTTCCATTTTTGCCCTTGTCTACGTTGCCACCTGTCGGTGACCCCTTGAGCATATAAAAGGAGGCCCATGCGCAACGTAGAGGGGGGTTCGAAGGCAGAAAAACACTCACGCTCGGTCTCGTTAGCAGCTGGTGTGTACTGTAGCAATCAGCGCTCCTGAGCAAGAACACAATACAATCAGACGTGCAGCAGTAGGAGTATTATCTCTTCGGAGAGCTCCGAAGCTGGGTAAATCGCACGTGTGCTTCGCCTCGATCTGCTCTTCGTGCGGCCTCCGCCCCTCGCCGAACCGAAAGGGTCTCGGTCCGACGGCCCCATAGGTGCTTGTGGGTCAGCCTCCCCGACAAGAGTATTCACAAAGAAGAAGAAGAGCAGCACAAGAGAAGAAAGCTCTGGAATCTGCCGCAAGGCAGGAAGCTGCAGCAGCAAGAAAAGCTGCATTGCAAGAAGAGAAGGAGGCCAGAGCCCTTGAAGCAATGGCAGCTAAAGCAGAGGCAACACTGAAGTGAAAAGAAGATCAAGAAGCAAAGAGAGCTATGGCAGCACTGAGGAGAAAAGAAGTGTTGGGGAACGTAGTAATTTCAAAAAAATCCTATGCACACGCGAGATCTGAAGGAAATATGCCCTAGAGGCAATAATAAAGTTATTATTTATTTCCTCATATCATGATAAATGTTTATTATTAATGCTAGGATTGTATTACCCGGAAACATGATACATGTGTGAATACATAGACAAACATAATGTCACTAGTATGCCTCTACTTGACTAGCTCATTAATCAAAGATGGTTATGTTTCCTAACCATAGACATGTGTTGTCATTTGATTAATGGGATCACATCATTAGGAGAATGATGTGATTGACTTGACCCATTTCGTTAGCATATCACTTGATCGTTTAGTATGTTGCTATTTCTTTCTTCATGACTTATACAAAGTTCCTACAACTATGAGATTATGCAACTCGCGTTTACCGGAGGAACACTTTGTGTGCTACCAAACGTCACAACGTAACTGGGTGATTATAAAGGTGCTCTACAGGTGTCTCCGAAGGTACATGTTGGGTTGGCGTATTTCAAGATTAGGTTTTGTCACTCCGATTGTCGGAGAGGTATCTCTGGGCCCTCTCGGTAATACACATCACTTAAGCCTTGCAAGCATTGTAACTAATGGGTTAGTTACGGGATGATGTATTACGGTACGAGTAAAGAGACTTGCCGGTAACGAGATTGAACTAGGTATTCGATACCGACGATT
Source organism: Triticum timopheevii (assembly GCA_963921465.1). Taxonomy (NCBI): domain Eukaryota; kingdom Viridiplantae; phylum Streptophyta; class Magnoliopsida; order Poales; family Poaceae; genus Triticum; species Triticum timopheevii. The sequence goes on along the minus strand of OY997270.1, from coordinate 61,780,388 downwards.
GAATCTCGGGCAAGTAACATACCGATGACAAAGGGAACAACGTATGTTGTTATGCGGTTTGACCGATAAAGATATTCGTAGAATATGTATGAACCAATATGAGCATCCAGGTTCCACTATTGGTTATTGACCAGGAAACAGTTCTCGGTCATGTCTACATAGTTCTTGAACCCGTAGGGTCCGCACGCTTAACGTTACGATGACAGTTTTATTATGAGTTTATAAGTTTTGATGTACCGAAGATTGGTCGGAGTCCCGGATGTGATCACGGACATGACGAGGAGTCTCGAAATGGTCGAGACATAAAGATCGATATATTGGACGACTATATTCGGACACCGGAAATGTTCCGGGTGATTTCGGAGAAAACTGGAGTGCCGGAGGGGTTACCGGAACCCCCCGGGGAAGTATTGGGCCTTAGTGGGCCTGAGGGGAGAGAGGGCAGCAGCCCAGGAGGTGGTGCCCCCTCCCCATGGGGAGTCCGAATTGGACAAGGGAGGGGGGCGCGGCCCCTCTTTCCCTCTCCCTCTCCCTCTCTTTCCTTCCCCCTCTCTCTTCCTAGTTGGACTAGGAAAGGGGAGTCCTACTCCCACTAGGAGGAGGACTCCCCCCCTCCTTGGCGTGCCCCTTACGGCCGGCCGGCCTCCCCCCTTGCTCCTTTATATACGGGGACAGGGGGGCACCCTAGGACACACAAGTTGATTTTCATGATCGTTCCTTAGCCGTGTGCGGTGCCCCCCTCCACCATATTCCACCTCGGTCATATCGTCACGGAGTTTAGACGAAGCCCTACGTCGGTAGAACATCATCATCGTCACCACGCCGTCGTGCTAACAGAACTCATCCCAGACACCCTGCTGGATCGGAGTCCGAGGATCGTCATCGAGCTGAACGTGTGCAGAACATGGAGGTGCTATACGTTCGGTGCTTGGATCAGTCGGATCGTGAAGATGTATGACTACATCAACCGCGTTGTGATAACGCTTCCGCTTACGGTCTACAAGGGTACGTAGACATCACTCTCCCCTCTCGTTGCTATGCATCACCATGATCTTGCGCGTGCGTAGGAATTTTTTTGAAATTACTACGTTCCCCAACAGTGGCATCCGAGCCTAGGTTTTATGCGTTGATGTTATATGCACGAGTAGAACACAAGTGAGTTGTGGGCGATATAAGTCATACTGCTTACCAGCATGTCATACTTTGGTTTGGCGGTATTGTTAGATGAAGCGGCCCGAACCGACATTACGCGTACGCTTACACGAGACTGGTTCTACCGATGTGCTTTGCACATAGGTGGCTGGCGGGTGTCAGTTTCTCCAACTTTAGTTGAACCGAGTGTGTCTACGCCCGGTCCTTGCGAAGGTTAAAACAGCACCAACTTGACAAACTATCGTTGTGGTTTTGATGCGTAGGTAAGAACGGTTCTTGCTCAGCCCGTAGCAGCCACGTAAAACTTGCAACAACAAAGTAGAGGACGTCTAACTTGTTTTTGCAGGGCATGTTGTGATGTGATATGGTCAAGACGTGATGATATATTTTATTGCATGAGATGATCATGTTTTGTAACCGAGTTGGCAACTGGCAGGAGCCATATGGTTGTCGCTTTATTGTATGCAATGCAATCGCCCTATAATGCTTTACTTTATCACTAAGCGGTAGCGATAGTCGTAGAAGCAATAGTTGGCGAGACGACAAAGATGCTACGATGGAGATCAAGGTGTCGCGCCGGTGACGATGGTGATCATGACGGTGCTTCGGAGATGGAGATTTCACAAGCACAAGATGATGATGGCCATATCATATCACTTATATTGATTGCATGTGATGTTTATCCTTTATGCATCTTATCTTGCTTTGATTGACGGTAGCATTTTAAGATGGTCTCTCACTAAATTATCAAGAAGTGTTCTCCCTGAGTATGCACCGTTGCCAAATTTCGTCGTGCCTAGACACCACGTGATGATCGGGTTTGATAAGCTCAATGTCCATCTACAACGGGTGCAAGCCAGTTTTGCACACGCAGAATACTCAGGTTAAACTTGACGAGCCTAGCATATGCAGATATGGCCTCGGAACACGGAGACCAAAAGGTCGAGCATGAATCATATAGTAGATATGATCAACATAGTGATGTTCACCATTGAAAACTACTCCATCTCACGTGATGATCGGTTATGGTTTAGTTGATTTGGATCACGTGATCACTTAGATGACTAGAGAGATGTATGTCTAAGTGGGAGTTCTTAAGTAATATGATTAATTGAACTTAAATTTATCATGAACTTAGTACCTAATAGTATTTTTCTTATCTATGTTTGTTGTAGATAGATGGCTCGTGCTGTTGTTCCGTTGAATTTTAATGCGTTACTTGAGAAAGTAAAGTTGAAAGATGATGGTAGCAATTACATGGACTGGGTCCGTAACTTGAGGATTATCCTCATTGCTGCACAGAAGAATTACGTCCTGGAAGCACCGCTGGGTGCTAGGCCTGCTGCAGGAGCAACGCCAGATGTTATGAATGTTTGGCAGAGCAAAGCGGATGACTACTCAATAGTTCAGTGTGCCATACTTTACGGCTTAGAACCGGGTCTTCAATGACATTTTGAATGTCATGGAGCATATGAGATGTTCCAAGAGTTGAAGTTAATATTTCAAGCAAATGCCCGGATTGAGGGATATGAAGTCTCCAATAAGTTCTATAGCTGCAAGATGGAGGAGAATAGTTCTGTCAGTGAGCATATACTCAAAATGTCTGGGTATAATAATCACTTGATTCAACTGGGAGTTAATCTTCTGGATGATAGCGTCATTGACAGAATTCTCCAATCACTGCCACCAAGCTACAACAGCTTCGTGATGAACTATAATATGCAAGGGATGAACAAGACAATTCCCGAGCTCTTCACAATGCTAAAAACTATGGAGGTAGAAATCAAGAAAGAGTATCAAGTGTTGATGGTCAACAAGACCACTAGTTTCAAGAAAACGGGCAAAGGGAAGAAGGGGAACTTCAAGAAGAATAGCAAGCAAGTTGCTGCTCAAGAGAAGAAACCCAAGTCTGGACCTAAGCCTGAAACTGAGTGCTTCTACTGCAAGCAAACTGGTCATTGGAAGCGGAACTGCCCCATGTATTTGGCGGATAAGAAAGATGGCAAGGTGAACAAAGGTATATGTGATATACATGTTATTGATGTGTACCTTACTAGAGCTCACAGTAGCACCTGGGTATTCGATACTGGTTCTGTTGCTAATATTTGCAACTCGAAACAGGGACTACGGAATAAGCGAACTCTGGCTAAGGACAAGGAGACGATGTGCGTAGGAAATGGTTCCAAAGTCGATGTGATCGCGGTCGACACACTACCTCTACATCTACCTTCGGGATTAGTTTTGGACCTAAATAATTGTTATTTGGTGCCAGTGTTGAGCATGAACATTATATCTGGATCTTGTTTGATGCGAGACGGTTATTCATTTAAATCAGAGAATAATGGTTGTTCTATTTATATGAGTAATATCTTTTATGGTCATGCACCCTTAAAGACTGGTCTATTTTTGATGAATCTCGATAGTAGTGATACACATATTCATAATGTTGAGGCCAAAAGATGCAGAGTTGATAATGATAGTGCAACTTATTTGTGGCACTGCCGTTTAGGTCATATCGGTGTAAAATGCATGAAGAAACTCCATACTGATGGACTTTTGGAACCACTTGATTATGAATCACTTGGTACTTGCGAACCGTGCCTCATGGGCAAGATGACTAAAACGCCATTCTCCGGTACTATGGAGAGAGCAACAGATTTGTTGGAAATCATACATACAGATGTATGTGGTCCGATGAATATTGAGGCTCCTGGCGGATATCGTTATTTTCTCACCTTCACAGATGATTTAAGCAGATACAGGTATATCTACTTAATGAAGCATAAATCTGAAACATTTGAAAAGTTCAAAGAATTTCAGAGTGAGGTTGAAAATCATCATAACAAGAAAATAAAGTTTCTACGATCTGATCGTGGAGGAGAATATTTGAGTTACGAGTTTGGTCTACATTTGAAAATTTGTGGAATAGTTTCGCAACTCACGCCACCCGGAACACCACAACGTAATGGTGTGTCCGAACGTCGTAATCGTACTTTACTAGATATGGTGCGATCTATGATGTCTCTTACCGAATTACCGCTATCATTTTGGGGTTATACTTTAGAGACGGCCGCATTCACGTTAAATAGGGCACCATCAAAATCCGTTGAGACGACTCCTTATGAACTATGGTTTGGCAAGAAACCAAAGTTGTCGTTTCTAAAAGTTTGGGGATGCGATGCTTATGTGAAAAAGCTTCAACCTGATAAGCTCGAACCCAAATCAGAAAAATGTGTCTTCATAGGATACCCAAAGGAGACAGTTGGGTACACCTTCTATCATAGATCCGAAGGCAAGACATTCATTGCTAAGAATGGATCCTTTCTAGAGAAGGAGTTTCTCTCGAAAGAAGTGAGTGGGAGGAAAGTAGAACTTGATGAGGTAACAGTACTAGCTCCCTTATTGGAAAGTAGTTCATCACAGAAATCAGTTCCTGTGACACCTACACCAATTAGTGAGGAAGTGAATGATGATGATCATAAAAGTTTAGATCAAGTTGTTACTGAACTTCGTAGATCAACCAGAGATCTGCACCAGAGTGGTACGGTAATCCTATTCTGGAAGTCAATCTAGTAGATCATGGTGAACCTACAAACTATGAAGAAGCGATGGTGAGCCCAGATTCCGCAAAATGGCTTGAAGCCATGAAATCTGAGATGGGATCCATGTATGAGAACAAAGTGTGGACTTTGGTTGACTTGCTCGATGGTGGGCAAGCAATAGAGAATAAATGGATCTTCAAGAAGAAGACTGATGCTGACGGTAATGTTACTGTTTACAAAGATCGACTTGTTGCAAAAGGTTTTCGACAAGTTCAAGGGGTTGACTACGATGAGACCTTCTCACCCGTAGCGATGCTTAAGTCTGTCCGAATTATGTTAGCGATTGCCGCATTTTATGATTATGAAATATGGCAGATGGATGTCAAAACTGCATTCCTGAATGGATTTCTGGAAGAAGAGTTGTATATGATGCAACCGGAAGGTTTTGTCGATCCTAAGGGAGCTAACAAAGTGTGCAACCTCCAGCGATCAATTTATGGTCTGGTGCAAGCCTCTCGGAGTTGGAATAAACGCTTTGATAGTGTGATCAAAGCATATGGTTTTATACAGACTTTTGGAAAAACCTGTATTTACAAGAAAGTGAGTGGGAGCTCTGTAGCATTTCTGATATTATATGTGGATGATATATTGTTGATTGGAAATGATATAGAATTTCTGGATAGCATAAAAGGATACTTAAATAAAAAAATTCAATGAAAGACCTCGGTGAAGCTGCTTACATATTTGGCATCAAGATCTATAGAGATAGATCAAGACGCTTGATTGGACTTTCACAATGCACATACCTTGATAAGTTTTGAAAAAGTTCAATATGGATCAAGCAAAGAAAGGGTTCTTGCCTGTATTACAAGGTGTGAAGTTGAGTCAGACTCAATGCCCGACCACTGCAGAAGATAGAGAGAAAATGAAAGGAGTTCCCTATGCTTCAGCTATAGGCTCTATCATGTATGCAATATTGTGTACCAGTCCTGATGTGTGCCTTGCTATTAGTTTAGCAGGGAGGTACCAAAGTAATCCAGGAGTGGATCACTAGATAGCGGTCAAGAACATCCTGAAATACCTGAATAGGACTAAGGATATGTTTCTCGTTTATGGAGGTGACAAAGAGCTTGTTGTAAAGGGTTACGTCGATGCAAGCTTTGACACTGATCCGGACAATTCTAAATCACAAACCGGATACGTATTTATATTAAATGGTGGGGCTGTCAGTTGGTGCAGTTCTAAACAAAGCATTGTAGCGGGATTTACATGCGAAGTGGAGTACATAGCTGCTTCGGAAGCAGCAAATGAAGGAGTCTGGATGAAGGAGTTCATTTCCGATCTAGGTGTCATACCTAGTGCATCGGGACCTATGAAGATCTTCTGTGACAGTACTGGTGCAATTGACTTGGCAAAGGAATCCAGATTTCACAAGAGGACCAAGCACATCAAGAGACGCTTCAATTCCATCCGGGACCCGTAGACTAAGCCTCTTCCACGAGCAAAACATGATCAGCACCAAGACTCCATGGGTGTTAGAATCATTACTATGTAATCTAGATTATTGACTCTAGTGCAAGTGGGAGACTGAAGGAAATATGCCCTAGAGGCAATAATAAAGTTATTATTTATTTCCTCATATCATGATAAAGGTTTATTATTCATGCTAGAATTGTATTACCCGGAAACATGATACATGTGTGAATACATAGACAAACATAATGTCACTAGTATGCCTCTACTTGACTAGCTCATTAATCAAAGATGGTTATGTTTCCTAACCATAGACATGTGTTGTCATTTGATTAACAGGATCACATCATTAGGAGAATGATGTGATTGACTTGACCCATTCCGTTAGCCTAGCACTTGATCATTTAGTATGTTGCTATTGCTTTCTTCATGACTTATACAAAGTTCCTACAACTATGAGATTATGCAACTCCCGTTTACCGGAGGAACACTTTGTGTCCTACCAAACGTCACAACATAACTGGGTGATTATAAAGGTGCTCTACAGGTGTCTCCGAAGGTACATGTTGGGTTGGCGTATTTCGAGATTAGGTTTTGTCACTTCGATTGTCGGAGAGGTATCTCTGGGCCCTCTCGGTAATACACATCACTTAAGCCTTGCAAGCATTGTAACTAATGGGTTAGTTACGGGATGATGTATTACGGAACGAGTAAAGAGACTTGCCGGTAACGAGATTGAACTAGGTATTGTATACCGACGATCGAATCTCGGGCAAGTAACATACCGATGACAAAGGGAACAATGTATGTTGTTATGCGGTTTGACCGATAAAGGTCTTCGTAGAATATGTAGGAATCAATATGAACATCCAGGTTCCACTATTGGTTATTGACCAGGAAACAGTTCTCGGTCATGTCTACATAGTTCTCGAACTTGTAGGGTCTGCACGCTTAACGTTACGATGACAGTTTTATTATGAGTTTATAAGTTTTGATGTACCGAATATTGTTCGGAGTCCCAGATGTGATCACGGACATGACGAGGAGTCTCAAAATGGTCGAGACATAAAGATCGATATAATGGACGCCTATATTCGGACATCGGAAATGTTCCGGGTGATTTCGGAGAAAACCGGAGTGCCAGATGTGTTACCGGAACCCCCCGGGGAAGTAATGGGCCTTAGTGGGCCTGAGGGGAGAGAGAGGGCAGCAGCCCAGGAGGTGGTGCGCCCCCCCATGGGGAGTCCGAATTGGACAAGGGAGGGGGGGGGGGGGGGGGGCGGCCCCTCTTTCCCTCTCCCTCTCCCTCTCTTTCCTTCCCCCTCTCTCTTCCTAGTTGGACTAGGAAAGGGGAGTCCAGCTCCCACTAGGAGGAGGACTCCCCCCTCCTTGGCATGCCCCTTAGGGACGGCCGGCCTCCCCCCTTGCTCCTTTATATACGGGGGCAGGGGGCACCCTAGGACACACAAGTTGATCTTCGTGATCGTTCCTTAGCCGTGTGCGGTGCCCCCCTCCACCGTCACCACACCGTCGTGCTGACGGAACTCATCCCCGACACCCTACTGGATCGGAGTCCGGGGATCATCATCGAGCTGAACATGTGCAGAACATGGAGGTGCCGTACGTTCGGTGCTCGGATCAGTCGGATCGTGAAGACATACGACTAGATCAACCGCGTTGTCATAACGCTTCCGCTTACGGTCTACAAGGGTACGTATACATCACTCTCCCCTCTCGTTGCTATGCATCACCATGATCTTGCGTGTGCGTAGGAATTTTTTTGAAATTACTACGTACCCCAACAAGATCATGGTGATGCAAAGCAACGAGAGGGGAGAGTTACCCTTGAAGATCGCCAAGCCAAAGTGTTTATCAACGCGGTTGATGTAGTCGTACACCTTCACGATCCGCCTCGATCAAGCACCTCCGTGTTCAGCACACATTCAGCTCAATGACGTCCTCGGCTTCTCGATCCAGCAAGACGGGTGAAGTTGTAGATGAATTCCGGCAGCACGATGGCGTGATGACGGTGTTGGTGAAGAACAATCCCCGCAGGGCTTCGCCTAAGCACTACGGTAAATATGACGGAGGATAAACTAGAGGGGTCGGGGTTGCCGACACACGGCTTGGTGTTTCTTGTTGTGTCTTTGGTGCTAGCCTCGCCCCTCTATTTATATTTTGAGCCCTGGGGTCGAAACTTGAAGCAAAAGCCTCCTCAAAGTCGGTTTTGCCTGAAAGGCAAGAGTCCCACTAGGACTCCAGGACCAAATGCCACAATCCTTGCCGTCTGGCCCAGACGCCATGGGCCTCGACGTCTGGCCCAGGGCCAGATGCCAGGGTCTCTGGCGTTTGGCCCCCTGGCCTCCGCAAAACTCCTTTTGCACCGACTTATAGCCCCGTGGGCCTGACCCCTTGGCCTAACCATATCATCCAATATATGAATCTTTACCTCCGGATCATTCTGGAGCTCCTCGTCATGTCCGTGATCTCATCCGGGACTCCGAACCACATTCGGTTACCAACATACATAACTCATATAATACTATATCGTCAACGGACGTTAACCGTGCGAACCCTATGGGTTCGAGAACTATGCAGACATGACCGAGACACCTCTCTGGTCAATAACCAATAGCGGAACCTGGATGCGCATATTGGCTCCTACATATTCTACGAAGATCTTTCTCGGTCGAACCGCATAACAACATACGTTGTTCCCTTTGTCATCGGTATGTTACTTGCCCGAGATTCGATCGTCGGTATATCAATACCTAGTTCAATCTCATTACCGGAAAGTCTAGACACCTGTAGAGCTCCTTTATAATCACCCAGTTACGTTGTGATGTTTGGTAGCACACAAAGTGTTCCTCCGGTAAACGGGAGTTGCGTAATCTCATAGTCATAGGAACCTATATAAGTCATGAAGAAAGCAATAGCAACATACTAAACGATCAAGTTATAAGCTAACGGAATGGGTCAAGTCAATCACATCATTCTCCTAATGATGTGATCCCGTTAATCAAATGAGAACTCATGTCTATGGCTAGGAAACTCAACCATCTTTGATCAATGAGCTAGTCAAGTAGAGGCATACTAGTGACATTATGTTTGTCTATGTATTCACACATGTATTATGTTTCCGGTTAATACAATTCTAGCATGAATAATAAACATTTATCATGAAATAAGGAAATAAATAAAACTTTATTATTGCCTCTAGGGCATATTTCCTTCAGTCTCCCACTTGCACTAGAGTCAATAATCTAGTTCACATCACATGTGATTTAACACCAATATTCACATCTGTATGTGATTAATACCCATAGTTCAAAGTGTCATGTGATCAACACCCAAAGTGTTTACTAGAGTCAATAATCTATTTCACATCACTATGTGATTAACACCCAAAGAGTACTAAGGTATGATCATGTTTTGCTCATGAGAGAAGTTTAGTCAACGGGTCTGTTACATTCAGAGCCGTATGTATTTTGCAAACATTCTATGTCTACAATGCTCTGCACGGAGATACTCTAGCTAATTGCTCCCACTTTCAATATGTATTCAGATTGAGACTTAGAGTCATCTGGATCGGCGTAAAAGCTTGCACCGATGTAACTCTTTACGACGGGATCTTTTATCACCTCCATAATCGGGAAATATTTCCTTAGTCCTTGTCGGTGTCAAAACCGGCGGATCTCGGGTAGGGGGTCCCGAACTGTGCGTCTAGGCGGATGGTAACAGGAGACGAGGGACACGATGTTTTACCCAGGTTCGGGCCCTCTCGATGGAGGTAAAACCCTACATCCTACTTGATTAATATTGATGATATGGGTAGTACAAGAGTGGATCTACCACGAGATCAAGGAGGCTAAACCCTAAAGCTAGCCTATGGTATGATTGTTGTAATGTATGTTGTCCCCTACGGACTAATGCCCTCCGGTTTATATAGACATCGAAGGAGGCTAGGGTTACACAGAGTCGGTTACAATGGTAGGAGATCTACATATCCGTATTGCCAAGCTTGCCTTCCACGCCAAGGAAAGTCCCATCCGGACACGGGACGGAGTCTTCAATCTTGTATCTTCGAAGTCTTGGAGTCCGGCGGACGATGATAGTCCGGCTGTCCGGACACCCCCTAGTCCAGGACTCCCTCAGTAGCCCCTGAACCAGGCTTCAATGACGATAAGTCCAGCGCGCATAATGTTCGGCATTGCAAGGCGGGTTCCTCCCTTGAATAATCCAGAGAAGATCATGAATACCCAGATAGTGTCCGGCTCTACAAAATAAATTCCACATTCCACCGTAGAGAGAATAAAATGTACACTAGTCCAATCTGCTGACGTATTATGCGGCGTGACATCACACCGCTACCAAGCCTTTGTTTGAATCGTTTTTTACTATACCACCTCAGCACGTTTAGCGAAGCGGTTTCCTTGGTACGTCTTGTCGAAGCAGAGATCGTGTTCCCCTTATTCCGGGATTATCATCAATACGGACGTGGGTAACCCAACCATTCCCATCGCCACACCTCCTCCATCGAAGGTGAATCCCGAACGGTCACGGAGACGACCCTTGGTATTTTTCCCCTTTATAAGAGGACCAAGGACCGTTCCTTTTCTTCAATCTCGCATCGAATCTCCTTCTTGCTCCTAGCTCCAACACCCAGAGCCCCAGATTCGAGCGCTTCGAATTCTCAATCATGTCCGGCTCCGACCTTCAGGGCCGGTGGATGCCATCCTCCGTCACGGAGGAGGACATATTGAAGTTACGTGAGGCCAAGTACCTGACCTATGAGATTTTGCACAGGTTGCCTGTCCAAGGGTAGGCCGTGCCCGCCCCCGAGCCCGCCGAATACGTCGTCTTCGTATCCCACCTCCGTCGGGGTTTAGGCTTCCCGACGGACCCCTTCGTGAGAGGGCTCATGTTCTACTACGGGCTGGATTTTCACGATTTGGCTTCGGAGTCCATCCTCCATATCTCCGCATTCATTATCGTCTGCGAAGCCTTCCTCCGCGTCACTCCCCACTTCGGCCTGTGGCTGAAGACCTTCAATGTGGAGCCGAAGATGATCGGGGGGGCGTCAAGCGGAGTGCGGCGGGGCGGCCATAAGCAAAAAGGCCGATGCCCCGTGGCCCGAGGGTTCCTTCCAAGAGGAACTCGGACTGTGGCAGCAGGAGTGGTTCTATATCACCGCTCCGAAGGGCAGCAAGCAAGAGCCGCCGCCTTCATTCCGCCCGGGACCTCCACGCCAACTGATGTCATGGGTCAACCAAGGGCTGAATTGGGGGCCGTCCGAAGACGTGCCCTCACTGCAGGGCCGGATTCGAGACCTCCAAGCGAGGGAGATCAATCTGGTCGTGGTGATGCAGGTTATGCTAATCAGGCATCTTCTGCCCTGCAAACGCCGTCCTCTCCGTCTATGGGAGTTCAACCCGGAGGGACCTCGGATTCTCCAACACTTCATGGGTGCGACACCCGTGGAGATGTACAAGTTGTTCTTCGGACCGCAGGTGGCGTGTCCAGAATCAGCCGAGGACGCAGGCCTAAGCCGCAATCGCCCGGATACTCAGGTAAATAGCTCAGAGTTCGGACATTCTGTTTATCTGCCTTTCTAGAGTTCGCCTCCTGACCCATTACTCTTCACAGGAGTGGGTGGCGCGATCAAGGCTGATAAGGTGTCCGGCCCCCCTCCCAGAGACCGCACTGGAGCCCGTGCTGGTCAGAATGTTGGAGGTCGCGCCCACCGAAGGGAGCGATGGGGAAAATAGAGGAGCTAATATTTCGCCCAAAGGGGCGTCTGAAGAGGGGGGAATCAAGAACCCCTCCTTCCAGGGGGAGAATAGGACCGCCTCCGAGGATCCGGAGGCCAAAGCCCCTAAACGGGGGAAGAGATCTTCCCCGGGGGATCCGGCGTCCGGGGAGAATCCGGACGCACAACCATCGCCAAAGAATCAGCCCTCCAGCGAGCTGTGAGTATGAAAAGGGAATTTCATCAGTAAGAAAATACCTCCATTTGTGCTTCTGTGGGTGACCGAAATTTTTATTTTGCAGTTCGGATTTGCAGCCTTCGCAGATGAGTTCGTCTTCGGGGGACCTTCTTCTGGAGATGATGGAGAGCTAAACGCCCCCGTCTACTGTGCCATCAGATAAGGCAGACGAGCCTGAAATATCGTCACGGAGGGTATCCCCAAGTCCGTAGGGGCCGGAGAGTTCGGCGCCCGCTAGTATCCGGCCGGGAGGACTGAAGAATCTGCTTGAGAGGGCGTCCATCTCAGAAGATCATCGTGCGGTAATGCACATGGTGATTGGAAGGATTTCGTCCGCCGAAAGCGGATTGCGTAACGCCGCTATGAGTTTGCTGGCGGGGTTTGAGGTATGCGAAAATGACGCACCTTTCATTTTTGACAGTTTTGCACATAAAAGTGTGCCCTGTATAGATAGTAGCCCCTGAGACTCGGTAGGTTGTCGAAGACGACAGCGTGCCGAGGATCGAAATCGCAAGTAATGAACGTCGTCATTCCTATGCAGGTGGCGGATAGTCCGAGGGCTAGCCGGACTAGTGGGGTTGCCAAGTTAATGCGGCAACTTGACGCGGCGGATGAGGACATCGCACTTGTCAACCGGCGACTTGACGAGTCGCAAGGTAAATGAGTTCTCCACGGTCGCTTTATTAATGGGGTCAAAGCCCTCCTCTGATAAATTATATGCTGTTATACAGACGGAGCTGCTGCTGTGGAGAGCCTTCGGGCCGAACTTGCTCAAGCTAAGGAGCAAGCCCTAAGGAGTGACGCGGCTGCCTCGAGGGCGGCCGAGGAGTTGAAAGCCGAAAAGGCTGCTCACTGCCTAAGCAGGGAAGAGGTGGCCGAATTGGCCATAAAAGTGAAAGATGCTGCCGACCGCAATGAGTCTCTTGAAAAGGAGCGCTTATCGGAGCGGGAAGACCTGAAGAAGGCCACCGCCGAGGCCAAGGATGCCCGCTCTGCAATGCGGGCTATGAGGGAGGAGCTGCGCCAGGCCAGAGATATCGTGGCTGGCAAGCCTTATCTGCTGCGTCGCTGGTTTTTGGATCAAAAGTATGCTCAATTTGATCGGCTGTGGAGTCCGGAGGATCCGTATATGGACTTAGCGGCAAGTGCGGCTGATGCCGTTGAGCACTTCCGGAGCTAGAAGGATCACAAGACGGAAGAGCTATTTTGGTCTCAATTCCATAGTCCGGATCGCTCACTTCCGTTGACCGACCGGTTGGCCGAATGTGCCGAGCTAAATAGATTATCCGGACTTGCCATGACTGACATCGTGGCTCATGTCTGGCCAGAGAGGCCCAAGGCGACGAGCTACTTCGGCTTACTGCAGCAATTCCTTGGAGCAGTGCCGCATATCAAGGAGATGAAGCGGTCGGCCTGCATCGAAGGCGCGCGGATGGCACTTGCCCGCGTAAAGGCGCATTGGACAGAGATGGATGCCACCGCTGTTGCCGCCCAGGGTTCGGATGAAAGCCGGCTCCCCGCCGAGCACTATTTCGGGGAAGTTATGCGTGGTGCTCGTGTAATAGAGTCGCAGTGCTCAAAAAATGTCATGTTCAAATGAACATTTTAGCTTGTAAAACAATGATTATGCAATAACTGCTTTTTATACTTGTGCGTCCCAAGTGGTAAAACTGCTCCTAAGCGGCCGCTTTCGTATACATTTGTATAACCTGAAAGATTGCAGTCTTCGGCTTCAGCCCCCACGCACAAGGTGCAGGGGTGTTCGCAAAAATAGCGCGTGTTCACACTTAATCCGACGTCTCGGTCCTGTTTAGGAGGTGGTAGCGCAGCAAACGAGGCAATCCGGACTATAATGCTTTATCACTTTCACTTAGCCAGTGGAGTTCGAGGGTGGGGCTACAATATAGCCCCTGGGGGCACCGCACTTCTCCGATTGCGGGGCGCGTGTGTGCCTGACCGGGAAACGGTCCTTCGTCAAAGCAGGGAATTCTAAACATTCCAGTAGTCGATCGAGTGGTTGACCAGTCTCTTGCTATATCATGACAGTCAGTTTTCGGCTTTCTCTACTGAGGTGCTCGCCCAGCCGAACTGGGGCACAATCGCAGTAGTTCTCCTGGTGTCGCGTTAGCCGATGATACGGAACATAAGGCAGCAAAACACAGGAGCCGGGCAAACCCAACATTTGACCAAAGACATGATTCGGAGCTGATGCATATAATGCCTAACTCGAGACGCCGAACACTCCCTAAGGTGTTCGGTCTTTATGATAATGGGCAGAATAATGCCCTAAGCCCCTAGTGTCCAAGTACAGGCATAGTCTTCTGACGCGGCCAGTGCCAAAACGTCAGGCTCCGCTTTGGTTATAGGAAGAAACCAAGGGAGAATAACAACAAGAGACAATAAAAAAGGTTTACGCAGGGTCTTAATCTGAAAAGAATCCTTGCAACGGGTCCCTACTGCACGTCTGCGCCTGTGTCTCCGTTGTGCCGTTATCCTGGACGGGTATGCACGTTGTTCATCTGTAAAAAGAGAGGAACGCTTAGTTTGGAAACAATTCGTGTGAAAAAAAAGGAGAAGAAGAAACATAAATAAGTAAAGCGGGATTCGTATGAACTCGCGATTCTTTGTGCGCGCAACCCCTTGTCAAGGGTTGTGCGGCTAGGGAGCCCCTAGCCAACCAATGCCGGACTCGTCTATCCGTGTCCGGGGTCTTTAGGTGACCCTCGCACTGAAATGATGCCTCGAGGACCGGGCATCTTGAGTGTAAGAGACGCGTAATGCGGTATGGCGTTAAAACGGACGAAAGCCTTTCGTCCCAAGAGTGCTTGATATTCACTTTTAAATGGGACGATATAAAAAATTAGTTTTTCGCGCCAAAAATTGTTCGGTGATCCAAACACGACTTCTAGTAACAGGGAGCCTGTGCACTTGGCATAAGGGCCTGGCGTCACTCCTTTGAAGGAAGTGCGGCTGTGTCGAATTTTGGTAGGGTCTATCCCCATCTTGCTGATTGTGTTTAAATACAGCAGGTTTAAGTCGCTGCCTCCGTCCATTAGGACTTTAGTAAATTGTAATCCGTTGATTATGGGATTCAATATCAGGGCAGTCTGTCCCGCGCTTCGAACGCTTCTTGAATAGTCCAGGTGGTCGAAAGTGATTGGTTTTGATATCCAATCTCTATGGTCTGCTGGGTTGGACCGTGCGAGGCTCTTTTTAGGAAGTGCCGCACTATTTTTCCGTATTATCACATGAAGTGAGTTTACTGCTTTGACCTCTTGTGGGAAAGTCTTTTGTTTTCCGGTGCTCTGCTAGTGGGGTTTATCTTCTTCGCTTGATGCATCGAGCCCCTTGTGTTCGGCGTTTAGTCGGCCGGACTGTTTAAAAACCCAACAATCCCTGTGGGTGTGATTTGCAGGCCTTCCGGGGGTACTGTGGATTTGACATATCCGACCCAAAATCTTGTTTAAGTTGGACAACTCATCGCTGTCATCCTTAAGAGGCGGTGTTTTGTTATTTGGCGCGAGCTTTTGAATCCGGCGTTGACTGCCGTGCTCTTTGGTCTTTTCTCTTTATTCCGGCGCTGCTCTTTTCTGAGCCGTGATTTTCCGTTTCCATCTCTTATCTCGGATGTACTTGGGTCGCTGGTCCTGCATCTTGCTAGCCAGCTATCCTCTCCCGCACAGAAGCGGGTCATGAGGCTTGTTAGTGCGGACATTGTCCTCGGTTTTTCTTGGCCGAGGTGCCTGGCAAGCCATTCGTCTCGGACATTGTGTTTAAAAGCTGCTAAGGCTTCGGCGTCCGGACAGTCGACTATTTGGTTCTTTTGGTGAGAAACCTGTTCCAGAATTTCCGCACTGACTCTCCGGGCTGTTGAGTTATATGACTTAGATCATCTGCATCCGGAGGGCGGACATAAGTCCCTTGAAAATTTGCTCTAAACGCGTCCTCGAGCTCTTCCCAACTTCCAACAGTGTTTTCTGGGAGGCTTTTAAGCCAATGACGGGTTGGCCCTTTGAGCTTGAGGGGTAGGTATTTTATGGCATGAAGATCGTCTCCTCTGACCATGTGTATATGCAGTATATAATCTTCTATCCAGACTCCAGGGTCTGTTGTTCCATCATAGGCCTCTATGTTTATGGGTTTAAATCCTGCTGGGAATTCATGGTCCAGCACCTCATCGGTGAAACATAGTGGGTGTGCGGCGCCCCTGTATTTGTGTGTGCCGCTATCTTCGGACACTTGACGTGTTGCCTTGCTTCTTGGGGCCTTCTTCTTTGGCCCGTAGATGGACCTGGCTGGGCCATCTGTCCTTCCAAGTTTGTTAGTTGGTTTATGTGTGGCGCTGCTTTCCGAATTTGGCCTGTCATCCGGCCGTCTATCCAACCAGTCTGCCTCTTTATTTTTTGACTGTGGGGGCTCTATGGCCCCGTCGTCGAATTCTGGTAGCAGCTTGCGCTTCGGGTAGCTCTTTGATTGATGGCCATTGCCGTATTTATCCGCGGTTTTGAGTACTTTGCTCCACCTCATTCTGAGTGTGTCTTCCGCTGTTTTGAGCTTCCGTTTTTCTTTCTTCAAGCTTCTTGCAATGTTGACGAGTCTTTTCCGAAGGTTTTTACCTTCCGGCGGCGTGTCCGGCGTGAGATCGTCCAAACCGTCGTTTTCGCCGGGCCTGGACTGATTATCTGACTCGTCCTGTTCGGACGGTTGCTTATCTACATGCTCATCGTCCACTTTTGTGCCCTGCTGTAATGCGGGGTCCTTAGGAGCGTTGTTGTTATCGAGGCGGGGCTTAGGGCGGTGTCTGCGCCGCCGTTTTGGTTGTTTATCCTCTGCCGCGGCCCGTTGGTCCTCGTTATCGCTCTCTTTTGGGGTATCCACCATGTATATGTCGTACGACGAGGTGGTCCTCGCGTGCCCTATAGGCGCTGTTTCTTGTTCGTCTCCGTCGTCGTCGTCTATAGCGTCGATGTCTTCGGAGTCGTAGTTTAGCATGTCGGTTAAGTCGTCGACAGTGGCTACAAAGTGGGTGGTGGGTGGGCTTTGGATTTCTTCGTCGCCCGAATCCCAACCATCCTGGCCATAGTCCGGCCAGGGCTCTCCTGATAACGAGAGATGCTCTAGTGAATTCAGGATGTCGCCAAAAGGCGAGTATTGGAAGATGTCCGTGGCGGTGAATTCCATAACCGGCGCCCGATCCGATTTGATTGGTAGGGGCGCGGGAGGTTCGGAGTCCGGCAAGGAGTTCGGCACCTCGGAATCACGAGTTTTGCGAGGGACAAGATTAGTGTTCGGCTCCATCGCCGTAGCAGTTGAAGCCCCTGAGGCGGCGTCCATCCACCGATCCCCTATCTGGGCAGTCTGCTCCGGACCAGTGGCCGGAGCGGATTCATGTGCGGCCACCAAGGCACTGTTCGGCAGCAGAGCTAGATCATGCCCATCGCAACAGTGCGGCGCGCTCGGCTGTGGCTTGGGTCCGCCGAAGATCAAGTCTCCGTGGACATCAGCCGTGAAGTTTAGGCTTCCGAATCTGACCTGACGGCCAGGGGCGTAGCTTTCGATCTGCTCCAGATGGCCAAGTGAATTAGCCCGCAGTGTGAAGCCGCCGAATATGAAGATCTGTCCGGGGAGAAAAATCTCACCCTGGACAGCGTTGTTAGTTGCAGATGCCATCAAGCCTATCGGTGACGAGATAGAGGAACTCTCAATGAAAGCACCAATGTCGGTGTCAAAACCGGCGGATCTCGGGTAGGGGGTCCCGAACTGTGCGTCTAGGCGGATGGTAACAGGAGACGAGGGACACGATGTTTTACCCAGGTTCGGGCCCTCTCGATGGAGGTAAAACCCTACGTCCTGCTTGATTAATATTGATGATATGGGTAGTACAAGAGTGGATCTACCACGAGATCAAGGAGGCTAAACCCTAAAGCTAGCCTATGGTATGATTGTTGTAATGTATGTTGTCCCCTATGGACTAATGCCCTCCGGTTTATATAGACACCGGAGGAGGCTAGGGTTACATAGAGTCGGTTACAATGGTAGGAGATCTACATATCCGTATCGCCAAGCTTGCCTTCCACGCCAAGGAAAGTCCCATCCGGACACGGGACGGAGTCTTCAATCTTGTATCTTCGTAGTCTTGGAGTCCGGCGGACGATGATAGTCCGGTTGTCCGGACACCCCCTAGTCCAGGACTCCCTCAGTCCTCACTACGGATATTCTTGACCGCTGTCCAGTGATCTACTCTTAGATCAAAATTGTACTCGCTTGCCAAACTTAGAACAAAGTATAAAATAGGTTTGGTACACAGCATAGCATACTTTATAGAACCTATGACTGTGGCATAGGGAATGACTTTTCATTCTCTTTCTATTTTCTGCCATGGTCGGGTTTTGAGTCTTACTCAACTTCACACCTTGCAACACAGGCAAAAACTCCTTCTTTGATTGTTCCATTTTGAACTACTTCAAAAACTTATCAAGGTATGTACTCATTGAAAAATCTGATCAAGCGTCTTGATCTATCTATATAGATCTTGATGCTCAATGTGTAAGCAGCTTCACCGAGGTCTTTCATTGAAAAACTTTTATTCAAGTATCCTTTTATGCTATCCAGAAATTTTATATCATTTCCAATCAACAATTTGTCATCCACATATAATATCATAAATGCTACAGAGCTCCCACTCACTTTCTTGTAATTACAGGCTTCTCCAGAAGTCTGTATAAAACCATATGCTTTGATCAAACTATCAAAGCGTTTATTCCAACTCCGAGAGGCTTGCACCAGTCCATAAATGGATCGCTGGAGCTTGCACACTTTGTTAGCACCTTTTGGGTTAACAAAACCTTCTGGTTGCATCATATACAACTCTTATTCCAGAAATCCATTCAAGAATGCAGTTTTGACATCCATTTGCCAAATTTCATAATCATAAAATGCGGTAATTGCTAACATGATTTGGACAGACTTAAGCATCGCTACGGGTGAGAAGGTCTCATCGTAGTCAACCCCTTGAACTTGTCGAAAACCTTTCGCAACAAGTCCAGCTTTGTACATAGTAACACTACTATCAGTGTCCATCTTCCTCTTGAAGATCCATTTATTCTCTATGGCTTATCGATCATCGGGCAAGTCCACCAAAGTCCACAGTTTGTTCTCATACATGGATCCCATCTCAGATTTCATGGCCTCAAGCCATTTTGCAAAATCTGGGCTCATCATCGCTTCCTCATAGTTCGTAGGTTCGCCATGGTCAAGTAACATGACCTCCAGGATAGGATTACCGTACCACTCTGGTGCAGATCTTACTCTGGTTGACCTGCGAAGTTTGGTAGTAACTTGATCTGAAGTTTCATGATCAATATCATTAGCTTCCTCACTAATTGGTGTAGGAATCACAGGAGCTGATTTATGTGATGAACTACTTTCCAATAAGGAAGCAGGTACAGTTACCTCATCAAGTTCTACTTTCCTCCCACTCACTTCTTTCGAGAGAAACTCCTTCTCTAGAAAGGATCCATTTTAGCAACGAATATTTTTGCCTTCAGATCTGTGATAGAAGGTGTACCCAACAGTTTCCTTTGGGTATTCTATGAAGACGCACTTCTCCGATTTGGGTTCGTGCTTATCAGGTTGAAACTTTTTCACATAAGCATCGCAGCCCCAAATTTTAAGAAATGACAACTTTGGTTTCTTGCTAAACCATAGTTCATACGGTGCCGTCTCAACGGATTCAGATGGTGCCCTATTTAACATGAATGCAGTTGTCTATAATGAATAACCCCAAAATGATAGTGGTAAATCGGTAATATATATCATAGATCGCACCATATCCAATAAAGTGCGGTTATGACGTTCTGACACACCATTACGCTGTGGTGTTCCATGTGGCATGAGCTATGAAACTTTTCCACATTGTTTTAAATGAAGGCCAAACTCGTAACTCAAATATTCTCCTCTATGATCAGATTGTAGAAACTTTATTTTCTTCTTACGATGATTCTCCACTTCACTCCTGAAATTCTTTCAACTTTTCAAATGTTTCAGACTTGTGCTTCATTAAGTAGATATACTCATATCTGTTCAAATCATTTGTGAAGGTCAGGTAATAACGATGCTCGCCACGAGCATCAACACTCATTGGACCGCATACATTGGTATGTATTATTTCCAACAAGTCAGTAGCTCGTTCCATTTTTCCGGATAACGGAGTTTTAGTCATCGTGCCCAAAAGGCACGGTTCGCAAGCATCAAATTATTCATAACCAAGTGATTCCAAAATCCCAACTTTATGGAGTTTTTTCATGCGCTTTACACCGATATGACGCAAACGCTAGTGCCACAAATAAGTTGCAATATCACTATTAACTTTGCATATTTTGACATCAATATTATGAATATGTGTGTCACTATGATCGAGATCCAACAAACTATTTTCATTGGGTGTATGACCATTGAAGGTTTTATTCATGTAAACAAAACAACAATTATTCTCTGACCTTAAATGAATAACCGTATTGCAATAAACATGATCAAATCATATTCATGCTCAACGCAAACGCCAAATAAAATTTATTTAGGTTTAATAATAGTCCTGAATGTATAGGGAGTGTGCGATGATGATCATATCAATCTTGGAACTACTTCCAACACTCATCGTCACTTCACCCTCAACTAGTCTTTGTTTATTCTGTAACTCCGATTTCGAGTTACTAATTTTTAGCAACTGAACAAGTACCAAATACCCAGGGGCTACTATAAACACTAGTAAGGTACACATTAATCACGTGTATATCAAATATACCCTTGTTCACTTTGCCATCCTACTTATCTACCAAATATTCAGGGCATTTCCGCTTCCAGTGACCATTTTCTTTGCAATAGAAGCACTCAGTTTCAGGCTTTGGTCCAGCTTTTGGCTTCTTCATGAGAGTGACAACTTGCTTGCCATTCTACATGAAGTTCCCTTTCTTTCCCTTTGCCCTTTTCTTGAAACTAGTAGTCTTGTCAATCATCAACACTTGATGCTCTTTCTTGATTTCTACCTTCGTTTATTTCAACATCACGAAGAGCTCGGGAATCGTTTTCGTCATCCCTTGCATACTATAGTTCATCACAAAGTTCCAGTAACTTGGCGATGGTGACAAGAGAACTTTGTCAATCACTATATTATCTGGAAGATTAACTCCCACTTGATTCAAGTGATTGTAGTACCCAAACAATCTGAGCACGTGATTACTAGTTGAGCAATTCTCCTCCATCTTTTATCTATAGAACTTGTTCGAGACTTCATATCTCTCAACTCGGGTATTTACTTGAAATATTAACTTCAACTCCTGGAACATCTTATATGGTCCATGACGTTCAAAACGTCTTTGAAGTCCCGATTCTAAGCCATTAAGCATGGTGCACTAAACTATCAAGTAGTCATCATATTGAGCTAGCCAAACGTTCATAACGTCTGCATATGCTCTTGCAATAGGTCTGTCACCTAGCGGTGCATCAAGGACATAATTCTTCTGTGCAGCAATGAAGATAAACCTCTGATCACGGATCCAATCCGCATCATTGCTACTAACATCTTTCAACATATTATTCCCTAGGAACATATCAAAATATACATAGGGAAGCAACAACGCGAGCTATTGATCTACAACATAATTTGCAAAATACTATCAGGACTAAGTTCATGATAAATTAAAGTTCAATTAATCATATTACTTAAGTGATCACGTGATAGACATCCCTCTAATCATCTAAGTGATCACGTGATCCAAATCAACTAAACCATGTCCGATCATCATGTGAGATGGAGTAGATTTCAATGGTGAACATCACTATGTTGATCATATCTACTATATGATTCTCGCTCGACCTTTCGGTCTCACTGTTCCGAGGCCATATCTGTATATGCTAGGCTCGTCAAGTTTAACCT
Organism: Triticum timopheevii; assembly: GCA_963921465.1. NCBI lineage: Eukaryota > Viridiplantae > Streptophyta > Magnoliopsida > Poales > Poaceae > Triticum > Triticum timopheevii. Next base: position 61,758,300 of record OY997270.1, on the reverse strand, counting down.
GAGTATTCCACGTGTGCAACTATTTTGCACCCATTGTATTTGAACGTAGAGCCTATCACACCCGATCATCACGTGGTGTCTCAGCACGAAGAACTTTCGCAATGGTGCATACTTAGGGAGAACACTTATAGCTTGAAATTTAGTGAGCGATCATCTTATAATGCTACCGTCAATCAAAGCAAGATAAGATGCATAAAGGATAAACATCACATGCAATCGATATAAGTGATATGATATGGACATCATCATCTTGTGCTTGTGATCACCATCTCCGAAGCACCATCATGATCACCATCGTCACCCGTGAGACACCTTGATCTTCATTATAGCATTGTTGTCATTTCGCCACCTATTGCTTCTACGACTATCGCTACTGCTTAGTGATAAAGTAAAGCAATTACAGGGCGATTGCATTGCATACAATAAAGCGACAACCATATGGCTCTTGCCAGTTGCCGATAACTTGACCATATCATACAATAAAATTTAGCATCATGTCTTGACCATATCACATCACGACATGCCCTGCAAAAACAAGTTAGACGTCCTCTAATTTGTTGTTGCAAGTTTTATGTGGCTGCTATGGGCTGAGCAAGAACCGTTCTTACCTACGCATCAAAACCACAATGATATTTTGTCAAGTTAGTGCTGTTTTAACCTTCTCAAGGACCAGGCGTAGTCACACTCGGTTCAACTAAAATTGGAGAAACTGACACCCGCCAGCCACCTATGTGCAAATCACGTCGGTAGAACCAGTCTCGCGTAAGCGTGCGCGTCGGTCCGGGCTGCTTCATCCAACAATACCGCCGAACAAAAGTATGACATACTGGTAAACAGTATGACTTGTATCGCCCACAACTCACTTGTGTTCTACTCGTGCATATAACATCTACGCATAAACCTGGCTCGGATGCCACTGTTGGGGAACGTAGTAATTTCAAAAAAATTCCTACGCACACGCAAGATCATGGTGATGCATAGCAACGTGAGGGGAGAGTGTAACTTCATACCCTTGAAGATCGCTAAGCGGAAGTGTTTATCAACGCGGATGATGTAGTCGTACACCTTCATGATCCGCCCCGATCAAGTATCGAACGTACGGGACCTCCGCGTTCAGCACACGTTCATCTCAATGACGTCCTCCCCTTCTCAATCCAGCAAGACGGCCAAAGTAGTAGATGAATTCCGGCAGCACAATGGCGTGATGACGGTGTTGGTGAAGAACAATCCCCGCAGGGCTTCGCCTAAGCACTACGGAAAAATATGACGGAGGATAAACTAGAGGGGTCGGGGTTGCCGGCACACGGCTTGGTGTTTCTTGATGTGTCTTTGGTGCTAGCCCCACCCCTCTATTTATATGTTGAGCCCTGGGGTCGAAACTTGGAGAAAAAGCCTCCTCAAAGTTGGTTTTGCCCGAAAGGCAAGAGTCCCACTCGGACTCCAGGACCAAACACCACAATCCTTGGCATCTGGCCCAGATGCCATGGGCCTCGGCGTCTGGCCCAGGGCCAGACGCCAGGGTCTCCGGCGTTTGGCCCCCTGGCCTCCACAAAACTCCTTTTGCACCGACTTATAGCCCCGTGTGCCTGACCCCTTGGCCTAGACATATCTTCCAATATATGAATCCTTACATCCGGACCATTCCGGAGCTCCTCGTCATGTTCGTGATCTCATCCGGGACTCCGAACAACATTCGGTCACCAACATACATAACTCATATAATACTATATCTTCAATGAACGTTAAGCGTGCAGACCCTATGGGTTCGAGAACTATGTAGACATGACCGAGACACCTCTCTGGTCAACAACCAATAGGGGAACCTAGATGCCCATATTGGCTCCTACATATTTTACGAAGATCTTTATCGGTCGAACCGCATAACAACATATGTTGTTCCCTTTGTCATCGGTATTTTACTTGCCCGAGATTCGATCGTCGGTATCTCAATACCTAGTTCTATCTCGTTACCGGCAAGTCTCTTTACTCGTTATGTATTGCATCATCCCGCAACTAACTCATTACTCACATTGCTTGCAAGGCTTATAGTTATGTACATTAACGAGAGGGCCGAGAGATACCTCTCCAACAACCGGAGTGACAAATCCTAATCTCGAAATACGCCAACTCAATATGTACCTTCAGAGACACCTGTAGAGCTCCTTTATAATCACCCAGTTACGTTGTGATGTTTGGTAGCTCACAAAGTGTTCCTCCGGTAAACGGGAGTTGCATAATCTCATAGTCATAGGAACATGTATAAGTCATGAAGAAAGCAATAGCAACATACTAAACGATCAAGTGCTAAGCTAACAGAATGGGTCAAGTCAGTCACATCATTCTCCTAATGATGTGATCCAGTTAATCAAATGACAACTCATGTCTATGGCTAGGAAACTCAACCATGTTTGATCAACGAGCTAGTCAAGTGGAGGCATACTAGTGATATTATGTTTGCCTATGTATTCACACATATATTATGTTTCCGGTTAATACAACTCTAGCATGAATAATAAACATTTATCATGAAATAAGGAAATAAATAAAAATTTATTATTGCCTCTAGGGAATATTTCCTTCAAGAAGATCAAGAAGCAAGGAAGAAACAGGAAGAAGATGCCAAGAGAAGAAGAGCTGAATCAATTTGCCCAAGTGCACCAACAAGAAGTGGACGTGTAACCAAGAAGAACAGAGTCAACATGTTTGATGAGTTCAGATGAATCGGTGCTTTTGCACTTGTAATTCAGTGATGTTTTGGCAGAAACTTAAATCTGAGTAATTTGATGCTCATTGAGCTAAAATGTGGTTCATTCAGTGAAGAAACTAATAGAGCTGAAATTTAGCTCATTCAGTGAGACATAAGTAATTTGATGCAAATTGAATTTGATGCAGCATTGCAATTGTGTATCTGTGTCCATCTTTGCTGAATTTGGAGGCTCACTAAATTTTTATGACTGAACTTGTATTGCTCAATTTTGCTCACTGAATCTGTGTCCGTTTTTATGACTGAACTTGTATTGCTCACTGAAATGTGAACATTCAGTGCAGTTGCACTTGTCCTCATTCAGTGGCTTCATTCACTTAATTCAAAATGTAAATTATTGGAGTTCAAAATGAGAACTGTTGGAGTTCAGTGGCTTTATTCAGTTAATTTAATTTGAAAACTACAATGAATCACTTTTGGAGTATAGATACTTAACTGCAGAAAATAAAAAATAAAAAAATAAAAACAAAAAAAGGTTGGCCTGGTTTTCGAACCCAAGACATGTGGTGTAATAAACGGTGTCCAATGCCAGTGTGATAGGAACGGTGCTTTGCTCAAGTGTTACTTGACAACCTACTTATTATCCTTCCACTCCCATCCTAACATTTGAAAAGCTAACTGAATTTTTTACAATTAATTGAATTTTAACAGTTGTCTGAATTTAGTTTGAAAAGCTAACTGAACTTTTTACAGTTAACTGAATCTTAACAATTGTCTGAATTTAGTTAAGACATAATTCAGTTAAGACAGAATTCAGTTAAGACAAAGATTCACACAAAAAATCAGTTAAGTCAAAACCTTAGCACCTACTTCTTTTGGAATTATTGCCTTATATAGCAACAAGACAATTTTGGATTGTTGCGTTATATAGCAACAAGACTGCATCAACACCATTATGTACCAACAAAACACTTTTGGATTACTACCACTTATATAGCATCAACACAGTTCAGCACATATATAGCATCACAGCCAGTTCAACACTTATATAGCATCAACAGCCATTTCAACAGCCAGAAATTACAAATAACTTATGTGCTTAATATACAAGCACACCTAACAAGCTAATTTTTTATAACTTATATGCTGAAAATCTGTATTTCAGCATACCTGACTACTGCAACTACATCTTCTTCATGCCTTCTACTGCATCTTCATCTTCAGTTCTTCAACTTCTGGAGGCGCTCCGAGCAGCGAACCTCCATATCAGCTGCCACCTTCCTCTTCTTCTTCCTCTCTGGCTGCGCTGCGATGTCCACCTGTGCTTGAACTGCCAAGACCACCCCCATCTCCTGCTTGACGATGTTAGGAACATCTGGAAGAAGCTCGACGTCAATGGGGCGGTGCTTGTCACCCTCCCTGGCGACGGGCGCCACCATATGGACCTCCAGCTCAGGGACGACGGTCGTCGCCACCTTGACCTCCGGCTTGTCGTCAAAGAGGACAATCACTTCCAGCTCCTCCCAGCCAGTTGACCAGGATGAGTCATCGTCGGAGCCAGAGTCATACTCCGACTCGGACGAGATGTACTCGGAGACGTCGTCATGCCCGAGGAGGTCGGGCTGGTAGTGGTCCCAATACGCCGTGTTGACAGGCGCGAGGACGGCCAGGTCGACGTTGTGGACGCGCTCCATTCGCGAGCCAATGCGCAACGGATCCGGCCGGCGCGGCATGGTGGCGGACCGGTACATCCACCACCGGGCTAGCTGCCCCGAGTCGTCGGAGCACGTCTCCTGCATCACGAAGCAGAGGACGGGTGCATGAGGGATACCTTGGGGGTCGTCGCAGGCGCGGTCCAGCTCGTCGTCAGTCATGACCTTGAGGAGGCCACGCGCGGGGCGACGCAGCATCCCAATGCTGGGGAACCACTTCCCGATCTCCGTCAGGTCTGCGCGCATCGCCTTGTCATCGCCTGCGAGGTCATCGATGACCCTCTTCCAGGCGGGGTTGTTTTCCATGTCTGCCGCGGCGGTGGGGTGGTCAGCGGCGAGGGTTTTCTTGACGGCTGAGTGGGGATTTGGTGCGGGCTAACCGAGGCGACGCAGTGGACTAAAGGTGAGTGGAGAGTGGAGCGGTGGGTGGGTGGTCTTAAAGAGCAGAGAAGGAAACGAAAGAGGCGTGAGCTATTGGGCCACTAGAAACTGCTAAATAGGTAGGTTAGTACTGCCCTTGATCAAAGCACTACTACTTACCTGTTGGGGAACGTAGTAATTTCAAAAAAATTCCTACGCACACGCAAGATCATGGTGATGCATAGCAACAAGAGGGGAGAGTGTTGTCCATGTACCCTCATAGACCGTAAGCGAAAGCGTTATGACAACGCGGTTGATGTAGTCGTACGTCTTCACGATCCGACCGATCCATGTACCGAACGTACGGCACCTCCGAGTTCAGCACACGTTTAGCTCAATGACGATCCCTGGACTCCGATCTAGCAGGGTGTCGGGGATGAGTTCCGTCAGCACGACGGCGTGGTGACGATGATGATGTTCTACCAACGCAGGGCTTCGCCTAAACACCGCAACGATATGACCGAGGTGGAATATGGTGGAGGGGGGCACCGCACACGACTAAGGAACGATCACGAAGATCAACTTGTGTGTTCTAGGGTGCCCCCCTGCCCCCCTATATAAAGGAGCAAGGGGGGAGGCCGGCCGGCCCTAGGGGGCGCGCCAAGGAGGGGGTAGTCCTCCTCCTAGTGGGAGTAGGACTCCCATTCCTAGTCCAACTAGGAAGGAGGAAGGGGGAAGGAAAGAGAGGGAGAGGGAGAGGGAAAGAGGGGCCGCGCCCCCTCCCCTAGTCCAATTCGGACTCCCCATGGGAGGGGGCACGCCACCTCCTGGGCTGCTGCCCTCTCTCTCCCCTCAGGCCCACTAAGGCCCAATACTTCCCCGGGGGGTTCCGGTAACCCCTCCGGCACTCCGGTTTTCTCCGAAATCACCCGGAACACTTCCGGTGTCCGAATATAGTCGTCCAATATATCATTCTTTATGTCTCGACCATTTCGAGACTCCTCGCCATGTCCGTGATCACATCCGGTACTCCGAACAACCTTCGGTTCATCAAAACTTATAAACTCATAATAAAACTATCATCGTAACGTTAAGCGTGCAGACCCTACGGGTTCGAGAACTATGTAGACATGACCTAGAACTATTTCTGGTCAATAACCAATAGCGGAACCTGGATGCTCATATTGGCTTCTACATATTCTACGAAGATCTTTATCGGTCAAACTGCATAACAACATACTTTGTTCCCTTTGTCATCGATATGTTACTTGCCTGAGATTCTATCGTCGGTATCCAATACCTAGTTCAATCTCGTTACCGGCAAGTCTCTTTACTCGTTCTGTAATACATCATCCCGCAACCAACTCATTAGTTGTAATGCTTGCAAGGCTAAGTGATGTGTATTACGGAGAGGGCCCAGAGATACCTCTCCGACAATCGGAGTGACAAAACCTAATCTTGAAATACGCCAACCCAACATGTACCTTCGGAGACACCTGTAGAGCACCTTTATAATCACCCAGTTATGTTGTGACGTTTGGTAGCACACAAAGTGTTCCTCCGGTAAATGGGAGTTGCATAATCTCATAGTTGTAGGAACTTTGTATAAGTCATGAAGAAAGCAATAGCAACATACTAAACGATCAAGTGCTAGGCTAACGGAATGGGTCAAGTCAATCACATCATTCTCCTAATGATGTGATCCCATTAATCAAATGACAACACATGTCTATGGTTAGGAAACATAACTATCTTTGATTAATGAGCTAGTCAAGTAGAGGCATACTAGTGACATTAAGTTTGTCTATGTATTCACACATGTATCATGTTTCCGGTTAATACAATTCTTGTATGAATAATAAACATTTATCATGATATGAGGAAATAAATAATAACTTTATTATTGCCTCTAGGGCATATTTCCTTCAGTCTCCCACTTGCACTAGAGTCAATAATCTAGATTACACAGTAATGATTCTAACACCCATGGAGTCTTGGTGTTGATCATGTTTTGATCGTGGAAGAGGCTTAGTCAATGGGTCTGCAACATTCAGATCCGTATGTATCGTGCAAATCTCTATGTCTCCCACCTGGACTTGGTCCCGGATGGAATTGAAGCGTCTCTTGATGTGCTTGATCCTCTTGTGAAATCTGGATTCCTTTGCTAAGGCAATTGCACCAGTATTGTCACAGAAAATCTTCATTGGTACCGATGCACTAGGTATGACACCTAGATCGGAAATGAACTCCTTCATCCAGACTCCTTCATTTGCTGCTTCCGAAGCAGCTATGTACTCCGCTTAGCATGTAGATCCTGCTACGATGCTTTGTTTAGAAATGCACCAACTGACAGCTCCACCGTTTAATATAAACACGTATCCAGTTTGCGATTTAGAATCGTCCGGATCAGTGTCAATGCTTGCATCGACGTAACCATTTACGACAAGCTCTTTGTCACCTCCATAAATGAGAAACATATCCTTAGTCCTTTTCAGGTATTTTAGGATGTTCTTGACCGCTGTCCAGTGATCCACTCCTGGATTACTTTGGTACCTCCCTGCTAAACTAATAGCAAGGCACACATCAGGTCTGGTACACAGCATTGCATACATGATAGAGCCTATGGCTGAAGCATAGGGAACTCCTTTCATTTTCTCTCTTTCTTTTGCAGTGGTCGGGCATTGAGTCTGACTCAACTTCACACCTTGTAATACAGGCAAGAATCCTTTCTTTGCCTGATCCATTTTGAACTTTTTCAAAACTTTATCAAGGTATGTGCTTTGTGAAAGTCCAATCAAGCGTCTTGATCTATCTCTATAGATCTTGATGCCCAATATGTAAGCAGCTTCACCGAGGTCTTTCATTGAAAAACTTTTATTGAAGTATCCTTTTATTCTATCCAGAAATTCTATATCATTTCCAATCAGCAATATGTCGTCCACATATAATATCAGAAATGCTACAGAGCTCCCACTCACTTTCTTGTAAATACAGGCTTCTCCAAAAGTCTGTATAAAACCATATGCTTTGATCACACTATCAAAGCATTTATTCCAACTCCGAGAGGCTTGCACCAGACCATAAATGGATCGCTGGAGCTTGCACACTTTGTTAGCTCCCTTAGGATCGACAAAACCTTCCGGTTGCTCATATACAACTCTTCTTCCAGAAAGCCATTCAGGAATGCAGTTTTGACATCCATCTGCCATATTTCATAATCATAAAATGCGGCAATTGCTAACATGATTCGGACAAACTTAAACATCGCTACGGGTGAGAAGGTCTCATCGTAGTCAACCCCTTGAACTTGTCGAAAACCTTTTGCAACAAGTCGACCTTTGTAAACAGTAACATTACCTTCAGCGTCAATCTTCTTCTTGAAGATCCATTTATTCTCTATTGCTTGCCGATCATCGGGCAAGTCAACCAAAGTCCACACTTTGTTCTCATACATGGATCCCATCTCAGATTTCATGGCTTCAAGCCATTTTGCGGAATCTGGGCTCACCATTGCTTCTTCATAGTTCGTATGTTCGCCATGATCTAGTAGCATGACTTCCAGAATAGGATTACCGTACCACTCTGGTGCGGATCTTACTCTGGTTGATCTACGAAGTTCAGTAACAACTTGATCTGAAGTTTCATGATCATCATCATTAACTTCCTCACTAATTGGTGTAGGTGTCACAGGAACCAATTTCTGTGATGAACTACTTTCCAATAAGGGAGCTAGTACTGTTACCTCATCAAGTTCTACTTTCCTCCCAGTCACTTCTTTCGAGAGAAACTCCTTCTCTAGAAAGGATCCATTTTTAGCAACGAATGACTTGCCTTCGGATCTGTGATAGAAGGTGTACCCAACTGTCTCCTTTGTGTATCCTATGAAGACACATTTTTCTGATTTGGGTTCGAGCTTATCAGGTTGAAGCTTTTTCACATAAGCATCGCAGCCCCAAACTTTCAGAAACGACAACTTTGGTTTCTTGCCAAACCATAGTTCATAAGGAGTCGTCTCAACGGATTTTGATGGTGCCCTATTTAATGTGAATGCAGCCATCTCTAAAGCATAACCCCAAAATGATAGCGGTAAATCGGTAAGAGACATCATAGATCGCACCATATCTAGTAAAGTACGATTACGACGTTCGAACACACCATTACGCTATGGTGTTCCAGGTGGCGTGAGTTGCGAAACTATTCCGCATTGTTTCAAATGTAGACCAAACTCGTAACTCAAATATTGTCCTCCACGATCAGATTGTAGAAACTTTATTTTCTTGTTACGATGATTTTCAACCTCACTCTGAAATTCTTTGAACTTTTCAAATGTTTCAGATTTATGCTTCATTAAGTAGATATACCCATATCTGCTTAAATCATCTGTGAAGGTGAGAAAATAACGATATCCGCCATGAGCTTCAACATTCATTGGACCACATACATCTGTATGTATGATTTCTAACAAATCTGTTACCCTCTCCATAGTACCGGAGAACGGTGTTTTAGTCATCTTGCCCATGAGGCACGGTTCGCAAGTACCAAGTGATTCATAATCAAGTGGTTCCAAAAGTCCATCAGTATGGAGTTTCTTCATGCGTTTTACACCGATATGACCTAAACGGCAGTGCCACAAATAAGTTGCACTATCATTATCAACTCTGCATCTTTTGGCTTCAACATTATGAATATGTGTATCACTACTCTCGAGATTCATCAAAAATAGACCACTTTTTAAGGGTGCATGACCATAAAAGATATTACTCATATAAATAGAACAACCATTAGTCTCTGATTTAAATGAATAACCGTCTCGCATCAAACAAGATCCAGATATAATGTTCATGCTCAACGCTGGCACCAAATAACAATTATTCAGGTCTAAAACTAATCCCGAAGGTAGATGTAGAGGTAGCGTGCCGACCGCGATCACATCGACTTTGGAACCATTTCCCACGTGCATCGTCACCTCGTCCTTAGCCAGTGTTCGCTTATTCCGTAGTCCCTGTTTTGAGTTGCAAATATTAGCAACAGAACCAGTATCAAATACCCAGGTGCTACTGCGAGCTCTAGTAAGGTACACATCAATAACATGTATATCACATATACCTTTGTTCACCTTGCCATCCTTCTTATCCGCCAAATACTCGGGGCAGTTCCGCTTCTAGTGACCAGTTTGCTTGCAGTAGAAGCACTCAGTTTCAGGCTTAGGTCCAGACTTGGGTTTCTTCTCTTGAGCAGCAACTTGCTTGTTGTTCTTCTTGAAGTTCCCCTTCTTCTTCCCTTTGCCCTTTTTCTTGAAACTAGTGGTCTTGTTGACCATCAACACTTGATGCTCCTTCTTGATTTCTACCTCCACAGCTTTTAGCATTGCGAAGAGCTCGGGAATTGTCTTTTCCATCCCTTGCATATTATAGTTCATCACGAAGCTCTTGTAGCTTGGTGGCAGTGATTGGAGAATTCTGTCAATGACGCTATCATCCGGAAGGTTAACTCCCATTTGAATCAAGTGATTGTTATACCCAGACATTTTGAGTATATGCTCACTGACAGAACTATTCTCCTCCATCTTGCAGCTATAGAACTTATTGAAGACTTCATATCTCTCAATCCGGGCATTTGCTTGAAATATTAACTTCAACTCCTGGAACATATCATATGCTCCATGACGTTCAAAACGTCGTTGAAGACCCGATTCTAAGCCGTAAAACATGGCACACTGAACTATTGAGTAGTCATCAGCTTTGCTCTGCCAGATGTTCATAACTGTTGGGGAACGCATTAATTTCAAAAAAAATTCCTACGCACACGCAAGATCGTGGTGATGGCATAGCAACGAGAGGGTAGAGTGTTGTCCACGTACCCTCATAGACCGTAAGCGGAAGCGTTATGACAACGCGGTTGATGTAGTCGTACGTCTTCACGATCCGACCGATCCAAGTACCGAACGTACGGCACCTCCGAGTTCAGCACACGTTCAGCTCGATGACGATCCCCGGACTCCGATCCAGCAAAGTGTCGGGGATAAGTTCCATCAGCACGAGGGCGTGGTGACGATGATGATGCTCTACCGGCGCAGGGCTTCGCCTAAACTCCGCGACGATATGACCGAGGTGGAATATGGTGGAGGCGGGCACCGCACACGGCTAAGGAATGATCCGTAGATCAACTTGTGTGTCATGGGGTGCCCCTGCCCCCGTATATAAAGGAGGGAGGGGGGAGGTGCGGCCGGCCAAGGAGGGCGCGCCAAGGAGGAGTCCTACTCCCACCGGGAGTAGGATTCCCCCCCTTCCAAGTAGTAGGAGTAGGAGTCAAGGAAAGGGGGAAGAGAAGAGAAGGAAGGAGGGGGCGCAGCCCCTCCCCTTAGTCCAATTCGGACTAGGCCTTGGGGGGGGGGGCGCCCAAACTCTCCTCTCTCTTTCCCCTAAAGCCCAATAACACCCATATACTCCCCAGCGAATTCCCGTAGCTCTCCGGTACTCCGAAAAATACCCGAATCACTCGAAACCTTTCCGAACTCTGAATATAGTCGTCCAATATATCGATCTTTATGTCTCGACCATTTCGAGACTCCTCGTCATGTCCCCGATCTCATACGGGACTCCGAACTCCTTCGGTACATCAAAAAACATAAACTCATAATATAACTGTCATCGAAACGTTAAGCGTGCGGACCCTATGAGTTCGAGAACTATGTAGACATGACCTAGAACTATTCTCGGTCAATAACCAATAGCGGAACCTGGATGCCCATATTGGCTCCTACATATTCTACGAAGATCTTTATCGGTCAAACCGCATAACAACATACGTTGTTTCCTTTGTCATCGGTATGTTACTTGCCCGAGATTCGATCGTCGGTATCCAATACCTAGTTCAATCTCGTTACTGGCAAGTCTCTTAACTCGTTACGTAATGCATCATTCCGTAACTAACTCATTAGCTACATTGCTTGCAAGGCTTATAGTGATGTGCATTACTGAGAGGGCCCAGAGATACCTCTCCGACAATCGGAGTGACAAAACCTAATCTCGAAATATGCCAACCCAACATTTACCTTTGGAGACACATGTAGTACTCCTTTATAATCACCCAGTTACGTTGTGACGTTTGGTAGCACCCAAAGTGTTCCTCCGGTAAACGGGAGTTGCATAATCTCATAGTTACAGGAACATGTATAAGTCATGAAGAAAGCAATAGCAATATACTAAACGATCAAGTGCTAGGCTAACGGAATGGGTCATGTCAATCACATCATTCTTCTAATGATGTAATCCCACTAATCAAATGACAACTCATGTCTATGGTTAGGAAACTTAACAATCTTTGATTAACGAGCTAGTCAAGTAGAGGCATACTAGTGACACTATGTTTGTCTATGTATTCACACATGTATTATGTTTCCGATTAATACAATTCTAGCATGAATAATAAACATTTATCATGAAATAAGGAAATAAATAATAACTTTATTATTGCCTCTAGGGCATATTTCCTTCAGTCTCCCACTTGCACTAGAGTCAATAATCTAGTTCACATCGCCATGTGATTTAACACCAATATACACATCTGTATATGTGATTAATACCCATAGTTCACATCGTCATGTGATCAACACCCAAAGGGTTTACTAGAGTCAATAATCTAGTTCACATCGTTATGTGATTAACACCCAAAGAGTACTAAGGTATGATCATGTTTTGCTTATGAGAGAAGTTTAGTCAAGGGGTCTGTCATATTCAGAGCCCTATGTATTTTGCAAATATTCTATGTCCACAATGCTCTGCATGGAGCTACTCTAGCTAATTGCTCCCACTTTCAATATGTATCCAGATTGAGACTTAGAGTCATCTGGATTGGTGTAAAAGCTTGCATCGTTGTAACTTTTTACGACGAGCTCTTTTATCACTTCCATTATCTTGAAATATTTCCTTAGTCCTCAGTAAGGATATTCTTGACCGCTGTCCAGTGATCTACTCTTAGATCAAAATTGTACTCCCTTGCCAAACCAGGGTAGAGTATACAATAGGTCCAGTCCATAGCATGGCATACTTTTATAGAACCTATGACTGATGCATAGGGAATGACTTTCATTCTCTTTCTATTTTCTGCCGTGGTCGGGATTTGAGTCTTACTCAATTTCATACCTTTTCAACACAGGCAAGAACTCTTTCTTTGACTGTTTCATTTTGAACTACTTCAAAATCTTGTCAAGGTATGTACTCATTGAAAATCTTATCAAGTGTCTTTATCTATCTCAATAGATCTTGATGCTCAATATGTAAGTAGCTTTACTGAGGTCTTTCTTTTAAAGAACTTCTTTCAAACACTCCTTTATGCTTTGCAGAATAATTCTACATTATTTCCGATCAACAATATGTCATTCACATATACTTATCAAAAATGTTGTAGTGCTCCCACTCACTTTCTTGTAAATACAGGCTTCACCGTAAGTCTGTACAAAACTATATGCTTTGATTAACTTATCAAAGCATATATTCCAACTCTGAGATGCTTGCACCAGTCCATAGATGGATCGCTGGAGCTTACACATTTTGTTAGCACCTTTAGGATTGACAAAACCTTCTGGTTGCATCATATACAACTCTTCTTTAAGAAAACCATTAAGAAATGCAGTTTTGACATCCATTTGCCAAATTTCATAAATTGTGGCAATTGCTAACATGATTCGGACAGACTTAAACATCGCTGCAGTTGAGAAAATCTCATTGTAGTCAACACCTTGAACTTGTCAAAAACCTTTTTGTGACAAGTCGAGCTTTGTAGACTGTTACATTACCATCAGCGTCAGTCTTCTTCTTAAAGATCCATTTATTCTCAATGGCTTGCCGATCATCAAGCAAATCAACGAAAGTCCATACTTTGTTCTCATACATGGATCCCATCTCAGATTTCATGGCCTCTAGCCATTTTGCAGAATATGGGCTCATCATCGCTTCCTCATAGTTCGTAGGTTCATCATGGTCAAGTAACATGACTTCCAGAATAGGATTACCGTACCACTCTGGTGCGGATCTTCCTCTGGTAGACCTACGAGGTTCAGTAAAACTTTATCTGAAGTTTCATGATGAATATCATTAGCTTCCTCACTAATTGGTGTAGTTGTCACAGGAACCGGTTCTTGTGATGAACTACTTTCCGATAAGGGAGCAGGTACAGTTACCTCATCAAGTTCTACTTTCCTCCCACTCACTTCTTTCGAGAGAAACTCCTTCTCTAGAAAGGATCCAAATTTTGCAACGAAAATCTTGCCTTCAGATCTGTGATAGAAGGTGTACCCAACAGTCTCTTTTGGGTATCCTATGAAGACACATTTCTCCGATTTGGGTTCGAGCTTATCTGGTTGAAGTTTCTTCACATAAGCATCGCAGCCCCAAACTTTAAGAAACGACAACTTTGGTTTCTTGCCAAACCATAGTTCATGAGGTGTTGTCTTAACGGATTTTGATGGTGCCCTATTTAACGTGAATGCGGTCATCTCTAAAGCATAACCCCAAAACGATAGCGGTAAATCCGTAAGAGACATCATAGATCGCACCATATCTAGTAAAGTACGATTACGATGTTCGGACACACCATTACGTTGTGGTGTTCCATATGGCGTGAGCTGTGAAACTACTCCACATTGTTTAAAATGAAGGCCAAACTCGTAGCTCAAATATTCATTTCTACAATCAGATCATATAAATTTTATTTTCTTGTTACAATGATTTTTCCACTTCACTCTGAAATTCTTTGAACCTTTCAACTATTTCAGACTTATGTTTCATCAAGTAGATATACGCATATCTGCTCAAATCATCTGTGAAGGTTAGAAAATAACAATACTTGCCACGAGCCTTCATACTCATTGGTCTGCATACATCAGTATGTATTATTTCCAACAAGTCAGTAGCTCGTTCCATTGTTCCGAAAAACGGAGTTTTAGTCATCTTGCCCAAAAGGCACGGTTCACAAGCATCAAATGATTCATAACCAAGTGATTCCGAAAATCCATCTTTATGGAGTTTCTTCATGCGCTTTACACCGATATGACCCAAACGGCAGTGCCACAAATAAGTTGCACTATCATTATTAACTTTGCATCTTTTGGCATCAATATTATGAATATGTGTATCACTACGATCGAGATCCAACAAATTATTTTCATTGGGTGTATGACCATTGAAGGTTTTATTCATGTAAACAGAACAATAATTATTCTCCGATTTTAAATGAATAATCGTATTGCAATAAACATGATCAAATGATATTCATGCTCAACGCAAACGCCAAATAACATTTATTTAGGTTTAACACTAATCCCGAAAGTGTAGGGAGTGTGCGATGATGATCATATCAATCTTGGAACTACTTCCAACACTCATCGTCACTTCCCCTTCAACCAGTCTTTGTTTATTCTGTAACTCCTGTTTCGAGTGCCTAATTACAGCAACCGGACAAGTATCAAATACTCAGGGGCTACTATAAACACTAGTAAGGCATACATCAATAACCTGTATATCAAATATACCCTTGTTCAATTTGCCATCCTTCTTATCCACCAAATATTCAGGGCATTTCCGCTTCCAGTGACCATTCCCTTTGCAGTGTAAGCACTCAGTTTCAGGCTTTGGTCCAGCTTTGGTCTTCTTCACAGGAGTGACAACTTGTTTGCCATTCTACTTGAAGTTTCCCTTTCTTTACCTTTGCCCTTTTCTTGAAACTAGTGGTCTTGTCAATCATCAACACTTGATTTCTACCTTCATCGATTTCAACATCATGAAGAGCTCGGGAATCGTTTTTGTCATCCCTTGCATACTATGGTTCATCACAAAGTTCTACTAACTTGGTGATGGTGACTAGAGAACTCTGTCAATCACTATCTTATCTGGAAGATTAACTCCCACTTGATTCAAGCGATTGTAGTACCCAGACAATCTGAGCACATGCTCACTAGTTGAGCGACTCTCCTCCATCTTTTAGCCATAGAACTTGTTGGAGACTTCATATCTCTCAACTCGGGTATTTGCTTGAAATATAAACATCAACTCCTGGAACATTTCATATGGTCCATGACGTTCAAAACGTCTTTGAAGTCTCGATTCTAAGCCGTTAAGCATAGTGCACTAAACTATCAAGTAGTCATCATATTGAGCTAGCCAAACGTTCATAACGTCCGCATCTGCTCCTGCAATAGGTCTGTCACCTAGCGGTGCATTAAGGACATAATTCTTTTGTGCAGTAATGAGGATAAACCTCAGATCACGTATCCAATCCGCAGCATTGCTACTAACATCTTTCAACTCAATTTTTTCTAGGAACATATCAAAATAAACATATGAAAGCAACAACGCAAGCTATTGATCTACAACATAATTTGCAAAATACTACCAGGACTAAGTTCATGATAAATTTAAGTTCAATTAATCATATTACTCAAGAACTCCCACTTAGATAGACATCCCTCTAATCCTCTAAGTGATTGCATGATCCATGTCAACTACACCATGTCCGATCGTCATGTGAGATGGAGTAGTTTCAATGGTGAACATCAATATGTTGATCATATCTACTATATGATTCACGCTCGACCTTTCGGTCTCCGTGTTTCGAGGCCATATCTGTTATATGCTAGGCTCGTCAAGTTTAACCTGAGTATTCCGCGTGTGCAACTGTTTTGCACCCGTTGTATTTGAATGTAGAGCCTATCACACCTGATCATCACGTGGTGTCTCAGCACGAAGAACTTTCGCAATGGTGCATACTCAGGGAGAACACTTCTTGATAATTTAGTGAGAGATCATCTTAAAATGCTAGCATCAATCAAAGCAAGATAAGATGCATAAAGGATAAACATCACATGCAATCAATATAAGTGATATGATATGGTCATCATCACATTGTGCTTGTGATCTCCATCTTCGAAGCACCGTCGTGATCACCATCGTCACCGGCGCGACACCTTGATCTCCATCGTAGCATCGTTGTCGTTACGCCATCTATTGCTTCTATGACTATCGCTACCGCTTAGTGATAAAGTAAAGCAATTACAGGGCGTTTGCATTTCATACAATAAAGAGACAACCATATGGCTCCTGCCAGTTGCCGATAACTTCGGTTACAAAACATGATCATCTCATACAATAAAATATAGCATCACGTCTTGACCATATCACATCACAACATGCCCTGCAAAAACAAGTTAGTCGTCCTCTACTTTGTTGTTGCAAATTTTACGTGGCTGCTACGGGCTTAGCAAGAACCGTTCTTACCTACGCATCAAAACCACAACGATAGTTCGTCAAGTTAGTGCTGTTTTAACCTTCGCAAGGACCAGGCGTAGCCACACTCGATTCAGCTAAAGTGAGAGAGACAGACACCCGCCAGCCACCTTTAAGCATGAGTGCTCGTAACGGTGAAACCAGTCTCGCGTAAGCGTACGCGTAATGTTGGTCCAGGCCGCTTCATCTCACAATACCGCCGAACCAAAGTATGACATGAGGGTAAGCAGTATGACTTGTATCACCCACAACTCACTTGTGTTCTACTCGTGCATATGACATCTACGCATAAAACCAGGCACTGATCCCACTGTTGGGGAACGCAGTAATTTCAAAAAAATTCCTACGCACACGCAAGATCATGGTGATGGCATAGCAACGAGAGGGGAGAGTGTTGTCCACGTACCCTCGTAGACCGTAAGCGGAAGCGTTATGACAACACGGTTAATGTAGTCGTACGTCTTCACGATCCGACTGATCCACGTACCGAACGTACGGCACCTCCGAGTTCAGCACACGTTCAGCTCGATGACGATCCCCGGACTCCGATCCAGCAAAGTGTCGGGGATGAGTTCCGTCAGCACGACGGCGTGGTGACGATGATGATGCTCTACCAGCGCAGGGCTTCGCCTAAACTCCGCGACGATATGACCGAGGTGGAATATGGTGGAGGGGGGCACCGCACACGGCTAAGGAACGATCCGTAGATCAACTTGTGTTTCAAGGGGTGCCCCCTGACCCCGTATATAAAGGAGGAAGGGGGGAGGTGCGGCCGGCCAAGGAGGGCGCGCCAAGGAGGAGTCCTACTCCCACTGGGAGTAGGATTCCTCCCTTCCAAGTAGTAGGAGTAGGAGTCAAGGAAAGGGGGAAGAGAAGAGAAGGAAGGAGGGGGCGCAGCCCCTCCCCTTAGTCCAATTCGGACTAGGCCTTGGGGGGGCGCCCAACCTCTCCTCTCTCTTTCCCCTAAAGCCCAATAAGGCCCATATACGCCCCGGCGAATTCCCATAACTCTCCGGTACTCCCAAAAACCGAATCACTCGGAACCTTTCCGAACTCCGAATATAGTCGTCCAATATATCGATCTTTACGTCTCGACCATTTCGAGACTCCTCGTCATGTCCCCGATCTCATCCGGGACTCCGAACTCCTTCGGTACATCAAAACTCATAAACTCATAATATAACTGTCATCGAAACGTTAAGCATGCGGACCCTACGGGTTCGAGAACTATGTAGACATGACCTAGAACTATTCTCGGTCAATAACCAATAGCGGAACCTGGATGCTCATATTGGCTTCTACATATTCTACTAAGATCTTTATCGGTCAAACCGCATAACAACATACGTTATTCCCTTTGTCATCGGTATGTTACTTGCCCAAGATTCGATCGTCGGTATCCAATACCTAGTTCAATCTCGTTACCGGCAAGTCTCTTTACTCGTTACGTAATGCATCATTCCGTAACTAACTCATTAGCTACATTGCTTGCAAGGCTTATAGTGATGTGCATTCCCGAGAGGGCCCAGAGATACCTCTCCGACAATCGGAGTGACAAAACCTGATCTCAAAATACGCCAACCCAACATGTACCTTTGGAGACACTTGTAGTACTCCTTTATAATCACCCAGTTACGTAGTGACGTTTGGTAGCACCCAAAGTGTTCCTCCGGTAAATGGGAGTTGCATAATCTCATAGTTACAGGAACATGTATAAGTCATGAAGAAAGCAATAGCAATATACTAAACGATCAAGTGCTAGGCTAACGGAATGGGTCATGTCAATCACATCATTCTTGTAATGATGTGATCCCGCTAATCAAGTGACAACTCATGTCTATGGTTAGGAAACTTAACCATCCTTGATTAACGAGCTAGTCAAGTAGAGGCATACTAGTGACACTATGTTTGTCTATGTATTCACACATGTATTATGTTTCCGGTTAATACAATTCTAGCATGAATAATAAACATTTATCATGAAATAAGGAAATAAATAGTAACTTTATTATTGCCTCTAGGGCATATTTCCTTCAATAACATCTGGCGTTGCTCCTGCAGCAGGCCTGGCACCCAGCGGTGCTTCCAGGACGTAATTCTTCTGTGCAGCAATGAGGATAATCCTCAAGTTACGGACCCAGTCCGTGTAATTGCTACCATCATCTTTCAACTTTGCTTTCTCAAGGAACGCATTAAAATTCAACGGAACAACAGCACGAGGCATCTATCTACAACAAACATAGACAAGCAAAATATTATCAGGTACTAAGTTCATGATAAATTTAAGTTCAATTAATCATATTACATAAGAACTCCCACTTAGACAGACATCTCTCTAGTCATCTAAGTGATCACGTGATCCAAATCAACTAAACCATAACCGATCATCACGTGAGATGTAGTAGTTTTCAATGGTGAACATCACTTTGTTGATCATATCTACTATATGCGCTCGACCTTTCGGTCTCTGTGTTCCGAGGCCATATCTGCATATGCTAGGCTCGTCAAGTTTAACCTGAGTATTCCGCGTGTGCAAAACTGGCTTGCACCCGTTGTAGATGGACGTAGAGCTTATCACACCCGATCATCAGGTGGTGTCTGGGCACGACGAACTTTGGCAATGGTGCATACTCAAGGAGAACATTTCTTTATAACTAGTGAGAGATCATCTTAAAATGCTACCGTCAATCAAAGCAAGATAAGATGCATAAAGGATAAACATCACATGCAATCAATATAAGTGATATGATATGGCCATCATCATCTTGTGCTTGTGATCTCCATCTCCGAAGCACCGTCATGATCACAATCGTCACCGGCGTGTCACCTTGATCTCCATCGTAGTATCATTGTCGTCTCGCCAACTATTGCTTCTATGACTATCGCTACCGCTTAGTGATAAAGGAAAGCAATTACAGGGCGTTTGCATTTCATACAATAAAGCGACAACCATAATGCTCCTACCAGTTGCCGATAACTCGGTTACAAAACATGATCATCTCATACAATAAAATATAGCATCACGTCTTGACCATATCACATCACAACATGCCCTACAAAAACAAGTTAGACGTCCTCTACTTTGTTGTTGCAAGTTTTACGTGGCTGCTACGGGCTGAGCAAGAACCGTTCTTACCTACGCATCAATACCACAACGATAGTTCGTCAAGTTAGTGTTGTTTTAACCTTCGCAAGGACCGGGCGTAGCCACACTCGGTTCAACTAAAGTTGGAGAAACTGACACCCGCCAGCCACCTGTGTGCAAAGCACGTCGGAAGAACCAGTCTCGCGTAAGCGTACACATAATGTCGGTCCGGGCCGCTTCATCCAACAATACCGCTGAACCAAAGTATGACATGCTGGTAAGCAGTATGACTTGTATCGCCCACAACTCACTTGTGTTCTACTCGTGCATATAACATCAACGCATAAAACCTAGGCTCGGATGCCAAAGTTGGGGAACGTAGTAACTTCAAAAAAATTCCTACGCACACGCAAGATCATGGTGATGCATAGCAACAAGAGGGGAGAGTGTTGTCCACGTACCCTCGTAGACCGTGAGCGGAAGCGTTATGACAACGCGGTTGATGTAGTCGTACACTACTAGGGAAAAGGCTACTAGCAGCGCGGGTAAAATGGCTACTAGCAGCGCGGGTACCCGCGCTACTAGTATCGCGCTACAGCTAATAGTTAGTAGTAGCATGGGTTCAACCCGCGCTACTACTAACAAAGTTAGTAGTAGCGCGTTTCCACCCACGCTACTACTATTAATGAACCCACGCTACTACTAAAGAAATAGTAGTAGCGTGTCTAATACCAACGCTACTAGTATCCTAAATACCAGTAGCGTGCAAATTTGTCCCACGCCACTATTAATGAATTAGGAATTAAAAAAAATAAAATTGACAAACTCCATTTTATGCATACAATTCAAGAAAACACAATAGTGATGGAAATGCCGCTATTCTTGATTATATTATTACACTGTTGCCGTATCTACTATCATACAGTTCCTCATTCTAACATCCTCACTCCAATAATAAGAAAAATGAAAAGGAAAAATTGCGTTAATCTACCAATGTAATGTCCTTATTGATGTCGGGATCTGAGCGGCTGAAGGGGGTGAACAAGCGGACATTGCCTTCATCAACATCGAGGAAGATCCTGATGAGGGGCGCCTGGGTGGAGGGCGCGAAAGAGGTTGCGGAAGGAGCGGGAGGAGCGGACGGCGCCAAGCCACGAGCGGCAAGTGAGCGTGGCACGGACGAGGGCCGGCAGGCTCGGCAGGCGGAGGAAGATCTCAAGGAGCTGGTCTTGGCCGAGCGAGGATATGGTGGTGGTTCCGTCGGCGGCGGTAGCTAGGGTAGTGGTAGTGGCCGTGGAGGGAATCGACGGAGGTTTCACCACTGGAGCATCCGGCGGCAGCAGCAACAGCTCGCTGCTCACAGCTCGAGCCTCTCCAGGTGTTAACCTGCAGGAGAGAGGGGAAAATGGCAAGATGAGATAGTGTTCATATTATTAGGAAGAAGTAGGCCATTGTAGCTCACATAAACAGATCTGCTACTATGCAGAACACAAGCACCTGTTATAGACATGTTTGCAGTAGGAGCCAATGGAACTGAAACACAAGTAGAACATGAACAAACAGCGAAAAAAATAGAAGGACGACCTTGTGTGGTGGCCGAGGTGCAGAAGGGTGTCCTCCTGGTCAGCTCGGGCATCCTCCTGCACCAAATCGAACAGAAAAAGTTTGAAGCATGTTGAATAACTAAAAATACATGTATATAATTTAGAAGCAACAGAAGCACATATATCTCCTATTTTCTTCCTCAAAGTGTGCATATAGATAGGTCAGATTTTCGATATGTTAAGCAGGGGCAAGAGTTTTCCATCAATCAACCTGCCGCAATAGTACTAACTAGACTAGTCAGGTACGAATTCGACAACAAGGAAATGAACACAAGAAGCAGCAGCAACTCCAAATTTTGCAGCTTCATTCAGTTGACAGATAGCAGCAGTGTGGCACGCTTTGCTAACATCTTGAGAAATCCAACTAGACCAACCGGCAAACTAAATTATAGTGAATTTTTGTGGGAGCAAGCAAAATAATTAATTAGCAAACAATGCAGTCAGTGTCCATCTTATTCAACATAGTCTGACCAAGCAGCAAAAATTCAGTAAAGCATGTATGTATGTAGATTCAAACTAGAAGAACCTTGACATTGACATTGAACTGCTGCTGCTCACCCATAGAGAGAATACCTGAAGTTGATTTCAAATACCATGGTTTCTCAAAAACAAGCTGAAGTTTATTTAAAATAGGTCGTGTAATGGCTACCATACATACATAGATATACCACAGAGACCACATTGATTCTGCTCCTACTACAAAGAGCAAAGACTGATGTGCATAAGCATGGTAAGAAGTATGGGAACCTGACAAGTCAAGTCTGCTGCAATTACTAGTGGCTCTCCCTAATCAGGATGGATTAGGTTCCTATGCCTAATCAGCTTGGCATTTCCACAAGTGTCAAATTTTCCTACTGTCTCCAATCACAGGAAAATATCAAACTTTTCTCCTCTCATCTCGTCTCTGAAGAAAGGTTCAATTTTATTAACTTGTCCTCTCTAATGTTTCTGTAGCAAGCAAATTTGATCACCCATGAGCGAAGCAAAAGGAAGAGGGGAGTGAGTACCTTGGCTCGAGGACTGCGCGATGGAGCTGCATCTCCACGGCCTCCGGTGCCGGTGCCGATGTCGTGATTGTGGGGGTGGATCCAGAGCTCGCTTGCTTGGACAGGGAGCAGAGGAAGGGCGGCGTCCTCCCGAGAGAGAGAGAGAGAGAGAGCCTGAAGACAATACTAGCTAGTGACAAGCATGTTTCGTCGATTCCGTCGCGCTTCAGTTTCCTCTCATCACAGGGCAACCTGAAGCCGACGCAGCAGAAGCAGAAGTAGTAGGCGCAGACAAGAAGCTTGCGAGGAAGTTGCCACGCTCGTAGAAGAACTCTGCCTTCTCCACCTTGGTGTCTTCATCGACCTATATATCATCACAGGGTTGCAGGTCACTTATCTTTGAACAAAACCAATAATACACCATTAATTACTGTCAAATAAACTTACGTGGAAGACACAGACGCCGAAGAACTCGACGCGGCGGCCGTGCGGAGGGTGGCCCTTGAACGGGCCCTCCATGTAGCCCCAGTGCCGGAACTTGAAGACACACATGGGCGGGCCGCTCTACACGTCCAGCACCTCGATGGCGAAGCCCCGGGGGAACGCCGTGAGGAACCGGGTTGTGGCCGACTCCAGCGACTCCGCGTCCGGGTCGTAGATGCAGTGCTCCGGTGGCAGCGTGGTTGCCAGGAACGCGTTGTAGCCGCCCATGGACGTCACCCCTTCACTCCTGGTCTCCCTCCTCACCTGCTGCGTCGCACCATGACCGGTGTTGGCGCAGGACGAAGAAGGGTGAATCTGGGCGCCTGGTCTTCCTCCTCTGCTGCTCCATGGGGGACGGGGAAGGTCGCGGAAGAAGGGCGGCCGGAGCGCCGTGCGGCCGCGGGAGGAGGAGGAGGGGAACTGGATCGGAGGTGGATTTTTTTTAGACGGGGTGGGTGGAGTGGGACGATGGTTGGTGGGGTGGGGTGGATCGGGGGTTGGGAGTGGGGATCAGGCGCGGGGTGGACACGCTTAGCAGTAGCATGGGGTCTTACCTGCGCTACTACTACTTCTTAGTAGTAGCGCCTGTTTTATACCCCTTGCTACTACTATGGCCTATCCTGGGGGCATTGTTGGAGACCATTTAGTAGCAGCGCGGGTTTATACCCCTCGCTACTACTATCAACTTAGTAGTAGCGCGGTTTTTATACCGCTCACTAGTACTAATTAGCAGTAGCGCCCATTTTTAAACCGCGCTACTGATAAACTTCTGTGTATAAGGCTTTCCCTAGTAGTGGTACGTCTTCACGATCCGACCGATCCAAGTACCGAACGTACGGCACCTCCGAGTTTAGCACACGTTCAGCTCGATGACGATCCCCGGACTCCAATCCAGCAGGGTGTCGGGGATGAGTTCCGTCAGCACGACGGCGTGGTGACGATGATGATGTTCTACCGACGCAGGGCTTCTCCTAAGCACCGCAACGATATGACCGAGATGGAATATGGTGGAGGGGGGCACCGCACACGGCTAAGGAACGATCACAAAGATCAACTTGTGTGTTCTAGGGTGCCCCCTGCCCCTGTATATAAAGGAGCAAGAGGGGAGGCCGGCCGGCCCTAGGGGGCGCGCCAAGGAGGGGGGAGTCCTCCTCCTAGTGGGAGAGGGAGAGGGAAAGAGGGGCCGCGCCCCCTCCCCTAGTCCAATTCGGACTCCCCATGGGAGGGGGCGCGCCACCTCCTGGGCTGCTGCCCTCTCTCTCCCCTCAGGCCCACTAAGGCCCAATACTTCCCCGGGGGGTTCCGGTAACCCCTCCCGCACTCTGGTTTTCTCCGAAATCACCCGGAACACTTCCGGTGTCCGAATATAGTCGTCCAATATATCATTATTTATGTCTCGACCATATCGAGACTCCTCGTCATGTCCATGGTCACATCCGGGACTCCGAAAACCTTCGGTTCATCAAAACTTATAAACTCATAATAAAACTGTCATCGTAACGTTAAGCGTGCGGACACTACGGGTTCGAGAACTATGTAGAGGTGACCTAGAACTATTTCTGGTCAATAACCAATAGCGGAACCTGGATGCTAATATTTGCTCCTACATATTCTACGAAGATCTTTATCGGTCAAACCGCATAACAACATACTTTGTTCCCTTTGTCATCGGTATGTTACTTGCCCAAGATTCGATCGTCGGTATCCAATACCTAGTTCAATCTCGTTACCGACAAGTCTCTTTACTCGTTCTGTAATACATCATCCCGCAACTAACTCATTACTTGTAATGCTTGCAAGGCTTAAGTGATGTGTATTACCGAGAGGGCCCAGAGATACCTCTCCGACAATCAGAGTGACAAAACCTAATCTCGAAATACGCCAACCCAACATGTACCTTCGGAGACACCTGTAGAGCACCTTTATAATCACCCAGTTACGTTGTGATGTTTGGTAGCACACAAAGTGTTCCTCCGGTAAATGGGAGTTGCATAATCTCATAGTTGTAGGAACTTTGTATAAGTCATGAAGAAAGCAATAGCAACATACTAAATGATCAAGTGCTAGGCTAACGGAATGGGTCAAGTCAATTACATCATTCTCCTAATGATGTGATCCCGTTAATCAAATGACAACACATGTCTATGGTTAGGAAACATACCCATCTTTGATTTATGAGCTAGTCAAGTAGAGGCATACTAGTGACATTAAGTTTGTCTATGTATTCACACATGTATCATGTTTCCGGTTAATACAATTCTAGTATGAATAATAAACATTTATCATGATATGAGGAAATAAATAGTAACTTTATTATTGTCTCTAGGGCATATTTCCTTCATTACCCCACTGGCATTGCCACCAACGTTCAATACCACAGGTCCTGGGTTCGAGACCCAGACAAAACTCTTTTTTCGTATTTTTTTTCTTTAATAAAAATTTGGTACAGACATACAAATTCAGTCATATAAAATATCAAATCTTTTGAAAGAGAAGCAACACAAATTCAGTCATATAAAACATCAACTACAGACATATAAAATAGCAAATTCAGTCATATAAGACAGAGACAGTTAACTTCATTTTCTTATCTGAACCCACTTCAATTTCTTTTCTGAACCCAATTTAGTTAACATTTGACAAAAGTACAAATGACACAAATCCAGGAGGAAAGATACAAAGTCATTTTTTTACAATGACACATATTCAATCAAATTCATTCAGCATGCCCTTCAGCTTCCTTGTCTTCTCCTTGGTGGCCTCTTTGTGTTTGAATAGGTCACCAATCATGTACTCAAGCTTCCTTTTCTCATGCTTCAAGTCATCCCTCTCTTGAATCACTTGGTCCCTCTCCTACACTGCTTGGTCCCTCTCTTTCTTTGCTTTAACCCTGAATACCTGATGAATGTTGGTTACTTACTTGTCTGTCATCTTCTTCTTCTCAAGTTCTTCCTTTAGATCAGTCAGAGCAAGTTGTGTGCTGCCTAATTGGCTCATTGTCTGCTCCTTCTCAGCCACCATCTTAGAAAAATCAAGCTTGAAATGCCTCAACTCATTCTCCATCTTCTTCTTCTCTTCAAGAACCTTCAAGTTTTCTTCAGCACTCACAACATTCTGTCTGAGCCTCTGTTTTTTCTCCTCTTCATACATGTTCCATATACTAGCTAGGCTCATCTTCAGACCATCAGGCCACTAGGAGTCAACCCACTCAACATATCTGCATTTTGGTACCTCCTAACAATTTAGAACATACAAAAAAGAGATTCAGTTAACTGCCAGTATTTAGTTATGTGCATGATGATGGAACTTAAAACATACTACAAATCACTTCCTGTCTAACAGTGCCAAATGCAAAAAATTACTAACCTTCTATGCACAAGCTAGAAACCTTCTGCCAGTATCAACCGATTCAAATGCCACATTCTTCTCACACAAAGATCCATGCCCACATCTAAAGCTAGGCAGATCTGTAGCCAAGCCACTCCATTCCTCACAGGATATTGTGGCAGGTGGCTAAACAAAAGAGAGACATTTGGAATCAATTGAGAGAGAAATCCTAGCTGAGAAACCCTAGACTGCGTGTTCAATTGAGAGAGCTGATAACCCACAAGTGTAGGGGATCGCAACAGTTTTCGATAAGTAAGAGTGTCAAACTCAACGAGGAGCTAAAGTATGAAACTAGAAGTACTTTGTAGGTGTTGTTGGATAGGTTTGCAAGATAATAAAGAACACATAAATAAAAAGTAGGGGCTATTTAAATAAAGAAGTAATAAAATAAGTATTAGTAGAGAGCTTTTTTTACGAGAAAGCTATTTGTCCAAGGCAATCGATAGACCGGTAATCACTATTGCAATTTTATTTGAGGGAGAGGCATAAGCTAACATACTTTCTCTACTCTGATCATATGCACTTATGATTGGAACTCTAGCAAGCGTCCGCAACTACTAAAGATTCATTAAGGTAAAACCCAACCATAGCATTAAAGTATCAAGTCCCCTTTTATCCCATACGCAACAATCCCCTTACTCGGGTTTGTGTTTTAGTCACTCACGCAATCCACTATAAGTGAATCATGAACTCATTGCAACACCCTACAGCGGGAATCCCTCATGCTTGCGCGACACGGAGAGCACCATAGGACAGAACCAATAATAAAACATGCAACTCAAACCAATCACGATTATCGATTAACCCATAGGACCAAACGGATCTACTCAAACATCATAACATAGCCATACGTCATTGGGAAATAATATATAGCGTTGAGCACCATGTTTAATTAGAGATTACAGCGGGTAAGAGAGAGGTTACACCACTGCATAGAGGGAGGAAGAGTTGGTGATGAAGGCGGTGAATTTGTTGGTGAAGATCGCGGTGATGATGATGGCCCCCGGCAGCGCTCCGGTGCCACCGGGAGCAAGGGGGACAGAGCCCCCCCCCCCTCTTCTTCTTCTTCCTTGACCTCCTCCCTAGATGGGAGGAGGGTTTCCCCTCTGGTCTTTTTGCCTTACCATGGTTCGTGGTGCAACTAAAACTCCTATACTTACCTGTTTTTTGTCTGAGTTGTCTATATTCTTGTCATGATAATTTCGTTTGATGTTGTACTTTTAGCACAACTTAGTTTGTATTGAACTTTCATATTCCATGTCAGCATATATGAAGTGAAATTCTTACCATTTTAATGGATAAATGGACGGGCGCGGCAAGGCGCGCCATCAATGATCTAGTTATGGAAAGTAATTCATGTCTCAGGCCGAAGCTTGGTCAGCAAGAGTTATCCACATACATGGTATTTATTTACAAAAGTTAATACGTAGCATAATCGTAGAAATAATTTAACACATTCAAACCTATCCGAAGAAAGCATTTAATGCATTAAAACCCAGATCCTTTATATAAACGCATACCACCAAGGCTCAGGAGTAAACATTGCAACAACTCCACCCAGATCCAGATTAGAAAGAAGCTCCAGCATCTCATGGCAATCCTCGGCAAGAGTACTAGCGTTGTGTGCCTCATAGCCCTAGTGCTCATGACCACCGTTCGCTTCTCACGTGCCGATGGTTCATTTTTTTCATCAATGATATTATTTCTAATCAGAAAATTCACTTTTACATAGTGTACATTTTGCGGTCATGAGACATGTGGATATTAGTAACAACGCATCCACTATTTCTAGATCTGTCAAGTACTTGATGCAATTTTGGCAATTAACCTACACTAGTGCATCTGATTCTCAGGATGCGACATCGGTCCATTTCCCGGGGAAAAGTGTCCCGAGCTATGTGAAAAAGCATGCAGTAAGCCCGGCGCTTGCACATCAGACGGTCCCGAGTCTTACTGTTGCTGCGAACCAGTACGCCAAGATGGATCCATGAGGCCTCAGTAGGTTGCTGAAATGATACAAACATAGTGTCACGGATGACCAGAACCATGTTGAATAAATGTGCTAGCTCTTGATGTTTGATGTAGTTAAACAAATAATGAATTTGCTTGTCAATCTGTTGTTGTGTTTGTCTTTTCTCTTAAGTAGTATATGGGTTAGTCTAGGGTGGCCTAGTTATTGCACATATAAGTGACTCAATCAAAGATAAAAACAGACAAAAAGAAAAAAGAAAGTACTCTCACAAATATCCGTGCAAAATCAATTATACAAGACTGAGATGTGCAATACTTAGAGCACATCTAGAGGCCCAGCGGTGCGGGACCTATAAGCGGCCATGGACTAGCTCTTCTAGCAGCCTGTCTTGAAAGACTACGTCTGAGAGGTCACCAAGGATCAGGAGAAGTGCACAGTCATTCATGCACGGCCCTCGTCGAGTTCGTCTGCCTTGGGGTGCCGAGGCCGATAACCGCTGGGCAGTCGAGGTCGCACATGGTCACGTCAAAGCTTCACACGAAGGGGGACATCGGATTTCGGCACCGGTCACTAGTGGCGTCCACCGCCGGATGACAAGTGATTATTTGTTGTTTTTGAGAGGCCATCAATGCCTGTGAAGGGCGAGCCGTCGGCACCACATTGCAGCATTGACCGGACTCCAGCCAATAGTTACTTAAATTCCTTCATTTGACAAGAAATATTTTTATTATTTCTAGTCTATTGTTTACGGTACGAACCAAGGCACATAACTAGAGACGATTTAGGATAAAATTACCCTTAGCTAATTTGTTGATTAGCGGAAAGTAAATCATTCAGGCTATGAAAGGAAGAGATACACACAATCGGGAGAGATGCTTTTTTCTTCTTTCTCTACAAGGAGAGATACTTGCAATTGGGAAGAGATACTTTCCTCTTTCTGGAGGGTTAAAAATATAATTATTTGAAACTAAAATAAATACACCTTACATTATGAAATTTTATCAAAAAATAAATACACATTATATAAAGCAACGGAGGAGTATTACATACAATGTAATGAGTTATGATCGAAATAACTTCTGCTGGCGAATGAATTAATGTTGTGTTTTGTAGTTCCCAATTTGATAGTGTTGTGTGTTTCTTGGTTGGATCTAATGAACTTGTATTCCCCATCTGATAAAGTCTGTTTCTGTTGGGTCCATTTGCGTATGGTTCATGAGCCTGACCCGTGTGTGATACATGTAACAAAAATATAATCCTCCATTCCTTAATATATAAGGTTTTTTTAGGCACGATGACCAAGGCACAGAACTGAAGAGCATTTTGGACGAAAATACCCTAAACAATTAGTTAGTTCGTATCTTAATTAGCGGCAACTAAATAACAACGACCTATAAAAGGCAACTAAATCTCGCTACACCAGAATAAAATCAATCCGTGGGATAGGAGAGAGGGAGAAATGTGAGTGCATGCAATTAGGGAGAGAGATTCTTTTTTACTACCTTTCTATTGGGACTACGTAGTACTTTTTATCTAAGGCAGGTAATGGATGGTGGAAGGACACGCACGGAAAACTAATACATCTTATATAAAGAAACAGAGGGAGTATTTGTTAAACAACATGTCTATCTCTATCTCTTTCTCTATTTCAACTACTTATAAAAGCGCGAGTTGTGTGAATCCTACAAATTCTCCCCACTCATAGATAAAAACCGACTCGCCAGATCCAGCGAATGATGTATCACATCAAAACACCATTGTTAGAAATTAAATAGTTTCATTATGAATTGAATGCCTAAATTAGGAAACAAATAAATTAGGAATTGAACGCCTCAATTACAAAACACCATTATTAGAAATAAAAAAATCAATTATGAATTGAATGCCTTAATTAGGAAACAAATAAACTGGAAAATTAATGCCTCAATTAATAAATAAATCTCCCTTAGTTTTTTTAAAACAAATCAGGTGAACCAAAAAAAGAAGCAATGGCCTCGTGAAAACTGCTACTCATGTGACATCTGCACGCCCAGCCGACACAAATCGTTTCCTTTACTCAATGGTTTTATTTCTAAAAATGGTATTTTCTTTGCAGGGTGGCAAGCTTTTTTTTCTCGTTGTAATACGGATTTCATTCATATCATAAAGATCAAAGTACAAGTTACGGAAGGAGCGACATGACAAAACTATAAACATAGTAGCACATCTCTGAATTTGATACCAACGCCCGTCACCTGCCTCCGGCACCACCACAGCAGCCACCAACGGAAAGAATGACAGATCATCTCCTCTCCCGGGCTCGACGTGACTCCATCGCTGATATGCAGTTTTGCGTACCTCCAAGGTGGCTCACCAAAAGTGAAGCCCTTTCCGTTGAATGAATAAGACCAAGACAACACCCTGGACACTCCATCAAACTCCAGATATGGTACCCCACCACGACTATGACGCCGAAGGAGGAAATCATACCTGCCATCCACAAACCATGAACCCAACACACTTTCCATCTTTCAGATGTCGTCGATGCACATCACAATCTGCATCCACTCCTGGAGTACCTCCCAAGCTCCACGCCGACGCTGGAAGGTGTTGGGAATCATTGCATGGAAAACAAAAAAATTTGTACGCACACGCAATGATCTATCCATGGAGATGCATAGCAACGAGGGGGAGAGTATGTCTACGTAACCTCGTAGACCGCAAGCGGAAGCGTTTGACAACGCGATTGATGTAGTCGAACTTCTTCTAGCTTCGACCGATCAAGTACCAAACATACGGCACCTCCGAGTTCTGCACACGTTCAGCTCGGTGACGTCCCTCACCTTCTTGATCCAGAAGATGTCGAGGTAGTAGATGAGTTCCGTCAGCACGATGGCATGATGATGATGATGGTGAAGTGATTCGCGCAGGGCTTCGCCTAAGCACTACGAACATATGACCGTGGGAGTAAACGGTGGAGGGGGGCACTGCACATGGCTAGACAATTGTCTTGGGTGTGCTAGGGGCAGCCAAGGGAGGAGCAGCCAAGGGGTGCGCCCCAAGTAGGCCGAATCCTACTTGGGGTCTTCCCCAATTCGACCTCCCCCCTTCCATAATTGCTGGAAGGAAAAAGGGAAGAGGGAAGAAGAGAAGGAGGGGGGACTGAAGGAAATATGCCCTAGAGGCCATAATAAAGTTATTATTTATTTCCTTATTTCATGATAAATGTTTATTATTCATGCTAGAATTGTATTAACCGGAAACATAATACATGTGTGAATACATAGACAAACATAGTGTAGTATGCCTCTACTTGACTAGCTCGTTGAATCAAAGATGGTTAAGTTTCCTAGCCATAGACATGAGTTGTCATTTGATTAACGGGATCACATCATTAGAGAATGATGTGATTGACTTGACCCATTCCGTTAGCTTAGCACTTGATCATTTAGTATGTTTCTATTGCTTTCTTCATGACTTATACACGTTCCTATAACTATGAGATTATGCAACTCCCGTTTACCGGAGGAACACTTTGTGTGCTACCAAACGTCACAACGTAACCGGGTGATTATAAAGGTGCTCTACAGGTGTCTCCGAAGGTACTTGTTGGTTTGGCGTATTTCGAGATTAGGATTTGTCACTTCGATTGTCGGAGAGGTATCTCTGGGCCCACTCGGTAATGCACATCACTATAAGCCTTGCAAGCGTTGTAACTAATGAGTTAGTAGCAGGATGATGTATTACGGAACGAGTAAAGAGACTTGCTGGTTACGAGATTGAACTAGGTATTGAGATACCGACGATTGAATCTCGGGCAAATAACATACCGATGACAAAGGGAACAACGTATGTTGTTATGCGTATTGACCGATAAAGATCTTCGTAGAATATGTGGGAGCCAATATGAGCATCCAGGTTCCGCTATTGGTTATTGACCGGAGACGTGTCTCAGTCATGTCTACATTGTTCTCGAACCCGTAGGTTCCACACGCTTAAAGTTTGATGACGGTTATATTATGAGTTTATGTGTTTTGATGTACCGAAGGTAGTTCGGAGTCCCGGATGAGATCGAGGACATGACTAGGAGTCTCGAAATGGTCGAGACGTAAAGATTGATATATTGGACGACTATATTTGGACATCGGAAAGGTTCCGAGTGATTCGGGTATTTTTCGGAGTACCGGAGAGTTCCGGGAATTCGCCGGGGAGTATATGGGCCTTATTGGGCTTTAGGGGAAAGAGAGACGGGAGGTTGGGTGCCCCGCCAAGGCCTAGTCCGAATTGGACTAGGGGGAGGGGCTGCGCCCCCTCCTTCCTTCTCTTCTCTCTCCCCTTTCCTTGACTCCTACTCCTACTACTTAGAAGGGGGGAAATCCTACTCTTGGTGGGAGTAGGACTCCTCCTAGGGCGCGCCATAGAGAGGGCCGGCCCTCCCCCTCCTCCACTCCTTTATATACATGGGAGGGGGGCACCCCATAGACACAACAATTGATCATTGATCTCTTAGCCGTGTGCGGTGCCCCCCTCCACCATAGTCCTCCTTGATAATATCGTAGCGGTGCTTAGGCGAAGCCCTGCGACGGTAGAACATCATCATCATCACCACGCCGTCGTGCTGACGAAACTCTCCCTCGACACTCTGCTGGATCAGAGTACGGAGGATGTCATCGAGCTGAACGTGTGCAAGAACTCAGAGGTGCCGTAGTTTCGGTGCTTGATCGGTCGGGCCGTGAAGACGTACGACTACATCAACCGCGTTGTGCTAACGCTTCCGCTTTCGGTCTATGAGGATAGGTGGACACACTCTCCACTCTAGTTGCTATGCATCACCATGATCTTGCGTGTGCGTAGGAATTTTTTTGAAATTACTACGTTCCCCAACAGTGGCATCTGAGCCTAGGTTTTATGCGTTGATGTTATATGCACGAGTAGAACACAAGTGAGTTGTGGGCGATACAAGTCATACTGCTCACCTGCATGTCATACTTTGGTTCGGCGGTATTGTTGGATGAAGCGGCCCGGACTGACATTACACGTACGCTTATGCGAGACTGGTTTTACCGACGTGCTTTGCACACAGGTGGCTGGCGGGTGTCAGTTTCTCCAACTTTAGTTGAACCAAGTGTGGCTACGCCCGGTCCTTGAGAAGGTTAAAACAACACTAACTTGACGAACTATCGTTGTGGTTTTGATGCTTAGGTAAGAACGGTTCTTGCTCAGCCCGTAGCAGCCACGTAAAACTTGCAACAACAAAGTAGAGGACGTCTAACTTGTTTTTGCAGGGCATGTTGTGATGTGATATGGTCAAGACATGATGCTATATTTTATTGTATGAGATGATCATGTTTTGTAACCGAGTTATCGGCAACTAGCAGGAGCCATATGGTTGTCACTTTATTGTATGCAATGCAATCGCCCTATAATTGCTTTACTTTATCACTAAGCGGTAGCGATAGTCGTAGTAGCAATAGTTGGCGAGACAACAACGATGATACGATGGAGATCAAGGTGTCGCGCCGGTGACGATGGTGATCATGGCGGTGCTTCGGAGATGGAGATCACAAGCACAAGATGATGATGGCCATATCATATCACTTACATTGATTTCATGTGATGTTTATCTTTTATGCATCTTATCTTGCTTTGATTGATGGTAGCATTATAAGATGATCTATCACTAAATTTCAAGATAATAGTGTTCTCCCTGAGTATGCACCGTTGCCAAAGTTCGTCGTGCCTAGACACCACATGATGATCAGGTGTGATAAGCTCTACGTCCATCTACAACGGGTGCAAGCCAGTTTTGCACATGCAGAATACTCAGGTTAAACTTGACGAGCCTAGCATATGCAGATATGGCCTCGAAACACTAAGACCGAAAGGTCGAGCATGAACCATATAGTAGATATGATCAACATAGTGATGTTCACCATTGAAAACTACTCCATTTCACGGGATGATCGATTATGGTTTAGTTGATTTGGATCACATGATCACTTAGATGATTAGAGAGATGTCTATCTAAGTGGGAGTTCTTAAGTAATATGATTAATTGAACTTGAATTTATCATGAACTTAGTCCTGGTAGTATTTTGCAAATTATGTTGTAGATCAATAGCTCGTTTTGTTGCTTTCATATGTTTATTTTGATATGTTCCTAGAGAAAACTGTGTTGAAAGATGTTAGTAGCAATGATGCAGATTGGATCTGTGATCTGAGGATTGTCCTCATTGCTGCACAGAAGAATTATGTCCTTGATGCACCACTAGGTGACGGACCTATTGCAGGAGCAGATGCAGACATTATGAACGTTTGGCTAGCTCAATATGATGACTACTTGATAGTTTAGTGCACCATGCTTAACGGCTTAGAATTGGGACTTCAAAGCAATTTTGAACGTCATGGGCCATATGAGATGTTCCAGGGTTGAAGTTAATATTTCAAGCAAATACCCGAGTTGAGAGATATGAAGTCTCCAACAAGTTCTATAGCTAAAAGATGGAGGAGAATTGCTCAACTAGTGAGCATGTGCTCAGATTGTCTGGGTACTACAATCACTTGAATCAACTGGGAGTTAATCTTCTAGATAAGATAGTGATTGACAGAGTTCTCTATTCACCATCACCAAGTTAGTAGAACTTCGTGATGAACTATAGTATGCAAAGGATGACGAAAACAATTCTTGAGCTCTTCGCGATGTTGAAATCAACGAAGGTAGAAATCAAGAAAAGAGCATCAAGTGTTGATGATTGACCAGACCACTAGTTTCAAGAAAAGGGCAAAGGGAAAGAAAGGGAACTTCAAGTAGAATGACAAGCAAGTTGTCACTCCTGCGAAGAAGCTCAAAGATGGACCAAAGCCTCAAACTGAGTGCTTACACTGCAAAGGAAATGGTCACTGGAAGCGAAAATGCCCTGAATATTTGGTGGATAAGATGGAAAAGTAAACAAGGGTATATTTGATATACAGGTTATTGATGTGTGCCTTACTAGTGTTTATAGTAGCCCCTGAGTATTTGATACTTGTTCGGTTGCTAAGATTAGTAACTCGAAGCAGGAGTTACATAATAAACAATGACTAGTTGAGGGGAAGTGACGATGAGTGTTGGAAATAGTTCCAAGATTGATATGATCATCATCACACACTCCCTATACTTTCGGGATTAGTGTTAAATCTAAATAAATGTTATTTGGCATTTGCGTTGAGCATGAATATGATTTGATCATGTTTATTGCAATACGGTTATTCATTTAAAGTCAGAGAATAATTGTTGTTCTGTTTACATGAATAAAACCTTCAATTGTCATACACCCAATGAAAATAGTTTGTTGGATCTCGATCATAGTGATACACATATTCATAATATTGATGCCAAAAGATGCAAAGTTAATAATGATAGTGCAACTTATTTGTGGCACTGCCGTTTGGGTCATATCAGTGTAAAGCGCATGAAGAAACTCCATAAAAGATGTATTTTCGGAATCACTTGGTTATGAATCATTTGATGCTTACGAGCCATGCCTTTTGGGCAAGATGACTAAAACTCCGTTCTCCAGAACAATGGAACGAGCTACTGACTTGTTGGAAATAATACATACTGATGTATGCATACCAATGAGTATTAAAGCTCGTGGCGGGTATCGTTATTTTCTCACCTTCACAGATGATTTGAGCAGATATGGGTATATCTACTTGATGAAAAATAAGTCCGAAATAGTTGAAAGGTTCAAAGAATTTCAGAGTGAAGTGGAAATTCATCATAACAAGAAAATAAAGTTTCTGCGATGTGATCGTGGAGATGAATATTTGAGTTACGTGTTTGGCCTTCAGTTAAAATAATGTGGAATAGTTTCACAAACTCATGCCACCTGGAACACCACAGCGTAATGGTGTGTCCGAACATCATAATCGCACTTTATTGGATATGGTGCGATCTATGATGTATCTTACCGATTTACCACTATGGTTTTGGGATTATGCATTAGAGACAGTTGCATTCACTTTAAATAGGGCACCATCAAAATCCGTTGAGACGACACCATATGAACTATGGTTTAGCAATAAACCTAAGTTGTCGTTTCTTAAAGTTTGGAGTTGCAATGCTTATGTGAAAAAGTTTCAACCTGATAAGCTCGAACCCAAATCGGAGAAGTGCGTCTTCATAGAATACCCAAAGGAAACTGTTGGGTACACCTTCTATCACAGATCGAAGGCAAGATATTCGTTGCTAAGATGGATCCTTTCTAGAGAAGGAGTTTCTCTCGAAAGAAGTGAGTGGGAGGAAAGTAGAGCTTGATAAGGTAATTGTACCTTCTCCCAAATTGGAAAGTAGTTCATCACAGAAATTAGTTCCAGTGATTTCTACACCAATTAGTGAGGAAGCTAATGATGATGATCATGAAACTTCAGATCAAGTTACTACAGAACCTCGTAGGTCTTCCAGAGTACGGTCCACACCAGAGTGGTACAGTAATCCTGTTCTAGAAGTCATGTTACTAGACCATGATAAACCTACGAACTATGAGGAAGCGATGATGAGCCCAGATTCTGCGAAATGGCTAGAGGCCATGAAATCTGAGATATGATCCATGTATGAGAACAAAGTGTGGACTTTGGTGGACCTGCCCGATGATTGTCAAGCCATAGAAAATAAACGGATCTTCAAGAGGAAGACGGACGTTGATAGTAGTGTTACTATCTACAAAGCTCGACTTGTCGCAAAAAGGTTTTCGACAAGTTCAAGGTGTTGACTACAATGAGATTTTCTCAACTGTAGCGATGCTTAAGTTTGTCCGAATCATGTTAGCAATTGCCACATTTTATGAAATCTGGAAAATGGATGTCAAAACTGCATTCCTTAATGGTTTTCTTAAAGAAGAGTTGTATATGATGCAACCAGAAGGTTTTGTCAATCCTAAAGGTGCTAACAAAATGTGCAAGCTCCAGTGATCCATCTATGGACTGGTGCAAGCATCTCAGAGTTGGAATATACGCTTTGATAAGTTGATCAAAGTATATAGTTTTATACAGACTTGTGGTGAAGCCTGTATTTACAATAAAGTGAGTGGGAGTACTACAGCCTTTCTGATAAGTATATGTGAGTGACATATTGTTGATCAGAAATGATGTAGAATTTTTCTGGAAAGCATAAAGAAGTGTTTGAAAGGAGTTCTTTAAAAGAAAGACCTCAGTAAAGCTACTTACATATTGAGCATCAAGATCTATTGAGATAGATCAAGACACTTGATAAGATTTTCAATGAGTACATACCTTGATAAGATTTTGAAGTAGTTCAAAATGGAACGGTCAAAGAAAGAGTTCTTGGCTGTGTTGCAAAGGTGTGAAATTGAGTAAGACTCAAATCCCGACCACGGCAGAAAATAGAAAGAGAATGAAAGTCGTCATTCCCTATGCCTCAGTCATAGGTTCTATAAAAGTATGCCATGCTATGGACCGGACCTATTGTATACTCTGCCCTGGTTTGGCAAGGGAGTACAATAGTGATCTAAGAGTAGATCACTGGACATTGGTCAAAATTATCCTTAGTGGAATAAGGATATGTTTCTTGATTATGGAGGTGACAAGTGGTTCGTCGTAAAGGGTTACGTCGATGCAAGTTTTGACACTAATCCAGATGACTCTAAGTCTCAATCTAAATACATATTGAAAGTGGGAGCAATTAGCGAGAGTAGCTCCGTACAGAGCATTGTAGACATAGAATATTTTACAAAATACATACGGCTCTGAATGTGACACTTTGGTACACCCCATTGACTAAACTTCTCTCACGAGCAAAACATGATCACACCTTAGTACTCTTTGGGTGTTAATCACATAGCGATGTGAACTGGATTATTGACTCTAGTAACCCCTTTGGGTGTTGGTCACATGACGATGTGAACTATGGATGTTAATCATATACAGATATGAATATTGGTGTTAAATCACATGTCGATGTGAACTAGATTATTGACTCTAGTGCAAGTGGGAGACTGAAGGAAATATGCCCTAGAGGCAATAATAAAGTTATTATTTATTTCCTTATTTCATGATAAATGTTTATTATTCATGCTAGAATTGTATTAACCGGAAACATAATACATGTGTGAATACATAGACAAACATAGTGTCACTAGTATGCCTCTACTTGACTAGCTCGTTGAATCAAAGATGGGTAAGTTTCCTAGCCATAGACATGAGTTTTCATTTGATTAACGGGATCACATCATTAGAGAATGATGTGATTGACTTGACCCATTCCGTTAGCTTAGCACTTGATCATTTAGTATGTTGCTATTGCTTTCTTCATGACTTATACACGTTCCTATAACTATGAGATTATGCAGCTCCCGTTTACTGGAGGAACACTTTGTGTGCTACCAAACGTCACAACGTAACCGGGTGATTATAAAGGTGCTCTACAGGTGTCTCCGAAGGTACTTGTTGGGTTGGTGTATTTTGAGATTAGGATTTGTCACTCCGATTGTCGGAGAGGTATCTCTGGGCCCACTCGGTAATGCACATCACTATAAGCCTTGCAAGCATTGTAACTAATGAGTTAGTTGCAGGATGGTGTATTACGGAACGAGTAAAGAGACTTGCCGGTAACGATATTGAACTAGGTATTGAGATACCGACGATCGAATCTTGGGCAAGTAACATACCGATGACAAAGGGAACAACGTATGTTGTTATGCGGTTTGACCGATAAAGATCTTCGTAGAATATGTGGGAGCCAATATGAGCATCCAGGTTCTGCTATTGGTTATTGACCGGAGACGTGTCTCGGTCATGTCTACATTGTTCTCGAACCCGTAGGGTCCGCACGCTTAAAGTTCGATGACGGTTATATTATGAGTTTATGTGTTTTTATGTACGTAAGGTAGTTCGGAGTCCCGGATGAGATCAGAGACATGACGAGGAGTCTCGAAATGGTCGAGACGTAAAGATCGATATATTTGACGACTATATTCAGGCATCGCAAATGTTCCGTGTGATTCGGGTATTTTTCGGAGTACCGGAGAGTTCCGGGAATTCGCCGGGGAGTATATGGGCCTTATTGGGCTTTAGGGGAAAGAGAGACGAGAGGTTGGGCGCCCCCCAAGGCCTAGTCCGAATTGGACTAGGGGGAGGGGCTGCGCCCCCTCCTTCCTGCTCTTCTCTCTCCCCTTTCCTTGACTCCTACTCCTACTACTTAGAAGGGGGGAAATCCTACTCCCGATGGGAGTAGGACTCCTCCTAGGGCGCGTCATAGAGAGGCAGGCCCTCCCCCTCGTCCACTCCTTTATATACGGGGGAGGGGGGCACCCCATAGACACAACAATTGATCATTGATCTCTTAGCCGTGTGCGGTGCCCCCCTACACCATAGTCCTCCTCGATAATACCGTAGCAGTGCTTAGGCGAAGCCCTGCGACAGTAGAACATCATCATTGTCACCACGCCGTTATGCTGATGGAACTCTCCCTCGACACTCTGCTGGATCGGAGTACGAGGGACGTCATCGAGCTGAACGTGTGCAAGAACTCGGAGGTGCCATAGTTTCGGTGCTTGATCGGTCGGGCCGTGAAGGCGTACGACTACATCAACCGCGTTGTGCTAACGCTTCCGCTTTCGGTCTACGAGGGTACGTGGACACACTCTCCCCTCTCGTTGCTATGCATCAGCATGATCTTGCGTGTGCGTAGGAATTTTTTTTGTAATTACTACGTTCCCCAACACGAACCCCCTCTTCTCCTTCTCCCATTCGGCCTCCTGTCATAAGGGGGGAGCACCACCCCTTGTGGTCTGGTGTGCTCCCCTTCCATGGCCCATGTGGCCCATATGTTCCCTTGGGAGTTCCCGTAACCCCTCCGGTACTCCGATAAATACCTGATACACTTCGGAACACTTCCGGTGTCCGAATACTATCATCATATATATATAAATCTTTACCTCTAGACCATTTCAAGACTCCTCGTTATGTCAGTGATCTCATCCGGGACTCCGAACAACATTCGATCACCAAATCACATAACTCATATAATACAATATATCGTCATCGAACGTTAAGCGTGCGGGCCCTACGGGTTTGAGAACTATGTAGACATGATAGATACGCCTCTCTGGTTAATAATCAATAGTGGAACCTGGATGCTCATATTGTCTCCTACATATTATACGAAGATCTTTATCGGTCGAACCGTTATGACAACATACGTAATTCCCTTTGTTTATCGGTGTGTTACTTGCCCGAGATTCGATCCTCGGTATCTACATACCTAGTTCATTCTCGTTACCGGCAAGTCTCTTTACTCGTTCCATAATACATCACCTGATGACTAACTCCTTAGTCGTTTGCTTGCAAGCTTATGATGTGTATTACCGAGAGGGCCCAGAGATACCTCTCCGATACTCGAAGTGACAAATCCTAATCTCGATCTATGCCCACTCAACAAAAACCTTCGGAGATACCAGTAGAGCATATTTATAATGATCCAGTTATGTTGTGATATTTGATAGCACATAAGGCATTCCTCCGATATCCAGGAGTTGCATAATCTCATAGTCGAAGGAATATGTATTTGACATGAAGAAAGCAATAGCAATAAAACCAAACGCTCAATATGCTAAGTATAACGAATGGGTCTTGTGCATCACATCATTATCGTAATGATGTGATCTCATTATCAAATGACAATTCATGTCTATGGTTAGGGAACCTTAACCATCTTTGATCAATGAGCTAGTCAAATAGAGGCTCACTAGGGACACATTGTTTGTCTATGTATTCACACATGTATTTAGGTTTCTGATCAACACAATTCTAGCATGAATAATAAACATTTATCATGAATAAAGAAATATAAAATAAGAACTTTTATTATTGCCTCTAGGGCATATTTCCTTCAGTCTCCCACTTGCACTAGAGTCAATAATCTAGATTACATTGTAATGATTCTAACACCCATGAAGACTTGGTGCTTGATACGTCTCCAATGTATCTATAATTTTTTATTGTTCCATGTTGTTATATTATCATTCTGGGTTGTTCTACAATCATTTTATAGTCATTTTATATTATTTTTGGTACTAACCTATTGACATAGTGCCCAGTGGCAGTTGCTGTTTTCTACATGTTTTTTACATCGCAGTAAATCAATATCAAACGGAGTCCAAACGCAACAAAACTCCTGGAGGTCTTTTTGGGCCAGAAGAAAGCCAGTGGGCTAAGGAAGCACCTGGGGGGCCGCTCGAGGGGAGCAGCACCCACCAGGGCGCGCTAGGAGGCCCAGGCACGCCCTGGTGGCTGCTACCCACCTTGGGTGCCCCCTGAACCGCCTTTTCGCTCTATAAATACCCCAATATTCCAGAAACCCTAGGGGAGTCAACAAAAATCAATTCCAGCCGCCGCAGATCCAATCTAGACACCGTCATGGAGGGGTTCACCACTTCCATTGGTGCCTCTCATATGATGCGTGAGTAGTTCTTTGTAGACCTACGGGTCCGTAGTTAGTAGCTAGATGGCTTCCTCTCTCTCTCTTGATTATCAATACAATGGTCTCTTGGATATCCATATTATGTAAGTCTCTTTTGCGGTGTGTTTGTTGGGATCCGATGAACTTTGAGTTTATGATCAGATCTATGTTTTTATCCATGAAAATAATTGGAGTCTTCTTTGATCTCTTATATGCATGATTGCTTATAGCCTCGTATTTCTTCTCCGATATTTGGGTTTTGTTTGGCCAACTTGATCTATTTATCTTGCAATGGGAAGATGTGCTTTGTAGTGGGTTCGATCTTACGGTGCTTGATCTCAGTGACAGAAGTGGAACCGACACACATGTATCATTGATACTAAGGATAACAAGATGATATATATATATATATATATATATATATATATATATATATATATATATCCGCAATAGATAAATGGATCTCGTCTACAACATGTCATCGTTTTTATTGCATTACTCTGTTTTCTCATGAACTTAATACACTAGATGCATGCTGGATAGCGGTCGATGTGTGGAATAATAGTAGTAGATGCAGGCAGGAGTCGGTCTACTAATCTTAGACGTGATGCCTATATAATGATCATTGCCTGGATATCATCATGATTATTTAAAGTTCTATCAATTGCCCAACAGTAATTGTTTTCCCACCGTTTGCTATTTTTCTCGAGAGAAGCCACTAGTGAAACCTACTGCCCCCGGGTCTCTTTTCATCATATTTGCCTTTGTGATCTGTATTCTCTTGCATTTATTTCAGATCTATTAAACCGAAAATACAAAAATACCTTGCTGCAATTTACTTGTTCCGCGATCTATTTAACCTATCTACCATTTTTACCCCATGTTATTTGCCAATCTCGAGGACCGTACCTGGAAGGGATTGACAACCCCTTTAACACGTCAGGTTGCGAGTATTTGTTATTTGTGTGCAGGTGCTGTTTACGTGGTGTGAGGAGGCACTACTAGGAAAAAGGCTACTAGCAGCATGGGTAAAATGGCTACTAGCAGCGCGGGTACCCGCGCTACTAGTATCGCGCTACAACTAATAGTTAGTAGTAGCGTGGGTTAAACCCGCACTACTACTAACAAAAGTTAGTAGTAGCGTGTGTCACCCACGCTACTGCTATTTCATACCCGCGCTACTACTTACGGAATAGTAGTAGCATGTCCATCATACCAATGCTACTAGTATACTAAATACTAGTAGCGAGCAATTTTTCCCCACGCTACTATTAACTTATTAGAAATTTAAAAAATCAATAAATTCCATTCTATCACACAATTGCCGTATCTATTATCATAGTTCCTCATTCTAGAGGCAACTCGTGTCTAATTCATATCTTTTACATAAGTAAGAGTGCAAACACAGTGTTGTGCGTATGAGCTACCTACCTAAGTGGTTCTT
The DNA here is from genome assembly GCA_963921465.1 of Triticum timopheevii. NCBI lineage: Eukaryota > Viridiplantae > Streptophyta > Magnoliopsida > Poales > Poaceae > Triticum > Triticum timopheevii. The sequence goes on along the minus strand of OY997270.1, from coordinate 61,714,844 downwards.
GCCATGCAAATTCAAAACTTTACAAGTACTTCTAGACATCAGAGACTGAGACACGATGTTATGGTCCGATCCAAAAATTGGCTCACTCGTCAATGTGTGGCGCCTTCCTGACCTGATCTCACGGCCTGCAGCCGCGACGAAACATAGCGGGCAGCCTCGACGAGCCACACTTGACCGATGGCAGCCGCCGCCTGGAGTTGTGACGCCATCATGTCCCTCGCCCTAGCCGTCCGCTCAAGTAGGCCCCAGTCTATGTCGGCCTCGTGCCACGCCACCAGCGGATGGAGGAAGCCACCATACACGTGCCCCGCACCCTAAAATCCGAACACCATTAAGATTCAGATTCAGAATTGGCCACATACCAAATCAAGTCTATCTGAAATGTTGATTATCTCTCGGGCTCGGGGTGTCTGATCGACTGCTTACCTGTGTGCTGGGGTGCCAAAGGTAGATGACGAGCAACAGCTTCGCCTCTTCGTACATCGGCAGCCACGACACCGTCCAGTCCACAAACCTCGCGACGACCGTCGGCATCGCCACCAGAACCCTGCATTACCAAAAGAGGTTTAGAAACTTCAGATTCTCCAGAAGAATGACACGAAAAAATAATGCGGTGCATGTTGATGAAAAAGACAATCTGTGAAAAAGACAAGGAGAATACTAACCCCTTCAGGAAGTGAAAATATAATGTAGAGCAGTAAAAGTGGAACATGGCTCAGCATTTGCATTGATAGGGATAGATATACAATTGGGGATCCACTAGGTAAATAATTAATTCTCATAAATCAATAGCATTGTCTGCATTTAACATACTGTCAATAGTGTCGACATCCTTGAGGAAAACCCAAACATTATTTTGATTACCCAACAGGAACTAGCAATCCCCATTCCCTAATACATCTAAATCTCAGAGCATGGTTAGATAAGATCCAAATACTCAGAGGTGGAACTATGAATCCCCTTGGAACTGTAGAAACCTGTAGAGAACTAACTTTTTCACAACAGCTTATAAAATTTATCCACAGATAGTCATTTAAACCCATTTAATGTACCAAGATAAGGTGGTTTATAACAGATGAAGTCTTCTTACATAGCCATTGAATTGCTTGATGGCGGAAGCAACTTCCTTTGCTGAACCCATTGTGACGAATCCGAATCCACGGCTCCGTCCGGTCATTCTATCGTATACAACCTACAAGAAATGAGATACTATATCATTCTAAAAAAATTAAACTACCCAAGTCTTAGCGCGCAGCTATGCTACAGTTGAGCATTGATTTGCTGTCGTAAATTACTGAAGCAATTGGAACTTAGTTCAAACCGAGACCAGTTTACAACATCTTGTCTTTTGTAATCCCAAAACCATGTTCCCATGAATATAGGTTGTAAAAATCGTAAGCCTCTGTCAGTGAGTCAAAGGTTATCCCGAGCTCTGGCTTCACTACTTCCTCCCCAGCCCTGTCCGCAAAGCCCATGATTGTCTCAAACGCTCCCATCATGCCTGGGCAGGGGGGGTCGCTCAATTTGATTTGTGCCCACACGGACCTGCAGCGGCAAAATTATCACGGCTAATTCCAGAACACATTTACTAAGCATTCTTTATAGTTTGCAAAGCACTCAGCCTTTTCTTATATTTTCCCATCATCATAGTTCACATACACGTGGCTATACTACAGTATCCAAAATTCATCATTTTTCAGGGTATCGCCATGACCAGCGTCAACAGAATGACAGAGGCTGCCAGCCCAATCAGGTTATTGACATTTCATACGACACACACACACCCTCCCCTGTTGCACCATACACTCTCACTACACTCTTGCTTCATTTTCTATCCTTTTTTGAACCGAGTTTCTACTACCAATTTTCCTCGGCCTCTCTTATGCAGCAAAAGTCTTTTTATTTTGGTCAGTTTGTTCGCATAAATACTTCTCTTTCTCTATCAAAGGGGAGGCACAAGCACAGCCAGCCCCCAAATGTTCTTTTCTTTAATTTCCGCCCTAAAACTTTCTTTCTGTATCACGGGGTTAATTTCTGGACCAGTCTACTAAACAGATTTTTTTTCTAGATGTCTGTTGCAGTTTATGAAGAAACAATAACGGGTTCAGGGGAGGCACAACCGCACATGCACAGCCTGCCCCCAAATGCTCTATTCTTTAATTCCCCTCCTAAAAATTCCCACCCATGGGTTAGCATCAAGATATACCTTCTAATCCAACCGGCCGCCTTTGGATTAGGATTTATCGCGGACTCCCCCGACTCCGCTGGAGCGCTCTCGGCACTGCACTGAAGTACTGAATTTACGAGGCCTCTGAAGTACTGAACCAACTCCAACTTACTTCATGCAGAGAAAAATTTACAGTACCTTATCCTATCCTGGAGGACACAATCTACACAGCAACAATTCCACATCCCTAGGACAACCTGACACTACAGTTAAACAAAACGTCCCGACTCCGAAGTCTCTATCCTAATCATGCAATGCCCAGCAGAATTTCACTTTAGCCTGTTATAATTGGCGCCAAACTAACTATTAGTTAACAAGACCAGAGAGTGAATTTATACCTCGACCATCTCGACGGAGCCGGCTTGCTTGAAGAGCCCGGCGAGCTGCACGCTGTCGACAGTGAAGGGCAGCCGACGAAGACCTTGAGGTCCTCGGAGTCGCCTCCGCCCTCGCCCTCGATCTTCTCTCCCTCGGTGTCCTCCGTCTCGAACTCGGACGAAACGGCCACGGCCACGGGCAGCAGGAGCTGCCTCCTTGGCGCCAGCAGCGCCGACACGGTGCGCAGCAGGCTGCAGGCGAAGGAGGCGACAGCGGCGGGCCTGGCGGCGGAGGGGAGTGGGATGTCGTGTAGGAACTGCGGCCATGTCGGATTTGGACGGAGGGGAGGGAGGGGCGGAGCTTGGGGGAGTGTTGCTCGTGGCCGGTGCTCACCGAAACCGGCCGGCATGGGTGGTGGCGGCGGTGAGGAGATCGTGGGACCAATGAACAGGTCAGTTTGTGAGAGTTTTTAGAGAGAGAGAGAGAGAGTGGTTGGGTGGGACTAGACCGGGCCAGGGTGGACACACTTAGGGCCCGTTCGGAAGTTCTCCACGATCTAGCTTCTCCGTCTCCGCATGGGAGCCAGCCCGAACGCATCAGCTCCTTGAAGCCTGCTTCGCGGAGACCCGGCCCACCGCAGTGTAATTTCGTGGAGCAGCTGAAGTGTAGCTTCTAAAAAAGAGGAAGGTGGAGTTGCTCTAATTTACATGAGAATGCCACCGCCAAGTCAATCATGTACTGGTTCGCCCTTCCCCTTCCCCTCGTCACCCAATTTCTCTTGTTCCCTCGTCCCCTTTCTATAGACTGTAACCCTGAGGGCGCCGCCACACCGCCGCCGGCCGGCCGCCACCCGTCCGACGAGGCGCCGGTGCTCCGCCGCATCCCTGCAGGTTTCCCATCCCATACCCACTGCAGTCGCCGCCCAATCTTGGACGCCCGAGCCTGCTTCAACTCTCTGCATTGCTCGTCGCCGGTACCCAGTCAACCTGCTCCGTCAAGCTTGCCGCCGGATCCAAGCCAGAGAGCCCACTTCTCCTAGCTCTCTTCACCACGCCGGCTTCCTTCCTGGCTATTTTGAGTTTGTACAGTGTTTGGAGCAACTCTGTGCTCCCGAACGAATCGCTGCTCCCGTTAGAAGCTGGCTACGGCTGGATTCGCGAGAAGCCGGCTATTTGGAGAAGCTGGAGAGGATCCGAACGGGCCCTTAGGCCCCGTTCGGAAGCTGTACAGCTTCCCAAACGAGCCAGCTTCTCGCGGGAGCTAGGCGGGCTGGCTTCTTGCGGGAGCTGGGCGAGCGTTCGGGCTGACTTGGTGGAGCTGTAGCGATAGGAAAACAGGAGCTGTAGCGATAGTGCAAAACGAATCGTTTTCTTCACTTGGCGGTGGCATTCCTCTAGTAATAGCATGGGGGTCTTACCAGGGCTATAGGTACTTACTTTGTATTAGCGCAGGTTTTATATCCCTCGCTACTACTATGGCCTGTTCCGGGGGCATTGTTGGAGACCACTTAGTAGCAGCGTGAGTTTATACCCCTCGCTACTACTATCAACTTATTAGTAGCGCGGGTTTTATACCCCGCGCTACTACTAATTAGCAGTAGCGCCCATTTTTAAACCGCGCTACTGATAAACTTCTGTGTATAAGGTTTTCCCTAGTAGTGAGGTTCTCCTACTAGGTCGATAACCCTTGTCTCATCACTGAGGGAAATACCTACCGTCGCTATACTGCATCATCCCTTTCTCTTTGGGGAAATACCGACGTAGTTCTAGTAGACATCAAAAGGAATTTCTGGCGTCGTTGTCGGGGAGGATCTTCAACATCAACCAGGTTCCTAATCACAAATCTCATCTCCTTGCAATTTACATTATTTGCCATTTGCCTCTCATTTTCCTCTCCCCCACTTCACAAAAATTTGCCGTTTTATGCCCTCTTTTTCCGTTTGTTGTTTTCTCGTCAGATCTGTTTTTCGTGTGCAAACTTGTTTATCACTTTTAGTTGTTATGGATTTCTCTTCTTATATTGAGTGAACCCCCCAGAACGAGGTTCTCAACTTTAAACAAAGGGGAGGAGAAAATTTAAAAAATGTTTGGTATAGGATTTGCAATGCTCATAATAGATCTATCCGTAAGCAATCTACCGTTGTTCTTCTTCGTTGTTTTTATGTGGGAATTACCACTTGGTATAGATTCATCCTTAATACGATTACCAATGGGAATTTCTTGATGTGTCCTTCTCTTGATGCTTTTAATGCTTTGGGAAATTTAGTGGGTTCACCACCACTTGTGATCAATGAAACAATATTGACTCTCGAGCATGTTATGGAATGGATAGAAAAATGCAAAGTTATGCTACTAAAGTTGGTTCATCTTATGCCTAGAAGTATTGTCACTGAGAATTTATATGCAAAATCCTTGAAAAATCCTAAGTGTTTGATCAAAGAATTGGACAAAGATGACAACACTTAGATCCTACGCGTTATGCCTAGCTAGGGCATAAAACAATAGCGCTTGTTGGGAGGTAACCCAATGAATAAAATTTATTTTTTCTTTTTGCTTCCGGTTCTTGAGTATTAGCACACTTATTCTACTGCTATGATTGTGTTTTTTGTGTTTTAGTTAGTGTTTGTGCCAAGCAAGCCCTTTGGGAAGACTTGGGTGAAAGTTTATTTGATCTTGCTAAAAAATAGAAACTTTTGCGCTCACGAGATTATTTTTAGTTTTTTTTAAGAAAATTGCTTTTAAGTTGATTCTTTATGCAGAGGATTAACAAACGAATTCCTAACGTCCACCAATTTATTTAAGAATTTTTGGAGTAAATAAGTACTCAAAATATTCAGATTCCTACAGACTGTTTTGTTTTTGACAGATTCTGTTTTCTTTGCGTTGAGTGCTTATTTTGATGATTCTGTGTTTTTCTTTGATGAGTTATTGCCATAGAAATGTCGAAATACAGTATATATAATGCAAAAACAAAATAAGAATAGGTTTTCTACAGTAATTATAGTAGTGGTTTGGTTTCTTATACTAACGGATCTGACGAAGGTTTTATTTGAGTTTTGTGTGATTGAAGTTTTCAAGATTCGGGTTATCTTACGATGGATGAAGGAATAAAGATACGCAAAAGGCTAAGCTTGGGGATGCCTGAGGCACCCCAAGATAATATTCAAAGAAGTAGCAAGCAACTAAGCTTGGGGATGCACCCAAGTGGCATCCCCGCTTTCTTCTAACAGCCATCGGTATTTTACTTGAAACTATATTTTTATTCGTCACATGATATGAGTTTTGCTTGGAGCGTCTTGTATGATATGAGTCTTTGCTTTTTTGTGTAGTGTTTTAAGTGTTGAATCCTTACTAGACATACCCTTTTTGACAAAGCCAAAAATAATGCTATGCTTGCTCCTATGCTTCACTTAAATTTTTAGAGCCTTGGATTTGCTCTAGTACTTCACTTATATCGTTTTGAGCACGGTGTGCTTTGTTAATTTTGAAGAAATGCTCTCATGCTTCACTTAGATTTATTTGGGAGTTAGTAAAATTTTAAGAAATTCTCTCTTGCTTCACTTAGATTATTTTGAGAGAAAGAAAAAAAAATTATGCTCATGTTCTTCACTTATATTTGCTTTAGCTTATGAAAAGCAACATATGAAAATAGTCCCAAAGTGATAGATATCCAAGGAGGATATAATGAAAACTTTCATGAAGATCATTGGACAAAATAAATTTGATTCTTAGTAATGGTTTAGAGATACGACGATATGATATATGAGTCATGTTGATGAGTAATTATGCTTTAGTAAGAATATTGATGTTAAGGTTTGTGGTTCCCTATGCAAGCACGAAAGTCAATAGTTATGCAATGAAATTGTTTATATCCTACTTATGGTGCATTATTCGGTGTTACTTATGCTTAATGCTTGGGTACGAGATTTTTTGCTATTTGGTTGGTCGCTTCTCACTCTTTTTGCTAGCCTTCATTTTGCACTAAGTATGATCACTACTTATGCATCCAAAACCCTTTAAACTAGTTTTGCCATATGAGTCTACTATTCCTAGCTACCTATATGCGGCATTCCATGCCATTCTAAGAAAATTTGCATGTGCCATCTCTAATGTTCAAAATAAATTTCTCTTTTGTGTGCTCAACTGCTCGCGAAGCGGTAAAGGGTAGCCATTTTCCATGCTAGATGTGTTATTCTCACGATGAGTGTTTATTCACTTGTCATTGCACGAGAATACAGCAAACGTACTAGGGATGCCCAGTCCCGAAATGAATAATGAATTAACTTTATGTTGTCAAATAATAAATTCGTTGGAAAGTGTTGGTATGGAGGGCACCCGTGGATACGGTTAGCCATGGAAAGTGAAAGTTATGGTGGAAAAAGGAATACACTTTATTTTCTATTTGGGAACCGCCTATGATGTATCTAGCATGGAAAGTGTTGGGATGCTCCAAGTCGTTTTCGTTGGTGGGAAAAGTATGCCTCTCAAAAATAATTTGTATCTCTCAATTTAAGCTTTGAGCTCTGGCACCTCTACAAATCCCTACTTCCCTCCGCGAAGGGCCCTTCTTTTACTTATGCAATTTTTATTTTGAATTTGAGTCTCCATCTTATCTTATAAAGCACCAAGGCACTATGATCGTATTTGAGCATTGGTTGTAGCTAATATTCGAGTGTGTTTAATGGATAGATCAATGATTGAGCATACTGGGCTAGGGATAACTTGCTTTAGTGTTGATATTTTGAAAGACATGGTTGCTTGTTGATATGCTTGAGTATTAAAGTCTTCATGTCAAAACTAGACTATTGCTTTGAATTATATAAAATTCCATATGTTCATGCTATATAGAAAAGAAATATGATGAACATGTTAGGCAGTATTCCATATCAAATTTTTTGTTTTTATCATTTACTTACTCGAGGACAAGCAGGAGTTACACTTGGGGATGCTGATACGTGTCCAACGTATCTATAATTTTTGATTGTTCCATGTTGTTATATTATCATTCTTGGATGTTTTACAACCATTTTATAGTCATTTTATATAATTTTTTGGTACTAACCTATTGACATAGTGCCCAGTGCCAGTTGCTATTTTCTGCATGTTTTTTACATCGCAGGAAATCAATATCAAACGGAGTCCAAACACAACGAAACTCCTGTAGGATTTTTTGGGCCAGAAGAAAGCTAGTGGGCCAAGGAAGCACCTGGGGGGCGCTCGAGGGGAGCACCACCCACCAGGGCGCGCCAGGAGGCCCAGGAGCGCCCTGGTGGGTGCTGCCCACCTTGGGTGCCCCCTAAACCACTTCTTCGCTCTATAAATACCCCAATTTTCCAGAAACCCAAGGGGAGTCAACGAAAATCAATTCCAGCCGCCGCAGAGTCGAGAACCACCAGATCCAAGCTAGACACCGTCATGGAGGGGTTCACCACTTTCGTTGGTGTCTCTCCTGTGATGCGTGAGTAGTTCTTTGTAGACCTATGGGTCTGTAGTTAGTAGCTAGATGGCTTCCTCTCTCTCTCTCTTGATTATCAGTACAATGGTCTCTTGGAGATCCATATGATGTAAGTATTTTTGCGGTGTGTTTGTTGGAATCCGATGAACTTTGAGTTTATGACCAGATCTATGTTTTTATCCATGAAAGTTATTTGAGTCTTCTTTGATCTCTTATATGCATGATTGCTTATAGCCTCGTATTTCTTCTCCGATATTTGGGTTTTGTTGGGGATATAACTATTGAGTATAAACCGCCCAGGTAGGGCCGGGTTATACCTGTAGCCAGTCATCCATATTGAAGCCCATGAAGATAAGGAGTATGGCGCTTTACTATAGAGGTTTAAAGGCTCAGGACCCAAAGGCGGATTTGGGCCCATAGACATAAACCACCATATACTGTGTAACTTTTGTTGTATGGTAGGAAAGAGTAGAAACCGAGCCGGACACGTGTATGAGACGGCGTCGGGATTCTCTAAACCGACGGGCGTCAACCTGTGTATATAAAGGGTCGACACGGCGGCGGTTCAAGGACAAGAAAACAACAACTCGAGAGCCAGGCAAAGCGGATTCGCTCCCTGGTCATCAAAACCCCATCAATTCCACCACAACTGGATCGTAGGCTTTTACCTTCACCGCAAGGGGCCGAACCAGTATAAATTCCCCGTGTCCGGTTTAACCCCTTTAAGCTAATCTCGTTGTGATGGCTCCACGACTAAGTCCTCACACTAGGACATCTGACGTGATAATTCCACGATAGTTGGCGCCCACCGTGGGGCTATCGCATGATGGTTTCAAGTTCTTAGAGGGCAATTTTGAAGGACTCAAGGATACGCAGTGGGCCGGATGACCAAGAGTCGTCGCGGCAAGCTCTACATCGACGATGCAGGCTGGGGCCCCGACGCCGGCTCAATCGAGTATGGGTACCGGGTCCCCTTCGACGGAATTCATGTATTCATTGGCAAGATCAGCGAACCAGGCCCTGATCCGGACATCTGCGTCGACCTCATCGAGACGGCTCAGCGTGCAAGCCCCGGCTGGGTTCAGCCCGCCATGAAGCGTGCATTCGTAGGATTCATCAATGGTGTGGAGTCTGAACCGGTATCCGACGGTGAGACGGTTGTCTATTCAGATGGCAAATCATCCACCGGTGAGACCGAGTCACTGTACCAACTGCAAGATGGCCGGTTTGGGGGCTGTACCGATGGCGACAGTATTCCGGACCCCCTTGAACCGCCAAACCGGGTTGCGATCTTCATGGCTGGTATGCAGCCCACGCAGCACTCCTCAGCTGTAGCGACGATGGTTTCGGGATCGGCAGCCGGGGCAAGAGGCCCCGCGCGCCCGCCGGCTCAAGTCCTGTCCGGTTTATTGGTCTCCTGGACGACATTGTTAGCCACAGAGGTTACCCCGAATAATTGAGATCAGCATAACACGGAGGTCACGAAGCTGCGAGATCAGATAGCTTAGGCCAAGGAGGACTTGGTGGACGAGGAAACCAGGATGGCTGAAGAGCGGGCAGCTTTGGATGCTGAGGCATAGCGGATCCAAGCAGAAAATTATCGGCTCATGCTGGATCAGAACGCTTCAAACGACGTGTTGAGGAGGAGGCATCGGTCTCGTCTACCACCGGTTTATGAAGCAATGAACCTCTTTAACACGCCAGTAGCGGGAACCAGTAACCCGGTAGTGGTAAACCGGATTGAAGCACCTGGGACAGGAGCGCCGGATTAGCCACAGACGACGGATCCGCCTCGACGGAACCATGACCCGCCTCAGTACATGCCAACACCACCGGGTCACGTTTCCACCCCTTTGGATAACATGATCGCTGCGGCGTCGCGATTGGTAGCTATTCCAATGGAAGGTGAGTCTCCAACAGCAGTTGAGACACGGCGAGCCAGAGATCTCCTTCAAACGGCTATGGTTCAGTAGCAGGCTTATTCGTATAGTCGAGACAGGATTCATTCAACCCCTCGCCCGAGCCGGAGTTACATCAGGCATATTGATGAACCGGCTGTGTCAAGCACTGTGTGGAACCATAACGCCCCTCGAGGGCCTAACCCGGCAGGCGGTGGTGCAAATGCTCAGGACATGGTGGATCATGGTAGAGTGCATCGATAAGCCGAGTTAGCAGCGCAGTACGGGGACCGTCAGCTTACTCCGGTTCGTCCGACAACTTCAGTGGAACCAGGTGTTGCTTTCAGTTCTTGGGGGGTGCCACGTCTCACCCCGGCTCTACGCAATGTGCGGCTGCCCAAGGACTTCAAGGGCCTGCGTTAAGTGCCCAATTACACTACTGACTTACCCCCCCCCCCCCCCCGAGTCATGGGTCGAAAGCTATGAGATGGCAATGGAGATGCTGGATGTGGATGAGGCGGCATGTGCTAAGTACTTCACCATGATGTTGGAAGGAACAACTCGCACTTGGCTGAAAAGTTTGCCAGCTAACTCCATTGGGTCATGGGCCGAGTTAAAAGCCCGGTTTATACTGAATTTCAAGGACACATGCAAGCATCCCATGTCAATTGTGGATTTAGCTGCCTGTCTCCAAGAAGAAGGTGAATCGACAACCCATTGGGTGCGCCGGGTTTCGAAAATCTTGCATTCATCGGACTGCATCAATGTTGATTCATCAGTCATAACGTTGGAGGGCAATTGCCAGTTTAAGCCTCTGAAGCTGAAGTTGGGATGGCTTAAGCGTCACTGCAATGACATGGGAACACTTATGGCAGCTCTGGTTAAGTATGCTGACTTTGATAGTACCAAGGACCCCAATTCTGACGATGAAAAGCCGGAGAAGGGAAAGACGAGCGGCGGCACCAAAGGGCCGCAGCATAGCCCGGCGGGCCATGGAAACAATGGTAAGCGTAAAGCGGATAATAGTTCAGATTTTGTGGCTAACACCAATGCGCAGGATAATGGTCTGCATCGTAAGGGTAAACCACCCCCGCGGAGTGGAGGATCAGGTGTCAATCTTGAGCGCCTGTTAAATCAGCCTTGCCCGAGGCACGGGACGTGAGAGAAGCTAGCTACGCACCTCTGGAAGGAATGCTTTATTATGCGGGAGTTCAAAAACTCTGGTCTTTTCCGATATTAGCATGGACCATCTGGCGGGTCAGGACCCGGGTCTCATGGGCCGGGTTATGGTGGAGGTAGTTCTGGCTCAGGATTTCAAGGTAATCAAAGAAGACATGGCAATCAAGGAAATCAGGGCAACCAGGGTGGTTATAATCAACAGGGGAGTCAGCAGCAGCAACATTCAGGTTACCAGAGCCACCCGAAGCAGTTGAATAGTGGGCAGTATCATGTCTTCACCACTAGCCTATGCAAACGCGATCAGAAGCTTCATAAAAGGGTAGTGAACTCAGTTGAACCGGCGGTGCCCCGTTACTTGCATTGGTCTGAACAACCTATTTTGTGGAGTTAAGAGGATCATCCGCCCCGGGTTGATAATTCGGGTCATCTGGCGTTGGTGGTGGCGCCTCAGGTTGGAGGTTATAATTTCACCAAGGTTCTCATGGATGGAGGGAGCAGTATCAACATCTTGTATTATGGAACCTTCCGTCGCACGGGGTTGACAGACAAGAATCTTAAACCATAGAACACCGTTTTCCACGGTGTGGTGCCTGGTAAATCGTCTTATCCAGTCGGTAAGATAGCTCTGGAAGTTGCTTTTGGAGATGATCATGATTCAAGATCAGAAACATTGACCTTTGAAGTGGTGAAAATCAAGAGCCCGTACCATGCCCTGTTTAGACGTCCGGCTTATGCTAAGTTCATGGCAAGGCCCTATTATGTTTATCTACAGCTCAAGATGCCGGGTCATACGGGGACCATCACAGTACATGGAAGCCGTAAGATCGCTTTAGAATGTCAGGAAGGTGATGCGACCTATGCTGAGCCGATTTGTGCAACAGAGGAGTTGAAGTTCTACAAGGACAATGTTGATCCGGCGGATATGACTTCTTTGAAAAAACCAGCTACAAAGCATGATCCGGCTTTGAAGTTTAAATCGACTGATGAGACTAAGCTGGTTGATTTTATTCCTGGCGATTCATCCAAGCAGTTTAGCATCAGCGCTAACCTGGATCCCAAATAGGAAAGCACGCTCATCGAGTTCATCCGTGAGAACCGGGACATCTTTGCATGGAAACCTTCTGACATGCCAGGTGTACCGAGGGAACTCGCTGAGCACACTCTTAATATCGGTACCAAGTTTAAACCGGTCAAGCAATTTCTCCGCCGCTTTAATGAAGAAAGACGCAAAGCCATCGGTGAGGGGGTTGCCCGGCTCTGGGCGGCGGGGTTTATTGTGGAGGTTTTTCACCCTGAGTGGTTAGCTAACCCGGTGCTAGTACTTAAGAAGAACGGCACTTGGCGTATGTGTGTGGATTATACAGATTTGAACAAGGCTTGCCCAGCTGATCCCTTTGCTCTCCCTCGTATTGATCAAATTATTGATGCTACGGCAGGATGTCAGCATTTGAGCTTTCTGGATGCTTATTCTGGTTATCACCAGATCAAAATGGCAGTTAAGGACCAAGAGAAGATAGCTTTTATAACTCCCTTTGGAGCCTTCTGCTATGTATCTATGCCTTTTGGGCTCAAGAGTGCCCAAGCAACTTATCAGCGATGTGTGCAGAATTGTCTTCATAGTCAGATTGGGCGCAATGTTCATGCTTATGTGATGATATCGTGGTGAAGTCCAGGAAGGCGGAGACGTTAATAGATGATTTGAAGGAAACTTTTGATAATCTCTGGATTTATAAGATGATGCTTAATCTGGCCAAGTGTGTTTTTGTTGTACCGTCAGGCAAGCTCTTGGGTTTTCTGGTGTCTAACAGGGGCATTGAAGCTAATCCGGAAACAATCAAAGCTATCACGTCTCTGGCTAAACCGGCATGTATCAACGATGTTCAACGTCTGGCGGGTCGTATTGCAGCGCTAAGCCTGTTTATCAGCCGGTTGGGAGAGAAGGCTATCCCTCTATATCAAACGATGAAAAAGATAGACAACTTTGTCTGGAGTGATGCTGCTAATGGGGCGTTTGAGGATCTGAAGAAGCAGTTAGCCGAGCCACCTGTTCTTGTTGCCCCCATTGATAAAGAACCATTGTTGTTATATGTGGCTGCTAACGCCCGGGCTGTCAACGTGGCTATTATGGTGGAGCGCAAGGAGGCAGGTAAGGAGTATCCGGTTCAGCGTCCGGTTTATTATATCAGTGAGGTGCTTATTGAATCGAAGCAGAGATATCCACATTGACAGAAGGTAGTGTATGGAGTTTTTATGGCGAGGCGGAAGCTTAAGCTATACTTTCAGGACCATCCCATCACTATGGTCAGTTCCGCTCCTTTGGGAGATATCATCCAGAACAGGGAAGCAACTGTCCGGGTTTCTAAGTGGGCTATCGAGCTTGGACCTCACGGGTTAAAGTATATGCCTCGTACGACCATCAAGACCCAAGCGCTCGTGGATTTCATCAATGACTGGACAGAGTTGCAGGCGCCAGAGGATAAACTGGATAACACATACTGGAATATTCATTTCGACGAGTCCAGACAATTGGAAGGCTCGGGGGCTGGAGTGGTTCTTACCTCCCCTCGAGGTGACAAATTTTGTTATGTTCTCCGCTTGATGTTTCCTTGTACTAATAATGCAGCTGAGTATGAGGCCTTGCTCCACGGTCTTCGGATGGCTAAGGAAATGAACTTAATCCGGGTACGATGCTTTGGGGACTCCGATTTAGTGGCTCAGCAAGTCTCTGGTACTTGGGATTCGAAGGATCCACTCATGGCGGCTTATCGGTGTGAGGTGGATGTCATTGCTGGTCACTTCAAGGGTTACCAGGTCGAGCACATTGATCGGCGCAAGAATGAAGCGGCGGATGCTTTAAGCCGGCTGGGATCTCAGCGTAAACCGGTGCCGCCCAATGTCTTTCTTGACGTTTCGCATAACCCGTCGGTCAAACTACCGACGGAGGAGGATCTGGCTGTTCCTGACCCGGATGCTCAATTGGTGGTAGTTCTTCATGCTATCCCTGATTGGACGGTGCCATACCTGGCGTATATGACCAGGGGCGAGTTACCCGAGGATGAAGTTTTGGCCAGACAGATAATCCGGTGGTCCAAGTCCATGGCTATTGTCAATGGCGAGTTACATCACTGCAGTGTCTCGGGGGCGTTTCAGCGTTGCGTTTCTCCTGAAGAAGGCTGTGAGATTTTGCGTGAAATCCATGAAGGGGATTGTGGTCATCATGATGGTTCAAAATCCCTTGTGTCTAAAGCTTTCCGACACGGTTTCTACTGGCTAACAGCTCATGCTGATGCTGGGGATTTGGTCAGGAGGTGTGACAGTTGTTAGAAGTTTTCACGCCGAGCCCATGTTCCGGCTCAGGAGTTGAGGATGATTCCAATCACTTGGCCGTTTGCAACTTGGGGCCTGGATATGGTTGGGCCCTTTAAGAGGTCCAAGGATAAGAAGACCCACCTTCTGGTGGCGGTCGATATATTCACTAAGTGGGTAGAGGCAGAGCCAGTCAGCAAGTGTGATGTAGCCACGGCGGTTCAATTCATGAAGAAGGTGATTTTCCGTTTTGGTTTTCCACACAACATCATAACAGATAATGGCACGAACCACTCCAAGGGGGTTATGGAAGACTTTTGTCAATGAGAGCACATCCGGCTTGATGTGTCATCAGTGGCTCACCCCCAGTATAATGGTCAAGCTGAGAGAGCTAATCAAGAAATCCTAAAAGGCATCAAGCCCCGGCTTATGGTTCCTTTACAGAGGATGCCGGGTTGTTGGGTGGAAGATTTGCCTTCTGTATTGTGGAGCATTAATACCACCCCCAATAGATCTACGGTTTATACACCCTTCTTCATGGTCTATGGAGCAGAAGCAGTTCTCCCAAGTGACATTCACCATGACTCGCCTCGGGTGGCAGCTTATGTTGAAGAGGACAACGAACAAGCATGCCAAGACGCATTGGACCTGTTAGATGAAAAACGGGACATAGCGGCATCTCGTTCAGCGATATATCAGCAAGACCTGCGGAGTTATCACAACCGTCGGGTTAAAACCAGAGCTTTTCAAGAAGGCGACTTAGTGCTCCGGCTTATCCAGGATCAGACCGATATGCACTAGTTATCCCCACCTTGGGAAGGACCCTTTGTGGTCAGCAAGAATCTGAACAACGGGTCATACTACCTTATCGATGTTCGAGAGCACAAAGACTTGCGTAAATCGGAGGAGGAGACCCGCCGGCCGTGGAATATTGCTCATCTTCGGCCTTACTACACCCGAGCCATAGGCTCCTATTATGTACATATTCTTGACAATGTATACATTATGATCAATATAATAAACCGACATCGTTGCTAAAGTGGGCCCTCTACCATTCTTCCTTAAAAGTTTTCTTGGTTACATGGGTGCTTCTGTTTATAAAGCGGAGTTCTAATTGTCCATTAATACGTCTTATAAAGCTACAAAAAAAGAGCTTGGTGGCTTCATACCCAACATCATAATTAGCCAAAGAGAGTTTGTTGCAAAGAACAACCCAAACATAGGCGCCCAATGAGCATAACTCAAAATATTGCTTGGGGGCTCTTTGCTTCTACAAGAACAAAGAGTCTATAACCTTGCAATAGGCTATAAAAGCCAGGCTTGGAAGCCAGGTGTATTCACCTAAAACCCCGGGTTATCCTGCCTTTTTAAGTAAGTCACTCCATCCAGGTAATCCTAGTAAGACCCGTCAAACGTTTGACAGTCAATTTTATAAAGACCCTGAACTTGTCATAGTTAAATTGACGATTGGTTAATGTGAGGTCCATCTTATAAGGCTTCGTAAAATGGTTTAACTCAGTGGCCTGGCAGCCCATGAAAAGCCTCGCCTTTTTGCGTGTTTCGTCGCAAGTTTTTCTTTTTGATGTTTATTTTGATGAGGTTTGTATTTATCCGGTGTTTACTAACCCGGAATGGCTTTGACTACAAGTCACCAGAACGATATATGGATAACCCGGTGTTTATTATAACTCGGTACAGCTTCATTATAAACCGGCAAAACATGATGGGAGTTATCAATACTCAAGATTTGGGTTATCACTCGGTACTACAATAAGTTGGTACTACAATAAGTTGGTAAACCAACGATGTGATTCAATGTCACAAGTATGATGTATTTCATATTTTCTTAAAAGTACAGCCTTGGTTATAAACCCTGGTTTTATGTGGGTGTTATGACCCGTTCGGTGGTAAACCGCTAGGACACTTTAAGCTTATTGTATGCAGAAACAGGATTGAATAAAACTGCTAAGAATCATAAGCAGACATAGCATAATCATGACGGATTAACAGTGTTATGCAAAGTGAATATGCACGATGGCATAGCAGACCAAGTGTTTAAACTAGCCTATTACAAGGCACTTTGATGCCCCAAAAGGATAATTGTTTATCACAAGGATTGCAGTATGCAGAAGCTAAACCGGCCTCCGGATCATGATTCTTCACCAGGCTGACTTGAAGGTTGTGGATCATCCTACGCCGGTTCACTCTCCTCCTCTCCACCCAGTGGCTGGAAGTCAATGGTTGCCCAGTCAATCCCAATTAAGGCTCGAAAGACAGCTTCATCACTTATAAGGGTGGACGGTTCAACATCAGGGGCGTAGGTATGCTTACGGATTGGCAGGATATGATTTTGCACATCATAAGTCGGTGCGTTAACCCATTTGTTGTTGGCATCATAAATCGTCTGGTAAAATGACAAGTCAGTGTCTTCAGCCAGTTTGCTTGCAAGTGGACGCATTTCCCTTGTTATGGCCCTGAGGTCGTCATTATCAAAATCTGACCCGTCCTCTTTTTGGCCTGGATAACCGTTTCCAATGTCTTCCGGATCAAGGTCGGATATCCAGGCCTTGGCCTGAGTCAATGTAGTAAGAGCACCGGCCCTAGCAGCTGATTTCTTCAATTCCTCAAGCTGGGCAGGCATCATGGATAATTTTTCCAACATTTCCTTGATTAAAGTTGGGGGCGGTTTATTATGTGAAGTTGTGCAGATGACCCGTTGAACGCCGCTATATAATTGCTCTATCAATGTATAGGCAGCCTTTAGTTTTTGGCGCATATCCGAGCCAAGATGAGTAAGACGACTACCTGCAATGGTCAAAGTATTATTAAACCGGCAGTTTCATGGATGTTACTTATTTAAAGCTTATGAAGAGGTTATTTACCGAAGACAGCAGTGGTCATAGCATTGATTTGCTGCTTCAAGCCAGTCAGTTCTTCTTCTACTGGATTATGGGCTGCCTCAGCGTCCTCCGCCCGCTTTACCAGAGTTGTTTTTTCAGCATCCCATCCTGCCCGTTCACTTTTAAAGCTGTCCTTCAGTTGTTTCATGGCTGTTAAAGCGCTAATCAGCTCTTCTTTAGCCTTGGAAGTTAAAGCTCGCTGGGACTTGATATTTTCTTGAAGGTCGGCGATTTGAGATCCCCTTTTGCTCAGATCAGCCTGGAAGAGATATTTAATTACTTGGTAGTGCATATTTGAAGTCCCAAGCACATAACAAGTTATACACTTGGCACTTGGGGGCTAATGCGTATTGCTTCTTATCAACTGTCATTTTAAGTCCCAAGCACATCACAAGTAATACACTTGGCACTTGGGGGCTAATGCATATTTGCTCAAGACAAGGTTATGAATTTTTCCTCCTCAATTGGAGTACAAGGATGGTTATCAAGAATTCTAGAAGCTTCATGACAGCAATGTACCGGTTCATCCTAAAGGTATAAACCGATCCCTGGGGGCTATGCAAGCAAAATTAAATGTTGACTCTACTACAAGTCTCGGTTCACATCAATATTATGAACCGACCCTTGGGGGCTACTGGAAGTGATAGTCTAAACCGGTCGTAAGGAAAGACAACTTATGCAAGAGTGAGTGATATTTACCTCATATTGTTCCTTCATCAGGCCCACTAAACCAGCTTCATAGTCATGACTTGTGTACAAGCAGTTTAAATATCCAGAATGAATGTCTTGGGTGCTGAGGCGGCAATAGCTTGATAAATCTGTTTTCCACTTGCTCTTCTCCATAGCAGAAAGTTCTTCCTTGGCACTGTGCTTTGATAAAGCGATAGGGTTGCCAGGGGAGGTGAAACCAGTGCCAGCAATGACAACATCGTCATCAGCACCTTTAGCCGGGCTTGGCGGATCATCAGCATGAGCTGATGGATCAATATCCATGGGCTCAGCTTCAGTTGCTTAATCCGGCAGCGACGGGCCATCAGGAATATTATCAGCATCTAGATGAGACGGTTCAGGAGTTTGTTCTGTTTCATCCCGATTGGGGTCTTCAGCCGGTTTGGTCACTTTGGACTTTTTGCTGGTTCTGGCTTTGGCCCTGCAAAATAATAAGTATGCATCAGAACAGTGCAAGGATCAAAAATATAAAGGTATGACGGATTAGCAAAATCTGCTCACCCAGGAACCATTTTAAGGGTTGGAAGCTTCGTTGATGTTGATTCACCTGAAGAGGAATGGGAGGTCCCCTGGTAATTTGAGTTAGATGGATTAAGAGTATATCAGAAATAACCCGCCCTGGGATAAGATGTATCAGAAGTACAAGAGACCTCTTGGCAGCGTTTACGAACCGGAGAGTTTGGTAAACCGGAGGAGGTAACGACTTGGCCGCTATGCCGAGTTGTGCGGCGAGCTTAATGCTGTTGTGTCTTCAAAAGAAAGTGCGGATCCGAATAAGCTAGAGGGTGTGAAAATTTTACATTCTGGTCTGCTTGATGGGTTTTTGGTGTTGGCACAGGATCTGAGTCGGAAGAAAGAATAATTACCTCTATATCACCAGCACGCTAGCCTCCGCGTCATCCTGATAATGATCATTGTCAATGAGGTGTATGAAAAAAGAACCAAGAGAGTCAAGTTCTACCTCTGACTCTAGATCATCAAGATCTTCATCATTGGGCAGGTCAAGGGACTCGGCGGTTTTCGTCTTTGCAGGTTTCTTTGTAACTTTGGTCTTGGTGTGAGGCGCTTTCACCGGTTTATCCTGCGGCTTCGCCGGTTTATCCTGCGTTTTCCTCTTCCAGAATGGATCATCCCCTGCACAGATGGACAACAAGTTATAAAGAAATATTTAAGAGGGGATGGATTAAGACAAGAATGATGCAATTCTTATAGCTGGCGGGTTATTGGAAACACAGAAAGGACTGAGCCCTATCTTACTGCACTCAGGTACTCGTTCATACAACATCTTTTTGATAGATTCGGTAATTTCCTCATCGGTTAGCTGAATATCCATATGCCGTTCAGGATCTTTGAGATCTCCTGTGTACTCGCACATTAAGGGCAAGATACTCCAAGAGACCCAGCAGCGGACAAAGTCGATGCCAGTTAAACAATTCGCCATAAAGGCTCGGCGCTTTGAAAGCTAGGGTGCATATTTAGCTTGTTCCTTCGCAGTGAGTCGTTGGGGAACTAGATGTTTATTGGTAAGCCGGTGAGCACGATAACCCGGCAGACGATTTTCGTCATCTGGAGCTGTGTTCGGCAATAAAACCAAGTTTGATTCCAGTCTTTGGGGTGGCTATGATGCTTGGCGTCAGGGAAATTGACATCTTTCCTCTTCTGAATTGAAACGCCGCCAAGTTCAGTGTTGGGCCCGTTCGTAAATTCAGTACGGCGATTTAAGTAAAAGAAGTCCCAAAATAACTCAACAGTAGGTTCTTCTTGTAGATAAGCCTCGCAAAATACTTGAAAATTGCAAATATTGGACACGAAGTTTGGTCCAATATCTTGAGGGAGGATTTGGAAGCTAGCAAGCACGTCACAGAAGAATTTTGATCCGGGAGGGCTAAATCCTCGACTCAGATGATCAGCAAACACAATCACCTCTCCATCCTTGGGCTCAGGAGGATTTTCTAGACCGGGGATCCTCAAGTGGATGATCTCTTTACTCGCTAAAGCGCCAATAAAAGCTCAACTTTATTGATTTATTCATACTCTGTTTTAAATACATTTTTCGCACGATTTCTTTTCAAACTAAGTTCCTCTCTTTTACAGATGAACAGCGTGCCACACCCGTCCAGGATACAGCACAATGGAGACACAGGCGCAGACGTGCAGTAGGGACCCGTTGCAAGGATTCTTTTCAGATTAAGACCCTGCGTAAACCTTTTTTACTGTCTCTTGTTGCTATACATCCCCTGGTTTCTTACCATAGCCAGAGGGGAGGCTGACGTTTTGGCATCAGCCGCGTCAGAGGATTTCGCGCGTACCTGGACACTAGGGGCTTAGGGCATTGATCTACCCGTCATCATAAAGACTGAACACCTCAGGGAGTGTTCAGCATCTCGAGTTAGGCCTTATATGCATCATCTCTGAATCATGTCTTTGGTCAAATGTTGGGTTTACTCGGCTCCTGTGTTTTGCTGCCTTATGTTCCGTATCATCGGCTAACGCGGCACCAGGAGAACTACTGCGATTGTGCCCCAGTTCGGCCGGGCGAGCACCTCAGTAGAGAAAGCCGAAAACTGACTGTCATGATATAGCGAGAGACTGGTCAACCACTCGATCGACCTCTGGAATGTTTAGAATTCCTCCGCTTTGACGAAGGACCGCTTCCCGGTCAGCACACACGCGCCCCAAATTCGGAGAGCGCGGTGCCCCTAGGGGCTATATCGTAGCCCCACCTTCGAACTCCTATGGCTAAGTGAAAGTGATAAAGCATTATAGTCCGGTTGCCTCGTTTGCTACGCTACCACCTCCTTCACAGGACCAAGACGTTGGATTAAGTGTGAAAATGCGCTATTTTGCAAACACCCCCGCACCATGTGCGTGGGGGCTGAAGCCAAAGACTGCCATCTTTCAGGTTATACACAAGTATACATTAACGGCCGCACAAGAGATATTTCAATACTTGAACGCACAAGTATAAAAAGCACTTATATTATGAATATCGTTTTACATATCATAAAGATCATTTGAACATGACATTTTTCGAGCACTGCGACTCTATTACACGAGCACCCCACAGAACTTCCGCAAAATAGTGCTCGGCGGGTAACCGGCTCTCGTCCGAACCCCGGGTTGCAACATTGGTGGCATCCATCTCCGTCCAGTATGTCTTCACACGGGCAAGGGCCATCCGTGCACCCTCTATGCATACCGACCGCTTCATCGCCTTGATATGTGGCACCGCCCCAAGGAATTGCTGCAATAAGCAAAAATAACTCTTCGGCTTGGGCCTATCCGGCCACAGATGAGCCACTACATCCGTCATGGAAAGTCTGGACAATCTATTCAGCTCAGCCCACTCAGCCAACCGATCGGTCAACGGAAGTGAGCGCTCGGGACTGTGGAATTGAGACCAAAAAAGCTCTTCCATCTCGTGATCCTTTTGACTTCGGAAGTGCACAACAGCATCTGCCGCACTCGCCGCCAAATCCAGAAAAGGATCCTCCGGACCCCACAACTGGCCAAGCTGAGCATACTTCTGATCTGTGAACTTCCTGCGCAGCAGAAAGGGCTTGCCAGCCGCAATGTCTCCAGCCTGACACAGCTCCTCCTTCATAGCCCTCATTGCAGAACGGGCATCCTTGGCTTCGACGGTGGCCTTCTTCAGGTCTTCTTTCTCCGCTCGGTATTCTTTTTCAAGAACCTCATAGCGGTCGGTAACATCCTTCAGCTTCACGGCCATTCCGGCCATCTCCTCCCTGCTTCGGCAGTGAGCAGCCCTTTCGACTTCTAGCTCTTCGGCTGCCTTCGAGGCAGCCGCATCGCTCCTTCTGGCCTGCTCCTTGGCTCGAGCAAGTTCTGCCCGAAGGTCCTCCACAGCAGCGGCACCATCTGCATTAAGCATACATGTTGTAAGGAGTGGGCATCAGCTCCCTTACAAGGTGACCACGGAGAAACAACTTACCTTGTGACTCGTCAAGTCGTTTATTGACCAGCGCAATGTCCGCATCCGCAACATCGAGTTGCCGCTTTAGTTCGGCAACTCCATCAGTCCGGCTGGCCACTGGACTATCCGCCACCTGCATAGGAAAGGCGAGAATTAATACCTGAGATTATGATCCTCAGCACGTTGTCACTTTCGACAACATACCGAGTCTCAGGGGCTACTATCTATACAGGGCGCACTTTATGTGTAAAACTGTCAAAAGGTATGCCATTTTTACGTACCTCAAACCCCGCCAGCAAACTTCTGACGGCATCACGCAACCCGCCCTCGGTGGATGAAATTCTTTTAATCACCATACTCATCAATGTACGGTGACCTTCTGAGATAGACGCCCTCTCGAGCAGATCCTTCAGCTCCCCCAGCCGTACTCCAGTTGGTGCCGAACTCTCCGGCCCTACCGGGTTCGGGGATACCCTCCGCGACGACACCTCAGGGTCGTCTGCCCCGCCTGACGGTGCAGCAGATGGAGTCGTTTTGCTCTCCATCATCTCCGGACGAAGGTCCCCTGAAGACGAGCTCAGCTGAGAAGGGCGGAGATCTGAACTACAAGGTAAAAACTTTGGTTATCCTCTGAAGCAAAATAGGGATGTCCCTTATTATAAAACTCCCCTTTTTCTACTTACGGCTCGCTGGAGGGTTGATTCCTTAGGGGAGATAGTGCGGCCGGGGCCTCCCCAGGCGCAGGACCCTCTGGTGAAGATTTCTTCCCCCGCTTTGAGGCCTTGGCCTCCGGGTTTTCGGAAGCGGTCCTCTTCTCCCCCTGGAGGGAGGGATTCTCGATCCCCCCTTTCTTGAAAGCCTCCTTGGTAGAGGCGGTAGTTTCTCTGTTTTCCCCTTTGCCTTCCTCTGAAGGCGCAACCTCCAGCATCTTGACCAACATGGGATTCAGCGCGGTCTCCGGGAGGGGGGCCGGACACCGTATCAGTTTCGCTTGCGCTATCCACTCCTGTCCGAAGGACGATTGGTTAAAAGGCAAATCCAAGATATGCAAACGAATGGTGTGTCCGGACACGGAGCTACTTACTTGAGTATCCGGGCGATTGCAGCTTAGGCCGCCGTCCTCGGTTAATTCCGGACACACCTCTTGTGATCCGAAGAACAATTTGTACATCTCCACGGGTGTCGTACCCATGAAGTGTTGGAGAGCTCGTGGTCCCTCCGGATTGAGCTCCCACAGGCGGAGAGGGCGATGTTTGCAGGGCAGAAGATGCCTAATCAGCATAACCTGCGTCACTACAACCAGATTGATCTCCCTCCCTTAGCGGTCTCGAATCCGGCCCTGCAGTAGGGGTACGTCCTTTGACGGCCCCCAGTTAAGCCCTTTGTTGACCCATGACATCAGCCGTTGTGGAGGGCCCGAGCGAAAGACGGGCGGTGGCTTTTGCCTGCTGCCCCTGGGAGCGGTAATATAGAACCACTCCTGTTGCCACAAACCGAGCTCCTCCTGGAAAGAGCCCTCGGGCCATGGAGCATCGGCCCTCTTGCTTATGACCGCCCCACCGCACTCTACTTGACGCCCTTCGATTATCTTCGGCTCCACATTGAAGGTTTTGAGCCACAAACCAAAGTGAGGGGTAGTGCGGAGGAAGGCCTCACAGACAACAATAAACAACGAGATATGGAGGATGGACTCCGGAGCCAGGTCATGGAATTCCCGCCCATAGTAAAACATGAGCCCTCTCACAAAAGGATCCATCGGGAAGCCCAAACCCCGACGGAGGTGGGACACGAACAAGACGCTCTCGCCGGGCTCGGGAGTAGGAATGACTTGCCCTTTGGCAGGTAACCTGTGCGAAATCTTGTAGGTCAGGTACCTGGCTTCTCTCAGCTTTAGCACGTCCTCTTCCGTGATGGAGGAGGACATCCACCGGCCCTGTAGGTCGGAGCCGGACATTGTTGAAGGTCCGAGGCGCTCGAATCTGGAGCTCTGGGTGTTGGAACTCGGGGCGAGGGGCAGATTCGATTGAGGATTGAAGAAAAGAAATGGGCCTTGGTCTCATTATAATGAGGAAGAATACCAAGAGCTGTCCCCGTAACCATTTGGAACTCACCATCGATGGAGGAGGCGTGGCAACGGGCACGGTTGGGTTACCCACGTCCGTATTGATGGGAATCCCGGAATAAGGGGAACACGATCTCCGCTTCGACAAGACGTGCCAAGGAAACCGCTTTGCTAAACGCGCTGAGGTGGTATAGTAAAAACGATTCAAGTAAAGGCTTGGTAGTGGTGTGACGTCACGCCCCCAAATACGTCAGCAGATTGAACTTGTGTAAATATTATTCTCTCAACGGTGGCATGTGGAATTTATTTTGCAGAGCTGGACACTATCCTGGTGTTCACAATCTTCTATGAATTATTCGGAGGAGGAACCCGCCTTGCAATGCCGAAGACAATATGCGCGCCGGACTCATCGTCATTGAAGCCTGGTTCAGGGGCTACTGAGGGAGTCCTGGACTAGGGGGTGTCCGGATAGCTGGACTATCATCATCGGCCGGACTCCAAGATTATGAAGATACAAGATTGAAGACTTCGTCCCGTGTCCGGATGGGAGTTTCCTTGGCGTGGAAGGCAAGCTTGGCAATACGGGTATGTAGATCTCCTACCATTGTTTTTATAGACACCGGAGAGGGCTAGGGTTACACAGAGTCGGTTACAATGGTAGGAGATCTACATATCCATATCGCCAAGCTTGCCTTCCACGCCAAGGAAAGTCCCATCCGGACACGGGACGAAGTCTTCAATCTTGTATCTTCATAGTCTTGGAGTCCGGCCGATGACGATAGTCTGGCTACCCGGACACCCCCTAGTCCGGGACTCCCTCAGTAGCCCCTGAACCAGGCTTCAATGACGATGAGTCCGGCGCGCATATTGTTCGGCATTGCAAGGAGGGTTCCTCCTCCGAATAATTCATAGAAGATTGTGAACACCAGGATAGTGTCCGGATCTGCAAAATAAATTCCACATTCCACCGTAGAGACAATAATGTGTGCACAAGTTCAATCTGCTGACGTTTTCCGTGGCATGATGTCACACCACAACCAAGCCTTCACTTGAATCGTTTTTCATTATACCACCTCAGCGCATTTAGCGAAGCGGTTTCCTTGGCACGTCTTGTCGAAGCAGAGGTCGTGTTCCCCTTATTCTGGGATTCCCATCAATACAGACGTGGGTAACCCAACCGCGCCATTGATGGTGGCGCTTGGGAGATAAGCGAGTTTTACCAGGCCGGTGGGGACGCATAGTCTTCGTCCGCCCATATATAAGGGGATAAGGATCCACCCTTTTTTACATACGCCTTCTTCCTCCTTTGCTTATCCATCTCCGCGCACTCGAGCTCCAGCGCCCAAGTTTGCACATCTCGTCTCAACCTTCTCCAGCCATGTCCGGAGTGGGAGGCAAGTGGATGGCCTCCTCCATTATGGAGGGGCACATCGAAAGACTGCGCGGCGCCGGATACCTGTCCAGCGACATCGCACACCGGCTGCCCGACAAGGGGCAGCTCATCCCCACCCCCAGGCCCCATGAGAGGGTCGTATTCCTCCCCCACTTCCTCTGCGGACTGGGCTTCCCACTTCATCCCTTCATCCGGGGGCTCATGTACTACTACGGCCTGGACTTGCACGATCTGGCACCAAACTTCATCCTCAACATCTCGGCGTTTATCTCATGTGCGAGGCCTTCCTCTGCATCCAGCCCCACTTCGGCTTGTGGCTAAAAATCTTCAATGTCAAGCCGAAGGTAGTGAAGGGTGTCCAAGCGGAGTGCGGAGGCGCCATGGTGGGCAAAATGCCCAACGTCCTCTGGCTTGAGGGCGCCTTTGTGGAAACCATCAAGGGGTGGCAATTGGGGTGGTTCTATATCACCGAGCCGTGTGACCCTAAATGGGCAGCGGCCCCCGAGTTTAGATCTGGCGTCTCCATGCAGCTCACCTCCTGGAAAGAGAAGGGCTTGCTATGGGGTAGTTCGGACGAGCTGACCGGACTCCAGTCCTGTCTCCAGACCCTGGTGAACAAGAAGCTCAAGCTTGTCAACGTGATCCAGGTCATGCTCATCCATCGGATCCTCCCCTGCCAACAACGGGCTTTCAATCTGTGGGAGTTCGATCCCACACAGCACCGGACCCTGAGCGAGCTCTTCAACATGATGTACGAAGCTGCCTGGAGGGTGCTGTTCAAGGGCGGGGAAGCCCCCGCATCCGCGACCGAAGATCGCGGATTCAGCACCAAGCGCCTGGCCGGCGAGGTAAGCTTTATCATCCTTTACGGGACACTTATTTCTTTCATAGTTTGACTCTATGTGGGATCTAAAACTCCCAATTCCTTTAACAGGACTGGCAGAGGACGTCCGGACAGGTCAACTGTCCGGCTCCCCTCCCCGGAGAACCAGCGGATGCCCGTTTAA
Source organism: Triticum timopheevii (assembly GCA_963921465.1). NCBI lineage: Eukaryota > Viridiplantae > Streptophyta > Magnoliopsida > Poales > Poaceae > Triticum > Triticum timopheevii. The sequence goes on along the minus strand of OY997270.1, from coordinate 61,688,437 downwards.
CGGGGCTGCTAGTCCCGGCACTTAATGTGGTGCCGGAGAAGAAGGCCACAAAGAAGGCCACGGGAACCCAACGGAGTTCTCGGCGCCAGGTGGTATCGGACTCATCGTCCGATGGCTCCGAGGCGGACTCCTCCCCTGAAGATGAGGAGGAGAAAGAGGACTCTCCCCAGGAGGGGCGAGAGAGGAAGAGGGAGGCCTCCCCAACAGGGGGGGCGAAGGGTCCAAGAGGAGAAGGACCCTTCCTCCGGACAGTTCTGCCAACGCCAACGTTGGCGACGAAGGGTGGCCCTCAAGGGCCAAGCCTACGGCAAGATCGTAAGTATTCGGATTCCTAAATGATTTATAATTTCTTTTTTGTGCCACATAGTGTCCTTCTAATGCCGCACATTACCTGTAGTCTGCCCGAGGATGATCTTCCCGCTTCATCAAGCGGGTCCTTAGCTCCGTCGGATGTAGATTCCATTCCGACCGCCTCCACCCCTCGCAATGCCGAGGACGCTGAGGTGGGATCCCAGGAGGGGACCCGCCAGGAGGGGGAGGCTCCGGAAGTGCCACAGGGCAACCTCCCGGACTTTGTGCCGGACTCTGCGCCGGAACCCGCAGTGGTTCCGGAGTCCGGCAGGCGCCCCCTTCGTAAGAAGGGCAAGACCGTGACACTAGCAGCCTCCATCCAAACGGAGGCGCCGGACAACTTGTTGGAGGCGCTCAACAGCGCTTCCATCGAGGAAGAACACCGCACTATCATGAGTGCGGTGTTTCAGAAAGTTCAGCTCGCCAAGAGCGGGCTGACCGAAGCCTGCAGCAGCCTTCTAACACGCTTTGAGGTAAGAAGTTTTAAAATGTTTAATGTAATACCGCATAGACAGTAGCCCCTGATGCTCGGTTCAGTTTTCGGAAAGAAAAGTTGGACTGAGGATCTAAAAAGATACACGCAGGAGTTCTAAAAATTATGTCAATATGGGATTGCAGGCTGCGCTGCTGACCTCTGCCACACTGACTGCGGAGGTTGGTGCTTTGAAGCAGGACCTCGAGCGGTCCGAGCATGAGCTCGGCCTTGCCAAAAAGCAGCTCGAGGACAAAGAAGGTGAGTAACACCGCATTACATTTGTACCTTACAGAAAAGGATTTTGGTTGCAATAGAAATAACAAGGATAACGTGGGTACTCCAGGGCCACGAACGAGGTGGCGACCCTGAAGGAGGCCGTGTCCGCGGCCGAACGCAATGCGGATGTGGAACGAGCGGAGCGAGAGAAGCAGGAGGCGCGGGTGGCGGAGGTGCGGCAAGAGCTCCAGGCTCTCATGGAAAAGCATGAGAGTTTGGAGTGCGACTCGAAGACTCGAGAGTCCGAACTTGCCTCGGCTCTTGAAAGTGCCAAAGCTGCTAAGGCCGAGGCCCATAAGGCCCTCCAGGAGATTGAGGCGGTGAAGAAAATAACGGTGGGTAAGGCATTTTTCATGCAAAGCAAGCATGTGAATGTGAATTACCTGTTACTTACCCGAATTCGGAGCGATTGCATATCTGCCTCGCAGCGTGTCCGATGCCGCCGCATTTTACCGGGCTGAGGAGGGGAGCTCAACGGAGAAGGTCTTCTGGTCTCAGTATGCTGAGGCCGGACATCCGGTGCCCCTTAGGGACCAGCTGAAGCAGCTGATCGAGCTCCACAAGGTACCCGAGCAGGCCATGAAGGGCCTCATAGTCCGGCTGTGGCCTGAAGAGGCCATGCCTGGGAGCTACTTTGGCCTCGTGCGGCGGCTGGTGGATGCGTGCCCTTGGGTGGAGGTCATCAAGCGCTCCGCCTGCATTGAAGGTGCCCGTCGGGCCCTTGCCCACGCAAAGCTGCACTGGGGCAGGCTGGATGCTGAGAGGCTTCTGACAGACGCGCCGCTGGCGGGCAAGGAGTATCGTATGCCCGAGATGTACTATAAGAGTGTCCTGAAGGGTGCCCGCAAAATTGCGGATGAGTGCCCCAAAGATGTAATTTTTTAGTAGACTCGCAATGTGTTATCCTGTGTGCTGAAAACTTTGTTCATATGCGCTAAGCAACGCTTATTGATTTAAAATATTACCTTCTGTGCGGCCGTTTATCAAATCTGAGAGATGGCAAGTCATCGGCTTCAGCCCCCATGCCACGAGTGCTGGGGTGTTCGGGATAAACTTAAGCGCTCCTGTTCCCATTTTTGGGTCCATCTAGGGAGGCGCTCAACACAATGAACAAGGCAACCGGACTTATAATGCTTGAACACTCTCACTTAGCCATAGTATTCTATAATTTTAAATTTTGGCGAAGCCCCTAGTGTTCAGAAGACCGAGTTCGGGGCGGTATCCACGCCTGGGCCGGACGAAGCCGGTTCCTCGCTCTAAGCGGCATAAGTCTTTAGGGACTCGAAAAGACCTCTCGAACAGCGACCAGCTCTCGCCTTATCATGACGGTCAGTTTTAGCTTTCTCCACTGAGGCGCTCGCCCAGCTCAACCGGGGCGCAATCGCAGTGGTTCTCCCAGTGCTACCTTAGCCGATAGAGCGGAACGTAAGGTACCAAAACATGGGAGCCGGGCAAACCCAACTATTGACCCAAGACATGATTCGGAGCCGATGCATATAATGCTATAAGTTCGGGGTGCCGCACTTGTGAAACTGTTCGGACTTATCACACCAAAATGCGGGGAACATAAGCCCCTGGTGTATTCGGCCGTACCAATGTGTACGGATGCACGATGTCATAAATGAACATATATGTAAAAAAGAGAATGCAATTGTAAACAAAAAGTGATGCATTGTTTATTCAAGGAATTCTGCTATGAGTGCAGAGCGATACAAATAGTGCGGTAAGCAAGGGTTTGGACTATTTGACATGTCCCCCTCCAGGGGTAGGCTGTGGAATGGTGTATTAAACAGATTTAATGCTCATAATGGAGACCACCTGAGTGTTTGTCGTAGCCATTGTCCCTCCCTAGCTGTTGCATCGTGAGTTCGGCAGATCTACTGCCGAATAGGGCTTCTGATAAACGGATTCCTGTGGGAAGAAAAAAAAGGGAAGAAAAAAGAAAGTGACACACGTGGGAGCCCCTGGTGTGGTTGAGCCGCACTCTGGGACTGTCGTGGTCGTGCCCCTCCCCCTATGCCCATGGTATCTTCAGAGCGTAATGATGTATGCGAAGAGCTCGTCTTGCAATCATGCAAAGGCTGGGGTTGGGGCCGCATTGCTACGCGTGCTCGGAACGTGCCAGATGGTCTTGATGTATATTACTCCGGGCGCGTTTAGTCATGTCCAGTCGTTTAACGGCCGGACTCGAAAATTGCCTTAAGTGGCTGCTCTGTACTTCTGTCGCGAGAGCCGCTGTGTGTTCCTCCGTTCGGAGGGAGCGTTCAGTGTTTCCATTGACCGTGATGACTCCACGAGGGCCTGACATCTTGAGCTTGAGGTATGCATAATGCGGCACCGCGTTGAACTTTGCAAACGCGGTTCGTCCGAGCAGAGCCTGATAGCCACTGCGGAGCGGGACTATGTCGAAGATTAACTCCTTGCTTCGGAAATTATCCGGGGATCCGAAGACCACTTCCAGTGTGACCGAGCCTATACAGTTGGCTTCAACACCTGGTATGACGCCTTTGAAGGTCATCTTTGTAGGTTTAATCCTTGACGGGTCTATGCCCATCTTGCACACTATATCCTGATAAAGCAGGTTCAGGCTGCTGCCGCCATCCATCAGGACTCTAGTGAGGTGAAATCCATCGACGATTGGGTCTAAAACCAATGCGGCGAATCCTCCATGGCGGATACTAGTGGGGTGGTCCCTTCGATCGAAAGTGATCGGGCAAGAGGACCATGGATTGAACTTCGGGGCGACTGGCTCCTTCGCATACACGTCCCTAAGTGCACGCTTCCGCTCCCTCTTGGGTATGTGGGTTGCGTATATCATGTTGACTATCCGCACTTGTGGGGGGAAACCCTTCTGTCCTCTACTGTTCGGCGGCCATGTCTCCTCCTCGTCATCGCTATGCAGCCCCTTGTCATTGCTTTCGGCAATTAACTTGCCTGCCTGCTTGAATACCCAACAGTCCCTGTTGGTATGGTTAGCTGGCTTTTTGGGGGTGCCATGTATCTGGCAAGAGCGGTCGAGTATTCGGTCCAAATTGGACGGACCCGGAGTAGTTCTTTTGAATGGCTTTTTCCGCTGACGGGGTTTAGAGCCTCTGAAACCAGTGTTGACTGCCGTATCCTTAGTGTTATCGCTGTTAATGCGGTGTTTGTTTTTGTTACGACGCGACCTGCCATTGCGGTCCTTGTTGTCCGGACTGCCAGAATTTTTGCGGAGGTTGTTACTGCGGGCTAGCCAGCTGTCCTCCCCCGCACAGAAGCGGGTCATGAGTGATGTGAGGGCTGCCATGGATTTCGGCTTTTCCTGTCCTAGGTGCCGGGCCAGCCACTTGTCGTGGATGTTATGTTTGAAGGCTGCGAGGGGCTTTGCATCCGGACAGTCGATGATTTGATTTTTCTTTGTTAAGAACCGTGTCCAGAACTGTCTGGCCGATTCGTCTGGCTGCTGAATTATATGGCTAAGGTCATCGGCGTCTGGTGGTCGCACATATGTGCCCTGGAAGTTGTCAAGAAATGCGGCTTCCAGGTCCTCCCAACACCCAATTGACTCTGCTGGCAAGCTGTTAAGCCAATGCCGAGCTGGTCCTTTAAGCTTGAGTGGGAGATACTTGATGGCGTGGAGATCGTCAACGCGGGCCATATGGATATGAAGGAGATAATCTTCGATCCAAACCGTGGGGTCTGTTGTGCCATCGTAGGATTCAATGTTCACGGGTTTAAACCCTTTAGGGATTTGATGATCCATTACTTCATCTGTGAAGCATAGTGGGTGTGCAGCGCCTCTATATTGAGCAATATCACGACGTAGCTCAAGAGAGCTTTGTCTGCTGTCTTCGGCCCGACCGGAGTTGCTGTATCCGGCGCGATGGTAGTCGTCGTGGGTCGCGGGGTGGCCGCGTGATCCGTAGATAGATCTTGATTGTCTTGCCTTATCCTCCAATATATCCCGCAAGTCCGGCGCATTCCCCCGTGGCTTCGCGCTTTTCGAGCGGTGCCGGGGTACGGTTCTGGCGGAGGGCCTGGATGCCTCTCTGTCACGGCCACGAGGTGGTCGGTCTGCCGTATTGTGCGCTGGTGATGAAGGTTTGTATGCTTCCTCCTCTAGTCGGGGGAGCAACTTGCATTTTGGGTAGCTTTTGGAGGGGCGTTCGAGTTCATACTCTTCGGCCGCGAGGACCTCGGTCCATCTATCGGCCAGCAGGTCTTGATCAGCTTGAAGCTGTTTCTGCTTTTTCTTTAGGCTTTTCGCCGTGGCCATTAGCCTGCGTTTGAAACGCTCTTGTTCGACGGGATCCTCGGGCACGACAAATTCGTCGTCATTGAGGCTTGCATCGTCTCCGGAGGGAGGCATGTAATTTTCATCCTCCTCATCTGCCGCTCTCTCTTGAGGGCTGGCTTCTCCGTCCTCCTGTGCTGAATCTTGCTGGAGGGGGTTGTCTTCGGCACTCTCTGGGGTGTTGTTATCTCCGGTGCCGGAATCTCCATTCTTGCTGTGGCGGGATTTAGAGCGGCGCCGCTGACGTCGGTGCTTGGGCTGTTTCTTAGAGGAATCTGCCTCCACTGCTTCTTCGCCGTCCCCATCCTTCGGGGTGTCCACCATGTATATGTCGTATGACGAGGTGGTCTTCCAGTGCCCCGTAGGTGCTGGTTCTTGATCATCTCCGGCATGGTCGTCCATACCGTCGATGTCTTCGGAGTCGTAGTCTAGCATGTCGGTTAGATCGTCGACAGTGGCTACAAAGTGGGTGGTGGGTGGGCTTTGAATTTCTTCGTCGTCCGCATCCCAACCATCCTGGCCGTAGTCTGGCCAGGGCTCTCCTAATAACGAGAGATACTTTAGCGAGTTCAGGATGTCGCCAAAGGGTGAATGCTGAAAGATGTCCGCAGCGGTGAACTCCATGATCGGCGCCCAATCGGATTCGATTGGCAGGGGCGCAGGAGGTTCGGAGTCCGGCAAGGAGTCCGGCACCTCGGAGTCACAAGCTCTGCAAGGGCCAAGGTCGGTATTCGGCTCTATCGCCGTGGAAGTTGCAGCTCCCGAGGCGGTGTCCAGCCACCTGTCCTCGATCTGCGCGGTCGGCTCCGAACTAAGGGTCGGAGCGGATTCGTGTGCGGCCTCCAAGGTACTACCCAGCGGCAGAGCTAAATCATGCCCATTGTGACAGTGCGGCACGCTCGGCTGTGGCTCAAATCCATCGAAGATCAAGTCTTCGTGGATGTCAGCCGTGAAGTTTAGGCTTCCAAATCTGACCTAATGGCCAGGGGCATAGCTTTCGATCTGCTCCAGATTGCCAAGTGAATTGGCCCGCAGTGCGAAGCCGCCGAACACGAAGATCTGTCCGGGGAGAAAAGTCTCACCCTGGACGGCGTTGTTGTTGATTGAAGAAGCCATCAAGCCTATTGGTGACGACACAGAGGAACTCTCAATGAAAGCACCAATGTCGGTGTCAAAACCGGCGGATCTCGGGTAGGGGGTCCCGAACTGTGCATCTAGGCGGATGGTAACAGGAGACAAGGGACACGATGTTTTTACCCAGGTTTGGGCCCTCTCGATGGAGGTAAAACCCTACTCCTGCTTGATTGATATTGATGATATGGGTAGTACAAGAGTGGATCTACCACGATATCAAGGAGGCTAAACCCTATAAGCTAGCCTATGGTATGATTGTTGTAATGGTTGTTCATCCTACGGACTAAAACCCTCCGGTTTATATAGACACCGGATAGGGCTAGGGTTACACAGAGTCGGTTACAATGGTAGGAGATCTACATATGCGTATCGCCAAGCTTGCCTTCCACGCCAAGGAAAGTCCCATCCGGACACGGGACGAAGTCTTCAATCTTGTATCTTCATAGTCTTGGAGTCCGGCCGATGACGATAGTCCGGCTATCCGGACAACCCCTAGTCCGGGACTCCCTCATTGGGTTTTGAGTATTTGTTATTTGTGTGCAGGTGCTATTTATGTGGTGTGAGGAGGTTCTCCTACCGGTTTGATCACCTTGGTCTCATCACTGAGGGAAATACCTACCGTCGCTATACTGCATCATCCCTTCCTCTTTGGGGAAATACCGACGTAGTTCTAGCAGACATCAGTGTTGATCATGTTTTGCTCGTGGAAGAGGCTTACTCAACGGGTCTGCTACATTCAGATCCGTATTTATTTTGCAAATCTCTATGTCTCCCTCCTTTACTTGATCACAGATGGATTTGAAGTTTTTCTTGATGTGTTTGGTTCTTTTGTGAAATCTGGACTCCTTCGCTAAGGCAATTACTCCACTATTATCACAAAAGATTTTCACTAGAACTGATGCACTAGGTATTACACCTAGATTGGATATGAACTCCTTCATCTAGAATACTTCATTTGATAGCTTCTGAAGCAACTATGTACTCTGCTTCACACGTAGATCCCGCCACTACGATCTTCTTGGAACTGCACCAACTGACAGCTCCATCATTCAATATAAATATGTATCCGGTTTATGACTTTGAGTCATCCGGATCAGTGTCAAAGCTAGCATCGACATAACCATTTACGACGAGCTCTTTGTCACCTCCATATATGAGGAACATATCCTTGGTCCTTTTCAGGTACTTCAAGATGTTCTTGACCGTTGTCTAGTTATCCACTCCTGATTACTTTGGTACCTCCCTGCCAGACGTATGGCAAGGCACACATCAGGTCTGGTACACATCATAGCATACATGATAGAACCTATGGCTGAGGCATAGGGAATGACTTTCATTTTATCTCTATCTTCTGCAGTGGTCAGGAATTGAGTCTGACTCAATTTCACACCTTGTAACACAGGCAAAAACCCTTTATTTGACTAGTCCATTTTGAACTTCTTCAAAACTTTGTCAAGGTATGTGCTTTGTGAAAGTCATATTAAGCGTCTTGATCTATCTCTATAGATCTTGATGCCCAATATATATGCAGCTTCACCGAGGTCTTTCATTGAAAAAAAATCTTATTCAAGTATCCTATTATGCTATCTAGAAATACTATATCATTTCCAATCAACAATATGTCATCTACATATAATATTAGAAATGCTACAAAGCTCCCACTCACTTTCTTGTAAATACAGGCTTTACCAAAAGTCTGTATGAAACCATATGCTTTAATCACCTCATCAAAGCGTATATTCCAACTCCGAGATGCTTGCACCAGTCCATAGATGGATCGCTGGAGCTTGCACACTTTGTTAGCACCTTTAGGATCGACAAAACCTTCTGGTTGCATCATATACAACTCTTCTTTAAGAAATCCATTAAGGAATGCCATTTTGACGTCCATTTGCCAGATTTCATAATCATAAAATGCGGCAATTGCTAACATGATTCGGACAGACTTAAGCATCGCTACGGGTGAGAAAGTCTCATCGTAGTCAACTCCTTGAACTTGTCGAAAACCTTTTGCGACAAGTCGAGCTTTGTAGACAGTAACATTACCATCAGCGTCAATCTTCTTGTTGAAGATCCATCTATTCTCTATGGCTTGCTGATCATCGGGCTAGTCCACGAAAGTCCACACTTTGTTCTCATACATGGATCCTATCTCAGATTTCATGGCCTCAAGCCATTTATCAGAATCTGGGCTCGTCATAGCTTCTTCATAGTTCGTAGGTTCGTCATGGTCTAGTAACATGACTTCTAGAACAGGATTAGCATACCACTCTGGTGCGGAACGTGCTATGTTTGACCTACGAGGTCCGGTAGTAACTTGATCTGAAATTTCATGATCATCATCATTAGCTTCCCTCTAGTTGGTGTAGGCATCACGGGAACGGATTTCTCTGATGAGCTCTTTTCCAATTCGAGAGAAGGTACAATTACCTTATCAAGTTCTACTTTCCTCCCATTCACTTCTTTTGAGAGAAATTCCTTCTTAAGAAAGTTTCCATTCTTGGCAACAAAGATCTTGCCTTCAGATCTGTGGTAGAAGGTGTACCCAATTGTTTCCTTAGGGTATCCTATGAAGACACACTTCTCTGGTTTGGGTTTGAGCTTATCAGGCTGAAGCCTTTTGACATAAATGTCGCAACCCCAAACTTTAAGAAACAATAGGTTTCTTGCAAACCAAAGTTCATACGGTTTCACCTCAATGGATTTAGACGGTGCCCTATTTAACATGAATGCAGCTGTCTCTAATGCATAACCCCAAAACGATAGTGGTAAATCGGTAAGAGACATCATAGATTGCACCATATCTAATAAAGTATGGTTACGATGTTTAGACACACCATTACGCTGTGGTGTTCCAGGTGGCGTGAGTTATGAAACTATTCCACATGAAGGCCAAACTCATAACTCAAATATTCGCCTCCGCGATCAGATCGTAGAAACTTTATTTTCTTGTTACGATGATTCTCCACTTCACTATGAAATTCTTTGAACTTTTCAAATGTTTAAGACTTGAGTTTCATTAAGTAGATATACCCATATCTGCTCAAATCATCTATGAAGGTCAGGAAATAACGATACCCGCCGCGTGCCACAACACTCATCGGACCGCATACATCGGTATGTATTATTTCCAATAAGTCATTAGCTTGCTCCATTGTTTCCGAGAACGGATTTTAGTCATCTTGCCCATGAGGCATGGTTCGCAAGTATCAAATGATTCATAATCAAGTGATTCCAAAAGCCCGTCTGCATGGAGTTTCTTTATGCGCATTACACCAATATGACCTAAATGGAAGTGCCACAAATATGTTGTATTATCATTATCAACGTTGCATCTTTTGGTATCAATATTATGAATATGTGTATCACCACAATTGAGATTCAGCAAAAATAGACCACTCTCCAAGGGTGCATGACCATAAAATGTATTACTTATATAAATAGAACAACCATTATTCTCTGCTTTAAATGAGTAACCGTCTCGCACTAAACAAGATCCAGATATAATGTTCATGTTCAACGCTGGCACCAAATAACAATTATTCAGGTTTAAAACTAATCACGAAGGTAGATGTGGAGGTAGCGTGCCGACGGCGATCACATCGACCTTGGAACCATTCCCGATGCGCATCGTCACCTCGTCCTTAGCCAATCTTTGTTTAATCTGTAGCTCCTATTTCGAGTTAAGAATATGAGCAACCGGAGCAATATCAAATATCCAAGCACTACTATGAGCATTAGTAAGGTACACATCAATAAGATGTATATCAAATATACCTTTGTTCACTTTGCCATCCTTCTTATGCGCCAAATACTTGGGGCAGTTCCGCTTCCAGTGACCAGTCCCTTTGCAGTAGAAGCACTCAATTTCAGGCTTGGGTCCAGCTTTGGGTTTCTTCTCAGGAGTGTCAACTTGCTTGCCATTCTTCTTGAAGTTCCCTTCTTTCCCTTGCCCTTTTTCTTGAAACTAGTGGTCTTGTTAACCATCAACACTTGATGCTCCTTCACCTCCGCAGCTTTGAGCATTGCGAAGAGCTCAAGAATTGTCTTGTACATCCCTTGCATATTATAGTTCATCATGAAGCCTTTGTAGTTTGGTGGCATTGACTGAAGAACACTGTCAATAACACTATCATCTGGAAGATTAACTCCCAGTTGAGTCAAGTGATTATGATACCCAATCATTTTGAGTATGTGTTCACTGATAGGACTATTCTCTTCCATATTGTAGCTATAGAACTTGTTGGATACTTCATATCTCTCAACTCAGGCATTTGCTTGAAATATTAACTTCAACTCCTGGAACATCTCATATGGTCCATGACATTCAAAATGTCTTTGAAGTCCCAATTCTAAGCCGTAAAGCATGGCACACTGAACTATCGATTAGTCATCATATCGAGCTTGGCAGATGTTCAAAACATCAGCATCTGCTCTTGTAGCAGGCCTTTCACCTAGCGGTGTATCAAGGACATAATTCTTCTGTGCAGCAATGAGGATAATCCTCAAGTTACGGACCCAGTCCTTGTAGTTGCTACCATCATCTTTTAACTTAGCTTTCTCTAGGAACGCATTAAAATTCTAGGGAACGGTAGCATGCGCCATTGATCTACAACATAGATATGCAAATACTATCAGGACTAAGTTCATGATAAATTAAGTTCAATTAATCAAATTACTTAAGAGCTCCCACTTAGATAGACATCCCTCAAGTCATCTATATAATACGTGATCCAAATCAACTAAACCATGTCTGATCATCATGTGAGATGGAGTAGTCATCAATGGTGAACATCCCTGTGTTGATCATATCTACTATATGATTCACGTTCGACCTTTCGATCTCTAGTGTTTCGAGACCATGTCTGTACATGCTAGGCTCGTCAAGTTTAACCCAAGTATTCCGCATGTGCAAAACTGTCTTGCACACGTTGTATGTGAACGTAGAGTCTATCACACCTGATCATCACATGGTGTCTCAACACAAAGAACTGTCGCAACAGTGCATACTCAGGGAGAACACATATACCTTGAAATTTAGTTCAGAGATCATCTTATAATGCTACCGCCGCACTAAGCAAAATAAGATAAACATCACATGCAATCAAAATATGTGACATGATATGGCCATCATCATCTTGTGCTTTTGATCTCCATCTCCAAAGCATCGTCATGATCTCCATTGTCACCGTCTCAACAGCTTGATCTCCATCATTGTGTTGTGGTCGTCTCGCCAACTATTGCTTCTACAACTATCGCTAACGCATAGTGATAAAGTAAAGAAATTACATGGTGTTTGCATTTCATACAATAAATAGACAACCATAAGGCTCCTTGCTGATAACTTTTACAAAACATGATCATCTCATGCAATAACGTATATCACATCATGTCTTAACCATATCACATCACAACATGCCCTGCAAAAACAAGTTAGATGTCCTCTACTTTGTTGTTGCAAGTTTTACATGGCTGCTACGGGCGTCTAGCAAGAACCGTTCTTACCTACGCACAAAACCACAACGGTGTTTCGTCAAGTTTTCTGTTTTAACCTTCTTCAAGGACCAGCCGCAGTCCAATTCGATTCAACTAATGTAGGAGCAATAGACACCCGCTAGCCACCTTTATGCAAAACTAGTTGCATGACTGTCGGTGGAACCGGTCTCCTATACGTGGACATGTAAGGTTGGTCCGGGCCGCTTCATCTTACAATACCGCCGAATCAAAATAAGACGTTGGTGGTAAGCAGTATGACTATCACCATCCACAACTCTATGTGTCCTACTCGTGCATATCATCTATGCATAGACCTGGCTCATGATGCCTCTATTGGGAATCGTTGCATGGAAAACAAAAAAAAATCTACGCACACGCAATGATCTATCCATGGAGATGCATAGCAACGAGGGGAGAGTGTGTCTATGTACCCTCATAGACTATAAGCAGAAGTGTTTGACAACACGGTTGATGTAGTCGAACTTCTTCTAGCTCCAACCGATCAAGTACCGAACGTACGGCACCTCCGAGTTCTGCACACGTTTAGCTCCGTGACGCCCCTTGTCATCTTGACCCAGCAAGATGTCGAGGTAGTAGATGAGTTCCGTCAGCACGACGGCGTGGTGATGGTGATGGTGAAGTGATCCGCGCAGGGCTTCTCCTAAGCACTACGAAGATATGACTGTGGGAGTAAACGTTGGAGGCGGGCGCCGCACACGGCTAGGCAATTGTCTTGGGTGAGCTAGGGGCGCCCCCCACATATATATAGGTGGAGGGAGGGAGGAGCAGCCAAGAGGTGCGGCCCAAGTAGGCCGAAACCTACTTGGGATCTTCCCCATTTCGGCCTCCCCTTCCATAATTTCTGGAAGGAAAAAGGGAAGAGGGAAGAAGAGAAGGAAGGGGCGGTGAACCCCCTGATCTCCTTCTCCAATTCGGCCCCCTGCATAAGGGGGGTGCTCCACCCCTTATGGGCTGGTGTGCTCCCCTCCCATGGCCCATGTGGCTGATACATCTCTAACGTAACTATAATTTTTTTTATTGTTCCATGCTGTTATATTATCATTCTTGGATGTTTTACAATCATTTAATAGTCATTTTACATCATTTTTTGGTACTAACCTATTGACATAGTGCCCAGTGGCAGTTGCTGTTTTCTACATGTTTTTTACATCGCGGATATCAATATCAAACAGAGTCCAAACGCAACGAAAGTCCTGTAGGATTTTTTTGGGCCAGAAGAAAGCCAGTGGGCCAAGGAAGAACTTGGGGGGCTGCTCGAGGGGAGTAGCACCGACCAGGGCGCGCCAGGAGGCCCAGGCACACCCTGGTGTGTGCTGCCCACCTCGGGTGCCCCCAGAACCGCCTCTTCGCTCTATAAATACCCCAATATTCTAGAAACCCTAGGGGAGTCGACGAAAATCAATTCCAGCCGCGGCATAGTCCAGAACCACCAGATCCAATCTAGACACCGTCATGGACGGGTTCAGCACTTCTATCGGTGCCTCTCCTATGATGCGTGAGTAGTTCTTTGTAGACCTATGGGTCCGTAGTTAGTAGCTAGATGGCTTCCTCTCTCTCCCTTGATTATCGATACAATGGTCTCTTGGAGATCCATATGATGTAAGTCTTTTTTGCGGTGTGTGCTGCCTCTTGAGCTTGCCTTGGTTTACCCTTGAAGAGGAAAGGGTGATGCAGCAAAGTAGCATAAGTATTTCCCCCTGTTTTGAGAACCAAGGTATCAATCCAGTAGGAGACGACACACAACTCACTGAATACCTGCACAAACAATCAAGAACTTGCAACCAATGCGATAAAGGGGTTGTCAACCCCTTCACGGTCACTCGCAAAAGTGAAATCTGATAGAGACAATAAAGTAAATATTTTTGGTATTTTTGATGTATAGATAGGAAATCAAAGATTGCAAAATAGTAAATGAGACTCGATAATATGGAAAAAGAGATGAAATATAATGGAAAAGAGACTCAGGGGCCATAGGTTTCAGTAGTGGCTTCTCTCGAGATAGCATGTATTACGGTAGGTGAACAAATTACTGCCGAGCAATTGATAGAAAAGGGCATAATTATGATGACATCTAACGCAATGATCATGAACATAGGCATCACGTCCGTGTCAAGTAGACCGACTCCTGCCTACATCTACTACTATTACTCCACACATCGACCACTATATAGCATACATCTAGAGTATTAAGTTCATAAGAACGGAGTAACGCATTAAGCAAGATGACATGATGTAGAGGGATAAACTCAAGCAATATGATATAAACCCCGTCTTTTTATCCTCGATGGCAATAACACAATACATGCCTTGCTGCCCCTGCTGTCACTGGGAAAGGACAACACAAGATTGAACCCAAAGCTAAGCACTTCTCCCATGGCAAGAAAGATCAATCTAGTAGGCCAAACTAAACTGATAATTCAAAGAGACTTGCAAACATATCAAATCATGTATATAAGAATTCAGAGAAGAACCAAATAATATTCATAGATTATCTTTTTCATAAATCAACAATTCATCGGATCTCGGCAAACACACCGCAAAAGAGTATTACATCGAATTGATCTCAAAGAACATCGAGGAGAACTTTGTATTGAGAACCAAAGGGAGAGAAGAAGGCATCTAGCTAATAACTATGGACCCGAAGGTCTATGGTGAACTACTCACGCTTCATCAGAGAGGCAATGGTGTTGATGTAGAAGCCTTCCGTGATCGATTCCCCCTCCGGTAGATCGCCGGAAAAGGCCCCAAGATGGGATCTCACGGGTACAAAAGGTTGCGGCGATGGAAAAGTGGTTTCATGGCTCTACCTGATGTTTTTAGGGTATAAGAGTATATATAGGCGAAAGAACTAGGTCGGTGGAGCTACGAGGAGCCCACGAGGGTGGGGCGCGCCTACCCCCTGGGCGCACCCTCCTGCCTCGTGGACGCCTTGTTGCATCTCCGACTTCAACTCCAAGTCTTCTGGTTTGCTTTCAGTCCAAGAAAGATCATCACTAAGGTTTCATTTTGTTTGGACTCCGTTTGGTATTCCTTTTCTACAAAACTCTTAAATAGGCAAAAAAACAGAAACTGGCACTGGTCCCTCGGTTAATTGGTTAGTCCCAAAAATAATATAAAAGAGCATATTAAAGACCATTAAACATGCAAAACAGATAATATAATAGCATGGAACAATAAAAAATTATAGATACATTGGAGACATATCAAGCATCCCCAAGCTTAATTCCTGCTCGTCCTCGAGTAGGTAAATGATAAAAACAGAATTTTTTATGTGGAATGCTACCTAACATATTTATCAACGTAATTTTCTTTATTGTGGCATGAATGTTCAGATCCGAAAGATCCAAAACAAAAGTTTAATATTGACATAAAACCAATAATACTTCAAGTATACTAACAAAACAATCATGTCTTCTCAAAAAACATGGCCAAAGAAAGCTATCCCTACAAAATCATATAGTCTGGTTATGCTCTATCTTTATCACACAAAGTATTTAATCATGCACAACCCCGATGACAAGCCAAGCAATTGTTTCATACTTTTGATGTTCTCAAACCTTTTCAATCTTCACGCAATACATGAGCGTGAGCCATGGAGATAGCACTATAGGTGGAATAGAATGGTGGTTGTGGAGAAGATAAAAAGGGAGAAGATAGACTCACATCTCAACTAGGCGTATCGACGGGCTATGGATATGCCCACCAATATATACCAGTGTGAGTGAGTAGGGATTGCCATGCAACAGATGTACTCGAGCCATAAGTGTATGAAAGCTCCACAAAAGAAACTAAGTGGGTGTGCATCCAACTTGCTTGCTCACGAAGACCTAGGGCAATTTTGAGGAAGCCCATCATTGGAATATACAAGCAAAGTTCTATAATGAAAAATTCCCACTAGTATATGAAGTGACAACATGGCAGACTCTCTATCATGAAGATCATGGTGCTACTTTGAAGCACAAGTGTGGTAAAAGGATAGTAGCATTTCCCCTTCTCTCTTTTTCTCTCATTTATTTATTTTTTTTATTTTTTTTATTTGGGCCTTTTCTCTTTTTTATGGCCTCTTTTTTTAGTCCGGAGTCCCATCCCGACTTGTGGGGGAATCATAGTCTCCATCATCCTTTCCTCACTGGGACAATGCTCTAATAATGAAGATCATCACACTTTTATTTACTTACAACTCAAGAATTACAACTCGATACTTATAACAAAATATGACTCTATGTGAATGCCTCTGGTGGTGTACCGGGATGTGCAATGATTCAAGAGTGACATGTATGAAAAAATTATGAATGATGGCTTTGCCACAAATACGATGTCAACTACATGATCATGCAAAGCAATATGACAATGATGGAGCGTGTCATAATAAACGGAACGGTGGAAAGTTGCACGGCAATATATCTCGGAATGGCTATGGAAATGCCATAATAGGTAGGTATGGTGGCTGTTTTAAGGAAGGTATATGGTGGGTTTATGGTACCGGCGAAAGTTGCGCGGTACTAGAGAGGCTAGTAATGGTGGAAGGGTGAGAGTGCGTATAATCCATGGACTCAACATTAGTCATAAAGAACTCACATACTTATTGCAAAAATCTATTAGTTATCGAAACGAATTACTACGCGCATGCTCCTAGGGGGATAGATTGGTAAGAAAAGACCATCGCTCATCCCCGACCGCCACTCATAAGGAAGACAATCAATAAATAAATCATGCTCCAACTTCTCATAGTATTCAATGCACTTTATATGAAAGTTTTTATTATACCCATCTTGGATGCCCATCATATTAGGACTAATTTTATAACCAAAGCAAATTACCATGCTGTTCTAAAAGACTCTCAAAAGAATATAAGTGAAGCATGAGAGATCAACAATTTCTATAAAATAAAACCACCACCGTGCTCTAAAAAGATATAAGTGAAGAACTAGAGCAATATTGTCTAGCTCAAAAGATATAAGTGAAGCACATAGAGTATTCTAATAAATTCCAATTCATGCGTGTCTCTCCCAAAAGGTGTGTACAGCAAGGATGATTGTGGTTAACTAAAAACCAAAGAATCAAATCATACAAGACGCTCCAAGCAAAACACATATCATGTGGTGAATAAAAATATAGCCTCAAGTGAAGTTACCGATAGACGAAGTCGAAAGAGGGGATGCCTTCCAGGGCATCCCCAAGCTTAGGATTTTGGTTGTCCTTGAATTTTACCCTGGGGTGCCTTGGGAATCCCCAAGCTTAGGCTATTTCCACTCCTTATTCCAAAATCCATCAAATCTTTACCCAAAACTTGAAAACGTCACAACACAAAACTTCAATAGAAAATCTCATGAGCTCTGTTAGTATAAGAAAATGAACCACCACTTTAAGTTAATATAATGAAATCATTTTTTATTTATATTGGTGTTAAACCTACTATATTCCAACTTCTCTATGGCTCATACCCCCCCCCCCCCCGAGATACTACTCATAGATTCATCAAAATAAGCAAACAACACACGAAAAACAGAATCTGTCAAAAACAGAACAGTCTGTAGCAATCTGTAACTTTCGAATACTTCTGTAACTCCAAAAATTCTGAAATAAATTGGTGGACGTGAGAACTTTGTTTATTAATCTTCTACACAACCTAAAAGAACTATTGTGTAAAAAATTACATCTATTCTTGTGAGCGCAAAAGTTTCTGTTTTTTACAGCAAGATCGCAAAGATTCACCCAAGTCTTCCCAAAGGTTCTACTTGGCACAAACACTAATTAAAACATAAAACCACATTTAAGAAGAGTCTAGATGAATTATTTGTTACTAAACATGAGCAAAAAGCAAATAACGAAAATAAAATTGGGTTTCCTCCCAACAAGCGCTATCGTTTAACGCCCCTAGCTAGGCATAAAAACACGAATAGATCTAGGTATTGCCAAAATAATGATAGGGCAAATCGCGAAAAACTCATCTCGTACTCCCTACGCTCAGCAGCAAGTTTTCTCTGTAACAAGCAAAAGTAATCAAAAGGGCTAAATTTAATGGGACAAAAATCCCCAAGATCAAGCTTGGGAGGAATTGGTTCCTCCTTTGGCCCTTCGTATTGCACAATCAATTCATCATTATAAGCATTCTTTTCGCAAAGAGCCATGAGCCATTGTTCAAGAGGAAAACCTAACCCGTTGTTCTGAATAGCAAAATTATCATTAAGTTCAGAAATCCTATCAACTAGAACATCGGTAGGAACCCTATTTCTAAGATTTTCATTATAAGCAACATGATCTAAAGATCGTAAACGCATTATGTCTTCTTGATTAAAAAGAATCACTTCTATGGGAGGGCGACCTGCTTCCACCCTATAATGCGCAAAAATTTCATTGGCCTCTTTCATTATAAATCTAAACTCATGTGCTAGAAAGATGGTAGCCGCTCGCTTAACAGAAGAATGCTCAATATTAGAAAACTCTAGAAAAATCCTTTGTATGCAAGGATGCATGTGGATAAATTGTCTTCCATGTTCAACTATGGGAAAAGATTTCGCATCCACAAGACTACTAGTTCTACGAAGAATAGACCCACCCATAGTGGGCAAAGCACCAGCACAAGTAAAGAAATCTTGAATAACTCCTTTTCCAATAATGTTACCACTACCAATCCGGAAAGTGTGCAAAACAGTAGGTTCTTCGTGAGGATTATCAAAAGCAACAAAGTTTCCCCCATCATTACTACTATCTTTTTCAGCGATAACCTCCCCAGTTTCAGACATGGTGGCAACAAACCGCGCTAACAAATGAGCACACAAGATGCAAGCGAAAAGAGACGAACGGAAGGGGGGTGAAGAAAAGGCAAGGGTTTTCGAAAATCGTTTTAGAAGTGGGGGAGAGGAAAATGAGAGGCGAATGGCGAATAATGTAATGCAAGGGAGAAGAGTTTATGATGGGTACTTGGTATGGCTTGACTTGGCGTAGATCTCCCCGTGAACGGCGCCAGAAATCCTTCTTGCTACCTCTTGAGCTTGCATTGGTTTTCCCTTGAAGAGGAAAGGGTGATGCAGCAAAGTAGCGTAAGTATTTCCCTCAGTTTTGAGAACCAAGGTATCAGTCCAGTAGGAGATGATGCACAAGTCACCGAATACCTGCACAAACAATAGAGAACTTGCAACCAACGCGATAAAGGGGTTGTCAATCCCTTCACGATCACTCGCAAAAGTGAAATCTGATAGAGATAATAAAGTAAATATTTTTGGTATTTTTGATGTATAGATTGGAAAGTATAGATTGCGAAATAGTAAAGTAAACGAGACTCGATATTATGGAAAAGAGATGCAATAAAATGGAAAAGAGATCCGGGGGCCATAGGTTTCACTAGTGGCTTCTCTCGAGATTGCATGTGTTACGGCGGGTGAACAAATTACTGCTGAGCAATTGATAGAAAAGCGCATAATTATGATGATGGTCATGAACATAGGCATCACGTCTGTGTCAAGTAGACCGACTCCTGCCTGCATCTACTACTATTGCTCCACACATCGACTACTATCCAGCATACATCTAGAGTATTAAGTTTATAAGAACGGAGTAATGCATTAAGCAAGATGACATGATGCAGAGGGATAAACTCTAGCAATATGCTATAAACCCATATTTTTATCCTCGATGGCAACAATACAATACGTGCCTTGCTGCCCCTACTGTCACTGGGAAAGGACACCACAAGATTGAACCCAAAGCTAAGCACTTCTCCCATGGCAAGTGATAACCCACAAGTATAGGGTATCGCGCCAGTTTTCGAGGGTAGAGTATTCAACCCAAATTTATTGATTCGACACAAGGGGAGCCAAAGAATATTCTCAAGTATTAGCAGCTGAGTTGTCAATTCAACCACACCTAGAAACTTAGTATTTGTAGAAAAGTGTTTAGTAGCAAAGTAATATGATAGTAGTGGTAATGGTAACAAAAGTGAAGACAACAAAAGTAATGTTTTTGGTATTTTGTAGTGGTTGTAACAGTAGCAACGGAAAAGTAAATAAGCGAGAACCAGTATATGGAAAACTCGTAGGCACCGGATTAGTGATGGATAATTATGCCGGATGCGGTTCGTCATGTAATAGTCATAACATAGGGTGACACAGAACTAGCTCGAGTTCATCAATGTAATGTAGGCATGTATTCCGTATATAGTCATACGTGCTTATGGAAAAGAACTTGCATGACATCTTTTGTCCTACCCTCCCGTGGTAGTGGGGTCCTATTGGAAACTAAGGGATATTAAGGCCTCCTTTTAATAGAGAACCGGAACAAAGCATTAGCACATAGTGAATACATGAACTCCTCAAACTATGGTCATCACCGGGAGTGGTCCCGATTATTGTCACTTCGGGGTTGTCGGATCATAACACATAGTAGGTGACTTTAGACTTGCAAGATATATAGGATCAAGAACACACATATATTCATGAAAACATAATAGGTTCAGATCTGAAATCATGGCACTCGGGCCCTAGTGACAAGCATTAAGCATAGCAAAGTCATAGCAACATCATTCTCAGAACATAATGGATACTGGGGATCAAAACCTAACAAAACTAACTCAAATACATAATAATCTCATCCAACCCATCACCGTTCAGCAAGCCTACGATGCAATTACTCACGCACAGCGGTGAGCAACATGAAATTGGTGATGGAGGATGGTTGATGATGACGACGGCGACGAATCCCCCTCTCCGGAGCCCCGAACGGACTCCGAATCATCCCTCCCGAGAGAGATTAGGGCTTGGCGGTGGCTCCGTATGGTAAAACGCGATGATTTCTTCTCTCTGATTTTTTTCTCCATGAAAGCCAATATATGGAGTTGGAGTTGGCGTCGGAGGGCCACCAGGGGGCCCACGAGGTAGGGGGACGCACCCAGGGGGGCGCCCCCCACGCTCATGGACAGGGTGTGGGCCCCCTGGTCTTCATCTTTGGCGAGGATTTTTTATTGTTTTTTCTAAGGTGTTCCGTGGAGTTTCAGGTCATTCCGAGAACTTTTATTTTCTGCACATAAAACAACACCATGGCAATTCTGCTGAAAACAGCATCGGTCCGGGTTAGTTCCGTTCAAATGATACAAGTTAGAGTCCAAAACAAGGGCAAAAGTGTTTGGAAAAGTAGATACGACGGAGACGTATCAACTCCCCCAAGCTTAAACCCTTGCTTGTCCTCAAGCAATTCAGTTGACAAACTGAAAGAGAAAAAGAAAAACTTTTACAAACTCTGTTTGCTCTTGTTGTTGTAAACATGAAAAGCCAGCATTCAAGTTTCAGCAAATATTCTGAACTAACCATACTCACAATAACACGTAGGTCTCACAATTACTCAAATCAATAGCATAATCAGGTAGCGAGCTATAATAATAAAACTCGGATGACAACACTTTCTCAAAATAATCATAACATGATATAACAAAATGGTATCTCGCTAGCCCTTTCTGAGACCGCAAAACATAAATGCAGAGCACCTTTAAAGATCAAGGACTGACTAAACATTGTAATTCATGGTAAAAGAGATCCAGTCAAGTCATACCCAATATAAACCAATTATAATGAATGCAAACGACAGTGTGCTCTCCAGCGGGTGCTTTTAATAAGAAGGGTGATGACTCAACATAAAAAGTAAATAGATAGGCCCTTCGCAGAGGGAAGCAGGGATTTGTAGAGGTGCCAGAGCTCGGTTTTGAAATAGAGATTGAATAACATAACAACTAAAAGACGACGATATCTTCCATGCTAAACAGATTATAGGCGGTTCCCAAACAAAATGGTAAAGTTTATACTCCCCCTCCTCCACGAGCATCAATCCATGGCTTGCTCGAAACAACGAGTGCCTCCAACATTCAACGGGTCCCAGGGGGAGTTTTGTTTGCATTTATTTTGATTTAGTTTGCATAAAGCATGGGACTGGGCATCCTGGTTACCAGCCATTTTCTCGTGAATGAGGAGCGGAGTCCACTCCTCTTGAGAATAACCCGCCTAACACGGAAGATAAGGGCAACTCTAGTTGACGCATGAGCTATTCGAGCATGCAAAACAGAATGTTTATTTGAAGGTTTAGAGTTTGGCACATACAAATTTACTTGGAACGGTAGGTAAATACTGCATATAGGAAGGTATAGTGGACTCATATGGAATAACTTTGGGGTTTAAGGAGTTTGGATGCACAAGCAGTATTCCCGCTTAGTACAGGTGAAGGCTAGCCAAAGACTGGGAAGCGACCAACTGAGAGAGCGACAATAGTCGTAAACATGCATTAAAATTAATTTACACCGAATACAAGCATGAGTAGGATAATCCACCATGAACATAAATATCATGAAGGCTATGTTGATTTGATTCAACTACATGCGTGAACATGTGCCAAGTCGAGTCACTCAATTCATTTAAAGGAGGATACCATCCCATCATACCACATCTTTATCATTCTAATAGCATGTTGGCACGCAAGGTAAACCATTATAACTCATAGCTAATCAAGCATGGCACAAGCAGCTATAATCTCTAAATGTCATTGCAAATATGTTTACTTCATAATAGCTAACTCAGGAACGATGAATCATCATATTTACAAAAACAAGAGAGGTCGAGTTCATACCAGCTTTTCTCCTCCCAATAAGTCCATCATATATCATCATTATTGCCTTTCACTTGCACGACCGAACGGTGTGTATAATAATAAGAGTGCACGTGCATTGGACTAAGCTGGAATCTGCAAGCATTCAACTCAAAAGAGAAGACAAGTAATATGGGCTCTAAGTTAAATAAACAATCATGCATATGAGAGCCACTAAGCATTTTCAATATGGTCTTCTCAACCCCCAAAGAAAGGAAAAGAAATAAAAACTATTTACACGGGAAAGCTCCCAGCAAGCAAAAGAAGAACGGGAAATATTTTTGGGTTTTCTTTTTAATTACTAAAGCAAAGAAATAAACTACTACTAATTTTTTTGGTTTTTTTCTTAAGGTTTATTAAATACACAAGAAGAAAGCAGGAAAAAGAAAATAAACTAGCATGGATATTACAGTGAAAGAGTATGAGCACCGACATCTAGCAATGAGTGTGTGTGAACATGAATGTAATGTCGGTGGGAAATACGTACTCCCCCAAGCTTAGGCTTTTGGCCTAGGTTGGTCTATTGCTAGGGATAGCCTGGCGGATACCTGTAGGTGAAGCTGGGGTCGTACTGTGATGAAGAAGACTCTGACTGATACTGGCTGGCAGCCTCCTCTGGATCCCAAGAATAAACAGATAGTCGTGGAGGTCATCTTGTGGCTCCGGTTCCGGGGCTGGTGCAGGATTCCGATAGGCTTGAACATCCGACCACAGAACGATGTGAGGGCCTGCAGATAAGTTAAACAAAGAAGGAGCAGGCAAAGTAATAGTCTCAGGGTGATGTTTATCAAAGTATAATTTGTATTTGAGCTCCCCTTCGCGACTCTTAACAAGAAAGTCATGCGCTATCATACTCTTATAATCTAAATAAGCATGGGGCAGCACTGTTTCATCTTTCTCCTCATGCCTAATAGGTATTTCAAAATGTTTAGCTAGGCGTGAAGCATAAATGCCTCCAAAGATGGGGCCCTTAGTACGGTTCAGACTTAACCGTCTAGCAACAATTCCGCCCATACTAACAGAGTTATTGCAGTATAAACCATGGAACAAAATAATAATATCAGGAATACTAAGGTTACCACAGTTCCCGCATCCAATCAAGCAACGGCTAGCAAATAAGGCAAAGTGGCGTAAAACAGGAAAATGTATGCTAGTGATCCTTGCATCAGAAACCTTCCTGGTTTCTCCCACAGCGATGGTGTTAATAAAAGCTTCTAGTTCGTTACGGTGGGGTTCATCTAAGGTGCCCTCAAAGGGTATTCTGCAAACTTCATAGAATTCAGCTAATGTCATTTCTTTGACAACGTCATATAAATGAAACTCTACTGTCGGAGGTGATTTCTTATGGAAAAAGTAGAAGTTTTGCACAAAAGTATTTGTGAGTAAGAGATACTGATGACGTTGGTCATGGAGGAAGTCGGTGAGGCTAGCATTCTCAATCAATAATAGAAATCTTCATAAATCCCAGCTCTCCTCAAGGAGTCATCGCAAGGCCATTCACACGGCCGGACCTCCGCGGTGCGAGGCAAGTTAAATTTGGGCTTCTGCTCTTCTTCCTTTTGTTTTTCCTTCGAGCTTCGGCTCGACGAGCCCCTCAAAAGTCTCTTCATTATTTTCTGAAACAATCTGAAATTTTTAGCGACTTCAAATAAAAGTGAACCAACTTCAATAAAATTGATAGCAACAACTCCCACAAGTGCCTAGAGCCTATATAAAGCATTGGAACTACTTGGAACCATATAAATTTGACAAGCAAGCTCAAGAACATGGTCACCTATGCAACACAAATTTGCAAAGAATAAAGCACTAGAACAAAAACTAATTGGACCAATGGAGGAGTCACATACCAAGGAACAATCTCCCCAAGCAGTTTTGCGAGAGGTGCTTTGAGCAAGGAGATCGAAAATCACAGCAACGGGGGCTGGTAGTCGTGCTTGAGTCGGTTTTTCGTGTTTATGTGAAGCAGAGGAAGAAGATGGGTGCAGGGATAAGTGGAGGAGGGCCACTGTGGGCCCATGAGGTAGGGGGCGCGTCCAGGGGGGTAGGGCGCGCCCTCCACCCTCGTGACCAGGTGGCAGCTCCCCCCGTGGTAGTTTTTGCACAGTAAATTCTCAAATATTCCCGAAAAAATCATATTAAATTGGCATGGCATTCTGAGGACTTTTATTTTCGGGATATTTTTATATTGCACGGATAAGTCAGGAAACAGACAGAAAAATACTATTTTACTTTATTTCTACTAAATAATAGAAAATATAAAGAGGGTACAGAAGGTTGTGCTTCTAGTTTCATCCATCTCATGATCATCAAAATGAACCCACTAACAAGGTTGATCAAGTCTTGTTAACAAACTCATTCCGAATAATCATGGAATCGAAGAAATTTCGAATAACACTAAGTTACCTCAACGGGGATATGAAAATCCCCAACAATAAGAATATCATACTTTTTCTTGACAGTAGGGAGAGGGAATTCAAAACCTCCAAATATAATCGATGGAATTTTTCCAATAGAGTTGATACTATAAACTTGAGGTTGTTTCCTCGGAAAATGTACCGTGTGCTCATTGCCATTAACATGAAAAGTGACATTGCCTTTGATGCAATCAATAACATCCCCTGCAGTATTAAGGAAAGGTCTTCCAAGAATAATAGACATACTATCATCCTCGGGAATATCAAGAATAACAAAGTCCGTTAAAATAGTAACGTTTGCAACCACAACAGGCACATCCTCACAAATACCGACAGGTATAGCAGTTGATTTATCTGCCATTTGTAAAGATATTTCAGTAGGTGTCAACTTATTCAAGTCAAGTCAACGATATAAAGAGAGAGGCATAACACTGACACCGGCTCCAAGATCACATAAAGCAGTTTTAACATAATTTCTCTTAATGGAGCATGGTATAGTAGGTACTCCGGGATCTCCAAGTTTCTTTGGTATTCCACCCTTAAAAGTATAATTAGCAAGCATGGTGGAAATTTTAGCTTCAGGTATCTTTCTTTTATTAGTAATGATATCCTTCATATACTTAGCATAAGGATTCGTTTTGAGCACATCAGTTAATCGCATACGCAAAAAGATGGGTCTAATCATTTCAGCAAAGCGCTCAAAATCCTCATCATCCTTTTTCTTGGATGGTTTCGGAGGAAAAGGCATGGGTTTCTGAACCCATGGTTCCATTTCTTTACCATGTTTCCTAGCAACGAAGTCTCTTTTATCATAACGTTGATTCTTTGATTGTGGGTTATCAAGATCAACAGTAGGTTCAACTTCTACATCATTATCATTACTAGGTTGAGCATAAACATGAACATTATCATTAACATTATCGCTAGGTTCATGTTCATCACCTGATTGTGTTTCAGCATCAGAAAGAGAGATATCATTCGGATTCTCAGGTGGTTTAGCAATAGGTTCATTAGAAGTTTGCAAAGTCCTATCATTTTTCTTTTTCTTCCTTTTACAAGAACTAGGTACATCAATATTATTTCTTTGAGAATCTTGCTCGATTCTCTTAGGGTGGCCTTCAGGATACAAAGGTTCCTGAGTCATTCTACCAGTCCTAGTAGCCACTCTAATAGCATAATCATTTTTCTTACTATTCATTTCATCAAGCGCTTCTTTCAGAGCTTTAAGTACTTGTTCTACTTGAGTGGTAACCATAGAAGCATGTTTGCTAACAAGTTTAAATTCACCTCTAATATCAGCCATATAATCACCCAAGCGTTTAGTCATAAAGGTATTCTGTTTTAATTTTCTACCAAAATAAGCATTAAAGTCATCTTGTTTAAACATAAAGTCATCAAACTCATCCAAGCACTGACTAGCAATTTTAGTAGGAGGGACTTTAGCTTTATCATATCTATAGAGAGAATTTACCTTTACTACCTGTGTCAGGATATCTGGAGGTTCTTCAGTAAATAAGTAATTGAGATCATATACTTCTTCAACAGGCGGTAAATTAAGACCATGTATTTCTTCAATAGGAGGTAAATTCTTAACATCTTCAGCTTTAATACCTTTTTCTTTCATAGTTTTCTTTGCCTCTTGCATATCTTTGGGATTGAGGAATAGAACACCTCTTTTTTCGGAGTTGGTTTAGGAATAGGCTCAGTAATTGGCTCCGGATCTAGCTCAGGAGGTGGCTCAGGAGGTTCCCAATTATTTTCATGTTTCAGCTTCATCTAGTGTTCTTTCCCAAAAAAGAGAACCAGCACAACTATCCAGGTAATCTCTGGAAGCATCGGTTAGTCCATTATAAAAGATATCAAGTATTTCAGGTTTCTTAAGAGGATGATCAGGCAAAGCATTAAGTAACTTGAGAAGCCTCGCCCAAGCTTGTGGGAGACTCTCTTCTTCAATTTGCACGAAGTTGTATATTTCCCTCAAAGCAGCTTGTTTCTTATGAGTAGGGAAATATTTAGCCGAGAAGTAATAAATCATATCCTGGGGACTTTGCACACAACCAGGATCAAGAGAATTAAACCATATCTTAGCATCACCCTTTAATGAGAACGGAAATATTTTGAGTAAATAAAGGTAGCGCGATCTCTCATTATTAGTAAACAGGGCAGCTATATCATTTAACTTAGTAAGATGTGCCACAACAGTTTTAGATTCATAGCCATAAAAAGGATCAGATTCAACCAAAGTAATTATATCTGGATCAACAGAAAAATCATAATAATCCTTATTGGGAACACAAATAGGTGAAGTAGCAAAAGCACGGTCGAGTCTCATTCTATCTCTAAAATATTCTTTACTCCATTTAACTAGCAACCTCTTAAGTTCATATCTATCCTGGCAAGCAAGAATAGCTGCAGAAGATTCTGCATCAAAAAGATAACCCTCAGGAATAGCAGGCATATTCTCATCATCACTAACATCATCGTATTCAGGTTCAATAATTTCTCTTTCTCTAGACCTAGCAATTTGCTCATCAAGAAATTCACCAAGGGGCACAGTAGTATCAAGCATAGAACACTACAAAAAAATACACTTCCGTGATGATACGTGTTTGTCATAGTAGGTCGCGTTTTTTGTCATGCATGTACATCCATGACAAATTTATGACAGAATCAAGATAGTCATACCTATGGTGTCGTAGAAGTGTTCCATGACATTACCAAAATTATCATCACGAAAGTGTCCACTTCCATGACGATAAATCGCGCGTCACAGAAGTGCTTTCGTCCAGGGTGACCGACACGTGGCATCCACCGTAACGGAACATCGTTAAGCTATCAGGTCGGGTTTTGGATCCGATAACCCGTTAACAGCCCCGACCAACGGGAAATTTCCACGTGTAAAATTCTTATTGGCTGGACGAAACATGTGTCAGCTCGTTAGTGGGTCAGATAGGCGCCTATGATATGTCGACACGTGCCACGGCCCACCCCTGGCCCATTTAGCTTACAAAGCCGGCCTGTTTGACTTGGTCAAAAGTTAACGGGCTGGCCAATGAAAAACCTGTTAACGGTCTCTTTGCAAATAGCCCATTTTACGGCCCGTTAGGCACTAAAGGAAATCGGCCCAACAACATCATGTGGCCCGTCGAATATAACACCAGCCCATTCACTTTCAGCCCATGTATGGCCCACGACATCTTTCGGCCGATATGAGGCCTTCGTATCTTTCGGCCCTTTATAGGCCCACGGTGACTCTAGCCCATAATGAATAGTAATTTTCTTTGTACCCGTTAACGGCCCATGATTTACATGGGCCGTTTCCAGCCCGTGTTAGCTTTCGGCCTATTGACGGCCCATACGTTCTTGGGCTCCTTTTCGGCGCTCGATTACTTCTGGCCCGTTACTGGCTTGTTCCCCTAATGGGCCAAATTCGGCCCATGGCAAGAGTCGGCCCGTTACTGGCATGTTCCCCAAATGGGCCAAATTTGGCCCATGGCAAGAGTCGGCCCGTTACTGGCCTGTTACCCTAATGGGCCAAATTTGGCCCGTGGCAAGAGTCGGCCCGTTTCTGGCCAGCCCGTACTATATTCTGGCCCATTAATGACCCATTATGCCTGTGACAGAATTAAGCTTTTGCTGTCCTATGGCCTGTTAACGGCCCGTTACTATGCTGGGCTGATACCAATTACGCCCGATTACGGCCCATGTAGACCCATTTATCCGACGGCCCTAGGCCCATTTTTCGACGGCCCGAGGCCCACCGATTACAGGCCCATTTATCGACGGCCCGTAGGAGAACCATGGATCCTACGGCCCGTATATAGCCCATGGGTAGTTGCGGCCACTAGCAAACCAGGGAAAAAGAAGACTAGGAAATAAATAAGGCCCAAACTAACACTAGGCTATTAAGGCGATTGCACAGATTACATCCACTTGGCATCAAAGATCGCCACTAGTGCAAATATAGGGAACACCCTACACTATACAAAAATGGCTTGCTGTTTTCTTCAGCCGGTGGCTACACGTTAAGAATAAATTTTGTATCGCACCAAAACAAATTACAACTATATAACAAAAGGAAGGTTGGCATAAAACTTAACAGTCTAGCAGATAAATGCACCACCGGAAGTTCAGAAGCTCGGTTCATTTGACCTGACTGTTACGTTTTCATGTTGTATTGTCCGATGGAACACCATAACCCTCGCCTTCATTTCCCCTAGGCTCCTGAACAACATAGCAAATGTCTGATAGTCTGGTTTCAAAACCATGCATATCTTGACGACATTAAGCAATGTTTCTCCTTGTTTCACATAGGGCCTCTATTTGGGAATGGACTTGTGTCGGAGCGCAGACACAACATTGCTTTGAGCTTGCATATCTTGATCATGAGGCACTTTGGACGATATTTCCTTAACAACCAACCCAGTATTACACAGGAACGTGCTTTTGGCAGTGTTAGTGGACAGGTACTGACCCACTGCAGCAAGAGCTGACATTGCGGTTATAGTTGCCTCGCCACCTTCAGAAGGTGGCGGTTCCACCATTTTTTCCATAGCTTGCTGAAAAGTTGAGGTTTTACATTAGTAGTACCAAAACAGAAGATATTAAGGAGGCAGCAAAACCAAACAAAATAGCTTTGGTATATATACAGAACTTATTCTGGTGAACCCATGTAAAATATTAGTTGTATTTATTTGCAAAGTACATAATAAAACCAGGTTCCAAACATATGACCTGTACCATCGCTAATGTATTGTCTATTTCTTCACATTGTATTGAGGGCTAAGGATAAAGAGACGAAGTTTATAATACGGTAAGCATAGTATGACATCATTCATATCACAAAACAACTGAGAACAGACAAACATGCAATTGTAACGTTGTGTGGGCAAGTCCAGCATGGAACTAGATTACGGGTCAAGATCAAAGGAACATCACTCCTCCCTTTTAAACCTTGTAAGGTGCAATGATACGCTAAGACAATTGTGTATAAAATTGAAAAGAGTAATAGACATTGGCTGCAAACCATGCAGTTCAAGGCACAAGTCAGAGTAAGTAGTAGTTAAAAGGCATGAGGATTAAGGACTTACAACAGTGGCTTTGACTGGTGTAGTCATGCCCTTCTTCTTGCTGGTGTGACAGTCCTTGAAGATTTCCACAGCATTTTGTTCAGGTACTTTTTGGTCCTTGCGGGCTTTCCTCTGCATTTCGAACAAGTCAATATAGATCTGATAATATGGTACAGTGAAAAGAGTGAAACAGCAGCTAATTACAAGAGCCTCGTAGTGTGCAATATAGCTACGAGATCCTCTCGTCTGTTGGAATTTCACTTTCGTACGGTTGGCCTTGTTCTTTGAATAGTTCACCTACAAGAAGATAGATTTGTGTGGCACATGCGTCAATAGGACTTCAACATGCTGATCACATATATATATATAATGTACTTGATACTTCGGATCATACCAGTGTTTAACAAGGCCCCTCCAGTCTTCATCCGGTATATTTTCCACTTGAGATGTTTGGGAAAGTTCACTGTTAGCCTTGCCTTCAAAGTGAATTTTCCTCAAGTTATACCGATACTGTCGCAGAGCAGACTTGAAAACATGGGTGCAAGCTTGTCTGGTTGCATCATCTTGGCTATCCAACTTGAACCTCATCTATTGAAAATTATGGGAGTCTCATTATCAGCAACCCAGAAAGTATGGGACAGAGCAAGACGATATTACTAGTTTCCATACATAACCATACTTACAGATAAATGGTCGAGGAAGGTGTTGAACTGGGTTTCGTCTTTGTCATTCTGTACTGAATCCATGTTGGGAGGATATGCACATGACACCTAACGGAAACCGCTACCTCTGATACTAACTTGGCTGACTCTGTAGCATCACGTGGCCTTTTTAAACCTCCCTCAAAACGAATCTCCATTCTTCCTCCTCTAGATTTAGTTAACCTATCGAGCATTATCCCTGATGTTTGTTTCCTCTTGCGCCTAGGTGCTAGTCCAACAACAAACATAGGAAGTGTTAGTGTACATCAAACTGTGAGACTACATAGAAAGAAGCATGCAACTGTAACTTGACTCCAGCAACTACCTTCTTGCTGTTGAAGCTCACAAGGTTCATCTGATATTGCCAACTCGTCTTGTGTCAAGAGTGCTTGGGAAGTAGTGTCAGGTGGCAAGGGATCTTGGGAACGTGCTGCTAGCTCAGTTGACGCACGAGTATGTCGTGCAGCTGGTAGTACTGTGGTAGGTGTTGCAAGAACTAGGGCTGTCTCTGCTTGTTTGGTGGCAGCTATTTGTTTCTGTTTGGCTTTTTTTGCAGTTCATGTAGCATGGGATGTCGTGTTTGTAGAATTTTCCGCTGGACTTTCACCTTCTATTGCACCATCAGTACCAGCAGAATCTGCAGGATTCATCCGCTTCTCATTCCCTGCCATTCTCTGTTTCTTCCTCTTTCTCTGTGCCATGTTAAGTCAAGCCGACAAGAAAAATGAATAAAATTTAGTTCTTCAGAACAAATTGATGCGTGATGCAGACGAATAAAACTTTGATGTTAGACAACCACATGATAGGAGGATGTAATATGTATGAAAAACAGGACGAAAGAGATAACCAGAACTATGATGTGTAAACTAAGAAGAAGACATTTCACCAAATTAGAAGCAATGCAATGGAAGGTAGACACCATATGAAAGATGCTACAAATATCGCTCTGCCAAGTTAACAGTGTCTCAGCATAAATGGTGTTTAAACAAATGTGAAGCAGTACAAGAAATAAATCATATGCAAGATGCAAACAACATCACACTACCATGTTAGAGGTCTCTCGTCATTAGTGCCATTGCATATTCACAGCATTGCATATTCACAGCTTATGATGTGTAAACTAAGGAGAAGGCATTTCAACAAATTAGAAGCAATGAAAGCTAGACACCATATGAAAGATGCAAATAATATCACTCTACCAAGTTAAAATTGTCTCATCATAAGTGCCATTTAAACAAATTAGTAGTACAAGCTAGAAAAGAATGTGAGATGTAACCTATATCACACTCCGAAGTCAAATGTGTCTTATGATAAGTGATTGTTGTAGGTTACACAATAGTAGTAATTTGATGTAAGAACATGGTGTGATAGACAGATATTGTATGTTCTAGAAACATGAACACGTGTCTTATTCAAGTATAATGTGTAAAGTAAGCAGATGGAATTCAACAAAATTAGAAGCAATACAAGCTAGACATCACACATAACATGCAACCACATATAACAGTGCCAAGTTAGAGGGAGCACCAGTGATGCTGCACTAGGGGAGACGTGCTCATCATAAACACATCTTTGTTGAGTGTCTATGCATCTGTTGTCTTGGAAATCATCTTGGGGGTGTGGAGGAGTAGAAACTATAGAGGCCCTCCATTTGGAAGGAGAACCTTTATCCGCTGCCTTGCTAACTTCCTTCCGCTTTATTGATTTTGAATTGTCAAGTAAAACCGACAAGAAAAAGCAATAAAATTCTCTCTTCAGAACTCATTCATGCATGATACTGACAATCACTACTTTGATGTAAGGCAAACACATGATACCAGGATGGAATATGTACAAAAAACATGACGGCATGGCATGTTCACAACTATTTGTGTAAACTAAGCAGAAACCATTCCAGCAAATAAGAAGCAATGCAAGCTAGACACCACATGAAAGATGCAACCAATATGACTGCCAAGTTAAAAGCATCCCATCATAAATGGAATTTCAACAAATTAGAAGCAGCGCATGCTATAAATCATATGAAAGATGCAACTAATATCGCACTGCATATACTAAAGGTGTCTCGTCATATTGATTGATGCGGGATACAAAAAAACAATAGTTTTATGTAAGGACATGCTTAATAGAGAGATGTACTATGTACTAAATACAGGAAGGCATGTCACATTAACAGGTATAATGTCACATTTACAGGAGTATAAGCTAAGCAGACTAGCACATGCAGTTTAACCAGATTGGAGAATTACAATCTAGACACCATATGCAACATGCAACCACATATCACGCTGCCAAGTTAGAGCAAGCACCTGCAATGCTAGTGTAGGGGAAATGATGTAATCAACTACAGAGCTACGTTCACTATCTTCATCTAGCATTTTTGTTTCTTGAGAATCATGTCGGGAGGCTGACGCTGCATTCTTTAAATGAGTAGTCCCCTTGCCTGCCTGCCTCGTCATAAGTGATTGATGAGGGATCCACAAGAACATTAGTTTGATGTAAGAACATGGTTAATACACAGATGTACTAGTATGTACCAAGAACAGAAAGGCATGTCATATTCAAAGGTATAATGTGTAAGCTAAGCAGATGCAATTTAACCAAATTGGAAGCAATACAAGCTAGACATCCGGCTGGAGTGGTGAACATGATCATCTAGGACCTAAGAGCCTGGTGGGAGGCGGGCTGCTTCACCACCATCGCGGCTTTTTAGTTGGCTTCCAGGTGATGCCCGTCTTTGCTGGGCTTGTCACTGGCTCGGCCAGTGCCCTGACTAGCTATTTGTCTTCTGGTGCTCACGGGATGGTGGTTCATGTAAAAAATATATTTCCTTATCTTAATAAGACCGACTTCGGCCTTTCGAATACAAGCTAGACACCAACATGCAACCACATATGACACCGCGAAGTTAAAGCAAGCACCTGGGATGGTGGTTCATTGCGAGCGAGGTCATCAACTACAGAGCTACGTTTACCGTCTCCATCTGCTGACACTGCACCCTTTATAGCGTTGTAACGTGTCTTGCCTACCCGTATACCAAGCTGGAGCGACTTCTCTCTTTTCTTTGCTGCTTCTCTTTCGACGGGAGAGTCTGAAATACCCTTGCATAAAAACACAATAGTGAGAGTATGGGTGAAGTGTGTGCAGAACTAGTGCACTGTAAAAGTAGCAGATAGCAGGTGGCTTAAAAATAAATGACAGGAGACATATGATAGCTCTACAACATTGCATGGCAAACAAAACTAGATTCTACTCCGTATGATTTTGTAATATATGAGCACATGAAATGCAGGTACTCCTCTAGCACACCACCACATGTGGTCATATCTAAGATAACAGTCGACTGAAAATAAATAGGTCAGTCGATTTTTTTAATGAACCGTCCGATCTATAAGGAACGGGCAGATGGCCTTCGTGTACCTCCCGCCAGTCACTGTTGACGATCTTTCATGAACCGCCAGCGACCACCAGCCCAAACCCGTGCCTCCGTCGCCCGCCCTCCCATCGACCTCACACAACCGCCGTGCTTGGTAGTGCCCCCAAGCCATCCCTTTAATCTCGGCCGACCTCTAGATCGGGCGCCAGTAGCTCTAGGCCGCAGACGCCCCTAAGATAAACACCAAGGCGCTGCTTCCCCGGCGTAATAGTCGTACTAGCGCCTGTTATGCCGGGGAATGCTTCCGTTAATTGGGAATCAACTTGCCAGAAATTGAAATTCAGGGGGGCGACGGACCTCTAGCTAAGGTGAAATAGTATATGAGGAGAAACCTTGTGCATCGCGAGTTACTAGGAACATCTAGTATCAAGAAGAAGCGGTCAACTAGTGTCTTCTGTGGGATGAATATTGTGCAAGCAGAGACGTAAGATTTGCACGAATAAGGGAAGAGGAGTACCTTCTTCGGTTGCCGGTGTGGTCACCTCCACATGTTGCGCCGATCTTCTTGTTTTTACCGGGGAAACCGATGTTCTGGAGGGTGCAGGCTTGGACGAACCCATGGCCAAATTGTTGACTGTATTGCCGTGGCTGTATGTCGGCGGAGGGGAAGCACATCCGAGGCGGTGAAGGACAGCGTAGCAGGAACAACTCCGGTGCGGTGGAGGGTGGCGAAGTTGGAGCGGCAGCGGTGAGGCGCAGGATGGTGTGGTGTGCTTCAACTACTAGCCGTGGAGGGTGTTGCGGTTGAGGTTGCAGTGGACGACGACATCGGGGTATCGGCTCCGGCGTGATGGAGGAGGGCGGTGGTTGATGGGTGGGATGGGGTGGCGGACGGAGGACGCCGGGGTTTCGCGGCTGGTGGAGAGGTAGTTTTGGCGCCCACGGAGTACGAATGGGGAATCCGATGGGTGGGGGGAACAATGTTTCGGTCTGGGACGCGCTTGTTTTTGGCTTTTTTGAACAGAAAATGGGACGTGCTTGTTTGAAATTTTGGGAAATTACAAACTTTGCCCCCCTCTTAAATTTCGGACCTGCTGCGGGTCGGGGGTAGGATGGTAATCCTAGGTGTCCCAAATAGTGGGCGGGAGCGATTTCGGCCTCGCGCATATGTGCTTAGGCGGACATTGTGTATGAATGTTTTTCGGAGGCGATTGCGTGGCGTCTAGATGAAGCTACAAACCTACCCTGGTTTAGACCTTTGGACGTCGGGCCGGTAGGTTTCACAGGTCGGAGTTATTAGAAAAGTAATTTCCTTGTACTACCAAACATTGGTCTCACGCGGTTTCGGGCGAGTATAGGCTCTTTTGGTGCTTCATTCGAAATTTTGAAACACAAGCATTCACGTTTAGAGTACTCTTGAACTATGAGGATTGACCTAAATAGACAATGTTATATTTGACCTTGTATGTTTGAAAACCTCATTAAATTATCCGCTTCATTTTGAATTTTGACACTTGAAAATCCTATAACTATGATTATTTTGGAATGGAGGAGCTAAATTTGAATCTATTTTGTACACGACTACATATGCTATTATGTACAAAATCAGAGCAAAGATTGGTACCCCCATAGTTTAGGTATGGTTTACAAATGCCATGATATCAAATTCAAATAATTGAATGGATTCATGTTGAATTCGATTTTTTTAAACCACCTTAGATTGAATTCAATTGTATACTAGTTCATAGGTAGCTATTTATAAATGTCCATTATGTAACTTTCATATGTATAATGTGCTTTACACACACAACATGAACTATACTCATGTTTATATTCGATTGCTAAAGCGATACATTGTCTGGAGTTCAAAATACTAACTATGTGGATCAATTGTGTCGCATAATAACATAGACATGCTCAATTCGATAGAATCTAGATGTCTGATGGATCAATGACTGCTCCTTACGCGAATTGCAAATATCATGATCCCATCCTAATATTTGGATAAAATTTATATCTTTAATCAATGCGTAGAGCAGTCTTTTACATGTAGTTTCACTTTCCATCGGTGGTCTCTCACACATGCTCACACACTCTCTCCCGAGGTGTCTTTCTTGCACACGTTCTCTAGATATAACCCTCCCTCCCTCTCGTAACCATTTACAATAGTTTTCACTAACCTTTATCACAAGCACCTTTCCTCTCGCAAACTTAAACACGCACAATCCTCATCGACCCTTTCTATATACATGGACCTGCCTATGTGTCTCATGTACGCACATTATCTTTACGCCTGTCTCTCACGCATTATCTCACACCTCTCTTCCTAATCGACGAGTATGATTCTAGCAGAGCATTCAGTAGGATGCCCTAGGTTGAATGAATAGTAATATCAGAGATAGAGGGGTTACCTTAGTCCGAGAACCTAGGGTTACAAATCCTAGCCAGCTTTGTCAGTGGACACAGAGTCCTTCACAATTCTGCTATCTTTGTCTTGTACGGCTAGTCATCCATGGGTCTTCCTAAATGTGTCATGGGCCGACCAATGTGGAGCAGGACGGAACCGAACAAAGGGCCTCACCTCGACCCACCGGACCTCATGCTGTGACACACCCTCTGCCCCCACGTGTCATTATCTTCTCACACCCACACATACCAACACAAACACCACACACACAGAAAAATTCTCCATATACATACTCAAGGGAATGGAATATCTTGTCGTGACGTCATATTCGTCTCTCTCTCTCTCTAGACCACCCTCATTTCTCGTGCTATCTCTCCCACCCCCCCCCCCCCCCCCCCGGTCGGCCCCTCTATCCATGCCTCTCTCGAATACGTAATACACAGACATACCTCTCTAGGCCCCGCCAAATGCATCAACTACAAATTCACACATGTTACATCACGTACCCCATTGATCTAAAAAGCCCTCTCTTCACGTTTATTTCGCATACAACATTCCTTTTGAATAAAGTGTGGCCAAAAAATTATTTTAGAGTTTCTACATATATACTACATTAGATAGTTATATGGAGGAGTACGAACGCTAATTTGCATTGCATTGTGCCCATAATGATATTTATTCCGCACTGTGAATTTGTATATTTTTATACAATATACAAAGTTAGTCATAATAAAGAGAAACGAAGTGCATCTCTCTCTCCATCGCATACCCCCCCTGTACGCCCCTTTCACGTATGCACACAAAACTATCTCCATGTCCTTTAAAAGTAAGCCCCCAGAAAATTCACGTGTGTTTCATCTTTCTCTCGCGATATATGCAATGACGATCATTGTATTTGAAGTGAAAGCACGATACATACATTGGACTTCATAATCCACTCATTACGGTCACCGTTTATGTTTTGTGGTTATTATACAGTCACGGGCTCACCGTACAACTTTGTATTTGCTCATGACATGACTAGTTGACCAGTTGAATGCTCCACGTGGCACCTGATCTAGTGTTGCATCACATTATCTCACTAACATCGTGCCCACCTATCGACTTGTATCTACTCTACATCTACACTATTATAAAATACATAAAATACATTCTTATAAAAAACAGAGTTGGTGATGATGGTGTGCCTGCCATCCTGCAATATAGGTCGTCCGATTTATATCTGACGGATAGGAAAGAAACTATGGTAGTTTTGCAAAAAGGTACCCACACACCTCTCCACATTTGCAAATAAGGCCTTCCCTCACAAGATAAACAAGTCATACAAATGCATCTTGATGTTACGTGCAACGCATGGGCATCTTGCTAGTAAGAATGAAAACAAAGGACAAAAAAATATTTTGACGGTGGTGCGAAGTCATGACCGCGGGCACAACGGACAAGGTGGCCTTGTATTGGTATGCTAAGCCGTATGTTTTAACACACAAGAGCTGGTGTGGTGATTATACACACACGCACGTATGCACACGAACTCCATCCACGCAACACCCACACAAACACATGCACCCACGCACGCACGCAACACTCACACGTACACACGCAGCCACACATGCACGCAACACTCACACGCACACACGCACGCATGCATGCACACACCAGTACACACACGACCAACACACACTCTCACGCTCAAGTGCTCAACCTACACATGCATGCGCACACATCAGGCCCTGACAGACACATACACAACCAGGTGATTCCCGCGCACGGGTTGGAGCCTTGTCGCGCCTGCGTAAATTTGTGTTTATCTGACCTTTTCCCTATGCGAACTGACAGGTGGGACCAACAAAGAACATGGTGAATTTAACTAGTCAACATGGCGCCACGCAGACTATTTGGCCGGTCAACAGAGTGCAATCCGATGTTGAACTGTGAGCAAGTGACCGGATAATCACCGCAAAACGTATATAGTGACCGTAATCAGCTTATTCTGAAGTTCGGTGACCGTACTACGCTTTTCTCTCTGTAGGCCCTCCAAAACTACATCTCTACACGTTCTCGCATGTTACATCTAACAACTATGCAATACAGCACTACTACTACATTCTAACACAATAAATCATATGTGTTTTTAGTTTTACTAGATTTCATATTGTTACTTATAATTATTCAGTTTGCATACATTAAAATTGCATTTGAAATGTATGGCCAGTATCATCTACCGCGCGGAAAAAATCCCGCCCTTTCCTGTTTAACCGGGTTTGTATCGATGGATCGTCCGAAACAACAAAACTATAGTACTATACAGTACAAGTGATAGTTCACTGGGCCGTCGTGTCGTCTACTCCTCTTTCGTAAGAGTGGAGCGCTCGCTTTCATAAATATTCTAGTCCCTTTCGCCGACATGTGGGACGTCAAGCTACCGGGTCCACGTGCCATACCGGAATACAATGCAAAGTAGCCGGGGTGAAGCACCCCAGTCATGGCGCCGACGTAGTAATGAGCAATGAGGCGTCAAATCACAAAGCTGCACCTTTCCCACATTTAAGTTGGAGGGACGAAGTAATAATGCTAAAAATAGAAGTTGGAGGGACGAAGCAACCATCATTTCACTCGTTGCTGAATCCGCTTCTCCTTCATCTTCTTCAACTTAACCACGTGTTGCTTCTGCCGTTGTTCTGCCTCATGTGGGACGTGGATTAGCTTGGTCGCTTCTCGCTCATCTTCTTCAACTTAACCAGGTGTTGCTTCTGCCGTTGTTCTGCCTCATGTGGGACGCGGATCAGCTTGGTAAAGCACTGACACGTGGGACCGCATGTTAGCAAACCGCCAGGACAACGTCCTCCAAAAATAAGAAACCTCCCCCGCCATCCGCGCGGCAAAATCACCTCCTTTTTACTAATCTTTGATTCTATAATTTTTTAGATCAATATAATTGAGATTTGTATAGATAGCACACAGGAGCAAAACCAAGTGGTACGGTTAAGGGCATCCACAATGTGTAGCCAAATGTGAAAATAGCTTTTGGCATCGTGGGAACCATTGTGGACGGCGTTGCCAAAGCTAAAAAGATGGAACCGAAGCTCCCTGATTGATTGATTGAAGGAATAGAATAATGCAACATCTCCTCTTTCTCCCATGCTTGGACGCATGTAGGAGTAGTACAATATAGAGCACAGAGTCTACTCCCCTGTCCCTTCTATCACAAATCACAAAGCAGTGAGGCGTCAAATCAGAAAGCACGGACGAAGCAACTATCATTTCACTCTTCACTGACTCCTCTTCTCCATCGTCTTCTTCGAGAAACCATCTCACCGCACTAGTACTCCTAGTAGTAGTAGTACTACTAAAGGACTTCCTGGATGCAAATAAGGCAGTTGTCTCGGCTTGCAGGAGGCACTTGCGAATGACTTATTGTGATCTCCCTCAATGGTGCTCTCCATCGAACGCACTTCGCCAAACCACAAAAAAAAAGTCGTCGACGTCACCGCAATGGGCAAGGAATTCAAATATAGTTACTACCTCAATTTTTTGTACACAAGGCCAGTATATCAAAATTACAATTTGCAAAGGTCCACTAACACTAATCGAGGCAAAATTGATGGGGTTAGCAACCAAGGACATTAATATCCCCTGCATGCATGCGGAAGTGAGAAGGTTCGTTTGCATGGCGCTGCATTAATCAAGCGATGAGGAGTGAGATGGTTAGCTCTTTGGTCTTTCAAGAAAAAAATACGCATTAATTGACACGTGAAACGAGGATTTGTATCGAAGGAAAACCCCGCTGAGGGAGTCCCGGACTAGGGGGTGTCCGGATAGCCGAACTATCATCTTCCGCCGGACTCCTGGACTATGAAGATACAAGATTGAAGACTTCGTCCCGTGTCCGAATGGGACTTTCCTTGGCGTGGAAGGCAAGCTTGGCAATACGGATATGTAGATCTCCTACCATTGTAACCGACTCTGTGTAACCCTAACCCTCTTCGGTGCCTATATAAACCGGAGGGTTTTAGTCCGTAGGAAAAACAACAATCATACAATAGGCTAGCTTCTAGGGTTTAGCCTCCCTGATCTCGTGATAGATCTACTCTTGTACTACCCATATCGTCAATATCAATCAAGCAGGAGTAGGGTTTTACCTCCATCGAGAGGGCCTGAACCTGGGTAAAAACATCGTGTCCCTTGTCTCCTGTTACCATCCGTCTAGACGCACAGTTCGGGACCCCCTACCCGAGATCCGCCAGTTTTGACACCGACATTGGTGCTTTCATTGAGAGTTCCTCTGTGTCGTCATGTTCGGGCTCGATGGCTCCTCCGATCATCAACAACGACGCGGTCCAGGGTGAGACTTTTCTCCCCGGACAGATCTTTGTATTCGGCGGCTTTGCAATGCGGGCCAATTCGCTTGGCCATCTGGAGCAGATTGAAAGCTACGCCCCTGGTCACCAGGTCAGATTTGGATGTTTGAACTACACGGCTGACGCCCGCGAAGACTTGATCTTCGACGGGTTCGAGCCATAGCCGAGCGCGCCGCACTGTTGCGATGGGCATGATCTAGCTCTGCCGCCGAACAGTGCCCTGGAGGCCGCACCTATGTCCGCTCCGACCCTTAGCTCGGAGCTGACTGTGCCGATCGAGGACTGGTGGCTGGCCACCACCTCGGGGGCTGCGATCTCTACGGCGATTGAGCCGAACACCAACCCTGTCCTTTGCGAAGCCTGTGACTCTAAGGTGCCGGACTCCTCTCCGGACTCCAAACCTGCCGCGCCCCTGCCAATCAAATCCGATTTGGCGCCGATCATGGAGTTCACTGCTGCGGACATCTTTCAGCACTCGCCCTTTGGCGACATCCTAAATTCACTAAAGTCTCTCTCTCTATCAGGAGAGTCCTGGCCGGACTATGGTCAAGAAGGTTGGGATGCAGACGACGAAGAAATTCGACGCCCATCCACCGCCCACTTCGTAGCCACTGTCGAAAGTTTAAACGATGTGCTCGACTTTGATTCCGAAGACATCGACGGTATGGACGACAATGTAGAAGACAAACATGAACCAGTACCTATAAAGCACTGGATAGCCACCTCATCTCACGATGTATACATGGTGGACACACCTAAAGGAAGCGACGACGAGGAACAACGGGACGCCACGAGGGATCATTCCCTCGAAAGGCAGTCAAAACGGCAACGTAAGCGCCACTCAAAGTCCCGCCTCGACAAAGATAGCAGCCATACAGACCCAGCCATAGAGCAGGGCGAACTGGTGGACGATGAACATGCTATCGAGCAACCGTCCGAACAGGACAATATGGATAAACAATCCATCCCCGATGAAGATAACAGTCCAGGCGATCTAATGCCGGACAAGTTGCCGGAGCAGAAGAACCTCCACAAAAGGCTCGTCGCCACTACACGTAGCCTGAAAAAGCAAAAGCGGAAGCTCAGAACAGAGGAAGACGCGCTCAGAATCAGATGGAACAAAGTACTCAACACCGCAGACAAATACGGCGATAGTCGCCGAACAAAGAGCTACCCAAAGCGAAAACTACTGCCAGAATTCATTGAGGAGGCCGTAGAGCCCCCGCAATCAAAGAACAAGGTGACCACCCGGTTGGATAGACGACCCCATGGCAAACAAAGAGCGGCAAACGACGCCGCACACAAGCCGGCACGCGATCCGCACATGGATTCGCATCAAAAAGATGGCCCAATTAGATCTATCTACGGGCCAAGAAAGCAAGCTCTAGTAAGCAATGGAACACGCAAAGTATCCGAATATTACGGTACACCTAAATATAGGGGTGCCGCACATCCCCTATGTTTCACCGATGAGATTCTGGATGATGAATTTCCAGCGGGATTCAAGCCCGTAAACATAGAGGCATACGACGGAACAACAGACCCTAGAGTCTGGATTGAGGATTACATCCTC
This sequence comes from Triticum timopheevii, assembly GCA_963921465.1. Taxonomy (NCBI): domain Eukaryota; kingdom Viridiplantae; phylum Streptophyta; class Magnoliopsida; order Poales; family Poaceae; genus Triticum; species Triticum timopheevii. Next base: position 61,645,887 of record OY997270.1, on the reverse strand, counting down.
CACATACACATGGCTAGAGGAGATGACCTCCACGCCATAAAATACTTACCCGTCAAGCTCAAAGGGCCAGCCCGGCATTGACTCAAAAGCCTCCCCGAAAATACCATTGGAAGTTGGGAAGAGCTCGAGGATGCTTTTCGGGCAAATTTTCAAGGGACCTATGTCCGACCTCCGGATGCAGACGATTTAAGTCATATAACTCAACAACCCGAAGAGTCAACCCAAAAATTCTAGAACAAATTCCTTACTAAAAAGAACCAAATAGTCGACTGTCCGGATGCCGAAGCCTTAGCAGCTTTCAAACATAACGTCTGAGATGAATGGCTCGCCAGACACCTCGGCCAAGAAAAGCCATGAACAATGGCCGCATTAACAAGCCTCATGGCCGGCTTTTGCGCGGGAGAGGATAGCTGGCTGGCAAGATGCAGTACCAGCGACCCAAGTACATCCGAAGTCAAGGATGGAAACGGGAAACCGCGACGAAGCAAGGACCAGCGCCGGACCAAGGGCAACAGCCCGAAGAGCACGACAGTCAACGCCAGATTCAAAAGCTCACAGCAGAATCTTAATAAACTACCCCCTAAGGATAACAGGGACGAGCTATCTAACTTAAACAAAATCTTGGACAAGGTATGCCAAATCCACAGTACCCCCGGGAAGCCTGCAAATCATACCCACAGAGATTGTTGGGTCTTCAAGAAGTCCAGCAAACTCAACGCCGAACACAAGGGGCTCAACACACAAAGCGAAGACGATGACGAACCCCACAAGCAGAGCACCGGAAAACAAAAGAATTTCCCACAAGAAGTCAAAACAGTAAACTCACTTTACGTGACAAAAGGGAAAAATAGGACGGCGCCCATAGAGATACGCGCCATATGGCCTATCCTAGAGGAGTCCCGCCACTGGTTGTCAAAACCAATCACCTTCGACCATCAGGATTACTCTAGAAGTATCCGGAATGCAGGATGGACTGCTTTGATATTAGATCTGATATATCTGAGCTTGACTGCCTGTAGGATTACCAAGCCAAACTAGTCGAAGTTGTGTCTAGAAATGCTTTAGTTATGTAAGGGAATTGATTGTGGGATGGGAACGTAAGGCTCTTTTTACTCCTTATACCTCATGGCCTTCTGATCTGAGTCATCCTCTTCTCTTCTACGGGGATTAAGAACTAGGCCTTCTCATCTATCTATCAGGATCACGTGTTACTAATCCGTAGACTTGTAAGATTGTTGGACTTAAGCCTCGTTTCAGTTCCTATTACTTCCGTATGTTAACTGTTGATCTTGAAACCTTGATATTGTGCTTCTGAGTGGCTATGCCACCATTTTTGTAGTATGTCTCCAAACTTTTGAGCGTTTACAGCCGTTATGCTATCCGAGTCATCCCAGGTTTCTAAACAATCTGATGCACTTGCAAATCCTTTCCCTCTGGTTTTGATGTTACTTTGGCCAGGTTAATCACACTAATTGCTGAGTTGAGGTATTCTATTGCCTCGACATATATGTTGGAATTATTATTATGACCCTAGGTGTCTTGGGGGATCATCTAGTAATCTAGCCATTATTTGTATCCCAGTGTGATGATTCTGGCCTTTATTCCCGAAAGCATCCCGTCATGCAATTTAGTAGTAGGTATTCTACTCCTGGGTTCTTGAACCCGAGATTCACCCTACTTACTTCATGTTGTTAGTGTTTGCTAGTTCCTTTAGGTTATTAGTAACCTTGCATTAATCCTCGAGGTCCGTGGTATTTCCTTCTTCCAAATACTATGAACCACTTATGGTAGAAGTTGTTGGATCAAAAGATCACAACAAGAGTACTCTCAAAGAGTTCTCCATTTTATATTGTGACGCTGCCAGTTCTACCTTTCCGCATGGATTATCCGGAAGAAATTTGTTGAACTTGGTTCGACATACTAATCTATGCATCCACAACTTAGGAAATCATATGTTCTTTTGAGTTGTCCCTCTTAGTTGTCTTCTGACCCTCGTCTATCAATTGATAGACAAGAGTAGTTGTGCACTCGAGCTCATCGATGCTTATTATTCTTGTGGTCCGTCAAGCCATTCTATTCCAGAATGACTAGGAGAAACGAACTCCAGTACCTTGTCCATTTCCAGGATTGGGTCAAAGCAGTCGTACTCCGCAGATCAAATACTAATCCAGCTTTTGTTCTATTCTACCTTAAGAGTAATACCATCTTTATATCAAGAATGTCATGGGAATTGCACACCATCCTATGAATTCTTGATGTAGTAATACTCCTCGCCATCATTACTCATTCCTCGGTTCCGTGTTGTCGTAACCGGAATACCGACAAGTGAATCGTGATGTGTGAAATCTATACTCCTAGCAACTCCATTGCTTAGTAGTTAAAGGACAATAACCTCACTCTTAGCATGTTGATTTTTGAATCATCACCCTAAGTATGATTGTGCTACCTTGTCCTTATTTCCAATGCACTGTCCGATCAATGAGTTAGGATCTTGTCAAACCCTCTCTCTTTTGATCATATCATCTTGCCCTGAAAAGCAAGATTGTTCTCGAGCTTAGTAATATAGCGGTGGTTCTTGATTTTCCGAATATCTTCTCGGAAGTATTACCAGGTTGTCACCTGACCGCTATGTTGAGTTCGTGATCAAGTTGGTTTCATATAAACCACCCCTTCTCTAAGAATCTGTGTTGCATACCCCTGAGCTAGTTGGTTAAGCTAAACAACAACTTGGAGAGTTGGAAGATAAAAGCTTATCCGACTTAGCTCATGTTAAGGGATATCTTGTATATGTGTTGAAGAAAGATGATATCCCCATCGATTGGTCCTCGTGATCAGTTGTTGGATCTATTGCGTTGTCAAAACTTTGACTTGAGTATGGGCTATTGTCAAGTCATATCAGAACCAATGATGTGCGTAATGTTGTCTTACCCGTGGTTGATCCCTCGGGCATACACCATTATATCCTTTGGTCTGTCCAATGCTATCACTGTGTTCACCTAATTATGGAATTCCATTTATATGGAAACCAGGATGAACTGTTGTTGAGCCCATCGACAACATCCTTATCTTCTCCATAATCTTGTTGAACATTAAGCTAGTATTGGAAACTTTTGAAAGCATTTCTTCATGCTAGCTCATGAAGCATATGTTCGGATGAAAGAAGTGACTCTCTCTAACTCATGTGCATTTGATGCAAGTTGCCGCCGTGGGTTCGAGAAAGTTAGTTTTTGCTTCCTCTGGAATCGTCCCAAGTTAGTCATGCATGTGCGAAGTACTCTATGGTTTGATAGGTTGGCCGCCTCCATTCTATATGTGTTTCCTAGCACACCAAGCCACTGATTGATTTGTTCAAGGAGAAGAAGTTCCTTCTTAAGAGCTAGACTTATGTAAGGACTCCGATATCCTCGATGATGGTTCCCCACCTGAACTCGGTAGTATTTTATTATAAGACTACTACGTGGTCATGCTTGTCTGGGACAACGTGTTCAAATGTTTGTAGCAGAACCAGCTCATGTGTTGGAGCTTGTTATCGTAGATCATTTCCCGAGAATCATGCAACGTCTTCTCGTCGGTTTGTGTTATAAACTTTCATTCTTCTTTCTAGACTTGATGAGTCTGGAGTATTCTGACACCAACCAGATCTGAATCTCAGGCAGAGATGATGGTTGGGACATTTTCCAAGAACTATAATATTGGTCTCTCGATAACCGGTAAAGTGGATGTCGTGGCCAACACACCCAGCCGGAAGACCATTATTGTAGTATCTTGATTGAGAAAGTTGGCCACCTCTCCGTAAGGACTTCATAGGAATTATTCCCTATTTGTGTGCCTTATGATTTTTGTGCTCCCGAAGTCCAACCTGTTACTTGATGTTCTAGATATCAACCCTTATCTCTGAATGGAATACGCTGGTACATCATGGAGAACATTAGAAGCGGAGTGCTAAATGTCTCTCGGTCGATCATCCAGATTTTGTCCCCTTGGTCTTGCTAAGGTGAAATCTGAGAAAGTGTTATCTTCCTTTGCATCTACATCGTCCATCGCTACTCATCATGGTAGTATGTTGTGTTGTCAGCACCCTTGACACGGATGTTGATAAAACCTTGATGATTATGGAAATGCTCAAGTTCTTGAGAGCACGCACAAGCACTAGGTGCTATCCTAGTTACCAACCGGGATTGTTCTCAGTTTCCCCGGTTATGTTATAACCATTCCAATAGTGGAATCACTCTCTGCTGTTGGGTTTCTCCCCAGTTACTAGAATCATTCCCAGCATTTGTGTTTTGTTCCCAGCTTGCACCGTCATTGTGCCATCCTATCTTGGGTCCCATCCATTTTCGATGATAAGCAAAATCATCCCTTGTGTTGTCTTCAACAAGGTAATCCACATCATCCATTCTGGCCCGAGAATGTCATTCTTTCGGACTCCTTCAAATGATCGATTGTGAATTGCCTTAGGCTGGTATAAAGAATTTCAATGATCTCTGAATCAAAGGTAATTCTTTTTGCCACTTAAGGGGATATTTCTACGAGTTACCTTCCCTAAGGTCTCTCGTTGTGGTATCATGACAACTATTTTCCTCGCTACTTTGAAATCTCATCAAATTGTTTCTTCCGTCCTTCATGATGTGTGTTATTCCGCTCAGCTCAAGAGATGTTCTACATCTCATTCCGTGAGTTGATCTTGTGATCATTAAGATGATCCATCCTTGTAGACTGTCTCTGCCCTCGTGTTGGATGAAGTTCACTAAAGCAAAGACGTCAAGATCAATTTGAGTCAACAAATCAACAACCTTGAGGAGACAGTTGGATCATGAAGTTTGTGATGCTTAGTGTCCCCTTGTCTTCTTACCTCACGTCTTGAATCTCGGGACGAGATTCTTGTTTAGTGGGGGTGAGTTGTCACATCCCTAGTTCTGACAATGCCTAGTGCATGCATTAGAGTGTTGCATCATGTTTAAATTTCATTTAAACCTGAAATGGGGATTGTTCAAACCCTAGCATCAAAAAAGGAATTCAAATACGTTCAACCAAAATATTTTTCAATGATTTCAAAATGCCCTTTAAAAATGTTCATCATTTCTGGATCAAGGTGGAAGCATCTACCAAAAATGGTTCACATTTTTGCAGGACATATTTGGACTTTGAATTAATTCAGACATATTTGAATTGGGGCTATTTAAATGCTATATATATTCTAGATGCTCCAAAAATGTTGGAAATTGTTGAGGGTCACTGGAATAATTCAGAAAGCACCCATAATTATTTCCAAGATTTTATGAAATGGTTTAGCTTTATTACTAAACCAAAACAAGATAACAGAAATAGAAAAACTAAAATAAAAGAGAGAGAGAGAGAGAGAGAGAGAGAGAGAGAGAGAGACTCACCTGGGCACTTACCTGGTGCCCACCAAGCCCACCTGGGCCTCACCTGCGCTGGCCCAGCCCACCTGGCCTGGTGCCAGTTGTCACCTACCTTTGCCAGTAGGCAGAGGAGGGACAGCGCACGGCGCGCGCGCGGGCGCCACGCCACCAGGCTGCCTGCCTGCGTCACCTGTCCACCGCGACGCCTCGCGGCTTCTCCTCGGCGCTGCCTCGGCCCCCAGGTCACCACTCTCCCCTCCTATGCTTCCCCCTCGTCCTCTCCCTCTCCTGCCCGAGCACAGCCATCGCCGCCGCTCGTCGTTACCACGGCCACAGCCACCGCCTCACCTCCCCGATGCGCCCCAAAGCTCCGCCTCGACCTACTCTCCCTCCTCACCGCGCCAAGCGACGCCGGGAGCCCTGCAGTGACGCCGACGCTGTCGTCTTCAACCTTCGGCTCCGAGATCGCCGGAGATGCTCCGACGCCGTCCGGCCTTCCCCGAGCACGCTGAGCTACTCATCGACCCCGCCGTGAGCTCCTCTGTCGAACCCCTCTCTCCCCGTGCTCTATTTCCCTCCGTAGCCGTCGTTTCCACCGCACCCGAAAACACCCCGCCGCTGGCCATGGCGCCGTCGTGGCTAGAGCCACAGTGGCTCGAAGCCAAGCTCACCGTTGTGCTCAGCGCAGCCCCAGGAGCCGAACACACCAACCAGCTCCCCCTCCCGCGCACCACAACGCCAAACCCGCAGGTGCCCGAACTCTGGCCGCCGCGGAAATGCTCGTCGCCGTCGACTCAGGCCGTACCAGCTGTTGCCGCTGCTACCACTAGATGTGCAAGAATGCCAGCAAGCCGTAGCAACAAACCGCGGTCAAAATGGAGCCCCGTAGCGTTTTTCCGAAACGCTCCGCCGTCGTTTTGGTCGTCGCCGGCCGAACTCCGGCGAGGCCGACGTGGCGCACTTACTTAGCCACTAATGACGCCCTAACTACCCCCCCTAGCTCACTGACACCTGGGCCCCACGCCCTAACTAATCCAGGTTTTATTTCTGTTTAGATTAATTTAATAACGCGGGACCCACCAGTCAAAGTTGACTATGCTGACGCGTCAGTTGACCCGACCCCACATGTCAGTGCCACTAACAACACGGGGTCACTGATCAGTGGACCCCACTGGTCAGGTTTGACCTGGACCGTGCCTCGTTGACCTGCTGACATCATGATGATGTCAGGCTGACGCAGTAATGCCCTTTTCTGGATTTATTCTTTTACAGGAAATTCCAGAAATTGTTGCAAACTTCAAAAATTCATAGAAATTAATCTGTAACTCCAAATGCAAAGATTTATATATGAAAAATGATCAGAAAAATCCAATCTATCCATCTATACCAGTTTCATGCATGTTTAAACAAGTTAACTTGCTGTTTAGTGCAAAACATGATAAAGCACTATTTAAGATCACAAATGTGTTTGAACTTTGAATACTTGGTTCAAAATAGCTCAAACCCATCTGGTTGTAGTTGCATTAGCCCAACACACTCATTTTACCATGTCATGATCATGCATCATATTGTGCATTGCATTGATTGTGTTTCTTCTCTGTTGCCGGTATTTGTCCCCTCTCGATAGACGTGGTTTCGACGATGAGATTGATGACACTGATGAAGAGCTATATTATCTTCGGAAGTGCCAGGCAAGCAAAACCCGTTTGTTCATTCCGATACAATCCCACTCTCTCGCCCTGCTCTCTTTTACTGCATTAGGACAACAACGATTCATCTCTTACTTGCTGCGGTAGCTGAACCCCTTTATCCTTTGCATGACCTGTCATTCCACAGTAAATAGATGAAACCCACTAGCATGAGTAGGAGTTGTTTGAGCCCTGTTGTGCCTACTCATTCATGCTTGTATGTCATGCCTGCTACTGCTTAGAGTTGAGTCAGGTCTGATTCATCGAGGATGAATCAGAGGTGTGTGAACATGTCCTACTGTGTGTGAGCTAAGTGTGTGAACACGATTTGGTAAAGGTATCGGTGAGAGGCCATGTAGGAGTACATGGTGGGTTGTCCCATTGAAGCCGTCCTTAGGAACTGAGTTCTGTGTTTGTGATCCATGATTCAGCTACTACCATGCATTGGGCCCTGAAATATGACCCCGCTCGACTTCTTATTCACCCTTGTCCTCTGTCCAGGAGTTGCAAGTAGTTTCTAGTGTTTGTAGTATGCTGGAGTCCATGCGCAGTGCTGACCGTAGGGGTGGGCTGTGATGCGGTAGGCACGTGGCCGGGTAAACCGGGCGCCCGTTTGGTGTCACGGAACCCTGTTCACATTGTTTGGGGCTGTGAGCGAAACTTCGGCCGGATCTCCTCATGGATGGAACCCGAATAGGCGATAAACCTAGACTAGAGACTTGAGTGTTTAGGTAGGTCGTGGTCTACACCCACATCTGCTTTCGCTTGAAGTCTGCCGAGCACATGTCGTGTGTAGACGCTAAGTGGTGGAAACATGTATGAAGAAGTACACCCCTGCAGGGTTAACATCATCTATTCAAATAGCCGTGTCCGCGGAAAAGGACTTCTGGGTTGCCTATAACAGTTCATAGACAAGTGAAAGTGGATACTCTAAAATACGCAAGATAAGCGTGAGTGCTATGGATGGCGTTCTCGTAGGGAGACGGGAGCGGATCCATAGTGGTGTATTGATATGGTGAATATGTGGACTCGTGTGCGCCACCTCAAAAGAGTTACTTGCAGTCGTAGTTCAGGATAGCCACCGAGTCAAAGCTGGCTTGCTGCAGTTAAACCCCACCATCCCCTTTGTTGATAATGATGCATATGTAGTTAGTTCTGATGTAAGTCTTGCGGGGTACATTTGTACTCACGTTTGCCTATTTTATGTTTTTGCAGAGAGACTTCGGTCTCGCTAGTAGTTCCACGTGGACTTCGACGTTTAGCTTGATACCTCAGCTACGATCTTGTGCCCTCGGCAGGATCTGGTAGATAGTCAGGCTTTCAAGCCTTTTTCATTTGTAGATGTCTGTACTCAGACATGTTAAGCTTCCGCATGTGCTTTGATTTGTATGCTCTGAATGTTGGGTCATGAGACCTATGTTTGTAATATCTTGCTCCTCGGAGCCTATTGAATAAATACTTGAGTCGTAGAGTCATGTTGTGATGCCATGTTGTATTTGCACATATCGAGCATATTGTGTGTATGGTATTGAAATGCTTGGTATGTGTGGGATCTGACTATCTAGTTGTTTATCTTTAGTAGCCTCTCTTACCGGGAAATGTCTCCTAGTGTTTCCACCGAGCCATGGTAGCTTGCTACTGCTCCGGAACACTTAGGCAGGCCGGCATGTGTCCTCTTTCGTTCCTGTGTCTGTCCCTTCGGGGAAATGTCACGCGATGAATACCGGAGTCCTGTTAGCCCGCTACAGCCCGGTTCACCGGAGTCCTGCTAGCCCAGTGCTACAGCCTGGATTCACTCGCTGATGACCGACATGTTCGATGCTGGGTCATGGATGCCTGTCCCTGTAAGTTTGTGCCACTTTGGGTTTACGACTAGTCATGTCAGCCCGGGCTCCTTATCATATGGATGCTAGCGACACTATCATATACATGTGCCAAAAGGCGCAAACGGTCCCGGGCAAAGGTAAGGCGACACCCGTGGGAATACCATGCGTGAGGCCGCAAAGTGATATGAGGTGTTACATGCTAGATCGATGTGGCATTGAGTCGGGGTCCTGACACGATAATCGACTGACTCCAATTTTCACAAGTCCTAATGGACGGCGGCAGTGATCTAAACCTGCTATATCAGGACACAATCCGCAAAATGGGGATAGACCCAACCAAAATTCTCCATAGCAACACTTCCTTTCAAGGGGTAATGCCAGGCCGATATGCCCATTGTACGGGCTCTCTATTGCTAGAAGTTGTGTTCGGCTCACCCGACAACTTCCGCCGCGAAAAGTTAACCTTCCACCTCGCCCCATTTACAAGTAGCTATCAAGCACTACTAGGGCGCGAAGCTTTCGCCCGCTTTAACGCAATACTGCATTATGCATCCCTCACACTTAAAATGCCCGGTCCACGAGAAATCATCTCCTTAAAATGGAAATATCGAGTGTTCCTCGAGCGCGGAAGACTGTGTGACTGCCTCACCAGCCACACACTAAACCGGCTTCACTAAATCCAAGCACCTAAACAGGTCGTTCAGACCCCGGACACGGTTAGACGAGTCCGGCGTAAACATACAGGGGCTCACCAGCCGCACACCCCCGCACAAGGGGCTCCGCGCATATACAACAAGAGACAATAAAGCTCAATTTTGTTCATTTTTTGAAACGTACTTTGTCTATTTAATATAACGTACATTTTTGCACGTTCTTTTTCAACTAAGTTCCTCTCTTTTACAGATCAACACCGTGCGACACCCGTCCAGGATACGGCACAACGGAGACACAGGCGCAGACATGCAGTAGGGACCCGTTGCCAGGATTCTTTTTAGATTAAGACCCTGCGTAAACCTTTCTTACTGTCTCTTGTTGATACACATCCCCTGGTTTTTACTATAACCAAGGAGGATGCTGGCGTTTTGGCATAGGCCATGTCATAATTTTGCGCGTACCTGGACACCAGGGGCTTATTACCAAGGGCGTTGTTCGGCCCGTTTTTATAAAGACCGAATACCTTAGGGAGTGTTCGGCGTCTCGAGATAGGCCTTATATGCATCAACTCCGAATCATGCCTTTGGTCAAATGTTGGGTTTGCCCGGCTCCTGTGTTTTGCTACCTTACGTTCCGCTCTATCGGCTAACGCAGCACCAGGAGAACTACTGTGATTGTGCCCCGGTTCGGCCAGGCGAGCACCTCAGTAGAGAAAGCCGAAAACTGACTGTCATGATGTAGCGTGAGACTGGTCCACCACTCGATGACCTGCCGGAATCTATAGGATTCCTCCACATTGACGAAGGGTCGTTTCCTGGTCAGGCACATACGCGCCCCGAATTCGGGTGAGCGCGGTGCCCCTAGGGGCTATATCGTAGCCCCATTGTCAAATTCCTATGGCTAAGTGAAAGTGATAAAGCATTATAGTCCGGTTGCCTAGTTTGCTATGCTACCACCTCCTTTATAGGACCACGACATTGGGTCAAGTGTGAAAATGCGCCTTTTGCAAACACCCCCGAATTATATGCATGGGGGCTGAAGCCGAAGACTGCCATCTTTCAGGTTATATACACATATACATTAACGGCCGCACAGGAGGTATTTTAATTCTTGAAAAGCACAAGTATAAAAAGCTTTTATATTCGAAACATTGTTTCACAACAAATACATGTTATTCAAACATAATATCCTTCGAGCACTGCGTCTCTATTAAACGAGCGCCCTGGAAAACTTCCTGAAAATAGTGCTCGACAGGTACTCGGCTTGCATCCGAATCTTTGGTTTCAACATCGGTGGCCTTCATCTCCGCCCAGTATGTCTTGACACGGGCAAGAGCCATCCGTGCACCCTCTATGCATGCCGACCTCCTCATTGCATTGATATGCGGCACCGCACTAAGGAGCTGCTGCACCAAGCCAAAATAACTCTTCGGCTCAGGCCTCTTCGGCCACAAAAGACTCACGACATCCTTGATGGCAAGTCCGAATAACCTATTCAGCTCCGCCCATTCGGCCAAGCGATCGGTTAATGGAAGTGGGCGCTCTGGGTTATGGAACTGCGACCAAAAAACCTTTCCCGCTTCGTGATCCTCTCGATCTCGGAAGTGTTCGGCCGCGTCCGCCGCACTTGCCGCCAAGTCCAGATAAGCATCTTCTGCACTCCACAGCCGGTCCAACTGAGCATAATTAGGGTCCAAGAATTTCCTCCACAGTAGAAAGGGCTTTCCAGCCGCGATATCTCCGGCCTGACGTAGCTCCTCCTTCATAGCTCTCATCGCAGAGCGAGCATCCTTGGCCTCGGCAGTGGCCTTCTTCAGGTCCTCTCGTACTGCCCGATCTTCTTTTTCTATAAGCTTGCAGCAGTCGGCAGCATTTTTCAACTCCATGGCCATCTCCTTCTTGCTTCGGCAGTGAGCAGCCTGTTCGGCTTTTAGCTCTTCGGCCGCCTTTAAGGTAGCCGCGTCACTCTTTTTGGCCTGCTCCTTGGCTTGGGCGAGCTCCGCCCATAGGTTCTCCATGGCAGCGGCACCATCTGCGTCAAGCATACTTGTTGTAAGGCACAGGCATCAAGCTCCCTTACCAGGTGTCCGCGGGGAAATTGCATACCTTGTGACTTGTCAAGTCACCTATTGACAAGCACGATGTCGACATCCGCCACGTCCAGTTGCCACTTTAGTTTGGCAAATTCATCAGTTCGGCTAGCCACCGGACCCTTCGCCACCTGCATAGGAAGGGCGACACATTATACCTGGGATTATGATGCTCGGCGCGCTGTCATTTTTGACAACACACCGAGCCTCAGGGGCTACTATCTACACAGGGCGCATTTTATATGCGGAACTGTCAAAAGGTACATCATTTTGCGTACCTCAAAACCTGTCAGTAAACTTCTGACGGCTTCATGCAATCCGCTCTCAGGGATGAAATCCTTTCAATCACCGTACTCATTAACGCACAGTGATCTTCTGAGATAAACGCTCGCCCGAGCAGATCCTTCAGCTCCTCCGACCATACGCCATATGGTGTCGGACTTGTCCGATGGCCTTTTTCGAAGGCCGGACGTGGAGGGCTTTGAGGGGACATACGACTACCTTCCGGCCCCGCCGGACTCGGAGAAACCCTCCGAGACGACACCTCAGGGTCGCCCGCCTCGTAAGACGGTACGGCAGGGGGAGGCGTTTCGCTCTCTATCATCTCCGGACGAAGATCCCCTGAAGATAAGCTCTACTGAGAAGGGCTGAGATCCGAACTACAAGGTAAAATTTCGGTTATCAGAAATAGGGCAGGGATATCCTTTATTTTAATAAAAACTCCCCTTTCTACTTACGTCTCGGTGGAGGGCTGATCCCCTTGGGGGCATAATGCGGCCGAGACATCTCTCGGCGCCGGACCCTCTGACGAAGATTTCTTCCCCGCTTTGAGACCATGATCTTCGGGTCTTCAGAGGCGGTCCTCTTCTTCCCTTGGATGGAGGGATTCTCGATCCCTCCTTTCCTGGCAGCCTCCTTCATGGAGGCGGTAGCTTCCTTGTTCCCCCCTTCACCTTCTTCCGAAGGCGCAACCTCCAGCATCCTAGTTAACACGGGATCCGGCGTGGTCTCAGGGAGGGGGGCCGGACACCTGATTAGCTTCGCTTTCGCTATCCACTCCTGTTCAAGGGACAACTCATTTGAGAGCAAATTCATGATAAATGCGGGATAGCATGTCCAGGTTCAGGGCTACTTACTTGAGTATCCGGGCGATTGCAGCTCAGACCTGCGTCCTCGGTCAATTCCGGACACATCGCTTGTGATCCGAAGAAAAGCTTGTACATCTCCACGGGCGTCGCGCCCATAAAATGTTGGAGAGCTCGTGGTCCCTCCGGGTTAAATTCCCACAGGCGGAGGGGACGACGTCTGCAGGGCAGGATACGGCGAATCAGCATGACCTGCGCCACTACGACCAGTGTGATCTCTCTCTCTAGGAGATCTTGAATGCAGCCCTACAGCAAGGGCACGTCCTTGGACGGCCCCCAGTCAAGTCCTTTATCGACCCAAGATGCCAGCCGCGGTGGAGGACCCGAGCGAAAGGCAGGTAGCGCCACCCATTTTGTGCCCCTGGGAGCTGTGATATAAAACCACTCTTGTTGCCATAAACTGAGCTCCTCTTGAAAAGAGCCCTCAGGCCACGGAGCATCAGCATTCTTGCTTATAACAGCCCCTCCACACTCTGCCTGTTGCACCTTGATCATCTTCGGCTCCACTTTGACGGTCTTGAGCCACAAGCCAAAGTGGGGGGTAATGCGGAGGAAGGCTTTGCAGACGACAATGAATGATGAGATGTGGAGGATGGACTCTGGATCCAAGTCGTGAAATTCCAACCCATAGTAAAACATGAGCCCCCTCACGAAGGGGTCCGTCGGGAAGCTTAGCCCCCGAAGGAAGTGAGACGCGAACACCACGCTTTCACCAGGCTTGGGAACCTGCCCTTGGGTAGGCAGCCTATGCGAAATTTCGCCAGTTAAATACCTGGCATCTCTTAGCTTTAACATGTCTTCTTCCATAACGGAGGAAGGCATCCACCGGCCTTGCAGGTCGGAGCCGGACACCATCGAAGGTCCGAAGCGCCTGAATCTGGAGCTTTGGGTGTTGGAACTCGAGGCGAGGGGCGGATTCGAGCCTTAGTCTCTTTATAAAGAGGTTGAATACCAAGAGCCTCCCCCGCGACCGTTCGGGACTCGCCTTCGATAGAGGAGACATACCAATGGGCACGGTTGGGTTACCCACGCTCGTATTGATGAGAATCCTGAATAAGGGGACACGTTCTCTGCTTTGACAAGACGTGCCAAGGAAACTGCCTCACTGAACGCGCTGAGGTGGAACAGTGAAAGCGATTCGAATAAAGGCTTGGCCGTGGTGTCACGCCATGGAATACGTCAGCAAATTGAATTTGTGTAAATATTATTCTCTCTAAGGTGGTATGTGGAACTTATTTTGCAGAGCCCGACACTATCCTTGTGTTCAAAATCTTCTATGAAGTATTCGGAGGAGGAACCCGCCTTGCAATGCCGAAGACAATATGCGCGCCGGACTCGTCGTCATTGAAGCCTGGTTCAGGGGCTACTGAGGGAGTCCCAGACTAGGGGGTGTCCGGATAGCCGAAGTATCATCTTTGGCCGGACTCCTGGACTATGAAGATACAAGATTGAAGACTTCGTCCCGTGTCCGGATGGGACTTTCCTTGGCGTGGAAGGTAAGCTTGGCGATACGGATATGTAGATCTCCTACCATTGTAACCGACTCTGTGTAACCCTAACCCTCTTCGGTGCCTATATAAACCGGAGGGTTTTAGTCTGTAGGAAAAACAACAATCATACCATAGGCTTGCTTCTAGGGTTTTGCCTCTCTGATCTCGTGGTAGATCTACTCTTGTACTACCCATATCATTAATATCAATCAAGCAGGAGTAGGGTTTTACCTCCACCGAGAGGGCCCGAACCTGGGTAAAAACATCGCGTCCCTTGTCTCCTATTACCATCCGCCTAGACGCACAGTTCGGGACCCCCTACCCGAGATCCGCTGGTTTTGACACCGACACCCGCCTTTCTTTTTTAACACTAGTACTCCTAGTACGTACTACCTCCGTCCTGGTTTATAGGTCCCTTTTATAGTTTGTGCCAAATTTTGACTAAAGATTTAACTAACAAAATGTTAATGCATGTCAAGAAAAATTATCTCATTGGATTCGTATTTGAACATATTTTTGAAAAATATAATGTTTGGTGACATGCGTAAACATTTTGTTAGTACGTACTTATCCTGTTTGGGTCTAGGCCTTGCATTGCCAAACTTCGCCACACATTTTTGACAAGCTTGCCTAAAGTTTTCAAAATGAGAAGGAGGTACACTTGCGCACGGCTGTCGCGGTCGCACCGCACCCTCAGGCCTTGTACAATGAGTGGTGCTTAGAAGAGGTGGTTAGAGAAATAATACAGGCTTTCCTTAAGCACCGGTGCTTATTTGTACAGGGTAGATGCTTAACTAAGCGTCTCCCCTATAGAAATAGGCACCGGTGCTTTAGAAAAACCCGGTTTATTTTTCTAAGCACCTCCCATTGTATAAGGCCTCACACGGTCGCTCCTGCACGCCGTGGTTGCACCGCACCCTCACACTTTGCTCCCGCACGCCGCAAACCCAACCAAGGGAACGCACCCTCACTGACACGTGTTGTCGCATGTGAACAAACCAAACTCAGCCATCCTATTGCGGACACATAATTTTCATTCATAGAGTATGTTTATCCAATCGGAGTATCCGTACAGCCCGTGCAGTTGTCTGTTGGGGAAGAAGAAGAGGTGAGGAAGAAGGAAAGAAGGGTTAGGAGATGTAGGATATTCATCCAACCGCCTGAAATGGTCACTGGTAGAAAAAAGCCCTTTAGTCCCGGTTCGCAACAGCCTTTAGTCCCGGCTGTGCAACCGGGACTAAATATGCGCGACTAAAGACCCAGTCGCGCCCCTTACGGACCGCGACTAAAGGCCCGTCCACGTGGGCGCCCGTGGTCCGTCGGGGCGGAGGACCTTTAGTCCCGGTTCTCGTGGCCAACCGGGACTAAAGGCCTCCTCCGCAGGTTTAGGGTTTCAGCCCCCCTAAACCTGGTTTCTTTTTAATTTGTAGTGTTTTATTTGTTTTATATTTTATTTTGTGTTTTATTTTATTTTTGATGAAGTTTCAGTACACATATTCTACGCTACTATATACATGCATATGAAATTTCAAACAAGAAGAATTCAAGAGGAATATATAATATATATTCAATCTCGGGTGACCATATACAACTTCGAACAAGTTTCCATACACAATTAGGATGGATGACCATATACAACTTCGAACAAGTTTCAATCTCGGGTATGCATATAAATTTCTTCGTCCTCGGTATAGTGTTCTCCTTTAGGATTGATGACTTCCCTCATGAAAAATCCTGCTAATTCTTCTTGAATTGGTCGGAAGCGAGCTTCTGGACTAAGCCTCCTCCGCAAGTTATCCGTCGCGTTCCGCACGCTATCTGATGCCATTCGCTCAGTGGTGTGTCTCCGGATGTTCTCACAAACATAGTATCCACATAGATTGGTCCCCGGTGGCTGCTTATCCACATTAACTAACCTTCTGAAATCTAGTTCATGTTTGAATTCACCGACAATTTCTTCTGAGAACCGTCTCCAAACCCTACAGGGCAAAGAAAATTAAATGAATAAGGGAGTTATTAGTTACTTGATATTAGGAAATGAACGAAAGAGACCGATCGATATAGAGCTCAAATGATTGAAAATAATTACTTTTGCAGCATTTTTCTCATGTCGGCCCAACGCTTTGGATCCGAATCCATAGAGTCCATGATTAGAACTCTGGAGGTGTGAAGTTCAATATTTAGTAGAATCCAGTGGAACCTGCGGACACGTTACATGCACAGTCATGCATAACTCATCGATTACACATACCATGCATGGAGTAAACAAAAGAGAATGGGCACAAGAGAGAAACACTCACCCAAAATGGTAAGGAAATAGAATATGACTTTTGAGTTGATGCTTTCTAAGAAACTTGTACAGGTCTTTCTCCACGTCTTCGGGGTGATGTTGTAACACATGTCCATTAACGATATGTGGGTCAATGAACCCAACATCATGGATGTTTCTTATTTTGCATTCCCAAATCTTCAATCTGCATAATAGCATACGCAACAATATAGTTAGGACAATATATATATATAGTGCAGGCAATGAAGAACGAGATGAGGTAGAAATAAATCTCTTACAGAACGTAGCAACTCAGCATAGATTTGTCGAGGTCGCGCAGATTGAACAGCTGGAACAATTCACTCATATGAACTTCTACAGAGTACCGTTTGGTGTGATGCTCATCTATAACATCCGCATAAACATATTCTTTGTCGGCCCATGTTATGAATTGCTTGTACCAACGTAGCAGATTTCGCATTTGTGGTGGTAGACTCTTTTCCTGCGCAGGCTCGACGAGAGGCCCATTCCGCACATATTGTAATGCTATCTCACATACTGGCGCATCCTCAAGGTCTAAGAAGGCACGAAGAGTCAAACCCATCTCGGACGCTTGTTTCATGGCACCCGCTACAGTCAATCCAAGTGCTGCCGCAGCTGCTATGATCTTGGGGTCCTCTTCCGGACCGGCTTTCACTATGAGCGGGGGGATCGATTGTTTCTTCTGCATCCCGAGCTGGTCAACTTGTTTCCCGCTTTTTTTACTTTCTTCTTTCTCCTCCTTCAATATTTTTGCTTGCCTACGAAGTTCATGTCCATAGTCGTTAGGCATATTCAGCTCGGCTTGGGACGGTGTCGTCAAAAAATCCTTAGCCCACTTCTTTTGCTTCTCAGTGAATACTTGCTTGGGCTCAGGCTCTTTTTTTGCCTTCATATCCGCCTTCCATTTCTCATAATCAGCAGACGCGGCCAATTTGATTTCAGCTTCACTAAGTTCCCCAGGCCTTGGGAGGAGAGGCTTCAGTGATGGCTCCGGTACCCTTGTGGTCTTAGGTACATAAGGGTCCGGGTTAATAGTCCAGGAGCGGGTTTCCTTGCTGTCCGCCTGCTTCTGCTTCTTTGCCGGAGGTGGATTGGGGGGCGTCGTACCCGCCGGAGGAGGATTGGGGGGCGTCGTACCCGCCGGAGGTTGTGGATCGGGGGACGGCGTCGAATGGCGTGAAGGAGGTGTAGGTGAACCACCACGACCACCACCACCGCCACCACCGCCACCACCACCACCACCATCGGAGGGGGGTGGACTTGCTAGCCTTGGCGCCTCGCCTGGAAACACTATGTACTTCTTTTTCCATAGAATGAACTGGCGCTTGACATCTCCAAGTCTTCTCTCCCCTTCGGGTGTAGGTTTGTCAATCTCCAGGTCCTCAAACCCTTGGACTATGTCTTCCACCATGACACGAGCATAGCCATATGCAATGGGGTTGTTGTGGTGGAGTGCTCCAGGTGTACAGGGTAAAGCACTGCCGCTAGCTACCTTCATGGAAACGTTCCCCACAGGATAATGCAGATCACATTCTTTCATCTCCTTTACATCATCCACGGGGTAGTGAGGCTCCGGTGCATGAATCTCGATCATCGGTGCACTAGAACCAGGCGGGGCATCCGTGGAAGCCACACTGCTTCTCCGCTGCTGGCTTCCGCGATCCGCTTCATGATCTTCATGCGGCCCTGCAGCCGATTTTTCTCTCACTAGTTCATGCACGGTCTGCTTCAACTCATGGAGTTCCGATGCTAACTTCGTCATAAGATCTGCATCCCGGTCCGTCTTTCTCTTACGGCTTCTGTAACAGTACGGGTCATTGTCCTGGGAAAACCCTACTTTCCACGGAACTTTGCCTTTGCCTCGTACACGTCCTCCGTGTTCATCATTCCCGAGGGCTATTGTCAGTGCGTCTTTCTCTCTGTTGAACTTGATCAAGCCCTCTTGAGCTTGGGTCATTGCGTCAATAAGGGCTTGGGTGGGAGCAAACTGTCTCTGCTGGTGAACACACACCCCTGTCTCCGGGTCTAGCGATCCCCCATGCCCGTACCACCAGCTTTTGGCCCTTGGGTCCCATCCCTCTGTACCTAGAGGGATTCCTCGCACCCTCAGGTCCTCCTCCATCTTCTGCCACCTAGGCTCCGAAAGGAGGTATCCTCCTGGCCCCATAATATGATGGTACTTTTTCTTACTCGCATTATCCTTATTTTTTTTGATATTTCCTTGAAATGCTCCGATTGCTTTTGCCTCACAAATTCTGGCCAATCATCTTTCAGTTTCTCATGTTGTCCATTGAAATCCGGAGTCTTGCCCTTGTTGACATAGTCACGGGTTAAATTTTTCTTGAAGTTCCGGAATGCTTCGCCCATCTTCTGAAGAGCGAACTCTTTAACTAGCCTCCTCCTCTGACGTCCACCCGGAACCTCTTTACCGAATTCATCGACTTTGTTGTATTCCGGAGGTAGAATGAAATGTTCCATAAGCTTTCTCCAGCAATCCTTTTTCGTTCTCTTGTCGACAAAACTGAAACCAAGACGTGCCTTCTTTGGCTCCTTCCATTCCTGGACGGTGATCGGGACGTTGTCTCTAACAACGACTCCGCATTGGTTGATAAACTTTGAGGTGTGCTGTAGGGGCTTGCCGGTTTCACTGACAAACTCAATAGCATATGTTTCTCCTGTTTTCATCGCCTTGGATTTGCCACGCTTTGTCGTACTCGATCCGGAGGGCTAAAAAAAGAAAGAGAGTCGCGCGCGTTAATACATATGTATTCACATTTCAGTAAGTTTGTATCACGAGAGGCTCAATGTATATATATACCTCGCCGGAGGTGGTTGCTACTTGCAATTCGAGATCGTCGGTTGTTGACGGTTGACCTCCGTCGACAATGTCCGTTCCTTCACCTTCTTGATCATCGACAATCTCTGTTCCACCGTCAAGGTTCAGATAAGAAGAGACTACATCCTCTTGTTGCTCATATTCTGAGCCCGGCACATAAGGAATCTCGTTGTTGATGATGCCCATTAAATAACGTTCAGCCTCCGGATCCCTAAGCGGCTCGGTTCTATCGTCCGCCATATGTCACTCCTGCATGTAGTAAAAATTCTTTAAGTATAAAGGAATTAAAAAATAAGATTAAGGGGACATAGAGGAGGAATTAAAAAATAAGATTCTTTAAGTAAAAATTCTTTTTTTCTTCTTCTTCCTCTTTCTTCTTTCTTTCTTCTTCTTCCTTTTTCTTTCTTGTTTTTTCTTCTTCCTTTTTCTTTCTTCTTTCTTTCTTCTTTCTTTTTTTCTTCTTCCTTTTTTTTCTTCTTTCTTTTTTTCTTCTGTTGTTTTCTTCCTTTTTTTTTCTTCCTTTTTCCTTTTTTCTCCCTTTTTCTTGTTTTTCTTCTGTTTTTCTTTTGTTTTCTTCTTCTTTCTTTCTTCTTCTTCCTTTTTCTTTCTTGTTTTTTCTTCTTCCTTTTTCTTTCTTCTTTCTTTCTTCTTTCTTTTTTTCTTCTTTCTTTTTTTCTTCTGTTGTTTTCTTCCTTTTTCTTTTTTTTCTTCCTTTTTCCTTTTTTCTTCCTTTTTCTTGTTTTTCTTCTGTTTTTCTTTTGTTTTCTTCTTCTTTCTTTCTTCTTCTTCCTTTTTCTTTCTTGTTTTTTCTTCTTCCTTTTTCTTTCTTCTTTCTTTCTTCTTTCTTTTTTTCTTCTTCCTTTTTTTTCTTCTTTCTTTTTTTCTTCTGTTGTTTTCTTCCTTTTTCTTTTTTTTCTTCCTTTTTCCTTTTTTCTTCCTTTTTCTTGTTTTTCTTCTATTTTTCTTTTGTTTTCTTCTTCCTTCTTTCTTCTTCTTCCTTTTTCTTTCTTGTTTTTTCTTCTTCCTTTTTCTTTCTTCTTTCTTTCTTCTTTCTTTTTTTCTTCTTCCTTTTTTTTTCTTCTTTCTTTTTTTCTTCTGTTGTTTTCTTCCTTTTTCTTTTTTTTCTTCCTTTTTTCCTTTTTTCTTCCTTTTTCTTGTTTTTCTTCTGTTTTTCTTTTGTTTTCTTCTTCCTTCTTTCTTCTTCTTCCTTTTTCCTTTTTCTTTCTTCTTCTTCTTCCTTTTTCTTCTTCCTTCTTCTTCTTCTGCCGGCGCGCGGAGGACGGCAGGCAGGGCCAGCGGGCGGCGGGCGGCAGGGCGTCGGGCGTCGGGCGGCGGGCGGCTGGCGGCGGGCAAGGGCGCAAGGCACGGGCGGCGGGCAAGGACAGGGCACGGGCGGAGGCGGCGCTCACTAGGGACGGGGGCGGCGGCGCGCAGGGCTTCGGCGTCGGCGTCGGCGTCGGGGCAGGGCTTCGGCGTCGGCGTCGGGGCAGGGCTTCGGCGTCGATCGGCGTCGGGGCAGCGCTTCGGCGTCGAGAGAGAGGAGATGCTATTTATAGACGCACCTTTAGTCGCGGTTGGGGAAGCGGACCGCGACTAAAGGTACCCTTTAGTCGCGGTCCGCCTCCCCAATCGGGACTAAAGGGTACCCTTTAGTCGCGGTCCGCCTCCCCAACCGGGACTAAAGGGTTTTGGCGCCGCTTTCGTTCCCGCGCAGAAAGACCCTTTAGTCGCGGTTGGGGACAACAACCGTGACTAAAGGGTACCCTTTAGTCGCGGTCCGCCTCCCCAACCGGGACTAAAGGTCTGTGCTAGAACTGGCGCGGTGAGGTGGGATGTTTAGTCCCACCTCGCTAGCCGAGAGGCTTCGACAGTGGTTTATAAGCGCGGCTGCGCTCACCACTTCGAGCTCCTCTCAATTGCAGGCTTACGGGCCTAGTCTGTCACTATGTGCCTGTGGGCCTACTGGGCCTTCTGCGGGCCTGAATCCTGGCCCTTTAATGGGTTTCTAGTCGTATTCAGGCCGTGGTGGCCTAGTAGGTGGCATTTTTTCTTTTTTTTTGTTTTCTTTTTTGCTTTATTTATTTTGTTTTGTTTTTCTTCTTTTTTTTTCTTCCTTTCTTCCTTTTTCCTTTTTTCTTCCTTTTTTCCTTTTTCCTTTTTTCTTCTGTTTTTTTCTTATGTTTTTCTTCTGTTTGTTTTTTTCTTCTGTTTTTCCTTTTTTCTTCTGTTTTTTCTTCTGTTTTTTTCTTCCTTTTTCCTTCTTTCTTCTTCTTCCTTTTTCCTTTTAAAATCAGAAAAATAAAACTAATTCATTTTAAAATCTTAAAAAAACAATTATATATCAAAAAAATCAGAAAAATAAAACTAATTCATTTTAAAACCCCTTGAAGGTTTGACAAAAGGTTTGATACATCATTCAGTTCATCGACCAAATACAAAGTTTGGTACAATAAATTATTACACATCAATTCTTCCCTTGTGTCCCTGCTTGCTTACGATTGTGCCATATCCATGGAGCATCCTCATCATTTAACTTAATGCTTGGGTCAGTGTTCACTTTGAAGGGCGGAATTTCACCAAACATATTATAATCTTCTGACATGTCTGTCTTGTCCTCCACTCCCACGATGTTTCTTTTCCCTGAAAGAACAATGTGGCGCTTTGGATCATCGCATGATGTACTGATCGTTTTCTTATCTTTCCGTTTCCTCGGTTTGCTACTCATGTCCTTCAAATAAAAAACCTGAGCGACATCTTTGGCAAGGACGAATGGTTCGTCAAGGTAACCAAGATTGTTGAAATCCACCATTGTCATTCCGTATTGCTCGTCCCAGACACGTACACCAGGTCTGGCCCACAACTGTAAAAGTTCTTCAACTAATGGCCTTAGGTACACATCGATGTCGTTGCCGGGTTGCTTAGGGCCTTGGATGAGAATTGGCATCATAATGAACTTCCGCTTCATGCACAACCAAGGAGGAAGGTTGTAGATGCATAGAGTCATGGGCCAGGTGCTATGGCTGGAGCTCTGCTCGCCAAAAGGATTAATGCCATCAGTATTTAGACCAAATCTTATGTTCCTTGCGTCAGCTGCAAAATCTTTGAAAACTCTGTCGATCTTTCTCCATTGCGTTCCATCAGCGGTGTGTCTCAACTCCCCGTCGGACTTACGGTCCTCTTTGTGCCATCGCAACGACTTGGCATGCTTTTTGTTCATGAACAGACGTTTCAACCGTGGTATTATAGGAGCATACCACATCACCTTGGCGGGAACCCTCTTCCTGGGTTTCTCGCCCTCAACATCGTCATCAGGGTCATCGCCTCTGATCTTATAACGCAATGCAGTGCATACAGGGCATTCATTCAAATTCTCGTATTCACCGCGGTAGAGGATGCAGTCACTAATGCATGCATGTATCTTCAGAACCTCTAAACCTAGAGGGCAGACAACCTTCTTTGCTTCGTACGTACTGGCGGGCAACTCGTTATTCTTCGGGAACATATTCTTCAACATTTTCAGCAAATTTTCAAATGATGAGTCACCTACACCTTCCTGTGCCTTCCATTTTAGCAAATCCAGTGTGCAGCCCAGCTTTTTCAGACTATTATCGCATCCTGGATACAACGACTTTTTGTGATCCTCTAACATGCGATCCAAATTCTCCCTCTCCTTGTCAGTTTCACAGCGTCTCCGTGCATCAGCAATGGTCCGACCAAGATCATCAGCGGGCTCATCATGTGCCTCTTCTTCACCTTCACCTAACCCTTCCCCACCTTCAGCATCATCCTCCATGAAAGTATCACCGAAATGATCATGATAGTTGTCATCGATATCATCCCCTTCTTCATCTTCTTCCATTCTAACCCCTCTTTCTCCATGCTTGGTCCAACAATTATAGCTTGGCATGAAACCATGCCGAAGCAGGTGCATGTGAACGTCTCTTGAGGAGGAGTAACCCTTCTGATTCTTACAGACAGCACATGGACAGATAATAAAACCTTGCTGCTTGTTCGCATTTGCCACTACGAGGAAATCTTTCAAACCCGTAGTGAACTCGCCGGAGAGTCGGGGACCGTACATCCATTGCCGATTCATCTGCATTATTATTATATAAAGTATATAATTAACCATGATGCATTTGTTAAACTAACTAGCTAGAAATAATACAAATTAAACAATGAACTACACACATGCGTATTTTATCAATGACACATGAAAGGTTCAAGTTGCTAACCGCGATTGCGGAGGAAAAATAAATGAGAAAGCTCAAGTGTGGCTCGGACACTTCATATCATGTTTGTTTCAGGCTCTCAGGCATTTCATCAAACACCTTGTGTGCATAGGAGAAACCAAAAGCAAACCCACCACCACCTTCTGAAAATTGTGAAGTGAGCTGAGTGAAGTGAAGTGAGCTGAGTCCTATATATAGGGATGGGCCTTTAGTCCCGGTTGGCCTGGCCAACCGTGACTAAAGGCCTTCGGGTACCTTTAGTCCCGGTTGGCCAGGCCAACCGGGACTAAAGCCCCTCCCGTCCGCCAGCTGTCGACCGAGCGCGCTGGGCCCAGATAGTTGGTCGCGGGTCTTCTCCCGAACCGCGACTAAAGACCCCTTTGGTCGCGGTTCGGTTGTTTTGGGGACTAATGGGGGCGTATGGAAGCCTCTTTTTCTACCAGTGGGTAGACTCAGGCGTTGCATAACAAATAGTATGTTTTTACACAGCAAAAGATCCATAATAATAAAAACAACATCATAAAGAAAAACTATCACTTCTCGCGGAAAGAGACGACCTCGTCTTCTTTGGCTGCCGGCGCGAACCAGCCGTCGCTGCCTACGTGTGTCTCCGCACCGTGGTTGTCCTCGGCTTCCAGCTACTCGTTCAAGCGGAGCGTGCGGGCGCTCTGCACGGACGAGAGCACAGCCCGGTTCTCGAGGACGTCCGGTTCCGCCTGCAGGAGGGCCTCGATGGCAGCGGCATCCGCGCGCTCCGCGTCGAGTCGAGCCTCCGCCGCCCGGTTCAAGTCCAGGACTTCCGGTTCCGCCTGTAGGAGGGCGTCGATGAGAGCAGCATCTGCGCGCTCCGCGTCGAGTCGAGCCTCTGCCACCCGGCTCAAGTCCAGGACTTTCAGTTCCGCCCGCAGGAGGGCGTCGATGAGAGCGGCATCCGCGCCCTCTACGTCGAGTCGAGCCTCTGCTGCCCAGTTCATGTTCAGGATGTCCGGTTCCGCCTACAGGAGGGCCTCGCACTACAACAGGACAGAGCTTTGGTAACACGGTTTTGTGTTACCATAGGCCCAAAACAATGTTACTAGGTCCCGCAGTAATGCATTTTGAAATGTGTTCCATTAGACCGTGTTACTAAGTGGTGTCCACTGTCACATATAGTAAATGTTACCATATATTAAAAATTGTGTTACAATTACATTATGTGTTACAATTACATTATAGTAACATGCATATTATGTGTTACCAAACGCGTGGGTAACACATTTTTGTAATTATAGTAACACCCATAGTAACATATTTTTGTAGACGTAGAACATTGTGGTAACATGTTTTTGTAACTATAGTAACAAAACTTGTAACATAATATCCCACAACACTGGTAACACATTTTGTAACTATAGTAACACCAACAGTAACACTACTATATTAGTATGGCAACATAATTATTGTACTTATTTTTTAATTATTAACCACAAAATTAGCTACCCATTTTATGGAATATACATTTATTTAATAAAATCAATGCAACTTGTCAAATAGTTAATTATTTTGTTATGATGCTTGGCACCATTAAAATGATACACATACACAAATTGAAAATATAAATGTATTTATAATGAATATACAAGAGTGTAGGATACATATACATTGCAATAAATACCAATGTTATTGGTTGAACAACATATCATTCATATCAACTCTACTACAGAGAACACATCTATGGAGAATATTACACCATAGCATTTGCATCCTTCGACCAAAGAAAAAGATCTTGTGAATGGCATTACATTTTTCAATCTATCAATGTAAACTATGGTTATTGCTAAGTAAAATCTTCTCAATTTATTTGCTTCTTCATCCAACCGAAGAATTCAGCTCCAACTCCATATGCTTCTTTTGAATCTATGAAAGAAAAATGGAACTTACAGTTATGTGACTAAATTAACACAAATATGAATATGGAAGAAAAGACTGCAACTTACAAAAGCTCAAGGTCAAGCAATTAATATCCTGAAGCAAAAACATCACCAATTCTCTTGCAATGAAAAACTTACCTTACTAACTCATTATCCAGAATAGGTTCATCTATGCACACAACTGCAAATTCAGCACATAAGTAAATATCACCAACCTTATTTTGTAGATCAATACTCGGAATAGTAGCATATGCAACATTCCGCTTGTTTGGATATGTTAAAGTCTTTAAAACTACTTTGGAAGCAACCTATATTATGAATAATATAATTATTCAATGACAATGATACTAAAATTTGCATGAACAATATTTCAATGGATACACATGGTGCTAGTTCAGAAAGAGTATCATGACCATTCACTTCCTTAGGGATACACATTCAGGCTGCAAGTGGGACTAATAGAGGGATGCTCACACCTGCATGCATGTGTTATGTGGGTGTTCATGGGCAGCCCGCAATCAACCATGTTTCGTCTACTTACCCAGGTAATCCCATTTAATCCCACATAGTAGTAAACTACTGTGCTATTATATTAAGTTTCGACAGTCACCATGTGGTAGATGTGTGGTAAGCAACCACAAAAAAAGATTTAAGAAATTCTACTTAGCTCTTGTACAAATCAAGACTAACTTGTTCTATCTGGACATTACTTGAACACAACAGCACAAACAATAGTCAATCAGGTCACTACATGAGTAGGCACATGCAAAGTGGCCCCCAGTGCAAAAAATTCAGAGTGGCAGAGCAAAGCATCATCATACTATTGAGAAATCAGGCGCAGAGCATCTGTGTTGTGTTGTATGTGCGTGGTTGTTGTTGTGCTGGTCATGTGTGTGTGTGTGTGTGTGTGTGTGTGTATGCGCACGCGCGTGCACTTTCTAGTACCTAAGCAAAGTGCCTGCAAGATGCTTTCTAATACTAGACACCCATGGCAAAGTTATAAAGGACACAAACTTTCTATACGAATTATCAACGAGCGCGTCCATATGACTGCATAAACATATACCTGTCAATCAATAGCCATCATTACAGTGGCTTTAAGCAACATGGAATTGATATGCATAAACCCTGGAGGTGCCGACAGTAACCGAGCTCCTCGCAAACATTCTGTAAAAATAGAATGATAAATAACTTGATACAGAAATATATGTACAGCCAAAATCTACAGACTATAAGCACGTAGTAAAACCACAGCAAATTTGGAAGTAAATGTAGAACCTATTTTGCACATAATGTAGCCAGGATGGATAATTGGTAAAAGGTGATGATATCTTACATTTACGTAAATAAAAAAGAAACCAGGATGGGTACTTGGTACAAGGTGACGCTATCGCCCATTCAATTATATCAAACTAGTAGATGAGATTGAGATACGAGCTTCTGCTCTATTTTCACAGTTATTATTGGGATATACTACATAAAATGATCATACATCTACTAGAACCCTTACCATGCAAAGCACTTTGTATTACACTTACATTCCCTCTCAGTAAAATAGATGTCCATGTTTGTCTTCACAATCTCTACTACCCAATCTGACGGACGTAGTTTGCCGACTGCAACACTAGGAAAAGGAGAAAGCCTTTGCCGAATTCGGCACTCGATAGACCTATTTTGCTGAATTGAAAAAAATCGCACAGGGATTCGGGTATGTATGTATATATACATGCTAGTTTGACAGTATTCGAGTATGTACAGATATGCGACAAGTATTCAGGTATGTACACATCTCCACCAAGGGCTGGAAAACATACTACTATTATTAGCAGGGAATCAATTGGCAGCGGGCATGTACCCTCGACGTCGGCCTCACATCTTGCTCGCCTTTCCACAAGTAAACATACAAGCAAGCAGCCTGACGGATGGATTATTGTGGAAGCTAGCTTACATATAGATCGATTCCATGTGAAGGCTAGCAGCTGACGAGGACCGATGGCTCCTAGCGTGGGAGGCGCGCACGGTCCATGCGCTCGTTCTGCTCAAGCCTCTTCAATTCTTCATGGCCGCCGGAGGGAGGGATGGCTGTCGACGGCCCCGGCTGGATCTACCCATGGCTCCGGCGGCTGCGCATTCCTGACGGTCGCCTCCTCGGGCCTGGTTAGGAGGAGCAAACGGCCCCGGGTCCCGGGGTTGCATCGGCGACCTACAAGGGGCGAGCGGCGGTGGCATGAGGCCCTCAGGCGGGCGGCGGCGATATTCGCTGGGGCATGCGGCGGCTTCGATGGCTAGGTGTGTACGAAGGGATAAGGAAAGAGAAGGGAAGATAAAGGATAGGGCACCCGCAGCGCTATTGCCGTTCGATCTAAGCGAATCGAATGGTTATGACGCATGATGTGGGAGGTCTACACCGACCAATCAGAACACGGGGTACTTTTTTAGTGTAATATGTTTGCACTCAGCAAAAAATTGTCCTTTTGTTCTTTTCATTCTTCCTTTCTCTTTTTCTTTCTCCTCTTCTTTTCTTGAATAAGGCATGTTCATTAATTAATGGATATAAATAGGATTTTTTAACCCAAAATTTTGCCACTAATTTTATACACTTACAATTTAAATTTGAATTATATGCACTAAATGACTACAAATGCACTAAATGTATCAAAGTTGCTAGAAATCTAGAAAATTCATGAAGCTTGGGAATTGTCCATCAAATATGGTGTACTGTATGTGAAAATTCGAGTGGTGCCATTTTCCACACTTTTTTGTACTTTCTTAATAAAATACCAATTTTTTACACTGAGAAAATAGATTTATTTTTACAAAAAAGATGGAAACTTTATTTGTCAACATTGTTTGCAATGGCATGATGCATCTATGTGCCAAATTGGATACATTATCATAGACCATGCTTGGATGTGTTTAATTTTTAGTGTTATAGCATATTAAAATAAGGAGAGCGTCTATACAACGCTTGTGGCGTCAACGGCCGGTTCACCATTGACAGGTCGAACGGTTGACCATTGACCCATGGCGCAGTTAACCTTACACTTTTAGAAAAAATTTAAGAATTTGAAAATTTGTTCGCATGTTTGAGAAAAAATTGGCTTCAAATAATGTTGACGAATTTGAAGAAAGTTCAAGAATTTGAAAGAAATGTTCTTCGATTCTAAAAAAAGTTCAGTAATTTATTATTTGTCCACGAACTTAAAAAACAATCATGAATTTGAAAAAATATTAAATTTAAAAATGTCAATGAACTTGAAAAAAACTTCCTAATTAAAAAAACGTTTGCCAACTCAAAAGAAAATCACAAAGTCAAAAAGGTTAGCATATTTGAGAAAAATCCATGAATTTGAAAACATATCACGGCTTGAAAAAATGTTCGTGAAAGTGAACATGTTCACATACTTGAAAAAAGAGTTTGTGAATTTTCAAAAAATATTGTGGCTTCAAAATAATTAAAAAAATTGAATAAAAGTTCCTAGATTTTTTATACGCATTCAATAATTAGTATAAGTTTGTGATTTTTTTTCTATTTTCAAAAAATTCCGCGAATTGGAAGAAAAAGGTTCACGAATTTTAAGGAAAAGTTGATGAAATTTAAAATGAAAAAAGAAACAAAGTAAAAGAAAAAATAAACAGAAAAACCAAATAGAAAACACGAAGAAAAAGAAATAAATACTGATGAGAGAAACACAGCAGAAAAGGAAGTACGGGAGGTGGAAGGTCCTAGAAGCAAAACCGGGCCGAAGTCGGGGAATCGCAGCCCAATTTAACTCCTGGATATAGTCAGCAATCACCTATCTTTTTAGTAGGCCTTGGCCCAGCCATTTATTATTATTATTAATAAGGCCGATTATTTTAATGAATCTAAACTGCGTTCGTAGTTCGTTGGTAGTCATGTGTTTCCCGTAGTAGGAGGTAATAGGTTCGATTCTTAGAAGGCATCATTTAGTTTTTATCATTCATATCAAATGGCGCCCACTGGTGGCCATTTTATTTTGTTCATGCATGCCAAATGGCCCCAATTGTTTAGTATTTTATTTTGTTCATGCATGCCAAATGGCCCGGGTTCTGCTGGGTTGTTTAGCCGGCCTCACTTATTTACAGGCCCGCGTGTACTCCATTTTGCATAGCAACATTTGCTTTTATAGAATCTATAGCAAGATTATTATGTACGTATAATATGCTTCTACGTCACATGTCCTGAAATTTTCGTAGGAAGAATATGTATATATAATATGCTCTCATGCTAAGTATTTTTTTTAAGAACAACTTTTCAAATTTATTCGCTATTTAGATTGATTAAATGACTGAAGTTATGCATACATATTTGAAGTAATTCCAATTTGAGTCATATATGTATGTCAAATAAGGTTCAAGTAATATAGAAAAAATGTTCAAGAACTACGTACAAGCTTATAACATGCTTGTACATCACATGTCCTAAAATCTTTATAGGAAGAATATGTATATATAATATGCTCCCATGCTAATATTTATTATTTTAAGAACAACTTTTGAAATTTATTCGCTATTTAGGTAGATTAAATGACTGAAGTTATGCATACATATTGGAAGTAATTCCAATTTGAGTCATATATGTATGTCAATTAAGGTTCAAGTAATATAGAAAAAAATGTTCATGACCTACGTACAAGCTTATGTCACAGACAAATATTTTTGAGAAAATCAGTTTAGTGAAAATGTGAACTTATGTTTGTAAGCATTGTGGCACTATTGCATTTTATTAAAATATAGTTTTTTCTTTACAGTTGTATAGTTTGTAACACTATCGGCAACACAAGACTACGCGTTACTGTACCAGTATTGTAACACACCCGAAGTAACACAGACATATATGTTACTATGTAATGGGTCTGTAACGCATTTTCGAATCTTAACAACTATGTGTTACTGTCAGCGCCGCAACACACATGGTGTGTTACTGAATTTTTGCTCTGTAACACATTTTTCTATATGTTACATGATTGTGTCACTTAATCTTTGTTTTGTTGTAGTGTCGATGGCAGCGGCATCCGCGCGCTCCGCCTCAAGTTGAGCCTCTGCCGCCCGGTTCACATCCACGACATCCGGTTCCGCCTGCAGGAGAGCCTCGATGGCAGCGGCATGCGCGCACTCCGCGTCGAGTTGAGCCTCTGCCTCCCAGTCTTCCTTTAGTATCGCCATGTTGAACCGCTGGTCCACCTGCACCATGGAGGACTCGACACCGGTATGAAGTCGGCGTCCATCGTCTCATACCCATCGGGGGCCTTCTGCGCCGCGACCTCCGCAGTGAACATTGGATCGGCTTCCTCCTCCTCGTAGCTTGGCTCCAGAGAACTCGGGGATTGGCCCGCCGCAAAGCGAGCTTGGGAACAGAGGTCTGTGGCGCCGACCGCTGTCGTGATTTCTGTACGGCGCTCCGGCGTCAGCATCTTGTAGTAAGTGATCTTGCGGCGCACCATGGCTTTCCGGTGAACTAGGGGATGCTTGATGCGGGCTAGGCGATCGAAAGCTGGGGGAATGGGCTGGAGATTTGGTGTGGTTTTAGGGCAGTGGTTGGCGTAGGCCGAGCTGCGAAGGTTCTGGTGTGAATAGTGGTTCCGGTGACGACCGGTCAATCGGTTTTGACTGTACATCGCTCTTGTCGCATTCACGTTGCAGCCCGGCACGCTGGACCCTCCACGCCGCTCACCGAATGGAACGCGCTTCGTCTTGCATTTTCGCTCGCTTGTGGGACCGCAGTTGAGAGCAAACCGACGTCCCTCCCCCTCCCCCGCCCGCGTCATTTATTATACCACCACTCCCTCTGTTTTATGTGAAGTAAATAAAAACAGAGGGAGTATACTACGGATTAGGATCCCCTGACATGCGGGGCCTAGCAAGCATGGGGTCCGCCAGTAAGTGACCGAAAGGGAGGGTAAGGAAGAGATACCTACGTCAGAGGATCCACTTCCACTATACTACTTTGACCAAATGTTAGAGTAATAATATATGACATGCAACTTACACAAATGATAGAGTAATAATATATGACATGCAACTTACACAAAGCATACAGGGTCTAATGCGTTTTTCAAGGCTAACTTTGACCAAATGTTAGAGTAATAATATATGACATGCAACTTACACAAACCATATGGTCAATTTCGTATGTGAAAGGAGTTTCCAATGATATAATTTTCACATTATACATCTCATGTACTCCCTCCGTCTTGGTCCAAATAATCCCAACACACGTAGGCGCGGTGCATTAACTTCTACCTCGTTTCTTGACATATGAACCAATAAGAGATGAGGGTGTGCATGCTTTTAATGACCTGAGACTATCAAACATGACATGCAGTGGTTAGTTCATTGCATGCAATACTATTAATTAGCAAATAAACATTAATGTCTCTCATTTTCCCCTCCTCCTTGGTCACGGTGCACAGCCTAAGATGACTTACTCACCTATGTGAAAGGAGTACTATTAAGCTTGTCAATAGTCAAATTGGAAACCATCTCGAGTACAAATCTAGGAGTACGTACGAATCTAACAATATTGATTGGGCGTTGTTGAATGTTGATACCTTTTTTTATCATAGTAGAGATACTTTGACTACACATAAAACTTATATGTAAGGTAGAAAGGATAGGAGGGAGTATATTGTACGTTCAAAAACGAAACGAACATTGAATACCCTTTATATATAATTTGCGGATGCTATGATCACCGGTTCAAAATTTTGAATCCGCCTTAGGTATCACGTGCCCCCACTCGTTCCCTCTCGATTTCATCTCGGGGTCCAGAGATCTATTGAAAGAGGACTAGGGTGGGTACATGCGAATGATACTCGGCGGAATGTTCTAATGAGGCATGCGGGAGGATGGACTCGACTGGAGGGCGACATGATCGATGGAGAAGAGGGTTGGAGAGGAATGAGAAATAAGCAAACACCACATGATTACACTTGAACGGCTCAAATAAACAATAAGTTGTCTCACTTGGCCTACATAGTGAAAGGCCTAATGCGCAATGCGGAGCACTGACGCTCGAATATGGCCGGGAAAACAGGGAAACCGACATGTGGGGCACACCCGTCGGGACGACGTAGCGCAGAATAGTCCAATGGAGGAGCTGGCCCACGACCTCCTCGCCACCGACAACCATTCATGTGGGTCTTTGGGGCCAACAACGGGGCGCAGCTCCAGCACCGCCTCTGGACACGGCGACCGCGGTGAGCGACATGCTCATATCGTTGATAGACACGGTCGGTTTCAGTGTGCCGAGGGTGGCATTTGTGTTGCGGCACGACCAACGGTATGTTTGGTTTGTGCCCAAGGTTGCCCCACCAATGCATTGGGTAGCCAAAATTTTGGTTGGGGTATTGGTTGCCTGTGATTTGGCCAACATTGGCAAGAAAAATGAACTAGAGTTGGCTAGAGTTCATTGGCATGCTAAAGAAATGGCAACCATCCAAACAAAGACCAATCTTTGGGTCATGACCAAAATTTTGGTAAGGTGCACTTTGGCCACAATACAAACACACCCCAACACCCGGCTCGTCGAGGATGCACAGGGCACCGCGACGCGTCCGCGGAGTGGTGTAGCGTGGCCAACTGCATCCTCTGGACCTGAGACCATGCCTGGTCGTCTTGCTTTCTCAATGACATGCGGGGATCACATTTGAGCAAAGGGAATCTCCAACGTTGCCACGACCGCAGCTGACTACCCTGGCACACCAAAGCCCTCGTCCCTCGCGCCATCGCGCGGTGCGTTCCCAGACCGCGCCAGCTGCCCGCATTCATGCCGTCCATTCGTATGTCGTCGTTAAGAGGCTCGTTGCCCGAGGAACCAACTCCGGCGACTTAATGACGCACCCGGACGCTTGGCCTCACCGGAATGCGCTACTTAAAGCGGCAACGCCCAGCTAACCTCCACACCATAGCGCATCGTCCTCCTACCTGACACCACATCCACCATGACCGCAAGTGCGAACACTCTGTGAGAGAGCTTGTCTTTGGGTATGAAGCTCGAGGTAGCCGGACGCGGACGCGACCGCACAAGCGGTGGCCACGCTGGCGGCCGACGACTGGAGCACCGTCAGCCACGCGTCCTACTTGCTGCCGTCCAACGTCCGGCACCGCCGAGGTCGGGGACCCCTCCGAGGATGAGTAGGGCATGGGAGGCGGTAGGGCATGGTGTGCCAACTGGCCGGTCCGTCTCCCGTGTTCTACTCTTCCTCGCTGGAGACCGCACCTTCACTTCACGGGTCTTGAACCCCACCCCCGTACATAGAGATTGCAGATGGAGGACGTCGGTCGCCGCCGTAGAATAGGTTTAGGGTCGGGTTTCTTTTATTTTTCTGTCTTATAAAAGTTTGAAATGTAATGAAAATCTGCCGTGTTTGCATTAATCTCGGCCGGTGTATATGAACTTTCACAATAATATACATATTGTAGGAGTACTAGCGCACGGAAGATCAAGTTCTTGTGGGAGAAAAGGATGAACGAGGGAAAGCCTTATCTGCAAATGTGGAGAGGAGTGCGGGTAAATTGTCATAGTTTCCTTCCTATTCGTTAGATATAGATCGGACGACCTATATTGCAGGATGACAGGCACACCATCATCACCAACTCTGCTTTTTATTGAACCGAGACAAATCTAAAAAACCCAACTAAGCCAACCTCCCAGCATATCGCGCGGGAAAAGACCCGGCCGCGCCGTTTTATTAGTGGGGATTACCGGATTACTAGTAGTAGTATCGATGGATCGCGCGAAGTAACATTTTTTTTGAGGGGGCGAAGCACCTAGTTTAAAAGGAAAAATGGCGGTACACTCACAGCACTCCTGTCACGGTCGCATTGCACCCCACACACATTCGGTCCTGCACATGGCTCACGCAAACGGAACGGGCTTCGGATTGCCTCTTCACTGACACGTGGGACTGCACTTGGAGAAACCGACCATGCGCCAAACTCCCCCCGCCCACCGCGCGAAAATCCTCCCACCCCCCACACACACAAAAATTCCCCCCAAATTCGATTCAACCGCCCTTTGGCCAATTATTCCCCAAACCCCCTCCCCCTTGTCCCCCCTCCACTCCATTCGCTCCGCCAAAGCCGCCCTCCCAGCCGCGCCGATACGTCGGCGCCGCGGTTCGTCGAGGGGACGCACGGCGATCCTCTCGCTCCTACAGTACGCTCTCGTAGACTGCCGTCCTCTAGCCGCGCCGCCACCTCTGGCTACGTTCTTATGGAGGCGCACGACGGTCAGTGCCGCCACCGCTGGCGACTTTCGTATGGAGACGCACGGCGGTCAGCTTCTCCCATGGTACTTGCATTCTAGACTGAGGCCCCGTTCATGTTGGTGTAGCGCTAAATGTTAGCTGATAGACGCTGTTAATCTCACTGTTTGCCGAAGTAGTTTACTGTCAATATGCTCTGCTTAAGAAGCTTCCTTGCCCTGTTATGCACTCAATCTGCTTAGCTGAGATGGCATGCCAAGGCCGATTAGTTGCTAAAATATCCTGCCATATATTTATTGTGACGTAGATTGCCATGGTCTAGTAGCCAATCTGTTAGGTGAAATAGCTCTACACCATTTTATACTTGATCTTTGTTGCTGCGATGGCCTTCGATAGTTCGATGGCTGTGTGCTCGGGCTCATTAACTGCTGAAACAGCCTGCCATAATTTAGCACTCAAATCTGTTTGCTGAATTAGCTTTACATATATTTTGTTACTTAGATCTGCTCGTCCAAATATCTTGCCATAGCTTTAGACATCGACCTAGGTATTTTTTTTCTGGACTTCATAAAAAAGCATATATGTTTTTCCTGTAATATCTAGTAGAAGAACTAATTTGTATGTATAACAGATGGATAGGACTTGGATAACTTCTGCTCTAAGATTCTCCGCTGCATATGTCGAGGGGGTTGAAAACTTCATGAACTTTATCAGAGCTGAGTACGGTGGTCCGAAATCAGATGTGCTCTGCCCGTGTAGCAGTTGTATGAATTCAGTTACAAGACCCCAGTTAACTGTGCAAAATCATCTACACTTGCATGGGATGTCGGTCACATATACTAGGTGGGTTCATCATGGTGAAGCTGTGAACGTCAATGTTATTGACTACGTGGAAGCAGCAGATCACCATCTTGATCTGCCTGATGCTCAGATGGAAGAGGAGGAGGAGGTGGTGGTGGCGGAGCCAGTGAGTTTGACCGACATTGAAACAATGCTACGAAATGCTCGTGCATTCCATGAACTTTCACCTGCAGAAGAAAAATGGTGGGCCCGCATGTTGGAACAACGCAACATTGCTGTCACACCAGGAAATAAGCTGTCAGTATTCTCAGCTATGGTTACCTTTCTTCAGGTGAAGACATCTGAGCGGATGACCAACAAATCATTCGATGTGATGTTGGCTTCTTTCCGCAAATCTTTCCCAGATGCGTCTGAGCTGCCACACACCTACAGTAAAATGAAGAATTTCCTTCGTGCAGTTGGAATTGGATATGATATGATCCATGTTTGTAAGAATAATTGTGTTCTGTTCCGGAAGGATTATGCCAACTTAAGTGAATGCCCGAAATGCAAATCATCGAGATAGAAAGATGGCGATGCTGTGAACAGGGTTCCTCATAATGTTCTGAGACATTTTCCAATTACACCAAGATTGCAGAGGTTGTTTCATGATGCTGAAACAAGAGAGGATGTACTGTGGATTCTAGGAACCAGGAGTACAGAGATCAGAATGTAATGAGCCATCCATCTCATGGTAGTGAGTGGAAATGCTTCAATGATAAACACAAAGAGTTTGCTGCTGACCCGAGAAACATTAGACTTGGCTTAGCTTCAGATGGATTTAACCCATTTGGCCACCAGAGCGCCACATATAGCATGTGGCCAGTGCTTGTTATCCCTTACAACATGCCTCCAAATGTTTGCACCAAAGAATCAAACTACATGATGGCCTTGCTCATCCCAGGTCCAAATAGTCCTGGAAAGGATTTTGATTTGTTCATGGAGCCTATTGTGGAGGAACTTCAACAGCTATGGATGGGTGTTCTCACTCGAGACCTATATAGCAGCCCACCAGCTGATTTATTTCTACGTGCTGTTGTAATTTGGTGCATCCATGATTATCCGGCTTTGGGCACTATGTTAGGGCGAACGACACATGGTTACAATGCATGTGTTCGCTGTGATAGGAATCCGTTGTCATACGCAATACTTAGCAAGATCTGTTACATTGGACACCACCGTTTCCTTGCCAAGGACAAGCCGCATCCTAGAAAATACCGAAGACATGTGTTCAATGCAAAGCATGCAAACCGTGATGCGCCAAAGAGGCTCACCGCCAATGAGTTGCAAGTGGAATTAGAGAAGGTCGGGCATATACATTAGGAAACCATCCTGGTAATGGTAGCGGGAAAAGGAAGCATGGCACGGTAGAAGAGAGATTATTGTTTACCCGCAGGTCCACTTTGTGGGACTTGGAGTATTGGAAAGATTTGAATCTGTGGCATAATCTTGATGTGATGCACATTGAGAAAAATATATGTGACAGCATTATCGGCACACTTCTTTACATTGAAGGCAAGATGAAAGATACCTTAAAATCTAGGAAGGATTTGCAGGTGCAAGATGAAGGTAAACCACGGGATATGGCACCAGCTGTGCACATCTTGGACAAGGTAAAAAGAAAAGAATTCTGCGAGGTCCTGTCACGTGTGAGATTCCCACATGGATTTGCTTCCAACCCTGAAAGGAGAGTCAGTGCAGATGGAAACAAGGTACAAGGGTTCACAACTCATGACTGCCACGTCCTACTTCAAAGGGTTTTACCTGTTATCCTTAGAGGATTGGGCCGCCCTGACTTATACAGAGTAGTTGCAGAGTTGGGACAATTCTTCAGGGAACTCTGCAGTAGAAATATCAGGATAGATGCTTTGGAGCGTCTTAGAGACAAGATACCAACTATCCTATGCGACCTTGAGAAGATATATCCTCCAGCCTTCTTTGATGTGATGGTGCATTTGGCTGTTCATCTACCTGATGAGGCACTACTTAGAGGTCCAGCACAGTATGGCTGGATGTACCCTATTGAAAGGCGGCTAGGCACTTTCAAGGCTATGTTAGGAACAGAGCTAGACCCGAGGGTTCCATTGCAGAGGCCTACATTGCTACAGAAGCGTTGACATTCTGCTCAAAATACATTGAAACAGCTGATCAGCTTAGCAAAGAGGTAGGTGAAGACAATCCCGGGCTCAATGTTTTCGATTATTCTGTTCGAGTTATAGGGAAGAGTCGACAAGAGGACAAACCTAAAGATTTGGACAAAATGGTTTGGTATGTGTTGAATAACTGTCCTGAGATACTACCTTATATCAAGTAAGTGCAGTACTGCAGCTTATACATCGTAATCTACTAAACTTGCAGCACATTCTTATATATTTAGATGTTTGACGCGATCACTATGTTGTGCAGCATGTACAAAGAGGAGTTACTGCCGCAAAATCCAAGAAACATTGACAAACTGGTTATGGCAGGATTTGCGAAATGGTTCAAGAACCATGTAAGATTTTGAAGTGCACTATTAGTTTTTTTAATATATTGAGTACATAAGATGATCAGCTTGTGTATTTTCTAACCATAAGTTAAGAAGATGCGGGAGGATGGGCAGGCAGTTGATGATGCCCTTTACTCACTAGCAATGGGTCCTGATACTCGGGTAAGACATTATGAATCTTGCGTTGTTGGAGATGTGCGCTACAACACCCTTGCACGAGACGAAGGCAGGAAGACACAAAATAGTGCCATCATGAGCACGGATACGTATGACAAAGAGACAACTGAAATGTATGCTAACATAACAGACATTGTTCAGTTGCAGTATATCTCTAGTTTCGAGGATCATCGGTGTGTGGTTCTGTTGTGTTGTCGTTGGTATAACCTGTTTTCCAGGATCGCAAAACCCAGAGCTGATGATTATTTCAAATCCATCAATGTCAAGGCGGCGTACCAGACCAACGAGCCTTTTATTTTGGCAAATAAAGCAACACAGATATTTTTCTTGGAAGACACATTTGCATGTAGCGATGACTGGAGAGTATTGCAAAGGTTTGAGCAGAGGAATTCGTTTAATGAAGTTGCACAACAAGATGATGCTTACACTGCTCCTAATGTACAAGATAACACAGATGTTCCTAATATCTTTGAGAACCATCACATCAATGACGCCTGCGAAAAGATTGCCTGACGTGCTGTGGACATACAAGAGTTGATCAAGAACAAGCCAACGTTCGAGGACGTTGAGGACGAAGAAGAAGATGACACCGCGGGGAATTACGATTCAGACTGATACACATGGCGAAGATGTTGACGCTGCTGCTGCGGATGATGATTACATTGCTTTTGTCATATTTGCCTGTCAGAATACATTTTTTTATCTACTATGTGAAATTGTGTTAGCTATGACAACTGAAACCTGATGAACATGTTGTTTAGTATTTTGCTGTGAGAACATCACTTGTTATATATGCTGATTGTTTGGTGATTGTATGACAACTAAAACATGATGACATTGTTGTTTAGTTGTACTCATATTTGGCTGTGAAACTTGAATTTGATGACATAGTTTGCTGTTGGACTGCAATTTGCTCGACGTCTTCGAATGAGAACAAAGCTGACCCGATAGGGCCTCTGCTATCTATTTATTTATATGAGCAAAAGGGGATACCCCCTGATTTCCGTTAATAGAAATCATTAGATGTTCACAACACTACACCTAGCCTGCTACACAGATTTGATTCATTACTAGTTTCAGCAAAGTGCTCATGTCGTAGCCACTTAATACATCACGAGTGCTACATACACTGCAAATAAAGAGACAATCATCCTACAGAGCACATCGATTTTGCCCATTATCTTCACAAGCTCTTTCATCTCGTCATTGCTGTCAAGGCCGTTCAGCAGTTGTTGCTTGGCCATGGTCAGAGGAACTGCGCCTTTAACCTTCTGCTCTGCATCTTCCTCTTCTGCCGTTCCTTCAGATACTTGTCCAACACCCCAACCTGCTGGTATTGGGATTCCTCGGCTAACCAAATAAACAGCATAGTTGCATTCCCCCACATCAGCAACTTACCAGAAATACAAATCACACGAATCTTCCCGAGGGAGTCCTGGACTAGGGGGTGTCCGGACAGCCGGACTATCATCGTCCGTCGGACTCCAAGACTATGAAGATACAAGATTGAAGACTTCGCCCCGTGTCCGGATGGGACTTTCCTTGGTGTGGAAGGCAAGCTTGGCAATACGGATATGTAGATCTCCTACCATTGTAACCGACTCTGTGTAACCCTAACCCTCTCCGGTGTCTATATAAACCGGAGGGCTTTAGTCCGTAGGACAACATACATTACAACAATCATACCACAAGCTAGCTTCTAGGGTTTAGCCTCCTTGATCTCGTGGTAGATTCACTCTTGTAATACACATCTTCAATATTAATCAAGCAGGACGTAGGGTTTTACCTCCATCGAGAGGGCCCAAACCTGAGTAAAACATCGTGTCCCTTGTCTCCTGTTACCATCCGCCTAGACGCACAGTTCGGGACCCCCTACCCGAGATCCGCCGGTTTTGACACCGACATTGGTGCTTTCATTGAGAGTTCCTCTGTGTCATTACCGATAGGAAGGATGCCTTCTCCCGTCTTCAAGGACAGTATTTTTGCCAAAGGAGCCTTGGCCGCCGGCCCAACTATACGGCTAGGTGGTTTTCTTATTACCGCCTGTCTGGCCACCGCTTCGACAATGACTTCTCAAGTCGTCAAAAGCAATCTTCACGTCAGCTCGGAATTTGCCGAGCGGCTGGATCCAATAGAGCTCTCGTCTGTCAACGAGCTCTTGGATCGCATCACCGCCCTGGGGGTCGCTACAGACTACAATCAGATTGGGCTTAAAACCTATCTGAGAGAGATTAACTCTCCCCAGGTCACCCACCACGTTGCAGTGGTAGAGGAACAATGCGGCAACTCTTCTCCTGTGTTGAAAACTAGTCATGTTCGGGCTCCCGAACCCTCCATGCCGGATTCCCACGGAGGGACGGACTTCGATCGAGCGCTGAACTTAAAGTTAGGCATCGTTCCGGACTCGTTGGACAATGTCCAGCAATCCAAGCTTCCAAACTTGGAAACTTCCCAGCCTTCAAGCCTCGAGATGGATAGGGTTCCGGACTTAATTCCACCCACCCGCCCAGACATATGCAATCTATCTCTAATCCGGCAAGAGCCCGCTGAAATAGTACATCACTACTAGGCCAGATTCCTCCTGGTTATGGACAGGATAAAGGACTGTCGAGAGGAAAATGCAATCTCAATTTTTTGCAATAATTGCACGGACGAGGGAATCTTGAACGCCATCAGCCGTCGTGAAATTACACGCTTCTCCGACCTGGCGTCCATAGTACGAAAGTACTGTGCGATGGAGAGTTTTTGGAAAACCGAAAATAAGTTTTGGGACAATCCGGCCCCGAATACAGCCCTAGTCCGCAACAAAAAGGTGCATTACACTCAGGCACCAGGCACAAAAATCAAAAAGCAAAAACCCCATAGAGGGCACGGAACCGTACTGGAGGGATGGCTTAGCGGACCCTGTAAAATTCACAATACAGAAGGCACCGTCCCAACACATAGCCTTCGAGCATGTTGGATATTGCGGCAGGTGGCCAAAAGTGGCGAGGATCTTCTAGCCCCGGAAAACCACTCCAAGAATACCGGTACGGTATCAACAGTCTTCGAGACTTTCGCATCAAATAATATGCGGAAACGAACAATCCTCAGCCTCGCCGAAGTCTACCAAGTAGCAACAACAAATCCATGGAGCGACGCAGCCATCACATTCAACGCCAGCGACGAACCTAAATTCCGAACAGCCCGAGCACCAGCTGCACTGGTACTTAGTCCAATAGTGGACGACTTTCGACTTACAAAGGTCCTCATGGATGGCGGCAGTGGACTAAACCTCATCTACGAGGAAACTCTTCAAAAAATGGAAATAGACTGGAGCCGCATTGAGCGAAGCAGCACAACCTTCAGAGGAATAATCCCTAGCCGGGAAGGGCGCTGCACCGGAAAAATCACACTAGATGTGGTGTTCGGCTCGCCGGACAATTACAGATCCGAAGAAGTCACGTTCCAAGTGGCCCCGTTCAACAGCGGATATCACGCTATATTAGGACGAGAGGCATTCACAATTTTTCAAGCCGTACCCCATTACGGGTACATGAAGCTCAAAATGCCCGAGCCCGGCGGAATAATCACTCTCGTTAGTGATCCGGACATAGCACTCCGCGCCGAAAACAAGACAGCCGCATTAGCCCTGGAGGCACTATCCGAAGCCCTAGTGGCAGAAGAACTCACCGCGCTGCGCTCTACGGTGAATAGGGACGATGTGATACTCGATAAGAGATCCAAGTCCACCTCCTTTAAACCAGCAGATGAAATAGTAAAATTCCAGGTCCATCCAACGGACCCGACAAAGACAGCTTCCATCAGGGCACAATTGAACCCTGACGTAGACGCCGCACTCCGAGAATTCCTTCGGGAAAATTGGGACATTTTCGCCTGGCACCCTTCGGATATGCCCGGAATCCCACGCAGATTGGCAGAACACAGCCTAAACATCCTAAAAGGATTCAAGCCAGTCAAACAGGCTCTTCGACGATTTTCCGAACCCAAAAGACAGGCAATGGGAGAAGAGCTAGCCAAACTATTGGAAGCCGGATTCATCAGAGATATCAAACATCCGGATTGGCTAGCAAACCTTGTAATGGTACCAAAGAAGGACAAATCCTGGCGCCTATGTGTCGATTTTAAAGACCTCAACGAGGCCTGCCCAAAGGATCCCTCCCCCCTCCCCCGCATCGACCGGATAATCGATGCTACTGCAGGACGCGATTCATTGTGCTTCCTTGACGCATACTTTGGCTACCATCAAATCAAGATGGCGAAAGCGGACCAAGCCGCAACGGCATTCATCACTCCATATGGACCATTCTGCTTCAACACGATGCCCTTCGGACTTAAAAATGCCGGCGCAACATATCAGCGCATGATTTAAACATGTCTGGCAACCTAGATCGGCAAAACAGTAGAGGCATACGTGGACGACGTAGTCGTCAAAACCAAATACGTCGAAACTCTAGTAGACGATTTGAGGCTCACATTCGACAATCTCAGAGCATATGACATCAAGCTACTAGGCTTCATTGTATCCGGTAGAGGAATTGAAGCAAACCCAGCCAAGACCCGAGCTCTCTCACAGCTAGACATCCCAAAAGACCTCAAACAAATACAAAAATTGACTGGATGCGTGGTGGCTCTAAGCCACTTTATCTCCCGTCTAGGAGAAAAAGCATTGCCCCTCTATCGCCTCCTTAGGCGCACCAAACACTTCGAGTGGACGGATGCTGCCACTGCCGGACAAATAAAAGCCATATTGGCAACAAATCTGGTCCTGGCTGCGCCCAACCTGGGCGAACCAATGTTGTTATACATCGCGGCAACACATCAAGTCGTAAGCGCAGTACTCGTCGTCGAACGAGAGACAGAAGGGTACAAATTCCCTCTTCAAAAACTAGTGTACTACGTATCCACTGTGTTAACCCCCTGCAAGTCCCGTTACCCGCACTATCAAAAGATAGCATACGCGATGTTCATGGCATCCCAGAAGCTCCGACACTACTTTAAAGAGTGTTCGATAACAGTGGCCTCCGAAGTACCACTCAACGACATTATAAACAACCGCGACACGACGGGCAGGATTGCAAAATGGGCCATTGAGCTCTTACCATTCGATATAACTTACAAACCTCGGCGAGCTATAAATTCACAGGTTTTGGCTGACTTTGTCGCTGAATGGACCGAAGCC
This sequence comes from Triticum timopheevii, assembly GCA_963921465.1. Classification (NCBI taxonomy): domain Eukaryota; kingdom Viridiplantae; phylum Streptophyta; class Magnoliopsida; order Poales; family Poaceae; genus Triticum; species Triticum timopheevii. The sequence goes on along the minus strand of OY997270.1, from coordinate 61,602,426 downwards.
GAACTCCCTAAAGAGTACGGCGCATACTCCAATTGGACTATGCACTTCGACGGCTCTAAAATGTTGGCCGGACTGGGGGCTGGCGTCGTATTGACGTCTCTGACCGGGGACACAGTCCAATATGTACTTCATATAATGTACACGGACTCCAACAACGCAGCCGAATACGAGGCCCTTTTACATGGTCTCTGGATGGCAATCTCCATGGGCATTCAACGCCTAGAGGTGCGCGGGGATTCAAACCTTGCAATATCCCAAATAAATGGAGACTTTGACGCCAAGGATCCGAAAATGGCAGCATATCGCCATGCTGTCCTAAAAATGTCAGCTCAGTTTGAAGGACTTGAATTCCATCACGTAGCCCGGGATAATAACCAAGCAGCCGACGTACTGGCACCCATCGGCGCAAAACGTGACGTTGTCCCTCCGAACATCTTCCTGGAACGGCTCTTCAAGCCATCCGTACTATGGAAAGAGGAGTCCAGAAATAACAAACCGGAAACAACCGCACCAACCGACGTAGAACAATCTGACACAACCGGCGATTCAGTCGATGACATAACACCTTCAGCCCACGACATAATGGCAGTAATTGCCCCATGGACATAACCATTCCTAGCCTACTTGCTTAGGCAGGAACTTCCCGAAGACCAAAATGAGGCCCGCTGTATTGTCCGGCGATCTAAAGCCTACAAGGTCCATGAGGGAGAACTTTATAAGAAAAGCACAACCGGAGTCCTTCAAAGATGTATCTCCGAAGAGGAAGGGCGAAACCTTCTGGCTGAAATTCATGCCAGACTAGGCGGACACCACGCCGTAGCTCGGGCCCTTGTAGGAAAGGCATTCCGACAGGATTTTATTGGCCGACGGCCCGGGCAGATGCTCAGGACTTAGTCCAAAGATGCGTCGGTTGTCAGCTCTTTGCTAATCAGAGCCATATGCCACCCACCGCCCTCAAAACTATACCCATTACCTGGCCATTCGCGGTCTGGGGGCTTGACATGGTTGGACCCCTTAAAGGAGGAACCCACAAGCAAAGGTACCTATTGGTCATGGTGGACAAATTCACCAAATGGATAGAGGCCAAGCCAGTCAAAACGGCAGAGTCCGGACCAGTGATAGACTTTATCTCCGGGGTAGTACACCATTTCGGTGTCCCCCACAGCATCATCACCGATAGCGGCACGAATTTTACGGCCGACGAGGTCAAATCATGGTGCAAAAATATGGGCATTAAGCTCGATTATGCTTCAGTCTATCATCCTCAAACCAACGGTCAAGTGGAACGAGCAAATGGTCTAATAATGAGCGGCATCAAACCCAGACTAGTGCGGTCACTTACGAAATCTGACACGCACTGGGTAGAGGAGCTCGACTCCATACTTTGGGGGCTGCGGACAACGCCCAACCGTACTACTGGATTCACACCATTTTTTATGGTATACGGCGCAGAGGCAGTTCTGCCCTGCGACATCATTCATGACTCACCTCGAGTGCGCATGTACGAAGAAAGAGAAGCCGAGCTGGATCGGCAGGACAGCTTGGGCGCATTGGAGGAAGAACGCGACGTCGCCAAGGCTCGTTCCGCATTCTATCAGTAGCAGGCTCGAAGATATCAAAGCAGGGAAGTACGGGCCAAGACTTACAACATTGGCGAACTAGTTCTACGCCTGCCGGACAAGAAAAAGGACAAGCCCAAGCCCAAATGGGAGGGCCCCTTTATTATCGATCAAGTCCTGACCGGCGGAGCGTACCGTCTATGAAATGCGTCGGACAACCGACTCGAGCCGAACCCATGGAACGCAGCTCGCCTCCGAAGATTCTATGCCTAGCGCCGGACTAAGAGTTCGTCCCCTTCCCCCGTTCAAATTTTTACACTTCAGCTGTTGTCGCGTCGCGGGGAGCGAGCACCTATGGGGCAGGGCCCCTTTTTAGTCCGGCAAGGGGGCGGAGGGTGCACGAAGAGCAGATCGAGGCGGAGACACGCGGGGGATTTTTACCCAGCTTCGGAGCTCTCCGGAGAGATAAAACTCCTACTGCTGCTTTGTGTTTCTATATTTTTCTTGCTTGAGAGCGTGGGTGTCCTCTGGTTTCGAATGAGTCGAAACTTTCCTTGTCTCGAGTGAGCCGAACCCCCCCTACATTGCACACGGGCCTCCTTTTCTATGCTCAAGGGGTTACCCACAGGTGGCAACGAAGGGAAAGGGCAAAAATGGAAGAGTGGTGGTTGGTACAGCTACCTGTACAGTGTTATCATACCTAACCCTGGCGGCAGGGGACAAGGGCATTAATTGCCCATCTGTGTCGCCTAAACAGAGCCGAAAGGGACCTCTAGGGACGCCACTGTTTGCCACGATGGTTATCTTGCCAGCGCCTGCTTGCCACCTCGCACCCCTAGCTGCACGGCCTCCTGCCACGTGAGCTTGGGAAGGTCCCAGAGCGACATGTTGGCAGGTGTGCTGGAGCGCGGGCGCGAAGTGGGGGCTTCCCGCGGCAAGCTCCTTGCCGCGATCGTCGTCTTGTCGCGTTCGGGAGCTTGTCGCACACCGGGCCTTGCCGGGGCGCGCGGTGCGTCGCGGCAAGTTTTCTTGGAATGCCTTGAGTGGCCATCTCGGCAAGCTCCTCTTGCCGGGGCCTTCTTCTTCCCGGCCAGCTTCTCTCGCCGGGGCCTCGGTCGGCCTTCCCGGCAAGCTCCTCTTGCCGGGGCCTTGGCTTGAGTACTTTGTTCCTGAATGGAATCAAAGTAGCCGCGGAGGATCTTGGCGGACGCCCGGCAAGCCCTGCCGCGGGTCGCTGCGACTGCCCGTGCACAAGTTCGGGATACTAAGGTACCCCTACTTTAGTACACCGACAGGAGCCCCCGGGCCTGCGCCATACACGGTGCCGAGCGCTGTTGGGCCAGGACCAAAACAGTGCACGGGCACGCGCGGCCTAGGTCACTCTGCATATCTCTCCGTTCCCACCGCGCACGCCCAGAACGGCGGGCGTCAAACGTGGTGTCGTGGGTGACGTGGGCGGCGTGCGCGGGGCTGAGCCCCGTGAGCATGCGTCAAGCCATGATGAAGGGGACAGCTCACGCCCTCCTACCTAAACGGAGGTAGGCGTGGGGGCGTGGTGCATTTACTGGACGGGGCCAGTGCGCGGTTTTTGAGGCGTCCACTCCCACGATCACGGGGTGGGGCGAGGCCGCCTCACCCGTCGCCTCGGCTCTGCATCCCCGCCACGCGGCTCCCATGCGCTTGGGGTCACGGACGGTGGGAGTGGGAATCTGGGCCGTCGCGAGCAGAGGCAGCGGGTCGGTCCCGATTCCCTGCTCTTCCCGTGCCTTGATTCGCTGAGCGGGGCGGCCGGGCACCCACCTTGCTCCTTTATAAAGAGCAGGAGGGGGCACAGAAGCCCGCACTCTCTCATCTCCTCCTTTCTTCAGCTTCTGCTCTCCTTTCTCCCATTCGCCATGGAGAAAGGGAACCCTGGCCCTTCATCGGTGGCGGCGAGGGTCGCCGCCAGACAGCGCACCTCTCCCTCTCTCGCACCCTTGGCAGGAGAGCCGGCCATAAGGGGAAGAGGGAGGGGGCGAGGTCGCGGACGAGGTCGAGGACGAGGTCGAGGCGCTCGGGGAAGAGGCGGACGGGGCGGCGCGCCAGCTTTGTCTCCGCCGGCGGTTCCTCCCCCTACGGCGGTCCACATAGGGGACGATCCTTGTGAGTTCTTCGTCAGGCTGCACCGGGCGCCTCGTCGTTGCCTCCGGCTCCCAACTCCGTTCGCTAGCGCGATGGACCCGCCCGAGACGCTGAGACTGCAGATGAGGGGCTGTGGGATCAGCGGCACGCGAGTCCGTGTTGCATTCCCAGCCCCCAGTGTGATGTATCTTGATCGAGGGTGGAGGACGTTCGCCCGTATCCACAGCCTGATGGAGGGGTGCACCCTCCATTTTAAGTTGATGGAGGGCGATCTCCTCTCCGTCAAGGTCTTCGGGTGCTTCGGCACTCGGGCGAAGTGCTGCGTGGACAGCTCCTCCGATAGCGAAGGCTCTCCCTCGAGCGAGAGTGACGAGGAGGGGAGTGACAGCGACGACGAGGGTAGCGGGCGGCGGGATGGCGGGTCCGACTAGGTGCCGGGCGCCGCTTTGCGCGGCACCGGCGACCCCATCATCCCTGTCACCGGCTCCTTGAACTCCCCGGGCTCGTCTCCTTGGGCGGCTGGTGTAGGGAGGCTGCGAAAGGGGAAGAGGGGTGGCGACAAGGCCGTCAGGTCGGAGTACGAGGGCGTGGTGCCCACGACAGCGTGCTGACGTCCTGCCGCCCCGTCTTCGAGCCCCGCTTCCGGCGCCGCCATCACCGTCCAGCCTCCGGACAGCCCCTGGGCTGTTCTCTTGTTGTCTTCTGGCACCCGTAGCTCGCCTAGGCGCTCCCTTTGCCCTTTTCGCCTCCTTGACCTATCTCCTGAAGAGGGGGACAGGAAAAGGATTACGGGCATCTTATCTTTTTAATTTGTAAGCCTTCGGGCCTTAGCTGCATCTAAAACTTGTAATCCTCTCTTTCATGTTTTTCACCCTCTATGGACTGTACCTGAGTGGGATGTTTTTTAATGAAAAAGGGGTTGCTTGCCGGGTTATTTGTCTCGCGGGTTAAACCCACGCCAAGGAGCAAATCCTTGGTATCCCTCGGACAGACAGTTCGCCTCCCGGCAACAGGCCCTGCCGCCTTCCCACGTCGCTCGACCTTTCTCACGCCTTTGATGGAGGCGGGAACGAGGTGGGTGCGGCCTCCTTGTTTCATCCCTCTGTTGCCGCGACTACGACCAAACTTGGCCCCGGGAACGGGCTCCAGGGCCTAGAGTTGAGGGAGCACAGCAGTTTTTGGGAAGAAACGCGGTTTCGCATTCCCCAGTCCATAAGAGGATGCATGAAGAGGGACGAAAGACTTATTTGATATTGCAGCCCCCGGCAACTCTGGCTTGCCGGGGACGAATCTTGGCACTCGCAGCCCCCAGCGATACTGGCTTGCCGGGGCCTAGGTGCCGGCGCGCCCTTCTTCTCCTTTTCGTTCTCAAGCGGCCTGGTCGGGATATGCGAGCCCTGCGAACGAAGGAAAAGCAAAAGGACGGACTCTCGACCTCTAAGCTAAGGGTTAGCTGCTGTTAGGCACTATCAACCATAACCAAGGACGAGACTCGACCTATCATGCATGCTATAACCCCGGGGTATCAGCGCTTCATTTACTTGTGCTCAGGGTCTGCGCCTGGCTTTGTACAAAGGGTTACATGCAACAGCGGCAAGGCTTGTACAAAAAGGTGGTTGCTGGAACAGCTTCCGGCAACCGCGCCTTATGGGTAAAACTTATGAAGATGCTCTATGTTCCAGGAGTTGCTCACCGGAAAGCCATCTTCGGTCTCAAGGCGGACAGCGCCAGGCCTAGTGACTCGTTTCACCCGATAAGGGCCTTCCCACTTTGGCGTCAACTTGTTGGAATTCTTGGCAGATTGAACGCGCCGAAGAACAAGGTCGCCTTCCTCGAAACTTCTGGCTTTAACTTTGCAGCTGTGGTAGCAGCGCAAAGCTTGCTGGTAACGAGCAGCTCGTACAGCAGCCTGAAGACGATCTTCCTCAAGGAGCAGCGCGTCATCTTGGCGCAGCTGCTCTTGCTCAAGCTCATCCTAAGCGAGCACTCGAAGCGATCCGTATACAAGTTCCGTGGGGAGAACTGCTTCTGCTCCATATACTAGAGCAAAAGGTGTCTGGCCAGTGGCTCGATTTGGCGTCGTTCTGATCGACCAAAGAACCACCGGCAGCTCCTCGATCCAATTTCTTCCGCACATGTGCAGCCTGTCGAAAGTTCTGGTCTTGAGCCCGTGCATCACTTCAGCATTCGCCCTCTCCGCTTGACCGTTGCTTCTCGGGTAAGAAACAGAAGCGAAGCATCTTGGCGCCAAGATCTTGGACGTACTGCCTGAAGGTGCGGCTCGTGAATTGTGTGCCATTGTCGGTGATGATCCTGTTAGGGATTCCGAAACGGCAAACAATTGACCAGAAGAACTTGACTGCTGACTGTGCGGTCACCTTCCTCACTGCTTCCACTTCAGGCCACTTTGTGAACTTGTCGATTGTGACGTACAAGTACTCAAAGCCCCCGACTGCTCAGGGGAAGGGGCCGAGGATGTCGAGCCCCCAGACCGAAAATGGCCAGGATAAAGGGATTGTTTGGAGAGCTTGAGCTGGCTGATGTATCTGCTTGGAGTGGAACTAGCACGCTTCACACTTGGTTACTTGTGCAGTTGCATCCTGGAGGGCTGTCGGCCAGAAGAAACCTTGCCGGAAAGCTTTGCCGGCAAGTGCTCTTGCGCCAATGTGGTGACCACATATGCCTCCATGTATCTCCGCCAACAGCTCTTGTCCATCTTCCCGGGAGATGCACTTCAATTTCACTCCGTTGAATCTTCTTCTGTACAGCTTGTTATCGACAAATTGGTACATATTTGATTGCCGGGCTACTCTCTCCGCTTCTTCTTGCTCTTCGGGAAGTTCTCCTATTTGAAGGAAATGGACAATCCGCTGTGCCCATGCCGGAGCCTGTGGCTCGACGACAAGGACTAAAGGCGCAAATGCTGCTGCAGGAACATCTGCTTCCACGGCCAGAATCTGTGATTCAGCCGGAGCATGATGCTCCCTGGCAAGCGTGTCGGGACACAGCTTGTCGGGAGCGTCTGCTTCAACGAAACAAACCCTGGGGTTTGTCGGAGCAGGCTGCCCCTCAGCATTCTTTGTGTTGATCTTGGCTGCTGCGGGAACATCCGCTTCCACGGGAAGAATCTGTGATTCAGCCGGAGCGTGATGCTCCCCGGCAAGCGTGTCGGGACACAGCTTGTCAGGAGCGTCTGCTTCAACGAAACAAACCCTAGGGCTTGTCGGAGTGGGCTGCCCCTCAGCGCTCTCTGTGTTGATCTTGGGGACCTTCTTGATGGCGGCTTCGGGGAGCTCTGCCGGAAGGTAGTCACCAGTAATCAACTTCCTCTTCTTGCTCTGTCCAGTTGATGGTGTCACAGATGGTTGAGTCCGCTTGAGCACAAAAATCCCTGGTTGCACAGGTAACTTGAGTTCGGCGCACTTTGACAGGCCGTCTACAATGTCATTTTGAGCTCTTGGAACATGTTCCATTTGCAGGCCGTCAAAATGCTCTTCCAACTTCCTCACTTCATCAATGTAGGCTTCCATCAACGGACTCTGATAATCTTTGTTTACTTGACGGACGACAAGCTGTGAATCACCCCGGACAATAAGCTTCTTGATCCCAAGGTCTGCCGCGATCCTAAGTCCGGCAAGCAAGCCTTCATACTCTGCAGTATTGTTTGTTGCTTGCTCCTTGGGAATGTGCATCTGGACCACGTACTTGAGGTGCTCTCCGGTGGGTGCGACAAGTAGTACGCCCGCACCGGCGCCTTGCAGCGAGAAGGCACCGTCAAAGTACATGATCCATTCTTTGCTTGCTTCCTTGACGGAGATGCTCCTCTCCGGAGTTTCTTCATCAAGTGTTGGCGTCCATTCTGCTATGAATTCTGCCAATGCTCGGCTCTGGATAGTTGAAGTACTTTCAAACTTGAGGCCAAAGCTTGACAATTCCAGCGCCCACTCGACAATCCTGCCTGTTGCTTCTGGATTCTGCAGTATCTTCTTCAACGGAAAGCGAGTGACTACTGTGATTTCGTGCGCTTGAAAGTAATGGCACAGCTTCCTCGAGGCCATGAGAAGGCCGAAAAGCAGTTTCTGCACACCAGAGTACCTTGATCTAGCCCCCTGCAGAAGGGAACTGACAAAGTAAACTGGGTGCTGCACCATCTTCTTCTTTTTCTCTTCTTGTGGCTGCGCAGATCCATCCTTGTCGGAGCCAGAACTTGTCGGGGAAGCCCCCTGCTTGTCGCTGGACTCGCTTGCCGCGGTCACTGGCTCATCACCTGCCTCCCTCTCCGCTACTAACGCAGCACTAACCACTTGATTGGTTGCCGCCAGATATAGCAGCAACTTCTCTTGTGTCTTAGGTGCGACAAGTATTGGAGTGGAGGATAGGTATCTCTTCAAGTCTTGCAGCGCGGCCTCCGCTTCCGGAGTCCATTGCATCGGACCTGCCTTCTTCAAAATTTTGAAGAATGGCAGGGCGCGCTCGGCAGACTTAGAGATGAACCTACTGAGAGTAGCAACGCAGCCGGCAAGCCTTCGCACATCCTTGACACGCTTCGGTGCTTTGATCTGTTCAATGGCTTCGATCTTGTCGGGATTGGCTTCGATCCCTCGCTAGGACACAAAGAATCCGAGAAGCTTGCCGGAAGGGGCTCCAAACACGCACTTCTCGGGATTCAACTTGAGATTGATCTTGCGCAGATTTGCAAAAGTCTCATCCAGATCTTGGATCAAAGTTTCTTTGTCCTTGCTCTTGACCACTATGTCATCCATGTAAGCTTCTATATTTCTGTGCAGCTGTGGCTCAAAAGCATGGCTGACTACTCTTGCAAATGTTGAACCAGCATTCTTTAGTCCGAAAGGCATCCGTACAAAGCAGTAGGTGCCACATGGAGTAATGAATGCGGTTTTCTCTTCATCCTCTTCCGCCATGAAGATCTGATGATATCCTGAGTATGCATCAAGGAATGAAAGCAGATCACATCCTGCCGTGGAGTCGACAATCTGGTCAATGCGCGGCAAGGGAAATGGATCCTTGGGACAAGCTTTATTAACATCAGTGAAGTCAATACAAAGCCTCCACTTCCCATTTGCTTTGCACACGAGTACTGGATTAGCTAACCACGTTGGATGGAGTACTCCTCGGACCAAGCCTGCTGCTTCCAATTTCTTGATTTCCTCCGCAATGAACTCCTGGCGTTCTACTGCTTGTTTTCTGACCCTCTGCTTGACGGGCCGCGCGTGAGGGCAGACGGCAAGGTGGTGCTCAATTACTTTCCTGGGAACACCGGGGATGTCAGATGGTTGCCATGCAAATACATCGACATTCGCCCGCAGGAAAGCAACGAGCGCGCTTTCCTATTTAGGGTCAAGCGTGGCACTAATGGTGAAGGTACCACTAGTGCCGTCCTCCTTGGCGGCCACTTTTTTGGTCTGTGGTGAAGCTATCTTTGCCTTCTTGCACTTGCCGGTGGAGCTCGATGGTGCGTCCTCGACAGTAGCGCAGCACTCCGAAGAGGTGCGCTTGCCGGAGTAGGCATCAGAGCTACTCTTGCCGGACTTGGACTTGCCGGTGGAGCTCAATGGTGCGTCCTTGACGGTAGCGCAGCACTCCGAGGAGGTGCGCTTGTCGGAGTAGGCATCAGAGCTACTCTTGCCGGACTTGGTCTTCTTTTTCCCCCCGGGAGCTTCAGCGGCAAGTGGTTTGTGTTCTGCTGCGGCTGCTGCTTCCCGGTAGATTTTGTCGGTACAGATAAGTGCATCTTTCTTGTCGCCCTGGACAGAAATGACACTCATCGGACCGGGCATCTTAAGCACGTTGTAGGCGTGATGAGAGGCTGCCATGAAATTAGCAAGCGCTGGACGGCCAAGTATCCCATTGTAGGGCAATGGAAAATCAGCAACATTGAATGTGACTCTCTCTGTCCTGAAGTTCAGCTCACTGCCAAATGTTGCTGGCAGCGTGATCTTCCCCTTCGGCTTGCTCCTTGCTGGGTTGATCCCTTGAAAGGTGCCGGTTTCTTCGAGCTCGCTGTCGGGGATCTGGAGCTTCTTGAGTACCGCGGAAGAGATCAGATTCAGGCCGGCCCCGCCGTCAACCAGCATCTTCGTGACCTTGAGGTTGCGGATCGTTGGCGAAACCAACATCGGCAAGCACCCGACCGCAGTTATGCAGTCAGGGTGATCCTAAACGTCGAAGATGATGGGCGTGCTGGACCACTTCAGGGGCTTGCGCGACTGAACGGACGGTTCTGCTGCGTTCACCTCCCGCATCCACTGTTTGAGTTGGCGGTGCGAGGTGTGCAGAGAGGCACCGCCATCAACGCATAGAACGTCTGTTGCCTTCTGATACTCCTGCTCGTCGGCCTCATCTTCCTCCATCTCATCATCTTCGTCTTCGTCTTCGTCCTTGTCGCGGCCGCGGGAAGGCCTGTCTCCTTGCCGCTCCTTGGCCTTGCCGCGGCGCCCTCCCTGGGCGGGACGCTTCTTGCCGGATCCTCCGCCACCTCCCTGGGCCTTCTCCTTGTCGCGGCGCTCGTATTCAGCTTTCTGTAGCTCAACGAGCTGCTCAACCTTCTTGCAGGCCTGGAGGTCATGGCCCTTGGTGCGGTGGATCTTGCAGTACTGCTTGCCGGAGCCGTCCTGCTTGTCGGCGGCCACCACAGCCTCGCCGGAGTCACCAGCTTTGGCCTTCTCGGTGCCACCTCCACTGCTGGACTGCTCGACAACTAGCACATCCTTAGCTCTTCTGTTTCTGTTGTTCTGTCTCCGGTTCTTCTTCACCGGGGCGGCATCCTCACTGTCAGATCCTTCTGCTCCTGCGTTCTCTCTGGGGAGTTTCCTCCCCTCCTCAGCACGTGCACACTTGTCGGCTAGAGCATATAGCTCGCTGACATCTCTGATTTTGCACATCGCCATCTCCTCCCTCATCTTGCGGTTACGCACGTTCTGATGGAACGCGCTGATAACCGTGGCCGGGTGGATGTCTGGGATGTTGCGCTGCACCTGGCTGAATCTCTGTATGTACTTGCGCAGGGGTTCTCCTTCCTTCTGGGCGAGCAAATGAAGATCGCTCTCCTGGCCATGGGGTTTGTGGCCGCCTGTGAAGGCGCCGACAAACTGATGACACAGGTCCGCCCACGAAGAGATGGAGTTGTCCGGCAAGTGCATTAGCCAAGATCTGACGTTGGGCTTGAGCACCAGCGGGAAGTAGTTGGCGAGGATCTTCTCGTCGCGCCCCCCGGCAGCCTGCACCGCGATGGTGTAGACGCTGAGGAACTCCGACGGATGTATCCTGCCATCGTACTTCTCGGGTACATCTGGCTTGAAGTTTTTGGTACTGGGCCACTGGACCTACCGCAGCTCACGGGTGAACGCAGGGCAACCTACCGCGTACGGCAAGTCGCCCGGTTCCCCTGGCGCATGCATATCAACAGTGGGCCCAGCGCGCTGGTCTGACTGACGCCGCGCTTCTCTTCGGCGCTCGATGCGAGTACGAGCGTCCTCTTGTCGTCGTTCTTGGAGAACTTGGCGCTGATCGCGGCGAGCTCGCGGGTCCGACGACACGGTGGAATCGGCGTCGGGGTTGGCCCGGCGAGTCGGCGATCTTGGCCTTCGTGGAGGGGAGTACACGGTGGTGGCACCCCCAGCGGTCTTATCGGCGTCGGCTTGCGCCCGGGCGTCTCTCCGGGGCTTCGATGTGCTCGGTTGCCGGGGCTTGTCGCCGTTGGCGAAGCCGATAAGGCTCTGAATGGTGGCCCTCCAGTCGTCGATTTTGTCTGGCATCGGAGGGTAGTCTAGAAGCAGCTGGGCTCGGGCCAGCGCTTCCTCTGGAGTCTTGGGCGGCGGTGGCGAGCGACGCAAGGTGCGGGATATGCTCAGACTTCTAACATTGTTAGAAGGAGCAACATCTCGCCCAGGCGACCGTCCCGCGCCCGCGCCAGCATGTTGTCGCGCATGTTGGCCTTGAGCGTCCCGCGACCCACCAGCTTGGCCTTGTTCTAGCGCGAGTACGGTGCTAGGAGCACTGTGGCGTTGTCGATCCTGCACCTCCTGAGAGGGGTGCGGCGGATGTACAGACGCTGAAGCTTGCGGGGCCTTGTCCTTGGACCGAGTGACAATGTGAGTCCCTCCGCTGGCGCCCGCTCCTCCGCCGGCGTCCACCCCACCGCCCGTTTGCTCCGGTGGCGGTAGGATAGACGTGGACGGAGCAGCCACCTCCGAAGCCTTCTTCTTCGGTGGCATGTCGATGGAGATGTTGATGTAGCGCGCGCAAACGCCGGATCTGGTTCGCACAAACTCGACGCACCCCTACCTGGCGCGCCAGAGATGTCGCGTCGTGGGGAGCGAGCACCTATGGGGCAGGGCCCCTTTTTAGTCCGGCAAGGGGGCGGAGGGCGCACGAAGAGCAGATCGAGGCGGAGACGCGCGGGGGATTTTTACCCAGCTTCGGAGCTCTCCGGAGAGATAAAACTCCTACTGCTGCTTTGTGTTTCTATATTGTTCTTGCTTAAGAGCGTGGGTGTCCTCTGGTTTCGAATGAGTCGAAACTTTCCTAGTCTCGAGTGAGCCGAACCCCCCCTACGTTGCACACGGGCCTCCTTTTATATGCTCAAGGGGTTACCCACAGGTGGCAACGAAGGGACAGGGAAAAATGGAAGAGTGGTGGTTGGTACAGCTACCTGTACAGTGTTATCATACCTAACCCTGGCGGCAGGGGACAAGGGCATTAATTGCCCGTCTGTGTCGCCTAAACAGTGCCGAAAGGGACCGCTAGGGATGCCACTGTTTGCCATGATGGTTATCTTGCCAGCGCCTGCTTGCCACCTCGCACCCCTAGCTGCACGGCCTCCTGCCACGTGAGCTTGGGAAGGTCCCAGAGCGACACGTTGGCAGGTGTGCTGGAGCGCGGGCGCGAAGTGGGGGCTTCCCGCGGCAAGCTCCTTGCCGCGGTCGTCGTGTTGTCGCGTTCGGGATCTTGTCGCACACCGGGCCTTGCCGGGGCGCGCGGTGCGTCGCGGCAAGTTTTCTTGGAATGCCTTGAGTGGCCTTCCCGACAAGCTCCTCTTGCCGGGGCCTTCTTCTTCCCGGCCAGCTTCTCTCGCCGGGGCCTCGGTCGGCCTTCCCGGCAAGCTCCTCTTGCCGGGGCCTTGGCTTGAGTACTTTGTTCCTGAATGGAATCAAAGTAGCCGCGGAGGATCTTGGCGGACGCCCGGCAAGCCCTGCCGCGGGTCGCTGCGGACGCCCGGCAACCCCTACTTTAGTACACTGACAGCTGTCTTTCGTTTCTCTTTCTTCTCTTAACCCTCTTTACTAAAAAGCCCTTAAGGGCCTACTTGCGCATTGTTCGCATACACTTGACGTGCTATCCACACTCATTTTACTTGGGGGCTTCTTTACCAGAAGCTTAATTATAAGGGCTTCATGCCCAGCACATGTGTCAAGCTTCCACATGTACCTTTTATTCACCATTATATGCATCGATATGACTTAAGTTTTGGCCAAGCTGGGTTGCTTGGCTCCTGTGCTTACCCCTACGTTCCCGATTGTTCGGCTAGGAGGTAAAGGGAGGACCTCTGCGATTGTTACTGCCGGGTCAGCCGGATGTGTACCTCAGACTGGGTGAAGCCGAAAGCTAGCGTTCTTAAGGGAATATTCGGTCGGTGATTTGAAAGATGATTTTTTACATACTTATTTATCTGCCCCCAGATGTGTTTCTGCTCTTTTTCGCAGTCCGGACATGCACTTTAGGGCATGCCTCCTAGGGAAAGGAACCCTTAACGAAACTATTCTCCCTGGAAGATGTTTCTTACTAACCATGTAATATAACATAACTAGTTGGGCACTTGTCTGATAAAGCACTGATGACCCCTACGCCTGGTATCCATGCATACCCTGGTTGTTTTTTAACCCAGAAGGTATTCGGACACACTCCAGACTCTAGGGTCCCGAGGCTGAAGCGAAAAGGTCGGCAAAGACAAACGGTCTACAATCCGGCTAGAAGGCATTTTACATGTCATTTTAAAATACATTGTCACATTGACTGACTGTATTCCTCCTCAATCCCGTCTAACAAGCTGTCCAATTTACAGTCCCGTTGGGAACATTTAGCGGCCAACTCTACTTGGCCGTATACTAAACTCACAGGGATCTCCTTCCCGTCGGGCCCCATAGGTCCGACCGCGGCCATATGGTTGGGATCCGCCTTATTGTACCGCGTCTTCACCATGGTCCAGGCCTCCCAGGCACCTTGGCGGCAGGCCGAAATCTTCCATACACGGAAGCGCTGCCGCACCCCCTGAAGCTTCCCCACAAGCTCCCGAAGGCCTTCGGGTAGGGAGAGGGCTAGCCATAAAGCCTGGACGACGCCGCTCATTGCCTACCGAACTCGTTCGAGCAGCTGCAACAGCTCGGGAAGTTGATCACCTGTCGATACGGGCATCTCCTCCGCAGGGCGACCTGTGAGTATACCTACAGACATATCTTGTTAATTGACTTCCTCGCTGAACTCTTCTTTTCAAAGGAGTTCGCTCAAGCACTTACTATAAATGCCGCGACGAAGCCGCTGATTCTCCTTAACGGAGCCAGACAGCTCGGCCCGAACGCCTTTCAGCTCTTCTCCAAGCTGGGCGTGGGCATCTTGGAGCTTGTTCCTTTCTTGCTGTACTCTATTCAGCACCCTCTTGCCGGCCTTCAGCTGGCGCAGTAGTTCTTGCCTGTCCGGATCTTGTCCGGTAGCACCTGCAATGACATTATTAGACTTGCGCGCACACCGCACAATGCTCATATTCTTAAAATAATGTGTTACCAGGAGGGGTCTCTGTGTTTCCTCCTGCGGCAGCAAGTGCGGCATCAAGTTGGGCCTTGCACTCTTGCAGCTCCTGAGACAGTTGGGTATTCTTCTCGGTAAGATGCTGCGTTTCAAATGATCCTTAAATCAGTTAATATAACTACTTTAAGTCTCGGGGGTTACTGGCATATATAACTATTAAATTCTCTTACCCGTATGTCTTTTACATACTGCTCCGTGGCTCTGGTAAAACCATCTTGAGAAGCACGGAGGTGCACATCCCCCGCATTAAAGGCATTCAATGCCTCGGGGGAGAAGCACGCATCACGAAATACTATCCGGCGGCGCCTATGGTTCATGGCGCTCAACACCTCAGACTTGGTGGCGGACAGTCTGTCGGCATCCTCCGTTGAAGGAGTGTCCGGCTCGTGCCTTGCACTCGCCTCCCCCTCCAGACCAGGTGCTGGAGCCTGACTGGTAGAGGTTGGATTGGCAACCTCCACGCCCGCAGCCCGGCGGGCGCTTTTTCTCCTACAAAAGTCATGAGCACTCAAACGCTTCCCAGGAACGTTGCTCCAAATAATGAACGGTGAGCTATACCTTTGCGGCGACGTTTCAGTCCGCGCCGCGCTCCTCTTCCGCCTACTGGTCCGGACTGGCCTTTGTTGGTCAGCCGCCGCGGGCTCGGCTTCCCGCCCTGAAGGCGCCTCCTGCAAAACACCATCGTATGCGAAGGTCAAAATGAGCGAGGAAGAAATAATGGTATCGGGACTTCGGTCACAATCACCTGGGAAACCGGATATAGTGCGGGGTAGTCAGCCGTAATGGCGACTAAAGCATTATCCACGCTGAGTTAGTAGAACACCCCGTCGATTAGCTCCACCTTTATGTCCGGATCCTCTTCGGAGGCCGGATCCCTGGATCTCTCTGGTTCCTCAGGTTGCGGAGCTGGGCTTCGCATGTCCTCCACAACCCGACGCAGCTCCTGCATCGAGAAACATAGTATAAGAAACCTAAACTTTGAAAGCAGGGGTTGGGCACGTAAAGTGTCCGCTTACCCAACGCCGAGGGTTAGTCATGGAGAACCCATTCAACGGGTTCGTCCGGAGGAAGTCGTCCTTCTCTCCCTTGTACAGGCCGGACAGGATCTTCGCCAGGTCCTCGGCCGAACCCGGCCCTTTGCGGCCATGACGGGTGGTATCGTCCTCCCCGTTGAAATCCCACATGGGGTGGCCCCTGTATTGAAGTGGCTGCACCCCCCGCATAATGCATGTAGCCATGACTCCAATCATGGTCAACCCGGAATGGGCCAGTAACCTTATCCGGCCCATCAGATAATGGACGCTCTTGTCTTCCTCCAGTTGGGGGCTCCGCGGACGCCAACTAAGGCGTTTCTTCAGAGGAGCGGTACTCAACTCCGGGAGGCCGATCCGAACAGGGTCCGGCAGCGGAGCGTCTTCTATGTAAAACCATTCCGAAGGCCAGTCTTTGGACACCTTCTTAGGTGTTCCGGATGGATATCCGGTCCCGGCAATGGGCCAAATTTCGGCGCTGCCCACTTGATATATGGACCCCTCGTGAGAGCGGGGTACAAGGCAGAACAACCTCTTCCAGAGCGCGAAATGGGGCTCAACGCCTGGAAATAGCTCGCAAAGAGCTACATAACCCGCAATATGCAGGATAGAGGCGGGCGTGAGGTGATGGAGCTGGAGTCCGTAGAACTCCAGGAGCCCGTGGAGGAACGGATGTACAGGAAATCCGAGCCCCCTTATCAGATAGGGGACGAAGCATACCAGCTCCCCTTGGTTGGGACTTGGGGTAGCCTCCGCTTGCTTCCCACCTTTGTAGGTGGCCAGCCCGGCTCGAACTGGAACCATGAAGGCCGGAGGGAGATATCCCTCCGCTTGGAGCTTCACCAGCTCGTTGTGCGGAACCGAGCATCTCCTCCAATCTACTGGCGGAGGGCTGGGAGCGCGAGAAGAGGAGCCGCGTCGACGGTCCATGATGGAATGGATTCTTGGTCAGAGGCGCTTCGATGAGTACTCGCGGAAGGAAGATGGTGTGATTTGGATCTGGATTCTTGCCTCTCTTATAGGCAGATTATTTGCACAGCTAGGGGGTAAAACATAAAAGATACCCTGGCTTTTCGCATTCATGCGACGCGTGGAGGAAGGCCATTATTGGGCGTGAAAGCCAAGAAGCGCAACATTGATAAGGAAGCCGGACACTGTTCGGCAGGCACATGGAACTTAAAAGGGAGAACCCGCCTTGCAACACCGATGACTACATACGCGCCGGACTTATCATCATTGAAGCCTGGTTCGGGGGCTACTGAGGGAGTCCTGGACTAGGGGGTGTCCGGACAGCCGTACTATCATCGTCCGCCGGACTCCAAGACTATGAAGATACAAGATTGAAGACTTCGCCCCGTGTCCGGATGGGACTTTCCTTGGCGTGGAAGGCAAGCTTGGCAATACGGATATGTAGATCTCCTACCATTGTAACCGACTCTGTGTAACCCTAGCCCTCTCCGATGTCTATATAAACTGGAGGGCTTTAGTCCGTAGGACAACATACATTACAACAATCATACCATAGGCTAGCTTCTAGGGTTTAGCCTCCTTGATCTCGTGGTAGATCCACTCTTGTAATACACATCTTCAATATTAATCAAGCAGGACGTAGGGTTTTACCTCCATCAAGAGGGCCCGAACCTGGGTAAAACATCGTGTCCCTTGTCTCCTGTTACCATCCGCCTAGACGCACAGTTCGGGACCCCTACCCGAGATCCGCCGGTTTTGACACCGACACTTCCCTTTTCTGCACGAATCAAATTGGAAGATCATCAAACAAACTATTAAAAAATCAGCAACTAAAAGCAGCAGAACAACACTTAAACATATTATTACCCCATGATTCGGGCATTTGTAGAAGACTCGGCCAGGGTTGCGGATTCTGGTTGAGATGCGATGGATGACTCTGCGTGATTTGCAGCAGTGGCACCACACCAACGGCAGCAGGTTGCGATGAGCAATCGGCTGCGGTGCGCGTGCCGGCGGGGGTGTGATGAGACCCACAGGCGATGGTACGGGTGGCGACTTGGCGCATATCTGGTTGTTGCCTGCTGAAGAGTAGGTGGACAAGCAGCCAGCAGACATGGTTGCTGCGGCCAGAGCTTCTGATGCTAGGCAGAGTAAGTAGAGAAGAGGAGAAGCGAACGTTGGATATGTCAGTTTCATTACTTGCAGAGTAGCATAGCACCATATATAGTCATAGTCTAGGTTTGGATTCGAACCAGCTACAGGAGCTCATCTTTCTTTTTTCAAAAACTCGGCAACGTCTCTTTACTGGTACACTAGCTTGTTCTATACGCCTTCCCAAGTCTTTGATTTTCTTTCCCTTTTTTTGCGGGGAAGGAAGGAGGACAAAATTGAGAGTTCCTCGGACTCAAACCCAAGACCTCTCGGTTGAAAACCAAGGGTGCTAGTCACTTATGTGGCGAACGTTCCCTGTGAGGAGGACGGCAGACGAACGCATTTTCCTTGCAGTTTTCTTCCTATATATAAAAAAGTATTCTACTTGGTGTCCGCTTAGTCAAAAAACGATTGTGCCAACCTTGACCGTTCGATTGACATTCAACGTCTGTCGCGTTTCTTCAGTCTCTTCTTCCTCGAGCCGCCAAAGCCAAACCAGCACCGGCGGGACCGCCTGCTCCTGCCTCCCAGGGCTGGCTGTGATCTTCCCCGGCTCCTGTTCGTTCCCGTCCGAGGCCTCACCATCATCCTCCGTGCTCACCGCGGCGCCGCCCTCCGGTGTTGTCAACATGGTCAACAACCGAGAGGAATAAGGAGATGACTGTACATGGTGAGGATGACAGTAGGGACCCAGCAGCGCGCGCAATAATTTTGTTTTTCCGGGATGAAGAAGGGTATCAACTGGGTTGTGCGGGACCCGTGGCCCATCTAGCCCAGGATTTTATTTCATATGTTTAGCACATGACCCGCCCAGTTTGTTTTTTTCCTTTCTGAAAAATGGCTAGCCAGCTATTTTGTTTTTTGCAAAATAACCAACATAGGCCTACTTGCTTTTCTACGCCCTGCTGGGCCAAAAACCTTTCAAGACAAGGAGGGATGCATTTTGCCCAGAAAATGGGCTATAAGTAATAAGAAATGGGCTATAAGTAATAAATGGGCTGTAAAATGAAAAAAATACAGCAAACAGGATATTTTAAATTTCATTGTTTTTGTGCGGGTAAAATTTCATTGAATTTAAATTAAGGTATATTTAGATTTAAAATTAATTTGAATCCGGCTAGAAATGTCGGGTTGTATGCTGTTTGGGATAGATTTGGAGGCTGACTTGTGGGTCTACTAGCTTGACGTGTACTTTGGCTTTGTCAACTTAGTCCACAAACGATTCTAGCAGCAGTGACCGTTGGATGTTAATCCAACGGCCGTGCTGCTTCTTCAATATCTAATCTTCTTGCTCCAGCCACCCCGAGGGAGTCCTGGACTAGGGGGTGTCCGGATAGCCGAACTATCATCATCGGCCAGACTCCAAGACTATGAATATACAAGATTGAAGACTTCGCCCCGTGTCCGGATGGGATTTTCCTTGGCATGGAACGCAAGCTTGGCAATACGGATACGTAGATCTCCTACCATTGTAACCGACTCTGTGTAACCCTAGCCCTCTCCGGTGTCTATATAAACCGGAGGGTTTTAGTCCATAGGATGAACAACCATTACAACAATCATACCATAGGCTAGCTTCTAGGGTTTAGCCTCCTTGATCTCGTGGTAGATCCACTCTTGTACTACCCATATCATCAATATCAATCAAGCAGGAGTAGGGTTTTACCTCCATCGAGAGGGCCCGAACCTGGGTAAAAACATTGTGTCCCTTGTCCCCTATTACCATCCGCCTAGACGCACAGTTCGGGACCCCCTACCCGAGATCCGCCGGTTTTGACACCGACATTGGTCCTTTCATTGAGAGTTCCTCTGTGTCGTCACTGATAGGCTTGATGGCTCCTTCGATCATCAACAACGACGCAGTCCAGGGTGAGACTTTTCTCCCCGGACAGATCTTTGTATTCGGCGGCTTTGCACTGCGGGCCAATTCACTTGGCCATCTGGAGCAGATCGAAAGCTACGCCCCTGGCCGTCAGGTCAGATTTGGAAGTCTAAACTTCACGGCTGACATCCGCGGAGACTTGATCTTCGACGGATTCGAGCCACAACCGAGCATGCCGCACTGTCACGATGGGCATGATTTAGCTCTACTGCCGGACAGTGCCCTGGAGGCTGCACATGAGTCTGCTCCGACCCTTATTTCGGAGCCGACCGCGCAGATTGAGGACGGGTGGCTAGACACCGCCTCGGGGGCTGCAACCTCTACGGCGATGGAGCCAAATACTGACTTTGTCCCTTGTAAAGCTCGTGACTCCGAGGTGCCGGACTCCTCGCTGGACTCCGAACCTCCTGCGCCCCTACTAATCGAATTCGATTGGGCGCCGATCATGGAGTTCACCGCCGCGGACATCTTTCAGCACTCACCCTTTGGCGACATCCTGAATTCGCTAAAGTATCTCTCGTTATCAGGAGAGTCCTAGCCGGACTACGGTCAGGACGGTTGGGATGCGGACGACGAAGAAATTCAAAGCCCACCCACCACCCACTTTGTAGCCACTGTCGACGATCTAACCGACATGCTAGATTACGACTCTGAAGACATCAACGGTATGGACGACGATGCTGGAGACGACCAAGAACCAGCGCCTACGGGGCACTAGAAAACCATCTCGTCATACGACATATACATGGTGGACACCCCAAAGGATGGGAACAGCAAGGATGCAGCGGAGGAAGGCTCCTCCAAAAAACAGCCAAAGCGCCGGCGTCAGCGGCGCCGCTCTAAATCCCGCCACAACAAGAATGGAGATTCCGGCACCGGAGATAATAACACCCCAGAGATTGCCGAAGACAACCCCCTCCAGCAAGATTCAGCACAGGAGGACGGAGAAGCCAGCCCTCATTCGAGAGCGGCAGACGAAGAGGTAGAGGATGATAATTACATACCTCCCTCCGGAGACGAGGCAAGCCTCGACGATGATGAATTCGTCGTGCCCGAGGATCCTGTTGAACAAGAGCGTTTTAAATGCAGGCTTATGGCCACGGCAAACAACCTAAAGAAAAAGCAGCAACGGCTTAGAGCTGATCAAGACCTGCTGGCCGACAGATGGACCGAAGTCCTCGCGGCCGAAGAGCATGAACTCGAACACCCCTCTAAAAGCTACCCAAAATGCAAGTTGCTCCCCCGATTAGAGGAGGAAGCATATAGACCTTCATCACCAGCGCACAATACGGCAGACCGACCACCTCGTGGCTGCGACAGAGAGGCCTCTAAGCCCTCCACCAGGACCGTACCCCGGCACCGCTCGAAAAGTACGAAGCCACGGGGGAATGCACCGGACTTGCGAGACATATTGGAGGACAAGGCAAGACAATCAAGATCGATCTACGGATCACGTGGGCGCCCCACGATACGTGACGATTACCGTCGCGCCGGATACAGCAACTCCAGCCGGGCCGAACACAGTAGACAAAGCTCGCTCGAGCTACGTCGTGATATTACCCAATATAAAGGCGCCGCACACCCACTATGCTTCACAGATGAAGTAATGGATCATCAAATCCCCGAAGGGTTTAAACCCGTGAACATCAAATCCTACGATGGCACAACAGACCCCGCGGTTTGGATCGAAGACTATCTCCTTCATATCCACATGGCCCGCGGTGACGATCTTCACGCCATCAAATATCTCCCACTCAAGCTTAAAGGACCAGCTCGGCATTGGCTTAACAGCTTGCCAGCAGAGTCAATTGGGTGTTGGGAGGACCTGGAAGCCGCATTCCTTGACAACTTCCAGGGCACATATGTGCGACCACCAGACGCCGATGACCTAAGCCACATAATTCAGCTGCCAGACGAATCGGCCAGACAGTTCTAGACACGGTTCTTAACAAAGAAAAATCAAATCGTCGACTGTCCGGATGCAGAGGCCCTCGCAGCCTTCAAACATAACATCCGCGACGAGTGGCTGGCCCGGCACCTAGGACAGGAAAAGCCGAAATCCATGGCAGCCCTCACATCACTCATGACCCGCTTCTGCGTGGGAGAGGACAGCTGGCTAGCCCGTAGTAACAACCTCAGCAAAAATTCTGGCAGTCCAGATACCAAGGACCGCAATGGCAGGTCTCGTCGAAACAAAAACAAACGCCGCGTTAACGGCGACAACACTGAGGATACGGCAGTCAACGCCGGATTCAGAGGCTCTAAACCCAGTCAGTGGAAAAAGCCATTCAAAAGAACAACTCCGGGCCCGTCCAATTTGGACCGAATACTCGACCGCTCTTGCCAGATACATGGCACCCCCGAAAAGCCAGCTAATCACACCAACAGGAATTGTTGGGTATTTAAGCAGGCAGGCAAGTTAATTGCCAAAAACAATGACAAGGGGCTGCATAGCGATAACGAGGAAGAGACCCGGCCGCCGAACAATAGAGGACAGAAGGGTTTCCCCCCACAAGTGCGGATGGTAAACATGATATACGCAACCGACATACCCAAGAGGGAGCGGAAGCGTGCACTTAGGGACGTATATGCGATGGAGCCAGTCGCCCCGAAGTTCAATCCATGGTCCTCTTGCCCGGTCACTTTCGATCGAAGGGACCACCCCATCAGTGTTCGCCATGGCGGATTCGCCGCATTAGTTTTAGACCCAATCGTCGATGGATTTCACCTCACTAGAGTCCTGATGGACGGCGGCAGCAGCCTGAACCTGCTTTATCAGGATACAGTGCGCAAGATGGGCATAGACCCCTCAAGGATTAAACCTACAAAGACGACCTTCAAAGGCGTCATACCAGGTGTAGAGGCCAATTGTATAGGCTCAGTCACACTGGAAGCAAGGAGTTCATCTTCGGCATAGTCCCGTTCCGCAGCGGCTATCATGCTCTGCTCGGACGAACCGCGTTTGCAAAGTTCAACGTGGTGCCGCACTACGCATACCTCAAGCTCAAGATGCCAGGCCCTCGAGGAGTCATCACGGTCAACGGAAACACTGAACGCTCCCTCCGAACGGAGGAACACACAGCGACTCTCGCGGCAGAAGTACAAAGCAGCCTCTTAAGGCAATTTTCGAGTCCGGCCGTTAAGCGACCGGACACGGCCAAACGCGCCCGGAGTAACCTACAACAAGACCACCTGGCACGTTCCGAGCACGCGTAGCAATGCGTCCCCAACCCCAGCCCTTGCATAATTGCAAAACTAGTCCTTCGCGTACATCATTACGCTCTAGATATACCATGGGCATAGGGGAAGGAGCACGACCACGACAGGCCCAGAGTGCGGCTCAACCACACCAGGGGCTCCCAAGTGTGGCGCTCTTTTTCTTTTTTTTCCTTTTTTCTTACCCACAGGACTCCGTTCACCAGAGGCCCTGTCCGGTAGTAGACCTGCCGAACACACGATGCAACAGCCAGGGGAAAAGAAAGGCTACGACGAGTACTCAGGTGGTCTCCATTACGAGCATTAAAACCGTTTTCATACACCGTTCCGCAGCCTACCCCTGGAGGGGGACATGTTTAATAGTCTTCCCATTGCTTACCGCACTATTTGTATCATTCTGCATTCATCGCAGAATTCCTTGAATAAATAATGCATCGCTTTTCGCTTATAATTGCATTTCTTTCTTACACATATGTTCATTTATGACATCTTGCATCCGTACACTTTGGTATGGCCGAATACACGAGGGGCTTAAGTTCCCCCATTATGGTGTGACAAGTCCGAACACTTTCACAAGTGCGGCACCCCGAACTTATAGCATTATATGCATCGGCTCCAAATCATGTCTTGGGTCAATAGTTGGGTTTGCCCGGCTCCCATGTTTTGGTACCTTACATTCCATTTTATCGGCTAAGGTAGCACTAGGAGAACCACTACGATTGCGCCCCGGTTGAGCTGGGAGAGCGCCTCATTGGAGAAAGCTAAAACTGACCGTCATGATAAGTGTAACGCCCCGGATTCGTTGCGCTAGGTGTTCGCCAGTTATTCGCCGTCATTGCCATGTCATTTGCTTGTGTGTTGCATTTTATCATGTCATCATGTGCATCTCATTTTGTATACGTGTTCGTCTCATGCATCCGAGCATTTTCTCCGTTGTCCGTTTTGCAATCCGGCACTCCTATGTCCCCCGGCGTCCCCCTTTTGCCTCTTTTCATGTGCGGGTGTTAAACGTTCTCGGAATGGACCGAGGTTTTCCAAGCGGCCTTGGTATACCACCGGTAGACCGCCTGTCAAGTTTCGTGCCATTTGGAGGTCGTTTGATACTCCAACGGTTAACCGGGTAACCGCAAAAGCCTCCTTCTCTTTGCAGCCCAACACCCTTCCAAAGTGGCCCAAAACCTAGCAAACTCCCCTCCATGCTCTCGGTCGTTCGATCACCATCGTGTGGGCGAAAACCGCACCTCATTTGGACTCTCCTAGCTCCCTATGACTTTATATATATGTGCATCTCCCCCGAAATCCCGGTCTAACCCTAGCCATCTTCATCCTCGCGCCGCCGGACACGTCCACCCCGCCGGACATGTCCGCCCTCCACGTCGCTCCGGCCAATCCCATCGCGCCACATCGCCTTCCCCGCCGCCTCATCCAACCAGGAGCCGCCACCTCAGCCCGCGCCCGCATCCTCTCTCTCCCCGCGCCGCCGTCCCCGGCCTCCTCCGGCGCCGCCCCGCCCTCCGGCCGCCGTCGCCGGCCGCCTCATTGCCGGATCTGGCGGGTGGGATGAGATCCACCCGCCCTGCCATCCAAACACCCGCGCCCCGTCCCGGTTCCCTCCATCCCGCACGATCCCGTCCAGCTTCCCCGAGGTGATTTTTGCCTAAGTCCCCGAGTTATTCACATTCTGTTGCCTTGTTCATCATGTCGTATCTCTGCATCTGTAGCTCTGTTTCGTGCGTGTAATATGTCAAATTGTTCGTCTCAACGAGTACTTAATTTCATTCCATTGCATCATTTTCATTTGAGCTCATCTTGATGCCTGAAATGCTATTGGAAGAGTGCATGTTGATGTTAACCTGCTGAAACTGTTATAACTTGCTCATTTGTCATTTTTGCCATGTTTGACGTGTGCATCCTATGAGGTTGATGTCTATATGTGTTTTGATCTATGCCATGCCATATTTCCAGAGGTGCTATCCATGTATTTTTGTGAGTTGTGTGCTGAGTGCATCAAGCTTGTTAAGTAGTGTACTTGCTGTTGCTGTTTTCCTGACAGATTCTGTTCTATTTTGTTGCTATGTAAACCAGTTGCTACAAGTCGTTCTTGCATAATCTGGAGATGTTCACTAAGGATGTTTTGTTATACATGTTATGGTTGCATTTATAGACTACTGTAGCTTGTTGTAATCTTGCTCCAAAGTTGCTAAATAATGTTGCTGTCAACCTGTTAACGTTAAGTTCAGTTTTGGCCATGTGCTTTTCTAGTGATCCATGCACCCTATGAACTTGTTCTTGCCATGCTTAGCTTCACAAACATGTCTTCTTACTGTTGGTTGTCTTTCCCTGCCATGTATTGCTCTGTGGTGAGTGATTCAAGCTCACCAACATGCCTACTTATTGTTGTTCCTGCCATGTATGAATCTGTAATATAACTTGCCATGTTTACATGGGTGCCATCATATTTTCTGTGCCTTTTTGGCTTATTGTTAGTAAGGGACTTTTGTTCTATGCAATTAGTAGATTCATGCCATGCTTTTGTTTGCCATGATAAGTTCCTGTAGCATGTTGTTTGATAACTCTAAACATTGCATCCTGATGTTATTTCTGCCAAGTCTGAAACTGTTATTATTTGCAATCTTCCCATGTCCTTTTGAGCATGTTCTAGTTGTTTCTAGAGATAGCTCATTGTTCATGTTTTGTTATGCTTTACCTGTACTTCATGTTCATGCATTTTGTTATTATGTTGGGGTGCTGTAGCATATTGATTTGATGCTTGCAATATGCCTAGTTGCTGTTATGGACAGATTGTTGCTATAACTTGTATAGAGTGTATGTGTTACACCGTTGCTCTGTTTTGAGTGTGCTCTATATGAAACTTGCTTGATTTTGCATGTAGTGCCATATTATCATGTTGCATCCTTGTTTTGAGGTGTTTGCTTGATGTTTGTATGCATTTTGCATCGATGCCATGCTTAACTTGTTTTGCTCATATCTTCTAGGCCGTAGCTCCGAACTAAATGAACTTTATATGTAACTTGACTAGAATTTCGTGTAGATCATCTTGGTGCATCTTAACTTGATGTTTAACTACTTGAACATAATGTTTATTCAGATCTGGACCAATTTCGAAATTTGTATATGAGGACTTACCGGAATTGTTATATGTTGTTCCCGGCCTCATTTAAATTTGCCTTGATGTGTTGTTCTTGTTTGCATCATCTCTTGCCACGAGTAGCTTCATGTAGCATTTGTCATGCATCATGCTTGTTGTGCATCATGTCTTGTCTATGTGTGGTGTGTTTACCTTGTTGTGTGCTTCTTCTCGATAGTTCCCGTTTCGTTGCGATCGTGAGGATGCGTTCGTCTACGCTTGGTTCGTCTTCGTGGCTTCGTCTTCTTCATGGACTCGTTCTTCTTCCTTGCGAGATTTCAAGCAAGATGACCGCTACCCTGGATCTCACTACTATCATTGCTATGCTAGTTGCTTCGTTCTATCGCTTTGCTGCGTTACCTATCATTTGCTCTTCAAGCCTCCCAAATTGCCATGAACCTCTAACCTTTGACACCCTTCCTTGCAAACCATTGCTTGGCTATGTTACCGCTTTGCTCAGCCCCTCTTATAGCGTTGTTAGTTGCAGGTGAAGTTGAAGATTGCTCCATGGTGGACAGGGTTATGTTGGGATATCACAATATCTCTTATATTATTAATGCATCTATATATTTGGTAAAGGGTGGAAGGCTCGGCCTTATGCCTGGTGTTTTGTTCCACTCTTGCCGCCCTAGTTTCCGTCATACCGGTGTTATGTTCCCGGATTTTGCGTTCCTAACGCGGTCGGGTGATTTATGGGACCCCCCTTGACAGTTCGCTTTGAATAAAACTTGTCCAACAAGGCCCAACCTTGGTTTTACCATTTGCCTCACCACCACCTATACCCTTCCCTTGGGTCGGCCAACCCAAGGGTCATCTTTATTTTAGCCCCCCCGGGCCAGTGCTTGTCTAAGTGTTGGTCCGAACCGAGCCGCCTGCGGGGCCCCCTCGGGGCAACTCGAGGTCTGGTTTTACTCGTAGTCTGTCTCATCCGGTGTTGCCCTGAGAACGAGATATGTGCAGCTCCTATCGGGGTTGTCGGCGCATCGGGCGGTCTTGCTGGTCTTGTTTTACCATTGTCGAAATGTCTTGTAAACCGGGATTCCGAGACTGATCGGGTCTTCCTGGGAGAAGGAATATCCTTCGTTGATCTGAGAGCTTATCATGGGCTAAGTTGGGACACCCCTGCAGGGTTTAAACTTTCGAGAGCCGTGCCCGCGGTTATGTGGCAGATGGAAATTTGTTAGTGTCCGGTTGTAGATAACTTGACACCAGATCCGAATTAAAACGCATCAACCGCGTGTGTAGCCGTGATGGTCTCTTCTCGGCGGAGTCCGGGAAGTGAACACGGTTTCTGGGTTATGTTTGACGTAAGTAGGTGTTCAGGATCACCTCTTGATCATTGCTAGCTTCACGACCGTTCCTTTGCTATCTTCTCGCTCTTATTTGCGTATGTTAGCCACCATATCATGCTTAGTCGCTGCTGCCACCTCACCACTTTACCCCTTCCTTTCCCATTAAGCTTTGCTAGTCTTGATACCCATGGTAATGGGATTGCTGAGTCCTCGTGGCTCACAGATTCCTACAACAACAGTTGCAGGTACAGGTTTATGCGATGATCATGACGCGAGAGCGATGTTGCTTGCATTGAGTTCTTCTTTTGCTTCTTCAATCAGGGGATAGGTTCCAGGTCGGCAGCCTGGGCTAGCAGGGTGGATATTGTTTGAGTTTCTGTTTATGATTCATCCGTAGTCGGATGTTGTTCTTGGATGATGTATTGTTGTATTCGTGTGGCATTGTATGCCTCTTGTATGTATCCCCATCTATTTATGTAATGTTGATGTAATATGATATCCACCTTGCAAAAGCGTTTCAATATGCGGGTCTATCCTTGGTGGGACCTTCGAGTTCCTTTTGGATAGGATCGCCTATTGGGCGTGATAAGTTGGTATCAGAGCCTTGACCGACCCTAGGAGCCCCCTTGATTGATCGTGTAGTTTGGCCATTGTCGAGTCTAGAAGAAAACTATTTTCGGAGTCTAGTTATATCGAAGAGTAGGAATTCTTTTTACTCCTCTGCCCCTTCGTTGCTCTGGTAAGGAATCGTGACGTAGGTGTTTTGAACTACTCCTCTTCCCCTTCAAATTTTTCTTTAGGATCACGTGGTTAGTTTTGTGAGTTGTCCATCCTCTTTTGTCCGGTGCATCTCCCGTCAAGTCGGCTCGAACCTCTTTGTCTTTCGCAAGATCAATCCTCAGTTCTTCCTCCGACATCGTTGTTTTTCCTTGTCCGAAGTTGTCTTTGTTTTTCCCACCCGCCCTCCCTTCTTCTTCTCGGAACTGGAGTCCGTAATCGAGTATCCATCCTACTCGTGCGAAGCCTTTGCTTTCTTTCCTCAATGATTTCAACCGGTGTGTTTTCTCTTCACGATATTCGTCAGTTTTTCCCTTCCAAGTTGTCTTTGTTTTTCCCGCCCTCCCACCCTCTTCTTCCCGGAATTTGAGTCTGTTTTGACCATCAATCTCATTCTTGCGGAGCCTCTTCAGTCTTTCGTAAATTATCTCAACCGGTGAATTCTCGTCTCGTTCGTCATTCTTCATCTCTTTTTCTTTTCCGGTGGATTCAATTCAAATATTCGGTGTTGATCATATTCTTTTCCCTCGGCTTCAGTGTTTTCCCTGCTCGTTCGCCTCTCGCCAGTTTATCCTTTCCGGAGTGCTCAAGACATCTCAAGAGATTCGTCTGTGTTCGAATTAATTCGAGGTTGTCACCTCATTCAAATATTACATTGTTCCGGTGCATCATCTACCTGGTCAACAATCCTTTTCCAACGGTGTTTTTCTCTTTAGTGGGCCCTAACCCACTGGTCTTTTCCCAGGATCTTACCTGACTCTTCTAATTCCTCCGGAGTTATTCTCAATTCTTTTCAAAGTGTGATGTAAGAATGGATTCCATCAGTCACATGCCTTCTCCAAGACCGCTTCCAATTCTTTTCATTGTTGACTCAACCTCTTCGCTTTTTCATTCTTCCGGAGTATCTCAGTAATTTTGGTGGTGTTTCTCGTCGTCATTTCAAGATCGAAGAAGAGTTTTTCCTCTAAATTTTGCCCGTTCTCTCGAAGTTTCGCGGTTCTAGCTTCATGTTATCCTCGCGAATTATTCCATTTGTCAGATATTCTTTTCGTCCATCCGGAGCATTTCAGGAGTTGCTTTCTCTCTCGATCATCCAGAGGCCATCTTTTTGGAAGATTTCTTCGTTCTAAGTTTTCAGATTCATTCTCCAGTTATTCTATATCTGTGCCCTTTTCGTTCGTCTCAATATTCTTCCAGTGCTTCGTTCAAGTATTCTTCAATCAGCTCATGTTCTCTTTGTTCTTTTGCATCTAAATCCCCTCGAGCTTATTAGTTTACTAGTACTTCCCCGTGATTAAGTCTCTTTCATCAGTCATTTTCAAATTCTAACGGTGGTTCATTCAAGATTCTTTTTCCTTGATTATCATTTTAATTCATTCGTTCTTTCCAATCCTACCGGTGGTTCATGAAGACTTTCTCAAGTTTGCGATATGCCACTTCTCAATCCTTTTCAAGAAGAATAAGTAGTATGCAAAAATCCATTGCTTGTCATCAATTTAATTTGATGAAGGATAAGCATACAATAAATCTTATTCTTATTTCATCCAAGTGAGTAATTTCTTCCATCGGAGTTTGTTCGTGATGAATAAATTCTAGTTCCAACTGTTTTCATCTTTTCTTTTCCGGAGTTCAAATTTCCTCGATCATTTCGTTGGAACCTCCATCTAAATCATCGCAAGGCTTGAATCTTTATTCTTTCATCCTTCATTCTATCTCACCATCCTTTTGTTAACGGAGTTCTTCATGTTGGTTCTTCGTGATTCAATTCATTCTTCAAGTGTTCATCAAGATTTTGTTGGTGGAGTTCAAGTATCTTTTCTTCTTGCATCTCGAAGTGCATTTAATTCTCCGTATTCTTTTGAAGTGGAGTTTTGCATTTCTTTGTTCTTCTCAGCTATCCAATCATTTCCGCTTGTGGTTGGAGATCACCTCATAATTTTGAGATGTTATCCATAAGCCCATGACAAGCTTATTCTTTTGTTGTTGAATTTTCTCAACAACTCCGTTCAATCTTTTCTTCTAAGATGCTTTCAATTTCATTCGTGGTAGAAGATGTCATCTTCTTCTCCGTTCTTTTCTTTCAACTCTTTCAATTCTTTCCGGAGGTTTTGTGTCATGTCTTCATCAAGTGACATTCCATCCTCTCAAGCTCGTGTTCTATTCCAACCATCTTCAGCCGGAGTGCTGCATAAATCCTTTCAGTCTTATCCGTTTCTTTTCTCATTCTAACCACTCCGGTTAGAATGAGTGATTTCATAGTCTATCTGATTTCGTGAGTTTTCGATTCTCGCCATTCTCGTCGCTCCTCTCTTCTTCTCGAGTGCTCTCGATTCTTTGTTTCCTCTCTTGAGTTCTTATTTCAGCTCACCCTTTTTTCTCTTCAGTCTCGGTCCTAAGATCTCGGGACGAGATCTCTTGTTAGTGGAGGAGTGTTGTAACGCCCCGGATTCGTTGCGCTAGGTGTTCGCCAGTTATTCGCCGTCATTGCCATGTCATTTGCTTGTGTGTTGCATTTTATCATGTCATCATGTGCATCTCATTTTGAATACGTGTTCGTCTCATGCATCCGAGCATTTTCTCCGTTGTCCGTTTTGCAATCCGGCACTCCTATGTCCCCCGGCGTCCCCCTTTTGCCTCTTTTCATGTGCGGGTGTTAAACGTTCTTGGAATGGACCGAGGTTTGCCAAGCGGCCTTGGTATACCACCGGTAGACCGCCTGTCAAGTTTCGTGCCATTTGGAGGTCGTTTGATACTCCAACGGTTAACCGGGTAACCGCAAAAGCCCCCTTTTCTTTGCAGCCCAACACCCTTCCAAAGTGGCCCAAAACCCAGCAAACTCCCCTCCATGCTCTCGGTCGTTCGATCACGATCGTGTGGGCGAAAACCGCACCTTATTTGGACTCTCCTAGCTCCCTATGACTATATATATATATGTGCATCTCCCCTGAAATCCCGGTCTAACGCTAGCCATCTTCATCCTCGCGCCGCCGGACACGTCCACCCCGCCGGACATGTCCGCCCTCCTCGTCGCTCCGGCCAATCCCGTCGCGCCACGTCGCCTTCCCCGCTGCCTCATCCAACCAGGAGCAGCCACCTCAGCCCGCGCCCGCATCCTCTCTCTCCCCGCGCCGCCGTCCCCGGCCTCCTCCGGCGCCGCCCCACCCTCCGGCCGCCGTCGCCGGCCGCCTCTTCGCCGGATCCGGTGGGTGGGATGAGATCCACCCGCCCTGCCATCCATACGCCCGCGCCCCGTCCCAGTTCCCTCCATCCCGCACGATCCCGTCCAGCATCCCCGAGGTGATTTTTGCCTAAGTCCCCGAGTTATTCACATTCTGTTGCCTTGTTCATCATGTCGTATCTCTGCATCCATAGCGCCATTTCGTGCGTGTAATATGTCAAATTGTTCGTATCAACGAGTACTTCATTTCATTCCATTGCATCATTTTCATTTGAGCTCATCTTGATGCCTGAAATGCTGTTGGAAGAGTGCATGTTGATGTTAACCTGCTGAAACTGTTATAACTTGCTCATTTGTCATTTTTGCCATGTTTGACGTGTGCATCCTATGAGGTTGATGTCTATATGTGTTTTGATCTATGCCATGCCATCTTTCTAGAGGTGCTATCCATGTATTTTTGTGAGTTGTGTGCTGAGTGCATCAAGCTTGTTAAGTAGTGTACTTGCTGTTGCTGTTTTCCTGACAGATTCTGTTATATTTTGTTGCTATGTAAACTTGTTGCTACAAGTCGTTCTATGCATAATCTGGAGATGTTCACTAAGGATGTTTTGTTATACATGTTATGGTTGCATTTATAGACTACTGTAGCTTGTTGTAATCTTGCTCCAAAGTTGCTAAATAATGTTGCTATCAACCTGTTAACGTTAAGTTCAGTTTTGGCCATGTGCTTTTCTAGTGATCCATGCACCCTATGAACTTGTTCTTGCAATGCTTAGCTTCACAAACATGTCTTCTTACTATTGGTTGTCTTGCCATGCCATGTATTGCTCTGTGGTGAGTGATTCAAGCTCACCAACATGCCTACTTATTGTTGCTCCGGCCATGTATGAATCTGTAATATAACTTGCCATGTTTACATGTGTGCCATCATATTTTCTGTGCCTTTTTGGCTTATGGTCAGTAAGGAACTTTTGTTCTATGCAATTAGTAGATTCATGCCATGCCTTTGTTTGCCATGATAAGTTCCTGTAGCATGTTGTTTGATAGTTATAAACATTGCAACCTGATGTTATTTCTGCGAAGTCTGAAACTGTTATTATTTGCAATCTTCCCATGTCCTTTTGAGCATGTTCTAGTTGTTTCTGGAGATAGCTCATTGTTCATGTTTTGTTATGCTTTACCTGTACTTCATGCTCATGCCTTTTGTTATTATGTTGGGGTGCTGTAGCATATTGATTTGATGCTTGCAATATGCCTAGTTGCTGTTATGGACAAATTGTTGCTATAACTTGTATAGAGTGTATGTGTTACACCGTTGCTCCGTTTTGAGTGTGATCTATATGAAACTTGCTTGATTTTGCATGTAGTGCCATATTATCATGTTGCATACTTGATTTGAGGTGTTTGCTTGATGTTTGTATGCATTTTGCATCGATGCCATGCTTAACTTGTTTTGCTCATATCTTCTAGGCCGTAGCTCCGAACTAAATGAACTTTATATGTAATTTGACTTGAATTTTGTGTAGATCATCTTGGTGCATCTTAACTTGCTATTTAACTACTTGAACATAAGGTTTATTCAGATCTGGACCAATTTCGAAATTTGTATATGAGGACTTACCGGAATTGTTATATGTTGTTCCCGGCCTCATTTAAACTTGCCTTGATGTGTTGTTCTTGTTTGCATCATCTCTTGCCACGAGTAGCTTCATGTAGCATTTGTCATGCGTCATGCTTGTTGTGCATCATGTCTTGTCTATGTGTGGTGTGTTTACCTTGTTGTGTGCTTCTTCTTGATAGTTCCTGTTTCGTTGCGATCGTGAGGATGCGTTCGTCTACGCTTGGTTCGTCTTCGTGGCTTCATCTTCTTCATGGACTCATTCTTCTTCCTTGCGAGATTTCAGGCAAGATGACCGCTACCCTGGATCTCACTACTATCACTGCTATGCTAGTTGCTTCGTTCTATCGCTTTGCTGCGTTACCTATCATTTGCTCTTCAAGCCTCCCAAATTGCCATGAACCTCTAACCTTTGACACCCTTCCTAGCAAACCGTTGCTTGGCTATGTTACCGCTTTGCTCAGCCCCTCTTATAGCGTTGTTAGTTGCAGGTGAAGTTGAAGATTGCTCCATGGTGGACAGGGTTATGTTGGGATATCACAATATCTCTTATATTATTAATGCATCTATATATTTGGTAAAGGGTGGAAGGCTCGGCCTTATGCCTGGTGTTTTGTTCCACTCTTGCCGCACTAGTTTCCGTCATACCAGTGTTATGTTCCTGGATTTTGCGTTCCTAACGCGGTCGGGTGATTTATGGGACCCCCCTTGACAGTTCGCTTTGAATAAAACTTGTCCAGCAAGGCCCAACCTTGGTTTTACCATTTGCCTCACCACCACCTATACCCTTCCCTTGGGTCGGCCAACCCAAGGGTCATCTTTATTTTAGCCCCCCCTGGCCAGTGCTTGTCTAAGTGTTGGTCTGAACCGAGCCGCCTGCGGGGCCCCCTCGGGGCAACTCGAAGTCTGGTTTTACTCGTAGCCTGTCTCATCCGGTGTTGCCCTGAGAACGAGATATGTGTAGCTCCTATCGGGATTGTCGGCGCATCGGGCGGTCTTGCTGGTCTTGTTTTACCATTGTCGAAATGTCTTGTAAACCGGGATTCTGAGACTGATCGGGTCTTCCTGGGAGAAGGAATATCCTTCGTTGATCGCGAGAGCTTATCATGGGCTAAGTTGGGACACCCCTGCAGGGTTTAAACTTTCGAGAGCTGTGCCCGCGGTTATGTGGCAGATGGAAATTTGTTAGTGTCCGGTTGTAGATAACTTGACACCAGATCCGAATTAAAATGCATCAACCGCGTGTGTAGCCGTGATGGTCTCTTCTCGGCGGAGTCCGGGAACTGAACACGGTTTCTGGGTTATGTTTGACGTAAGTAGGTGTTCAGGATCACCTCTTGATCATTGCTAGCTTCACGACCGTTCCTTTGCTCTCTTCTCGCTCTTATTTGCGTATGTTAGCCACCATATCATGCTTAGTCGCTGCTGCCACCTCACCACTTTACCCCTTCCTTTCCCATTAAGCTTTGCTAGTCTTGATACCCATGGTAATGGGATTGCGGAGTCCTCGTGGCTCACAGATTCCTACAACAACAGTTGCAGGTACAGGTTTATGCGTTGATCATGACGCGAGAGCGATGTTGCTTGCGTTCAGGTCTTCTTCTACTTCTTCGATCAGGGGATAGGTTCCAGGTCGGCAGCCTGGGCTAGCAGGGTGGATATTGTTTGAGTTTCTGTTTATGATTCATCCGTAGTCGGATGTTGTTCTTGGATGATGTATTGTTGTATTCGTGTGGCATTGTATGCCTCTTGTATGTATCCCCATCTATTTATGTAATGTTGATGTAATGATATCCACCTTGTAAAAGCGTTTCAATATGCGGGTCTATCCTTGGTGGGACCTTCGAGTTCCTTTTGGATAGGGTCGCATATTGGGTGTGATAATAAGGCGAGAGGTGGTCGCTGTTCGAGAGGTCTTTTCGAGTCCCTAAAGACTTATGCCACTTAGAGCGAGGAACCGGCTTTGTCCGGCCCAGGTGTGGATAGCACCCCGAACTCAGTCTTCCGAACACTAGGTGCTTCGCCGAAATTTAAAATTATAGAATCCTATGGCTAAGTGAGAGTGTTCAAGCATTATAAGTCTGGTTGCCTCGTTCGTTGTGTTGAGCGCCTCCCTAGATGGACCCAACAATGGGAACAAGAGCGCTCAAGTTTATCCCGAACACCCCAGCACTCGTGGCATGGGGGCTGAAGCCAACGACTTGCCATCTCTCAGATTTGATAAACAGCCGCACAAAAGGTAATATTTTAAATTATTAAGCGTTGCTTAGCGCATATGAACAAATTTTTCAGCGCACAGGATAACATAATGCGATTCTACTCAAATATTACATCTTTGGAGCACTCATCCGCAATCATGCGGGCACCCTTCAGGACACTCTTATAATATATTTCGGGCGTGCGATACTCCTTGCCCGCCGGCGGCGCGTCCGTCAGAAGCTTCTCAGGGTCCATCCTGCCCCAGTGCACTTTCGCACGGGCAAGGGCCCGACGGGCACCTTCAATGCAGGCGGACTGCTTGACGACTTCCACCCAGGGACACGCATCCACCAGCCGCCGCACCAGGCTGAAGTAGCTCCCAGGCATGGCCTCCTTGGGCCACAGCCGAACTATGAGGCCCTTCATGGCCTGTTCGGCTACCTTGTGGAGCTCGACCAGCTGCTTCAGCTGGTCGCTAAGGGGCACCGGATGTCCGGCCTCAGCATACTGAGACCAGAAGACCTTCTCTGTCGAGCTCCCGTCCTCGGCCCGATAGAATGCAGCAGCATTTGACACGCTGCGGGGCAGATCTGCGAATGCTCCTGGAGAGCTCCGAATTCGGGTAAGTAACAAGTAATTCACATTCACATGCTTGCTTTGCATGAAAAATGCCTTACCCGCCGCTATTTTCTTCACCGCCTCGATTTCCTGGAGGGCCTTGTGGGCTTCGGCCTTAGCAGCTTGGGCACTCTCAAGAGACGATGCAAGCTCGGACTCTCGAGTCTTTGAGTCTCGCTCCAAACTCTCATGTTTCTCCACGAGAGCCTGGAGCTCTTGCTGCACCTCCGCCACCCGCGCCTCCTGCTTCTCTCGCTCGGCTCGTTCCGTGGCCACATTGCGTTCGGCCGCAGACATGGCCTCCTTCAAGGTCGCCACCTCATTCGTGGCCCCTGCAGTACCACGTTATCCTTGTTATTTCTCTTGCAACCAAAATCCTTTTCTGTAAGGTACAAATTTAATACGGTGTTACTCACCTTCCTTGTCCTCGAGCTGTTTCTTGGCAAGGCCGAGCTCGTTCTCGGACTGCTCGAGGTTCTGCTTCAAAGCATCGACCTCTGCAGTCAGTGCGGCAGAGGTCAGCAGCGCAGCCTGCAATCCCATATTGACATATTTTTTAGAACTCCTGCGTATATCTTTTTAGATCCTCAGTCCGGCTTTTCTTTCCGAACACCGAACCGAGCATCAGGGGCTACTGTCTATGTGGTATTATATTACATATTTTAAATTTCTTAACTCAAAGCCTGTTAGAAGGCTGCTGCAGGCTTCGGTCAGCCCGCTCTTGGCGAGCTGAACCTTGTGAATCACCGCACTCATGACAGTGCGGTGTTCCTCTTTGATGGAAGCGCCGTTGAGCGCCTCCAACTAGTTATCCGGTGCCTCCGGTTGGACGGAGGCCACCGGTGTCACAGTCTTGCCCTTCTTACGAAGGGGCCGCCTGCCGGACTCCGGAACCACTGCAGGTTCCGGTGCGGAGTCCGGTGCGAAGTCCGGGAGGTTGCCCTGTGGCACCTCCGGAGCCTCCCCCTCCTGGTGGATCCCCTCCTGGGATCCCACCTTGGCGTCATCAGCATCACGAGGGGTGGAGGCGGTCGGAAGGGAATCCATATCCAACGTAGCCAAGGACCCGCTCGACGAAGCGGGAAGATCGTCCTTGGCCGGACTACAGGTTGTATGCGGCATTAGAAGGACACCACGTGGCAAAAAGAGAAATAATAAATCATCCAGGAATCCGGACACTTACGATCTTGCCAGGGGCTTGGCCCTTGAGAGCCACTCCTCGTCGCCGTCGTCGGCGTTGGCGGACCAGTCCGGGGGAAGGGTCCGTCCTTTCTTGGACCCTTCGGCCGCTCTCGTTGGGTAGGCCTTCCTCTTCTTCTCCCCCCCCCCCCCCGCTGGGGAAGAGGCATCTTTCTCCTCCTCCTCCGGGGAGGAGTCCGCCTCGGAGTCATCAGACGATGAGTCCGATACCACCTGGCGCCGGGAACTCCTTCGGGTTCCCGTGGCCTTCTTCTTGGCCTTCTTCTCCGGCACCACGTAAAGTGCCGGGACCAGCAGCCCCGGCAAACGGGTGTCCGCTGGGTCTTCGGGAAGGGGAGCCAGACAATTAACCTGTCCGGACGTCTTCTGCCAGTCCTGTTAAAGGCATTGGGAGTTTAAATCCGAAATATAGTCAAACTATGAAAGAAATGAGTATCCCATAAAGGATCACATAGCTTACCTCGCCGGCCGGGCGCTGCGTGCTGAATCTGCGGTCTTCAGTTGCGGATGCGGGGGCTTCTCCGCCCTTGAACAGCACCCTCCACGTAGCTTCGTACGTCGTGTCAAAGAGCCCGCTCAAGGTCCGGTGCTGTGCCGGATCAAACTCCCACAAATTGAAGGCCCGTTGCTGGCAGGGGAGAATCTGGCGGACGAGCATGACCTGGATCACGTTGACAAGTTTAAGCTTCTTGTTCACCAGGGTCTGGAGACAGGACTGGAGTCCGGTCAGCTCCTCCGAACTGCCCCATAGCAAGTCCTTCTCTTTCCAGGAGGTGAGCTGCATGGGGATACCAGATCTGAACTCGGGGGCCGCTGCCCATTTAGGGTCGCGCGGCTCGGTGATGTAGAACCACCCCGATTGCCACCCTTTGATGGATTCCACGAAGGCACCCTCAAGCCAAGTGACGTTGGGCATTTTGCCCACCATGGCGCCTCCGCACTCTGCTTGGACGTCCTTCACCACCTTTGGCTTGACATTGAAGGTCTTTAGCCACAAGCCGAAGTGGGGCTGGATGCAGAGGAAGGCCTCGCACACGACGATAAACGCCAAGATGTTGAGGATGAAGTTGGGCGCCAGATCGTGGAAGTACAGGCCGTAGTAGTACATGAGCCCCTGGACGAAGGGGTGAAGTGGGAAGCCCAGTCCATGGAGGAAGTGGGGAAGAAATACGACCCTCTCATGGGGCCTGGGGGTGGGGATGAGTTGCCCCTCGTCGGGCAGCCGGTGCGCGATGTCGCTGGACAGGTATCTGGCGCCGCGCAGCTTCTCGATGTGCCCCTCCGTAACGGAGGAGGCCATCCACTTGCCTCCTGCTCCATACATGGCTGGAGAAGGTTGAGGTGAGATGTGCGGACTTGGGCGCTAGAGCTCGAGTGCGCGGAGATGGATAAGCAAAGGAGGAAGAAGGCGTAGGTAAAAAGGTGGATCCTTATCCCCTTATATATGGGCGGACGAAGACTATGTGTCCCCACCGGCCTGGTAAAACTCGCTTATCTGCCAAGCGCCGCGATCAATGGAGCGGTTGGGTTACCCACGTCCGTATTGGTAGGAATCCCGGAATAAGGGGAACACGATCTCTGCTTCGACAAGACGTGCCAAGGAAACCGCTTCGCTAAATGCGCTGAGGTGGTATAACAAAAACAATTCAAGTAAAGGCTTGGTAGTGGTGTGACGTCACGCCACCAAATACGTCAGCAGATTGAACTTGTATAAATATTATTCTCTCTACGGTGGTATGTGGAATTTATTTTACAGAGCTGGACACTATCCTGGTGTTCACAATCTTCTATGAATTATTCGGAGGAGGAACCCGCCTTGCAATGCCGAAGACAACATGCGCGCCGGACTCATCATCATTGAAGCCTAGTTCAGGGGCTACTGAGGGAGTCCTGGACTAGGGGGTGTCCGGATAGCCGAACTATCATCATCGGCCGGACTCCAAGACTATGAAGATACAAGATTGAAGACTTCGTCCCGTGTCCGGATGGGATTTTCCTTGGCGTGGAAGGCAAGCTTGGCAATACGGATATGTAGATCTCCTACCATTGTAACCGACTCTGTGTAACCCTAGCCCTCTCCGGTGTCTATATAAACCGGAGGGTTTTAGTCCGTAGGACGAACAACCATTACAACAATCATACCATAGGCTAGCTTCTAGGGTTTAGCCTCCTTGATCTCGTGGTAGATCCACTTTTGTACTACCCATATCATCAATATCAATCAAGCAGGAGTAGGGTTTTACCTCCATCGAGAGGGCCCAAACCTGGGTAAAAACATCGTGTCCCTTGTCTCCTGTTACCATCCGCCTAGACGCACAGTTCGGGACCCCCTACCCGAGATCCGCCGGTTTTGACACCGACACACCCAAACCAGCTCCGGTGAGACTTCCTGCTCCCGCCTCCCATGGCCGGCTGTGCTGCCGCATAGGCCGCACCGCCCCACCCTACTTCATTGCTGGCCAGGCCATTCCTCTACTCACCCACACCTCCTGTTATTTTCCGGCGACGGCAGCCGGACCAGTAAACCCTCGTACTCCCCACTGCGTGGGCAACCATTGTCGAGTCTTCCCCGGCTCTGTGTCATTCCCTTCCTAGGCCTCGCCGTCGTCCACCGCCATGGTGCTCTCGACGCGGCCTGGTCAACGTGGGCAACGAATGACATCCATCGGCCGTGGACTGTATGCGCAAAATAATGATTCCTCCACCTGACAGCTGGGACCCACCGGAAGGGCCTCTGTATTTCGTGAATAAAACGTTCCACCCGCTGACATGTCGGACCCACCAGCTATATCTTTGCATGCAAGGAAGTGCCTCCTTATTACGCACAAAAAATGAATACCCACCCTGCTAGATGGGATCCACCATAGTGGGAGGATGACTTGTGGGCCAACTAAGTTGACGGGGATGGAGGGCTTTGTCAACTTAGTCAATATGAACGATTCTAGCTCCAGTGACCGTACGATGTCCATCCAACGGCCATAGTGCTTCTTCAACCCATGGTCTTCTTGCTCCAGCCGCCCAAAGCAGCGCCGGTCGTGCCGCGTGCTCCTGCCTCTCGTGGTCGGCTGTGATGCCGCGGAGGCCTCACCGCCCCCTACTACTCCCACCGCTGGCCCAGGGTATCCCTCTACTCACCCACACCCCCTGTTATTCTGCGGCGACGGCAGCCTCACGCTGCAGCCGAGCCAGTGAACCCTCATACTCCTCTCTGCGCGGGCTACCACTGCTGCGTCTTCCCCGGCTCTGCATCGTCCCCTTACTAGGCCTCGCCGTCGTCCAGACCACCGCCCTGGTGCTCTCGGCGCGGTGTGGTCAATGACCTACTTCCATCGGAAGAGTACTGTACGTGGAGAGGCTGACAGCTGGGTCCAGGCGGCCGCAAGGAAGTGCCTCCTTATTACGTGCAAAATAATTATTCCTCCACCTGACAGCAGGGACCCATCGGACGGGCCAGCTTATTTCGCGAAAAAAACGTTTCCCCCCAGACTGCTCGGACCCACCGGACGGGCCAGCGTATTTTGCGAAAAAAAAACGTTCCCCGCGCTGTCAGCTCGGACCCACCGGAAGTGCCTCCTTATTACGCACAAAAAAATGAATACTCCCCTTGCTAGCTGGGACCCACCATGGTGGGAGGCTGACTTGTGGGCCTACTAAGTTGACTGGGACGGGGGCCTTTGTCAACTTTAGTCAATATGAACGATTCTAGCTCCAGTGACCGTACGATGTCCATCCAACAGCCGTAGTGCTTCTGCAACCTATGGTCTTCTTGCTCCAGCCGCCCAAAGCAGCGCCGGTCGTGCCACATGCTCCTGCCTCTCGTGGCCGGCTGTGCTGCCGCGGTGGCCTCACCGCCCCCTACTATTCCCACCGCTGGCCAGGCCTTGCAGCAACGGCAGCCTCACACCGCAGCCGAACGAGTGAACCCTCGTACTCCTCTCTGCGCGGGCTTCCACTGCCGCATCTTCCCCGGCTCCCCGTCGTCCCCTTCCTAGGCCTCGCCGTCGTCCACCGCCCTGGTGCTCTTGGCGCAGCGTGGTCAACATGGTCAAGGAAGGACTTCCATCGGACGTGGACTGTACATGGAGAGGCTGACAGCTGGGTCCACGGCTGCAGCAAGGAAGTGCCTCCTTATTACGTGGAAAATAATGATTCCTCCACGTGACAGCTGCGACACACCGAACATGCCACTGTATTTCGCGAAAAAAACGTTTCCCCTGACTGCTGGGACCCACCAGCTACATCTCCGCACGCAAGGAAGTGCGTCCGGATAAAAAAACAAAACGATTCGCCCCCCTGACCGTTGGGACCCACCAGCGACACCTTCGCACGCAAGGAAGTGCGTCCGGGCAAAAAAAAAGATTCGCCCCCTGACTGCTGGGACCCACCAGCTACATCTTCGCACGCAAGGAAGTGCGTCCGAGCAAAAAAAACAAAATGATTCGCCCCCCTGACTACTGGGACCCACCAGCTACATCTTCACACGCAAGGAAGTGCCTGATAGTCGGGACCCACCTGGTCGAAGCGTACGTAGCGTTGTCATTCTAGTCGCGAACGTGTATGTACATACTGGTCGATGTAGAGGCCCGCACGTGTCGTAGATGTAGAGGCGCGCACGTGCCGTAGTAGAGGCGCGCACATAGCATGTACACGTACGTACAGCCGCGAGGGTGCAAGAAAGAAAATACGGCCACATACGTACATACGGGCAGGGTCTCTAACGCCTATCGCGCATACGTACATGGCTGGGTCGGAACAGAGAAACAGCATCGTCGTCGTGTTCATGGGGAGCCATCCGGCTAGGTCGGAACGGAATGCATGATCGTGTTCATCGGGAGGGCTTGGACGGAACAGGTGATGGAAACGAGGCCTGGCGTACCGCACAACAGAGGAAACGGCCTTGTGTTCGACCGGCCACGTTCGAAACGGGGTCCTGTTGATCGAGAGGGGCCTGGCATACCGCAAAACGGAGGAAACGGACCTCCTACGGTCGAAACGAGGGTCCTGTTGATCGGCAGGGGTGTGGTGTACCGTAAAACGGAGGAAACGAACCTGCTACGGTCGAAACGGGGGTCCTGTTCATCGGGAGGGGTGTGGCGTACCGCAAAACGTACGAAACGGACTTGTGTTGGAGCGCTATGGTCTAAACGGGGGGGGGGGGGGGGGGTGTGGCGTACCGCAAAACGGGACTCCACGGGATACTGTTCATCTCCACCGTCGACCTCCTCCAGCCTCCACGGGCTACCGTCGACCTCCTCCAGCCTCCATGGGCTCCTGTTCATCCAGCCTCCACCGCGCGCTACTCCACCGGCTACTATTCAACCACCCCTCCATGGGCACCCCTCCACCGTCTACTGTTCATCCAGCCCTCCACACCACGGGCTCCTGTTCAACCACCCCTCCACGGCCACCCCTCCATCGTCTACTGTTCATCCAGCCCTCTACACCACGGGGTCCTGTTCAACCACCCCTCCACGACCACCCCTCCATCATCTACTATTCATCCAGCCCTCCACACCACGGGTTCCTGTTCATACAGAGGCAACACCACCGCTCACTGTTCATCCAAACCCCCCGTGACGCTCACTGTTCATCCTAGAGGCAGCATCGATCAGCTTCAGTTAGCAGCAGTAGCGAAGGAATCGCTTCAACGGGTTCAGTTAATAGCCATAGATTAATCGCTCGGGTTCAGTAACGTGTAGCCTGCAGTGCAATCGCTCAGGTTCAGTTAGTGCCCAACGCCTCGCTCGGGTTCAGTTAGAGCCAACGCCTCGCACACACGCGCGTACATACAAGAGAAACACACATCGCTCTCCCACCATAACCGGCAACTCCCTGAAATTTTCCTCCCCCTCGCTTCTACCATGGTTTTTTCCGTCATGGACGGCCCTAAGAATGTCATGCAGCTGCATCTCCGGCCCGCCTAGGACGAAAAGCCCATTTTCTGTCATGATTTTTTGTCAAAGAAGTAGGAGCCCACCACATATATGATGATACCGGGTGTTGTCACAATTATCGTCATAGAAGTGTCATATGTATGACAGAAAAAAATTTCGTTCGGCCCAAAATGTCACGGATGTGTCTTTTTTTGTAGTCGAAGTAGTTTCATCATAAGTATCATGCATAGCAGAAGTGGCATCATCAATAACATGCGACATATCAGAATTCATAGCAGTAGCAGGTTCAGGTGTCGCGAGCTTACTTATAACAAAAGGAGAATCTAGTGCAAGGCTAGATGGCAGTTCCTTACCTCCCCTCGTAGTTGAGGGCAAAATAGTAGTTCGATCATCTTTCAAGTTCTTCATAGTGTCCAGCAGATATAAATCCCAAGTGACTCAAAGAATAGAGCTATGCTCCCCGGCAACGGCGCCAAAAAAGGTCTTGATAACCCGCAAGTATAGGGGATTGCAACAGTTTTTGAGGGTAGAGTATTCAACCCAAATTTATTGATTCGACACAAGGGGAGCCAAAGAATATTCTCAAGTATTAGCAGCTGAGTTGTCAATTCAACCACACCTGGAAACTTAGTATCTGCAGCAAAGTGTTTAGTAGCAAAGTAATATGATAGTAGTGGTAACGGTAACAAAAGTAAAGACAACAAAAGTAATGTTTTTGGTATTTTGTAGTGATTGTAACAGTAGCAACGGAAAAGTAAATAAGCGAGAACTAGTATATGGAAAACTCGTAGGCACCGGATTAGTGATGGATAATTATGCCGGATGCGGTTCGTCATGTAACAGTCATAACATAGGGTGGCACAGAACTAGCTCTAGTTCATCAATGTAATGTAGGCATGTATTCCGTATATAGTCATACGTGCTTATGGAAAAGAACTTGCATGACATCTTTTGTCCTACCCTCCCGTGGCAGCGGGGTCCTATTGGAAACTAAGGGATATTAAGGCCTCCTTTCAATACATGAACTCCTCAAACTATGGTCATCACCGGGAGTGGTACCGATTATTGTCACTTCGGGGTTGCCGGATCATAACACATAGTAGGTGACTGTAGACTTGCAAGATAGGATCAAGAACACACATATATTCATGAAAACATAATAGGTTCAGATCTGAAATCATGGCAATCGGGCCCTAGTGACAAGCATTAAGCATAGCAAAGTCATAGCAACATCACTCTCAGAACATAATGGATACTAGGGATCAAATCCTAACAAAACTAACTCAATTACATGATAAATCTCATCCAACCCATCACCGTCCAGCACGCCTACGATGCAATTACTCACGCACGGCGGTGAGCATCATGAAATTGGTGATGGAGGATGGTTGATGATGACGACAACGATGAATCCCCCTCTCCGGAGCCCCGAACGAACTCCAGATCAGCCCTCCCGAGAGATATTAGGGCTTGGCGGCGGCTCCGTATCATAAAACGCGATGATTTCTTCTCTCTGATTTTTTTCTCCCCGAAAGCCAATATATGGAGTTAGAGTTGGCGTCGGAGGGCCACTAGGGGGCCCACAAGGTAGGGGGGCGCGCCCGGGGGGCGCGCCTCCCACCCTCGTGGACAGGGTGTGGGCCCCCTGGTCTTCCTCTTTGGCGAGGATTTTTTTATTGTTTTTTCTAAGGTGTTTCGTGGAGTTTCAGGTCATTCCGAGAACTTTTATTTTCTGCACATAAAACAACACCATGGCAATTCTACTGAAAACAGCATCAGTGCGGGTTAGTTCCATTCAAATCATACAAGTTAGAGTCCAAAACAACGGCAAAAGTGCTTGGAAAAGTAGATACGACGGAGACGTATCAGCAAGAAAGATCAATCTAGTATGCCAAACTAAACCGATAATTCGAAGAGACTTGCAAAGATATCAAATCATGCATATAAGAATTCAGAGAAGAACCAAATAATATTCATAGAAGATCTTGTTCATAAATCCACAATTCATCGGGTCTCGGCAAACACACTGCAAAAGAGTATTACATCGAATAGA
This sequence comes from Triticum timopheevii, assembly GCA_963921465.1. Classification (NCBI taxonomy): domain Eukaryota; kingdom Viridiplantae; phylum Streptophyta; class Magnoliopsida; order Poales; family Poaceae; genus Triticum; species Triticum timopheevii. Next base: position 61,557,698 of record OY997270.1, on the reverse strand, counting down.
TCTCCAAGAACATCGAGGAGAACTTTGTATTGAGAATCAAAGAGAGAGAAGAAGCCATCTAGCTAATAACTATGGACCCGAAGGTCTGTGGTAAACTACTCACGCTTCATCAGAGAGGCAATGGTGTTGATGTAGAAGCCCTCTATGATCGATTCCCCCTCCGGCAGATCGCCGAAAAAGGCCCCAAGATGGTATCTCATGGGTACAGAAGGTTGTGGCGGTGGAAAAGTGGTTTCGTGGCTCCCCTGTTGTTTCAGGTTATAAGAGTATATATAGGCGAAAGAACTAGGTCGGTGGAGCTATGAGGGGGCCATGAGGGTGGGGGCGCGCCTACCCTCCTGGGCGCGCCCTCCTGCCTCGTGGACGCCTCGTTGCGTCTCTAACTTCAACTCCAAGTCTTCTAGTTTTCTTTCGGTCCAAGAAAGATCATCGCGAAGGTTTCATTCCGTTTGGACTCTGTTTAGTATTCCTTTTCTGCAAAACTCTAAAATAGGCAAAAAAAAATAGAAACTGGCACTGGGCCCTCGGTTAATAGGTTAGTCGCAAAAATAATATAAAAGAGCATATTAAAGCCTGTTAAATATCCAAAACAGATAATATAATAGAATGGAACAATAAAAAATTATAGATACGTTGGAGATGTATCAGTTTGTTTGTTGGGATCCGATGAACTTTGAGTTTATGATCAGATCTATGTTTTATCCAGGAAAGTTATTTGAGTCTTCTTTGATCTCCTATATACATGATTGCTTATAGCCTCATATTTCTTCTCCGATATTTGGGTTTCGTTTGGCCAACTTGATCTATTTATCTTGCATTGGGAAGAGGTGCTTTGTAGTGTGTTCGATCTTATGGTGCTTGATCCCAATGACAAAAGGGGAACCGACACGTATGTATCATTGCTACGAAGGATAACAAGATGAGATCTATATCTCCGCAATAGATAAATGGATCTCGTCTACATCATGTCATCATTCTTATTACATTACTCCATTTTCTTCTGAACTTAATACACTAGATGCATGATGGATAGCGGTCGATGTGTGGAGTAATAGTAGTAGATGCAGGCAGGAGTCGGTCTACTAATCTTGGACGTGATGCCTATATAATGATCATTGCCTGTATATCTTCATGATTATTTTAAGTTCTATCAATTGCCTAACAGTAATTGTTTTGGCACTGTTTGCTATTTTTCTCGAGACAAGCCACTAGTGAAACCTACAGCCCCCGGGTCTCTTTTCATCATATTTGCCTTTGCGGTCTATTTTCTCTTGCATTTATTTTCAGATCTATTAAACCAAAAATACAAAAATACCTTGCTGCAATTTACTTGTTCCGCGATCTATTTATCCTATCTACCACTTTTACCTCACGTTATTTGCCTATCTAGAGGCGCCGTACCCAAAAGGGATTGACAACCCTTTAACACGTCGGGTTGCGAGTATTTGTTATTTGTGTGCAGGTGCTGTTTACGTGGTGTGACGAGGTTCTCCTACTGTTTCGATAACCTTGGTCTCATCATTGAGGGAAATACGTACCATCACTATACTGCATCATTCCTTCCTCTTTGGGGAAATACCGACGTAGTTCTAGCAGACATCAAAAGGAATTTCTAGCGTCGTTGCCGGGGAGGATCTTCAACATCAACCAGGTTCCTAATCACAAATCTCATCTCCTTGCAATTTACATTATTTGTCGTTTGCCACCCGTTTTCCTGTCTCCCCCCACTTCACAAATTTTTTTTTGTTTTAATCGCCCTCTTTTTTGTTCGTCGTTTTCTCGCCAGATCTCATATTTGCTTGAACTTCTCACCATGAGTGACTTTGGTATGACATAAACAGATGATGGCCTAACTCCTAAAATGGAGCGTATGGGTAATCTGGATGCCAAAACTTCTGATTTGGGGCAAGGGAATTTTATGGGAAAGAACATATCCAAGAATTTTTTAAATTGTGTCAGAAAATTAAGTCTTGATGATATCCCTATACTTAAAAGAACTAAATCTCATGCAGAAGCTATTTCGGCACTTGTTTTGAAGCTTGAAACTAGATTCATTCATACTCATCCTACCTTGCAAAGATTGTTTTATGAGTTGCCTATTCTAAAGGATCCTAAAGCTAAAAAGTTAGCCACTCTTGTTTTGATGAATCAATTTGACTACATAATACGAGAAGGTACGGAAATATTTGATTTTTATGGCAAGAATCATGAAAAATCCGTGATTGATGAAAGTCTTTATAATAGTGATTATGACCTGAGACATTTGCTTGGAGATAACCAACTCTTTGATGAGAATCTTAAAAAGCAAGTCCCTATTTTAGATATGATCCAACAAGTTTTTAACGATGTTAATCAACACTATTCTTGGATCACTGCCGGAAATCAAACGGGTTATGATAAAAAGCAACTTGATAGTGCTAAGGTTTCCATGGATAATGTGTTTTATGTCTTATTTACAAAACCTCCCGACAAAAATACCTCAAAGGGCAACAAGGATAAAGATGACAACACTTAGATCCAACGCGTTATGCCTAGCTAGGGGCGTAAAACAATAGCGCTTGTTGGGAGGCAACCCAATGAATAAAATTTATTTTTTCTTTTTGCTTCCTGTTCTTGAGTGTTAGAACAATTATTCTACTTTTATGACTGTGTTTTTTGTGTTTTAACTAGTGTTTGTGCCAAGCAAGGCCTTTGGGAAGACTTGGGTGAAAGTTTATTTGATCTTGCTGAAAAACAGAAACTTTTGCGCTCACGAGATTATTTGTCATTTTTACAGAAGAGTGCTTTTAAGTTGATTCTTTTTGGAGAGGATTAATATACAAATTCCTCACATACACAAATTTATTTCAGAATTTTTGGAGTTACATAAGTATTAGAAATATTCAGATTTCTACAGATTGTTCTGTTTTTGACAGATTCTGTTTTCTTTGCGTTGTGTGCTTGTTTTGATGATTCTATGGTTTTCTTTGATGAGTTTTTGCAATAGAAAAGTTGGAATACAGTAGATATATTGCAAAAACAAAATAAGAATAGGTTTTCTACATTACTTATAGTAGTCGTTTGGTTTCTTATACTAACGGATCTCACGAAGCTCTCATTTGAGTTTTGTGTAATTGAAGTTTTCATGTTTTGGGTTATGTTACGATGGATGAAGGAATAAGGATAAGCAAAAGGCTAAGCTTGGGGATGCCCGAGGCAGCCCAAGATAATATTCAAAGAAGTAGCTAGCAACTAAGCTTGCACTACTAGGGAAAACCTTATACACAACATCTTAGCAGTAGCGCTGGACAAAATCATGCGCTGCCTCTACTTAGTAGTAGCGCGTATAAACAAACCGCCTACTGCTATAACTTTAGCAGCAGCACGTACTGGCAAAAAGCATTTCTGCTAACTTTGAACTGGGCGCACACGGCTAGCCCAACTTAGTAGTAGCGCTTATCCTCGCCCAGCGCTACTGCTATTCTCCTTAGCTGTAGTGCATTTTCTGACCCGCGCTACTACTAACCCTACCTTATCCCCCACACGTCTGACCCTCTCTCTCAGTCACTCTCGCCCGCGCCAATACCTGTCGTTGTTCGTCGCCGTCATTGCTGTCCGTCCGCCACCGAGGTACTCCCTCCTTCCGCCCCTCATCCTCCCACCGCGCCCTCCTCCCTCCACCTCCCACCGCGCCCTCCTCCCTCGGCCTGCGGCCGCCCCCTCCTCCCTCCTTTGCCGGAAGCCCTCCTTCCACCGCCCCTCCCTCCTCCTCCTCCGGCCGGCCCCTCCCCCTCCTCCTCCGGCCGCCCCCTCCCCCTCCTCTCTCTTCCCTCCCTCCCTTATCTCTATTCTTGAGAATCGTAGGTAATTTAAATGTAGATTTTAGAATGTAGACATCGTTGACTGTAGGTTTTTTAATAGGATAATTTATTTGACTATTTTAGGTGTTTTGAATAAAATAGAAGTAAGAAAATTTAGGGTAGAACTAGGGCAGTAGAATTTTTAGCACGTGTTTAATAGAAATAGTTTATTTAGTAAGTGATTAATATAACTAGTTTATTTATATTAAGTGCTTAATAGAACTAGTTTATTTAGTAAGTGCTTAATAGAACTAGTTTATTTATAGTAAGTGCTTAATAGAACTAGTTTATTTAGTAAGTAGTTAATAAAACTAGTTTATTTAGTAAGTAGTTAATAAAACTAGTTTATTTAGTGTTAGGATTATATATATAAGATATTTTCAAATGTTTTTTTTTCATATTTTCAACCATTGAAATGCAGTGACCATCGATAAGTGGCCTATGTTTTGCCAGAGTGTTGATTAATTTCTGTTCCGGCGAATTTCAGGTGCTCGATATGTCCTTTTTTAGCAAAGATCATGCCGGATTTTTTGGGTTTTGCTATCGAGTTATAATCTTTGAATTTTGAACACAGAAGATGTCTGATGACGATGGGATCCCGGAGTGCGGGTACTGCTACGATGACCGGGGTGTGTGCGATAGGTTTCCTCACCTGCCAAATGATAGGTTTCTCACCGTGAAGCTAGAAGAGACCTTCGGTGTTTGTACGATATGCAATGACAAGCATTTCATCATAATTAATATCATCACTTGTGCTTCTTTTGTTCAACGTGTAATTTATGGATTTTTTTTTCAATTTGATTAATACATCCCATGCCATGCTAGACCATATGTATTGCAGAAGCTTGGTTTTGGTTTAGATGACTTTGAGAATGTGGAGACGAGGAGGGCTCACTTAAGAACTAACACATGGTTATGAGTTTCTGGTTAAGTTCTACAATGCAGTCGATCGCTCCCATTTCGGTTGCTCTAATTGGGAAACTCTCTGCAAGGCATATGGATTTGAGGAGGGAATGCGAATAAGATTTGATATTTATCCCGAAGATTATGGTGATGATGATAATATCGACATCTGGGTAGATGTGGATATGCCTCCAGTTTTACCTAGACGTGAGTTTGTCAAACTAATTTTTTAAGTTCAGTAATTTATGTTGTTAATTTAAAAATATTTGGTGTTCGTCCGTACTAAACTTATTTATTTATAATTGTCAGCTTATTTCTTATCTTCATGAAATACTCGGAAGGTAGTAGACAGCACATACTACAGCTATGACTCCAAGCTTAATTGTGAGGAGAAAGGTTATCTTGTCTCATTCATAGAAGATGTTGAGGCCTTCAAAAACAGTCACTCTATCAGCCCAAATTATACTAGATATGTGCCACTAGTCCATAAATTGCTTGATGGTAACTTCATTGCCAAAAACTTGGTAAGATTTTGTTAATGATGGTAATTTCATTACATACATTATTCTTAAGTAAACCACGTTGCTAACTATATATGTTACTATTTTATTTTTGAATAGAGGCTCCCGAAGCAGGTTGTTCCTGACATGCTATTTACCGAAGGTGATATGCATATGGTTAGCTTACGACCAACTCCTTCGAAGGCTTACCATACTGCATACTCGATTTCTTCAAATGATGGAAGGCTCAAAATCAAAGAATGGAGCAAAGTGATGAATGCACACACGCAAATAATTGGAGACAAAATGAATGTGCGCAAGCCACAAGTTGGAGATAGGTTTATGTCCATTCTCCATTATGGTGAAGGACCGGTTTATCTGTTTTATGGTATTTTAGCTAGGAGAGAGGAGTAGGTCCTAAGTATTAAGAACAATTAGTTAGTGTTGATTATATATGACTACAATGTCTTAGACTTGATGGTGATGCTGAGTAGGAGTAGTGATTATGAGTATTATGATGATGATGATGAGGAGTTGTTATTATAACTGGTGACGAAGTTGTTATATGATGTCTCATCATGGACGAAAATGATGATTATGAGGAGTTATATGACAATGATATATTATGATGTAAGTTGTTAATGATATTATGATGATGATGATGATGATGATGATAAGTTATTATGTCATTGGATGAAAGAACCGCGGATTAGTTTCAAATGGGTGGATCCAAAGTGACCATTGGTTACTTTGGATCCATGCACTTGAAACTAATCCAAGGTTCTTTTACCTAGTGATTTAATAACTCATTATGATGTAAAAACAATCTCTAAATTGCTACTGTACGAAAAATTGTATACAGGTGTATGAATACGACCTAAAATTCAAAAGAAATGGAATACGGAATAATAGTAGTAGCGGTTGTTTTCAAAAGTGCTACTAGTAATTAGCAGTAGCGATTGACTTGGAAAGCGCTACTACTAAGTAGATATAGCAATAGCAAGTGCCAGTAGGCACTATTGCTAAGCTTTAGCTGTAGCGCCGTATCAGTAGCGTGCTTACCCGTGCTACTGATAGGCCAAAGACCAGCGCCACTACTAGGCTTTTCCCTAGTAGTGTTGGGGAAGCCTCCGAGTGGCATCCCTGCTTTCTTCTAACAACCATCAGTATTTTACTTGAAACTATATTTTTATTCGTCACATGATATGAGTTTTGCTTGGAGCGTCTTGTATGATATGAGTCTTTGCTTGTTTTTCTTTGTGTTTTAAGTGTTGAATCCTTGCTGGACACACCCTTTTTGAGGAAGCCAAAAATTATGCTATGCTTCCTCCTATGCTTCACTTAAATTTTTAGAGCCTTGGATTTGCTCTAGTACTTCAGTTATATCTTTTTGAGCACAGTGTGCTTTGTTAATTTTGAAGAAATACTCTCATGCTTCACTTAAATTTATTTGGGAGATAGTAAAATTTTAAGAAATTATCTCTTGCTTCACTTAGATTATTTTGAGAGAAAGAAGAAAAAAATTATGCTCATGTTCTTCACTTATATTTGTTTGAGCTTATCAAAAGCAACATATGAAAATAGTCCCAAAGTGATAGATATTCAAGGAGGATATAATAAAAACTTCCATGAAGATCATTGGACAAAGTAAACCTGATTCTTAGTAATGGTTTTGAGATATGATGATATGATATGTGAGTCATGTTGATGAGTAATTGTGCTTTAATAAGAATATTGATGTTAAGGTTTGTGATTCCCTATGCAAGCACGAAAATCAATAGTTATGCAATGAAATTTATATCCTACTTATGGTGCATTATTCAGTGTTACTTATTCTTAATGTTTGGGTACGAGAATTTTTGCTTTTCAGTGTCGCTTCTCAATATTTTTGCTAGCCTTCATTTTGCACTAAGTATGATCACTACTTGTGCATCCAAACCCCTTTAAACCAGTTTTGTCATATGAGTCCATTATACTGAAGGAAATATGCCCTAGAGGCAATAATAAAGTTATTATTTACTTCCTCATATCATCATAAAAGTTTATTATTCATCCTAGAATTGTATTGCGTGGAAACATGATACATGTGTGAATACATAGACAAACATAATGTCACTAGTATGCCTCTACTTGACTAGCTCATTAATCAAAGATGGTTATGTTTCCTAACCATAGACATGTGTTGTCATTTGATTAACGGGATCACATCATTAGGAGAATGATGTGATTGAGTTGACCCATTCCGTTAGCCTAGCACTTGATCGTTTAGTATGTTGCTATTGCTTTCTTCATGACTTATACAAAGTTCCTACAACTATGAGATTATGCAACTCTTGTTTATTGGAGGAACACTTTGTGTGCTACCAAACGTCACAACGTAACTGGGTGATTATAAAGGAGCTCTACAGGTGTCTCCAAAAGTACATGTTGGGTTGGTGTATTTCGAGATTAGGTTTTGTCACTCCGATTGTCAGAGAGGTATCTCTGGGCCCTCTCGGTAACGCACATCACTATAAGCCTTGCAAGCAATGTAGCTAATGAGTTACTTACGGAATGATGCATTACGTAACGAGTAAAGAGACTTTCCAGTAACGAGATTGAACTAGGTATTGGATACCGACGATCGAATCTCGGGCAAGTAACATACCGATGATAAAGGGAACAACGTATGTTGTTACGCGGTTTGACCGATAAAGATCTTCGTAGAAATATAGGAGCCAATATGAGCATCCAGGTTCCGCTATTGGTTATTGACTGGGAACAGTTCTAGGTCATGTCTACATAGTTCTCGAACCCGTAGGGTCCGCACGCTTAACGTTACGATGATAGTTTTATTATGAGTTCATAAGTTTTGTTTTCCCGAAGGTTGTTCGGAGTCCCGGATGTGATCACAGACATGACGAGGAGTCTCGAAATGGTCGAGACATAAATATTGATATATTGGAAGCCTATATTTGGATATCGGAAACGTGCCGGGTGAAAACGGGATTTTACCGGAGTATCGGGGGGTTACCGGAACCCCCCCCCCCCCCCCCCGGGGGGGGGGGGGGGTTAATGGGCCTACATGGGCCATGAGGGAGAAGAGGAGGGCCGGCCAGGGTAGGCCGCGCGCCCCCTCCGCCCCTAGTCCGAATAGGACTAGGAAGGGGGGGGGGGCGGCGCCCCCCTTTCCTCTTTCCCCTCCCCCTTTCCTTCTCCACCAAGGCAAGAGGAGGGAGTCCTACTCCCGGTGTGAGTAGGACTCCTCCAGGCGCACCCCTAGGGGGCCGGCCGCACCTCCCCCCTCCCTCCTTTATATACGGAGGCAGGGGGGCACCTCTAGACACACAAGTTGTTCTTCGTGATCGTTCCTTAGCCATGTGCGGTGCCCCCCTCCACCATATTCCACCTCGGTCATATCGTTGCGGTGCTTAGGCGAAGCCCTGCGTCGGTAGAACATCATCATCGTCACCATGCCGTCGTGCTGACGGAACTCATCCCCGACACCCTGCTGGATCGGAGTCCGGGGATCGTCATCGAGCTGAACGTGTGCTGAACTTGGAGGTGTCGTACGTTCGGTACTTGGATCGGTCGGATCGTGAAGACATATGACTAAATCAACCGCGTTGTCATAACGCTTCCGCTTACGGTCTACGAGGGTACGTGGACAACACTCTTCCCTCTCGTCGCTATGCATCACCATGATCTTGCGTGTGCGTAGGAATTTTTTTGAAATTACTACTTTTCCCAACAGTGGCATCCGAGCCCAGGTTTTATGCGTTGATGTTATCAACATGAGTAGAACACAAGTGAGTTGTGGGCGATATAAATCATACTGCTTATCAGCATGTCATACTTTGGTACAGCAGTATTGTTGGATGAAGCGGCCCGGACCGACATTACGCGTACGCTTACGCGAGACTGGTTTTACCGCCGTGCTTTGCACACAGGTGACTAGCGGGTGTCTGTTTCTCCAACTTTAGTTGAACCGAGTGTGGCTACGCCCGGTCCTTGCGAAGGTTAAAACAACACTAACTTGACAAACTATCGTTGTGGTTTTGATGCGTAGGTAAGAACAGTTCTTGCTCAGCCCGTAGCAGCCATGTAAAATTTGCAACAACTAAGTAGAGGACGTTTAACTTGTTTTTGCCGGGCATGTTGTGATGTGATATGGTCAAAACGTGATGCTATATTTTATTGTATGAGATGATCATGTTTTGTAACCGAAGTTATCGGCAACTGGCAGGAGCCATATGGTTGTCGCTTTATTGTATGAAATGAAAACGCCTTGTAATTGCTTTACTTTATCACTAAGCGGTAGCAATAATCATAGAAGCAATAGATGGCGTAACGACAACGATGCTACGATGGAGATCAAGGTGTCGCGTTGGTGACGATGGTGATCACGACAGTGCTTCGGAGATGGAGATCACAAGCACAAGATGATGATGACCATATCATATCACTTATATTGATTGCATGTGATGTTTATCCTTTATGCATCTTATCTTGCTTTGATTGACGGTAGCATTTTAAGATGATCTCTCACTAAATTATCAAGAATTGTTCTCCCTGAGTATGCACCATTGTGAAAGTTCTTCATGCTGAGACACCACGTGATGATCGGGTGTGATAGGCTCTACGTTCGAATACAATGGGTGCAAAACAGTTGCACGAGCGGAATACTCAGGTTTAACTTGACGAGCCTAGCATATACAAATATGGCCTCGGAACACGGAGACCGAAAGGTCGAACGTGAATCATATAGTAGATATGATCAACATAGAGATGTTCACCATTGAAACTACTCCATCTCACGTGATGATCGTACATGGTTTAGTTGATTTGGATCATGGGATCACTTAGATGACTAGAGAGATGTCTGTCTAAGTGGGAGTTTTAAGTAATATGATTAATTGAACTTAAATTTATCATGAACTTAGTACCTGATAGTATTTTGCTTGTCTATGTTTGTTGTAGATAGATGGCTTGTGCTGTAGTTCCGTTGAATTTTAATGCGTTCCTTGAGAAAGCTAAGTTAAAAGACGATGGTAGCAATTACACAGACTGGGTCCGTAACCTGAGGATTATCCTCATTGCTGCACAGAAGAATTGCGTCCTGGAAGCACCGTTGGGTGCCAGGCCTGCTGCTGATGCAACTGACGACGTTAAGAACGTCTGGCAGAGCAAAGCTGATGACTACTCGATAGTTCAGTGTGCAATGCTTTACGGCTTGGAACCGGGTCTTCAATGACGTTTTGAACGTCATGGAGCATATGAGATGTTCCAGGAGTTGAAGTTAATATTTCAAGCAAATGCTCGGATTGAGAGTTATGAAGTCTCCAATAAGTTCTATAGCTGTAAGATGGAGGAGAATAGTTCTGTCAGTGAACACATACTCAAAATGTCTGGGTATAATAATCACTTGATTCAACTGGGAGTTAATCTTCCTGATGATAGTGTCATTGACAGAATTCTTCAATCACTGCCACCAAGCTACAAGAGCTTCGTGATGAACTATAATATGCAAGGGATGGACAAGACTATTCCCGAGCTCTTCGCAATGCTAAAAGCCGCGGAGATAGAAATCAAGGAGCATCAAGTGTTGATGGTCAACAAGACCACCAGTTTCAAGAAAAAGGGCCAAGGGAAGAAGAAGGGGAAGTTCAAGAAGAACAGCAAACAAGTTGCTGCTCAAGAGAAGAAACCCAAGTCTGAACCTAAGCCTGAGACTGAGTGCTTCTACTGCAAGCAGACTGGACACTGGAAGCGAAACTGCCCCAAGTATTTGGCGGATAAGAAGGATGGCAAAGTGAACAAAGGTATATGTGATATACATGTTATTGATGTGTACCTTACTAATGCTCGCAGTAGTACCTGGGTATTTGATATTGGTTCTGTTGCTACTATTTGCAACTCGAAACAGGGACTACGGATTAAGCAAAGATTGGCTAAGAACGAGGTGACGATGCGCGTGGGAAATGGTTCCAAAGTCGATGTGATCGCGGTCGGCACCTTACCTCTACATCTACCGTCGGGATTAGTTTTAGACCTAAATAATTGTTATTTTGGTGCCAGCGTTGAGCATGAACATTATATCTGGATCTTGTTTGATGCGAGATGGTTATTCATTTAAATCAGAGAATAATGGTTGTTCTATTTATATGAGTAATATCTTTTATGGTCATGCACCCTTGAAGAGTGGTCTATTTTTATTGAATCTCGATAGTAGTGATACACATATTCATAGTGTTGAAGCCAAAAGATGCAGAGTTGATAATGATAGTGCAACTTATTTGTGGCACTGCCGTTTAGGTCATATCAGTGTAAAGCGCATGAAGAAACTCCATACTGATGGACTTTTGGAATCACTTGATTATGAATCACTTGATACTTGCGAACCGTGCCTCATGGGCAAGATGACTAAAACGCCATTCTCGGGAACTATGGAGCGAGCAACTGATTTATTAGAAATCATACATACTGATGTATGTGGTCCAATGAATATTGAGGCTCGCGGCAGGTATCGTTATTTTCTCACCTTCACAGATGATTTGAGCAGATATGGGTATATCTACTTAATGAAACACAAGTCTGAAACATTTCAAAAGTTCAAAGAATTTCAGAGTGAAGTGGAAAATCATCGTAACAAGAAAATAAAATTTCTACGATCTGATCGTGGAGGAGAATATTTGATTTACAAGTTTGGTTTACATTTGAAGCAATGTGGAATAGTTTCACAACTCACGCCACCCGGAACACCACAGCGAAATGGTGTGTCCGAACGTCGTAATCGTACTTTACTAGATATGGTGCGATCTATGATGTCTCTTACTGATTTACCGCTATCATTTTGGGGTTATGCTTTAGAGACGACCGCACTCATGTTAAATAGGGCACCATCAAAATCCGTTGAGACGACGCCTTATGAACTGTGGTTTGGCAAGAAACCAAAGTTGTCATTTCTTAAAGTTTGGGGCTGCGATGCTTATGTGAAGAAACTCCAACCAGATAAGCTCGAACCCAAATCGGAGAAATGTGTCTTCATAGGATACCCAAAAGAGACTATTGGGTACACCTTCTGTCACAGATCTGAGGGCAAGATTTTCGTTGCTAAATTCGGATCCTTTCTAGAGAAGGAGATTCTCTCGAAAGAAGTGAGTGGGAGGAAAGTAGAACTTGATGAGGTAACTGTACCTGCTCCCTTATTGGAAAGTAGTCCATCACAAGAACCGGTTCCTGTGACAACTGCACCAATTAGTGAGGAAGCTAATGATATTGATCATGAAACTTCAGATCAAGTTTCTACTGAACCTCGTAGGTCTACAGAAGTAAGATCCGCACTAGAGTGGTACGGTAATCCTATTCTGGAAGTCATGTTACTTGACCATGGTGAACATACGAACTATGAAAAAGCGATGATGAGCCCAGATTCCGCAAAATGGCTAGAAGCCATGAAATCTGAGATGGGATCCATGTATGAGAACAAAGTATGGACTTTGGTTGACTTGCCCGATGATCGGCAAGCCATTGAGAATAAATGGATTTTCAAGAAGAAGACTGACGATGATGGTAATGTAACTGTCTACAAAGCTCGACTTGTTGTGAAAGGTTTTCGACAAGTTCAAGGAGTTGACTACGATGAGACTTTCTCACCCGTAGCGATGCTTAAGTCTGTCCGAATCATGTTAGCAATTGTCGCATTTTATGATTATGAAATTTAGCAAATGGATGTCAAAACTGCATTCCTGAATGGATTTCTGGAAGAAGAGTTGTATATGATGCAACCAGAAGGTTTTGTCGATCCAAAAGTTGCTAACAAAGTATGCAAGCTCCAGTGATCCATTTATGGACTGGTGCAAGCATCTCGGAGTTGGAATAAACACTTTGATAGTGTGATCAAAGCATATGGTTTTATGCATACTTTTGGAGAAGCCTGTATTTACAAGAAAGTGAATGGGAGCTCTGTAGCATTTCTGATATTATATGTAGATGACATATTATTAATTGGAAATGATATAGAATTTCTGGATAGCATAAAGGGACTTGAATAAAAGTTTTTCAATGAAAGACCTCGGTGAAGCTGCTTACATATTGGGCATCAAGATCTATAGAGATAGATCAAGACGCTTAATTGGACTTTCACAAAGCACATACCTTGATAAAGTTTTGAAAAAGTTCAAAATGGATCAGGCAAAGAAAGGGTTCTTACCTGTATTACAAGGTGTGAAGTTGAGTCAGACTCAATGCCCGACCACAGCAAAAGATAGAGAGAAAATGAAAGATGTTCCCTATGCTTCAGCCATAGGCTCTATCATGTATGCAATGTTGTGTACCAGACCTGACGTATGCTTAGCAATAAGCTTGGCAGGTTGGTACCAAAGTAATCCAGGAGTGGATCACTGGATAGCGGTCAAGAACATCCTGAAATACCTGAAAAGGACTAAGGATATGTTTCTCGTTTATGGAGGTGACAAAGAGCTAGTCATAAATGGTTACATCGATGCAAGCTTTGACACTGATCCGACGATTCTAAATCGCAAACCGGATACGTGTTTTTATTAAACGGTGGAGTTGTAAGTTGGTGCAGTTCTAAACAAAGCGTCGTGGCGGGATCTACATGCGAAGCGGAGTACATAGCTGCTTCGGAAGCAGCAAATGAAGGAGTCTGGATGAAGGAGTTCATTTCCGATCTAGGTGTCATACCTAGTGCATCGGGACCAATGAAGATCTTCTGTGACAATACTGGTGCAATTGCCTTGGCAAAGGAATCCAGATTTCACAAGAGGACCAAGCACATCAAGAGACGCTTCAATTCCATCCGGGACCAAGTCCAGGTGGGATACATAGAGATTTGCAAGATACATACGGATCTGAATGTTGCAGACCCGTTGACTAAGCCTCTTCCACGAGCAAAACATGATCAGCACCAAGACTCCATGGGTGTTAAAATCATTACTGTGTAATCTAGATTATTGACTCTAGTGCCAGTGGGAGACTGAAGGAAATATGCCCTAGAGGCAATAATAAAGTTATTATTTATTTCCTCATATCATGATAAATGTTTATTATTCATGCTAGAAGTGTATTGCCTGGAAACATGATACATGTGTGAATACATAGACAAACATAATGTCACTAGTATGCCTCTACTTGACTAGCTCATTAATCAAAGATGGTTATGTTTCCTAACCATAGACATGTGTTGTCATTTGATTAACGGGATCACATCATTAGGAGAATGATGTGATTGACTTGACCCATTCCGTTAGCCTAGTGCTTGATCGTTTAGTATGTTGCTATTGCTTTCTTCATGACTTATACAAAGTTCCTACAACTATGAGATTATGCAACTCCCGTTTACCAGAGGAACACTTTGTGTGCTACCAAACGTCACAACGTAACTGGGTGATTATAAAGGAGCTCTACAGGTGTCTCCGAAAGTACATGTTGGGTTGGCGTATTTTGAGATTAGGTTTTGTCACTCCTATTGTCGGAGATGTATCTCTGGGCCCTCTCGGTAATGCACATCACTATAGGCCTTGCAAGCAATGTAGCTAATGAGTTAGTTACGGAATGATGCATTACGTAACGAGTAAAGAGACTTGCCAGTAACGAGATTGAACTAGGTATTGGATACCGATGATCGAATCTCGGGAAAGTAACATACCGATGACAAAGGGAACAACGTATGTTGTTATGCGGTTTGACCGATAAAGATCTTCGTAGAATATGTAGGAGCCAATATGAGCATCCAGGTTCCGCTATTGGTTATTGACCGGGAACAGTTCTAGGTCATGTCTACATAGTTCTCGAACCCATAGGGTCCGCACGCTTAACGTTATGATGACAGTTTTATTATGAGTTCATAAGTTTTGTTTTCCCGAAGGTTGTTCGGAGTCCCGGATGTGATCACGGACATGACGAGGAGTCTCGAAATGGTCGAGACATAAAGATTGATATATTGAAAGCCTATATTTGGATATCGGAAACGTTCTGGGTGAAATCGGGATTTTACCATAGTACCGGGGGGTTACCGGAACCCCCCCCCCCCCCCCCGGGGGGGGGGGGGGGGTTAATGGGCCTACATGGGCCATGAGGGAGAAGAGGAGGGCCGGCTAGGGTAGGCCGCGTGCCCCCTCCCCCCCTAGTCCGAATAGGACAAGGAAGGGGGGCGGCGCCCCCCTTTCCTCTTTCCCCTCCCCCCTTTCCTTCTCCACCAAGGCAAGAGGAGGGAGTCCTACTCCCGATGGGAGTAGGACTCCTCCAGGCGCACCGGCCGCACCTCCCCCCTCCCTCCTTTATATACGGGGGCAGGGGGCACCTCTAGACACACAAGTTGATCTTTGTGATCGTTCCTTAGCCGTGTGCAGTGCCCCCCTCCACCATATTCCACCTCGGTCATATCGTTGCGATGCTTAGGCGAAGCCCTGCGTCAGTAGAACATCATCATCGTCACCACGCCGTCGTGCTGACGGAACTCATCCCGACACCCTGCTGGATCGGAGTCCGGGGATCGTCATCGAGCTGAACGTGTGCTGAACTCAGAGGTGCCGTACGTTCGGTACTTGGATCGGTCGGATCATGAAGAAGTATGACTACATCAACCGCGTTGTCATAACGCTTCCGCTTACGATCTACGAGGGTACGTGGACAACAATCTCCCCTCTCGTTGCTATGCATCACCATGATCTTGCGTGTGCGTAGGAAATTTTTTGAAATTACTACGTTTCCCAACATATACCTACCTATATGCGGTATTTCCATGCCGTTCTAAGCAAATTTGCATGTGCCATCTCTAATGTTCAAACTAAATTTCTCTTTTGTGTGCTCAACTGCTCGCGAAGTGATAAAGGGTAGCCAATATTTTCCATGCTAGATGTGTTATTATCACGATAAGTGTTTATTCACTTGTCATTGCACGAGAGTACGACAAAGGTACTAGGGATGCCCAGTCCCGAAATGAATAATGAATTTAACTTATGTTGTCAAATAATAAATTCATTGGGAAGTGTTGGTATGGAGTGCACCCATGGATACGGTTAGCCATGAAAAGTGAAAGTTATGGTGGAAAAAGGAATAAACTTTATTTTCTGTTTGGGAACCGCCTATGATGTATCTAGCATGAAAAGTGTTGGGATGCTCCAAGTCGTTTTCGCTGGTGGGAAAAGTATGCCTCTCAAAAATAATTTTTATCCCTCAATTTAAGCTTTGAGTTCTGGCACCTCTACAAATCCCTACTTCCCTCCGTGAAGGGCCCTACTTTTACTTATGCAATTTTTTTTTGAATTTGAGTCTCCATCTTCTCTTATAAAGCACCAACTAAGGGGCACTATGATCGTATTTGAGCATTGGGTGTAGCTAATATTTGAGTGTGTTTCATGAATGGATCAATGATTGAGCATAATGGGCTAGGGATGACTTGCTTTAGTGTTGATATTTTGAAATACATGGTTGCTTGTTGATATGCTTGAGTATTAAAGTCTTCATTTTAAAACTAGACTATTGCTTTGAATCATATAGAAGTCCATATGTCCATGCTATAAAGAAAAGAAATGTGATGAACATGTTAGGCAACATTCCACATCAAAAATTCTGTTTTTATCATTTACCTACTCGAGGACAAGCAGGAATTAAGCTTGGGGATGCTGATACGTCTACAACATATCTATAATTTTTGATTGTTCCATGCTGTTATATTATCATTCTTGGATGTTTTACAATCATTTTATAGTCATTTTATATCATTTTTTGGTACTAACCTATTGACATAGTGCCCAGTGCCAGTTGTTGTATTCTACATGTTTTTTACATCGCAGGAAATCAATATCAAACGGAGTCCAAACGCAACGAAACTCCTGGAAGTTGTTTTTGGGCCAGAAGAACGCTAGTGGGCCAAGGAAGCGCCTGGGGGCTCCTCGAGGGGAGCAGCACCCACCAGGGCGCGCCAGGAAGACCGGGCGCACCCTGGTGGGTGCTTCCCACCTCGGGTGCCCCCTCAACCGCCTCTTCGCTATATAAATACCCCAATATTCCAGAAACCCTAGGGGATTCGACGAAAATCAGTTCCAGCCACCGTAGAGTCCAGAATCACCAGATCCAATCTAGGCACCATCATGGAGGGGTTCACCACTTCCATTGGTTCCTCTCCTATGATGCGTGATTAGTTCTTTGTAGACCTACAGGTCCGTAGTTAGTAGCTAGATGGCTTCCTCTCTCTCTCTTGATTATCGATACAATGGTCTCTTGGAGATCCATATGATGTAAGTCTTTTTCCGATGTATTTGTTGGGATCCAATGAACTTTGAG
This sequence comes from Triticum timopheevii, assembly GCA_963921465.1. Taxonomy (NCBI): domain Eukaryota; kingdom Viridiplantae; phylum Streptophyta; class Magnoliopsida; order Poales; family Poaceae; genus Triticum; species Triticum timopheevii. The sequence continues at coordinate 61,540,168 of OY997270.1, read as the reverse complement.
TTTATGATCAGATCTATGTTTTTATCCCTGAAAGTTATTTGAGTCTTCTTTCATCTCTTATATGCATGATTGCTTATAGCCTCGTATTTCTTCTTTTATATTTGGGTTTTGTTTGGCCAACTTGATCTATTTATCTTGCAATGGGAAGGGGTGCTTTGTAGTGGGTTTGATCTTACGGTGCTTGATCCAAGTGACTGAAGGGGAACCGACACGTATGTATCGTTGCTACTATGGATACCAAGATGAGATCTATATCTCCGCAATAGATAAACGGATCTCGTCTACATCATGTCATCGTTCTTATTGCATTACTCCGTTTTCTCATGAACTTAATGCACTAGATGCATGCTGGATAGCGGTCGATGTGTGGAGTAATAGTAGTAGATGCATGCAGGAGTCGGTCTACTAATCTTGGACGTGATGCCTATATAATGATCATTGCTGGGATATCATCATGATTATTTGAAGTTCTATCAATTGCCCAATAGTAATTGTTTTCCCACCGTTTGCTATTTTTCTTGAGAGAAGCCACTAGTGAAACCTACGGCCCCCGGGTCTCTTTTCATCATATTTGCCATTGCGATCTATTTTCTCTTGCATTTATTTTTAGATCTATTAAACCAAAATACAAAAATATCTTGCTGCAATTTACTTGTTCCGCGATCTATTTATTCTATATACCTCTTTTACCTCACGTTATTTTCCTATCTAGAGGCGTTGTACCCGAAAGGGATTGACAACCCCTTTAACACGTCGAGTTGCGAGTATTTGTTATTGTGTGCAGGTGTTGTTTACGTGGTGTGAGGAGGTTCTCCTACTGGTTCGATAACCTTGGTCTCATCATTGAGGGAAATACCTACTGTCGCTATACTGCATCATCCCTTCCTCTTTGGGGAAATACCAACGTAGTTCTAGCAGACATCAGTGGCCGATATATTCCCTCGGGGGTTCCGGTAACCCCTCCGGTACTCTGATAAATACCCGATACACTCTGGAACACTTCCGGTGTCCGAATACAATCATCTTATATATTAATCTTTACCTCTCGACCATTTCGATACTCCTCATCATGTCCTTGATTACATTCGGGACTCCGAACAACATTCGGTCACCAAATCACATAACTCATATAATACAATATCGTCATAGAACGTTAAGCGTGCGGACCCTACGGGTTCAAGAACTATGTAGACATGACTGAGACACCTCTCCGGTCAATAACCAATAGCGGAACCTGGATGCTCATATTGGCTCCTACATATTCTATGAAGATCTTTATCGGTCGAACCATTATGACAACATACGTAATTCCCTTTGCCCATCGGTATGTTACTTGCCCGAGATTCAATCGTCGGTATCTACATACCTAGTTGAATATCGTTACTGCAAGTCTCTTTACATGCTTCATAATACATCACCTCATGACTAACTCCTTAGTTGTTTGCTTGCAACTTATGATGTGTATTACCGAGAGGGCCCAGAGATACCTCTCTGATAGTAGGAGTGACAAATCTTAATCTCTATCTATGCCAACTCAACAAACACCTTCGGAGATACCAGTAGAGCATCTTTATAATCACCTAGTTATGTTGTGACGTTTGATAACGCACAAGGCATTCCTCCGGTATCCGAGAGTTACATAATCTCATAGTCGAAGGAATATATATTTGACATGAAGAAATCAATAGCAATAAAACTGAACGATCAATATGCTAAGCTAACAAGTGGTTCTTGTCCATCACATCATTCTCCTAATGATGTGATCTCGTTATCAAATGACAACTCATGTCTATGGTTAGAAAACCTTAACCATCTTTGATCAACAAGCTAGTCAAGTAGAGGCTCACTAGGGACACATTATTTGCTTATGTATTGACACATGTATTTAGGTTTCCGATCAATACAATTCTAGCATAAATAATAAACATTTATCATGAATAAGGAAATATAAAATAACAACTTTTATTATTGCCTCTAGGGCATATTTCGTTCAGAAAGGTGCCAAGCTTTGCCCGGAAGTCTTTCCCGAGTGAACAAACTGTATTCCAGTAGTTAGAGCATCTTCAATAGATGATGCAAATTTGGAGATGTGAAATAGGAGATGCAAAAATTTACATCTCCAGAAAGTGCTTTTTCATCTCCAAATAAAGGCCTACACCAACAGATGATGTATATTGGTGACGTAAAAGTCCAATTCCAATAGATGATGTAAATGAAGATGTAAAACGAGCCGGGAGGAGCGCCGGCGGCCGAGTGCCGAGAGCCGGGAGGAGTGCTGGCGAACTGAGCGGAGGCAGCACTTGAGCCGTTGGTCGAGCAACGACAGCCGGGAGGTCTGGCGGTGGCAGCTCGAATGGCCGGCGCCGTGGCTGTGATTCGAGCGCTGAATTGGTCGCGGAGGGGTTGCGGCCGTGCGGCACGAGAAGGTCGAGTCTGGCGCCGGAAAAGGGGCAACGGCATGACGGTAGGTGTGCGGCTCAAGTTCGGCAGTGGTGGGGAGAGCTCAAATCATGTGGCGGCGCGGCGGCGATCCGGTGGCAGTGAAGTGGCTAATTCGACCGATTTGGAGGCGGGCGGCGGCGGATCAGCGACAGATCCGGCAGTGGCAGCGATGGAGCGCCCAGATTTGACAGCGAGGCGGCGGGTAGTGTGTTGCGGTCGGCGAGTGGCGTGGCGGCTGAAGTGCGGCAGGGCAGACTCAAAGCTCCTCGGCGGGAGGCAGGGATAGCCAGCGGTGTCGCGGCGGCAACGGGGATGGACGGACGGGCGGCAATATTTCCTGCCAGAAATCGCCGTCACGGAGGCGGGCGGGCGATATGCAGGCGGGCGGAATGAAACTGCAAAGTTGTTGGCGTTTGGCGCGCGACTGCAAGTTTTACATCTCATGTGTGGAAATGTATATTTGCAACATGAAGTGTTGTACTACCTCCGTCCTGGTTTATAAGTCTCCTTTGTAGTTTGTGTCAAATTTTGCATCTCTAAGAGTGTGCCGCGAGCAACAACACTGCGGATCCACATGCAGCTGGTTCTGGCGTGCTCGATGTCCGGCCGACGGCGGGCGCCATAACCACCACCACGAGCTACTCCTCCCCTGCCTATGCCTGGTGCCGCGACGACGACACTAACCGAGGTGCTGCCGCGACCATGGGAACGACCCAGAGGAGGAGGAGCAGCAACTGGTCAGATCCATCGGCGAGCTCCTCCATAACGCGAGCTCGCCCACGGCCTAGATTGACAGCTGCTTACGCTTCTTCTTTTGGCCTATGGAGGGGGCGCTGCATCTACATGATTCCAGTTGGAGAGATTTTAGAGCGGGAAGGTGCTGATGGATTTTTGTGTGTGGATTTGCTATCGATGGACTGGTTTCTGTAGTTTGGAATTTATTACCAGTATACTTATTCACGTGGAACTAGAATGGCATGGATGGATGTGGGATTTTTTTTTTTTTTGCAATAGTACTGTACATAGTTTTCTTGTTTCACACTACCTCACTTTGTTTTCTTTGTGTCTAGAATCCTCTTTTATTGGTTCGGGATTTGATATTGAAACTTGCTCATGTTCTTTGTTGTCCACATCTGCAATCCAACCATACCAATTGGTGTATTTATGTACAGGTTGCCCCCGGTTATTTATTCTGAAGAGCCAAGATAGTTGGGACTGTTGCTCTAGTACTGAAGATCTTGGATGGGAAAAGCAGCTCGCTGTGCTGCTACGAGAGTTAGCTGTATTATTGTTGGAAATACTTGTCATGACCCAAATGCCTCTGTCTGAAGATCTGATCGCTGCAAACGGGATTCAGTTAATTCAAACCCATTCTAACAGGCGGGAAACGACAGTAGCCACACATCTTCGATCGCACGGCCGAGACGACGTCGTACCGCTTCGCCAGTTATGATGACCCGTAGAGCGTCCGATCTCCATCGTGTGGTGGGGATTGCTCTGGTGGTCGTTGTTCCCTTTCCGGCAAAGACCACAGCGCCCCTCTCTTTCTTTTTGCTTTCTCTCTTCTTTTTCCTCCCTTTTGTAAGGCTATAAAGCCAGGACATGGGATCGAGGGGAGGTATCTCTCTTGTTGCTAGGGTTTCCCCCTTTGCGCCGCCAGAGTTCCTGGTTGGCAAGAACCACTGTAACGAGCTAGACTCGCTTAATCTTTCCTCTGAATTCAAGCTAAATTCGACTGGTTATGTTCATGTGCTTCTGAATTTCGTCTTCAGACCACTCGGGCTTGACAAGTGGTAATCAGAGCAAGGTTCATCTCCTTGGCGGCGCGAGTTCTGGTGCCGAAGTGGAGTTGGAGGAGCCGTAAAATCCTTCACTTCTCACCGGACTATCTTGGCGGCGGCGTAGCTGAAGGCAGCATTGGCGGCGGCGAATAGCTCGGTACAGGTTTGGTGCTGGGGCGTGGTTGCGGGAACACACTGTTTCAGCAGTAAAATCCCACCTCCCACCCAGATCCGGTGTACTTCCAGCGGCGTGGCGACGGCGGCGGTGCAGGCGGCGGTAGGATCTACGGCTAGGGCCGGGTTGCAGCATGTGCTGTGGTAAAATTCCTCCCTTCGCCTGACGATCTCGGGCAGTGAGGTTACTTGGCTCCCTGCCAGTTCTAAAAACCCTCTCTGCGTTCCTCCATCAAGATGACGGGCCCGCCAGATTCATCCTCCACCAGCAATCTGGAGATGCAGTCCTTACAACTTGATGTCCAAACACTGCAGAGAAATCGAGGGCAGGACAGACAGGACTTTGTGGATTTCAGGGATCATGTGCAAGAAAATTTTCAATCCATGCAGAAGACGTTGGGAGAATTACAGGGCACACTTAACAAATTTATCTCTGGTTTTCCTAAGCCACGAGAAAACCCACCCATTCCCCAAGATGTCCCTCAAGGCAGTGGCCAAAATCATACACCGCAAGGACCAGTGCTTCGGCCAGTCGATGGCCTCCAACCCCCCCCCCCCCCTACTGCGGGCTCTGTAACCTTGGTGGACAAGCACAATGGCAAAGAACTTAAGTTGGATGGCAGCACCAAAATTCCTTACAGGCACCCCCACTTTGCTGACAACAAGCTTCCTCCACCAGATGCCAGAGCAACTACTGCTATTCCTCAAACAGGAAACATGCAACAAGTCACTCCGTTGGAACAAGAGCAAGGTGAGGAGCAGGCTCAGCAAATTGCTGGCAGAGGAGGTCATGCTCAGAGAGACCAAGTCCAAGACAACAGAAGACCCTTGACTCTGGTGAAACCTGCCAAGTACAACAAACCAGAGTTCGATGGAAGTGGAACTGACTCTTGGATCCAAACCATTGAAATGTACTTTGAAGCTGCTAGGACACCACTGGAGCAGAAAACAGAGATTGCTGTCACTTACTTAAAGGGGCCAGCAATAGAGTGGTGGAGAGGAACTGGAATTACTGCCAATACCTTACCCTGGTACAGGTTCTATAGACTGATTGGAGATAGATTTTCAGAAACTTCAGTGTGTGACAATGTCAGAACCTTTCATGCTCTCAACCAATCTAGGTCTGTTAATGACTATGTTCTCAAGTTTGAACAGTCCATGAACTTACTCAGAAGGGACAACCCTGCACTACCTGCTGATTATTACAAAGCTAGTTTCATTGCTGGCCTAAGTGACTCTATCCAACATTATGTTCAATGTCATGAACCAGCAGACCTACAAAAAGCCATTTGGTTGGCCAGAAGAATGGAACAAGCTCAGCCTAGCAAGAAACCACCAATGTCTTATATTAATCAGCCAGTTAGGAAGCAGGTTCAGTTTGACCCAGGAAAGCCCCCTCCTAACAACACACCTACTGTCATCCAACAGGCCAGAATGCAAGGGATCTGCTACAAGTGCAAAGAACCATGGTTTCCTGGCCATAAGAAAGTCTGTAAATTGGCAAATCAAATGCAGATACAAGCCTTGCAAGAAACCTGCCCTGAAGATGCAGAATTGGTCTACTACACAGCTGATGATACTGAAACTCCACCTCCCACTGACTTGGATGACCCTCCCTTGCAAATCTCTATGCATGCCCTCATGGGAGTCACTTCCTCCAAGCTGAGTTTCACTGTTACAATCATGCTGGGAGACAAACCTGCAATTGCTCTTATTGACAGTGGCAGCACTGCAACATTTGTAACTCCTGCACTAGCAAAGCTGGCTCTGTGTGCTCTCACACCAACTAAGAAGAAGAAAGTGTTAGTTGCCAATGGTGCAACTTTATGGACTGAATTCATTGCTCTCCAGTGCCCTTTTGTGGTGCAAGGAACTGAATTTTCCCATGATTTCAGAGTCCTACAGTTACAAGGTTATGATGTGATACTGGGAGCTGATTGGATGAAAACTGTTAGCCCTGTACAGCTAGATTTTGAGGAAATGGAAGTACAAGTCACACTGAAATCAGGAGAAAAGAAAATCTTCAGGGATGAAAGCCTACCCACTGAGTCGATTCAAGAAATGGACAGCATGGAGCACTTATCTGATGACAATATCTGTGGAGCTGTACTGCTGCTAAACAGAATTGCTCTGACAGAACATGAGGACACTGTTGTTCCCCCTCCTATCCAAGAACTTCTGGGTCAGTACAAGGATATTTTTGGAACTCCTACTGATTTACCTCCTAAGAGAACTGTTGATCATGCAATTCCCTTTGAACCTGGTGCAAAAGTTATAAACCAAAGGCCATACAGATTGCCTTATCACCAGAAGGAAGCTATGGAACAGATCATTCAGAAAATGATTAAAAACAAAGTGATCAGAGATAGTTCTAGTCCTTACTCCTCTCCTGCAATTTTAGTGAAAAAGAAAGACCTATCCTGGAGACTTTGCAATGATTTCAGAAAGGTCAATACACAGACTATGAAAAACAAGTACCCCATCCCTGTTATTGAGGACTTGTTGGATGAACTGCATGGAGCCACTGTTTTCACTAAACTTGATCTCAGAAGTGGATACCACCAGATAAGAATGAAGGAAGAGGATATAGAGAAAACTGCTTGTAGCACCCACTGTGGGCACTATGAATACTTAGTCATGCCCTTTGGTTTAACAAATGCCCCTGCAACTTTCCAAATGCTCATGAATACTATCCTAGCCAAGTATCTCAGAAAATTTGTACTAGTATTCTTTGATGATATCTTGGTGTTCAGTAAAAACATGAAGGAACACATACTTCACTTGAAACAAGTATTTGAAACTCTGAAGGCACACCAGCTGTACACCAAAGCAAGTAAATGTGTCTTTGCGCAGCCTCAGGTGGAGTACTTAGGACATGTTATTAGGGCTGATGGAGTTGCAACTGACCCTATCAAAATTCAGGCAGTGCAGCAATGGCCAGAACCTAAAAATGTCACACAGCTCAGGAGCTTTTTAGGCTTAACAGGTTACTATAGAAGATTTGTGGAAAATTATGGACTAATTTGCAGGCCACTGTTTAACTCCCTAAAAAAGGACAGATTCACTTGGGGGCAAGAGCAAGTTCAAGCTTTCAACACCCTGAAGAACAAAATGACACAAGCCCCAATGTTGGCCCTACCAGACTTCTCAAAACCTTTCATCCTTGAAACGGATGCTTGTGCCTATGGACTAGGTGCAGTTCTAATGCAAGAGGGGAGACCTATTTCCTTTTTCAGTAAAGCAATTGGGCCTAGAGCAGCCGCATATTTCACTTATGACAAGGAGGCTTTAGCAATTATTGAAGCCCTCAAGCATTGGAAACATTATTTTGCTGCATCCTTTCTCATCATCAGAACTAATCAACAGAGTTTAAAATATATTCAAGAACAAAAACTCACTGAGGGAATTCAACACAAGCTTCTGGTCAAACTTCTTGGTTACAATTACACTGTGGAGTACAAGCAGGGAAAGAAAAATAAAGTGGCTGATGCCCTCTCCAGGGTGCACCACAAAATTCATGCACTAATTGCTTCTTCTGTCAAACCTGCCTGGATAACTGAAGTTGTTGACAACTACAAAAATGACCAAAGATGCAAGGATCTTCTAGCCCAACTGAGTGTAAATCCTACTTCTGTGACCAACTACACTTTGCAACAGGGTGTGCTCAGATACAAAAACAGAATTGTCATTGGAGCTGATAACACCATCAGAACTAAATTGCTAGCTGCTCTCCATAGCTCTGAACTGGGTGGCCATTCAGGACACAGAGCTACATACCAAAGAGTTAAGCTCCTATTCCACTGGCCTGGCATGAAGCAATTTGTTGTTGACTATATTAAACAATGCCCTACTTGTCAAATAAACAAAGCAGAACACTGCAAGTACCCTGGGCTACTCCAACCTCTGCCAGTCCCAGAATTTGCCTGGTGCCACATAAGCATGGATTTTGTGGAAGGTCTTCCTACTTGTCACAACAAGAACATGATCTTGGTTGTGGTCGACAGATTCACCAAATACAATCACTTTATCCCAATGAAACACCCCATTACAGCTAATACTGTAACCAAGGCTTTCACTGGTAACATCTTCAAACTCCATGGACTACCAGCTATGATTGTCACTGACAGAGACAAAATCTTCACTAGCAAGCTCTGGCAGGACTTGTTTAAGAAGTTGGGCATCAAATTACACTTGATCACTTCTTATCACCCTCAGTCTGATGTTCAGACAGAAAGAGTCAATCAGTGTCTTGAAAATTATCTCAGATGCATGGCCTTCATCCAACCTCAAAAGTGGCTCAACTGGTTATCCCTAGCAGAGTGGTGGTACAATACTAGCTACCACACAGCCCTCAAGATCACCCCTTTCCAGGCCCCGTATGGCAGACCTCCTCATATGCTACCTGAATCTGCTCTTTATCCTGTGGAAGAACTGGAACAGTTCCCTGATGTACTCACTACCGAACAAACCGTAGCACACATTAAGGAAAATCTCCTGAGATCTCAAGAAAGAATGAAACATTACGCTGACAAGAAGAGATCTGAGAGAACTTTGGAAGTGGGTGACATGGTCTACTTGAAACTACAACCTTACAGGCATACCACTCTAAGCATCCATAGATGTCTTAAGCTGCATTCCAAATATTATGGCCCTTTCAGAGTTACCCGGAAAGTTGGTCCAGTGGCTTACAAGCTCCTTCTCCCTGACGACTGCAAACTACATGATACTTTTCATGTGAGCCAGCTCAAGAAGCATATTGGCCCAATGGCGATTCCAAACCCCAAGCTACCCATGCTCAATCCTGATGGAACAATCTTACTGGAACCAGAACAACTGCTTGAACGCAAACTGGTACCGTGCGTGCAAGGCAACATCAGTATTCCCATGGTTCGATGGCTCATCAAATGGAGTAATCTACCCCTGGAGGAGGCCACTTGGGAGGATGCCACATTCATACAAAAGGTGTTTCCTAATTTCCAGCCCTGAGGACAGGTCTGATCTGGAACGGGGAGAGTTGTCAGGACCCAAATGCCTCTGTCTGAAGATCTGATCGCTGCAAACGGGATTCAGTTAATTCAAACCCATTCTAACAGGCGGGAAACGACAGTAGCCACACATCTTCGATCGCACGGCCGAGACGACGTCGTACCGCTTCGCCAGTTATGATGACCCGTAGAGCGTCCGATCTCCATCGTGTGGTGGGGATTGCTCTGGTGGTCACTCTTCCCTTTCCGGCAAAGACAACAGCGCCCCTCTCTTTCTTTTTGCTTTCTCTCTTCTTTTTCCTCCCTTTTGTAAGGCTATAAAGCCAGGACTTGGGATCGAGGGGAGGTATCTCTCTTGTTGCTAGGGTTTCCCCCTTTGCGCCGCCAGTGTTCCTGGTTGGCAAGAACCACTGTAACGAGCTAGACTTGCTTAATCTTTCCTCTGAATTCAAGCTAAATTTGACTGGTTATGTTCATGTCCTTCTGAATTTCGTCTTCAGACCACTCGGGTCTGACAATACTTTCTTCCTGACCAATTAAGTTCATTGTTAACTATTAAATATTTTTTTGAGTGGAACAAATTTTGAAATAACTGCCTTAGACAACCTTTCTATTAACCATCTTTACGGATTCTTTTACTAAACATTACTATTGATATATGTGAAATTCAACTTAAAGATCCCAAGATCTTTTTATAACTATTTTAACTATACACTATGATCGGTCTTGTATCGCATACTGTGGTCGGTCATGTATGGTATACTATGATTGTTGATTCAACAAGCCCAGTGCCTAAATCTCGGTTATGGAGATCTCAGGTTGCGAGTGGATCAAACCGTGAGTCCCGTCCCCGGGCCGCTCCCGCGAGCGGTCTGGGCGGAACCCTAGATCGCCGTCGCCGCTCCCGCGAGCGGCCCGAGCGGAACCCTAGATCGCCGCCGCCGCTCCCCATTCTCGCCTTCCTTCTCCCTCGCCGCCGTCAGGGGACACCGCCGGGCAAAGCCCGCGCGTGCGTCGGTGACGGTGGGTCTCCCTTCCCCCTCACGAGGCTCCTGGGCAGCACGGGATGGCCGGCCCTCGCGACGGCGCTCGGCTCGGCGGCAGGTCGGGCCGCTGGCGGATCTGGGCGGGGTTCCCCTGCTTGGTGGCGCTGTGGCGCTGGCGACGGCGTGGTCTGCACGCGGCGGCGAGCGTGCGGGCTCCTCCTCATTCTGATCTGATGGCGCCGCGGTGGCGCCGGCGCTCGGGCGTGGGGCGGGCTCCGCGAGGATGGTCGGTGCGCGTCTTCCTCCCAGATCTGATGGCTCCACGGTGGCGCCAGTGCTCGGGCGGTTGGCTTCAGCAAGCGGTGGCGGGTGCTGGGCTCTTGGCGGCGCTCCGGCGTGTGCAGGCGGCGGTGGTCCCTGTGCGCGATCGGCGGCTCTGTCTCTTTCCCGGACGACACGGGGGATGGCGGCGGCCCCGCGTGGCCGGCGATCTAGATGCGGTGGTGCCGGTGGCTCGCTTATATGCCGGTACACCAGGGTCTGCCTGGTGGTGGTGGTGGTGGTGACGGCGGCCCGGGCACGAGAGTTGGATCCCTTCGAACTAATCTGGGTGAAAACTTGTCTTCGGCTCCTGCTAAGGCCGGCGGTGGCGGCGCTATGTGCGCCGTTCCCTTCTTGAAGGCATCGCCATGGAGAAGTTCAAGGACACTCTCTGCTACCTCCGAGGAAACCCTAGATCGGAAGATTGGATGACGGCGGCGCTTTGGTGTCATTCCTCTCTTGGGGACGTCATTCTTGGAGGTACACACGTGATCGAGGGACCAGAGGGTGGATTCTTTGGTGGAGCGGTGCTTCATCCTACATACTAATGGCGACGGATCTTGATGGCATGGCGCAGTGCAGATTCGGAGTTTGCTGTGGGAGGATGGACTCGCGCAGGAGGACGACGCTATCGAGCGTCGTGGTGGCGTCGATGGTAGAGAGACCTGGCACGGTACATGCAACGGTACAGCTCTGAAGATGGATTGGTGGCAGGTGGCTGCGGCAGCACATCATACCCGGCAGACGTCCTGGTTGAGGAGTGCGTCGGACTAGTAGGTGCCCCATACCCGGCAGGCGTCCTAGTTGGGGCCTCAGGTCTTAGATGTTTAGGTTTGGCTGCGATGTCTGTTTGGTATTGGGCCCAGACTATCTGCCCCCCTTCATTAATTGGATAGGTGTAGCGACGGTTGTTGCTTAGACGATGGATTTAGTCGTGCTGTTGTATGGCTTTGTAAGGTCTTGTGAGAATAATTAATAAAGTGGCTGTATGCATCGCCCAGATGCAGAGGCCGGGGGTCATCCTCCTTTTCTAAAAAATGGCAGGTGCTTAAGCGCTTGATCACAAAGGACTTTATATTTCTCGGTGTTTCAATTGGACCTTTGTAGGGCAATGGTACGAACATGCCGGTGCTTAAGTGCTCGAACACGAAGAACTTTAGTTAATATGGACAATTGCACATCATTATTGAGACGTACCACTTAATGTAGATTTTATTCTTGTTTGATTGCAACCTGCTACGTAGAGTACTTGTATGAATAAGGTCCCTCGAGTTAAGCACTTTGTTCCGACATCATCGGTACTTGAGTCATCCAACGCAAAGGATCTTGGCTTTTTTTGGTAGGACACTTGTATGAGGCTAGACATTGGATGGAGAATTTTGATTTAACCAGCCTCGTGCTTAAGAGATTGACCATGAATAACTTTGATGTGACACGACCGGTGCTTAAGGGCTCGATCATAAAGGACTTTATAAGCTATCGATGTTTCAATTGGACGTTCAAATGGCAATGGTTTGAAGATAGACCCCTAGATAAAGAACTTTGATCAGGCATGCTCGGTGCTTATGTGCTCGCACATGAAGGACTTTAGTAGGCCTAAAAAATTGCACAACATTCTTGAGGGCCTCCCTACTTCTGGGCGCTATAATTCCTTAATGGTGATCATTGACAAGCTATCCAAGTATGGGCATTTTGTCCCTCTGCATCACCTATATACAACTGAGACAATTGCTGAAGCTTTCCTGAATTCTGTCTACAAACTCCACGGTATCATCTAAACAATGCGTGCATGCTTGGTATCCTTTGTTTTTCTATCCTGAAAGGTTACTAAGAGCAGGCCAATTATTGATGGTTACAAACAACAACGCATGTAGGTCAAATTTCTCTTGTTTGTGCTCATCCCACACACGTACACCTTTTCCATTCCACGACTGTAAAACTTATTCAACTAATGGCGTTAGGTACACATCAATGCCGTTGTCGGATTGCTTAGGGCCTTGGATGAGCACTGGCATCATAATGAACTTCCGCTTCATGCACAACCAAGGAGGAAGGTTATAGATACATAGAGTCACGGGCCAGGTGCTATGATTGCTGCTCTACTCCCCAAAAGGATTAATGTCATCTGCACTTAAACCAAACCGTACGTTCTTTGCGTCACCTGCAAAGTCCCGCCACCTTATCTTGATTTTTCTCCACTGCGACCCGTCAGCGAGTGCTCTCAACTTCCCATCTTTCTTACGGTCTTCTTTGTGCCATTGCATCAATTTGGCATGCTCTTTGTTTTTGAATAGATGTTTCAACCGTGGCATTATAGGAGCATACCACATCACCTTGGCAGGAACCCTCTTTCTGGGGCGCTCTCCCTCAACATCACCAGGGTCATCTCGTCTGATCTTATACCGCAATGCACTGCATACCAGGCATGGATTTAAATCCTCGTACTCACCGCGGTAGAGGATGCAGTCATTAGGGCATACATGTATCTTCTATACCTCCAATCCTAGAGGGCATAGAACCTTCTTTGCTTTGTACGTACTGTCGGGCAATTGGTTATCCTTTGGAAGCTTCTTCTTCACTATTTTTAGTAGCTTCCCAAATCTGCTGTCAGATACACCATTGTGTGCCTTTTCATTGCAGCAATTCCGGTGTGGTACCGAACTTTGTGTTGTCATCTTCGCAATTTGGGTACAACCCTTTTTGTGATCCTCTAACATGCGATTGAACTTCAACTTCTCCCTTTCACTTTGGCATTCTCTCTTTGCATCAACAATTACCCAACGAAGATCATCATCAGGCACATCGTCTGGTTTCTCTTGATCTTCAGCTTCCCCTATTGCAGTATCACCGTATTTAGGGGGATAGTTGTCAACATCCTCTTCTTCTTCGTTTTCTTCCATCATAACCCCTCTTTCTCCATGCTTGGTCCAAACATTATAGTGTGGCATGAAACCCTTCTCAAGCGGGTGGATGTGAAGGGTTTTCAAGTTAGAGTTATCGTATTCCCACAGACAGTACATGGACAATACATAAAACCGTTCTGCTTGTTTGCCTCAGCCACTTCGAGAAATTTATGCAGGTCCTCAATATACTCGGAGGTGCGTCGATCACCTTACGTCCATTGCCGGTTCATCTGCGTGCATTATAATTAAGTGTATCAAAAATAATTACAGAACATCATGAATAGAGAAGTGGTCAAATTAATACAAGTTCATCATCACATTAAAACCAAAGTACAGTAGTGATCAAATGCTATTACTTAAAAAATGAATACATAAAGTTCATACATAGTTCTCATAGAAAACATACAGCTCTCTAGAGCATCTAATTAAAACATACATTGAAACTAACATCCAACTATGTAAAACATTTAAATGCAACAACAAATGTGATAATAATCGCAACTAAGGTAACAATTGATCCAATAACATAATGACACCAAGCCTCATTACCAACGGAATATTTTTTATCTTTCTAATCTTCAAGCGCATTGCATCCATCTTGATCTTGTGATCATCGACGACATCGGCAACATGCAACTCCAATTTCATCTTCTCCTTCTCAATTCTATTCAATTTTTCTTTTAAATACTCGTTTTCTTTTCAACTAAATTTAATCTCTCGACAAGAGGGTCAGTTGGAATTTTCGGTTCACACACCTCCTAGATAAAAAACATTTATGTCACGTTGGTCGGCAAAATTGTCATAAACACTAAATGAAACAAATACTTATAAAAGATAATATACCACATCTGAATCATAGACCGGACGAGGGACGACGGGGACGGATACCAAAACCATGGCACTATATAATAACAAACAATAATAAAAGTAAGAAATTTATACAAGTATATCTATCTAAATCATACAAGTGAGAATTTTTTTTCTTTTAAAAAGAAGATAAGAACAAGAGGCTCACCACGGTGGTGCCGGCGACGAGATTGGCGCGGGCGGTCGACGATAGTGAGGACGGGGACGGGACAGCACCCTACACATGTGCAGACTCTAAGAAGTTAATTTGAGCTCAAGTTATGCATCTAAATCAAAGAACTCCCACATACACTCCTACACTAAAACCCACGAACCACTCTACTTCTAGAGCATTTGAATTGAGCTACTAGTAGTGAGAGATGAAAGGATGAAGTAGCTAACCTTTTAGAACACTTGTGTAGTTGGTGCACCGCCAAACCTAGACAAATCTTGGGGAAAATGAAGTTTGGAGGTCGAGCTTCGAGAGGAGAAAGCTTAAGTGTGGCTCCGGGGTTTCATCGAACACCTCATGTGCATAGTTGGTGAAAGAGCAGCACACCTCCCACCCTTCCACGACCAAAAAACAGAGGAGATGGGGGGCGTGGATATATATAGGGAAAACTTTAGTCCCGGTTTGTGTCTAAAACTGGGACTAAAGGAAAACATTTAGTCCCGGTTCCAGCCACAAACCAGGACTAAAGGGGATGCGCCAGGAGCGAGGCCCTTTAGTCCCAGTTCGTGTGTGGAACCGAGACCAAAGGGTTTAGACGAACTGGGACCCTGGCCCGGCCGGCGCCCTGGCCTCATGAACCGGGACCAATGCACTCATTGGCCCCGGTTCGTAACAGAACCGGGATTAATGCTCTTATCTGGCCTGGACCAAAGCCCTGTTTTCTACTAGTGGTTATAGATGATGGTGGTACTCTGAAAATGTCTGGTATGCAACAATTGGTCTAAATTTGTGTCGCTTGTTGTGGCAAATGTAGTTGGTCGTTGTATCTTTAATACTGATAATGGCCCAATGTTATTCAATGCCCTCCCCTATCACAATTGTCGTCATGTTTTATGTATGTTCATAGTTGTTAACTACATGGTGATTTCTTCCAACCAATTTTATTGTGTCCTCTTAATCATGTACAATATTTTGGTTTTATGAGTCTGAGAGCTGCTAAAAAGCATTTGGAAATTGCTCCAACATAAAGGCATGCAAAATTATAGGCCTGAAAATTTTGAATGGAAATTATAGGCCTGAGGTTGGAATAAATGGAAATTTTGCTATGAAATCTAGTACAAATGAATTGTAAGGAAATCTAGTATAAAATCTTTGAATCAAAGCGGCCCTCGGAGACTAGTCTAATTTACGGTGGTCAAGAGTCATATTCATTAGTGAGTGTCCAGAAACGATATAACTAAAATGAATGGCGGCAACATTATTATGGTCAAGTTGTAGTGTGATCGCATGAATCGGTAAGCTTAATTATCGACAACAATTTGAGAGGCCCCATGTAGGGTCGTACAATTATTTGCTTGAAGCTAAATAATGATCGATCCCCTTGCATATCACATTATTCTTTAGCTTATCTGTGTGGCGGTGTATTCTCCTAGAAGTAGAACATTCGTCAAAAAAAGATTGGACTTGGCGATAAACATTCTCTCATGGGCAGATAGTGATTTATACTACACAACCTTCTTATTGTAGACGTTGTTGGGCCTGCAAGTGCACAGGTTTGTAGGACAGTAGCAAATTTCCCTCAAGTGGATGACCTAAGGTTTATCAATCCGTAGGAGGCGTAGGATGAAGATGGTCTCTCTCAAGCAACCCTGCAACCAAATAACAGAAAGTCTCTTGTGTCCCCAACACACCCAATACAATAGCAAATTGTATAGGTGCACTAATTCGGCGAAGAGATGGTGATACAAGTGCAAAATAGATAGTAGATATAGGTTTTTGTAACCTGAAATAATAAAAACAGTAAGGTAACTAATGATAAAAGTGAGCACAAACGGTATTGCAATGATAGGAAACAAGGCCTAGGGTTCATACTTTCACTAGTGCAAGTTCTCTCAACAATAATAACATAGATAGATCATATAACAAGCCCTCAACATGCAACAAAGAGTCACTCCAAAGCCACTAATAGCGGAGAACAAACGTAGAGATTATGGTAGGGTACGAAACCACCTCAAAGTTATTCTTTCGGATCGATATATTCAAGAGTTCGTACTAGAATAACACCTTAAGATACAAATCAACCCAAACCCTAATGTCACCTAGATACTCCATTGTCACCTCGAGTATCCGTGGGCATGATTATACGATAAGCATCACACAATCTCAGATTCATCCAACCAACACAAAGTACTTCAAAGAGTGCCCCAAAGTTTCTACCGGAGAGTCAAGAACGTGTGCCAACCCCTATGCATAGGTTCATGGGAGGAACCCGCAAGTTGGTCAACAAAACATACATCAAGTAGCACATGATATCCCATTGTCACCACAGATAAACACGGCAAGACATACATCAAGTGTTCTCATAAAAGACTCAATCCGATAAGATAACTTCAAAGGGGAAACTCAATTCATCACAAGAGAGTAGAGGGGGAGAAACATCATAAGATCCAACTACAATAGCAAAGCTCGGGATACATCAAGATCGTGCCATAGAGGGAACACGAGAGAGAACACGAGAGAGAGAGAGAGAGAGAGAGAGAGAGAGAGAGAGAGAGAGATCAAACACATAGCTACTGGTACATACCCTCAGCCCCGAGGGTGAACTACTCCCTCCTCGTCATGGAGAGCGCCGGGATGATGAAGATGGCCACCGGTGATGGATTCCCCCTCCGGCAGGGTGCCGGAACGGGCTCCCGAGAGGTTTTTGGTGGCTGCAGAGGCTTGCGGCAGCGGAACTCCCGATCTATCTTGATTTCTGATGGTTTTAGAGTACGTAGGGTTATATAGGCAAAAGAAGTCGGTCGGGAGGTGCTCGAGGGGCCCACGAGACAGGGGGCCACCACCCTGTAAGGGGGGCGCGGCCTCCTATCTCGTGGCCTCCTCGAGGATCTTCTGACATGGACTCCAAGTCTCCAGGATCATATTCTTCCAAAAAAAATCACGTTGCCGAAGGTTTCATTCCATTTGGACTCCATTTGATATTCCTTTTCCTCGAAATACTGAAACAGGCAATAAAACAGCAATATGGGCTGGGCCTCCGGTTAGTAGGTTAGTCCAAAAAATGATATAAATATGTAAAATAAAGCCCATAAACATCCAAAAGGGGTAATATAATAGCATGGAACAATCAAAAATTATAGATACGTTGGAGACGTATCAGATAGCATGTGGCATATGTTGTTAACGTAGGTAATCTCCATCCGCAGAACACGACGAGTAAACTTGACAAAGTGTGGATTTGGACTTTGGAGAGGGTAAGCGCGTGTTAGAGAATTAATCCTAGTGATGTCAACATGATACTACTCCGGTTAAGAGGTGACGTTGACCGGTGACATGTCAGTAAGAAATAGCAAACATTACTAGATTTCCATTCAAATTTGATGGCAAAATGTATCTTCATGTACATGCTTTCCTGGTTTTTGTTTTAACTACAAACAAACATGTTCATCCCTTATTGTTCCATCAGGTTCTTAGGCACCCAAAGAAGCAAAGATTAAACAAGCTGGATGGATAAACTTCCGGCCACTCAAAAACTGGATGATCTGGGAGCAATTCATCTTCTGTAGAAAAATGCCTACTGAGGGAGTCCTGGACTAGGGGGTGTTCGGACAGCCGGACTATCAATATCCGCCGGACTCCAAGACTACGAAGATACAAGATTGAAGACTCCGGCTCGTGTCCGGAAGGTACTTAACTTGACGTGGAAGGCAAGCTTGGCGATACGGATACGTAGATCTCCTACTATTGTAACCGACTCTGTGTAACCCTAGCCCTCTCTGGTATCTATATAAACCGGAGGGCTTTAGTCCGTAGGACAACATACATTACAACAATCATACCATAGGCTAGCTTCTAGGGTTTAGCCTCCTTGATCTCGTGGTAGATCTACTCTTGTACTACCCATATCATCAATATTAATCAAGCAGGAGTAGGGTTTTACCTCCATCGAGAGGGCCCGAACCTGGGTAAAAACACATCGTGTCCCTTGTCTCCTGTTACCAACCGCCTAGACGCACAGTTCGGGACCCCCTACCCAAGATCCGCCGGTTTTGACACCTACATTGGTGCTTTCATTGAGAGTTCCTCTGTGTCGTCACCAATAGGCTTGATGGCATCTTCAACCTGCAACACTGTCCTGGGTGAGACTTTCCTCCCCGGACAGATCTTCGTATTCGGCGGCTTCGCACTGCGGGCCAATTCGCTTGGCCATCTGGAGCAGATCGAAAGCTACGCCCCTGGCCGTCAGGTCAGATTTGGAAGCTTAAACTTCACGGCCGATGTCCGAGGAGATTTGATCCTCGATGGACTCGAGCAACAGCCAAGCACGCCGCACTATGACGATGGGCATGATCTAGCTCTGCCGCCGAACAGTGCTTTGGTGGCCGCACACGAATCCGCTCCAGCCATTAGCCCGGAGCCGATCGCCCAGATCGAGGGCTGGTGGATAGACGCCGCCCCGGGGGCTTCAACATCCACGGCGATGGAGCCGAACACCAATCTTGTCCCCTGCGAAACTCGTGATTCCGAGGCGCCGGACTCCGAACCTCCCGCGCCCCTACCAATCGATCCAGATTGGGCGCCGGTTATGGAATTCACCGCCGCGGACATCTTTCAATGCTCGCCTTTCGGTGATATCTTAAATTCACTAAAGCATCTCTCGTTATTAGGAGAGTCCTGGCCGGATTATGGCCAGGATGGTTGGGATGCGGACGACAAAGAAATTCAGAGCCCACCGACCACGCACTTTGTAGCCACTGTCGACGATCTAACCGACATACTGGACTACGACTCCGAAGACATCGACGCTATGGACGACGATGCCGGAGATGAACAGGAACCAGCGCCCACAGGGCACTGGAAGGCCACCTCGTCATACGACGTATACATGGTGGATACCCCAAAAGATGGGGACGGCGAAGGAACAGCGGAGGCAGATTCCTTAAAGAAACAGCCCAAGCGCCGGCGTCAGCGGCGCCGCTCTAAATCTTGCCACAGCAAAAACGGAAATTCCGGCACAGGAGACAATAATACTCCAGAGAATGCCAAAGACAATCCCCTCCAGCAAGATTCAGCGCAGGAGGATGCAGAAGCAAGCCCTCATGAGGGGGCGGCAGACGAAGAGGTTGAGGATCATAATTACATACCTCCCTCCGATGACGAAGCAAGCCTCAACGATGACGAATTCGTTGTACCCGAGGATCCCGTCAAACAAGAGCGTTTCAAGCGCAGGCTTATCGCCACAGCAAAAAGCCTAAAGAAGGAAAAACGGAGGCTCAAAACAGCGGAAAATACACTCAGAATGAGATGGAGCACAATGCTCAAAACCGCAGATAAGTACGGCAATGGCCACCAACCAAAGAGCTACCCGAAGCGCAAGCTGCTACCAGAATTCGACGAAGAGGCCATAGAGCCCCCACCGTCCAAAAATAAAGAGGCTGCCTGGCCGGATAGACGGCTAGATGATAGGCCAAATTCTGACAGCGGCGCCCCACATAAACCAACCAACGAACTTGGAAGGATAGATGGCCCAGCCAGATCCATCTACGGGCCTAAGGAGAAGGCCCCAGGAAGCAAGACAACACGTCAAGTGTCCGATGATAGCGGCACACACAAATACAGGGGCGCCGCACACCCACTATGTTTCACTGATGAGGTGCTGGACCATGAATTCCCAGCAGGATTTAAACCCATAAACATAGAAGCATACGATGGGACAACAGACCCTGGAGTCTGGATAGAAGATTATATACTACATATACATATGGCTAGAGGAGATGATCTCCACGCCATAAAATACCTACCCCTCAAGCTCAAAGGGCCAGCCCGTCATTGGCTTAAAAGCCTCCCAGAAAATACTGTTGGAAGTTGGGAAGAGCTCGAGGATGCGTTTAGAGCAAATTTTCAAGGGACTTATGTCCGCCCTCCGGATGCAGATGACCTAATTCATATAACTCAACAGCCCGGAGAGTCAACGCGGAAATTCTGGAACAGGTTCCTCACCAAAAAGAACCAAATAGTCGACTGTCCGGACGCCGAAGCCTTAGCAGCTTTCAAGCACAATGTCCGAGACGAATGGCTCGCCAGGCACCTCGGCCAAGAGAAACCGAGAACAATGTCCGCACTGACAAGCCTCATGACCCGCTTCTGTGCGGGCGAGGATAGCTGGTTAGCACGATGCAGCACCAGCGACCCAAGTACATCAGAGATAAGAGATGGAAACGGAAAATCGCGGCGCAGAAAAGAACAGCGCCGGAATAAAGAGAAAAGCCCAAAGAGCGCGGCAGTCAACGCCGGATTCAAAAGCTCGCGGCCCAATAATAAAACACAGCCTCTTAAGGATGACAGTGACGAATTGTCCAACTTAAACAAAAGTTTGGGTCGGATATGTCAAATCCACAGTACCCCCGGAAGGCCTGCAAATCACACCCACAGGGATTGTTGGGTTTTTAAACAGTCCGGCCGACTAAATGCCGAACACAAGGGGCTCGACGCGTCAAGCGAAGAAGATAAACCCCACCAGCAGAGCACCGGAAAACAAAAGGCTTTCCCACAAGGGGTCAAAACAGTAAACTCACTTCATGTGATAATACGGAAAAATAGTGCGACACTTTCTAAAAAGAGCTTCGCACGGTCCAACCCAACAGACCGTAGAGATTGGATATCAAAACCAATCACTTTCGACCACCTGGACTATTCCAGAAGCATTCGAAATGCGGGACGGACTCCCCTAGTATTGAATCCCATAATAGACGGATTGCAATTTACTAACGTCCTAATGGACGGAGGCAGTGACTTAAACCTGCTACATTCAAACACAATCCGGAGGATGGGGATAGACCCTACCAAAATTCGACACAGCCGCACTTCCTTCAAAGGAGTGACGCCAGGCCATCGACGCGAAAAATTAATTTTTCATATCGTCCCGTTTGAAAGTGAATATCAAGCACTCTTGGGACGACAGGCTTTTGTCCGCTTCAACGCCATGCTGCATTATGCATCTCTTACACTCAAGATGCCCGGACCGCGTGGCATAATTTTAGTGCGAGGGTCACTTAAAGACCCCGGACTTGGATAGACGAATCCGGCGTCAGTGGGCTAGGGGCTCCCTAGCCGCATACCCCTTTACAGGGGACTGCGCGCACAAATCACCGCGGGTTTATACGAACCTCACTTTAATTATTTATATTTCTAATATTTTTCGCACAATTTGTTTTTAAAAACTAACGTTCCTCTCTTTTTACAGATGAACAACGTGCATACCCGTCTAGGATAACGGCGCAACGGGGACACAGGCGCAGACGTGCAGTAGGGACCCGTTGTGAGGATTCTTTTCAGATTAAGACCCTGCGTAGACCTTTTTCACTGTCTTTCGTTGTTATTCTCCCTTGGTTTCTTCCTATAGCCAAAGCGGAGCCTGACGCTTTGGCATCGGCCGCGTCAGAAGACCATGCCCGTACCTGGACACTAGGGGCTTAGGGCATCGTTCTGCCCATTATTATAAAGACCGAACACCTTAGGGAGTGTTCGGCGTCTCGAGTTAGGCATTATATGCATCAGCTCCGAATCATGTCTTTGGTCAAATGTTGGGTTTGCCCGGCTCCTGTGTTTTGCTGCCTTACGTTCCGTATCATCGGCTAATGCGGCACCAGGAGAACTACTGCGATTGTGCCCCAGTTCGGCTGGGCGAGCACCTCAGTAGAGAAAGCCGAAAACTGACTGTCATGATGCAGCGAGAGACTGGTCAGCCCTCGATCGACTATCGGAATGTTTAGAATTCCCCGCTTTGACGAAGGGCCATTTCTCGGTCAGGCACACGCACTCCGACTTCGGAGAAGGGCGATGCCACCAGGGGCTATATCGTAGCCCCACCCTCGAGCTCCACTGGCTAAGTGAAAGTGATAAAGCATTATAGTCCGGATTGCCTCGTTTGCTATGCTACCACCTCCTTATAATAGGACCGAGACGTCGGATTAAGTGTGAAAACGCGCTATTTTTGCGAACACCCCAGCACCTTGTGCATGGGGGCTGAAGCCGAAGACTGCATCTTTCAGGTTATACACACATATACGTAAACGGCCGAAAAGGAGAAGTTTTACTAGTTGGACGCACAAGTATAAAAAGCAGTTATAACATAATCATCAATTTATAAGCTAATGCATTCATTTGAACGTTACATTCTTCGAGCACTGCGACTCTATTACATGAGCGCCACGCATAACTTCCCCGAAATAGTGCTCGGCAGGGAGCCGGTTTTCATCCGAACCCTGGGCAGCAACAGCGGTGGCGTCCATCTCTGGACAATATGCCTTTACACGGGCAAGAGCCATCCGCGCGCTCTCTATACAGGCCGACCGCTTCATCTCCTTTATACGCGGCACCGCTCCAAGGAATTGCTGTAATAAACCAAAATAGCTCGTCGCCTTAGACCTCTCTGGCCAGATATGGGCCACGATGTCAGTCATGGCAAGTCCGGACAATCTATTTAGCTCGGCCCATTCGGCCAACCGGTCTGTCAATGGAAGTGGGTGATCCGGACTGTGGAATTGAGACTAATATAGCTCTTTCGCCTTATGATCCTTCTAGCTCCGGAAGTGCTTAACGGCGTCAGCCGCACTTGCAGCTAAGTCCATATACGGATCCTCCGGACTCCACAGCCGCTCAAATTGAGCATACTTTCCATCCATAAATCGGCGACGCAGCAGAAAAGGCTTGCCAGCCACGATCTCTCCGGCCTGGCGCAGCTCCTCCTTCATAGCCCGCATTGCAGAGCGGGCATCCTTGGCTTCGGCGGTGGCCTTCTTCAGGTCTTCCCACTCCGATAAGCGCTCCTTTTCAAGAGCCTCATTGCGGTCGGCAGCATCCTTTACTTTCATGGCCAATTCGGCCACCTCGGCCCTGCTTAGGCAGTGCGCAGCCTTTTCGGCTTTCAACTCCTCGGCCGCCCTCGAGGCAGCCGCTTCACTCCTTCAGGCTTTCTCCTTAGCTCGAGCAAGTTCGGCCCGAAGGTCCTCCACAGCAGCAGCACCGTCTGTATAAACAACATATAATTTATCAGAGGAGGGCTTTGACCCCCCTAATAAAGCGACTGCGGAGAACTCTTTTACCTTGTGACTCGTCAAGTCGCCTGTTGACAAGTGCGATGTTCGCATCTGCCAAGTCCAGTTTCCGATTTAACTCGGCAAACTCACTAGTCTGGCTAGCCCCCGGACTATCCGCCACCTGCATAGGAACGACGGAATTCATTTCTTTAGATTTCGATCCTCGGTACGCTGTCGTTTCCGATAACCTACCGAGTCTTAGGGGCTACTATCTATACAGGGCGCATTTTTTATATGCAAAACTGTTAAAAGACAAAGGGGTGCGTTATTCTCGCATACCTCAAATCCCGCTAGCAAACTCATGGCGGCACTACGCAATCCGCTCTCGGTGGACGAAATCCTTCCAACCACCATACGCATTAATGCACGGTGATCTTCTGAAATAGATGCCCTCTCAAGCAAATTCTTCAGTTCTCCCGGCCGAACACTAGTAGGCGCCGAACTCTCTGGCCCCTCCGGACTCGGGGATACCCTCCGTGATGATACTTCGGGTTCGCCTGCCTCATCTGGCGGCGCTGCGGATGGAGGCGTATCGCTCTCCATCATCTCCGGAAGAAGGTCCCCCGAAGATGAACTCATCTGAGAAGGCTGCAGGTCCGAACTGCAATATAAATATTTTGGTTATCTACAGAAGCACAAATGAAGGTATTTCCTTACTAATCAACTCTCTCTTTTTATACTCACGGCTCGCTGGAGGGCCGATCCTTTGATGATGGTTGTGCGTCCGGACTCTTTCCGGGCGCCGGACCCCCCGGGGAAGATCTCTTCCCACACTTAGGGGCTTTGGCCTCCGGATCTTCGGAGGCGGTCCTCTTCTCTCCCTGAAGGGAGGGGTTCTTGCTTCCTCCTTCTTCAGTCGCCCCTTTGGGCGAAATATTTGCTCCTCTATTTCCCCCGTCGCCCCTTCTGAGGGCGCAACCTCCAACATTCTGACCAGCACGGGCTCCTGTGCGGTCTCTGGGAGGGGGGCCGGACACCTTATCAGCCTTGATCGCGCCACCCATTCCTGTAAAGAACAAAGGGTTAGAAGGCGAACTCTGGAAAGGCACATAAACAGAATGTCCGGACTCTGAGCTACTTACCTGAGTATCCGGGCGATCGCGGCTTAGACCTGCATCCTCGGCTGAATCCGGACACGGCACCCGCGGTCCGAAGAACAACTTGTACATCTCCACGGGTGTCGCACCCATGAAGTGTTGGAGAATCTGAGGTCCCTCCGGGTTGAATTCCCATAGACGGAGAGGACGGCGCTTGCAGGGCAGAAGATGCCTGATTAGCATGACCTGCATCACCTTGATCAGGTCGATCTCCCTCGCTTGGAGATCTCGAATCCGGCCCTGCAGTGAAGGCACGTCTTCGGACGGCCCCCAATTGAGCCCTTGGTTGACCCACGACATCAGTTGGCGTGGAGGTCCCGGGCGGAATAAGGGCGGCGGCTTTTGCTTGCTGCCCCTTGGAGCGGTGATATAGAACCACTCCTGCTGCCACAATCCGAGTTCCTCTTGGAAGGAACCCTCGAGCCACGGGGCATCGACCTTTTTGCTTATGGTCGCCCCGCCGCACTCCGCTTGACGCCCCCCGATCATCTTCGGCTCCACCTTGAAGGTCTTCAGCCATAAGCCGAAGTGGGGAATGACGCGGAGGAAGGCTTCGCAGACGATGATGAATGCGGAGATATGGAGGATGGACTCCGGAGCCAAGTCGTGAAAATCCAGCCCGTAGTAGAACAGGAGCCCTCTCACGAAGGGATCCGTCGGGAAGCCTAAACCCCGACGGAGGTGGGATACGAAAACGACGTATTCACCAGGCTCGGGGGCTGGCACAACCTGCCCTTGAGCAGGCAACCTGTGCGAAATCTCGTAGGCCAGGTACTTGGCCTCACGCAGCTTCAATATGTCTTCCTCCGTGACGGAGGAGGGCATCCACCGGCCCTGGAGGTCGGAGCCGGACATGGTTAAGGATCTGAAGCGCTCGAATCCAAGGCTCTGGGTGTTGGAACCGGAAGCGGGAAAGAGATTCGATGCGAGATTGAAGAACAATGGCGAGCCTTAGTTCTCTTATAAAAGGGAAAAAATACCAAGGGCCGTCTCCGTGACCGTTTGGGATTCCCCTTCGATAGAGGAGGCGTGGCGACGGGAGCGGTTGGGTTACCCACGCACGTATTGATGAGAATCCCGGAATAAGGGGAACATGATCTCTGCTTCGATAAGACGTGCCGAGGAAACCGCTTCTCTAATGCTGAGGTGGTACAATGATTCGAACAAAGGCCTGGTGGCGGTGTGATGTCACGCCGCATAATACGTCAGTAGATTGAACTAAGTGTACATTTTATTCTCTCTACGGTGGAATGTGGAATTTATTTTGCAGAGCCGGACACTATCCTGGTGTTCATTATCTTCTCTGAATCATTCAAGGGAGGAACCCGCCTTGCAATGCCGAACATTATGCACGCCGGACTTATCGTCATTGAAGACTGGTTCAGGGGCTACTGAGGGAGTCCTGGACTAGGGGGTGTTCGGACAGCCGGACTATCAATATCCGCCGGACTCCAAGACTACGAAGATACAAGATTGAAGACTCCGGCTCGTGTCCGGAAGGTACTTAACTTGGCGTGGAAGGCAAGCTTGGCGATACGGATACGTAGATCTCCTACTATTGTAAACAACTCCGTGTAACCCTAGCCCTCTCCGGTATCTATATAAATCGGAGGGCTTTAGTCCGTAGGACAACATACATTACAACAATCATACCATAGGCTAGCTTCTAGGGTTTACCCTCCTTGATCTCGTGGTAGATCTACTCTTGTACTACCCATATCATCAATATTAATCAAGCAGGAGTAGGGTTTTACCTCCATCGAGAGGGCCCGAACCTGGGTAAAAAACATCGTGTCCCTTGTCTCCTGTTACCATCCGCCTAGACGCACAGTTCGGGACCCCCTACCCGAGATCCGCCGGTTTTGACACCGACACCTACCAAACTGAATGTTCAACTTAGCAAGGTTTTCGTACTATA
Organism: Triticum timopheevii; assembly: GCA_963921465.1. Classification (NCBI taxonomy): domain Eukaryota; kingdom Viridiplantae; phylum Streptophyta; class Magnoliopsida; order Poales; family Poaceae; genus Triticum; species Triticum timopheevii. The sequence continues at coordinate 61,513,445 of OY997270.1, read as the reverse complement.
TGGTTATGTGTTTTTTATGTTAACCATGAACTTGTTATAGTTGATTGTATGATCTGGGAGCAATTCATCTCTGTGTATTTTTACTGTAGTTTCCTATTTTGCACAGTCTGGGAGCAATGACCAGTGAAGTTCTATAGCAGTATTTTCTTATACGAGTTGCTAAACTAGCAAAGACTGGATTTTTAACTGCAATGTTGCTATTTGGTATCATCTTAGTTATTATAGAAAACCCTGTCTACCAAACAAATTTCTATGGAAGGGAATTGGAGACTTGGGGATGTGAGGGGAATTGAGGGGATTGGGTGGAAGGAAGGGATTCACCAAATCCCCTGAAATCCCCTCCTCCTTAAACTTCCCCAATTCACTTGTACTAAGCAAAGCCTATGTAGATCTCTGTGACCCTCCAATATAGGAGTTGGCACCATAGATTGACCTTCGTTTCACTCTAAAGCTTCCACCACCGTGGTATTGTCCATGCTTACCAGGACATTACTGCTTCCTATGCTCTGATCTAGTTTGAGTCCCTTATAATCTTTGAATTTTGAACACAGAAGATGTCTGATGACGATGGGATCCCGGAGTGCGGGTACTGCTACGATGACCGGGGTGTGTGCGATAGGTTTCCTCACCTGCCAAATGATAGGTTTCTCACCGTGAAGCTAGAAGAGACCTTCGGTGTTTGTACGATATGCAATGACAAGCATTTCATCATAATTAATATCATCACTTGTGCTTCTTTTGTTCAACGTGTAATTTATGGATTTTTTTTTCAATTTGATTAATACATCCCATGCCATGCTAGACCATATGTATTGCAGAAGCTTGGTTTTGGTTTAGATGACTTTGAGAATGTGGAGACGAGGAGGGCTCACTTAAGAACTAACACATGGTTATGAGTTTCTGGTTAAGTTCTACAATGCAGTCGATCGCTCCCATTTCGGTTGCTCTAATTGGGAAACTCTCTGCAAGGCATATGGATTTGAGGAGGGAATGCGAATAAGATTTGATATTTATCCCGAAGATTATGGTGATGATGATAATATCGACATCTGGGTAGATGTGGATATGCCTCCAGTTTTACCTAGACGTGAGTTTGTCAAACTAATTTTTTAAGTTCAGTAATTTATGTTGTTAATTTAAAAATATTTGGTGTTCGTCCGTACTAAACTTATTTATTTATAATTGTCAGCTTATTTCTTATCTTCATGAAATACTCGGAAGGTAGTAGACAGCACATACTACAGCTATGACTCCAAGCTTAATTGTGAGGAGAAAGGTTATCTTGTCTCATTCATAGAAGATGTTGAGGCCTTCAAAAACAGTCACTCTATCAGCCCAAATTATACTAGATATGTTCCACTAGTCCATAAATTGCTTGATGGTAACTTCATTGCCAAAAACTTGGTAAGATTTTGTTAATGATGGTAATTTCATTACATACATTATTCTTAAGTAAACCACGTTGCTAACTATATATGTTACTATTTTATTTTTGAACAGAGGCTCCCGAAGCAGGTTGTTCCTGACATGCTATTTACCGAAGGTGATATGCATATGGTTAGCTTACGACCAACTCCTTCAAAGGCTTACCATACTGCATACTCGATTTCTTCAAATGATGGAAGGCTCAAAATCAAAGAATGGAGCAAAGTGATGAATGCGCACACGCAAATAATTGGAGACAAAATGAATGTGCGCAAGCCACAAGTTGGAGATAGGTTTATGTCCATTCTCCATTATGGTGAAGGACCGGTTTATCTGTTTTATGGTATTTTAGCTAGGAGAGAGGAGTAGGTCCTAAGTATTAAGAACAATTAGTTAGTGTTGATTATATATGACTACAATGTCTTAGACTTGATGGTGATGCTGAGTAGGAGTAGTGATTATGAGTATTATGATGATGATGATGAGGAGTTGTTATTATAACTAGTGACGAAGTTGTTATATGATGTCTCATCATGGACGAAAATGATGATTATGAGGAGTTATATGACAATGATATATTATGATGTAAGTTGTTAATGATATTATGATGATGATGATGATGATGATGATGATGATAAGTTATTATGTCATTGGATGAAAGAACCGCGGATTAGTTTCAAATGGGTGGATCCAAAGTGACCATTGCTTACTTTGGATCCATGCACTTGAAACTAATCCAAGGTTCTTTTACCTAGTGATTTAATAACTCATTATGATGTAAAAACAATCTCTAAATTGCTACTGTACGAAAAATTGTATACAGGTGTATGAATACGACCTAAAATTCAAAAGAAATGGAATACGGAATAATAGTAGTAGCGGTTGTTTTCAAAAGTGCTACTAGTAATTAGCAGTAGCGATTGACTTGGAAAGCGCTACTACTAAGTAGATATAGCAATAGCAAGTGCCAGTAGGCGCAATTGCTAAGCTTTAGCTGTAGCGCCGTATCAGTAGCGTGCTTACCCGTGCTACTGATAGGCCAAAGACCAGCGCCACTACTAGGCTTTTCCCTAGTAGTGTTGGGTAAGCCTCCGAGTGGCATCCCTGCTTTCTTCTAACAACCATCATTATTTTACTTGAAACTATATTTTTATTCGTCACATGATATGAGTTTTGCTTGGAGCGTCTTGTATGATATGAGTCTTTGCTTGTTTTTCTTTGTGTTTTAAGTGTTGAATCCTTGCTGGACACACCCTTTTTGAGAAAGCCAAAAATTATGCTATGCTTCCTCCTATGCTTCACTTAAATTTTTAGAGCCTTGGATTTGCTCTAGTACTTCAGTTATATCTTTTTGAGCACAGTGTGCTTTGTTAATTTTGAAGAAATACTCTCATGCTTCACTTAGATTTATTTGGGAGATAGTAAAATTTTAAGAAATTATCTCTTGCTTCACTTAGATTATTTTGAGAGAAAGAAGAAAAAAATTATGCTCATGTTCTTCACTTATATTTGTTTGAGCTTATCAAAAGCAACATATGAAAATAGTCCCAAAGTGATAGATATTCAAGGAGGATATAATAAAAACTTCCATGAAGATCATTGGACAAAGTAAACCTGATTCTTAGTAATGGTTTTGAGATATGATGATATAATATGTGAGTCATGTTGATGAGTAATTGTGCTTTAATAAGAATATTGATGTTAAGGTTTGTGATTCCCTATGCAAGCACGAAAATCAATAGTTATGCAATGAAATTTATATCCTACTTATGGTGCATTATTCAGTGTTACTTATTCTTAATGTTTGGGTACGAGAATTTTTGCTTTTCAGTGTCGCTTCTCAATATTTTTGCTAGCCTTCATTTTGCACTAAGTATGATCACTACTTGTGCATCCAAACCCCTTTAAACCAGTTTTGTCATATGAGTCCATTATACTGAAGGAAATATGCCCTAGAGGCAATAATAAAGTTATTATTTACTTCCTCATATCATCATAAAAGTTTATTATTCATCCTAGAATTGTATTGCGTGGAAACATGATACATGTGTGAATACATATACAAACATAATGTCACTAGTATGCCTCTACTTGACTAGCTCATTAATCAAAGATGGTTATGTTTCCTAACCATAGACATGTGTTGTCATTTGATTAACGGGATCACATCATTAGGAGAATGATGCGATTGAGTTGACCCATTCCATTAGCCTAGCAATTGATCGTTTAGTATGTTGCTATTGCTTTCTTCATGACTTATACAAAGTTCCTACAACTATGAGATTATGCAACTCTTGTTTATTGGAGGAACACTTTGTGTGCTACCAAACGTCACAACGTAACTGGGTGATTATAAAGGAGCTCTACAGGTGTCTCCGAAAGTATATGTTGGGTTGGCGTATTTCGAGATTAGGTTTTGTCACTCCGATTGTCAGAGAGGTATCTCTGGGCCCTCTCGGTAACGCACATCACTATAAGCCTTGCAAGCAATGTAGCTAATGAGTTACTTACGGAATGATGCATTACGTAACGAGTAAAGAGACTTTCCAGTAACGAGATTGAACTAGGTATTGGATACCGACGATCGAATCTCGGGCAAGTAACATACCGATGATAAAGGGAACAACGTATGTTGTTACGCGGTTTGACCGATAAAGATCTTCGTAGAAATATAGGAGCCAATATGAGCATCCAGGTTCCGCTATTGGTTATTGACTGGGAACAGTTCTAGGTCATGTCTACATAGTTCTCGAACCCGTAGGGTCCGCACGCTTAACGTTACGATGATAGTTTTATTATGAGTTCATAAGTTTTGTTTTCCCGAAGGTTGTTCGGAGTCCCGGATGTGATCACGGACATGACGAGGAGTCTCGAAATGGTCGAGACATAAATATTGATATATTGGAAGCCTATATTTGGATATCGGAAACGTGCCGGGTGAAATCGGGATTTTATCGGAGTATCGGGGGGTTACCGGAACCCCCCCCCCCCCCCCCCGGGGGGGGGGTTAATGGGCCTACATGGGCCATGAGGGAGAAGAGGAGGGCCGGCCAGGGTAGGCCGCGCGCCCCCTCCGCCCCTAGTCCGAATAGGACTAGGAAGGGGGGGGCCCTTTCCTCTTTCCCCTCCCCCTTTCCTTCCCCACCAAGGCAAGAGGAGGGAGTCCTACTCCCGGTGTGAGTAGGACTCCTCCAGGCGCACCCCTAGGGGGCCGGCCGCACCTTCCCCCTCCCTCCTTTATATACGGAGGCAGGGGGCACCTCTAGACACACAAGTTGTTCTTCGTGATCGTTCCTTAGCCATGTGCGGTGCCCCCCTCCACCATATTCCACCTCGGTCATATCGTTGCGGTGCTTAGGCGAAGCCCTGCGTCGGTAGAACATCATCATCGTCACCATGCCGTCGTGCTGACGGAACTCATCCCCGACACCCTGCTGGATCGGAGTCCGGGGATCGTCATCGAGCTGAACGTGTGCTGAACTTGGAGGTGTCGTACGTTCGGTACTTGGATCGGTCGGATCGTGAAGACATATGACTAAATCAACCGCGTTGTCATAACGCTTCCGCTTATGGTCTACGAGGGTACGTGGACAACACTCTTCCCTCTCGTCGCTATGCATCACCATGATCTTGCGTGTGCATAGGAATTTTTTTGAAATTACTACTTTTCCCAACAGTGGCATCCGAGCCCAGGTTTTATGCGTTGATGTTATAAACATGAGTAGAACACAAGTGAGTTGTGGGCGATACAAGTCATACTGCTTATCAGCATGTCATACTTTGGTACAGCGGTATTGTTGGATGAAGCGGCCCGGACCGACATTATGCGTACGCTTAAGCGAGACTGGTTTTACCGCCGTGCTTTGCACACAGGTGACTAGCGGGTGTCTGTTTCTCCAACTTTAGTTGAACCGAGTGTGGCTACGCCCGGTCCTTGCGAAGGTTAAAACAGCACTAACTTGACAAACTATCGTTGTGGTTTTGATGCGTAGGTAAGAACGGTTCTTGCTCAGCCCGTAGCAGCCATGTAAAATTTGCAACAACTAAGTAGAGGACGTTTAACTTGTTTTTGCAGGGCATGTTGTGATGTGATATGGTCAAAACGCGATGCTATATTTTATTGTATGAGATGATCATGTTTTGTAACCGAAGTTATCGGCAACTGGCAGGAGCCATATGGTTGTCGCTTTATTGTATGAAATGAAAACGCCTTGTAATTGCTTTACTTTATCACTAAGCGGTTGCAATAATCATAGAAGCAATAGATGGCGTAACGACAACGATGCTACGATGGAGATCAAGGTGTCGCGTCGGTGACGATGGTGATCACGACAGTGCTTCGGAGATGGAGATCACAAGCACAAGATGATGATGACCATATCATATCACTTATATTGATTGCATGTGATGTTTATCCTTTATGCATCTTATCTTGCTTTGATTGACGGTAGCATTTTAAGATGATCTCTCACTAAATTATCAAGAATTGTTCTCCCTGAGTATGCACCATTGTGAAAGTTCTTCATGCTGAGACACCACGTGATGATCGGGTGTGATAGGCTCTACGTTCAAATACAATGGGTGCAAAACAGTTGCACGAGCGGAATACTCAGGTTTAACTTGACGAGCCTAGCATATACAAATATGGCCTCGGAACACGGAGACCGAAAGGTCGAACGTGAATCATATAGTAGATATGATCAACATAGAGATGTTCACCATTGAAACTACTCCATCTCACGTGATGATCGTACATGGTTTAGTTGATTTGGATCACGGGATCACTTAGATGACTAGAGAGATGTCTGTCTAAGTGGGAGTTTTAAGTAATATGATTAATTGAACTTAAATTTATCATGAACTTAGTACCTGATAGTATTTTGCTTGTCTATGTTTGTTGTAGATAGATGGCTTGTGCTGTAGTTCCGTTGAATTTTAATGCGTTCCTTGAGAAAGCTAAGTTAAAAGACGATGGTAGCAATTACACAGACTGGGTCCGTAACCTGAGGATTATCCTCATTGCTGCACAGAAGAATTGCGTCCTGGAAGCACCGTTGGGTGCCAGGCCTGCTGCTGATGCAACTGACGACGTTAAGAACGTCTGGCAGAGCAAAGCTGATGACTACTCGATAGTTCAGTGTGCAATGCTTTACGGCTTGGAACCGGGTCTTCAATGACGTTTTGAACGTCATGGAGCATATGAGATGTTCCAGGAGTTGAAGTTAATATTTCAAGCAAATGCTCGGATTGAGAGTTATGAAGTCTCCAATAAGTTCTATAGCTGTAAGATGGAGGAGAATAGTTCTGTCAGTGAACACATACTCAAAATGTCTGGGTATAATAATCACTTGATTCAACTGGGAGTTAATCTTCCTGATGATAGTGTCATTGACAGAATTCTTCAATCACTGCCACCAAGCTACAAGAGCTTCGTGATGAACTATAATATGCAAGGGATGGACAAGACTATTCCCGAGCTCTTCGCAATGCTAAAAGCCGCGGAGATAGAAATCAAGGAGCATCAAGTGTTGATGGTCAACAAGACCACCAGTTTCAAGAAAAAGGGCCAAGGGAAGAAGAAGGGGAAGTTCAAGAAGAACAGCAAACAAGTTGCTGCTCAAGAGAAGAAACCCAAGTCTGGACCTAAGCCTGAGACTGAGTGCTTCTACTACAAGCAGACTGGACACTGGAAGCGGAACTGCCCCAAGTATTTGGCGGATAAGAAGGATGGCAAAGTGAACAAAGGTATATGTGATATACATGTTATTGATGTGTACCTTACTAATGCTCGCAGTAGTACCTGGGTATTTGATATTGGTTCTGTTGCTACTATTTGCAACTCGAAACAGGGACTACGGATTAAGCAAAGATTGGCTAAGAACGAGGTGACAATGCGCGTGGGAAATGGTTCCAAAGTCGATGTGATCGCGGTCGGCACCTTACCTCTACATCTACCGTCGGGATTAGTTTTAGACCTAAATAATTGTTATTTTGGTGCCAGCGTTGAGCATGAACATTATATCTGGATCTTGTTTGATGCGAGATGGTTATTCATTTAAATCAGAGAATAATGGTTGTTCTATTTATATGAGTAATATCTTTTATGGTCATGCACCCTTGAAGAGTGGTCTATTTTTATTGAATCTCGATAGTAGTGATACACATATTCATAGTGTTGAAGCCAAAAGATGCAGAGTTGATAATGATAGTGCAACTTATTTGTGGCACTGCCGTTTAGGTCATATCAGTGTAAAGCGCATGAAGAAACTCCATACTGATGGACTTTTGGAATCACTTGATTATGAATCACTTGATACTTGCGAACCGTGCCTCATGGGCAAGATGACTAAAACGCCATTCTCCGGAACTATGGAGCGAGCAACTGATTTATTAGAAATCATACATACTGATGTATGTGGTCCAATGAATATTGAGGCTCGCGGCAGGTATCGTTATTTTCTCACCTTCACAGATGATTTGAGCAGATATGGGTATATCTACTTAATGAAACACAAGTCTGAAACATTTGAAATTTCAAAGAATTTCAGAGTGAAGTGGAAAATCATCGTAACAAGAAAATAAAATTTCTACGATCTGATCGTGGAGGAGAATATTTGAGTTACAAGTTTGGTTTACATTTGAAGCAATGTGGAATAGTTTCACAACTCACGCCACCCGGAACACCACAGCGAAATGGTGTGTCCGAACGTCGTAATCGTACTTTACTAGATATGGTGCGATCTATGATGTCTCTTACTGATTTACCGCTATCATTTTGGGGTTATGCTTTAGAGACGACCGCATTCATGTTAAATAGGGCACCATCAAAATCCGTTGAGACGATGCCTTATGAACTGTGGTTTGGCAAGAAACCAAAGTTGTCGTTTCTTAAAGTTTGGGGCTGCGATGCTTATGTGAAGAAACTCCAACCAGATAAGCTCGAATCCAAATCGGAGAAATGTGTCTTCATAGGATACCCAAAAGAGACTATTGGGTACACCTTCTGTCACAGATCTGAGGGCAAGATTTTCGTTGCTAAATTCGGATCCTTTCTAGAGAAGGAGATTCTCTCGAAAGAAGTGAGTGGGAGGAAAGTAGAACTTGATGAGGTAACTGTACCTGCTCCCTTATTGGAAAGTAGTCCATCACAAGAACCGGTTCCTGTGACAACTACACCAATTAGTGAGGAAGCTAATGATATTGATCATGAAACTTCAGATCAAGTTTCTACTGAACCTCGTAGGTCTACAGAAGTAAGATCCGCACTAGAGTGGTACGGTAATCCTATTCTGGAAGTCATGTTACTTGACCATGGTGAACATACGAACTATGAAAAAGCGATGATGAGCCCAGATTCCGCAAAATGGCTAGAAGCCATGAAATCTGAGATGGGATCCATGTATGAGAACAAAGTATGGACTTTGGTTGACTTGCCCGATGATCGGCAAGCCATTGAGAATAAATGGATTTTCAAGAAGAAGACTGACGATGATGGTAATGTAACTGTCTACAAAGCTCGACTTGTTGTGAAAGGTTTTCGACAAGTTCAAGGGGTTGACTACGATGAGACTTTCTCACCCGTAGCGATGCTTAAGTCTGTCCAAATCATGTTAGCAATTGTCGCATTTTATGATTATGAAATTTAGCAAATGGATGTCAAAACTGCATTCCTGAATGGATTTCTGGAAGAAGAGTTGTATATGATGCAACCAGAAGGTTTTGTCGATCCAAAAGTTGCTAACAAAGTATGCAAGCTCCAGTGATCCATTTATGGACTGGTGCAAGCATCTCGGAGTTGGAATAAACACTTTGATAGTGTGATCAAAGCATATGGTTTTATGCATACTTTTGGAGAAGCCTGTATTTACAAGAAAGTGAATGGGAGCTCTGTAGCATTTCTGATATTATATGTAGATGACATATTATTAATTGGAAATGATATAGAATTTCTGGATAGCATAAAGGGACTTGAATAAAAGTTTTTCAATGAAAGACCTCGGTGAAGCTGCTTACATATTTGGCATCAAGATCTATAGAGATAGATCAAGACGCTTAATTGGACTTTCACAAAGCACATACCTTGATAAAGTTTTGAAAAAGTTCAAAATGGATCAGGCAAAGAAAGGGTTCTTACCTGTATTACAAGGTGTGAAGTTGAGTCAGACTCAATGCCCGACCACAGCAAAAGATAGAGAGAAAATGAAAGATGTTCCCTATGCTTCAGCCATAGGCTCTATCATGTATGCAATGTTGTGTACCAGACCTGACGTATGCTTAGCAATAAGCTTGGCAGGTAGGTACCAAAGTAATCCAGGAGTGGATCACTGGATAGCGGTCAAGAACATCCTGAAATACCTGAAAAGGACTAAGGATATGTTTCTCGTTTATGGAGGTGACAAAGAGCTAGTCATAAATGGTTACGTCGATGCAAGCTTTGACACTGATCCGACGATTCTAAATCGCAAACCAGATACGTGTTTTTATTAAACGGTGGAGTTGTAAGTTGGTGCAGTTCTAAACAAAGCGTCGTGGCGGGATCTACATGAGAAGCGGAGTACATAGCTGCTTCGGAAGCAGCAAATGAAGGAGTCTGGATGAAGGAGTTCATTTCCGATCTAGGTGTCATACCTAGTGCATCGGGACCAATGAAGATCTTCTGTGACAATACTGGTGCAATTGCCTTGGCAAAGGAATCCAGATTTCACAAGAGGACCAAGCACATCAAGAGACGCTTCAATTCCATCCGGGACCAAGTCCAGGTGGGATACATAGAGATTTGCAAGATACATACAGATCTGAATGTTGCAGACCCGTTGACTAAGCCTCTTCCACGAGCAAAACATGATCAGCACCAAGACTCCATGGGTGTTAAAATCATTACTGTGTAATCTAGATTATTGACTCTAGTGCCAGTGGGAGACTGAAGGAAATATGCCCTAGAGGCAATAATAAAGTTATTATTTATTTCCGCATATCATGATAAATGTTTATTATTCATGCTAGAAGTGTATTGCCTGGAAACATGATACATGTGTGAATACATAGACAAACATAATGTCACTAGTATGCCTCTACTTGACTAGCTCATTAATCAAAGATGGTTATGTTTCCTAACCATAGACATGTGTTGTCATTTGATTAACGGGATCACATCATTAGGAGAATGATGTGATTGACTTGACCCATTCCGTTAGCCTAGTGCTTGATCGTTTAGTATGTTGCTATTGCTTTCTTCATGACTTATACAAAGTTCCTACAACTATGAGATTATGCAACTCCCGTTTACCAGAGGAACACTTTGTGTGCTACCAAATGTCACAACGTAACTGGGTGATTATAAAGGAGCTCTACAGGTGTCTCCGAAAGTACATGTTGGGTTGGCGTATTTTGAGATTAGGTTTTGTCACTCCTATTGTCGGAGATGTATCTCTGGGCCCTCTCGGTAATGCACATCACTATAGGCCTTGCAAGCAATGTAGCTAATGAGTTAGTTACGGAATGATGCATTACGTAACGAGTAAAGAGACTTGCCAGTAACGAGATTGAACTAGGTATTGGATACCGATGATCGAATCTCGGGAAAGTAACATACCGATGACAAAGGGAACAACGTATGTTGTTATGCGGTTTGACCGATAAAGATCTTCGTAGAATATGTAGGAGCCAATATGAGCATCCAGGTTCCGCTATTGGTTATTGACCGGGAACAGTTCTAGGTCATGTCTACATAGTTCTCGAACCCATAGGGTCCGCACGCTTAACGTTATGATGACAGTTTTATTATGAGTTCATAAGTTTTGTTTTCCCGAAGGTTGTTCGGAGTCCCGGATGTGATCACGGACATGACGAGGAGTCTCGAAATGGTCGAGACATAAAGATTGATATATTGGAAGCCTATATTTGGATATCGGAAACGTTCCGGGTGAAATCGGGATTTTACCAGAGTACCGGGGGGTTACCGGAACCCCCCCCCCCCCCCGGGGGGGGGGGGGGTTAATGGGCCTACATGGGCCATGAGGGAGAAGAGGAGGACCGGCTAGGGTAGTCCGCGTGCCCCCTCCCCCCCTAGTCCGAATAGGACAAGGAAGGGGGGCGGCGCCCCCCTTTCCTCTTTCCCCTCCCCCCTTTCCTTTTCCACCAAGGCAAGAGGAGGGAGTCCTACTCCCGGTGGGAGTAGAACTCCTCCAGGCGCACCGGCCGCACCTCCCCCCTCCCTCCTTTATATACGGGGGCAGGGGGCACCTCTAGACACACAAGTTGATCTTTGTGATCGTTCCTTAGCCGTGTGCAGTGCCCCCCTCCACCATATTCCACCTCGGTCATATCGTTGCGATGCTTAGGCGAAGCCCTGCGTCAGTAGAACATCATCATCGTCACCACGCCGTCGTGCTGACGGAACTCATCCCGACACCCTGTTGGATCGGAGTCCGGGGATCGTCATCGAGCTGAACGTGTGCTGAACTCAGAGGTGCCGTACGTTCGGTACTTGGATCGGTCGGATCATGAAGAAGTATGACTACATCAACCGCGTTGTCATAACGCTTCCGCTTACGGTCTACGAGGGTACGTGGACAACAATCTCCCCTCTCGTTGCTATGCATCACCATGATCTTGCGTGTGCGTAGGAAATTTTTTGAAATTACTACGTTTCCCAACATATACCTACCTATATGCGGTATTTCCATGCCGTTCTAAGCAAATTTGCATGTGCCATCTCTAATGTTCAAACTAAATTTCTCTTTTGTGTGCTCAACTGCTCGCGAAGTGATAAAGGGTAGCCAATATTTTCCATGCTAGATGTGTTATTATCACGATAAGTGTTTATTCACTTGTCATTGCACGAGAGTACGACAAAGGTACTAGGGATGCCCAGTCCCGAAATGAATAATGAATTTCACTTATGTTGTCAAATAATAAATTCATTGGGAAGTGTTGGTATGGAGTGCACCCATGGATACGGTTAGCCATGGAAAGTGAAAGTTATGGTGGAAAAAGGAATAAACTTTATTTTCTGTTTGGGAACCGCCTATGATGTATCTAGCATGAAAAGTGTTGGGATGCTCCAAGTCGTTTTCGCTGGTGGGAAAAGTATGCCTCTCAAAAATAATTTTTATCCCTCAATTTAAGCTTTGAGTTCTGGCACCTCTACAAATCCCTACTTCCCTCCGTGAAGGGCCCTACTTTTACTTATGCAATTTTTTTTTTGAATTTGAGTCTCCATCTTCTCTTATAAAGCACCAACTAAGGGGCACTATGATCGTATTTGAGCATTGGGTGTAGCTAATATTTGAGTGTGTTTCATGAATGGATCAATGATTGAGCATAATGGGCTAGGGATGACTTGCTTTAGTGTTGATATTTTGAAATACATGGTTGCTTGTTGATATGCTTGAGTATTAAAGTCTTCATGTCAAAACTAGACTATTGCTTTGAATCATATAGAAGTCCATATGTCCATGCTATAAAGAAAAGAAATGTGATGAACATGTTAGGCAACATTCCACATCAAAATTCTGTTTTTATCATTTACCTACTCGAGGACAAGCAGGAATTAAGCTTGGGGATGCTGATACGTCTACAACATATCTATAATTTTTGATTGTTCCATGCTGTTATATTATCATTCTTGGATGTTTTACAATCATTTTATAGTCATTTTATATCATTTTTTGGTACTAACCTATTGACATAGTGCCCAGTGCCAGTTGTTGTATTCTACATGTTTTTTACATCGCAGGAAATCAATATCAAACGGAGTCCAAACGCAACGAAACTCCTGGAAGTTGTTTTTGGGCCAGAAGAACGCTAGTGGGCCAAGGAAGCGCCTGGGGGCTCCTCGAGGGGAGCAGCACCCACCAGGGCGCGCCAGGAAGACCAGGCGCACCCTGGTGGGTGCTTCCCACCTCGGGTGCCCCCTCAACCGCCTCTTCGCTATATAAATACCCCAATATTCCAGAAACCCTAGGGGATTCGACGAAAATCAGTTCCAGCCACCGTAGAGTCCAGAATCACCAGATCCAATCTAGGCACCATCATGGAGGGGTTCACCACTTCCATTGGTTCCTCTCCTATGATGCGTGATTAGTTCTTTGTAGACCTACAGGTCCGTAGTTAGTAGCTAGATGGCTTCCTCTCTCTCTCTTGATTATCGATACAATGGTCTCTTGGAGATCCATATGATGTAAGTCTTTTTCCGATGTATTTGTTGGGATCCAATGAACTTTGAGTTTATGATCAGATCTATGTTTTTATCCCTGAAAGTTATTTGAGTCTTCTTTCATCTCTTATATGCATGATTGCTTATAGCCTCGTATTTCTTCTTTTATATTTGGGTTTTGTTTGGCCAACTTGATCTATTTATCTTGCAATGGGAAGGGGTGCTTTGTAGTGGGTTTGATCTTACGGTGCTTGATCCAAGTGACTGAAGGGGAACCGACACGTATGTATCGTTGCTACTATGGATACCAAGATGAGATCTATATCTCCGCAATAGATAAACGGATCTCGTCTACATCATGTCATCGTTCTTATTGCATTACTCCGTTTTCTCATGAACTTAATGCACTAGATGCATGCTGGATAGCGGTCGATGTGTGGAGTAATAGTTGTAGATGCATGCAGGAGTCGGTCTACTAATCTTGGACGTGATGCCTATATAATGATCATTGCCGGGATATCATCATGATTATTTGAAGTTCTATCAATTGCCCAATAGTAATTGTTTTCCCACCGTTTGCTATTTTTCTTGAGAGAAGCCACTAGTGAAACCTACGGCCCCCGGGTCTCTTTTCATCATATTTGCCATTGCGATCTATTTTCTCTTGCATTTATTTTTAGATCTATTAAACCAAAATACAAAAATATCTTGCTGCAATTTACTTGTTCCGCGATCTATTTATTCTATATACCTCTTTTACCTCACGTTATTTTCCTATCTAGAGGCGCTGTACCCGAAAGGGATTGACAACCCCTTTAACACGTCGAGTTGCAAGTATTTGTTATTGTGTGCAGGTGTTGTTTACGTGGTGTGAGGAGGTTCTCCTACTGGTTCGATAACCTTGGTCTCATCATTGAGGGAAATACCTACTGTCGCTATACTGCATCATCCCTTCCTCTTTGGGGAAATACCAACGTAGTTCTAGCAGACATCAGTGGCCGATATATTCCCTCGGGGGTTCCGGTAACCCCTCCGGTACTCTGATAAATACCCGATACACTCTGGAACACTTCCGGTGTCCGAATACAATCATCTTATATATTAATCTTTACCTCTCGACCATTTCGATACTCCTCATCATGTCCTTGATTACATTCGGGACTCCGAACAACATTCGGTCACCAAATCACATAACTCATATAATACAATATCGTCATAGAACGTTAAGCGTGCGGACCCTACGGGTTCAAGAACTATGTAGACATGACTGAGACACCTCTCCGGTCAATAACCAATAGCGGAACCTGGATGCTCATATTGGCTCCTACATATTCTATGAAGATCTTTATCGGTCGAACCATTATGACAACATACGTAATTCCCTTTGCCCATCGGTATGTTACTTGCCCGAGATTCAATCGTCGGTATCTACATACCTAGTTGAATATCGTTACTGCAAGTCTCTTTACATGCTTCATAATACATCACCTCATGACTAACTCCTTAGTCGTTTGCTTGCAACTTATGATGTGTATTACCGAGAGGGCCCAGAGATACCTCTCTGATAGTAGGAGTGACAAATCTTAATCTCTATCTATGCCAACTCAACAAACACCTTCGGAGATACCTGTAGAGCATCTTTATAATCACCTAGTTATGTTGTGACGTTTGATAGCGCACAAGGCATTCCTCCGGTATCCGAGAGTTACATAATCTCATAGTCGAAGGAATATATATTTGACATGAAGAAATCAATAGCAATAAAACTGAACGATCAATATGCTAAGCTAACAAGTGGTTCTTGTCCATCACATCATTCTCCTAATGATGTGATCTCGTTATCAAATGACAACTCATGTCTATGGTTAGAAAACCTTAACCATCTTTGATCAACAAGCTAGTCAAGTAGAGGCTCACTAGGGACACATTATTTGCTTATGTATTGACACATGTATTTAGGTTTCCGATCAATACAATTCTAGCATAAATAATAAACATTTATCATGAATAAGGAAATATAAAATAACAACTTTTATTATTGCCTCTAGGGCATATTTCGTTCAGAAAGGTGCCAAGCTTTGCCCGGAAGTCTTTCCCGAGTGAACAAACTGTATTCCAGTAGTTAGAGCATCTTCAATAGATGATGCAAATTTGGAGATGTGAAATAGGAGATGCAAAAATTTACATCTCCAAAAAGTGCTTTTTCATCTCCAAATAAAGGCCTACACCAACAGATGATGTATATTGGTGACGTAAAAGTCCAATTCCAATAGATGATGTAAATGAAGATGTAAAACGAGCCGGGAGGAGCGCCGGCGGCCGAGTGCCGAGAGCCGGGAGGAGTGCTGGCGAACTGAGCGGAGGCAGCACTTGAGCCGTTGGTCGAGCAACGACAGCCGGGAGGTCTGGCGGTGGCAGCTCGAATGGCCGGCGCCGTGGCTGTGATTCGAGCGCCGAATTGGTTGCGGCCGTGCGGCACGAGAAGGTCGAGTCTGGCGCCGGAAAAGGGGCAACGGCATGACGGTAGGTGTGCGGCTCAAGTTCGGCAGTGGTGGGGAGAGCTCAAATCATGTGGCGGCGCGGCGGCGATCCGGTGGCAGTGAAGTGGCTAATTCGACCGATTTGGAGGCGGGCGGCGGCGGATCAGCGACAGATCCGGCAGTGGCAGCGATGGAGCGCCCAGATTTGACAGCGAGGCGGCGGGTAGTGTGTTGCGGTCGGCGAGTGGCGTGGCGGCTGAAGTGCGGCAGGGCAGACTCAAAGCTCCTCGGCGGGAGGCAGGGATAGCCAGCGGTGTCGCGGCGGCAACGGGGATGGACGGACGGGCGGCAATATTTCCTGCCAGAAATCGCCGTCACGGAGGCGGGCGGGCGACATGCAGGCGGGCGGAATGAAACTGCAAAGTTGTTGGCGTTTGGCGCGCGACCGCAAGTTTTACATCTCATGTGTGGAAATGTATATTTGCAACATGAAGTGTTGTACTACCTCCGTCCTGGTTTATAAGTCTCCTTTGTAGTTTGTGTCAAATTTTGCATCTCTAAGAGTGTGCCGCGAGCAACAACACTGCGGATCCACATGCAGCTGGTTCTGGCGTGCTCGATGTCCGGCCGACGGCGGGCGCCATAACCACCACCACGAGCTACTCCTCCCCTGCCTATGCCTGGTGCCGCGACGACGACACTAACCGAGGTGCTGGCGCGACCATGGGAACGACCCAGAGGAGGAGGAGCAGCAACTGGTCAGATCCATCGGTGAGCTCCTCCATAACGCGAGCTCGCCCACGGCCTAGATTGACAGCTGCTTACGCTTCTTCTTTTGGCCTATGGAGGGGGCGCTGCATCTACATGATTCCAGTTGGAGAGATTTTAGAGCGGGAAGGTGCTGATGGATTTTTGTGTGTGGATTTGCTATCGATGGACTGGTTTCTGTAGTTTGGAATTTATTACCAGTATACTTATTCACGTGGAACTAGAATGGCATGGATGGATGTGGGATTTTTTTTTTTTTTTTGCAATAGTACTGTACATAGTTTTCTTGTTTCACACTACCTCACTTTGTTTTCTTTGTGTCTAGAATCCTCTTTTATTGGTTCGGGATTTGATATTGAAACTTGCTCATGTTCTTTGTTGTCCACATCTGCAATCCAACCATACCAATTGGTGTATTTATGTACAGGTTGCCCCCGGTTATTTATTCTGAAGAGCCAAGATAGTTGGGACTGTTGCTCTAGTACTGAAGATCTTGGATGGGAAAAGCAGCTCGCTGTGCTGCTACGAGAGTTAGCTGTATTATTGTTGGAAATACTTGTCATGACCCAAATGCCTCTGTCTGAAGATCTGATCGCTGCAAACGGGATTCAGTTAATTCAAACCCATTCTAACAGGCGGGAAACGACAGTAGCCACACATCTTCGATCGCACGGCCGAGACGACGTCGTACCGCTTCGCCAGTTATGATGACCCGTAGAGCGTCCGATCTCCATCGTGTGGTGGGGATTGCTCTGGTGGTCGTTGTTCCCTTTCCGGCAAAGACCACAGCGCCCCTCTCTTTCTTTTTGCTTTCTCTCTTCTTTTTCCTCCCTTTTGTAAGGCTATAAAGCCAGGACTTGGGATCGAGGGGAGGTATCTCTCTTGTTGCTAGGGTTTCCCCCTTTGCGCCGCCAGAGTTCCTGGTTGGCAAGAACCACTGTAACGAGCTAGACTCGCTTAATCTTTCCTCTGAATTCAAGCTAAATTCGACTGGTTATGTTCATGTCCTTCTGAATTTCGTCTTCAGACCACTCGGGCTTGACAAGTGGTAATCAGAGCAAGGTTCATCTCCTTGGCGGCGCGAGTTCTGGTGCCGAAGTGGAGTTGGAGGAGCCGTAAAATCCTTCACTTCTCACCGGACTATCTTGGCGGCGGCGTAGCTGAAGGCAGCATTGGCGGCGGCGAATAGCTCGGTACAGGTTTGGTGCTGGGGCGTGGTTGCGGGAACACACTGTTTCAGCAGTAAAATCCCACCTCCCACCCAGATCCGGTGTACTTCCAGCGGCGTGGCGACGGCGGCGGTGCAGGCGGCGGCAGGATCTACGGCTAGGGCCGGGTTGCAGCATGTGCTGTGGTAAAATTCCTCCCTTCGCCTGACGATCTCGGGAAGTGAGGTTACTTGGCTCCCTGCCAGTTCTAAAAACCCTCTCTGCGTTCCTCCATCAAGATGACGGGCCCGCCAGATTCATCCTCCACCAGCAATCTGGAGATGCAGTCCTTACAACTTGATGTCCAAACACTCAGAGAAATCGAGGGCAGGACAGACAGGACTTTGAGGATTTCAGGGATCATGTGCAAGAAAATTTTCAATCCATACAGAAAACGTTGGGAGAATTACAGGGCACACTTAACAAATTTATCTCTGGTTTTCCTAAGCCACGAGAAAACCCACCCATTCCCCAAGATGTCCCTCAAGGCAGTGGCCAAAATCATACACCGCAAGGACCAGTGCTTCGACAAGTCGATGGCCTCCAACCCCCCCCCCCCCCTACTGCGGGCTCTGTAACCTTGGTGGACAAGCACAATGGCAAAGAACTTAAGTTGGATGGCAGCACCAAAATTCCTTACAGGCACCCCCACTTTGCTGACAACAAGCTTCCTCCACCTGATGCCAGAGCAACTACTGCTATTCCTCAAACAGGAAACATGCAACAAGTCACTCCGTTGGAACAAGAGCAAGGTGAGGAGCAGGCTCAGCAAATTGCTGGCAGAGGAGGTCATGCTCAGAGAGACCAAGTCCAAGACAACAGAAGACCCTTGACTCTGGTGAAACCTGCCAAGTACAACAAACCAGAGTTCGATGGAAGTGGAACTGACTCTTGGATCCAAACCATTGAAATGTACTTTGAAGCTGCTAGGACACCACTGGAGCAGAAAACAGAGATTGCTGTCACTTACTTAAAGGGGCCAGCAATAGAGTGGTGGAGAGGAACTGGAATTACTGCCAATACCTTACCCTGGTACAGGTTCTATAGACTGATTGGAGATAGATTTTCAGAAACTTCAGTGTGTGACAATGTCAGAACCTTTCATGCTCTCAACCAATCTAGGTCTGTTAATGACTATGTTCTCAAGTTTGAACAGTCCATGAACTTACTCAGAAGGGACAACCCTGCACTACCTGCTGATTATTACAAAGCTAGTTTCATTGCTGGCCTAAGTGACTCTATCCAACATTATGTTCAATGTCATGAACCAGCAGACCTACAAAAAGCCATTTGGTTGGCCAGAAGAATGGAACAAGCTCAGCCTAGCAAGAAACCACCAATGTCTTATATTAATCAGCCAGTTAGGAAGCAGGTTCAGTTTGACCCAGGAAAGCCCCCTCCTAACAACACACCTACTGTCATCCAACAGGCCAGAATGCAAGGGATCTGCTACAAGTGCAAAGAACCATGGTTTCCTGGCCATAAGAAAGTCTGTAAATTGGCAAATCAAATGCAGATACAAGCCTTGCAAGAAACCTGCCCTGAAGATGCAGAATTGGTCTACTACACAGCTGATGATACTGAAACTCCACCTCCCACTGACTTGGATGACCCTCCCTTGCAAATCTCTATGCATGCCCTCATGGGAGTCACTTCCTCCAAGCTGAGTTTCACTGTTACAATCATGCTGGGAGACAAACCTGCAATTGCTCTTATTGACAGTGGCAGCACTGCAACATTTGTAACTCCTGCACTAGCAAAGCTAGCTCTGTGTGCTCTCACACCAACTAAGAAGGAGAAAGTGTTAGTTGCCAATGGTGCAACTTTATGGACTGAATTCATTGCTCTCCAGTGCCCTTTTGTGGTGCAAGGAACTGAATTTTCCCATGATTTCAGAGTCCTACAGTTACAAGGTTATGATGTGATACTGGGAGCTGATTGGATGAAAACTGTTAGCCCTGTACAGCTAGATTTTGAGGAAATGGAAGTACAAGTCACACTGAAATCAGGAGAAAAGAAAATCTTCAGGGATGAAAGCCTACCCACTGAGTCGGTTCAAGAAATGGACAGCATGGAGCACTTATCTGATGACAATATCTGTGGAGCTGTACTGCTGCTAAACAGAATTGCTCTGACAGAACATGAGGACACTGTTGTTCCCCCTCCTATCCAAGAACTTCTGGGTCAGTACAAGGATATTTTTGGAACTCCTACTGATTTACCTCCTAAGAGAACTGTTGATCATGCAATTCCCTTTGAACCTAGTGCAAAAGTTATAAACCAAAGGCCATACAGATTGCCTTATCACCAGAAGGAAGCTATGGAACAGATCATTCAGAAAATGATTAAAAACAAAGTGATCAGAGATAGTTCTAGTCCTTACTCCTCTCCTGCAATTTTAGTGAAAAAGAAAGACCTATCCTGGAGACTTTGCAATGATTTCAGAAAGGTCAATACACAGACTATCAAAAACAAGTACCCCATCCCTGTTATTGAGGACTTGTTGGATGAACTGCATGGAGCCACTGTTTTCACTAAACTTGATCTCAGAAGTGGATACCACCAGATAAGAATGAAGGAAGAGGATATAGAGAAAACTGCTTTTAGCACCCACTATGGGCACTATGAATACTTAGTCATGCCCTTTGGTTTAACAAATGCCCCTGCAACTTTCCAAATGCTCATGAATACTATCCTAGCCAAGTATCTCAGAAAATTTGTACTAGTATTCTTTGATGATATCTTGGTGTTCAGTAAAAACATGAAGGAACACATACTTCACTTGAAACAAGTATTTGAAACTCTGAAGGCACACCAGATGTACACCAAAGCAAGTAAATGTGTCTTTGCGCAGCCTCAGGTGGAGTACTTAGGACATGTTATTAGGGCTGATGGAGTTGCAACTGACCCTATCAAAATTCAGGCAGTGCAGCAATGGCCAGAACCTAAAAATGTCACACAGCTCAGGAGCTTTTTAGGCTTAACAGGTTACTATAGAAGATTTGTGGAAAATTATGGACTAATTTGCAGGCCACTGTTTAACTCCCTAAAAAAGGACAGATTCACTTGGGGGCAAGAGCAAGTTCAAGCTTTCAACACCCTGAAGAACAAAATGACACAAGCCCCAATGTTGGCCCTACCAGACTTCTCAAAACCTTTCATCCTTGAAACGGATGCTTGTGCCTATGGACTAGGTGCAGTTCTAATGCAAGAGGGGAGACCTATTTCCTTTTTCAGTAAAGCAATTGGGCCTAGAGCAGCCGCATATTCCACTTATGACAAGGAGGCTTTAGCAATTATTGAAGCCCTCAAGCATTGGAAACATTATTTTGCTGCATCCTCTCTCATCATCAGAACTGATCAACAGAGTTTAAAATATATTCAAGAACAAAAACTCACTGAGGGAATTCAACACAAGCTTCTGGTCAAACTTCTTGGTTACAATTACACTGTGGAGTACAAGCAGGGAAAGAAAAATAAAGTGGCTGATGCCCTCTCCAGGGTGCACCACAAAATTCATGCACTAATTGCTTCTTCTGTCAAACCTGCCTGGATAACTGAAGTTGTTGACAACTACAAAAATGACCAAAGATGCAAGGATCTTCTAGCCCAACTGAGTGTAAATCCTACTTCTGTGACCAACTACACTTTGCAAGAGGGTGTGCTCAGATACAAAAACAGAATTGTCATTGGAGCTGATAACACCATCAGAACTAAATTGCTAGCTGCTCTCCATAGCTCTGAACTGGGTGGCCATTCAGGACACAGAGCTACATACCAAAGAGTTAAGCTCCTATTCCATTGGCCTGGCATGAAGCAATTTGTTGTTGACTATATTAAACAATGCCCTACTTGTCAAATAAACAAAGCAGAACACTGCAAGTACCCTGGGCTACTCCAACCTCTGCCAGTCCCAGAATTTGCCTGGTGCCACATAAGCATGGATTTTGTGGAAGGTCTTCCTACTTCTCACAACAAGAACATGATCTTGGTTGTGGTCGACAGATTCACCAAATACAATCACTTTATCCCAATGAAACACCCCATTACAGCTAATACTGTAACCAAGGCTTTCACTGGTAACATCTTCAAACTCCATGGACTACCAGCTATGATTGTCACTGACAGAGACAAAATCTTCACCAGCAAGCTCTGGCAGGACTTGTTTAAGAAGTTGGGCATCAAATTACACTTGATCACTTCTTATCACCCTCAGTCTGATGTTCAGACAGAAAGAGTCAATCAGTGTCTTGAAAATTATCTCAGATGCATGGCCTTCATCCAACCTCAAAAGTGGCTCAACTGGTTATCCCTAGCAGAGTGGTGGTACAATACTAGCTACCACACAGCCCTCAAGATCACCCCTTTCCAGGCCCCGTATGGCAGACCTCCTCATATGCTACCTGAATCTGCTCTTTATCCTGTGGAAGAACTGGAACAGTTCCCTGATGTACTCACTACCGAACAAACCGTAGCACACATTAAGGAAAATCTCCTGAGATCTCAAGAAAGAATGAAACATTACGCTGACAAGAAGAGATCTGAGAGAACTTTGGAAGTGGGTGACATGGTCTACTTGAAACTACAACCTTACAGGCATACCACTCTAAGCATCCATAGATGTCTTAAGCTGCATTCCAAATATTATGGCCCTTTCAGAGTTACCCGGAAAGTTGGTCCAGTGGCTTACAAGCTCCTTCTCCCTGACGACTGCAAACTACATGATACTTTTCATGTGAGCCAGCTCAAGAAGCATATTGGCCCAATGGCGATTCCAAACCCCAAGCTACCCATGCTCAATCCTGATGGAACAATCTTACTGGAACCAGAACAACTGCTTGAACGCAAACTGGTACCGTGCGTGCAAGGCAACATCAGTATTCCCATGGTTCGATGGCTCATCAAATGGAGTAATCTACCCCTGGAGGAGGCCACTTGGGAGGATGCCACATTCATACAAAAGGTGTTTCCTAATTTCCAGCCCTGAGGACAGGTCTGATCTGGAACGGGGAGAGTTGTCAGGACCCAAATGCCTCTGTCTGAAGATCTGATCGCTGCAAACGGGATTCAGTTAATTCAAACCCATTCTAACAGGCGGGAAACGACAGTAGCCACACATCTTCGATCGCACGGCCGAGACGACGTCGTACCGCTTCGCCAGTTATGATGACCCGTAGAGCGTCCGATCTCCATCGTGTGGTGGGGATTGCTCTGGTGGTCGCTCTTCCCTTTCCGGCAAAGACAACAGCGCCCCTCTCTTTCTTTTTGCTGGAGCGGTGCTTCATCCTACATACTGATGGCGACGGATCTTGATGGCATGGCGCAGTGCAGATTCGGAGTTTGCTGTGGGAGGATGGACTCGCGCAGGAGGACGACGCTATCGAGCGTCATGGTGGCGTCGATGGTAGAGAGACCTGGCACGGTACATGCAACGGTACAGCTCTGAAGATGGATTGGTGGCAGGTGGCTGCGGCAGCACATCATACCCGGCAGACGTCCTGGTTGAGGAGTGCGTCGGACTAGTAGGTGCCCCATACCCGGCAGGCGTCCTAGTTGGGGCCTCAGGTCTTAGATGTTTAGGTTTGGCTGCGATGTCTGTTTGGTATTGGGCCCAGACTATCTGCCCCCCTTCATTAATTGGATAGGTGTAGCGACGGTTGTTGCTTAGAGGATGGATTTAGTCGTGCTGTTGTATGGCTTTGTAAGGTCTTGTGAGAATAATTAATAAAGTGGCTGTATGCATCGCCCAGATGCAGAGGCCGGGGGTCATCCTCCTTTTCTAAAAAATGGCAGGTGCTTAAGCACTTGATCACAAAGGACTTTATATTTCTCAGTGTTTCAATTGGACCTTTGTAGGGCAATGGTACGAACATGCCGGTGCTTAAGTGCTCGAACACGAAGAACTTTAGTTAATATGGACAATTGCACATCATTATTGAGACGTACCACTTAATGTAGATTTTATTCTTGTTTGATTGCAACCTGCTACGTAGAGTACTTGTATGAATAAGGTCCCTCGAGTTAAGCACTTTGTTCCGACATCATCGGTACTTGAGTCATCCAACGCAAAGGATCTTGGCTTTTTTTGGTAGGACACTTGTATGAGGCTAGACATTGGATGGAGAATTTTGATTTAACCAGCCTCGTGCTTAAGAGATTGACCATGAATAACTTTGATGTGACACGACCGGTGCTTAAGGGCTCGATCATAAAGGACTTTATAAGCTATCATGTTTCAATTGGACGTTCAAATGGCAATGGTTTGAAGATAGACCCCTAGATAAAGAACTTTGATCAGGCATGCTCAGTGCTTATGTGCTCGCACATGAAGGACTTTAGTAGGCCTAAAAAATTGCACAACATTCTTGAGGGCCTCCCTACTTCTGGGCGCTATAATTCCTTAATGGTGATCATTGACAAGCTATCCAAGTATGGGCATTTTGTCCCTCTGCATCACCTATATACAACTGAGACAATTGCTGAAGCTTTCCTGAATTCTGTCTACAAACTCCACGGTATCATCTAAACAATGCGTGCATGCTTGGTATCCTTTGTTTTTCTATCCTGAAAGGTTACTAAGAGCAGGCCAATTATTGATGGTTACAAACAACAACGCATGTAGGTCAAATTTCTCTTGTTTGTGCTCATCCCACACACGTACACCTTTTCCATTCCACGACTGTAAAACTTATTCAACTAATGGCGTTAGGTACACATCAATGCCGTTGTCGGATTGCTTAGGGCCTTGGATGAGCACTGGCATCATAATGAACTTCCGCTTCATGCACAACCAAGGAGGAAGGTTATAGATACATAGAGTCACGGGCTAGGTGCTATGATTGCTGCTCTACTCCCCAAAAGGATTAATGTCATCTGCACTTAAACCAAACCATACGTTCTTTGCGTCACCTGCAAAGTCCCGCCACCTTATCTTGATTTTTCTCCACTGCGACCCGTCAGCGTGTGCTCTCAACTTCCCATCTTTCTTACGGTCTTCTTTGTGCCATCGCATCAATTTGGCATGCTCTTTGTTTTTGAATAGATGTTTCAACCGTGGCATTATAGGAGCATACCACATCACCTTGGCAGGAACCCTCTTTCTGGGGCGCTCGCCCTCAACATCACCAGGGTCATCTCGTCTGATCTTATACCGCAATGCACTGCATACCAGGCATGGATTTAAATCCTCGTACTCACCGCGGTAGAGGATGCAGTCATTAGGGCATACATGTATCTTCTATACCTCCAATCCTAGAGGGCATAGAACCTTCTTTGCTTTGTACGTACTGTCGGGCAATTGGTTATCCTTTGGAAGCTTCTTCTTCACTATTTTTAGTAGCTTCCCAAATCTGCTGTCAGATACACCATTGTGTGCCTTTTCATTGCAGCAATTCCGGTGTGGTACCGAACTTTGTGTTGTCATCTTCGCAATTTGGGTACAACCCTTTTTGTGATCCACTAACATGCGATTGAACTTCAACTTCTCCCTTTCACTTTGGCATTCTCTCTTTGCATCAACAATTACCCAACGAAGATCATCATCGGGCACATCGTCTGGTTTCTCTTGATCTTCAGCTTCCCCTATTGCAGTATCACCGTATTTAGGGGGATAGTTGTCAACATCCTCTTCTTCTTCGTTTTCTTCCATCATAACCCCTCTTTCTCCATGCTTGGTCCAAACATTATAGTGTGGCATGAAACCCTTCTCAAGCGGGTGGATGTGAAGGGTTTTCAAGTTAGAGTTATCGTATTCCCACAGACAGTACATGGACAATACATAAAACCGTTCTGCTTGTTTGCCTCAGCCACTTCGAGAAATTTATGCAGGTCCTCAATATACTCGGAGGTGCGTCGATCACCTTACGTCCATTGCCGGTTCATCTGCGTGCATTATAATTAAGTGTATCAAAAATAATTACAGAACATCATGAATAGAGAAGTGGTCAAATTAATACAAGTTCATCATCACATTAAAACCAAAGTACAGTAGTGATCAAATGCTATTACTTAAAAAATGAATACATAAAGTTCATACATAGTTCTCATAGAAAACATACAGCTCTCTAGAGCATCTAATTAAAACATACATTGAAACTAACATCCAACTATGTAAAACATTTAAATGCAACAACAAATGTGATAATAATCGCAACTAAGGTAACAATTGATCCAATAACATAATGACACCAAGCCTCATTACCAATGGAATATTTTTTATCTTTCTAATCTTCAAGCGCATTGCATCCATCTTGATCTTGTGATCATCGACGACATCGGCAACATGCAACTCCAATTTCATCTTCTCCTTCTCAATTCTTTTCAATTTTTCTTTTAAATACTCGTTTTCTTTTCAACTAAATTTAATCTCTCGACAAGAGGGTCAGTTGGAATTTTCGGTTCACACACCTCCTAGATAAAAAACATTTATGTCACGTTGGTCGGCAAAATTGTCATAAACACTAAATGAAACAAATACTTATAAAAGATAATATACCACATCTGAATCATAGACCGGACGAGGGACGATGGGGACGGATACCAAAACCATGGCACTATATAATAACAAACAATAATAAAAGTAAGAAATTTATACAAGTATATCTATCTAAATCATACAAGTGAGAATTTTTTTTCTTTTAAAAAGAAGATAAGAACAAGAGGCTCACCACGGTGGTGCCGGCGACGAGATTGGCGCGGGCGGTCGACGATAGTGAGGACGGGGACGGGACAGCACCCTACACATGTGCAGACTCTAAGAAGTTAATTTGAGCTCAAGTTATGCATCTAAATCAAAGAACTCCCACATACACTCCTACACTAAAACCCACGAACCACTCTACTTCTAGAGCATTTGAATTGAGCTACTAGTAGTGAGAGATGAAAGGATGAAGTAGCTAACCTTTTAGAACACTTGTGTAGTTGGTGCACCGCCAAACCTAGACAAATCTTGGGGAAAATGAAGTTTGGAGGTCGAGCTTCGAGAGGAGAAAGCTTAAGTGTGGCTCCGGGGTTTCATCGAACACCTCATGTGCATAGTTGGTGAAAGAGCAGCACACCTCCCACCCTTCCACGACCAAAAAACAGAGGAGATGGGGGGCGTGGATATATATAGGGAAAACTTTAGTCCCGGTTTGTGTCTAAAACTGGGACTAAAGGAAAACATTTAGTCCCGGTTCCAGCCACAAACCAGGACTAAAGGGGATGCGCTAGGAGCGAGGCCCTTTAGTCCCAGTTCGTGTGTGGAACCGAGACCAAAGGGTTTAGACGAACTGGGACCCTGGCCCGGCCGGCGCCCTGGCCTCATGAACCGGGACCAATGCACCCATTGGCCCCTGTTCGTAACAGAACCGGGATTAATGCTCTTATCTGGCCTGGACCAAAGCCATGTTTTCTAATAGTGGTTATAGATGATGGTGGTACTCTGAAAATGTCTGGTATGCAACAATTGGTCTAAATTTGTGTCGCTTGTTGTGGCAAATGTAGTTGGTCGTTGTATCTTTAATACTGATAATGGCCCAATGTTATTCAATGCCCTCCCCTATCACAATTGTCGTCATGTTTTATGTATGTTCATAGTTGTTAACTACATGGTGATTTCTTCCAACCAATTTTATTGTGTCCTCTTAATCATGTACAATATTTTGGTTTTATGAGTCTGAGAGCTGCTAAAAAGCATTTGGAAATTGCTCCAACATAAAGGCATGCAAAATTATAGGCCTGAAAATTTTGAATGGAAATTATAGGCCTGAGGTTGGAATAAATGGAAATTTTGCTATGAAATCTAGTACAAATGAATTGTAAGGAAATCTAGTATAAAATCTTTGAATCAAAGCGGCCCTCCGGAGACTAGTCTAATTTACGGTGGTCAAGAGTCATATTCATTAGTGAGTGTCCAGAAACGATATAACTAAAATGAATGGCGGCAACATTATTATGGTCAAGTTGTAGTGTGATCGCATGAATCGGTAAGCTTAATTATCGACAACAATTTGAGAGGCCCCATGTAGGGTCGTACAATTATTTGCTTGAAGCTAAATAATGATCGATCCCCTTGCATATCACATTATTCTTTAGCTTATCTGTGTGGCGGTGTATTTTCCTAGAAGTAGAACATTCGTCAAAAAAAGATTGGACTTGGCGATAAACATTCTCTCATGGGCAGATAGTGATTTATACTACACAACCTTCTTATTGTAGACGTTGTTGGGCCTGCAAGTGCACAGGTTTGTAGGACAGTAGCAAATTTCCCTCAAGTGGATGACCTAAGGTTTATCAATCCGTAGGAGGCGTAGGATGAAGATGGTCTCTCTCAAGCAACCCTGCAACCAAATAACAGAAAGTCTCTTGTGTCCCCAACACACCCAATACAATAGCAAATTGTATAGGTGCACTAATTCGGCGAAGAGATGGTGATACAAGTGCAAAATAGATAGTAGATATAGGTTTTTGTAATCTGAAATAATAAAAACAGTAAGGTAACTAATGATAAAAGTGAGCACAAACGGTATTGCAATGATAGGAAACAAGGCCTAGGGTTCATACTTTCACTAGTGCAAGTTCTCTCAACAATAATAACATAGATAGATCATATAACAAGCCCTCAACATGCAACAAAGAGTCACTCCAAAGCCACTAATAGCGGAGAACAAACGTAGAGATTATGGTAGGGTACGAAACCACCTCAAAGTTATTCTTTCGGATCGATATATTCAAGAGTTCGTACTAGAATAACACCTTAAGATACAAATCAACCCAAACCCTAATGTCACCTAGATACTCCATTGTCACCTCGAGTATCCGTGGGCATGATTATACGATAAGCATCACACAATCTCAGATTCATCCAACCAACACAAAGTACTTCAAAGAGTGCCCCAAAGTTTCTACCGGAGAGTCAAGAACGTGTGCCAACCCCTATGCATAGGTTCATGGGAGGAACCCGCAAGTTGGTCAACAAAACATACATCAAGTAGCACATGATATCCCATTGTCACCACAGATAAACACGGCAAGACATACATCAAGTGTTCTCATAAAAGACTCAATCCGATAAGATAACTTCAAAGG
Organism: Triticum timopheevii; assembly: GCA_963921465.1. Taxonomy (NCBI): domain Eukaryota; kingdom Viridiplantae; phylum Streptophyta; class Magnoliopsida; order Poales; family Poaceae; genus Triticum; species Triticum timopheevii. The sequence continues at coordinate 61,484,340 of OY997270.1, read as the reverse complement.
GGAAACTCAATTCATCACAAGAGAGTAGAGGGGGAGAAACATCATAAGATCCAACTACAATAGCAAAGCTCGGGATACATCAAGATCGTGCCATAGAGGGAACACGAGAGAGAACACGAGAGAGAGAGAGAGAGAGAGAGAGAGAGAGAGATCAAACACATAGCTACTGGTACATACCCTCAGCCCCGAGGGTGAACTACTCCCTCCTCGTCATGGAGAGCGCCTGGATGATGAAGATGGCCACTGGTGATGGATTCCCCCTCCGGCAGGGTGCCGGAACGGGCTCCCGAGAGGTTTTTGGTGGCTGCAGAGGCTTGCGGCAGCGGAACTCCCGATCTATCTTGATTTCTGATGGTTTTAGAGTACGTAGGGTTATATAGGCAAAAGAAGTCGATCGGGAGGTGCTCGAGGGGCCCACGAGACAGGGGGCCACCACCCTGTAAGGGGGGCGCGGCCTCCTATCTCGTGGCCTCCTCGAGGATCTTCTGACATGGACTCCAAGTCTCCAGGATCATATTCTTCCAAAAAAAATCACGTTGCCGAAGGTTTCATTCCATTTGGACTCCATTTGATATTCCTTTTCCTCGAAATACTGAAACAGGCAATAAAACAGCAATATGGGCTGGGCCTCCGGTTAGTAGGTTAGTCCAAAAAATGATATAAATATGTAAAATAAAGCCCATAAACATCCAAAAGGGGTAATATAATAGCATGGAACAATCAAAAATTATAGATACGTTGGAGACGTATCAGATAGCATGTGGCATATGTTGTTAACGTAGGTAATCTCCATCCGCAGAACACGACGAGTAAACTTGACAAAGTGTGGATTTGGACTTTGGAGAGGGTAAGCGCGTGTTAGAGAATTAATCCTAGTGATGTCAACATGATACTACTCCGGTTAAGAGGTGACGTTGACCGGTGACATGTCATTAAGAAATAGCAAACATTACTAGATTTCCATTCAAATTTAATGGCAAAATGTATCTTCATGTACATGCTTTCCTGGTTTTTTTTTAACTACAAACAAACATGTTCATCCCTTATTGTTCCATCAGGTTCTTAGGCACCCAAAGAAGCAAAGATTAAACAAGCTGGATGGATAAACTTCCGGCCACTCAAAAACTGGATGATCTGGGAGCAATTCATCTTCTGTAGAAAAATGCCTACTGAGGGAGTCCTGGACTAGGGGGTGTTCGGACAGTTGGACTATCAATATCCGCCGGACTCCAAGACTACGAAGATACAAGATTGAAGACTCCGGCTCGTGTCCGGAAGGTACTTAACTTGGCGTGGAAGGCAAGCTTGGCGATACGGATACGTAGATCTCCTACTATTGTAACCGACTCTGTGTAACCCTAGCCCTCTCTGGTATCTATATAAACCGGAGGGCTTTAGTCCGTAGGACAACATACATTACAACAATCATACCATAGGCTAGCTTCTAGGGTTTAGCCTCCTTGATCTCGTGGTAGATCTACTCTTGTACTACCCATATCATCAATATTAATCAAGCAGGAGTAGGGTTTTACCTCCATCGAGAGGGCCCGAACCTGGGTAAAAAAATATCGTGTCCCTTGTCTCCTGTTACCAACCGCCTAGACGCACAGTTCGGGACCCCCTACCCGAGATCCACCGGTTTTGACACCGACATTGGTGCTTTCATTGAGAGTTCCTCTGTGTCGTCACCAATAGGCTTGATGGCATCTTCAACCTGCAACGCTGTCCTGGGTGAGACTTTCCTCCCCGGACAGATCTTCGTATTCGGCGGCTTCGCACTGCGGGCCAATTCGCTTGGCCATCTGGAGCAGATCGAAAGCTACGCCCCTGGCCGTCAGGTCAGATTTGGAAGCTTAAACTTCACGGCCGATGTCCGAGAAGATTTGATCCTCGATGGACTCGAGCAACAGCCAAGCGCGCCGCACTGTGACGATGGGCATGATCTAGCTCTGCCGCCGAACAGTGCTTTGGTGGCCGCACACGAATCCGCTCCAGCCATTAGCCCGGAGCCGATCGCCCAGATCGAGGGCTGGTGGATAGACGCCGCCCCGGGGGCTTCAACATCCACGGCGATGGAGCCGAACACCAATCTTGTCCCCTGCGAAACTCGTGATTCCGAGGCGCCGGACTCCTCGCCGGACTCCGAACCTCCCGCGCCCCTACCAATCGATCCAGATTGGGCGCCGGTTATGGAATTTACCGCCGCGGACATCTTTCAATGCTCGCCTTTCGGCGATATCTTAAATTCACTAAAGCATCTCTCGTTATCAGGAGAGTCCTGGCCGGATTATGGCCAGGATGGTTGGGATGCGGACGACAAAGAAATTCAGAGCCCACCGACCATGCACTTTGTAGCCACTGTCGACGATCTAACCGACATACTAGACTACGACTCCGAAGACATCGACGCTATGGACGACGATGCCGGAGATGAACAGGAACCAGCGCCCACAGGGCACTGGAAGGCCACCTCGTCATACGACGTATACATGGTGGATACCCCAAAAGATGGGGACGGCGAAGGAACAGCGGAGGCAGATTCCTTAAAGAAACAGCCCAAGCGCCGGCGTCAGCGGCGCCGCTCTAAATCTTGCCACAGCAAAAACGGAAATTCCGGCACAGGAGACAATAATACTCCAGAGAATGCCAAAGACAATCCCCTCCAGCAAGATTCAGCGCAGGAGGATGCAGAAGCAAGCCCTCATGAGGGGGCGGCAGACGAAGAGGTTGAGGATCATAATTACATACCTCCCTCCGATGACGAAGCAAGCCTCAACGATGACGAATTCGTCGTACCCGAGGATCCCGTCGAACAAGAGCGTTTCAAGCGCAGGCTTATCGCCACAGCAAAAAGCCTGAAGAAGGAAAAACGGAGGCTCAAAACAGCGGAAAATACACTCAGAATGAGATGGAGCACAATGCTCAAAACCGCAGATAAGTACGGCAATGGCCACCAACCAAAGAGCTACCCGAAGCGCAAGCTGCTACCAGAATTCGACGAAGAGGCCATAGAGCCCCCACCGTCCAAAAATAAAGAGGCTGCCTGGCCGGATAGACGGCTAGATGATAGGCCAAATTCTGACAGCGGCGCCCCACATAAACCAACCAACGAACTTGGAAGGATAGATGGCCCAGCCAGATCCATCTACGGGCCTAAGGAGAAGGCCCAGGAAGCAAGACAACACGTCAAGTGTCCGATGATAGCGGCACACACAAATACAGGCGCGCCGCACACCCACTATGTTTCACTGATGAGGTGCTGGACCATGAATTCCCAGCAGGATTTAAACCCATAAACATAGAAGCATACGATGGGACAACAGACCTTGGAGTCTGGATAGAAGATTATATACTACATATACATATGGCTAGAGGAGATGATCTCCATGCCATAAAATACCTACCCCTCAAGCTCAAAGGGCCAGCCCGTCATTGGCTTAAAAGCCTCCCAGAAAATACTGTTGGAAGTTGGGAAGAGCTCGAGGATGCGTTTAGAGCAAATTTTCAAGGGACTTATGTCCGCCCTCCGGATGCAGATGACCTAATTCATATAACTCAACAGCCCGGAGAGTCAGCGCGGAAATTCTGGAACAGGTTCCTCACCAAAAAGAACCAAATAGTCGACTGTCCGGACGCCGAAGCCTTAGCAGCTTTCAAGCACAATGTCCGAGACGAATGGCTCGCCAGGCACCTCGGCGAAGAGAAACCGAGAACAATGTCCACACTGACAAGCCTCATGACCCGCTTCTGTGCGGGCGAGGATAGCTGGTTAGCACGATGCAGCACCAGCGACCCAAGTACATCAGAGATAAGAGATGGAAACGGAAAATCGCGGCGCAGAAAAGAACAGCGCCGGAATAAAGAGAAAAGCCCAAAGAGCGCGGCAGTCAATGCCGGATTCAAAAGCTCGCGGCCCAATAATAAAACACAGCCTCTTAAGGATGACAGTGACGAATTGTCCAACTTAAACAAAATTTTGGGTCGGATATGTCAAATCCACAGTACCCCCGGAAGGCCTGCAAATCACAACCACAGGGATTGTTGGGTTTTTAAACAGTCCGGCCGACTAAATGCCGAACACAAGGGGCTCGACGCGTCAAGCGAAGAAGATAAACCCCACCAGCAGAGCACCGGAAAACAAAAGGCTTTCCCACAAGGGGTCAAAACAGTAAACTCACTTCATGTGATAATACGGAAAAATAGTGCGGCACTTTCTAAAAAGAGCTTCGCACGGTCCAACCCAACAGACCGTAGAGATTGGATATCAAAACCAATCACTTTCGACCACCTGGACTATTCCAGAAGCATTCGAAATGCGGGACGGACTCCCCTAGTATTGAATCCCATAATAGACGGATTGCAATTTACTAACGTCCTAATGGATGGAGGCAGTGACTTAAACCTGCTATATTCAAACACAATCCGGAGGATGGGGATAGACCCTACCAAAATTCGACACAGCCGCACTTCCTTCAAAGGAGTGACGCCAGGCCATCGACGCGAAAAATTAATTTTTCATATCGTCCCGTTTGAAAGTGAATATCAAGCACTCTTGGGACGACAGGCTTTTGTCCGCTTCAACGCCATGCCGCATTATGCAACTCTTACACTCAAGATGCCCGGACCGCGTGGCATAATTTTAGTGCGAGGGTCACTTAAAGACCCCGGACTTGGATAGACGAATCCGGCGTCAGTGGGCTAGGGGCTCCCTAGCCGCATACCCCTTTACAGGGGACTGCGCGCACAAATCACCGCGGGTTTATACGAACCCCACTTTAATTAATTATATTTCTAATATTTTTCGCACAATTTGTTTTTAAAAACTAACGTTCCTCTCTTTTTACAGATGAACAACGTGCATACCCGTCTAGGATAACGGCGCAACGGGGACACAGGCGCAGACGTGCAGTAGGGACCCGTTGTGAGGATTCTTTTCAGATTAAGACCCTGCGTAGACCTTTTTCACTGTCTTTCGTTGTTATTCTCCCTTGGTTTCTTCCTATAGCCAAAGCGGAGCCTGACGCTTTGGCATCGGCCGCGTCAGAAGACCATGCCCGTACCTGGACACTAAGGGCTTAGGGCATCGTTCTGCCCATTATTATAAAGACCGAACACCTTAGGGAGTGTTCGGCGTCTCGAGTTAGGCATTATATGCATCAGCTCCGAATCATGTCTTTGGTCAAATGTTGGGTTTGCCCGGCTCCTGTGTTTTGCTGCCTTACGTTCCGTATCATCGGCTAACGCGGCACCAGGAGAACTACTGCGATTGTGCCCCAGTTCGGCTGGGCGAGCACCTCAGTAGAGAAAGCCGAAAACTGACTGTCATGATGCAGCGAGAGACTGGTCAGCCCTCGATCGACTATCGGAATGTTTAGAATTCCCCGCTTTGACGAAGGGCCATTTCTCGGTCAGGCACACGCACTCCGACTTCGGAGAAGGGCGATGCCACCAGGGGCTATATCGTAGCCCCACCCTCGAGCTCCACTGGCTAAGTGAAAGTGATAAAGCATTATAGTCCGGATTGCCTCGTTTGCTACGCTACCACCTCCTTATAATAGGACCGAGACGTCGGATTAAGTGTGAAAACGCGCTATTTTTGCGAACACCCCAGCACCTTGTGCATGGGGGCTGAAGCCGAAGACTGCATCTTTCAGGTTATACACACATATACGTAAACGGCCGAAAAGGAGAAGTTTTACTACTTGGACGCACAAGTATAAAAAGCAGTTATAACATAATCATCAATTTATAAGCTAATGCATTCATTTGAACGTTACATTCTTCGAGCACTGCGACTCTATTACATGAGCACCACACATAACTTCCCCGAAATAGTGCTTGGCAGGGAGCCGGTTTTCATCCGAACCCTGGGCAGCAACAGCGGTGGCGTCCATCTCTGGACAATACGCCTTTACACGGGCAAGAGCCATCCGCGCGCCCTCTATACAGGCCGACCGCTTCATCTCCTTTATACGCGGCACCGCTCCAAGGAATTGCTGTAATAAACCAAAATAGCTCGTCGCCTTAGACCTCTCTGGCCAGATATGGGCCACGATGTCAGTCATGGCAAGTCCGAACAATCTATTTAGCTCGGCCCATTCGGCCAACCGGTCTGTCAATGGAAGTGGGTGATCCGGACTGTGGAATTGAGACTAATATAGCTCTTTCGCCTTATGATCCTTCTAGCTCCGGAAGTGCTTAACGGCGTCAGCCGCACTTGCAGCTAAGTCCATATACGGATCCTCCGGACTCCACAGCCGCTCAAATTGAGCATACTTTCCATCCATAAATCGGCGACGCAGCAGAAAAGGCTTGCCAGCCACGATCTCTCCGGCCTGGCGCAGCTCCTCCTTCATAGCCCGCATTGCAGAGCGGGCATCCTTGGCTTCGGCGGTGGCCTTCTTCAGGTCTTCCCACTCCGATAAGCGCTCCTTTTCAAGAGCCTCATTGCGGTCGGCAGCATCCTTTACTTTCATGGCCAATTTGGCCACCTCGGCCCTGCTTAGGCAGTGCGCAGCCTTTTCGGCTTTCAACTCCTCGGCCGCCCTCGAGGCAGCCGCTTCACTCCTTCGGGCTTGCTCCTTAGCTCCAGCAAGTTCGGCCCGAAGGTCCTCCACAGCAGCAGCACCGTCTGTATAAACAACATATAATTTATCAGAGGAGGGCTTTGACCCCCCTAATAAAGCGACTGCGGAGAACTCTTTTACCTTGCGACTCGTCAAGTCACCTGTTGACAAGTGCGATGTTCGCATCTGCCAAGTCCAGTTTCCGATTTAACTCGGCAAACTCACTAGTCTGGCTAGCCCCCGGACTATCCGCCACCTGCATAGGAACGACGGAATTCATTTCTTTAGATTTCGATCCTCGGTACGCTGTCGTTTCCGATAACCTACCGAGTCTCAGGGGCTACTATCTATACAGGGCGCATTTTTTATATGCAAAACTGTTAAAAGACAAAGGGGTGCGTTATTCTCGCATACCTCAAATCCCGCTAGCAAACTCATGGCGGCACTATGCAATCCGCTCTCGGCGGACGAAATCCTTCCAACCACCATACGCATTAATGCACGGTGATCTTCTGAAATAGATGCCCTCTCAAGCAAATTCTTTAGTTCTCCCGGCCGGACACTAGTAGGCACCGAACTCTCTAGCCCCTCCGGACTCGGGGATACCCTCCGTGATGATACTTCGGGTTCGCCTGCCTCATCTGGCGGCGCTGCGGATGGAGGCGTATCGCTCTCCATCATCTCCGGAAGAAGGTCCCCCGAAGATGAACTCATCTGAGAAGGCTGCAGGTCCGAACTGCAATATAAATATTTTGGTTATCTACAGAAGCACAAATGAAGGTATTTCCTTACTAATCAACTCTCTCTTTTTATACTCACGGCTCGCTGGAGGGCCGATCCTTTGATGATGGTTGTGCGTCCGGACTCTTTCCAGGCGCCGGACCCCCCGGGGAAGATCTCTTCCCACACTTAGGGGCTTTGGCCTCCGGATCTTCGGAGGTGGTCCTCTTCTCTCCCTGAAGGGAGGGGTTCTTGCTTCCTCCTTCTTCAGTCGCCGCTTTGGGCGAAATATTTGCTCCTCTATTTCCCCCGTCGCCCCTTCTGAGGGCGCAACCTCCAACATTCTGACCAGCACGGGCTCCTGTGCGGTCTCTGGGAGGGGGGCCGGACACCTTATCAGCCTTGATCGCGCCACCCATTCCTGTAAAGAACAAAGGGTTAGAAGGCGAACTCTGGAAAGGCACATAAACAGAATGTCCGGACTCTGAGCTACTTACCTGAGTATCCGGGCGATCGCGGCTTAGACCTGCATCCTCGGCTGAATCCGGACACGCCACCCGCGGTCCGAAGAACAACTTGTACATCTCCACGGGTGTCGCACCCATGAAGTGTTGGAGAATCTGAGGTCCCTCCGGGTTGAATTCCCATAGACGGAGAGGACGGCGCTTGCAGGGCAGAAGATGCCTGATTAGCATGACCTGCATCACCTTGATCAGGTCGATCTCCCTCGCTTGGAGATCTCGAATCCGGCCCTGCAGTGAAGGCACGTCTTCGGACGGCCCCCAATTGAGCCCTTGGTTGACCCACGACATCAGTTGGCGTGGAGGTCCCGGGCGGAATAAGGGCGGCGGCTTTTGCTTGCTGCCCCTTGGAGCGGTGATATAGAACCACTCCTGCTGCCACAATCCGAGTTCCTCTTGGAAGGAACCCTCGAGCCACGGGGCATCGACCTTTTTGCTTATGGTCGCCCCGCCGCACTCCGCTTGACGCCCCCCGATCATCTTCGGCTCCACCTTGAAGGTCTTCAGCCATAAGCCGAAGTGGGGAATGACACGGAGGAAGGCTTCGCAGACGATGATGAATGCGGAGATATGGAGGATGGACTCCGGAGCCAAGTCGTGAAAATCCAGCCCGTAGTAGAACAGGAGCCCTCTCACGAAGGGATCCATCGGGAAGCCTAAACCCCGACGGAGGTGGGATACGAAAACGACGTATTCACCAGGCTCGGGGGCTGGCACAACCTGCCCTTGAGCAGGCAACCTGTGCGAAATCTCGTAGGCCAGGTACTTGGCCTCACGCAGCTTCAATATGTCTTCCTCCGTGACGGAGGAGGGCATCCACCGGCCCTGGAGGTCGGAGCCGGACATGGTTAAGGATCCGAAGCGCTCGAATCCAAGGCTCTGGGTGTTGGAACCGGGAGCGGGAAAGAGATTCGATGCGAGATTGAAGAACAATGGCGAGCCTTAGTCCTCTTATAAAAGGGAAAAAATACCAAGGGCCGTCTCCGTGACCGTTTGGGATTCCCCTTCGATAGAGGAGGCGTGGCGACGGGAGCGGTTGGGTTACCCACGCACGTATTGATGAGAATCCCGGAATAAGGGGAACATGATCTCTGCTTCGATAAGACGTGCCGAGGAAACCGCTTCTCTAATGCTGAGGTGGTACAATGATTCGAACAAAGGCCTGGTGGCGGTGTGATGTCACGCCGCATAATACGTCAGTAGATTGAACTAAGTGTACATTTTATTCTCTCTACGGTGGAATGTGGAATTTATTTTGCAGAGCCGGACACTATCCTGGTGTTCATTATCTTCTCTGAATCATTCAAGGGAGGAACCCGCCTTGCAATGCCGAACATTATGCACGCCGGACTTATCGTCATTGAAGACTGGTTCAGGGGCTACTGAGGGAGTCCTGGACTAGGGGGTGTTCGGACAGCCGGACTATCAATATCCGCCGGACTCCAAGACTACGAAGATACAAGATTGAAGACTCCGGCTCGTGTCCGGAAGGTACTTAACTTGGTGTGGAAGGCAAGCTTGGCGATACGGATACGTAGATCTCCTACTATTGTAAACAACTCCGTGTAACCCTAGCCCTCTCCGGTATCTATATAAATCGGAGGGCTTTAGTCCGTAGGACAACATACATTACAACAATCATACCATAGGCTAGCTTCTAGGGTTTAGCCTCCTTGATCTCGTGGTAGATCTACTCTTGTACTACCCATATCATCAATATTAATCAAGCAGGAGTAGGGTTTTACCTCCATCGAGAGGGCCCGAACCTGGGTAAAAAACATCGTGTCCCTTGTCTCCTGTTACCATCCGCCTAGACGCACAGTTCGGGATCCCCTACCCGAGATCCGCCGGTTTTGACACCGACACCTACCAAACTGAATGTTCAACTTAGCAAGTTTTTCGTACTATATGGTTATGTGTTTTTTATGTTAACCATGAACTTGTTATAGTTGATTGTATGATCTGGGAGCAATTCATCTCTGTGTCTTTTTACTGTAGTTTCCTATTTTGCACAGTCTGGGAGCAATGACCAGTGAAGTTCTATAGCAGTATTTTCTTATACGAGTTGCTAAACTAGCAAAGACTGGATTTTTAACTGCAATGTTGCTATTTGGTATCATCTTAGTTATTATAGAAAACCCTGTCTACCAAACAAATTTCTATGGAAGGGAATTGGAGACTTGGGGATGTGAGGGGAATTGAGGGGATTGGGTGGAAGGAAGGGATTCACCAAATCCCCTGAAATCCCCTCCTCCTTAAACTTCCCCAATTCACTTGTACTAAGCAAAGCCTATGTAGATCTCTGTGACCCTCCAATTTAGGATTTGGCACCATAGATTGACCTTCGTTTCACTCTAAAGCTTCCACCACCGTGGTATTGTCCATGCTTACCAGGACATTACTGCTTCCTATGCTCTGATCTAGTTTGAGTCCCTTATGTAACGCGGTCGCTTCAGCTGATACTGCATCTGCAACCTCAGCCTCGCTGTGGATGCCTTGATAAAGTTACCACGGTGACCTCTAATTATTGCCCCAAATGAAACCGCATACTCCTCTTCACAAAAGGATGCATCAACGTTAAAAATCTGATGTATTTCAAGCGTTGGGCTCCATCTATTCGTTTTGGGAGCTGTACTTGTCTTTCCTGCTTCCCGAACAAAATTTAGCACACTTCTACTTCGGTACACCCCCCCTAAACACATCGATGGCTGAGATTATCCCATACCCCTTCATAATTAAGGGCAAGATGGTCCTTCTAAAATTACGTCATGAGACCTCGTAAACAAATTGCACGTGTCGGTCCATTAAGCAAGTTTTTCGTACTATATGGTTATGTGTATTTTATGTGAACCATGAACTTGTTGTAGCTGATTGTATGATCTGGGAGCAATTCATCTCTGTGTCTTCTTACTGTAGTTTCCTACTTTGCACACTCTGGGAGCAATGACAAGTAAAGTTCTATAGCAGTATTTTATTATATGAGTTGTTAAACTGGCAAAGATTGGATTACCGTACTATTGCTATTTGGTATCATCTAAGTTATTATAGAAAACCCTGTCTACCAAAAAAATTCTATGGAAGGGGATTGGAGACTTGGGGATGTGAGGGGAATTGAGGGGATTGGGTGGAAGGAAGGGATTCATAAAATCCCCTGAAATCCCCTCCTCCCTAAACCTTCCCAATCCACTTGTACCAAACAAAGCCTAAGTAGATCTCTGTGATCCTCCAATATAGGAGCTGCCACCAGAGATTGACCTTCGTTTCACTCTAAAGCTTCCACCACCGTGATATTGTCCATCCTTACCAGGACATTACTGCTTCCTATGCTCTGATCTAGTTTGAGCCACTTCTGTAATGCGGTCGCTTCAGCCGAAACTACATCTGCAACCTCAGCCTCGCCGTGCATGCCTTGATAAAGTTACCACGGTGACCTCTAATGATTGCCCACATGAAACCACATTCTCCTCTTCACAAAAGGATGCATCAACATTAAAAATCTGATGTGTTTCAAGCGTTGGGCTCCATCTATTCGTTTTGGGAGTTGTACTTGTCTTTCCTGCTACCCGTACAAAATTTAGCGCACTTATGCTTCAGTACACCCCCCTAAACACATCGATGCTTGAGATTATCCCGTACCCCTTCATAATTAAGGGCAAGATGGTCCTTTTTAAAATTACGTCGTGAGACCTCGTATACAAATTGCACAGGCCGGTCCCTTAAGCAAGTTTTTCGTACTATATGGTTATGTGTATTTTATGTGAACCATGAACTTCTTGTAGCTGATTGTATGATCTGGGAGAAATTCATCTCTGTGTCTTCTTACTGTAGTTTCCTACTTTGCACACTCTAGGAGCAATGACCAGTAAAGTTCTATAGCAGTATTTTATTATACGAGTTGTTAAACTGGCAAAGATTGGATTTTTAACCGTACTGTTGCTATTTGGTATCATCTTAGTTATTATAGAAAACCCTGGCTACCAAACAATTTTCTATGGAAGGGGATTGGAGACTTGGGGATGTGAGGGGAACTGAGGGGATTGGGTGGTAGGAAGGGATTCACCAAATCCCCTGAAATCCCCTCCTCCCTAAACCTCCCCAATCCACTTGTACCAAACAAAGCCTAAGTAGATCTCTATGATCCTCCAATATAGGAGCTTCCACCAGATTGACCTTCGTTTCACTCTAAAGCTTCCACCACCATGATATTGTCCATCCTTACCAGGAGATTACTGCTTTCTATGCTCTAATCTAGTTTGAGCCGCTTCTATAACGCGGTCGCTTCAGCCGAAACTACATCTGCAACCTCAGCCTCGCCGTGGATGCCTTGATTAAGTTACCACGGTGACCTCTAATGATTGCCCCACATGAAACCACATTCTCCTCTTCACAAAAGGATGCATCAATGTTAAAAATCTGATGTGTTTCAAGCGTTGGGCTCCATCTATTCGTTTTGGGAGCTGTACTTGTCTTTCCTGTTGCCCGAACAAAATTTAGCGCACTTCTGCTTCGGTACACCCCCCTAAACACATCGATGGCTGAGATTATCCCATACCCCTTCATAATTAAGGGCAAGATGGTCCTTTTTAAAATTACGCCATGAGACCTCGTATACAAATTGAACGGGCCGGTCCATTAAGCAAGTTTTTCGTACTATATGGTTATGTGTATTTTATGTGAACCATGAACTTGTTGTAGCTGATTGTATGATCTGGGAGCAATTCATCTCTGTGTTTTTTTACTATAGTTTCCTACTTTGCACACTCTGGGAGCAATGACCAGTAAAGTTCTATAGCAGTATTTTATTATACGAGTTGTCAAACTGGCAAAGATTGGATTTTTAACCGTACTGTTTCTATTTGGTATCATCTAAGTTATTACAGAAAACCCTGTCTACCAAACAAATTTCTATGGAAGGGGATTAGAGACTTGGGGATGTGAGGGGAATTGAGGGGATTGGGTGGAAGGAAGGGATTCACCAAATCCCCTGAAATTCCCTCCTCCCTAAATCTCCCCAATCCACTTGTACCAAACAAAGCCTAAGTAGATCTCTGTGATCCTCCAATGTAGGAGTTGCGACCATAGAATGATTGTCGTTTCACTCTAAAGCTTCCACCACCGTGATATTGTCCATCCTTATCAGGGCACTACTGCTTCCTATGCTCTGATACAGTTTGAGCCCATTCTGTAATGCAGTCCCTTCAGCCAAAACTACATCAGCAACCTGCTTTAGCCTCGCCGTGGATGCCTTGACAAAGTTACCATGGTGACCTTTAGTTATTGCCCCACATGAAACCGCATACTCCTCTTCACAAAAGGATGCATCAATGTTAAAAATCTGATGCGTTTCAAGCATTGGGCTCCATCTATTAGTTTTGGGAGTTGTACTTGTCTTTCCTACCGCATGAACAAAATTTAGCGCACTTCTACTTCGGTACACCTCCCCCTAAACACATCGATGGATGAGATTATCCCATACCCCTTCATAACTAAGGGCAATATGGTCCTTTTTAAATTACGTCGTGAGACCTCGTATACAAATTGCACGGGCCGGCCAATTAATCAAGTTTTTCGTACTATATGGTTATGTGTTTTTTATGTGAACCATGAACTTGTTGTAGCTGATTGTATGATCTGGGAGCAATTCATCTCTGTGTCTTCTTACTGTAGTTTCCTACTTTGCAAGCTATGGGAGCAATGACCAGTGAAGTTCTATAGCAGTATTTTATTATACAAGTTGTTAAACTAGCAAAGATTGGATTTTTAACCGTACTGTTCCTATTTGGTATCATCTTAGTTATTATAGAAAACCCTGTCTACCAAACTAATTTCTATGGAAGGGGATTGGAGACTTGGGCATGTGAGGGGAATTGAGGGGATTGGGTGGAATGAAGGGATTCACCAAATCCCATGAAATCCCCTCCTCCCTAAACCTCCCCAATCCACTTGTACCAAACAAAGCCTAAGTAGATCTCTGTGATCCTCCAATATAGGAGTTGCCACCATAGATTGACTTTCGTTTTCCTCTAAAGCTTCCACCACCATGATATTGTCCATCCTTACCAAGACATTAGTGCTTCCTATGCTCTGAGCTAGTTTGAGCCCCTTCTTTAATGCAGCCGCTTCAGCCGAAACTACATCTGCAACCTGCTCCAGCCTCGCTATGGATGCCTTGGTAAAGTTACCACGGTGACCTCTCGTTATTGCCCCGCGTGAAACCGCATACTCCTCTTCTCAAAAGGATGCATAAACGTTAAAAATCTTATGCGTTTCAAGCATTGGGCTCCATCTATTCGTTTTGGGAGTTGTACTTGTCTTTCCTACTACACGAACAAAATTTAGCGCACTTCTACTTCGGTACCCCCCCCCCCTAAACACATCGATGGCTAAGATTATCCCATGCCCCTTCATAATTAAGGGCAAGATGGTCCTTTCTAAAATTATGTCGTGAGACCTCGTATACAAATTGCACGGGCCAGACCATTAAGACACGTCCAATATATGCAACATAAAAAATACTTACAAAAAGAGGACCTCATGAGGAATTAAACTCAAGATCTCACACTTCAAGACATGCGCTGTTAGCCACTTCCCCAAGCGACTGCCTGTGTTACCACGGTGACCTCTAGTTATTGCCCCACATGAAACCGCATACTTCTAAAAAATACGAAACTTTTATTGGAAATATGCGAACAATTTTCAAATCATGAACAGTTATAGAATTTGTGAATGGAATTTGAGCTAACATTTTTGAAAATTTAAACAAAGTTTTGGAACACGAAAAATTTCCGAACATCTTTGAAAACTTGAACAATTTAAAAAAATTGTGGTTTTACTTTTTCGGTTATGGTTTGTCCTGTTTTCCTTCTATTTTTTTCTCTTTTCTTTATTAAAATTCATGAACTGCTTTTAAATCATGAATCTTTTCTGGAATCCATGAAATTTTCAAATATGTAAGTATTTTCTTAAATTTACGAATTTATTTTTCAAATCCATGAACTTCTTTCCAAGTCGTCAAACTCTTTTCAAATTTTACCAAAATTTATCAAAGCCTGCAATTTTTTCAAAATCGTGAACATTTGTTATCAAAATTGTTGGATTTTTTTAAATCCGCAAACACTTGGGTCAGCCCAACAGGTACCCGACGGGAGTGATGTCATCACGTAATTAAACCTAGGCCAGGCCTAAAAAAAGTTAAACCAAGGCCTAAGCGTATTCTTGTTTTTCTGTTTTGGTTTTTATTTTATTTTTTTGTTAATATATTTTACTCCTTTTTGAACTTTATAATTAGAAAACCAAGGCCTTGTCTAGCACACACCTCTCAACTGGTATTTTTTGGACTATGGATATATGAGCCCAACTTCTTGCAGTTGCCTGACATAGACATATGAGTCATCCATCCCAGGTTCAAACGATTTTTGATAGGCCTAAGCGTATTCTTCTTCAAGCAGGTGGGCATGCCGAAGTAGTCATAAATGCCAGGTTTGAATGATTTTTTATACTGTATGCAAGTTGCGACACGTCCAACCATTTATTGGCCCTTTTTGACAGACAAAACTCCAGAAAATGCAAGATTTGTCGAAAATCATAACAACATCGCATGGTGCCTTGAATTGTTCATAGAAAGCCATGAAAAGAATGGGACCATTTCAAGGATACCGGGATGCAGTGTGTTCTCAGACGGAACCTTCTGGCCTACCCGAACACCCTTCGTTGACACATGGTCTATGTCCGGACATGTTTCAAATGACCCGGTTTTTGCAAGTAGGTGGGCATGCTCATGATAGGCATCCGTGTTTGAATGATTTCCGGCACCGTCTGCAAGTTGTGGCACGTCCGGCCAGTTATCCGCCTGTTTTAGCTGATAAATCTCCAGAAAATGTAAAATTTGGCGAAAACATAAACAACTCGGTTTGGGGCCTTTAATTGGTCATAAGAGAGCATCCAATTGCCATAATTGTTGTGCCTGCCTACTTGTTTAATTGTGTTAAGACAGCATGAAGCTTGATAAAAGAAACATGTACTAACACCTACCACGGTCACTGTAGCATGAGAAAGCAATTTGTCATTATCATGTAGCGAATGCATGGCCAATTTGATTGTTCGAAAAGCAAAAATATAACGGAGTACTGGTAGTTTAGCTCCACTATATAGCTGCTGTAGCAAAACGCAAATGTACTGTAGCGCATCCCCAACATGCCCGCAGTTTGTGGTGCTATAAAACTCCTACTGTAGCGTGCGACGCGTGCGGCAGTCACGGGGCATGCACTATTTGGTCCATCGCGCAGTGGCTGCACGGGACGGACGATGTGCGGCGTCCCTACTTTGATTTTTTTCCAAAAAATAAAAGTAGACCAACAAGTTGTACTGTAATAAGAAAAGTAAAAAAGTAATTAAACACAACAAGTGGACTGTCGTAGTTGATTATGGTGAGTGAAAGTAAACTAAGATGTTGGTAGTTCAAATCCTACCTCTCACAACAAACTTTTAAAGCTTAAAAGAAGAAGAAGAAAAATGGGCCAGGCCCAGGAGGAGGTGTGTGGCGGTTGATGGGTCTGCTAGTACGTATACTGGTATACACATACAATATACAGATATACCTTATGATCAAATGACCATATTGCTCTTAACCGAGAAAAAAGTTTAAGCTAGGGATCGAACCCAGCACCTACTGTAGATGTACACACCACGCTAGCCACGACGACTAGCTCGTGCAACTGAACGAATAGCAATGCAAAACTTAAAGAAACAGACACCAGCGACGAAACTTACAACCAGTTTAGGAATTTCCAAAAAACTTTTCTTCCTTCTACTGGTTTTTTCGAGTTTTCTTCATTTTCTTTTTCTATTCTTTCGTTTTCTTTGTTTCTTCTTATCCTTTTTAAGTTAAAATATTGTTCAGAATTTTCAAAAAAAATCTTCTTGTCAAATTTTGTTCACATTTTTTAAATAATGTTCATATTTGCAAAATTTAGTTCACAATTTCAAAAAATGTTCCCGTTTACACATTTTTGGTTACAATTCAAAATTATGCTCAAAATTCCAAAATTTGGTCACATTTTCAAAAAATTGTTCTCAATTTACAAAAATGTTTGGAATTTCAAATTTGTTCATCTCTTCAAAAAATATTTTTGGAGTTCTGTTCATGTTCGAAATTTTCAATTTTGTTCACATTTTCAAAAAATGTTCGCTTTGTTAAAAAATGTTCAGAATTTCCAGAAAAGATCATGTCGAAAAATGTTGGAGTTTCAAAGTTTTGTTCGCATTTTCAAAAAATGTTCACATTTCCAAAAAAATGTTCTGACTTTTAAATTTTGTTTCTGTTTTGAAAAACATTTACAATTTTAGATTTTGTTCATTTTTCTAAAAAAAGTTCTTAATTTATAAATTTGTTCTTTTTTCAACAAAAAAATGGAGGTTCAAATTTCCTTTTTCTCCGAAATTTGTTCAGAATTTCATTTTTTTCCCGTTTTTTGAAATTTGTTTCATTTTTTTCATAGATTGTTTCGCTTTTTTCAAAAAATTACGCGCATTTTCAAAAGAAATTGGTATTTAATAATTTATATGTGTTTCTTAAATTCTTTGAGTAATGTTGAGTTACGCTGCTTCTCTTTGGTTCTTTACAATTCGCGCTACACATATTTCACGCAAGCTTTTTTTAGGGATATATTTCACGGCAAGTGATTCAGTGTGACTGGCAGGGTTGTTCTCTCCTTAATAGTAGCTCGCCAGATTGATTCCTGGGTTTCCCACATTTTCTTCAGATTTTTTGCATCCGACCATACGCTAAGGGTTGGACCCTAATGGTCGGCCCAATCGGTTCGGTCTGTGCGAACGGGCTATTATTTGCCGCAGAATGCGGCAAATAGGAGCTCCCGTGTACCAAAGCACAACTCAATTTCGCATCCGTGCATGGATAGCTGGTGAAGCTCGTACATTAGTTTGGACCACTTCACCTCGAACATGCATCCTGCGTTGCCACCATATGTACCATGAAGTTGTGGCCACTAATTCAGGCATCTCGATTGGTTCTATGAATGGCCACTAATCCAACAATCATTCCAGATGTCATTTTTTCACCACCGCCCACTTTCCAGATACAACCCATCTTATACGATTAAATTCCCGCCCATATACTTTGCCATACAAAAGATGATCCCTTCTTCAACTCATAATTCAGGATATCTCCATTTGCATAGTATGTGGCTCTCAAAATTCTAGCACATAAGGAGTCCGAGTTGTCAATGAATCTCCAACACTGCTTAGCTAACAGTGCTAAGTTAGAACTATGAATATCACGGAAACCCATCCCTCCTTTCTCCTTCGTAACTGACATCTTCCACCAAGCAAACCAATGCATTCTCTTATGATTTTCCTCATCACCCCACCCCATCAACTAACGTATTCTAATCCACCAGTGTAGTGTGTTTTTGCACAAAAATTCCATTAGTGTGGTGTATGACCATTCCGGTGGACGACACCATAGCCTTACCTTGCTTCCACCGAGAGACCGTGTAACTCCCGCCTTGAGGGAGCAATGTTCTAGCTCCAGAACCATACATTCCACCGGGCCAAAAACGCTGCACGCAACTTTTGCGCGAAGCTCATAGAAAACTAGCGTTCAACACAAGGTTCCAACCTTTACGCATGATCTTATGCAAATTAATTCATTTTCGGTCAAAGCTTCGTCAGCAAGAGCTATCCACATACTACTATACATATTATTTATTTACAAAAGTTAATGCCTTCAATAATTTTAGCATATAATCAAAGAAAACATTCAATGCATTCAAACCTGGATCCTCTATATAAACACATACCATCAAGGCTCAAAAGTAAACTTTGCAACAACAACACCCAGATTTTGCTCAGCAAGAAGCTCCAACATCTCCTCATGGCAATCCTTGGCAAGAGTACTAGCGCTTTGTGCCTCATCGTGCTAGTGCTCATGGCCACCGTTCTGTCCTCATGTGCCGATTATCAAGACCCGGGCCATGGTTCGTTTTTTTATCGATGATATTATTTTTAATCAGCAAAATTGAATTTTACATAGTGTAAATTTTGCGTTCATGAGACATGTGGATATTAGTATCACCGCATCCACTATTTCTAGATCTGTCAAGTTACTTGATGCAATTTTGGCAATTAACCGACTAGTGCATCTGATTCTCAGGATGCGACGGTCCATTTCCCTCGGAAAATTGTACTGAGCTATGTCATAAACATTGTGATGGCGGCGTTTGCCTCATAGGAGATGACGGGAAGTCTTACTGTTGCTGCGAACCAGTACATCAAGATGGATCCATGAGGCCTCAGGAGGTTGTTGAAATGATACAAACATAGTGCCATGCATCACCAGAACCATGTGGAATAAACGTGTGTGCTCTTGATGTTGATGTAGTTAAACAAATAATGAAATATTTTTGTCAATCTGTTGTTGTGTTTGTCTTTTCTTTTAGTAGTATGTGGGTTAATCTACGATGACCTAGTTATTGCACATCTAAGTGACTCAATCAAATATGAAAAAGGAAAAACAGAAAATTCTCTCACAAATATCCGCGCAAAATCAATTACATATGACTTAAATATGCAATACTTAGAGCACATCCAGAGGCCCTGCAGTGCGGGACCTGTATGCGGCCATGGACCAGCCCTTCTAGCCGTCCATCTTGAAGACTGTCTGCGAGGTCACCGAGGATCCAGAGAATGTGCAGTCATTCATGCACGAGGCGAGTCCCTCGTCGAGTTCGCCTGCCCTTCAGATGCCGAGGCTGACAACCGCTGGGCAGCCAAGGCCGCACGTGGTCACGTCAGAGCATCACACGGAGGGGCATCGGACTTCCGCACCAGTCACCAGTAGTGTCCACCGTTGGATGACAAGTGATTATTTAGCGTTGTTTGAGAGCCATCGGCGCCTGTGGAGGACGAGCCGTCAGCACTGCATTGCCGCATGGACCGGACTCCGGCCAACAGTTACTAAAATTCCTCTGTTTGACGAGAAATATTTTAATTATTTTAGTCTATACTCCCTCCGTTCATTTATGTAAGGTCTATTGTTTTCGGTACAGACCAAACACATAATTATAGAAAATTTAGGACCAAATTAGCCTTAGCTAATTTGTTGATTAGTGGAAAGTAAATCATTTTAGGCTACGAAATGAAGAGATACACATAATGGGGTGAGAGATATGTTTTTTTCTTCATGCAACCGAGAAGAGATACTTTCCTTTTTCTGAAGAGTTAAAAATAGAATTATGTAGAATTGAAAGAAATACACGTTATGTTATGTAATTTTATAAAAAATAAATATACATTATCTCTACTCTTAAAGGAGGAGAACGTATTTTCAAAAAAAAAAAAGGAGGAGAACGTACGTCGTTTCGCTTGTCCTCCCATCCATCAATCGACAGGAGCCCCCACCACCGATTCCCATTGATTTTCTTTCCATGTATGAGCCCACCGATTTTTAACCATACAGGTCAACCGATCTTCTGGTTTTTTTTAATGCCTCACGTACCCATATCATAACTTTCCTGGTATATCCCTAAAAAACCTTTCCTGGTATATACAACACAAAATCTCACGTGCCCATATCAGAATTGAATCGCAACTTTTCTAATACAACAGAAATACTCATCTTAAGCCCCGACGAGCCCATCTTGTGGTTTTTTATTTCACATATTGAATCACAACAGAATCAAAACTTCCCTGGTACATCACAATCACTTCCAAATTACACACATGCCATAGCAGATTCACAGCTTTCCTGGTTTTCATTTTCTTGCACCATGCCTTCTGATGCCATCTATGATCCTCCGGCGCTCCTCCTTGGCAAGCTTCCGTTAGTTCTGTTAGGAGTAGTTAGCGTTATTATTAGGCTAACCGGCATTTAGCTTTATCTGTAGGTTAAGGGGGTGTTTGGTTTCAGGGACTTTTTTATGTTGGGACTAAAAAAAGTCCCTAGCAAACCAAACATGGAGGGACAGTTTTTGAGACTTTTTGTTAAAAGTCCTTAGAAGCACCTCCTTGAAAGTCTTTTTCAAAAAATCCTAGGGACTAAAAAAAGTCCTAGGACTAGAGAACCAAACACCACCTAAACTACTAGCAGTTAGAAGACCTGCCTTGTCCAAACGCTATGTATGCCGAACAGGCAGTTTGCCTCTTCCAAAGGACGGAAACATTGTAAGAGCATTACTAGTAGAACCATCAAACCCTCAAACCCTCACTAGCGTTTTAAGGGTCAAAAATGATCTTTTTGTGCACCTTTACGGGTTGAAAAACAGGAGCAAAGATTAGAACCCTCAAACCCAACCCTTATAACCGAATATTCCCCATGAACGACGTTGTCGTTGCGGGCATACCGTCGAGCACCTCGTGCACGACGGGCGGAGGGCGGAGGGCGGGGCAGGCGCGGGCGGAGGGCAGTGGCCGGGGGGTGGGAGGCGGAGGGCACGGGGGCGGGAGGCGGGCGGCGCGGGCGGCGGGCACGGGCCGGAGGGCGGCAGGTCGAGGCGGAGGGCACGGAGGCGGAGGGTGCGGGAGGAGGAGAGGCCGGGGGCGGGAGCCGGAGGCGGCGGGCAGGAGCGCGAGAGTAGAAGCCGGCGGGGCGGCGGGCGGCGCGGGCAGCGGGACGGATGGCGACGGTCGGGGGCGGGGCGACCGCGGCCGCGGCCGGGAGGAGGTGGAGGAGAGGCCGACGGCTAGGGGCGGGGCGGGCGCGGGCGCGCGGGAGGTCTACGGGGCGGCCGCCGGCGACGGGGGTGACTAGCAGCTGCGGTCGCGGGCGTGGGCGCGGGAGTTGGGAGGATTTTTCCCTCCCGCGCAAGGATAACCCCAAATAATGGTTGGGTAGGTTTTGCTCCCCAGTTCTTACTTTTGAAGGTTGGGAGTGGATTTGAGGGTTGGACCTTTAAAAAAATTTGAGGGTTTAAGGGTTAAGGGGTTGTAGTCTACGGCTTTTTTGACAAAAACTGTAAAAAAAACAGTTATTTTTAGAGGTTCGAGGGTTCTACTAGTAATGCTCTATTAACCGACTGTTCAGATAGTATATAAGTCTGAACAAATTATCAATACAAGCATCCATTCTTTCTCTCAATCTCTGTTTCTTCTCACGTTATCAGCACTTTGTCTCTGTCGAGAGCATCAGGCCAAGAGAAAACAGGGAGAAGAAGAAAAGCAACCAGCACCGGTCGGAGCTTCGTTCCGTGAACGGTGGTGGGGACGACGGCCCACGACCGACATGCGCAGCGTCCGCCGACGCTCGGCGGCGCCACCAGCCCCGACTCCCTATGGCGCCAGGCGGCACCCCAGGCGCTGCTCCTCCGAGCACGTCCCTTCGGCCATGGCGGAGGCTGTCCCCGTCCGCGGCGCGGCTGCTGCTTATGTAGGCGGCTCTTAACACAGCGAACGCGGAGAAGAGTGCGTCCGCAACCTCTCCCGCACAAAGGCCGCTCCCATCAGCGTAGCAGCCCACGACGGAGTCCACCAGCGGCACAGCCCTGGCCTTCGGCCTCAACGGCGAAGGCGGCTCCGGGAGACCACAGACAACACGTCTCGGCTTCCGGTGGTTTTGGCCTCGTCGTTTCCACGAGCGACCGTGGTACCCGGCGGCGTGTCCTCAGGCGCAGCCAACGGCCAGCGCTTGGAGCGGCGGCTCCGTCCTGCGAGATGACGCAGCGGCAACGGACTGTATGCGGTGGAAGCATGTGCGGTTCCTCCACCACGCACGCACGGGAGATTAGATCGGAAAACCTTATCCCTTCGGCACATTTGCATTTTGGTCTTTCCTATTTTATCTACTAACAGAAAGGACCTATATTTCTCACTCAAGTCCTCTGGCTTGTTTCAGTATGCAAAACAGTCCGAGGATTATATGCTAATCAAGTATAAGTCTGTTCAGACCTCTGTCTTACTTTAACTAGTAGACTGCCCGTGCGTTGCAACGGGCTTTGAAAATTTGTATTTGTTGCATGTCAAACGAAAGATAATAATTGGCAACAAATGCCGACACCGGTAGATCAACGAAACAAAGATGACCGGTAACCGCTGCACTGTCCGGTGAAGTACCACCACGCTCCTAGCACCCGAAGCGTCGCATACAGAGCAACACCTTCAAGAAGGAATGCGACGACGACGCCACTGCTGCCCGGACAAGTCCTAGGGTTTCCCTCGGTACGCAGAGGACAGTGGGGCAGGCGTATACCCGAGGACCTTTAGGGAGGTCCGGCGGCGCCTGCAGGCGGCACCACGTTGATGCCGGACGAGCCGCCAGGGATTTCACGAACCCAAACACAACCACCACCACCCCCGACGATCTGAAGTGTACCAACCAACCTGCCGCCCACCAGCCTTTGCCACCACGTTCAGTGAACCAACTTCGTCGTCTCCTGAGGCCACCGACACGAGATCTGGAGGAGGGAAGAGGAGCCAAGGGGCTCGGGGGCATCCACAACTCAGTCGACGAGAGGGGACAACCTTCGCCGCTGCCGCGAAGCCGACCAGACGTGACGGCAGGGGCCTACCAGGCCCCTACTGGCCCGACCGGGCCCAAATGGGTTAGGGCAGCCCCTGCTACCACACTGCAGCACGTCGGCTGACAAAGCCGCCACCACCCGCACCCCCCGATGCCTCGCCACCACCACCAGGGAGCCACACCGCCGCACATCGGACCGCCGGCCCGCCCCAACCCAGATAGGGCCCAAAATGGCCTAGATCTGGGCGGAGTGGACGCCACCAGCCAGCCGCACCACCACACGCCTTGCAGCCAACGGCCGCGCCGCCGCATCAGGGGCACCCACGGCCCGCAACGCGCAAGCGGGGAAAGAACGGCCCGCCTTCGCCCGAGGAGCACCACCGCCATCAGCCCCCCACCCCACCCCCAACGCGCGAGCGGGGAAAGAACGGCCCGCCTCTGCCAGCACCGCGTGGGAATGACCTGGCGGACAACGCCGGCGGCGGCACGGGGGAAAGACGGGGAGGGGTTGGAGGAGAGGGGGGGGGGGTCGGGGATTCGCATGTCTCCCGCGAGGGGGGAGGGGCGAGCGAGCGAACAGATCAAATCAGTGTAGGACGTTTTTCTTAGGTGCTTGAAACCATACAATTTACCATTTAGAAACACTAAAAACACATCTTCTAGAACATACTACTCCTACCTCTCTTGTGATAGGTAGATATATCAATCCTTGATAACATTTATTCTTAGAATTTTATTGCCATTTATTTTTATTTTTATCATAAGAGAGGTAGAATGGCCGTGCGTTGCCACAGACTTTTGGAATATTTTGTTAAAGTTATATATAAACATTATGCATGTTAAATTTCACATGTATAGAAAAGATAGCACGAGTGCAATTGAGTAATAATTAAAATCCACTTCACTTGCAATGTAAGATGGTAAAAAAGGTAATTTGACGATGTATACATAGAGAGCAATGATTCAACTAATAACCTATTACAAATTAAGATTAGCTTGATGCGCTTATGATATTCATGCACAATATCAGGAATGTGGTCGTCAGCTTTTTGCAGGAGTGGCGCCTCTTCTTCGCTCCATGCCGTCTCCCGACCTCTCCTATCCCTTCCACGATGTCAGCCGCCCCCTCCTCCTTCCTCCACAACTTCGATGGTCCTCCTCTTCATGCCACTGTCGAAGCCCATCCGCTTTTTTCATTGCCGCACATCATCCTCTTTCTTCCATGGCGTCGTTTGACACCTCCTCTCCACGCCAGCTGTCATGTCTCCTTTCCCTCTAATCCCTCGATGGTGTCACGTACATCATCCTCTGTCCGCCACATCGTTGCTGACCTCCTCCTCTGCCCGACAACCTCTCACGCCACCCACATCCTCCTCTCCCCGCCAAGCCGCGCCGAGCATAGTCTAGCTTCCCCTCAAGCTTCTCCTCCTATCCCCAATCCATCATTGTCTCATGTGAAAACTGCTAGTACTATTTTTCTCTAAAACTACAAACTCCTAGGAGTTTAACATTGCTGTGGATCTGTCGTATAAATAATGTCATGCTTGCTTGTTAATTTATGCTAATTTAAACTGAACTCACTATCTAGATCCTGCTTTGTTACATGTTGGGTGCTGGATGTAGTGCCAGGCTCCACGTGTACTGTGTAATGTGGTCTAAGAAAGAACCAAGTTGCTAATCACGTAAACATGTAAAACAAACCAAATTAGTTTTTCCACCTATCCTGACTTATCCTCACGGCAGCCACCCACTCACTCTCTCACCCCATGGCACCCCTCTGCAAGACCACACTCTCTCACCCTCTTACTCGTTCTCTCCGCCACATCGTCGCCGCCGCCAACCCTCTCCGCCACGCCGTCCCAGCCGCCACAACTCCCCACCTTGGCGCGTCCCTGCCTCCTCCCATCCCCTCCACTCCTCGGTCCCCGCCACAGTTATCTGTTTCGGCCGGGTCCAGTGAGCAGTGGTGAGACCAGGTGTCGCGGTGAGCTGCCGGATCCGGCCGTCGGCGAGCCGCGCCGTGGATCTAGCCATCCCAGGGCGATTTCCAGAGCCGAGGGCGACTTGAAGATTTCTACCTCAAGCTGAGCCGCGCCGTCGATCTGGCCAACCCAGGCTGAGTTGCTGGCTTGCTGCCTGTTGGCCTGCTACACAACCTACTGATAGTATGCTCGGTATTTGAAAAGGAAATCACACAGCGAAGGTACAATTTTTTTGAGTTTTGTTTCAGTCCAGTTGTACCAAACATTATATTTCTACGAACTGAAAATCAACTGTAAACATATGTATCCTAAACATTCTATTTGAATCACCTATTGTACTTTGATTACCCCGTAGTCTTTTCTTCTCAGTCTCACTCTCAAATCCAGCTTCATGCACTTCCGTCACCTTTTCTTATCTAGAATCTGTTGAGGCTGTTACCTTTCTCTGAAAATGCTATATATCTTGGGCTTTGGAGGAATAAAAAAGCTCTCCACTTGAATCAAATAAATTATGGCATTAGCAGTAGCACAGTAAGGGTTCTCACCTGCATAAGTTCTTTTGAGTGACCAAGTCAGATGAGATTATTTTGTTATCTCACAACTCATGATTGTTGATTTCCAAACTCCGTTTGACGTAACCGTTAGGTTCTTGTGCGTTGTGATGTAGTAAATGTTGTTGTGATCTTCAAAACGAGAAGGCAGATTAGTCTAATCTCCATTCTGTCTTCTTCTACAACTGAAAGATTCAGAGGTGTCACACTTGGAGCAGAGGAAGAAATTTCTTTTGTTCTTACCTTCTTTACAAAGATGTGCATATAGTAACTCTGTTTAGTCATTTCCACCATGTTTCTATGGTTTTCTATTCTGTTGTCTTTTCATATATCCCTTTGAAGCAATGGGCGTTAATATATTAATTGTAACAAGGTTGGAGACTGATGCGGATGCGCGCAAGGGCAACGTTGGATGACACCTAGAAGAGCAAGCACAGTGCAGCGAAGGAAGTACCGAGCTTCGGCAGCACTACACCATCGTCCTTTGCCTCACCGAGCACATCAATTTCATGAGATGGTGAGAGCATTTCAACAGATTGTGTACTTTTCAATTTTAGACCTTTGTGCTCTAGATGCCATTGCTGGATGTCGACTTGGTGGTGAGATTTCTCAAATGCTCCAATGCTCCAAGTTGAGTCTTAACTTCAAAATAAAAAACGTAGCATCTGCAAGTTCTCGACCATCCTTGATTTGATTAACAATCATGCAGCTGTTATATTTTTTGCAGCTGTAATCTTTAATATGAACATATTTTCATAATAGTGGTAAAAAATGTTTCTAAAGAAGAACATGAAAGTTGTTTCTAAAAAAAATGGTGGTAACTCTTTCTCTAAATAAAAAATTGTGTAACTCGTTTTCTGAATAATCTGAAAGATTGTAAAAACAAGGTTAATAAAAAATTGTGACAACTATGTTTATGAAGTTTTTTGTGTACATCATTTTTTATGATTAGGCTACGTTTATGACCAGACCAAACTGTCGTCGTTTTTTTATAGACTGTACAAAAATTTGTAGGCATGTACCACAAGAAAGTACGCAAGATCTGAAAACTTGACATTGGTAGGGTGCTTAATAAATGTATTTGGAAATGTGGTGCTTCATAAATATTGAAGCAATGGACCTATGAGTACAGGGCTGAGCACGGTTTGAAAAGTTTAACCTGGCTAGCTACCAAAAAAGGCATCCTCGAGGATTTGTTTCGTTGATTTGGTTTAATCCTTATTCCAGAACCATCAATAATTACACAGACAGTACTTTCTATTATCTCAGGTTAACTCTTGATTGGAACCTGACTGAACAATGAACAAGTCCAAGTATCTTTACAAAATTTCAGTAGTAACCAAATTTCAAATAAGCACCTTTTATGCCAAGAAATTAACCATCAAGCATAATTTGCAATATATTATCAATCTGACAAAAGAATCACTACAAATTCTGTTAAATCCTTTTTAAATAGGGGTTTTCATCAGGTTTAGAAATCAGACTGTAAACAACAATTTTCAGTGCATGTTCAAGGTGTGTTACAGGCCTACATCTATATCAGAATCTCAAATTACACATTTTCAAAGTATACTGTGTGACACATATATTGTACTACATAGTTCTTGTTTATTTCTTGTCACCTATTTGTTATATCTAACAATAGGATATTCTAGATCAACTCCCCGCATAGACCCGCTTCAAGGGAGGAGGATGCAGAGGCCAGCAACAAGGAGCGGGTGTGGGTGCTCATCCTCGCCGCTGACCACAAGTGCCGCGACAAACTTTGGGCAGAATTCGATCCCTCCACGGGTATGAGCAAATAAAATACTGCTTACTTCTTTCTGTCTGTTGTCTGCTGAACTTGTACTACTACATGTAGTGCTATTTCCAATATCCTATTTTGTGGACATGATATTTGATAAATTTTGGATGTATGATCAATTCATATTAACTATTATTGCGTACACAATAACTTTATAAATTTTAATACTTTAAGTTGGCTTGATAGCCCTATCCATCCTAGTTTGGGGACGATTAGAAAATTATTGACAATTCTTTTGGTCATAATTTACCAAGTTATAAAATTCCTCAAATCCTCAGATTTTATATGCACCGCATGCGCCAAAGAGGAAATAATTTTTAAGGCCCTCTTACCTTAAAATTCCAATTGAGCCACTCATTCTTCATTGAACACATTCAAAATATATATGTGGAATCAACCATTATTTGGGTTTATTAAGATACTTCGTGGTACTCATAGAAACATTTATAAAATGATTTCAAGTGTGTCTCTTATCACACACTACCAAGCATGATCTTATGAAATTAATTTATAAGCTTATTAAAGCAAGAGAAAATTATCCTACAGACAGGATATGGACAACATTGTTGAACTCATTTAAATAGAATTGTTAGTACTTTATGTACATACCTAGAATGGTTTAGTTAGAAATCTTAACAAAGATACTGATATAAATTACATGACCACTCTTATAGAATTTTAATTTACCAGCCTCTTGCTGGATACATACGGACTTAGACACCATAAGTATGATCTAAATCATACCAACTGCATAGCATACTACTTTCCCCTTGTAGTAAGTACGTGGAAACCAACAAAGTATTTCCCATCTGCGAAAATTCGATTACATACCGAATCACCACTCCAGCGTACATCAGTGGATGACACCTAGAAGAGCAAGCACAGTGCAGCGAAGGAAGTACCGAGCTTCGGCAGCACTACACCATCGTCCTCTGCCTCACCGAGCACATCAATTTCATGAGATGGTGAGAGCATTTCAACAGATTGTGTACTTTTCAATTTTAGACCTTTGTGCTCTAGATGCCATTGCTGGATGTCGACTTGGTGGTGAGATTTCTCAAATGCTCCAATGCTCCAAGTTGAGTCTTAACTTCAAAATATAAAACGTCGCATCTGCAAGTTCTCGACCATCCTTGATTTGATTAACAATCATGCAGCTGTTATATTTTTTGCAGCTGTAATCTTTAATATGAACATATTTTCATAATAGTGGTAAAAAATGTTTCTAAAGAAGAACATGAAAGTTGTTTCTAAAAAAAATGGTGGTAACTCTTTCTCTAAATAAAAAATTGTGTAACTCGTTTTCTGAATAATCTGAAAGATTGTAAAAACAAGGTTAATAAAAAATTGTGACAACTATGTTTATGAAGTTTTTTGTGTACTTCATTTTTTATGATTAGGCTACGTTTATGACCAGACCAAACTGTCGTCATTTTTTTATAGACTGTACAAAAATTTGTAGGCATGTACCACAAGAAAGTACGCAAGATCTGAAAACTTGACATTGGTAGGGTGCTTAATAAATGTATTTGGAAATGTGGTGCTTCATAAATATTGAAGCAATGGACCTATGAGTACAGGGCTGAGCACGGTTTGAAAAGTTTAACCTGGCTAGCTACCAAAAAAGGCATCCTCGAGGATTTGTTTCGTTGATTTGGTTTAATCCTTATTCCAGAACCATCAATAATTACACAGACAGTACTTTCTATTGTCTCAGGTTAACTCTTGATTGGAACCTGACTGAACAATGAACAAGTCCAAGTATCTTTACAAAATTTCAGTAGTAACCAAATTTCAAATAAGCACCTTTTATGCCAAGAAATTAACCATCAAGCATAATTTGCAATATATTATCAATCTGACAAAAGAATCACTACAAATTCTGTTAAATCCTTTTTAAATAGGGGTTTTCATCAGGTTTAGAAATCAGACTGTAAACAACAATTTTCAGTGCATGTTCAAGGTGTGTTACAGGCCTACATCTATATCAGAATCTCAAATTACACATTTTCAAAGTATACTGTGTGACACATATATTGTACTACATAGTTCTTGTTTATTTCTTGTCACCTATTTGTTATATCTAACAATAGGATATTCTAGATCAACTCCCCGCATAGACCCGCTTCAAGGGAGGAGGATGCAGAGGCCAGCAACAAGGAGCGGGTGTGGGTGCTCATCCTCGCCGCTGACCACAAGTGCCGCGACAAACTTTGGGCAGAATTCGATCCCTCCACGAGTATGAGCAAATCAAATACTGCTTACTTCTTTCTGTCTGTTGTCTGCTGAAGTAGCTAATAGACCGCTTTAGAATGTTGTGAGCTTGGTTATTTTACATTGTTTGCTAATATCAAGCAAAGAATGAATGCTGGAGTGTGTTACTGTGCTTCATTACAATCCCTAGAAAACTTTAGAAAGGGTGTTTCTGTCCATCCACATAAATCAAAAGATAAATCTATGATTGTGCGGTAGGCTTGATAATCCACACCAGACCAATCAGAAAAGAGGACAATCTGTGACTTGTTGATTAATTAACAAACCCGGTGTTGTTGTCCACTACCAGCCGGCTGGAGGCCCCAACTCGTTTGGCTCCATCTACGCGGTGCCAGGAGATTAGCACATGGATGCATCCGCCGGCAGTACCAACTGCACATCAAAGAACAACGGATTAGTACGTTGACAGGGATAGAAAGAAAAATATGAAACTCGGACACACGGAATTTGCAGTTATCAACAAACACTAATTTGAGTACCTTCTAAATCTCACATTAAAGCTGTCCTACATCATCAGATTAGAGTCTTTGCTCTTGTTGATAAATTGCGTAACACTCTAAAACACAACGATATTTTTTTACTCGTCAGATTCAGATTAGAGTCTGTTTTTTTACTCTGAAACACAAAAAGAACATTGTCCCATTGTCAACGGAGTAAAGAAAGAATAGATTATCTTCATGCCCCCGTATTTATGAAAAATATTTATTCAACAAAAATATGTCTACCTGCCCACTTCATTGCAAACCAACTCACGTGTGCAGCAACATTATTTATTAATTAATGTAAAATATGTGTGCCACTCAACAAAGTTTAGAACCAAATGGACAACTATGAAGAAGCATAAATATTTTGTAATCCTTTTTAGCTTCCCTTACATGTTGTAGGCAGCATACGATACTTATCTGAAATACCTAAAGGCACAAGAAAAGCTAGTGTAGAATGAAGAAACTTTAATCTAACCTCGCTCAATCTGGTGTATTTCATTGAGCACCCATGCGAGTGTCTTAGCTCTTCTTCGTACGCATGGGGCACGAGCATGTTCTCCAGGGAG
Organism: Triticum timopheevii; assembly: GCA_963921465.1. Taxonomy (NCBI): domain Eukaryota; kingdom Viridiplantae; phylum Streptophyta; class Magnoliopsida; order Poales; family Poaceae; genus Triticum; species Triticum timopheevii. The sequence continues at coordinate 61,453,402 of OY997270.1, read as the reverse complement.
GACAGTAGCTCTCACCCACGACCTCCTCGATGTCGTTGGCGAAGTAGCAGAGGGTGACAACGTGGAATTGCTTGGTCGCTTGTGTGGGTGACCTCAAGGCGTTGCTGGTGGGAGGTCACAGACAAGCGCGTGCTGTCGGTGAAGATAGATCTAGAGAACAAGAATTCAACCTACAACTAAAAACTGCACATACATACTATGTATGCCCTCCATATGTCTCAATTCAGATTACACATGTCTTACCTGCATCTCAATACTCCACATAATGTTGGTCACTCAGATTGTCCTCCTCGTCTTCTACAATTTTGCTATTCGTGTATGCTACCCTATCCCCTGGTCGATTAGTGCAAAGGGATAACATAGAGAGGGCAGAAAAATGACCGGTGCAACTCCCAGCCACATCTCTCACAAATTCATCTCCATTGCCGACCAAATACGAGTGCAAAATCGCCTGCTCCCTAGCCTCTCAACCATGTCAGGTGTAAATAGAACAGCCGCTAGTCGTCGCCTCCGCCCATCGACCACACATCATGCAGAGAACAAGACGTACAATGCTGAGAGAACAACACATACAATATTGAGAGAACTATGGCATGATTCGGAGAAAAACCGTCACGTTCCTCGTGCACCGTCAGCACACACCAAGCATGATTCAAAAATGGTGGATCCAAAATTTGCAAACTTACTAGGAGAAGTGCTAATGAAAGGTACCATGCAGGTTAGCTAGGGCGAGTCTTCTGGAGGGGATACATCCCATTCAGGCTGACCCCCCTTTACTTTGGTCTACTGTTGTTAATTCTCTGCTGAATAAATACCAACGTCGGCAATGGATGTACAAATTTTGTGGAGTCACCATGGCGATGCAAGATCTGAAGAAAATATAGTGGGGCCTGACCTCGCTGCTGCTGACTAACGTAGATTGATAAGGCAATGGCTGCGGGCTTCGAGTACGACGTCAGGGAGGATGATGCCTAGGTCGTTGAATGTAACCCCAACCATGGATCTCCTCTTCCTCCTTTTGATCGTCTCCCGATCTCACAAGCACCCTTGCCCGGGATACACGGACGCCGTACACGCGGGAAGATGGATAGAGCCACACAGCCCTACCTTGACCAATCACTGATGTGGAGGGCGTCAACGATGGCCGGATCTGGAACGTCGGCTGCTGGGGAGGCCATGGCTGTCGTGGCGCCGATTGATATCCATGGCAAGGCTCTTCGCAAGGGAGGCGGTGGCGTGCGGAGAAGGATCGGCAAGGCTCCTGAAGGGGATCGTCTTTGGATCCTCGACATGATGGGCAGCAGGTCCTCAATGGGATCGACGGCGTCTCCTGAAGTGGAGCGTGGGCGGCGGCGAAGGGATGGAGCGGCGGCGGCTTTGACGTGTGAGGTCGACGGCGAAGGGATGGAGCAGCGGTGGCGAAGGATGGAGGGCGGTGGCGCACGATTTGCTGAGCGAGTCGTGCGTGTGAGTGGTTCTCGCTCGAGGGCGAGCGGCCTCGCTAGTACGTGCGTGCGATTGTTTTGGGTTTTTTTTCGCTGGTTAATTTTCGCCGGTTTGTACTCGGTGGTTTATTTTCGATTGTCTCAGTTAATTACGATGGGAGGTTGGGCGCGTGTGGGACTTGATCGCGGGGTTTTCCTTGGTTTTTCACGACTGAGAGGGAGGTGGGAGGAAGTACCAAAGAAGTACCAAAAAAGACCGGGTGAGGTGGGACGAAAATAAAACCCGGAACGCAACCTACCAACTGAGACATTAGGAGTAGAGATTTACTACAACCTTGCCATCAGGCCATTTGGATTTTGCAGCTTAGCCCTTAGCTTAATTATTTTTAGCGCTTTAACCTTCTGGTTGTTACCATATATACATTTTAAGTCATTGGCTTTAGAGCCAATGCATTCCTAAATTGCATAAAATATAAATATGTGTCATTTTACAACATGTAAAATTGCTATTTGAAGACCTCATAGCATCATATATTTTGCATAAACCCAATTCCTTCGGAATTTAAGACATCATGCATGTCTTTACATGCGATTTATGACAACAACTATGATAGATTTTGCAATATAAACATAATTTTCTTGCAAATTTTAATGAAATTTAAATAAGAATTATAAAGTGTCATGCTTAAAATGAGTAGCCCAAATTATATTTGTGGATCGCAAGGTACTAGTGGCATCTACTGCACCATTTGCAGATTATTCATCAGTATTGTGACATATACACCATATCCGATGATTCTCTTCAAAGTGTTATCTACTCCTATATAATTTGTGGTATACACATATGACCCCGATAGCATCAGCTACATATATAAAATTTGCTCCTCTGAAGCATTTGTTGTTATTCACTAAAATTGTATTTTTGTGCTAATATCAACTATTCAAGCCTCACTAGGCTTGAATAATTCATAGAAAATTACGCAAATTTTTGCATACTCCGGTGATTACCTTCTATTACATTGTTAAAATACATGGCAATGGATCCTGTGTCACTATTTCTAAGTATAGTGTCATCCATCCAAGCAGATGGATACCATAATTTATGGCAACGATTAATTGTCTCAACATTTTTGCAAGGTCCACATCATATTGTGGTTATACTTTCATAGTAACTAACCAATGTTAAAGATGCAAAGACTATATGTGTTGGTAGTGACTCTAAAGTCACACACTTCCTCAAGAATGAAGACCAAAATATTAACAACAATTTCATCACATGCATTGTATTGACTGATACACCCAGGCTCACCAAGGATCACCTTGGCCATGAATGTTCTCAAACAAATAATTTCATCCATATATGTCTTTTACTCCAAGAAGTAAATTAAATAGTGCATGAGCATTTCATGTAACACATGGCTGACATTTTCAAATGCATGTTACATTAGGTGGGAGTAATTATTTTAAGATGGGTCATGGGCATCAGCCACTGTATCCATCTATGGCCTTATTGCCACTCTAATCCCACATTCAAAAGATGGCATTGCTATTCTCTTAATAGCTAAGTATGTACATATTGCATTTTATATGTCATTAACTTCACTTAGTTCTCAAACTAATTATATAATGGATGAATATTTATTCACCTCGAGTATTCCCTTAAGAGAAACATGTTGCCATGAGCACATTCGTAATGATCACCGACTAATTTTTCAAGACCTTAAGTCCATCGTAGCTTCTAATTCTGTTACTCAGAAAATCAACTTCAAGTTGAGATTTTGGGATTAAACATTGTCATATGGAGATCCGGTTGAAAAGCCACTAGTACACTTTACATCCTCTTATGATGGTACTACCATTTTCCATGATGAAGAAACATGGAATTTCTTAAAATCATCAGACTCACCCCACAGGTGTGATACCATCATTTGAAAATCTTGCTGGTACTCAATACTATGCAAGTCAGTGGCGATGAAATATTACCACATTGAATTCAAAGTACTTGGGGGCTAAAAGACAACCAAATACAACATTACCTCTTAATAGGGAATAGATCATTTTCAAACAATCACAAAGACAACTCTCAAGTTTCTCAAATGTGTGGTTATACAAATATCGTACCTATGATTACCAAACCCATAAACATATGGTCAAACCACACCACGGATTTATTAAAAAGGCTAATAAGCTCATCGGGATAAATTTGAAAATTAGCAAACTTATAACCACAAACTATTCTGGTTAATGATTGTTCTCAAATATTCATCAAAATGAGAACCAATATCTAGTGCAATAAAATGATGGTGAATTCCTTTGCACCGATGATATGTTTGCGTAATATTTTTTTTAGTAATATTGGAGACCTCATGTAATCTCTGAATTATTCCCAAAATATATTTAGCCTAAACTTGTACTACTACATGTAGTGCTATTTCCAATATCCTATTTTGTGGACATGATATTTGATAAATTTTGGATGTATGATCAATTCATATTAACTATTATTGCGTACACAATAACTTTATAAATTTTAATACATTAAGTTGGCTTGATAGCCCTATCCATCCTAGTTTGGGGACGATTAGAAAATTATTGACAATTCTTTTGGTCATAATTTACCAAGTTATAAAATTCCTCAAATCCTCAGATTTTATATGCACCGCATGCGCCAAAGAGGAAATAATTTTTAAGGCCCTCTTACCTTAAAATTCCAATTGAGCCACTCATTCTTCATTGAACACATTCAAAATATATATGTGGAATCAACCATTATTTGGGTTTATTAAGATACTTCGTGGTACTCATAGAAACATTTATAAAATGATTTCAAGTGTGTCTCTTATCACACACTACCAAGCATGATCTTATGAAATTAATTTATAAGCTTATTAAAGCAAGAGAAAATTATCCTACAGACAGGATATGGACAACATTGTTGAACTCATTTAAATAGAATTGTTAGTACTTTATGTACATACCTAGAATGGTTTAGTTAGAAATCTTAACAAAGATACTGATATAAATTACATGACCACTCTTATAGAATTTTAATTTACCAGCCTCTTGCTGGATACATACGGACTTAGACACCATAAGTATGATCTAAATCATACCAACTGCATAGCATACTACTTTCCCCTTGTAGTAAGTACGTGGAAACCAACAAAGTATTTCCCATCTGCGAAAATTCGATTACATACCGAATCACCACTCCAGCGTACATCAGTGGATGACACCTAGAAGAGCAAGCACAGTGCAGCGAAGGAAGTACCGAGCTTCGGCAGCACTACACCATCGTCCTCTGCCTCACCGAGCACATCAATTTCATGAGATGGTGAGAGCATTTCAACAGATTGTGTACTTTTCAATTTTAGACCTTTGTGCTCTAGATGCCATTGCTGGATGTCGACTTGGTGGTGAGATTTCTCAAATGCTCCAATGCTCCAAGTTGAGTCTTAACTTCAAAATAAAAAACGTCGCATCTGCAAGTTCTCGACCATCCTTGATTTGATTAACAATCATGCAGCTGTTATATTTTTTGCAGCTGTAATCTTTAATATGAACATATTTTCATAATAGTGGTAAAAAATGTTTCTAAAGAAGAACATGAAAGTTGTTTCTAAAAAAAATGGTGGTAACTCTTTCTCTAAATAAAAAATTGTGTAACTCGTTTTCTGAATAATCTGAAAGATTGTAAAAACAAGGTTAATAAAAAATTGTGACAACTATGTTTATGAAGTTTTTTGTGTACTTCATTTTTTATGATTAGGCTACGTTTATGACCAGACCAAACTGTCGTCATTTTTTTATAGACTGTACAAAAATTTGTAGGCATGTACCACAAGAAAGTACGCAAGATCTGAAAACTTGACATTGGTAGGGTGCTTAATAAATGTATTTGGAAATGTGGTGCTTCATAAATATTGAAGCAATGGACCTATGAGTACAGGGCTGAGCACGGTTTGAAAAGTTTAACCTGGCTAGCTACCAAAAAAGGCATCCTCGAGGATTTGTTTCGTTGATTTGGTTTAATCCTTATTCCAGAACCATCAATAATTACACAGACAGTACTTTCTATTGTCTCAGGTTAACTCTTGATTGGAACCTGACTGAACAATGAACAAGTCCAAGTATCTTTACAAAATTTCAGTAGTAACCAAATTTCAAATAAGCACCTTTTATGCCAAGAAATTAACCATCAAGCATAATTTGCAATATATTATCAATCTGACAAAAGAATCACTACAAATTCTGTTAAATCCTTTTTAAATAGGGGTTTTCATCAGGTTTAGAAATCAGACTGTAAACAACAATTTTCAGTGCATGTTCAAGGTGTGTTACAGGCCTACATCTATATCAGAATCTCAAATTACACATTTTCAAAGTATACTGTGTGACACATATATTGTACTACATAGTTCTTGTTTATTTCTTGTCACCTATTTGTTATATCTAACAATAGGATATTCTAGATCAACTCCCCGCATAGACCCGCTTCAAGGGAGGAGGATGCAGAGGCCAGCAACAAGGAGCGGGTGTGGGTGCTCATCCTCGCCGCTGACCACAAGTGCCGCGACAAACTTTGGGCAGAATTCGATCCCTCCACGAGTATGAGCAAATCAAATACTGCTTACTTCTTTCTGTCTGTTGTCTGCTGAAGTAGCTAATAGACCGCTTTAGAATGTTGTGAGCTTGGTTATTTTACATTGTTTGCTAATATCAAGCAAAGAATGAATGCTGGAGTGTGTTACTGTGCTTCATTACAATCCCTAGAAAACTTTAGAAAGGGTGTTTCTGTCCATCCACATAAATCAAAAGATAAATCTATGATTGTGCGGTAGGCTTGATAATCCACACCAGACCAATCAGAAAAGAGGACAATCTGTGACTTGTTGATTAATTAACAAACCCGGTGTTGTTGTCCACTACCAGCCGGCTGGAGGCCCCAACTCGTTTGGCTCCATCTACGCGGTGCCAGGAGATTAGCACATGGATGCATCCGCCGGCAGTACCAACTGCACATCAAAGAACAACGGATTAGTACGTTGACAGGGATAGAAAGAAAAATATGAAACTCGGACACACGGAATTTGCAGTTATCAACAAACACTAATTTGAGTACCTTCTAAATCTCACATTAAAGCTGTCCTACATCATCAGATTAGAGTCTTTGCTCTTGTTGATAAATTGCGTAACACTCTAAAACACAACGATATTTTTTTACTCGTCAGATTCAGATTAGAGTCTGTTTTTTTACTCTGAAACACAAAAAGAACATTGTCCCATTGTCAACGGAGTAAAGAAAGAATAGATTATCTTCATGCCCCCGTATTTATGAAAAATATTTATTCAACAAAAATATGTCTACCTGCCCACTTCATTGCAAACCAACTCACGTGTGCAGCAACATTATTTATTAATTAATGTAAAATATGTGTGCCACTCAACAAAGTTTAGAACCAAATGGACAACTATGAAGAAGCATAAATATTTTGTAATCCTTTTTAGCTTCCCTTACATGTTGTAGGCAGCATACGATACTTATCTGAAATACCTAAAGGCACAAGAAAAGCTAGTGTAGAATGAAGAAACTTTAATCTAACCTCGCTCAATCTGGTGTATTTCATTGAGCACCCATGCGAGTGTCTTAGCTCTTCTTCGTACGCATGGGGCACGAGCATGTTCTCCAGGGAGGACAGTAGCTCTCACCCACGACCTCCTCGATGTCGTTGGCGAAGTAGCAGAGGGTGACAACGTGGAATTGCTTGGTCGCTTGTGTGGGTGACCTCAAGGCGTTGCTGGTGGGAGGTCACAGACAAGCGCGTGCTGTCGGTGAAGATAGATCTAGAGAACAAGAATTCAACCTACAACTAAAAACTGCACATACATACTATGTATGCCCTCCATATGTCTCAATTCAGATTACACATGTCTTACCTGCATCTCAATACTCCACATAATGTTGGTCACTCAGATTGTCCTCCTCGTCTTCTACAATTTTGCTATTCGTGTATGCTACCCTATCCCCTAGTCGATTAGTGCAAAGGGATAACATAGAGAGGGCAGAAAAATGACCGGTGCAACTCCCAGCCACATCTCTCACAAATTCATCTCCATTGCCGACCAAATACGAGTGCAAAATCGCCTGCTCCCTAGCCTCTCAACCATGTCAGGTGTAAATAGAACAGCCGCTAGTCGTCGCCTCCGCCCATCGACCACACATCATGCAGAGAACAAGACGTACAATGCTGAGAGAACAACACATACAATATTGAGAGAACTATGGCATGATTCGGAGAAAAACCGTCACGTTCCTCGTGCACCGTCAGCACACACCAAGCATGATTCAAAAATGGTGGATCCAAAATTTGCAAACTTACTAGGAGAAGTGCTAATGAAAGGTACCATGCAGGTTAGCTAGGGCGAGTCTTCTGGAGGGGATACATCCCATTCAGGCTGACCCCCCTTTACTTTGGTCTACTGTTGTTAATTCTCTGCTGAATAAATACCAACGTCGGCAATGGATGTACAAATTTTGTGGAGTCACCATGGCGATGCAAGATCTGAAGAAAATATAGTGGGGCCTGACCTCGCTGCTGCTGACTAACGTAGATTGATAAGGCAATGGCTGCGGGCTTCGAGTACGACGTCAGGGAGGATGATGCCTAGGTCGTTGAATGTAACCCCAACCATGGATCTCCTCTTCCTCCTTTTGATCGTCTCCCGATCTCACAAGCACCCTTGCCCGGGATACACGGACGCCGTACACGCGGGAAGATGGATAGAGCCACACAACCCTACCTTGACCAATCACTGATGTGGAGGGCGTCAACGATGGCCGGATCTGGAACGTCGGCTGCTGGGGAGGCCATGGCTGTCGTGGCGCCGATTGATATCCATGGCAAGGCTCTTCGCAAGGGAGGCGGTGGCGTGCGGAGAAGGATCGGCAAGGCTCCTGAAGGGGATCGTCTTTGGATCCTCGACATGATGGGCAGCAGGTCCTCAATGGGATCGACGGCGTCTCCTGAAGTGGAGCGTGGGCGGCGGCAAAGGGATGGAGCGGCGGCGGCTTTGACGTGTGAGGTCGACGGCGAAGGGATGGAGCAGCGGTGGCGAAGGATGGAGGGCGGTGGCGCACGATTTGCTGAGCGAGTCGTGCGTGTGAGTGGTTCTCGCTCGAGGGCGAGCGGCCTCGCTAGTACGTGCGTGCGATTGTTTTGGGTTTTTTTTTGCTGGTTAATTTTCGCCGGTTTGTACTCGGTGGTTTATTTTCGATTGTCTCAGTTAATTACGATGGGAGGTTGGGCGCGTGTGGGACTCGATCGCGGGGTTTTCCTTGGTTTTTCACGACTGAGAGGGAGGTGGGAGGAAGTACCAAAGAAGTACCAAAAAAGACCGGGTGAGGTGGGACGAAAATAAAACCCGGAACGCAACCTACCAACTGAGACATTAGGAGTAGAGATTTACTACAACCTTGCCATCAGGCCATTTGGATTTTGCAGCTTAGCCCTTAGCTTAATTATTTTTAGCGCTTTAACCTTCTGGTTGTTACCATATATACATTTTAAGTCATTGGCTTTAGAGCCAATGCATTCCTAAATTGCATAAAATATAAATATGTGTCATTTTACAACATGTAAAATTGCTATTTGAAGACCTCATAGCATCATATATTTTGCATAAACCCAATTCCTTCGGAATTTAAGACATCATGCATGTCTTTACATGCGATTTATGACAACAACTATGATAGATTTTGCAATATAAACATAATTTTCTTGCAAATTTTAATGAAATTTAAATAAGAATTATAAAGTGTCATGCTTAAAATGAGTAGCCCAAATTATATTTGTGGATCGCAAGGTACTAGTGGCATCTACTGCACCATTTGCAGATTATTCATCAGTATTGTGACATATACACCATATCCGATGATTCTCTTCAAAGTGTTATCTACTCCTATATAATTTGTGGTATACACATATGACCCCGATAGCATCAGCTACATATATAAAATTTGCTCCTCTGAAGCATTTGTTGTTATTCACTAAAATTGTATTTTTGTGCTAATATCAACTATTCAAGCCTCACTAGGCTTGAATAATTCATAGAAAATTACGCAAATTTTTGCATACTCCGGTGATTACCTTCTATTACATTGTTAAAATACATGGCAATGGATCCTGTGTCACTATTTCTAAGTATAGTGTCATCCATCCAAGCAGATGGATACCATAATTTATGGCAACGATTAATTGTCTCAACATTTTTGCAAGGTCCACATCATATTGTGGTTATACTTTCATAGTAACTAACCAATGTTAAAGATGCAAAGACTATATGTGTTGGTAGTGACTCTAAAGTCACACACTTCCTCAAGAATGAAGACCAAAATATTAACAACAATTTCATCACATGCATTGTATTGACTGATACACCCAGGCTCACCAAGGATCACCTTGGCCATGAATGTTCTCAAACAAATAATTTCATCCATATATGTCTTTTACTCCAAGAAGTAAATTAAATAGTGCATGAGCATTTCATGTAACACATGGCTGACATTTTCAAATGCATGTTACATTAGGTGGGAGTAATTATTTTAAGATGGGTCATGGGCATCAGCCACTGTATCCATCTATGGCCTTATTGCCACTCTAATCCCACATTCAAAAGATGGCATTGCTATTCTCTTAATAGCTAAGTATGTACATATTGCATTTTATATGTCATTAACTTCACTTAGTTCTCAAACTAATTATATAATGGATGAATATTTATTCACCTCGAGTATTCCCTTAAGAGAAACATGTTGCCATGAGCACATTCGTAATGATCACCGACTAATTTTTCAAGACCTTAAGTCCATCGTAGCTTCTAATTCTGTTACTCAGAAAATCAACTTCAAGTTGAGATTTTGGGATTAAACATTGTCATATGGAGATCCGGTTGAAAAGCCACTAGTACACTTTACATCCTCTTATGATGGTACTACCATTTTCCATGATGAAGAAACATGGAATTTCTTAAAATCATCAGACTCACCCCACAGGTGTGATACCATCATTTGAAAATCTTGCTGGTACTCAATACTATGCAAGTCAGTGGCGATGAAATATTACCACATTGAATTCAAAGTACTTGGGGGCTAAAAGACAACCAAATACAACATTACCTCTTAATAGGGAATAGATCATTTTCAAACAATCACAAAGACAACTCTCAAGTTTCTCAAATGTGTGGTTATACAAATATCGTACCTATGATTACCAAACCCATAAACATATGGTCAAACCACACCACGGATTTATTAAAAAGGCTAATAAGCTCATCGGGATAAATTTGAAAATTAGCAAACTTATAACCACAAACTATTCTGGTTAATGATTGTTCTCAAATATTCATCAAAATGAGAACCAATATCTAGTGCAATAAAATGATGGTGAATTCCTTTGCACCGATGATATGTTTGCGTAATATTTTTTTTAGTAATATTGGAGACCTCATGTAATCTCTGAATTATTCCCAAAATATATTTAGCCTAAACTTGTACTACTACATGTAGTGCTATTTCCAATATCCTATTTTGTGGACATGATATTTGATAAATTTTGGATGTATGATCAATTCATATTAACTATTATTGCGTACACAATAACTTTATAAATTTTAATACATTAAGTTGGCTTGATAGCCCTATCCATCCTAGTTTGGGGACGATTAGAAAATTATTGACAATTCTTTTGGTCATAATTTACCAAGTTATAAAATTCCTCAAATCCTCAGATTTTATATGCACCGCATGCGCCAAAGAGGAAATAATTTTTAAGGCCCTCTTACCTTAAAATTCCAATTGAGCCACTCATTCTTCATTGAACACATTCAAAATATATATGTGGAATCAACCATTATTTGGGTTTATTAAGATACTTCGTGGTACTCATAGAAACATTTATAAAATGATTTCAAGTGTGTCTCTTATCACACACTACCAAGCATGATCTTATGAAATTAATTTATAAGCTTATTAAAGCAAGAGAAAATTATCCTACAGACAGGATATGGACAACATTGTTGAACTCATTTAAATAGAATTGTTAGTACTTTATGTACATACCTAGAATGGTTTAGTTAGAAATCTTAACAAAGATACTGATATAAATTACATGACCACTCTTATAGAATTTTAATTTACCAGCCTCTTGCTGGATACATACGGACTTAGACACCATAAGTATGATCTAAATCATACCAACTGCATAGCATACTACTTTCCCCTTGTAGTAAGTACGTGGAAACCAACAAAGTATTTCCCATCTGCGAAAATTCGATTACATACCGAATCACCACTCCAGCGTACATCAGTGGGCCCTCACAAAAAATTAGGGATCTATGTGATGAATAACTATTTATCCGTCAATCATAAATAAATTGAGCCCCAAATAGGGGAGTTATTATCAGCCCGTACGTTGACGCATCAACAATAAGGACATTTTCTAGCATTAGGGGGAGATTAGTACCACAAAGAATGCCAAGAAATAAGTCATTAAGATTCATTCCTTATGTCCACGTACTCAAGAATCTGAACTAGAAGTTCAGAGAATCATATATTTGCAACACATTGCAAATCTGCCACATACATTTACTGATGACAGAGGTGTCACTAAATTTTATATTTTTGCAGTAAAATGTCAGAAAAAGTGGAGGTACCTAATAAACCACTATTCTCCCCACATGAGAGCAAGAGGGGGAGAAATCTGACTACATGAGATATAATTTCTCACATGCTTCCACGGAAACAGAGGAAAGTAGATCCTCAGTCAGTAAATGCAATTCAACATCAAGTTGAAAGACACCTCATAGGATGCTCATCATCCAAAGCCCGGCATAGATGTGCACACTATTTTTAATGTTGGGACATTGAAGCACCTTGACTCCATTATTGCAGGAAATCACAATGAGTTAAAAGGTATAAATACATTTCCACAAATTTCATCGATTCCACTAGAATCATATAACAAAAGACTACATTTGTCGACATATATTTCTTCGCAAAATTGCTAAAACCTTTTGGGCTCTGAACCAAAATCCATGGTAGAGTGCCTCTTGCATCCAAATTGGTTCACATAAAAGGAAGCAAATGAAGGAAGAAAAGCACTCGCTCAATAAAAGATTTGTATTTAGCGCAGTAATGCATACTCCTTATGAGTATTTCCTCCATGGAATACAAATTCCTTCTCATTCATAAACAAAATCAATGAGGTGGTGAGAAAGCGAGGCTTGTAGCAAAAGGGTTCACGTAGAGACTCGACATCAATAATGATGTAACATACCCTCCTGGTATGAGTGGAATTATGTTTCGATACTAAATACCATTGGCAGTACAAATAATTTTATCCATGCAGTGACTACATAATCATATGAGTCACTCATTTCGGATATCTATATTGAAGTCCCTCAAGGGCTTATAATTCCGAATCCAAAATCAAACAGCAACATGTTTTGTGTAAAACTTTAGAAGTTACTCTATGACTTGAAATCGTCGGAAATCATATGGTACTACTGACTAAATGAGTTCCTTCTTTAAAAGGACTACTCAAATAATGATGATTGTTTATGTGGTTAAGAAAGGAATCCCAAATTTTATTTCCTTATATCACTTAGTTTATATCGATGAACTAAACATACACAAAATTATCTAATGACGGAAAATTTGGATTAGACTAAATTTAGCTTGATTTACAATTTGAGCATTCTCTCAAGAATACATATCAGTCTACATATATCCAAAACATATATGAGAAGTTCAGTGTGGATATATCATACTAATAAAAGACATGTATGGTCATACTGCCCTGATAGGGTAGAACTCCATCATACCTAGGGAGTGCAAAAACCAACAAAAGATATATGGTTGATCGATCTAGGGAAATTCAATCAGGAAAATCAAGATGTGACCATTATTTGATATAATGATATTTGATTGCAACAATGCCATATCAATGGATGAATTGCTGGAATAGCTTTCTTATGGAAGTCATCTAAATAGACTTTAACAACTACTTCTATTTATCATCCTGACATGGTTGCTTTACCTAAAAGCATTGCAAATATTCATAACTGAACATAATGATTAACCATACTCAAAATCGTGTGTTCGAGATTCACTAGAATAATTTTACTTCATTTATGAAGATGTTACCACATGTGTTAATCTATATACCTACATGTTATATAAAGAGCAATATCATAAAATAAATTGCTAATATTTTTACCTATCCTCATGAATTATAGTAATCTGAGGACAATTTGCAAATAGAATACTATGAAAATCCTACGAATTACTCATAATGTCACAACCGATGTTTCATGGTCATTTACACGGAATTGCTATGACAAAATATTATTTTTTGCAAAGTTCAGGGGGAGTAAACTCCCAAATAATAACATGTTATCAAATTGCATATATTGTATTATTTCTCCTCTGAGTTTTTCCTTGATGGTTTCTTATAAAAGGCTTTTAACGGGACATATAAACACAAGTGTCCATATATGTCATATCATTTTCTCCTTATTTATTTTTTCAATAGAATTTTTGGGGAATAACCTCAAGACTTTATAAAGACATCCTAGCACTCATCAAAACATGAAGAATTTCAAGATGATCAATTGAAGAAAGTACAGCATTGTACAAGGGGGAGTGTTAGGAGTAGTTAGCGTTAGTATTAGGCTAACCGACAGTTAGCTTTATCTATTGGCTAAACTACTAGCAGTTAGAAGACCTGCGTTGTCCAAACTCTATGTATGCCGAAAAGGCAGTTTGCCTCTTCTAAAGGACGCAAACATTGTAACAACCGACATTGTAACCGACTGTTCAGATAGTATATAAGTCTGAACGAATTGTCAATACAAGCATCCATTCTTTCTCTCAATCTCTGTTTCTTCTCAAGTCCACGTCTAAATTCTCCTGCATGGGTAGGACGCGTCAGCACCAAAGGATTATGTGGTGTGACCATCAACGTCCATGGCCTAAAGAAGCATCGGAGCCGACGTTGTTCGTGGGTGAGTGTGTGCATGTAACAGGCATATCCTAGGCGGAGGAGGTCAACCTCCATGTCCCCCGACCAGCTCTCTTAGTCTACACAGTCTTCTATCACTGTGTTGTCCTCGATCACGAGCATGACCTGCCCATCAAGTTCGTCGCCATGGAGGCAGCACTTCCTCCACGTGCAGGTGCCATATTGTATTCTCTCCACTCCTGGGTTATGATGGATAGCTGTTCATGCACATCTGTGGTTTCCTGCACAGATTTTACCTTCACGTAGTTTTAAGTTTTTCTTCAACACATGAATATATCATCGCTAAATCTTTTGCAATACATAAATTTAGTATTATTGGAAACACTTGAACAGTACAGCCAGGTCTATTGAATACTATTGTCTATACACTTAGATCATTATGTATGTGTTTTATTTTAAAGCAGTGGTAAATGATGGTGGTGAATATTTTTTGGCAGTTTGAACTATGGAAAAGTCAAATATATAATTCTGCATGGCATATTTTACTATTCCAAATGGGATTGATGTATATTGAGGACTGAGGTCTGGTAAGTAGATAATATGTGCCAATTACATATAATATGATTGGTACTTCCTTGACGTATATTATATATTATTAATAATCTTCTAATAAATATAAAGATTCAATTTATATTATACATCAAATGAAAGATTACTGGTGATTATCATCTTGTCCAATGCATTTCAATTCAATGCAATTTAAAGTATTTTGTCTGGTATTTTGTCTGCCTTATACTGGTACGGCAGATTGAGCACCAGGTGGAAATACTACTTTAATTATAAATCATTTTCTTTAAATATTGGTGTACCATCATGGCATCATCCAAAAAAAGGCATATCTTTAGGATCTGCATGTGTTGTTTTTTTACATTGTTTTAAAGTATTATTGATGCATTGATCTATTCATCCATGTGTAGACATAATGTATCTATTGTTTTTCTTTGACCAGTGTAGGAGCCACAAGATGAACTAGGTTACTGAAGATTTACAATACTGGAAAATTATAATGTCGTCAAGGTAGGGCATCCAAGGTTTTCCCCATTGTGGGTGTCTCTAACACTGAGTATATATGTCTTTTTTATACCAATCTTCTCTCTCTAAGTAGAGTATTAACTACCAAAATTTTGATGTTACATGAATGGATAAATTTGGTATAATGGTGAACATGTCATCATAGCATTAAAATAAATTTGTATTATGTTGTATCTTGACCGACGGCCAAGACCCTTTGGGTAAACACTCATATAGATAATTATGTCTCCTTGAAATTATTCGTATGTAAAACAATCGTATGTAAATGTCCCGTCTGGTGTACGTTTGCTGCTCTTCAAGACCATTAGTGTAAATGTTCACGTAGATAATTATGTCTATTTGAAGTTATTTCAAAGTAATTAAAATCTCTGTTCATGATATTTCTCTCTTTTTCATGAGAATATCACAAAAGCGGTGGATCCGCTGTAGAGTTGGGCCATAAACAATGAAATCAGACCGTAGCTTCACTAGCCTTTTCCAAATGCAAGTTTGTTGGAAAGTTGAACACATTCCATTAGGTTGAGAGCGGAGGCTGTGGTGGAGAGAAAGATTATCACGGGGTTGTGAGGAGACAATGGGAGGAATAAAGCGGGAGTGCAAACTCAATATTTATCATGATGATCAAAGTCTGCAAGCAAGACATATAGTGATTGCTTACCTACCATCATTTGATGTACTTTTCCACTCTGTGGCAACACACAATTATCTTTACTAGAATTTGTATATGTGCATTGTAATTCAGTACCAACAGGTGGGAATAGCACAATTAAGTGAGTGAAGTTTCATGAATGCTTTTCTTTATATTCCTTCTGGTCACAAAACCATTATCTTCGTTGTGCCCGAAGACAAACAATATTAGCACTACGTACAAATTTCATTATTTGTAAATAAGAAACTCAATACTCAATCATCTCTCCGGGTAGGTGATATAATTTCTCCCTTTGGAAATTTGATAGACAATGCGACATCATCTCGAACATTTCATACATTTGTCCCAAATGTCGTCTGAACTTCAAGTTCTTTCTCTATGTGCTAACGAAGCTCACATGTTATTCAAGTTAGGCTTAAATAGCTCAAGTTTGTCTACCGGTTGCACATCTCTCATAAGTACTTAAAAGCAATGCAGAATCTTCGTCCATATATACAAAATCATGGGGATTCAGGAAGTTCTTCATGTTAATTATGACAAAGGGAGTCCTGGACTAGGGGGTGTCCGGACAGCCGGACTATCATCGTCAGCCGGACTCCAAGACTATGAAGATACAAGGTTGAAGACTTCGTCCCGTGTCCGGATGGGACTTTCCTTGGCGTGGAAGGCAAGCTTGGCGATACGGATATGTAGATCTCCTACCATTGTAACCGACTCTGTGTAACCCTAGCCCTCTCCGGTGTCTATATAAACCGGAGGGTTTTAGTCCATAGGACGAACAACCATTACAACAATCATACCATAGGCTAGCTTCTAGGGTTTAGCCTCCTTGATCTCGTGGTAGATCCACTCTTGTAATACACATCATCAATATTAATCGAGCAGGACGTAGGGTTTTACCTCCATCAAGAGGGCCCGAACCTGGGTAAAACATCGTGTCCCTCCTCTCCTGTTACCATCCGCCTTGACGCACAGTTCGGGACCCCCTACCCGAGATCCGCCGGTTTTGACACCGACATTGGTGCTTTCATTGAGAGTTCCTCTGTGTCGTCACCGATAGGCTTGATGGCTTCTTCAATCAACAACAACGCCATCCAGGGTGAGACTTTTCTCCCCTGACAGATCTTCGTATTCGGCGGCTTCGCACTGCGGGCCAATTCGCTTGGCCATCTGGAGCAGATCGAAAGCTACGGCCTTGGCCATCAGGTCAGATTTGGAAGCCTAAACTTCACGGCGGACATCCGCGGAGACTTGATCTTCCATGGATCTGAGCCGCAGCCGAGCGTGCCGCACTGTCACGATGGGCATGATCTAACTCTGCCGCCGGACAGTACCTTGGAGGCTTCACACGAATCCGCTCCGACCAATAGTCCGGAGCCGATCGCGCAGACCGAGGACGGGTGGCTGGACACCGCCTCGGGAGCTGCGACTTCCACGGCGATGGAGCCGAACACTGACCTCGTCCCTCATAAAGCTCGTGACTCCGAGGTGCCGGACTCCCTGCCGGACTCCGAACCTCCTGCGCCCCAGCCAATCGAATCTGATTGGGCGCCAATCATGGAGTTCACCGCTGCGGACATCTTTCAGCACTCACCCTTTGGCGACGTCCTGAATTCGCTAAAGCATCTCTCTCTATCCGGAGAACCCTGGCCGGACTACGGCCAGGATGGTTGGGACGCGGACGACAAAGAAATTCAAAGCCCACCCACCACCCACTTTGTAGCCACTGTCGACGATCTAATCGACATGCTAGACTACGACTCCGAAGACATCGATGATATGGACGACGATGCCGGAGACGATCAAGAACCAGTGCCTACAGGGCACTGGAAGACCACCTCGTCATACGACATATACATGGTGGACACCCCAAAAGATGGGTACGGCGAAGAACCAGCGGAGGCAGATTCCTTAAAGAAACAGCCCAAGCGCCGACATCAGCGGCGCCGCTCTAAATCCCGCCACAGCAAGAATGGAGATTCCGGCACCGGAGATAATAACACCCCAGAAAGTGCCGAAGACAACCCCCTCCAGTACAACTCAGCACAGGAGGACGGGGAAGCCAGCCCTCGAGAGAGAGCAGCAGATGAGGAGTTAGAGGATGACAATTACATGCCTACCTCCGGAGACGAGGCAAGCCTCAACGACGATGAATTTGTCATGCCCGAGGATCCTGTCAAACAAGAGCGTTTTAAACGCAGGCTAATGGCCACGGCGAACAGCCTAAAGAAAAAGCAGCAACAGCTTCAAGCTTATCAAGACCTGCTGGCCGACAGATGGACCGAGGTCCTCGCAGCCGAAGAGTATGAACTCGAACGCCCCTCCAAAAGCTACCCAAAACACAAGTTGCTCCCCCAACTAGAGGAGGAAGCATACAAACCTTCATCACCAGCGCACAATACGGCAGACCGACCACCTCGTGGCCGCAGCAGAGAGGCATCTAGGCCCTCCACCAGAACCGTACCACGGCACCGCTCAAAAAGTATGAAGCCACGGGGGAACGCGCCGGACTTGCGGGATATATTGGAGGATAAGGCAAGACAATCCAGATCTATCTATGGATCACGTGGACGCCCCACGACCCACGACGAATACCGTCGTGCCGGATACAGCAACTCCGGCCGGGCCGAACATAGCAGACAACGCTCTCTTGAGCTACGTCGTGACATTGCTCAATACAGAGGCGCCGCACACCCACTATGCTTCACAGACGAAGTAATGGATCATCAAATCCCTGAAGGGTTTAAACCCGTCAACATTGAATCCTGCGATGGCACAACAGACCCCGTGGTTTGGATCGAGGATTATCTCCTTCATATCCATATGGCCCGCGGCGACGATCTCCACGCCATCAAATATCTCCCGCTCAAGCTTAAAGGACCAGCTCGGCATTGGCTTAACAGCTTGCCCCCGGAGTCAATTGGGTGTTGGGAGGACCTGGAAGCCGCATTCCTCGACAACTTCCAGGGAACATATGTGCGACCACCAGACGCCGATGACCTAAGCCACATAATTCAGCAGCCAGATGAATCGGCCAGACAGTTCTGGACACGGTTCTTAACCAAGAAAAATCAAATTGTCGACTGTCCGGATGCAGAGGCCCTTGCAGCCTTCAAACATAACATCCGCGACGAGTGGCTAGCCCGGCACCTAGGACAGGAAAAGCCGAAATCCATGGCAGCCCTCACATCACTCATGACCCGCTTCTGTGCGGGAGAGGACAGCTGGCTAGCTCGCAGCAACAACCTCAGCAAAAATGCTGGCAGTCCGGATACCAAGGACCACAATGGCAGGTCGCGTCGAAACAAAAACAAACACCGCGTTAACGGCGATAACAGTGAGGATACGGCAGTCAACGCCGGATTCAGAGGCTCTAAACCTGGTCAACGGAAGAAGCCATTCAAAAGAACTACTCCGGGTCCGTCCAATCTGGACCGAATACTCGACCGCTCATGCCAGATACATGGCACCCCCGAAAAGCCAGCTAACCACACCAACAGAGATTGTTGGGTATTTAAGCAGGCAAGCAAGTTAATTGCCGAAAACAATGACAAGGGGCTGCACAGCGATGACGAGGAAGAGACCCAGCCGCCGAACAATAGAGGACAGAAGGGCTTCCCCCCACATGTGCGGACGGTAAACATGATATACGCAACCCATATACCCAAGAGGGAGCGGAAGCATGCACTAAGGGACGTATATGCGATGGAGCCAGTCGCCCTGAAGTTCAATCCATGGTCCTCTTGCCCGATCACTTTCGATCGAAGAGACCATCCGACCAGTATCCGCCATGGCGGATTCGCCGCATTGGTCTCAGACCCAATCGTCGATGGATTGCACCTCACGAGAGTCCTGATGGACGGCGGCAGTAGCCTGAACCTGCTTTAGCAGGATACAGTGCGCAAGATGGGCATAGACCCCTCAAGGATTAAACCTACAAAGACGACCTTCCAAGGCGTCATACCAGGTGTTGAGGCCAATTGTACAGGCTCGGTCACACTGGAAGTGGTCTTCGGATCCCCGGATAATTTCCGAAGCGAGGAGTTAATCTTCGACATAGTCCCGTTCCGCAGCGGCTATCACACTCTACTCGGACGAACCGCGTTTGCAAAGTTCAACGCGGTGCCGCATTATGCATACCTCAAGCTCAAGATGACAGGCCCTCGTGGAGTCATCAGGGTCAACGGAAATACAGAACGCTCCCTCCGAACGGAGGAACATACAGCGGCTCTCGCGGGAGAAGTACAGAGCAGCCTTCTAAGGCAATTTTCGAGTCCGGCCGTTAAACGACCGGACACGGCCAAACGCGCCCGGAGCAACATCAACCAAGACCACCTGGCACGTTCCGAGCACGCGTAGCAATGCAGCCCCAACCCCAGCCCTCGCATGATTGCAAGACCAGCCCTCCGCGTACATCATTACGCCCTGAAGATATCATGGGCATAGGGGGAGGGGCACGACCACAACAGACCCAGAGTGCGGCTCGACCGCACCAGGGGCTCCCAAGTGTGTCGCTTTTTTTATTTTTATTTTCCTTCTTTTTATACACAGGACTCCGTTTACAAGAGGTCCTGTACGACAGTAGATCGGCCGAACTCACGATGCAACAGCCAGGGAGGAACAAATGGCTACGACGAACACTCAGGTGGTCTCCATTACGAGCATTAAATCTGTTTATCACAACATTCCGCAGCCCACCCTTGGAGGGGGACATGTTTAAAATAGTCCAATCCCTTGCTTACCGCACTATTTGTATCATTCCGCACTCATAGCAGAATTCCTTGAATGAATAATGCAGCACTTTTTGCCTATAATTGCATTACTTTACATATATGTTCATTTACGACATCTTGCATCCGTACAATTTGGTACGGTCGAATACACCAGGGGCTTACGTTCCCCGCATTATGGTGTGATAAGTCCGAACACTTTCACAAGTGCGGCACCCCGAACTTATAGCATTATATGAATCGGCTCCGAATCATGTCTTGGGTCAATAGTTGGGTTTGCCCAGCTCCCATGTTTTGGTACCTTACGTTCCGTTCTGTCGGCTAAGGTAGCACTGGGAGAACCACTGCGATTGCGCCCCGGTTGAGCTGGGCGAGCGCCTCAGTGGAGAAAGCTAAAACTGACTGTCATGATAAGGCGAGAGACTGGTCGCTGTTCGAGAGGTCTTTTTGAGTCCCTAAAGACTTATGCCGCTTCGAGCGAAGAACCGGATAATTTCCGGCCAAGGCGTGGATAGCGCCCCAAACTCGGTCTTCCGAATACTAGGGGCTTCGCCGAAATTTAAAATTATAGACTTCTATGGCTAAGTGAGAGTGTTCAAGCATTATAAGTCCGGTTGCCTTGTTCGTTGTGTTGAGCGCCTCCCTAGATGGACCCCAAAATGGGAACAAGAGTGCTCAAGTTTATCCCGAACACCCCAGCACTCATGGCATGGGGGCTGAAGCCGACGACTTGCCATCTCTCAGATTTAATAAATGGCTGCACAAAAGGTAATATTTTAAATCAATAAGCGTTGCTTAGCGCATATGAACAAAGTTTCAGCGCACAGGATAACACATAGCGAGTCTACTCAATAATTACATCATTGGGGCACTCATCCGCAATCTTGCGGGCACCCTTCAGGATAGTCTTATAGTACATCTCGGGCGTACGATACTCTTTGCCCGGCGGCGGTGCGTCCGTCAGGAGCCTCTCCGCATCCAGCCTGCCCCAATGCACCTTTGCGCGGGCAAGGGCCCGACGGGCACATTCAATGCAGGCGGAGCACTTGATGACCTCCACCTAGGGGCACGCATCCACCAGCTGCCGCACGAGGCCGAAGTAGCTCCCAGGCATGGCCTCTCTAGGCCACAGCCGGACTATGAGGCCCTTCATGGCCTGCTCGGCTACCTTGTGGAGCTCGACCAGCTGCTTCAGCTAGTCGCTAGGGGGCACCGGATGTCCAGCCTCAGCGTACTGAGACCAGAAGACCTTCTCCGTCGAGCTCCCCTCCTCAGCCCGGTAGAATGCGGCGGCATCAGACACACTGCGAGGCAGATCTGCAAACGCCCCTAGAGAGCTCCGAATTCGGGTAAGTAACAGGTAATTTACATTCACAGGCTTGCTTTGCATGAAAAATGCCTTACCCGCCGCTATCTTCTTCGTCGCCTCAATCTCCTGGAGGGCCTTATGGGCCTCAGCCTTAGCGGCTTTGGCACTTTCAAGAGCCGAGGCAAGCTCGGACTCTCGAGTCTTTGAGTCGCGCTCCAAACTCTCATGCTTTTCCATGAGAGCCTGGAGCTCTTGCCGCACCTCCGCCACCCGCGCCTCCTTCCTCTCTCGCTCCGTCCGTTCCGCGGCCGCATTGCATTCGGCCGCGGACACGGCCTCCTTCAGGGTCGCCACCTCGTTCGAGGCCCCTGCAGTACCCACGTTATCCTTGTCATTTTTATTGCAACCTAAATCCTTTTCTGTAAGGTACAAATTTCAAAGTGGTGTTACTCACCTTCTTTGTCCTCAAGCTGCTTCTTGGCACGGCCGAGCTCTTGCTCGGACCGCTCGAGGTCCTGCTTCAAAGCACCGACCTCCGCAGTCAGTGCGGCAGAGGTCAGCAGCGCAGCCTGCAAACCCATATTGACATATTTTTTAGCAACCCTGCGTATTTCTTTTTTCAGATCCTCAGTCCGGCTTTTCTTTCCGAACACCGAACCGAGCATCAGGGGCTACTATCTATGCGGTATTACATTGCATATTTTTAACTTCTTACCTCAAAGCCTGTTAGAAGGCTACTGCAGGCTTCGGTTAGCCCGCTCTTGGCGAGCTGAACCTTCTGAATCACCGCACTCATAATAGTGTGGTGTTCTTCCTCGATGGAAGCGCCTTTGAGCACCTCCAACAAGTTGTCCGGCGCCTCCGGTTGGACTGAAGTCGCCGGCGTCACGGTCTTGCCCTTCTTGCGAAGGGGCCGCCTGCCGGACTCCGGAACCACTGCGGGTTCCGGCGTAGAGTCTGGCGCAAAGTCCGGGAGGCTGCCTTGTGGCGCCTCCGGAGCCTCCTCCTGATGGGTCCCTTCTCGGGATCCCGCCTCGGCGTCGTCAGCGTCGCGACGGGTGGAGGCAGTCGGGATGGAATCCACATCCGACGGAGCCAACGACCCGCTCGATGAAGCGGGGAGATCATCATCGGCCGGACTGCAGGCAGCGTGCGGCATTAGAAGGACACTATGTGACACAAAAGAAATTATAAATCATTCAGGAATCCAGATACTTACAATCTTGCCGGAGGCCTAGCCCTTGAGGGCCACTCTTCGTCGCCAACGTTGGCGTTGGCGGAGCTGTCCGGGGGAATAGTCCTTCCCCTCTTGGATCCTTCGGCCTCCCCTGTTGGGGAAGCCTTCCTTTTCCTCTCTCCTTCCTCTGGGAGAGAGTATTCTTCCTCCTCCTCACCTTCGGGGGAGGAGTCCGCCTCGGAGTCGTCGGACACCTGAAAACGGGAACTCTTTCGCGTACCCGTGGCCTCCTTCTTGGCCTTCTTCTCCGGCACCACATAGAGTGCCGGGACCAGCAGCCCCGTCAAGCGGGCGTCCGCTGGGTCTTCGGGGAGGGGAGCCGGACAGTTTACCTATCCGGACGTCCTCTGCCAGTCCTGTCAAAGGCATTGGGAGTTTTAGATCCCGCATAGAGTCAAACTATGAAAGAAAATAATAGTCCCATAGAGGATAACAAAGCTTACCTCGCCGGCCGGGCGCTTGGTGCTGAATCTGCGATCTTCCGTCGCGGACGCGGGGGCTTCTCCGCCCTTGAATAGCACCCTCCAGGCGGCTTCGTACGTCATGTCAAAGAGCCCGCTCAAGGCCTGGTGCCATGCCGGATCGAACTCCCACAAATTAAAAGCCCGTTGTTGGCAAGGGAGAATCCAGCGGACGAGCATGACCTGGATCACATTGATAAGCCTGAGCTTCTTGTTCACCAGCTTCTGGATACAGGTTTGGAGTCCGGTCAGCTCCTCCGAATTACCCCATAGCAGTCCCTTCTCTTTCCAGGAGGTGAGCTGCATAGGGATGCCAGATCTGAACTCGGGGGCCGCCGCCCACTTAGGGTCGCGCGGCTCGGTGATATAGAACCACCCCGATTGCCACCCCTTGATGGACTCCACGAAGGCCCCTTCGAGCCAGATGACATTGGGCATCTTGCCCAACATGGCGCCTCCGCACTTCGCTTGAGTGCCCTTCACCACCTTCGGCTTGACATTGAAGGTCTTGAGCCACAAGCTGAAGTGGGGCTGGATGCAGGGGAAGGCCTCGCACACGACGATAAACGCCGAGATGTTAAGGATGAAGTTTGGCGCCAGATCATGGAAGTCCAGGCCATAGTAGTACATGAGCCCCCGGACAAAGGGGTGAAGTGGAAAGCCCTGTCTGCGGAGGAAGTGGGTAAGGAATACGACCCTCTCATGGGGCCTGGGGGTGGGGATGAGCTGCCCCTTGTCGGGCAGCCGGTGCGCGATGTCGCTGGACAGATATCCGCCGTTGCGCAGTCTTTCGACGTGCCCCTCGGTAATGGAGGAGGCCATCCATTTGCCTCCCACTCCATACATGGTCGGAGAAGGTCGAGACGAGATGCGTGAACTTGGGCGCTGGAGCTCGAGTGCGCGGAGATGGATAAGCAAAGGAGGAAGAAGGCGTAGGTGAAAAGGTGGATCCTTATCCCCTTATATATGGACGGACGAAAACTATGCGTCCCCACCGGCCTGGTAAAACTCGCTTATCTCCCAAGCACCACCATCAATGGCGCGGTTGGGTTACCCATGTCCGTATTGATGAGAATCCCGGAATAAGGGGAACACGATCTCTGCTTTGACAAGACGTGCCAAGGAAACCGCTTCGCTAAACGCGCTGAGGTGGTATGATAAAAAATGATTCAAGTAAAGGCTTGGTAATGGTGTGACGTCATGCCACAAAATACGTCAGCAGATCGAATTTGTGTACATATTATTCTCTCTACGGTGGAATGTGGAATTTATTTTGCAGAGCCGGACACTATCCTGGTGTTCACAATCTTCTATGAATTATTCGGAGGAGGAACCCGCCTTGCAATGCCGAACAATATGCGCGCCAGAATCATCGTCATTGAAGCCTGGTTCAGGGGCTACTGAGGGAGTCCTGGACTAGGGGGTGTCCGGATAGCCGGACTATCATCGTCAGCCGGACTCCAAGACTATGAAGATACAAGATTGAAGACTTTGTCCCGTGTCCGGATGGGACTTTCTTGGTGTGGAAGGCAAGCTTGGCGTTACGGATATGTAGATCTCCTACCATTGTAACCGACTCTGTGTAACCCTAGCCCTCTCCGCTGTCTATATAAACCGGAGGGTTTTAGTCCATAGGACGAACAACCATTACAACAATCATACCATAGGCTAGCTTCTAGGGTTTAGCCTCCTTGATCTCGTGGTAGATCCACTCTTGTAATACACATCATCAATATTAATTGAGCAGGACGTAGGGTTTTACCTCCATCAAGAGGGCCCGAACCTGGGTAAAACATCGTGTCCCTCGTCTCCTGTTACCATCCGCCTTGACGCACAGTTTGGGACCCCCTACCCGAGATCCGCCGGTTTTGACACCGACAATGACCATGTGTAACATCCCAATTTTCAATTTGGATGTTATACATAGATCATTCATATGCATTTCATATTTTATTTGGTTGTGATCCAAGAAATCTTAAGCAACTCAAGGACCCAAGGAGAGTGTTGGAGGTTTCATAAATTTTCATTTTTGAATTTATTCAAATTTAAAAAATGGATCAATTTGATTTCAACAAATTCTTTCCAACTATTTCAAAATAATAAAAGTAAAAAGAGGAGATAAAAGGACTTCTTCAAAACAGAGGAGAAATGTTGGAAAAGAAATTTGGAAGTCAAATTATTTTATTTGAGTTTTATTTGCAATTTTAATCGGTTGAATTAGGGAAAATATGCATTTTCAAAAACTGCATTTAGTCCAGAAAAATGTTCACATTGTCCCAAATATTAGGAAGGGATGGTGAAAATTGTTTGTGGAATTTAAGGTTATTTTATTTTATTTTATTAGAATTTTTCTTCACGGTGTTGTTTAAAAAATATCGCGCACGTGCCGACTGGGCCGGCCCAGCCCAAGCCGAGGCCAAGGCCCAGCCGCCGACCGCCTTCCCCGCGCCGCCGCCGCAACCGAGCCAGACTCCGGCTAGGAGTCCATGCCACCATCGCTGCCGGTTGCCCCCTGCCCAAGTCGGACACCCCCCGACCTCCTTTATAAGCCGACCCTGCGCCGCCCCTCCTCCTCAGAAAATCGCCGCCATCACCGCTGCTAGTCGCCGACGCCGCCTCGCCTCGCCGTCCGACGCCAGAGCCCTGCCGCCGCCCGCCCGCCTCGCTGTTGACCACCTCGACCGGACCGGTATAAAAACCGTCCCGGTTCGCCGGTTATTCTTCGGCATTTTTTAAGTTTCGGTTTAGTTAGAATAGACCGGTTTATTTTTATTAGATCAATTCAATAGCGAATGTTCACCCGATTAGTTCTGTTAACGAACGAATTCGTTCGTTAGTCTCTGTTAGCGGATGTTCATCCGATAGATTTTTCTTTTTTTGTTTATTTTCGGCCGGGGACCTATCCGCAAATAGTTTTATCGAAATTTAGCCCCTGATTTTCAAACTAGCGTAACTTTTAGCTCGTTTGTCCAAATTAGATGAAGCCAATGCCTAAATCTTTGTACCGATCTCCTCTTTCTAGTAAATCAACTTGAACATGATTTTGACAATTTAAAATTTGAGTTTAGTTCATATTAGTATTCGATCTTGTTTTGTTTGTATCTTGAGTTTCGTAACTCCGTTTGAGTTGATTCTTTTTTCAAATCATAGATAGTCACATGTACCTACTGTTAATATCTAATCCACATAAATATAATGTTGTTAGAATTTGTTTTCTGTTTAGTTTAGTTGTTTGTTTGTTCTCGGGTTTTATTTGGATCTTTTCTTGATTTCTCTTTACATCGTTTGCTTGATTGCTTATGTATCTTACTATTTGTCTACGCTAGATTTTTTGGAGTGCGAAACTTGTTACTACGTATCTCTAGAGTTTTCCGACCGTCAGCAAGGCAAGTTACACTTTGATCACACTCTTCTATACCCAGTTTTTACTATGCATTAGTTTTGCCCCTCAAATATTTGCATGAGTAGGATTGGGAACATGTGGATTTGGTTGTAGTACTTGAGGTAGGAACCTATTACCTTTTGATCACCCTGGAAATATACGTTATGCTCATTTATTGCTTAGCCATGCTCGTTGACGGGGATTGGATCATGATGTACATGGAAGTTGTGAGAGATAATAATTTTTGGATCACATTAAGGTGGCAACTTTAATACACATCTGGGTGGATTGGTTGGGGCATCTTGAGAAACCAGTGCTTGCCCATTTGGGAAATCCTGGAGTACCCATGTGATTTTTCCTCGGTTTGCCACCCAGGCTCAAAGGGATCATATGATATTTCATGCCTAGAAACTTCCATGTGCAGCCACAAGCCCTTATGGGCTCTAGCATAGTTGAGTAAGTCACTGAGCTCTTGAAGAGGTGGACTAGCAGATGTAGGGGAAAGTAGCTGTACCGGTCTACCCAGAGTAGAGAGCTAAGGCTTTAGAAAGACTATGTCTCGCTCTTCAGATCATGGATGCGGTGGAGTCTTGTGGGGAAAAGTGCGCAACTTATGCAGAGTGTCTAAACTAATCATGGTTAGCCGTGTCCTCGCTAAGGACATTTTGAGTATCTAGAAGTGGATATTATTGTTGATCTCGTCACTCTTTAATTAATGAATTGGGTTTTAATGATGATACTTGATTGATGTTGGGATTTGAGTTGGAGGAACCTTCTCAAATATTGGTACAACTTTGTAGTAAATAAAATTTATTCCTTTGTTGTAGAGAAAAATTAGCTTTATGCAAAACATTGAACCTAGAGCCTCCACCAGCCAAATATGCATGTAGATATAGTTATTGCATTCATTGCTTTACAGTGTAACTTCGCCAGCATATTCCATGTGCTGACCTACACGGCTACAACGTCTCATGTTACAGACTTTACCGACGAAGAATAAGGTGCGATAGGTCGTTGTCATGCACTCAGCTATGCCATTGAAGTTGATGGACTCATTTACCTTTGAAGCTTCCGTAGTTATTTAGTTTAGATGGTCTTCAACCATTTTATTTATGTAACAGATACTCTTTTTGAGGACCTTGATGAATTAAGTGTGTATTGAACTCTGTTATAATTTCTCGAGTACTGTGTGTGTCAGCATACCTATCTAGGGATGACACTTAAGCACAGAGGCTTTGGTCCATTGGGATAGTGGTCGCTACAAGATGGTATTAGAGCACACACAGACTGTAGGATGCGACCACTAGGAAAAGCCACAGGATTACTCTTTTTTGCTCATTTCTAATTCTCCTTGATTTCTACTCTATAGATGGCACACCCCAGGAACAAGTTCACTTAGTTGGATGACGACACCCCTTTTGGACGACACTTGAAGGAAGTCACTAAGTACCTAAACATCGGACTACCAAGCTTCACTGGAACCTTCACCGCAACCTTACCTAAAGAGGAGCATTGGAGGATCAAAGTTCATGTACCTGGGAGGACTTCTACACCAACAACAGAGCCCATCAATTTTACCCTGGATGCGCCAACTTGGAATTTTGGAAATAGCATGGAAGCCCACATCACTTTTGGACGCATTTGTGAGGTGTACCACAAGGAGCTTGAAGACACCGTCTATCAGATATGTGGAGGCCGAGACGAGCAATGGGAGATGATTCGTACCAGGAAGGATAGATCAATTGCATCATACATTCAGGAGATGGATCAGCACATTCGTCGATATGAGAACCAGATATGCTCTATCATGAAGAAGAACAAGAAGCTGATGAAGAGGAATATCGAGCTAGAAGAGGAACTCAAGTCAACACGTGATGGATATGAACAAGAAATTATTGTGCTATTGGAGAAGCATAAAGATCTGAAAAAGAAGCTAGGAATACCCGTGGTGAACCAGAAGCAAGAACCTGAAGTGGAGATCTGTTCGGAGGACTACATCATATTGGACGATACCGACATGGACAGTGATGCAAATGATGACTGTCGGGGGTTGGGTGCGACATATGCCAAAGGATGGCTTATCATGGTGGGGGCGAGTAGAACGTCGCTGGTGCCTGGAAACGGGATGAGGCGAAGACATGCACGCCAGCGGATCTTACCCAGCTTCAGGGCTCTCCGAGGAGATAACAACCGTATTACTGCTCTGCGGGGTCTCTGCATGGTCACTAAGGCAAAGTGAGTACAAGGTGGCTCCTTGAGCTGTTTCTGGAGGTAGGAGAAGGCAAGGCTAGCCCTCTTCTCCCTATATGATCTGGTCTAGTGCTAATGGATTCGAACCCTTTGCATGGGTGCCCTGGGGGGTTTATATAGGCCTACCCCCAAGGGGTACAATGGTAAAACCGGCTGGGTGCGGGTCCCAGCTGTCTGTCTCTCAAGCCGCCGTCTTCTCCGCCGACTACTGGGGCCCGCCGACTGGTGGGTGTTGGAAATATGCCCTAGAGGCAAAAAATTAGTTATTATTATATTTCTTTGTTCATGATAATAGTCTTTTATTCATGCTATAACTGTATTATCCGGAAATCGTAATACACGTGTGAATACATAGACCACAATATGTCCCTGGTGAGCCTCTAGTTGACTAGCTCGTTGTGATCAATAGATAGTCATGGTTTCCTGGCTATGGACACTGGATGTCGTTGATAACGGGATCACATCATTAGGAGAATGATGTGATGGACAAGACCCAATCCTAAGCCTAGCACAAAGATCGTGTAGTTTGTATGCTAAAGCTTTTCTAATGTCAAGTATCTTTTCCTTAGACCATGAGATTGTGCAACTCCCGGATACCGTAGGAATGCTTTGGGTGTACCAAACGTCACAACGTAACTGGGTGGCTATAAAGGTGCATTACAGGTATCTCCGAAAGTGTCTGTTGGGTTGGCACGAATCAAGACTGGGATTTGTCACTCCATGTAAACGGAGAGGTATCTCTGGGCCCACTCGGTAGGACATCATCATAATGTGCACAATGTGACCAAGGGGTTGATCACGGGATGATGTGTTACGGAACGAGTAAAGAGACTTGCCGGTAGCGAGATTGAACAAGGTATCGGTATACTGGCGATCGAATCTTGGGCAAGTACCATACCGCTAGACAAAGGGAATTGTATACGGGATCGACTGAGTCCTTGACATCGTGGTTCATCCGATGAGATCATTGTGGAACATGTGGGAGCCAACATGGGTATCCACATCCCGCTGTTGGTTATTGACCGGAGAACGTCTCGGTCATGTCTGCATGTCTCCCGAACCCGTAGGGTCTACACACTTAAGGTTCAATGACGCTAGGGTTATAAAGGAAGTTTGTATGTGGTTACCGAATGTTGTTCGGAGTCCCGGATGAGATCCCAAACGTCACGAGGAGCTTCGGAATGGTCCGGAGGTAAAGATTTATATATGGGAAGTCCTGTTTTGGTCACCGGAAGAGTTTCGGGGTTTAACGGTAACGTACCGGGACCACCGGGAGGGTCCCGGGGTCCACCATGTGGGGCCACCAACCCTGGAGGGCTGCATGGGCCAAGTATGGGAGGGGACCAGCCCCAGGTGGGCTGGTGCGCCCACCCACATGGCGCAAGGCGCAAGGGAAGTGGGGAAGGGGGCAAACCCTAGGGCAGATGGGCCCTAAGGCCTACCCTAGGTGCGCCTCCCCCCTCTCCCCCTTCTGGCCGCACCAGATGCCATCTGGGGGCTGCCTCCACCCCTGGGGAGGGAACCCTAGAGGGGGCGCAGCCCCCTCCCCTCCCCCTATAAATACTAGAGGATTGGGGGCTGCCCAACACACGAGAATCTCTCCTTCTCCTCTTGGCGCAGTCCTACCTCTCTCCCTTCTCCTCATATCTCGCGATGCTTGGCGAAGCCCTGCTAGACTACCACGCTCCTCCATCACCACCACGCCGTTGTGCTGCTGCTGGATGGAGTATTCCTCAACCTCTCCCTCTCTCCTTGCTGGATCAAGGCGTGGGAGACGTCACCGGGCTGTACGTGTGTTGAACGCGGAGGTGCCATCCGTTCGGCACTAGGATCTCCGGTGATTTGGATCACGACGAGTACGACTCCTTCAATCCCGTTCTCTTGAACGCTTCCGCTTAGCGATCTACAAGGGTATGTAGATGCACTCTCCTTCCCCTCGTTGCTAGTTTCTCCATAGATAGATCTTGGTGATACGTAGGAAAATTTTGAATTTCTGCTACGTTCCCCAACAGTGGCATCATGAGCTAGGTCTATTGCGTAGATTCTTTGCATGAGTAGAACACAAAGTAGTTGTGGGCGTTGATTTTGTTCAATATGCTTACCGTTACTAGTCCAATCTTGTTTCGACGGTATTGTGGGATGAAGCGGCCCGGACCGACCTTACACGTACTCTTACGTGAGACAGGTTCCACCGATTGACATGCACTTGGTGCATAAGGTGGCTAGCGGGTGCCAGTCTCTCCCACTTTAGTCGGAACGGATTCGATGAAAAGGGTCCTTATGAAGGGTAAATAGCAATTGACATATCACGTTGTGGTTTTTGCGTAGGTAAGAAACGTTCTTGCTAGAAACCCATAGCAGCCACGTAAAACATGCAAACAACAATTAGAGGACGTCTAACTTGTTTTTGCAGGGTATGCTTTGTGATGTGATATGGCCAAGAAGAATGTGATGAATGATATGTGATGTATGAGATTGATCATGTTCTTGTAATAGGATTCACGACTTGCATGTCGATGAGTATGACAACCGGCAGGAGCCATAGGAGTTGTCTTAATTTATTGTATGACCTGCGTGTCATTGAATAACGCCATGTAATTACTTTACTTTATTGCTAACCGGTAGCCACAGTAGTATAAGTAATAGTTGGAGAGACAACTTCATGGAGATCATGATGATGGAGATCATGGTGTCATGCCGGTGACGATGATGATCATGGAGCCCCGAAGATGGAGATCAAAAGGAGCAAAATGATATTGGCCATATCATGTCACTATTTGATTGCATGTGATGTTTATCATGTTTATGCATCTTGTTTACTTAGAACGACGATAGTAAATAAGATGATCCCTTACAACAATTTCAAGAAGTGTTCTCCCCTAACTGTGCACCGTTGCTACAGTTCGTCGCTTCTAAGCACCACGTGATGATCGGGTGTGATGGATTCTTACGTTCACATACAATGGGTGTAAGACAGATTTACACACGCGAAAACACTTAGGGTTAACTTGACGAGCCTAGCATGTACAGACATGGCCTCGAAACACAGAGACCGAAAGGTCGAGCATGAGTCGTATAGTAGATACGATCAACATGAAGATGTTCACCGATGATGACTAGTCCGTCTCACGTGATGATCGGACACGGCCTAGTTGACTCGGATCATGTGATCACTTAGATGACCAGAGGGATGTCTATCTGAGTGGGAGTTCATAAGATGAACTTAATTATCCTGAACATAGTCAAAAGACCTTTTGCAAATTATGTCGTAGCTCACGCTTTAGTTCCACTGTTTAGATATGTTCCTAGAGAAAATATAGTTGAAAGTTGATAGTAGCGATTATGCGGACAGTAGAAAGCTTATGTCCTTAATGCACCGCTCAGTGTGCTGAACCCCAAACATCGTTTGTGGATGTTGCGAACATCAGACATACACGTTTTGATAACTATGTGATAGTTCAGTTAAACGTTTTAGAGTTGAGGCACCAAAGACGTTTTTCGAAATGTCGCGGAACATATGAGATGTTTCGAGGGCTGAAATTGGGATTTCAGGCTCGTGCCCACGTCAAGAGGTATAAGACCTCCGACGATTTTCTTAGCCTGCAAACTAAGGGAGAAAAGCTCAATCGTTGAGCTTGTGCTCAGATTGTCTGAGTACAACAATCACTTGAATCGAGTGGGAGTTAATCTTCCAGATGAGATAGTGATGTTTCTCCAAAGTCATTACCACCAAGCTAGAGCTTCGTGATGAACTATAACATATCAGGGATAGATATGATGATCCTTAAGGTATTCACGGTGTTTGGCACCGCGAAAGTAGAAATCAAGAAGGAGCATCAATTATTGATGAAACCACTAGTTTCAAGAAGGGCAAGGGCAAGAAGGGATACTTCATGAAACGGCAAATCAGCTGCTGCTCTAGTGAAGAAACCCAAGGTTGAACCCAAACCCGAGACTAAGTGCTCCTGTAATAAGGGGAACAACCACTGGAGCAGAATTACCCTAGATACTTGGTAGATGAGAAGGCTGGCAAGGTCGATAGAAGTATATTGGATATACATTATGTTAATGTGTACTTTACTAGTACTCCTAGTAGCACCAGGGTATTAGATACAGGTTCGGTTGCTAAGTGTTAGTAACTCGAAATAAAAGAGCTACGGAATAAATGGAGACTAGCTAAAGGTGAGCTGACGATATGTGTTGGAATTATTTCCAAGGTTGATGTGATCAACCATCGCACGCTACCTCTACCATCGAGATTTGGTGTTTGCGTTGAGCATAGACATGATTGGATTATGTCTATCGCAATAGGGTTATTCATTTAAGGAGAATAATGGTTACTCTGTTTATTTGAATAATACCTTCAATGGTCATGCACCTAAAGGAATGGTTTATTGAATCTCGATCTAGTGATACACTTTTTCATGCCAAAAAGATATAAGATAGTAATGATAGTACCACTTACTTGTGGCACTGCCATGTAAGTCATATTGGTGTAAAACGCATGAAGAAGCTCCATGTTGATGGATCTTTGGACTCACTCGTTTTTGAAAAGTTTGAGACATGCGAACCATGTCTATTGGTGTATATGCATGAAGAAACTCCATGCAAATGGATCGTTTGGACTCACTTGATTTTTGAATCACTTGAGATATGCAAATCATACCACATGGACAAGATGACTGAAAAGCCTCGGTTTCAGTAAGATGGAACTAGATAGCAACTTGTTGGAAGTAACACATTTTGATGTGTGCAGTCCAATGAGTGCTGAGGCATGCAGTAAATATTGTTATGTTCTTACTTCACAGATGATTCGAGTAGATGTTGAGTATATTTACTTGATGAAACACAAGTCTGAATTATTGAATGGTTCAAGTAATTTCAGAGTGAAGTTTAAGATCTTCGTGACAAGAGGATAGAATGTCTTTGATATGATCATAGAGATGAGGATCTGAGTTACGAGCTTTGGCACGCAATTAAGACATTGTGGAAATTGTTTCACAATTAATACCGCCTGGAACACCATAGTGTGATGGTGTGTCCGAACATCATAGTTGCACCCTATTGGATATGGTGCGTACCATGATGTCTCTTATCGAATTACCACTATTGTTCATGGGTTAGGCATTAGAGACAACCACATTCACTTTAAATAGGGCACCACGTAATTCCGTTGAGATGACACCGTATGAATTATGGTTTAGAGAAACCTAAGTTGTCGTTTCTTAAAGGTTTGGGGCTGCGACGCTTATGTTAAAAAGGTTTCAGAATTGATAAGCTCGAACCCAAAGCGGATAAAATGCATCTTCATAGGACACCCAAAACAGTTGGGTATACCTCCTAATTCAGATCCGAAAGCAATAGGGATTGTTTCTTGAATCGGGTCCTTTCTCGAGGAAAAGTTTGTCTCGAAAAGTTGAGTGGGAGGATGGTGGAGACTTGATGAGGTTATTGAACCGTCACTTCAACTAGTGTGTAGTAGGGCACAGGAAGTTGTTCCTGTGGCGCCTACACCAATTGAAGTAGAAGCTTATGATAGTGATCATGAAGCTTCGGATTAAGTCACTACCGAACCTCGTAGGACGACGAGGACGCATACTACCTCGGAGTGGTACGGTGATCCTGTCTTGAAGGTCATGTTGCTAGACAAACAATGAACCTACGAGCTATGGAGAAGTGATGATGGGCCCAAATTCCGACAAATGGTTAGAAGCCATGAAATCCGAGATAGGATCCATGTATCAGAACAAAGCATGGACTTTGGTGGACTTGCCCGATGATCGGCAAGCCATTGAGATAAATGGATCTTTAAGAAGAAGACGGACGTGGACGGTAATGTCACCGTCCATGAAGCTCGACTTGTGGCGAAGAGTTTTTCACAAGTTCAAGGAGTTGACTACGATGAGATTATCTCATCCGTAGCGATGCTTAAAGTCCGTTGGAATCACGTTAGCACAAGCTGCATTTATGAAATCTGGCAGATGGTTGTCAAAACGAGTTTCCTTGCCAGTCGTAAGGAAAGGTTGTATGCGATACAATCAGAAAGGTTTTGTCGATCCTAAGGATGCTAAAAGATATGCTGGCTCCAGCGATGTTTCTAAGGACTGGAGTAAGCATCTCAGAGTTGGAATGTGCGCTTTGATGAGATGATCAAAGATTTTGGGTTTATACAAAGTTTATGAGAAACTTGTATTTCCAAAGAAGTGAGTGGGTGCACTATAGAATTTCTGATGAGTATATGTTGTTGACATATTATGGATCAGAAATCACGTAGAATTTCTGGAAAGCCTGGATCAAGCTACTTGAACATTGAGCATCAAGATCTATAAGGATAGATCAAAACGCTTAATGGTACTTTCAAATGAGAACATACCTTGACATGATCTTGAAGGTGTTCAAGATGGATCAGTCAAAGAAGGAGTTCTTGCCTAAGTTGTAAGGTATGAAGTTAAGACTTAAAGTTCGACCACGGCAGAAGAAAGAGAAAGGACGAAGGTCGTCCCCTATGCTTAAGACATAGGCTCTACAGTATGCTATGCTGTGTACCGCACCTGAAGTGTGCCTTGCCATGAGTCAGTCAAGGGGTACAAGAGTGATCCAAGAATGGATCACAGGACAGCGGTCAAAGTTATCCTTAGTAACTAGTGGACTAAGGAATTTTCTCGATTATGGAGGTGGTAAAAGAGTTCGTCGTAAAGGGTTACGTCGATGCAAGCTTAACACCTATCCGGATAGCTCTGAGTAGAGATACCGGATACGTATGATGGAGCAAAAATTTAGAATAGCTCCAAGTGGAACAGTTATTTGGAATAGCTCCAAATAGAGCGTGGTAGCTGCATCTAGGAGATGACATAGAGATTAGTAAAGCACACACGGATCTGAAAGGTTCAGACCCGTTGACTATAACCTCTCTCACAAGCATAACATGATCAAACCCAGAACTCATCGAGTGTTAATCACATGGTAAATGTGAACTAGATTATTGACTCTAGTAAACTCTTTGGGTGTTAGTCACATGGTGATGTGACCTGTGAGTGTTAATCACATGTCGATGTGAACTAGATTATTGACTCTAGTGCAAGTGGGAGACTGTTGGAAATATGCCCTAGAGGCAATAATAAATTAGTTATTATTATATTTCTTTGTTCATGATAATAGTCTTTTATTCATGCTATAACTGTATTATCCGGAAATCGTAATACACATGTGAATACATAGACCACAATATGTCCCTGGTGAGCCTCTAGTTGACTAGATCGTTGTGATCAACAGATAGTCATGGTTTCCTGGCTATGGACACTGGATGTCGTTGATAACGGGATCACATCATTAGGAGAATGATGTGATGGACAAGACCCAATCCTAAGCCTAGCACAAAGATCGTGTAGTTCGTATGCTAAAGCTTTTCTAATGTCAAGTATCTTTTCCTTAGACCATGAGATTGTGCAACTCCCAGATACCGTAGGAATGCTTTGGGTGTACCAAACTTCACAACGTAACTGGGTGGCTATAAAGGTGCATTACAGGTATCTCCGAAAGTGTCTGTTGGGTTGGGACGAATCGAGACTGGGATTTGTCACTCCGTGTAAACGGAGAGGTATCTCTGGGCCCACTCGGTAGGACATCATCATAATGTGCACAATGTGACCAAGGGGTTGATCACGGGATGATGTGTTACGGAACGAGTAAAGAGACTTGCCGGTAACGAGATTGAACTAGGTATCGGTATACCGACGATCGAATCTCGGGCAAGTACCATACCGCTAGACAAAGGGAATTGTATACGGGATCGACTGAGTCCTTGACATCGTTGTTCATCCGATGAGATCATCGTGGAACATGTGGGAGCCAACATGGGTATCCAGATCCCGTTGTTGGTTATTGACCGGAGAACGTCTCGGTCATGTCTGCATGTCTCCCGAACCCGTAGGGTCTACACACTTAAGGTTCGATGATGCTAAGGTTATAAAGGAAGTTTGTATGTGGTTACCGAATGTTGTTCGGAGTCCCGGATGAGATCCTGGACGTCACGAGGAGCTCCGGAATGGTCCGGAGGTAAAGATTTATATATGGGAAGTCCTGTTTTGGTCACCGGAAGAGTTTCGGGGTTTAACGGTAACGTACCGGGACCACCGGGAGGGTCCCGGGGGTCCACCAAGTGGGGCCACCAACCCTGGAGGGCTGCATGGGCCAAGTATGGGAGGGGACCAGCCCCAGGTGGGCTGGTGCGCCCACCCACATGGCTCAAGGTGCAAGGGAAGTGGGGAAGGGGGCAAACCCTAGGGCAGATGGGCCCTAAGGCCCACCCTAGGTGCGCCTCCCCCCTCTCCCCCTTCTGGCCGCACCAGATGCCATCTGGGGGCTGCCGCCACCCCTGGGGAGGGAAACCTAGAGGGGGCGCAGCCCCCTCCCCTCCCCCTATAAATACTAGAGGATTGGGGACTGCCCAACACACGAGAATCTCTCCCTTCTCCTCTTGGCGCAGCCCTACCTCTCTCCCTTCTCCTCATATCTCGCGGTGCTTGGCGAAGCCCTGCTAGACTACCACGCTCCTCCATCACCACCACGCCATTGTGCTGCTGCTGGATGGAGTCTTCCTCAACCTCTCCCTCTCTCCTTGCTGGACAAGGCGTGGGAGACGTCACCGGGCTGTACGTGTGTTGAACGCGGAGGTGCCGTCCGTTCGGCACTAGGATCTCCAGTGATTTGGATCACGATGAGTACGACTCCTTCAACCCCGTTCCCTTGAACGCTTCCGCTTAGCGATCTACAAGGGTATGTAGATGCACTCTCCTTCCCCTCGTTGCTGGTTTCTCCATAGATAGATCTTGGTGATACGTCGGAAAATTTTGAATTTCTGCTACGTTCCCCAACAGTGGGTCCCGCCGACTTGCCTGGTACGGGGCCGACAGCCCTTGTCCGCCGCGGGCGGGTCTTGCCGGCTGCAGATTACTGTAGCCGTGCCTCTAATGACGCTGGCTTGGTCATGGGGTCGTGTCAACAGTGCCGCCGCCTGACAGGCGATCACTGTTGCCATTCCCCTGTCGTGTCTAGTTTATGGTGTGTGGGGCCCGTGGGAGGGGCCGGCCGACTCCTGGGGGCCGACTCCCAATGGGTCCGTCTCGTGGTGTCTTGCCGTCTTCAGTTCTCCCGTTGACTGGTGGGTCCCGCCATTTCTGGGTCGTGCAGACAGGCCGTCGTGGGCACAGGGCTCCGCCCCCAAGGGCTGATGTCAGGGCCGGCATGGCAACAGTGCCGCGCCGGACGGAGATCTCCGTCAGTATGGCGCACTGTGGCCATGCCTGCCCTTAATTAATAGGGTGGTTGGAGTCGCAGGCCGACTCCCTATAGCCGGCCTCTCCGGAAGTCGCTGGATAGGAGTCGCCTTATCTTGGAGTCGCCTCTGGGACTCGGCTCGTCTTGGAGTCGCCTCTGGGACTCGGCTCGTCTTGGAGTCGCCTCTGGGACTCGGCTCGTCTTGGAGTCACCTCTGGGACTCGGCTCGTCTTGGAGTCGCCTCTGGGCTCGAGGGGTGCAGCCTGCCCTGATGTCTTGAGAGGTTCTTGGACTCGGGTGAGCCTACCCGTGGCCCATTACTCCGACAGTAGTCCCCGAAGCTAGTGAGGCTCCGAGGGTGACATGTCGTGGGGCCTCAACAGTTTCATTCTTCCTGTGGTGGAATTTGGGCCCTTCTTGCCGTCTTCCTTCTGGCCGACTATCCTGAGTCGGACTCGTAGAGGGCCGTCTTCCCCCTAAGGAGTTTGAAAGTCGCGGCAGGAACCAGGCGGCGTGCTTGATACGCTTCCCCGCAGCCGCTCGCTGCAGACCCATCGCGCGGCGCCATGCGGCAGGGGCAGTCTGCTCACCCACGCGCGCGACGGGACAGGCCGTCGGGCGGGGCCCGCCACTACCGCGCCTCGGCCCGCGAACGGATCCGTTGCAGCCACGCGGACGGTTCGGTTTCCCACGTTGTTATTGCGCGCAGTAACTTCGTGGGGTAAATTGTGGGGGGGGGGGGGGGGGGGGGCGTGGGGTCCCGTGCACAGTTAATCCCACGCCCACCCCATCGGCTTCTCAGCCAATGGGCCTATAAGTAGGCGGGGGGAGCGGGGCGGCAAAACACGCGCGCCCATTCTTCCCTGCTCCCCCGCTTCCTCTTGCCTCTTCTTCTTCTTGCCGTTGTCGCACCAAACCGCGCCGCGCCTGCAGCGATGAGTTCTTCCTCCGCCGCCGCGACCCCTGCCGTGCGCTCCGGCGCGTGGGATGGCTCCGAGGTGGACGACGACCTCATCGAGCTCCTCCGCAAGACGCGCCGACTCCCCGGCGCGAACCTGGTGTGAGCCCGTGCCGTGCCGGTGGGGGAAATAAGGCCGGCGCCGGAGGAGGGCGAGCGGGTCATATTCCGCTCTCACCTCATGTGCGGCCTGGGGCTGCCGACGAGCGGTTTATTCCGCTCCTTCTTGGAGTTCAACGGGCTCCAGCCGCACCACCTTACTCCGAACACGGTGGTGCTACTAGCCGCCTTCGCCACCCTGTGCAAGGGTTTTCTTGGCGTTCTCCCCACCATCGAGCTGTGGGGAGAGTTCTTCCAATCCAAGCTCGGCACGCACGTCGCCAGCGTGCCGGCTCAGTGCGGCGCCTTCATCGTGACGCGAAGGTCGACCGCCGACAATCCATTCCCCTCCATCGCGCTGATTAAGTTGGTGGAGATGTGGCAGCGGTCGTACTTCTACGTGAAGAACGTCGCCCCAGAAGGCGACTGGGTCATCCTGCCGCCCTATGAAGCCGGCGCGCCGGCTGGGAGGCTTCCCAGCTGGTCACACCGGGCCAAGACACTGACTCCCACAGGTGCCGCCGCCTTCGCGCGACTTTGAGTGCTGACGCAGTCGGAAGGCTTGGTTGGGGCCGACTTACTGGCCGCCTTCATGGTGCGCCGAGTCCTCCCACTCCAAGGCCGACCTCATTTGATCAGTCAGATGAGCGACCACCGGGACCCGAGTCGGATGTGCACCTGGGACATGCCCCACGCGGAGGTGGCGAACATGGTGAACCACATCGCGAACTGCGAGCTCGCGGCGGACTGGCAGTTCGGCAAAGAGCCGTACTCGCGCACCAACCCCCCACCAGTGGTAAGTCGTGTACTTGATCTTCTATTTTTCTTCTGTGGCCGAATCCGACTTCTGATTCTCTTGGTTTCTTCGAGTCAGAACCCCCTCATCCAGCCGGCAGCCAGCGCCTCGGGACCGCCCAGCGAGTTCGTCCCCGACCGAGCGGAGAGCGACGTCGACGACCCCGACTTGGGGGCGGCGGCAATGGAGGCCGACGCCGAAGGCGGAGGAGGAGGATCGGAAGGCGGCTTCAGGCCCTCGGCCACCTTTGCCAACTGGCCAGAAGACGACGCCGAAGGGGAAGTCGCCCCGCGCCACCAACCGAGAGCCGGCCATCCAGGCGTGAGTTCCTCCGCCGTCTTGGCCAGTCAAGTCGGCGCGAAGAAGCGCCGGGCCGGGCCAAGTTCGCTCGGCAGCCGGCCGAAGAAGTTCAAGGGGGCGGCCGCCGCGACCAAGCGGGAGGAGGCGGTCGCGAAGGCCAACCGCTTCCGCAAGGAAGTGAAGAAGCCGCCACTAGTCTCTGCGTAAGTGTTCTCTGCCTTCGTCTTGTTTTCTTTTGATGAATCTTTTCCGAGTCTTTTATATTCCTTCTTTGCTTCAGGGCCCCCCTTTCCCTTGAGAGGGTCGCCGTCCCCTCCGTCATGGGGTCGGCCGAGACGTCCGCCAATACTCAGCGGATTGACCCCACTGCCGACCTCCGGGAGGCGACAGAGCGAAACGCGCGGGAGAAGCGCGACGAGGAGGAGGCCGACCGTATGGAGAAGGCGGAGGCCGAGAAGGCAGCGGCCTCCGCCCAGAAGAAACTGGAAGAGGCCGAAGCCGCCGTCGTAGCAAGGCAGCGGGCTGAGGAGACCGCGCACCACCAATCGGCGTTGCTTGTCATCCCGCTGAACTCCGCACCGCCGCCCTCGGAGTTCATGGGGCAGACTGGAGAAGTCGACGGGGAGAACCCCATCATGGAGAAGGACGGTGGCGAGGCCTCCGCATCGGGCATGGCCACGCCGCCACAGCCGCCTCCGCCGCCGTCGGGGAGCGCGCATGGTAAGCATCCGGCAGGCCCTCCAGTGCCGCCGACTGAAGACGAGGCCGTGGCGAAGCTGCTCCTTCAAGTTGCCTCACCAGTGCGCCGCCGCCTTGAGAAGGTGATTTCGGCGCCACGCCCCTTGGAGGCCGGCGCCGCCAGCTTGTCCATCCCAGATGCCGAGGCGACAAGCACCGCGCCAACTGGGTGGGTGCGAGGAGGCGGCGACTATCCGCTGAACCAGGCGCTCCTGGACGTCCAGGCGAAGCTGCAAGCTGAGGGCGAGGCCATCCAGGGCTGCACCAAGGCACATCTGGCGTCACGAGCAGCTATTTGGGTATGCTTTTCTTCTTTGACTTTGTTTTTTCTCGTTATTCTTTGTGGGGGCGCGCCAGCGCACCCATTGGGTGTAGTCCCCGAGTTTCGGGCCGGCTGCTGAGCAGGCGGCCCGGAACTCCATCTGGCGAGTTCCGAACATTCACCTTTGTCTGATTGTTTATCACAGGAGTATCACAACCT
The DNA here is from genome assembly GCA_963921465.1 of Triticum timopheevii. Taxonomy (NCBI): domain Eukaryota; kingdom Viridiplantae; phylum Streptophyta; class Magnoliopsida; order Poales; family Poaceae; genus Triticum; species Triticum timopheevii. Next base: position 61,411,180 of record OY997270.1, on the reverse strand, counting down.
CCGCGTCACTGCCTTCAACCGCAATGTTGAGCAGCTGGGGAAGCGGACTGCCGACTTGTCGGAGAGTCAGAGTGAGTCCTTTCTCTTTTTCGCGGGGGCGCGCTGGCGCACCCGCGGGCTGTAGTCCCCGAGATTCGGGCCGACTGCTGAGCAGTCGGGCCGGATCTTCCCGACGACCTTCTTTGTTGACGACTTAACATCCTTTCCCTTTTGTTCTTCAGAAGCCAATGCTGCTCTTCAGGAACGGTTGGGCGAAGCCAGCACCACCCTATGTGCCAAGGAGGAGGAGTGCAGCAAGCTCGCCACAGAGCGCGACCTGCTGGCCGCGCAGCTGGCGGAGCAGAAGGAGCTGCTTAAGGCAGCACAGGACGAGGCAGAGAAGAGAGAGACTGCTCTCCTGGCCGAGTTTGAAAGCGAGCGCTCCTCCTGGACGGACAAGGAGGTGATGCTGACCTCCAGCTTCCATGAGATCAAAGATATCGTCGACGGTGAGTTTCTTTGCTTTCTTTCTTTGAGCCGCCGACTGTAAGTCAGGCCGACTCCTGATTCTTTATCTTGCTTATTTTTGTTTTGGCAGACTTCTTCCCTGGCCACTCGCAGGCGGTCACTCGAGCCATCGAGGCTGATCGCGAGGCGCGGAGGGCAAATGGCGCGGGGATCGCCGCCAACGCCCCCCTGACCATCGACGAGCAGCTCCTGAGCATCGAGACTCGTCTGCGGCCGGCCCATCAGTTGCTGCGCCGGCTTCAACGTGCCGGGGCTCAAGCGATTGCTGCCCTGTGGCCAGACATGCCGGCTCTGCGCACTCCCAGTCGGACTGCCGACTGGCTGGAGGTCGCAGCTGGCCCTCTTGAGGCTTGGAAGGGTTCCTCGGCCCGGGCTGGAGCGCGCCGGGCCTTGGAATTCATCAAGGCTTGGCATCCGGGGCTGGACCTGGACCGGCTGGCCGCGTTCCGGTCAGAGGCCTAGGCAGAGCTGGTGGCTGTGGAAGGCGCCCTTGTCGAGCGTGTGGCGGCGATTGCCGATTACATGGACACCAGCGTCTTCCTCCCTGAGCGGGCCGCAAACGGCGAGGAGGTGCCGCCGGAGTGGTTCGGGATGAACCCGGACTACGACGAGGACTCGGCGGAGGTGATCGGCTCCATCACCGAGGAGGAAGATGAGGCGGAGGACAGAGGTGAGACGGAGGCGCCAGAAGATGGAGCGGGCGACCAGCCTCAGCTCGACCGCGCCTCCAGCAACGAGCCGCGTCCGACCGGGCCGGCTGCCGCCGGAGACGATCAAGCCAAGACTACCTGGCCGTCCGCCCCGGCGCTTGGCACCGCCGTTTCCTCCGACCCTCCGAACCCGTCTACTGCTTCTTAGGCTGCCGTCTTGCCTTTATTTTATCTGCTTTAGTAGTCCTTGAAAAAAACTTGTTAATTTGCACAATTCCACCCGCGGGGTGTATTTTGAACTTGGCCAGGGGCCTATGTTATGTAAATATCTATCCGAATTCTATCTTTCCTTGCTCATCGCTCTTTTGGCTTTTTCCTTTGCCGCCTTCCCACAGTCGCCGCTTTGCCAGTCGGACAACCGCTCAGCAGACTGCCGTTGGATCAAATGCTTGGCTACCTTAGGGAAGGCAAGTACTTGGCCTTTTTTAGAGTCTTTTAACAAGTTGGATAGAAGGCGGCAAGCCGACTATTCGAGAGTGACCTCTGCAAAGGGAGGCTGGAAGCTGGATTGAGCTATGCTTATGCTTTGAGTCCTTAGCCATTTTTTCGTGTGGGCGCTCATTCTTCCTTACTCTCTGCCCACCGACAGTCGCTTAGCGAGCTGCGGCCTCTGACAGGAGACAGCTTAAGCGCCGCACACTACTTGTCCGACTGCAGGAAGCATTTCATAGCGCAAGACAGCGAGTCCCCGGGCCGACTAGTCGAACCCGGTGCCAAGCGGCATAACAAAGAGTAGCATACTCGAAGGCATAATTCTTATCATACAGATAACAAAAAGGGCATTCCCTAAGCTCGTCTCGGGGGAACCAAAGTCTCGGTACTTTAATACAAAGGATAGCGTGGTACATACTGCATCAACTGTAAAATCTTCGGAGAAGATTTGCGTTCCATGGCCGTTCCGACTCTTTGCCGGAGTCGTCCCTCTTGCATGCTCGGGGCTTCTGAGCGTCGATTAGGTAGTAGGAGTCATTGCCCAGCACTTTGCTGATGATGAAGGGGCCTTCCCAAGGCGCCGACAACTTGTAATGGCCGGCTGTTCGTTGGATCAGTCGGAGCACAAGGTCACTCTCTTGGAAAGATCTCGGCCTGACCTTCCTGTTGTAGTATTAGTGCAGGCTCTGCTGATAGATGCTGGACCAGCTGAGTGCCAACAGCCGGCCCTCTTCCAGAAGATCGACGCCGTCTTGACGTGCTTCTTCTGCTTCCTCTTCGGTGTACATGGTGACTCGCGGAGAGTCGAATTCTATGTCCGTCGGGATGACGGCTTCAGCACTGTAGACGAGGAAGAAAGGCGTGAAGCCGGTTGACTTGTTTGGAGTCGTGCACAGACTCCAGAGGATGGCTGGCCGCTCCTCAAGCCAACAGCCAGCCGAACACTCAAGTGGTTCGACCAGTCGAGGTTTGATGCCAGATAGGATGAGGCCGTTCGCTCGCTCCACCTGGCCATTTGACTGCGGATGGGCAGTGGACGCTAAGTCCAGTCGGATGCCCCGCGTCGCGCAGAAACGGGCTAAGGCGCCTTTGGCAAAATTTGTGCCATTGTCGGTGGTGATGCTGTGCGGTATGCCGTACCGAACCGTGATGTCGGCGATGAAAGTCACTGCAGTCGGACCATTCAACTTCTTGATGGGCTTTGCTTCTATCCACTTGGTGAACTTGTCCACCGTGACGAGTAAGTGAGTTAGGCCGCCTCGGGCCGTCTTGAATGGTCCCACCATATCCAGGCCCCAAACCACAAAGGGCCAGGCGATGGGGATGGTCTTGGGTGCAAAAGCCGGCTGAAGCGTCTTGGAGCGGAACTTCTGGCACCCCTTGCATTTTTGGACTAATTCCTTGGCCTCTTCTAGGGCAGTTGGCTAGAAGAAACCATGCTGAAAGGCTTTGGCGATGTGTGCTCTTGAAGCCGCATGGTGGCCGCACTCGCCTTGATGGATGTCTCTGAGAATTGCTTGACCTTGCTCTGGCTCAATGCAACGCTGGTAGACACCAGTGACGCTGCTCCTGACCAGCTCTCTGTTGATTATGGTGTAGGCTGCCGCTCGGCGTTGTACTTGTCGAGCCAAGATTTCATCGGTTGGCAACTCTTTGCTCACTAGAAACTTGAGGATGGGCTGTGCCCATGAGGGTGCTGCTACTTCTTCGATTGCCACCAGTGCGACTTAGACGAGGGCGGCTGGGCTGGGAGGCGGCGGGCTGGAGTCCGCGGCCGCTTGTTGAATTGCTGAAGTCCTTGGGCCGACTGGCGCAGTCCCCGGGCCGACTGACGCAGTCCCCAGGCCGAGCCCTGGAGTCTTCGGACTGGTTGCCGCAGTCCCCGGGCCGGGTTCTGAAGTCCCCGGGCCGGCTTCGACTGTGACTTTCTTGGAGCCGTCTATAAGAATTCTCGTGCCGTCTGCTGGGGCTCTTGAGTCGGATCCGACTTCTTCAGGGGGAGCCGACACAAAGATGGAGTCTGATTCTGGTGAAGGCTTGATAGACGGCTTGAGGAGGCGCTGAAGAGCGACGCCGGATGGTATCGCTTGGCGGGTGGAGCCGACTCGTGCCAAGGCGTCTGCTTGGTCGTTGTCATTTCTTGGCACGTGAAGGAACTCACACCCCTCGAAGTATCCGCTGAGTTGTTGCACCAGGAAGCGGTAGCTCGCCATGTTTGCATCTTTGGCGTCCCAGTCGCCAGATGACTGCTGGACCACCAAATCGGAGTCACCATAGCACAGGATCCGGCGAATGCCGAGTTCTTTGGCAAGCCAGAGCCCGTGAATGAGCGCCTCATATTCGGCGACGTTGTTGGAGGCGGCAAAGTGGATCTGCAGCGCATACTTGAGCTTGTCGCCTTTAGGGGAGGTGAGGATGACGCCGGCTCCCAAGCCGGTGCGCATCTTGGAGCCGTCGAAATGCATCCGCCAATGGGTGGAGTCGGGCACTGGCGGCAGGTACTGGGTCTCTGCGCAGTCGACGAGGAAGTCGGCCAGTGCTTGCGACTTGATGGCGGTGCGGGGCTGGTAGTAGATGGTGTAGGGAGCCAACTCTATGGCCCATTTGGCCACTCGGCCAGAAGCATCTCGGCTCCCAATGATCTTGGCCAGCGGGGCTGTGCAAACCATAGTGATTGGATGCTCTTGAAAGTAAGGCTTTAACTTCTTGGCGGCAAAGTGCACACCGTAGCACATCTTCTGGTAGTGGGGGTAGTTCTGCTTGGAGGTCGACAGTACCTCGCTCAGGTAATATACCGGTCTCTGGATAGGGAGCGCCTTACCTTCCTCCTTGCGCTCGACTACAATGACTGTGCTGACTACCCATTGGTGGCGGCAATGTATAGGAGCATGGGCTCTTTAGGAGTCGGAGCCGCCAGCACAGGGGGAGTAGTCAACATCTTCTTCAACTGGAGAAATGCTTTATCCGCCTTGTGGTTCCACTCAAAAAGGTGGTCTTCTTCATTAGTTGGTACAAAGGGAGAGCCTTCTCGCCCAACCGACTAATGAATCAGCTGATGGACGCCAAACAGCTGGTGAACTTCTGCACATCTAACAGTCGGCCGGGTACCTCCATCCCCTCGATGGCCTTGATCTTCACAGGGTTGCACTCTATGCCGCGTTCAGAGACCAGGAAGCCAAGGAGTTGGCCGGCTGGTACTCCAAAGACGCACTTCTCAGGGTTGAGCTTGGTCTGGAATCGGCGCAGGTTCTCGAAGGTTTCTTTGAGGTCTTCCATCAGTGTCCCATGCTTTTTCGTCTTCACCACTACATCATCTACGTAGACATGGGCGTTTCTGCCGAGTTGCTTGAGGAGGCACTTCTGCATGTAATGCTGAAAGCTGGCGCCGGCATTCCTTAAGCCGAACGTCGTGGTCAGGTAGCAGAAGGCTCCGAACGGCATGATGAAGGTAGTCTTCAGTCTGTCTGCCGGGCTCAGTTTGATCTGGAGATACCCTGAGTATGCATCTAAGAAGCTCAATAGCTCGCATCCGGCTGTGGAGTCTATCACCTGATCAATTCTCGGCAGAGCAAATGGGTTCTTGGGGCAGGCTTTGTTGAGGCTTGTGTAGTCAATACACATCCGCCACTGCTTGTTCTTCTTCAACACCAGGACCGGGTTTGCCAGCCATTCTGGAAAAAATACCTCCATGATGAAGCCGGCGGCCAGGAGCCGGGCTATCTCTTCTCCAACAACTCTTCTCTTCTCTTCCGACAGGCGGCGCAAGGGCTGCCTGACGGGCTTCACATCAGGTCGGACATGTAACTTGTGCTCGGCGAATTCCGTTGGTACACCTGGCATGTCTTTAGGGGACCATGCAAAGATGTCTCGATTCTCCCGGAGGAAATCGACGAGCTCACCTTCCTATTTGCTGTCAAGGTTTGCACCTATGACAGCGTACTTCTCTGGGTGCTCCGGGTCCAAGGGTATCTTCTTGGTATCTTTGTCCGGCTTGAACGAGCCCTCAGCTTCCGACTCCTTGGTGTCGGACGACATCTCTGGCTGCTTGCCGGCCATCGCCACGACTCGGTCAAGAAGCCGCTTCTCAGCTGCGATCACCAAGGACTTGGCCAGCCGACTGCTCTCAGCCGCACAAGCGGACGACTTTCCGTAGTCACCGGCGATGGTCAGAATCCCCTTGGAACTCGGCATCTTCATCTTGAGGTAGGCATAGTGGGGGACCGCCATGAACTTGGCCAATGCAGGTCGGCCAAGCAACGCATGGTACGGGCTTTCGAGGTCCACCACTTCAAACTAAATTGGCTCTCGGTGGAAATGATCTTTGTCTCCAAAGAGGACGTCAATCAGGATCTTGCCGATCGGTGAGTAGGAAAGGCCAGGTACAATGCCGTGGAACACTGTCCGGCTGCTCTGAAGCTGTCTTTGCTTGATTCCTAACTTCTCCATGGTGTCCTTGTACAGGATATTGATGCTACTGCCTCCGTCTATCAGCACTCGCGAGAAGCGAGCGGCCCGCCTATCTGTGGCTAAAGTTGCACTCAAAACCAAGGCGTAGGAGCCTGGATTCGGCATCACCTCTGGGTGATCAGCTCTGCTCCAACTGATAGGCTTCTCGGACCAATGCATAAATTCTGGAGTATTTGATGCTACTGCATTCACCTCTTGCTGCTGCAGCCTCCTGCTGCGTCGATCGTCAGCCACACTGGTGAACACCACATAGGCTCCATGCTCTTCTGGGTACTCATCTCGTACTGTGCCGACTGGCCTGGCAGCCGGCTGCTGGGGCGGCGGTGGAGGCGGCGGCCCAGCAGGTGGGGGAGGAAGGAGGCCGTCTCCCTTGGCGATTCTGGTGAGCCAGTGGCATTTTTGGGTGGTGTTGTTTGACGGCTTCGCGTCGCTGTGGAACTTGCAGGGACCATCTAGAGTCTGCTCGTAGGAGAAGGACGGCAACCAGTTGGACTTGCCGCTTTTCTGTCGCTTGGTCGGGGGCTGCCCCTCCGGCTGTTGGTCTTCGACTGTCGCGACCTGCCGACTGCTGGAAGTCGGCTGCGAGGCCTTGCGCTTGTTATCATTCTGTTGTTGTCGCCGACTTGCATCTCCAGCCGGAGTTCTGGGAGCCTGAGGGGCTGTTTTGCCAGTCGCACTAACTTGGATCTCTGTCTTCATGGAGGAGTCGGCCGTGGCGTACTTGTCTGCTATGATCAGCAGCTCGTCGAGGGTCTCTGGCTCTTCGCAGAGTAGCTTGTGCTTGAGGAGAGTGCCTTCTCGGCACCCGGCAGTGAAGTACTCCATAGCCTACACCTCATGCACGCCCTCGCAGGAGTTCCGAAGCTCAGCCCAGTGCGTGAGGTAGTCGCGTGTTGACTCGTCGGGGCCTTGCATGCACAGGGAAAGTTGGCGAGGCTTGGGAGGTCGCTTGTACGTGCTTGTGAAGTTGCGGACGAAGTCTTCGGTGAAGTCGACCCAGCTGTTGATGCTGCGGGGCTTCAGACTGTTCAACCATGTCCGGGCCGTGCCCTGGAGCATGAGTGGAACATACTTCACGACAACTCGCTTGTTGCCGTTCGCTATGCTGACGGCTGTGGAGTAGTCAACAAGCCAGTCTTCCGGCTTCACGGAGCCGGTATACTTGGGTGTGTCTCGGGGGAGTGTGAACCCTTTGGGGAAGGGCTCGTCTCGGATGCGAGGTCCGAAGCAGGGCGGACCCAACTATTCTTCTTCTTCCAGCGCCAGGGATCGGTGGAGTCGGTCGATCCGGTGGCGGGCGTCGTTCTCTCCGACTCCCTCTCGGCGGCCAAGGCGGCCACCGAGAGTCGGATGCTCAATGGGCGGCCGGGAGACTCGCCTTTCTCTTCGTGGTGGAGGGGGCAGATAGTCGCCCTGCCGTTCCACTACTCTTGGGCGGTCGTCTTGGTCGCGCTCGATGGTGATGCGAGTCCGACTGTGGCTGACAGCCGGCTCTTTGTCTTTTCTTTTGTGGACTCCGCCAGTCGGTGTCCGAGACGTCGCGCCTTGATCTCGGCAGGGAGGAAGGTCGTCGTTCGGTTGCCGCGGCGCCTCCGTGCGGCCGCCGGCCATATTCTGCATGACAGCTGCGTCACGGAGTTGCTGGACTCGCTCCGTCATCATGCGGTGCTCTTCGCCTTCAAAGTTTTTCAGCTCGTCATTCGCCGCCTAGGCGGCGCGGATGTTCTCCACAGGCGTGGCTTATACGGGGCGATTGGCCCCGAACAGGTTGGCGATGGCCACGCCGCGCTCCGGATCGCGCCTAGGCGGTGTCGGTGTTCTGGGAACGGGGGTCCCCAGACTTGCCTGCCTGCGGCCTGCGGCGTGGTTCAAAGGAGGCCCAGCACAGCCCATCTTCATCAACGCAAGCTCAAGACCCTCGCGAGGGGCCAAGCCTCGCGGGGCGTACGCCAAGAAGCTTCCTCAGGCACGACCTCGTCAGGCTAGCTCATGAGGAGGCGGAGAGTTCAAGGCAGGGTACCTCGCGAGGTGCCCATGACGCAAGCCATGATGACCAGGAGCGCCAGTTGGGCGCCAGCCCGCGCAGTGTCCTCCTTTCTTCTTTGGTGCAAAGGGAGCAAGCGCAGGCGAGAGCATCAAGCAAAGGCATCCATTTCAGTCCAACAAGACCAAGACCAGCCCAACGGCCAGAAGGAAGTCATCGTGGAACCCGAGCCGGCGCCACCACCAGAGCCTTTAACATGCGAGGACCAACTTTAGTCAGGATAAGCGTACCCGCTGTTCCCCTTCAAAATGGCCAATTGTTGGCACCCTTCCCGCTCAATATTTGGGACGAGGCCCAGGGCCTTTGCCTATAAATAGGACTAGCCACCCGCAAGGTAGGGGCATCGAGAGAACAAGGATAGGAAGACACACACACACACACACGGAGAGAGAGAGAGAGAGAGAGAGAGAGAGAGGCGACTGAACTCCTCCTAGTAGTTCATCGCGCCAGCCAAGAACAGACCCTCGCGAGGCTGTTCTCCCTTTGTATTGTTCATCATCAAGCCCAAGAGGCAATCCACCACACCACACACCGGAGTAGAGTATGACACCTCAATGGTGGCCTGAACCAGTATAAATCTTGTGTCTCTTGTGCTATTCAGTTTGGTAGTTTAGGTCCTAGCGATTCGGCGAGGAGCGAGCCGGCAGAGGGTTGAATCTCCGCGCGCACCCCAGTGTTCGAACCTCAAGGGTCTGCCGGAACCCGAAATTCGACATTTGGCGCGCCAGGTAGGGGTGCGCCGGAATCTGCCTTCCGTCGTCGCGTTCTTCCCCGACCACCGCAACTATGTCTGATGCTCCTTGGGCTCCCGCCGAGCGCCGAGCCGCCCTCTCCTCCCATGTCGCCCAAATGGCTCTCGTCGGCGGGCGCCCTCGTCGTTCCCCGTCACTTGCCGTCAACGCCGCCACCGGCCCGGTGGGGAACGAGCAGCAAGCATCGTCCCTGCATTCCCCAGTGACCTCTAGGGAGGAGCGGTGCAGCTTCTTCCCCACCAGCCCCATCGTGCCGGCTCCTTCGGTCGCCGCGGCCCTCCTGGGCGGTTCGCAGGCGCCGCCCTCCAGCCGCCACGTCAAGACATTCGTCCGCCAGGTCGGCGCCACCTCCATGCGGCAGGGGGCTCCCTCGGGCCGGACGGAGTCGTCGGCCGGGCTGACCTTTGACTCTGAGGACCACCCCACCAACTCGGCCTGCTCGGGAGCGCTCCCCATGCTCTGCACACTTACCATCTGCCAGGTGGCCATCACGAGGACCCTCATCGACGGTGGCGCGGGCCTAAACGTGCTCTCGGTTGAGGCCTTCAACCTCCTCCACATACCCCGGGAGCGGCTGCAACCCAGCCGGCCTTTCTCGGGCATCGGAGGCGGGTCGGCCAGCTCCTTGGGGCAGATCCGACTTCCGGTAACCTTCGGCACCTACGACAATTTCCGCACACAGCTGGTTGATTTCGACATCGCCCCCATCGGCCTCCCCTACAATGCCATTCTCGGCTATCCAGCATTGGCCAAATTCATCGCCGCGACTCACCCGGGGTACAACCTCATGAAGATGCCCGGGAGCAACGGCGTCCTAACCGTGCCCGGGGACACCGAAGGTGTGCTACGAGTACTCAAGTTCGCCCTCAAGACAGCGGCGGCGGCGCGGCCCATCGACGCGGAAACCTCCAAGCCTAAGGGGGCTGCGCCAACCAAGAAGAAGCAGTTGTTCACCCAAGACAAGGCGAAAACCAAGCATGTACCTGTCGACGAGGACGGGTCCACTAACGCCACTTTCACCATAGGCGCCAACCTTGAGCCAGAGCAGGAGGAATCCCTAGTCAAGTTCCAGCATGCAAACAAGAAGGTGTTCGCCTGGGAGCACGATCAGCTGGCAGGGATCCCATGGGGCGTAATCGAGCACCACCTCAACGTGTGCCCCAACATGCGTCCCGTGAAGCAGAAGGCGAGGAGGCAGTCCACTGAAAAGCAGGCCTTCGTCGTCCAAGAGACCCGCAAGCTAGAGGCCGCGGGGGTTATTCACGAGGTCCGATACCCGGATTGGTTGGCCCACCCCGTGGTTCTGCCAAAGAAGGGAGGAAAGGAACGCATGTGTGTCGACTTCACCAACCTCAACAAAGCATGCCCACAAGATCCGTTCCTGCTCCCTCGCATCGACCAGATCGTCGATTCCACCGCTGAGTGTGACCTGTTGTGCTTCTTGGATGCCTTCTCCGGGTATCACCAGATCAAGATGGCGGTGGAAGATGTGGAGAAGACGGCATTCCTAACCCCATGTGGGGTGTATTGCTATACATGCATGCCATTCGGACTGCGCAACGCAGGGGCAAACTTTCAGTGGCTCATGCACATCACCTTGGGCCCACAGCTCGGGAAGAATGTGGAAGCTTACGTCGACGACATTGTAGTGAAGTCTCGCGAGGCCAAGACCCTGATACAAGACCTGGAGGAAACCTTCGTGAGCCTCAACGCAGTGAGCCTGCGACTCAACCCGGAGAAGTGCGTGTTTGGGGTCCCCTCGGGAAAGCTCTTGGGTTTCCTCATATCCCACCGAGGCATTGAGGCCAACCCAGAAAAGGTCAAGGCAGTTGAGGACATGAGCCCACCAAAGACCCTCAGGGAAATGCAGAAGCTCACGGGGCGCGTGACGGCGTTGGGGCGCTTCATCTCCCGATTGGGGGAGCGGGCGCTGCCTTTCTTCCAGCTAATGAAGAAAGAGGGGCCCTTTGAATGGACTGAGGAGGCCGACAAGGCGTTCCAAGATCTCAAGAGATACCTAACCAGCCCTCCAGTGATGGTGGCCCCGCGCCCTCAAGATCCCTTGGTACTCTACCTCGCCGCCACTCCCTACTCCGCTAGCACAGCCCTGGTGGCAGTTAGAGAGGAGCGTCGGGCCAGGACCACGGCAGCCACCCGAGCCAAGGCAAAGCTGGATCAAAAGGAACTCGTGGAAGTCACCACCATGACGGAGGAAGATCAGCCGCTGCAGCAGAACGCACCAGGGGTGGGGGAGGCCCTCTCTCCAGGCAACCAGCTTCTGGGGGCTCCACCACCTCAGGAGGCACCGCAGCTTTCGGAGGACGCCACCAGCACCGATGCCCCAAGCCTCGTCGAGCACCCGGTGTACTTCGTCAGCACGGTGTTACGGGATGCGAGGGCACGGTACCCCATGCTGCAGAAGCTCCTCCTCGCGCTGCTGGTGGCTTCGTGCAAGCTGCGGCACTACTTCCAGGGTCATCCAATCAAGGTTGTCTCGGCATACCCCTTGGAAAGGGTGCTCAGGAGCCCTAACTCAGCTGGAAGGGTCACCGAGTGGAACATTGAACTGCAAGCATTCCAGCTCGAATTCAGCATGACCAGAGTCATCAAGGGGGCCGCGCTGGCAGATTTCGTGGCCGAATGGACAGAGGCACCGGGCCTCAGGGCCGGCGAGGATCGATCCCTCTCCCCAGGAAGCGAGGCGCCAGAAGGCTGGGTCATGTACTTCGACGGAGCGTTCTCCAGGCAGGGCGCTGGGGCTGGGGCAGTGCTCATATCTCCCACTCTGGACAACTCTACTATGCCGTGCAGCTCTGTTTCCAGCAAGGCGAGAAGGTCTCCAACAATATAGCAGAGTACGAGGGACTGATAGCGGGCCTGAAGGCCGCCACTGCCCTGGGAGTGACGCGTCTTACTATCAAGGGCAATTCGCAGCTCCTTGTCAATTTCTCCAACAAGGTATGCGAACCAAGAGATGAGCACATGGAGGCCTACCTTGCGGAGGTCCGCAGGATGGAAAAGCCGTTCTGGGGGCTAGAGCTACAGCATGTGCCCCGCGACACTAATCAAGAGGCCGACGACATCGCCAAACGAGCCTCTAGGAGGTTGCCCCAGGAGCCGGGCGTCTTTGAGGAACGGCTCTTCAAGCCTTCAGCCCTGCCACCATTGTCGAGCACAGCGCAGCCTCGGGTGGAGCTTCCTCAGCCACCTGCCTCGGGAGCCCCAGCCTGTGGCCCGGCCATTGGAGCACGCCTGCTCCTGACGTTGGAACCCCAGGAGGGGTGCTGGATCACAGAGCTCAGGAGCTACTTAATGCAAGGGACCTTGCCGGAGAAGGAGGAGGAGGCAGAGCGTGTGGTGCGGCAAGCCACAGCGTACTGCATCATGGATGGAGAGCTCTATCGGAAACGACTGAACGATGTGTCCCTGCGTTGCATCACCAGGGAACAAGGGAAGGAACTGCTGGCAGACATACACAGTGGAGACTGTGGGCATCATTCGTCGTCACGGATCCTCGTTGGCAAGGCGTTCCGCAGCGGTTTCTATTGGCCCACGACGCTCAATGACGCTGTTGAGCTTGTGAAGGCTTGCGAGGCCTGCCAATTCCATGCCAAGCAGATCCATCAGCCGGCAGGAGGTCTGCAAACCATACCCCTCATGTGGCCATTCGCGGTCCGGGGGCTGGATATCCTGGGCCCTTTTCCTCGGGTGCCAGGGGGCTATCGCTACCTCTACGTCGCTGTAGACAATTTCACCAAGTGGGCCGAAGTTGAGGCCATCCGCACCATCCCTGCGGGTTCTGCGGTCAAGTTCATCAAGGGCATCGTGAGCCGGTTCGGAGTGCCGAACCGCATCATCACTGACAACGGTTCGCAGTTCACCAGTAACCTCTTCAAAACATATTGTGCTAACCTTGGGACACAGATATGCTACACTTCGGTGGCGCACCCCCGAAGCAACGGCCAGGCCGAGCGGGCCAACGCAGAGGTCAGAGGGGCCTCAAGACCAGGACATTCAATAAGAAACTAGAGGCTTGCGGCAGAGGCTGGTATGACGAGCTTCAGTTCGTGCTGTGGTCCATCCGCACAACCGCGACCAAGCCGACTGGAGAGACCCCCTTCTTCCTGGTCTACGGAGTCGAAGCGGTCCGCCCTCACGAGGTCAAGTGTCGATCCGCACGGGTCCTGGCATTCGATGAGACGCTGCAGGACGCCATGTGGGGGACGGACCTCGTGCTGGGGGTGGAGCGTCATCGAGAAGCTGCGCTGCGAGCGGCAAGGTACCAGCAGGCACTCCGGCGATACCACTACCGCAACATCCGCCCCAGAACTCTCGAGGTAGGGGACCTCGTGCTCCGGCGGGTCCTCTCCAGGGAGGGACTGCATAAGCTCTCTCCCATGTGGGAGGGCCCGTTCAAGGTTGTTCATGTTTCCAGGCCCAGCTCCGTGCACTTGGAGACTCAGGAGGGAGTACCTATACAGAACGCGTGGAACATCCAACACCTCCGGAGGTTTTACCCCTGAAAAGGCCCAGAGACTGTGAAGAAGGTGAATGCATGTGAAGCTTATCTTTTTGGAAAAGGCCCAGAGCCTGTGAAGAAGGCGAATGCCTGTGAAGCTTATCTTTTTGGAAAAGGCCCGGAGCCTGTGAAGAAGGCGAATGCCTGTGAAGCTTATCTTTTTGGAAAAGGCCCAGAGCTTGTGAAGAAGGCGAATGCCTGTTAAGCTTATCTTTTGGGAAAAGGCCCGGAGCCTGTGAAGAAGGCCCTGTGAAGCTTATCTTTTTGAGAAAGGCCCAGAGCCCGTGAAGAAGGCGAATGCCTGTGAAGCTGTCGCGTTTTGGAAAGGGCAAGGAGCCCGTGAAGAGGGCCAACGCCTGTGAAGCTTGCTTCCCCGAAGAAAGGCCCGGAGCCTGTGAAGAAGGCCAACGCCTGTGAAGCTCGCCGCCCGTGACACTCTCACGTAATAATGAGTTGGGGCTGTACACGCCCCGGAGTCTTAGGGGTGCCGGCCTCAGGCCCTGGGGCTCCCTGCCACGCCCAGTGGCAGCACTTAGCTCTGCGCTGGTGAGAAGACGTCGAAGACTAGACTAGGTGCCAGACGCGGCTTTTTCATTTGCTTTCTGCAGTCGACTAGTTATTCCCATTTGGAGTTTTTATCGAAACTATCGCCATCTTTTGGTCCGTGGTTCTTCGACCTTTTTCGCTCTCCTGCCTCGATTTCTCTTGCACGGGGGCTCGCGAGGCAGAAGCCCCGGAAGTCCTCGCGAGCGTTCCTACCCCTATCGCTCAAGTTTTTACGACCCGGGACCACAGCCGGAGCACTCCTCCGGACCATGCCTCACGGGCACCACGACGCAAACACGGGGCCTGGGTCGGTCGCCCCCGCGGCCGAGGCCAGGGATTACTTGCGAATGGGCGTACAACAGAAAAGAACAGTATCAGGATAACAAAAGCAGTACAATGATTAACGGCGTTAACCCAAATGCGCCCCCACGGGGCCACACATTGCTGTCTTTTTTTGCGCAGGAGAAAAGAAAGGAAAAGAACAAAAGCAGGCGAAGCACGTCCCGTGCCGGCCCTCTTGGAAGACTCGAGCCGCCTCTGGAGCTCAGGCGGACTCCGCGCGGCGGCGAGCAGACCCGCTGCCACCCTCCTAGAAGGCGCGGCGGCGTGGGGGCTGGCCGCGCCCGCTGCTGAAAGAGTCACCACCCGAAGAAGAGCTGGTGAAGCTTGAGGGGTGACGGGCGTCGCCAGCCGCCCACGCGCTGCCCTCTCCGTCGACGCCGGGGCTGAGTCCCCGGCCGCGGTCGTCGTCTTCAGGGCAGCACCCCATGCGGCGACCATCTTCCCCAAACACCCTCACGTAAAGGGTGGCGTCGCCGTTGTACTTGAAGTGCAGGGAGCACCGGCGGCGGAGACCACGCGCGCGAGCAAACGTATGCCAGCCGTGGGTCAGGAACAGGTTCCCTGTAGCAGAGACCTCCAGAGAAGCCAACGACGCCAGGCTGCAGCAGCCATCCGCCTGGAGCCAGAGGCCACCCAAGGCGCCAGCTGGGAGCTCGCCCAGGAGGAAGTGAGGGAGCTAAAGCCGGGCGCCGGACGGCTCTACCGCCCACACCATGAACTCCGGCAGCGCCTCCGCAGCGTGGAGGCGGAGCCTCGGGGGTCGCACGACCGAGGCACGCCCACCGACCATGGCCAGCCGCTTGTCGCCGCACTGAGAGCCACCTCCGCGACCACGGGGGACCGCCGTGGAGGCCACAGGATGCTTGCGAGGGCGACCTCGACCGCGCTTGGGCGAGGGAGAGGAAGACTCGGCTTGGCGGGCCTTCCCTTTCTTTGCGGCCAAAAACTTCCTTGGTGGAGCCATGGAGAAGAAGGAGAAGCAAGAGGGGATAGGCTGGAAGGGCGCATGCCGTTCCATACTTATAGCCGGCGAAGGCCAACCGTCGACCTCCACGATCATAGGTAATCATGACCCGCTTTGCTTGCAGGGACTTGTCGAATCCGTGCGGTTACCAAGGCGTCATGGGGAAGCGGAGTCGCCCCCGACCAATCGACCGCCACGCGGCGCCCAAGGCCGCAGGCTGTTAGGGCCCGCGACGCTTCGCACTTGCCCTTTCGCCTCTCCGCCCGGCCAAGTTCGGGCATGTCGTGGGCCCTGGGGCTACTCTCGGCGTTCTGGGGACGGGGGTCCCCAGACTTGCCTGCCTGCGGCCTGCAGCGTGGCTCAAAGGAGGCCTAGCACAGCCCATCTTCATCAACGCAAGCTCAAGACCCTCGCGAGGGGCCAAGCCTCACGGGGCGGATGGCAAGGAGCTTCCTCAGGCACGGCCTCATCAGGCTGGCTCATGAGGAGGCGGAGAGTTCAAGGCAGGGTACCTCGCGAGGTGCCCATGATGCAAGCCATGACGACCAGGAGCGCCAGTCGGGCGCCAGCCCGCGCAGTGTCCTCCTTTCCTCTTTGGTGCAAAGGGAGCAAGCGCAGGCGAGAGCATCAAGCAAAGGCATCCATTTCGGTGCAACAAGACCAAGACCAGCCCAACGGCCAGAAGGAAGTCATCGTGGAGGCCGAGCCGGCGTCACCACCAGAGCCTTTGACAGGAGAGGACCAACTTTAGTCAGGATAAGCATACCCGCTATTCCCCTTCAAAATGGCCAATTGTTGGCGCCCTTCCCGCTCAATATTTGGGAAGAGGCCCAGGGCCTTTGCCTATAAATAGGACTAGCCACCCGCAAGGTATGGGCATCGAGAGAACAAGGATAGGAAGACACAGAGAGAGAGAGAGAGAGGCGACTAAACTCCCCCTAGTAGTTCATCGCGCCAGCCAAGAACAGACCCTCGCGAGGCTGTTCTCCCTTTGTATTGTTCATCATCAAGCCCAAGAGGCAATCCACCACACCACACACTGGAGTAGGGTATTACACCACAATGGTGGCCTGAACCAGTATAAATCTTGTGTCTCTTGTGCTGTTCAGTTTGGTAGTTTAGGTCCTAGCGATTCGGCGAGGAGCGAGCCGGCAGAGGGTTGAATCTCCGCGCGCACCCTAGTGTTCGAACCTCAAGGGTCTGCTGGAACCGGAAATCCGATAGGCGACTAGGCCCAGTTGGAGCCGGCGAGCCGCCCACAGCGCGATCCATCTCGCGCTGGTAGGCTTCTGACAAGTGCCTCATGCTTGCCACCTTCTTTGTGCCTTCGATGATCTGAAGGCGGCATGCCTCTAGCGTTTCGGCGTCAGCGTCCTCCGGAATAGGCGCGGTCAGACCTTGCAGAGCTGCGTCGAGTGGGTCATGGGCTCCCTCACCGGAACGCTCGCCGTGACTGATGACGAGCACCTCCGTGACAGCGCTTTCGCCGCTCTCCTCATGAGGGAGCGGCTCGTCGTAGACCACCACATTGGTGGGGAACGCGTCGAGCGACGCGGCGTCAGAGTCGACCAGCATCGGGTCGGTGGAGCCTACGGACTCCAAGTCCACGGCAGGCTCTCCGGTGACGTGGAGTTGGTCGAGGAGACCCGCGAGGAGGCTCTCGGGGCTGCCCGTGCCTGCGTCGGACGCAGGCTCATCGGAGAGGCGAACCTCACCGACAAGTTCGGCGAGGCAGCTGGCTGTGCAGGCGGCCTCAGCGTCGCGCAACGCGTCGATGCAGACTCCGTCAGGCGAGCCTGGCTGGCTGCGCTCGCCAGGGAGGAAAAGGGTTCCCGTCCAGAATAGATCTCCGGACGACGGTGCACCTTGCCCCATGGTGGGTGCCAGATGTCGGGGGTTGGGTGCGACATATGCCAAAGGATGGCTTATCATGGTGGGGGCGAATAGAACGTCGCCGGTGCCTGGAAATGAGATGAGGCGAAGACATGCACGCCGGCGGATCTTACCCAACTTCAGGGCTCTCCGAGGAGACAACACCCCTACTGCTGCTCTGCGGGGTCTCCGCATGGTCACTAAGGCAAAGTGAGTACAAGGTGGCTCCTTGAGTTGTTTCTGGAGGTAGGAGAAGGCAAGGCTAGCCCTCTTCTCCCTATATGATCTGGTCTAGTGCTAATGGATTCGAACCCTTTTCATGGGTGCCCTGGGGGGTTTATATAGGCCTACCCCCCCAGGGGTACAATGGTAAAACCGGCTGGGTGCGGGTCCCAGCTGTCTGTCTCTCAGGCCGCCGTCTTCTTCGCCGACTACTAGGGCCCGCCGACTGGTGGGTCCCGCCGACTTGCCTGGTACGGGGCCAACAGCCCTTGTCTGCCGCGGGCGGGTCTTGCTGGCTGCAAATTACTGTAGCCGTGCCTCTAATGACGCTGGCTTGGTCATGGGGTCGTGGCAACAGTGCCGTCGCCTGATGGGCGATCACTATTGCCATTCCCCTGTCGTGTCTTGTTTATGGTGTGTGGGGCCCGTGGGAGGGGCCGGCCGACTCCTGGGGGCCGACTCCCAATGGGTCCGTCTCATGGCGCTCTCGCCGTCTTCAGTTCTCCCATTGACTGGTGGGTCCCGCCGTCTCTGGGTCGTACAGACAGGCCGTCGTGGGCATAGGGCTCCGCCCCCAAGGGCTGATGTCAGGGCCGGCATGGCAACAGTGCCGCGCCGGACAGAGATCTCCGTCAGTATGGCGCACTGTGGGCATGCCTGCCCTTAATTAACAGGGTGGTTGGAGTCGCAGGCCGACTCCCTATAGCCGGCCTCTCCGGAAGTCGCTGGATAGGAGTCGCCTTATCTTGGAGTCGCCTCTGGGACTCGACTTGTCTTGGAGTTGCCTCTGGGACTCGGCTTGTCTTGGAGCCGTCTCTGGGACTCGGCTCGTCTTGGAGTCGCCTCTGGGCTCGAGGGGTGCAGCCTGCCCCGATGTCTTGAAAGGTTCTGGGACTCGGGTGAGCCTACCCGTGGCCCATTACTCCGACAATGAGAGTGATGATGATTATGAAGACGAAGCTGGCGCTGATATTATGGAGTCTTCCACTCATCAAAATTTCTAGACGACCACCATGTCACTAGTAGTGTTCTTCCAAGTAGTTATTATCGATCGATTTGTAATCATAGTTTAGACAGTTTATGTCAACCTTGTTTGATATTGAATGAAGTGAATTGATTGTGTTGGCATCATATGCATATGGGTAGTGAAATCTCTCTTAGACCTTATTATATTCTGTTTTCTCACCCCTTCTAACCCATCAGATGCCTCCGAGACATGACACCGGATTCGTGTTTCCACCGGAGGTCACCCAGTTGATCCAGCAGCAGAATGCCTTGATGCAGATGTTAGTTTAGAATCAGAACCAGAATCAAGGCAACAACAACAAAAACCCACCGCCACCACCCCTTGTTGACAATCTAGCCCGTTTTCTGAGGTTGAATCCACCGGTGTTCTCTAGCAGCACCGAGCCGATTGTTGCAGATGATTGGCTCCGCAAGATTGGGAGAGAGCTGACCACTTCAGGAGGCACAGATGCGTAGAGTGTGCGCTTTGCCGCACATCAGCTTGATGGACCCGCAACATCTTGGTGGGAGAACTTCACCACCACATATCCCATGGCTACAGTTACATGGGATCAGTTTCAGCAGGCCTTCCGCACCGCACATGTCTCAGCTGGAGCAATGAGTTTGAAGAACCGCGAGTTTTGCAACTTACGCCAAGGGAATCGTACAGTGGGACAGTAGATCAGGAAGTTAGCACGCTATGCCCCAGATGATGTGGCAAGAGATGCTGCGAAGCAGGAGAAGCTTCTAGAGGGACTCAATGATGAGCTAAGCATGCAGTTGATGGTGGCAACTTTCAACAACTACTGGGAGTTGGTAGACAGGGGAGGTATGGACAGGGGAGGTACCCTTCTGGAGCTCAGCAGAAGCCCCTCTATTCCCCGTACTCAGGAGGACATACTCATAACCATGGAGGCCGTAACCATGGAGGACATACGCACAATGGAGGAAGTTCACACAACCACAGTGGCCCTAAGAATGGCAATGGGAATGGAGGAAGCAACAGTCAGAACCATTCCAACCCCGCGACACCCGCCAAGAAGGATCTAACTCACATTAGTTGTTTCAAATGCGGGAAGACACTACAAAAAAAATACACTTCCGTGATGATACGTGGTTGTCACACTAGGACCCGTTTTCTGCATGCATGTACATCCATGACGATTTTATGACAGAATCAAGATAGTCATACCTGTGCTGTCGTGGAAGTGTTCCATGACATTACCAAAATTATCATCATGGAAGTGTCCACTTCCATGACAATAAATCGTGCGTCATAGAAGTGCTTTCGTCAAGGGTGACCGACATGTGGCATCCACCGTAATGGCTTGCCGTTAAGCTATCGTGTCCGGTTTTGGATCCGGTAACCCATTAATGGCCCCGACCAATGGGGATTTTCCATGTGTAAAATCATCATTGGCTGGAGGAAACACGTGTCGGCTCACCATTGGGACAAATGTCATCCACTCATTGGATTGAAGGCGCCTATGATACGTCGACACGTGGCACGGCCCAACAGAGGGCCATTCCTGTGAAAATGCCGGCCTGTTTGACTTGGTCAAAAGGTGGCGGGCCGGCCCACGGAAAGCCTGCTAACGGCTTGTTCGCATATAGTCCATTTAGAGCCCGCCAACCCAGGGCCCGTTACGACCTATCCGAATTAGGCCCAGTAGCATCATTTGGGCCGTCCAATATGATTACAGCCCATTTTAACTTCCAGCCCATGTATGGCCCATGACGTCTTTTGGCCCATATGAGGCCCTTTGTAACTCTTGGCCCATTAACGACCCGTGGTGAAACTGGCCCGTAATGAACACTGTATCACTTTATACCCATTAACGGCCCATTATTCCATTGAGCCGTTTCTAGCCCATGTTATCTTTCGGCCTTCTCAGGGCCCATCTATTCTTGGGCTCATTTCCAGCATCCGGTTACTTATGGCCCGTTACTGTAATTTTCTGCTTGTGGGCCAAATTCTGCCCGTGGTTACAGTCGGCCCATTTGTGGCCTGTTAATAAGTTGGGCCATTTTCATAGCATCATCAAATACGGCGGATTAACGACAACCCATTATGGTCGGCCCATGAACGGACGATTCCAACTCTAGCCCGTTTACAGCCATAATGAGGTCTGTTATTTGCCCATGTTTGGCCAATTGATCATACGGACCGTAGAAGGCCCATTGATAATACGTCCCGTAGAAGGCCCATTGTGTTTACGCCCCATAGAAGGCCCATTGTTTTTATGGCCTGTAGGAGGCCCAGTGTCACTACAGTAAATATGTAGCCCATGGTTATTGTGGCCTAGTTTTAAAAAATAGGTTATTGCGGCCACTAGCAAACCGCAGAAAAAGAACTGCATTGACTACAAGCAAACAAATAAACAAGACAACAAGGAAATAAATTATCAAGCAACTTATGCTAGGCTATCACGGCTATTACACATATTACATCCACTGGGCATCAAAGTTCGCCACCAGTGCAAATATAGGGAACAAAGAAGCATATCATATACACTAGTTGTCAAAATTGGCGACCAATGCAAATAAACGCCGCAGCAAAACAAGTCCAGAACTGAAACCACTTCAGAAGATTTCAAGAAACAATATCCTGGGTACCCATAATTCTGGCAAGATGCTTAGCAAGCTTATTAACTTTCTCTTATTTGGCGCTTAAATCCTCCAGCGCTTGCTGTTGCACCAGAAAGTATGCATCTGAATTTTGCAGGGACTTCCTTAGTCCTTTAGCTTCCTGTCGCAGCACACCTGATTGATGTCTTTCAACTTGAAGTTGAGACTCAAGAATACGAACTGATTCAGGCAGCGAGTTCGAAAGCTTGTGCCAGCAGTAGTGGCCAGTAACTCGAACACTACATCAAGACATGAGTTTTGGGTTCTCTCACTGTCGTCAAGATAGTTTTTATCAGCTTTTTTGGAGACCAATAGGGATGTTTCACTATCTTGAACCTTATCTACATTACTTCCTTTACCATTGCATAACGGGGTACTGTTCTCCAATATTTTGTCCGCATTCTAAAAGAGAAACAAGCAGACACATCACAGGTTTACCATGTTGTATCTGAAACTCATTTTGGTAAATCAGTTGGTATGAGTAAATACAGTGATGCAAGAGCAAAGGAGTATGAACCATAGCTACAGAACCTGACCTGAGAACAATTCTTCTTCTCCTTTAAGCGTTGAGTTGGGATTCGGAGTGGTGGTCCTCGTGCTTTGGGCACTGCAGGTCCCTTACTAACTGCTCGTGTTTGGGTGCTCTGTGGTGGAGACAATGCTGTGTCAACTGTAACTGGGTTACTATCCGTTGGGGTTGGGGTTAGAATGGGTGTATAGCTGGTTCTCTGTCCAACTGGGTAGGGCTACAATCTACGAGGGTATGGGTTATGTGTGGTGGGGCTGGTTATTGGGCAAGTACAACCGTGGTTCTATCTGCATCAGTTGGTAGCACTATCTTTTCTGAAGAACGTGTTGTTACTCCCTTAGATACTGCCATCACCCTCTCCAATTCAAATGGCTGATAAACAAGAAAGGTAATTGAATGTACAAACATTGTATGATAGATAGGTGCAATGGATAGTGGGGAATAAAAGAGGGCATGAAATAATTCACATTTATGTTGTCCAACCAAACAGGATAGCATGACACAATTTCACATATATGATGGCTAACTTAACACGATAGCATGACACAATTTCACATTATGATGGCTAACTAAAAAAATATGGAAAGACATAGTTCAAACTATGATGACTATGTAAATAGGATGACATGATATTACTATATAATGTGTTTATTAAATAGGTTGGCATGCCATAATTCACATACATGCCACCTATGGAAACATGATAGCATGATATAATTCATGGATAGAATGACATAATTCAAAATATGATGACTATAAACACTAAAAAAGATGAGATGATATAACTATATGATGTCTTTATTAAATGGGTTGTCATGCCATAATTCAGATAGATGTTGTGTATGTAAACATGATGGCATGATATAATTCAAATATATGATTTATATAGTAAGCAAGTAAGTAGATGTCAATCCATATATGATGTAAAAACTAAGCAATGCAAGACAACATGCATCACATGGGTAAGATATCCCTACCAAGTTTGAGCATAGACCTCAGGGGGGAAATAGGACTGGTCATCAGTCTCTGAATCCTCCTCTGAGGAGCTCTCTGTAACTAGCAAGATGTGTGCTTCAGCAGGTAGCATTGTCTTCTCCGAATACCTTGTTTTCACTCCAGATACTCCCACCACCGCTTCAAATGGCTGATGCACAAGAAGAGTAGTTGAATATACAAACATTTTCGACAAGTGGAACACGTAATACAAAAAAATGATAGCATGATATAATTCACATACATGATGATTGGCTAAACAGCATCGCATTGCATAATTCACATATATAATGCCTTTGCAACAAGATAGCATTCCATAATTCACATATATAATGTCTTGCAACAAGATGCCAATGCATAATTCACACATATGGCAATTAGACACTAAACACATGGCATTCACACAAAGCATGTCTAAACTAATCAAATAACATAGCAATGCAAGACACCATGCGCATGATATGAGCAACATAACCCTGCCAAGTTAGAGCATACACCTCGAGGGGGGGGGGAATAGGACTGGTCATCTGTCTGTGATTCCTCTTCTGAGGAGCTATTCGTAACTAGCGAGATATGCACTTCGTCAGATTGCATAATCTGCTCTGAAGACCTTGTTTTCACTCCAAAATTTTCCATCACCGTGTCAAATGGCTGATGCACACGAAGAGTAGTTGAATGTACTAACATTGTTGACAAATGTAATACATAATGGAAAAAAATGATGGCCTAATATAATTCACATATAAGATGACTGTCTAAGCAAGATGGCATTGGAAAATTCACATATATGATGTCTAGCTAAACAAGATGGCGTTGCATAATTCACATAAACGATGAATAAACTAAACAGATGGCATTCAGAGAAAGCATGTCTAAACTAAGCAGATGACATATTTGATGTATAAAGTAAGCAATGCAAGGCACCATATGCATGATATAACCAACATCAGCATGCCAAGTTAGAGCGAATACCTCAGGGGGTAAATAGGAGTGGTATTCTCCTTCTGAATTCCTCTCAAAACAAATATCTTCCTCTCAATTACAATCCAGAATGGGTGGAGGGGGGCTGCCTTTGCGCCTACCATGGAGCAACGTCTGCATGAAATTTTATTGCCATGCAAGGCTCGTCCCTTTTTCTCTACATGTTCAATTCCATTGTGTACAATAACTGACATGCATAGGAATAAAACATAGTGAGATTATGTAAGGAGTGCATGCAGAAATACAGAGTGATGGTAGCAACTTGTGGATAGACCCAAAACCAATGATACCAGGTAGATAATGGCTTCAGTTAAAAATATAGATAATGGCTTCTTTACTGTTTGTTTCCCACCCAACATGAAACTCATAGTACACACCAGAGATTAACCAAATAGTAGATAGATAATATTGATTGCAGCCCTGATATGTACCCCACAACCATTTAAAAACTCAAGTTTGACCATTTGTTTGGAGCTGACTCAGAGTCTACTCGGTGAACAGGACGATAAAGTAGCATGTAATATTGAGCGATGCATAACTTAAGCAGACACGAAAGAGTGCGACCTCTCTTGCGGACCTGTGTAGTCCTCGAGCTCATTTGCTTGGTTGATGATGGTAATGCAGTTGTCATGGCTGCCGGTGGCGGGGAAGAAGATCTGAGGCGGCGAAAGATAGTCTGGAGGCCGGATCCCTACTGTGCTGGACCCTTCTTTCATTGGAGTAGCTGGCTGGGGTGGACGACGGCACTGCAGGAGCGGGACAAACCACACAAGGTTTTCTTTGACAACTATCTATAAGAGAAGTAATTCTGTAAGGGCTCATTTGAATTGGAGGATTCTAACAACACAAGGATAGGAAATACACAACAATGGGATAGGAATGCACGTGCAAAAACAAAGAATTTAAAAACACATGATTTTTAGCCTATCTGGGTGTTTATTTCACAAGAATTGGAAGATCACAGGATGCAAAGAAGCATGATGATATTAAGTCGAACCAAAAGAAAATGTACGGTTGTAATGCTATTATGCTACTATCTCTTAGTCTTGTGCTTCATGAATAGGAATTTGAAAAGGAGGACAAGTGGATATTAAAATTCCTACGGGTTTTCTTTCAAGGAGACACTAAAGGAACAAATCCTACAGTTTTCCTTTGCTCCATTCCATTGAACCAAATGCATGAATAGTAGTACCATAGGAAACTTTTCAATTCCTATGTTTTTCCTTCACTGTTCCTTTCAAGCACTGGCGATTCTAGTAGGCAGGCTTGAGCAAGAAAAAGCCTACACTCAAAAAATGTTTTTGTGCTACTTCTACTACTTTGGACCGAGGCCACTGCCCTACTAGCTCAACTCCCAGGCCCATCGACAAATGCACAACTCAAACGCGCAGAGATAAATAATGATGGCGTTCAAGAGAGTCCATCACGAATAGCTAAGTTGCCTGGTACCTCACTTCGTGTCATATAGTAGGAGAAACTAATCATATTTCACGTTACTGCGTGTGCTCAGTGGACATTATATATAACATGTAGAGTAAAAAAGAGATGCAACAAGTGTACAACCTCTTTGGCGAAGCCATGTCGATCTCAGCATGATTGGGTTGGTCGGTGAGATGATCCGGCTGACTTAGCTGTCGGAGGAGGGGAATAAGATCTTAGGCATCTGGAGATGGATCCCGGGGTACTGCTCCGCTGTGATGGATGGTTTTGTCGTTGGAGCAGGTCCGGTGAGTTGTACAACGTCGAGGCTGAAGCAGGACAGGAGAGACAATGTTAACATGAGTGGAATTCTAATAGCATCTCCAATAGATGATGTAAAATACATAACCACAAAGTGCTAGATGTAAAATACATCAGCCGCTCATCTCTGAACTTAACTGTCAAAACTGAATTTAACTGTCAAAACTGAACTTAACTGTCAAAACTGAATTTTGCTATCGATACTGAATTTTACTGTCAAAACTGAAAGCACTAGTAGCAGAAAAGCAGTAGCAGCAGTAGTGCGTGCGAGAGCCGGGGCAGCTGGTCGTGTAGCATCACAAGCAAGAGCAAGAGCGAGAGCAGCAGCGCGAGCAATAGCAAGAACAATAGCAAGAGTCGCCCCGCCTGCCCCGAAACCACTCCCCACCGCCGATCTGCCGCCACCCCGGCCATCCCTCTAGGCCCCCCTGTGCCGAGCTTTTTCTCCGGCGATCTCCACGCCACCGCCCCACCACCGCCGGCGACCATTTCCCCCACCCTGAACCCTAAGATAGATAGTGGGGTACCTCTCCGGTGAGCCCCCCTTCCCGCTACGGTTGGTTCTTCCTTAACTCCGGCGAGCCCTCTCCCCACCCCGTGAGAATCGACTGACCCAAAAGTCGATCCAGTTGACTGAAGTGTAGCTAAATTAGAGCAGCATCGCAAGCAAGAGAAAGAGCGAGAGCAGCAGCGCGAGTAAGAGTAGACTAGGTAGGGGACCGAGAGCAAGAGCAGAGCAGCAGCGCGACCGAGAGATAAAGCAACAGAATCTCCTACTGATGTGGACGTCGCTGCCGAGGAAGTGACACCATGGAGGAAGTGTCTGGTGACGCCGCCATGGATGGAGCCGCGCCGTGTCAGCTCGGGACCGAGCACCGGCAGCACCGTGAGACCAAATCAAGAAGAAAATATGGCGATTAGTGTACAACCTCTTTGGTGGCGTCAATTAGGCCGTAGCTTCATCCGAGGAAACGGCGATGATGCTGCTCTTCCGGTGGTGCAGGTGAAGACAGCGGTGTGGGAATGGAGGTGGCGCGAAAGACGAGGGGAACGTCGGGGCATCTCCTTGGAGGTGGAGGACGGGGTGGCTGAACCGGCGGGACGATGAGATCGACGATGGATCCTCATTCGGTACGATGGATGAGGGACGTCGAGGTGTTGCTGTGGACGACGTCGTCGGAGAAGAGGCTCCGACTGGGTGGCGGACGGAGGAGGGTGTGGGGCTTTGCGGGTTTTCGCGGCCTCGATGTGCGAATGGGTGGGCGGATGGGATGGGAGTGGGGAACCATGGCTTAGGGACGCGCTTGTCCGAAATGTGGGGTAAGTTATGAAAGTACCCCCACCGATTTGAGCTAGGCGGTTCTTTCAGTTCAGGGGTATCACGGGCATTTCGCGTGTCGGGATTTCATAGGAGGTGGGAGTTTTCACGCGCGTTGTAATTTTGGAATAGCAAGGCACGGGTTGAGATCGAGGGAGTTGTCGGAGCACAACAAGACAAAGATATATCTTAATTATTTCGGGGTAACAAGGCACGGGTTGAAATTTCCGGACAAGCCTAACATGTACTGTACCAAATAAATTCGCACTTTCATCGACGAAAAAACAAAAAGAAATCAATTCGCAGCACACAAGAGAGTCTTGTCCCGTGTACTGTACCAAATCAATTCGCACTACAAATGTCATTCAAAACATTGAATTCATGTTATGTTCAATCAAAATATTTTGCTACGTGTATAATGCATGCGCTGCTACTCAAATGAACGTTTTAGTGCATTCCAAACGTATATACTACCGCTTCAATATGAACTAAATTTGAATTTGTTTCTCTATTTGAATAAGATCTACAATAATGATTGTTGTGAATCAAACCATTTGAATTTGTTTCTCTATTTTAATAAGATCTACAATCATCATTATTGTCAAGTTAAACCATCGTTTGTGTATTATCTTCACAGCACACCACATGATTACTCTCGAGTTATATATGAACTATGTGTACTATATGAACTCAAACTCGATTTTTTGAATCCACTTTATGTTGATTTCAAATCACGGTACATTTGAAGCTCTAGCTAGATCCTCATCATCTAAACCATGTCTCATATGTATAATGTGTTTGTCACATAATGTATGGTGCCCCGCCCCCTATGCCTACAAGTATATAGATGTGAGTTGCAAACACCACACATTTCCACAAATTCAAATAAAATGTGAGATTGTTTGATATATAGTATTGTTTAGATTGTTCGATATTTAGTTGTAAGTTGCAAACGCCACACATTATCAGAAATTCAAATAAAATGTGAGATTGTTCGATGTATAGTATGGTTTAGATTGTTCGACATTTAGCTGTGAGTTGCAAACGCGATGCATTATCACATTATGGTATAACATGTGCAAAACCACCGCACGCGTATCACTGCTATATTCATGCATGCATATGCTTATAACACTATGATCTCCTATTCAAATATATGAATCCACTTTCATATCAAATTACGATCTTTGTTAGTCTCTTACACCCACACAATCCTCTAACCTTTGTAGCTAGCACTAACTTTCTCTCGTGCATGCACACGCCCTCCTCGCCCTCCCCCTCCCTTAGCATTCTATCCATCATGCACGTTCATTTTTTTTCTTTAGGTCGTTCTCCCACAGTCTCCACAACTCCTTTCCAACACACACCGATCGATAAACCTCTCCAGCAATGTCTGCCACAACATATACACACCTTCCATCTCCTCCCTTATGTGTCCATGCCTCGTGTCTCTCATACGGTCCCACAAACGTGTAAACTCTCGCCCCTCTTTTCATCGATCTCACAACCGCACACTCCTCCCCCTATCTAGCTAGTAGCTCAGCCTCTCGCACCACCTCCTAGCTCCATTCTCTCTGTCTATCCATCTCGCTGGGCCTTATTTGCCTCTAACAAATGGATGTACACCGATCGATCTCCCGCTATACATATATCTAGCTAGGTCCTTATAACTCTTTTTCCCCATGCATCGATCAATATACCTCACTAGTTATGTCTCTCCCTTCCTCCAACAAACAACAATTGATCTACCGATCTAGTTAGGTTTGCGTACCAAACACATGGTTCCCCTCATCATCCTTGCACGCGTCCCGACAGATCTATCATGCACAGGCACACACAGAAACACATCCCCACTCTTATTGATAATATTGCAGTTCTACCATCAGTTTTTCTAGTAGGCCTCTCCCACCATCTTCGAGAAGTAACTCCATCACCCATCTAGCACTCTACCCCTCTCCCTCCCTCTCTCTCTCTCTCACTCTCTCTCTCTCTCTCTCTCTCTCTCTCTATCCCATCCTATTTCCCCTCCTTCAGTTATGTATGGATGTCGACCGATCTCCCTCAAGACATAGCTGGGTCTCTCCTTCTCAACACATGTACGAGTCCTTCTACCTCTCTAGTTAGGCCTCTGCCTCCCCCTCCCCCCACACACCGATACATCGAGCGATCTAGTCATGTTTCCCTGCCACACACAAACTTTTCCTGTGCCCTTTGACGTTCTGGTAGGTCAGTCGCCCTATATCTTTGACTTGCACACACACAATTTCTATGGCTCTCTTCATCGATCTCGCACCCACCCACTTGATCCTCTCTTCAACTATATCGATATCTATGACCCCTCCCTCTCTTCTCGTGGATCGCCCCTCTTAGCCCTCTATATATGATATGGATAGGCCTCTATTTCACACACATTGCATGCAAAATTTTGTTTGAGATGTCATCAACACATATTCCCACAAATACATTCACGAAATCACACCCCCAAACAAAAAACACTCACGAATGCACACACCATCTTTCTAGGTTTGTATCTCTCTCACACACACCCACGTAGGTGGGGACGTGCACAAAGAGAAGAGGTGCACGCACGGTGCACGTACTCCCGTCTCTTTCCCAACCACCCCTGTGCGGGTACATGGTGGAGCTCATTTCTGTATGAAAAGGAAGCCCACGTGGTAATTTGACACGTGTACTGGTTGTCCACTTGATGGAGGATCGTCTACCACGGGTGAACAAACAAATTGCGACTTGACGCGTTATGTTAAAAAAGACGCAAACCATGTGGGGCCAACCTTAGGGGCAAGGCTCTATACACTGAAGTATCCCATCAACTCGCAGAACGAGGAGAAGCTTGCTTAGTACGCCGTCTCCCCCGCCCACGGGCGCGGTGGCTACGGGTGCGTGAATAGGTTCTAAGCACGTTGGTGTGCTCGAACACGGACTGCAGTAGTGACCGTGGCCGCGGCGGCGACATGACCGGCGGGCGGAAGGCCACGACTCCAGCGAGAATCATATCTAGAGGATGAACGGGGCAAAGAGGTTAGGGGGAGGAGCAAGGGGAGCTCACGGGGGTTCCAATGGAGCAGATGGCGTGCTCGGGGAAGCAGGAACAGCTCCAAATCGACGCCGACGATCTTCAGTGGCCGACGAGGTAAACGGAGGTGCTGGCGGCGTCTAGGGGCTTCCGGCATTGCCTGACTTGGCGAGGAAGGCATAGGCGACGCAGATGAACCTGGTGGACGTGTTGGGGAGGCAAGGAAGTGGCACTGGCCGCGGCAGCAGCAAGCGGCAGCGACAGCGGCGCTCGGATGCGCTGCAGGGAGGGAGCTAGAGGAGAGGGAGAGAGCTCCAGAGTGAGGGGAGAGGCAGAGAGGGTTGAGGGGGGAGTGCATGGCGCGTTGAGGGCATCGAGGGTGCACGCAGGCAGGCAGGGAGGAGGTGGACGCCTCGGCCGCGCGTGGGCGACACGCCTCTGCCTACTGGCAGAGGTGGAAGAAGACCCCGGTGCCCCTCATGGGTTGGGCCAACAGAGTTGCGCCGCTACAGTGCCAGGCCAGGTAAGTGGCCTAGGTGAGTCCTTCTCTCTCTCTTTTCTAATTCTTTCTGTTTTTCTGTTTTTCTGCAACTATCTGTCTTTATTTAAAATACCAAAACACATTCAAAAATCATGAAACTGCTCAAGGCCATTGTTTGGAATATATCCAACAGTAAACATTTTAGTTTATGATTATTTGGACATTTAAAATATTATATAGCATTTAAATGCCCAAATGCAAATAGAATATGATTTAGTTCAGTAACCTTCTGTTGTCCTAGAAAAGTGTGCACCATTTTTGTCAGAGGTTCTAGACCTAGGCAAAGATGATGAACATTTTAGAAAGGCATCTCAGGTTCATTGAAAAAAGTATTTTAGTAACCCTAGTTGAGTTAGGTGGTGCTAGGGGTTTCTGTCATCCCCATTTCAACTTTCTGGGAAAAGTAAGCATGATGCAACACTAGATGCTAGCACTAGACATTGCCAGAACTAGGGATGTGACACACACGAATGCAGGAATGTATAAAAGGTTATTTTCCTCTCGTTGAACATAACGGGAGGGTGGTGTAGCTGGTTAGCCTGTTCGCTCATCAAACATGAGGTCTCGGGTTCGATACCTACACTTGAGCATAATTTTGTTTTTGTTCGACTTCTTTCTTCCACCGAATGATAGGTAGGCCCCGCATGATAGAGAGAGAAAGTGATCTGGGGTGGTGCCAGGAGGATTCTTTGACTGGTCAAAATGGATGGATACAGACCTATACGATCTCATAGTGACCATATAATCACCTCATCACGTATACGCTGCAGCCTCGGCGCTTGTTTTCTAGGGTTTGCACTCTTCATACTCTCTCACCAGTATATATATGCACACTGGAGCCTCAGTGCTTGTAGTTGCTCTCTTCACACTCTCTCACCCTCTCCAGATCTGAACAAGACTTCGTTGGCCTCTCTCTCTCCCCTCACTGTTGGTCAAAGAGCCGGCAGGATCCGTCAGCCGAGAAGGGAAGAAGGCTTAATGCTGTCGCCGTCAGCGAGGGAGGGAGGGCATCCGACCCCTTCTTCTTCGCCGCTATACATAGTGTGGGCCGAACGGCCTTCGGTCGCCCACCGAACCACACCCCAAGAACCATAAGGTATAATTTACTTATTGCACATGCAATGCTCTAGCTGCATGTGGGCCTTTTCCGCTTTTGCACTTGAATCTAGGTGTTGGATCAAATAGGAAAGTAGTGGGTAAACTTGTGTAGATGAATCTAGGACGTGGTTCAAATAGGAAAGGAATGGGGAAAAGTAGTGGGGAAAGTTGTATAGCATGAATCTAGGACGTGGTTCAAAAAGGAAAGGAAGGGGGCAAAGTACTAGGGAAAGTTGTATAGCATGAATCTAAGACGTGGTTCAAAGAGGAAAGGAATGGGGGAAAGTAGTGGGGAAAGTTGTATAGCATGAATCTAGGACGTGGTTCAAAGAGGAAAGGAAGGGGGGAAAGTACTAGTACAGACTGGCTATCTAGCACCTACGTTGGTCGAAAGGGAAAACAATGACAAAAACAGTACGCACATCTGTAACAAACTGATCTTTTGTTTTGGGGGACAAGGCTGTAGAGTTTGAGCAGGACTAGATTTGCTGCGCTCACATAGGGAAAGGTGTCTAAAGATAACAAAACTAGGACCAACACAAATATGCTCCTTGGTTGTTTGTTCTTTGTTGCAACAGACTGTGCATCACCCCTTCATACCTCGGTAGATGCACATGGTGCTGGTGCGTCCACTGTCCCGTGCAACTCTTTAGCTGTTGTTAATCTAAGGCCCTGTTTGGTTAAAAACTCCCTAGTCCCTACCTGCTTGGTTCCAGGGACTAAACATGGACTAGAGGTTATTAAATGACATGCTAAAAGACCATGTTACCCCTAGTAATGAACTAATAGAGACAAGGTGCGATGCAGGCTAGGGGCAACTATTGGAAAAAGTCCGAAAAAGACTCTCCCTCGGGGTCTTCTTTATTTAGTCCCAAATGCCCACTTTTAGTCCCTAAAAGCCCCTCTTGTTTTGTTTAGATGGGACTGACACAGAGTTTTTTAGTCCCTACACCAAAATGTCCCTGTAAACAAACACCCTCTAATAATGCCGCTGGAAAATTGATGCAATGCCACAGTTAAAAGCAAATTACATGTTTAACAAATTTTATTGTTAATATAAACTCTCTGTTAATATTAGTCAATTCCACCATTTGAGAAATGCTACTGTCTTGCTTTCTTTCCCATTTAGATAAGTTAGATGCTTATTTTTCTTGGCTTCTCTGTCATCCACCGTTATTAACCACTAGTTGTTTCCTTCGCACCTCTTTGTAAACAGGGTTATCTACTTCACCTTGTTGCTATTGTGACCTTTTGTTGCACTGCACAAAACACTTTTGTTTTAAGAGTGTTTTGTGCAGTTCAACCAAAATGTCACACTGGCAATCTTGCTTGATTGTTTGATCTTAGTGGAACTGCACAAGAGGAGATCTTACTTCCTATCCGTGTTGGCAAATTTGGTTCAGATCTTCTTCTTGTGAGTTGTTTGAATTTCGCATCATGAGAGGTCAGTACTAGCCTTCTTTCACATGATTGTGCAGTGTGCTTTTATATGTTGTGCTACTTGTATGGTAATGCTGCTTGATTTTAGTGAACTACACAAATGGAGACAAGACTTCCAATCTGTATGTGCACCGTAATATCCCATTGAGGTAAGATAAGGATATTTCACAACTGCTGGCCTGTATTTTTCCACTTTCATCAGAAAATTAATGTCGTTGTTTAGTGCTATACTTGTGCTCCCTAATTGAAATGCCAAATCTTAAATTGAAAGCGAAGCTTGTCTGTTATTGAACCAAGTGATGAAGGGGAAGAACAAGCGGAAGAAAAACAAAAATCAACTCCCGGTGCTATAATGAAGCACTAGAACTGTGATGACACAAGTAATGATATAGTTTTGCATCTTCATTTGTTGCTATGGCTGGAACGAGCAATTATTTTGCCATTGATTTGATTCCACTCTTAATGTAATATGTAATTATCTCTACTTGTGCAAACAGGGATCTTCTTTGAAGGTACCATATATTTTAGTGGAACTGCACAAGAAGATGTTGGAAACATTAAACTAATCGAGGAGTATATAGTAAGCATGGCAACCACAGTAGATAGCAAAAGATGGTTCTAGAGAAGTGATTGATCTGTATGCTCTACACAATAAGCCCCCTGACAAAGGTTGGTACTCGCCCATGGATTTCATCCATATGATTGAGCTTTGTCATCTCTATTGGTGTTGTGCTACTATTTAGATACTGTCATGAGAAAGTGGTATTGTCCATGAGAAGTGCTTCATCTGTGTTGTTTTAATATTTCCTTTCCTTTTTTTCGAGCAAACAGGGATGCTAGCATTTAGTTGTCCTCTTGTTTTTGCATAACAGGATCATCCTCCTCTGAAGAAGAATATGGAGTACGTGAAGTGACTAGTTCCAATTATGCCAGGACGAAGAAGCCCTGTCTATCTTCTCATCAGAAGGAGTAGTTGAAGGATGGTTACATTACTCCCCACAAGACCGAACTAACTTCAGCTCAGAAGGACAGACAGATCTCCATTTTTTGCTGCCATGCGCAAGTACAATGTTGTTCTAGGATTCTTTCCGGTGAGTTCCATTTTTTTAGAATTGTGCTCTACGTGGACCATGTAGGTGTCTGTTTAAACTGTCAATTCACAGTACAGTTTGCTTTATACTAATCACTTTTTTTTGTATTTGTGCAAACAGGGGTGCTCAGCTTGATTTCAATGGGAACTGCACAAAATGTTCATCAATACATCGAATTATTCATTTCCACCACAAGAAAGGAGGTGCCGATAAGTTCAAGGCGTTGCAACATATAAGGGCGAAATCATACAAGCTACGTGTGAGTTTGGTTGATTTTGGTGTAACTGCACAAAAAGAACACCTGGTTTATCTAGGATGAGGTGCCATGTCAATGTCCGAACTGATGGCAAACCCTGCCCATTCCACAATCGTAGGCATTTGATATTTTGGAATGGAAAAACCTTGTCAAAGTTTGCTCATTCATGTACGCAAAACAACAAGCATTTGACATTTTGGAATGCGACAACCTTGTCAAATTTTGCTCATTGATGTTAGCAAGAAGACATGCGTTTAATATTTTTGAATGGGACGCCCTTTGCTGTCAGCAGCGTTGATTGATTTTTCTTTACTCTTTAGTTGTGAAGTAAATATTGGCTCTGACATGTGAATCACTGAGATGCGCATAATCATCGATTGTTTTGAATGTTCTCTATGAATTGCTAGGCCTGTGTGTTTGATTGCAATGTACAGGAACGCTAAAAAGCTGCTCAAACTCTTTGTACTCCCTCTGTTCCTTTTTACTTCGCACATTGTGAAAGTTCATACTTTTTTCTATAATATTGGTCAAAGTAGAGATACTTTGACTGCAGACAAAACTTGTATGCAGACAAAAAGGACCGGAGGGAGTACATGTGAAACTGCTGCAAACAAGGTGATCGCCCTGGGAATAATGCTAGTATGTATTGTTTTGAATGTTCATCCAATGCCAGTGATACAAGAATTCGAACTAATCAAACTAAATTCATTCATACACGGTCGGATGTCATATAAACATGCCAGATTTCATTACATTTCATACATTCTTCAACTAAAAAGGGGTGCGCTGGAGGTATAATTAATTAACCGAAGCTACCCACCTGTGTTCGGCTGAGCCAAACAGAAGCTTCTTCTCCAGCAGACTGAGCTTCAATGACTTAACTGCAGGTGCAGTTGCGTAACTGACATGTGGCCCAGATACCTGTTGGGCCCACGTGCCAGTCAGCCAACTGCACCAACAGTTAAGTAGAAGCAGTGTCCTTCTCCAACATAGCTCTCCGACTCCACGTTGCTGCCAAGAAGCTAATCGGCCGTCAATGGTCAACCCGCCAAGCTTGGCTTCAACGGAAGGGTAGCAACGGTGGCCTTACTTGGACCCGAGCAGCGGCGACCTACCGTGTTCAACTCTTTCTCGTTTTCTGTGTGGCGCGGCCTCATTGGCAGCGGGGTGGGGCCTCGACGGAGCCGGCGATGTCCTCTATCTTGTTGCCGGCGGGGCGGCGCCTCGGCATAGCGGGGGAAATCCTCCCCCTTGTTGCCGATAGGGTGGGGCCTCCGCTGAGCCGGTGATGTCCTGTGCCTCGTTGTTGGTAGGGCGGGGCCTCGGCGGAGTATGGCCTCCGCCTCGTTGCCAGCAAGACGGGGCCTCGGCGGAGCCGGCGGTGTCCTCTGCCTCGTTGTTGGTGCCACGGGGCCTCGGTGGAGCAGGGCCTCATCGACACCAGCGTAGCGGGGACTCGTCGGAGCAGGCATTGTCCTTTGCCTCATCCTCGGTCTTGCCAAACAGCGCCTCGTCCGCTTCATTGCCCTCTTTGTAGGCGCGGCCGCAGCCTCCGCCACCCTCATGCGATACCGCCAGCGCTCGAGGCGGCCCTCGCGGGCGGAGTGGTACGAGTCGAGCAGTGCCTCCTGCTTCGCCCGCTCCATGGTGATCTGCTCCTCCGCATGCAGGTGCTCCTGGAGGAAATGGTGGTTGTAGGTGGCATCGGCATGTGCCTCCCGGAACTGCTCCTGACGCTTCTGCCTCACCGTATTCATGTATTGGGCACGGGCCTAGCCGATGGTTATGGTGCAATGCACCGGCAAGGATGGCGCGGAGGAGCGGTTTGCCGCTGGATCGTCGACTACCATGTTCTCCATAGGGACGTCGTCGTCCTCCGGCTGCCTGCTGGCTAGCCAGTCGGCAGCAATGGCTGCCATCTCCTTGTGGTCCATCGTCTGCCCGTCCCAAATAGCACTGGAGCGCGAGGAAGCCATGGTGGGTAGTAGTGGTGTGGACAGGAGAAAGGTAACGGAGGCGGACGACTCCGGCTATGGCCGGTGCAGTAGTTTATATAGCAATGGTGGGCGGCAGAGGGACGGACGTGTGGCGTCGGAGTAGCCGCCTCAACAACCGCGTATCATTAATGTGGGCAGCAGACGGACGTACAGACGACACTTGTGTCGTTTGAAGGCGGAGCAATCGCTTGCACCGGGAAGCGGAGCGAGTGGGCGGAAAGCGCTCGCGAGCGAGGGAGGCTGTCTGGGTGGGCCAGGGCAGGCAGACTCGTGCTTGGCATCGGGTCGGTCCAGCAGCCAGACAGGCTGGCTCGCCAGCGAGCTCGCTGAGCTGTGCAACGACAACCAGACGATGGACATAGCTTCTGACTAGGAGCCAGCGCCACTGTCCAAGCCGGTTCATGCCGTGTTGACCATAGAGCAGGTGTGGCCGCACTTTGACGCCCTAATGGCAGAACAGCTACCAGCGCAGGAGGACCTGTGCTGCAACCTCCGTCTCCTCAACGAGCACCTGTGAACAAGCTGTGACGCCCCCGATTCAATCATACACTAATCATACACAAATGTGTACGATCAAGATCAAGGACTCACGGAAGATATCACAACACAACTCTAGACATAAATTAAAATAAAACAAGCTTTATATTACAAGCCAGGGGCCTCGAGGGCTCGAATACAAACGAGTCAGCGGAAGCAACAATATCTGAGTACAGACATAGGTTAGACAAGTCTGCCTTAAGAAGGCTAGCACAAAAGCAACATCGATCGGAAAGCCAAGGCCTCCTTCCTGGGAGCCTCCTAACTACTCCTAGTCGTCGGCAGTCTCCACGTAGTAGTAGGCATCGACGGTGGTATCTGGCTCCTGGGCTCCGACATCTGGTTGCATCAACCGGAAAGAAAAAGAAAGGGGGAAAAGGGGGAGCAAAGCAACCGTGAGTACTCATCCAAAGTACTCGCAAGCAAGGATCTACACTACATATGCATCGGTATCAATGCAATGGGCTGTATAAGTGGACTGAATTGCAGTATGCCAGAAGAGAAGGGGAAAGCCTAGCCTATCGAAGACTAGCATCTTCAAGAAGCTCCAAGCATCTTGCAGCATCAGAAGAGGTAAGAGTAGCATAAAGTAAACTAGTAGTGGTGTTATCAACCTCAGCCAAAGGTCCTTTCTCGACTCCCTGTGAGAAAGCAATCTCAGAGCCATACTATCCAATTGTCATCACAACCCAATTCTCATCACCATCCAATTCTCATCACTAGTATCTAGTTCTAGTTGTATCGATCGGGATACAACTCCAAGTGTCCGTTACTATAGAACATGCTATCGATA
Organism: Triticum timopheevii; assembly: GCA_963921465.1. NCBI lineage: Eukaryota > Viridiplantae > Streptophyta > Magnoliopsida > Poales > Poaceae > Triticum > Triticum timopheevii. The sequence continues at coordinate 61,373,822 of OY997270.1, read as the reverse complement.
GATGTTTTCGTCCTTGCAGGGGTGCACCAAGTTACCCACCACGCTCAATTAACTCCGGCTGGACACACTTTCCTGGGTCATGCCCGACCTAGATTAATAGAGAGGTCAGCACGCTGGACTAAACCTATGCCCCCAGGGGTCATGGGCCATCGCCCCGGGAACTCCTACATGTTGCATACGCGGTCGGTGAGCAGACCTAGCTACCTGCTTAAAAAAGGCAGGTGCTTACACTACAAAAAAAAGACACATCCATGACATTTTGGGCCGAACTAATTTTTTTTCTGTCATACGTATGACACTTCTATGACGATAATTGTGACAAAACCCGGTATTGTCATAGATGTGGTGGGGTCCTACTTCTATGACAAAAAATCATGACAGAAAATGGGTTTTTTGTCCTAGGCGGGCCGGAGACGCAGCTGCATGACATTCTTTGGGCCGTCCATGACGGAAAAAACATGGTAGAAGCGAGGGGGAGGAAAATTTCGGGGAGTTCCCAGTTACGGTGCGAAGTCGGGGGCCGAGCGGTGCGCGTTTCTCTCGTAACGTAAGCACGTGTGTGCGAGGCATTGGCTCTAACTGAACCCGAGCGAGGCGTTGGGCTCTAACTGAACCCGAGCGATTGCACTGCAGGCTATGCGTTACTGAACCCGAGCGATCGATCGATGGCTGTTAACTGAACCCGATCGAGCGATTCCTTCGCTACTGCTGCTAACTGAAGCCGATCGATTGGATGAACAGTGAGCGTTGCGGGGGGGGGGGGTTGGAAGAACAGTGAGCGGTGGCGTTGCCTCTGGATGAACAGGACCCCGTGGTGTGGAGGGCTGGATGAACAGTAGACGATGGAGGGGTGCCCGTGGAGGGGTGGTTGAACAGTAGCCGGTGGAGTAGCGCGCGGTGGAGGCTGGATGAACAGGAGCCCGTGGAGGCTGGAGGAGGTCGATGGTTGCCCGTGGAGGCTGGAGGAGGTCGACGGTGGAGATGAGCAGTATCCTGTGGAGTCCCGTTTTGCGGTACGCCACACCCTGCCGATGAACAGGACCCCCGTTTCGACCGTAGGAGGTCCGTTTCGTCTGTTTTGCGGTACGCCACACCCCTCCCGATCAACAAGACCCCCGTTTCGACCGTAGGAGGTCCGTTTTGTCCATTTTGCAGTATGCCACACCCCTCCCGATCAACAAGACCCCCGTTTCGACCGTAGGAGGTCCGTTTCCTACGTTTTATGGTACGCCAGATCCCTCCCGATGAACAGGATCCCGTTTCGAACGTGGCCGGTCGAACACAAGGTCGTTTCCTCCGTTCTGCGGTACTCCAGGCCTTGTTTCCATCGCTTGTTCCGTCCAAGCCCTCCCGATGGACACGATGATGCATTCCGTTCCGACCCAGCCAGTTGGCTCCCACGCGTTCCGTTGCCTCCAGATGAACACGACACATTCTGTTGCCTTCCCATGAACACGACGCATTCCGTTGCCTCCCCATGAACATGACGACGACGCTGTTTCTCCGTTCCGACCCAGCCATGTACACGAGCCCTCGCCGTACATATGCGCGAGTAGGCCATCGAGACCCCGCCCGTATGTACACATTGAAGGAAATATGCCCTAGAGGCAATAATAAAGTTATTATTTATTTCCTTATTTCATAATAAATGTTTATTATTCATGCTAGAATTGTATTAACCGGAAACATAATACATGTGTGAATACATAGACAAACAGAGTGTCACTATTATGCCTCTACTCAACTAGCTCATTAATTAAAGATGGTTATGTTTCCTAACCATAGACATGAGTTGTCATTTGATTAACGGGATCACATCATTAGGAGAATGATGTGATTGACTTGACCCATTCCGTTAGCTTAGCACTTGATCGTTTAGTATGTTGCTATTGCTTTCTTCATAACTAATACATGTTCCTATGACTATGAGATTATGCAACTCCCGTTTACCGGAGGAACACTTTGTGTGCTACCAAACGTCACAACGTAACTGGGTGATTATAAAGGTGCTCTACAGGTGTCTCCGAAGGTACATGTTGGGTTGGCGTAAATTGAGATTAGGTTTTGTCACTCTGATTGTCGGAGAGGTATCTCTGGGCCCTCTCGGTAATACACATCACTTAAGCCTTGCGAGCATTGTAACTAATGAGTTAGTTACGGGATGAAGTATTACGGAACGAGTAAAGAGACTTGCCGGTAACGAGATTGAACTAGGTATTGGATACCGATGATCGAATCTCGGGCAAGTAACATACCGATGACAAAGGGAACAACGTATGTTGTTATGCGGTTTGACCGATAAAGATCTTTGTAGAATATGTAGGAGCCAATATGAACATCCAGGTTCCACTATTGGTTATTGACCGGAAACAGTTCTAGGTCATGTCTACATAGTTCTCGAACCCGTAGGGTCCGCACGCTTAACGTTACGATGACAGTTATATTATGAGTTTATGAGTTTTGATGTACCGAAGGATTTCGGAGTCCCGGATGAGATCGGGGACATGACGAGGAGTCTCGAAATGGTCGAGACGTAAATATCGATATATTGGACGACTATATTCGGAGTTCGGAAAGGTTCCGAGTGATTCGGGTATTTCGGAGTACCGGAGAGTTACGGGAATTCGCCGGGGAGTATATGGGCCTTATTGGGCTTTAGGGGAAAGAGAGAGGAGAGCTTGGGCGCCCCCCAAGGCCTAGTCCAAATTGGACTAGGGGGAGGGGCTGCGCCCCCTCCTTCCTTCTGTTCTCTTCCCCCTTTCCTTGACTCCTACTCCTACTACTTGGAAGGGGGGGAATCCTACTCCCGGTGGGAGTAGGACTCCTCCTTGTTGCACCCCCTCCTAGGACGGCCACCCCCTCCCTTGCTCCTTTATATACGGGGGCAGGGGGCACCCCAAGACACACAAGTTGATCTACGGATCGTTCCTTAGCCATGTGCGGTGCCCCCCCCCCACCATATTCCACCTCGGTCATATCGTCGCGGAGTTTAGGTGAAGCCCTGCGCCGGTAGAACATCATCATCGTCACCACGCCGTCGTGCTGACAGAACACATCCCCGATGCTTCGCTGGATTGGAGCCCGGGGGACGTCATCGAGCTGGACGTGTGCTAAACACGGAGGTGCCGTACGTTCGGTGCTTGGATCGGTCGAATCGTGAAGACGTACGACTACATCAACCGCATTGTCATAACGCTTTCGCTTGACGGTCTATGAGGGTACGTAGACAACACTCTCCCCTCTCGTTGCTATGCCATCACCATGATCTTGCGTGTGCGTAGGAAATTTTTTGTAATTACTATGTTCCCTAACAGTGGCATCCGAGCCTAGGTTTTATGCGTTGATGTTATATGCACGAGTAGAACACAAATGAGTTGTGGGCGATACAAGTCATACTGCTTACCAGCATGTCATACTTTGGTTCGGCGGTATTCTTGGATGAAGAGGCCCGGACCGACATTACGCTATGCTTACGCGAGACTGGTTTTACCGCCGTGCTTTGCACACAGGTGACTAGCGGGTGTCAGTTTCTCCAACTTTAGTTGAACCGAGTGTGGCTACGCCCGGTCCTTGCGAAGGTTAAAACAACACTAACTTGACAAACTATCGTTGTGGTTTTGATGCGTAGGTAAGAACGGTTCTTGCTCAGCCCGTAGCAACCACGTAAAACTTGCAACAACAAAGTAGAGGACGTCTAACTTGTTTTTGCAGGGCATGTTGTGATGTGATATGGTCAAGACATGATGCTATATTTTTATTGTATGAGATGATCATGTTTTGTAACCGAAGTTATCGGCAACTGGCAGGAGCCATATGGTTGTCGCTTTATTATATGAAATGCAAACACCCTGTAATTGCTTTACTTTATCACTAAGCGGTAGCGATAGTCGTAGAAGCAATAGACGGCGTAAACGACAACGATGCTACGATGGAGATCAAGGTGTCGCGCCGGTGACAATGGTGATCATGACGATGCTTCGGAGATGGGGATCACAAGCACAAGATGATGATGGCCATATCATATCACTTATATTGATTGCATGTGATGTTTATCTTTTATGCATCTTATCTTGCTTGGATTGATGGTAGCATTTTAAGATGATCTCTCACTAATTATCAAGAAGTGTTCTCCCTGATAAAGATCTTTGTAGAATATGTAGGAGCCAATATGAACATCTAGGTTCCACTATTGGTTATTGACCGGAAACAGTTCTAGGTCATGTCTACATAGTTCTCGAACCCGTAGGGTCCGCACGCTTAACGTTACGATGACAGTTATATTATGAGTTTATGAGTTTTGATGTACCGAAGGAGTTCGGAGTCCCGGATGAGATCGGGGACATGACGAGGAGTCTCGAAATGGTCGAGACGTAAAGATCGATATATTGAACGACTATATTCGTAGTTCAGAAAGGTTCCGAGTGATTCATGTATTTTTCGGAGTACCGGAGAGTTACGGGAATTCGCCGGGGAGTATATGGGCCTTATTGGGCTTTAGGGGAAAGAGAGAGGAGAGGTTGGGAGCCCCCCCAAGGCCTGCGCCCCCTCCTTCCTTCTCTTCTCTTCCCCCTTTCCTTGACTCCTACTCCTACTACTTGGAAGGGGGGGAATCCTACTCCCGGTGGGAGTAGGACTCCTCCTTGTTGCGCCCCCTCCTAGGCCGGCCACCCCCTCCCTTGCTCCTGGGGGCGCCCCATGACACACAAGTTGATCTACGGATCGTTCCTTAGCCGTGTGCGGTGCCCCCCTCCTCCATATTCCACCTCGCTCATATCGTCTAGGCGAAGCCCTGCGCCGGTAGAACATCATCATCGTCACCACGCCGTCGTGCTGACGAAACTCATCCCCGATGCTTTGCTGGATTGGAGCCCGGGGGACGTCATCGAGCTGGACGTGTGCTGAACACGGAGGTGCCGTACGTTCGGTGCTTGGATCGGTCGAATCATGAAGACGTACGACTACATCAACCGCGTTGTCATAACGCTTCCGCTTGAAGGTCTACGAGGGTACATAGACAACACTCTCCCCTCTCGTTGCTATGCCATCACCATGATCTTGCGTGTGCGTAGGAATTTTTTTGTAATTACTTTGTTCCCCAACACACATACATGGCCGTATTTTCTTTCTTGCACGCTGGCCGTTGTACGTACGTGTACATGCTACGTGCGCGCCTCTACTACGACACGTGCGCGCCTCTACATCGACCAGTATATATGTACCTACACGATCGCGACCAGAATGACAACTCTACGTACGCTTCGACCAGGTGGGTCTCGACTGTCAGGCACTTCCTTGCGTGCGAAGATGTAGCTGCTGGGTCCCAACAGTCAGGGGGGGCGAATCATTTTGGTTTTGTTTTTTTTGCCCGGACACACTTCCTTGCGTGCGAAGGTGTAGCTGGTGGGTCCCAGCAGTCAGGGGGGAAACGTTTTTTTCATGAAATACGGTGGCCCGTCCGGTGGGTCCCTACTGTTAGGTGGAGGAATAATTATTTTGCGCGTAAGAAGGAGGCACTTCCTTGCGGCCGCCATGGACCCAGCTGTCAGCCGCTTCACGGACAGTACTCTTCCGATGGAAGTCGGTCGTTGACCACATTTACCACGCCGCACCGAGAGCACCACGGCGGTGGACGACGGCGAGGCCTAGGAAGGGGACGACACGGAGGCAGGGACGACTCGGCAGTTGTTTCCCACCAGGAGGGGAGTACGACTATACGAGGGTTTACTGGTTCGTCTGCCGTCGCCAGAGAATAACAGCAAGTGTGGGTGAGTAGAGGGATGGCTAGGCTAGCGATGGGAGTACGGTGGGGCGGTGAGGCCTGCGTGGCAGCACAGCCGGCCGCGGGGAGGAGGGAGCAGGCAGTCCCGCCGGTACTTGTTTGAGCGGCTGGAGCAGGAAGAGAAGAGATTGAAGAAGCACGACGGCCGTTGGATGGACATCCACGAGTCACTGCTTGTGCGTCAACCTTTTTTTAGGAAAGCCTTAAATCTGTGGAAAACAACATACAACCCATCTGCCATTATTTCTAATAATTTACGGCCCATTTGCTAATTCTTAAGGTTTTTTTTGGAGCCCATATTCTTTTTGTTAGCATTATAGCCCATATTGTGGCCACGGTTAAAAAATTATACGAAATTTTGCATATTTCAGTGCGGTCCGAACTGTTTTTAGTCCCGAAATTTCGACTCCCATTCAAACTGATTTTAAAAATAAATGTAGATCAATATAAAATCCAACAAATTCTCCATGCATAAAAATTAATGTAATTTAAAATCTTGAAATGAAAAAGAAGATATTTGAAATTAGAGGCCAGTTTGATGTGTTTTAAAAATGTACAGCCCATTTCTCATTACTGATGGGCCATTTTCTCGGCCAGCCGAATGAAAGCTCTCCTCGTCTTGAAAGATTTGCAGCCCAATAGGCCTGACAAAGCGACTTACTTGGCAAATCACAAAAAATTGGGCTGTGGCCGTAGATCTAGCTGTCAGCCTCTCCATGTATAGTACTCTTCCGATGGAAGTCGTTCCTTGACCACGTTGACCACGCTGCGTGGAGAGCACCACGGCGGTGGATGACGGCGAGGCCTAGGAAGGGGATGATGCGGAGCCAGGGAAGACACGGCAGTGGAAGCCCGCGTGGAGAGGAGTACGAGGGTTCACTGGTTCGGCTGCGGTGTGAGGCTGCCGTCACCGCAGGGCCTAGCCAGCGGTGGGAATAGTATGGGGCGGTGAGGCCTCTGCAGCAGCACAGCCGGCCACGGGAGGCAGGAGCATGCGGCACGACCGGCGCTGCTTTGCGCGGCTGGAGCAAGAAGACCAGAGGTTGAAGAAGCACTACGGCCCTTGGATGGACATCGTACGGTCACTGGAGCTAGAATCGTTCATATTGACTAAGTTGACAAAGCCCTTCGTCCCCGTCAACTTAGTAGGCCCACAAGTCAACCTCCCGCCAAGGTGGGTCCCAGCTAGCCGGGGGAGTATTCATTTTTTTGTGCGTAAAAAGGAGGCACTTCCAGTGGGTCTGAGCTGACAGCGGGGGGAACGTTTTTTTTCACGAAATACGGTGGCCCGTCCGGTGGGTCCCAGCAGCCAGTGGGAAATGATTTTTTTCACAAAATACTAGTGGCCCGTCCAGTGGGTCCCCGCTGTCAGGTGGAGGAATAATTATTTTCCACATAATAAGGAGGCACTTCCTTGCGGCTGCCGTGGACCCAGCTGTCAGCCTCTCCACGTACAGTACTCTTCCAATGGAAGTCGGTCATTGACCACATTGACCACGCCGCGCCGAGAGCACCACGGCGGTGGACAATGGCGAGGCCTAGGAAGGGGACGACGCGGAGCCGGGCAAGGCGCGGCAGTGGATGCCCACACAGAGAGGAGTACGAGCATTCACTGGTTCGCTGCGGTGTGAGGCTGCCGTCGCCTCAGAATAACAGGGGGTGTGGGTGAGTGGAGGGACAGCCTGGCCAGTGGTGGGAGTAGTATTGGGGCGGTGAGGACTCCACGGTAGCACAGCCGGCCACGGGAGGAAGGAGCAGGCGGCATGACCAGTGCTGCTTCGGGCGGTTGGAGCAAGAAGACTAGAGGTTGAAGAAGCACTATGGCCGTTGGATGGACATCATACGGTCACTGGACTATTGACTATGTTGAAAAAGCCCTCCGTCCCCGTCAACTTAGTAGGCCCACAAGTCAGCCCAACAATATGGTGGGTCCCAGCTACTAGGGGGGTATTCATTTTTTTGGGCGTAATAAGGAGGCACTTCCTTGCGTGCGAAGATATAGCTGGTGGGTCCGACCTGTCAGCGGGGGGAACGCTTTTTTCGCGAAATACAGAGGCCCTTCCTGTGGGTCCTAGCTGTCAGGTGGAGGAATCATTATTTTGCACGTAATAAGGAGGCATTTCCTTGCGTGCGTCCATGGACCCAGCTACCAGCCTCTCCACGTACAGTCCACTTCCGATGGATGTCGTTCATTGACCATGTTGACCAGGCCGCGCCGAGAGCACCAGGGCGGTGGACGACGGAGAGGCCTAGGAAGGGAACGACACGGAGCCAGGGAATACTTGGTAGTTGTTTCCCACGCGGAGGAGTACGAGGGTTTACTGGTTCGTCTGCCGTCGCCGGAGAATAACAGCATGTGTGGGTGAGTAGAGGGATGGATAGGCCAGCGATGGGAGTACAGTGGGGCCGTGAGGCCTGCGTGGCAGCATAGCCTGCCGCGGGAGGAGGGAGCAGGCAGTCCCGCTGGCGCTTGTTTGAGCGGCTGGAGCATGAAGAGAAGAGATTGAAGAAGCACGACAGCCGTTGGATGGACATTGAACAGTCACTGCGCTCGTGTGTTGACTAATTTGACAGGGCATTGCATGTGCGTTAACCTTTTTTTTATGAAAGCATACGCGTCAACCTGTAGTAGGTGCACAAGTCAGGCTCAAATCTGTGGAAAACAGCATACATCCCATCTACCATTATTTCTAATAATGTACAGCCCATTTGCTAATTCTTAATAATTTTTCTGGAGCCCATCTTCTTTTTGTTAGCATTACACCCCATATTGTGGCCACAGTTAAAAAGTATATGAAATTTTGCATATTCCGGTGCGGTCAATTTTTCTAATCCAGAAATATCGATTCACATTCAAACTATTTTGAAAAATAATTTATATAAATATAAAATCCAAATAATTGTCCACGCATAAAAATCAATGGAATTTAAGATCTTGTAATGAAAAAAATTTGAAACTAATTCCCGGTTTGATGTGTTTTAAAAATGTACAGCCCATTTCTGGGCAAACCGAATGAAACTCTCCTCGTCTTGAAAGATTTGCAGCCCAGCAGGGCCGATAAAGCAAGTAGGCCTTGTTTGGGTATTTCTTTTTAAAAAAATAGAACTGGCCGGGCTAGCCATTTTCAGCAAGAAAAAAACATAGCTGGGCTCATGATGTGGTAAACATAAATAAAACCCTGGCTAGACGGGCCACAGCCCCCGCACAGCCCCCGCAAAACTAGTATAAATAACAACTGCTTGTTCCTCAAAAAAAACTGCACGACTTGCTGGGTCCCTGGTGTCAGCCGCTCGTAGTGTAATTCTCTCGTTTATTGACTACGTTGACAATGGCGTGAGCCCTAGATGTCCAACCATTAGGAGGAACCATATTTTTGGGCTTGTACTATAGAGGCACTTTCTTGCTTACTGCCATGACGCTGGTGGGTCCCTATTGTCATCCTCTCCACGTACAGTCATCTCCTTGTTCTTCTCGGTTGTTGACGACGTTGACAACACAAGAAGGCGGCGCACCGCGCACGGCGAGCGAACCAAGGCCGCAAGGCAGAGGACGATGGCGAGGCCTCGGACGGAACGAACAGGAGCCGTTGAAGATGCGCCGGTCCAGTCGCAGGAGGAGGGGAGTACGAGGGTTGACTGGTTCGGGCGCGGGTGCGTGTTGGGGCTGACATCGCTGGAGAATAACAGGACATGTGGGAGAATAGAGGGAGGGACTGGCAAACGTTGGAGGGTACGTACGGTAGGACGGTGGAGGCGCAGCCAGCCATGGGAGGCGGGAGCAGGCAGAGCCGACGGGGTGGTTTGGTTTGGGCGGCTGGAGGAAGAAGAAGACAAGAGATAGAAGATACACGACAGATGTTGGATGTCAATCCAACGACTGGTAGAAAGAATCATTTGTTGACTGGCTAGTAAGTTGACACCACCTTGGATAGGCTATTTCCTCACGGGTCCCAAATGTCAGAATCCAAATCTGTCATGGTCATGCAACCTTTCCTATGAAAATTTACAGCCCATTTGATGTGCTAGTTCGACATAAGTTTGTGGGTGCTGGTGGGGGCTAATCACTTGGCTTCTGTAATGCATAGTGAGCTCAAGCAGCCGACGAGAGTGATGTTATTTCCCTTGGTTGGGATTTGTTACAATATTTCAGTCTAAATTAAAAGAATGGCAAGCCATTTGCCTTGTTTCAAAGAAAATATGACAGTCACAGCCGAGTTGAAAAGGGCAGGAACATCTAACTCCAGCTTACAAACTGTACAAAAGCACGAGGGTTAATTGTTCATCAGGTTTACCAAAAAATCCAGATTGAAAAGGGCAACAACATCTAACTCCAGCACTCTTTTCGGCAGTCACAGTCAAATGGATCGGTCAGGTCCATAGAATGAACATCCTGGGTCGTAAAATTTACTGGATTATGACCACAATATGTTGTAAATAGAAGCCCGACACATTCAGAAGCTCTTTTGCCCACCTGAAACTCCTTTTTTTGCTCTTCGACATACCCATCCGTCAAAACCGTGCTGCTGATAAACTTAAGCCTGATGGACAATAGTAACCTCGCATTTAGCAGGAAGAATGTGACAAATCTTGTGTTTGCACGGGTGGCTACATATCGTTCTAGCGTTATTGTCTTTAATAGAATCTCATGATAAGTGAGAAAATCCCGATGCTTATGAATCAACCGATTGGTTATAAATTTCTTACCCCGTCCAGTTGCCTAAATAGACATGAAGATTGAAAATGGTTAAGGTCTAAAAGAAGAGTGTCGAAAGAGCAACAGCTGAACAGTTAATTCTAGTACAATATATGTGAAAGATCGTGGATGTCGCCTAGAGGGGGGGGGTGAATAGGCGCTTTAAAATAATCATGGTTTAGGCTTGAACAAAAGCGGAATAAATCTAACGGTTAATTTGTCAAGCACAAAACCTAAAACAACTAGGCTCACCTATGTGCACCAACAAGTTATGCTAAGCAAGATAAACAACTATGTGATAGCAAGATATATGACAAGAAACAATATGGCTATCACAAAGTAAAGTGCACAAGTAAAGGGCTCGGGTAAGAGATAACCGAGGCATGCGGAGACGATGATGTATCCCGAAGTTCACACCCTTGCGGATGCTAATCTCCGTTTGGAGCGGTGTGGAGGCACAATGCTCCCCTAGAAGCCACTAGGGCCACCGTAATCTCCTCACGCCCTCGCATAATGCAGGATGCCGTGATTCCACTAAGGGACCCTTGAGGGCGGTCACCGAACCCGTACAAACGGCAACCCTTGCGGGAGGTCACTGAACCCGTACACTTTGGCAACCCTTGGGGGCGGTCACCGGTACCCGTCAAATTGCTCGGGGCGATCTCCACAACCTAATTGGAGACCCCGTCCCTTGCCCGGAGCTTTACACCACAATGATTGAGCTCCGAACACCACCAACCGTCTAGGGCGCCCAAGCACCCAAGAGGAACAAGCTCAAGGGCAAAAAAGCACCCAAGAGTAATAAGCTTCTCAACTTGTAACTTCCACGTATCGCGTGGAGAACTCAAACCGATGCACCAAATGCATTGGCAAGGGCACACGGAGTGCCCAAGTCCTTCTCTCCCAAATCCCACCAAAGCAACTAATGCTAGGGAGGAAAATGAGAGGAAGAACGAAAGAAGAGCACGAAGAACTCCAAGATTTAGATCCAAGGGGTTCCCCTCACTAAGAGGAGAAAGTGATTGGTGGAAACGTGGATCTAGATCTCCTCTCTCTTTTCCCTCAAGAACTAGCAAGAATCATTGGAGGGATTGAGAGATAGCAAGCTCGAAGAAGGTCAACAATGGGGGAAGAACACGAGCTCAAAGGATAAGGTCCCAATGGGGAAGAAGACCCACTTTTATAGGTGGGGAGAAAACCCAACCGTTATCCCCTCACTCAGCCCGCACGACGCGGTACTACCGCAGGGAGCTGCGGTACTACCGCGTGTGCAGCTCTGGCCAGATGAAGGCCTGTTGCACAGGGCAACGAGTGGTAGAACCGCCGGAGTGGTACTACCGCGCGCCCCTATGGTACTACCGTAAGGCAGGCAACACTAGGCGCAGAGAAAGCACGTACGTAAAAAATTGCTTCCGTACCTACTTCCGCTGAGGGAGGACCTGCGCAAAACTCCAGCACGGTACTACCGCACACTAAGAGCAGTACTACCGCGTAGGGCGCGGATGTAAAAAATTACATCCGCCCCTACTTCCGCTCATGCTGCTAAGCCTGGCCAGAGCCCACGGTACTACCGCACTAGCGGCGCGGTACTACCGCGTAGGGCGCGGATGTAAAAATTACATCCGCCCCTACTACCGCTCGAGCAGCTGCGCCTGGCCTGAGGCCACGGTACTACCGCTCCCACAGAGCGGTACTACCGCAAGGTCCTGCGGTACTACCGCTCCGGAGAGCAGTACTACCGCATGCCCTAGATCAGCAACACCAGGAGTCCTTCATTTTGCAGAGAAGACAACAGAGGGAAACAATAAAACCAGAACTGCCATAACTTCTGCAAATGAGCTCCAAATTGAGCAAACTCAAGCTTGTTGGATACAAGACAACGAGTAGCATCAAAACAGAGAGGAGACGAACCTCCAACAGAGAAGAACTGGCAGAACCTCCAACATCGAAAACATCATAGAAGATGCATGCAAACTCCGTTTTCGATGAACTCGAGCTTGTCATAAAAATGACCATAAGCTCCAAAACTCACAAGGAGAAGAACCAAACAAGAACCAATAAAGATGATGCAAGGATGCAATGGTTTGAGCTCTCTACGAACGATACGATCAAGCAACTCATCAAGAGCCCCCCTTGATAGTACGGCAATCGATCCTATAACCCGGTCTCCCACAACTACCATGAGACCGGTAAAATAGAAAACCTATCAAGGGCAAACCTTTGCCTTGCATATGATCCACTTGAGCTAGATGATGACGATCTTGTCCTCCTCAAGATGGAACACCTTTCTTGATTGCGTTGGCTCGATGAATACTAGTTGATTGCTCCCCATACTCCACTATGGGTGAGCCACTCTTCCGCTCATCTTCACAAGTCCATTGTCACCACAATGGACGGCAAGCTTCAAGCACTTGATCTCTTTGTGATGCATCACTTGAACTCGCACACCGCAACCTAACCCCACAAAGAACTCTCACATATACCAAGGGTTAGTACACAAAGTGCAATGGACAATGCTTACCATACCATGGGATCACTTGATCCCTCTCGGTACATCTTCTATGCTTTGTGACTTGATCAACTTGATTCACTCTTGACTTAGTCTTGATCAACCTTGATTTTTTCCAACTCTCTTCATTTGGATGATGTCTTGAAGGTAAACATGAATGATCACACAATCTTCTTCTTCAAGACATGTGCAGTAAGCTCAACACTCACATGACCAATCTTGGGATAATTCCTTAATAGCACCTTGGTCAACTCATAAAATCCTTGACACCAACACATGGACTTCAAGAAAAGCCTATGGACAAATCCTTAAAATATAACTCAAGACAACCATTAGTCCATAGAGATTGTCATCAATTACCAAAACCAAACATGGGGGCACCGCATGTTCTTTCAATCTCCCCCATTTTGGTAATTTATGATAATCACTTTCAAGAGAGTTTATATAAGGAATTATGCATCACAATGCAATGCAACAAGCAATGATGCAGGAGAATGAGATGCAAATGCTTAGGAACAAAACCAAAGCAAGGAGAAAACTTTCTAAACTTCTCCACAAAATTCTCTGAAACTCCTCCCCCATTGGCATCGATTGCCAAAATGGGTGAAAAGCTTAGAATGCCAATATAAAGAGTGTTCCTCCATAAAATGTGTATGTCTCAAAAAGAGAGTGGAATGCAATACACATATCCTATGGTAAATATTTGGAGGAAGACAAACTATATTGAGGCCCAAAGATTGCAAAAGAATGATATGCCACAAAGACATAACAAAGAGAGACACAAGCAATCAGAAGATACCAATTGAAGCAAGCAATCAACGGATATCAATTGAACAAACTAGAGCAATGATCCTACATGCCACAAGAATAAAGATATTATGATAAGCGCAAAGGAGTGTTCTAAAGAAACTAGAGAAGCTCCCCATGATTTGTGCACACATAAGAATTGAAAGAATTTTTGTATTTGAATACAAAGTGCACAAAATCGGATCATAGCTCCCCAAAAATCAATAGAAACTCACATCCAGTGCAAGTGAGCATATAGGAAACAAAGCCTAGTGCTTGCAACAAGCACATGGTTGAGCAACATGTAAAAGAGGCAGCTTAAGAATAGGCTCAACCAAAATTATGTGTGTGAGTCATGGCGAAGCACTTGAGAAGACTAAAATTAGGATGAGCATTAAGAATCAACATAGTCTTGAAAGAATGAGGCACACGGTGCAAGGCCTATCATTCCCACACACAATTAGCAAATGGGTTCACAAGCTTACTCATAAGCATATAAAGAACTTATGCTTGTGACAACCCGTGGTGAAGATAGAAGATGAAAGCCTCATCAAGACGAGGGATGCCAATTAAGATGGCAAAAGCCTCGTAAAGATAAGCATGAGGAAAATAATCTTCACCACACAAGAGTGCATCAAGATGCAACGATACAAGACACGCACTCAAGGCAAAAGCTTTCACGGAGCCACCAAAGAAATAACATAAGAAAGACAAGGTGGACGTGAAAGAAAGGATATCAACTAGAGATGTAATTTCTCTCAAGTGTATAAGGTTCTATGTAGACGAAATCATGATGATATATATATCTACAAAGAAGGATGTACACCCGAAATAGTTACAACACGAAGGAACAAGATATCCACAACGAAGTCATAAATATACCAATAAGATATTTGCTTGAAAGCATAGCACTTGGATAGATATGGTCTTATTGTATATAAATGAAGTCCAAACACACATCCATCAAGGGCATCACAACTAGCAACAGAGATCATCGTTGGGATGCTTTGAGAAAGGAAACAAGTATCACAAGATATGAAATGAATATCATGCCAAGATACAACCTACACAAGGTTGAATGCAAGAGGGGAAAGCATGAATAGATACTTGTTACCGAGATATCATTGGAAGGATGTAGTAGATGCCAATTGAAGGTAGATAGTAGTTCATTGATCATCCTAGCTTGACTCCAATATGCACATGGTGACAACACCTTCCTTGTGAGTGAGTCGAGCATCCAATGCATCTCCAAATGTTCCTAGAAGAACAACACAAACTAAACGGTACCCAAACTCATCGGGACCAAATAGTTAGAAACACCAATACATAGGACAAACTCCACATAAATATGTGCACATAGATATGAAAATGAATTTCATGCACATCTCATCCAAATTGAGACTAGGTGGAGTTTCCCCTATATATTGAGTCAAAGAAAGAAAGCATGCCAAATGAAATACATGAAGTAAACATGCATGCTCAAGACTTTCAAAACCCGAAACCAAAAGACAAAGAAATGCCAAGTGAAAAGGATACCAAATGGAGAAATTATCACTTGCAAGATATCATTAAAGATACATCAAGGAATGAGATATCCATTGATACACACTAAACTAAAGATGTCAAACTCCCAAAGAGAGGATGGTTCCAAACAAACCAAGCCCTCAACAAAGTTTCATGATGGCACAAAGTACCAAAAAGAAATGGCTTGCCTTCCACCAAAACACACTTGATAAGGATCACAAGAAGAGTGTTCTGAAGAAAATAGAATAGCTCCCCCACGAGTTGTGCATTATATAGGATTTGTATTTGAATACAGAATGCACAAGGTGGGATCACCGCTTTCACTATATCTAGAAAACACTAGACAAGAACAAGAAATAAACAAGATCCACAAGTGGTATGGAAGACAACGGGAGTTGACACAATCCTAGGCAAGAGAAAAGGCAAGTAAAACAAAAGCCAATGTAAAGATGATCAATAAATTCTACCACACATAAATGACTACCAATTGTCAAAAGACAAGAAGTGGATGGAAAGAATTCCCGGTGGTAGATAGCAAGGATATCCAACATCATCTTCACACCACACACAAGAAAATTGCAACATGTAGAGCTAACATGCCACCTAGGAACAAGATAATCTACAATATCAACACTAGGTGACAACATCTCAAATGTACACATTTTCTAGGCTAGTAATATAGATAGAATATTACTCCCCCATAATGTGATACCAATGAAGAAAACTTAACAAGAGGCAATAAGAGGATCCAACACGAGATAATCAATGGAATTTTTAGAATTTGAATTTCTCATGAGAGATATACCACCTAGCGACTAGATAATCTCGAAATATCAATACTAGATGGTATTACTCACGTGCACACATTTATAGGATTGTGAGGTGCACAAAGCACACCACTCCCCCATAATGGATATTCCATTAATCTCTCACAAGAGCCAACTAAGAAATAAACAAGATGCACTAAGGCTCAACGAACGACACACAAATACATGATGTGCAAACCAACATACACAAAGGCAATTTGGAGACATATCATATACAAACACATGCAAGGAACAAAACCAAAACATGCAAAGGGGCAAATAACTTTCAATGTAAACAATTTAAGTACAAGTTACCGCAAGGAGGCACATTGGATATAAGATAGAAACTTGACAACCCAATTGACTTAGCTTGAGACAACAAGAAAGATGAAGTCCCCTTAATTCTCTATAATGTAGCCAAGTCTCCAATGACCTCCAAAAACACCTATTGATCAAGTTTGAGCTTGTTGGTCCCCAACCAAGTTGGGTCCTAAGAGGTTAGTCACAATAGGCTTGGCTACCCAAACGGTTCTTTTCTTGACACCACTTTGAGTACCAACAAACTTGGCAAACACATTGCCAACCTTATCCTCCCCAAGATAATAGATATCATCAATAATAATTGGGTTGGATAACTTACCACTAGTGCATGAAGAAGCGACGTGACCTTTCTCACGACATAAGTAGCAATGTCTACTCTTCACTTTCTTCTCACTTGATTGTTCCACAAGAGAAGCATTAGCTTGAGTCTTCTTGGGAAGTGGCCTTTCTCCAACTTGAGGTTGAGCATGAGATTGAACTTGTACCCTCTTCCCTTGTTTCTTGACACTAATGGCCTTCTTCTTCAATGGGCAAGATCTAACATGATGCCCTTCTACTTTGCACTTGAAGCAAACAATCTTGGTCGAATTCTTGACTTGTTCTTGGCCCTTCTTTTTGTTCATCTTGGACTTCTTCTTCTTATTGGAGTTGAATCCAAGTCCACCTTTGTCATTGGGGGATTTTTGCACACTCAAGATATTGTTGAGTGCGGATTTCCCTTCATGACACTTTTCCAAGTCTTTCTTCAAAGAAGTGACTTGGGTCTTGAGCTCTTTGATTTCCTCTACATGGTTAGTCTCAACACAAGTACTAGAGGAAGTATAAGCTTCATCGTTAGAGCAACAAGGCAAGGAAAGCAATTCATCACAAGATGTACCAACATTGTGAGTAGATGAATTACAAGGACTAGCACATGGCAATATACTATTTTTACTAGAAGTAGTGCTAGTATCCACATGAGGCTCACTAGATGTTACCTTAGCAATCATGGCCTCATGCGCTATCTTTAGCACACTATGGGATACTAGAAGATCATCATGAGAGCTTGAGAGCGTTTCATGAATTTCTTCCAATTTCCCATAATTGCAAGATAGCACCTCAAGTTGAGCCCGTAGCTCAACATTCTCCTTCAAAATGGATGCTTCACAAGTAATAGAATTAGTAGCACAAGCATGAAAATTAACAATAAGAGGAGAAGGCAACTTGGCAAGCTCTTTTAAATAAGAAGCTTCAAGTTGAGCACGAGACTCGGTGAGTTTGATGAGCTCACCCTTGATGACCCTTGAGCCATTTTCGAGGTGCTCAAAATCCTCAAGGAGTCTAGCATGAGCAACTTCAAGCTTAGCATTTTTAGTTTCAAAAACATTGGCCACCTCAAGGGCTCTATCAGTAGATTCCTTCACTCTAGACAATTCTAGAGAAAAAGTCTCCTCAAGAGATTCCTTGGTGGTTTGTTCAAGTTCAAGAGCTTGAGAGAGGTACGCAATCTCATTAGCGTAATCACGCCCATGACCTTCCATTTTATCAATGGTGACCTCATGCTCCTCAAGACGAGATTCCAACTCATCAATATATTTCTTGCTCTCAATAGCAATGGACATAATTTCCATGAAGTTGGAACGAGCAATTTTATTTTTATGAAGAGCTTTAAAAACCATTTCCCCCTTAATTTTTAAGGAGGCAACATTATCATTCTCTTCGTCATTATCCTCATCATCATTAGCATCAACATCATCATCAAGAGACATATTGGGGTACAAAGTAGGAGATACCTTTGACGCCTTAGCCATAAGGCAAAACACAATAGATGATGATGTAGGATCCCTTGAGGCACCATTAAACACCACATATTGTTCCATGGAGTGTTCGGTTTCCTCTACATTGTTAGCACAACAATTCGAGGAAATAGATGCATTTTTATCATGGCAACAAGACATAGCAAGCATATCATCATGATATTTAGTCAAGCAATTTCTACATGATATGCAAGGACTATCACCACAAGCATGTGAAAAATTTGGAGTGCTCGAAGTGTTAAAGCCCAAAGAGGGAGCATTGCAATAATATAGTGATGAAGGATCATCCACAATAAGCATACTATCATCATTGCAATGACCAACACTACTCACCATATCATTACCTTGTGGCAAACCACATGTAGGTGAAGTAGAAGAAGTTGAGAAGACTATATGACCGGAGGTGGAGGGAGAACAACCATCCCCACAAATCTTGGACACACCATATTTATCTTGAAGCTTTGTCCATAACTCATGAGCATCCCGGAACGGCATGAGTTGAAATATAACTACATTGCTCAAAGCATCGAAAAGCACATTAGAGGCTTTAGCATTGAGATAAGAGCTTTTCTCATCCTCTAAAGATAATCTTTGGGTATCCTTTGGAGGAGAAAAACCCATATCTACAATTCGCTCTAAATTTGGGTCCATGACCCTAAAGAGATTAAGCATGCGAATTACCCAAACATCAAAATTTGTGCCATCGAAACTAAGAGTGTCAGAGAATCCTAATCCTCTAGTCGACATCTTTACTCTCTAGGCGGTTAAGCCCAACAAAGACAGACGAGGCTCTGATACCAATTGAAAGATCATGGATGTCGCCTAGAGGGGGGGGGGGGGTGAATAGGCGCTTTAAAATAATCACGGTTTAGGCTTGAACAAAAGCGGAATAAATCTAACGGTCAATTTGTCAAGCACAAAACCTAAAAAAACTAGGCTCACCTATGTGCACCAACAAGTTATGCTAAGCAAGATAAACAACTATGTGATAGCAAGATATATGACAAGAATCAATATGGCTATCACAAAGTAAAGTGCACAAGTAAAGGGCTCGGGTAAGAGATAACCGAGGCACGCGGAGACGACTATGTATCCCAAAGTTCACACCCTTGCGGATGCTAATCTCCGTTTGGAGCGGTGTGGAGGCACAATGCTCCCCAAGAAGCCACTAGGGCCACCGTAATCTCCTCATTCCCTCACACAATGCAAGATGCCGTGATTCCACTAAGGGGCCCTTGAGGGCGGTTACCGAACCCATACAAACGGAAACCCTTGGGGGCGGTCACTGAACCCGTACACTTTGGCAACCCTTGGGGGCGGTCACCGGTACCCGTCAAATTGCTCAGGGCGATCTCCACAACCTAATTGGAGACCCCGACGCTTGCCCGGAGCTTTACACCACAATGATTGAGCTCCGAACACCACCAACCGTCTAGGGCGCCCAAGCACCCAAGAGGAAAAAGCTCAAGGGCACCAAGCACCCAAGAGTAATAAGCTTCTCAACTTGTAACTTCCACGTATCGCCTGGAGAACTCAAATCGATGCACCAAATGCAATGGCAAGGGCACACGGAGTGCCCAAGTCCTTCTCTCCCAAATCCCACCAAAGCAACTAATGCTAGGGAGGAAAATGAGAGGAAGAACGAAAGAAGAACACGAAGAACTCCAAGATTTAGATCCAAGGGGTTCCCCTCACTAAGAGGAGAAAGTGATTCGTGGA
Organism: Triticum timopheevii; assembly: GCA_963921465.1. Classification (NCBI taxonomy): domain Eukaryota; kingdom Viridiplantae; phylum Streptophyta; class Magnoliopsida; order Poales; family Poaceae; genus Triticum; species Triticum timopheevii. The sequence continues at coordinate 61,353,889 of OY997270.1, read as the reverse complement.
AACGTGGATCTAGATCTCCTCTCTCTTTTCCCTCAAGAACTAGCAAGAATCATTGGAGGGATTGAGAGATAGCAAGCTCGAAGAGGGTCAACAATGGGGGAAGAACACGAGCTCAAAGGATAAGGTCCCAATGGGGAAGAAGACCCCCTTTTATAGGTGGGGAGAAAATCCAACCGTTATCCCCTCACTCAGCCCGCACGACGCGGTACTACCGCAGGGAGCTGCGGTACTACCGCTGCAGGTTGTGGTACTACCGCGAGTGCAGCTCTGGCCAGATGAAGGCCTGTTGCACAGGGCAACGAGACGCGCCCCTGCGGTACTACCGTAAGGCAGGCAACACTAGGCGCAGAGAAAGCACGAACGTAAAAAATTACTTCCGTACCTACTTCCGCTGAGGGAGGACCTGCGCAAAACTCCGGCACGGTACTACCGCACACGAAGAGCGGTAGTACCGCGTAGGGCGCGGATGTAAAAAATTACATCCGCCCCTACTTCCGCTCATGCTGCTAAGCCTGTCCAGAGCCCACGGTACTACCGCGCTAGCGGCGCGGTACTACCGCGTAGGGCGCAGATGTAAAAAATTACATCCGCCCCTACTACCGCTCGAGTAGCTGCGCCTGGCCTGAGGCCACGGTACTACCGCTCCCACAGAGCGGTACTACCGCAAGGGCCTGCGGTACTATCGCTCCGGAGAGCAGTACTACCGCATGCCCTAGATCAGTAACACAGGAGTCCTTCATTTTGCAGAGAAGACAACAGAGGGAAATAATAAAACCAGAACAGCCCTAACTTCTGCAAATGAGCTCCGAATTGAGCAAACTCAAGCTTGTTGGATACAAGACAACGAGTAGCATCAAAATAGAGAGAAGACGAACCTCCAACAGAGAAGAACCGACAGAACCTCCAACATCGAAAACATCATAGAAGATGCATGCAAACTCCGTTTTCGATGAACTCGAGCTTGTCATAAAAATGACCATAAGCTCCAAAACTCACAAGGAGAAGAACCAAACAAGAACCAATAAAGATGATGCAAGGATGCAATGGTTTGAGCTCTCTACGAATGATACGATCAAGCAACTCATCAAGAGCCCCCCTTGATAGTACGGCAATCGATCCTATAACCCGGTCTCCCACAACTACCATGAGACCGGTAAAATAGAAAACCTATCAAGGGCAAACCTTTGCCTTGCATATGATCCACTTGAGCTAGATGATGACGATCTTGTCCTCCTCAAGATGGAACACCTTTCTTGATTGAGTTTGCTCGATGAATACTAGTTGATTGCTCCCCATACTCCACTATGGGTGAGCCACTCTTCCGCTCATCTTCACAAGTCCATTGTCACCACAATGGACGGCAAGCTTCAAGCACTTGATCTCTTTGTGATGCATCACTTGAACTCGCACACCGCAACCTAACCCCACAAAGAACTCTCACATAGACCAAGGGTTAGTACACAGAGTGCAATGGACAATGCTTACCATACCATGGGATCACTTGATCCCTCTCGGTACATCTTCTATGCTTTGTGACTTGATCAACTTGATTCACTCTTGACTTAGTCTTGATCAACCTTGAATCTTTCCAACTCTCTTCATTTGGATGATGTCTTGAAGGTAAACATGAATGATCACACAATCTTCTTCTTCAAGACATGTGCAGTAAGCTCAACACTCACATGACCAATCTTGGGATAATTCCTTAATAGCACCTTGGTCAACTCATAAACTCCTTGACACTAACACGTGGACTTCAAGAAAAGCCTATGGACAAATCCTTAAAATATAACTCAAGACAACCATTAGTCCATAGAGATTATCATCAATTACCAAAACCAAACATGGGGGCACCGCATGTTCTTTCAATATGCGGGCTTCCAATGTGCGTGAAATTATCACCTTTATATACAACTTCTCTAGACATGGAAAGCATTGCAGCAAGCCAATAATCTTGTTCAGATCAAAACTATTTATTTGGATATATAAGATCTTGACAGAATCCAGCAACATTGATAGGCCATCCATGGAGAAACTCTTCATTGAGCATAGAACATAATATTAGTATAAAATGTGTATTCCAAGATGATATATAAATTATGCGCAAAAATTTAAAATGCAGCTTATGGTTACAAGTGTAGATGATAATATAAAGTACCTATAGAACTGTGGAGCCAAACACCATATTGAAATGAGCACAGGGATCATGTATTACACCCAAGGTCTCCAGTTTAGGCGCAGAGAGGACGGTTATTTGCAACGGTGAATAACTAGAATCAAGGATCAACCTTTGAAGTGAAGGGGCATCTTGGATGATGAGCTTCCTTTCGTCAAAAGAAATTCCAATTCTTACAAGGTTAGGCGACTTTATTTGGAGACAACCGATTCTAACTGTGAAAACAAGTACCAAGCACTCCAGCGCAGGGCAACTGGAGTGGATGATGCTGTGCAATGAGGCCTCCGATATACGAACCCGCACAAGTGAAAGTTTCTTGAGAAATGGGAGTCGAATGTTTAGTACCAGATTGTCTGGTAGGTAGCACAGCACAAAGGTGGCGGTGTGGAGAGATGAGGAAAACCGTGAGATGGACACCGGTGCTGAGGGCACAAGTTCATGGCGTTTGGTATGTGGTATGTGATTTCGAGGGGAATAGTAGAACTCAAGCAGCTGTAGTTCTGTGAAACCAGGGGATTTCAGCCAGGCATCAAACATGCAGGGCATGGTATGCTTGCTCAGGTAGCATGACGGGATGCAGAGGCTTTGAACAGAGCCTTGGTGGGAGGAGATGATGGCTCTGGGGATTTCAAAATCATTGAAGAGATATAGCTGACGACAGTCGAGATTAAGGGGCACGACGCGCCATAGAGGGCGCCACCGAATTGAGAGGACTTGGGTGCGGCAGCAATCCTTGGTGGGGAGAAGCGAGATGATCTCCCCAAGGACGGCGTCCGGGAGATCGCTGATGCGGTCCACACAAGATTCTACGGGTTCCTGGGATCTGGTGGGGGTGGCGTCGCCGCTTCTCCCCGTGCTGTTGGATGCGGGATCTACAACAGGTGTCGCCGCTGGAGGGAGCCTCATCTTCTTGGCGCTGGGGTCAGCCGACTCTATTTTCCTCGAGGGCATCGCGTCGCTCTCACGGATTTCAGCAGAGTAACGAATGACGAGCCTAGTTGTAGTGCGAGAGAAGAAGAAGGGGAGCTGGGGGTTTTCTGTAGGATTGAGGAAGAAGGGGAGCTGGGGTTTTCTGTAGGAGTGAGGTGAGGAATTTGGGGGTACGAGTGGAGCGAGCTGATGTGAGGTAGGTGGGAGCGAGGAGGAAGAAGAGCACCCAGGTTTTTTTGAGGGGTCGGTGTGCTGGGTGTGGGTAGCGCCTCTCATTCAGTAAATATATGGGCTTTTGAATCGATTTTACTATTTACTAGTGTGTATGGGCTATTTTGTCTTGGGCCCAGAGAAACAACACTACTAGGAAAAGGGCTATAGATAGGATTGATACTAATGGCGCACTAGGTAAGCAGTGCGCTACTACTATATACTAATGGCGCACCGGTTGGAGGTGCGCCATTAGTGTGGAAGACACTAATGGCGCACCAGGCACACGGTGCGCCACTAGTATTGATTTTTTTTTCCATTTTTCCATACATTCTAATGGCGCATGATGCCAAAGTGCGCCATTACTAGTTCTAACAAGTAATGGCGCACCTTATAAATAGTGCGCCATTAGTATATTTTTTTTTACTTTTTTGCAAAGCTGCTAATGGCGCACAGTGTATATTTTCATGGACACTTTTTGATCTCGATTTCGATCCCACCCGCACCCTCCCCTGCTAGCTCCACCGCCGCTGAGGACCCACCGCAACCCTCCCCCGCTCCACCGCCGCCGACGAGCACCCGGCCCCCCCGCACCATCCCCCGCTCCACCGCCGCCAACGGGCACCCCCCGCACCCTCCCCAGCTAGCTCCACCGCCGCCGACGACCCACCGCAACCCTCCCCCGCTCCACCGCCGCCGACGAGCACCCGGTCCCCCGTACCCTCCCCGCTCCACCGCCGCCAACGGGCACCCCCCGCACCCTCCCCCCGCTCCACCGCCGCCGCCGATGATATTTTCAAGTAACAAATTTGAACATATTTTAAAAAATATATTACTGTTTTTATAAAAAAAATATTACTGTTATGATTTAAACAAGTTTGAACATATTTAAACACAAATAAATATCATCCAGGATTTAAAATGCATAAAAAATATTGGGGAGCCTGGGAATCGAACCCAGGACCTCCTGGTGTGTGTGCTGCGTACTGAGCAGTCGGGCTAGTGGGCGGGTTCTTTTTGATCTCGATCTCGATCCCACCCGCACCCTCCCCCGCTAGCTCCGCCGCCGCCGCCAACCCACCGCAACCCTCCCCCGCTCCACCACCGGCGACGAGCACCCGGCCCCCCGCACCCTCCCCCGCTCCACCGCCGCCAACGGGCACCCCCCACACCTTCCCCCCGCTCCACCGCCGCCGCCGATGATATTTTCAAGTAACAAATTTGAACATATTTTCTAAAAAAATATTACTGTTTTTATAAAAAAAATATTACTGTTATGATTTAAACAAGTTTGATCATATTTAAACACAAATAAATATCAAACAGGATTTAAAATGCATAAAAAAATATTGGGGAGCCTGGGAATCAAACCCAGGACCTCCTGATATGTGTGCTGCGTACTGACCAGTCGAGCTAGTGGGCGGGTTCTGTTGTAGATAGGGTTAGGTGGTACATAACCTGACAAGTCGGGCTAGATTAAACTACTTATGGCGCACCCTTCGGTGGTGCGCCATTGCTATTGATGTAATTATGGCGCACCCCTGGGTGGTGCGCCATTGCTAAGCCTCCCCCACACTAAAATCCCCAATCCCCAATCCACACTCTAATCCCTCCCCTGCCTCATCTCACCCGCCGTCCCCGGCCGTGCACCCGACCACCCTCCGCCGCCGACCACCTCCCTCACCGTCCCCCCTCCGCCCGCGCCCTCGCCGCCCCCTCCCCCCGTTGCCCCGCCTACGTCCCCCTCCCTCCTGAGCGCGACCGCTAGGGTTCCTAGCCGTCGCCACCACTGCCGGCCCGCCACCGCGGGCGCGCCCAGCCGGCCGAACCCTCTGCTGCCCCGCCTCCGGTACAGGCCCCTCCAGCCCCGAAGCTGCGCCCCCGCCCGCCTCCTCCTCTCTTCTCCCGCGACCTCCCCCTACCCCCTCTCCACCGCCCCGTCCCCTCAGCGCCGCCCGCCGTCTCCCCGAACCCTAGCTCCACCGGCGTCGGGGACGACCACCTCGTCGGCCTCACCAGGCCGCAGGCCCTCAAGCCCCACGCCGTCCTCGGCCTCGCCCTCTCCACCGGCGGCGCCCCTTCCTCCGCCCCTGCAGCGCAGCAGCAGCAGTAAACAGCCAGGTAGAACTGTATGCGTGGGGCATTTTCATTCAGTCTTTCTGTCGTATGGCATGAATTTGATTGAGGCCGTTCTGATTATTCGAATGACTAATCTCTTGTGTATTACTGTATTAATCTTGCTGTTAAGCTGAAGAAATTATAGTAGTTTGGTTCTATTTTTGCTGGTGTTTGGTTCTAAAGATGAGTAGCAATTATAGTAGGAAGATGATGCATAGTAGTTTTATGTTGTTGTAGTAGTTGTAGTTGTAGATACACTAGCAGTATCATGTGCTACTATTGTAGATACAGTAGTTGTAGGAACATTAGATACAGTAACAAGTGTCATGTTGTTGTATTAGATACAGTAGTAGTATCATGTGCTGCTGAAGATGAGTAGTTGTAGGAAGACGATGCCCTAATGGAAGTGACATGAATATTTGGCCTACCTTTTTTTCTTGTAGAATTTTTGTATTGACGGTATAAACGAATCAGAGACTCGCTAGGTAGGTTCTCCTAATTAATTAGAAATGATGCATCTTGCAATTAGGGGGAATATTGCAACCTGCTGCTAAACTAGATCATGAATATGTCATTGCTTTTCAGTGAGCTCCTAAGTGTACAAGGCAACAAGGAGCAAGCGCATCATATATAATAATGTTGTGTTTGTTCTGGCTGACTTTGGGAACAGATTCAAAGACAAATAAAAAACTCAGAAAAGAATTTTCCTCGCACTACATCTCTGTCCATCTGGTTTGTCGATGTTTGTTCATTAATCTTAAGCCCATCATGTTTGTTGGTTGTTTGCTGTCATGTTGTTATTACTTCCATTAGGGCATCTGTTGGTTCATTAACCTTTCTAACATCTGCATATTTCAGGTTTCCGAGGATGTAAAGGAAGTGAAATTCAGACAGTGCAACAGCAACAACACCTCCAAGGTGAGAAATATGTTCCTATTTATCTTTTTTTGCTCAAGTTCTTCAATACATCATATAATATAGAGAAGTGCAGATCAAGTGGTGCAATCATATACATCTGCCACTTAAGTCATCCTTCCCTTTAAGCAGAGTGATGCCTTTCGATGTCACACAATAATGTTTGTTGCAAGAACATTCTACTCTTAGTGTTCGTTTGTTTACTGCATAAAAATATATAGTTTTGCCGCTGTTATGCCTGTATTCACTGCTGCTGCTGCTGTACTTGTGATGATGTTGTAGGTACCCCGAGAGGCCCTTGAGTTTGCCGAAATGTCGATTAACTTCCATTCCGGCAAATTCGGTACTCCATATGTCCTATTTTCAGCAAAGGTAATGCTGAAATTTTCCGTGAATTTTAGCATCACTTTGCTTAAAATAGGACATATGGGGTACTTGCGACTAATGCCTGTTATCATGCATGTTTTATGATCTGTTGTAAGGGTACTAATTGGTCTCTTCTGCTGGTTATCAGAGATGGCGGGAAGCAGCCACCGCCGATCTACGACACCGCAGTACGAGTTGGATGCTTCCGAGTTCTTCACCATCATACTTGAGACTTCAGTATCATCCATGACACAGGTATATAAAACGAGAGATCTCCCCTTCACCCATCTCATTACGATATCTGTTGTTTGCTACATCACTCATTGTCCCAAACTTCAGAGGCTGCCTGACAGTTTTATGAACATGCTGATGGGTGAAGATCCGCCAAATAATTTGAAGCTGCGATAGGCCGGCAGCGGGTTTCGCAGGCAGTGGGATGTGCAGTTGGTGATCAAGAAGGGCCACATGTACTTGTCTCGTGGGTGGGAGAAGTTCTACCGTGCCTACGACCTGCGGCTGGGGTACTTCCTTCTCTTCAGGTATGACGACGACGCCAACATGCTCATCGTGAAGGTGTTCAACACGACTATGTGTCACATGCGCTATGCTGCAGATGATGATGCCGGTATGTTCTGCCTCTTCTTATTCCTCTACATTTGGCTTTGTCTCACATCGATTGTTAACGGTCATTGTTGCATTTTGGACAGGTAATGGGAGCAGCAGCAGCGACACTGGCTACAGCCAAAGCAGCAGCGACTATGGCTATAGCGAAAGCAGCAGCGATTCTGGCTGTAGCGAAAGCAGCAGCGATTCTTGCAGCAGAGTGAGGATGAGGAGCTGCAGGATGACGATGGGCATCAGGCTGAGGATGACATAGCGCTGGTGGTGGCTGACCAAGGACAAGAGATGGTGGTGGCTGACCATGAGCAAGAGATGGAGGTGGCTGAGGATGACCTAGCGATGGTCGTGCCTGAAGGTGGCCTCGCGATGGTGGTGGTGCCTGACAATGACCACGCACCGGTGGTGGCGTCGGCGATCCCACAGCTGGGCGACATGACCACGCCAATTGTGGTAGAAGACTACATCCCACTGCCTCCACTGCCTCCACCGCCTCGTTGCTCTAGGCGCATCAGGGAGAGGAAGGAGAAGAAGGAGAAACACAATGCATGAGAACTGAACTTTGTCAGGTATGTCAGATCTCCTATAGGTTAGTTATCCAAAATGATATATATATATACTTAGTTACCTATGTTATCTCTAATATGCTTAGTTTCCTATAGGTTAGCTTCATTTTTACCTAAGTTGGCTCTAATATACTAACTTAGAGCTTATATGCTTAGTTTCCTATAGGTTAGCTCCAAAATAACGTATGTTAGCACAAAATGATCAAGTTTACAAAATAAGCTTATAGTCTTTTTCTTATTCTTCTTCTTTTCCAAAATGACATAGGTTAGCTTCATTTTACCTAAGTTGGCTCTATATACTAACTTAGAGCTTATATGCTTACTTTCCTATAGGTTAGCTCCAAAATAACTTATGTTAGCACAAAATGATCAAGTTTACATAATAAGCTTATAGTCTTCTTCTTATTCTTCTTCTTTTCCAAAACTCTTCTTATTCTTCTTCTGGTGTTCTTCTTCTTCTAGTATTCTTCTAGTCTTCTTCTTTTTCTTCTTCTAACTTCTTGTTTATCATTTTGCAGATTTGATTTAATTGACGGAAGCTTGCGTGGATGGAGTGCTTCTTTTCCATTTGTGTTTTATTTTGTATCAATGTGAAACTTTTGTGAATTGATGGATAACGGTGTTGGATGAACAATGTGAAACTTTTGTAATATGTAACGATGGAACTATGTGTTGGCTATGTATGTATATATGATGGAACTTGTGTGTTGGCTATGTATGTATATATGATGGAAATTGTGTGTTGGCTATGTATGTATATATGATCGAACTTGTGTGTTGGCTATGATTGTTATATGGATGCTTGTTGTATATATATGTGTAGGATATCTCATAGGTGAAATAGTGACCTGAGATTAAGGAAAAAAATAAAAAAATTGTTACTAATGGCGCACTACCATGTCATGCGCCATTAGTATAGAAGACACTAATGGCACAATGTGGGCAAAACTAATGGCGCACTGCCAGGTGCGCCATTAGTATACCAGATACTAATGGTGCACCAGTGGTGCGCCATTAGTAAAAAATTCTAGTGGTGTGATACTAATGGCGCACTGGTAATGCGCCATTAGTAGGCAAAACCAGTGAGCCATTAGTAGTCCTTTTCCTAGTAGTGAAATTACTACTAGTACAGTGGAGACACTCCACAGCTACCCAGAAAAACAATTACTATTAGTACAGTGGAGACACTCTACCGCTTCTTGCTCCTCCTAGGTCATTGAAACGTCTCCCTCTACTGAATGTCGTTATACTTTTGTTCACCGACATGCGGCACATGCAGCGCGCGGGCCCAAATGCCATCCGCCAAATTAGAAGGCAGTATGCAGGCGGAGAGTCACCCCGGTCATAGCGCGGCAGTAATGAGCCGTCATATCACAAAACCCCACCTCCCCGTAGTCTAAGTTTGACGGACGAAGAAACCATCATTTCATTCTTCGCTGAATCCCCTTCTCCCTCACCGTCTTCAAGAAAAGCAACACTCGCATCTACCACTGTTCTTCTCTCCGAACAAAGGGAAGGTAAGCGGATCCATGATGGTGGTATATTTTTGTTCAGAGAAAAAAAAGGAACTTTTGGAAAGCAGTAACCGATCCTCACTCTCTTTTTTGTTTCATTGTCATTGCGATTGTGTTTTCCTTTCAGTGGTCTCCTAGTATTCGTCAGTTTCATGATGAACCAAGGAGAGCCAAGCAAAGATCTGCCGATATTGAAGCAGACGCTGGAGGCTGATCCCCACGAGACAGAGAGCTCCAAGAAGATCGAGGCAACCACCGAGCCGACCCCAGATACGCTCACGGCCACTAGTGAGATGGTCAACGCCCCGTTTGAGGTTACAATCCCCGTGGCACTGCAAGAGCAGCTTTCCCCCTTCGAGGATGTGTCCCCCCTGCTGAGCTGCCCAAGGTGATTTCCTTCTTCGCTGATCTCGATTGTGGTTTTTCATCTAAGTATGTGGTGATTTTTTTAGAAAAGGAAGTATGTGGTGATTAATAATGCAAAATTTTATTAGCTTCGATGCCATGCTATACATAGTGGTTTAAATAACTTGTGTTTCTTATACTGAAAAGTAATTCAGAATTTGTTTCTGTTTCAATTAGAGCCCTGATGCAGACAAGCATTGTGTGGTTGTACATGTCACTCGCTATGAGGTGGATGACCTGAATATACGCACTGGGAAAATAGAGTTCTTAGGCTGTTGGATACTGAAATCCATTTGCGGTTATACCAATGAAGAGTTGTATTCCAGCCTCACTTTTGTCAGGCATGTTGTCCAGGGTGTACTGGAGCACAAGAAGTTCAAAGCTACTCCTTCATTTGTGAGGCATACTGTTCTTGTCAAGCTTACGCAGGAAGATGACGTGGCATGCCTCCACAAACAAGTTTATCAGTGGCAAGGCCACAAGGTTGTCTTCATGAAGGTTCAAAGGATTGAGCTGCTGCGGGACGTCCTCGATGATGTTCATGGCAAGGTCCGTCTTGTGTCCAGCCCAAATTAGATCGAGGCATGAAATAGTTGCCCCAGCTAGTGTTTAATAGTAGTTTGGATTGTGTCTAATTATCCGAACCTTGCCTGTTATCGACCCCTCTAGGCTAGTACTCTGTTTGAATCCGTCTATGGGAACTGCTGCTATTTTTGTGTGCCCGTGAATCATGTGAGAACCATCGTAATTGTTGCCGAAACAGATGCGTCCTCACTAGTCTTTTCATGAATATGGCATGGTAAGACATAAGTTGTCATGGTTTATCATATGGGCAGTGCGTGTTTTGATGAAATAGAGCACTCGTTTGAGAAACGTGTGCCGACATATACATAAGTACTTGTAAACACTGTTGGTGCTACCCCACTTGTAAACAGTTTTGCAAAACACAGCACATTGGCTCAGCTCGCTTCAACACTAGGCTATCGACCAGCTAACAACCAACAATCTGCTGTCTGACATATAAGCAACTATGTATCTTGTTACAGTGGTTCATGCAGTTAATTGAGGCCACAATGTAATAAATTCCAAACGTTTACACTCTAGTCCAGCGCTCATGTGGAACACTCACATTAAACCTGTCTTCATAAAAAACTTGAAAAGCATAAGTTAAGAAATTTTATACATCTCAATGATGAACATAACAAACATATACTAGTTCACAGCAAAAGACAAAGTTGTGAGAAGGTTTACAAATCAGGAAAAAACAAGCAAGGCTTCTCTGAGCAAAGGGCCTCCCGGTAGGCTTAAATTTCCTGGAGTTCACTCTGGTTTTTTCTTTTTGCCACCATCCAGGGTTAGGTTCCCTCATTCTAGAATAACCAATTATAATTGTGGTCTCAGCTGGAATGCTGAACTAAACCATGAAGTGTACTGACCAGTTGAAATGCTTGTGCATTCCAATAAATTTAAGCACCGTTATTTGCATAAATAAGCAGACCATAATGCCTCTTGTCCGCGCACCTGTCGAAAAAACCGCCGTGCAGCCGTGCCAGCTAGTCCTCGGTGCATGGATGAACTGGTAGAAAGTGCATTCCTGCACTGCAATCAGGAAGTAAAACGTACGAATCAGCTTCTTTTAGATTGCCTTGGTCATTCTACCTTAGTTACTACCGATGTAGGGATACCTTGAATACGGGAGGTTAGACGACGACAATGAGGGATAGCCATCTCATTTTGCGCAGTTGTACTAAAACTGAGGTGTGTGCTTTTGATTGCGTGGATAGAAATGATACGGAGACAGACATCCCGAAACGATATGGAGACAGACATCCCTGTTTGAACAGTGAAATATATTACTACTTTCCCCCGTTTCCTCTTAAAACCAAGTCCTAGATTCATGCTACAGCTTTCCCACTTTCTTCCCTGTTTGAACCAACGCTTTGAGTCGACTGTATGAACTAGCTTTACTTCTAATAATAGTAGAAGTCTAGGTGGCTTTGGAACAACGGACAGAAGTAGAATAGGATCCACACGAAGGGAGCTAGGGCAGTAGAGCAAAGGCAGGTTTCGAAGGAATATATACCTGAGGGTCGTCGGCATGTGGCAAAGATGGCGTCGGGAGGCTGCATCTTGGCCACAATACCGTAGGAAGGAAGAAGGAGTCAGAGGCCCTCCCGAGCCGGCGCTTTCTCGGAGAGAACGGCATGGCCGCCGATCGGGATGCGTGGGCAGCCATTGGTCTCCTCCCTCGCCGCCGACGACAGCGTGAACAATGCACCTACACCCCTGTCCCAGTCTAGGTTGTCCGGCCGGATTTGTGACCAGCCGTGAGCTGAGAGACAGAGTGTGGCCACCTATGTCTTGCTTAGATCTGGAGAGCATGAGAGAGTGAACGAGAGGAACCCTAGTAAAGCAAGCGCTAAGGCTCCTGCTTTTATATATAGTGGAGTGATTTTGTTGTACCAGCATCAAAAAATGCGCTCCTACGTGTACCCGCGAGTGGGTGTGAGAGAACTAGTGCGTGCGTGAACCACTTCTCTTGGTGAGAGTACAATATACTATGCCCAAAGAACGTTCGCCGCAAGAGTAATAGTATAAGTGTGTGACGTGTGAGCTAAAATAAAATGTGCGCGCCGTCTTTTGTTTTTTAGATGTTCTGAGGGTAGGGTGTGAAGAGCACATATGTGCGTGACGTCTACCTGCAGATAGACGGTGGGTTCAACGTGCGAGTCTGCGAGAGGACTCGGGAGAGTCGTGACTCGTGAGGGTGAGTGTGTGTGAGAGAGAGGGTGGCACGTATCAATGCAATGCATGTGTCCGTAAATCATTATCCAACAAACGTTCGCCACAAGCCTTTTCCTGACGAACGCCGTTAGAACCGTTAGATCGGCATCCGACAGTGTCAGTTTTGCCATGTCATTTAATAGTACAGCCACTCCTCCTACACACAAATCTTCCACGTGAGTGTTAGCAACTACCGTATGCTCCCTCCGTTCCAAAATGCAGTGCATATAGCTTTATTGAAAATTCGAACCTCGCAAACTTTTACCGAGATTTCGTGTACCAAATTGCACATGTAGAATACCCTGTATATATCATTTCATTCATCTTCGAGAGGTAACTATAAAGATGGGTGAGGAGTTGATAATCCCCAAGTGCAAGGAATCATCGTAGAAATTCCCAAAGGTGGAAGTGATAAGTATGGAGTGTCAAACCCACAAGGAGCTAAAGGTAAGATCAATATTCTCTCAAGCCCTATCTGCCACTGATACGACTCTACGTGCACCGAACGTTTCCTTCCAACTAGCAACGAGAAATAAAACTATGTTGTGGGTATGAACAGCATAATTTTGTATGATATCGGAGAGCTAAAATATAAAAGTAGGTGCTGTTAATATAAAGTTAGAATATATTACTAAATAATATAAATAGCGAGTGTGGAATAATGGTGGATCGATGTGCGGAATTGTCCTAGGTAATTGTTAACAAGACCGGTGATCACTATTGCAATTTCATATGAGGGAGAGGCATAAGCTAACATACTTTCTCTACTTGGATCATATGCACTTATGATTGGAACTCTAGCAAGCGTCCACAAATGCTAAAGATCATTAAGGTAAAACCCAACCATAGCATTAAGGCATCAAGTCCTCTTTATTCCCATACGCAACAACCCCCTTACTCGGGTTTGTGTTTTAGTCACCCACCAACCCACTATAAGCGAATCATGAACGTATTGCAACACCCTACAGCAGGAATCCCTCACGCTTGCATGACACGGAGGGCACCATAGGACAGCATCAAAGTAAAACATACAACTCATACCAATCTAGATCAGCAATCAACCCAAAGACAAAAGATATCTACTCAAAACATCATAGGATGGCAACACATCATTGGATCATAAAATGTGGCATAAAGCACCATGTTCAAGTAGTGATTACAGCGGGCTGCGGGAGAGTGGACCGCGTAAAAGAGGTGAGGATGATGATGATGAGGGTGATGATGAAGACAATCACCACGGCGATGATTCCCCTCCCGATGGCACTCCGGTGCCACCAAGAGAGAGGAGGAGACATTCTCCCCCATGTGCTTCCTACTCCATGGCTTTCCTCCTCTGGTCCCTTGCCTTCAAGGCGACGAGGGCCCCTCCGGGTTCATCCTCCATGGCCTCCGGTGATGATGGCCCCCTCCAACAGGGTGCTAGAGAGGGCCTAGATCTATTTCTCGTGGCTATAGAGGCTTGCGGCGGCGGAACTTTTGATCTAGGTTAATTCCCGAAGGTTTCTCTATTTATAGGAATTTTTGGCGTTGGTTTCATGTTAGGGGGGTCTCCAGGCTATCCACGAGATAGGGGGGCATGCCCTAGGAGGGGGGCGCACCCCCACTCTCGTGGGCACCCCGGGACTCTTCTGGCCCAACTCCGATGCTCCGTGGTCTTCTTTTGGTCCATAAAAAATCGTCAAAAATTGGCACGTCAATTGGACTCCGTTTGGTATTCCTTTTCTGTAAAACTCAAAAACAAGGAGAAAACAGGAACTGGCACTGGGCTCTAAGTTAATAGGTTAGTCCCAAAAATCATATAAAATGGCATATAAATGCATATAAAACATCCTAGATGGATAATATAATAGCATGAATACTTCATAAGTTGTAGATACATTGGAGACGTATCAGCATCCCCAAGCTTAATTCATGCTCGTCCTCGAGTAGGTAAATGATAAAATAAATAATTTATGAAGTGTGAATGCTAGCAGGTGCACAAGTTTGATCGATGATAAGTTCAATCACCTTTTCTAGCATCAATATGTGTCACAATAGTAGCTTATCTCATAAAACTTTTCATGATCAAGTAACAATCTATTCACAATGTCAAGTATGGTTCAGAAACTTCATTGAGAACTAACAAACTATAATCTCAGTCATTGAAGCAATTGCAATTTATCATAACATCAAAAAGAGTTAAGAATAGAGCTTTTCAGCAAGTCCACCTACTCAACTATCATATAGTCTTCTAGAATTGCTAACACTCACGCAATACTTGTGGTTATGGAGTTTCAGCCGGACACTGAGAAAGATAGGGGCTTATTGTGTTGCCTCCCAACATATTCACCTTTAGGTGATGTCAACAATAATAGCCCATGCTAACTTACATCTAATTGGATATATATATATATATATATATATATATATATATATATATATATATATATATATATCATGATCTATCAAACACGAGGGGCTTGCCAAAGGATAAAATGAAAAAGGGAAAGGCGAGGATCACCTTGACTCAAGTATAAAGTAAAAACATAAAGTAAAAGATAGGCCCTTCGCAGAGGGAAGCAGAGGTCGTCATGCGCATTTAGGGTTGATGCACAAAATCTTAATGCAAAAGAACGTCACTTTATATTGCCCCCTGTATGTGGACCTTTATTATGCAGTCCGTTGCTTTTATTACTTCCACAACAAGATCATACAAAGCTTATTTTCTCTGCACTAATAAGTCATGCATATTTAGAGAGCAATTTTTATTGCTTGCACCGATGACAACTTACTTGAAGGATCTTACTCAATCCATAGGTAGGTATGGTGGACTCTCATGGCAAAACTGGGTTTACGGGTATTTGGAAGCACATGTAGTATCTCTGCTTGGTGCAAGGAATTTGGCTAGCATGAGGGAGAAAGGCAAGCTCAACATGTTTGGAAGGTCAATGACAATATACTTTAACTGAGATGTCGGAAAACATAAAGCATTATGTTGTCTTCCTTGTCCAACATCAACTCTTTTAGCATGTCATACTTAATGAGTGCCTCACAATCATAAAAGATGTCCAAGATAATATATCTGTATGTGAACCTCTCTTTCCTTATTACTTCCAATTAATTGCAACGATGACCAAAACTACGTTTGCCAACTCTCAACAACTTTTATGCCTCATACTTTCTATGTGTGAAGTCATCACTAACCATGTTATAAGCATATGAAACATATAGAAATTCAGATTTATGACATTCAATTCATTCCCCCATTTACTCATAGGATATACATGAAGCACATGGGTAATTGACAAACTACTCCAAAAGATATGAGTGAAGGACACTGAGTAGTCAAATAATTAACTAGCCATGGGAGGGTTCCTTTTTATTCTATATTTCAGATCCAATGATTTTATTCAAACAGCAAGTAAAATTGAAAATACGCTCCAAGCAAAACACATATCATGTGACGAATAAAAATATAGCTCCGAGTAAGATGTACCGATAGTTTTGAAGACGAAAGAGGGGATGCCTTCCGGGGCATCCCCAAGCTTAAGAGCTTGAGTATTCCTTGAATATTACCTTGGGGTGCCTTGGGCATCCCCAATCTTAGGGTCTTTCCAATCCTTATTCTCCTCATATCGATATCTCACCCAAAACTTGAAAACTTCAATCACACAAAACTTAATGGAACTTCGTGAGATAGGTTAGTATGATAAAGAGTAAACCATTCACTTTGATGCTGTAAAAGACAAGGCTCATAAATGTTTTAACACAATGCCTACTGTACCATATCATTACTACAATTTATATTGCAAAATATAAGCCATAGAAACTAGAAAACAAGCAAACTATGCGATGAAAGCAGAATCTGTCAGAAATAGAACAGTCTGTAATGATCTGAACAATAAACATACTTCTGCTACTCCAAAAATTATGAAATAAATTGTTGGACGTGAGGAATTTGTCTATTAATATTCTTCATAAAGAATCAACTCAAAAGCACTCTTCTGTAAAAAAAACAACAGCTAATCTCGTGAGCGCAAAGTTTCTGTTTTTACAGCAAGATCACATTAACTCTCACCCAAGTCTTCCCAAAGGTCTTACTTGGCACTTTATTGAAACAAAAGCTATAAAACATGATTAATACAGTAGCATAATCATGTGGACACACAAAAAACGTAAGGGTAAAAATTGGGTTGTCTCCCAACAAGCGCTTTTCTTAAATGCCATTTAGCTAGGCATGATGATTCCAATGATGCTCGCATAAAAGATAAGAGTTGAAACATAGAAAGAGCATCATGAAGAATATGACTAGCACATTTAAATATAACCCACTTCCTATGCCTAGGGATTTTGTGAGAACACAATTTATAGGAACAAGAATCAACTAGCATAGGAAGGCAAAACAAGTATAACTACAAAACTTTAAGCACATAGAGAGGAAGCTTGATATTATTGCAACTCCTACAAGCACATATTCCTCCCTCATAATAATTTTCAGTAGAATCAAGGATAGCAACTTTGTTCTCATACTCAATTGGAACCTCTTCCAAAATAGTGAAATACTAACTAAAGTTGACACTCTTCCAAATCCACTTTCATAAATTTCGTATGAAGATTCAACACCCTCCAAGATAGTGGGATCACTAATTCCTAAAGTTGACACTCTTCCAAAGCCACTTTAAATTATAGTATTATTCATACTCCAAAAGATATAAGTGAAGTTCATGGAGCATTCTACAATTAATATAGACTAACCTATATCCAAGCTCAAAATATATAAGTGAAGCGCACGAAACCTTCTATAAAGCCATACTCAAACGATTTAAGTGAAGCACAAAGAGCAATTTTATAAGATCATACTTAAAAGATATAAGTGAAGAACATGAAGTATTCTAAAAATCAATTAAGAGCTATATCATACTAGCATGATTCTGAAAGAAAAATAAAAACACAAAGGACACAAATCATGTGAACAAAACAAAAACCAAGGTATACCGATATTTGTTGAAGAAGAAAGATGGGATGCCAACTGGGGCATCCCCAAGCTTAGATGCTTGAGTATCCTTTGAAATATTTACTTGGGGTGCCTTGGGCATCCCCAAGATTGAACTATTGTCTCTCTTTATTCTTCTCACATCGGTAACTCCTCGTTCTTCAAACACTTCATTCAGAAAAACTTAAACAAAAACTTGTGAGATCCGTTAGTGTAATAAAGCAAACTACCACTTTAAGGTACTGTAATTAACTCATTCTTTGTTTATATTGTTGTTAAACCTACTGTATTCCAACTTCTCTATGGTTCATACCCTTACATACTAGCCATAGATGCATCAAAATAAGCAAACAACACACGAAAAACAGAATCTGTCAAGAACAGGACAGTCTGTAGTAATCTGGACGTTTAGTAAACTTCTGTAACTCCAACAATTATGAAATAAATTTGAAAATTTGAAAAATTTGTACAGAATTAATGTGCAAAAAGTTTCAGACCCAATTGACTTTCCAGTAAAAAATGTAAATTCATGCACTACAGCCAAAGTTTCTGTTTTTATTCTGCACATAGTAAGCAAGCAATCTTATCATACTAATACCAAAGCTTGGAACATTATTTTTATAATACAATGAATATATACAAGGGTATAATTATTTACAGAGAAACTTCCATGAAAAATTCTACATTGTTTCCGTGAGCATGAACTCAAGTGCTCAAGGTCGGCCCTCACTTCTTCAATGCATAACTTTCCAATCACTTCTCTTTTTGAAAAACTTTTTTAGGCTTGAGAGGCAAGTAAATATTTTTTGGTATTTTCATTATTTTGAATTTTTTTTGTATGTTTCACCCACAACTAAACAGAAACAAAAAGGAAAAACAAAATCTACTTAGTGAAGAAAGCAAACAAGCACACACGAGAATATCAACCCCACGCTATTGCTCCCCGGCAACGGCGCCAGAAAAGAGCTTGATAATCCCCAAGTGCAAGGAATCATCGTAGAAATTCCCAAAGGTGGAAGTGATAAGTATGGAGTGTCTAACCCACAAGGAGCTAAAGGTAAGATCAATATTCTCTCAAGCCCTATCTACCACTGATACGACTCTACGTGCACCGAATGTTTGCTTCCAACTAGCAACGAGAAATAAAACTATGTTGTGGGTATGAAGAGGATAACTTTGTATGATATAGGAGAGCTAAAATATAAAAGTAGGTGCTGTTATCATAAAGTTAGAATATATTACTAAATAATATAAATAGCGAGTGTGGAATAATGGTGGATCGATGTGCGGAATTGTCCTAGGTAATTGTTAACAAGACCGGTGATCACTATTGCAATTTCATATGAGGGAGAGGCATAAGCTAACATACTTTCTCTACTTGGATCATATGCACTTATGATTGGAACTGTAGCTAGCATCCACAAATACTAAAGATCATTAAGGTAAAACCCAACCATAGCATTAAGGCATCAAGTCCTCTTTATTCCCATACGCAACAACCCCCTTACTCGGGTTTGTGTTTCAGTCACTCACCAACCCACTATAAGCAAATCATGAACGTATTGCAACACACTATAGTGGGAATCCCTCATGCTTGTGCGACACGAAGGGCACCATAGGACAGCATCAAATTAAAACATACAACTCATACCAATCTAGATCATCAATCAACCCAAAGACAAAAGATATCTATTCAAAACATCATAGGATGGCAACACATCATTGGATCATAATATGTGGCATAAAGCACCATGTTCAAGTAGGGATTACAGCGGGGTGCGGGAGAGTGGACCGCGTAAAATAGGTGAGGATGATGATGATGAGGGTGATGTTGATGAAGACGATCACGACGGCAATGATTCCCCTCCCGATTGCACTCCGGTGCCACCAAGAGAGAGGAGGAGAGGTTCTCCCCCATGTGCTTCCTCCTCCATGGCTTTCCCACTCTGGTCCTTGGACTTCATGGCGATGAGGGCCCCTCCGAGATCCTCCTCCATGGCCTCTGGTGATGATGGCCCCCTCCGGTAGGGTGCCAGAGAGGGCCTAGATTGATTTCTCGTGGTTACAGAGGCTTGTGGCGGCAGAACTTCCGATCTAGGTTAATTCTCGAAGGTTTCTCTATTTATACGAATTTTTGGCATTGGTTTCACGTTAGGGGGGTCTCCGGGCTGTCCACGAGATAGGGGGCGCGCCCTAGGAGGGGGGGCGCGCCCCCCACTCTCGTGGGCAGCCCGAGACTCTTCTGGCCCAACTCCGATGCTCCGTGGTCTTCTTTTGGTCCATAAAAAATCATCAAAAATTGGCACGCCAATTGGACTCCGTTTGGTATTCCTTTTCTGCAAAACTAAAAAATAAGGAGAAAATAAGAACTGGCACTGGGCTCTAAGTTAATAGGTTAGTCCCAAAAATCATATAAAATGGCATATAAAACATACTAGATGGATAATATAATGGCATGAATACTTCATAAATTATAGATACGTTGGAGACGTATAAGGAGTCTACAATAGCATGAATACTTCATAAATATAATAGCATGAATACTTCATAAATATAATAGCATGAATACTTCATAAATTAAAAGTCGAGGGCGGGGCTTTTCCTACGCGGTAGGCGGTGGGGCAGTTCCGCCTAGTCGGTTCGACAGAGACGCGAGAAGACGAGGGAGTAGGATGCTGCAAACGTAGGGCTGTGTGATTTGACAACAAGTTACTACTTGACAGGTCGGGCCCCATGATTTGACTTTCCATTATCATTTTAACTGCGGCGCTACAACCAACGTGAGTCCCCCGATTCCTGACCACCTCCATACAGGTGCCTCTCCCAATGCTCCACCATGTAGTAGAGGCTGGCTCTTGCATGAGAGCCCACTTTTCCACTTTTTCCTTGCCTCTCTTTCCTCCACATATGCAAAAATGCCATGTAAAGTGCACTATTGTACTTACTCACTAGTAGAAAACCACCCATTAGTCCCGGTTCGTAAGGGCCTTTAGTCCCGGTTCATGAACCGTGACTAATGGGTCGTTACTAATACCTCCACCCACTAGTGCCGGTTCAAACACGAACCGGGACCAATGTGCCTCCACATGGCCCTGTGCGCCGAGCCCAGTCAGGGGGCCTTTGGTCCCGGTTGGTGGCTCCAACTGGGACCAAAAGGCATCCACGCGTCTGCATTCTAGTGACTGGGGTTTTTTTTTGAAAGGAGGTGGGTTGGGCGTTTTGGGGGGTTAATTTAGGTGTTTCGTATATTGTGTTAGCTAGCTAATTAATAGAGAGAAGTGTCCTCTCTTATGTCCGTGCTTGGTCGATGCTACGTAGTATATATACATAAGTGATCGAGAGAACCATTCAGTACAGAAGTTCGTCATGCATACCGAGAGAAGATCGATCGACCTCTCCTTCTCCGAGAGATTGGTCGAACAACAAGTTTTTTACTGGCTACATACATGTATAAGATCTCTTAATTACAAACCCCTAGCATTTGAAATCAAGTTCCACATGGTATTCTCCGGCTTTACTGATGACGTGTTCAAGAAAGAATCCCGCCAATTCCTCTTGAATTGCTTTCATGCGATCTGGTTCTAGGAGTTCATCCCGCATCTGCCACGTCTAATTTGAAGAAGGGGGTTAATTAATACATATATATGAATGAAACTCAACAGAAATGATGGTGTAATAAAATGAAATTGTGAATATTATTGCTTACGCACTTCATATTGTCTTCTAGAGTAGCCCCGCTTGTTTTTCAAAGTCGCGTTGTGGATGAACTCGCACACGTAGTATCCATAGAAATCATTCCCTTCCTCCTGCCACAAGCACTTTACGAGAAATAGAGGTCAATCAAACTGATAATGAAGCATTATAAATGGCATTGATGAAAGTATAGCTATAGAATCAACGGGAGATGCGCGCAACTAGCTAGCCAGTAGTACTTACTCTTGGGTATGTATATCGCAGCTCCTTCGGCAGTCCCGGAGCTTGTGCGGTGAACTATTTCCAAACCCCGCAAGACAAAGAAAATAATTATTATTACTTGAGATATCAGGAAATGAACAAAAAGTTGCCGATATGGTGAAATAATGATCGATTGAACTTACTTGCTGAGCATTTCAGTGATGTCCGTATAGTTTTCGGGATCTTTCCGTCTCGAGTCTAAGACGGTTACTAGTCCACGCTCAAGCTTAATCTCCAGAAGAATATAGTGGTACCTGCGCACGCATGCATAACTCATCAATTACATTACTATAACCTCGCTCGAGTAATAAGGGAAACCGAATATGCACACGACAGTAACACTCACGGGCCGTTGTAAGGAAAGAGTATGGTATCTTTGTTTTGATTTTTGATCAATGATTGTAGCAAGTTGTCCTCGGCCTCTTCGACGTGCTTTTTAACCAGAAATACATCTATGATATTTGTGTTAATGAACCCAATATCATAGATTTCATTTTTTTGCACTCGACGATCTTCAATCTGCATAATATATTGAGGATAATTAATTATAAATACATGCAATGAAAGAGCCGAGCTATATATAGAGACTTAATGATAGAAATAGTACTTACAGGCGGTAGAAAAAGACCATTAATTTATCGAGGGCCTTTTGATTGAAGAACTCGAAGAACTCCTCAAATGGAACACACAACAGATCATTTGAAACGAGGTCGTGCTCCTCTTTAATGTTTAGATACAAACTGTTCTTCCCCTCAGACTCTCTGCAGGTTTTCATGTACCAACTATGGAATCTTCGCATCATTGTTGTCAGAGATTTTTCATCTTTGATGAGAGGCTTCCCGTACTCGTATCTGAATTCGTCACATCCAAGGAATTCTTTGACGAGAGGCTTCCCGTACTCGTATTTTTCATCTTTGATGAGAGGCTTCCCGTACTCGTACCTACAGGTGCTTAAGCTTGCCACATAGGCATAAAGGCTGATGTGGCAAGTTAATCAAGAAGAGAGAGACTAGTTTGGTGACCCAAGGAAGAAACGGTGCTAAGCACGTGTACCTAGGTGAAAAGACAATTTTGAGTCTATAGCTAATTAAATGAAGCAAACTTAGCAACACCATTTCATTGGAAGATGTCACTCCTTGGCAAATGCAATAAATACTAGTACTCCCTGTGTCCCATAAAATAAGAACGTTTTTGGCACTACACTAGTGTCAAAAACGTTCTTATATTATGGGACGGAGGGAGTACGAAGAAAGAGATAGAGAGAAGTAAAAAAACTAAATACACTTATAGCCAACCTTATAATCAAAACCTTGTTGTAGTATGAGTGACTAAGTGATGACTATGTATGACATGCCAACATCAGATAACCTAACACACCGTGTTAAATCTCCAAGGGCACGACCGCGCGAGCGACGCGACGGTCGTGGTAGGCGCGACCATGATACGGGCTGCCGGCAGCCCTTGGATCTGAGATCAAACAGCCGCATGCTAAGTTGCTGAAAATTCGCAGAATAACCCTCCAAGATAGGATATTCACCCATAGGTCTAGAATCACGCCATGCAACCGTTCGATCTCAGATCCAAGGGCTCTCGGAAGCCCGTATCATGGGAGAATGGAAAGCCACTACCCTGCCGTTCGCACACTGGCAGTTCGCTCCTACTCGTCCCCGCACGTCCTTCAATACTACGGCGGTTCGCTCCTAGTCGTCCCGTCCATTCACATTACGGCAATTCCGCTAATCCTAACCCTCCTCCGAAATCCAGGGCATCCCAAATCTTCACGATCGGCGGTGAGTACAAGTTTAGAACCATCACCGGCGATGAGTTCGACGTCATCTACACTCGTTCTTCCGCGACGGTAAAAGGATGCCTTTCTCACTTCAGACGCATGTTCGAAAAATCAGATGATGAGTGGGCCGCTGGGCTAGATGTTGAGTACACCACAGTCCTGGGACGAGAGAAGGATCTAAAGAACGAAGAGAGGAAGAAGCCCGCCGTAATCCAGGTTTGCGTACATAACGTTTGCTTGGTCTACCACATATGCCATGCCGACGTTGAGTGCCAGGATTTTAAGAACTTCCTCATGAACAAAACAGTGAAATTCGTTACTGTAGACTTTAAGAATGACAAAGAAGTCCTGGGTCGGATAGGCCTCATTGTAGGCAACCCCTTCGACCTCCAGAAGAATCGGCTGGTGCCCTCTCGTCAGCCTTCAATGCTGACCCTGGTAGGAGCCATGGTTCATCCTTCGTACCATAAACTGGAGAAACCTCATTACACGTTTCATCGTCATGCATGGCAGCGGAATATGCTAGATATAGACCACATCCACTACGCTGCAATGGATGGCTACCTTTGTTTCAATATCTACAAGGGTTGGATGAAGAGCAACAGCCAAGTGTGCGGTTCAAGCAAAGAAGTATCGGCCAGGAGGAAGAGGGACAAGGACGAAGTCGAGGACATGGACGAGGACTCCGAGTAAGGTGGCAGTGTTGTTGCTCATGGTGGTTCTAAACTTCTAATTGAGTGTCTACCGGATTAGTTGCATAGTTTAATTTCAGGTGTGCTTACTTTAATTTGAGGGGTGTGTTGTGCTGAGCCCCCAGCAGAACTATGTTATGTTTCTTCTCATTACTTTAACTCTTCAGTATGTACATACTAGTACTAGTATTTCTTTAATAGGATTCAGCACCCCAATTAAGCACGTACTAGCTTTTTTAATAGTACTATATGCATAATTTGGCGACGAGCACTCTCTATATGTACCACCTTTTTTTAAAATTTCAATTTTTGCTCCATGGCGTAATCCATCGATAGTACTACTATACAAAAGTATACATTTTTTAAAAGGCTAGCGTACTGTTCATCACATATATATAGCCAGTTAAATTCTCAACCTAGAACGACGTGCATGCCATGTAGTAAACCGATGTGGAGGAAGTATAGTTAAAATGAGGTGATTTTACCGAGCGATCGGCGGGGGAGCATGGCCTGTCATGCGGTCCCACGTGTCATGATGTACCAAGGCGATGCACGTGTCCCTCTTGAGGCAGAAGCAATACTACGTGGTTTGAGATGATGGCGAACCAAAGTGTGAAATAATGGTTGCTTCGTCCGTCTGGGAAGGTGCGGCATTGTGATTTGACGTCTCATTGCTCATTACTACTACTGGGCCGGTACGAGTGGGGTGCGCGCCCCTGCTGTTCTGCACTGTTATTTGGTGCTTGACACGTTGACCCGGTTGCTATATGTCCCACATGTCGGCGATAGGAAGTACATAATTCATGAAAGGGAGTGTCGACGGAGGAGTATACTACAGAATTCATGAAAGGGAGCGACTTAGTTTTGGAAAAATCTGTTTTTACGAAGTACGTACCCACTAGGGTTTATAGGGCTCATCTAAAAAACATTCGTTTTTCCGTTTGATAAGTCTCAATTCTACTATACTAGTAGTAGTACCATTACATGTTGGATTTCGAGGTGCGTTAGATCACCCGACACAAGCAGTGTCAAGAGGAAACTAACCAATGCATGTACAAGTTCATGGAAATTTAGTGGTCATTCATGCATTCGTTCTAATTAATGCCTCGGTAAACATAACTTCTTGAGAAAAACAAGCGTACTAATTACTTGTGCAAACTACGAAAGTAATTCGATCACTCACCATCTACCTTGGTTGGAGAGATTTTGAAATTGAGCCATAAACTGGAAAGGAGGGAGTAGTAACTTTTGTCTCGATTACTATTTGTGGCCTTGTATAGATGCAAAATGTATTTTTTATAGTGGCCTTGTATAAGTAAATGGAGGGAGTACTAACCAAAGTAGGGACGAGGAGTAAACGGAGGGAGTAGTAAAATTTTCTCCTCGTGCTGCGAGCCACCGCGCGCATGGGCGAGGGAGCGGGCGTAAAGGCATACAGTAGTAGTACTACTACTACTACTACTACTACTACTCGTAAGCAAGCTTCACCTCATCCGGCGAGCCACCGCGCCCATGGGCGGGGGATACGGCGTACTAAGCAAGCTTCTCCTCGTTCTACGAGTTGACGGGACACATCAAAAGTACTCCAGTGTATAGAGCCTTGCCTCTATGGTAGGCCCCACATGGTTTGCCTCTTTTTTTAATTTAACATAACGCGTCAAGTCACAATTTGTTTGTTCACCCGTGGTAGACGATCCTCCCTCCACCAAGTGGACAACCAGTACACATGCCAAATTACCACGTGGGCTGCCTTTTTCGTACAGAAATGAGCTCCACTATGTACTCGCACGGGTGTGGTTGGCAAAGAGACGGGAGTACGTGCGCGGTGCGTGCACCTCTTCTCTTCGTGCACGTCCCCCACCTATGTGGGTGTGTGTGAGAGAGATACAAACCTAGACATAATGCGCCGTCCATCCCCATGCCTCCGCCCAGTCTGACCACCAGTCACCACCACTCCCCACTCCTCCTCACCTTATCTCTCATCTTTCTCCCTCCATTTTTATATACAAGGGGCCACTATCAAAATTACAATTTGCAGATATACAAGGCCACTAACACTAATCGATGCAATATTAATGGTGTTTGCCTCATGGTACTAGCAAAGGAGGACATTAATTATCCCTTGCATGCATGCGGGAGTTTGTAAAATATGCATCTTGATGTTCCATGCAATGCACGGGCATCTTGCTAGTCCATGAAAACAACACATGGCAAAATTCCACGGTGAACGAGGGATTTGAATCTGTTGGGAGGGGCTGTTTCGATCTTCCCCGGGGTAGCCAAAATATTGTCGACCCTTTTGTCCACCGGTGCCTTTGCCACCGATGAACGAGGAATGGCTCGGGTGCTCATGCTGTCATGCATCCTCCAGCGCGCACGTTGGAGACGAGCTCGCACGAGCTGTGTTTTTTTGTCCCACAACGCCGCCCGAGCCGCCCGCAGACCGACCGGCGACCCGCAAATTACGCCATCCAACCGTAGCCGCACACATTATGACTGCAACTCAACCAACCGGACGAAATTCATGCAAACACGTAGACAAACTGATATTCCATATAAACAACGATGGAAATCATATAAAATACCGGGTTTTCATACAAACATGACATATTTCATTACATTCAAATGAACTACGTGGTGCTAGTTCTAGACAGCATAGGTATATAATACCTGGCCTAAATGGTCGCCCGCCGATCAATTTGCGTTCCTCATGTCCGGCAGCACGATCACCGGACTGCCGGGAACCCCGGAGGTATATGCTTCAGCGCATTGGACGGCTCGCTTCCCCACTGCCCAACTAATATCATTGGCTAGTGCAGAAGATGATGGTGGCCGGCACCGGTCCGAGTTCATCACCGGCCACTACTTCGCCATGGCCGGCACCGGCTCGAGTTCATCCTAACATTCCAATCTTCCGTGGAGCCCATGCGGGGTCGACGAAGGTCCTCACAACAAAAGGATCTGGCAGGACACCTGTTGTGTATGCCGGCGTCGCCTCCGCGGTGGCCTTCATGGGACCCAAGCGGCGGCGGCCTCCGGTGTCCTACTTCTCCTCGATGATGGCAGCGGACGCGGAGGCGCTGGCCACCGACTCGTCCTTCTCCGTGCACCCGGCTTCTGTTGCTGCTTGCATGGCGCGGCCGCTGGCATGGGAGTCTCGGCCACAGAAACGGGAGACGCGGTACGAGGTGGCGGCGTGGATGGCAGCAACGACGCTCGTGGGCCACTCCTCGTCGAGCTGGCCTGGAGCGGCGAGTTGCTGAACCGCGCGCCGGCTTGGGGCGGCAACTGGCTCCGTTGGGTGAGGGGAGGGAGGTGGATCAGCGAGCCGCATAGCTCGTATCCGGCGGGCTACCCAGCCGGCTTGGATGCGGAATAACTACTCTTCGTAAGCCATTGTAAGAGTGAACAAAATGGTGGAGGAGATAGGGGAGCGGCGGAGGTGTGCGATTCTTGGCCGGTGTTTGGCCTCGTTTAAATAGGAGATTAAATAGACGGCGGACTGAGGAGCTCGGCCGGCGTTGCGTTTAATGCTGGCCCGGTCATGAACGGACGTGTGTCCAGAGTGGGTTTCTCGGCTTCCACACAGGCGGGTTTCATGGAGGAGTTTGAATGTGGCACGGAGGCAAGTTCAGCCGGGCGTGCCGCGAGTGGCGCCCTCGACTCTGACCTAGGACACCGCACCATTCTTCCACTGACGTGTGGGCTCTTTGGGTGCATGGCCTACATGTCAGTGACCCAACACAGGCAGCACACAATAGAGGAACCTTTGGTGGGCCAGGGTGGTCAGAAGCGGGCATTTCATAAACCGATGATTGTTCATTGAGTGTGACGTCATCTTTTTCATGTAGATAAGCCTACTATGTTGATAGCCCGTTCGATACGTTGTGATTCATAAAGAACGCTGCAAACATCAATGTTCTGCTTATCACAGATAAGATTGATTAATACCCGTAACAATCCATGTCCTTAACAAAGGGTGCATGCACGTATAGGTTGAGCGTGTGTCTTGCGTCGTGTGCTGTGTGCATGCAGGCGTGCGACTGTTGCGTGCGTGCAAGGGTACCTTTCAGTGTTGCATGCATGGGTGTGTACGTGCGTGTGTTCGTGAGTGCATGTGTACGTGTCAGTGTTGCACGCCAGCATGCGTGCATGTGTATGTTATGTGTATGTGTCAGTGTTGCATGCCTACATGCGTGCGTGTCTTGCGTGCGTGCATGTGGACGTGCGGGGTGAGGCTACACGTCAGTCGACTAACTTATTCATCTCTGGTCATTAGATTTTCCAGCCGTTGGATACGAAATCAAGGGCCTCCAGTTTATCATCAAACTCCACCCCCCTAAGCCGCCAGCCACCACCGGCCGAACCGCCAGCCCCCACCGTCCGCGGCCGGCCTGCCCTCCCCGAAACCACTCCCCACCGTCGGTCCGCCGCCGCACCGGCCATCCCTCTAGCCCCCCCCCCCCCCCCCCCCGCGTCGAGCTTTTCCTCCGGGGATCCCCACCCCACAGCCCAATGAACGCCCCCACCAACCGCCGGTGACTGCCAACCAGAGGTCTCACAACTTCGAATACCCACCGACCACTAATTTATTACCATTTCTGTGCTTCATATACGCGCTGACGGGTGGGCCCTATGGTAATGTGCGCTGCTGAATTTGGACCATTTGACTGGTCAATTGATCGTGTTATCAACAAATTACGGAGCTGTATGGTGAGCCAGTGACCGTATGATCACCCTAAAATATACTCCTATTTTATTAACACAGTACATACTCAAACTACCATTTCTTTCTTTCATATACGGGCTGACAGGTGGGCCCCACAATTACACGCCCCGATAGTGCAACACTAGTTGCGTCGCGTGGAACGTTTGACTAGTCAATTGATTGTGTCATCAACAAAATACGGAGTTGTACGGGTGAGCCAGTGACCGTATAATCATGACATGTATTTGTTTAACACGGTATAGAAGCAAGGGCTCATATATACGCGCAAGCACTCACCGCTATAAGCGCACACACGCGAACCCTACCCCTATGAGCACATTCGAGAGAGTGGGCCAGCATATATGATCTTGAGATTTTACGAATTCACCATAGGTGCCTCGTAGTCAAGTGGAACGTCTCCTCCCACTAAATGTACATCGCCGGAAAATACTGAAATTAACACAAGATAAATGCGAGCACCGGGACTTTAACCTTGGTGGACTTGAGAAACCACTATCCTCTAACCATCCAACCACATGTTGGTTAGCACGACAAAATGTATGTGGTGACCGTGATGAGCTTATTCTGAAGTCCAGTGACCATATCGTGCTTTCGCTTCAAATACAATGACCGTAAGTTTCGTCAATAAAATACGGAGAATGCATCAAATGCAAAGTCCATCAGTGTCATCAACAAAATATGGAGACGTATCGTGAGCAAGATACCGTTGTACTATTGTATATGCTTATTTTCTTAGTGGCTGATTGCGTGTGTGGTGTGGTGGGCACATCATTTCTAGTTGTGGTGGGTCAACATGAAGACTCATGGGTCGGTTCCATCCTGCACCACATATAGGTTGGACTGAGACATGTTATACGAAGACCCATGTGGAGGACTCGGCGTAATACACGAAGCTACCAAAGTCGCGGAGGACTCTATCCCCACTGGTGATAAGCCGACTATATATGATTTGTAACCCTAGGCCCTTAGTATGTTATACAAGCTTGGGGGCTAGTTCATCGATAGTATACACACACGCACAATGCCTAGTATTCACGTGTACTTTGTACACATCACTATCACTAATATACAGTACCAGGAGTAGGCTCTTTCTTCAACTGCAAGGGTCCGATCCGAACTAGGGTAAAACTTTGCCTCGTATTACCATCCTGCCTAACAGACAGGGATATCCTACCGAATGATATGATGAAATCATATCTGCCAACTACTAAGAGAGAGGTGTGTCCGGGGGGGATGTGTGCGAGAGAGGCCTAAAGATAATGTGCGTGCGGGAGACACGTCGGCACATATATGTGCGTATAGAGGGCTAGTAGAGACCGTGCATGTGTATATATGCATGTGAGAGAAATAGTGTTTTCCAACTGAGATTAGTGAAAGGAGTGGTACATAGTAGTCAGAAAGGGAGAGAGAGAAACAGAGAGAGCATGTGCGTGAGACACCCCGACACACCGAGGGAGATTGCGAGCATGTGTGAAAGAGAAATGCCGATGCATATAAAGTGTGTGCACTTGTGCGTTAGATAGAGAGATATATAACGCGTTTGTGAGAACGGGGCAAGGCATAGTGCATCTACGTGTAAAAGGTGGTTCTACGCATTAAATTAAAATATAAATGGCATTATTTTTTTTTGTGTGAGATCATGAATTTTGCAAATTGCGTATGGACGAAAATCGGTCTATCAGACACCCATACTATTGAATTCTAGCATGGATGCTTTTGCAATTCATATATAAACATTAATTAGTGCACTCCATGTTGTTAGTGTGAAGCACTTTATACATTTGTCACTTGCATGGATACATTCCAAATTGCTAGCTACGAAATAGAATACATGTGAAATTCAACATAAAGGGGGTTTCGAAGATTCGAATTCATAGGAAGTGCATTCAGCTATTTGAACCCGAGATGATGGCATTTGTAAATCAGATGTAAAAGGGGGCATCAATCTTTGTTGTGAGTTTGAACATGCTATATATATTCATACGCATATCTAACCTTTTTTTAAACCAAGGAGATTATATCTGGAACCATGCATGAACTGAGGTAAGTTGCATATTTTTTAATATATACTCGTGTACAATGTATATTCAAATGTACCCCCTCCATTACAAAATAACCGTAGCTTTAGGATTTTCAAGAGTAAAGATTTGTGAAGTTTGACAAATCCTGAAAGTTCAATTCAAGAGAACTAAAAATGTTAATACTTCTGCTCCCAAATATTGCACGAATCGCCAAATAGGCTTCTGGTCACCCGAAACCGTGCGAGACTAATGTTCGGTGGTAGGAAATTACTGTCCTGACTCTGGCCCGTGTAGCCTATCGGCCCGATGTCCAAAGGTCTAAACCGGGGTAGGTTTGTAACTTCACCAAGACGCCAGTCTCAACCGCCTCCGAGAAGCATTCATACGCCGTGGGCGCCTAAACACCCATGCGCTCGGCCGAAATCTATCCCGCCCACATTTGGGACACCTGACATGACTGTCCTACCCACAACCCGCAATATGTCCAAAATTTTAGATGGGGGCAAAGTTTGTACATTCCCCAAATTTCAAACAAGCGTGTGTCAAACCGAAAAATTGCTCCCCTTAGTTCCACGCCTCCCTCCGTTTCCCCATTCATACTTTGTGGGCGCGAAAACACCCTCTCCACCAGCCGCGAAACCCCAGCCTCCTCCGTCCTCCACCCCATAGCGACCAATCCAATGCCGCCCTCCTCCATCACCCCGGAGCTGGTACCCCGACGTCGTCGTCCAACGCAACCGCAACCGCAACGCCCTCAAGGACTTAGCAGCTGAAGCCAAGGTAGAGCTGCCTCCACAACACCGACGCAGACGTGCTTCGTACCTGAACCACTCCGACCGCGTCGTCCTGCGCCTCACTGCTGCGGCTCCACTGTCGCAACCGTCCACCGCACTGGAGCTGTTCTCGCTACGCCGTCGTTCGCCGCCTCGGATCTACTTCCCCTCCACCGACAGACGGACACCGCACTACACTCAACAACTTGGCCATGGGTTCTTCTAAGGCCGCACCGTCCTCCACAACTTCTGATTTACGGCGAACAACAAGAAGATCGTCGGAAAAATGGAAGGAGGGCACAGCACTGCCAGCAGAAAGAGGTACTCCTCTTCCCTTATTCGTCCCAATCTTACGTCTCCGCTCACACCATATTCATCCCACGAAAGAAACTAGTTGAGCGCTTCTTACTGCATCTTCTTCGTGATACTAAATGCACAAGGTTTCCTCCCTTTTACTATTTCACCTTTGCTAGAGGTCAGTAGCCCGCCTGGATTTCAATTCAGGGTCAGTCGAACCGCAATTAAAAGAAGCAGCACCCGCTTAGGCGTGCGGAGCACCTAGTCCGCCTGTTCCCCGGGAAAGCGGCGCATCGGTGTCTATCATCGGTGGGGCTTGAATGGATGGCCGGGGGGGCGGTGCCAAGCACGGCGGTGCGGTGAGGTCGAGGGGAGGGCGCATGCAGGGGAGGATTACAGGGCCGGTGGTCACTGGCGGTTCGAGGAAGATCGTCAACACTGACTAGCTGGAGGTAGATGAAGGCGATCTGCCCGTTCTTTGTACAATGGACGATGCAGAAAAAATGGACTGACCTATTTGCTTTCAGTCGACTGTTATTTTCATAGAATCCTGTAGTAATTTAGTGTTCCATGCATGCATGTTGTAGAGCTATCATATGTCTCCCATCATTTATTTCTCACCGACCTGCTATCTGCTACCATTTCACTGTACTAATTGTGCACACACTTCACCCATACTCATACTATTGTTTTTTATGCATTGGTATTTCAGACTCTGATGCAGTGTTGATGAATGCAGAAAAGAAAATACAGAAGTCGCTCCACTGTAATTTGAAGATAAGCACTAAGCGTTTCAGCGCTCTAATGGGTGTTGTGTCAGCAGTTGGAGACAGTAAACGTAGCTCTGTAGTTGATGATCTCAATTGCCACACACAACCATCCCAGGTGCTTGCTTTAACTTCGCGCTGTCAAATGTGGTTGCATGTTGCATATGGTGTCTAGCTTGTATTGCTTCCAATTTGGTTAAATTGCATCTGCTTACTTTACACATTATACCTTTGATAATGACATGCCTTCTTGTTTTTCATACATACTACATATGTCTATTAACCATGTTCGTACATCAAACTAATGCTCTTTTGTATCCCTCGTCAATCACTTATGATGAGATAGTCACCCAAGTGGGTTACTGTGAGACGCCCTACACGTTTAAAGAGTGCAGTGTCATCCTCCCCACATGATTCTCAAGAAACAGCAAGGCTAAATGAAGATAGTCAACATAGCTCTCTAGTTGATCACCGCAATTCCCCCACACCACCATCGCAGGTGCTTCTCTTACTTGGCAATGTGATATGACGTTGCATGTTGCATATCGTGTCTACCTTGTAATGCTTCTAATTAGGGTAAATTGCATCTGCTTAGTTAACACATTATACCTGTGAATATGACATGCGTTCCTGTTTTTGGTACATACTACGTCTTTTTATTAACCATGTTCTTACATCAAACTACTTTTCTTGTGTACCCCTCATCAATGCTCCTAATTGGTTAAATTGCATCTCCTTAGCTTACACATTATACATGTGAATATGACACGCCTTCCTGTTTTTGGTACATACTACATCTGCCTATCATACCATGTTCTTACATCAAACTACTGTTCTTGTGTATCCTGCGTCTATCGCTTATGATGAGACAGTCACGAGCGTGGATTAATATGAGATGCAATACTCTTATAAAGAATGTAATTTCGTCCTCTCCACATGATTCTCAAGAAACAGCAAGCCTAAATGAAGATATTGAACGTAGCTCTGTACCTGAAGACCGCACTTCCCCTACACCACCATCACAGGTGCTTGCTCTAACTTCGCAGTGTGATATGTGGTTGCATGTTGCATACGGTGTCTAGCTTGTGATGCTTCTAATTAGGGTAAATTGCATCTGCTTAGTTTACACACTATACCTATGAATATGACATGCCTTCCTATTTTTGGTACACACTACATCTATGTGTTAACCTTGTTCTTACATGAAACTACCACTCTTTTGTATCCTGCGTCAATCACTTACGACGAGTCACCTTTATTCATTGCATATTGCATATTATTTCTAGCCTGTTGCCATGTATTGCTTCTAATTTGGTCAAATACATTTGTTAGGGCACCCTTTTAATTTGGCAGAGTGGTATAGGTTTCATCTTTCATATGGTTTCTAGCTTGCATCGATTCTAACAAGTTCAAGCACCTTGTGCTTAGTTTACACTTTATACATCATACATGTCAATATGTCACGCCGTCCTATTTTTCATACATATTCCATCCTCCTATCATGCGGTTGCCTTACATGAAAGTAGTGTTTGTCAGTATCATGCATCAATGAGTTCTGAAGAGGAAATTTTATTCCTTTTTCTTATGGGTTTGACTTGACAAGGCAAAATCAAGAAAGAGGAAGGAAAAGAGTAAGGAAGGCGATGATGGTGGTCCTCTGCAGCAAAGTAAACGGAGCATCTGTACCGATTCTCCTTGTACTGATAGTGCATTACAAGGTCCAAGTCTCCGCTCCCCTACTCCACCATCCAAGGTGCCTTCTCTAACTTGGCAGTGTGATATCTGGTTGCATGTTGCATATGTTGTCTAGCTCGTATTGCTCCTAATTAGTGTAAACTACATCTGCTTAGCTTACACATGATACATGTGAATATGACACGCTTTCCTGTTTTTGGTACATACTATATCTATCTATCACACCATGTTCTTACATGAAACTACTCTTCTTGTGTATCCTGCATCAGTCACTTATGATGGGACACCTTTAAGTTGGCAGTGTGATATTGGTTTGCGTCTTGAATATGATTTCTAGTATGTATTGCTTCTAGTTTGATGAACGCCACCTATGACGAGACAGTTTTAACTTGGCAGAGTGATATTGATTGCACCTTCCATATGGTGTCTTGCAGTGTTTCTAATTTGTTGAAGTGCCTTCTGCTTAGTTACCACATCATAGGTGTGATTATGTCAAGCCGTCCATTCTTTCGTACATATTCCATCCTTGTATCATGACTTTTCCTTTCTTCA
Source organism: Triticum timopheevii (assembly GCA_963921465.1). Taxonomy (NCBI): domain Eukaryota; kingdom Viridiplantae; phylum Streptophyta; class Magnoliopsida; order Poales; family Poaceae; genus Triticum; species Triticum timopheevii. The sequence continues at coordinate 61,319,046 of OY997270.1, read as the reverse complement.
GAGTAGTGTTCGTCAGTATCATGCATGAATGAGTGCTGAAGAGCGAATGATATTCCTTTTTCTTGTCGGTATGACCTCACAATGCAAAATCAATAAAGCTGAAGGAAATTGGCAAGGCATTGGATGATGGTGGTCCTTCCAAGCAACTGAAGCAGAGGTTCTCTACAGATTCTACTCCGCCATCCTCCCAACAAGATTCGCAAGACAACGCAAGGCTACACAATCAACGTAGCTGTGTAGATGATGAGAACATCTCCCTTAATCCACCATCACAGGTGCTTGCTCTAACTTGGCACTATTATATGTGGTTGCATGTTGCGTATGATATCTAGCTTGTATTGCTTCTAACTTTGTTGAATTGCATCTGCTTACTTTACACATAATGCCTGTGAATATGACATGTGTTCCTGTTTCTACATTAGACTACTATTCTTGCATATCCCGCATCAGTCACTTATGATAAGGCACCTTTAAGTCACCACTGTGATGTTGGTTGTGTCTTGCATATGATTTCTAGCACGTACTGCTTCTAATTTGTTGAAACGCCATACAGTTTGAACTTGGTAGAGTCATATTGGTTGCATCTTTCATATGGTGTCTCGCTCGAAGTGCTTCTAATTTGTTGAAATGTCTTATGCTTAGTTACCACGTCATAGGTGTGAATATGTCACACCATCCTGTTTTTCATACATATTCCATCCTCGCATCATGTGTTTGCCTTTCATCCGAGTAGTGTTCGTCAGTATCATGCATGAATGAGTTCTGAAGAGCGAATTTTATTCCTTTTTCTTATCGGTTTGACTTCACAATGCAAAATCATTACATCTGAAGGAAATTAGTCCGGTAGTGGGTGATGGTGGTCCTTCGGAGCAAGTCAAACATGAGGTCTCTACAGATTCTACTCCGCCATCCTCCCAACAAGATTCACAAGATAACACAAGGCTGGACAGTCAACATAGCTGTGTAGGTGATGAGCACATCTCCCCTACTCCACCATCACAGGTGCTTGCTCTACCTTGACACCATTACATGTGGTTGCATGTTGCGTATGATGTCTAGCTTGTATTGCTTCTAACTTGAATTGCATCTGCTTACTTTACACATAATGCCTGTGAATATGACACGTGTTCCTGTTTCTAGAACATACGTGTACATGATGAGCACATCTCCCCTACTCCACCATCACAGGTGCTTGATCTTACTTGGAACTGTTATACGTGGTTGCGTTTTCCGTATGATGTCTAGTTTGTATTGCTTCTGATTATGTTGAATTGCATCTGCGTAGCTTACAACTTATACCTGCAACGATCACTTACCCATAAGACACATTTAACTTGGGACTGTGATGTAGGTTGCATCTTGCATTGTCTTAGAGCTTGTACTGCTTCTAATTTCTTGAAATGGCACTTACGACGAGACACTTTTACCTGATAGAGTGATATTGGTTGCATGTTCATATGGTGCCTGGCTTTCATTTCTTCTAATTTTGTTGAAATGCCTTCCGCTTACTGTTTTTTCATACATATTCCATCCTCCTATCGTACGTGTGAATATGAAACACTGTCTTTTTTGTATGTATTCCATCCACCTATCCTGCGCTTGCCTTACATCAAAGTAGTGTTCATCTGTATCATGCATCAACCAGTTATGCAGAGCTAATTTTATTCATATTCTTGTGGTTTTTACTTCATAAGGCAATATCAGAAAATAGGAAGGAAAAGAGTAAGTTAGGGGATGTTGGTGGTCCTCCGCACCGATGCAAACAGAGACTCTCTAGATTTGCCACTGCTACTGCTAATGAAGTTGAAGTCCCAAGTCTACATGATGAGTTCATCTCCTGTACTCCACCATTGCAGGTGCTTGCTCTAAGTTGACAGTGTGATAATTGGTTTCATGTTGCATATGTTGTCTAGCCTGTATTTCTTCTATTTTGATTAAATTGCACCTGCTGAGTTTTTATGTTATACATGTGCATATGACATGGCTTTCTGTGTCTAGAATACACTGCATCTGTCTATCATACCATGTTCTTACATCAAAGTACTGCTGTTGTGTATCCCGCATCAGTCACTCATGATTGGACGCTTTTAACATGGCAGTTTGATAGTGGTTGCATCTTGCATTGATTTCTATGTTGTACTGCTTCTAATTTTTCCAATTGCCACTTATGACAAGACACTTTTAACTTAGCAAAGTAATATTAGTTGCATCTTTCATATGGTGTCTAGCTTGCATTACTTATATTTTCTTAAAAATCCTTCTACTTAGTTTGCACATCGTAGCTTTGAATATGTCATGTCGTCATGTTTTTCTTACATATTCCATCCTCATACGGTTGTCTTACATCAAAGTATTGCTTGTCTGTATCATGCATCAATGAGTTCTGAAGTGTGATTTTAGTGTTTTGTGTTGTGGGTACAGCTTGACATGGCAAAGTCAAAAAAGAGCAAGGAAAATAATATAGTAGGGAGTGCTGTTACTCGTCGGGTGAAACGGAAAAGGTTCTGCTGTCGAGATTCTGCTGGTACTTATAGTGCAGTAGAAGGTCCAAGTCCACCGGCTAAATCTACAAACACAGTATCACCTGCTCCACCAGCTGCAGCATCCGCTTCAAATGTACCAGCATCTCAACCAGTTACTCTTTCGTTTGCTCCGGAACTGGCCAGTTCCCAAGCTGCCTTCACACCTAACACTACTTCTGAAGCACTGTTGACACAACAAGACTTGGCAAGATCAGATGGACCTCATGAGCATCAACACCAAGACGGTACCTGACCGAGTCAAGTTGCAGTTGCATGCTCCTTTATATGTACTCTCACAGTTTGATGTACACTAACACTTTCCATATTCGTTGTTGAACTAGCACCACGGCGCAAGTGGAAACAGACATCAGGGGTAATGCTTGACAGATTAACAAAATCTAAAGGAGGAAGAATGGAGATCCATTTTGAGGCATGTTTAAAAAGGCCACGTGATGCTACAGAGTCAGGCAAGTTAGTATCAGAGGCAGCCATTGCCATTAGGTGTCATGCACGTATCATCCCAACGTGGATCCAGTACAGGAGTGAGAAAGACAATACCCAGTTTAACTCCTTTCTTGACCATTTATCCGTAAGTAATGTTATTCATCTCAATTAGTAATATTGTCTTGCTCTGTCCCATACTTTCTAGCTTCCTCCTAATAAGACTCACATTCTTTTTTCAATAGATGAGGTTCAAGTTGGATCCGAAAGATGATGCAACTAAACAAGCATGCACTCATGTTTCTCAGTCTGCTCTGCGACAGTATCGGTACCACCTTAGGAAATCTCACTTTGAAGGCAAGGCTAACAATGAAATCGCGCAAACATCTCCAGTGGAATATATTACAGATGAAGATTGGACAACCCTCGTTAAACACTGGTCTGATCCAAAGTATCAGGTAGGCTATATGTATTTTATTAGACCACATATTGAACTTGCATTTATGTATGTGCTTTACAAGTGTATCTTCTTCTAGGCTAACTGTTTGTAGAACAAAACGAACCGTTCTAAAGTGAAATTCCAACAGACAATAGGATCTCGTAGCTATATTGCACACTGCGAGGCTCTTGTAAATAGCTGCTACTTCCTTCTTTTTTTGTGCCATATTATCGTATCTATATTGACTTGTTCCAAATACAGAGGAAAGCCCGTGCGGACCAAAAAGAACCTAAACCAAATGCAGTGCAAATCTTCAAGGATTGCCACACCAGCAAGATGAAGGGAATGAGCACACCAGTTCAAGCCGCTGTTGTAAGTCCTTACTCCTCCTGCCTTGAACTGATTGGTACTATGATGTGTCCATTTAACTACTTGGTTTGTAGCCAATGTCAGTTACTCTGTTCACTTTTATACACAATTGTCTTAACATATCATTTCACCTTACATGGTTTAAAAGAGATGAAGGATATTATTTTGGTCTTGATCTGTAATCTAGTTGTTATGTTCACGTGCGCACACAATGATAAAATAGCCTGTTTGTTTTATATCTGTTTTCCCATGATATAAATGATGTCATACTATGTTCATCCTACTTTAAACCATGTCTCTTTATCCTTAGATGTCAACGAATGTGAGGAAATAGACAATACAGTAGGCATGCTACATGGACATATGTTCCGAAAGTGATTTTATTATGTAGTTGGCACTACAATACATGCTAACGTATTACAGTAGTTCACAAAAATAAGTTATGTATAAACCTTTAACCTACTTTGTTTGTTTTTGTCTCCTTAGTAACTTATCTGGTACACTAATCTACAAGTTCAAACTTTTAGGAAGCTATGGAACAAATGATTGAACAACCACAACCACCTGAAGGTGACAAGGCTACTACAGGCACAATGTCACCTCTTGCTGTAGTGCGTCAGTATCTCTCCACTAACAGTGCAAAAAGCACCTTCCTGCGTAATTCTGGGTTGGTTTTCAAGGTAACCTCGTCCAAATCGCCTACTGAACAAAATCTTCCTGCTGGACAGAGTGATATATCTGTGCTATAGACACAAGTCCAATCCCTAGTGGATGTTGTTTCGGAAACAGGAATAGTGGTTGAGAAATGTCGTCAAGATATGAATGGTTTTGAAACCAGACTATCAGACATTCGCTTCGTTGTTCAAGAGCAATGGCGGAAAAAGGTGGAGATCGTGCTGCTCCATCAGATTCTACAGCCTGAAACATTAGCACTCAGGTCAAATGATCTGTGCTTCTATACATCTGATGGTGCTTTTATCTAGAAGGACTGTAAATTTTATGCCAACATGCCTTTTGTTGTATGGTTGGAATTTATTTTGTTGTGATACAACATTTATGATGCTGCCACAGGCTGCAGTAATTACAACGCTATTTTTCTATAGTGTAGGTTTATCTTAGTAATGTATTCGGCCGAAAGCTTCGTAGGAGCCCAACATGCCAACATTCATCGGGCCCATTCCAATTGGGCTAAAAACGATTACGGGCCGAAATTGGCATGTAGCCCACTAAAAATATATGGGCCTAAATCAGCATAAGCTTTCATATTTTTCTGGTAGGCATGTGCCCGTAGTGGGCCTTTAGCAGGCCTAAACATAATTTGGGCCCTCAGTAAAAATAGGCCATTTACAGGTGTAAATATCTCGAGCCCATAAAAAACATGGGCCTTTAATAGACCGAAAGTGAGATTGGGCCCTGATTGTGACAAATAACCCACTAGACTTAGCAGGCCAAAATGGTGGCCCATTTATGATGCGGATCGTTGACAGGCCGAAATTCGGACGGGCCGTAAATGCGCCGACCTAATACACGGGCCTTTAACAGGCCGGAACTTCGGTCGGGCTAGATTATCGTCATTTTTATATGGGTCGTTAATGGGCCTGAGATGACGTTTGGCCACATATGGCCCATGGTTTACGTCCGTCGTTAACAGGCTGAAAATGACAATAGGCCGAAAGTGGCCCAAATCTATAGTGGGCCTCTAACAGGCTGAATGTCAGACATGGCCGAATATGACCCAAATCCTTCACGGTCATTTATGGGCCGAAAGTTTTGATGGCCTGTAAATGGGCCCAAATGAAGTCGGACCTTTAACAGGCCGGAAATACACCGGGCCGTAAATCGGCCCAATTACTTAGCAGACTGTTAACGGGCCAGAAGTGACCATGGGCTGCATTGATGACAAGTTTAGGACAGGTCGTTGATGGGCCGATTTGACAGAGAATGTTGAGCCTTTAGCTGGGCCGGCCCATTATGGTATGTAGAATCTTGTGGGCCTTTAGCTGGGCCGGCCCATTATGGTCTGCAAAATCGTGTGGGCCTTTAGCTGGACCGACCCATTATGGTCCGCTAAATTTTGTGGGGCTTTAGCTGGGCCGGCCCATTATGGTCCGCTAAATCTTATGGGCCTTCTGTTGGGCTAGCCCATTTAAACTTTGTGGGCCACTTTTGGGCCGGTCCACGTGTCAACATATCATAGGCCCATCTCGACCATTGGATGAGTGACACATGTGCCAATGCAGAGCTGACGCTTGGATCCGTCAGCCAATGAGAATTTTACACATGGAAAATCGGCATTGGTCGTGGCTGTTAATGGGTTATTGGATCCAAAATCCGACCCGATAGCTTAACGGCGTTCCGTTGCGGTGGATGCCACGTGTCGGTCACCCTTGACAAAAGCACTTCTGTGACGCGCGATTTATCGTCATGGAAGTGGACACTTCCGTGATGATAACTTTGGTAATGTCATGGAACACTTCTACGACAGCACAGGTATGACTATCTTGATTCTGTCATAAAATCGTCATGGATGTACATGCATGACAGAAAACGCGACCTACTGTGACAAACACGTATCATCACAGAAGTGTATTTTTTTGTAGTGTTACTAGTCCAACCTGGTGCGCGCCTCTCAGTCGTTGATGTCTATTAAGCTTCGGCTGATGCATACGGTGCAGAACGCCCATACTATGCCCACGTGATTGTTAGTGCTATCAGGCCAGAGGCCCCTCGGATCAAATATCCAAATCATAGTGGATTAGGAACGCGAGTTAACAAGCAGAGACTCACGAAAGATGTGACCCCGTTTCCCCGTCTTGAGGACTTGCGGCAAGGGCTAGGAATGCCCAGCCACGCCTCATAATTATCTCTCGGGCACCCTCCAGATCAACCTGTCTCCACATCACTCGCGGGTACCCCTCAAGGTCGACCCACCTTCCCAAGTAACAGTTGTAGAGTCCAAGTATCTGTGTGTCCAAACATCAAGGGGAAAATCCGAGGAATCACCCCCGGCAGATTCCACTCGATGTAATCATCAAGGTGAATGTAAGAGGATCCACCCTCGAGGTTCACACTTGAGAGGTTGCACGACAGAGTCTTATCGGAAGTGGTTAAGTGGGAATAACCCTTGAGGACCATGAACGAATAACTACACTACCGGGTTAACATCAAAAGTGTTGATGAGGTCTCACCCTCGGCACTTGATAGTAACCCAGTAGTGTCGAGCAACTAAGGGGAAGTGATGTGCGGTGCCGGGCCTGGTCTTCGATCCCGTTGATCGGGTCTTCGATGAAGAAGCAGGAGCAACAACGACAAGGTGGGGGTCACTGATGGATCACTAACCAACCTATACTAAGCAGTTTAGGATAAGCTGGTAAGGTAACAATAAGCAGGTTACAAAAGCAGTCTATGCATCAGAATAGGAGCAAACAATAACAGTAGCAAAATCTAATGCAAGCATGAGAGAATGGAATGGGCGATATCGGGTTGATCAAAGGGGGGGCTTGCCTGGAAGCTCTGCTAAAAAGGAAGAAATGTCGTCGTCGACGTAGTCGATCACAGGGGTAGCATCGGTCTCGGGATCTACCGGAGAGAAGATGGGGAAGAAACAATAAATATAAAGCACACATAGCATCGCAAAGCATAACATGGCAATATGATGTGCCGGGTGTGACCTAACGTATGGCTACACGATATAGGTGAAGGGGGAATTCAACCGGGAATGTTTTCCCGGTTCTGGACCTGTGTCAAACAGATGACCGGAGGGGGAATGTTCCATGTTCAGGTAGTTAGAAGCATCTGACAGGTAAACAGACCGCGTGTCCGGATTCGTTGGATTTTTCTGAGCAACTTTCATGTACAAAACATTTTCATCCGAGTTATGGTTTATTTACTACGAATTTCTAAAGGTTTAAACATTTTCTAGAATTAAATAAATTATCAGAAAAGAATTACTATGTCAGCATGACATCACTATGACGTCAGCAGTCAACAGGATGGCTGACCAGGTCAAACTAACCAGTGGGTCCCACCTGTCATAGACAGTGGACTAACAGAAGCTTAAAACTAACTAAACAAAGTTATTTAGCAGGAAGGCCCCACCTGTCATAGACTAATTAGCTAAACTAATTAGTTTTAATTATTAAAATATTTTAATTAGAGGATTAAGCAGTAGGGCCCGCTGGGGGTGGCCCAGGTCGGCCACGTCGGCGGCCGGCGCCGGAGTTGCGCCGGCGAGCTCTCCGCGGCGGCGAGTTCGCCGAAGAGGCTCGGATCTTCGCTACAGAGCGCCAAATCACGTGTTTTCACCTGCTTTCGAACGCTGATGTTGCCGTGCGTCGAGTGGTGCCAATGGACCGACCGGATATGGCCAGAATAGGGAGCTGCAAGGTCGCTGGCGGCGGTGGTCTATGGTATCTCGGCGAAAAAGAATAACTAGCATGCGCACAAGAGATCTAAAGCGCTAGGCCGCATCGCTGGAGTGCCCCGAGTACGATGTTGTGCTAGGACGGCCATGGCATCGATGGAAGCGACAACGATGAGCGGCACAGCGGAGCTGAGTTTGGTCGTCCATGGCGGCAACATTATGCACAACAGAACGAGGGGGAGGCAGGGGGAGGACGTGCGGTGCTGACCGTGCAGGTGCAAGGAGGCCCTGTGAGTGAACGTGAGCACAGAGGGAGGCCGCGGTCTACGGGAATCACCGGCGGCCGAGGCAGAAGGGGACGAGGTGGATCCGGCGCTGTGGTGCCTCCCGGCTCCAACGGAGGGCATCGGTCGACGTGGAGGACGACGACGGACAACTACGACATGTCGGCGATGCAGGGCGATGATGGTGGCCGTGGGATCAACCCGGCGACGGCGGCGGGCACGTTCGGCTGCGTGGGAGAGAGTAGCGAGCAAGCGAGAGAGAGCGAGGAGGAGGGGGGTCTTATGTGGGTTAGGGTTTGGGCGAGAGAGAGAGAGAGCGTCAGGGCTGGGGAGGGGGGCAAGTGGTGAGTGGGTGGGCGGCCGAGGCGTCGCCCTTATCTCCTCCCGGCGAGGCCGGCGAGGTGGTCAGGTGGCGCCCGCGGCGCCCGATCGGTCAAACAGTGGAAGGTGGGAGACGACAGGGGAGGGGCCTAGCTGGGCTAGTTGGCTCGGGCCGAGGCCCATGGGAAGGCCAGGGGCTCTCCCACCCCTTTGCTTTTCCTTTTTCCTTTTTTTGATTTATTTTTTTCCAGTAGCTTTTGCCTTATCTTTTAGCCACAATTGACTTTGCAAATATATGCCACTAGCCAACACAATTTCAAAGAATTATTGGGCACTGCCACAAAAAGATTGTCAGGCTTTTGAAATAGTTTGCAACCTTCATAATTTAAAAAGGCATTTAAACTATAGTTTTATCCACTGTTTTAAAGTGGTTTAGGGCACTTGGACATTTGCAAAAATGTTTGTTCACTGCCAATATTAAATATGGATTATTTGGCACATGAAGAACATTTTAGTTTTCATGTTTGAGAAATTTTGAATTTCACTCATAATTTGAATTTGAATTTGACTTTCATTTTTCATCAAGTGATAATTAGCTCAGTAAGCATGGTGACCTGGCACCATTAACAGTGGTTTACTGTAGCATGACACTGGGGGTGTTACACAAGCGAACAACAATGTCGTCGCAAACATGTGACCCTATGATCCTGCCTTCCCGAATGAGCAGCGGGCGCTATATCAGACCATTCGTAGGGCCCATGAGGCCCTCTCCGTCGTCCTTCGAGGTGTTGCGCACGCCGCGGCGCCGCCGTCACGCCTTGTCAACATGGTCAACGGACATGAGGAGATGACTTTACTGGGAGAGGATGACAGTGGGGACCCACCAGGGCCATAGCCGAATGTACGCAAGTGCCTCCTTATTATATACAACTGTAATTTTTTTTCTTCCTCCTGGTTTCATGACATCACGGTCACACACCATTGTCAACCTATGTAGTCAATAAACGAGAGAATTGCACAATGAGCGGCCGATAGCTGGGACCAAACAGCTCGAGCAATATTTGTATTTTTGAGGTGTGAGCACTACAGAGCTTTTCTTGAGCGATGTTTTCATTGTTGTTCAGAGAAGGGCAAGGTATTAACTGGGCGGGCTGTGGCCCGCCTAGCCCAGGCCAGATAGCCAGCCCAGATATTAATTTTTTTCAAGCTGAAAATGGCTAGCCCAGCTATACTTTCTTTTTTGAGCAATAACCAGGCAAGGTCAACTTGTTATTCTCCGTCCCGCTGGGCTGCAAATCTTTCATAGGAGGGATGCATTAGGCTTAACAAGAATATGAGCTTTAAGAAACAGTAAATGGGATGTAATTATAAAAACTGGGCAGTAACTATAAAAAAATGCACCAAACACGTAATTACTTTATACAATATTATTTTTGTAATTTGAAAATTTTAGTTTCATTAATTGTTGCGCGCGCAATGTTTCGTTGGATTTTTTACGTAATACAAATTTATATTGAAATCTATTATATAATTAAAACAAGAGTCAAATAAGCCATCACGTTAGTCCACATATGTTAATATTTTTTGCACCGTTTGATTAGAAAAATAACGGCTAAGGTTTAAAGATTTTTACGTTACATCGAAAAATATATGTACCAGTAGTCTTGAACTTCTATGTTGTCACGTTGTATACATATAAGCAATATGACCTTTAGAAAAAAGAGAAGAAAAACATATTAATAGGAAAGTTAAGTCACGTTGTATTTTTTTTTCTTTAGAACAGTCAGGCTGTAATCCGGATGTGATATCTACGGCAGGAAGCCATGAACGTACGCACGTAGGCATTGTACAAAAATAGAAAATGGAAAAAAAAAAGCATGTACGTGTTTGTATCGGATCAAACATAGGCAACCAATTAAGCTCCGGCCGGACATACGTGATTGGGACGGAGCATGTCAACCTAATCATCTGAGAAAAAGTAGGAAATAAATAATGCATTAAAAAACATGTACGTGTTTGTATCGGAACGAGCACATCCAATAACTTAAGCTTCTGCCGGACGTACGTGATGGGGCCGGAGCATGTTACGCTAATCATCCGAGAAAAAGTAGGGAAAAAACAATACATATGTTCGGTTTCCAGCATAACAAATCAATTAGGATCTTTTCTCTCCCTCAAAAAAAAGGGATCTTTTCTCAAAAAAAATCAATTTTATTTTGAGGAACAAAAACAAATCAATTAGGATCATATAAAAAAAATCTCCTCGCAAAAAAACTCATATAAAAATCAATTAGGCTCTGGTCGTATGTTTACAAAAATTAGGCCGCAGCCGTCCGGCCGGATGAGAAGACTTTTTTTTTACTCGCAAAAAAAAAAGAAAAAGAGAAGACTTTCTTTTAGACGGGGACGCATATTATTTTTCTTTTTTTGGACAATGGAAGGCAGCAGATAGTTGACATGGACTCAGATGTCATGAATATGTAGCGGAGCTGAATTTTTTATATAAAGTCTATTGAGTACCAGACATTACTCTTATATAATCTGCACTTTCCCTCTAACCCTACTGAAACAACCATGTCATAGGTTAGTTTTGATCCTAAAAATTATCATTTGAGGAATTGAAAAGTGGATATATATTTTTGGGTACAACCATGTTTTAAGTTTCCTCTGTTTTAAGTTATTTTTCTCTTCTAAATACCCATATGCTTCCTCTATGCAGTTATTATTGGCATATAAAAAGCTTATGTTTTGTTCATTCATACCTTTCCAAGCTTTTCAATAATAAAAATGAGATGAGAAACCACAAATCATGTACGTAAGAAGCAGATTAAGTTGTAATAAAGAATGTAGTTATAATGATAGTGAGTGTGATATAATGTTTTCGCAACTTTATTATACATGCGAAACTCTTCTTCGGTGGATAAACAATGTAATTACGCTGACAGAGAAAATTATAATAAGAGAGGCATGAAAATTAGCCTTTCGGATGAAATTATAATACAATTAAAAATAATTTACAACTTGGTTTCCTTAAAACGTTCATATGGAGTCCTTTCATATGAACCCCGTAAAAATTCCACGAATATTTATAGCTATATTCAATACTGCTAAAAGAGAAATTATAAACTTAGGTTTGTAAATGAAATTCAACCTACAATGTACCGAGACATATAATAGAAGGAAACATCTACCTTTTTTTTGAACACATCGTCAGAAGGCCTACTGCTATGAACACATGCACACCCTACTGCTATGAGACGTCATCTTAAGATTGCTGAAATAGGCACATATGTATTCTTTTTTTCTTTAGAATAGTCAGGCTGTAATCTGGATGTGATATCTACGACAGGAAGCCATGAAAGTACGCACATAGGCATTGTACAAAAATAGAAAAATATGGAAAAACAAAAAAAAAAACATGTACGTGTTTGTATCGGATCAAACATAGGCAACCAATTAAGCTCCGGCCGGACATACGTGATTGGGACGGAGCATGTCAACCTAATCATCTGAGAAAAAGTAGGAAAGAAATAATGCATTAAAAAACATGTACGTGTTTGTATCGGACCGAGCACATCCAATAACTTAAGCTTCTGCCAGACGTACGTGATGGGGCCGGAGCATGTTACGCTAATCATCCGAGAAAAAGTAGGGAAAAAACAATGCATACGTTCGGTTTCCAGCATAACAAATCAATTAGGATCTTTTCTCTCCCTCAAAAAAAGGGATCTTTTCTCAAAAAAAAATCAATTTTATTTTGAGGAACAAAAACAAATCAATTAGGATCATATAAAAAAAATCTCCTCGCAAAAAAAACTCATATAAAAATCAATTAGGCTCTGGTCGTATGTTTACAAAAATTAGGCCGCAGCCGTCCGGCCGGACGAGAAGACTTTTTTTTTTACTCGCAAAAAAAGAAAGAAAAAGAGAAGACTTTCTTTTAGACGGGGACGCATATTATTTTTCTTTTTTTGGACAATGGAAGGCAGCAGATAGTTGACATGGACTCAGATGTCATGAATATGTAGCGGAGCTGAATTTTTTATATAAAGTCTATTGAGTACCGGACATTACTCTTATATAATCTGCACTTTCCCTCTAACCCTACTGAAACAACCATGTCATAGGTTAGTTTTGATCCTAAAAATTATCATTTGAGGAATTGAAAAGTGGATATATATTTTTGGGTACGACCATGTTTTAAGTTTCCTCTGTTTTAAGTTATTTTTCTCTTCTAAATAACCATATGCTTCCTCTATGCAGTTATTATTGGCATATAAAAAGCTTATGTTTTGTTCATTCATACCTTTCCAAGCTTTTCAATAATAAAAATGAGATGAGAAACCACAAATCATGTACGTAAGAAGCAGATTAAGTTGTAATAAAGAATGTAGTTATAATGATAGTGAGTGTGATATAATGTTTTCGCAACTTTATTATACATGCGAAACTCTTCTTCGGTGGATAAAGAATGTAATTACGCTGACAGAGAAAATTATAATAAGAGAGGCATGAAAATTAGCCTTTCGGATGAAATTATAATACAATTAAAAATAATTTACAACTTTGGTTTCCTTAAAACGTTCATATGGAGTCCTTTCATATGAACCCCGTAAAAATTCCACGAATATTTATAGCTATATTCAATACTGCTAAAAGAGAAATTATAAACTTAGGTTTGTAAATGAAATTCAACCTACAATGTACCGAGACATATAATAGAAGGAAACATCTACCCTTTTTTTGAACACATCGTCAGAAGGCCTACTGCTATGAACACATGCACACCCTACTGCTATGAGACGTCATCTTAAGATTGCTGAAATAGGCACATATGTATTCTTTTTTTCTTTAGAATAGTCAGGCTGTAATCTGGATGTGATATCTACGACAGGAAGCCATGAAAGTACGCACGTAGGCATTGTACAAAAATAGAAAAATATGGAAAAAAAAACATGTACGTGTTTGTATCGGATCAAACATAGGCAACCAATTAAGCTCCGGCCGGACATACGTGATTGGGACGGAGCATGTCAACCTAATCATCTGAGAAAAAGTAGGAAATAAATAATGCATTAAAAAACATGTACGTGTTTGTATCGGACCGAGCACATCCTATAACTTACGGTAATGTTAACGCCCACACGTGTGGGCGTTCACCACTCCGTCCACACGCAAGCATCGCCACTGGTTTCGGTACGCACGAATCTTGGAGCAAAAGGGCTGGTTTTCGGCGCCACGTAGGAGGATTCTCGTGTGCGGTGTGCGAGTGGGTTCGCCCGCACGGTGGTTGCCATCCCGCGGTCAGCGGTTGCCACCGAGAGGCGTGGGGTGGAATTGCCATGCGCCCGCACGCCACGTTCCGACCACGGTTGACGTCAAACACGTCGCACACCCCTCCACCCTCTGCCTCAGGTTCCATTCACTCACCCCCGCGTCGCATTTACTGGCACAACCCACTCGCACTTCAAACCACTGGAGGAGAAGGCGAGGGGAGAAGGCGACGGCGGAGGCGGAACAGTCGACGGTGTTCGCGGCCGTCGGTTGTGCTCGCCGGAGCGAAGCGGCGTCGCCGGAACGCGTGCGGGTCGAAGGTAACGCTCGCGTCATCTCTCGCATCCCCTCCCTGATTTTGTTCCCCTTTTTCCTCCCTGTTCGATTTCTAGATCCGATTCCTAGAGATTCCGACGATTCGGCGGTGCGCCGGCGTTCCCGCCGCTGTGGCGGTGCGCCGTAGTTGTGCGCCTGCCGTTGCTTGGTGGGAGTGGGCAGTTTCGTCGCCGCCGATGCGGCGGCATCGTCGGTGAGGTTATGCCTGCTCGTATGCACGCATTAGTCTTGCATTTTGGATTTGAGAGTTGTTTTGGTGCGCATTGGTTCGAAATTTGGGGTTGCAGCCATTTTTCGCGCGAGAATTATAAGGGTGATTTTTGAGATTGAAGTAGTTGCCATTGAAACCTAGATCTAGTTTAGTTTTGGGTTTGAAACTGCAGAAATGTGGAGAAATTGGCAGCATGACTGAAACGTGAACAAATGTGTGGCAACTAAACTACCTGAAGAAATGTGGTAGTTGCCACAAACGTGTTCTCCTCTGTGGCAACAGATTTCCGAAAATGACTGTCATAGTTGCCACACTCAAGCTTTTACATAAGGGCAACTAATTTCATTGAACTCCTGTGGCAGTTGCCACACGCATGCTCTTTCCATGTGGCAAATTTTAATTCTGCTGAACTTGTACGATAAGTAACCAGAGAAAATATGCTTTCTGAATGTGGCAACTATGGCAGTATGGCCGAACGTGAAACAGGTGTGTGGCAACTATACTACATGAACAAATGTGGCAGTTGCCACAAATGTGTTCTCTTCTGCGGCAACATATTTTTGTGAAACTAACTGTCATAGTTGCCACAAATGTGTTCAAGCTCACACACAAGGGGGGGCAATTAAATTTTACTGAATGAATGAGATAGTTGCCACATACACGCTCTTTTTAACGAGGCAAACTGATTTTTTGCTGAATTTACATGATAGTAACCTCAAACATTCTTTTTCATTTTGTGAGACTTGTTTTTTTTTCTGAATTATTTACGACAGTTTCCATACTCTGATAGTTGCCACAATCGGTAGCACTGGATGGAACTAATGTGCACATCGAGTGGGCGTGTTTGCCACTTGGATTTTTTGTATAATCATGTTGCATTACAGTATGTGAACACAATGTCTGTTGCCACAACACAGATATGACAATGTGGCAAACTGGCTGCATAGTATGGCAACCACATTTGCATTCAAATAGTTAACATTTTTCTGTTAGGTGGCAACTGCTTACCCATTGCATTTACATTTTCGCCCTTAACAATTTGGTCTGTTCCTACATCAGCAGAATGGCTCGCGGCGATCATCAAAGTGATGATGACGATTTCATGGATCCACCTCAACGTAACCGGGCAACTGGATGGAGAAAAGAGGGCGATGAGGTAACTGTCCGCACACCCGACCCCCTCCTCCTGATTTATGTTATTTGCTGGCACCTAGATCTTTTTTTATAGTCGTCCATCATGAACTAAATTTTCATAACATTGCAAAAACATGGCAACAACTCAACACTTTTGTGTTTGTTTTTTGCAGAAGAAGAAACGTATTCGCAACAGAGCCTCCCAGGAACGTCTGACCGTGTTGATTGAGAAATTCACCGACGATCAAAAGGGAGCTGCTGCTGAGATGGGTATGCAGGTTCTGATGGATGTCCGGTGCACGAACGTTGTCAACCCGGTATGCGTCTGGCTTGGTGACATATACGATCCCGCCTCCAGGGAATTCGTGATCCCGGGACGGGGAAGACTCCCACTGAATGAGGAATCCGTGTTCTGCACTTTGGGTGTGCCTCGGGGACATATCAAAGTCCCGTACGAGGTTAATAATGAGATCGAGGAAGAGCTGTTCGCCCGTTTGTTTCCTGGGTTGGAGGCAATGCCAAACACGTCTGTACTGGCAGATTCTCTGCAGGCCATGACGACGCACGGAGAAGTTTTCAAGATGAAGCTACTCATGTACCTCATATCAGCTGTTTTCGCGCCGACCACTTCTCTTCACCCAAGCAACAAATGTTTCCCCATCCTGGTGAATGATCCATGCTTGCTACTGCCAGTGTTTTTCATTGCGTTTCTTCCGTTTTGATTTTCTGACGCGGCAAACTTTTTTGTCCTGAAATTTTGTGTGGTGCAGGCGAATCTGAAAAACGTGAAGAGTATGAACTGGTGTAAGTTCATTGCCGACTTTCTCCACGATGCTTTCAAAAACAAGATGTACTAGAAGGGTTGTCGCCTGCATTTAATGGTATTTTTTTACCAGGTCTCTGTGTGAACTCTTTGTTTATAACGCACTTTCATTCATGCATGACAATCTGGTCACAACAAGATGGCAACTGCCATAGCGACAATGTGGCAACTGCCATAATGACAACGTGGCAACTGTCATACTGACAATGTGGCAACTGCCTTCATATTAGCATGGCAACTGCCATCACAGTAGGATGGCAACTGCCATCACACTTTGATGGCAACTGCCACATACATATTTTATCGTTGGATCATACATTATCCTGCTCTTCTTTTTTTTAAACTACAAATTACCCACGACGGCAACTGATATTTTCTTTTCTCTACAATTTTTTTAAATCAGCTTATGTATGTCGACTGTCTTGATCTGTCCACCGTGGATTTTACTGGGGTAGGAGGCCCGCCGCCTACGCACAAGTTTGCTGTTTCTGCGTGGACCATCAGCGCTGTCAAGGCTGTGCTTGCTGCAGACAGGGCAACTGATGGCACGTATGGAAAACTACAGGTTAGTTTTTGTTTATGTCTTTTTTTCACACGACATGCTTACAAATTTGACACGACGCAACCGTCCGTGGTTTATAAGGCATGCTTACAATTTCTTTTTTTGTTTTTTCATAGCTGATGGCCAAGCATGCTATAGACTACAGTGTGTTTGGGGGGCCTCAAAAATTTGAAAAGTGGATGGACGTGCACTCAGCTCCGTCATGCCCTTCTGAGGTAATCAAAATGTCCACATCAATGGTTTGCCGTGGATTACATGTTGATGTTGCGGAAGTGACTTCAATACGGGTTGTTTGTTGATGCTTCTTGTTTTTCGTGGACAGGCGAGGGCACCAGTTGAGCATCTAATTGGGTAGTTTGCTTCTGGAATGACCGGATTGCTCGGGAAGTTGGTCGAGGGGTGGACGTCCCTCAGTGCCTCTGACAGCGACACGGTTGCGAGGCAGTTCACTTCATTTGTCCTAGAACGTACACACCGGCCAACTGGTTGTCGTGGCCGATACGACTACAACAGTTCCCAAGAGCCCGGCGACACACAAGATGATGTAGACGGAGACGCTGGCCTCAGCAAGGATGACGACGACGACATGGACAATGTGCATCAGGACACGGATGACGATGAACAAGCTGAAGTTCGCAGAGGCGGCAACAGGGGCAAGGATGCAACAGATGCCCCACCACCGGAGAAAGTGAAAGAACAGACGGCTGCGAGAGGCCAGGGGGTGTTGCCATCAAGGAGGGGGAGGGCTCCAGATGACGTTGGGCAGGGTTCTCATGGCAAGAAGTCCAAGACGGATCCCGTAGCTGCCAGGAGGAGGTCCGACTTTCAATTTTTAGTTTTCCGCCGTGTCTATTTTGGTGGAATAATCTCATCCAATTTTCTTTGCACTTTTATGTTGTCAAGCGCGGCAACGGGTTTGTTGTCTGACATTTGCCACCTTGCCCCTTTCCCTCCATCTGTTATTTTTGCAGCGAGTCGACCGCTAGTGGACGAGCAGTTACGAAGAAACAGGCGCCAACGCCAACCCGTGCTTCTGCTCGCTAGAACAAAGGTGCCCCCATTGCTGGTGACACCCCTTCCACCAGGTTGTCTCCTCGTACGACGACGACCAACACCGGGGATCCTGTTGTGTTGCCAGACATGAGGAAGTCAGTCAAGAAGTATGTTAATCAATGTGCTTTCATTTTCATTTTTGTTTTTTTCCCTTCAATTTTCCAATGCTTTTTTGTTCAGCTTTGTCACATGATCTTCTTTCACCGTCACCCACGCGGCAACCTCTCTTCCCCGAAATGATTTCTTCCTTCAATTCTTTTTTTAGTTTTACGGCAACTCATATTTTTGGTCTTCACATGGCAACTGGCATCTAGTGCAACTGGCATCTAACCCTCTACCTCATGGGCAACTGCCATTTTTTACCTATGGCTTTGTGAGCTCATCCCATACACAGTTTTCAAATTGCATTCCTGATAGAACATACATCAGGTTTTCATTCTTCAATTTTTGCTAACATGGCAACTACTGCTGAATGGCAACTGCCAACCAGGACACATGGCAACTCAAGTTCCCATTACATGGCAACTACCAACTTTCCACTTGTTTTTCATTCACTTTAAGGTTTCTACCATTTTTTTGCAAAACATATTTTTTTTGCTCATTTTTTCAAAACCTTTCTCATGTGATTTTTTTTCTTTTTGCAGGGTTAAGAAGACTACTACGCGTGGGGCCAAGCATAGGATAAATGATCCGCTTGAACGACTACATTCAAAGTTGTCAACTGGGAGCAACTCAGATGTACATGAGGCACCCGGCGACAATACTGCTGCTTTACCGATGACTGCTTCCACCAACCCTGATGCGAGTGGCCGACCATCTCCGCCGGCTGCGGATGCCCAGGCTAGAACAACAGGCATCCGTACATCAGGGAGTGATGAGTCCATATCTGCCAGGATGGCTGAAATATTGCCAACTCTTCTGGCAATGAAGGAAGCCGCAGTGAGCCACGCCACCCCATCAGCAAGTGTTGAAGTGGACGCTCCCGAGACGAACATAGGCAAGGAAGATTCGCGCTCTTCAGACACTGACTCCAAGGGCGTGTGTGATGGCACACCTGTGTCCACGACAGAAGCCGCTGAGGCGGCAGTTCATAAGGATATGCCATCTTCAGGAGAGAGTCATGGCACAACAGCTCTAGCCCCTGTCGGTGCAGATACTGCTAAGGTTACCGTGGCGCGTGCTGGTCTTCCACCTAGGCGTCGCAGCCCCCGTAAGCAACCAACAGTCGTACCCAATGCACCGGCTGTACCTAGCAAAAGAAGAGATGAGTCTGGGTATGTTCCTGCATCCACATTGTTCCCGCCAACCGCCAAAGCAATGTGATGGAGAACCCGCAAGACCGGAGCAAAACTGAGGAAGTTGTCAAGGCTGGCACGAGTGACGCAGGTGAACGGCCGGAGCAGACTGCGCCTTTACCCGCAGTGGAAATCCCCAACATAAATCTGCGCACTTCTAGGCTGCCAGTCAATGTTGGTGTCCCCTACAGCCCAAACAAGAAGATTGCCATGAAATCTGCTGCTGATACCGCTGACAAGACGCCCCGCCCTGCAAACAAGCCCGAACATTCCGGAGCGGCTGATTCAGATATGTTTGTTGATCTTTCACCATTGGATTCTACCCCGCAAATCGTTCGTGGTCCGGCCAGTAGGAATGAGAGGCACCCAATGGCATTCCCCCCACCGAGCTTCAGCCTTGTCATAAGTCAAGACCAAGCGGTGGTGCATGATCCTATTCCAGTTTCCTTTGCTTTTCCTGGAGGCACGGCGGCAATGATGGCGCAGCCAATGGTCGAGGGCAGGAAGGCTGTCAAGTTCGCAGAGCCAATTGTGCAAGGTACACTTGTCATGTCCTTACGATTTTCGTGTGCACATATTTATGTAGTTTGAATTTTGCCCCAATCATATTCCTTTCGGGGGGTGTTCTCACTTGCGGTGGCAACTGCGGTGTGATGACATGGCAAGTTGATTTTTGATGCACCATAGCCTGCATTTTTTTTGGTTGTTGCCATGCTGCATTTTGACATTTGGCTAAACACATGGCAACTGAAGTTGATTCATCATGGCAACTGTATTTTGCTGACACATGTCAACTATAGTTTATTACATATGGCAACTGGATTTGCCACACCATGTCACCTGCATTTTGTTTCTTACCATTCTGCATTTTTTCTATATGGTAATCACATGGCAAGTGGAGTTGACACAACATGGCAACTGCATTTGATGTGACATGGCAACCACAGGCCATCTGAACGGTAATTCATCACAACTGCATGGCAACCGCAGTTGCGATGGCATGGCCACCGTATTTCCCCACTTTTCCCCACTTTTCATCACAACTGTAGTTGCACCACACATGGCAATTTCCCCACTTTTTCCTACCTGCATCTCACATCATACACCCAATTTCCTCACAATCCATATGTTTTCTAACTTTCTCCTTAACCTAACACACTTTTTTATTTTTTCTTCTCGAATCATTGCAGGCACCCCTGAGGAAATTTCACCGTCACTTGACGAAGCTTACCGCAAGATGGAGGAGGCAGCATTGCAGAGGAGGACATCCCGAGGACAAGGGCAATCAAGTTCCAACTTGACTGCGGAGATGGCAACTGAGGATACAATCAGAAGCGCGACCCCTAGTTCTGTGAGACAGCAGAGGGTAGTTCACGCACCTCCCGCGGAAGACTACGAGCCCGAATTCAGGGCCACTAAGGAACAGACCCAGCTGTACGACATCATCAAGCGGTTTGGAAATGTGAGGGCCAGCAGCAAGCATATGAAGGAGTTGAAAGCGTAAATGACCACATCCTACAATCACTCATTTTGCTTTGTTCTTTTTTTAGCATTTTCATCTTTTTCTTTTTTTGAACTCCCTATACATGATGCGCTTATGTTTTAGTTCTTTCATATATCTCTTTACTTAGCAGGCATGATTCTTCCGTGTTATGTCGTTTTCTTACAGCTCATGTTTGGACAGAACCAAAGTCATTCAATGCAGAGCGACGTACGTCGACCTGGGTGATCTCGCCGAGTCTGTGACGCCAAACGGGACAATGTCGACGAATGTGATTGCATGCGGGAACGACTAGATCAACAATCACATCGATACGTGTGCCGACAAGGTCATCATGCATTACAGCGTGACATGCAAAATATGGGATGGTGACTTCCACCACAAAATTCTGAGGAAGAATTTCGCTCAGCACGGTGAATTCAAGCTAACACTGAAGAAATATGTGAGTACTCCTCCCCTGTCTGCACTTTTTTTTTACATGGTGTGGTTTTTTGCCATCTTCTGCACTTTTGTGATTGTGTGTCAGATGTTTTTTTCATGTGGCAACAGTTGCCATGCACATTTTTTTCTTCTTTTTTGTTTTGTGCATTCCCCGTGCGAACCACGTGGCAATTTTTGATTTTGCGAAATGCACGGCAAATCTTGTACATACATGGATGGCAACTTTCCTTCAACTACTCCCACCCATAACCAAAAAAACATCCTACATGATTCTAATTTTTTTGTCCCTCTGCTGTTTTTTTTATGTGAACTCTGCTTCTCATTTCTTCACTTTTTAAATGCAGGTCATGTTCCCCATGTTCCAGGAGCTTGCACCACATGCCCAACAAGACAAGTGTGGTCACCACTACGCGATCTGTCTGGACCTGAAGAACCAACGCTTCGAGGTGCTTGATTCAATCCGTTCGGGAGCTGATTCAGATCTTACTACGCATGCTGAATTCTTCATCAACAACCTCAAAGAGACATGGAACCGTCACTACGAAAATTCAAAGGTCCAGATCAGACATTTCCCGATTGAGTATGTGGCGACTATGAAGCAAGGGAACATGTAATTTCTTTTTCCCCTCCTTTTTATGTGCCGTTTACATCAATTGCAAACCCTTTTTTTTGTTGCCACATGTGAATTGAAGTCTATGTTTTGCTATGTCTGTCCTTTTTTTGTGTGTTCATCTGAGTCTTTTTCTCGTGCAGTACGGACTGCGGCTTTCACGCGCTGGAATATTTTGCAAAGTGGGAAGGCAGAATCGTCCCCGCCATCACAGCTGCAACGATTGTTGAGCTCCGGAAAATCCACACGTGGAATTGGTTGACGAACGAAGATTTCAACAAGCGGTCTGGAGCACGCGAGTTCGTGGAGGAAGTTGTCAAGAAAATCAACAAGAAGTACAAGTGATCATGTGGTGTTAGACGCCGGACGCATACCTTACATTCTGTTGCTAAGGAATGTAAGGTACTTATCTATATTTGTTATTATCGAAAACTATGTTTGTGTGCTATGTTACGACTGCAGCCCAGCGTATGCCACTATGCAGTGGTGGTGTGTGAGCGACATTTTTTAGTAGTTCTGTAATATATGTGTGGACGTGAACCTTTTTTTTCAGTCGTTAATGCACATATGTTTTTATGTTTTCATCATTATTACAATGGTTCCAGTCGCACACATCACCAGTTTTTGCTGTTTTTGGATTGCGTCTATGATGTTTTAAAACAGATGGCAAATGTAGTTCAACATACGTGGGGTATCACCGGCTAGCATGGGGGGGCAGGGTTGATCATGCAGCCACAATCCTGGCTGCGATTTATGCATGTTCCGCCTTTATCCAACTTGATTTTCCATACATTTTGCGCACAACACAATATGTTTCTCGAAACCGTGTGGTATTTTGTCATGGAAATATACGTCATGCACAGTCATTTCAAATACCATGTCATTTTTTAAGCACAGCTTACATTGCAATTACAGTTCAAAACAACATGGCAGATCAAGCATACTTGACATGGCAGATACAGTACAACTAACATGGCAGATCCAGTACAACTAACATGGCAGATCCAGTACAAAAAGCATGGCATATTTTTAGTATAAGATAGCATGGCATATTTTTAGTACACACTACATGGCAGATTTAGTACACACTACATGGCAGATTTAATACACATAACATGGCAGATTTAATACACATAACATGGCAACTGCATTTTCTGCAGTCAATGAATTTTTGTCCCTTTTCTTTTCTGATGTTCCTCAATAGTTATTCTCCCAATTTTAAAAACAAAAAATCTCATCGTATAGGGGTACAAAACAAAATGTCCACAAGGACCATGACGCAACGCCCCAATTTCTGCTCATGGATTGCCCGCCGCTTTCTTTGCTTTCTTGTGTTTTGCTTGAATCTCCAGTCCCAACTTGTACCTTATCTCTCTCGGACGACCCTTTGTGATGGAACGTGGTGGGTTCCTAACCTGCGTTTGTGTGCTTGCTGTTCCAGATCCTATGCCTGAGTTTTCAGATGATGGCCCGGTCGATGAAGGCACACTTGATGTGCGGGGGAACCGGTGTAAGGCTTCCTCAGCTTTCCGCTTCTTGATCTCATCAAGCTCTCTTTTTAGCGCCTTCCTGTGTTTTTCTGCGACTCTTGCTGTCTCATCACTTTTGCACGCTTCATCAATTAGCTCAGCATAGTTCTTTGTCAGCACTACGTGCCTCACGGCTTCCATGGTGGACTCTGGTCTCTCGTCATGCACAGCCAGAACCGCGTGTGTTGTCTGCGGCGCCAATGCGTCGTCAGCGTCCCAAGTCCATCGTCGCCTTATGAAATGGCGGGGCATCCGTGTCACAGCGTTCATGTCCATCACTTTTAGTATGTGACAACACACAATGCCGTCTCGTTCGAACTTGCAGCATTGGCAGTAGTACTCGCCTTCGCCTATCGAGGCTTTCACGAAGTAGTTCCTTCCTTTGTCTGGGTCTTCAGGTTCTGAATCTGACATGCCTAAAATAGAACACACCTTGAACGTATGTTCGTCCATCGGGAAAGCCGTGAACATGCTGGCACGCTTTATTTCTTCTTGGAATCTGCAAGTTTTGTGTGCTTTATGTTAATCTATCGTGCGATCCTTTTTTTTGTAGCACGTTATGCTGTCAAGGGAATAGAAATATATTTTTGTTTTTGAATATGGCAATCATAGTATACTGAACATGGCAAACATAGCACACTGAACATGGCAACTGCAGTACACCAGACATGGCAACTGCAGTACACCAGACATGGCAACTGTATTACATTTTCAACTAGCCATCGTCGTTTCCACACCAATGTTTTCTAAAATGGAAGCACATTGCATCAAACATGGGCATCTACATTTCAGTAAACATGGGAATTGCATTTTCAACAAACATGGCAGTTGCATTTTATTAGACATTTGCAATTTGTACATTCAGCATACGTGTTGACAATATGACATTTTTTCAGTTGACATTGGCATCCGCATACGAAAACATGGCAACTGCAGCTGAGTAAGCATTGTAAACAGATTTTTTCATCAAAACATGGCAACTGCAGCTGAGTAAGCATGGCAAACAGTATTCCATTAAACATGGCAACTGCATATCATGGCAACTGCATTTTGCAAATCTATATGGCAACTACTGCCCTAGTGCTTTTTGTGCAAACAAGACCCGTAACGCAACTGACTTACTTGTTAAAGATCTTGTTTGTGTATATCTTGCTCATTTGCCTCTCCATTGGTAAGTACGTTAGCAATTTCGGCTGCTTTAGTGCGGTGGTAGCTTCTTGCTGCAGCTCAGATCCCAGAATTTTCTGTTGCAGAGCTGT
Source organism: Triticum timopheevii (assembly GCA_963921465.1). Lineage (NCBI taxonomy): Eukaryota > Viridiplantae > Streptophyta > Magnoliopsida > Poales > Poaceae > Triticum > Triticum timopheevii. Next base: position 61,294,279 of record OY997270.1, on the reverse strand, counting down.
GTACTGCTTGGCAAACCGTAACAATGAGTTGCCAGGGCTCATGTATCGCTTCAACACAGCATTGAACCCCTCGCTGCGCTGCGTAGTCTGTAGAAAAGGGAAGAAGCACTTCATGAAGTAGGCGGGCACCTAGTACATTCGCTTTTCCCACAGATTAGCAAGCGTCTCGTTGTTTTGGACTTGATGTGTTTCAACCATGGCCATCCAGCTCCTTTCAAACTTCTCAACCGTCAAGCTGTGGTCCACGCACAGCTCGAATGCCTCGTGCAGCTCTGGACGGTCAGCAAAGAACGGTCCTAGCGTCTCCTCAGCCTTCTTTATTATGTGCCACCTACAGTGCCTGTGCACTGCCAACGGAAAGACCTCCTCTATGCCTGCACGCATGCTGAAATCCTGGTCTGTTATTATGTTCATCGGAGCAAGTCCATCCATGCACTCCAAGAAGGTCTTGAACAACCAGACGTACCCATCCGTGTCTTCGTTCCGAACGAGCCCGCAACCGAACTGCAACGACTGATTGTGGTTATTTATTCCTATGAACGGAGCGCATGGCATCTTGTACATATTGGTGAGGTACGTCGCGTCGAACGAAATGCAATCTCTGAAATGTTTGTAGGCTCTCCTTGCAGCACCATCCACCCAATACATGTTTCTGACACGGTCCTCATCGTCCAACCTTATCCTGTAGAAGAAATCTGGATCTTCCTTTGCTTTCTCATCGAAGTAGGCAATTGTAGCCTCTATGTCAGCCAGCCTGCTCTCTCTACGGTACCTGGCCTGTAGGTTTGTGACGTCAGCCGGTATGTAGGGCATGCTACTCAGTTTACCCTTTTTGCTGTGGATGAGTGATAGTATCTGGACCATTCTGGATGGACCGACGTTACAGTCATGTAGCAGCTTTACGAATTGTCTTTCGACTGGGGTGAATCCTCTGTGGGCGGTCAGAAATTTGACCAGGTCAAACTTCTTTATGAGACTGTGGTTGTGCTCGTCAAAATATTCAGTGACCACATACTGTGTTCCATCTACGTTTAGCTTACATCGGACAGGGCATCCTGTCTTGAGAATGATTCCTCTTTTTCGTTCTGGAACGACAGACGCAGCACCTTTCACCTTCTTGTTCCTCCGTGCCTTGTGGCACCTCATCTCACCTCTGCTGTACTCATTAGTTTTCTTAATTTTTCTATGGTACTCGGTGTTGACCGCAAATCCATGGAACTTTGCATATGTCTGGTAGTATTCCTTTGCTTCCTCGAACGATTCAAATCTCTGCCCAATGTACGGCGGCTGAGGTACCACAATCTCTGATTGCCCACCATCTTCATCATCTTCTGCCTCGTCGTCACTTTCATAATTCACTTCAGTATCGGCGGCAGTTCCTCCTACTTGAGTGTTGTCAGTGTGTGTGTTCAAAGGGGTGCTTGTCTGTATTGCTGGAATGATTGCCATTCCCGACTGTGACTCGAAATTGTCTGCAGCATGAGTGTCTGCTGGCTGGTGGAACGCGTCTTCCGTGTGCTCAGAGCTCCCCGCAGTTGATGTTGCTGCGCTGCTGCTAACTGTAGTTGTAGGCCCTGCGATAGGGAAAACAGGTACGAGATTTAAGTTTTATGTTTGAATAACATGTGTATCGCAACGGACCACACCATCTACGAGTGATTTTGCACGGCATCATTTTTCAAACAGCAAGCCGCGAGTATGTGTGTGGGCATGCACGACAGCTATAGCTGTCAAGTGATGGCAGCCATTGTTTCAACAAACACGGCAACTAGTTTGTTTTTGCATGCAAATAACTTCAAGTATCAAAGGTGCTGTTTTGCTTTACTGGTTCAGATTTTTTTCACTTACCTTGGTGTGTTGCATTCGACCTTCCCGTGTTGCCTGGGACACCAGAATGGTTCCCCCCACCTGCATTTAGCGAAGGCTGCCACGAGACGTTTGCCGGGGTACCACCAGCGTAATAACCTGTGTGCATAGCAGTGGTTGGTCAAATTCATGGCTACTGTATTTTTTGCGCTAGGACGGCAACTGCAGTTGCCCCTGATGTGGCAACTGCAATTTTATTTGGCAAAGCAAATGTAGTTTGCATCGGCATGGCAACCGCAGTTGTTCATCCATGGCATCTACAGTGCCACGACATGGCAAATGTAGTTGCAATGGCATGGCAACTGCAGTTGTTCTCCCCTGGCAACTATATTCTGTCCATGGACGGCAACAACAGACGTGCAGGGATGTCAAATGTAGTTTGCTAATACATGGCAACTGTAGATGACCACTCATGGCAATTTTTTGCATTTGCCACCTATGCTCCTTCTGCTAATTGATCATTCTCAACTTCACCTTATTTTATGGACTGACCTGTGTACGACGTCGACGGCAGGTACATTGGCGGTGCCTGATGCCACATGCTGCACGAAGGCTCTGCATTTTCACACCGCGGTAAGTCGTGAGTCCTTTTGCTAGATTTTTTTGCATGTTCATTTTTCATGTCCACCGCAGTATGCGCTCCTTTTTTTCGTGTTTACATTACCTTGACTGTCCATACAAGCTAGTTGAAGTTTGCTGCCCGTACATTTGTCAGTGATAGCTCCTTGCGAGTGAACTTGCCACGGGGCCCCGCTAATTGTGTTTTGGTCATAAGAACCTGCTAAAAAATGGCAATGCACGACAAAAGTAGAATGTCATATTCATCGTCGCGAAGATGGCAACTGTTCTCTTCTTTTTGTTAGCACGCATCATACCTACGCCTGCATACTGTTCCAGTAGTGGCAGCAACGGCCCTGAAGAGATGAGCTGACTGTACTCTGTTGCATCCCAAGGGGCTGTTTCTGGCCTTTGAGAACCCCAATCACCAGCGCCACCTTCGTGATTCATTCTTACCGTGTCTCCCTTCTTTTCCAATGTGTTCTCAATCTCTGCATGAACAAGAAGGCATCAACAACCCACAAGAATAGCATTTCTTCTGCTGCTTGCACACAGAAGATATGGATGGCAATCGACGGGTCATAATAGGTGGCAGCTAACGACAACGGAAGGTGGCAACTGTCGTTATACACAAGTGGCAATTAATTTCTTCCAACCCTCTCCATTCCAAAATTTTGCCCCTGCCGTCCTTTTCGTACCCAACTACTTGCGTCACTTAAACTAGGAAATTAAGTCAATTTCAAACGTTAGTACACGGCAGATCTGGTGCACTCTGCCTGGCAATTGCGACTACACACTGGACCATGTAGTGTTCTACCCCTACAACATAGATCCAGCACAAGATCGGGAGATTTTTCAGCTTTTAAGGGTGAGAAGGTTCAGATCGGGGGAGATTCTCACCTGGGTTTTTACATGATCGTCTTCGGATGGCCTGGTTGGAGTTTGGGGCCGGGGGTGGGGGAGGGTTTGGGGTGTGGTTTTGAGGTGGGAGTGCCTTACGGATCTGCTCTAGTTGCCATGGCATCCAGAGATGGCCGGCGACGGAGGTCGGGGTTCGTGAGGTGGGGGACGATGGCGGCAGACGAGGGAGGGGATGGATCGGAGATCGAGGACTGGTTGGTCGTGCGGGCAGCGGATCGGCTTGCCCGAACGTGGCAGTGCGGGCGGGGTTGGCACGGAACGGACGTGCGGGCCGCGCGTTTGTGCGCGCGGACGTGGTCGTGCGGGCCTGTTCACGTCCATGCCACACGAGGCGTGCGGGCGGGGTACCGTCGACGCCACACGTGTGGCAGTTATTCAGACCCATAACTTAAGCTTCTGCCGGACGTACGTGATGGGGCCGGAGCATGTGACGCTAATCATCCGACAAAAAGTAGGGAAAAAACAATGCATACGTTCGGTTTCCAGCATAACAAATCAATTAGGATCTTTTCTCAAAAAAAATCAATTTTATTTTGAGGAACAAAAACAAATCAATTAGGATCATATAAAAAAAATATCCTCGCAAAATCATATAAAAATCAATTAGGCTCTGGTCGTATGTTTACAAAAATTAGGCCGCAGCCGTCCGGCTGGACGAGAAGACTTTTTTTTTACTCGCAAAAAAAAAAGAAAAAGAGAAGACTTTCTTTTAGACGGGGACGCATATTATTTTTCTTTTTTTGGACAATGGAAGGCAGCAGATAGTTGACATGGACTCAGATGTCATGAATATGTAGCGGAGCTGAATTTTTTATATAAAGTCTATTGAGTACCGGACATTACTCTTATATAATCTGCACTTTCCCTCTAACCCTACTGAAACAACCATGTCATAGGTTAGTTTTGATCCTAAAAATTATCATTTGAGGAATTGAAAAGTGGATATATATTTTTGGGTACAACCATGTTTTAAGTTTCCTCTAAAACAACCATGTTTTAAGTTATTTTTCTCTTCTAAATAACCATATGCTCCTCTATGCAGTTATTATTGGCATATAAAAAGCTTATGTTTTGTTCATTCATACCTTTCCAAGCTTTTCAATAATAAAAATGAGATGAGAAACCACAAATCATGTACGTAAGAAGTAGATTAAGTTGTAATAAAGAATGTAGTTATAATGATAGTGAGTGTGATATAATGTTTTCGCAACTTTATTATACATCCGAAACTCTTCTTCGGTGGATAAAGAATGTAATTACGCTGACAGAGAAAATTATAATTAGAGAGGCATGAAAATTAGCCTTTCGGATGAAATTATAATACAATTAAAAATAATTTACAACTTGGTTTCCTTAAAACGTTCATATGGAGTCCTTTCATATGAACCCCGTAAAAGTTCCACGAATATTTATAGCTATATTCAATACTGTTAAAAGAGAAATTAGACTTATGTTTGTAAATGAAATTCAACCTACAATGTACCGAGACATATAATAGAAGGAAGCATCTACTTTTTTTGTGAACACATCGTCAGAAGGCCTACTGCTATGAACACATGCACACCCTACTGCTATGAGACATCATCTTAAGATTGCTGAAATAGGCACATATGTTTCTGTAGCCGACGAGAACGTCTCCTCCCACTGAATGCACATCGTCAGAAGGCATGAAGTAAGTCCAAGAAAATGCGAGCACCGGTGTCAAGTCGAGAACTTGAACTCTTGTAGGCTGGGGATACCACCGCCTTCTAACCATCCAATTATAGGTTGGTTCACGAAACATCTAATTTTTTAGAATAAATGAAAACAACTATTGTGTTGCCGCACAATGGCTGAATGCGAAAGGCCATCAAACGACCAATTATGAGTTGAGTTGCGAAGATGCACGTCTTTAAGTACCACCAATCGATAAAAATATTTGTAATAAATTATTGATAGGCAGGTACACCCGGGGATGTGTAGTGGAATGGGGAAAGTAAGCTAACAACGGTTTTTCATGGCGAATAGTTAATAAGTACTATTAATCTTTTATTTTGACTTATAAAGGCAAATAGTTAATAAGTACTATTTATCTTCTGTTTTGACTTACAAAGGCTCTTAGCTACAATCCAATACATTAAATGGAAATACTTTTTTTTACAAAAGTACACAATCATATTTAATCATACAATACTATTTGTATGGTATAATTAATCTGCTCATTTTCATAAGCCGAGTGGTCTACATGTATAAGGAGATGAACCATTTGTACTCAGAAATTATAGTTCCATGTATAGACATTACGTCATGGCGTGCGTGAAATAGACAACAAAGATTGATTTGTTAAAGTTTACACGTACAAGGAGTCAAGCAGAAGCATAGAATATATATGCAATTAACCTCCTATAATAGCAACAACGTGAGCCAGCATTATAACAACACATGATTGAGCTCAAAACAAAGGGTCACCCAAGCACCCACCAGCCATTCAAAAATACACAATGTCATAACACCCAAAGGTCGGTGACACCAGGATGATCAATGGCACAACAAGATACATGCTAAATAAAATATCTACAACAATGCTCAACGGTCAAAGGCATGAAACCATCAACTTGATAACTGGGGTGTCGTGGGTGTGCATTGGACGTATAAGTGTTAAGAAAGCACTTAGATGCATGCCACTTCATTATCAAATATTATCAAGTATTTTTGTGCTATTAGTTGCACATCCTAAGGAGCAGATGGATGAAGGAAAAAAATGCAATGTTTATGTGTGAGGCATCAACATTTAAATTTAGAAGAATGTTAGTAACCAAGTGTTCCTTTGCTTGCTAGGAGGTAATGAAGTGTTCCTCACATTGACCTCTAATAGATGAGTGGAATACTACACGATATACTGAAGTAGTAATATTTTATATAATATAAAAACAAACTGTAAAATTTGTTTACTCAAGACCACATCAAAATCAAGTATAAAATAATGATCATTGCATCGAACCTCTAGCCGCGCAAATGCGCGGGTCACCCCACTAGTTTTATTTAATCTGACTAGAAATTTCAGAATAAAAATATTTCGGGTCCCATCAAAATGTGGGAAATTTTATTGAATTCTGTTTTGAATGATTGGTTGAAATTATTAATCGTGTCCTAGCTAGAAAATGGGATGTACTTTTAACAAACTATAAATGGGCTATAGTAAATTCCATTAGAATTCAAAAATGTGTTGTACATTCTTACAAATCTCAAATGGGCTATAAGTTCTCTGCCAGACACTTGTGGGCCTACTAAGTTGACGCGTCCCCTCAAAAAAATAAGTTGACGCGTATGGAAGGCTTTGTCAACTTATAATCAACACACGGCTCTAGCAGCAGTGGCCGTTGGATGTCCATCCAACGGATGACGTGCTTCTGCTTAAATCTCAGATATTCTAACTTCACCAGCCCAAAAAATGATTCCTCTCCCTGACATCTGGGGCGCACCATTTCAGAAGCTGACCTGTGGGCCTAATAAGTTGACGCGTACCAAGGGGTTTGTTAACTTAGTCAATATAAACGATTCTAGTTGCAGTGACCGTACGATGTCCATCCAATGGCCATCGTGCTTCTTCAACCTCTAGTCTTCTTGCTCCAGCTGCCCAAAGCAGTAAGCTCCGGCCGGACATACGTGATTGGGACGGAGCATGTCAACCTAATCATCTGAGAAAAAGTAGGAAATAAATAATGCATTAAAAAACATGTACGTGTTTGTATCGGACCGAGCACATCCAATAACTTAAGCTTCTGCCAGACGTACGTGATGGGGCCGGAGCATGTTACGCTAATCATCCGAGAAAAAGTAGGGAAAAAACAATGCATACGTTCGGTTTCCAGCATAACAAATCAATTAGGATCTTTTCTCTCCCTCAAAAAAAGGGATCTTTTCTCAAAAAAAAAATCAATTTTATTTTGAGGAACAAAAACAAATCAATTAGGATCATATAAAAAAAATCTCCTCGCAAAAAAAACTCATATAAAAATCAATTAGGCTCTGGTCGTATGTTTACAAAAATTAGGCCGCAGCCGTCCGGCCGGACGAGAAGACTTTTTTTTTTACTCGCAAAAAAAGAAAGAAAAAGAGAAGACTTTCTTTTAGACGGGGACGCATATTATTTTTCTTTTTTTGGACAATGGAAGGCAGCAGATAGTTGACATGGACTCAGATGTCATGAATATGTAGCGGAGCTGAATTTTTTATATAAAGTCTATTGAGTACCGGACATTACTCTTATATAATCTGCACTTTCCCTCTAACCCTACTGAAACAACCATGTCATAGGTTAGTTTTGATCCTAAAAATTATCATTTGAGGAATTGAAAAGTGGATATATATTTTTGAGTACAACCATGTTTTAAGTTTCCTCTGTTTTAAGTTATTTTTCTCTTCTAAATAACCATATGCTTCCTCTATGCAGTTATTATTGGCATATAAAAAGCTTATGTTTTGTTCATTCATACCTTTCCAAGCTTTTCAATAATAAAAATGAGATGAGAAACCACAAATCATGTACGTAAGAAGCAGATTAAGTTGTAATAAAGAATGTAGTTATAATGATAGTGAGTGTGATATAATGTTTTCGCAACTTTATTATACATGCGAAACTCTTCTTCGGTGGATAAAGAATGTAATTACGCTGACAGAGAAAATTATAATAAGAGAGGCATGAAAATTAGCCTTTCGGATGAAATTATAATACAATTAAAAATAATTTACAACTTGGTTTCCTTAAAACGTTCATATGGAGTCCTTTCATATGAACCCCGTAAAAATTCCACGAATATTTATAGCTATATTCAATACTGCTAAAAGAGAAATTATAAACTTAGGTTTGTAAATGAAATTCAACCTACAATGTACCGAGACATATAATAGAAGGAAACATCTACCTTTTTTTTGAACACATCGTCAGAAGGCCTACTGCTATGAACACATGCACACCCTACTGCTATGAGACGTCATCTTAAGATTGCTGAAATAGGCACATATGTATTCTTTTTTTCTTTAGAATAGTCAGGCTGTAATCTGGATGTGATATCTACGACAGGAAGCCACGAAAGTACGCACGTAGGCATTGTACAAAAATAGAAAAATATGGAAAAACAAAAAAAAAACATGTACGTGTTTGTATCGGATCAAACATAGGCAACCAATTAAGCTCCGGCCGGACATACGTGATTGGGACGGAGCATGTCAACCTAATCATCTGAGAAAAAGTAGGAAAGAAATAATGCATTAAAAAACATGTACGTGTTTGTATCGGACCGAGCACATCCAATAACTTAAGCTTCTGCCGGACATACGTGATGGGGCCGGAGCATGTGACGCTAATCATCCGACAAAAAGTAGGGAAAAAACAATGCATACGTTCGGTTTCCAGCATAACAAATCAATTAGGATCTTTTCTCAAAACAAATCAATTTTATTTTGAGGAACAAAAACAAATCAATTAGGATTACATAAAAAAAATCTCCTCGCAAAAAAATCATATAAAAAACAATTAGGCTCTGGTCGTATGTTTACAAAAATTAGGCCGCAGCCGTCCGGCTGGACGAGAAGACTTTTTTTTGGGCCATTTGCATTTCTGTCCCTAGCTCGAACCACCTAATCAGATATACCCCTAATTCGAAAGCCTACTCAAATTTGCCCCTCCGCTGTTAGTTGCACTTATAAAAATGCCCCTCCGTGCCGTTTCCGTCCAGTCAAAGCTGTGTGACCGTTATCTGGCCGTTTCTTTGACAATTTTACCCCTGTGTCCATGTGCCACTTAGTAGTGGGTCCCACTCTTAAAAAATAAAACGAAAAAACACTTTCTCTCACCCTCTTTGTCACCCACACTTACATGTGGGGCCTATCTTGAAAAAAAAAAGAAAAAAAACATGACTATTCAAACTAGTCCGACGGTTGCCAGCGGCGACCAAATCCCACGGCGGAGGCACGCTGGGAGGCTGCGAGGAGGCCAGCTGAGGGAACAAGGTGATAGCCCTTGCTCAACCGCGTCTAGCGATGTGCTCTTCGGACCATATGGTTGTTGGAGCAAACGGCGGCGACCATTCTCGCGGCGGCTCCGGGCGGCGCAAGTGCGGCAGCTACCATGCGAGGGGGAGGGAGAGGGAACCATCCGTGTGCCATTAAGGATCTCACTAGGAGCATGATGGCGACGCCGCTGGGGCTCGGGGAAGACTGGAGCGACGACTTCGACGATGGCGGCCATGACCGAGCTCAGAGCTCATGGGGAAGACGGCCCGAGGCCATGGAGCTTGCTATGGAGGACTCCCAGGTCTTCTTTGGTACATTAGGATGCCATACGAGCCGCTCGGAGCGGCTCACGTGCTTGAACGGCGTCGAATCGAAGGCGGCGGTCCGAGATCGGCAGTGGGGTAGATGTGTTGTGGTGCTCTGTCCTGGACGTCTCTGGTCAAAATCATAGGCTGTTAGGATGAGGTCATGGCGTATGATATTCCTGGCGAGGTGGCGGCGCTTCGGGTTGCCGTTGGCCATGTACTTGATAGACGCCGGCCACGGAGCGCTCTCTGGAGTGCTTGCGTGACAGGGCTAGAGGGCGGGACAGGAACGAAGGCAAGCGGCAGAGAGAGAACAAGGGAGGGAGGGTTGCAGCGTCAGGGGAGGCCAGCGGCCAAGACGGCGCCCGTTCGGCAATCTCGCCGGAGTTGAGAGGTAGCGGCCGTCGGGCTGTCGTTCGGCAGGGAGAGAGACAGAGAGAGGGGAGGTGAGAGAGAGTTTTGTTTTTTTCTATGGATGAGGGGCCCCACATGTATGTGTGTGAGAGAGAGGGGGTGAGAGAAAGGGCTTTTCCATTTTATTTTTTGAGAGTGGGTCCCACCAGTAAGTGACACATGGAGGGAGGGGTAGAAATGTCCAGTAAACGCCCCGTAAATGGTCAAACCCCTTTGACCGGACGGAAACGGAGCGGAAGGGTATTTCTGTAAGGGCACCTAACGGCGGAGGGGCATTTTTGAGCAGGCTTTCGAATTACGGGCAAATGTGAGTAGTGGGTTCGAGTTAGAGACACAGATGTAAAAGACCCCTTTTTTTTACTCGCAAAAAAAGAAGAAAAAGAGAAGACTTTCTTTTAGACGGGGACGCATATTATTTTTCTTTTTTTGGACAATGGAAGGCAGCAGATAGTTGACATGGACTCAGATGTCATGAATATGTAGCGGAGCTGAATTTTTTATATAAAGTCTATTGAGTACCGGACATTACTCTTATATAATCTGCACTTTCCCTCTAACCCTACTGAAACAACCATGTCATAGGTTAGTTTTGAGCCTAAAAATTATCATTTGAGGAATTGAAAAGTGGATATATATTTTTGGGTACAACCATGTTTTAAGTTTCCTCTAAAACAACCATATTTTAAGTTATTTTTTTCTTCTAAATAACCATATGCTCCTCTATGCAGTTATTATTGGCATATAAAAAGCTTATGTTTTGTTCATTCATACCTTTCCAAGCTTTTCAATAATAAAAATGAGATGAGAAACCACAAATCATGTACGTAAGAAGCAGATTAAGTTATAATAAAGAATGTAGTTATAATGATAGTGAGTGTGATATAATGTTTTCGCAACTTTATTATACATCCGAAACTCTTCTTCGGTGGATAAAGAATGTAATTACGCTGACAGAGAAAATTATAATAAGAGAGGCATGAAAATTAGCCTTTCGGATGAAATTATAATACAATTAAAAATAATTTACAACTTGGTTTCCTTAAAACGTTCATATGGAGTCCTTTCATATGAACCCCGTAAAAGTTCCACGAATGTTTATAGCTATATTCAATACTGTTAAAAGAGAAATTAGACTTAAGTTTGTAAATGAAATTCAACCTACAATGTACCGAGACATATAATAGAAGGAAGCATCTACTTTTTTTTTGAACACATCGTCAGAAGGCCTACTGCTATGAACACATGCACACCCTACTGCTATGAGACATCATCTTAAGATTGCTGAAATAGGCATATGTGTTTCTGTAGTCGACGAGAACGTCTCCTCCCACTGAATGCACATCGTCAGAAGGCATGAAATAAATCCAAGAAAATGCGAGCACCAGTGTCAAGTCGAGAACTTGAACTCTTGTAGGCTGGGGATACCACCGCCTTCTAACCATCCAATTATAGGTTGGTTCACGAAACATCTAATTTTTTAGAATAAATGAAAACAACTATTGTGTTGCCGCACAATGGCTGAATGCGAAAGGCCATCAAACGACCAATTATGAGTTGAGTAGCGAAGATGCACGTCTTTAAGTACCACCAATCGATAAGAATATTTTTAATAAATTATTGATAGGCAGGTACACCCGGGATGTGTAGTGGAATGGGGAAAGTAAGCTAACAACATACGGTTTTTCATGGCGAATAGTTAATAAGTACTATTAATCTTTTATTTTGACTTATAAAGGCAAATAGTTAATAAGTACTATTTATCTTCTGTTTTGACTTACAAAGGCTCTTAGCTACAATCCAATACATTAAATGGAAATACCTTTTTTTACAAAAGTACACAATCATATTTAATCATACAATACTATTTGTATGGTATAATTAATCTGCTCATTTTCATAGGCCGAGTGGTCTACATGTATAAGGAGATGAACCATTTGTACTCAGAAATTATAGTTCCATGTATAGACATTACGTCATGGCGTGCGTGAAATAGACAACAAAGATTGATTTGTTAAAGTTTACACGTACAAGGAGTCAAGCAGAAGCATAGAATATATATGCAATTAACCTCCTATAATAGCAACAACGTGAGCCAGCATTATAACAACACATGATTGAGCTCAAAACAAAGGGTCACCCAAGCACCCACCAGCCATTCAAAAATACACAATGTCATAACACCCAAAGGTCGGTGACACCAGGATGATCAATGGCACAACAAGATACATGCTAAATAAAATATCTACAACAACGCTCAACGGTCAAAGGCATGAAACCATCAACTTGATAACTGGGGTGTCGTGGGTGTGCATTGGACGTATAAGTGTTAAGAAAGCACTTAGATGCATGCCACTTCATTATCAAATATTATCAAGTATTTTTGTGCTATTAGTTGCACATCCTAATGAGCAGATGAATGAAGGAAAAAATGCAATGTTTATGTGTGAGGCATCAACATTTAAATTTAGAAGAATGTTAGTAACCAAGTGTTCCTTTGCTTGCTAGGAGGTAATGAAGTGTTCCTCACATTGACCTCTAATAGATGAGTGGAATACTACACGATATACTGAAGTAGTAATATTTTATATAATATAAAAACAAACTGTAAAATTTGTTTACTCAAGACCACATCAAAATCAAGTCTAAAATAATGATCATTGCATGGAACCTCTAGCCGCGCAAATGCGCGGGTCACCCCACTAGTTTTATTTAATCTGACTAGAAATTTCGGGATAAAAATATTTTGGGTCCCATCAAAATGTGGGAAATTTTATTGAATTATGTTTTGAATGATTGGTTGAAATTATTAATCGTTGTCCTAGCTAGAAAATGGGATGTACTTTTAACAAACTATAAATGGGCTATAGTAAATTCCATTAGAATTCAAAAATGTGTTGTACATTCTTACAAATCTCAAATGGGCTATAAGTTCTCTGCCAGACACTTGTGGGCCTACTAAGTTGACGCGTCCCCTCAAAAAAATAAGTTGACGCGTATGGAAGGTTTTGTCAACTTATAATCAACACACGGCTCTAGCAGCAGTGGCCGTTGGATGTCCATCCAACGGATGACGTGCTTCTTCTTAAATCTCAGATATTCTAACTTCACGAGCCCAAAAAATGATTCCTCTCCCTAACATCTGGGGCGCACCATTTCAGAAGCTGACCTGTGGGCCTAATAAGTTGACGCGTACCAAGGGGTTTGTTAACTTAGTCAATATAAATGATTCTAGTTGCAGTGACCGTACGATGTCCATCCAATGGCCATCGTGCTTCTTCAACCTCTAGTCTTCTTGCTCTAGCTGTCCAAAGCAGCGCCGGTCGTGCCGCCTGCTCCTGCCTCCCGTGGCTGGCTGTGCTGCCGCGGAGGCCTCACCGCCCCTACTACTCCCACCGCTGGCGAGGCCATCCCTCCACTCACCCACACCCCTTGTTATTCTGTAGCGACAACTGCCTCACACCGCAGCCGAACCAGTGAACCCTCGTACTCCTCTCCGCGTGGGTATCCACTGCTGCATCTTCCATGGCTTCGCTTCGTCCCCTTCCAAGGCCTCGTCGTCGTCCACCGTCTTGGTGCTCTCGGCGCGGCGTGGTCAATGTGGTCAACGACCGACTTCCATCGGAAGAGTATTGTACGTGGAGAGGATGACAGCTGGGTCCACGGCCGCAGCAAGGAAGTTCCCCCTTATTACGTGAACAATAATGATTCCTCCACCTGACAGCAGGGACCCACCGGACGGGCCACTATATTTCATGAAAAAAATATTTCCCCGTAATTGATGGGACCTACCAGCTACATATTTGCACGCAAGGAAGTGCGTCCATATACGAGAAAAAAAAATGATTCTCCCCCTTACTGCTGGGACCCACCAGCTACATCTTCGCATGGAAGGAAGTGCCTGACAGTCGGGACCCACCTGGTCGAAGCGTACGTAGCATTGTCATTCTGGTCATGAATGTATACGTACATACGATCGGTCTGTCTGCAGGCTGCAGCGATGAACCGTGGCCATGTAAGGAAGGGCACGTGTCGTAGTAGAGGCGCGCACGTGTCGTAGTAGGGGCGCGCATGTAGCATGTACATGTACGTACAACGGCCAGGGTGCACGAAAGAAAATATGGCCACGTACGTACATACAGGCAGGGTCTCGAGCGCGTACTCACGCATATATATATGGACGATCAGGGCTTGTGTACATGGAGAGGCAACGGATGACAGCAATAGCATCCTCTTCATCGGGCAGCGAACCAGCTGGGTCGGAATGGAGAAATAGCGTCCTGTTCATCGGGAGCCAACCGGATGGGTCGGGACAAACGTGTTCATTGGGAGCCAACTGGCTTGGACGGAACAACCGATGAGAGGCCTGGTGTACCGCAGAACGGAGGAAACGGCCTTGTGTTCGATTGACCACGGTCAAAACGGGATCTTGTTCATTGGGAGGGGTCTGGCGTACTGCAAAACGGAGGAAATAGACTTCCTTGGACCTCCTACGGTCGAAATGTGATCTTGTTGATCGGGAGGAGTGTGCCGTACCGCAAAACGGAGGAAACGGACTTGTATTGGAGCGCTACGGTCGAACGGGGGTCCTGTTCATCTGGAGGGGTGTGGCGTACCGCAAAACGGGACTCCACGGGATACTGTTCATCTCCATCGTCGTCCTCCTCCAGCCTCCACGGGCTACTGTTCATCCACCGTCAACCTCCTACAGCCTCCACCTGCGATTGTTCATCCACGGGCTCCTGTTCATCTAGCCTCCACCGCACGCTCCTCCAGCTGCTACTGTTCAACCAGCCCTCTCCACGGGGTCCTATTTAACCACCCCTCCACGGGCTACTATTCATCCAGCCCTCCACCGGCTAATGTTCAACCAGCCCTCCACGGGGTCCTGTTCATCCAGCCCTCCATGGGGTCCTGTTCATCCAGCCCTCCACGGGGTCCTGTTCATCCACCCCCAACCGGCTCTACCGGGGTCCTATTCATCCAGCGGCAACACCATGGGTTCCTGTTCATCCAACCCCCCACCGGGAACTGTTCATCCAAACCCCCGCCCCAACAAGGCTCACCGTTCATCCAGAGGTAGCATCGATGGGCTTCAGTTAGCAGCAGTAGCGAAGGAATCGCTCGATCGGGTTCAGTTAAAAGCCATCGATCGATCACTCGGGTTCAGTAATGCGTAGCCTATAGTGCAACTGCTCGGCTTCAGTTAGGCGATGCCTCGCTCGGGTTCAGTTAGAGCCCAACGCCTCGCACCCACACGCGTACGTGTATGAAACACGCATTGGTCGGCCCCCGACCACCCACCGTAACCTGGAACTCCCTGATATTTTCCTTGCTGTCGCTTCTACCATGATTTTTTCCATCATGCACGGCCCAAAGAATGTCATGCAGCTGCGTCTCCGGCCCTCCCAGGATGAAAAGCCCATTTTTTGTCATGATTTTTTGTCATAGAAGTAGGAGCCCACCACATCTATGATGATACCGGGTTTTGTCACAATTATCGTCATAGAAGTGTCATAAGCATGACAAAAAAATCGTTCGGCCCAAATGTCACGGATGTGTCTTTTTTTGTAGTGAGACCGGACACTATGCCACTGGCTGTTCTGAAGCCAAGAATGGAAATGGCAATGGAAGTGCTGCAAAGAAGCCCAACCCTTTCAACAGAGGTCAGGTGAATCACGTCAGTGTGGAGGAGATTGAGGAGCAGCCCGACGCACTTGTCGGTAAGTTTTTGATTAATGCATTTACATCACTTGTTCTTTTCGATACTGGTGCATCTCATTCATTCATATCAAGGGGATTTGTGGACAAGTTTAAGTTGCCAACAGTAGCCCTTAAGTCACCTATGTTAGTAAGCTCCCCCGGAGCAGAGTATATGGCTTGTAAGGGATGCTATCAGTTGCCAGTAACCATAGGTAGACATGTTTTCCCTACTGACCTTATTTTCCTGGAGTCACAAGGATTGGATGTGATACTAGGCATGGATTGCCTATTCAAGTTGGAAGGAAACACCGATTGCGCCAGTAAATCAATTCTTCTCACCACCTCAGAAGGAAAGAGGATCAAGTATGTGTCTAGGCATGCGCCGAGGAGGACACAGGTGAATTCCCTATCAGGAGTTGTTCAGGAGGAAGTACTAGTGGTGAGGGATTCACTACTAGGAAAAGGGCTAAAGATGGGATGCACACTAATGGCGCACCAGGGAAGTAGTGCGCCACTACTATATACTAATGGCGCACCAGTTGGTGATGCGTCATTAGTGTGGAAGACACTAATGGCGCACCAGACAAAAGGTGCGCCACTAGTGATAATTTTTTTTTCATTTTTACATACATACTAATGGCGCATCCGACCAAAGTGCGCCATTACTAGTTCTAACTAGTAATGGCGCACCAGCCACGGAGTGCGCCAGTACTGAATTTTTTTTATTCTTTTTTTGCAAAACTACTAATGGCGCACCGTGTCACAGTGCGCCATTACTAGTTTAAACTAGTAATGGCGCACCTACTGCAGGTGCACCATTAGTATATATATATATATATATATTTTACTTTTTTGCAAAACTACTAATGGCGCACCACCTGCAGGTGCGCCATTAGTAACCAGGGTTACTAATGGCGCATTTTGCAGGTGGTGCGCCAATAGTAATCTGGGACCCCAACAAGATATTTTGGACAGCCACACCTACCCACTCACTTTCCCCACTTCATTCCCTCCACCTCCTTTTCCAAGATTTCGGCTGCCTCCTCCTCCTCACCTCATTTTCACCATAGATTCATCAAAATTAAGTGGTGAAATTACCTTTTTTGATAGGTAAGTAAGGGGAAAGCTATCTTCATGATGTAGATCTACTTTTTTTCTCCCTAGCTCACTCCAAAAACGTGCACATGCACTTTTTGTGGCCTAGCTAGATCTATGTATGTTTGTGGTGTTGCATGTGTTTGTGATGTTGCATATATGTTTGTGTTTGCAGGTACCGGTATTTGAAATGCGGTAGTTGCCAATATTTTGCCGGAATGTTGATTCATTTCCATTTCGGCGAGAATTTTGGCACTATGCATTCTCTTTGGTCCTATTTTTAGGGAAGGTCATGCCAAATTTTTTCTTGGTTCTAAAATATCGTTTTGCTCTACCCTGCAGGCGACCATGGTCCGCACGATGACCGAAGGCATCGTGAATAGGTTTTTGCGCTCCGCGAAGGCCGAGATGCTTCAAAAGAATGAGACGGAGATAAGATGTCCGTGTCGAAGATGCAAGCTGAAGAGCCTTATTGCGGACCCGGATTCCGGGCAGGTGCGGGACCACCTGCTCTTCCGTGGTTTCATGGATGGCTATCAGTGGCAAGGTGATGAAGATGACTATAAAGTCGTCCATGGGGGCCGGGCAAGAAATGAGGAAGGGCAACAAGACAACCACCGCGGCGAGGGCAGGCGAGAAGACAAAGAATCTCCAGGACATGATCACGACGGTGATGCTGTACACAGTCATCATGTAGAAGATGTCGTACATGATGATGAGGAAGATCAAGACGAAGGGCATGATCATGAAGATGAAGATGCCGGAGCAGACGACGATGGAGGCTG
Organism: Triticum timopheevii; assembly: GCA_963921465.1. Taxonomy (NCBI): domain Eukaryota; kingdom Viridiplantae; phylum Streptophyta; class Magnoliopsida; order Poales; family Poaceae; genus Triticum; species Triticum timopheevii. The sequence continues at coordinate 61,276,641 of OY997270.1, read as the reverse complement.
GGTGCAGGACCCTCATATTCAAGAGCTGCTTCTCAAGCACACGGATAATGCAAGAGCTGCCGCCCGAGAGAAAGCCAAGTTGGATCAACTGGAGATAGACGCGGTTAGTCCATTGTATGAAGGATGCAGGCCCAAGGATACCCGCCTGAAAGTAACGCTCAGGGCTCTGGAGATGAAGGTAAAACACAAAATGACCGACGCATGCTTCGACGAGAACATGTCATTCTAGCACGAACGTCTTCCCAAGGGGAACAAGTGCCCGACCAGTTTCGAGGAGGCGAAGAAAATCGTGTGTCCTCTGGATTTACCGCACGTGAAATACCATGTGTGCATGAACAATTGCATCATTTATCGGGACGAGCACGCGGAGTCTACCATATGTCCGGTGTGCGGCGTCACTCCATACAAGAAGAGGAAGAAAGCTCCTCGAAAATAGGTGTGCTACTTTCCGATCACTCCTCGTCTGCAGCAGTATTTTGCGGACCCTAAGGTAGTAAAGCTCCTGTGTTGGCACGCGGATAGGGAGGAGAAGAAGCGGGAAGATGACGGAAATGATCCGGAGATAAATAAAAAAGACAAGATGCTGAGTCACCCTAAGGATGCGAGCAAGTGGCAAGCGTTGAACTTCGAATACCCAGAATTTGGGAAGGATCCAAGGAACATCATGCTGGGCGCGAGCACCGATGGAGTCAATCCGTTTGGCAGCCAGAGAAGCACACATAGCACCTGGCCTGTGTTTGTGTGGATGTACAACCTTCCCCCTGGTTGTGCATGAAGAGGAAGTACATTCACATGAGTATGCTAATTGAAGGGCCAAAACAACCAGGAAACGACATCAATCTGTATCTGGGGCTGCTGAAAGAGGATCTAGACACGCTGTGGAAAACGCCAGCCAATACGTGGGACGCCGCAGAGAAAGAATATTTCCCTATGAGAGCCGCACTGCTCACGACGGTGCACGACTATCTCGGTTACGGATATCTCGCGGGGCATGTAGTCCACGGATTTTCTGGATGCATAAGGTGCATGGATGACACAATGTATCGTCAGCTAGATAGAGATCCCGGGTCTTCGAAAACGATGTTCATGGGACATCGAAGGTGGCTTCGCGACGATGACCCGTGGAGGAAACGCAAGGATCTGTTCGATGGTGAAACCGAACCCCGAAAACGCCCGCGTATGAGGAGCGGCGAGGAAATAGACGAGCTGTTGAAAAATTGGAAAGATTGCCCACTACCGGGAAAGAAGCAAAAGGCGCCAGAGCCGGGAAAGAAGCGAAAGGCGCCAGAGCCGCTGCTGAAGGTATGGAAAACGAGGTCTATTTTCTGGGACTTGCCATACTGGAAGATCCATCGTGTGCCTCACAGCCTTGATGCCATGCATATCATGAAGAACGTGTGCGAGAGTATGCTTGGTACCCTGCTCAACATGCCAGAGAGGAACAAAGATGGGCCGAAAGCAAGGGCAGACTTGAAATCAATGGGCATCAGGCAAGATGTTCACGCTAATGATGATGATGATGATGAGGCGAAGCAGGACACAGAAACTCGTCGCAAAGGCAAAAAGGCCAAGAAGACCGAAAATGACTACCCTCCCGCGTGCTTCACTCTAAGTCAGGAGGAGATCGAGTAGTTTTCACCTACCTCGTAGGAGTAAAACTTCCTTACGGTTACGCGGGGAAGTTAAGCAGATACCTAGACCCAGCGAAGCAGAAGTTCAGCGGGATGAAGTCTCACGACTGTCACGTGCTGATGATGCAGATACTTCCAGTTGGAATCCGTGGGATCATGGACGCGCACATCCGTGAAATGCTATTTGGCCTATGCAACTTTTTCGACGTCATCACCTGGAAGTCGATTGGCGTGAGGCAACTCAGAAGGCTACAGGAAGAGATCGTGGTGATACTATGCGAGCTTGAGAGGTACTTCCCGCCTGCATTCTTCGATGTTATGGTGCATCTGCTGGTCCATATCGTGGAGGATATCATCCAACTCTGGCCGACGTTCCTGCACAGCATGATGCCGTTCGAAAGGATGAATGGTGTCATCAAAGGATACGTTCGCAACATGTCACGTCCAGAGGGTAGTATAGCCAGGGGCTTTCTGACCGAAGAGTGCATCTCCTACTGCACGAATTATCTAAGCATCGAGAACCCCGTTGGTCTGCCCGTCAACAGGCACCTCGGCAGGCTTGCTGGATGGGGTCACCGCGAGGGTCACCGCGAAATGCATGTCGACTTCGAGGGTCGACTTGCCGACTTTGAAAGAGCAAACCTAGTCGCGCTACAACACATAGACGTGGTCGATCCTTGGGTGGTAGAGCACAAAACCTTTATTGAGAAGACGTACAATGACCGAGGCCAACAGAGGATGGACGGAGATATAATCAAAGAGCACAACTCATGTTTCACGCGTTGGTTCAAGCAGAAGCTTCTGTCGTACCCTTTACGTGAGAATTCTTCCGCGGAAGAACAACTCATATTCGCCTTGTCACAGGGCGCCGAGCACAACCTGATGACATATGAGGCGTACGAGATCAACGGCTACACATTCTACACCGAGAACAAGGACATGAAGAGCGATGGTTATCAGAATTCCGGGGTAACGATGGAATCCTACACCGGTAACGACAAGGACAAATACTACGGAAGGATCGAGGAGATCTGGGACCTGAGCTGCGCTCGAGAGAAGGTCCCGATGTTCCGTGTCAGATGGGCCAAGAGCGTCCTAAAAGAAGACCGGTATTTCACCACCATGGTTATACCCAAAGCCAAATCCAAGACCGCGGGTGCAAACGTCACCGTGAAAAATGAGCCATGGGTACTGGCTTCCCAAGTGGACCAATGCTTCTTCATTACCGACCCATCAAAGCCCAGTCGTGTTGTCGTGAGGAGAGGCAAAAGGAAGATCATCAGAATGGATGGAGTAGCCAATGAGCAAGACTTTGACAAGTACGGCGACCCGAAGATCGAACATGACCACGACAATGAAGTAGCAGCACACACCACAAGAAGAAGCAGGACCACCCTACATAAAGGACGTCCGTTCCACAGAAGAATTCCATTTGCGAAAAAGAAGGGCAAGAAGATTGTGAACAGATAGCTAGCTAAGATCGATTGTATTTAAATCGTAGTCTTCATTTCTCGATTGTACTTCATGGGCACTTTTTGATATTATGAATATTTTTAAATTTCATGGGCACTTTTTGAATTCATCAGGACACTTGATCTCGACCGCCGCCGCCGACCCACCGCAACCCTCCCCCGCTCCACCGCCGCCAACGAGCACCCGGCCCCCCGCACCCTCCCCCGCTCCACCGCCGCCAACGGGCACCCCCCGCACCCTCCCCCGCTCCACCGCCGCCGCCGATGATATTTTCAAGTACCAAATTTGAACATATTTTTTAAAAAATTATTACTGTTTCTATAAAAAAAATATTACTATTATGGTTATACGCGAAGGTCCCGATGTTCCGTGTCAGATGGGCCAAGAGCGTCCTAAAAGAAGACCGGTATTTCACCACCATGGTTATACCCGAAGCCAAATCCAAGACCGCAGGCGCAAACGTCACCGTGAAAAATGAGCCATGGGTACTGGCTTCCCAAGTGGACCAATGCTTCTTCATTACCGACCCGTTAAAGCCCAGTCGTGTTGTCATGAGGAGAGGCAAAAGGAAGATCATCGGAATGGATGGAGTAGCCAATGAGCAAGACTTCGACAAGTACGGCGACCTGAAGATCGAACATGACCACGACAATGAAGTAGCAGCACACACCACAAGAAGAAGCAGGACAACCCTATCTAAAGGACGTCCGTTCCATAGAAGAACTCCATTTGCGAAAAAGAAGGGAAAGAAGATTGTGAACAGATAGCTAGCTAAGATTGATTGTATTTAAATCGTAGTCTTCATTTCTCGATTGTATTTCATGGGCACTTTTTGATATCATGAATATTTTTAAATTTCATGGGCACTTTTTGAATTAATGAGGACACTTGATCTCGACCGCCGCCGACGACCCACCACAACCCTCCCCCGCTCCACCGCCGCTGACGAGCACCCGGACCCCCGCACGCTCCCCCGCTCCACCGCCGCCAACGGGCACCGCCCGCACCCTCCCCCGCTCCACTACCGCCGCCGATGATATTTTCAAGTAACAAATTTGAACATATTTTTAAAAAAATTATTACTGTTTTTATAAAAAAATATTACTATTATGATTTAAACAAGTTTGAACATATTTAAACACAAATAAATATCAAACAATATTTAAAATGCATAAAAAAATATTGGGGAGCCTGGGAATCAAACCCAGGACCTCCTGGTGTGTGTGCTGTGTGCTGACCAGTCGGGCTAGTGGGTGGTTTCTGTTGTAGATAGGGTTAGGTTGTAGATAGAGCTAGTGGGCTAGATTAAAACAAAATTCTAATGGCGCGCCGAGGGGAGGTGCGCCATTAGAATAGTCGTACTTATGTCGCACGAGGGGGTGGTGCGCCATTAGAACCCTCCCCCCACTCCACCTACTACCCTCGCACTGTGTCCTCCCTCCCTCCCTCGCCAGATTCCCCTCGATCGACCACCGCCATCCGCCGCCGCCGCAGCCGCCCACGCGCCCCCGCCATCCGCCGCCTCCGTCCGCCGCAGCCGCCCACGCGCCCCCGCCGCCTCCCTCTCCCCTTCCTCCCCCTTGAGCACCGCCTCCCCTCGATCCCCGCCTCCCCCGCGAGCGCCGCCCCATCCGTCCCCTCCGTCCGCCGCGCCTGCACGCCCTAGGGTTCCGGCTCCAAGGTGGGTGGCAAGCTCGACACGCCGCCTCCTCCTCAACGCGCCTCCTCCTCGACGCGCCGCCTCCTCCTCGACGCCGGCGCCCTCCTACGGCAGCCTGCCGTTATCCCACAGGTGATTCCTCACCTCTCCCCCTTCCCCTCCTCCCCCTAGGCTACCTCCCGCGAGTACCACAGCCCGTGTTCTACGGTTTGTGAATTACGCATCTCTATTAGTCTGTCTGTCGACTAGCTAGTGTAGTGATTTTGGTATAATCTATCTAGCTCTGGTGGTGTTCTGGTTCTTTCTTGTTTATTATCCTAGGCCTTGTTTGTTAGTGATCAGTAATGTAGACATTCTATGACTATTTTGCTTGTCTGTTTATAGTAATGATTGTAGCTTATTCATGCTGGCCATTTCACTGCACTACAACTGGCACTGTTTTACATTCTAGTTTGTGCTTTAGGATGCTATTCATTGCCTGTGGAGAGTCTTGTATTTAGTTCCCTGTGTACTTGTACTTCCTATATAACTTTGTTGGCTTACAAATTACAATGCTAATACATCAGTGGTATCTTCTGGTTATTGCTTTGATACAATGCTTACAATTGAAGTACACATACCGACATATTTACATGGTAGACGAAATATATGGGACACTGAGGTCCAAATAAATACATTATATGACTAATTGTTGAAAAAAAAATAGGCCAAAGCTTTTGAACTCTCTTGTTTCTTACATAGTGAATGAAGCAGGGTATCACTTACAAGTGTTGTGCTCTTGCCAACTTTATTAGAATGTAGTGTAGCATAACATCCTTGCAACTTTATCAGTATCCAGTTTAGCACCACATCAGCTGTGCTTTGTTTATGTCACTAGTCTTAGTACAACATTAGTCATGTGTTGTCTTCGATGGGTCTCTTGTATGCCTCTTTTTTATATTTTGGCATATTGACACCCAGTGAACATGTGTTGTTATATGGCAATATTATATAGTGGTGAAAGGGTCAGCTCTGTCTGACTAATGCTATGCAATGTTATAAAATGGCATCCATTTTGGGTTGAAAATAATGTTATTTCATGAGTTGACAAACTATCTGCTAATACTTCTTCATTGTGAGTAGTTCCACATTCAGTTTATAAGAAGTATATTATGCTTATAACTAAGCCAAATATTTACATTATTCTTATTACTGTGCATGATGTGATGTTCTAGATAGCTAAGTATTTGCAACCTGCTGCTAAACTAGATCATGAATATGTCATTGCTTTTCAGTGAGCTCCTAAGTGTACTATTATTCATTTATGATAGTTTGTGAGATACAGAAATAGATAAATTTAAGTTTGTAATGGCTAACAGCCACACACGTGAATCTGTTCTTGATACACCTTTTCCCTTTTCTTAGAATCATCATATACAAATTAGAACCTTTCTAACATCTGCATATTTCAGGTTTCCAAGGAGGTAAAGGAAGTGAAGTTCAGACAGTGCAGCAGCAGCAACACCTCCTAGGTGAGAAATATGTTCAGTTAGGTACAGTTAGCATCATGTAAGAAAATGGCCATAATGTGCCCTGATAATGATGTATTTTGTCATAAAAATATATAGTGGACTGCCATGATAATGACATGGTCCTGTGTTTGCAAGCTGTCATAATCTTCAGTTTACTTGACTTTTGAGCCTGCTAGTAGTTTACTTCCATGAGTTGTTTTATTGACATGGCACATTTGCAACGGAGTTTTATATATCTTTAGCCACTGTTCATTAACAGCAAGTCAGTTTTGTTTATAGTTGAAAGTAAGTGTGTGGTTTGAAATTTTGACTGTTGGGGCATAGTATTGTAACTAGAAGACCATGTATTTTCAGAATTGAGCTAAAGATTTGGGGGGTAGTATTTCTAATTTTAGAGCACCTTTGCTGGATGTATTTTACAGCAGCTGTTGGAATCAAAACAATGCTTGTGGGTTGTCCTGTTAAGTTGAGTGAGTCATTAGAGGGCAGATAGAGTCACCCACACCAATTAATGTTTATGAAGAAGAAGAATAAACCTGTTGCTGCTGCTGTTATGCTTGTATTCACTGCTGCTGCTGCTGTACTTGTGATGATGTTGTACTTGTGATGATGCTACTTGTGATCTTCTAAAATGACCCATTGGCGACTTCATTACGCGGGGATAATGATTTTGCAGGTACCCCAAGTGGCCCTTGAGTTTGCCAGAATGTCGATTAATTTCCGTTCCGGCAAATTCGGGTACTCAATATGTCCTATTTTCAGCAAAGGTCATGCTGAAATTTTCCGTCAATTTTAGCATGACTTTGCTAAAAATCGGACATATGAGGTACTTGCTACTAATGCATGGGCCGAGGTATCTTAGTACTTAATTAAGTAGGATCAACTGCCCCTTTATTCTTGTGCATTAAACCATAGGTGGCAATAGAGCCAAGTGATTAGGCCCAACTTAGAAATTCTCCTCAGCATCGATAAACCCTAGATGATAAACCCAACATAGGTGGCAATAGAGCCAACTGATTAGTGCCAAGTGATTAGGCCCAACCTAGGGTGCCTCGGCATCGATAAACCCCAAATGATGAAAACTTAGCATTCATGGTGCCTCGGCGTCGACAAACCCTAAATAATGAAACCTTGGCTTTTAGGGTGCCTCGGTGTCGATGAGAACCTAAATGATGTACGCTTAGGCTTTTAGGGTGCCTCGGCGTCGATAAACCCTAAATGATAAAAGCTTAGCTTTTAGGATGCCTCGGTGTCGACAAACCCTAAATGATGAGACCATGATCTTGTTCCTTGACAATAACCAACTTTTTGACCAAACTTTTTTCCTATTTAGAGCAAAACATGGCCCACAACGATAAGGCCGGCAGTTCGGGCGGCAAGCAATTCTGGGAGTTGTCCCAGGAGTTGGAGGAACAACCTCACCGTTATGGTTGCATTCTAATTAATCCCCAATATTTCTAAATGGTTCACGTTCCTTCCGCAGGACACTGAAAGTAGTAGCGCGGGGTCGTCTCAGAGCTCCCCTTTCGACACCCCTTCAAATAGGGCGTTGAACGTAATAAAAAACAAGGATTATATACCGCTGGTCGTGTGACCGGCAAAGGCTTGTCCATAAAATGGTCGTCATACTATACCGCTGGTGGGCGAAAGGAGAAAAAGACCATCTCGGAAAGCCAGTCGCGCGAGGTTGAAGCACTCAAGGCACAAGTGGCACGGATTCCGGAGCTTGTCCAAGAGCAAGTGGAACAACAACTGGGAACGAAGCTCAACGCCATGGTGCCTACGTTGATTCATGGGCTGACGACGTGGATTGCGGGCGGCCAACAAGGGCCTCCCCCGGTTCCCAGCTTCACGGCCAGCAACTCGCACAGCGTGCAGGCGGCGCCATTGGTGTCTCCGGCGGCGCCATTGGTGTCTCCGGCGGAGACGGTATTCGTGTCTCCAGTGCCGGCACGGGCATTGGAGCTTAATGCACCCGGGTGTAAGCCGACCGGCACCTCGCCAGCAAGCGGCCCCTCCGTCAGTTGCACGCCTGCCGTTGGTGGTGCCTAGACATTAGCCGAGCTCGACGGCATCACGGTAACTAAGCCTCTCGGCCGATGACTTCATCTCCTTGCCTTTGACTGGGCATCCCTGATGCCCTACATGTTTTCGCAGGGCGCCGCCGACGTTCCTTGCACTCTCTGCACTTCGTGAGTGGCGAGTTGGTCGATGTCGCCAAGGGCAGAATTGTTCAACCGGGCAACCCTATGTCCAACGGTAATCCGATGCCACCCATAGTGTATAGGGTTGAAGTGGTTCGGGTGCTGCTAGGCTGCGACGAGCTGTTACCTCTGATTCGACCCGCTGGGGCCGACGAAGAAGATGAGATGACCCTCAGCGCCTGCATAAACTAGCCCCTGCTTTGGCCGAAGAGCCAGATTCATTTGGGAGCGGGGGAAACCACCCCACAGACAAGACGGCCAGTCGTGCCGGCGCCAAGCCATGGCAAGAACGCCACAACGCTACCGGACCTGCCGGACTTCCCTATGCCGGACATCCCTATGGCACAGGATCCGGACAGCCCTATGGCACAGGATCCGGACGACGACGACAACGACGATGGTACATTTACCAAAGTCCATAAGTACTTTGCCGAACATGGGTACGCTGACGAGTTCTGCGGGCCTCTTTCTCAAGAACCCAACCAAGACGACCGCAATCTAGCTGGTACGGCGGAGAAATCCAATTGCAACAGGCGTCGTTTGGCGTTCAGTTCTCAGGAGACGCCTCCAGCTCCCGCCTTCACCGAGCCTCAGATAGCTAAGGTGCGAAATATTATCAGCCCCAACACGCTCAAGAAGGCGGTCTGTGATCAGAACTCGGTCCCATTACAGGAGATCAAGAAGAAGGGACGGAAACGAAAGACTAACAAGGGCGCCGGTGCAAGCCAGCCGGCACCGAGTTTGATCCGTGCTCAGGACGGGCCACCTTCACCTAAGGATATCTCGAGGAGGGTGCATGTGGCGGGTAGGGCGATGCTACCGCCAAATATGCTCAATGCTGCAAACGGTGCTATGCGGAGTCTGCACGACAGTGTTCTTTCTTTGGAGAAGCGGTGTCTCAGAGAGAATGATGTGGCATACCCGATTTTCGTGGCCAAGGTGCCAGAGGGCAAGGGCTTTGTGGATGGTGACATCGGGGGTACGATCGTCCTGCGGTTTGATGACATCTTTGCTATGTTTAATCTTCATCCGCAGCACTACATCTTCGTTTGGCTGTTTTCGCTGAGTATGGAGATGCGGATCACTAGAGACAAGACCCCATACATCGTGATAGTTGACCCCTTCTACATGCGTGCCAAGCACTTGAGCAGCGCTGGGGACCGCCAAGTTGCGAGTTCACACCTCGAAGGCGTCATTCTGGCAAACACAGATAAGAATAACTTCCTTGTGGCTTACTTTCCCGAGTAAGTCATCCCTTAACCTCCCCGTAACATATGATTTCTTAGATTTCAATCGTTCTTTTTTTTCTAACATTCCGTGTTCTGTGCAGTGACACACATTGCACACTCATCCTCTTAAGCGGAAATATTCCATGGCCACGTATTTCGACCCGTACCGTAACTCCAAGATAGACTACACAAATGTCAAGAAAGTTCTTGATGATGTTCTCCCCGGCTACGCCAAATCTGGAGGCACCTTCACCAGGGCAGTTCTTAAGTACGGCAAGCACATGTTCTCACACAATAGAAGTTCTGCTGTGTCAAGCAGCCTCCTGGCGGTCAGAAGGATGCCTACTACGCCCTCCATCACATGCGGGCGATCGTAAGGGACCATCATTACCTTCTGCTACCAGATAATCTCAAAGATTGGGCCGCGAACTTGTCGGCAATCCAGGACGCGGACCTCAGACAAGAATTCTTTCGCATCCAGTTGGAGTTTGCGGACATCATCCATCAAGATGTCCTTCATACCTCGGGGTAGTTCTTCCTCAGATATCAACCATCCAACAATGAGATAGATGGAACGCTACAAATGCAGGGTGACAACGACCGCGATTTCATGACCATCACGACAGACGGCGACTTCATCCACACTCCTATCCGATGAGTCGAGTCGAAAGTAGTGATGTGTAGTTCTGAAACATTGATTGGCTCATGTTGTAATTAAACTTTAATGATTTCGTATGTCTCTTTGGTTTGGACAGTCGTTCAACTTAGATGTAATCGATACTATTTATTAGTAGGACCATGAATCGTGCTATTAATGTCTTTCTTTTCTCTTCCGATCCTTTTGTTGCATACTTACATATTGCTTATGTATTGTATGTTGTTTGGCTTGTGCATAGAGATGCCATCGTATGTCGTGTACAAGGGTAAGGTTCCCGGAGTCTACGACGACTGGGAGGAGTGTTGGAGACAGGTTCACCATTTCAGCGGTAACATTTACAAAGGGTACACCACTAGGGCGGAGGCCGAATCTAGATACGCCCTCTATCTAGCGGGAGAGAGGAGGGAGCATTGGAGGAACCGTATGAAGACCAGTTTGATCGCGATGATGCTCATCGTGATGACCGCAGCTCTCTTCTATGTGATGGTAGTTTAGATGATCGATATCGCCTTGTAATGTGAAGACAAACTCGATACTCGTGGTCTTGAGACTTGTAATGTTTTATCTTTGTTTGGTCTTTTGAATTCGGAGACTAATATGATGAATTGTATTCGGAGACTAATCTTCTATTGTATTCGATGAATCTGCTGTTGCTGTGTGCTGCTGTCTATATTCTGTCCAATAATATATTTTATAACCTGTGCAAAAATCAGAAAAGTAAAAAAAAACAAATATTCATACTAATGGCGCACCACCCCAAGGTGCGCCATTAGTATGCCAAAGGATACTAATGGCACATCACGACAGAGTGTGCCATTAGTTTGACAAAGCACATGGTTACACATGGCCCCCCAGGAGGCATACTAATGGCGCACTGCCTGGTGCGCCATTAGAATACTAGATACTAATGGTGCACCGGTGGTGCGCCATTAGTAAAAAATACTAGTGGCGTGATACTAATGGCGCACCGGTAGCGCGCCATTAGTAGGCAAAACCGGTACGCCATTAGTAGGCCTTTTCCTAGTAGTGATTACCCTGATGTATTTCTAGAAGAGTTACCAGGCATGCCACCAGATCGAGAAATTGAGTTTTTGATTGAGTTATTGCCAAGCACCGGACCAATATGCCAGAGGCCGTATCGGATGCCCGCAAATGATCTGGAGGAAATTAATAAGTAGATAAAGGAGTTACTGGAGAAAGATTATATTCGACCAAGTTCATCGCCTTGGCGAGCCCCAGTGCTTCTAGTTGAGAACAAGGATGGACCTTTGAGTATGGTTGTTGATTATCGTGCGCTCAATGAGGTGACGATCAAGAACAAATACCCTCTGCCAATGATCAATGATTTGTTTGACCAGCTGCAGGGAGCTAAGGTTTTCTCCAAGATTGATCTTTGATCAGGTTATCACCAGCTGAAAATCCGAGAGTAGGATATACCAAACACAGCTTTTACCACAAGGTATGGGCTATATGAGTATACAGTTATGTCATTTGGTTTGACTAATGCCCCTTCCTATTTCATGAGTATGATGAACAAGGTGTTCATGGAATTTTTGGACAAGTTTGTCGTGGTGTTCATTGACGATATATTAGTTTACTCGAAGAATGAAGAAGAGCATAAGGAACATTTGCGCTTGGTTCTCGAGAAGCTCAGGGAACATCAGTTGTATGCCAAGTTCAGCAAATGTGAGTTTTGGTTGAAGGAAGTTGGATTTCTCGGACATGTTATATCAGGAGAAGGAATAACAGTAGACCCTACTAAGGTTGCATATGTCACTAAGTGGTTGGCACCCACCTCAGTTGGAGAAATCAGGAGTTTTCTCAGACTCGCAGGTTATTATCAGAGATTTATTGAGAATTTTTCCACGATAGCTAAGCCAATGACGGAGTTATTGAATAAGGACACCAAGTTTAAATGGATTGAGGATTGTGAGGCCAGTTTTCAGGAGTTGAAGAAACATTTGGTTACAGCCCCAGTGCTGATTCTCCCAGACATAAGCAAGGATTTCCATGTATATTGCAACGCTTCACGTCAAGGACTTGGAGGTGTGCTTATGCGGGGTGGAAGAGTTGTTTCATATGCCCCACGACAACTTCTACCTCATTAGTTAAATTATGCTATGCATGACTTGGAGTTAGCAGTTGTAGTGCATGCGCTCAAGACATGGAGACATTTTCTCATCGATAACCGTTGTGATGTTTACACAGATCATAAGAGTTTGAAGTACATCTTCACGCAGAAGGAGTTGAACCTCAGGCAAAGGAGATGGTTCGAGCTCATAAAGGATTATGACATGAGATGGCATTATCATCCAGGAAAGGCCAATGTCGTAGCAGATGCGTTGAGCCGCAAGAGTTATGTTAATACGCTCATAACCGAGGGATTACCTCAGGAGTTATCCAATGATCTCCGAGAGCTATGCTTGGAGATAGTTCCGAGAGGTTATGTTGCAACATTGGAAATTCAGTCCACATTGTTGGGGAAAATCAGAGAAGCCCAGAAGACGGACAAGGAGATTGCAGAGATCAAGGAAAGGATGAGTAAAGGAAAAGCTAAAGGTTTTCGTGAGGATGAACACGAGACTTTATAGTTTGAGGATCGTATCTATGTTCCTAATGACCCTGAGATATGGAAGTTGATTCTTCAAGAGGCTCATGATTCACCTTATTCGATTCACCCAGGCAACACGAAGATGTATCTGGATTTGAAGAAGAGTTTCTGGTGGACAGGAATGAAGAAGGATATTGCCGAGTATGTGAGACGTCCATTTGCAAAATTCTTTTATATCAATATTTATTGCATTATGGGCTTTTATTACACATTATATCTCAATACTTATGGCTATCTCTCTCATTTTACAAGGTTTACCATGAAGAGGGGGAATGCCGGTAGCCGGAATTTTGGCTGGAAAAGGAGCAAACATTGGAACCTATTCTGCACTGCTCCAAAAATCCTGAAACTCCACAGAACTTATTTTTGGAATTAATAAGAATTATTGAGCGAAAGAAACACTTGAGGGGGCCCACACCCTGGCCAGGAGGGTGGGGGGCGTGCCCACCCCTACTGGGCGCGCCCCCTGTCTCCTGGACCCCCTGGTGGCCCTCCGGTGTCAATCTTTTGCTATATGAAGGCTTTTACCCTGGAAAAAATCGTGGGCAAGCTTACGGGACGAAACTCTGCCGCCACGAGGCGGAACCTTGGCGGAACCAATCTAGGGCTCCAGCGGAGTTGTTCTACTGGGGACACTTCCCTCCGGGAGGGGGAAATCATCACCATCGTCATCACCAATGATCCTCTCATCGGGAGGGGGTCAATCTCCATCAACATCTTCACCAGCACCATCTCCTCTCAAAACCTATAGTTCATCTCTTGTATCCAATCTTGTATCCAAACCACAAATTGGTACCTGTCGGTTGCTAGTATTGTTGATTACTCCTTGTAGTTGATGCTAATTGGTTTACTTGGTGGAAGATCATATGTTCAGATCCTTAATGCATATTATTACTCCTCTAATTATGAACATATAATATGCTTTGTGAGTAGTTACGTTTGTTCCTGAGGACATGGGTGAAGTCTTGCTATTAGTAGTCATGTGAATTTGGTATTCGTTCGATATTTTGATGAGATGTATGTTGTCTTTCCTCAAGTGGTGTTATGTGAATGTCGACAACATGACACTTCACCATTATTTGGGCCTAGAGGAAGGCATTGGGAAGTAATAAGTAGATGATGGGTTGCTAGAGTGACAGAAGCTTAAACCCTAGTTTATGCATTGCTTATAAGGGGCTGATTTGGATCCATATGTTTAATGCTGTGGTTAGGTTTACCTTAATACTTCTTTTGTAGTTGCAGATGCTTGCAATAGGGCTTAATCATAAGTGGGATGCTTGTCCAAGTAAGGACAGTACCCAAGCACCGGTCCACCCACATATCAAATTATCAAATTACCGAACGCGAATCATATGAGCGTGATGAAAACTAGCTTGACGATAAGTCTGATGTGTCCTCGGGAGCTCTTTTCTCATTATAAGAAATTGTCCAGGCTTATCCTTTGCTACAAAAAGGATTGGGCCACCTTGCTGCACTTTTATTTACTTTATTTACTTGTTACTCGTTACAATTTATCTTATCATAAAACTATCTGTTACCTACAATTTCAGTGCTTGCAAAGAAAACCTTACGGAAAACCGCTTATCATTTCCTTCTGCTCCTCGTTGGGTTCAACACTCTTACTTATCGAAAGGACTACGATATATCCCCTAAAGTTGTGGGTCATCAAGACTCTTTGCTGGCACCGTTGCCGGGGAGTGTGGCACTTTTGGTGAGTGGAACTTGGTAAGGAAACATTTATATAGTGTGCTGAAATTTTCTGTTACTTGTCACTATGGAAACTAATCCTTTGAGGGGCTTGTTCGGGGTATCTTCACCCCGACCAGAAGAGCGAAGAGTTGATCCTCAACCTGCTGAACTTATTGAAAATAGTTACTTTGAGATTCCTTCGGGTATGATAGAGAAACTGCTAGCTAATCCCTTTGCACGAGATGGAACATTGCATCCCGATTTACACCTTATATTTGTGGATGAAGTTTGTGGCAGGTATTCCCGATGATGTTGTCAAAAGGAAGGTCTTCCCTTTATCTTTGAAGGGAGATGCATTGACATGGTATAGGCTATGTGATGATACGGGATCTTGGAATTATAAACGATTGAAGTTGGAATTTCACTAGAAGTTCTATCCTATGCATCTTGTTCATCGTGATCGTAATTACATATATAATTTCTGGCCTCGTGAAGGAGAAAGCATCGCTCAAGCTTGGGGGAGGCTCAAATGAATGTTATATTCATGTCCCAATCATGAGCTCTCCAGAGAAATGATTATTTAAAATTTTTATGCTCATCTTTCTCTCAATGATCGCAACATGCTCGATACTTCCTCTGCTGGTTCTTATATGCTGAAGACTATTGAATTCAAATGGGACTTATTGGAAAGAATTAAATGCAACTCTGAAGATTGGGGTTCCGACGATGGTAAGGAGTTAGGTATGACACCTAAGTTTGATTGTGTTAAATCTTTTATGGATACCGATGCTTTTCGTGGATTTAGCGCTAAATATGGACTTGACTCTGAGATAGTAGCTTCTTTCTGTGAATCTTTTGCTACTCACGTTGTTCTCCCTAAGGAGAAGTGGTTTAAATATAATCATCCCATTGAAGTAAAAGTACTTGCACCTATTACATTTGAAGAAAAGACTGTCACCTATATTGATCCTATTGTTCCTACTACTTATGTTGAGAAACCTCCTTTTCTTGTTAGGATAAAGGATCATGCTAAAACTTCGACTGTTGTTCGTAAGAGTAATACTAGGACTTATACACCTCCTGAGCAAATCAAAGTTGAACCTAGTATTTCTATGGTTAAAGATCTCTTGGATGATGATTTAGATGGGCATGTTATTTATTTCTGTGGTGAGACTGCTAATATTGTTAGACCAGATACTAAGATACATAGACCTGTAGTAGGCATGCCTGTTATTTCTGTTAAAATAGGAGATCATTGTTATCATGGCTTATGTGATATGGGTTCTAGTGCTAATGCAATACCCTATGATTTATATAAAGAAATTATGCATGACATTGCACCCGTTGAATTGGAAGGTATTGATGTTACTATCAAACTTGCCAATAGAGATACTATTTCACCAATTGGGATTATTAGAGATGTTGAAGTCTTGTGTGGGAAGGTTAAATACCCTGCTGATTTTCTTGTTCTTAGTTCTCCACAAGATGACTTTTGTCCCATTATTTTTGGTAGACCCTTCTTGAATATTGTTAATGCTAAGATTGATTGTGAAAAGGATACTATCACAATTGGCTTAGAGGGTATGTCTCATGAGTTTAATTTTGCTACGTTTAGAAGACAACCTCGTGATAGAGAATCACCTAGTAAGGATGAGATTATTGGTCTTGCTTCTATTGCCGTGCCTCCTACTGATCCGTTAGAACAATATTTGCTTGACCATGAAAATGATATGTTTATGAACGAAAGAAGGGAAATAGATGAAGTGTTCCTTAAATAGGAACAAATGCTGAAACACAACCTTCCCGTTGAAATTCTTGGGGAACCCCCTCCACCCAAGGGCGATCCCGTGTTTGAACTCAAACCATTACCTGATAATCTTAATTATGCTTATTTTGATGAAAAGAAAATATATCCTGTTATTATTAGTGCTAACCTTTGAGAGCAAGAAGAAGAAAGATTATTGAAACCTCTGAAGAAGCACCGCGCTGCTATTGGATATACTCTGGATGATCTTAAGGGCATTAGTCCCACGTTATGCCAACACAAAATTAATTTGGAGGACAATGCCAAACCAGTTAGAGATCCTCAACGACGACTGAATCCCAAGATGAAAGAAGTGGTGAGAAAGGAGATACTAAAGCTCCTTGAGGCAGGTATAATTTATCCCGTTGCTGATAGTGATTGGGTAAGCCATGTCCATTGTGTTCCTAAAAAGGGAGGTATTACTATCGTTCCTAATGATAAAGATGAATTGATCCCGCAAAGAATTATTACAGGTTATAGGATGGTAATTGATTTTCGTAAATTAAATAAAGCTACTAAGAAAGATAATTACCCTTTACCTTTTATTGATCAAATGCTAGAAAGACTATCTAAACACACACATTTTTTCTTTGTAGATGGTTATTCTGGTTTCTATACCTGTGTCAGCGAAGGATCAATCTAAAACTACTTTTACTTGCCCTTTCGGTACTTTTGCTTATAGACGTATGCCTTTTGGTTTATGTAATGCACCTGCTACCTTTCAAAGATGTATGGTGGCTATATTCTCTGACTTTTGTGAAAACATTTGTGAGGTATTCATGGATGACTTTTCCGTTTATGGATCCTCTTTTAATGATTGCTTGAGCAACCTTGATCGAGTTTTGCAGAGATGCGAAGACACTAGTCTCGTCTTGAATTGGGAAAAGTGCCACTTTATGGTTAACGAAGGCATTGTTTTGGGGCATAAGATCTCCGAGAGGGGTATTGAAGTTGATAAAGCTAAAGTTGATGCTATTGAAAAGATGCCATGTGCTAAGGACATAAAAGGTATAAGAAGTTTACTTGGTCATGCCAGTTTTTATAGGAGGTTCATTAAGGACTTTTCTAAAATCTCTAGGCCTCTAGCTAATTTATTGCAAAAACATATTCCTTTTGTCTTTGATGATGATTGTGTAGAAGCATTTGAAATACTTAAGAAAGCTTTGATCACTTCACCTATTGTTCAGCCACCTGATTGGAATTTACCTTTTGAAATTATGTGTGATGCTAGTGATTAAGCTGTAGGTGCTGTTCTAGGGCAAAGAGTTGATAAGAAATTAAATGTTATCCAGTATGCTAGTAAGACTCTTGATACTTCCCAGAGAAATTATGCTACTACTGAAAAAGAGTTCTTAGCAGTTGTGTTTGCATGTGATAAGTTTAGACCTTATATTGTTGATACCAAAGTTACTATTCACACTGATCATGCTGCTATTAAATATCTTATGGAAAAGAAAGATGCTAAGCCTAGACTCATTAGATGGGTTCTCTTGCTCCAAGAATTTGATTTGCATATTATTGATAGAAAGGGAGCTGAGAACCCCGTTGCAAACAACTTGTCTAGGTTAGAGAATGTTCTTGATGACCCACTTCCTATTGATGATAGCTTTCCTGATGAACAATTAGCGGCGTTAATGCTTCTCATACTACTCCTTGGTATGTTGATTATGCTAATTACATTGTTGCTAAATATTTACCACCTAGTTTCACATACCAGCAAAATAAAAAGTTCTTTTATGATTTAAGACATTACTTCTGGGATGACCCACACCTTTATAAAGAAGGAGTAGATGTTGTTATTAGACGTTGTGTACCTGAGCATGAACAGGAACAGATCCTACGCAAGTGTCACTCTGAATCCTATGGAGGACACCACGCTCGAGATAGAACTGCACATAAGGTACTGCAATCTGGTTTTTATTGGCCTACTCTCTTCAAAGATGCTCGTAAGTTTGTCTTATCTTGTGATGAATGCCAAAGAATTGGTAATATTGGTATACATCAAGAAATGCCTATGAATTATTCTCTTGTTATTGAACCATTTGATGTTTGGGGCTTTGATTATATGGGACCTTTTCCTGCCTCTAATGGTTACACACATATTTTAGTTGTTCTTGATTACGTTACTAAGTGGGTAGAAGCTATCCCAACTAGTAGTGTTGATCATAACACCTCTATTAAAATGCTTAAAGAAGTTATATTTCCGAGGTCTGGAGTCCCTAGATATCTTATGACTCATGGTGGTTCACATTTTATTCACGGTGCTTTCCGTAAGATGCTTGCTAAGTATGATGTTAATCATAGAATCACATCTCCTTATCATCCGCAGTCTAGTGGTCAAGTAGAATTGAGCTATAGAGAGCTCAAATTAATTTTGCAAAAGACTGTCAATAGACCTAGAAAGAATTGGTCCAAAAAACATGATGATGCATTATGGGCCTATAGAACTGCTTACAAAAATCCTATGGGTATGTCTCCATATAAGATGGTTTATGGAAAAGCATGGCATTTACCTCTTGAACTTGAACATAAAGCATATTGGGCTATTAAAGAGCTCAACTATGAATTCAAACATGCCGGTGAGAAGAGGTTGTTTGATATTAGCTCATTTGATGAATGGACAACCCAAGCCTATGAGAATGCCAAGCTATTCAAAGAAAAAGTCAAACGATGGCATGTCAAAAGGATACAAAAGTGTGAGTTTAACGTAGGTGATTATGTGTTATTATTCAACTCTCATTTAAGATCTATTGCAGGAAAACTTCTCTCTAAATGGGAAGGTCCTTACGTTATCGAGGAGGTCTACCGTTCTGGTGCCATAAAAATCAACAACTTCGAAGGCACAAGTCCGAGGGTGGTGAACGGTCAAAGAATTAAACATTATATCTCAGGTAATCCTATCAATGTTGAAACTAATATTATTGAGACCGTAACCCCGGAGGAGTACATAAGGGACACTTTCCAGAACGTTCCAGACTCCGAAAAGCAATACATATGTGGTACGGTAAGTAAACCGACTCCAAAAGTATTATAATGGCAATTTTTATCAGTTTTGGATTATTTAAGAATTTTAGAAAGAAAGAAGTAGTCCGGGAAGGACACGAGGCCTCCACGAAGGTGGAGGACGCGCCCACCCTTCCTGGGCGCACCCCCTGTCTCGTGGCCACCTCGTGTGCCTCCCGGACTCTGTTTTCCTGCACGTTACGTATTTTGGTCGGTAAAAATTCATTATATAAACTCCCGAAGGTTTTGACCACCGTATCATGCAAATATCCTCTGTTTTTCTTTCGAGTTGCTCCTGTTGCAGATTAAGAGCAAGATGTCTTCTCAAGAGTCAGTCGGGGAGAGTCGGGTGTGTCACCCAACACCAGGTCCAGGAGCAAATAGCGATGCTTATCACTTTGGACCATCAACAGAGGATGAGATGGAGGCCGACTTGAAAAGGATAGATGCCATGGAGGAAGATCAAGAAGTTACCTCTCGTCTCCAAGCAGAATTCATGATGGGGGAACTACATAGCTCGGCTATTCCAAGTTCGGTCATCCCTTCCAACTTTAGATTTCTTTCTTATGAAAATATGAAAAAGAGCGTCACTTGTTCTCTAGAAGCTATGCAGCATCCTTGGGTAAAGGGAGCTTTAACCGTTACGGGCAAGCTCCGTAAAGAAATTATGGACCTCAAACAACAAGCCAATAAGCTCGAGGAGGAGAACCGTATCCTGAGGGGCATCATCGCCAAGAAGATCATAACACCAACCGTGAAGAAGGAGACATAATCACATGGGTATGGGCACTCCCCTTGGCAACTGCCAAGCTTGGGGGAGGTGCCCCGGTATCGTATCACCATCACACTCCTATCTTTACATTTTATTTAGTTCGATCCTTTTAGTAGTATCTTGATCTAGTAGATTGAAGTTTTTAGTATCAAGTAGTTTTGAGTTTTGCTTTGTGATCTCTTTATGTAATCGAGTCCGTGAGCTATCTACAATAAAGATTAGTGTTCAGTCAAGGGCTTTGCTATGTTGCTATGATCTTGAGAAAGTAGAAAGAATAAAAGAGTTCATATTGATCTTATGGTTAGTGATGACTTCACACATAGAAAGTATGAGGCATAAAAGTTGTTGAGAGTTTATAAACGTAGTTTTAGTCATCATTGCAATTAATAGGAAGTAATAAGGAAAGAGAGGTTTCACATACAAATATATTATCTTGGACATCTTTTATGATTGTGAAGCACTCATTAAGTATGACATGCTAAAAGAGTTAATGTTGGACAAGGAAGACAACATAATGGTTTATGTTTTCTCACATCTCAGTTAAAGTATATTGTCACTGACCTTCCAAACATGTTGAGCTTGACTTTCCCCCTCATGCTAGCCAAATTCCTTGCACCAAGTAGAGATACTACTTGTGCTTACAAATATCCTTAAACCCAGTTTTGCCACGAGAGTACACCATACCTACCTATGGATTGAGTAAGATCCTTCAAGTAAGTTTTCATGTTGCAGGCAATAAAATTTGCTATCTAAATATGTATGACTTGTTAGTGCAGAGAAAATAAGCTTTATACGATCTTGTTGTGGAAGCAATAAAAGCGACGGACTGCATAATAAAGGTCCACATACAAGTGGCAGTATAAAGTGACGTTCTTTTGCATGAAGATTTTATGCATCCAACCCCAAAGCACATGACAACCTATGCTTCCCTCTGCGAAGGGCCTATCTTTTACTTTATGTTTTTACTTTATGCTTGAGTCAAGGTGGTCTTCAGCTTTCCCTTTTTCATTTTATCCTTTGGCAAACTCCTCGTGTTTGAAAGATCATGATATATATATATCCAATTGGGTGTAAGTTAGCATGGACTATTATTGTTGACATCACCTAAAGGTGAATACGTTGGGAGGCAACACAATAATCCCCTATCTTTCTCAGTGTCTGGTTGGAACTCTATAACCACAAGTACCGCGTGAGTGTTAGTAATTGTAGAAGACTACATGATAGTTGAGTGTGTGGACTTGCTGAAAAGCTCTATTCTTGACTGAGATTATAGTTTGCTAGCTCCCAATGAAGTTTCTGAACCATGCTTGACATTGTGAATTGATCGTCACTTGAGCATAAGAAATCATATGATAAAATATATTTATGTTGCTGTTATAAGAATGATCATGATGCCCTCATGTCCGTATTTTATTTTTATCGACACCTCTATCTCTAAACAGGTGGACATATTTTTCGATTTCGGCTTTCGCTTGAGGACAAGCGAGGTCTAAGCTTGGGGGAGTTGATACGTCCATTTTGCATCATGCTTTTATATCAATATTTATTGCATTATGGGCTGTTATTACACATTATATCTCAATACTTATGGCTATCTCTCTCATTTTACAAGGTCTACCATGAAGAGGGGGAATGCCGGCAGCTGGAATTCTGGTTGGAAAAGGAGCAAACATTGGAAACCTATTTTGAAATGTTCCAAAAATCCTGAAACTCTAGGGAACTTATTTTTGGAATTAATAAGAATTATTGAGCGAAAGAAACACTTGATGGGGCCCACACCCTGGCCAGTAGGGTGGGGGGCGCGCCCACCCCTACTGGCCGTGCCCCCTATCTCCTGGGCCCCCTAGTGGCCCTCCGGTGTCCATATTCTTCTATATGAAGGCTTTTACCCTGGAAAAAAATCATGGGCAAGCTTACAGGACGAAACTCCGCCGCCACGAGGCGGAACCTTGGCGGAACTAGTCTAGGGGTCCAGTGGAGCTGTTCTGCCGGGGACACTTCCCTCAGGGAGGGGGAAATCATCACCATCGTCATCACCAATGATCCTCTCATCGGGAGGGGGTCAATCTCCATCAACATCTTCACCAGCACCATCTCCTCTCAAAACCCTAGTTCATCTCTTGTATCCAATCTTATATCAAAATCACAAATCGGTACCTGTGGGTTGCTAGTAGTGTTGATTACTCCGTGTAGCTGATGCTAATTGGTTTACTTGGTGGAAGATCATATGTTCAGATCCTTAGTACATATTATTACTCCTCTGGTTATGAACATGAATAGTCATGTGAATTTGTTCGATCACGGGTGAAGTCTTGCTATTAGTAGTCATGTGAATTTGGTATTCATTCGATATTTTGATGAGATGTATGTTGTCTTTCCTCTAGTGGTGTTATGTGAACGTCGACTACATGACACTTCACCATTATTTGGTCCTAGAGGAAGGCATTGGTAAGTAATAAGTAGATGATGGGTTGCTAGAGTGACAGAATTTAATCCCTAGTTTATGCATTCGTAAGGGGCTGATTTGGATCCATATGTTTAATGATGTGGTTAGGTTTACCTTAATACTTCTTTCGTAGTTGCGGATGCTTGCAATAGGAGTTAATCATAAGTGGGATGCTTGTCCATGTAAGGACAGTACCCAAGCACCGGTCCACCCACATATCAAATTATCAAAGTACCGAACACGAATCATATCAGCGTGATGAAAACTAGGTTGACGATAAGTCCCATGTGTCCTCGGGAGCTCTTTTCTCATTATAAGAAATTGTCCAGGCTTATCCTTTGCTACAAAAAGGATTGCGCCACCTTGCTGCACTTTATTTACTTTATTTACTTGTTACTCGTTACAATTTATCTTATCACAAAACTATCTGTTACCTACAATTTCAGTGCTTGCAGAGAAAACCTTACTGAAAACCGCTTATCATTTCCTTATGCTCCTCATTGGGTTCGACACTCTTACTTATCGAAAGGACTATGATAGATCCCCTACACTTGTGGGTCATCAGTATGTAGCAGTATGTGATGTACGTCAGAGACTTAAGGCAGAACATCAGAAACCAGCAGGGTTGCTTCAGCCTTTGCTGATACCCGAATGGAAGTGGGATAAACTTGGTGAAAGAACATGCGATGCCCCCATGTTTGGTTTTGGTAATTGATGACAATCTCTATGCACTAATGGTTGCCTTGAGTTATATTTAAAGGTTTTGTCCGTAGGCTTTTCTTGAAGTCCATGTGTTGGTTTCAAGGAGTTTATGAGTTGACTAAGGTGCTATTAAGGAATTATCCAAAGATTGGTCATGTGAGTGTTGAGCTTATTGCAAGCATGTCTTGAAGAATAAGATTGTGTGATCATTCATGTTTACCTTCAAGACATCATCCAAATGAAGAGAGTTGGAAAGATTCAAGGTTAATCAAGACTAAGTCAAGAGTGAATTAAGTTGATCAACTCACAAAGCATAGAAGATGTACCGAGAGGGATCAAGTGATCCCATGGTATGGTAAGCATTGTCCATTGCAGTTTGTGTACTAACCCATGGTCTATGTGAGATTTCTATGTGGGGTTAGGTACGTGTCCATGGGCTTGCGTCAAGAGGAAGATATCATACAACCCATGGAAAGGATGACATCAAGTGGTGATCGTCATCATGATTGACGTGTGCAAGTTCAAGTGGAGCATCACGAAGAGATCAAGTTCTTGAATGTTGCCATCCTTTGTGGTGTCAATGGTCTTGTGAAGATATGCCGAAGAGAGGCTCACCCATAGTGGACTATGGGGGAGCAATCATCTAGTCGTCATCGAGCCAACGCAATCAAGAAAGGTGGTCCAACTTGAGGGAGTCAAGATCATTGTCGGTGTCAAAACCGGCGGATCTCGGGTAGGGATCTTGAACTGTGCGTCTAGGCGGATGTTACAGGAGACAAGGGACACGATGTTTTTACCCAGGTTCGGGCCCTCTCGATGGAGGTAAAACCCTACTCCTGCTTGATTAATATTGATGATATGGGTAGTACAAGAGTAGATCTACCACGAGATCAAAGAGGCTAAACCCTAGAAGCTAGCCTATGGTATGATTGTTGTTCGTCCTACGAACTAAAACCCTCCGGTTTATATAGACACCGGAGAGGGTTAGGGTTACACTGAGTAAGTTACAATGGTAGGAGATCTACATATCTGTATCGCCAAGCTTGCCTTCCACGCCAAGGAAAATCCCATCCGGACACGGGACGAAGTCTTCAATCTTGTATCTTCATAGTCTAGGAGTCCGACCAAAGATGATAGTTCGGCTATCCGGACACCCCCTAGTCCAGGACTCCCGCAGTAGCCCCTGAACCAGGCTTCAATGACGACGAGTCCGGCGCGCATATTGTCTTCGGCATTGCAAGGCGGGTTCCTCCTCCGAATACTTCATCGAAGATTTTGAACACAAGGATAGTGTCCGACTCTGCAAAATAAGTTCCCCATACCACCGTAGAGAGAATAACATTTACACAAGTTCAATCTGCTGACGTATTTCGTGGCGTGACATCACACCACGGCCAAGCCTTTATTCGAATCGTTTTTACTGTTCCACCTCAGCGCATTTAGTGAAGCGGTTTCCTTGGCACGTCTTGTCAAAGCAGAGATCATGTCCCCTTATTCCGGGATTCTCATCAATACGGGCGTGGGTAACCCAACCGCGCCATTGATTATGGGGCTTGGGAGATAAGCGAGTTTTACCAGGCTGGTGGGGACGCATAGTTTCGTCCTCGTTTGCTTATCCATTTCCGCGTACTCGAGCTCCAATGCCCAAGTCCGCACATCTCGCCTCCACCTTCCCCAGCCATGTCCGGAGCGGGAGGCAAGTGGATGGACTCCTCCGTCACGGAGGGGCATATCAAGAGGCTGCGAAAGGCCGGATACTTGTCCAGCGACATCGCGCATCGGCTCCCCGACAAGGGGCATCTCATCCCCACCCCCGGGCCCCATGAGAGGGTGGTGTTCCTCACCCACTTCCTCCGCGGACTAGGTTTTCCACTTCACCCACTTGTCCGAGGGCTCATGTTCTACTATGGACTTGATTTCCATGATCTGGCCCCGAATTTCATCCTCAACATCTCGGCATTCATCATCGTGTGCAAGGCCTTCCTCTGCATCCAGCCCCACTTCGGCTTATGGCTGAAGACCTTCAATGTCAAGCCGAAGGTAGTGGGCGGCCGCCAAGCAGAGTGTGGAGGTGCCATGGTGGGCAAGATGCCCAATGTCCTATGGCTCGAGGGCTCCTTTGTGGAGACCATAAAGGGGTGGCAATTGGGTTGGTTCTACATCACCGAGCCGCGTGACCCTGAATGGGCAGCGGCCCCCGAATTCAGATCTGGCATCCCCACACGGCTCACCTCCTGGAAAGAGAAGGGCCTATCATGGGGTGATTCGGAGGAGCTGACCGGACTCCAATCCTGCGTCCAAACCTTGGTGAACAAGAAGCTCAAGCTTGTCAACGTAGTCCAGGTCATGCTCATCTGCCGGATCCTCCCGTGCCAGAAACGGGCCTTTAATTTGTGGGAGTTTGATCCTGCACAGCACCAAACCTTGAGCAGGCTCTTCGACACTACGTACGAAGATGCCTGGAAGGTGCTGTTCAAGGGCACCGAGGCTCCCGCATCCGCTACCGAAG
This sequence comes from Triticum timopheevii, assembly GCA_963921465.1. Lineage (NCBI taxonomy): Eukaryota > Viridiplantae > Streptophyta > Magnoliopsida > Poales > Poaceae > Triticum > Triticum timopheevii. Next base: position 61,250,739 of record OY997270.1, on the reverse strand, counting down.
ATCGCGGATTCAGCTTGCAGCGTCAAGCCGGCGAGGTAAGCTATTTTACCCTTTACAGGATGCTTATTTTCCATAGTTTGACTCTATGCGGCATCTAAACTCCCTTTACCTTTGACAGGCCTGACAAAAGACGTCCGGGCAGGTTAACTGTCTAGCTCCCTTGCCAGATGACCCAGCGGACGCCCAATTAACGGGGCTGCTGGCTCCGGCGCCTTATGTGGTGCCGGAGAAGAAGGCCAAGAAGAAGGCCACGGGAACCCGAAAGAGTTCCCGGCGTCAGGTGTTATCGGATTCATCGTCTGATGACTCCGAGGCGAACTCCTCCCACGAAGACGAGGAGGAGAAAAAAGAGGCCTCTCCCCCAGCAGGGGGAGAGAAGAAAAGGAAGGCCTCCGCAACGGGGGAGGCCGAAGGGTCCAAGAAGGGAAGGACCCTCCCCCGGACTACTCCGCCAACACCGACGATGATGAAGAGGAGTGGCCACCAAGGACTAAGCCCCTGGTGACTTCGTAAGTTTCCGGATACCAGGATGACTCATGGTGTTTCATTTGTTGCATAGAATCTCTTAACGCCGAATATAACCCTGCAGCCCGCCCAAGGACGGGCTCGACACTTCAAAGAGCGGCTCCCTGGCGCCATCGGACATGGATAGCACTTCACATCCGTCCGTCTCCTCTCCTCGCGCTGCGGATGACGCTGAGGTGGGGTCCCAAAAGGGGCCCAACCAGGAGGAGGTGGTCCTGGAGGCACCGCAAGGCGACCTCCCGAACTCCGGGCGCAAAGAGGGTAAAACCCCAGAGGGCTCTAAGTTCGGCCCTGTGCCGGACTCCGTACCGGAACCTAGAGTGATTCTGAAGTCCGGCAGGCGGGCCCTTCGTAAGAAGGGCAAGACTGCGACACCGGTGGCCTCCGTCCAACCGGAGGCACCAGATAACTGCTGGAGGCGCTAAACGGCGCCTCCATCGACGAGGAGCACCGCACTGTTATGAGTGCGGTGATCCAGAAAGTTCACTCCGCCAAGAGCGGGCTGACTGAAGCCTGTACCAGCCTTCTAACAGGCTTTAAGGTATGTAATTAAGATATGTAAAAATAGTACTGCATAGACAGTAGCCCCTGATGCTCAGTTTGGTGTTCGGAAAGAAAAGCCGAACTGAGTATCTAAAAAGATATACGCAGGAGTCTAACATAAGCATGTCAATATGGGAATGCAGGCTGCGCTGCTGACCTCTGCCGCACTGACTGCGGAGGTCAATGTATTGAAGCAGAGCCTCGAGTGGTCCGAGAACGAGCTCGGCCGTGCCAAGAAGCAGCTCGAGGACAAGGAAGGTAAGTAATACCTTATTAAAGTAATACCTTATAGAAAGGATTTGGTTGCAAAAAATGACAGGAATAACGTGACTATTGCAGGGGCCACGAACGAGGTGGCGACCCAGAAGGAAGTAGTGTCCAAGGCCGAAAGCAATGCGGCCGCGGAATGCACCGAGCGAGAGAAGAAGGAGGCGCGGGTGGCGGAGGTGCGGCAAGAGCTCCAGGCTCTCGAGGAAAAACACGAGAGTTTGGAGCATGACTCGAAGACTCGAGAGTCTGAGATCGCCTCGGCTCTTGAGAGTGCCAAAGCCACTAAGGCTGAAGCCCAAAAAGCCCTCTAGGAAATTGAGGCAATAAAGAAGATAGCGGCGGGTAAGGCATTCTTCATGCAAAGCAAGCACGTGAAAGTGAATTACTTGTTACTTACCAGAATCCGGACCTCTCCAGGAGCATTCGTAGATCTGCCCCAAAGTGTGTCCGACGCTGCCGCATTCTAGCGGGCCGAGGAAGGGAGCTCGACGGAGAAGGTATTCTGGTCTCAGTATGCTGAGGCTGGACACCCGGTGCCCTTGAGCGACCAGCTGAAGCAGCTGGTCGAGCTCCATAAGGTGGCCGAACAGGCCGTGAAGGGCCTCATAGCTCGGCTGTGGCCGAAGGAGGCCATGCCTGGGAGCTACTTCAGGCTAGTGCGGCGGCTAGTGGACGCCTGTCCATGGATTGAAGTCGTCAAGCGCTCCGTCTGCATCGAAGGTGCCCGTCGGGCCCTTGCCCGCGCTAAAGTGCACTGGGGCAAGATGGACGCCGAGAAGCTTGTGACGGACGCGCCACCGCCGGGCAAGGAGTATCCTATGCCCGAGATGTACTATAAGGGTGTCCTGAAGGGTGCCCGCCTTATAGCGGGTGAGTGCTCCAAAGATGTAATTTTTGAGTAGACTCGCATTTGTTATCATGTACGCTGAAAACTTTATTCATATGCGCTAAGCAACGCTTGTTAATTTAAAATATTACCTTATGTGCGGCCGTTTAACAAATTTGGGAGATGGCAAGTCGTTGGCTTTAGCCCCCATGCCACGAGTGCTGGGGTGTTCGGGATAAACTTGAGCGCTCTTGTTCCCATTTTTGGGTCCTTCGAGGGAGGCGCTCAACACAACGAACGAGGCAACTGGACTTATAATGCTTGAACACTCCCACTTAGCCATAGAATTCTATAATTTTAAATTTCGGCGAAGCCCTAGTGTTCGAAAGACCGAATTCGGGGCGCTATCGACGCCTGGGCCGGACAAAGCCGACTCCTCGCTTTAAGCGGCATAAGTATTTAGGGACTCGAAAAACCTCTCGAACAGCGACCGGCTCTCGCCCTATCATGACGGTCAGTTTTAGCTTTCTCCACTGAGGTGCTCAACCCAGCTCAACCGGGGCACAATCGCAGTGGTTCTCCCAGCGCTACCTTAGCCGATATAACGGAACGTAAGGTACCAAAACATGGGAGCCAGGCAAACCCAACTATTGACCCAAGACATGATTCGGAGCCAATGCATATAATGCTATAAGTTCGGGGTGCCGCACTTGTTAAAGTGTTCGGACTTATCACACCATATTTTGGGGTACTTAAGCCCCTGGTGTATTTGGCCGTACCAAACCGTACGGATGCAACATGTCATAAGTGAACATATATAGATAGAAAAAGGAATGCATTAATAGGCAAAAAGAGATGCATTGTTTATTCAAAAAATACTGCAATGAAAGCAGAACGATGCAAATAGTGCGATAAGCAAGGGATGGGACTATTTAACATGTCCCCCTGCAGGGGTAGGCTGCGGGATGGTATGTAAAACAGGTATACTACTCGTAATAGAGTCCACCTGGACACTCGACGTAGCTTTTCGCTTCCCTGGTTGTTGCATCGTGAGTTAGGCAATTATACTGTCCTGACAGGGCTTCTGGAAAACAGAGTCCTAAGAATAAGAAAAAAAGAATGACACAATTGGGAGCCCCTGGTGCGGTTGAGCCGCTCTCCGGGCATGCCATGGTCGTGCCCCTACCCCTATGCCCACGGTATGTCCAGAGCGTAGTTATGTACGCGTGGTACTGGTCTCGCGATTTTGCGAGGGCTGGGGTTGGGGCCGCATTGCTACGCGTGCTCGGAACGTGCCATGCGGTCTTGTTGTAGGTTACTCCGGGCGCGCTTGACGGTGTCCGGCCGCTTAACAGCCGGACTAGAGAATTGCCTTAAGAGGCTGCTTTGTACTTCCGCCACGAGAGCCGCTGTATGCTCCTCCATTCGGAGAGAGCGTTCAGTGTTTCCGTTGACCGTAATGACTCCTCGAGGGCCTAGCATCTTGAGCTTGAGGTATGCGTAGTGCGGCACCACATTGAACTATGCGAATGCGGTTCGTCCGAGCAGTGCATGATAGCCGCTGCGGAACGGGACTATGTCAAAGATTAACTCCTCGCTTCAGAAGTTATCCGGGGATCCGAAGACCACTTCAAGTGTAACTGAGCCTGTACAGTTGGCCTCTACACCTGGTACGACGCCTTTGAAGGTCGTCTTTGTGGGTTTAATCCTTGAGGGGTCTATGCCCATCTTGCGCATTGTATCCTGATAAAGCAGGTTCAGGCTATTGCCGCCGTCCATCAGGACTCTAGTGAGGTGAAATCCGTAGATGATTGGGTCTAGAACCAATGCTGCGAATCCGCCATGGCGGATGCTAGTGGGCTGGTCCCTTCGATCAAAAGTGATCGGGCAGGAGGACCACGGATTGAACTTTGGGGCGACTGGCTTCATCGCATATACGTCCCTGAGTGCGCGCTTCCGCTCCCTTTTGGTTATGTGGGTTGCGTATATCATGTTCACCGTCCGCACTTGTGGGGGGAAACCCTTCTGTCCTCTATTGTTCGGCGGCCGGGTCTCCTCGTCGTCATCGCTATGCAGCCCCTTGTCATTGTTTTCGGCAGTTAACTTGCCTGCCTGCTTGAACACCCAACAATCCCTGTTGGTGTGATTGGCTGGCTTTTCGGGGGTGCCGTGTATCTGGCACGAGCGATCGAGTATTCGATCCAAATTGGACGGGCCCGGAGTATTTCTTTTGAATGGCTTTTTCCGCTGACCGGGTTTAGAACCTCTGAATCCGGCATTGACTGCCGTATCCTCAGTATTGTCGTCATTAATGCGGCGCTTGTGCTTGTTGCGACGCGACCTGCCGTTGGTGTCCTTGGTATCCGAATTACAAGGGCTCTTGGTCATGTTGTTACTACGAGCTAGCCAGCTATCCTCTCCCGCGCAGAAGCGGGTCATGAGTGTTGTGAGGGCTGCCATGGATTTCGGCTTTTCCTGTCCTAGGTGCCGGGCAAGCCACTCGTCGCGGATGTTGTGTTTGAAGGCTACAAGGGCCTCTGCATCCGGGCAGTTGACGATTTGATTTTTCTTGGTTAGGAACCGTGTCCAGAATTGTCTGGCCGATTCTTCTGGCTGCTGAATTATGTGGCTTAGGTCATCGGCGTCTGGTGGTCGCACATAAGTGCCCTGGAAGTTGTCGAGGAATGCGGCTTCCAGGTCTTCCCAACAACTGATTGACTCTGCTGGCAAGCTGTTAAGCCAATGCCGGGCTGGTCCTTTAAGCTTGAGTGGGAGGTATTTGATGGCGTGTAGATCATCACCGTGGGCCATGTGGATATGGAGGAGATAGTCCTCGATCCAGACCACCGGATTTGTTGTGCCATCGTATGATTCAATGTTTACGGGGTTGAAACCCTCAGGGATTTGATGATCCATCACTTCGTCTGTGAAGCATAGTGGGTGTGCGGCGCCTCTGTATTGGGCTATGTCACGACGCACCTCAAATGAGCTTTGTCTACTGTGTTCGGCCCGGCCGGAATTGCTGTATCCGGCGTGACGGTTGTCATCACATATCGTGGGGCGCCCACGCGATCCGTAGATCGATCTAGTTTGCCTTGCCTTGTCCTCGAGTATATCCCGCAGGTCTAGCGCATTTTCCCGCGCCTTGGTATTTTTTGAGCGGCACCGGGGTGCGGCTTGAGTGTAGGGCCGAGAGCCCTCTCTGTCGCGGCCACGAGGTGGCCGGTCGGCCGTATTATGCGCTGGTGATGTAGGTTTAGGTGATGCCTCCTCTAATCGGGGTAGCAGCCTGAGTTTTGGGTAGCTCTTGGAGGGGCGTTCGAGTTCATATTCTTCGGCCGCAAGGACTTCAGTCCATTTGTCAGCTAGCAAGTCTTGGTCAGCTTTAAGTTGTTGCTGCTTTTTCTTGAGGCTGCTTGCCGTGGCCATAAGCCTGCGCTTGAAACACTCTTGTTTGACGGGATCCTCAGGCACGACAAATTCGTCATCGTTGAGGCTTGCCTCGTCTTTGGAGGGAGGCATATAATTATCGTCCTCTACCTCTCTGTCTGCCGCTCTCTCATGAGGGCTGGCTTCTCCATCCTCCTGCGCTGAATCCTGCTGGAGGGGGTTGTCTTCGGCACTGTCCGGGGTGTTATTGTCTCCGGTGCCATTCCCATCCTTTGGGATGTCCACCATGTAAATGTCGTATAACGAGGTGGCCTTCCAGTGCCCTGTAGGCGCTGGTTCTTGGTCGGCTCCTGCATCGTCGTCCATACCGTTGATGTCTTCAGAGTTGAAGTCGAGCATGTCAGTTAAATCATCGAAAGTGGCTATGAAGTGGGTGGTGGGTGGGCTTTGAATTTCTTCGTCGTCTGCATCCCAACTGTCCTGACCATAGTCCGGCCAGGGCTCTCCTGATAAAGAGAGAGACTTTAGTGAATTCAGGATGTCGCCAAAGGGCGAGTGCTGAAAGATGTCCGCAGCGGTGAACTCCATGATCGGTGCCCAATCGGATTTGATTAGCAGGGGCGCGGAAGGTTCGGAGTCCGGAGAGGAGTCCGGCACCTTGGAGTCACGAGCTTCACAAAGGATTGGGTTGGTATTCGGCTCTATCGCCGTAGAGGTAGCAGCCCCCGAGGCGGTGTCCAGCCACCCGTCCTCGATTGACGCAGTCGGCTCCGAGCTAAGGGTCGACGCGGACACTTGTGCAGCCTCCAGGGCACTATCCGATAGCAGAGCTAGATCATGCCCATCGTGACAGTGCGGCGCGCTTGGCTGTGGCTCGAACCCGTCGAAGATCAAGTCTCCGCGGACGTCAGCCGTATAGTTCAAACTTCCAAATCTGACCTGATGGCCAGGGGCGTAGCTTTCAATCTGCTCCAGATGGCCAAGCGAGTTGGCCCGCAGTGCAAAGCCGCCGAATACGAAGATCTGTCCGGGGAGAAAAGTCTCACCCTGGACCGCGTCGTTGTTGATGATCGAAGGAGCCATCGGGCCTAAAGGTGACGACACAGAGGAACTATCAATGAAAGCACCAATGTCGGTGTCAAAACCGGCGGATCTCGGGTAGGGGGTCCCGAACTGTGCGTCTAGGCGGATGGTAACAGGAGACAAGGGACACGATGTTTTTACCGAGGTTCGGGCCCTCTCGATGGAGGTAAAACCCTACTCCTGCTTGATTAATATTGATGATATGGGTAGTACAAGAGTAGATCTACCACGAGATCAAAGAGGCTAAACCCTAGAAGCTAGCCTATGGTATGATTGTTGTTCGTCCTACGGACTAAAACCCTCCGGTTTATATAGACACCGGAGAGGGTTAGGGTTACACTGAGTAAGTTACAATGGTAGGAGATCTACATATCTGTATCGCCAAGCTTGCCTTCCACGCCAAGTTGTGCTAGTTTTGGTGTTCTGAAAAGGGTGCAGCGGTACTACCGCGAATTGGAGCGGATGTAATTTTTTACTACCGCTCCAGAGCGGTACTACCGTGGCTCCTACAGCGGTAGTACCGCAGCTCCTACAGAGGTAGTACCGCTCCGGACCAAAAACTCGTCCCAAGTCCTGCGGTGGTAGGCCCGGATGTATTTTTTTAGTACCGCTCGCAAGCAGTAGTACCGCTACCCTTTGCGGTAGTATCGCGATCCCTAGCAGTAGTACCGTGAGGACGAGCGGTAGTACCGCTCCGGCGTTTATACTGGCCTTTTGCCTCCTCGCTGTTGTTTTTCAAAGGGGTACTACCGCCCGAGCGGTAGTACCGCTCCTTGGAGCAGTAGTACCGCTCTGTGCGGGCTGTGAGCATAACGGTTGGATTTTTCCCCACCTATAAAAGGGGGTCTTCTTCCCCATTGAACCTCATCCTTTGAGCTCGTGTTCTTTCCCCATTGTTGACCTTCTTCGAGCTTGCTAACTCTCAATCCCTCCATGGATTCTTGGTAGTTTTTGAGGGAAAAGAGAGAGGGGATCTAGATCCACATTTCAACCAATCACTTTCTCCTCTATGTGAGGGGAACCCATTGGATCTAGATCTTGGAGTTCTTGGTGTTCTCCTTCTTGTTCTTCCTCTCATCTTCCTCCCTAGCATTAGTTGCTTCGGTGGGTGTCGGTGTCAAAACCGGCGGATCTCAGGTAGGGGGTCCCGGACTGTGCGTCTAGGCGGATGGTAACAGGAGACAAGGGACACGATGTTTTTACCCAGGTTCGGTCCCTCTCGATGGAGGTAAAACCCTAATCCTGCTTGATTGATATTGATGATATGGGTAGTACAAGAGTGGACCTACCACGAGATCAAGGAGGCTAAACCCTAGATGCTAGCCTATGGTATGATTGTTGTAATGGTTGTCCGTCCTACAGACTAAAACCCTCCGTTTTATATAGACACCGGAGAGGGCTAGGGTTACACAGAGTCGGTTACAATGGTAGGAGATCTACATATCCGTATCGCCAAGCTTACCTTCCATGCCAAGAAAAGTCCCATTCGGACACGGGGCGAAGTCTTCAATCTTGTATCTTCATAGTCTTGGAGTCCGGCCGATGATGATAGTCCCCGGCTATCCGGACACCCCCTAGTCCAGGACTCCCTCAGTAGCCCCTGAACCAGGCTTCAATGACGATGAGTCCGGCGCGCATATTGTTCGGCATTGCAAGGCGGGTTCCTCCTCCGAATAATCCATAGAAGATTGCGAACACCAGGATAGTGTCTGGCTCTGCAAAATAAATTCCACATAGCACCATAGAGAGAATAATATGTACACAAGTTCAATCTGCTGACGTATTTCGTGGCATGATGTCAAGCCACTACCAAGCCTTTACTTGAATCGTTTTTATTATACCACCTCAGCGCGTTTAGCGAAGCGGTTTCCTTGGCACGTCCTGTCGAAGAAGAGATCGTGTTCCCCTTTATTCCGGGACTCCAATCAATACGGACGTTGCTAACCCAACCGCGCCATTGATTGTGACGCTTGGGAGATAAGCGAGTTTTACCAGGCTGATGGGGACGCCTAGTCTTCGTCCTCCCATATATAAGGGGATAAGGATCCACCCTCTTTACCTACGCCTTCCTCCTCCGTTTGCTTATCCATCTCCGCGCACTCGAGCTCCAGCGCCCAAGTCTGCACATCTCGTCTCAACCTTCTCTAGCCATGTTCGGAGCGGGAGGCAAATGGATGGCCTCCTCCGTTACGGAGGGACACATGAGAGGCTACGCGGTGCCGGATACTTGTCCAGCGACATCACGCACCGACTGCCCGACAAGGGGCAGCTCATCCCCACCCCCAGGCCCCATGAGAGGGTCGTATTCCTTCCCCACTTCCTCCGCGGACTAGGCTTCCCACTTCATCCCTTAGTCCGGGGGCTCATGTACTACTACGGCCTGGACTTCCACGATTTTGCGCCAAACTTCATCCTCAACATCTCGGCGTTTATCGTCGTGTGCGAGGCCTTCCTCTGCATCCAGCCCCACTTCGGCTTGTGGCTAAAGACCTTCAATGTGAAGCCGAAGGTGGTGAAGGGCGTCCAAGCGGAGTGCGGAGGCGCCATGGCGGGCAAAATGCCCAACGTCCTCTGGCTCGAGGATGCCTTCGTGGAGTCCATCAAAGGTGGCAATCGGGGTGGTTCTACAACACCGAGCCGCGTGACCCTAAATGGGCAGCGGCCCCGAGTTCAGATCTGGTATCCCCATGCAGCTCACTTCCTGGAAAGAGAAGGGCTTGCTATGGGGTAGTTCGGAGGAGCTCACGGGACTCCAGTCCTGCCTCCAGACCCTGGTGAACAAGAAGCTTAAGCTTGTCAACGTGATCCAGGTCATGCTCGTCTGCCGGATTCTTCCCTGCCAACAACGGGCCTTCAATTTGTGGGAGTTTGATCCGGCACAGCACTGGACCCTGAGCGGGCTCTTCGACACGACGTACGAAGCTGCCTGGAAGGTGCTGTTCAAGGGCGGAGTAGCCCCCGCATCCGCAACTGAAGATCGCAGATTCAGCACAAAGCGCCCGGCCGGCGAGGTAAGCTTTGCTATCCTTTATGGGACACTTACTCTTTTCATAGTTTGAATCTACGTGGGATCTAAAACTCCCAATGCCTTTAACAGGACTGGCAAAGGATGTCCGGACAGGTTGATTGTCCGGTTCCCCTTCCCGAAGATCCAGCGGATACCCGTTTGACGGGGCTGCTGGTTCCGGCCCCTTACGTGGTGCCGGAGAAGAAGGCCAAGAAGGCGGCCACGGGAACCCGAAGGAGTTCCCGGCGCCAGGTGGTATCGGACTCATCGTCCGATGGCTCCAAGGCGAACTCCTCCCCCGAAGACGAGGAGGAGAGAGAGGACTCTCCCCGGGAGGGGGGAGAGAGGAAAAGGAAGGCTTCCCCAACGGGGGAGGCCGAAGGGTCCATGAGGGGAAGGACCCTTCCTCCGGACTGTTCCACCAACGCCGACGACGGCGACGAGGGGTGGCCTTCAAGGGCCAAGCCTCCGGCGAGATCATAAGTATCCGGATTCCTGAATGATTTATAATTTCTCTTTTTCGCCACACAGTGTCCTTCTAATGCCGTATACAACCTGTAGTCCGGCCGAGGATGATTTTCCCGCTTCTTCGAGCGGGTCCTTGGCTCCGTCGGATGTGGATTCCATTTCGACCTCCTCCACCCCTCGCGACGCCGAGGTGGGGTCCCAAGAGGGTGAGGCTCCGGAGGTGCCACAGGGCAACCTCCCGGACTTCGCACCGGAATCCGCCCCGGAACCTGCAGTGGTTCCGGAGTCCGGCAGGCGGCCCCTTCGTAAGAAGGGCAAGACCATGGCACCGGCGGCCTCCGTTCAACCGGAGGCGCCGGAAAACTTGTTGGAGGCGCTCAACGGTGCTTCTATCGAGGAAGAACACCGCCCTATCATAAGTGCGGTTATTCAGAAGGTTCAGCTCACCAAGAGCGGGCTGACCGAAGCCTGCAGCAGCCTTCTAACAGGCTTTGAGGTAAGAAGTTTTAAAATATGTAATGTAATACCGCATAGACAGTAGCCCCTGATGCTCGGTTCGGTGTTCGGAAAGAAAAGCCGGACTGAGGATCTAAAAAGATATACGCAGGAGTTCTAAAAATTATGTCAATATGGGATTGCAGGCTGCGCTGCTGACCTCTGCCGCATTGACTGCGGAGGTTGGTGCCTTGAAGCAGGACCTCGAGCGGACCGAGAACAAGCTCGGCCTTGCCAAGAAGCAGCTCGAGGACAAAGAAGGTGAGTAACATCGTATTAAATTTGTACCTTACAGAAAAGGATTTTGGTTGCAATAGAAATAACAAGGATAACATGGGTACTGTAGGGGCCACAAACGAGGTGGGGACCCTGAAGGAGGCCGTGTCCGTGGCCGAACGTAATGCGGCCACGGAACGAGCGGAGCGAGAGAAGCAGGAGGCGCGGGTGGCGGAGGTGTGGCAAGAGCTCCAGGCTCTCATGGAAAAGCATGAGAGTTTGGAGCGCGACTCGAAGACTCGAGAGTCCGAGCTTGCCTCGGCTCTTGAGAGTGCCAAAGCCGCTAAGGCCGAGGCCCATAAGGCCCTCCAGGAGATTGAGGCGGTGAATAAAATAGCGGCGGGTAAGGCATTTTTCATGCAAAGCAGGCATGTGAATGTGAATTACCTGTTACTTACCCGGATTCGGAGCTCTACAGGAGCGTTTGCAGATCTGCCTCGCAGCGTGTCCGATACCGCCGCATTCTACCGGGCCAAGGAGGGGAGCTCAACGGAGAAGGTCTTCTGGTCTCAGTATGCTAAGGCCGGACATCCGGTGCCCCTTAGCGACCAGCTGAAGCAGCTGGTCGAGCACCACAAGGTAGCCGAGCAGGCCATGAAGGGTCTCATAGTCCGGCTGTGGCCTGAAGAGGCCATGCCTGGGAGCTACTTCGGCCTCGTGCGGCGGCTGGTGGATGCGTGCCCTTGGGTGGAAGTCATCAAGCGCTCCGCCTGCATTGAAGGTGCCCGTCGGGCCCTTGCCTGCGCAAAGGTGCACTTGGGCAGGCTGGATGCCGAGAGGCTTCTAACAGACGCGCCGCCGGCGGGCAAGGAGTATCGTACGCCCTAAATGTCTTATAAGAGTGTCCTGAAGGGTGCTCGCAAGATTGCAGACGAGTTCCCCAAAGATGTAATATTTGAGTAGACTCGCAATGTGTTATCCTGTGCGCTGAAAACTTTGTTCATATGCGCTAAGCAATGCTTATTAATTTAAAATATTACCTTCTGTGCGGCCGTTTCTCAAATCTGAGAGATGGCAAGTCGTCGGCTTCAGCCCCCATGCCACGAGTGCTGGGGTGTTCGGGATAAACTTGAGCGCTCTTGTTCCCATTTTTCGGTCCATCTAGGGAGGCGCGCAACAGGACGAACAAGGCAACCGGACTTATAATGCTTGAACACTCTCACTTAGCCATATAATTCTATAATTTTAAATTTCGGCGAAGCCCCTAGTGTTCGGAAGACCGAGTTCGGGGCGCTATCCACGCCTGGGCCGGACACAGCCGGTTCCTCGCTCGAAGCGGCATAAGTCTTTAGGGACTCGAAAAGACCTCTCGAACAGCGACCAGCTCTCGCCTTATCATGACGGTTAGTTTTAGCTTTCTCCACTGAGGCGCTCGCCCAGCTCAACCGGGGTGCAATCGCAGTGGTTCTCCCAGTGCTACCTTAACCGATAGAATGGAACGTAAGGTACCAAAACATGGTAGCCGGGCAAACCCAACTATTGACCTAAGACATGATTCGGAGCCGATGCATATAATGTTATAAGTTCGGGGTGCCGCACTTGTGAAAGTGTTCGGACTTATCACACCATAATGCGGGGAACATAAGCCCCTGGTGTATTCGGCCGTACCAAAGTGTACGGATGCAAAACGTCATAAATGAACATATATGTAAAAAGGGAATGCAGTTATAAGCGAAAAGTGATGCATTGTTTATTCAAGGAATTCTGCCATGAGTGCAGAACGATACAAATAGTGTGGTAAGCAAGGGATTGGACTATTAGACATGTCCCCCTCCAGGGGTAGGCTGCGGAATGGTGTATTTAAAAGATTTAATGCTCATAATGGAGACCACCAGAGTATTTGTTGTAGCCTTTGTCCTTCCCTGGCTGTTGCATCGTGAGTTCGGCAGATTCACCGCCGGACAGGGTCTCTGGTGAACGGAGTCCTGTGGATAAAATAGAAAAAAAAAGGAAAAGAAAAAGAGCGACACACTTGGGAGCCCCTGGTGTGGTTGAGCCGCACTCTGGGCCTGCCATGGTCGTGCCCCTCCCCCTATGCCCATGGTATCTCCAAAGCGTAATGATGTACGCGAAGAGCTTGTCTTGCAATCATGCAAGGGCTGGGGTTGGGGCCGCATTGCTACGCGTGCTCGGGACGTGCTAGGTGGTCTTGATGTGTGTTGCTCCGAGCGCGTTTGGCCATGTCCGGTCGTTTAACGGCCGGACTCGAAAATTGCGTTAAGAGGCTGCTTTGTACTTCTGCCGCGAGAGCCGATGTGTGTTCCTCCGTTCGGAGGGAGCGTTCAGTGTTTTCGTTGACCATGATGACTCCACGAGGGCCTGGCATCTTGAGCTTAAGGTATGCGTAATGCGGCACCGCGTTGAACTTTGCAAACACGGTTCGTCCGAGCAGAGCGTGATAGCCACTGCGGAACGGGAGTATGTCAAAGATTAACTCCTCACTTCAGAAATTATCCGGGGATCCGAAGACCACTTCCAGTGTGACTGAGCCTGTACAATTGGCCTCAACACCTGGTATGACGCCTTTGAAGGTCGTCTTTGTAGGTTTAATCCTTGAGGGGTCTATGCCTATCTTGCGCACTGTATCCTGATAAAGCAGGTTCAGGCTGCTGCCGCCGTCCATCAGGACTCGAGTGAGGTGAAATCCATCGACGATTGGGTCTAAGACCAATGCGGCGAACCCGCCATGGCGGATACTGGTGGGGTGGTCCCTTCGATCGAAAGTGATCGGGTAAGAGGACCATGGATTGAACTTCGGGGCGACTGGCTCCATCGCCTATACGTCCCTAAGTGCACGCTTCCGCTCCCTCTAGGGTATGTGGGTTGCGTATATCATGTTTACCGTCCGCACTTGTGGGGGGAACCCCTTCTGTCCTCTACTGTTCGGCGGCCGGGTCTCCTCCTCATCATCGCTATGCGGCCCCTTGTCATTGTTTTCGGCAATTAACTTGTCTGCCTGCTTGAATACCCAACAATCCCTGTTGGTGTGGTTGGATGGCTTTTCGGGGGTGCCATGTATCTGGCAAGAGCGTTCGAGTATTCGGTCCAAATTGGACGGACCCGGAGTAGTTCTATTAAATGGCTTTTTCCGCTGACCGGGTTTTGAGCCTCTGAATCCGGCGTTGACTGCCGTATCCTCAGTGTTATCGCCGTTAACGTGGCGTTTGTTTTTGTTACGACGCAACCTGCCATTGTGGTCCTTGTAGTTCGGACTGCCAGAATTTTTGCTGAGGTTGTTACTGCGGGCTAGCCAGCTGTCCTCCCCCGCACAGAAGCGGGTCATGAGTGATGTGAGGGCTGCCATGGATTTCGGCTTTTCCTATCCTATGTGCCAGGCCAGCCACTCGTCGCGGATGTTATGTTTGAAGGCTGCGAGGGCCTCTGCATCCGGACAGTCGATGATTTAATTTTTTTTGTTAAGAACCGTGTCCAAAACTGTCTGGCCGATTCGTCTGGCTGCTGAATTATGTGGCTTAGGTCATCGGCGTCTGGTGGTCGCACATATGTGCCCTGGAAGTTGTCGAGAAATGCGGCTTCCAGGTCCTCCCAACACCCAATTGACTCTGCTGGCAAGCTATTAAGCCAATGCCGAGCTGGTCCTTTAAGCTTGAGTGGGAGATACTTGATGGCATGGAGATCGTCACCGCGGGCCATATTGATATGAAGGAGATAATCTTCGATCCAAACCGCGGGGTCCGTTGTGCCATCATAGGATTCGATGTTCACGGGTTTAAACCCTTCAGGGATTTGATGATCCATTACTTCATTTGTGAAGCATAGTGGGTGTGTGGCACCTCTATACTGGGCAATATCACGACGTAGCTCACGAGAGCTTTGTGTGCTGTGTTCGGGCCGGCCGGAGTTGCTGTATTCGGCGCGACGGTAGTCGTCGTGGATCGTGGGGAGCCCACGTGATCCGTAGATAGATCTTGATTGTTTTGCCTTGTCCTCCAATACGTCTCGCAAGTCCGGCGCATTCCCCCGTGGCTTCACGCTTTTCGAGCGGTGCTGGGGTACGGTTCTGGTGGAGGGCCTAGATGCCTCTCTGTCGCGGCCACGAGGTGGTCGGTCAGCCGTATTGTGCGCTGGTGATGAAGGTTTGTATGCCTCCTCCTCTAATCGGGGGAGCAACTTGTGTTTTGGGTAGCTTTTGGAGGGGCGTTCGAGTTCATGCTCTTCGGCCGCGAGGACCTCGGTCCATCTGTCGGCCAGCAGGTCTTGATCAGCTCGAAGCTGTTGCTGCTTTTTCTTTAGGATGTTCACCGTGGCCATTAGCCTGCGTTTAAAACGCTCTTGTTCGACGGGATCCTCTGGAACGACGAATTCGTCGTCGTTGAGGCTTGCCTCGTCTCCGGAGGGAGGCATGTAATTGTCATCCTCTATCTTCTCGTCTGCCGACCTCTCTTGAGGGCTGGCTTCTCCGTCCTCCTGTGCTGAATCTTGCTGGAGGGGGTTGTCTTCGGCACTCCCTGGGGTGTTATTATCTCCGGTGCCGGAATCTCCATTCTTGCTATGGCGGAATTTAGAGCGGCGCCGCTGACGTCGGCGCTTGGGCTGTTTCTTAGAGGAATCTGCCTCCGCTGCTTCTTCGCCGTCCCCGTCCTTTGGGATGTCCACCATGTATATGTTGAATGACGAGGTGGTCTTCCAGTGCCCCGTAGGCGCTGGTTCTTGATCGTCTCTGGCATCGTCGTCCATACCGTCGATGTCTTCAGAGTCATAGTCTAGCATGTCGGTTAGGTCGTCGACAGTGGCTACAAGGTGGGTGGTGGGAGGGTTTTGAATTTCTTCGTCATCCGCATCCCAACCATCCTGACCGTAGTCCGGCCAGGGCTCTCCTGATAGCAAGAGATACTTTAGCAAATTCAGGATGTCGCCAAATGGTGAGTGCTGAAAGATGTCCGCAGCGGTGAACTCCATGATCGGCGCCCAATCGTATTCGATTGGCGGGGGCGCAGGAGGTTCGAAGTCCGGCAAGGAGTCCGGCACCTCGGAGTCACGAGCTTTGCAAGGGACAAGGTCAGTATTCGGCTCCATTGCCGTAGAGATTGCAGCCCCCGAGGCGGTGTCCAGCCACCCGTCCTCGATTTGCGCGGTCGGCTCCGAACTATGGGTCAGAGCGGACTCGTGTGCGGCCTCAAGGGCACTATCCGGTAGCAGAGCTAAATCATGACAACAGTGACAGTGCGGCGCGCTTGGTTGTGGCTCGGATCCATCGAAGATCAAGTCTCCGCGGATGTCAGCCATGAAGTTTAAGCTTCCAAACCTAACCTGACGGCCAGGGGCGTAGGTTTCGATCTGCTCCAGATGGCCAAGCGAATTGGCCCGCAGTGCAAAGCCGCCGAACACAAAGATCTGTCCAGGGAGAAAAGTCTCACCCTGGACTGCGTCGTTGATTGAAGAAGCCATCAAGCCTATCGGTGAAGACACAGAGGAACTCTCAATGAAAGCACTAATGTCGGTGTCAAAACCGGCGGATCTCGGGTAGGGGGTCCCGGACTGTGCGTCTAGGCGGATGGTAACAAGAGACAAGGGACACGATGTTTTTACCCAGGTTCGGGCATTTGGTGCATCGGTTTGAGTTCTCCATGTGATACATAGAAGTTACAAGTTGAGAAGCTTATTACTCTTGGGTGCTTGGTACCCTTGATCTTGTTACTCTTGGGTGTTTGGACACCCTAGAGCTTGTTCCTCTTGGGTGCATTGGCGCCCTAGACGGTTGGTGTTGTTCGGAGCTCAATCATTGTGGTGTAAAGCTCGGGGCAAGCGTCGGGGTCTCCAATTAGGTTGAGGATATCGCCCGGAGCAATTTGACTGGTACCGGTGACCGCCCCCAAGGGTTGCCAAAATGTATGGGTTCGGTGACCGACCCCAAGGGTCGCCATTTGTACGGGTTCGGTGACCGCCCTCAAAGGTCCCTTAGTGGAATCACGGCATCTTGCATTGTGCGAGGGCGTGAGGAGATTACGGTGGCCCTAGTGGCTTCTTGGGGAGCATTGTGCCTCCACACCGCTCCAAACGGAGATTAGCATCCGCAAGGGTGTGAACTTCGGGATACATCGTCATCTCCACGTGCCTCGGTTATCTCTTACCCGATCCCTTTACTTATGCACTTTACTTTGTGATAGCCATATTGTTCTTTGTCATATATCTTGCTATCACATAGTTGATTATCTTGCTTAGCATAAGTTGTTGGTGCACATAGGTGAGCCTAGTTGTTTTAGGTTTTGTGCTTGACAAATTAACCGCTAGGTTTATTCCGCATTTGTTCAAGCCTAAACCATAATTATTTTGAAGCGCCTATTCACCCCCCCCCCTCTAGGCGACATCCTCAATCTTTCACTTGGCATGGATTTTATCACTGGATTACCCAGGACCCGTTCAGGCTATGACTCTATTTGGGTTGTAGTTGATCGCTTGACGAAAGTAGCACATTTCATCCCTGTGAAGACAAATTATACGAGTGCTAAGTTGCCGAAGATATTCATGACCAGGATTGTGTGTGTGGATGGAGTTTCGACGACCATCTTATCAGATAGAGGAACAAAGTTTACTTCAAGTTTTCGAATCAGTTGCATGAAACTTTGGGTACCAGGCTAGAGTTCAGTACAACCTTTCATCCATAGACAGATGGACAGACCAAGAGAGTCAATCAGATTCTGGAGGACATGTTGAGAGCTTGTGCGCTAGACTATGGATCTAGTTGGGATGATAATTTGCCCTATGCAGAGTTCTCCTATAACAACAGTTATCAAGCCAGTTTGAAGATGCATGGCCCCTTTCGAAGCTTTGTACGGAAGGAGGTGTAGGACACCGTTATCATGGGATGAAGTTTGAGATAGACAGTTGTTCGAACCAGAATTAATCAGAGATTCTGAGTAGAAAGTTAAGTTGATTTCAGACAGACTCAAGATAGCCCAGTCCAAGCAGAAGAGTTATGCAGGTACTAAACGCAAGGAGGTAGCCTATGAAGTCGGAGATCGAGCATATCTTCGTGTGTCCCCACTTCGAGGAGTTAAGCGATTTGGAGTCAAAGGGAAGCTAGCATCACGATTTGTAGGACCATACAGAGTTTGAGAATGCATGGGAGAAGTTGCCTACAAGTTGGAGTTGCCGAAGGATTGTCAGGAGTTCATGGTGTGTTTCACGTTTCCCAGTTGAAGAAGTGCCACGCAGAGATGGTCAACATTCCTCTGAGAGATAAAGTGCCACTAGAAGCAATTTGGTTGGATAGTGATCTGACCTATGAAGAGAAGCCAGTCAAGATTCTCGAGTTTTCCAGCCGAGTTACTCGCGGCAAAGTCATCAAGTTTTGCAAAGTTCGGTGGAGCCACCATACCGAGGAGGAAGCCACCTGGGAGCGAGAAGAAAACCTCCACAAGGACCACCCACACCTTTGGCTGACCAACCCGAATCTCGAGGGCGAGATTCATCTTAAGGGGGTAGGTTTGTAACATCCCAATTTTCAATTTTTATGTTATACATAGATCATTCATTTGCATTTCATATTTTATTGCATTTTAGTTTTTATTTGGTTGTGATCCAAGAAATCTTAAGCAACTTAAGGACCCAAGGAGGGAGTTGAAGGTTTCACAAAATTTTCTTTTTGAATTTATTCAAATTTGAAAAGTGGATCAATTTGATTTCAACAAATTCTTTCCAACTATTTCAAAATAATAAAAGTAAAGAGAGAAGATAAAAGGACCTCTTCAAAATAGAGGAGAAATGTTGGAAAAGAAATTTGGAAGTCAAATTATTTTATTTGAGTTTTATTTACAATTTTATTCAGTTGAATTAGGGAAAAATATGCATTTTCGAAAATTGCATTTAGTCCAGAAAAATGTTCACATTGTCCCAAATATTAGGAAGGGATGGTGAAATTTGTTTCTGGAATTTTAGGATTTTTTATTTTATTTTATTAGCATTTTTCTTCGCGGCACTGTTTTTTTAAAAAAATTCGCGCACGTGCCGACTGGGCCGGCCCAGCCGCCGACCACCTTCCCCACGCCGCCTCTGCAACCGAGCCGGACTCCGGCTAGGAGTCCATGCCACCGCCGCCGCCGGTTGCCCCCTGCCCAAGTCAGACATCCCCGCCGACCTCCTTTATAAGCCAACCTCGCGCCGCCCCTCCTCCTCACAAATGGCCGCCATCGCCGCCGCTAGTCGTCGACGCCACCTCGCCTTGCCGCCCAATGCCGGAGCCCCGCTGCCGACTGCCCGCCTCGCCGTTGACCGCCTCGACCGAACCGGTATAAAAACCATCCCGGTTCGCCGGTTATTCTTCGGTTTTTCTTTTTAAGTTCCGGTTTAGTTAAAATAGACCGATTTATTTTTATTAGATCGATTAAATAGCGAACGTTCACCCGATTAGTTCTGTTAATGAACGAATTCGTTCGTTAGTCTCTGTTAGCGGATGTTCGTCCGATAGATTTTTCTTTTTCGGTTTATTTTCTGCCAGGGACCTATCCACGAATAGTTTTATCGTGATTTAGCCCCTGATTTTCAAACTAGCGTAACTTTTAGCTCGTTTGTCCAAATTAGATGAAACCAATGCCTAAATCTTCGTAATGATCCCCTCTTTCCAGTAAATCAACTTGAAAATGATTTTGACAATTTAAAATTTGAGTTTAGTTCATATTAGTATTCGATCTTGTTTTGTTTGTATCTTGAGTTTCGTAACTCCGTTTGAGTTGATTCTTTTTCTTAGCTAATCACACGTACCTAGTGTTAACATCTAATCCACATAAAAATAATGCTATTAGAATTTGTTTTTTGTTTAGTTTATTTGTTTGTTTGTTCTCGAGTTTTATTTGGATCTGTTCTCGATTTCTCTTTGCATCGTTTGCTTGATTGCTTATGTATGCTAATGTTTGTCTACGCTAGATTTTCTAGAGTGCAAAGCTTGTTACTACGAATCTCTAGAGTTTTCTGATCATCAACAAGGAAAGTTACACTTTGATCATACTCTTCTATACCCAGTTTTTACTATGCATTAGTTTTGCCCCTCAAATATTTGCATGAGTAGGATTGGGAACAGGTGGATTTGGTTGTAGTACTTGAGGTAGGAACCTATTACCTTTTAATCACCCCGGGAATATACGTTATGCTCATTTATTGCTTAGCCATGCTGGTAGACGGGGATTGGATCATGATGTACATGGAAGTTGTGAGAGATAATAATTTTGGACAACATTAAGGTGGCAACTTTAATACACATCTTGGTGGATTGATTGGGGCAACTGGAGAAACCAGTTCTTGCCCATTTGGGAAATCCTGGAGTACCCATGTGATTTTTCCTCGGTTCGCCACCCAGACTCAAAGGGATCATATGATATTTCATGCCTAGAAACTTCTGTGTGCAGCCACAAGCCATTATGGGCTCTGGCATATTTGAGTAAGTCGCATGAGCTCTTGAAGAGGTGGGCTAGCAGATGTAGGGGAAAGTAGCTGTACAGGTCTACCCAGAGTAGAGAGTTAAGGCTTCAGAAAGACTATGTCACTATGTCTCCATCTTCTGATCATGGATGCAGTCGAGTCTTGTGGGGAAAAGCGCGCAACCTCTGCAGAGTGTATAAACTAATCATGGTTAGATGGCTCCCCGCTGTGGACATTTTGAGTATCTAGAAGTGGATATTATTGTTGATCTCATCACTCTTTAATTAACGAATTGGGTTTTAATGATGATACTTGATTAATGTTGGGATTTGCGTTGGAGGAACCTTCTCAAATATTGGTATAACTTTGTAGTAAATAAAATTTATTCTTTTGTGGCAGGGAAAAATTAGCTTTATGCAAAACATTGAACCTAGAGCCTCCACCAGCCAAATATGCATATAGATATAGTTCTTGCATTCATTGCTTTACAGTGTAACTCTGCCAGCATATTCCATGTGCTGACCTACACAGCTGCAACATCTTATGTTGCAGACTTTGCCGACGAAGAATAAGGTGCGATAGGTTGTTGTCATGCACTCAGCTATGCCGTTGGAGTTGATGGACTCATTTACCTTAGAAGCTTCCGCAGTTATTTAGTTTAGATGGCCTCCAGCCATTTTATTTATGTAATATATACTCTTTTTGAGGACCTCAATGAAATACGTGTGTGATTGAACTCTGTTATAATTCCTCGAGTACTGTGTGTGTCAGCATACCGATCCAGGAATGACACTTAAGCACAGAGACTTCGGTCCATTGGGATCGTGGTCGCTACACCATGCGAGTAGTTAACTATATTTCTCTCATCCAAAGTCCGGGGTGGCCTAACCTATCATGCCAGAGGCAGAAAAGTTCAGAGCTTCTAAATAGTCTTGAGGGTAGTATACACAGGCGATGCTACTATTTTAGTGTAGTGTAGCTCTGTGTCAAACGGAGGAAGCCTTTCGATAACATGTTTACCATTTGTATCCTGCTCGATGATGAGTATACACACTTGGCCATAGTCATCATCGGTCTCAACGTGGAAACTATTAGCGTGGTTGTCTTTAAAGCTCAAAATAGTGCGAGTCGACTCCGGGTACAACAATGCATAATTAATAATCACAGTTGTCCCTATAGAACGTATGAAGGTGGCTCGTCTAGAGCCGAATATGTTCAAACCGCAGCAGGCGATTGCCACAAAATTCCCGGAGATCTTTAATAGACTCAAAGCACTTAGTTGCTCGTAAAATGGTATTAGTGGTACTCCAATCAACAAGGCAAGTTTCCTCTACTCGGGTGCCACACGTGATCTAAAATATAACATCTAACTAATATAATGTATCAAGGAAGAAGCTACATAAATAATAAATGCACATATTTCAGAACATAACAAGTTATCATAATTAAATAAATAAAGGAATAAATGGATGAATGCAAACATCATCCAAATGCCAAATGATGAATAAGGTTTTTGCTCTAATATAGTACAACCCATCGGAGATGAATGTATCAGTTTAATCTAGGGAATTATAAACGAATGGGAAACCAAGAGAGCAAATGAGAGGGCCATTTTCTCTAGTCGAGATGTCGAGGCGGCTAAGCATCAACACATAGGAGAGCTTTTGCCAGGATAACATCACCATCGAGTTCATGTGTCATTGAAGGGGGATGCCAATGGCTCTACCATGGGCACCTATAAGGCGTTGCCGTAGGAGCCGATGGTGCTCCTCCTAGACAATGTAGACACCCCCAAGCGGTTGTGCAACAATGGTTCTACTCCTCTCCATGGGGACAAACAATGTGGTCCAGCCTTTCGAACCACCCTTGCGAGAGTGATCTAAAAGACTAGGGCACTTTGGTCTGTCGTGTACACATTTTTGCGGCGTGCCACAAAGGTTGAGTTAAAGATAGTGCAGCAACCGGGCATTCACCCTAGGACTAGCGGCGATCATCTGGGTCTCCAAGTCTATCGCCTAAGTCATTCAGACTCGAGGACAACCTCCACATTGAATGACATGGTGGGGTACCGTAGCTCATACAGTATCCACATTCACCCTAGGAGTGGCGAAGACCATCTGGGTCCATGAGCCTATCGCCCTCTAGGGTCACGCAAACCCGAGGATGATCTCCACATCGAATGCTCGGTGGGGTAGTAGAATCTCTTATGGGCCAACTCGATGGACTCCCAGTTTATTGATTCCGGCCATCAACGATTATCAAGTGGGTACATCAGGTAATCCACGATGTAAACGCGGTGATGTTACATTCTATTCATCAAAATGACGTTCTGATATTTATAACATGCTAAAATATGCATTACATAGCGATTAAAAATAAGCAACAATTAATCTACAACAGTAAAAGCATATAATAAAAGCATGTACGTTAAGATAGTATGTTAAGCGCGTCTAGTTGCAACACGCAGAAGGCACGCATGGGCCTCGGCGGAGCGCACGGAGGTCGGATGCCGCGAAGCTCGCGAGTCAGCAGGGCAACCGCGTCTATAGAACGTCCATAATCCGGCTACTGCGCTGGGTTGTTGGTACTGCACGTTGGCATCAGCAGGAACGCAAGGTGCCAACGGCGTACACAACGATGGACCGGCCATCTCAACCTCAACCGCTGGTGGCCGGGAAAACAAACGTACGGCGTGTGTTAGCCTGGGCCAGGACAAGCACCTTGGCGCATTGTGGTGTCGTCTCGACGGCGCACACGACCTCGGGAAAACGAATCTCGTCTTCTTCTTCCATCGTCAAGACGGCATGAATGTCAAGACGACACGTGGACATCCGGTACATCGCGGCGGTGCCGTAAGTACGTTCACCGTCTCTCCACAGTGTAGTTGACAAATTTCTCCTACACGAGATCGATCCGCATTGGCAGGCCACATCGAGTCTGTCGTGATCTCGCGAGAAAAATTCACAACATAGATAAAAACTAATCGGAAAAAATTACGAGATCGCAAATACGGAATCACAACAACAAGAGGAATCCATTTTTGTGAACAAATTTCAGATCCATACCTCCATGAGATCAACGAAAGCCTGCTTGATGCAGGCTTGATGGAGAGTTGCATGCTTGATTGACTCGGCTACAACCAAGGCCAAACAAACTACGTTTTTTTACCCAACACCATAGAAAAATTGTTCTACGATAAATATATTAAAATAAATATAGTACAAATATATTACAAACTCCCAAAGGGAGGAAATTCAGCAAGGTAGCTAGCCAATGCCTGATCTAGGTATGAAACTCATGATTACAGGTTATGTTCTATCCACTGAGCCAGCCAAGCTTCAAACTTTTGCTTCATCTTGTGTTTGAGAAGTTTGAGATCTTGCTTAAGGTAAAATCTCCAGGACCGAATGGAATGTGGAATTGCTCTGAAAATCTTGCTATTTCTCTGTAGCCATATATTCCGGCAACCCAAAATGATGACCTCAACTGCAAATTGCTTTGGTAAGAGAGTTAAGGCCAGAATGGTATCCTCATAAACTGAAGTACCTCTTTTTCTATGCGGAAGCAAGGAATTCCAACAGTCCTGTGCGAAGTTACAGTCCCATAGCAAATGCATAGTGGTTTCTTCTGCTTGCTGATTGCAGTTAGGACAATGCATGTCATCCAGCTGCATACCTTTTCTGAGAAGGAGAGCTCTAGTGTTGATTCTGCAATGGGCCACTAACCAAAAGAAGATTTTGTGCTTTAGTCTACTAGAGCTTCTCCAAATAAGACTGAAAAAGGGATGCTCGTCATGTGGATCCAAAAGTAATTTATAAATTTGGATTGCAGATATCTTGCCAGTAGCCCAAATGAGAGTCCACTTATCCTCTCTGTTTGGGAGTAAAGTGGGTGCTAGAGCTTGGAGTTGATTGAATTCCTCATATGCTTCCAAAGAGAGAGGCAGGTGGAAATGTTCAGTCCAATCATTCTCCCCAAAGAAGTCTTGAATAGACTGCTCATCATTCAGAGCAAAGGAGTGGAGATGTGGAAGGATAAATTGCAGGTTGTGTTCATTCCAAGTATCTTTCCAAAAAAAGAACAGTTTGTCCATTGCCAATTGTGCACCTGCTAATCTGCTTAAACCTTGCTAGGAGACTAATGTGTGATTTCCACCAGAAAGATCCCACAGCATTTCCTGCTGGTGTTTCTGAATGATAATACTTCTCCCAGATTAACTTAATCCAAGGTACATATTCTTTGTTCATAAATTTGAGGAGGTTTTTCATGAGAAGAGCCTTATTGTGGAGAGCACTATCAAGAATACCAAGACCACCTTGCTTTTTTGGTAAGCACACCTTGGATCAAGCAATGAGTGTTGTCCCTCTATCTTCCATGCCAAATTTTCTCTAGAGAAAGTTTCTGAAGTACTTATTGATCTGCTCAATCACACCTATAGGAAGAGCCAAGGTACATACAAAGAATATTGGCAATGCTAATAAATAGATTTGATGAGCAATAATCTTCCATCATATTACAGCATGGTAGAACAACCAGAGAGCCTTTTCTCAATTCTTTGCAGCATTGGACTATAATCTTCAATTTTTGGCTTAGAAGTTCCAAGTGGAAGGCCCAGATAAGTGAAGGGGAAGTGACCTTGTTGACACCCCATAATATTGAGAAGGGTTTGGAGCTAAGGTTCAGGAACATTGATTGGCACCATGAAAGATTTCTCATAATTAACTTTAAGCCCAGTAAAAGCAGTGTAATGCAGGATGAGGTTTTTGACTTGAGCAAGTTGTCTGGCATGAGCAGTCAGTACTAGGATTGTATCATCAGCATATTGGATCACAGGAAAATCAGGGCAAGCTTGACTGCTAATGGGAGCCTGAATTAAATTCTGGTGCATAGCTTCATTGAGCATTGACTGAAGAAGATCACCTGCAAGCACAAAGAGTAATGGAGAAACATGATCCCCTTGTCTGACTCCTTGTCTGAAGTGAAAAAGTTTCCCTGGCACTCCATTGAGCAGAACAGAGGAAGTTCCTGAGGAGAGCAACATTGTGATCTAGTTAATCCATCTACTTCCAAAACCTCTAGCTATCAGAATAGCAAGAATGGCTTGATGGTTAAGCAGATCAAAAGCTTTCTCAAAGTCCAGCTTGAGGAGAATAATATGTTGTTTAGATTGTTGACATTGATGCAGATATTCAAAAGCCCATCCCAGACAGTCATGAATAGTTCTACTCTTAATGAAGCCATATTGATTGTGTACAATCTTGAGAATCACAGTCTGTAATCTATTGGCCAAGAGTTTGGTAATGATCTTGATTGTGCAGTTCAGAAGAGAAATTGGCCTGAAGTCATTGGCTGTCACTGGATTGTCCTTCTTTGGGATCAAAGTGATGAGGCATTGATACTCTGAAGTGAGATCTTCCCATGAAATAAATCATCAATCATCTTGTAGAAATCTGGAGCAATTATATTCCAACATGCCTTAATAAAATCACCATTAAAACCATCAGGCCCAGGTGCTTTCTCAGAAGGTAGGTGCTTGATAACTGTGTCAATTTCTTGCTTGGTGAAGGGGGCATCCAGATCCTGCAAGTCCTCAACCCTGGTGATGAGATGATCAGGTTTAGAGGGTCTGATATCTCTCCAGACTGGCCCAGTCTTTCTTTAAAAGCATTCCAGAGAATTGCAGCTTTTTCATGATGGTCTGACATTTCTACACCTTGATCATTGTATAAACATTGAATGTAGTTATGCCTGAATTTGATGGTTGCCTTAGCTTGAAAGAATTTAGAGTTTTCATCACCAAATTTAACCCATTGAATTGTTTCTCTTTGTCTCCAATAAATCCTTTGAAAAGACAGCAATTTTAACAAATGCTCTTTTAGCATATCCCTACCATTATGTTCTATATCTGTGAGCACTCTATATTCCTCAAAAAGATCCCACATGAAGATGACATTATTTGTGGCCTGAATGCTGCTAGCTAGGTTGGAGAGGCTTTTACTCCAAATTTTCAGTCTTTCCTGAGTCTTTTGAATTTTGCAGTGATGAGCTTAGCACTGTCACCTACCAAAATGGGTTGTTGCCAAATAGATTGTACAACATCTTGAAAATCATGATGCTGAAGCCAGAAGTTTTCAAATCTGAAGACTTAAGCTTTAGGAATGCTTGTACCAATTTTTATGACAAAAGGACAGTGATCAGAAATAGGTTTTGCCATAGGAATAGCCATAGTATTGGGATAGTTGGAAGACCAATTTTCAGAGGTGAACACCCAGTCAATTTTCTCCAGTAGTGGAACTTGCTGCATATTGCTCCAACTAAAACTTCTACCTTTGAAAGGAATGTCAACTAGAGCCAGTTGACTAATTGCAGCATTGAAATCCATCATACTATTAAAGTCACCAGTGCCAACATTCCTATTAGAGGGATACCTAATATAATTGAAATCTCCTCTGATGATCCAATCAGTTTCAACAGGCATCTGAATGTTTCTGAACCACTCAAGAAAGTTGTGTCTCCCTTCAGCATCACGAGGCCCATAAATATTTGTTAGGATCCAAGAATCTCCAGTGTGGACTCAAATAAATCTAATGGAGATGGAGAAATTATTTTTGAACAGACACTCTCCATGAAACATATTATCATTCCATGCCACAAGCAAGCCCCCAGAGGCTCCCACAGAAGGCAAGTAATCAAATTTGTTAATTCTTTTGGGGCATTTTTTTATATAAGAACTATCAAAGACTTCTCTCTTGGTCTCTTGCAAACAAATGACTGAACATTGAGCCTCATCAATCTAATTTGAAATAGCTAGCCACTTATCACTGGATTGATGCCTCTCACATTCCAATTCAACATGTTCTAGGATTTATTCATTTCAGATTAATCAAATACAGGTCTAGAGAAAAAAGGAACATTGTTCAAGAACTCAAAGCAAAGCAGATAATCAACATTGAAATAGTCCCAAAACATGTAGCATCTTTGACGAGCCAACAGTGCATAGAGGAGTTTCATTAATAAAGTGACCAGAAGCAAAGAGCTTTTGTACAAAATGCTAATCATTGCCAAAATTGGACCTACTACTAGGTCAACCCTCCTTGAGCTCAGCATCTTCACTCCTTTCCTGCTGGTGGCTTTCCTCCTTTTTTGGCCTTCTTCTGCAAAATGTTCTCTTCAGTGCTGACTTTTGGGTCCACCTTGCAGTAAGAGGAATTAAGGTTTTTAATTACTTTGGAGTTGCAGATAGGAGGTTTAGCAGAGCAGGCCATACAGTTCTTATCATGACAAGTTTTCTTTCTATAGCCCTTATTTAAATGCTGCAATCTTTCACTTCTTCTTACCTCAGATTCAACTAGTGGCACTCTGTCTTTTCTCTTTCCTTTGGCAGCAGTAGGACTACAGAAACTTGCATCTTCAGCCACAGATGGAGGTTGGACTTCCTTCAGGCCAGTGTTCTGCAACTGAGAGCATGAGAGAGCCACAGTTACAGGACAAGAAGAAGGAATGAAGAAACAAGATGTTGAGATTGCTGAAACTCTCCACATATGATATGCCACATAGTGCATTGCAAGAACCCTTTTGCCCAATCAAATTTCTTAGGAGTTAACAGAGTAGAGCAAATGATATCCACCCAATCAAAGGGTACCTTGACAGTAGTGTAGCCTTCTGTGCTGACAGAAAAATGTTGCTCCCAAGCAGAGTAAAAAGCCATATCATGAGTGTCAGAATCTGCAGTAGATCCAGTAGGGACATAATTAGCTAGGTACTTTCCTTTGATATTAAAACCTGGTGGCGCTGAACAAGTTGAAGATGAGGTGTAAGTGACATTAATACTTTCTGAAGCTGAATCTGGTTTGGAAGAAACATTTGAAGAATTGTCAAGAATTTCAATTTCCTCATCAACATAGGAG
Organism: Triticum timopheevii; assembly: GCA_963921465.1. Classification (NCBI taxonomy): domain Eukaryota; kingdom Viridiplantae; phylum Streptophyta; class Magnoliopsida; order Poales; family Poaceae; genus Triticum; species Triticum timopheevii. The sequence continues at coordinate 61,222,574 of OY997270.1, read as the reverse complement.
CCCTGATCATCTTCTTTGAGCATAGCAGCCAGGATTTCAAAAGGTGAAGCTAGCTGAATAACGTGATCATCCCCTTCAACAAGATTAAGGTTGAAAAAAGATCCATCCTCTTCCACCAAATTCATGTCAACTGTGAACTCCTTGTTTACCCTTGTAGAAATAACTTGGTCTTGAATGTGAAGATCAGTAGGTGGAGACTGAGGTAGCACTTGGTTTAGATCAAGATCAATCCTAAATTTGTTCCCACAAGAGGCAACACGTTTATGAAATCCAGGGGAGCAACCAAGGAAGGTTTAGCAAAAGCAGGCTGAGCAACAATAGGCTGAGCAATAGCCTGTTGTGCAAGTGGCTGAAAGTCTTCATGTGGCAAAACTGGCATGGGCCCCAGGGCCAAATTAAGATCTGGAATACCAACTTGGGCCTGGCCAAATAAATTCAAAATCTCATTTCCCTCCATATTTAGCTGTGCATTGCCATCCATCATGTCAATGTCCACCCCATTGGATCCCACAGACAGAGTTAATTCACTGTTCATATCCATATCAGGCAGATTGATTTGTTGCTGCTCATCCAATGGCTGAAATATATCAGCAAGCTCCATGAACTCTCCGTCTTCCAACTCCTCACTACTAGGGAAAACGTTATACACAGAACTTTAGCAGTAGCGCTTGTTAAAAAAGCTCGCTACTGCTAGAGAGCAGGAGCGCGTGCCAAATAAGCATGCTCCAGATGCATATATAGCAGTAGCGCGTCTCGCTGAAAAATTGCTACTACTAAAATTTCAACCACTACGCTGATGGGCTACACATAGTAGTAGTGATCTGTCAGAAACCGCGCTGTCGCTAATATTCTTATAGCAGCGCGTTTACCTGTAAGCACTACTGCTAACGAAAGAAAATAAAACGAAAAACAAATAGAAAAGTAAATGAAAATGAAAGAATAGAAAAAGGAGAGACAAAAAATATAAAATGTAAAGAAAAATAAACGAAAAAGGGAAAAAGGATGAAGAAATAGGAGTAGCGTGTTTGCGGAAACGCGCTATAGCTAACTTAGCTATAACGCGTTTTTCCTAACGCGTTGCCATTATTTTTGACTTAACCCAAAAAACGGTTTCCCCCCGGCCACCACTTCTCCCCCAAATCCCTCGCCCCACTCTTCGCCGCCGTCTCCCCCACTTCGCCGTCGCCCCCACTTCACCGCCGTCTCCTGCCGGCGTCGACGCTGCGCTCATCCTCACCGACGCCGCCTCTCGGGTCGCCCTCGACCTCACCGTCGCCGCCCTCGACCTCTCCGCCGCCGCACTCAACCTCACCGCCCCCGAGCCCGCCCAGGAGCGCCGCCTCTCGATCCTGAACCCGCCCTCGCCGCCCCTACCTCCGTCGCCGAGCACCTCCCCGCCTCCATCTCTCCCCTCTCTGTAAGCCTCACCACCCCTCCCCCACCCCCTCTCTCTCAGCTTTTTCTTCCTCTGCCATGTTATTAGCAGTAGTAGTAGATGTTAATTAGTACTAGGGTTCATACATAATGATTTTTAGTAGTAGTAGTAGATGTTAATTAGTAGTAGTGATGGTACTAGTTAACTAGGGCAGTATGGTTAATAATAGATGTTTTTTAGTTAGGGTAATAATAGATGTTAAGTAGTAGATAATGTTGATGTTAATTAGGGCAGTAGGGTTAGTTTAGAGTAAAGTAATTTAGTTCATTAGTTAACTAAATATAATCTATATTTGGTTTTGAATTGAGTTTGAGAGAGCATGAGATTTGTGTAGATTTTCTTGTAGTGTCAAACGCTAGGACATGCAAATTTGAAGTGGTAAGGATATATGCAAATTCCTCAATTGTGTTTGCACATGCATGTTTCAATTGTGCCCAAGTGGCCTTTTGTTGTTTCCACGGAATGAAGCCGAGTGGCCTATGTTTTGCCGGAATGTTGATTCATTTCCGTTCCGGAAAATTTCAGGTTCTCGATTTGTCCACTTTTTTGCAAAGGTCATGCCGAAATTTTCCATGAATTTCGGCATGACTTGTGCTACAAACTAGGACATATCGAGTGCCCGGGATTTGTCGCACCAGGAAGGAGTCAACATTCCTGCAAAACAATAGGCCTTTTTTATGTCATTATTCATTTTATTAGGTCTAGAATTAATTGACTAGATTTAATCATAGGAAACATGGCTACCAACGATGAAGGACACGGTTCTGGTGATTGCGACGACGTCTACCGGGCAGCAGACGAATTTTTGAGCCTTGACGACGATCAACCGATGTTGTTGCTGGGCCCACCAGTGGCATCGGGGACAAAGATCGACACGCAGACCGATGCTGAGACTGAGACCGGCGCTGAGACTAAGACCAGTGCTGCCTCGGGGAGCGGAGCCGGTGTAGAACCGAAAGCAAAGAGGCAACGACTTCTTAACAAACTCAGGACTACTAGAGTGGTGGTCATGGTGGTGGATGACGGCAATTTTGAGCCAAAGGCACCCGAGGAAGTGCGCGCGTGCTACGGCAATCAAATAGGCTGCATCGTACGGACAACCGCCACCATCAACGATGAGAAACTACAGAAGATAGATAATATGAGGCCCTCCCTCCTAAAGAAGTTTCACCAGATATTCTTGTTCCCGGGCCGGAATGAAAAGGATTATGAAGATCCAGATAAGGACCCAGCAATGAAGAAGATAAACAAACACGCCATGACCAAGTTTAGCGACGCGTTAGCCGCCTGGAAAACAAGGGTGAAAGCAAGGATCATCGACAAGAAGGAACCCTACTCTGAGATTGTAAAGGATAATCCAACAATCACGGAAGAGCAGTTTCAAATATTCAAGGAGGCTTGCAAGGCCGAAGCTGCCAAATAAAAATTCTAAGTACATGAAGGGGCTTCAAGATAGGAACATTGGGAGCCACCACCTCGGAAGCCGTGGTTACGGCGGGAAGAGGTCCAAATGGGCCAAGGAGGACGCGGAAGCCGCGAGTCTGGGCATCCCAGACTCCTTGGCGGAGTTCACCGTCCCGCAGGAGCGTGACGTCCTCAGGGCCCGGCACCATTGGGACCCAGTCAAGAAGGTTTACGAGACAAACCCGGTCACGACGGAGTTCATTAGACTGCTGGTAATTTTAGTTTCTGATCAATTCGACTGCACACGTTAGTCATATTAGTAAATGATCCTTGTGCCTTTTGCAGAGAGAGCAGCACAGGATTGCGGCCGAAAGCGACTTGCCGTCTGAGGCATTTGCGAGGCCCAAGTGGGACACTCCATTCAACCGGGCATTGTAACATATTGAAACGACTCCCGGTGGATACTCGACCATCATATGGATGCGTGCACGGTGTCGGAGACGGCGCCACATGGAAGAAGTACTACCATGAGACCACAGAGGAGAGAAAGGAAAGACGGAGGTTAACTGAAGAAAACATTGACAAGAAGGTTGAGATTGCGGTTGAGAAGAAATTATCTCAGACAGTCGCAACAGCGGTAGCTGCCCGGCCATTTTTAATTGGACCAGGCAAAATCCAGAAAAAAATGTAGTGGACTTTCCCCATGCTGACTTCTTGGGGAGCAGCTCGACTAGCTTTGCAGCAGCTCCAGCACCAGCTCCCGCACTGGCTCCCGCACCGGCTCCCGCATCGGACGTACTCGGCGGTGCTTCATCTTTGTCTGAGCTCGACGCCCTCACGGTATCTGTCACACCGGGCCCCTTCAATAAATGTATAATCTCCCATTTTCATTGCCTTTCGGATGTCTCACGTCGCAGACTTTTCTTTGCAGGCCAACAAAAACCCGTGGACCATATTGTACACCATCGGCGACCAGAAGGTGGACATGGGGAAGGCGACGATAATGGAGCCGAAGGAACCATTGTTCCACAGCCGGCCGATCCCCCCGAACGTCTTCAAGGTTTCCATGGCCAGTGTCAAACCGGGCCACGAGAATCTGCCTCCTCTGATACTAGTGGGGGCTGACAACGAGACCCCGTGGTGGCTTGGTGATTGTTGCAATGGGTGGGTCCTGTTGTGGCCAAAGAGTCTGCTTCGTCTGGAGGCGGCCGGGAGCACACCCACGAGCACGCAGCCTCGGCAAGGTATGAACATCAACACCCCACCTACCCAATTAGCGTCGGGTGTCGGGTTGGGTGATAGCGGATGGGGTAAGGAGGAGGCTCCATTAGTCGCTGATGATGTCGCCATGGATGAGGATGGGGATGACGATGACACGCAACAGTATGTCTATACTAGCGCCTACTCAGAGTTTGAGCGTCATGAGTAGGTGCCTGAATTGCCGTCTCTGGAGGATGAACGTATTATGGACGACCTTCCAGTAGTAAAGAAGTCTAGGAAGAGAGCGAGGAAAGGCAAAAAAGATGATTCTATGATCGAGGCGCCTCAGCAGCCTCGGCTTCAGGACCGTACAAATATCCCCGATGCGGATAAATGGCATATCCCCGGTCAACCAATGCTACCTGCAAGAGCGCTAGGGGCCAGATTCGGCGATCTAAGTAGACTTCATGATGATGTGCTACGGATAGAGAAAGGCCGCATCGCCTCGAAAGATCCAGGATACCCACTCTACATGGTTAACGTTCCACGGCAAATGTCGTACGTCGACTGCTTCCCTGCGGATAAGTTCTTCCTTCGATTCGATTACATATTTGACATGTTTCACGTGAAGAAGCTGTATTTTACGTTTGTCCGCCTTTATGCCTTGCACATGAACTACATCATCGGGGTTGAGCAGATACCTCATATCTGTGTCGCTGACCCGTACTACATGCACGAGGGCTTCTTGGGAGTCTGCGCAAAGCACTATGAATACGCGAGGGAATACATCGTCAGTTTCATGCTCTCCAATAAGGACAAGGAGGCGATTCTCGTGCCTTATCATCCCGTGTAAGTCATCCGCGCGACTATCCTTCCTTTGATTTCAATCATTCATTTGCACGGTGGAGGCTAATTAATTTAAGGTGTACTTATTTTGCGCAGCGGCGGGCGCGCCGTCCTCATCATCCTCTACCCCCGATACTCCTACGCTCTTTACTTGGACTCATCGAAGAACATTCACAAAAAGGATTACACCCACATCAAGGATGTTCTTGACAGTGCTATGTTTTACTACCAAGCACGGGGTGGAGAGGTCAAGGACAAGAAGAGAAGGGGCGGCAGCCTCGCCTTCAGCCATAAGACCGACTTCTACTGCATCCAGCAACCGAGTGATTCTCTTATTGATGGATTCTATGTTCTACACCACATGCTGGAGTACAGATGGGATCACCAGAACCTTCGCATGTCACCTAGATCCGGCGATGCCCATATTCTGCAATGGGCAAAGGACGTAGGAGATATCGAGGATCATCGACTTCGAGCTGAGTTCTATAACATCCAGTGCAAACTTGCCCAAATCATCATGAAGGAGGTCGTCGGAAAAACAAGGATGTTCTACGGAGAAGGACAAATGTTTCGGGAAGACGTCCGAACAAGGGTAGCCTCTCAGCGTCTCGACATGAAGCCTTTCGCTAAGCTCGGGGACTATCTCCCTGACATGGATGGATGGCATGACATGTTGGAGTGATTGTCGATATATGACAATATGTCCGTTTAGTCCATACTTTCTGTATGACAAAACTTTGAGTTATGCACAGTGAAACTTTATTTGTGATGTAATTAAACCATCCTCCTCCCCGACTAGCGAAGATCACTCTAGTTAGGGCATTTTGGGTACGATGAACTTTCTTATTTATGCTTATGATATGTTGTTTCTATTTTTGCCAAGTCTATCTCTTTCTATTGCTCAACTATATATGTTGCATATCATCGACTCATGTGACGATGCAGGTGCATAGATCATCGATGGCGAAGAAGTGCTATGCCAGGAGTATATATACGACGAGTGGCCGGAGTGTCAGGCCCAGGTGTACCGGTTTCTGGTTTCCGAGTGACAGGTAGTAGTTAGTTTATGTTCACGCTAATGCGAGAGAGGGATACGAACTCATGTACTGCATAGTTCCGCTCTGACTCAAAGTGATAGCTCTTCTCGCATATATCATTGTTTAGATGAATGACGATGTATTTGCTAGTAATCGAGACTTGTATCGCTATTTTTGAGATGATGATGAGAGATCACTTTGTGTTGGATGATGATTATGATGATGACATGATTTGATGAGACTAGTTGTATGTATATGCTATGATTACATTTGTATGTGTATGATATGCTAAAGATTATTGTATAAAGCCTATTCAAATACCAAACAAATATGCAGGAAAAAACTAATAAAACTAGTAGTAGCGAGAAAAAAGTTAGCAGTAGCGCCGCCTTACCAGTAGCGCTTCCCTGTAAAAAGTGCTGCAGATAATATCAGCAGCGCTCTTCACTGAAGCGCGCTACAGCTATCCATGTATAGAGTAGCGTGGGACGACAGGCGCTACTGCTACACGTTAGCTGTAGCACCTTATCAATACCGCATTGTCCCGCGCTACTGATAGGCCTAAAACCCGCACTGCTGCTAGGCTTTTCCCTAGTAGTGCTTGGTCAATGAGATCATCATTGTCTGCTGGCATTGCCCAATGTCCCCAGTCAAGAAGCTCCTCATCATCCTCTTCATGATTTACTTCTTCTGCATCATGCAGCATAGCTTGGTGATGGAAATTCTGAGGATCACCACCCGTAACATCTTGAGCCTGGTGTTGCTGAACAGGCCTAAAGAAATGTTTGAGCTGATTGGGATGGAAAAAATTGTTAACAGATTGAGAATGAGGTTTGCCATCAAATGGAACTGGATCCTCATCAGGTGGGCCACTACCCAATGGCTCTTGCTGGATAATTACAACTAGTACAGTCCAAGATTCTGCATTGGGATCATCAGATTTACCCACAACAATACTTATAGGAACATCACTCATGAGTTCAACTCTAATCTTGAATATTAGGGCTGCTTGAGTGCTCCTAGCTCTGTTCCAGAGCAGCAATTTACCAAAACTTCTAACAGAATTAGCTAGTTCATGCATTTCTCTCTTATCAAATGGGAATCCAACCAACAAAGCCCAAATATCTCTATTCAGCTCAAGATTTCTCCAGTTAAGGCCCTGATTATGCCTCTGAAAGATAATATGAACATCACCATGCACATGAGGGCTTTGCAGAACCAGAGCATCACGATCAAAAGGAGATCTTAATCTAACATAGGCTTGACCAAAAGGGCACTGACAGATCTCATGAAACCCTAGGTGCTTGACTTGAGTAATAAACTCACCAAGAATCTGCCTCACATTAGGAAAATGAACTAGCTGGTTGGGCATAGGAACAATGGTCGCTATAGCCCAATCTACATGCCGAGGCAGAGCAGGGTCAGAAATTACCCTCACTCTAGCAGGTCGTCCCTCCACTTGGATTGCTTGATGATGAAGAGGAAGAACTGTAGTCGGATCAAACGGGAAGTTGGCCATAGCCCGCGGAACAAGCTCTCCCTCCTGCACTGAAGATTGCAGTAACCTGCTGACGGTCAGCGGCGGTGGAGGTGGAAGACGGGAGTAGCGAGCAAGATGAGTCTCTGTAGCAGGAGAATTGGTAGGTGGTGGAATAATACTAGGATCTCGATTGCTGGGGCGATCGATAGCATTCCTCGATTGAGGCACTGGAATCGCACCACTAATGGGGGCTGCAGCGGCAGTAGCAGATACTGAGGCCGTCAATTGATTTGACAAAGCGAGGGAGCGGGAGCCCGAGCGGCAGTGTAACGCCCCGGATTCGTTGCGCCAGGTATCTGCCAGTTATTCGCCGTCTTTGCCATGTCATTTGCTTGTGTGTTGCATTTTATCATGTCATCATGTGCATCTCATTTCACATTCGTGTTCGTTTCATGCATCCGAGCATTTTCCCCGTTGTCCGTTTTGCAATCCGGCACTCCTATGTTCCCCGGCGCCCCCTTTTTCCTCTCTTTCGTGTGCGGGTGTTAAACTTTCTCAGAATGGACCGAGGTTTGTCAAGCGGCCTTGGTATAGCACCGGTAGACCGCCTGTCAAGTTTCATGCCATTTGGAGTTTGATACTCCAACGGTTAACCGGGTAACCGCAAAAGCCTCTTTTGTTGCAGCCCAACACCCATTCCAAAGTGGCCCTAAACCCATCTAACTCCCCTCCATGCTCTCGCTCAATCGATCATGATCGCGTGGCCGAAAACCGCTCCTCATTTCGACTCTCCTAGCTCCCTCTACCTATAAAACTAGACCTCCCCCGAAATTTTTGGGTCATTCTACCCTAACCCTAGCCTCTTCCCCCGCCGCCACCGGACATGTCCGCCCGCCGCCGGACAAAGTGCGCCGCCGCGCCCTGCCCAATCGGAGGTCGCCACGTGGCCGCCGCCGCCGTCCGCTGCCCGCGCCGCTGCCCAGGCCCGAGCGCCGCCACCGCTCGCCCCGCTCGCCCCGCCGCCGGCGAGCCTCCGCCCCGCCGCCGGCTTGCGCCGCCGCCGCCTCCGCGCACTGCACCGCCGCCGCCGTCCTCCCCCTGCTCCGCCCGCGCCCTCTGCCTGGCCGGCGCCTCCGCCCGTTGCAGGAGCAGGTACTCCCTGCCGCCTCCCTTCAACCCCGCCGTACGCGCCGATCCGGTCGCCTCCTCGCCGCCCGCGCCCGGATCCGGCCGGAGGAGGTCTCCCCGGCCCCGGATCCGCCTCCCCGACGCCTCTCCGGTCTCCTTCGTCAACCCCGGCGAAACTCCGGCGAACCTCGAGAACCGTGCCCAGATCCAGTCCACGAGGTTGACTTTCCCCCCTCTGAAAATTCTGCTGTCCCGAAGTATTTGCATAATCATGCCATGTTCATCGCATCGTAACTCCGCATCCATAGCTCCGTTTTGTGTGTGTAATATGTCAAATTGTTCGTCTCAACGAGTACTTCATTTCATCTCATTGCATCATTTTCATTTGAGCTCATGTTGATGCCCGAAATGCTGTTGGAAGAGTGCATGTTGATGTTAACCTGCTGAAACTGTTATAACATGCTCATTTGTCATTTTTGCCATGTTTGATGTGTGCACCCTATGAGGTTGATGTCTATATGTGTTTTGATATATGCCATGCCATCTTTTCAGGGGTGTATGCCATGTATTTTTGTGATCAATGTGGTGACTAGCACAAGCATGCAAACTAGGCTTCGCGATATTGCTGATTTTAGTCCCTGTTCTGCTGTTATTTTGATGCCTTGTAAACTTGATGCTACAGAGAGATCCATGCATATTTTGAGATACTTCAGTAAGAGTGTTTTGAACATATGGTTATTGTCTATCAATTCATGCCCTTGTTTGCAATTATGGAGTAGTCTAGCATGTCATTATGGTGCTCTACTTTTGCTTCAAAATGTTTCCTGGCAGATTGTTTACATGTTATTCAATTTGGCCAAGCTTGCTATAGTTGATCCTTGCATGCTATGGACTTGTTCTTGCCTTGGTTGGTTACGTAAACATGTCTTCTTGATGATGATATGCTTATCTTGTCATTCAATGACTTGTGGTGAGTGAATAGAGCTTGTTAAGTAGTGTACTTGCTGTTGCTGTTTTGCTAGGCTGAATCTGTTATTTGGTGATGCTATGTAAACGTGTTGCTACTAATCATTCTATGCATAATCTGGAGATGTTCTATAAACATGTTTTGATCTACATGTTATGCCCTATCCATCAATGCCCCTGGTTGCATTTATAGCTTGCTGTAGATTGTTCATATCTTGCTCCAAATTTGCTTGATAATGTTGCTGTCAACCTGCTAACATGAAGATCAGTTTTGGTCATGTGTTTTCCTAGTGATCCATGCATCCTATGATCTTGATCTTGACATGTATAGCTTCATAAAAATGTCTTCTTACTGTTGGTTTCCTTGCCATGCCATGTATTGCTCTGTAGTGAGTGGTTCAAGCTCACCAACATGCCTACTTATTGTTGTTCCTGCCATGTATGAATCTGTAATATAATTTGCCATGTTTACATGGGTGCCATCATATTTTCTGATCCTTTCTGGCTCATGGTCAGTAAGGGACTTTTGATCTATGCTTTTAGTATTATCATGCCATGCCTTTGTTTGCCATGATATGTTCTATTAACATGTTGTTTGATAGCTCTAAACATTGCAACCTGATGTTATTTCTGCTAAAGTCTGAAACTGTTATTATTTGCAATCTTCCCATGTCTTTTTGAGCATGTTCTAGTTGTTTCTGGAGATATCTCAGTGTTCATGTTTTGTTATGCTTTACATGTACTTCATGCCCACGCCTTTTGTTATTATGTTGGGGTGCTGTAGCTTGTTGTTTTGATGCTTGCAATATGCCTAGTTGCTGTTTTGGACAGATTGTTGTTATGACTTGTATAGAGTGTATGTGTTGCACCGTTGCTCCGTTTTGAGTGTGCTCTATATGAAACTTGCTTGTTTTTGCATATAGTTTCATATTATCATGTTGCATCCTTGTTTTGAGGTGTTTGCTTGATGTTTGTATGCATTTTGCATCAATGACATGTTTAACTTGTTTTGCTCATATCTTCTAGGCCGTAGCTCCGAATCTAATGAACTTTATATGTAACTTGACTAGAATTTCGTGTAGATCATCTTGGTGCATCTTAACTTGCTGTTTAACAACTTGAACATAAGGTTTGTTCAGATCTGGACCAATTTCGAAATTTGCATATGAGGACTTACCGGAATTGTTATATGTTGTTCCCGGCCTCATTTAAACTTGCCTTGATGTGTTGTTCTTGTTTGCATCATCTCTTGCCATGAGTAGCTTCATGTAGCCTTGTCATGCATCATGCTTGTTGTGCATCATGTCTTGTTCATGTGTGGTGTGTTTACCATGTTGTGTGCTTCTTCTCGATAGTTCCCGTTTCGTTGCGATCGTGAGGATTCGTTCATCTACGTGTGGTTTGTCTTCGTGGCTTCATCTTCTTCATGGACTCGTTCTTCTTCCTTGCGGGATTTCAGGCAAGATGACCGTCACCTTGGATCTCACTACTATCATTGCTATGCTAGTTGCTTCGTTCTATCGCTTTGCTGCGTTACCTACCTTTTGCTCATCAAGCCTCCCCAAATTGCCATGAACCTCTAACCTTTGACACCTTCCTAGCAAACCGTTGTTTGGCTATGTTCCCGCTTTGCTTAGCCCCTCTTATAGCGTCGCTAGCTGCAGGTGAAGTTGAAGATTGCTCCATGGTGGACAGGGTTTATGTTGGGATATCACAATATCTCTTATATTATTAATGCATCTATATACTTGGTAAAGGGTGGAAGGCTCGGCCTTATGCCTGGTGTTTTGTTCCACTCTTGCCGCCCTAGTTTCCGTCATACCGGTATTATGTTCCCGGATTTTGCGTTCCTTACGCGGTCGGGTAATTTATGGGACCCCCCTGACAGTTCGCTTTGAATAAAACTCCTCCAGCAAGGCCCAACCTTGGTTCTACCATTTGCCTCACCACCACCTACTTTTCCCTTGGGAGTAATTAACCCAAGGGTCATATTTATTATAGCCCCCCCCGGGCCAGTGCTTGTCTAAGTGTTGGTCCGAATTGAGCAGCCTGCGGGGCCACCTCGGGGAAACTCGAAGTCTGGTTTTACTCGTAGCTTGACTTATCCGGTGTTGCCCTGAGAACGAGATATGTGCAGCTCCTATCGGGATTGTCGGCGCATCGGGCGGCTTTGCTGGTCTTGTTTTACCATTGTCGAAATGTCTTGTAAACCGGGATTCCGAGACTGATCGGGTCTTCCTGGGAGAAGGAATATCCTTCGTTGATCGCGAGAGCTTATCATGGGCTAAGTTGGGACACCCCTGCAGGGTTTAAACTTTCGAGAGCCATGCCCGCGGTTATGTGGCAGATGGGAATTTGTTAATGTCTGGTTGTAGATAACTTGACACCTGATCCGAATTAAAACGCATCAACCGCGTGTGTAGCCGTGATGGTCTCTTCTCGGCGGAGTCCGGGAAGTGAACACGGTTTCTGTGTTATGTTTGATGTAAGTAGGAGTTCAGGATCACCTCTTGATCATTACTAGCTTCACGACCGCTCCTTTATTTCTCTTCTCGCTCTCTTTTGCGTATGTTAGCCACCATATCATGCTTAGTCGCTGCTGCAACCTCACCACTTTACCCCTTCCTTTCCCATTAAGCTTTGCTAGTCTTGATACCCATGGTAATGGGATTGCTGAGTCCTCGTGGCTCACAGATTACTACAACAACAGTTGCAGGTACAGGTTTTGCAATGATCTTGACGCGAGAGCGATGTTGCTTGTTTTCGAGTTCTTCTTCTGCTTCTTCGATCAGGGGATAGGATCCAGGTTGGCAGCCTGGGCTAGCAGGGTGGATGTCATTTGAGTTTCTGTTTGTGTTTCATCCGTAGTCGGATGGTGCTCTTATGTATGATGATGTTGTATTCGTGTGGTATTGTATGCCTTATGTATGTATCCCCATCTATTTATGTAATGTTGATGTAATGATATCCACCTTGCAAAAGCGTTTCAATATGCGGGTCTATCCTTGGTGGGGCCTTCGAGTTCCTCTTGGATAGGGTCGCATATTGGGCGTGACAGGCAGTCACTACCAACATGGCCCCACCTTTTGCAATTATGACACCGAATTTTATTCTTGCAGCCCGATCTCTCATGGCCCTTTAGCAAACAACGAACACAGAAAAGGTTGGCCCTGGCCTCACCAGAAGAATGGGCCGCCAAAGAACCCGAGGCAACTAATGGGCTAGTTTGAATTCGCTGATTAGCTACCTCATTATTGCCCGATCCGGAAATTGAAGCCGATCAAAGACTGTACTAACTCCCACCGTGGATTGAGCGAGGCGAGATCTACGATTCTGAGGCTGAATTGAAGCTTGGTTGAAGAATCTTGGTGCACGAACTGCATCAGCAAAAGAATTCACATTTCTTGATCTCGAGACTAAGGTCCACCCATTTTCTTGATCAGGATCAGCAAGGGTACGTAATTTATGACCATTAGAACCCCAAAGAAGAAACCTAAGATTGAATTCAGGCAAAGAAACATTTCCTCCATTGTAGACCGCAAAGCCCACATTGATCGAAGATACAGAGAACTTGAAAAGATGCTCACGCAGCTTGCAGACCTTGAACAGAGCAGCTCGACCACCAAAGCATGAAATAAGAATGGTACCTACCGATTCCTCTGTGAGTCGAATCTTTGATCGAGTAAACTCCGCCACCAGAAAAAATTCCCTCTGTCTAGGCTCCGCCGTGAATTTGATCGGCAGGTTCAAGGAGGAGCGGATACGGTCCTCGAAGGCATGCCCTCGCTCAAAATGAAGATCAGAAAGAAACATGATTGTGGTGGCCGTCGCTACCGGAGTGGAGGAACGACGGGAGGTGATGTCGTGGCCGTCGTGACCGGAGTGGCCAGCGACGGGAGGGCTAGACGGTGATTGCCGTGTAGGGCTAGGGTAGCGGGGGGCTCAGCTCAGCGGGGCCCCAAGCGCGTACTCATGACTCTTACCTTATCTCTGCCTTCCACAACGTGATATTGGCTAGATCGTCCAAACAAACTACGTGCATGCGCTAACTACCGAGGCCACGAGCGCGCACACACTCGCGACGTACATTATGGATTTGCCTAGACTCTGGCTTGCGCCTGCTCCACCCATTCATGCCGTATGTAACAGAAGAGTTATGGCAGTGTCTTTCTCAGCATAAAGATTATTGCAGGAAAGGTTCTATCATGTTATCAGAATACCCATCTGTTGTTAAGGTAACGCTTCTTATATTGTAAGTGAATCCAGAGAGTTGATGGACTGCCGTCGCTCCTCTTACAGTGGTTTTGTGTGCGTTGTGACATGGGCGGAGCACGGTATCTCGCGGCAGGGATGCCGCATTGGCGGCCCTGGATTGCAGTCGGCATGGTTGCTTTCCGGCGGGCATCATTGTGTTAGACTTTGTAACGTAGCCCAACTGTGTAATATGTAATTGTGTATCATTATAAATACATATGACAGGCCACCCTTAGAGGGTTGAGCCAGTTCCCACAAATCCTTTTGTCTTACATGGTATCAGCCTAACCCTAGGTCCTACCCTACATCAGCCGCCGCCGCCGCCGTGCCCTCAACTCTCGGGCCGCCGTCGCCGCCGCTGCCATGACCGCTTCCGCCACCGGTTCCGCCAGCTCCGGGTCCATCCCCGTGTCGCTGGCCGCCCTTCTCAACCTCCCCGCCCACGCCGGATCGTCGCCACGGCCCCAAGTCTTGGTACTACAGCCGTTGGCTCGATGCTCTCCGCCCCGATCCCGCCATCTCCCGCGACATCGATGGTGCAGGTCTCCACCGTCGCGATGACGGCGCCTCCCGCGGCCTTTGCTGGCTTGTCTCCGCCACTCGCCCTACTGTCGGCGGCCTCGGGGGCCTCCGATGCGTCGCTCGCGGGTGTGGCACCCGCCGCCCCTGTGGTGCCCATGGCTCCTACCACCGACGCCGCCATGATCCCAGGGTCGTTTCATTTCGACAATCTGATCACCACTCATCTCACGCCGGATAACTACCTGTTTTGGCGTGCCAAGGTTCTAAAGCTGCTCCGCAGCCGCTCCCTCCTTGGCTATGTCGATGGTTCCCTGCCGTGTCCGCCGCAGGTTATTCCCACCGTCCATGGCCCGGCCATCAACCCGGCGCACCGTGTGTGGGTGCAGCAAGACCAAGCTATCCTCTCCGCCATCCAGGGTTCCCTCGGGGACAGTGTCGCTGGCCTTTGCCTCTTTGCTGCCTCCTCTTTGGATGCGTGGACGACTCTGGAGCATGCGTTTTCCCAGACATCCACTGCCCACTCGATGGCTCTTCGCAGCAAGCTTGATGACATCAAGAAACTGGACTCCTCTGCCACAACATACTTCAACAAGATCAAGGTCTTAGCGGACACGTTGACCTCTATTGGTCGGCCGCTCAGCGACGAGGAGTTCGCTGGCTACGTCATCAAGGGTCTCGATGCTGACTAAGACAACCTTGCCGAGGCCGTCCACAACGCCAAGCCACTTCTTGCTCCGCACGAGCTCTTCTCCCGTCTGCTCTTCACCGAGTAGCGCATCGAAGCTCACCGCTCCATCACCACCATCGCCGACCAGCCGGCGGCTTTCTGGGCTTCGCGTGGCCAGCGCCCACCTGCGCCCTCCATGCCTGCCCGGGTCGCCAACCCTCCCGCGCCAACCTCGGGCGGGGGTCCCGTGCGGTGCCTGTCGTGGTTCTAAGTCTGACAGTAGAGTGGGGGGTAGGTATGGAGAGGCAAGGTCCTAGCTATGGAGAGGTTGTAAACACAAGCGATGTACGAGTTCAGGCCCTTCTCGGAGGAAGTAAAAGCCCTACGTCTCGGAGCCCTGAGGCGGTCGAGTGGATTATATGTATAGGTGTTACAAGAGTGCGAACCCTTCTGCCTGTGGAGGGGGGTGGCTTATATAGAGTACGCCAGGACCCCTGCCAGCCCACGTAATGGAGGGTTTAAAGTATATTAAGTCTGGGGCGTTACTGGTAACGCCCCACATAAAGTGCCTTAACTATCATTAAGTCTATTCAATTACAGGCCGTTGCAGTGCAGAGTGCCTTCTGACCTTCTGGTGGTCGAGTGTATCTTCATGGTCGAGTGAATCTCCATGGTCGAGTCCTTCTGGTCAGTCGAGTGGGTTCCTCGTTGGTCGAATGGAAGGTGATCTCTTCTAAGGCTGTCCCTGGGTAGGACATTCAGGTCAGGCCTATGACCCTACCCTAGGTACATGAATCCATCATTAGCCCCCGAATGGATTGAGGCTTGAATGAGGAAGGAGTTGATGCTATTTCCGATTGACTTTTGCATACTGGCTATGCGTCGTTCTGGATTAAGATCTTCTTTGTTGATAACAAACAACTTTTCTTCAGTCGACTCGATCCATTCTTGTCTTTCGTCGAGTGATCTTTTAGACTTTGCTGGTTCCCGAGCGACGGATCGCAGGAAATCTCGCGTCTGACAGACCGATCTGCCGTTCGCGGATTCCACGGGATACGGAATTTGGGGGAGCGCGCGAAGCGGAACGGATCGTGGCGCTCGGACGGGACGGGACATAGACGCCTCGATCTCCGTGCCGCTTTTTCCGCCACGTATCGTGTCGATGCAACTGTTTCGGGATATGATTAGGTTACCTGGGTCCACCTGTCATCCACTCGGAAGGGATGTTATAAATGCAACCGGCGAGGGTTTTCTGAACAGTGCTCTTCTGCTCTCCTCGTCTCCGGCCAACGCGCTTGCTTTCGCCCCCGCAAAGCTCTCCCTCGCGCACCTCACCGGCAGTCATGGTCAAGGAGAAGATGGCGGCGCTGGAGCGCGCGAAGAAGGCATCGGCGACGGAGAAGGCGTCGGCGGTGGAGAAGGCGAAGGGGAGATCCACCAGCCGCAGTGGGTCTTCGTCGAGATCCCGCTTGCCGAAGGGTTGGGTCCAGGGAGATTGGATCCAGTCGACCATCACGGAGAAGGATCTCCTCGACATGGCCGACGACGGGCTGATCCCCCACGGCGCCGCAAGACTTCCAGGGAAAGAGTGGCAACCTCAGCCGGAAGAGGGTGAGTGCGTGCTCCTGGCCACTCATATTGATCGAGGGTTTTCTTTGCCGCCGAGCATTTTCTTTCGTGGTTTTTTGAACTTCTTTGGAGCCCAATTCCACCACTTTACTCCAAACTCCATCGCGTACCTTGCTGCGTTCGTATCCATGTGCGAGAGTTTCCTGGGCTGTCGACCGCACTGGGGCTTGTTCAAGCACATCTTCATGCGTCGTTCTCAGACCGTGAAGAAGGCGAGTCCAGGCGATGAGAAGACCCAGGTTGTCCAAATGTGCGGGGGTCTGGGGATTCAAGTGAGGAACAAGAGCACCTTCCCAGCTATGACGTTTCCCGAGTCGGTCAGAGGCTGGCAGTCGACTTGGTTCTACTGCCGGGACGAGCTGACGCCGGGGCAGTCGAGTGGACTCCCCCCATTCACCATGAGTCGAGTGAACAAGCCCTCCTCTCTGAAGGTGGTTCCGGAGGAGAGGGCTGATGTGAAGATGTTGATGGACCGAGTGGTGCAGTTGGTCCGGGACGGCGTGACTGGCATGGACCTTCTGGAGGTTTTCCTTCGGCGGCGGATCCAGCCTCTTCAGTTCCGGAGCCATGGCATGTGGTTGTACTGCGGGACTGAAGACGATACCCGAGTCCACCCAGAAGCAGTCGACAACGCCATGGTGCAAAGATGGATGGCTGCGGTCACTGGGAATAAGGATAATCCCCGTGGATCTAGGAGGGTTCCTCCACTCGACCATCACACCGTTCCAGACAAGGTATATTTGCTCTGCCTTCCATTGTATATTCGTCGAATGTGTTTCTGTATATTCTGCGACTTGGTCGACTGATCTCTGTCTTGACGTCTTCTAGGCCCTCACCAACCTGTATTCGATGCCCAATGGAGCTCAGGCTCCGACTAAGGAGGAAGAAGTCAGCGGGGGCGAGAGCCAGGAGGAGTGGGATTCAGACGCTGCCGAAGATGACGATGACAACGACGATGACCAGGACGAAGAGGAGGAGGAGGAGGAGGAGGTTGCACCGCCGCGCTCGGAAAGGCGGTCAAAGCTTGTCCATGACCCCGCGACTGAACGCGGTAAGGGGGTGGCGACTGCCTTGCAGTCGACCAAACGTCCTCGGACCGCTTCTCCGGTGCCGAGTGACAGGGCTCCGAAGCAGTCGAAGGTGGCTCCGCCAAAACCCTCGAAGGTGGCTCCGCCAAAACCCGCCAAGCTCCTGCCGAAGATGAAAGTGTCCATCCCCACCATATCCGGGTAAACACGCTACTTGAGTTCCCTTGTTTTGTATAAGCTTTATCTCTGGTTGATACTTGAGTTGGTCGACTGATTCTTTGGGACTTCGGTGCTGCAACTTCTGAGACCTCAGGCAAGGCTGACGACCATGAGATGGAGGACGCAGCAACCTCAAATCCTGGTACTATACTCTCAATTCTGTCCTTGGTCGACTGACTCATGATTTCTAACTTTGACTCTTTTTCTGAAGCTCCACCCCATGACATTATCACCCTTCCTGAAGACGATGATGAGGATGAAGAACCGCTGAGGCACAGGATGAGCAGCAAGACGTCTACTGGTAAGGCAACCCAGAGTGCAACGGCGCCCGAGGCTGTGGTCACGGAAGGGGAGAACCTCACTCAACACACCGTGTCTTTCGCGGTGCCGTTGACGAGTGCTCATCCTACTTCGTCGAGTGCTGCACAACCTTCACTCTTCACAACACATCATGTCCCAGAGGACCAAGCCAGTGCTGCTAAGGAGGCGATACGTCAAGTGGGGATCATGATGGAGCAGGTGAAGATCGTCCGGGATGCAAGCCAAGCAGCTTATGACGCTAGCTCTGCCCTTCAAAGCAATGTTCAGGTCAGTCGACCACCGCCTGTACTGTTAGGATATGCTATCAAGACTTTTTCTTTCTGATTTCTGAAATCCATAGAAATCACCCACTGGGTGTGTCGTACTCCGTGTTAGCGGGGGCACGCTGAGTGCACCCGCTGGGTGTAGTCCCCAAGGCTAAGGTCGACTGCTGGCAGTCGGCCTTAGTCTTTAGAAGTAAAGGTTGTTCATCATTCGATTTGGTCGACTGGTAGACTCTGTCTTGAACAGAACTAGTGGGGGCACGCTGAGTGCACCCACTGGGTGTAGTCCCCGAGACTGTGGTCGACTGCTTGCAGTCGACTACAGTCTGAAGACCACGTCTCTCTCTTTTTTTTTGGGTCGACTGGTCGACTCTGTCTTAAACAGAAGTAGTGGGGGCACGCTGAGTGCACCCACTGGGTGTAGTCCCCGAGACTACGGTTGAATGCTTGCATTTGACTGTAGTCTTAGAAACGTATGATTTTTCTCTATCCACTCGGAAGTGAACCATCTTTGATATTTTGTCGATTGTTTCTTCGTAGAAATCCTGTGACCTTGCAGCTCGCTATACGGAACTGGAGCGGAAGCACATTCAGCTCGAGTTGGATCTGAAGCTGGTGCAGGAGAATCTGACGAAGGCGAAGGAGGAGACCAAAGGTATGTTCGATGAGACTTCGACGACTCCTTTTTCCTTCCATTTGTTTCAAAATCTGACTTTGCTGTAACTTGCAGACAAGGTGCGGGAGGCCCAGAAGAAGAAGGACCTTGAGCTAGCTGAGAAGACCAAGCTTGCTGATGAGAAGTTAGCTTCAGTCACCAAGCTTGAACAGGAAAATCACAATCTGAAAACTGCTCTGGCGATTGCCTCCAAGGAAGTTGACCGACTGAAAGCTGACAAGACTACCTTGACCGAGAAGATTAACCAATTGACCGGGAAGAAGAATGACCTGGAAGGCTTCCTGGGTGGTCTTGCCAAGAAATTGTTCCTTATGCTCGAAGGTAATCTTTTTCACTCGACCAACATTTTCAACTGTGACGCTTCCATTCGACCATTGTCTTGATTCGGCGTTTTGTCCTTGCAGAATTCTGTCGGAACATTGAAGAAGAAACTAGCCAGTTGGAGCCGAACCTTGACCCTATCAATTCTCCGGTGAATGATGAAGTTGCTATGAATGTCTTCCGACTGGAGTCTCGTGTTGCAGCTGTCGTGGACTATCTTGCAAGGCTGAAGGCCGCCACTTCTCGCATCGACTCGACGCTTTGGCCCGGGGCGACACTTCAGAATGACCTCGAGTCGTTGATGGCTCGACTAAATGCGGTCCCCGACCGTGTGCAAGAGTGGAAGAAGTCCTCGGCTCGGTGCGGCGCAGATGTTGCCCTGTGTCTGGCCCGAGTCCACTGCAAGGACGCGCGAGAAGAGAAGCTGGCGGCTCTCCGAGTGGCCAACACCAAGAAACACGACTTCAGATCCTTCATGGAAACCTTCATCGCCGCTGCTACCCAGATCGCAGACGGGATCGACATCGACGAGTTTGTTGCTCCTTCCAGCCCTCCACAGGAGGGGTAAAAAACTTTCTTTAAGCCCGACACTTTAAATTTGCCTCGGTATGCCGAGTGGAATTGTAACCGGTAAACCTTAATAGGCTTAGTGCCTGGGCACTCTCGGTTCCTTTAGGTATCGACATAAACTTGGATTTGATGTTTGGATATGATTGCTCCTGGTTCGAATTGTCCTTTGCAGGTTCACAACAAGATGTCCACTGCAGTCGACTTATTCCTTAGGCGAGCACTGGGCTGCAGCTAAGCCTCCGAGTGAGAGGTTTGCTCTTCACTCGGTAGGATTTTTATTCCTTAGGCGAGCGCTGGGCTGCAGCTAAGCCCCCCGAGTGAGAGGTTTGCTCTTCACTCGGTAGGATTTTTTATAACTTAGGCGAGCGCTGGGCTGCAGCTAAGCCTCCGAGTGAGAGGTTTGCTCTTCACTCGGTAGGATTTTTTATAACTTAGGCGAGCGCTGGGCTGCAGCTAAGCCCCCGAGTGAGAGGTTTGCTCTTCACTCGGTAGGATTTTTTATAACTTAGGCGAGCGCTGGGCTGCAGCTAAGCCCCCGAGTGAGAGGTTTGCTCTTCACTCGGTAGGATTTTTTACAACTTAGGCGAGCGCTGGGCTGCAGCTAAACCTCCGAGTGAGAGGTTTGCTCTTCACTCGGTAGGATTTTCACGTTGTATTTGTGGCGAAGCTCGGAGGAGAGAGTCGCAGTCTATCTGCACCTCGTCTTCTTTGCGGGCCCACATTATACTTATGGCGTAGCTCAGAGGAGAGGGTCGCAGTCGACCTGCACCTCGTCCTCCTTGCAAGCGTATGTGGTACTTAGGCGAGCACTGGGCTGCAGCTAAGCCCCCGAGTGAGAGGTTTGCTCTTCACTCGGTAGGATTTTTTATAACTTAGGCGAGCGCTGGGCTGCAGCTAAGCCCCCGAGTGAGAGGTTTGCTCTTCACTCAGTAGGATTTTTCATAACTTAGGCGAGCGCTGGGCTGCAGCTAAGCCCCCGAGTGAGAGGTTTGCTCTTCACTCGGTAGGATTTTTTATAACTTAGGCGAGCGCTGGGCTGCAGCTAAGCCTCCGAGTGAGAGGCTTGCTCTTCACTCGGTAGGATTTTTATAACTTAGGCGAGCGCTGGGCTGCAGCTAAGCCTCCGAGTGAGAGGTTTGCTCTTCACTCGGTAGGATTTTTTATAACTTAGGCGAAACGGATTCGCGGCTAAGCCCCCCGAGTGGAAGTCTGGCTTACCACTCGGTAAGATTTTTATAACTTAGGCGAAACGGATTCGCGGCTAAGCCTCCGAGTGGAAGTCTGGCTTACCACTCGGTAGGATTTTTACAAACTTAGGCGAAATGGATTCGCGGCTAAGCCACCCGCTGGGGGAAAAAGTTACAAAAATTACGAAGGAATTATGGCACTATTATTTTGAGATCCATGAACTACAGAAGTATTTTATTACAACTCATCCGAGTGAAAAACTTTTAAGTGTAAAACGGGCGGAGCAGATCCGCATTCCAAGCTCGGGGCTCTTCGATGTTGTGTTCGACGTTGTAGAGACGGTATGCCCCATTGTGGCGAACTTTGGTGACGATGAAGGGTCCTTCCCAAGAAGGAGCGAGCTTATGCTGTTTCTGTTGATCCACTCGGAGAACTAGATCTCCTTCTTGGAAGGCTCGACCCCTCACATTCCTGGCGTGAAAACGACGCAAGTCTTGTTGATAGATGGTCGATCGGATCAGAGCCATCTCCCTTTCTTCCTCTAGAAGGTCGACTGCGTCCTGACGTGCTTGCTCAGCTTCTGCTTCGTTGTAGAGTTCAACTCGAGGGGCATTGTGAAGAAGATCACTCGGCAAGACTGCTTCAGCTCCATAGACCAAAAAGAATGGAGTTCTTCCAGTCGACCGATTGGGTGTGGTCCGCAAACCCCAAAGCACCGAAGGAAGTTCGTCGACCCATGCTCCAGCCGCGTGCTTGAGATCACGCATCAGTCGGGGTTTTAAACCCTTGAGGATTAAGCCATTGGCTCGCTCCGCTTGTCCATTCGACTGGGGGTGAGCGACTGAAGCGTAGTCGACTCGTGTGCCTTGAGCGTTGCAGAAATCCTTGAATTCTTCCGAGTCAAAGTTCGACCCATTATCCGTAATGATGTTGTGCGGGACTCCATATCTGAACGTCAGCTCCCTGATGAAGGTAACTGCAGTACCGGCGTCAAGATTCTTGATTGGCTTAGCCTCGATCCACTTTGTGAACTTGTCGACTGCGACCAGTACGTGCGTGAAACCACTTCGACCTGTTCTCAAGGGACCGACCATGTCCAACCCCCATACTGCGAACGGCCAGACGAGTGGAATGGTCTTCAGAGCTGACGCGGGCTTGTGTGACATATTGGAGTAGAACTGACATCCTTCACACTTGTCCACTATTTCCTTTGCCATCTCATTCGCCCTTGGCCAGTAAAATCCGGCTCGGTATGCTTTGGCTACAATGGTCCGAGAGGACGCATGGTGACCACAGATCCCCGAGTGGATATCATTGAGAATGATTCGACCTTCTTCTGGCGTTATGCATTTTTGACCAACCCCAGTCGGGCTTTCTCTATACAGCTGTCCTTTGATAACGGTAAAGGCTTTGGATCGACGGACGATCTGCCGAGCCTCTTCCTCATCCTCTGGGAGCTCTTTTCTCAGGATATATGCGATATAGGGAATTGTCCAGTCGGGAGTGACCACTAAAACCTCCATGACCAAGTCGACTACTGCTGGGACCTCAACCTCCGTCGGATCTGTGGCACTCTTGGGCTGTGGATCTTCCTCTGTGAAGGGATCTTCTTTAACTGATGGAGTGTGTATATGCTCCAAAAACACACCACTCGGAATGACTTCTCTTTTGGAACCTATCTTTGCCAGATCATCTGCTGCTTGATTTTTCAGTCGGGGGATGTGGTGGAGCTCCAACCCCTCGAACTTCTTTTCCAGCTTCCTCACTGCATTGCAGTATCCAGTCATGGCTGGGCTTCTCACGTCCCACTCCTTCATCACCTGGTTGACCACTAAATCTGAATCGCCATAAACCATCAGGCGACGGACGCCGAGTGAGATGGCCATGCGCAATCCATATAAAAGGGCCTCATACTCTGCCTCATTGTTGGAGGAATCAAAGTGAATCTGGAGCACATATCTAAATTTATCTCCTCTGGGGGAAACCAGAACAACCCCAGCACCAGAACCATTCAGCATCTTAGAGCCATCGAAGAACATGGTCCAATGCTCCGAGTGAACTTCAGTCGGCTGTTGTTGTTCAATCCACTCGGCGAGGAAATCTGCTATTGCCTGGGACTTAATGGCTTTCTTTGCCTCAAACTTGATATCAAGGGGAAGAAGTTCAATCACCCATTTCGCCACTCGACGAGTTGCATCTCTGTTGTGCAGAATCTCTGATAGTGGAGCGTCGCTGACGACTGTGATAGAATGATCAGAGAAATAATGAGCAACCTTCTTCGTGGTCATGTATATTCCATACACAAGCTTCTGATAATGAGGATATCTCTGCTTGGATGGAGTCAAGACTTCAGACAAATAATACACCGGGCGCTGAACTTTGAAGGCTTTTCCTTCTTCTTCCCGCTCGACCGTAAGTATTGTACTGATGACTTGTCCTGTGGCTGCAATATAAAGCAACAAAGGCTCTTTGTTGATTGGAGCAGCAAGCACCGGCTGGGTGGAGAGCAGAGCTTTTAGCTCGGCAAACGCTGCATCAGCTTCTGGAGTCCACTCGAACTTGTCTGCCTTCTTCATCAGTCGGTAAAGAGGCAATGCCTTTTCACCGAGTCGTCAGATGAATCGACTTAATGCGGCCAAGCATCCAGTAAGCTTCTGGACATCGTGCACTCGCACAGGGCATTTCATTCGGAGAATAGTGCCGATCTTCTCTGGATTAGCGTCGATCCCTCGCTCGGAAACGAGAAAACCGAGTAACTTTCCACCAGGAACTCCGAATGTGCACTTCGATGGATTGAGCTTGATATCGTACCTTCTGAGGTTGGGAAATGTTTCGGCGAGGTCAGCAAGCAGGTCGGAACCTTTTCGCGACTTAACGATGATATCATCCATATACGCTTCCACATTCCAACTGATCTGAGTGAGAAGACACTTCTGAATCATACGCATAAATGTGGCTCCGGCATTCTTGAGGCCGAATGGCATGGTGATATAGCAGAAGCACCCGAATGGAGTGATGAAAGCTGTTTTTACTTCGTCGGGTCCATACAGACGGATCTGATGATACCCGGAATATGCGTCTAGAAAAGACAATCTCTCACATCCCGCGGTCGAGTCAACAATTTGATCTATGCGAGGGAGAGGAAAATGATCTTTCGGGCAGGCCCGATTGATGTGCTTGAAGTCAATGCACATGCGGAGTGATTTGTCCTTCTTGGGAACCATGACAACATTAGCGAGCCACTCGGAGTGGTATATCTCTCGGATAAATCCTACCGCCAACAGTCGAGCCACTTCCTCACCAATAGCTTTTCTCTTCTGGACGGCGGACCGTCGAAGATGCTCTTTGACTGGTTTTGCTGATTTGTCGACTCTAAGGCGATGCTCAGCCAGTCCCCTGGGAACACCTAGCATGTCAGCTGGCTTCCATGCAAAAATGTCCCAGTTCTCACGGAGGAACTAGATGAGCGCTTCTTCCTATTTCGGGTCGAGTGTCGTGGAGATGTGGGTCGGGGCTGCATTGGGGTCGGTCGGGTGAATGTGAACAGGTTTTGTCTCACCAGACGACTGAAATGCAGACTCTGTGGCTGGTTTCTTGGATCGCAACAAATCACTCGGATCTGCGTTTTGCTTGTACTCTTCGAACTCGACCGCTGTCACCTGGGAATCGGCAATCTTCGAGCCCTTCTGAAAGCACTCTTCTGCCTTTTTCCGATCGCCAGTGACAGTGATCACCCCTTTGGGACCTGGCATTTTCAGTTTGAGGTACACGTAACATGGTCGAGCCATGAACCGTGCGTAGGCGGGCCTCCCCAAAATGGCGTGGTACGCGCTCTGAAAATCCACAACCTCAAAGGTCAACTTTTCCTTGCGAAAATGTTTTGAGTCGCCAAAAACTACGTCCAGGGCTATTTGGCCGAGTGAGTTGGCTTTCTTCCCTGGTATGACTCCGTGGAAACTCATGTTGCTGGTCCTCAGTCGGGACATCGGGATGCCCATTCCCTTCAGTGTGTCTGCATACAACAAGTTCAGCCCACTGCCACCGTCCATCCGCACTTTCGTCAGTCGAGTGCCTTCGACAACTGGATCGACCACTAAAGCTTGCCTCCCAGGGGTGGCAATATGAGTCGGGTGATCAGATTGGTCGAACGTGATGGGTGTTTGGGACCATTTCAGATAACTTGGTTTTGCTGGGGCAACCATATTCAACTCACGGTTAAAGACTTTCAGTCGACTCTTGCTCTCCACATCCGCGAAGATCATCAGAGTGGAGTTGATATGCAGATATTCTTCCTCACTGTCCTCTTTGTCTCCGGCCTTGTCTGACTCTTTCTCCTTATCCTTAGACTGTTTTCCCTGAAACTGCTGGATCAGGAGTCGACACTGGCGAGTGGTGTGCTTTGGGTAAATAATGTTGCCCTCTTCATCTTTCTTCGTGTGGATGTGGCACAGCATATCCATCACGTCGTTTCCTTCTTTATCCTTTACTTTCTTAGGATTCCAGGATCCTTTTGGCTTCCCTTTGAACTTTCCCTGAGTCACGGCCAGGGCCTGTCCAGGAGCTGCTGGCTCGGCTTTCCGCTTCTGTTTCCGACTGGAATTTCCCTTCTCCGACTGACTTGGCTTATACTTGCCGCTTCGGAGTCGGTCCTCTTCCTCGCCGTTGGCGTACTTGGTAGCAATCTCCGTCATCCGACTCAGGGTCATGTCTCCGGTTCGACCAAACTTCAGACTCAATTCTCTGTTCTTGACGCCATCTTTGAAGGCGCAGACTGCTTGATGATTAGACACATTTTCCACAGTATGGTGCAGAGTGATCCACCTCTGAATGTACTCTCTGAGAGTCTCATTGGGTTTCTGCACACAAACTTGCAGCTCTGTCAAACCAGCTGGTCGCTTGCAGGTTCCTTCAAAAGTTCTGACGAACACTCGGAACAAATCTTCCCAAGTGTAAATACTGCTAGGAGGTAACTGATTCAACCACGCTCTGGCTGAACCTTCCAGCATGAGGGGCAAATGCTTCATGGCCACCTCGTCATTCCCACAGCCAATCTGAACAGCCACTCGGTAGTCCTCAAGCCAAGTTTCAGGCTTGGACTCCCCAGTGAACTTGCTGACTCCTGTCGCCAACCTGAAATTGGGGGGAATCACTGCGGCTCTGATAGCCCTGCTAAAACACTCTGGACTAGAAACATGAACTCGACTGCTCGTGGGTGCATCTCTCTCGGGTCCACCTCGATGGGCTCTATTCCGGTCGACCAAGCTTTGCACGATAATGGATCGCGCGTCGAAGCCTGGTCCCCTGAGGTCGACTGGAACTCTTCGCCCCGCACTGAACTGACGCCTGTCATCCTGTCGCCGAGGAGCGTAAGACCCTTACCTCGGAGGGGAAACGGGCACTCGACGCCTGTCATCTCGGTCGTGTCGGTCTCCATACTGATCACGCTGGTTGTCGCGCCCTTCCCGCCGCGGAGGCGATCTGGGACTGTGAGCCGACTGAACCGTATTCGCAGCGACGGATCGACTGTGAATTCTGTTGCGCGACTGCGACATGGCTGAGTTCTGGTCCCCAGCTGCTCGGAGCAAATCTCTGATCTGCATCAAGCCTCTCCCAGCTTCCAACTGTGAAGGCTGGATGGACTCTGCTATACGGGTTGCAGCTGCTAAATTCTGAATTGGCGTGCGGTATACCTGAGTCGGCGGGAAGAGTCGACGTCGACTGGCTTCGGGGACTCGTTGCCGCGCGCGCTCGTCGAGTGCTCGCTGAAGGTTCTCCACGCGAGCGCGTTCAGCCACATTGGCCAAACGTGCCTCCTCCAAGGCGCGAGCCTCGGGGGTTTCTCCCGTAATGGGAGTATGCAGGGCATCCATGTTCCTGCGGCGAAGCTCTTCTCTCTGCAGAGAGTCGAGTGTCTCGGGCTGGTATTCTTCGTGGTCCTGTGCGGGGCTACCTCCACCGCCCGCTCCGCCGCCATGGGCGAAGCCGGGAGGACTGCGGGGCCCGTCGACCATGAGAATTTCCGCCGCTGGATCACTGCTATCGCACTCGGATGCAGTCTCTACGAAGCCAGTCGACAGATCGAACAAGCCGTAGAGAGATTCGTCGGGCTCGATTGCCGCAACTTGTGCGATGGCCGCCTGGTGAGCCACCGCGTGTTTCACCCACCGCTGAAGCCTCGACCGACCAGAGCGCTTGCGCTGGTGGGAGACCGGACGGGCGACCGATAAAGGAGTCGACCGATAGGGGGCCGACGGTTGCCGCAGCAGAATGCCGCAGACACATGCGTGAAAATGCGTCGCACCGCGGACGGGGAACGCATCAACGTCGAGTGGAGCCTCCTGGAGCCACGCAGAGTCGTCGGCGACGAAGGTGAGAGCGCCAAGATGGATCTCGCGCCCCTCGACCAAAACTCCAGCAGTCATCATGATGAAAGTACTCGGAAATACTGCAACTTCTCCACAAAATCGCTAAAACACCGGCCCCAAGGTGGGCGCCAACTGTCGTGGTTCTAAGTCTGACAGTAGAGTAGGGGTAGGTATGGAGAGGCAAGGTCCTAGCTATGGAGAGGTTGTAAACACAAGCGATGTACGAGTTCAGGCCCTTCTCGGAGGAAGTAAAAGCCCTACGTCTCGGAGCCCTGAGGCGGTCGAGTGGATTATATGTATAGGTGTTACAAGAGTGCGAACCCTTCTGTCTGTGGAGGGGGGTGGCTTATATAGAGTACGCCAGGACCCCTGCCAACCCACGTAATGGAGGGTTTAAAGTATATTAAGTCTGGGGCGTTACTGGTAACGCCCCACATAAAGTGCCTTAACTATCATTAAGTCTATTCAATTATAGGCCGTTGCAGTGCAAAGTGCCTTCTGACCTTCTGGTGGTCGAGTGTATCTTCATGGTCGAGTGAATCTCCATGGTCGAGTCCTTCTGGTCAGTCGAGTGGGTTCCTCGTTGGTCGACTGGAAGGTGATCTCTTCTAAGGCTGTCCCTGGGTAGGACATTCAGGTCAGGCCTATGACCCTACCCTAGGTACATGAATCCATCAGTGCCAACTTTGTGGTCGTGAGAGGCACCTCGCCTCCAAGTGTCACAAACGATTTCAGTGGAGCTTTCTGGGAATCGGTAATGATGGAAAAGGTAATGAGCGTCAATTTGCCATGGCGGATTTTGGTCCTCCTGCTGCTCATGTTGCCACCAAGGGCAAGGATACACGCGTCGACCAAGGTTTTACACCATCGTACCCGATTGATCCTGCATGGTACATGGACACCGGCGCCACGAATCATATGACGAACGAGCTCGCCAAGCTGTCCACTCACCAGCCATACTACGGACCTGACAAGGTTCACACCGCCAACGGTGTAGGTATGCCCATCTCTCACGTTGGTCAAGCATCTCTTTTAACTAGACATCCATCTAGGCAGCTTCATCTTCGCAATATTTTACGGGTACCCTCGGTGACTCTTAATTTGTTATATGTTCCCAAGCTCACTCTTGATAACAATGTCCTATGTGAATTTCACCCGTTTGATCAGCCACTCGGGAAATTCTGCTTAGTGGTCGCCTGAGCCAAGGTTTATACCGCTTGGAGGATCCATCTGCCCTGCGCGTCTTCAGTGGTGTTCATGTGTCGCCATCCTAGTTGCACTCTCGCCTTGGTCATCCTGCCACCCCCATAGTTCGCCATATCCTCCACCGCCATGAGCTGCCTATCATGTCTAGCAATAAGGAGATGTCCGTGTGTGATGCCTCTCAACAAGGCAAAAGTCATCAGTTACCATTTGTTTCCTCTACTCGTGTAGTATCGAGTCCTCTTGAACTTGTGTTTTCTGATGTGTGGGGTCCCGCTCAGACGTCTGTGAGTGGTCACAACTATTATGTCAGCTTTATTGATGTATACAATCGTTTTACCTGGCTTTATCTTCTTAAGCGCAAATCTGATGTGTTTGATATCTTCATTCAGTTTCAAATGCATGTAGAACGTCTTCTCAAGCATAAAATTATCCATGTTCAATCCGATTGGGGGGAGAATATCGCAACCTCAACACTTTCTTTAATAAGCTTGGGATCTCTCATCGTTTATCATGTCCTCATACACATCAGCAGAACGGCGCTGTTGAGCGCAAGCATCGACATGTAGTCGAGACCGGACTCACACTCCTGGCTCACGCTTCTGTACCCTTTCGTTTTTGGAGTGATGCCTTTGCTACCGCATGTTTTCTTATTAACAGACTACCTACACATGTCCTTAATATGAAAACTCCTATTGAGCTCCTTTTAGGTGAAACTCCTGACTATACCTTTTTTAAGGTGTTTGGGTGTGCCTGTTGGCCCCACCTTCGTCCATATAATCATAAAAAGCTTGAATTTAGGTCTAAGAAATGTGTGTTCCTTGGTTATAGTTCTCTTCATAAAGGCTACAAGTGCCTCCATGTGCCAACTAATCGTGTCTACATATCCTGTGATGTTGTCTTTGATGAGAACGTCTTCCCATTTTCTTCCATGCCACAGCAACCCGACACACCTCCATCTATGAATTCATCTCCTATTATGCTTGGCCAATTTGAAGATGTTGCATATTCGCCTGTTTTGTTACCTAACCATGGTGCAGGTGTTGGACGTAGTGCTCGCCTGGAACTACTTCCGGATGACACTCCTGTGACGCATGTTGATCGGCCATTGCACGTGCCTACCACGACTCCTGTCGTCGAACCCATCTCTGGAGCCATGCCGGCCTCTGCACCTGGACCAGCGACGGCCTCCGTGCTTGGGCCGGTGCCAGCTGAGGCGCGGCCCACTTCCCCGACGGTCTCCCCTGGACGGCCCGAGCGGCCCCAGTCACCGTCTCCACGACCGGCCTCGCCTTCGTCGTCCACCCGTCTGTCCCTGCCGCCCCTCTCACCTGGGTCGGCTGGGCCTTGCATCGACTCGCCTGAGCCCTCACCTGGCCCCCCGTCGCCTGACATGCCGTCATCGTCTCCAGTGTTGGCGCCACCGGCTCCGGTTCCTGTTGCACCGCAACGTCTGCATACTCGCAGTCGTAGTGGTATTGTTCAACCCAAGCAGCGTCATGATGGTACTGTCACATATTTGGCTGCCTGTCTTGCTCATTCTGTTGTAGATCCCACTGCTGAACCACACAGCTATGAGGCTGCGATGAGTATTCCACACGGGAGGGCTGCTATGGAGCAAGAGTATCACGCTCTTATGCATAATGAGACATGGACGCTGGTTCCCCCTCCGCCTCGTGTCAACATCATTGACTCGAAGTGGGCTTTCAAGGTCAAGCGACATGCGGATGGATCTATTGAGCGCTACAAGGCGCGTCTTGTGGCTCGAGGGTTTAAACAGCGACAGGGGTTTTACTACGAGGATACATTCAGCCCGGTTGTGAAACCTACTACCATCCGGCTTCTCCTGTCTCTTGCAATCTCTCGTGGTTGGTCCCTACGACAGCTTGATGTGCAGAATGCTTTTCTCCATGGGTTACTTGACGAGGAGGTTTACATGCGCCAGCCGCCCGGGTTTGTTGATCCAGATCAGCCTCATCATCTCTGTCGTCTGACCAAGGCTGTACAGACTGAAACAGGCACCTCGTGCCTGGTATGCTCGTCTTGCTTTGGCCCTTCGTACTCATGGATTCGTTCCGTCGACAGCTGACAGTTCACTGTTCTTGTTTCAGCGCCCTAGTCTGACTGTGTATTTGCTTGTGTACGTGGATGATATCATTCTGGTCAGTTCTTCTGCCACGGCTGCTGATGCTCTTGTGACTGCTCTTGGCAGAGATTTTGCGGTTAAAGACTTGGCACAGCTACACTTCTTTCTGGGCATTGAGGTTGCACATCAGTCTTCTGGCAGTTTGGCTCTCACTCAGAAAAAGTACTCCCTTGATCTCTTGCGCGGTGCTAGTATGCTCAAGTGTAAGCCGTCATCCATGCCCATGTCCTCTACGGATAAGCTCTCG
Source organism: Triticum timopheevii (assembly GCA_963921465.1). Lineage (NCBI taxonomy): Eukaryota > Viridiplantae > Streptophyta > Magnoliopsida > Poales > Poaceae > Triticum > Triticum timopheevii. Next base: position 61,191,459 of record OY997270.1, on the reverse strand, counting down.
TCCACTGCTGGGTCTCCTCTTTCTTCTACAGATGCTACGGAGTATCGGAGTATTGTTGGTGGCTTGCAATATCTGACTATCATCCGTCCTGACCTTTCATTTGCGGTTAACAGGGTATGTCAGTATCTTCATGCTCCTACAGATGTGCACTAGTCTGCTATGAAGCGCACTCTTCGTTATGTGCGCCTCACTGTCTCCTATGGTCTTCATCTGCGACCTAGTTCCTCTACGGTTCTCTCTGCATTCTCAGATGCTGATTGGGCTGGGTGTCCAGATGATAGGCGATCCACGGGGGGACATGCTGTATTTCTGGGTCCTAATTTGATCGCCTAGAGTGCGCGCAAGCAAGCCACTGTTTCTCGCAGCAGTACAGAGGCTGAGTACAAAGCAGTCGCCAATGCGACTGCTGAGCTTATTTGGATTGAGTCCTTGCTCCGAGAGATGAGAATCTCCCAGTCACATCCTCCGGTTCTTTGGTGTGACAACATCGGTGCCACGTTTCTGTCGACAAATCCGGTGTTCCATGCACGAACCAAGCACATTGAGATTGACTATCATTTTGTGAGGGAACGTGTTGCACAGAAGCTACTACAGATCAAGTTTATCTCCTCAAAGGATCAACTTGCCGACATCTTCACCAAGCCTCTACCTTCTCCCATGTTTGAGGTCTGTAGGCGCAATCTCAATCTCCTAGATGCATCAGGAGTGAGTTGAGATTGAGGGAGGGTGTTAGACTTTGTAACGTAGCCCAACTGTGTAATATGTAATTGTGTATCATTATAAATACATATGACAGGCCACCCCTAGAGGGTTGAGCCAGTTCCCACAAATCCTTTTGTCTTACACATTGCAGTGGTGGTGGCTCCTCTCCCGGGTTGTGTGGACAACAGGAGGTGTGGCGATGGGTAGCTCGGGCGTGCCCTTTCTTCGGTGGGGTGGCGTCCTGATCCGGATCTGGGGTGCTCACTTCGCCGCGCTCTTCTTGGCGGCCTCATGGGGGCATGAGTGAGTTGCCGGGCAAAAGCGCCGTTTCATGGCGCCAATGATGGCGACACCCGTGGGTGTCGTTCTCTTCTTGAAGACATCGTTGTGGTTCTCTTCATCGTGCCCAGGCTTCAGGTGAAGACCTTTGTCCGTATGGACTCGGCAGCGGCGACGCTCTGCGCCATCTTCCCTCTTGAGGGCGTTGTTGTGGAGCTTAGGTGTGCTAGGTCATAGAGTGAGGATGTTTAGTGCTTCCGGTGCTTGTAGGTGGTAGCATAGTCATGCGGTTCTGTGTCTACCGGATATCTTAGGATTGGCTTTGTAAGATGTCTATCTCACCATCTTGTTTTGTTCGGCCATGTACTTCTGTGGTTGTTGCTTTATATATAAAGCAGGGCAAAAGCCTGTTTCAAAGAACTAAATGCAGAGAACTTCACCTTTAGATACCTATATTTACCTGGGGGAAACACTATTCTTTATCACAGGAATGGGTAGATGATAACGTTGAAAACAAAATTGATATGGTCCTGGATACTGTGAACAAACAATGATCTCTGAGGGCACCAACAGCTACAAATGAAAGGTTGACCGTCTATCTGGGCTTGGTGTTTCTGTACTATGCAAGCTCATTGCTTGATTGGTTCTTGTTCAGCGCATTTGGCTTGCTGAAATGTAACATCTTACTGTCTTTTCTTTCATGAACAGGTGACCTGCTTTGCACTTGGCCGAGGCCAAGAGATTGCTGCCATTGTTTAGCACTATCATTCTTTAGCCGTGACTCTTTTTCTATCTCATCTCTTAAAGTTTTCTCCTTACAATTTCACGTGATTATTCTTCTTTACACTAGTAGAAAACAGAGCTTTGGTTTAGGCAAGATAAGAGCATTAATCTCGATTCTGTTACGAACCAGGACCAATGAGTGTATCAATCCCGGTTCGTGAGGCCAGGGCGCCGGCCGGGCCTCGGCAGGCACCAGTCCCGGTTCGTCTGACCCCTTTAGTCTCGGTTCCAGACACGAACCGGGACTAAAGGGCCTCGCTCCTCGCGCAGCCCCTTTAGTCCCGGTTGGTGGATGGAACCGGGACTAGAGGTCAGTCTTCTATCCCGGTTCTAGCCACCAACTGGGACTAAAGGGATGTCTATATATATGCTCGCCCCTGCCCGCTCACTCTGTTTTTTGGCCGGCTGGCGTGTGGGAGGCGTGCTTCTTTCTCACCTCCTATGCACATGAGGTCTTTGATGAAATGCCGGAGCCACACTTAAGCTTTCTCCTCTCCAAGCTCGACCTTCAAGCTATATTTTCCTCAAGATTTGTGTAGGTTTGCCAGTGCACCAACTACATAAGTGTTTTAAAAGGTTAGCAATTTCATCGTTTCATCTCTCACTGCTAGCTTAGCTCATTTTAAATGCTCAAGAAGTAGAGTGGTTTGTGGGTTTTAGTGGAGTGTATGTGGAAGTTCTTTTGATTTAGATGCACAATTTGAGCTGAAATTAACTTCTTAGAGTCTGCACATGTGTAGGGTGTTGTCCCCATCCCTGTCCTCACGGCCGTCGATCGCCCGCACCGATCTCGCCGCCGGCACCACCGTGGTAAGCCTCTTTTTTTTTATCTTCTTTCTAAAAAAAATTCTTACTTGTATGATTTAGATAGGTAATTGTATAATTTTTTTTACTTTACTATTATTTATTATTATATAGTGCCATGGTTTGGGTATCCGCCCCTGTCGGCCCTCGTCCTGTCTATGATTCAGATGTGGTCTATTATCTTTTATAACTATTTGTTTTATTTAGTGTTTATGACAATTATGCCGACCAACGTGACATATATGTTTTTATCTAGGAGGTATGTGAACCGGAAATTCCAACCGACCCTCTTGTCGAGAAGCTAAATTTAGTTAAAAAAACAATTACTTACGCACATACGTACCCAGGGCTAGGCTAGCTGCTGGTCATCCAGTGACACGCCGGCTGGAGAGGTTGGCGGCGCGACGGGGCGGGCCGATCTGGGCAGCTGAGTTGAAGATGGCGTTCGGCGGCCCAGGGCGCGTGGCCGGGCGCCGGAGTTCCAGATCCGGCGAGTTGGCACTCAGGAGGCCACCTGGTGCAGAGAACGCAGGTGGAAGATGCAGGGCAGGTGTCGCCCCTAGATCTGGCCGTCAGGCATAAGGGTTCTGCAGGTCGCGTTAGGGAGTGGTGCTCGGCGGTCATCAACTGGAGTTCGCAGGATGCGGGAGCCGGCTCGTTGCCTCCGATGGGGGTGCTGCCATTCCAGCGGCGCAGATCTAGAGCGCGTGTGGGGCCGTGGTGCTTGGATGCCGGGGCGGTGGCCTCGGACCTCTTCTTCGGCGACGGCAGTCGTGGTGGCTGCATGGGCACCCCCGTGGTTGGAGCTCGGGGCGTCTGTGCTCTTCAGTCGTGCATCGGCCCTCGATCATGCTAGGGATGCTTGGCATTGGCCGGTGGCTTGGCTGCTGTTGCCGCGTGGGGCACCGGATCTGACCAGACGTGGCCGGATCTGGCTCCTGCGGTGGTGATGGTGTGGCCTTGTCTGTGGCTCTGCGTGGCGCAGGTGGCGGTGGCGGGGCTGCTCCGACCAATGTCGTTGGGCTCTTGTGGCGTTTGGTGGTTGGGTTGGGCGGTGGCTCTCATGTGCCGCTTTGGGGGAAGGGCTTTCACTGGCCGCTCGGGGCGAAAGCCTTGCTCTGGCCTTGGTCGGAGCCGACGACAACGACACCTATGGGCGTTGCACACTTTCTTGGAGGCGTCGTCATTCGAGGGTCTACGGCCTCTTCTCTTGCGCTATGGTGTAAACACTTGTTCCAGGTTCCTAGAGCGGACGATGGCGGCGCTTCGGTGTCACGGTCCTTCCTGTAGGCATCGTACTGGAGTGTACTTGTCCTGCGAGAGTCATCGGCTCGGGTGGTGCACGGCCTCGGGGTCGGCGTGGATGTTGGAGTGGCGGCTCCGGAGCTCATCGTCATGGAGGGGTGTCGGCATTGGGCACGTGGGTGGCAGTGTCATTGACCAGCGTGGCATGCGGCCTCGGGGTCGATGTGGATGTCGGAGCGGCGGCTCCGGAGCTCATCGTCATGGACAGGTGCCGACATTGGTCACGTGGGTGGCAGTGTTGTTGACCAGCCTGGTGCGCCGCCTCGGAGTCGGCGTAGATGCCGGAGCAGCGGCTCCGGTGATGGTTGATGGGTGTCGGCATCGGTTGCTCGGGTGACGAAGCTGGCGGCTCGCTGGAGCGTGGCCTCGGGGTCGGCAAGTAAGGTTTTCGTATGTACGTCGGAGCGGCGGCTTCAGACATGGTTGTAGGGTGTTGGCTCCGGTCGCTTGGGCGGCAGGACTGACGGCTCGCCTGGTGCGCGGCCTTGGGGTCGGTGTGGACGCCGGAGCGGCGGCTTTGGTTCTAGTTGTAGAGTGTTGGCTTTGGGTTGCTCGGGTGATGGAGCTGGCGGCTCGCCTAGTGCACGGTTCTGGGGTCGGCGTGGGTTGATGGTGCCCTTTTTGGGGCGTGATGTAACGGTTTTTGTCCGGTTTTCCGTTGATTAGGCAATTCTCTTCTTCTTAATGAAGGGACCGTGTTTCAAAAAAAAAAAGGTTGACCATCTATCTGGGCTTGGTGTTTCTGTACTATGCAAGCTAATTGCTTGATTGGTTCGCATTTGGCTTGCCGAAATATAATATCTTACTGTCTTTTCTTTCGTGAACAGGCCATCTGATTTTGCACTTTGCCGAGGCCAAGAGATTGTTGTCATTGTTCAGCGCTATCAATCTTTAGCCGTGACTCTTTCTTCTATATCTCATCTCTTAGGGTTTTCATCTTACAATTTCATGTGATATTCTTTTTGTACTAAATGTTGAGTATATATTTTGTATTGCACGTGTATTGAGTTGTGGCCCACCTCCTAGTCCTGTATAGTTGAGGTAGAGGCCTTTCCTTGTAATATATATACGTGCACCAGCACCCTATCAATACATTATCATTGTATTGCAAATCATCTCTCCACATGATATCGTCTTTTTCCGTCTAACCCTAGGCTAGCTGCCGCTGCCGCCGCCACACCCCACCAACCTCTTCCGCCGGCGCGTCCCAGGCCGCTGCGGCCCGCGCGTCCCACGCGCTGCCCGCCGCTCCGCGCCAAGAGCCCGCGCCCGCGTCTCGCCTTGCTTTTCCCTGGCGTCCCAGGCCGCTGCTCTCGTGCCGTTGCTTTTCCCTTGCTGCTAGCCAGCCATGTTGACTCGTTGAGCCATCGCTGCGCCTAGGGACGCTGCTTTTTCCATCTTGCACCGCCGCATCGCTAGCCGCCAAGCCGTTCCCGCTGCAGCCGCGCCCCGCCGCTGCTGCCATCTCCTCTCCTAACCCTAACCTTACCAGCACCCGCACGCCGCCGCCATGTCGTGGCCCTCCTCTCCCGGCTCCTCCACGACTCACTCGTCGAACCCCTTCGCTGGCCTCGAGCCCTCTGCCGCCGCCATCCGTGACCTCAATATTGAGGCCCGAGTCCCTATCCGTCTGGACAGCTCCAGCACGTCGTACTATGCGTGAAAGACCTACTTCAACCTCGTTTTCCATGAGTACTATCTCACTGAGCACATCGACGGTTCCGTGGATAGCGCGTACATGCGCGGCGACCCGGAGTGGTCCTCCATCGAGGCCACGATCATCCGTTGGTTCTACCAGACGGTCTTGAAGGACATCTTCCACATGGTCGTCGCTGAGGACGATGAAGCCTGCACCGTGTGGGGCAAGATCAACGCGCTCTTCACCGACAACAAACTTCAGCGCCTTGTTTTCTTGCAGCAGGAGTTCGTCGGCTGTCACCAGGACAACTCCACCATCGACGAGTACTGCATGAGGCTCAAGATGCTCGCCGACGAGCTTTGCGACATCAGTGCCAAGGTCTCTGACGACCTCATGCTGAGCAGCCTCACCGCCGGTCTTAATGAGGACTTCGGCAACGCGGCGTCTAACCTCACCCTGCTGCCGCAACCCACTTTCCAGCGCGTTGTCGCGTACCTCAAACTTGAGGAGCGCCGAATGACGAAGCTGAAGCAGCGGGTCCAGCACACCGCCCTTGCCGCCGGTACCACCCGCGGCGGCCCTGCTCCTCCGGCCGCCCCCCGTCCGCCCGCGCCACCCGCGCCCGCCGGCTACTACCCGCTGCCGCCCGCGCCCCACGCGCCTCCGCAGCAGCCGCAAGGTGGTGGGGGCCGGTGCAACCGCCGGGGTGGCGGAGGCCGCCGCCAGCAGCAGCCGCAGGCGCCAGGTGCACGGGGGGCGCCCGCTTCCCGCAGCCGCCTCCGCCGTGGGCCATCGGGCAGAACCCGCGGACGGGTGTTGTCCACGCCTATCATATGCCCGTCCCGTGGGCTCCTGCACTTGGCCCCCATCCAGTGGGCCATCAAGCGTTCGTCGGCGCCCCCTACCAGCCCTACGGCGCCCCGCTTGCGCCGCCACCCCTCGGCGGCTACGGCGCTCCCGCCCAGGCACCGCCCTATGGAGGCCAGATGCCACCGCCGGCACCTGCATCGTGGGACCCTGCCCTCCTGGCCGCCCTACACTCGGCACCATTGCCGAGCAACTATGGCGGTGGAGGCGACTGGTACATGGACTCAGGTGCTACTGCGCACATGACAGCTCATCCCGGTAACCTTTCCTCCTCCACTCCCGTTCACACTCCCACTCGCATCACCGTTCGCAACGGTTCCTCTTTACCCATCACCCATGTCGGTAGCACCAGTTTTCCTTCTAGTTCCACACCTATCACTATGTCTAACGTTCTTGTTTCACCTGACTTAGTCACTAGCTTAGTCTCTGTTCGTCGTCTTACTCGTGAGAATCCTCTTACTGTTGAATTTGACAGTGTTGGTTTTTCTGTGAAGGACGCCCGTACCCAGATGGTGCTCCACCGATGTGATAGCCCTGACGAGCTTTATCTCGTGCACGCCGGCGCCTCCACTTCCACACCCGTCGCTCTCTCCGACGGCGTCGACTTTTGGCATGCTCGCTTGGGCCACCCCAACCCCGCCGTTTTGCGTCAGATTCTTAGGAGTTTTTCTTTCTCATGTAATAAGCTCGCCGAGCATACTTGTGAGGCTTGTCGTCTGGGCAAGCACGTGCGTCTTACCTTTAGTGCATCTACTTCAGTTTCCACTTTTCCGTTTCAGTTGATTCATAGTGATGTTTGGACGTCTCCCGTTGCGAGTAACATGGGCTATCTATACTATTTGGTGATTTTAGATGATTATTCTCATTATGTGTGGACTTTTCCTCTTCGTCGTAAATCCGATGCTTTAGCCACACTCACCACTTTTTACTCCTACGTCACCACTCATTTCGGTCGCCCCATACTTGCACTCCAAACTGATAACGGAAAAGAGTTTGACAACGTCGCTTTTCGCTCACTTCTCGCCTCTCACGGCACCATCTTCCGTCCGACTTGCCCCTACACTTCACAGCAGAACGGCCGCACCGAGCGCATTCTCGCACTCTAAATGACTGCGTTCGCACGTTGCTCTTTCATGCAAACGTGCCCGCTCGGTTCTGGCCCGATGCCCTCGCCACCACTTCTCTCTTAGTCAACATTCGTCCGTGTCGTCCCCGGTGGAACTATGCCCCTCACCGCCTTATTTTCGGTACACCACCGTCCTACGATGGTCTTCGCATATTTGGGTGTCTCTGTTATCCTAGCACCGCGTCCACCACGCCACACAAGCTTGCACCCCGCTCCGTCCCATGCATCTTCCTTGGCTACCCTCCTGACACCAAAGGTTACCGGTGCTATGATCCTGTCACTCATCGTGTGTACACCTCGAGGCACGTGTACTTCGTCGAGATGGTGTTCCCTTTTTTTCAGGTTCCTCCGGCCGCGGCCCCTTCGGCTCCGACCCCCGCGCCCCCTACCTGGTGCAATGCGCGGCGGCATCCCCCGGCGGCCCCCTGGCCCGGCGCCTTCTGCCGCCCCCTCCCGGGTTCTCGACTCCCTCACCTGAGGTTGAGTCCGACCGGGCCCCCGAATCCCCGGCTCCCTTGTCCGAGGTTGAGCCAGCGGGCACCCCACCCGCCACCCCGGCCGGCGCTGCTACTCCTGTGACGGGCTCGACCTCGACCTCGCCCGTTGCCTCCTCCACGGCTGGCTCGGCTGGCGCCGTCGCGGCCCCTGACGTCACGGGCCCGCCCCTAACGCCGCGGGCGCCCGCGGCCCGTGGCCGTGGCCCCCGCCGCCGCTGTGGCTCCCGCTGCCGCGACACCCGCCGGCCTCGCTGGCCCGGTCACCCGTGCCCGTGCAGGCGTGCATCGGCCGAGCATGCGCTACTCCTCCGACGAGTATGCGTGCGCTGCCTCAACATCGACGCCATCACCCATCCCCACCTCCGCTCGTGCCGCCCTTCGGGATCCCCATTGGCTGGCTGCGATGCAGGAGGAGTTCGATGCCCTACAGCGCGACCGCACATGGCAGCTTGTTCCGCGACCCCTCCGTGCCAACATCATCTCTGGCAAGTGGGTGTTTCGCCACAAGACTCGCCCGTACGGTTCTCTTGAGCGCTACAAGGCTCGATGGGTGGTTCGTGGCTTTCGGCAGCGCGCGGGCGTGGACTTCACCGACACTTTCGCCCCGGTTGTGACGGGCACGATCCGCGTCGTCCTTCAGCTAGCCGTCTCGCGCGCCTGGCCTGTGCATCAGTTGGACGTTTCCAACGCCTTCTTGCACGGTCATCTTGCCGAGCAGGTGTTCTGTGAGCAGCCTACTGGTTTCGTCGACGCCGAGCACCCCGACTTTGTGTGCTTGCTCTCCCGCTCTCTTTACGGGTTGAAGCAGGCGCCTCGGGCTTGGTACCAGCATATCGTAGCCTTTCTGCAGTCTCTGGGCTTTCGGTCCACTCGCTCCGATGCCTCACTCTTTGTGTATCATCAGGGAGCTGACACTACATATCTGCTGCTCTACGTCGATGACATCATCCTCGCGGCGTCCGCCCCCAATATCCTTTAGCGGCTCACTGCTCGTCTTCGTGATGAGTTCGCCCTCAAGGACTTGGGGCCCCTGCACTACTTTCTCGGCATCGAGGTGATCCGCCCGGCTGACGGCTTCTTTCTACGTCAGGCTACTGCGTCTACCTTGGGCCCTCGTTGATATCTTGGTCACCGAAGCGGCAGCCCACAGTCTCCCGCTCCAGCGCCGAGGCAGAGTATCGCGCCGTGGCTAATGCTGTGGCCGAGCGCTCTTGGATAGGTCAGCTGCTCCAGGAGTTGCTTTGTGATGTTCACATGGCCACTCTTGTCTACTGCGATAACGTCAGCGCAGTCTACCTCTCCGCCAACCCGGTGCACCATCGACGGACGAAGCATATTGAGCTCGATATTCACTTCGTGCTCGAGCAGGTTGCCCTTGGCCGTGTTTGGGTTCTCCACGTGCCGACGACGTAACAGTTTGCTGATGTGATGACTAAGGGATTGCCTACTCCCGTCTTCGAGGAGTTTCGGTCCAGTCTCTGTGTCTCCAGCGACACTTCGACTGCGGGGGGGGGGGGGGGGGGGGGGGGCGTGTTGGCCCACCTCCAAGTCTTGTATAGTTGAGGTAGAGGCCTTCCCTTGTAATATATATACGTGCACCAGCACCCTATCAATACATTATCATTGTATTGCAAATCATCTCTCCACACTAAGGAAGTACTTGTTTATTCTGCTGTACAATCTGAAATTAGTTTGTCCTTTGCTCTTTGTAATTCAAGCTGAAACGAAAAGCGGAGCTATCCTTTGGTGGGTTATTGTTGGATAATCATTCCTGTTAGCGAACTTTAAGGGCTAGTCTGATATTGAAAATTCTGCATCTCCTGGCAGAGAGTGATCAAACTCCACCTGATTGCGCAACTAGTGATCAAACCTCCTGGCAGTATGATATTGTGGATGTGTGCAGGCGACGGCATGCCCTGTCATAGAAGATGGATGCTTCGGGCTACAGAGAGAAGGCTCCTCGGGGCGTCCAGGAAGAGGACATGAGAAAACTGACTGCCTTGTTGGAGCAATTGGAGGTCATCGGTGAAGCTGAAAAGAAGCTAGACGCGAAAACTATCGATGTTTGATGAGTATCTCTGTTGTGATCTGCGATGTGGCGTTTTTGTATATACGTTGATGTTGCAATTGTCGCTGGCAATGCTCAGATTTGTAGAAAGTCGAGTGGAAGGTTGGGGCTTCATTGCAGTTCCACCACATTTTACAGCACGAAAAATATTACTTAAAACTCATAGATTTAAATGTGTATACGCAATAGATCAATTTTGAGCATTTTTCTTTTTAAATATGCATTGCCTCTTATGACCACCGGCATACATGCACCGTTTTCCTTTGCGAATATCTTGTGTGCTTTGTTATTTGTACCGAGCACGGCTTGGATGATTTTAAATTATTTGTGCATGGTATGTATGTTTGTACTCCAACTTATGTGTGGGATAGCAAAGTTAAAAAAGGAAGCAAAATTAAGAAAGCATTGTGAACACAGGTGCATGTCACAGAAGGTGTTTTTGCTTGGTGCTCGTAGATTATGAAGAACGTGTGCTTATCCATCAGTATAGTGAGTTTTTGCACAAAAAGTCCATTGGTGTGGTGTACGACCGTTCCGGTGGACGACCGCCATAGCCTTACCTTGCTTCCACCCAGAGACTGTACCTCCTGCCTTGAGAGAGTAAAGTTTTATCTCCAGAACCATACATTCCACCGGGCAAAAAACCTTGGCGCGAAGTTCATGGAAAACTAGCATTTGTTGGCCCAGCTCTCTCTCATGGATGGATGGAGGTAAAAGAAGGAGCACTTTTCCTGGCGACCAACGCCCGAGGGCTTTTCTTTCCTTCTCAGCTCACCCCAACAGAAACATGGAGCAGTCTACGCTACGGGTTTTATACCCGGGCTGGTGCTCATACACATGCAGCCCACCCCGCCCTGCTGCATGCCCACGAGTTGCATGCGCGCGCCTGGCTGCTGCGCGATCCGCTCGGCCTAGCGCACAACGCGCCGGACGCGGGCAGCTCAACAGACTGAGCGCGCACACACGCTACACACACATGCGCACACGCACGCCACACACGGCCCGTACACACACATACGCCACGCCGCCGCTGCGTCCCGCGCGCCCGACGCGTCTGACGAGCCTGACCGCACCAGTGCATCCCGTACGTCCTGCGCGCCCCCAACGTGCCCAACTGCACTAAGCCGTGACTTATTCCAACAGCATTCAGTACAAGGTTCCCACCTTCACGCATGATATTATGGAAAGTAATTCATGTCTCAGGCCAAAGCTTGGTCAGCAAGAGTTATCCACATAGATGGTATTTATTTACAAAAGTTAATACGTAGCAAAATCGGAGAAAACATTTAACGCATTCAAACCTATCCGAAGAAAGTATTTAATGCATTAAAACCCGGATCCTCTATATAAACCCAGGCCACCAAGGCTCAGGTGTAAGCATTGCAACAACACCACCTAAATCCAGATTAGAAAGAAGCTCCAGCATCTCCTCATGGCAATCCTCGGCAAGAGTACTAGCGTTGGGTGCCTCATAGCCCTAGTGCTCATGGCCACCGTTCTCTCCTCACGTGCCTTCTACCATGGTTCGTTTTTTTCTCATCAATGATATTATTTCTAATCTGAAAATCCACTTTTACATAGTGTACATTTTGCGGTCATGAGACACATGGATATTAGTATCACCGGATCCACTATTTCTAGATCTATCAAATACTTGATGCAATTTTTGCAATTAAACTACGCTAATGCATCTGATTCTCAGGATGCGACATTGGTCCATTTCCTGGGGAAAAATGTCCCGAGCTATGTGAAAAAGCATGCGGTAAGCCCGGCGCTTGCTCATCATACGGTCCCGAGTCTTACTGTTGCTGCGAACCAGTACGCGAGGAGGTTACTAAAATGATACAAACATAGTGTCATGGATCACCAGAACCATGTCGAATAAATGTGCTAGGTCTTGTTGAACTTGTATCGAATTTGATAGTATCGTGTGTTCCTCGGTTGGATCGAATGAACTTGTACATATTCCCCATCTAATAAACTTTGTTTTTGTTGGCCCCATTTGCATATGGTACACGATCCTGAGCCGGGTGTGATACATGTAACAAAACATATACTCGCTCCATTCCTTAATATAAGGTGTATTTTTTGGACGCGGTAACCAAGGAACATAATTGAGGAGCATTTTGGACGAAAATACCCTAAACAATCATGTAGTTTGCAGCTTAATTAGTGGCAACTAAATAACAAACGACCTAATAAAAGGCGACTAAATCTCGCTACACCAGAATAAAATCAATCGGTGGGATAGGGGAGAGGGCAAAATGTAAGTGCATACAATTAGGGAGAGAGATTTTTTTTTATCTAAGGCAGGTAATGGATGGTGGAAGGGCACGCACGGAAAACTAAAGCGCAAGCTGTGTGAATCCTACAAATCCTCTCTACTCACAAATAAACAACGGGGCACCAGATCCACCGAATGATGTATCACATCAAAACACCATTGTTAGGAATTTAATAATTCCATTAGGAATTGAATGCCTAAATTAGGAAACAAATAAATTAGGAATTGAACGCCACAATTTGGAAACACCATTATTAGAAATAAAAAAATCAATTATAAATTTTGCCTTAGGAAAGAAATAAATTGGAAAATTAATGCCTCAATTAAGAAACACATCACCCTTACAAAATTAAAAAAAATCAGGTGAACGAAACAAGAGAAGCAATGGCCTCGTGAAAACTGCTGCTCGTATGACATCCACACGCCCAGCCGGCACGAATCGTTTTCCTTTACTCATGTTTTTTTTAAATGGTATTTTTTATTTTATTTTTGCAGGGTGTCAAGCTTTTTTTCGTGATAATATGTATTTCATTCGTATCATAAAGATCAAAGTACAAGTCACGTAAGAACCCACATGACAAAACTAAAAATATAATAGAACCTCTCCGAGCTTGACACCAACATCCGTCGCCTGCCTCCGACGCCACCACATCAGCCACCAACTGAAAGAATGACGGATCACCTCCTCGCCCGAGCTCGACGCGGCTCCATTGCTGATATGTAACTTTGCGTACCTCCATGCTGGCTGACCAAAAGTGAAGCCCTTGCCGTAAAACGAATCAGACCAGGGCAACACCCCGGACACTCCATCGAACTCCAGATATGGTACCCCACCACGACTAAGACGTCGAAGGACAAAACCCGGCACACATTCCATCTTCCAGATGTCATCGATGCAGATCACAATCTGCATCTGCTCCTGGACTACCTCCCAAGCTCCGCGTCGATGCTGGAAGGGTGCCAAGCTTTGCCAGGAAGTCTTTGCTGAGTTCACGAACTGTATTCCTGTAGTTAGAGCATCTCCAATAGATGATGCAAATTTGGATATGTAAAAATTTACATCTCCAAAAAGTGCTTTTTTGCATCTCCAAAAAAGCGCCAACTCCAACAAATGATGTATATTGATGATGTAAAAGTCCAACTCCAATAGATGATGTAAATGAAGATGTAAAAAGAGTCGGGAGTAGCGCCGGCGGTCGAGTGCCGAGAGCCGGGAGGAGTGTCGGCGGATCGAGCGATGGCAGCACGTGAGCCGGTGGTCGAGCAACAAGAACTCGGAGGTCCAGCGGCGCGGTTGTGAATCGAGTAGCGGATTGGTCGCCGCGGGGTGGCGCCTATGCGGCGCGAGAAGGCCGAGACTGGCAGCGGAAAAGCGGCAGCGGCGTGGCAGTAGGTGTGCTGCTCGAATCCGGTGCCAGAGGGAGAGCTTAAATCATGTGGCGGCACGGCGGCGATTCGGCGGTGGTGAAGTGGCTAATTCGGCCAATTTGGAGGCGTGCGGCGGCGGATCAGCGACGGATCCGACAGCGGCGGCGGTGGAGCTGCCAGATTTGACACCTCAGCGACTACGATAGCATGGAGGGAGGCAGGGATAGCCGGCGGGGTCGCAGCGGTGCCAGGGATGAATGAACGAGTGGCGGCGGCAGTATTTCCGGCCAGAAATCGCCGGCGGCAGCTGGCGGGCGGAATGAAACTGAAAAGCGGTTGGCGGTATGAAACTGAAAAGCGGTTGGCGGTTGGCGAGTTTTACATCTCCTATAAATGAAGATGTATATTTACACCGCGAAGTGTTGCAGTTTGCATCTCCGCATAGGCGGAGATGTAATTTTTTTCATCTACATCATCTGTTGGAGAAGGGTTTTGAGGCATCAGAGATACAAAAGTTAGGTATTTTTGCATCTACCTCTTCCATTGAAGATGCTCTTTATATATAGAAAGATATATACTCGGATACGTACAGCTAATTAATGATCTGTATCGGTTCCCGTAGAAATAAAAAGATTTGTATCGGTTGGCTCAAGTAAAGTCCTGGAATATCCAACTCCGGACGTGTATTCGTGAACAACACATATACGGATTGTGGCACTGATCGATCTCCAACGGCAACTACAGGCACTATACATATCTCACATGTGCACCTCTTACCCGATGCAAAAAAAAAAAAGCACCTCTTACCTCTGCTTAGAAGAGGTACCTAGCTCATTTCTACGGCGTGCATAGCAGTGCGTGTCCGCCAGCGTCCATGGCTAAGCGGCATAGATGTGCGGTCCTCCCCGACCATTCCTACGGACATGTATTAGAGCAAAGTTCAGCCTCCATAACCATACTTTCCACCGGGGCAAAAACGTCGCGTGCAATTTTGACGTGAAGTTCGTAGAAAACTAGCGTTCAACACAAGTTTCCCATCTTTACACATGATAATATTTTTTAAAAAATCACCGGAGGGGGAGCTCCCCTTCTGAATATATTTCTCAATTTTGAAACCCACCGTTTGCCTGATTACATAAGCACGTGTAATTATGATAAAAGCTAGGAACGCCATGAGGAGGCGGCTTGTTTGTGCGCCGGTTCTTAATCCGGTGCGTCCAGAGCATGAGATCGTCGATGATTCGCTTAAGGGTGAAGATATTTTGTTGGTTTTGTTGCTTGAAAGTCGTAGCGTTTCTAGAGTCCCACATCTTTCACAGGATGATGAGGAGGATGGAGTGTCAGATTAGCACATCCACCTGGCAAGCGAGACGGCAGTCCCAAAGGTCGTCGATGTTGTCCGGGGGTGAGAGTCCAATCCGTTGCCATATCCACTGTGCAAGTGGGCAGTCGATGAAGATGTGCGAACTGGCTTCGCCGTCAAACCCACACATCGTGGGCAGAGTGAGTCCGAGACGATGTGCTTGCGGAGGAGGTTGCTTTTGAAGTTGAGACGACCACAAAATAGAAGCCATGCAAAGACCTTCACACGGTTTGGAACGCATGAAGACCAGATGGCTATGGCATGCGCATCATCATCGTTGTTGCCCATGGTCAGCTCATAGGCGCCCTCGCAAGGAGAAACATAGGCCACCAGTGAGTTAGCGCTCATCCGGTCCTTGCGACACCTGGAAGTCCTACAGTAGAGACAACAAAGAGTACAACTCGGTAGCAACATTAGATGTTAGGCGGTTCCATAGGATTGACTGTAAACCGTGGTTCAAAACAGCAGCCACACGAGCGAGGAGTGAAGTGGCGTGCGAGTAGAGGCAAGGGAATAGAGCAGCGAGTGATTGCTGGTGTAGCCAAATATCTAACCAAAAGTAGGTGTTGGCCAGCAGCTTGGTTAGCAAGAGTTATCCACATACTGCTATACATGAAGTTAATGCCTATATAAACGTGTACCATCAAGGCTCAAGAGTAAACATTTCAACAGCACCACCCAGGTCTAGATCAGAAAGAAGCTCCAGCATCTCCTCATGGAAATCCCAGCGAAGAGTACAAGGGCCATGTGCCTCACAAGTCACAACCCTGGTGCTCATGGCCACCGTTCTCTCCTCACGTGCCAAATATCATTACCCCTACCCCGGCCATGGTTCCTGTTTTTTCATCAATGATATTATTTCTAATCAGCAAAATCCAATTTTACATAGTACATTTTTGTGATTATGAGAGGATATTAGTATTACCGCATCCACTATTTCTGGATATGTCAAGTTATTTGATTCATTTTTTTTGCAATTAACCTATACCAGTGCAACTGATTCTCAGGATGTGGTGACCCGTTTCCCTCGGATGACTGTGACAAGGACTGTTATAACAAATGCGTTGGCGTCTGCAACATAGGAGATGACCAGAAGTATTACTCCTGCTGCGAACCAGTACACCAAGATGGAACCATGAGGCCTCAGGATGTCGTTGAAATGATACAGACATAAAAGTCATGGATCACCAGAACCATGTGGAACAGATTCGCTAGCTCTTTGATGTTGATGCAGTTATTGCAGGGCTAATATAAACATGGTAGCATCCGTTTTGCAGAAACAAAAATAATGCTTATCTTTGTCAATCTATTGTTATGTTTGTCTTTTCTCTTTACTACTCTATATGGGTCTGTCTAGGGTGGCCTAGTTATTGCAGAGTGACTCAATCAAATATGAAAAAAAATATCTTCACAAATCTTCGCATAAAATTAATTACGTAGAACTTAGTTGTGCAATATTTAGGTCATGTCTAGAAGCCCAGCGGTGATTGGGACCTGCAGGCAGCCACAGACCAGTCGTTCTAGCAGCCCGTCCTAAAAGACTACGTCCGAGCGGTCACCGAGAATAGGGACAGGTGCCAGGCATTCATGCGTTGGGCGACTCCCCAACCGAGTTCACGCGTCGCCAGGCTGCTGAGGTTGATCACCGCTGGGCAGCCGAGGTCACACGTGGTCATGCAGAGCTTCACACGGAGGGGTCCATCGGATTACCGCCCTGGCCACCAGTAGTGTCCCCTGTTGAATGACGACAAGTGATTATTTAGGGTTTTTCGAGAGCCATCAACGCTTGTGGAGAGTGAGTTGTCGGCACCGTGTTGCCGCATTAACCAGACTCTGGCCAACAGTTACTCAAGTTCCTCCGTTTGACGTGGAATATTTTTATTATTTTTAGTCTATATTACATACCATGTAATGAATTCATATAGAATCAACTCTTTTTGCGACGTACAATCAACTTTTGTTATGGGCGAATCAATTAATGTCGTGTTTTGCAGTTCCCAATTTCACAGTGTCATGTGTTTCTCGGTTGGATCAGATGAACTTTCATTCCCCATATGACAAACTTTGTTTCTGTTGGCCCCATTTACGTATGGTTCACGAGCACGCCCCGTGTGTCATACATGTAACAAAACGCTCTGACTACTAATGAAACACGGTCTACTACTAATAAAAGTGTGAGTCATGTGAATCCTATAATGACATCAGGTAGTTTGACCGTTTGACTAAGAACCCCGCGTCCCCCACGGCGCCCCTCGCTAGGTCAACTTGGGCGGAGATCCCTAAGAGCAACCGCCTCCACCGCATCCTCCCCTCCGTCGCTGCAGGAGGAAGCCGCCGGGCATAGCCCCGGTCGGCCGACGATGGCGGCGGAGGACCTCTTTGTTGGGGAACACATAATTTTAAAAAAATTCCTACGATCACTAAAGATCTATCGAGGAAATGGATAGCAATGAGAGTGGAGAGTGTGTCCATGTACCCTCGTAGATCGAAAGCGGAAGCGTTTAGTAACGCGGTTGATGTAGTCAAACGTCTTCGCGATCCAACCGATCCAAGTATCGAACGTACGGCACCTCCGCGTTCAGCACACGTTCAGCTCGATGACGTCCCTCGTGCTCTTGATCCAGTTGAGGAAGAGGATGATTTCCGTCAGCACGACGGTGTGGCGATGGTGATGATGATGTTACAGGCGCAAGGCTTCGCCTAAGCACTACGGCGATATGATCGAGGTGTGTAACTGTGGAGGGGGGCACCGCACACGGCTAAGGCAAAACTTGGTGTGTCTTTGGGGTGCCCCCTGCCCACGTATATAAAGGAGGGAGGGAGAGAAGCCGCCCCCCTAGGGATGCGCTAAGAGTATGGAGTCCTACTAGGACTTCCAAGTCCTAGTAGGAATCCCTTTCCCTTTTGGAGTAGGAGAGAAGGAAAGAGGGAAAGAGAGAGGGAGTAGGAAAGGGCAAGGGGGGCGCTGCCCCCTTCCCCTAGTCCTATTCGGACCCATAGGGGGGGCGCGACCTCCCCTTGCACTACTAGGGAAAACCCTAGCAGTAGCGCGGGTATTTTGCCTATCAGTAGCGCGAGATGACGTGCCACTGATAATGCGCTACAGCTAACATATAGCAGTAGCACCTGTCATCCCATGCCACTGCTATACATGGCTAGCAGTAGCGAGCTTTAGTGCAGAGCGCTGCTGCTAATATCTGCAGTGCTTTTTAGCAGGAAGCGCTACTGGTAAGGGAGTGCTACTGCTAACTTTATTCCCCTCACTACTGCTAGTTTTATTAGTTTCTGTTTTTTTCTGCATATTTGTTTTGTATTTGAATAGGCTTTATACAATAATCTTTAGCATATCATACACATACAAATGTAATCATAGCATATACATACAAATAGTCTCATCAAATCATGTCATCATCATAATCATCATCCAACACAAAGTGGTCTCTCGTCATCATCTCAAAAATAGCGATACAAGTCTCGATTACTTGCAACTACATCGTCATCCACCTAAACAATGATATATGCGAGAAGAGCTATCACTATGAGTGAGAGCGGAACTATGCAGTACAAGAGTTCGTATCCCTCTCTTGCATTAGCGTGAACCTAAACTAACTACTGGCTGTCGCTCAGAAACCGGAAACCAGTACACCTGGGCCTGACACTCCGGCCACTCGTCGTATACTCCTGGCGTAGCATTTCTTCGCCATCGATGATCTATGCACCTGCATCATCACATGAGTCGATGATATGCAACATATATAGTTGAGCAACAGAAAGAGACAGACTTGACAAAAATAGAAGCAACATATCATAAGCATAAATAACAAAGTTCATCGTACCCAAAATGCCCTAACTAGAGTGATCTTCGCTAGTCGAGGAGGATGGTTTAATTACATCACAAATAAAGTTTCGTCGTGCATAACTTAAAGTTTTGTCATACAGAAAGTATGGACTAAACGGACACATTGTCATATATCGACAACCACTACATGTTGTGCCATCCATCCATGTCAGGGAGATAGTCCCCAAGCTTAGTGAAAGGCTTCAGGTCGAGACGCTGAGAGGCTACACATGTTCGGACGTCTTCCCACGACATTTGTCCTTCCTCGTAGAACATAACTGTTTTTTCGATGACCTCCTTCATGATGATTTGGGAAAGTTCGCGCTGGATGTGATAGAACTCAGCTCGAAGTCGATGATCCTGGATATCTCCTAAGTCCTTTGCCCATTGCAGAATATGGGCATCGCCGGATCTTGGTGACATGTGAAGGTTCTGGTGATCCCGTGTGTACTCCAGCATGTGGTGTAGGACATATAATCCATCATTAAGAGAATCACTCGGTTGCTGGATGCAGCAGAAGTCGGTCTTATGGTTGAAGACCCGATCAACGGGATTGAAGACCAGGCCCCGTCAACGCACAACACTCCTCTTAGTTGCTCGACACTACTGGGTTACTATCGAGTGCCGATGGTGATACCTCATCAGCACTTCTGATGTTAACCTTGTAGGTTAGTTCATCGGTTGTGGTCATCGAGGGTGATTCCTCCTTCTCCACTCCCGATAACGACACAGTCGTGCAACCCCTCAAGAGTGGACCTCGAGGGTGATTCCTCCTTCGTTCACCTTGACGACAACATCAGGTGGAATTCCATCGAGGGTGATTCCTCAGGGTTCCCCTTAGTGTTAGACACACGGTTACTATGGTTACTATGAATTTACACTGAACCATGTTACTAAAGACGGGTCGGCCCTGAGGGGTACCCGCGAGCTTAATTGCGAGTGATGTGGAGTTGGGTTGACCTGGAAGGTGCCCGCGAGATAATTACGAGGCATGGTCGGGCATTCTTAGCCCTTGCCACAAGTCCTCGAGATAGAGCGACGGGGTCATATTGATAGTGGGTCTCTGCTCGTTACTGCACTCTCCTAATGCACTATGATTTGGATATTTGATCCAAGGGGCCTCTGGCCTGATAGCACTAACCATCACGTGGGCATAGTATGGGCGTTAGGACGTCGTATGCATCAGTCGAAGCTTAATAGATGTCATGCGACTGAGCGGCGCGTGCTGGGTTGGACTGTGTAAGCACCTGCCTTTTTAAGGAGGTAGCTAGGTCTGCTCACCGGCCGCCCACGCAATGTGCAGGAGTTCCCGGGGCGATGGCCCAAGACCCCTGGGGGCATAGGTTTAGTCCGGCGTGCTGACCTCTCTATTAGGCCTAGGTCGTGTTGCGCCGTATCGTTTGGCCGAGGCCGGGCATGACCCAGAAAAGTGTGTCCGGCCGGAGTTAATCGAGCATGGTGGGTAAGTTGATGCACCCCTATAGGGAACAAAACATCTATTGATAGCCTGTCCTACGGTAACGGACACTCGGAGTTGTATCCCGATCAATACAACTAGAACTGGATACTTGAGATGAGAAATAGATAGTATGGCTCTAGGATTGCTTTCTCGCATGGAGTCGAGGAAGGATCTCTGGGCGAGGTTGATGACACTACTACTACTTTAATTTATGCTAGTCTGCACTCTTCTAATGCTGCAAGACCGCTGAAGATGTTGAAGATTCTAGTCTTCGATAGGAGTAGGCTCTCCCCTCCATTCTGGCATTTCTGCAGCCTAGTCCACATATACAGCCTTCCTTTGACAATGTTGCATATGTAGTGTAGATCCTTGCTTGCTGAGTACTTCGGATGAGTACTCACGTTTGCTTTGCTTCCCCCCCCCCCCCCCCCCGTATCCATTTGATGCAACCAGATGACGGAGCCTTTGAGATCGCTGCCACCGCCAATGACTACTACTACCCCGAGGGTGCCTTCTACCACGTGATGGACGCCGACGACCAGGAGTAGTTAGGAGGCTCCCAGGCAGGAGGCCTTGCCTTTTCGATCAATGTTGCTTTTATGCAAGCCTTCTTAAGGCAAACTTGTTTAACTCATGTCTGTACTCAGATAATGTTGCTTCCGCTGACTCGTTTGTATTCGAGCTTATGTATTCGAGCCCTCGAGGCCCCTAGCTTGTAATATAAAGCTTGTATTATTTTAATTTGTGTCTAGAGTTGAGTTGTGATATCTTCCCATGAGTCCCTGATCTTGATCGTACACATTTGCGTGTATGATTAATTAGTGTACGATTGAATTGGGGGCGTCACATGTATCCTATGAAGACACACTTCTCCAATTTGGGTTCGAGCTTATCAGGTTGAGCCTTTTTTCACATAAGCATCGCATCCCCAAACTTTAAGAAACGATAACTTTGGTTTCTTGCCAAACCACAGTTCATAAGGTGTTGTCTAAACGGATTTTGATGGTGCCCTATTTAAAGTGAATGTAGCTGTCTCTAATGCATAACCCCAAAACGATAGTGGTAAATTGGTAAGAGACATCATAGATAGCACCACATCCAATAAAGTGTGGTTACGATGTTCGGACACACCATTACGCTATGGTGTTCCAGGTGGCGTGAGCTGTGAAATTATTCCACATTGTTTTAAATGAAGGTCAAACTCGTAACTCAAATATTCTCATCCACGATCAGATCGTAGAAACTTTATTTTCTTGTTACGATGATTCTCCACTTCACTCTGAAATTCTTTGAACTTTTCTATCTCATCTCTTAAAGTTTTCTCCTTACAATTTCACGTGATTATTCTTCTTTACACTAGTAGAAAACAGAGCTTTGGTTTAGGCAAGATAAGAGCATTAATCCCGATTCTGTTACGAACCAGGACCAATGAGTGTATCAATCCCGGTTCGTGAGGCCAGGGCGCCGGCCGGGCCTCGGCAGGCACCAGTCCCGGTTCGTCTGACCCCTTTAGTCTCGGTTCCAGACACGAACCGGGACTAAAGGGCCTCGCTCCTCGCGCAGCCCCTTTAGTCCCGGTTGGTGGATGGAACCGGGACTAGAGGTCAGTCTTCTATCCCGGTTCTAGCCACCAACTGGGACTAAAGGGATGCCTATATATATGCTCGCCCCTGCCCGCTCACTCTGTTTTTTGGCCGGCTGGCGTGTGGGAGGCGTGCTTCTTTCTCACCTCCTATGCACATGAGGTCTTTGATGAAATGCCGGAGCCACACTTAAGCTTTCTCCTCTCCAAGCTCGACCTTCAAGCTATATTTTCCTCAAGATTTGTGTAGGTTTGCCAGTGCACCAACTACATAAGTGTTTTAAAAGGTTAGCAATTTCATCGTTTCATCTCTCACTGCTAGCTTAGCTCATTTTAAATGCTCAAGAAGTAGAGTGGTTTGTGGGTTTTAGTGGAGTGTATGTGGAAGTTCTTTTGATTTAGATGCACAATTTGAGCTGAAATTAACTTCTTAGAGTCTGCACATGTGTAGGGTGTTGTCCCCATCCCTGTCCTCACGGCTGTCGATCGCCCGCGCCGATCTCGCCGCCGGCACCACCGTGGTAAGCCTCTTTTTTTTATCTTCTTTCTAAAAAAAATTCTTACTTGTATGATTTAGATAGGTAATTGTATAATTTTTTTTACTTTACTATTATTTATTATTATATAGTGCCATGGTTTGGGTATCCGCCCCTGTCGGCCCTCGTCCTGTCTATGATTCAGATGTGGTCTATTATCTTTTATAACTATTTGTTTTATTTAGTGTTTATGACAATTATGCCGACCAACGTGACATATATGTTTTTATCTAGGAGGTATGTGAACCGGAAATTCCAACCGACCCTCTTGTCGAGAAGCTAAATTTAGTTAAAAAAAACAATTACTTACGCACATACGTACCCAGGGCTAGGCTAGCTGCTGGTCATCCAGTGACACGCCGGCTGGAGAGGTTGGCGGCGCGACGGGGCGGGCCGATCTGGGCAGCTGAGTTGAAGATGGCGTTCGGCGGCCCAGGGCGCGTGGCCGGGCGCCGGAGTTCCAGATCCGGCGAGTTGGCACTCAGGAGGCCACCTGGTGCAGAGAACGCAGGTGGAAGATGCAGGGCAGGTGTCGCCCCTAGATCTGGCCGTCAGGCATAAGGGTTCTGCAGGTCGCGTTAGGGAGTGGTGCTCGGCGGTCATCAACTGGAGTTCGCAGGATGCGGGAGCCGGCTCGTTGCCTCCGATGGGGGTGCTGCCATTCCAGCGGCGCAGATCTAGAGCGCGTGTGGGGCCGTGGTGCTTGGATGCCGGGGCGGTGGCCTCGGACCTCTTCTTCGGCGACGGCAGTCGTGGTGGCTGCATGGGCACCCCCGTGGTTGGAGCTCGGGGCGTCTGTGCTCTTCAGTCGTGCATCGGCCCTCGATCATGCTAGGGATGCTTGGCATTGGCCGGTGGCTTGGCTGCTGTTGCCGCGTGGGGCACCGGATCTGACCAGACGTGGCCGGATCTGGCTCCTGCGGTGGTGATGGTGTGGCCTTGTCTGTGGCTCTGCGTGGCGCAGGTGGCGGTGGCGGGGCTGCTCCGACCAATGTCGTTGGGCTCTTGTGGCGTTTGGTGGTTGGGTTGGGCGGTGGCTCTCATGTGCCGCTTTGGGGGAAGGGCTTTCACTGGCCGCTCGGGGCGAAAGCCTTGCTCTGGCCTTGGTCGGAGCCGACGACAGCGACACCTATGGGCGTTGCACACTTTCTTGGAGGCGTCGTCATTCGAGGGTCTACGGCCTCTTCTCTTGCGCTATGGTGTAAACACTTGTTCCAGGTTCCTGGAGCGGACGATGGCGGCGCTTCGGTGTCGCGGTCCTTCCTGTAGGCATCGTACTGGAGTGTACTTGTCCTGCGAGAGTCATCGGCTCGGGTGGTGCACGGCCTCGGGGTCGGCGTGGATGTCGGAGTGGCGGCTCCGGAGCTCATCGTCATGGAGGGGTGTCGGCATTGGGCACGTGGGTGGCAGTGTCATTGACCAGCGTGGCATGCGGCCTCGGGGTCGATGTGGATGTCGGAGCGGCGGCTCCGGAGCTCATCGTCATGGACAGGTGCCCACATTGGTCACGTGGGTGGCAGTGTTGTTGACCAGCCTGGTGCGCCGCCTCGGAGTCGGCATAGATGCCGGAGCAGCGGCTCCGGTGATGGTTGATGGGTGTCGGCATCGGTTGCTCGGGTGACGAAGCTGGCGGCTCGCTGGAGCGTGGCCTCGGGGTCGGCAAGTAAGGTTTTCGTATGTACGTCGGAGCGGCGGCTTCAGACATGGTTGTAGGGTGTTGGCTCCGGTCGCTTGGGCGGCAGGACTGACGGCTCGCCTGGTGCGCGGCCTTGGGGTCGGTGTGGACGCCGGAGCGGCGGCTTTGGTTCTAGTTGTAGAGTGTTGGCTTTGGGTTGCTCGGGTGATGGAGCTGGCGGCTCGCCTAGTGCACGGTTCTGGGGTCGGCGTGGGTTGATGGTGCCCTTTTTGGGGCGTGATGTAACGGTTTTTGTCCGGTTTTCCGTTGATTAGGCAATTCTCTTCTTCTTAATGAAGGGACCGCGTTTCAAAAAAAAAAAGGTTGACCATCTATCTGGGCTTGGTGTTTCTGTACTATGCAAGCTAATTGCTTGATTGGTTCGCATTTGGCTTGCCGAAATATAATATCTTACTGTCTTTTCTTTCGTGAACAGGCCATCTGATTTTGCACTTTGCCGAGGCCAAGAGATTGTTGTCATTGTTCAGCGCTATCAATCTTTAGCCGTGACTCTTTCTTCTATATCTCATCTCTTAGGGTTTTCATCTTACAATTTCATGTGATATTCTTTTTGTACTAAATGTTGAGTATATATTTTGTATTGCACGTGTATTGAGTTGTGGCCCACCTCCTAGTCCTGTATAGTTGAGGTAGAGGCCTTTCCTTGTAATATATATACGTGCACCAGCACCCTATCAATACATTATCATTGTATTGCAAATCATCTCTCCACATGATATCGTCTTTTTCCGTCTAACCCTAGGCTAGCTGCCGCTGCCGCCGCCACACCCCACCAACCTCTTCCGCCGGCGCGTCCCAGGCCGCTGCGGCCCGCGCGTCCCACGCGCTGCCCGCCGCTCCGCGCCAAGAGCCCGCGCCCGCGTCTCGCCTTGCTTTTCCCTGGCGTCCCAGGCCGCTGCTCTCGTGCCGTTGCTTTTCCCTTGCTGCTAGCCAGCCATGTTGACTCGTTGAGCCATCGCTGCGCCTAGGGACGCTGCTTTTTCCATCTTGCATTGCCGCATCGCTAGCCGCCAAGCCGTTCCCGCTGCAGCCGCGCCCCGCCGCTGCTGCCATCTCCTCTCCTAACCCTAACCTTACCAGCACCCACACGCCGCCGCCATGTCGTGGCCCTCCTCTCCCGGCTCCTCCACGACTCACTCGTCGAACCCCTTCGCTGGCCTCGAGCCCTCTGCCGCCGCCATCCGTGACCTCAATATTGAGGCCCGAGTCCCTATCCGTCTGGACAGCTCCAGCACGTCGTACTATGCGTGAAAGACCTACTTCAACCTCGTTTTCCATGAGTACTATCTCACTGAGCACATCGACGGTTCCGTGGATAGCGCGTACATGCGCGGCGACCCGGAGTGGTCCTCCATCGAGGCCACGATCATCCGTTGGTTCTACCAGACGGTCTTGAAGGACATCTTCCACATGGTCGTCGCCGAGGACGATGAAGCCTGCACCGTGTGGGGCAAGATCAACGCGCTCTTCACCGACAACAAACTTCAGCGCCTTGTTTTCTTGCAGCAGGAGTTCGTCGGCTGTCACCAGGACAACTCCACCATCGACGAGTACTGCATGAGGCTCAAGATGCTCGCCGACGAGCTTTGCGACATCGGTGCCAAGGTCTCTGACGACCTCATGCTGAGCAGCCTCACCGCCGGTCTTAATGAGGACTTCGGCAACGCGGCGTCTAACCTCACCCTGCTGCCGCAACCCACTTTCCAGCGCGTTGTCGCATACCTCAAACTTGAGGAGCGCCGAATGACGAAGCTGAAGCAGCGGGTCCAGCACACCGCCCTTGCCGCCGGTACCACCCGTGGCGGCCCTGCTCCTCCGGCCGCCCCCCGTCCGCCCGCGCCACCCGCGCCCGCCGGCTACTACCCGCTGCCGCCCGCACCCCACGCGCCTCCGCAGCAGCCGCAAGGTGGTGGGGGCCGGTGCAACCGCCGGGGTGGCGGAGGCCGCCGCCAGCAGCAGTCGCAGGCGCCAGGTGCACGGGGGGCGCCCGCTTCCCGCAGCCGCCTCCGCCGTGGGCCATCGGGCAGAACCCGTGGACGGGTGTTGTCCACGCCTATCATATGCCCGTCCCGTGGGCTCCTGCACTTGGCCCCCATCCAGTGGGCCATCAAGCGTTCGTCGGCGCCCCCTACCAGCCCTACGGCGCCCCGCTTGCGCCGCCACCCCTCGGCAGCTACGGCGCTCCCGCCCAGGCACCGCCCTATGGAGGCCAGATGCCACCGCCGGCACCTGCATCGTGGGACCCTGCCCTCCTGGCCGCCCTACACTCGGCACCATCGCCGAGCAACTATGGCGGTGGAGGCGACTGGTACATGGACTCAGGTGCTACTGCGCACATGACAGCTCATCCCGGTAACCTTTCCTCCTCCACTCCCGTTCACACTCCCACTCGCATCACCGTTCGCAACGGTTCCTCTTTACCCATCACCCATGTCGGTAGCACCAGTTTTCCTTCTAGTTCCACACCTATCACTATGTCTAACGTTCTTGTTTCACCTGACTTAGTCACTAGCTTAGTCTCTGTTCGTCGTCTTACTCGTGAGAATCCTCTTACTGTTGAATTTGACGGTGTTGGTTTTTCTGTGAAGGACGCCCGTACCCAGATGGTGCTCCACCGATGTGATAGCCCTGACGAGCTTTATCTCGTGCACGCCGGCGCCTCCACTTCCACACCCGTCGCTCTCTCCGACGGCGTCGACTTTTGGCATGCTCGCTTGGGCCACCCCAACCCCGCCGTTTTGCGTCAGATTCTTAGGAGTTTTTCGTTCTCATGTAATAAGCTCGCCGAGCATACTTGTGAGGCTTGTCGTCTGGGCAAGCACGTGCGTCTTACCTTTAGTGCATCTACTTCAGTTTCCACTTTTCCGTTTCAGTTGATTCATAGTGATGTTTGGACGTCTCCCGTTGCGAGTAACATGGGCTATCTATACTATTTGGTGATTTTAGATGATTATTCTCATTATGTGTGGACTTTTCCTCTTCGTCGTAAATCCGATGCTTTAGCCACACTCACCACTTTTTACTCCTACGTCACCACTCATTTCGGTCGCCCCATACTTGCACTCCAAACTGATAACGGAAAAGAGTTTGACAACGTCGCTTTTCGCTCACTTCTCGCCTCTCACGGCACCATCTTCCGTCCGACTTGCCCCTACACTTCACAGCAGAACGGCCGCACCGAGCGCATTCTCGCACTCTAAATGACTGCGTTCGCACGTTGCTCTTTCATGCAAACGTGCCCGCTCGGTTCTGGCCCGATGCCCTCGCCACCACTTCTCTCTTAGTCAACATTCGTCCGTGTCGTCCCCGGTGGAACTATGCCCCTCACCGCCTTATTTTCGGTACACCACCGTCCTACGATGGTCTTCGCATATTTGGGTGTCTTTGTTATCCTAGCACCGCGTCCACCACGCCACACAAGCTTGCACCCCGCTCCGTCCCATGCATCTTCCTTGGCTACCCTCCTGACACCAAAGGTTACCGGTGCTATGATCCTGTCACTCATCGTGTGTACACCTCGAGGCACGTGTACTTCGTCGAGATGGTGTTCCCTTTTTTTCAGGTTCCTCCGGCCGCGGCCCCTTCGGCTCCGACCCCCGCGCCCCCTACCTGGTGCGATGCGCGGCGGCATCCCCCGGCAGCCCCCTGGCCCGGCGCCTTCTGCCGCCCCCTCCCGGGTTCTCGACTCCCTCACCTGAGGTTGAGTCCGACCGGGCCCCCGAATCCCCGGCTCCCTTGTCCGAGGTTGAGCTAGCGGGCACCCCACCCGCCACCCCGGCCGGCGCTGCTACTCCTGTGACGGGCTCGACCTCGACCTCGCCCGTTGCCTCCTCCACGGCTGGCTCGGCTGGCGCCGTCGCGGCCCCTGACGTCGCGGGCCCGCCCCTAACGCCGCGGGCGCCCGCGGCCCGTGGCCGTGGCCCCCGCCGCCGCTGTGGCTCCCGCTGCCGCGACACCCGCCGGCCTCGCTGGCCAGGTCACCCGTGCCCGTGCAGGCGTGCATCGGCCGAGCATGCGCTACTCCTCCGACGAGTATGCGTGCGCTGCCTCAACATCGACGCCATCACCCATCCCCACCTCCGCTCGTGCCGCCCTTCGGGATCCCCATTGGCTGGCTGCGATGCAGGAGGAGTTCGATGCCCTACAGCGCGACCGCACATGGCAGCTTGTTCCGCGACCCCTCCGTGCCAACATCATCTCTGGCAAGTTGGTGTTTCGCCACAAGACTCGCCCGTACGGTTCTCTTGAGCGCTACAAGGCTCGATGGGTGGTTCGTGGCTTTCGGCAGCGCGCGGGCGTGGACTTCACCGACACTTTCGCCCCGGTTGTGACGGGCACGATCCGCATCGTCCTTCAGCTAGCCGTCTCGCGCGCCTGGCCTGTGCATCAGTTGGACGTTTCCAACGCCTTCTTGCACGGTCATCTTGCCGAGCAGGTGTTCTGTGAGCAGCCTACTGGTTTCGTCGACGCCGAGCACCCCGACTTTGTGTGCTTGCTCTCCCGCTCTCTTTACGGGTTGAAGCAGGCGCCTCGGGCTTGGTACCAGCATATCGTAGCCTTTCTGCAGTCTCTGGGCTTTCGGTCCACTCGCTCCGATGCCTCACTCTTTGTGTATCATCAGGGAGCTGACACTACATATCTGCTGCTCTACGTCGATGACATCATCCTCGCGGCGTCCGCCCCCAATATCCTTTAGCGGCTCACTGCTCGTCTTCGTGATGAGTTCGCCCTCAAGGACTTGGGGCCCCTGCACTACTTTCTCGGCATCGAGGTGATCCGCCCGGCTGACGGCTTCTTTCTACGTCAGGCTACTGCGTCTACCTTGGGCCCTCGTTGATATCTTGGTCACCGAAGCGGCAGCCCACAGTCTCCCGCTCCAGCGCCGAGGCAGAGTATCGCGCCGTGGCTAATGCTGTGGCCGAGCGCTCTTGGATACGTCAGCTGCTCCAGGAGTTGCTTTGTGATGTTCACATGGCCACTCTTGTCTACTGCGATAACGTCAGCGCAGTCTACCTCTCCGCCAACCCGGTGCACCATCGACGGACGAAGCATATTGAGCTCGATATTCACTTCGTGCGCGAGCAGGTTGCCCTTGGCCGTGTTTGGGTTCTCCACGTGCCGACGACGTAACAGTTTGCTGATGTGATGACTAAGGGATTGCCTACTCCCGTCTTCGAGGAGTTTCGGTCCAGTCTCTGTGTCTCCAGCGACACTTCGACTGCGGGGGGGGGGGGGGGGGGGGCGTGTTGGCCCACCTCCAAGTCTTGTATAGTTGAGGTAGAGGCCTTCCCTTGTAATATATATACGTGCACCAGCACCCTATCAATACATTATCATTGTATTGCAAATCATCTCTCCACACTAAGGAAGTACTTGTTTATTCTGCTGTACAATCTGAAATTAGTTTGTCCTTTGCTCTTTGTAATTCAAGCTGAAACGAAAAGCGGAGCTATCCTTTGGTGGGTTATTGTTGGATAATCATTCCTGTTAGCGAACTTTAAGGGCTAGTCTGATATTGAAAATTCTGCATCTCCTGGCAGAGAGTGATCAAACTCCACCTGATTGCGCAACTAGTGATCAAACCTCCTGGCAGTATGATATTGTGGATGTGTGCAGGCGACGGCATGCCCTGTCATAGAAGATGGATGCTTCGGGCTACAGAGAGAAGGCTCCTCGGGGCGTCCAGGAAGAGGACATGAGAAAACTGACTGCCTTGTTGGAGCAATTGGAGGTCATCGGTGAAGCTGAAAAGAAGCTAGACGCGAAAACTATCGATGTTTGATGAGTATCTCTGTTGTGATCTGCGATGTGGCGTTTTTGTATATACGTTGATGTTGCAATTGTCGCTGGCAATGCTCAGATTTGTAGAAAGTCGAGTGGAAGGTTGGGGCTTCATTGCAGTTCCACCACATTTTACAGCACGAAAAATATTACTTAAAACTCATAGATTTAAATGTGTATACGCAATAGATCAATTTTGAGCATTTTTCTTTTTAAATATGCATTGCCTCTTATGACCACCGGCATACATGCACCGTTTTCCTTTGCGAATATCTTGTGTGCTTTGTTATTTGTACCGAGCACGGCTTGGATGATTTTAAATTATTTGTGCATGGTATGTATGTTTGTACTCCAACTTATGTGTGGGATAGCAAAGTTAAAAAAGGAAGCAAAATTAAGAAAGCATTGTGAACACAGGTGCATGTCACAGAAGGTGTTTTTGCTTGGTGCTCGTAGATTATGAAGAACGTGTGCTTATCCATCAGTATAGTGAGTTTTTGCACAAAAGGTCCATTGGTGTGGTGTATGACCGTTCCGGTGGACGACCGCCATAGCCTTACCTTGCTTCCACCCAGAGACTGTACCTCCTGCCTTGAGAGAGTAAAGTTTTATCTCCAGAACCATACATTCCACCGGGCAAAAACCTTGGCGCGAAGTTCATGGAAAACTAGCATTTGTTGGCCCAGCTCTCTCTCATGGATGGATGGAGGTAAAAGAAGGAGCACTTTTCCTGGCGACCAACGCCCGAGGGCTTTTCTTTCCTTCTCAGCTCACCCCAACAGAAACATGGAGCAGTCTACGCTACGGGTTTTATACCCGGGCTGGTGCTCATACACATGCAGCCCACCCCGCCCTGCTGCATGCCCACGAGTTGCATGCGCGCGCCTGGCTGCTGCGCGATCCGCTCGGCCTAGCGCACAACGCGCCGGACGCGGGCAGCTCAACAGACTGAGCGCGCACACACGCTACACACACATGCGCACACGCACGCCACACACGGCCCGTACACACACATACGCCACGCCGCCGCTGCGTCCCGCGCGCCCGACGCGTCTGACGAGCCTGACCGCACCAGTGCATCCCGTACGTCCTGCGCGCCCCCAACGTGCCCGACTGCACTAAGCCGTGACTTATTCCAACAGCATTCAGTACAAGGTTCCCACCTTCACGCATGATATTATGGAAAGTAATTCATGTCTCAGGCCAAAGCTTGGTCAGCAAGAGATATCCACATAGATGGTATTTATTTACAAAAGTTAATACGTAGCAAAATCGGAGAAAACATTTAACGCATTCAAACCTATCCGAAGAAAGTATTTAATGCATTAAAACCCGGATCCTCTATATAAACCCAGGCCACCAAGGCTCAGGTGTAAGCATTGCAACAACACCACCTAAATCCAGATTAGAAAGAAGCTCCAGCATCTCCTCATGGCAATCCTCGGCAAGAGTACTAGCGTTGGGTGCCTCATAGCCCTAGTGCTCATGGCCACCGTTCTCTCCTCACGTGCCTTCTACCATGGTTCGTTTTTTTCTCATCAATGATATTATTTCTAATCTGAAAATCCACTTTTACATAGTGTACATTTTGCGGTCATGAGACACATGGATATTAGTATCACCGGATCCACTATTTCTAGATCTATCAAGTACTTGATGCAATTTTTGCAATTAAACTACGCTAATGCATCTGATTCTCAGGATGCGACATTGGTCCATTTCCTGGGGAAAAATGTCCCGAGCTATGTGAAAAAGCATGCGGTAAGCCCGGCGCTTGCTCATCAGACGGTCCCGAGTCTTACTGTTGCTGCGAACCAGTACGCGAGGAGGTTACTAAAATGATACAAACATAGTGTCATGGATCACCAGAACCATGTCGAATAAATGTGCTAGGTCTTGTTGAACTTGTATCGAATTTGATAGTATCGTGTGTTCCTCGGTTGGATCGAATGAACTTGTACATATTCCCCATCTAATAAACTTTGTTTTTGTTGGCCCCATTTGCATATGGTACACGATCCTGAGCCGGGTGTGATACATGTAACAAAACATATACTCGCTCCATTCCTTAATATAAGGTGTATTTTTTGGACGCGGTAACCAAGGAACATAATTGAGGAGCATTTTGGACGAAAATACCCTAAACAATCATGTAGTTTGCAGCTTAATTAGTGGCAACTAAATAACAAACGACCTAATAAAAGGCGACTAAATCTCGCTACACCAGAATAAAATCAATCGGTGGGATAGGGGAGAGGGCAAAATGTAAGTGCATACAATTAGGGAGAGAGATTTTTTTTTATCTAAGGCAAGTAATGGATGGTGGAAGGGCACGCACGGAAAACTAAAGCGCAAGCTGTGTGAATCCTACAAATCCTCTCTACTCACAAATAAACAACGGGGCACCAGATCCACCGAATGATGTATCACATCAAAACACCATTGTTAGGAATTTAATAATTCCATTAGGAATTGAATGCCTAAATTAGGAAACAAATAAATTAGGAATTGAACGCCACAATTTGGAAACACCATTATTAGAAATAAAAAATTCAATTATAAATTTTGCCTTAGGAAAGAAATAAATTGGAAAATTAATGCCTCAATTAAGAAACACATCACCCTTACAAAATTAAAAACAAATCAGGTGAACGAAACAAGAGAAGCAATGGCCTCGTGAAAACTGCTGCTCGTATGACATCCACACGCCCAGCCGGCACGAATCGTTTTCCTTTACTCATGTTTTTTTTAAATGGTATTTTTTATTTTATTTTTGCAGGGTGTCAAGCTTTTTTTCGTGATAATATGTATTTCATTCGTATCATAAAGATCAAAGTACAAGTCACGTAAGAACCCACATGACAAAACTAAAAATATAATAGAACCTCTCCGAGCTTGACACCAACATCCGTCGCCTGCCTCCGACGCCACCACATCAGCCACCAACTGAAAGAATGATGGATCACCTCCTCGCCCGAGCTCGACGCGGCTCCATTGCTGATATGTAACTTTGCGTACCTCCATGCTGGCTGACCAAAAGTGAAGCCCTTGCCGTAAAACGAATCAGACCAGGGCAACACCCCGGACACTCCATCGAACTCCAGATATGGTACCCCACCACGACTAAGACGTCGAAGGACAAAACCCGGCACACATTCCATCTTCCAGATGTCATCGATGCAGATCACAATCTGCATCTGCTCCTGGACTACCTCCCAAGCTCCGCGTCGATGCTGGAAGGGTGCCAAGCTTTGCCAGGAAGTCTTTGCTGAGTTCACGAACTGTATTCCTGTAGTTAGAGCATCTCCAATAGATGATGCAAATTTGGATATGTAAAAATTTACATCTCCAAAAAGTGCTTTTTTGCATCTCCAAAAAAGCGCCAACTCCAACAAATGATGTATATTGATGATGTAAAAGTCCAACTCCAATAGATGATGTAAATGAAGATGTAAAAAGAGTCGGGAGTAGCGCCGGCGGTCGAGTGCCGAGAGCCGGGAGGAGTGTCGGCGGATCGAGCGATGGCAGCACGTGAGCCAGTGGTCGAGCAACAAGAACTCGGAGGTCCAGCGGCGCGGTTGTGAATCGAGTAGCGGATTGGTCGCCGCGGGGTGGCGCCTATGCGGCGCGAGAAGGCCGAGACTGGCAGCGGAAAAGCGGCAGCGGCGTGGCAGTAGGTGTGCTGCTCGAATCCGGTGCCAGAGGGAGAGCTTAAATCATGTGGCGGCACGGCGGCGATTCGGCGGTGGTGAAGTGGCTAATTCGGCCAATTTGGAGGCGTGCGGCGGCGGATCAGCGACGGATCCGACAGCGGCGGCGGTGGAGCTGCCAGATTTGACACCTCAGCGGCTACGATAGCATGGAGGGAGGCAGGGATAGCCGGCGGGGTCGCAGCGGTGCCAGGGATGAATGAACGAGTGGCGGCGGCAGTATTTCCGGCCAGAAATCGCCGGCGGCAGCTGGCGGGCGGAATGAAACTGAAAAGCGGTTGGCGGTATGAAACTGAAAAGCGGTTGGCGGTTGGCGAGTTTTACATCTCCTATAAATGAAGATGTATATTTACACCGCGAAGTGTTGCAGTTTGCATCTCCGCATAGGCGGAGATGTAATTTTTTTCATCTACATCATCTGTTGGAGAAGGGTTTTGAGGCATCAGAGATACAAAAGTTAAGTATTTTTGCATCTACCTCTTCCATTGAAGATGCTCTTTATATATAGAAAGATATATACTCGGATACGTACAGCTAATTAATGATCTGTATCGGTTCCCGTAGAAATAAAAAGATTTGTATCGGTTGGCTCAAGTAAAGTCCTGGAATATCCAACTCCGGACGTGTATTCGTGAACAACACATATACGGATTGTGGCACTGATCGATCTCCAACGGCAACTACAGGCACTATACATATCTCACATGTGCACCTCTTACCCGATGCAAAAAAAAAAAGCACCTCTTACCTCTGCTTAGAAGAGGTACCTAGCTCATTTCTACGGCGTGCATAGCAGTGCGTGTCCGCCAGCGTCCATGGCTAAGCGGCATAGATGTGCGGTCCTCCCCGACCATTCCTACGGACATGTATTAGAGCAAAGTTCAGCCTCCATAACCATACTTTCCACCGGGGCAAAAACGTCGCGTGCAATTTTGACGTGAAGTTCGTAGAAAACTAGCGTTCAACACAAGTTTCCCATCTTTACACATGATAATATTTTTTAAAAAATCACCGGAGGGGGAGCTCCCCTTCTGAATATATTTCTCAATTTTGTAACCCACCGTTTGCCTGATTACATAAGCACGTGTAATTATGATAAAAGCTAGGAACGCCATGAGGAGGCGGCTTGTTTGTGCGCCGGTTCTTAATCCGGTGCGTCCAGAGCATGAGATCGTCGATGATTCGCTTAAGGGTGAAGATATTTTGTTGGTTTTGTTGCTTGAAAGTCGTAGCATTTCTAGAGTCCCACATCTTTCACAGGATGATGAGGAGGATGGAGTGTCAGATTAGCACATCCACCTGGCAAGCGAGACGGCAGTCCCAAAGGTCGTCGATGTTGTCCGGGGGTGAGAGTCCAATCCGTTGCCATATCCACTGTGCAAGTGGGCAGTCGATGAAGATGTGCGAACTGGCTTCGCCGTCAAACCCACACATCGTGGGCAGAGTGAGTCCGAGACGATGTGCTTGCGGAGGAGGTTGCTTTTGAAGTTGAGACGACCACAAAATAGAAGCCATGCAAAGACCTTCACACGGTTTGGAACGCATGAAGACCAGATGGCTATGGCATGCGCATCATCATCGTTGTTGCCCATGGTCAGCTCATAGGCGCCCTCGCAAGGAGAAACATAGGCCACCAGTGAGTTAGCGCTCATCCGGTCCTTGCGACACCTGGAAGTCCTACAGTAGAGACAACAAAGAGTACAACTCGGTAGCAACATTAGATGTTAGGCGGTTCCATAGGATTGACTGTAAACCGTGGTTCAAAACAGCAGCCACACGAGCGAGGAGTGAAGTGGCGTGCGAGTAGAGGCAAGGGAATAGAGCAGCGAGTGATTGCTGGTGTAGCCAAATATCTAACCAAAAGTAGGTGTTGGCCAGCAGCTTGGTTAGCAAGAGTTATCCACATACTGCTATACATGAAGTTAATGCCTATATAAACGTGTACCATCAAGGCTCAAGAGTAAACATTTCAACAGCACCACCCAGGTCTAGATCAGAAAGAAGCTCCAGCATCTCCTCATGGAAATCCCAGCGAAGAGTACAAGGGCCATGTGCCTCACAAGTCACAACCCTGGTGCTCATGGCCACCGTTCTCTCCTCACGTGCCAAATATCATTACCCCTACCCCGGCCATGGTTCCTGTTTTTTCATCAATGATATTATTTCTAATCAGCAAAATCCAATTTTACATAGTACATTTTTGTGATTATGAGAGGATATTAGTATTACCGCATCCACTATTTCTGGATATGTCAAGTTATTTGATTCATTTTTTTTTGCAATTAACCTATACCAGTGCAACTGATTCTCAGGATGTGGTGACCCGTTTCCCTCGGATGACTGTGACAAGGACTGTTATAACAAATGCGTTGGCGTCTGCAACATAGGAGATGACCAGAAGTATTACTCCTGCTGCGAACCAGTACACCAAGATGGAACCATGAGGCCTCAGGATGTCGTTGAAATGATACAGACATAAAAGTCATGGATCACCAGAACCATGTGGAACAGATTCGCTAGCTCTTTGATGTTGATGCAGTTATTGCAGGGCTAATATAAACATGGTAGCATCCGTTTTGCAGAAACAAAAATAATGCTTATCTTTGTCAATCTATTGTTATGTTTGTCTTTTCTCTTTACTACTCTATATGGGTCTGTCTAGGGTGGCCTAGTTATTGCAGAGTGACTCAATCAAATATGAAAAAAAATATCTTCACAAATCTTCGCATAAAATTAATTACGTAGAACTTAGTTGTGCAATATTTAGGTCATGTCTAGAAGCCCAGCGGTGATTGGGACCTGTAGGCAGCCACAGACCAGTCGTTCTAGCAGCCCGTCCTAAAAGACTACGTCCGAGCGGTCACCGAGAATAGGGACAGGTGCCAGGCATTCATGCGTTGGGCGACTCCCCAACCGAGTTCACGCGTCGCCAGGCTGCTGAGGTTGATCACCGCTGGGCAGCCGAGGTCACACGTGGTCATGCAGAGCTTCACACGGAGGGGTCCATCGGATTACCGCCCTGGCCACCAGTAGTGTCCCCTGTCGAATGACGACAAGTGATTATTTAGGGTTTTTCGAGAGCCATCAACGCTTGTGGAGAGTGAGTTGTTGGCACCGTGTTGCCGCATTAACCAGACTCTGGCCAACAGTTACTCAAGTTCCTCCGTTTGACGTGGAATATTTTTATTATTTTTAGTCTATATTACATACCATGTAATGAATTCATATAGAATCAACTCTTTTTGCGACGTACAATCAACTTTTGTTATGGGCGAATCAATTAATGTCGTGTTTTGCAGTTCCCAATTTCACAGTGTCATGTGTTTCTCGGTTGGATCAGATGAACTTTCATTCCCCATATGACAAACTTTGTTTCTGTTGGCCCCATTTACGTATGGTTCACGAGCACGCCCCGTGTGTCATACATGTAACAAAACGCTCTGACTACTAATGAAACACGGTCTACTACTAATAAAAGTGTGAGTCATGTGAATCCTATAATGACATCAGGTAGTTTGACCG
Organism: Triticum timopheevii; assembly: GCA_963921465.1. NCBI lineage: Eukaryota > Viridiplantae > Streptophyta > Magnoliopsida > Poales > Poaceae > Triticum > Triticum timopheevii. Next base: position 61,154,250 of record OY997270.1, on the reverse strand, counting down.
TTTGACTAAGAACCCCGCGTCCCCCACGGCGCCCCTCGCTAGGTCAACTTGGGCGGAGATCCCTAAGAGCAACCGCCTCCACCGCATCCTCCCCTCCGTCGCTGCAGGAGGAAGCCGCCGGGCATAGCCCCGGTCGGCCGACGATGGCGGCGGAGGACCTCTTTGTTGGGGAACACATAATTTTAAAAAAATTCCTACGATCACTAAAGATCTATCGAGGAAATGGATAGCAATGAGAGTGGAGAGTGTGTCCATGTACCCTCGTAGATCGAAAGCGGAAGCGTTTAGTAACGCGGTTGATGTAGTCAAACGTCTTCGCGATCCAACCGATCCAAGTATCGAACGTACGGCACCTCCGCGTTCAGCACACGTTCAGCTCGATGACGTCCCTCGTGCTCTTGATCCAGTTGAGGACGAGGGTGATTTCCGTCAGCACGACGGTGTGGCGATGGTGATGATGATGTTACAGGCGCAAGGCTTCGCCTAAGCACTACGGCGATATGATCGAGGTGTGTAACTGTGGAGGGGGGCACCGCACACGGCTAAGGCAAAACTTGGTGTGTCTTTGGGGTGCCCCCTGCCCACGTATATAAAGGAGGGAGGGAGAGAAGCCGCCCCCCTAGGGATGCGCTAAGAGTATGGAGTCCTACTAGGACTTCCAAGTCCTAGTAGGAATCCCTTTCCCTTTTGGAGTAGGAGAGAAGGAAAGAGGGAAAGAGAGAGGGAGTAGGAAAGGGCAAGGGGGGCGCTGCCCCCTTCCCCTAGTCCTATTCGGACCCATAGGGGGGGCGCGACCTCCCCTCGCACTACTAGGGAAAACCCTAGCAGTAGCGCGGGTATTTTGCCTATCAGTAGCGCGAGATGACGTGCCACTGATAATGCGCTACAGCTAACATATAGCAGTAGCACCTGTCATCCCATGCCACTGCTATACATGGCTAGCAGTAGCGAGCTTTAGTGCAGAGCGCTGCTGCTAATATCTGCAGTGCTTTTTAGCAGGAAGCGCTACTGGTAAGGGAGTGCTACTGCTAACTTTATTCCCCTCACTACTGCTAGTTTTATTAGTTTCTGTTTTTTTCTGCATATTTGTTTTGTATTTGAATAGGCTTTATACAATAATCTTTAGCATATCATACACATACAAATGTAATCATAGCATATACATACAAATAGTCTCATCAAATCATGTCATCATCATAATCATCATCCAACACAAAGTGGTCTCTCGTCATCATCTCAAAAATAGCGATACAAGTCTCGATTACTTGCAACTACATCGTCATCCACCTAAACAATGATATATGCGAGAAGAGCTATCACTATGAGTGAGAGCGGAACTATGCAGTACAAGAGTTCGTATCCCTCTCTTGCATTAGCGTGAACCTAAACTAACTACTGGCTGTCGCTCAGAAACCAGAAACCAGTACACCTGGGCCTGACACTCCGGCCACTCGTCGTATACTCCTGGCGTAGCATTTCTTCGCCATCGATGATCTATGCACCTGCATCATCACATGAGTCGATGATATGCAACATATATAGTTGAGCAACAGAAAGAGACAGACTTGGCAAAAATAGAAGCAACATATCATAAGCATAAATAACAAAGTTCATCGTACCCAAAATGCCCTAACTAGAGTGATCTTCGCTAGTCGAGGAGGATGGTTTAATTACATCACAAATAAAGTTTCGTCGTGCATAACTTAAAGTTTTGTCATACAGAAAGTATGGACTAAACGGACACATTGTCATATATCGACAACCACTACATGTTGTGCCATCCATCCATGTCAGGGAGATAGTCCCCAAGCTTAGTGAAAGGCTTCAGGTCGAGACGCTGAGAGGCTACACATGTTCGGACGTCTTCCCACGACATTTGTCCTTCCTCGTAGAACATAACTGTTTTTTCGATGACCTCCTTCATGATGATTTGGGAAAGTTCGCGCTGGATGTGATAGAACTCAGCTCGAAGTCGATGATCCTGGATATCTCCTAAGTCCTTTGCCCATTGCAGAATATGGGCATCGCCGGATCTTGGTGACATGTGAAGGTTCTGGTGATCCCGTGTGTACTCCAGCATGTGGTGTAGGACATATAATCCATCATTAAGAGAATCACTCGGTTGCTGGATGCAGCAGAAGTCGGTCTTATGGCTGAAGACCCGATCAACGGGATTGAAGACCAGGCCCCGTCAACGCACAACACTCCTCTTAGTTGCTCGACACTACTGGGTTACTATCGAGTGCCGATGGTGATACCTCATCAGCACTTCTGATGTTAACCTTGTAGGTTAGTTCATCGGTTGTGGTCATCGAGGGTGATTCCTCCTTCTCCACTCCCGATAACGACACAGTCGTGCAACCCCTCAAGAGTGGACCTCGAGGGTGATTCCTCCTTCGTTCACCTTGACGACAACATCAGGTGGAATTCCATCGAGGGTGATTCCTCAGGGTTCCCCTTAGTGTTAGACACACGGTTACTATGGTTACTATGAATTTACACTGAACCATGTTACTAAAGACGGGTCGGCCCTGAGGGGTACCCGCGAGCTTAATTGCGAGTGATGTGGAGTTGGGTTGACCTGGAAGGTGCCCGCGAGATAATTACGAGGCATGGTCGGGCATTCTTAGCCCTTGCCACAAGTCCTCGAGATAGACCGACGGGGTCATATTGATAGTGGGTCTCTGCTCGTTACTGCACTCTCCTAATGCACTATGATTTGGATATTTGATCCAAGGGGCCTCTGGCCTGATAGCACTAACCATCACGTGGGCATAGTATGGGCGTTAGGACGTCGTATGCATCAGTCGAAGCTTAATAGATGTCATGCGACTGAGCGGCGCGTGCTGGGTTGGACTGTGTAAGCACCTGCCTTTTTAAGGAGGTAGCTAGGTCTGCTCACCGGCCGCCCACGCAATGTGCAGGAGTTCCCGGGGCGATGGCCCAAGACCCCTGGGGGCATAGGTTTAGTCCGGCGTGCTGACCTCTCTATTAGGCCTAGGTCGTGTTGCGGCGTATCGTTTGGCCGAGGCCGGGCATGACCCAGAAAAGTTTGTCCGGGCGGAGTTAATCGAGCATGGTGGGTAAGTTGATGCACCCCTACAGGGAACAAAACATCTATTGATAGCCTGTCCTACGGTAACGGACACTCGGAGTTGTATCCCGATCAATACAACTAGAACTGGATACTTGAGATGAGAAATAGATAGTATGGCTCTAGGATTGCTTTCTCGCATGGAGTCGAGGAAGGATCTCTGGGCGAGGTTGATGACACTACTACTACTTTAATTTATGCTAGTCTGCACTCTTCTAATGCTGCAAGACCGCTGAAGATGTTGAAGATTCTAGTCTTCGATAGGAGTAGGCTCTCCCCTCCATTCTGGCATTTCTGCAGCCTAGTCCACATATACAGCCTTCCTTTGACAATGTTGCATATGTAGTGTAGATCCTTGCTTGCTGAGTACTTCGGATGAGTACTCACGTTTGCTTTGCTTCCCCCCCCCCCCCCCCGTATCCATTTGATGCAACCAGATGACGGAGCCTTTGAGATCGCTGCCACCGCCAATGACTACTACTACCCCGAGGGTGCCTTCTACCACGTGATGGACGCCGACGACCAGGAGTAGTTAGGAGGCTCCCAGGCAGGAGGCCTTGCCTTTTCGATCAATGTTGCTTTTATGCAAGCCTTCTTAAGGCAAACTTGTTTAACTCATGTCTGTACTCAGATAATGTTGCTTCCGCTGACTCGTTTGTATTCGAGCTTATGTATTCGAGCCCTCGAGGCCCCTAGCTTGTAATATAAAGCTTGTATTATTTTAATTTGTGTCTAGAGTTGAGTTGTGATATCTTCCCGTGAGTCCCTGATCTTGATCGTACACATTTGCGTGTATGATTAATTAGTGTACGATTGAATTGGGGGCGTCACATGTATCCTATGAAGACACACTTCTCCAATTTGGGTTCGAGCTTATCAGGTTGAGGCTTTTTTCACATAAGCATCGCATCCCCAAACTTTAAGAAACGATAACTTTGGTTTCTTGCCAAACCACAGTTCATAAGGTGTTTTCTAAACGGATTTTGATGGTGCCCTATTTAAAGTGAATGTAGCTGTCTCTAATGCATAACCCCAAAACGATAGTGGTAAATTGGTAAGAGACATCATAGATAGCACCACATCCAATAAAGTGTGGTTACGATGTTCGGACACACCATTACGCTGTGGTGTTCCAGGTGGCGTGAGCTGTGAAATTATTCCACATTGTTTTAAATGAAGGTCAAACTCGTAACTCAAATATTCTCCTCCACGATCAGATCGTAGAAACTTTATTTTCTTGTTACGATGATTCTCCACTTCACTCTGAAATTCTTTGAACTTTTCTATCTCATCTCTTAAAGTTTTCTCCTTACAATTTCACGTGATTATTCTTCTTTACACTAGTAGAAAACAGAGCTTTAGTTTAGGCAAGATAAGAGCATTAATCCCGATTCTGTTACGAACCAGGACCAATGAGTGTATCAATCCCGGTTCGTGAGGCCAGGGCGCCGGCCGGGCCTCGGCAGGCACCAGTCCCGGTTCGTCTGACCCCTTTAGTCTCGGTTCCAGACACGAACCGGGACTAAAGGGCCTCGCTCCTCGCGCAGCCCCTTTAGTCCCGGTTGGTGGATGGAACCGGGACTAGAGGTCAGTCTTCTATCCCGGTTCTAGCCACCAACTGGGACTAAAGGGATGCCTATATATATGCTCGCCCCTGCCCGCTCACTCTGTTTTTTGGCCGGCTGGCGTGTGGGAGGCGTGCTTCTTTCTCACCTCCTATGCACATGAGGTCTTTGATGAAATGCCGGAGCCACACTTAAGCTTTCTCCTCTCCAAGCTCGACCTTCAAGCTATATTTTCCTCAAGATTTGTGTAGGTTTGCCAGTGCACCAACTACATAAGTGTTTTAAAAGGTTAGCAATTTCATCGTTTCATCTCTCACTGCTAGCTTAGCTCATTTTAAATGCTCAAGAAGTAGAGTGGTTTGTGGGTTTTAGTGGAGTGTATGTGGAAGTTCTTTTGATTTAGATGCACAATTTGAGCTGAAATTAACTTCTTAGAGTCTGCACATGTGTAGGGTGTTGTCCCCATCCCTGTCCTCACGGCCGTCGATCGCCCGCGCCGATCTCGCCGCCGGCACCACCGTGGTAAGCCTTTTTTTTTATCTTCTTTCTAAAAAAAATTCTTACTTGTATGATTTAGATAGGTAATTGTATAATTTTTTTTACTTTACTATTATTTATTATTATATAGTGCCATGGTTTGGATATCCGCCCCTGTCGGCCCTCGTCCTGTCTATGATTCAGATGTGGTCTATTATCTTTTATAACTATTTGTTTTATTTAGTGTTTATGACAATTATGCCGACCAACGTGACATATATGTTTTTATCTAGGAGGTATGTGAACCGGAAATTCCAACCGACCCTCTTGTTGAGAAGCTAAATTTAGTTAAAAAAACAATTACTTACGCACATACGTACCCAGGGCTAGGCTAGCTGCTGGTCATCCAGTGACACGCCGGCTGGAGAGGTTGGCGGCGCGACGGGGCGGGCCGATCTGGGCAGCTGAGTTGAAGATGGCGTTCGGCGGCCCAGGGCGCGTGGCCGGGCGCCGGAGTTCCAGATCCGGCGAGTTGGCACTCAGGAGGCCACCTGGTGCAGAGAACGCAGGTGGAAGATGCAGGGCAGGTGTCGCCCCTAGATCTGGCCGTCAGGCATAAGGGTTCTGCAGGTCGCGTTAGGGAGTGGTGCTCGGCGGTCATCAACTGGAGTTCGCAGGATGCGGGAGCCGGCTCGTTGCCTCCGATGGGGGTGCTGCCATTCCAGCGGCGCAGATCTAGAGCGCGTGTGGGGCCGTGGTGCTTGGATGCCGGGGCGGTGGCCTCGGACCTCTTCTTCGGCGACGGCAGTCGTGGTGGCTGCATGGGCACCCCCGTGGTTGGAGCTCGGGGCGTCTGTGCTCTTCAGTCGTGCATCGGCCCTCGATCATGCCAGGGATGCTTGGCATTGGCCGGTGGCTTGGCTGCTGTTGCCGCGTGGGGCACCGGATCTGACCAGACGTGGCCGGATCTGGCTCCTGCGGTGGTGATGGTGTGGCCTTGTCTGTGGCTCTGCGTGGCGCAGGTGGCGGTGGCGGGGCTGCTCCGACCAATGTCGTTGGGCTCTTGTGGCGTTTGGTGGTTGGGTTGGGCGGTGGCTCTCATGTGCCGCTTCGGGGGAAGGGCTTTCACTGGCCGCTCGGGGCGAAAGCCTTGCTCTGGCCTTGGTCGGAGCCGACGACAGCGACACCTATGGGCGTTGCACACTTTCTTGGAGGCGTCGTCATTCGAGGGTCTACGGCCTCTTCTCTTGCGCTATGGTGTAAACACTTGTTCCAGGTTCCTGGAGCGGACGATGGCGGCGCTTCGGTGTCGCGGTCCTTCCTGTAGGCATCGTACTGGAGTGTACTTGTCCTGCGAGAGTCATCGGCTCGGGTGGTGCACGGCCTCGGGGTCGGCGTGGATGTCGGAGTGGCGGCTCCGGAGCTCATCGTCATGGAGGGGTGTCGGCATTGGGCACGTGGGTGGCAGTGTCATTGACCAGCGTGGCATGCGGCCTCGGGGTCGATGTGGATGTCGGAGCGGCGGCTCCGGAGCTCATCGTCATGGACAGGTGCCCACATTGGTCACGTGGGTGGCAGTGTTGTTGACCAGCCTGGTGCGCCGCCTCGGAGTCGGCGTAGATGCCGGAGCAGCGGCTCCGGTGATGGTTGATGGGTGTCGGCATCGGTTGCTCGGGTGACGAAGCTGGCGGCTCGCTGGAGCGTGGCCTCGGGGTCGGCAAGTAAGGTTTTCGTATGTACGTCGGAGCGGCGGCTTCAGACATGGTTGTAGGGTGTTGGCTCCGGTCGCTTGGGCGGCAGGACTGACGGCTCGCCTGGTGCGCGGCCTTGGGGTCGGTGTGGACGCCGGAGCGGCGGCTTTGGTTCTAGTTGTAGAGTGTTGGCTTTGGGTTGCTCGGGTGATGGAGCTGGCGGCTCGCCTAGTGCACGGTTCTGGGGTCGGCGTGGGTTGATGGTGCCCTTTTTGGGGCGTGATGTAACGGTTTTTGTCCGGTTTTCCGTTGATTAGGCAATTCTCTTCTTCTTAATGAAGGGACCGCGTTTCAAAAAAAAAAAGGTTGACCATCTATCTGGGCTTGGTGTTTCTGTACTATGCAAGCTAATTGCTTGATTGGTTCGCATTTGGCTTGCCGAAATATAATATCTTACTGTCTTTTCTTTCGTGAACAGGCCATCTGATTTTGCACTTTGCCGAGGCCAAGAGATTGTTGTCATTGTTCAGCGCTATCAATCTTTAGCCGTGACTCTTTCTTCTATATCTCATCTCTTAGGGTTTTCATCTTACAATTTCATGTGATATTCTTTTTGTACTAAATGTTGAGTATATATTTTGTATTGCACGTGTATTGAGTTGTGGCCCACCTCCTAGTCCTGTATAGTTGAGGTAGAGGCCTTTCCTTGTAATATATATACGTGCACCAGCACCCTATCAATACATTATCATTGTATTGCAAATCATCTCTCCACATGATATCGTCTTTTTCCGTCTAACCCTAGGCTAGCTGCCGCTGCCGCCGCCACACCCCACCAACCTCTTCCGCCGGCGCGTCCCAGGCCGCTGCGGCCCGCGCGTCCCACGCGCTGCCCGCCGCTCCGCGCCAAGAGCCCGCGCCCGCGTCTCGCCTTGCTTTTCCCTGGCGTCCCAGGCCGCTGCTCTCGTGCCGTTGCTTTTCCCTTGCTGCTAGCCAGCCATGTTGACTCGTTGAGCCATCGCTGCGCCTAGGGACGCTGCTTTTTCCATCTTGCACCGCCGCATCGCTAGCCGCCAAGCCGTTCCCGCTGCAGCCGCGCCCCGCCGCTGCTGCCATCTCCTCTCCTAACCCTAACCTTACCAGCACCCGCACGCCGCCGCCATGTCGTGGCCCTCCTCTCCCGGCTCCTCCACGACTCACTCGTCGAACCCCTTCGCTGGCCTCGAGCCCTCTGCCGCCGCCATCCGTGACCTCAATATTGAGGCCCGAGTCCCTATCCGTCTGGACAGCTCCAGCACGTCGTACTATGCGTGAAAGACCTACTTCAACCTCGTTTTCCATGAGTACTATCTCACTGAGCACATCGACGGTTCCGTGGATAGCGCGTACATGCGCGGCGACCCGGAGTGGTCCTCCATCGAGGCCACGATCATCCGTTGGTTCTACCAGACGGTCTTGAAGGACATCTTCCACATGGTCGTCGCCGAGGACGATGAAGCCTGCACCGTGTGGGGCAAGATCAACGCGCTCTTCACCGACAACAAACTTCAGCGCCTTGTTTTCTTGCAGCAGGAGTTCGTCGGCTGTCACCAGGACAACTCCACCATCGACGAGTACTGCATGAGGCTCAAGATGCTCGCCGACGAGCTTTGCGACATCAGTGCCAAGGTCTCTGACGACCTCATGCTGAGCAGCCTCACCGCCGGTCTTAATGAGGACTTCGGCAACGCGGCGTCTAACCTCACCCTGCTGCCGCAACCCACTTTCCAGCGCGTTGTCGCGTACCTCAAACTTGAGGAGCGCCGAATGACGAAGCTGAAGCAGCGGGTCCAGCACACCGCCCTTGCCGCCGGTACCACCCGCGGCGGCCCTGCTCCTCCGGCCGCCCCCCGTCCACCCGCGCCACCCGCGCCCGCCGGCTACTACCCGCTGCCGCCCGCGCCCCACGCGCCTCCGCAGCAGCCGCAAGGTGGTGGGGGCCGGTGCAACCGCCGGGGTGGCGGAGGCCGCCGCCAGCAGCAGCCGCAGGCGCCAGGTGCACGGGGGGCGCCCGCTTCCCGCAGCCGCCTCCGCCGTGGGCCATCGGGCAGAACCCGTGGACGGGTGTTGTCCACGCCTATCATATGCCCGTCCCGTGGGCTCCTGCACTTGGCCCCCATCCAGTGGGCCATCAAGCGTTCGTCGGCGCCCCCTACCAGCCCTACGGCGCCCCGCTTGCGCCGCCACCCCTCGGCGGCTACGGCGCTCCCGCCCAGGCACCGCCCTATGGAGGCCAGATGCCACCGCCGGCACCTGCATCGTGGGACCCTGCCCTCCTGGCCGCCCTACACTCGGCACCATCGCCGAGCAACTATGGCGGTGGAGGCGACTGGTACATGGACTCAGGTGCTACTGCGCACATGACAGCTCATCCCGGTAACCTTTCCTCCTCCACTCCCGTTCACACTCCCACTCGCATCACCGTTCGCAACGGTTCCTCTTTACCCATCACCCATGTCGGTAGCACCAGTTTTCCTTCTAGTTCCACACCTATCACTATGTCTAACGTTCTTGTTTCACCTGACTTAGTCACTAGCTTAGTCTCTGTTCGTCGTCTTACTCGTGAGAATCCTCTTACTGTTGAATTTGACGGTGTTGGTTTTTCTGTGAAGGACGCCCGTACCCAGATGGTGCTCCACCGATGTGATAGCCCTGACGAGCTTTATCTCGTGCACGCCGGCGCCTCCACTTCCACACCCGTCGCTCTCTCCGACAGCGTCGACTTTTGGCATGCTCGCTTGGGCCACCCCAACCCCGCCGTTTTGCGTCAGATTCTTAGGAGTTTTTCTTTCTCATGTAATAAGCTCGCCGAGCATACTTGTGAGGCTTGTCGTCTGGGCAAGCACGTGCGTCTTACCTTTAGTGCATCTACTTCAGTTTCCACTTTTCCGTTTCAGTTGATTCATAGTGATGTTTGGACGTCTCCCGTTGCGAGTAACATGGGCTATCTATACTATTTGGTGATTTTAGATGATTATTCTCATTATGTGTGGACTTTTCCTCTTCGTCGTAAATCCGATGCTTTAGCCACACTCACCACTTTTTACTCCTACGTCACCACTCATTTCGGTCGCCCCATACTTGCACTCCAAACTGATAACGGAAAAGAGTTTGACAACGTCGCTTTTCGCTCACTTCTCACCTCTCACGGCACCATCTTCCGTCTGACTTGCCCCTACACTTCACAGCAGAACGGCCGCACCGAGCGCATTCTCGCACTCTAAATGACTGCGTTCGCACGTTGCTCTTTCATGCAAACGTGCCCGCTCGGTTCTGGCCCGATGCCCTCGCCACCACTTCTCTCTTAGTCAACATTCGTCCGTGTCGTCCCCGGTGGAACTATGCCCCTCACCGCCTTATTTTCGGTACACCACCGTCCTACGATGGTCTTCGCATATTTGGGTGTCTCTGTTATCCTAGCACCGCGTCCACCACGCCACACAAGCTTGCACCCCGCTCCGTCCCATGCATCTTCCTTGGCTACCCTCCTGACACCAAAGGTTACCGGTGCTATGATCCTGTCACTCATCGTGTGTACACCTCGAGGCACGTGTACTTCGTCGAGATGGTGTTCCCTTTTTTTCAGGTTCCTCCGGCCGCGGCCCCTTCGGCTCCGACCCCCGCGCCCCCTACCTGGTGCGATGCGCGGCGGCATCCCCCGGCGGCCCCCTGGCCCGGCGCCTTCTGCCGCCCCCTCCCGGGTTCTCGACTCCCTCACCTGAGGTTGAGTCCGACCGGGCCCCCGAATCCCCGGCTCCCTTGTCCGAGGTTGAGCCAGCGGGCACCCCACCCGCCACCCCGGCCGGCGCTGCTACTCCTATGACGGGCTCGACCTCGACCTCGCCCGTTGCCTCCTCCACGGCTGGCTCGGCTGGCGCCGTCGCGGCCCCTGACGTCGCGGGCCCGCCCCTAACGCCGCGGGCGCCCGCGGCCCGTGGCCGTGGCCCCCGCCGCCGCTGTGGCTCCCGCTGCCGCGACACCCGCCGGCCTCGCTGGCCCGGTCACCCGTGCCCGTGCAGGCGTGCATCGGCCGAGCATGCGCTACTCCTCCTACGAGTATGCGTGCGCTGCCTCAACATCGACGCCATCACCCATCCCCACCTCCGCTCGTGCCGCCCTTCGGGATCCCCATTGGCTGGCTGCAATGCAGGAGGAGTTCGATGCCCTACAGCGCGACCGCACATGGCAGCTTGTTCCGCGACCCCTCCGTGCCAACATCATCTCTGGCAAGTGGGTGTTTCGCCACAAGACTCGCCCGTACGGTTCTCTTGAGCGCTACAAGGCTCGATGGGTGGTTCGTGGCTTTCGGCAGCGCGCGGGCGTGGACTTCACCGACACTTTCGCCCCGGTTGTGACGGGCACGATCCGCGTCGTCCTTCAGCTAGCCGTCTCGCGCGCCTGGCCTGTGCATCAGTTGGACGTTTCCAACGCCTTCTTGCACGGTCATCTTGCCGAGCAGGTGTTCTGTGAGCAGCCTACTGGTTTCGTCGACGCCGAGCACCCCGACTTTGTGTGCTTGCTCTCCCGCTCTCTTTACGGGTTGAAGCAGGCGCCTCGGGCTTGGTACCAGCATATCGTAGCCTTTCTGCAGTCTCTGGGCTTTCGGTCCACTCGCTCCGATGCCTCACTCTTTGTGTATCATCAGGGAGCTGACACTACATATCTGCTGCTCTACGTCGATGACATCATCCTCGCGGCGTCCGCCCCCAATATCCTTTAGCGGCTCACTGCTCGTCTTCGTGATGAGTTCGCCCTCAAGGACTTGGGGCCCCTGCACTACTTTCTCGGCATCGAGGTGATCCGCCCGGCTGACGGCTTCTTTCTACGTCAGGCTACTGCGTCTACCTTGGGCCCTCGTTGATATCTTGGTCACCGCAGCGGCGGCCCACAGTCTCCCGCTCCAGCGCCGAGGCAGAGTATCGCGCCGTGGCTAATGCTGTGGCCGAGCGCTCTTGGATACGTCAGCTGCTCCAGGAGTTGCTTTGTGATGTTCACATGGCCACTCTTGTCTACTGCGATAACGTCAGCGCAGTCTACCTCTCCGCCAACCCGGTGCACCATCGACGGACGAAGCATATTGAGCTCGATATTCACTTCGTGCGCGAGCAGGTTGCCCTTGGCCGTGTTTGGGTTCTCCACGTGCCGACGACGTAACAGTTTGCTGATGTGATGACTCAGGGATTGCCTACTCCCGTCTTCGAGGAGTTTCGGTCCAGTCTCTGTGTCTCCAGCGACACTTCGACTGCGGGGGGGGGGGGGGGGGGGGGGGGGGGCGTGTTGGCCCACCTCCAAGTCTTGTATAGTTGAGGTAGAGGCCTTCCCTTGTAATATATATGCGTGCACCAGCACCCTATCAATACATTATCATTGTATTGCAAATCATCTCTCCACACTAAGGAAGTACTTGTTTATTCTGCTGTACAATCTGAAATTAGTTTGTCCTTTGCTCTTTGTAATTCAAGCTGAAACGAAAAGCGGAGCTATCCTTTGGTGGGTTATTGTTGGATAATCATTCCTGTTAGCGAACTTTAAGGGCTAGTCTGATATTGAAAATTCTGCATCTCCTGGCAGAGAGTGATCAAACTCCACCTGATTGCGCAACTAGTGATCAAACCTCCTGGCAGTATGATATTGTGGATGTGTGCAGGCGACGGCATGCCCTGTCATAGAAGATGGATGCTTCGGGCTACAGAGAGAAGGCTCCTCGGGGCGTCCAGGAAGAGGACATGAGAAAACTGACTGCCTTGTTGGAGCAATTGGAGGTCATCGGTGAAGCTGAAAAGAAGCTAGACGCGAAAACTATCGATGTTTGATGAGTATCTCTGTTGTGATCTGCGATGTGGCGTTTTTGTATATACGTTGATGTTGCAATTGTCGCTGGCAATGCTCAGATTTGTAGAAAGTCGAGTGGAAGGTTGGGGCTTCATTGCAGTTCCACCACATTTTACAGCACGAAAAATATTACTTAAAACTCATAGATTTAAATGTGTATACGCAATAGATCAATTTTGAGCATTTTTCTTTTTAAATATGCATTGCCTCTTATGACCACCGGCATACATGCACCGTTTTCCTTTGCGAATATCTTGTGTGCTTTGTTATTTGTACCGAGCACGGCTTGGATGATTTTAAATTATTTGTGCATGGTATGTATGTTTGTACTCCAACTTATGTGTGGGATAGCAAAGTTAAAAAAGGAAGCAAAATTAAGAAAGCATTGTGAACACAGGTGCATGTCACAGAAGGTGTTTTTGCTTGGTGCTCGTAGATTATGAAGAACGTGTGCTTATCCATCAGTATAGTGAGTTTTTGCACAAAAAGTCCATTGGTGTGGTGTATGACCGTTCCGGTGGACGACCGCCATAGCCTTACCTTGCTTCCACCCAGAGACTGTACCTCCTGCCTTGAGAGAGTAAAGTTTTATCTCCAGAACCATACATTCCACCGGGCAAAAAACCTTGGCGCGAAGTTCATGGAAAACTAGCATTTGTTGGCCCAGCTCTCTCTCATGGATGGATGGAGGTAAAAGAAGGAGCACTTTTCCTGGCGACCAACGCCCGAGGGCTTTTCTTTCCTTCTCAGCTCACCCCAACAGAAACATGGAGCAGTCTACGCTACGGGTTTTATACCCGGGCTGGTGCTCATACACATGCAGCCCACCCCGCCCTGCTGCATGCCCACGAGTTGCATGCGCGCGCCTGGCTGCTGCGCGATCCGCTCGGCCTAGCGCACAACGCGCCGGACGCGGGCAGCTCAACAGACTGAGCGCGCACACACGCTACACACACATGCGCACACGCACGCCACACACGGCCCGTACACACACATACGCCACGCCGCCGCTGCGTCCCGCGCGCCCGACGCGTCTGACGAGCCTGACCGCACCAGTGCATCCCGTACGTCCTGCGCGCCCCCAACGTGCCCGACTGCACTAAGCCGTGACTTATTCCAACAGCATTCAGTACAAGGTTCCCACCTTCACGCATGATATTATGGAAAGTAATTCATGTCTCAGGCCAAAGCTTGGTCAGCAAGAGTTATCCACATAGATGGTATTTATTTACAAAAGTTAATACGTAGCAAAATCGGAGAAAACATTTAACGCATTCAAACCTATCCGAAGAAAGTATTTAATGCATTAAAACCCGGATCCTCTATATAAACCCAGGCCACCAAGGCTCAGGTGTAAGCATTGCAACAACACCACCTAAATCCAGATTAGAAAGAAGCTCCAGCATCTCCTCATGGCAATCCTCGGCAAGAGTACTAGCGTTGGGTGCCTCATAGCCCTAGTGCTCATGGCCACCGTTCTCTCCTCACGTGCCTTCTACCATGGTTCGTTTTTTTCTCTACTCACAAATAAACAACGGGGCACCAGATCCACCGAATGATGAATCACATCAAACCACCATTGTTAGAAATTTAATAATTCCATTAGGAATTGAATGCCTAAATTAGGAAACAAATAAATTAGGAATTGAACGCCACAATTTGGAAACACCATTATTAGAAATAAAAAAATCAATTATAAATTTTGCCTTAGGAAAGAAATAAATTGGAAAATTAATGCCTCAATTAAGAAACACATCACCCTTACAAAATTAAAAACAAATCAGGTGAACGAAACAAGAGAAGCAATGGCCTCGTGAAAACTGCTGCTCGTATGACATCCACACGCCCAGCCGGCACGAATCGTTTTCCTTTACTCATGTTTTTTTTAAATGGTATTTTTTATTTTATTTTTGCAGGGTGTCAAGCTTTTTTTCGTGATAATATGTATTTCATTCGTATCATAAAGATCAAAGTACAAGTCACGTAAGAACCCACATGACAAAACTAAAAATATAATAGAACCTCTCCGAGCTTGACACCAACATCCGTCGCCTGCCTCCGACGCCACTACATCAGCCACCAACTGAAAGAATGACGGATCACCTCCTCGCCCGAGCTCGACGCGGCTCCATTGCTGATATGTAACTTTGCGTACCTCCATGCTGGCTGACCAAAAGTGAAGCCCTTGCCGTAAAACGAATCAGACCAGGGCAACACCCCGGACACTCCATCGAACTCCAGATATGGTACCCCACCACGACTAAGACGTCGAAGGACAAAACCCGGCACACATTCCATCTTCCAGATGTCATCGATGCATATCACAATCTGCATCTGCTCCTGGACTACCTCCCAAGCTCCGCGTCGATGCTGGAAGGGTGCCAAGCTTTGCCAGGAAGTCTTTGCTGAGTTCACGAACTGTATTCCTGTAGTTAGAGCATCTCCAATAGATGATGCAAATTTGGATATGTAAAAATTTACATCTCCAAAAAGTGCTTTTTTGCATCTCCAAAAAAGCGCCAACTCCAACAAATGATGTATATTGATGATGTAAAAGTCCAACTCCAATAGATGATGTAAATGAAGATGTAAAAAGAGTCGGGAGTAGCGCCGGCGGTCGAGTGCCGAGAGCCGGGAGGAGTGTCGGCGGATCGAGCGATGGCAGCACGTGAGCCGGTGGTCGAGCAACAAGAACTCGGAGGTCCAGCGGCGCGGTTGTGAATCGAATAGCGGATTGGTCGCCGCGGGGTGGCGCCTATGCGGCGCGAGAAGGCCGAGACTGGCAGCGGAAAAGCGGCAGCGGCGTGGCAGTAGGTGTGCTGCTCGAATCCGGTGCCAGAGGGAGAGCTTAAATCATGTGGCGGCACGGCGGCGATTCGGCGGTGGTGAAGTGGCTAATTCGGCCAATTTGGAGGCGTGCGGCGGCGGATCAGCGACGGATCCGACAGCGGCGGCGGTGGAGCTGCCAGATTTGACACCTCAGCGGCTACGATAGCATGGAGGGAGGCAGGGATAGCCGGCGGGGTCGCAGCGGTGCCAGGGATGAATGAACGAGTGGCGGCGGCAGTATTTCCGGCCAGAAATCGCCGGCGGCAGCTGGCGGGCGGAATGAAACTGAAAAGCGGTTGGCGGTTGGCGAGTTTTACATCTCCTATAAATGAAGATGTATATTTACACCGCGAAGTGTTGCAGTTTGCATCTCCGCATAGGCGGAGATGTAATTTTTTTCATCTACATCATCTGTTGGAGAAGGGTTTTGAGGCATCAGAGATACAAAAGTTAGGTATTTTTGCATCTACCTCTTCCATTGAAGATGCTCTTTATATATAGAAAGATATATACTCGGATACGTACAGCTAATTAATGATCTGTATCGGTTCCCGTAGAAATAAAAAGATTTGTATCGGTTGGCTCAAGTAAAGTCCTGGAATATCCAACTCCGGACGTGTATTCGTGAACAACACATATACGGATTGTGGCACTGATCGATCTCCAACGGCAACTACAGGCACTATACATATCTCACATGTGCACCTCTTACCCGATGCAAAAAAAAAAAGCACCTCTTACCTCTGCTTAGAAGAGGTACCTAGCTCATTTCTACGGCGTGCATAGCAGTGCGTGTCCGCCAGCGTCCATGGCTAAGCGGCATAGATGTGCGGTCCTCCCCGACCATTCCTACGGACATGTATTAGAGCAAAGTTCAGCCTCCATAACCATACTTTCCACCGGGGCAAAAACGTCGCGTGCAATTTTGACGTGAAGTTCGTAGAAAACTAGCGTTCAACACAAGTTTCCCATCTTTACACATGATAATATTTTTTAAAAAATCACCGGAGGGGGAGCTCCCCTTCTGAATATATTTCTCAATTTTGTAACCCACCGTTTGCCTGATTACATAAGCACGTGTAATTATGATAAAAGCTAGGAACGCCATGAGGAGGCGGCTTGTTTGTGCGCCGGTTCTTAATCCGGTGCGTCCAGAGCATGAGATCGTCGATGATTCGCTTAAGGGTGAAGATATTTTGTTGGTTTTGTTGCTTGAAAGTCGTAGCATTTCTAGAGTCCCACATCTTTCACAGGATGATGAGGAGGATGGAGTGTCAGATTAGCACATCCACCTGGCAAGCGAGACGGCAGTCCCAAAGGTCGTCGATGTTGTCCGGGGGTGAGAGTCCAATCCGTTGCCATATCCACTGTGCAAGTGGGCAGTCGATGAAGATGTGCGAACTGGCTTCGCCGTCAAACCCACACATCGTGGGCAGAGTGAGTCCGAGACGATGTGCTTGCGGAGGAGGTTGCTTTTGAAGTTGAGACGACCACAAAATAGAAGCCATGCAAAGACCTTCACACGGTTTGGAACGCATGAAGACCAGATGGCTATGGCATGCGCATCATCATCGTTGTTGCCCATGGTCAGCTCATAGGCGCCCTCGCAAGGAGAAACATAGGCCACCAGTGAGTTAGCGCTCATCCGGTCCTTGCGACACCTGGAAGTCCTACAGTAGAGACAACAAAGAGTACAACTCGGTAGCAACATTAGATGTTAGGCGGTTCCATAGGATTGACTGTAAACCGTGGTTCAAAACAGCAGCCACACGAGCGAGGAGTGAAGTGGCGTGCGAGTAGAGGCAAGGGAATAGAGCAGCGAGTGATTGCTGGTGTAGCCAAATATCTAACCAAAAGTAGGTGTTGGCCAGCAGCTTGGTTAGCAAGAGTTATCCACATACTGCTATACATGAAGTTAATGCCTATATAAACGTGTACCATCAAGGCTCAAGAGTAAACATTTCAACAGCACCACCCAGGTCTAGATCAGAAAGAAGCTCCAGCATCTCCTCATGGAAATCCCAGCGAAGAGTACAAGGGCCATGTGCCTCACAAGTCACAACCCTGGTGCTCATGGCCACCGTTCTCTCCTCACGTGCCAAATATCATTACCCCTACCCCGGCCATGGTTCCTGTTTTTTCATCGATGATATTATTTCTAATCAGCAAAATCCAATTTTACATAGTACATTTTTGTGATTATGAGAGGATATTAGTATTTCCGCATCCACTATTTCTGGATATGTCAAGTTATTTGATTCATTTTTTTTGCAATTAACCTATACTAGTGCAACTGATTCTCAGGATGTGGTGACCCGTTTCCCTCGGATGACTGTGACAAGGACTGTTATAACAAATGCGTTGGCGTCTGCAACATAGGAGATGACCAGAAGTATTACTCCTGCTGCGAACCAGTACACCAAGATGGAACCATGAGGCCTCAGGATGTCGTTGAAATGATACAGACATAAAAGTCATGGATCACCAGAACCATGTGGAACAGATTCGCTAGCTCTTTGATGTTGATGCAGTTATTGCAGGGCTAATATAAACATGGTAGCATCCGTTTTGCAGAAACAAAAATAATGCTTATCTTTGTCAATCTATTGTTATGTTTGTCTTTTCTCTTTACTACTCTATATGGGTCTGTCTAGGGTGGCCTAGTTATTGCAGAGTGACTCAATCAAATATGAAAAAAAATATCTTCACAAATCTTCGCATAAAATTAATTACGTAGAACTTAGTTGTGCAATATTTAGGTCATGTCTAGAAGCCCAGCGGTGATTGGGACCTGCAGGCAGCCACAGACCAGTCGTTCTAGCAGCCCGTCCTAAAAGACTACGTCCGAGCGGTCACCGAGAATAGGGACAGGTGCCAGGCATTCATGCGTTGGGCGACTCCCCAACCGAGTTCACGTGTCGCCAGGCTGCTGAGGTTGATCACCGCTGGGCAGCCGAGGTCACACGTGGTCATGCAGAGCTTCACACGGAGGGGTCCATCGGATTACCGCCCTGGCCACCAGTAGTGTCCCCTGTCGAATGACGACAAGTGATTATTTAGGGTTTTTCGAGAGCCATCAACGCTTGTGGAGAGTGAGTTGTCGGCACCGTGTTGCCGCATTAACCAGACTCTGGCCAACAGTTACTCAAGTTCCTCCGTTTGACGTGGAATATTTTTATTATTTTTAGTCTATATTACATACCATGTAATGAATTCATATAGAATCAACTCTTTTTGCGACGTACAATCAACTTTTGTTATGGGCGAATCAATTAATGTCGTGTTTTGCAGTTCCCAATTTCACAGTGTCATGTGTTTCTCGGTTGGATCAGATGAACTTTCATTCCCCATATGACAAACTTTGTTTCTGTTGGCCCCATTTACGTATGGTTCACGAGCACGCCCCGTGTGTCATACATGTAACAAAACGCTCTGACTACTAATGAAACACGGTCTACTACTAATAAAAGTGTGAGTCATGTGAATCCTATAATGACATCAGGTAGTTTGACCGTTTGACTAAGAACCCCGCGTCCCCCACGGCGCCCCTCGCTAGGTCAACTTGGGCGGAGATCCCTAAGAGCAACCGCCTCCACCGCATCCTCCCCTCCGTCGCTGCAGGAGGAAGCCGCCGGGCATAGCCCCGGTCGGCCGACGATGGCAGCGGAGGACCTCTTTGTTGGGGAACACATAATTTTAAAAAAATTCCTACGATCACTAAAGATCTATCGAGGAAATGGATAGCAATGAGAGTGGAGAGTGTGTCCATGTACCCTCGTAGATCGAAAGCGGAAGCGTTTAGTAACGTGGTTGATGTAGTCAAACGTCTTCGCGATCCAACCGATCCAAGTATCGAACGTACGGCACCTCCGCGTTCAGCACACGTTCAGCTCGATGACGTCCCTCGTGCTCTTGATCCAGTTGAGGACGAGGGTGATTTCCGTCAGCACGACGGTGTGGCGACGGTGATGATGATGTTACAGGCGCAAGGCTTCGCCTAAGCACTACGGCGATATGATCGAGGTGTGTAACTGTGGAGGGGGGCACTGCACACGGCTAAGGCAAAACTTGGTGTGTCTTTGGGGTGCCCCCTGCCCACGTATATAAAGGAGGGAGGGAGAGAAGCCGCCCCCCTAGGGATGCGCTAAGAGTATGGAGTCCTACTAGGACTTCCAAGTCCTAGTAGGAATCCCTTTCCCTTTTGGAGTAGGAGAGAAGGAAAGAGGGAAAGAGAGAGGGAGTAGGAAAGGGCAAGGGGGGCGCTGCCCCCTTCCCCTAGTCCTATTCGGACCCATAGGGGGGGCGCGACCTCCCCTTGCACTACTAGGGAAAACCCTAGCAGTAGCGCGGGTATTTTGCCTATCAGTAGCGCGAGATGACGTGCCACTGATAATGCGCTACAGCTAACATATAGCAGTAGCACCTGTCATCCCATGCCACTGCTATACATGGCTAGCAGTAGCGAGCTTTAGTGCAGAGCGCTGCTGCTAATATCTGCAGTGCTTTTTAGCAGGAAGCGCTACTGGTAAGGGAGTGCTACTGCTAACTTTATTCCCCTCACTACTGCTAGTTTTATTAGTTTCTGTTTTTTTCTGCATATTTGTTTTGTATTTGAATAGGCTTTATACAATAATCTTTAGCATATCATACACATACAAATGTAATCATAGCATATACATACAAATAGTCTCATCAAATCATGTCATCATCATAATCATCATCCAACACAAAGTGGTCTCTCGTCATCATCTCAAAAATAGCGATACAAGTCTCGATTACTTGCAACTACATCGTCATCCACCTAAACAATGATATATGCGAGAAGAGCTATCACTATGAGTGAGAGCGGAACTATGCAGTACAAGAGTTCGTATCCCTCTCTTGCATTAGCGTGAACCTAAACTAACTACTGGCTGTCGCTCAGAAACCAGAAACCAGTACACCTGGGCCTGACACTCCGGCCACTCGTCGTATACTCCTGGCGTAGCATTTCTTCGCCATCGATGATCTATGCACCTGCATCATCACATGAGTCGATGATATGCAACATATATAGTTGAGCAACAGAAAGAGACAGACTTGGCAAAAATAGAAGCAACATATCATAAGCATAAATAACAAAGTTCATCGTACCCAAAATGCCCTAACTAGAGTGATCTTCGCTAGTCGAGGAGGATGGTTTAATTACATCACAAATAAAGTTTCGTCGTGCATAACTTAAAGTTTTGTCATACAGAAAGTATGGACTAAACGGACACATTGTCATATATCGACAACCACTACATGTTGTGCCATCCATCCATGTCAGGGAGATAGTCCCCAAGCTTAGTGAAAGGCTTCAGGTCGAGACGCTGAGAGGCTACACATGTTCGGACGTCTTCCCACGACATTTGTCCTTCCTCGTAGAACATAACTGTTTTTTCGATGACCTCCTTCATGATGATTTGGGAAAGTTCGCGCTGGATGTGATAGAACTCAGCTCGAAGTCGATGATCCTGGATATCTCCTAAGTCCTTTGCCCATTGCAGAATATGGGCATCGCCGGATCTTGGTGACATGTGAAGGTTCTGGTGATCCCGTGTGTACTCCAGCATGTGGTGTAGGACATATAATCCATCATTAAGAGAATCACTCGGTTGCTGGATGCAGCAGAAGTCGGTCTTATGGCTGAAGACCCGATCAACGGGATTGAAGACCAGGCCCCGTCAACGCACAACACTCCTCTTAGTTGCTCGACACTACTGGGTTACTATCGAGTGCCGATGGTGATACCTCATCAACACTTCTGATGTTAACCTTGTAGGTTAGTTCATCGGTTGTGGTCATCGAGGGTGATTCCTCCTTCTCCACTCCCGATAACGACACAGTCGTGCAACCCCTCAAGAGTGGACCTCGAGGGTGATTCCTCCTTCGTTCACCTTGACGACAACATCAGGTGGAATTCCATCGAGGGTGATTCCTCAGGGTTCCCCTTAGTGTTAGACACACGGTTACTATGGTTACTATGAATTTACACTGAACCATGTTACTAAAGACGGGTCGGCCCTGAGGGGTACCCGCGAGCTTAATTGCGAGTGATGTGGAGTTGGGTTGACCTGGAAGGTGCCCGCGAGATAATTACGAGGCATGGTCGGGCATTCTTAGCCCTTGCCACAAGTCCTCGAGATAGAGCGACGGGGTCATATTGATAGTGGGTCTCTGCTCGTTACTGCACTCTCCTAATGCACTATGATTTGGATATTTGATCCAAGGGGCCTCTGGCCTGATAGCACTAACCATCACGTGGGCATAGTATGGGCGTTAGGACGTCGTATGCATCAGTCGAAGCTTAATAGATGTCATGCGACTGAGCGGCGCGTGCTGGGTTGGACTGTGTAAGCACCTGCCTTTTTAAGGAGGTAGCTAGGTCTGCTCACCGGCCGCCCACGCAATGTGCAGGAGTTCCCGGGGCGATGGCCCAAGACCCCTGGGGGCATAGGTTTAGTCCGGCGTGCTGACCTCTCTATTAGGCCTAGGTCGTGTTGCGGCGTATCGTTTGGCCGAGGCCGGGCATGACCCAGAAAAGTTTGTCCGGGCGGAGTTAATCGAGCATGGTGGGTAAGTTGATGCACCCCTACAGGGAACAAAACATCTATTGATAGCCTGTCCTACGGTAACGGACACTCGGAGTTGTATCCCGATCAATACAACTAGAACTGGATACTTGAGATGAGAAATAGATAGTATGGCTCTAGGATTGCTTTCTCGCATGGAGTCGAGGAAGGATCTCTGGGCGAGGTTGATGACACTACTACTACTTTAATTTATGCTAGTCTGCACTCTTCTAATGCTGCAAGACCGCTGAAGATGTTGAAGATTCTAGTCTTCGATAGGAGTAGGCTCTCCCCTCCATTCTGGCATTTCTGCAGCCTAGTCCACATATACAGCCTTCCTTTGACAATGTTGCATATGTAGTGTAGATCCTTGCTTGCTGAGTACTTCGGATGAGTACTCACGTTTGCTTTGCTTTCCCCCCCCCCCCCCCCCCCGTATCCATTTGATGCAACCAGATGACGGAGCCTTTGAGATCGCTGCCACCGCCAATGACTACTACTACCCCGAGGGTGCCTTCTACCACTTGATGGACGCCGACGACCAGGAGTAGTTAGGAGGCTCCCAGGCAGGAGGCCTTGCCTTTTCGATCAATGTTGCTTTTATGCAAGCCTTCTTAAGGCAAACTTGTTTAACTCATGTCTGTACTCAGATAATGTTGCTTCCGCTGACTCGTTTGTATTCGAGCTTATGTATTCGAGCCCTCGAGGCCCCTAGCTTGTAATATAAAGCTTGTATTATTTTAATTTGTGTCTAGAGTTGAGTTGTGATATCTTCCCGTGAGTCCCTGATCTTGATCGTACACATTTGCGTGTATGATTAATTAGTGTACGATTGAATTGGGGGCGTCACATGTATCCTATGAAGACACACTTCTCCAATTTGGGTTCGAGCTTATCAGGTTGAGGCTTTTTTCACATAAGCATCGCATCCCCAAACTTTAAGAAACGATAACTTTGGTTTCTTGCCAAACCACAGTTCATAAGGTGTTGTCTAAACGGATTTTGATGGTGCCCTATTTAAAGTGAATGTAGCTGTCTCTAATGCATAACCCCAAAACGATAGTGGTAAATTGGTAAGAGACATCATAGATAGCACCACATCCAATAAAGTGTGGTTACGATGTTCGGACACACCATTACGCTGTGGTGTTCCAGGTGGCGTGAGCTGTGAAATTATTCCACATTGTTTTAAATGAAGGTCAAACTCGTAACTCAAATATTCTCCTCCACGATCAGATCGTAGAAACTTTATTTTCTTGTTACGATGATTCTCCACTTCACTCTGAAATTCTTTGAACTTTTCAAATGTTTCAGACTTGTGTTTCAAGTAGATATACCCATATCTGCCCAAATCATCTCTGAAGGTTAGGAAATAATGATACCTGCCGGCCTCAATACTCATCGGACCGCATACATCGGTATGTATTATTTCCAATAAATCATTAGCTCGTTCCCTTGTTCCGGAGAACGGAGTTTTATTCATCTTGCCCATAAGGCATGGTTCGTAAGTATCAAAAGATTCATAATCAAGTGATTCCAAAATCCCATCAGCATGGAGTTTCTTCATGCGCTTTACACCAATATGACCTAAACGGCAGTGCCATAAGTATGTTGCACTATCATTATCAGCTTTGCATCTTTTGGCATCAATATTATGAATATGTATAT
The DNA here is from genome assembly GCA_963921465.1 of Triticum timopheevii. Classification (NCBI taxonomy): domain Eukaryota; kingdom Viridiplantae; phylum Streptophyta; class Magnoliopsida; order Poales; family Poaceae; genus Triticum; species Triticum timopheevii. The sequence continues at coordinate 61,130,462 of OY997270.1, read as the reverse complement.
CACTACGATTAAGATTAAATAAACCATTAATATTGGTTGTATGACCATAGAAGGTTTTATTCATGTAAATAGAATAACAATTATTCTCTGTCTTAAATGAATAACCGTTTTGCAATAAACATGATCTAATCATATTCATGCTTTAACACAAACACCAAATAACTAAAGGTTCAACTCTAATCTCGAAAGTATAGGGGATGTGTGTTGATGATCATATCAATCTTGGAACCACTTCCAACATACATTGTCACTTCACCCTCAACTAGTCTCTATTTATTCTGTAACTCGTGTTTCGAGTTACTAATCTTAGCAACCGAACAAGTATCAAATACACAGGGGCTACTACGAACACTAGTAAGGTACACATCAATAACCTGTATATCAAATATACCTTTTGTTCACTTTGCCATCCTTCTTATCCGCCAAATGTTTGGGGTAACTCCGCTTCCAGTGACCATTTCCTTTTTATAGTAGAAGCAGTCAGTTTCAGGCTTGGGTCCAGCTTTGGGTTTCTTCCCGGGAGTGACAACTTGCTTGCCATTCTTCTTGAAGTTCCCTTTCTTTCCCTTTGCCCTTTACTTGAAACTAGTGGTCTTGTTTAATCATCAACACTTGATGCTTTTCCTTGATTTCTACCTTCATCGATTTCAGCATCATGAAGAGCTCGGGTATTTCTTTCGTCATCCCTTGCATATCATAGTTCATCACAAAGTTCTAGTAAATTGGTGATGGTGACTAGAGAACTCTGTCAATCACTATATTATCTGGAAGATTAACTCCCACTTGATTCAAGCGATTGTAGTACCTAGACAATCTGAGCACATGCTCACTGCTTGAGCTATTCTCCTCCATCTTTTAGCTATAGAACTTGTTGGAGACTTCATATCTCTCAACTCAGGCACTTACTTGAAATATTAACTTCAACTCTTGGAACATCTCATATGGTCCATGACGTTCAAAGTGTCTTTGAAGTCCCGATTCTAAGTGGTAAAGCATGGTGCACTAAACTATAAAGTAGTCATCATATTGAGCTAGCCAAACGTTCATAACGTCTGCATCTGCTCCTGCAATAGGTCTATCACCTAGCGGTGCATCAAGAACATAATTCTTCTGCGCAGTAATGAGGATAAACCTCATAACATGGACCCAGTCCGCATCATTGCTACTATCCTCTTTCAATTTAGTTTTCTCTAGGAACATATAAAACATAGGGAAGATACAACACGAGCTATTGATCTAGAAAATAATTTGCATAATACTATCAGGACTAAGTTCATGATAAATTAAAGTTCAATTAATCATATTACTTAAGAACTCCCACTTAGGGATCCAAATGATCACGTGATCCAAATCAACTAAACCATGTCCGATCATCACGTGAGGTGGAGTAATTTTCAATGGTGAACATCACTATGTTGATCATATCTACTACATGATTCACGCTCGACCTTTTGGTCTCCAGTGTTCCGAGGCCATATCTGCATATGCTAGGCTCATCAAGTTTAACCCGAGTATGATGCGTGTTCAAAACTGGCTTGCACCCGTTGTATGTGAACGTAGAGCTTATCACACCCGATCATCACGTGGTGTCTCGGCACGACGAACTGTAGCAACGGTGCATACTCAGGGAGAACACTTATACCTTGAAATTTAGTAAGGGATCATCTTATAATGCTACCGCCGTACTAAGCAAAATAAGATGCATAAAAGATAAACAACACATGCAATCAAAATATGTGACATGATATGGCCATCATCATCTTGTGCTCATGATCTCCATCACCGAAGCATCGTCATGATCTCCATCGTCACCGGCGCGACACCTTGATCTCCATCGTAGCATCGTTGTCATTTCGCCATCTATTGCTTCTACGACTATTGCTACCGCTTAGTGATAAAGTAAAACAATTACATGGCGATCGCACTACATACAATAAAGCGACAACCATATGGCTCCTGCCAGTTGCCGATAACTTTGTTACAAAACATGATCATCTCATACAACAATTTATATCACATCATGCCTTGACCATATCACCAGGCCCGCCCTGATGGGGGGGCAGGGAGGCGGCCGCCCCGGGCCCCCAAAATTCAGGGGGCCCTCCCCGAATGTGCACGTAGCCTATGGGCTGTGCTAAACAAACTATGGCCATGGATTAGGAAGGCAGCCAAGAGTGGATGCGGGTTGCCTCAAAAAACGCATGGATGCATGCAAACGTAGCAATCCCCAGATCATATGCCGTCCTTTTCGTGATAATTATTTCCTTCTCTCTTAATTCCTTCCTAATTCGTTTGCCAGTTTGTCATCTCTCCGATGCCGATGCCGATCTCGATCTCTATCCCGGGCGGCCCTATTGCACACGGAATTGCACACACGCTGGACATGATGCAAGATGCAGTTAGTACTCAAGTACGCGACGCCGGTTTCTCTCCTGCCTTCACGCACTGGACATGCACACAGATATTGCCGATTCGCCAAGCACTAGAGACAGATGCAAGTCCAGATCGTGTCATCTACTCATCGCGGAACACCCTTCCACCAAAGCTGATCCAATCCATTCAAGGTATATCATATTGTTCCATAATCCCTACTCCCTATTCGTTTAGTACAAAATTAAGTAATTTATATCCTTTGCGTACATGGTACATGGCTGGCACTGATCATCCTTTGATGCATTATTTATTTATTTCCAGCACGATGGAAAAATATACAATATGCGGATGAGTTGATAAAATCAGAGAGGCACTCTTGATAAAATTTTCATGAGTAACACTGGTGCTTCGTTGATTCCAAATGGTGAATTCTCGAAGAAAGAGCAACAAATTGATGGGAATTCTGAATCTTAACAAGACGAAAATTTTGACATCAGCATGGGTGATAAGAAAGTAAGTGGCTCTGATAGTACAATTATTTCTGTACATGCACTATTTGCTAGTGTTGATGAACATCCTTTTTTTTGTGAATTAAAGATTATAAAATTCACTTTGTCATATGGTGTAATGTCTACTATGTGATTTCCGCGCACATCAGGGAAGTTGATTTTTATCCTAAGGCATATACTGCTTATCATATTATTTATATATAATGCATATAACTGTTGCATCCGTTGAAAGAAGCTTTACAAAGATACAATTATTGAAGAACTATTTGAGATCAACAATGACTCAAAAGAGTTTACATGGTTTGTCAACATTATGCATCGAGAAGAAATTATTGGATTGGACTTACATAAATCCTATCATAAGTGACATTACATCCAGGAAGGTTAGAATTTTTAAAAGGTAACATGTATAGTTATTTCATATGTGTATTGTTTTCGATAGATTCTAATGTTTATTAGTAACAACTCATATATACATGTATCCATTATTATTACTATATTGTTTATATTAAGGGCCCCAATTTTTTTGTTCGCCCCGGGCCCCCAAAATATCAGGACCTGCCCTCCATATCACATCACAGCAAGCCTTGCAAAAACAAGTTAGACGTCCTCTACTTTGTTGTTGCAAGTTTTACGTGGCTGCTATGGCTTCTAGCAAGAACTGTTCTTACCTATTGTGACACCCCAAAAATTTGGCCTTGTTTTATTGAATTAAAATTTTACCAGGAATTAAAACTTTGAGTTTCTGAGCTCCATTTTAATTTTTAAATCCTTTCCTTCCCTGTTGTGATGAGTTTTTCCCTAAGTGAAAACTTTTCAAAGTATGTTATTGGACTTATTTAAACTCTCAAGAAAAACTTTTCTTTTATCAGTATAACTAATTAACTAATTAAATTGCTTGATCTTTATTTTCTTGAAAAATGGTGTTTCAAGGTTATATGGCCATATTTGAACTACAACCATTTGATAGATTCACTTAAAATTTCCACAAAAATTTGGAGATGTCAAGTGATGTTTTTAAATCACTTTTATACAAAAATATATTTTATTTATGTTATAATTTGAGCTCTGCATCATTTTTCTCCTTCTTTGGTCTAGAGTGCATTTTGCACTACAACCCATTTAAATAATTCTTTCTAGCCTCCACCAAAATTATGGGATATTGGTAATATCCTATGATTCCACATCATGCAAAAACCTAGTGCTGTTCTTTGAAAAATTTGAGTGAATCAACCTCATTTTTCATTCTGGACCAACTTGATGGTTTGTACAGCAACCATATTTTTGCTTGCACTTTAACCCTTGATTATTTCTCCCACTTGTAGACAGCCCTACCAAACCCTTAAGTCCAGGAGCATGCACCTTTTAGATCATTTTTGGTTCATGAAATAATGCTATTTATTTCCCGTCCAGAATTGAAGTTCTGCTAATCTTGCACTAACAAGTTTCTTCTTTTGGCAAAATAACCTCACCACTCTCTCTTGCATCTAAGGAGGCCTTGATCTGGAGATTTGGGCCACCCCAAGAGTTGCTTAGAAGCCTTTAACATTTTGTCAAACACCTGGTGTGCATGGCCAGTTTTGACATGATTTTGTCTTTGCATTGTGACCTTGCACCTAGGATCATACTAGCATGTCCACTAGGCTCCCAGTTGCTCCTAACCTGGGTCTGTTAATTGCCAGCCTCGACCGCGACCTCTAGTGTGCTCTGGCATAGTGTCGAACACGTCCCGTGCACGCCCGGAGCGCGAGCAGAGCGCGCGTATTGCACGACCCGCGCCCGAGCCGACACGCTGGCCCCACGGCTTTGGCCCGCTCTGCAGCACCTCGCCACGCGCTCCCCTTCTCACCGCAACACGCCAAGCAGCCCCCGCCGCGCCCGACAGGCCAAGAGCTAGCCGCCGCCGCCGCCCGACAGCTCCTGCGCTGGTCGGCGCCGCCGAACCTTCCCCCGCTCGCCACCTGGCCCCTGGAGCAGTGCCCACTCGTCCGTTAGTTCCTGCCATCATCCCCAGCCACGCCACGTTGCCCTGCAAGCTACAGAGAGGCGGTTCGCCGGCATCCTCATCCGCCGCCGCGGAACCGACCTCGACGAGCTATAAAGGGAGGCCCCCGAGCTTCCCCGAGCACGCAGGCAACCTCAGGCCACCCCCTTGGTGCTCCCCTAGCTCGCATTCGACCCGGGGAGGTCTCCTTCCTCGTCTCCGGCAACTGCTGCCGCCGCCACCGCCCCGGTCAATTCGGCACCACCAGGGCCTCCCACTCTCCGTTCTCTTCGCCAGGAACCTCCACATCCTCCCGTGAACACATTCCCCTACTCGATTTTGATCGGAATCCACCGTTGCCCCAAAACCACTCCGCTCCCGAAGCTCTCCGTCCACCGCGAAGCTCGCCGCTGGCAGCTCCCTCCGTCCCCACCGGCCTGGCAACCACCGGGAGGACCGCACTGGAGTGGCGGATCCATCCCCGCCCTCGGGGCCCCGCGAAGAGCTGCCAGTCGCCGGCGACGATCGCCTGAGCTCCGCCTCCGCTCGGGACAGGGGAAGGAGGGGGAGAAAGACTAGTCAAACCCGACTAGTGGGCCCCTTGGACCCACTGTCAGTGACCCTGCGCCTATCCCCGTGGGTTAAGTGAAGGCGTAATCCGCCCAGTACGTTTTCCCCGCTCCGAAAGCGTATTCCCCTCCGAAACGTTTTCTTTTCTGTTTTAATTTATATAACAGATTTGACCAGAACTTTGACCGGCTATAACTTTTTAAATATAACTCCAAATGAATTAATTCTTTTTCCTACATCTCTCAAATATTGTCTAGTTTATTTTAAGATTTATTTGAAAATTTTCCAAACAACTTTTTTGTACTGTTTTTGAAATGTGTGTTAATTCAAATATATTTTTAAATAGGATTTTGGGGAGAGAGAAGAAACTTTCAAAAAAAATTGGAGAGCATCCCCACCTCTCCACACCATTAAAGGCAAGCATTCTGAATCCCGGCATAATATTTTGGTGTGATCATTGATATATTTATAACCCCACCGCATTATAAAGGACTTGTTATTTCATGTGATATGATCATATGCATGGGTGCATGTTATTGATTTTCCATGCTGTTGGAAATGGACACACTTGTGATGATAATCACCCTCAGGTGCCTTGCATGCATACCGGCAGGAACCCGGGAAAACCTCAGCCTTGGGTAGGCATGAGTTTGTCGCCGGTCTCCGTCGGGACGGTTATGGCTGGTATGGCATGGTAAGGTGATATGAGCAGTGACTCCGTTGGATGAAATACTTTTGTCATGCTAACCATGCAGGGAATACTTAAACCTCCTGAGTCGACCGTAGATCGAGTCTTGTGCCAGTAACCCCCATACTTGTTTCGTACTACCACTCGTCTCTACAGCAAGTAGAGTACGGTTCAGTAAGTTGTCAACCTCTTTCTAGCACACACCGTACAGAGAGGCCATGGTGGAAGATATCGGTTGTAGCCGGTAGGCATGCCACCTGGTCCGGGGGCATGGGTGTTTCCGGTTGAGACCAAGAGGGGGAGGCCACCCCTTAGAGCGCGCGATATAAATTTGATCCCATGCTACGCGAGGTTGTAGCCTCCCCACTTAGAGTTTGCTTAACAGGTGTCGTGGGTGATTCCAGACACGTGTGAGTTAAGCTGGTGTGTGCAAGTTAGGTGTGTTTTCAATTAAAAGGCCATAGACGGAATTAGTCTTGATGGACTAAAGGAATCCGTTACTCGTGGGTAAAGAGTACACCCCCTGCAGAGATTAAACCTATTCGAATAGCCGTGTCCATGGTTAAGGATTACAGTCTGGGATGGGTCAGGTGTCGATCTTAGTGTCGGTCTTTGGAGGTGAAATGGTTAACCAGAGATGTAATTACTACTCGTGACTTGTGATAACTATGATTATTATTATTGTTGACTAACCCGTGATATTATTGTTATTATCGAGTATCTCTGGGATGGTTCTACCTCCGGGATACTCATTATGATTGTTTATTTAAAAGCCCTTTATGTGGTGTCGCTCAGACGCCCGACTGTGGCATTTCTTTTAAAGCCCTTTATGTGGTGTCGCTCAGACGCCCGACTGTGGCATTTCTTTTAAATCCCTTTATGTGGTGTCGCTCAGACGCCCGACTGTGGCATTTCTCTTAAAGCCCTTTATGTGGTGTCGCTCAGACGCCCGACTGCGGCATTTCTTTTAAAGCCCTTTATGTGGTGTCGCTCAGACGCCCGACTGTGGCATTTCTTTTAAAGCCCTTTATGTGGTGTCGCACAGACACCCAACTGTGGCATTGCTTGTTATTTATTTCATAAATTTTAGTACTACTATGTTATTGCATATTTATAAACAACTTGCTTGCACGCATCAGAGTTTCATTTATATTTTGTGATGGATGTCATGAGAATAAAATATTTTCAGCACATCATTGTTATATTATACCTGTGTTCATAATGTTTGCGAGTACGTTCAAAGTACTCACTGGCTTGTCCCTGGCTATTGTCTTGGCCAGATTTTCTTGCTCGGAGAGGAGCGACGCGATGTCAGCCCCGGAACCCACACAATGGAGATAACACCTCGCGAAGATAGAAGTTAACCTGGTCAGCTGTTCCTGTGGGAAATGGAGTCCCATAGACACTGATGTTTCACAACCGCTTCCGCCATCAACCACTAGAAACCATTTGTTGTACTCACAGGCCAGAATGGTCTTGTACTACATATTTTGTATTTTGCTTGGAATTTCCGTATCAAGTTGGAGCCTCATCAGCTAACAGTAATCCCGGGGCTGATGAGCACGACGGTCTTTTCTGGAAATTTATACCCGGAAAACCGGTCGTGGCAGGCTTGGTACCAGAGCCAGGCTGACCATTGGCTAATCCTATCTTAGCCGGGTCTTTAAATTAGGCAAACCAAACCCCAGCCAAGCTTCTCGTGCAAGATAGCCACACAGTGACCCAACACCTTTTGGCAGTCGGTACCCAACCTATCAACCTAACCTGTCGCTCATGCGCCAGTGATCGAATCCTAAATAGTCCTTTCTCGCAAGCGTGCAAAGGAAGACTCCGTCCCCTTTTTCCTATAAAAAGGGGCATACTAGCACCAACACAGCACAACACAGTCTCTTCCCCAACCTAGCCACAATGCCTGGCCCCATAGTGCACAACGAGACCACAGCAAGCAACCTTGGAGGTTTTGTGACCATCCTCGCAAACCTCACCTGTCGTGCCTATGCGTTAGAAGAGCCACCTGAATATGTTGTGTACCAAGGACCCATGAGCGGTGAAGACCGTCAATTCTGGGCCACTGTGCACATCTACGGTAGGGGTCTAGCACCCGAGCGCCCCTACAGGTTCACCGGAAGGACAACTTCCTTTGAGCTTCAAGCCATCCAGCTAGCCGCTCGAGAGGCTATAGTTCATCTCAGGCACTTGTCGCCCAGAGTTAACTGTCGCTCATCCCACTACTACCCCAGACGCGAAGGGTATGGTAGACCACCCCAAGTTGCCAACGGAGATCAGGAGACAGACCCCGCATTGTTGCACCTAGTGCGCTATGTAAGTGCGCTAGAGGCACTGTTCGACCAGATCACCATTGATCTGATCGCAGCTCGAGGAGAGCTGGTTCGTCGAGCCCCAGCAAGAAGAGAAGACGAGCCCGATGCCGACAACCCAGTCGGGCTGTTCGGACAACCGATCGAGACCCTGAGATCAGCTCCAGCCACCAACCGAGATGCTTTGATGACCCCAGAAGTGCTTCGTCGCCTTTTGGGAACCCACTCCAACGGGATTATGGCTAACAATCCCCGTGATGATCATCATTGCTACCCCGACCCTGCAGTTCCTCCGCCATCTCCGACTAATCCCGGCAGTGAGACACATGGAGAAGCCTCGACATCCACCAGGCACGCCCGTTTAGACGTAAACGAGGTAGATTAAGCCGTGCGAATAGCACCAAGTTTCAGTGTATCCTCGCTTTCTAATCGTGCGACCGTGTATATCAACGCAGCCTATCGTTGTGCCTCTATTTTAATGATAGCCTTTGCACTTTTTATTTTTGTTTTTGGCCAGCGCATAGTTGCATATTTTACCGGGCACAGCTACCAAAACCAACCCGATGACAACCACAGTAACACGTCTCTTTATGAGATATGTGTATCTCCGGCACGGACCCCGACTCTTGAGGTAATCTGGCAGATTCATTACCTTTCACCACGGTAAAATGATCTAGCTCCATTGTTATATAAAGGCCACCTTGTGACCTTACCCAGCAACCCTCACCTTGTGCACCACACTCACAACCATTTCTTGTCATGCCAAGCCCTAGTATTTATCGGAGAACCCCAGATGCAACCCCGGGTAGCTTTGTCTAAATATTGCGGGACTTTACCCGCAGTACCATGGGTTCTACCCAGCCACCCCAGTACGAGCTGTTCAAATCAAGGATCACCCCTTCCACCTCGGAATATTGGGCAGCAGTACACATTCCTCCTGTAGACCCCAACCAAGACCCAACAGAAGTTTCCTTCGTGGGAAGATCTATGCCAACCCCACACCTGGCCATAGAAGATGCTGCAAAAGAAGCGATTGCTCGCCTTCGGTCCACAGTACCCTATTCCCGCGAACGAGGATATTATTATTTTCCGAGTCGTGCAACACCCGGAGGTGTGACATCTTTTCCCGGTGGACGGATTGAGAAAGACCCAGTGCTAGCCAACCTTATCCAGTACATCATCGCTCAAGAGCATTTGAACCAGCGAGTAATGGATTATCTACAGAGTCGCTGATTTAAATCCTCAGATTGCCATCGGCAGAGCACTGAGAACCGAACCGGAGAGACACGTGCATCGACTGGTCAATCCACTTCCTCCGATAGAAGAGGAGTGTATCCCTTTACCAGAGACATTTTATCAGGACCCCAACCAGTTACCGTTTTCATTTTAGACGTCACTACTATATTTGTTATTTCAGCATTTATTTATGTGTGTGACTTATGTGCGATACCATGAGTTTGTACGACGAGTCAATTATTTAGCTTCTACTGATGTGTGTAGTTTTTGTTGTGAGTTATGCTCCTTTAAATTAACTGTTTTTCCCTTGCAAAATTCTGGAGTGAGATTTCTTATCCCTGAGCTGCTACATCTACACTTTCTCACGGCGTGGATTTATTAATTTCACAGCACCACAGCAGCAGACTCACAACCATAATCTTTCGGACACAAACACTGTTTGCAAAACTTTGCAACAGTGTTGCATCCAGCTAATCACCCCCTAACAACAGTTAGCACTCGGCACACCCCACCTACTCCTCGTGATCACCAACACCGCGGAGAGCCAACACCCGAGCAGCAGCATCGTGACGATCATCGAGGATCATCGCGCACAGGAGCACAGAGAGCTCCAGCAGCGTCGCCAGCCCTCCGCATATCAGGATCGCAAACCAGTCCGGCATCGCCTCCGCCATTAGAGCCTCACCCGAGCTTCTGTAAGCAGTAATGGAGAAAGAAGAAGGAGGAAGAGAAGTGAGGCCAGGTGCAAGGAAGAAGAGAGAGGCACCCCGGCCGTTTTATAGCTCGAGCACGGTGTACGGTGGGCGAAGTCCACCAGCGCCGCTCGTCGCCCGATCGCCGGTGTTCGGAGTCGAATCCGCGAGTAGTGCCGACAGCGCACTGGCCCGCGAGGTGAGTGCACGCTGCACCAACAGCTAGCACGCCGCGCACTACCGCGGTACGGCCTGAATGCCCTACGCGCTAGGCATCGCCAGTGGAGAAAGCACACGGGAGAGAGGAAGAAGAGAGAACCAGAGGGAGAAGAAGAGACTGGTAGTGGACCCCGGTCCCACCCGTCAGCCAGAGAGAGCACTGTGCTCTCGGGTGCGACCAGCGTATATCTAAATTTAGAAGTTATTCTAAATTTATATCCAGCGTAGAAATCTCACGTTTTTGTCCCGAACCGTAGACTTTTCCACGCAGCACCAGTTTTCACACTGTGGTTTTTCACCACTTATTGCCCTCTCATTGTAGCCACATTTTTTTTGCGTATAGTTTTTCTTAAAACAGCTTTTAACAAATCTCGAGGACGAGATTTTTCTTAAGGGGGGTAGTGTCTGTGACACCCCAAAAATTTGGCCTTGTTTTATTGAATTAAATTTTTACCAGGAATTAAAACTTTGAGTTTCTGAGCTCCATTTTAATTTTTAAATCCTTTCCTTCCCTGTTGTGATGAGTTTTTCCCTAAGTGAAAACTTTTCAAAGTATGTTATTGGACTTATTTAAACTCTCAAGAAAAACTTTTCTTTTATCAGTATAACTAATTAACTAATTAAATTGCTTGATCTTTATTTTCTGGAAAAATGGTGTTTCAAGGTTATATGGCCATATTTGAACTACAACCATTTGATAGATTCACTTAAAATTTCCACAAAAATTTGGAGATGTCAAGTGATGTTTTTAAATCACTTTTATACAAAAATATATTTTATTTATGTTATAATTTGATGTCTGCATCATTTTTCTCCTTCTCTGGTCTAGAGTGCATTTTGCACTACAACCCATTTAAATAATTCTTTCTAGCCTCCACCAAAATTATGGGATATTGGTAATAGCCTATGATTCCACATCATGCAAAAACCTAGTGCTGTTCTTTGAAAAATTTGAGTGAATCAACCTCATTTTTCATTCTGGACCAACTTGATGGTTTGTACAGCAACCATATTTTTGCTTGCACTTTAACCCTTGATTATTTCTCCCACTTGTAGACAGCCCTACCAAACCCTTAAGTCCAGGAGCATGCACCTTTTGGATCATTTTTGGTTCATGAAATAATGCTATTTATTTCCTGTCCAGAATTGAAGTTCTGCTAATCTTGCACTAACAAGTTTCTTCTTTTGGCAAAATAACCTCACCACTCTCTCTTGCATCTAAGGAGGCCTTGATCTGGAGATCTGGGCCACCCCAAGAGTTGCTTAGAAGCCTTTAACATTTTGTCAAACACCTGGTGTGCATGGCCAGTTTTGACATGATTTTGTCTTTGCATTGTGACCTTGCACCTAGGATCATACTAGCATGTCCACTAGGCTCCCAGTTGCTCCTAACCTGGGTCTGTTAATTGCCAGCCTCAACCACGACCTCTAGCGTGCTCTGGCATAGTGTAGAACACGTCCCGTGCACGCCCGGAGCGCGAGCAGAGCGCACGTATTGCACGACCCGCGCCCGAGCCGACACGCTGGCCCCACGGCTTTGGCCCGCTCTGCAGCACCTCGCCACGCGCTCCCCTTCTCACCGCAACACGCCAAGCAGCACCCGCCACGCCCGACAGGCCAAGAGCTAGCCGCCGCCGCCGCCCGACAGCTCCTGCGCTGGTCGGCGCCGCCGAACCTTCCCCCGCTCGCCACCTGGCCCCTGGAGCAGTGCCCACTCGTTCGTTAGTTCCTGCCGTCATCCCCAGCCACTCCACGTTGCCCTGCAAGCTACAGAGAGGCGGTTCGCCGGCATCCTCATCCGCCGCCGTGGAACCGACCTCGACGAGCTATAAAGGGAGGCCCCCGAGCTTCCCCGAGCACGCAGGCAACCTCAGGCCACCCCCTTGGCGCTCCCCTAGCTCGCATTCGACCCGGGGAGGTCTCCTTCCTCGTCTCCGGCAACTGCTGCCGCCGCCACCGCCCCGGTCAATTCGGCACCACCAGGGCCTCCCACTCTCCGTTCTCTTCGCCAGGAACCTCCACATCCTGCCGTGAACACATTCCCCTACTCGATTTTGATCGGAATCCACCGTTGCCCCAAAACCACTCCGCTCCCGAAGCTCTCCGTCCGCCGCGAAGCTCGCCGCCGGCAGCTCCCTCCGTCCCCACCGGCCTGGCAACAACCGGGAGGACCGCACTGGAGTGGCGGATCCATCCCTGCCCTCGGGGCCCCGCGAAGAGCTGCCAGTCGCCGGCGACGATCGCCTGAGCTCCGCCTCCGCTCGGGACAGGGGAAGGAGGGGGAGAAAGACTAGTCAAACCCGACTAGTGGGCCCCTTGGACCCACTGTCAGTGACCCTGCGCCTATCCCCGTGGGTTAAGTGAAGGCGTAATCCACCCAGTACGTTTTCCCCCGCTCCGAAAGCGTATTCCCCTCCGAAACGTTTTCTTTTCTGTTTTAATTTATATAACAGATTTGACCAGAACTTTGACCGGCTATAACTTTTTAAATATAACTCCAAATGAATTAATTCTTTTTCCTACATCTCTCAAATATTGTCTTGTTTATTTTAAGATTTATTTGAAAATTTTCCAAACAACTTTTTTGTACTGTTTTTGAAATGCGTGTTAATTCAAATATATTTTTAAATAGGATTTTGGGGAGAGAGAAGAAACTTTCAAAAAATTTGGAGAGCATCCCCACCTCTCCACACCATTAAAGGCAAGCATTCTGAATCCCGGCATAATATTTTGGTGTGATCATTGATATATTTATAACCCCACCGCATTTCGAAGGACTTGTTATTTCATGTGATATGATCATATGCATGGGTGCATGTTATTGATTTTCCATGCTGTTGGAAATGGACACACTTGTGATGATAATCACCCTCAGGTACCTTGCATGCATACCGGCAGGAACCTGGGAAAACCTCAGCCTTGGGTAGGCATGAGTTTGTCGCCGGTCTCCGTCAGGACGGTTATGGCTGGTTTGGCATGGTAAGGTGATATGAGCGGTGACTCCGTTGGATGAAATACTTTTGTCATGCTAACCATGCAGGGAATACTTAAACCTCCTGAGTCGACCGTAGATCGAGTCTTGTGCCAGTAACCCCCATACTTGTTTCGTACTACCACTCGTCTCTATAGCAAGTAGAGTACGGTTCAGTAAGTTGTCAACCTCTTTCTAGCACACTCCGTACAGAGAGGCCATGGTGGAAGATATCGGTTGTAGCCGGTAGGCATGCCACCTAGTCTGGGGGCATGGGTGTTTCCGGTTGAGACCGAGAGGGGGAGGCCACCCCTTAGAGCGCGCGATATAAATTTGATCCCATGCTACGCGAGGTTGTAGCCTCCCCACTTAGAGTTTGCTTAATAGGTGTCGTGGGTGATTCCAGACACGTGTGAGTTAAGCTGGTGTGGGCAAGTTAGGTGTGTTTTCAATTAAAAGGCCGTAGACGGAATTAGTCTTGATGGACTAAAGGAATCCGTTACTCGTGTGTAAAGAGTACACCCTCTGCAGAGATTAAACGTATTCGAATAGCCGTGTCCATGGTTAAGGATTATAGTCTGGGATGGGTCAGGTGTCGGTCTTAGTGTCGGTCTTTGGAGGTGAAACGGTTAACCAAAGATGTAATTACTACTCGTGACTTGTGATAACTATGATTATTATTATTGTTGACTAACCCGTGATATTATTGTTATTATCGAGTATCTCTGGGATGGTTCTACCTCCGGGATACTCATTATGATTGCTTATTTAAAAGCCCTTTATGTGGTGTCGCTCAGACGCCCGACTGTGGCATTTCTTTTAAAGCCCTTTATGTGGTGTCGCTCAGACGCCCGACTATGGCATTTCTTTTAAAGCCCTTTATGTGGTGTCGCTCAGACGCCCGACTGTGGCATTTCTTTTAAAGCCCTTTATGTGGTGTCGCTCAGACGCCCGACTGCGGCATTTCTTTTAAAGCCCTTTATGTGGTGTCGCTCAGACGCCCGACTGTGGCATTTCTTTTAAAGCCCTTTATGTGGTGTCGCACAGACACCCGACTGTGGCATTGCTTGTTATTTATTTCATAAATTTTAGTACTACTATGTTATTGCATATTTATAAACAACTTGCTTGCACGCATCAGAGTTTCATTTATATTTTGTGACGGATGTCATGAGCATAAAATATTTTCAGCACATCATTGTTATATTATACCTGTGTTCATAATGTTTGCGAGTACATTCAAAGTACTCACTGGCTTGTCCCTGGCTATTGTCTTGGCCAGATTTTCTTGCTCGGAGAGGAGCGACGCGATGTCAGCCCCGGAACCCACACAATGGAGATGGCACCTCGCGAAGATAGAAGTTAACCTGGTCAGCTGTTCCTGTGGGAAATGGAGTCCCATAGACACTGATGTTTCACAACCGCTTCCGCCATCAACCACTAGAAACCATTTGTTGTACTCACAGGCCAGAATGGTCTTGTACTACATATTTTGTATTTTGCTTGGAATTTCTGTATCAAGTTGGAGCCTCATCAGCTAACAGTAATCCTAGGGCTGATGAGCACGACGGTCTTTTCTGGAAATTTATACCCGGAAAACCGGTCGTGGCACCTATCCATCAAAACCACAACGTTTTTTGTCAAGTGTGATGTTTTAACCTTCAACAAGGACCGGCCGTAGTGAAACTCGATTCAACTAAAGTTGGAGAAACAGACACCCGCCAGCCACCTATGTGCAAAAGCATGTCGGTAGAACCAGTCTCATGAACGCGGTCATGTAATGTCAGTCCGAGCATCTTCATCCAACAATACCGCTGAATCAAAGTAAGACATTGGTGGTAAGCAGTGTGACTATTATCACCCACAACTCTTTGTGTTCTACTCGTGCATATAACATCAACGCATAGACTTGGCTCGGATGCCACTGTTGGGGAACGCGGTAATTTCAAAAAAAAATCCTACGATCACGCAAGATCTATCTAGGTGATGCATAGCAACGAGAGGGGAGAGTGTGTCCATGTACCCTCGTAGACCGAAAGACGAAGTGTTTCAATAACGCGGTTGATGTAGTCGAACTTCTTCACGATCCAACCGATCAAATACCGAACGTACGTCACCTCCACGTTCAACACACGTTCAGCTTGATGACATCCCTCATGCTCTTGATCACTACAAGAAACATGTCAACTTGTGACCTTGACTATTGGTCACTCAAAGGTCATTGTTTTTCATTTGCGACCTTTTTCTGAAAAAAACAGAAGGTCAAAAGCTGGCAGTCGTAAACTGAAATTAATGACCTTCTCTGTGAGAAGGTCGTAGACGTTTACGACCAAAACAGAAGGTCGTTCAACCCATGACCTTTTGTTTTGGTCACTGGCTGTCTGCCCAGGCCACGTCGGATCCAAGGTGGCAATCTGACGTGCAAAATTACGACCAATTGAAAAGGTCACTGACAAGATTCAGCCCGGTCCGATTAGGTGTTTTAGATGGGCCGAGCCCATTAATTCAGCCTTTTTAATATATATTTTTTTATTAATTTTCGCTAGCTACATGGGCCTGGCCCAGTAATTTAGCCTCTTTTATTTCTATGAAATTTGACATTCAATTTCTTGTTGGGCCACATTCAATTTCTTGTTGGGCCATGACCTTTTACAGTCGAGTATTTTTTTTGGCCCTCGGCCTTTTATAGTCTAGTTTTTTTGGCACTCAGCCATTGCCTTTTAATTTAGGACTCATCATTCTTATGTTCTGTATATGCATCATTTTCAGTCAATTCCCAGTTCAAATATAGGCTATAAATGCAGAATATTTCTCAATACAGACAAACTTGGTACATTACAGTAATAGTACATAGTATCCAGTTTTCTAATACACAAAAAGATCAAACAATAACAAGCTCCAATGAGGTTCTCTTTGCTGGGTGCGAATTC
This sequence comes from Triticum timopheevii, assembly GCA_963921465.1. Taxonomy (NCBI): domain Eukaryota; kingdom Viridiplantae; phylum Streptophyta; class Magnoliopsida; order Poales; family Poaceae; genus Triticum; species Triticum timopheevii. The sequence goes on along the minus strand of OY997270.1, from coordinate 61,113,972 downwards.
TAGCTTCTTCATCATGGGACTTGTTGCAGCAGTCAGCACTTCAATGAACAAAGGACATCTACAGGCTACAAACAAAACAATTAGGAACAAAATAAAAACAGAACATTATGCATTTGGTGCGGAAATTGTTAGAGCAAAGAGGAGCTTCAGCAACATAGCAAACTAAATCAAATCGAACACACACCGAAATTTGCAGATGAATATTTTTGTTTGACTCGTTTACTGCTGCTCCCGTTTATTTTCAAGACTACATATTCATACCTACCGATTAGAAAATAAAGCTGAGTTATACTAGTAGTGGTGGTGCTCAATTGCCACTATTTTTATCATATTTACTCCATAACAACTAACATGAACATGCCAATTGATTAAAACCTAAGCCGTGTAAATTTCAGAACAACAACCTTAAGCCATGATGATAGACAGTGAGAAAATCAACTAAATTTAAAAGGAGTGCTAACCAAGAACCCTTTAATTAACCCTACCATTTCATCTAACACCCCCAACCATCAGGAGCATGAGCAGGACAATAGCTACTAAACCTTGAGGTCAGGCATAGACATATACCTGGACTTTACTTCTTAATAGGAGGCCCCCCATTTGAGTTGGCCGCCTCTTCCTTCTTCTGCCCCTTGATCTTAAAAAGGTTTATCATCTTCCTGTGAAACATGAGGGAAGGAGGTAACGAGCATGAGCTAAACAGAGAAGACTTTTCATAGGAATAAAATTGACAAAAACAAGAAAAGTACCATTCAGGCTTAAGAATGGTTTTACACAAAAACAGGTAGAAACGATTTGGCGGAAATCAATAGAAGCAGTTTGGTTCTCTTTAATTACTGCACTCATCGATTTGTAGCAGAAAATAATATACCCAGTACAGAGGAAAGCAAAATACTAAAGTACCAAGCACGACTAGTAGCTCTGCACAATTGCACCACATATACAACTAGCTGCAGATAACAAGCAAAATACTAAAGTACCAAGAACGACTTTGTCAGACTCGATCAATTCTGAAGAAACCACGTTCGTCGTCAGACACATACATACAGGAAGCAAAAGAAGAAGGAACAGAGCTCTACATAATGTTTATATTAAATGAGCAAGACACAGGATTTAGCTTTTCCAACAATCAACACTGTTACAAGGTACTGAAAGTAGCTATGTGCATCAGCCTCACCAAGTCATATCATGAATTGGTTGCTTTTACAAACTGTACTATATTTCTGGACAACAAACTAAATAGACAGTTACTCTCAAAAGGTACATCCAAACGAAGCAAATAAGTACTCTACAGAAACCGTAAACATGCTTTACAACTCATATGTAGAGGCCAACTTGAAATTATGAGCATAACAAACTCATTTATCACTTAGAAGCTCGCTGCCCAAAACTGTCAGGTAGTGCAGTTTTTTAACTGAACCAAATTCAGTTTACAGAACAGCCAGAGAAATCCAATTCTACAGGACATGATCATATACATAATCCCATCAGGATTGTACAGGGAAATTCTTAGCAGCGTGCCGAGAGCATAGTCCAGCTATACTACTAATGGACTACTATACTCCATCAATCATGTACTAGTTACAGCTATACTCCATGTACTGTTGTCCAGGAGTATTCCAATTCATCTTTAAAAAAATGTTCAAGCACTGATTGAAAAAGGAATGCAAAAAGAGATGCCTGTACCCAGTGGAGAGCATCCGCCCAAAAGAAAACAAAGATAATGGCTGAAAATTACTCCAGTTTACACTCCTATTTTAGCAGTACAGGTTATAGCTAATGCAACATCATGGGAGCTGATGTCCAGGAGTATTTGCAAATGATATAGCATCATGGAGTAGAATAACATGTTTTAGCAGTAGAGGTTATAGAGTAAGCAAGCAAGAAAGCAATCATGGGAGCTGATGCTGCCAGTTAATATCAGCACATGACAAGACAAAAAGCATGGCATCAACACAAGCATCAATAGAATACTAACACCTAAACTGGTACTAAATTGATGGAGTCCCATCCATCCATGAGAGAAGAAAATGCCTTTGGTTGATAAAGAGAATAGAACACTTCCTCTTGCTGGGATCAAACCAGAGGATACCAACCCATCCACCAATTTGCAGGTTGTGTGGCTCATGGTCATGGTGCCGGACACCACGTCCGTGGCGAAAAGCAACGCCCTTGCAAAGTTGGTACACCATGATCTACATGCACAATACCAGCAAGTTCACCAACAACGAATCAGTCAATCAAACACCGTCGGCACATTCAAACAAACACCTCGCGTGCAAGATCTAGAAAACGAACGCACAATAACTTACCGACTCGCTCAAGCTCTTCCACCTCCCACCGGCTGCTTTGCCTACCTAGATAAAAAATTTACAGCGGAAGCGACTAATCAGCTCCACCATCATGACCCAATATACAATACCATGGCAGATTAACTTCTACTGTGTACATGCTGGTATAGAAAGCAAATCGGGAGTGGGAATTAGTCTTTGTAAGAAACTTACAGTAGCGACAGACTTGTTCTTGGGGTTCTTCTGCTTGAACTCCTTGCGGAACTCGCCCCTGATGGCAACCAATTAACAAAAGCAGGTTTAGAACAAGGGACGCCTGGGAACCACGGGGAAACAGCAACGGAAAAATAGAATCTGACGAAGGAAGCAAGGGGAGGGGAAGGACGGGACGTACATGAAGACAAGACACTACTAGGAAAAGGGCTATAGATAGGATTGATACTAATGGCGCACCAGGTAAGCAGTGCGCCACTACTATATACTAATGGCGCACCGGTTGGAGGTGCGCCATTAGTGTGGAAGACACTAATGGCGCACCAGGCACACGGTGCGCCACTAGTATTGATTTTTTTTCCATTTTTCCATACACTCTAATTGCGCATGGTGCCAAAGTGCGCCATTACTAGTTCTACCAAGTAATGTCACACCTTGTAAACAGTGCGCCATTAGTATATAATTTTTTTTACTTTTTTGCAAATTTCCTAATGGCGCACCGTGTATATTTTCATGGAAAATTTTTGATCTCGATCTCGATCCCACCCGCACCCTCCCCCGCTAGCTCCACCGCCGCCGACGACCCACCACAACCCTCCCCCGCTCCACCGCCGCCGACGAGCACCCGGCCCCCCCGCACCCTCCCCCGCTCCACCGCCGCCAACGGGCACCCCCCACACCCTCCCCCGCTAGCTCCACCGCCGACGACGACCCACCGCAACCCTCCCCCGCTCCATCGCCGCCGACGAGCACCCGGTCCCCCGCACCCTCCCCCGCTCCACCGCCGCCAACGGGCACCCCCCGCACCTTCCCCCCGCTCCACCGCCGCCGCTGATGATATTTTCAATTAACAAATTTGAACATATTTTAAAAAAATTATTACTGTTTTTCTAAAAAAATATTACTGTTATGATTTAAACAAGTTTGAACATATTTAAACACAAATAAATATCAAACAGGATTTAAAATGCATAAAAAAATATTGGGGAGCCTGGGAATCGAACCGAGGACCTCCTGGTGTGTGTGCTGCGTACTGACCAGTCGGGCTAGTGGGCGGGTTCTTTTTGATCTCGATCTCGATCCGACCCGCACCCTCCCCCGCTAGCTGCACCGCCGCCGACGACGCACCGCAACCCTCCCCGGCTCCACCGCCGCTGACAAGCACCCGCCCCCCGCACCCTCCCCAGCTCCACCGCCGCCAACGGGCACCCCCCGCACCTTCCCCCCGCTCCACCGCCGCCGCCGATGATATTTTCAATTAACAAATTTGAACATATTTTCTAAAAAATTATTACTGTTTTTATAAAAAAATATTACTTTTATGATTTAAACAAGTTTGAACATATTTAAACACAAATAAATATCAAACAGGATTTAAAATGCATAAAAAAATATTGGGGAGCCTGGGAATCGAACCCAGGACCTCCTGATGTGTGTGCTACGTACTGACCAGTCGGGCTACTGGGCGGGTTCTGTTGTAGATAGGGTTAGGTGGTATATATGTCGGGCTAGATTAAATTACTTATGGCGCACCCTTCGGTGGTGCGCCATTGCTATGGATGTACTTATGGCGCACCCCTGGGTGGTGTGCCATTGCTAAGCCTCCCCCACACTAAAATCCCCAATCCCCAATCCACACTCTAATCCCTCCCCTGCCTCACACGCCGTCCCCGGCCGTACGTGCACCCGACCACCCTCCGCTGCCGACCACCTCCCTCACCGTCGCCCCTCCGCCCGCGCCCGCGCCCTCGCCGTCCCCCTCCCCCCACGGCCCCGCCTGTGTCCCCCTCCCTCCCGAGCATGACAACTAGGGTTCCTAGCCACCGCCACCGCTGCCGGCGCACCGCCGCCGGCGCGCCAAGCCGGCCGAACCCTCTGCTGCCCCGCCTCCGGTACAGGCCCCTCCAGCCCCGAAGCTGCGCCCCCGCCCGCCTCCTCCTCTATTCTCTCGCGACCTCCCCCTACCCCCTCTCCACCGCCCCGTCCCCTCAGCGCCGCCCGTCGTCTCCCCGAACCCTAGCTCCACAAGCGTCAGGGACGACCACCTCGTCGGCCTCACCAGGCCGCAGGCCCTCAAGCCCCACGCCGTCCTCGGCCTCGCCCTCTCCACCGGTGGCGCCCCTTCCTCCGCCCTGCAGCACAGCATCAATAATAAATAGCCAGGTAAAACTGTACGCACGGGGCATTTTCATTCAGTCTTTCTATTTGTACTACTTGTTTGTTGTGAAGCTAAGATGATGATGCTATTTTCTTATATGGTGAAGATATACTCTAGTTCTCTTTGTTCTGTGTCACTCTGTTTTTCAAACGTATTTATTTGAGACAAAGTCACTTGGAGGCCCAACGTATTTCAGTGTGTGTCCTCTGTAAACGAGGCATTTGACTTGATTGATCCCGGAAGGCAACGTATTTTGCAATGCATCTTCGTAGGAAGGAGTATGACAAGAACATCGGTTAGATACATGGGCTACTGTGGATGAAAGTGTGGTATTTATACTCTGCCTTCGACAGAGCAGAGAAGCCAAATACTTGAAACTATTATCGGGTAGGAGATTTATTTTAACAAGATAGAAGAAAACACCCAAGATGATAGGTAATAATACATTCATGTCTAAGACCATCGAGTGGTTGAACTGTATGCAGTGTGCCTATATATGCCTGTATATATTGCCCGTGGTTCGCCTAAGACACGACGAAATCACCATATGTGACTGAAAATATGGAGAACCACCAGAGGCTTCTTGAGAGCAACCAGACAAACATTAAGTGAAATTAATTAGATTGTGTGTATAGTAGTACTACTAGTTTTTGCTGGTGTTTTTGCTGGTGAACCATACGACATTAAGTGAAATTAAGTAGAAATTATAGTAGTTTGGTTCTGTTTTTGCTGGTGTTTGGTTATAAATATGAGTAGCAATTATAGTAGGAAGATGATGCATAGTAGTTCTATGTTGTTGTAGTAGTTGTAGTTGTAGATACAGTAGCAATATCATGTGCTACTATTGTAGATACAGTAGTTGTACGAACATTAGATACAGTAACAAGTGTCATGTTGTTGTATTAGATACAGTAGTAGTATCATGTGCTGCTGAAGATGAGTAGTTGTAGGAAGATGATGCCCTAATGGAAGTGACATGAATATTTGGCCTACCTTTTTTGGAAGATGATGCCCTAATGGTAGGTTCTCCTAATGGTAGATGATGCCCTAATGGTAGGTTCTCCTAATTAATTAGAAATGATGCCCTAATGGTAGGCTCTCCTAATTAATTAGAAATGATGCATCTTGCAATTAGGGGGAATATTGCAACCTGCTGCTAAACTAGATCATGAATATGTCATTGCTTTTCAGTGAGCTCCTAAGTGTACAAGGCAGCAAGGAGCAAGCGCATCATATATAATAATGTTGTGTTTGTTCTGGCTGACTTTGGGAACAGATTCAAAGACAAATAAAAAATTCAGAAAAGAATTATCCTCTCACTACATCTCTGTCCATCTGGTTTGTCGATGTTGGTCCATTAATCTTAAGCCCATCATGTTTGTTGGTTGTTTGCTGTCATGTTGTTATTACTTCCATTAGGGCATCTGTTGGTTCATTAACCTTTCTAACATCTGCATATTTCAGGTTTCCGAGGAGGTAAAGGAAGTGAAGTTCCGACAGTGCAGCAGCAGCAACACCTCCAAGGTGAGAAATATGTTCCTATTTATCTTTTTTTGCTCAAGTTCTTCAGTACATCATATAATATAGAGAAGTGCAGATCAAGTGGTGCGATCATATACATCTGCCACTTAAGTCATCCTTCCCTTTAAGCAGAGTGATGCCTTCCGATGTCACACATAATGTTTGTTGCAAGAACATTCTACTCTTAGTGTTCGTTTGTTTACTGCATAAAAATATATAGTTTTGCTACTGTTATGCCTGTATTCACTGCTTCTGCTGCTGTACTTGTGATGATGTTGTAGGTATCCCGAGAGGCCCTTGATTTTACCGGAATGTCGATTAACTTCCGTTCCGGCAAATTCAGGTACTCCATATGTCCTATTTTCAGCAAACGTAATGCTGAAATTTTCCGTGAATTTTAGCATTACTTTGCTAAAAATAGGACATATGGGGTACTTGCAAATAATGCCTGTTATCATGCATGTTTTATGATCTGTTGTAAGGGTACTAATTGGTCTCTTCTGCTGCTTATCAGAGATGGCGGGAAGCAGCCACCGCCGATCTGCGACACCGCAGTACGAGTTGGATGCTTCCGAGTTCTTCACTATCATACTTAAGACTTCAGTATCATCCATGACGCAGGTATATAAAACGAGAGATCTCCCCTTCACCCATCTCATTATGATATCTGTTGTTTGCTACATCACTCATTGTCCCAAACTGCAGAGGCTGCCTGACAGTTTTACGAACATGCTGATGGGTGAAGATCCACCAAATAATGTGAAGCTGCGACAGGCCGGCAGCGGGTTTCGCAGGCAGTGGGATGTGCAGTTGGTGATCAAGAAGGGCCACATGTGCTTGTCTCGTGGGTGGGAGAAGTTCTACCGTGCCTACGACCTACGGCTGGGGTACTTCCTTCTCTTCAGGTACGACGACGACGCCAACATGCTCATTGTGAAGGTGTTCAACAAGACTATGTGTCGCATGCGCTATGCTGTCGATGATGATGCCGGTACGTTCTGCCTCTTCTTATTCCTCTACATTTGGCTTTGTCTCACATCGATTGTTAACGGTCATTGTTGCATTTTGGATAGGTAATGGGAGCAGCAGCAGCAACACTGGCTACAGCCAGAGCAGCAGCGACTATGGCTGTAGCGAAAGCAGCAGCGATTCTGGCTGTAGCGAAAGTAGCAGCGATTCTGGCAGCAGCATAGACAACAAGAAGGATGATCCAGACTGGAGTGCGGGAGAAGAGGAGCAGAGTGAGGATGAGGAGCTGCAGGATGACGATGGGCATCAGGCTAAGGAAGACCTAGCGCTGGTGGTGGCTGACCAAGGGCAAGAGATGGTGGTGGCTGACCATGGGCAAGAGATGGAGGTGGCTGAGGATGACCTAGCGATGGTCATGCCTGAAGGTGGCCTCGCGATGGTGGTGGTGCCTGACAATGACCACGCACCGGTGGTGGCACCAGCGATCCCACAGCTGGGCGACATGACCATGCCAATTGTGGTAGAAGACTACATCCCACTGCCTCCACTGCCTCCACCGCCTCGCCGCTCTAGGCGCATCAGGGAGAGGAAGGAGAAGAAGGAGAAGAACAATGCATGAGAACTGAACTTTGTCAGGTATGTCAGATCTCCTATAGGTTAGTTATCCAAAATGATATATATATACTTAGTTACCTATGTTATCTCTAATATGCCTAGTTTCCTATAGGTTAGCTTCATTTTTACCTAAGTTGGCTCTAATATACTAACTTAGAGCTTATATGCTTAGTTTCCTATAGGTTAGCTCCAAAATAACTTATGTTAGCACAAAATGATCAAGTTTACATAATAAGCTTATAGTCTTTTTCTTATTCTTCTTATTTTCCAAAATGACATAGGTTAGCTTCATTTTATCTAAGTTGGCTCTAATATACTAACTTAGAGCTTATATGCTTAGTTTCCTATAGGTTAGCTCCAAAATAACTTATGTTAGCACAAAATGATCAAGTTTACATAATAAGCTTATAGTCTTCTTCTTATTCTTCTTCTTTTCCAAAACTCTTCTTATTCTTCTTCTAGTGGTCTTCTTCTTCTAGTATTCTTCTAGTCTTCTTCTTTTTCTTCTTCTAACTTCTTGTTTATCATTTTGCAGATTTGATTTAATTGACGGAAGCTTGCGTGGATGGAGTGCTTCTTTTCCATTTGTGTTTTTATTTTGTATCAATGTGAAACTTTTGTGAATTGATGGATAACGGTGTTGGATGAACAATGTGAAACTTTTGTAATATGTAACGATGGAACTATGTGTTGGCTATGTATGTATATATGATGGAACTTGTGTGTTGGCTATGTATGTATATATGATGGAAACTGTGTGTTGGCTATGTATGTATATATGATGGAACTTGTGTGTTGGCTATGATTGTTATATGGATGCTTGTTGTATATATATGTGTTGGATATCTCATAGGTGAAATAGTGACCTGAGATTAAGGAAAAAAAATTAAAAAAATTGTTACTAATGGCGCACTACCATGTCATGCGCCATTAGTATAGAAGACACTAATGGCGCACTGCCAGGTGCGCCATTAGTATACCAGATACTAATGGCGCACCAGTGGTGCGCCATTAGTAAAAAGTTCTAGTGGCATGATACTAATGGCGCACTGGTAATGCGCCATTAGTAGGCAAAACCAGTGCGCCATTAGTAGGCCTTTTCCTAGTAGTGAGAAGGCCTCGCCCACGTCCTTCTTGCCGGCAGCCCCTCTTGTGAGTTGCGCCTTGGCGCTCCCGGCCTTCGCGTACCTGCCAGACGGTGCGCAGCGAGACGCAGGTACGAAGTTGGAAGACCCTGGAACTCAAACTGCGTCTGTCCAGGGTCACGAAGGAACTTCAGAATGTCTTGCTCCATCCGCAACACTGCAATGAGAGATAAGATTGCAATGAGATAAAACTACTGATGCAATGTTCAACTTATCATATTTAGGAATATAATCACACAGTCACATAGTAAGACAAGTTGCAGAAACATGATGCAACACAGCAGGTCAAAGAGGGGAAATCCAATCAGCATAAAGCAACTGCCTATGAAACAATTCAGAGCGTTTAAATGTTTATCGACGGATGGAGCCAAACATTGATTGTTCATACATTGATTGTTCATCGTCGCGCCTAGCTAGTCCCGGCGCCCGCGTGGGCCCACCCCCTTTCCTGTGGGCACGCATCACTCTCCTGCTGGGTGCTGGCTAGGTCAAATTGCCCCGAGTTTTGCCCATTTCCGCAGGAGCTCCATCGGTCGACACATGCCCCTGACCCTGACCCTGATGCTCCTCTTTTTTTTCCAGAAAACAAAAAGGAAGGGGTGTATGGTGCTCCTTTGATTGGCCCAATAAACATCTACCCTAGGCCTGGAGTTATCAACGGAGATTAAGGTGCTGGCAAAAATGACCCTGCTGAACATGACCAGATCACCCAAAAAAATCCAATAAATCATGGTCAGATAAGTGCCTGGCTAGCTTGGTGACGCTGGTACTATATGTGCATGCACCTACAAGGTCCATGTAAATTGCGCCTGCCGCCTCCCGAGAGAGTCATCGATGCCGGTTGCCGTTCTTGGAGTTCGGCCGGCCAGGGTGATCCGTGGCTGAAGAAGACTCTGCTGATAGACTCCGGAAGTCCTAGTTTGATAGACCATGACAGACGGCGATAGGGAGTAGTTTGTGGAACACAAGGAGATGAGAAGATTGAAAGCCTATCCTCAACATGTATACTACGTATGCCTCAGCGCTTAATTACTTCCAGAGAAAGCAACCAGAGCCTATCCTGACACATGTTCTGTGTAAGCCGCAAGGCATGCTGTTGCTGGCACTAGTCCCGAACAAGGACGCGAGAATTCCCGAACTCCTCGCCGTGCACAAGCACCCGAAAGTCTACCCGGAAGCTAGCTAGACAAAACTACTAAGAAGAGGAGCGCAGAGAGGGGCAGGACGGGGCCGTACCTTGGAGGCGCTTGCGGGGCTTCTCAAGGGCCTCGCGGAGGAACTGGTCGACCTGCGCGGCCGGATCGTCCCGTGTGGGGTCCTGCTCCTGCTGCGCGTCCGCGGCCTGGCGGTCGTCGGCAAGGTCGGGCGAGGAGGAGACCCGGCGCGCGGCGGGGGAGGCCGAGGAGGTGGAGGAGGAGAGGAGCAGGCGGCTCATGGCCCCATCGAGGTCGGCCGTCTCCCACGAGTCCGGCGCAGCAGCCACGGCTGCGTCCTCCTCCATGTCTGCTGTGCGCGGCCCGATCTGCTCACAGCTGCCGAACTAGAAGCCGGCGAGGAGGCCAGCGGAGGACTGGGCAACGCCATGGGCCCCCAAAGGGTGCGCCTTGGTGAGCGCGTGGCGCGGGACGGCGAAGCGAGAGGCAAGGTTGGAGAGGTGGTACTGGAGGAAGGAGGAGGTGGCGGGGAGGGGGCTACGGTGGATCTGGCCGGCGACAGTGTTCGGAGGGCAGGGGAGGGGGTCGAGGCCAGCGGCGAGCGATAGTGGATGGCGGCGAGGGGAGGGGAGGGATCTGGATCGGGAGCGCTAGGGTTCGCTACGCGGGGGAGAGAGAGGAGTGGTGTGCGGGGGAGACAGCAGATCGCAGTTGTTTTTTAGGGGTAGCTCGCGGTGGGTGGGAGGGGGTGTGGGCTGTTGGATGTGGGAGTATCCGACGTCTCTAATGGTTTGATCCGCGTGACATGCTCATAGACCAATCAGAACGAAGTACGGGCTTCGATGATGTTATGACCATCTCAATTGGTCGTAATCGATTAACAATAGATGGCTGCTATGAGTGAGTCAGATGACTTTCTCTACAAAACATCTGCCTAGATAGCCTCCCAATCTGAGCATTTGTGGTCATTCGATCACATCAATATGTCACGACAGCATCGAGCGTGAAAAGATAATGTTGCCAAAGGGATTTTTTATTTTGTTTTCACGAAAAATCAATTTTCCACTTTTTGAGTCCCCAAAATGAGGTTTTTTCGTGAAGGACCTACAAATGTTTGTTCCAAAATTGCACCAAATCAATTTTCTAAAATACTAGGACATATTTAATGCATAATTGACCAAATGGTTGGGTGTAAAAAGTTTTGATCCACCCCTCCTAAAAAAGACAAATTCGCGCCGATTCAGTAGGAAGCGGATCAAATTTGAACTGTAGCTGCCTCATAGTTTGCTATTTATTTTTTCAAAAAGTCATTTTTTAGGTACAAAAGTATCTATTTAATCAGAGAAACACCAAAAAAATTCCAAGATTCAACTACTAGCTAGGAACGGTCATTCCCGCCGTTTTGACCGCATTTTGAAACAGGCATAAAAAATTCAAAAAAATTCAAAAAATTAGAAAACCTCCGCATTGTTGCATCATATGTGGCCAAGTTTCCAGCAAAAATTATAAACTCGTAATACGGTAAAAAAATTTGGTGTTCTCAGAAATGAGCTATCATGCGTGAAGATTCATGGCTTTCAAGCCAAATGATCAATCTTATGAGCACATTCATGCCATAGTTTGTTCAAATGACGTCATATTGTGCGGAAGGGTGCATCTTGAAATTCCAAACAATGTTGCCTAAGGGAGTTTTCACTTTCATTGCACAAAAGAGCCATTTTCCATTTTTTGAGTGCCCCAAATGAGGTTTTTTTGTGAAGGACCTACCAAATAATTATTGCAAAATTGTACCAAATCAATTTTCTAAAATACTAGGACATATTTAATGCACCGTTGACCAAATGGTCGGGTGTAAAAAGTTTTGATCCACCTCTCGTGAAAAAGACAAATTCCCGCCGATTCAGCTGGAAGCGGGTCAAATTTGAACTGCAGCTGCCTCATAGTTTGCTATTTATTTTTTCCAAAAATAATTTCTAGGTACATAAGTATCTATTTAATAAGAGAAACATCAAAAATTTTCCAATATTCAACCACTAGCTAGGAATGGTCAAGCCCGCCGTTTTGACCGCATTTTGAAACGGGCATAAAAAATAAAAAAAAATAAAAAATTGGAAAACCTTCGCATTGTGTCATTATAAATGACCAAGTTTCCAGGAAAAATAATAAACTTGTAATACGGAAATTATTTTAAAAAGGTGTTCTCAGAAATGAGCTATCATGCGTGAAGATTCATGGCTTTCAAGCCAAATGATCAATCTTATGGCCACATTCATGGCATAGTTTGTTCAAGTGATCTCATATTAAGCACAAGGGTGCATCTTGTAATGGAAAACAATGTTGCCAAAGGGAGTTTTCACTTTCATTGCACAAAAGAGCTATTTTCCATTTTTCGAGTGCCCCAAATGAGGTTTTTTTGTGAAGGACCTACCAAATATTTATTGCAAAATTGGACCAAATATTTTTTCTAAAATACTAGGCCATATTTAATGCACAATTGACCAAATGGTTGGGTGTCAAAAGTTTTGATCCACCTCTGGTGAAAAAGACAAATTCCAGCCGATTCAGTTGGAAGCGGGTCAAATTTGAACTGCAGCTGCCTCATAGTTCACTATTTATTTTTTCCAAAAATCATTTCTAGGTACATAAGTATCTATTTAATCAGAGAAACATCAAAAGTTTTCCAAGATTCAACCACTAGCTAGAACCGATCAAGCCCGCCGTTTTGACCGCATTTTGAAACGGGCATAAAAAATTAAAAAAAATCAAAAAATTGGAAAACCTTTGCATTGTGTCATTATATGTGACCAAGTTTTCAGGAAAAATAATAAACTTGTAATACAAAAATTATTTTAAAAAAGTGTTCTCAGAAATGAGCTATCATGCGTGAAGACTCATGGCTTTCAAGGCAAATGATCAACTTTATGGCCACATTTATGGCATAGTTTGTTCAAATGATCTCATATTGTGCACAAGGGTGCATCTTGGAATGGCAAACAATATTGCCTAAGGAAGTTTTCATTTTCTTTGCACGGAAAATTCATTTTCCATATTCTGAGTGCTTGAAATGAGTTTTTTTTATGAAGGACCTACCATATATTTGTTGCAAAATTGGACGAAATCAATTTTATAAAATACTAGGCCATATTTAATGCACAATTGACAAAATGGTTGGGTGTCAAAAATTTTGATTCACCTCTGTTGAAAAAGACAAAATTCATGTCGATTCAGTTGGAAGCGGGTCAAATTTGAACTGCAGCTGCCTCATAGTTTGCTATTTATTTTTTCCAAAAATAATTTCTAGGTACATAAGTACCTATTTAATCATAAATACATGGTTTGGTGGCGATACGTCGAGGTTTGGACGGTGGTCAAGGGCCCCAACTCTAGAGCGCGTAAACTTACATGCCCGCCGCGTGACCGTGGGGTTGCCATGTGTTCTGGGCTGCCTAGGCATGTCTAGTAGGTTGGGCACTCCCCAGGTAGGTGCTAGGAAGAAAATCACAACATAATATTCTCACGAGGAGACCGATCGATGCTCAACATGAATAAGCATCCAAGTGTTTGATTAGCGGTACGGGAAATGCACATGGCTAAGTGTGAGTTTTGGCTGAGGATGATCAATTACTAAGAAGACCGTCTTCACAAATTTTCAGCTAAAAAGGAGGAGCCTAGGTGGTACTTGCTTTGCAAAGTACCACACTAGACATAAATACGAATGTTGAAGCCGGGCTCAAAATAATGAATGGATTGAGCTGGCATTTGGTGGACGATGGTTATTTGGCTAGAGGAAAGCACTGTAGAAAATGGATACCATTTGGACATGCCAAAGTGGTACTTCCTTCACAAAGTGTTTTTCTGAATAGAATAGGAAAATGAATATTTTTGAATTATTTTTTAACTACGCAAGGAAGGTTTTTTACATATTTGACGAAGATATGACCCAAAGAATTTATGAGATTTTTTTGGGAATTTTGGGAATGACAGAAATATAGGTTGCTTCAGAACCTAGGGCAAAAACTACCACATGGACATGACACATATGCAAAACTGATGAGGTGGCGCCTAGTCATAGTAACCCACCACAATTTACAAGGTTATCACCATCTATATTGGTCATGACAACTAGAAATAAGGCAGCGGACCTGTGCTATCTGCTTTATGACCATTTCGTGTAAGGAAATTACGACCTTGCTGACCAAAATGGTCGTTATTGTTTGGGGTTTGCAGCCCCCCGAACAGCTTTTGACCAATTGGTCTAAAATGGTCATAGATCTATGAAAAATTCTTCCAGGGTCACTGACAGAAGGTCACTAGTTGACATATTTCTTGTAGTGGATCCAGTTGAGGATGAGGGTGAGTTCCATCAGCATGATTGCGTGGCGATGGCGATGATGATGCTACCGGCGCAGGGCTTCACCTAAGCAATATGATGGTATGATCGAGGTGTGTAACTGTGGAGGGGGGCACCGCACACGGTTAAGAGAAAGTTGTGTGTCTTTGGGGTGCCCCCTGCCCACGTATGTAAAGGAGGGAGGGATGGAGGCTGGCCCCCTAGGGATGCACCTAGAGTATGGAGTCCTACTAGGACTTCTAAATCCTAGTAGGAATCCATTTCCCTTTTGGAGTAGGAGAGAAGGAAAGAGAGAAAGAGAGGGAGTAGGAAAGGGCAAGGGGGGCGCCGCCCCCTTCCCCTAGTCCAATTCGGACCCATGGGGGGGTGCCACCTCCCCTTTTGTCCTCCCGCCTCCTTTCCCGTATGGCCCAATAAGGCCCATTACTTCTCCCGGTGAATTCCCATAACTCCCCGGTACTCCGAACAATATCCGAATCACTCGGAACCTTTCCGATGTCCGAATATAGCCTTCCAATATATGAATCTTTACGTATCGAGCATTTCGAGACTCATCTCCATGTCCGTGATTTCATCCGGGACTCTGAAAAAACTTCTGTCATCAAAACACATAACTCATAATACAAATCATCATTGAACGTTAAGCGTGCGGACCCTACGGGTTCGAGAACTATGTAGACATGACCGAGACACATCTCCAGTCGATAACCAATAGCAGAACCTGGATGCTCATATTGGATCCTACATATTCTATGAAGATCTTTATCGGTCAAACCGCATAACAACATATGTTGTTCCCTTTGTCATCAGTATGTTAGTTGCCCAAGATTCGATCGTCGGTATCATCATACCTAGTTCAATCTCGTTACCGACAAGTCTCTTTACTCGTTTCGTAATGCTTCATCCCGCAACTAACTCATTAGTCACATTGCTTGCAAGGCTTATAGTGATGAGCATTACCAAGAGGGCCCAGAGATACCTCTCCAATACACGGAGTGAAAAATCCTAATCTCAATCTGTGCCAACCCAACAAACACCTTCGAAGACACCTGTAGAGCATCTTTATAATCACCCAGTTACGTTGTGACATTTTATAGCACACAAGGTGTTCCTTCGGTATTCGGGAGTTGCATAATCTCATAGTCTAAGGAACGTGTATAAGTCATGAAGAAAGCAGTAGCAATGAGACTGTAACGATCATAATTCTTAGCTAACGAATGGGTCTTGTCCATCACATCATTCTCCTAATGATGTGATCTCGTTCATCAAATGACAACACATGTCTATGGTTAGGAAACATAACCATCTTTGATTAACGAGCTAGTCAAGTAGAGGCATACTAGGGACAGTATGTTTTGTCTATGTATTCACACATGTACTAAGTTTCCGATTAATACAATTCTAGCATGAATAATAAACATTTATCATGATATATATAAGGAAATATAAATAACAACTTTATTATTGCCTCTAGGGCATATTTCCTTCATATGCTTGTCCACAAAATTCTTGACGAACCAGAGGCCACTGTTATCTTGTAGCTCAACCTGAAAAACAGCGGGACACCCACACCGAGAAAGACCCCTTGGTTTTATTTTTCTTTCAGCTCTATTAAAGTGCTTAAGGTTCCACTAGTAGAAAAGGGGGCAATGGTCCAGGCTGGGCCAGCCCATTAGTCCCGGTTCAATCCAGAACCGGGACCAATGGGGGCATTGGACCCGGTTCGTGAGCCACGGGGGCCGGCCGGGCCATGTGGGCCATTGGTCCCGGTTCGACTAGACCTATTGGTCCCGGTTGGTGGGACGAACCGGGACCAATGGGCCTCGCTCCTGGCCCACCCCCATTGGTCCCGGTTGGTGGCTTGAACCGGGACCAAAGGCTGCCCTTTAGTCCCGGTTCGAGCAACGAACCGGGACCAATTAGTTGCCTATGTATACCCTCGCCCGCGAGCAGAGCACTCCCACTACTTTGTTTTTCTGGCCGGCGAGGGGAGAGCTTTGTGGTGCTCTAGCTCACCTCCTATGCACACGAGGTGTTGGATGGAATTCCCGAGCCACACTACTTATGCTTTCTCCTCTCCAAGCTCGACCTCCAAGCTCCATTTTCCTCAATATTTGTCTAGGTTTAGCGGTCCGTCACGTCCCGTCCCCATCTTCACCGCCGTCGATCGCCCGCGCCGATCTCGTCGCCGGCACCACCGTGGTGAGCCTCTTGTTCTTATCTTCTTTCTGAAAGGAAAAAAATCTTACTTGTATGTTTATATAGATACTTGTATAATTTTCTTACTTTTATTATTGCATCTTATATAGTGCGATGGTTTTGGTATCCGCCCCCGTCGGCCCTCATCCTGTCTATGATTCGGATGTGGTATATATTATATTTTCATAACTATTGGTTCATTTATTGTTTATGACAATTATGCCGACCAACATGACATAGATTTTATTTATCTAGGAGGCTGTTGAACCGGAAATTCCAACCGACCCTATTGTCAAGAGTTTAAATTTAGTTGAAGAAGAAAACAATTTGTTGAAGGAAAAAATTAGAAAAATTGAGGAGGAGAAGATGATATTAGAGTTGCATGTTGCGGATGTCGTCGATGATCACAAGATCAAGATGGATGCAATGCGCTTGAAGATTAGAAAGATTAGAAAATATGCCATTCATACCGAGGCTTGGTATCATTATGCCGTTGGATCAGTTATTACATTGGTTGCGATTATGATTGCATTTGTTTTCGCATTGAAATGTTTTACATAGTTTCAGTGTATGGTTTAATTAATTTAGATGCTCGGCAGAGCTTTATGTTGTAAGATGAGAACTATGTATGTACTTTGGTTTTAATGTGATGATGAACTTCTATTAATTTGCTCACTTAATTATCTATTCATGATGTTCTGTAATGATTTTTGACACACTTAATTATATATAATGCACGCAGATGAACCGGCAATGGATGTACGGTTCAAGACACACATCCGAGTATATTAAGGGCGTGCATGATTTTCTCGAAGTGGCTGAGGCAAACAAGAAGAATGGTTTTATGTGTTGTACATGCCCTATATGTGGGAATACGAAGTCTTACTCTGACCGGAAAATCCTCCACGCCCACCTGCTTTACAAGGGTTTCATGCCACACTATAATGTTTGGACGAGGCACGGAGAAATAGGGGTTATGATGGAAGACGGCGAAGAAGAAGAGTACGATGAAAACTATGTGCCCCCTGAATAAGGTGATGCTACTGAACATCAAGAGGAACCAGGCGATTTGCACGATGATGCTGCAATGGGCGAAGCTGCTGAGGATCAAGTGGAACCAGACGATGTGCCCGATGATGATGATCTCCGCCGGGTCATTGTCGATGCAAGGACGCAATGCGAAAGTCAAAAGGAGAAGCTGAAGTTCGATCGCATGTTAGAGGACCACAAAAAAGGGTTGTACCCCAATTGCGAAGATGGCAACACAAAGCTCGGTACCATACTGGAATTGCTGCAGTGGAAGGCAGAGAATGCTGTGCCTGACAAAGGATTTGAGAAGCTACTGAAAATATTGAAGAAGAAGCTTCCAAAGGATAACGAATTGCCCGACAGTACATACGCAGCAAAGACGGTCGTATGCCCTCTAGGATTCGAGGTGCAGAAGATACATGCATGCCCTAATGACTGCATCCTCTACCGCGGTGCATACAAGGATCTGAACGCATGCCCGGTATGCGGTGCATTACGGTATAAGATCAGACGAGATGACCCTAGTGATGTTGACGGCGAGCCCCCCAGGAAGAGGGTTCCTGCGAAGGTGATGTGGTATGCTCCTATAATACCATGGTTGAAACGTCAGTTCAGAAACGGAGAGCATGCCAAAGTGGGAGTAGAGGGCAAGACAGACATGTCTGAAGATTATGAAAATTTTCATGAAATTCCTCCCTTCAAAGTCAAGGCTGACCCCAGCATCCTGATAAACGATGAAGTTTATCCATGGTTACGGCGCAATAAGAAAATGACACAAGCGAAGAAAAAGTGAATACTTTCTCCCGCAACTATTATGACGATACCATGCCAACTTTGTAATTGATGAGTATGATACCATTATCCGTTTTGTACATGCATATGCTATGTGGGTCAACTTATGTTACCACGCCAACTTTCAACTTTTTCAGAGTTCATTTGAAATGCTTTAATGTCTTATGGTTCGACCCTCGTAATAATTAAAAATAGTAACAATAAGTATTTTGTTGTAAGTAGAAACAAAATAAAATAAATAAAGCAAGAAAGAAAACAAAAAAACAAAAAAAGTGTTTTTCAAATTTGAAAACTAATGGCACTAACAGAAACTTTATAATTTTCCTAAAACTAAAAGCAAAAAGAATTGAAAAATAAAGCAAAAAACAAAAGAAAATAAATAATGCAGAAAACAAAACAAAAAAACAACAATAAGTATTTTGTTGTAAGTAGAAACAAAATAAAATAAATAAAGCAAGAAAGAAAACAAAAAAACAAAAAAAGTGTTTTCAAATTTGAAAACTAATGGCACTAACAGAAGGTTTATAATTTTCCTAAAACTAAAAGCAAAAAGAATTAAAAAATAAAGCAAAAAACAAAAGAAAATAAATAATGCAGAAAACAAAACAAAAAACTGGAAAAAAATTAAAAATAGCAACAATAAGTAAAGAAAACAAAAAACAAAAAAAGCCTCCTACTGGGCCCCCACGGCCTGAATACGACATGAAACCCTACTATGGGCCAGGATTCAGGCCCGCAGTAGGCCCAGAAGGCCCATCAGGCAAAGCAATAGCAAGTAGGCCCGAAAGCCTGCGGTAGAGAGGAGCTCGAGAGGGGTGCGTCAGTGGGGCTTATAAACCACTGTGCGCCCCTTTCAACTAGCGAGGTGGGACTAAACTTTGGCCTCAACGCGGGCAGCACAGGGGCCTTTTGTCCCGGTTGGCGGCACCAACCGGGACTAAAGGGAGAGCATTGGTCCCGGTTGGCGGCACCAACCGGTACCAAAGGTCGCCGCTTCCCGCCCTTTGGTCTGCCGAAAAAGAGGCCTTTGGTCCCGGTTGGTGGCACCAACCGGGACTAAAGGGCGCATTGGTCCCGGTTGGTGCCACGAACCGGGACCAATGCTCGTGGTATATAAGTAGCACTTCGCAATTTTGCAGTGTTCATCACCACACCGACGACGCCGAGCACATCGTCGCCGCCAGGCTGCCCCGACGCCGCCCCCCGCCCCTACCGTCGCCGTCGCCATCGCCCGTGCCCGTCGTCGTTGCCGCCCACGCCCTCGCCGTCGCCCGGGCCCTCGCCCGTCGCCATCGCCGCGCGCCGTCCCTGCCCCAACGCGCGCCACCCCTGCCCGGCCGCGCGCCGTTCCTGCCCCGACGTCGTTGCCGCGCCACTGCTCGCCCCGACGCTGCCCGCCGCGCGCTCCTCCCTCTGTGAGCACCGCGCCTCTGCGGCCCCGCCGCCACCGTGCTATTTTTTTAGTTATACATGCTATTTTTTATATGTTTTTAGATTCATATATGTATGTATGTATTTTTTAGATATATGTATTTTTTTTATGTTTGTTCATATATGTGTGTATGTATTTTTTACATGTTTTTTATGTATGTATGTATTTTTTCAATTGTAATGATGTTTTAAGGTATACATATATGCAAAAGTTAGATTTTTAGAAAAGTTTTATCTATATATGTTCTCTGATTTAGTACATTTTAGGTTAGTTTAATTTTTAGAAAAAATTTATATATCTAGCTAGGAAAGGAAGAGAGGAAAAAGAAAAATAAGAAGGGAGGAAGAAGAGGAGAAATAAATAAGAAGAAGAAAAAAGAAGAAAACGAAGAGGAGAAGAAGAAAGGAATAGAGGAGAAGAAGAAAAAAAAAGAAAATTTTCTATTTTTTCTTGTTCTCCTCTATTCCTTTCTTCTTCTCCTCTTTTTTTTTCTTTTTTTTCTTTGATCTTCTCCTGATCTATTCCTTTCTTCTTCTCCTCTTTTTTTGGTGATATTAATTCTTGTAGAATATGCAAATGTTTGTATGTTCATATGAACAATGCATTAGGCAAAACCTTTTTTTTTTCGAAATTTTCTATTTGAACATTTTTTTTAAAACAAGCAATACTAAAAGAATGAGAGGAAAAAGGAAAATAAGAAGAGGAAGAAAGGAGAAGAAGAGGAGAGGAAGAAGAGGAGAAATAAATAAGAAGAGGAAAAAAGAAGAAAAAGAAGAGGAGAAGAAGAAAGGAATAGAGGAGAAGACGAAGAAAAAATAGAAATTTTCTATTTTTCTTCTTCTCCTCTATTCCTTTCTTCTTCTCCTCTTTTTTTCTTCTTCTTCTTCCTTCTTCCTTCTTCCTCTTTTCTTCCTTTTCCTTATTTTCCTTTCTCGAGGGAGAAGAAGAAAAAGAAGAGTAGAAGAAGAAGAAAGGAATAGATGAGAAAGAAGAAACTTCAACACGAGGGGGGGGTACCGATACCCCCTCCCGGATAACATTATTTTCCCATGTATATGTATGTTGCGTCGTTGTCGATATAACCCCCTCGAGATAACTTCGACATGAGGGGCGGCAGATATATATACCCCCTCTCGACCATGATAACTTATACAACAACAGCACCCCCCTCGGCCCTCTCGCTCGACCAAAACTCTCGAGGACACCCAAACCCTAGAGAGAAAACGATGTTGGTCTCCTACCCCCTCCCGCCGCACCCCTACCCGACAAATTAACTCTCTTGAGGCCACCCAAAATTACCAAGTTAAAAGAGCGTTGTCGTCGAGGCCACCCCAAACCCTTGAAGCGTTGTGTCGAGGCGACCCCAAACCCTAGAGAAGCAGCGTCGAGGCCACTAACATGATTCCTTATTGTGATTAGCTAGCTAGTTCTATGTTTGCCACTAATATATATATATATATCCATCTGTACCATGTTTGAATAATAATTGACTTGTTGTAAATATTTGCAGAAACTATGGAGCACTCCCGAGACGAAGAAACAGAAGTGATGTTGGGGGACATAACCGCACAAGGAAGTGATGAAGTTGCGTCATTTCTCAACGACACCGATGGTCAGGAAGGACTGGGTGAAGAATACGGCTATGTTCATGATGGCTTCGGCCCATTAATGTCGGTACAAGAAGAGTACTATGTTCATGATGGCTCCGGTGACACAATGGAGGTACAAGAAGGAGACCGTGCTGACTGCTCCGGTGACCGAACCGAGTCCGGCCAGGTATATATATATTAGTTAAGCCCGTGCTGACTAGTTAATTGATGCATCCATTGTTTTGGTATATGTACACATATTAATTACTCTCGTCTTTCTTCCTTATAATTTCTAGCCCCCGGATCGAGCACAGCTTCGGTAAGGAGACGAGGCCCGAAGAAAAAGTTGAGCTCGGATGAAAAGTTTGAGACCATAGAAATCGCGCCCGACGGCGAACCGATTGAACCCATCCGGACAAGGAAAGCATTTTCTGCTCAGTGCGGGGTTCTTGTTAGGGACAAGATCCCGATCAGCATCCATCAATGGTATAAGCCTAAGGAGGAAGACCCTGAGGTGTCTTATGTCAATGATATGCAGAAAGAAGATCTTTGGACTCAACTGAAGGCAAATTTCACCCTACCGCTAGAGGAGGATTCGGAGAAGCCAGTTAAAGAGCAATTAATCAAGTCTTGTTCTCTTAAGAAGATGGCAACCCTAATGAGGAGGTGGAGGAAAGAGCTGAACTGGTTTGTTGACAAAAAAAAGACACCAGAATTCATCGGCAAATATGAGAAGATCAAAGATCACTGGCCCGCATTTGTGGCCCACAAGACATCAAAAAAGAGTAAGAAGATGTCGGCGACAAACAAGCGAAATGCTGCAAAGAAGAAGATTCACCATCGCACGGGGGCAGGTGGCTACCTCAAAGCCCGGCCTAAGTGGTCCAAGGCTGAGCATGATCTGCTTGAAAAAGGGATCGAACCAGAGACAATGTACTGGCCAGACCGTTGCCGGACTTGGTTCTTCGGGGCTGGCGGAACCTTGGACCCTGTAACAGGGAAGTGCCATTGGACAGACGAGCAACTGCAAATACCAGTCAAGAACCTTCGACACTATATCGATGCAACGCATTCCAAACAGGGAGAAGGACGAGCTCACAATGGCCCTTGGGAATCCTGAGCACCCTAGATGGACACGAGGCATGCCAGGCTCCATTCCGTGGAAGGTTGGTTTTCTGGACGCAGGGGGTTACAAAACCCATGAGAGGAGGAAGAAACTGGAGCAGGACCAACTGCAGGCGCTGCACGAAAGGGTAATGGGGCTAGAGGAACGAGAAGAGGAACGACAAGCAGCAGATTGCAGCAAACGACCTGCCGAAGCTTCCCCCGAAGCTACCCCGCCATCTCAGCGGAGAAGCAGCGTGGCTTCCACCGAGCTGCTTCAGCCGGAGCATGTCTTGACGGCTCCTGCCAGCTATCCCGTGGACGATATCACGGAGTCTCAAAATTGCCACATTATGGTGCGATGGATGAATTTGAAGGTCAAGGCGGCTGTTGGCCAAGTTTATCCTAGTGGACCCGGCACAACTTATCACTGCTAGCCGATTCCAGAAGGATATGCTAAGGTGATGGTGGATGAAATAATGGAGGGATTTGAGGACCTCCTGCTTGACCACCCTACCGGTGAAGGGGAGACTAGGCTGGGTTCTGCTCTAAAGACTCCATGCCTATGGCGGAAGGAGCTCATCAACCTTCTGAACTGGACGCCTCCACCTACTCCTCCTCCTCCGGCGAGTCAGGGCACGCGTGGCGGCACTCCGCCTCCTTCTCTGCCTGCGCCGGCGCTCCCGAGCAGCCAGCAACCTCCTCCTTCTCCGCCTCGCCAGCAAGGGTGGAAGAGACCCGCCGCCGCCCCGGCTGCTCCGGCGCGTCGTAGTCCTTCTCCTCCGCCTCGTAAGCAAGCACGAAAGAAGACAGACACCGCAGCCGCTCCGTCTGCTCCGGCGTCTAGCGGCACAAGAAGAGGAGAGAGGCAATACAGATACGGTCCACCTCTAAAGCCTCTAGAGAAGTTACGTACGAGAGGACCGAGGAGGAAAACGTGAAGATCGTGCGGACCCACGTGAAGGAGTTCTTTGAAGGGGTGAAAGCAAAGAGACATCCACCTCCGGATGAGAAGGTAGATCCGGTGAAAGCAAAGCGCACTCTCGATGCCCTGAGGAAACCGGCAAAGTCTCCGCCGAGAACCAACTATGAGCGCATAACTAAACAGACATATCTCCAAGCGGAGCGGTCGGGAAGTACAGTCAGACATCAAAGAGCAAGAGAACGAGCAACTGCGAAAAAAATTGACCAGCTCGGCGAACAGGCAAACCAATCGTGCCCCCCGCTCAATGTGTCTAGTGGCAACATTGTCGCTAATGTTCCGAGGATGGTGGCCGGTTATGGCAATCTACAAGATTACCTTCCTGATGATGCACTTCCTAATTTCATGGAGGTGGAAGAACACAAATACGAGTACGGGAAGCCTCTCGTCAAAGATGAAAAATCTCTAACAACGATGATGCGAAGATTCCATACTTGGTACATGAAAACCTGCAGAGAGTCTGGGGGGACGAATACTTTGTATCTGAGAATTAAAGAGGAGCAGGACCTCGTTGGAAATGATCTGTTGCCTATTCCATTTGAGGAGTTCTTCGAGTTCTTCAATCAAAAGGCCCTTGATAAATTAACGGTCTTTTGCTACTACCTGTAAGTACTATTTCTGTCATTAAGTCTCTATATATAGCTCGGCTCTTTCATTGCATGTATTTATAATTAATTATCCTCAATATATTATGCAGATTGAAGATCGTCGAGTGCAAAAAACAAGAAATTTATGATATTGGGTTCATTAACACAAATATAATAGATATATTTCTGGTTGAAAAACACGTCAAAGAGGCCGAGGACAACTTGCTACAATCGTTGATGAAAAATCAAAACAAATATACCATACTCTTTCCTTACAACGGCAAGTGAGTGTTACTGTCGTTTGCATATTCGGTTTCACTTATTACTTGAGCAAGGTTATAGAAATGTAATTGATGAGTTATGCATGCGTGCGCAGGTACCACTATATTCTTCTGGAGATTAAGCTTGAGCGTGGACTAGTAACCGTCTTAGACTCGAGATGGAAAGATCCCAAAACCTATGCGGACATGACTGAAATGCTCAGCAAGTAAGTTCAATCGATCATTATCACACCATATCGGCAACTTTTTGTTCATTTCCTGATATCTCAAGTAATAATAATTATTTTCTTTGTCTTGCAGGGTTTGGAAACAGTTCACCGCAGAAGCTCCGGGACTACCGAAGGAGCTGCGATATACATACCCGAAAGTAAGTACTACTGGCTAGCTAGTTGCGCGCATCTCCCGTTGATTCTATAGCTATACTGTCATCAATGCCATTTATAATGCTTCATTATCAGTTGGATTGACCTCTATTTCTCGTAAAGTGCTTGTGGCAGGAACAAGGGAATGATTTCCGTGGATACTACGTGTGAGAGTTCATCCACACCGCGACTTTGAAAAACAAGCGGGGCTACTCTCAAAGACAATATGAAGTGCGTAATAAGTAATATTTACAATTTCATTTTATTAAACCATCATTTATGTTGAGTTTCATTCATATATATGTATTAATTAACCCCCTTCTTCAAATTAGACGTGGCAGATGCGGAATGAACTCCTAGAACCAGATCGCATGAAAGCAAAGGAATTGGCGGGATTCTTTCTTGACCACGTCATCAATAAAGCCAGAGAATACCATGTGGAAGTTGATTTCAAATGCTAGGGGACAGTAATTGAGAGATCTTATATATTGTACATGTATGTAGCCAGTAGCGTCGGACGTACATGATACGAAAACTTGTTGTTCGACCAATCTCTCGGAGAAGGAGAGGTCGATCGATCATTTCTCTCGGTATGCATGACGAACTTCCGTACTCAATGGTTCCCTTCATTTTCTTACTAGCTAGTGTGTCGAGGGCTATATGTATATAGTACGTAGCGTCGACCAAGCACGGACATAAGAGAGGACACTTCTCTCTATTAATTAGCTAGCTAACACAATATATGAAACACCTAAATTAACCCCCAAACCCCCAACCCCCCCCCCCCCCCCCCTTCAAAAAAAAACAAAAAACCCAGCCACTGGAATGCTGATGTGTGGATGCCTTTTGGTCCCGGTTGGTGCCAGCAACCGGGACCAAAGGCCCCCCTGCCTGGGCTCGGCGCACCAGCCACGTGGAGGACCATCTGTCCCGATTCGTGTTTGAACCGGGACTAAAGGGCGGAGGTATTAGTAATGACCCATTAGTCCCAGTTCATGAACCAGGACTAAAGGACCTTACCAACCGGGACAAATGCCCCCTTTTCTACTAGTGGTCCGCCATCCTTGTTTACAGCACTTGTATGTCCTTCTATATGCATTTTGTTTCGGACCCGGACCCCTATACTTCAGATCATCCTTTCTAACACCAAACCTTTTTTTTCTCGCATAGCCTACGTAGAACATGTAGGCTTCTTCCTCTGTCCTCAAAGTCTTCTTCACAATCTTTAAGTATTCCATATACTCATTCAGGAGTGAACCAACCATGCTTTTATTATCAATTCCTTTACCTTGCATGTATACATCATCCACGTCTATTCCATCCTTGCCTGCATCCTCATTATCCTTATCATTCATGCACATACAATCCATTCCTTTGGGGTCCATGCCCACGAAATCATTGTCCTTATCATCCATGCATTTGCCTTTGTTGCCTCTATCACCCATGTCCTTCTCATCCTTGCATGTATCACCCAAGTTTTCACTGTCGTTGCCTTTATCGTCCATGTCGTTATGCTGCCAACGAAAACCGATAGTCAATGTTACGGATGGATAGCATACATAATTATTATGCACTACTCTGCTTAAATAATTGATCTAATTTTTCATATCGAATTCATGTACCTAACTTAGTCCTTCAAAAGCTGTAAGTAAGTATAAAATATGCCCTGACTAAATCCAAAAATATTTAATTGATTGTACTTGTTGTAACTGATGATCTCCTAACTAAATCCAAACTCCACGAATCCATCAAATGCCCTGATAGATCCACCCTGATAGATCAATATCCAAACTCCATTCAAAATTATCTCCTAACAAAATCCAAAATTATCTCCTAACTAAATCCAAATTATCTCCTAACTAAATCCAAATTATCTCCAAACTCCATACAAAAATGATTATCTCCTAACTAAATCAAAAATATCTTGAAACTCAATTCAAAAGTATCTCCGAACTAAATCCAAATCTACTGACAACTTTCTCATGCCACATAACCCTAACTAAGTCCTTCAATATGTCCAATCTAAATCCGAATTACACTTCTTTCAATCGAAATCTAGGTACAACCTTTTGAAACCGTAAACCCTAAACCCCATATGACATATCCTAAACCCTAATCAAATCCGACCCTATTGGTTTTATGCAGAAGGGACTAGACAAGATTTGAGATGGCTAGGCACTTACAGCGAAGATCCAGCGTGAAAAAGTTGATGCACGTCGATGAGGATGATCTAGCATCTTGCGTCGGGGAAGGTGGTGTCGGCTCGGGGAAGGAGGAGATTAGCGGCTCCTCGGAAGATTTTGCGCCGCGACCCAGGGGGTGACTTGCGATGGAGGGCGGAGGGGAGTAGGAGGAGGAGGAAGGAGTGACACGGCGAGTGTGCGCGGTGGCAATCAGCGGCGATCGAGGGCGCCGGAGGCGATCGGCGACGATCAAGGGCGCCGGAGGTTAGGGCTCGAGAGGAGGAGAGAGGACGAACCGCTCGAACCGAAATTCAAATGAGTACGCACGATGTTTGGTGTTATAATTAAGTGCAATGTTAATGCAATTAAGTTAAGCAAAAAATTTAGGACGAGAATACCCCTGGACCTAATTGGGCCAATAAAAGGTATAAAAAATTTCTGGTCGAAAAAAACCCTTGGGCTCTAAAAAGGCTCGTTAGTCTCATCTGTTAGATCACCCATATAATACACGTGCTATGGTGTATTATAATGCACCGCAAAATTTCCCTTCTTTTTTGTACTTGATTGTATCAGTAAGTAGCACGGTTTGTTGTGGATGTGTGCAGGCGATGGCATGCCCTGTGACAGAAGATGGATGCTTCGGGCTACAGAGAGAAGGCTCCTCGGGGCGTCCAAGAAGAGGACATGAGAAAACTGACTGCCTTGTTGGAGCAATTGGAGGTCATCGGTGAAGCTGAAAAGAAGCTAGATGCGAAAACTATCGATGCTTGATGAGTATCTCTGTTGTGATCTGTGATGTGGCGTTTTTGTATATACGTTGATGTCGCAATTGTCGCTGGCAATGCTCAGATTTGTAGAAAGTCGAGTCGAAGGTTGGGGCTTGATTGCAGTTCCACCACATTTTGCAGCGTGAAGAATATTACCTACAAGTCATAGATTTGCATGTGTATATGCAACGGATCAATTTGAGCATTCTTCTTTTAAAATATGCAGTGCCTCTTATAACCACCGGCAGACATGCACAGTTTCCCTTTGCGAATATTACTTTTGTGCTTTGTTATTTGTACCAAGTATGCGGTTGGATGAATTTAAATTATTTGTGCATGGTATGTATGTTTGTACCCCTCCAACTTATGTGTGGAATAGCAAAGTTAAAAAGGAAGCAAAATTAAGAAACCATTGTGAACACGGGTGCATATCACAGAAGGTGTTTTTTTGCTTCGTGCTCGTAGATGATGAAGAACGTGTGTTTATCCATCAGTGTAGTGAGTTTTTACAAAAAAAGTCCATTAGTGTGGTGTATGACCGTTTTGGTGGACGACGTTGATTACGTGATTACGCATGATATTATGGAGAGTAATTCATGTCTCGGCCAAAGCTCGGTCAGCACGAGTTACCCACATATATGGTATTCATTTACAAAAGTTAATACGTAGCATAATCTGAGGAAACATTTAACGCATTCAAACCTGGATCCTAAGAAAGCATTTAGTGCATTAAAACCCTAAGCCTCTATATAAACGCATACCACCAAGGCTCAGGCCAGTAAACATTGCAGCAACACCACCCAGATCCAGATCAGAAAGAAGCTCCAGCATCTCCTCATGGCAATCCTCGGCAAGAGTAATAGCGTTGTGTGCCTCGTAGCGCTAGTGCTCATAGCCACCGTTCTCTCCTCACGTGCCGACAATGGTTCGTTCTTTTTCATCAATGATATTATTTCTAATCAGCAAAATCCAATTTTACATAGCGTACATTTTGCGGTCATGAGACATGTGGATATTAGTATCGCCGCGTCCACTATTTCTAGAGATGTCAAGTTACTTGAAGCAATTTTGGCAAGTAACCTACACTGGTGTATCTGATTCTCAGGATGTGACGTCGGTCCATTTCCCAAGGAAAACTGTAATGAGCTATGTCATAAAGCATGCGGTCATGCCGGCGTTTGCCTTTTAGGAGATGACGAGAAGTACTACTGTTGCTGTGAACCAGTACGCCAAGATGGATCCATGAGGCCTCAGGAGGTTGCTGAAATAATACAAACATAGTGTCATGGATCACCAGAACCATGTCGAATAAATGTGCTAGGTCTTGTTGAACTTGTATCGAATTTGATAGTATCGTGTGTTCCTCGGTTGGATCGGATGAACTTGTATATATTCCCCATCTGATAAAGTTTGTTTTTGTTGGCCCCATTTGCATATGGTACACGATCCTGACCCATGTGTGATACATGTAACAAAAATATACTCGCTCCATTCCTTAATATAAGGTGTATTTTTTGGACGCGGTGACCAAGGAACATAATTGAGGAGCATTTTGGACGAAAATACCCTAAACAATTATGTATTTGCAGCTTAATTAGCGGCAACTAAATAATGAATGACCTAATAAAAGGCAACTAAATCTCACTACAGTAGAATAAAATCAATCGGTGGGATAGGAGAGAGGGCGAAATGTGAGTGCATACAATTAGGGAGAGAGATTCTTTTTTTATCTAAGGCAAGTAATGGATGATGGAAGGGTACGCACGGAAAAGGATGGTGGAAGGGTACGCATGGAAAACTAATGCACCTTATATTAAGGAACAGAAGGAGTATTTGTAAACAACATGTCTATGTCTTTCTTTATATCTTTCTCTATTTTTTTACTACTTATAGAAGCGTGAGTTTTGTGAATCCTACAAATTCTTCCCACTCACATTGTATCAAAACACCATTGTTAGAAATTAAATAGTTTCATTAGGAATTGAATGCCTTAATTCGGAAACAAATAGCTCTACTACTTATTACTTATAAAGCGCGAGTTGTGTGAATCCTACAAATCCTCTCTACTCACAAATAAACAACGGGGCACCAGATCCACCGAATGATGAATCACATCAAACCACCATTGTTAGAAATTTAATAATTCCATTAGGAATTGAATGCTTAAATTAGGAAACAAATAAATTAGGAATTGAACGGCACAATTAGGAAACACCATTATTAGAAATTAAAAAATCAATTATTAATTGAATGTCTTAATTAGGAAAGAAATAAATTGGAAAATTAATGCCTCAATTAAGAAACACATCACCCTTACAAAATTAAGGGGGTGTTTGTTTTCAGGGACTTTTTGGTGTAGGGACTAAAAAAAGTCTCTAGCAAACCAAACAGGGTGGGACTTTTTTGGAAATTTTTGCTAAAAGTCCTTAGAAGCACCTTCTTGAGAGTCTTTTTCAAAAAGTCCCAGGGACTAGAAAAAGTCCTAGGACTAGAGAAACAAACACCACCTAAAAACAAATCAGGTGAACGAGCAAAGAGAAGCAATGGCCTCCTGAAAACTGCTGCTCGTGTGACATCTGCATGCTAAGCCGGCACAAATCGTTTTCCTTTACTCAATGTTCTTTTTTTAAATGGTATTTTTTATTTTATTTTTGCAGGGTGTCTAGCTTTTTTTCGTGGTAATATGTATTTCATTCGTATCATAAAGATCAAATTACAAGTCACGTAAGGACCCACATGACAAAACTAAAAAGATAATAGAACCTCTCTGAGCTTGACATCAACGTCCGTCACCTGCCTCCGACACCACCACATCAGCCACCGGATGAAAGAATGACGGATCACCTTCTCGCCCGAGCTCGACGCGGCTCCATCGCTGATATGTAGCTTTGCGTACCTCCAAAGTGGCTCACCAAAAGTGAAGCCCTTGCCGTTGAACGAATCAGACTGCGGCAACATCCCGGACACTCCATAGAACTCCAGATATGGTACCCCACCATGACTAAGACGCCGAAGTAGAAAACCATATCTGCCATCCACGAACCACAAACCCAGCACACATTCCATCTTTTAGGTGTCATCGATGCAGATCACAATCTGCATCCGCTTCTGTACTACCTCCCAAGCTCCGCGCCTACGCTGGAAGGGTGCCAAGCTTTGCCAGGAACTCTTTGCTGAGTTGACTAACTGTATTCCTGTAGTTAGAGAATCTCCAAAGATCATGCAAATTTGGATATGTAAAAATTTACATCTCCAAAAAGTGCTTTTTTTGCATCTCCAAAAAAGGGCCAACTCCAACAAATGATGTATATTGATGATGTAAAAGTCCAACTTCAATAGATGATGTAAATGAAGATGTAAAAAGAGCCGGCAGTAGCGCCGGCGGTCGAGTGCCGAGAGCCGGGAGGAGTGTCGGCGGACCGAGTGGTGGCAGCACGTGAGCCGGTGGTCGAGCGACAAGAACCCGGAGGTCCAGCGGCGGCAGCTCGAATGGCTGGCGGCGCGTTTGTGAATCGAGTAGCGGATTGGTCGCGCGGGGGCGGCGTCTGTGCGGCGCGAGAAGGCAGAGTCTAGCGGTGGAAAAGCGGCAACGGCGTGGCAGTAGGTGTGCTGCTCGAATCCGGCGGCAGCGGGGAGAGCTTAAATCATGTGGCGGCACGGCAGCGATTCGTTGGCGGTGAAGTTGCTAATTCGGCCGATTTGAAGGCGGGCGGCGGCGGATCAGCGACGTATCCGACAGCGGCGGCGGTGGAGCTTCCGGATTTGACACCTCGACGGTTACGGTAGCGCGACGGGAGGCAGGGATAGTCGGCCGGGTCGCGGCGGTGCCGGGGATGAACGGATGAGCGGTGGTGGCAATATTTCCGGCGAGAAATCGCCGGCGGCAGAGGCGGGCGGCAGCAGGCGGGCGGGCGGAATGAAACTGAAAAGCGGTTGGCGGTTGGTGAGTTTTACATCTCATGTAGATGAAGATGTATATTTGCACCGTTAAGTGTTGTAGTTTGCATCTCTGCCTAGGCGGAGATGTATTTCTTTTTTCATCTACATCATCTGTTGGAGAGGGGTTTTGAGGCATCACAGATACAAAAGTTAGGTATTTTTGCATCTACCTCTTCTATTGAAGATGCTCTTTATATATATATAGACAGATTTATACTCGGATACGTACAGCTAATTAATGATCTGTATCAGTTCCCAATAAAAAGATTTGTATCGGTTGGCTCAACTAAAGTCCTGGAATATCCAACTCCGGACGTGTATTCGTGAACAACACATATACGGATTGTGGCATTGATCAATCTCCAACGGCAACTGATCCGCGTTTATTCGTCCAATGGCAACTGATCGATATCCAACTCCGGACATGTATTCGTGAACAACACATACACGGATGTGACCTAGTACTTTCTCCAGAAAACCTGGAGCCTCTCTCGGAGGTGGTTAGGGTTTTCGTGTAGCGACGGCGGTGCACGTCTGATCTACACCGGCGGGGCGCGGACGAGCTCAGCACGATGTCTGCATCGGGTTCGGGCAAGACGACGGATGGCGCCCCTCTCCCTCGAGGGGCTCCAGATCGCGGGAAGGCGGCACGGGCTGCTCCGGGCTCACCAAGGGCGTCTAGGGTTCATCTTGAAGAAGCCCTGGGAAAGCTTGGAATCACGGATGAGGAGGCAACTCCATTAATCCTAGATGATCGTGAGGACGAGACTCCGACGAAGTAGCTACTTGCGGGGAAGGTGCTGCACCAAAACCTTCTTCACATCCAGACGATAGGTATTGCCCTTCGCCCGGCATGGGGCAATCCCGGAGGACTGCAGTTCCGATCTATGGGGGATAACATGTTCGTGGTGGAGCTGGAATCAAAGCGAGACAGGGAGGGAATTTGGGCAAGATCGCCATGGCATGTGAGCAACCATGTTGTGATCCTTGCTGATTTCGAGGATTGCATGCTGCTACGTCTTGAGCTTGCGTTGGTTTTCCTTGAA
Source organism: Triticum timopheevii (assembly GCA_963921465.1). NCBI lineage: Eukaryota > Viridiplantae > Streptophyta > Magnoliopsida > Poales > Poaceae > Triticum > Triticum timopheevii. Next base: position 61,081,263 of record OY997270.1, on the reverse strand, counting down.
GAGGAAAGGGTGATGCAGCAATAGTAACGTAAGCATTTCCCTCAGTTTTTGAGGACCAAGGTATCAATCCAGTAGGAGGCTCCTCAAAAGTCTCACGCACCTACACAAACAAACAAAGAACTCGCAACCAACGCAATGAAGGGGTTGTCAATCCCTTCAGGGCCACTTGCGAAAGTGAGATCTGATAGAGATAGTATGATAAGATAAATATATTTTTGGTATTTTATAATATAGATTGGAAAAGTAAAGATGCAAATAAAAGTAGATTGAAAGCTTATACGATAAGAGATAGACCCGGGGGTCATAGGTTTCACTAGTGGCTTCTCTCAAGATAGTATAAGTATTACGGTGGGTGAACAAATTATTGTCGAGTAATTGATAGAAAAGTGAATAATTATGAGATTATCTAGGCATGATCATGTATATAAGCATCACATCCGCGATAAGTAGACTGACTCCTGCCTGCATCTACTACTATTACTCCACACATCGACCGCTATCCAGCATGCATCTAGAGTATTAATTTCATAAGAACAGAGTAACGCATTAAGAAAGATGACATGACGTAGAGAGATAAACTCATGAAATATGATATAAACCCCATCTTTTTATCCTCGATGGAAACAATACAATACATGCCTTGCAACCCTTATTGTCAATGGGTAAGGACACCGCAAGATTGAACCCAAAACTAAGCACTTCTCCCATTGCAAGAAAGATAAATCTAGTAGGCCAAACCAAACTGATAATTCGAAGAGACTTGCAAAGATAACTCAACCATACATAAAATAATTCAGAGGAGATTCAAATATTTCTTATAGATAAACTTGATCATAAACCTAGAATTCATCGGATCCCGACAAACACACCGCAAAAAGAGTTACATTGAATAGATCTCCACAAGAGAGGGGGAGAACATGGTATTGAGATCCAAAAAGAGAGAAGAAGTCATCTAGCTTATAACTATGGACCCGAATGTTTGTGGTAAACTACTCACAACTCATCGGAGGGGCTATGGTGTTGATGTAGAAGCCCTCCGTGGTCGATTCCCCCTCCAGCAGAGCGCCGACGAAGGCTCCAAGATGGGATCTCGCGGATACAGAAGGTTACGGCGGTGAAAATTGTTTCTTGTTGGCTCCCTGGATGTTTTCGGAGTACGTGGGTATATATAGGAGGAAGAAGTAGGTCGATGGCTGCCCGAGGGTCCACGAGATAGGGGCGCACCCTGTAGGGGTGGGCGCGCCCTCCACCCTCGTGGACGCCTCGGCTACTTCTTGACTTGCACTCCAAGTCCTCTGGGTCACGTTTGTTCCAAAAATCACGCTCCCGAAGGTTTCATTCTGTTTGGACTCCATTTGATATTTCTTTTCTTCGAAATACTGAAATAGGCAAAAAAAAACAACAGTACGGGCTGGGCCTCTGGTTAGTAGGTTAGTCCCAAAAATGATATAAATGTGTAGAATAAAGCCCATAAACATCCAAAAGGGGTGATATAATAGCATGGAACAATCAAAAATTATAGATACGTTGGAGACGTATCAAGCATCCCCAAGCTTAATTCCTGCTCGTCCTTGAGTAGGTAAATGATAAAAACAGATTTTTTGATGTGGAATGCTACCTAGCATAATTCTCAACGTAATTAGACATGGACGCTGGTTCCCCCTCCGCCTCGTGTCAACATCATTGACTCGAAGTGGGTTTTCAAGGTCAAGCGACATGCGGATGGATCTATTGAGCGCTACAAGGCGCGTCTTGTGGCTCGAGGGTTTAAACAGCGACAGGGGTTGGACTACGAGGATACATTCAGCCCGGTTGTGAAACCTACTACCATCCGGCTTCTCCTGTCTCTTGCAGTCTCTCGTGGTTGGTCCCTACGACAGCTTGATGTGCAGAATGCTTTTCTCCATGGGTTACTTGACGAGGAGGTTTACATGCGCCAGCCGCCCGGGTTTGTTGATCCAGATCAGCCTCATCATCTCTGTCGTCTGACCAAGGCTGTACAGACTGAAACAGGCACCTCGTGCCTGGTATGCTCGTCTTGCTTTGGCCCTTCGTACTCATGGATTCGTTCCGTCGACAGCTGACAGTTCACTGTTCTTGTTTCAGCGCCCTAGTCTGACTGTGTATTTGCTTGTGTACGTGGATGATATCATTCTGGTCAGTTCTTCTGCCACGGCTACTGATGCTCTTGTGACTGCTCTTGGCAGAGATTTTGCGGTTAAAGACTTGGCACAGCTACACTTCTTTTTGGGCATTGAGGTTGCACATCAGTCTTCTGGCAGTTTGGCTCTCACTCAGAAAAAGTACTCCCTTGATCTCTTGCGCGGTGCTAGTATGCTCAAGTGTAAGCCGTCATCCACGCCCATGTCCTCTACGGATAAGCTCTCGTCCACTGCTGGGTCTCCTCTTTCTTCTACAGATGCTACGGAGTATCGGAGTATTGTTGGTGGCTTGCAATATCTGACTATCACCCGTCCTGACCTTTCATTTGCGGTTAACAGGGTATGTCAGTATCTTCATGCTCCTACAGATGTGCACTAGTCTGCTATGAAGCGCACTCTTCGTTATGTGCGCCTCACTGTCTCCTATGGTCTTCATCTGCGACCTAGTTCCTCTACGGTTCTCTCTGCATTCTCAGATGCTGATTGGGCTGGGTGTCCAGATGATAGGCGATCCACGGGGGGACATGCTGTATTTCTGGGTCCTAATTTGATCACCTAGAGTGCGCGCAAGCAAGCCACTGTTTCTCGCAGCAGTACAGAGGCTGAGTACAAAGCAGTCGCCAATGCGACTGCTGAGCTTATTTGGATTGAGTCCTTGCTCCGAGAGATGAGAATCTCCCAGTCACATCCTCCGGTTCTTTGGTGTGACAACATCGGTGCCACGTTTCTGTCGACAAATCCGGTGTTCCATGCACGAACCAAGCACATTGAGATTGACTATCATTTTGTGAGGGAACGTGTTGCACAGAAGCTACTACAGATCAAGTTTATCTCCTCAAAGGATCAACTTGCCGACATCTTCACCAAGCCTCTACCTTCTCCCATGTTTGAGGTCTGTAGGCGCAATCTCAACCTCCTAGATGCATCAGGAGTGAGTTGAGATTGAGGGAGGGTGTTAGACTTTGTAACGTAGCCCAACTGTGTAATATGTAATTGTGTATCATTATAAATACATATGACAGGCCACCCCTAGAGGGTTGAGCCAGTTCCCACAAATCCTTTTGTCTTACACATTGCAGTGGTGGTGGCTCCTCTCCCGGGTTGTGTGGACAACAGGAGGTGTGGCGATGGGTAGCTCGGGCGTGCCCTTTCTTCGGTGGGGTGGCGTCCTGATCCGGATCTGGGGTGCTCACTTCGCCGCGCTCTTCTTGGCGGCCTCATGGGGGCATGAGTGAGTTGCCGGGAAAAAGCGCCGTTTCATGGCGCCAATGATGGCGACACCCGTGGGTGTCGTTCTCTTCTTGAAGACATCGTTGTGGTTCTCTTCATCGTGCCCAGGCTTCAGGTGAAGACCTTTGTCCGTATGGACTCGGCAGCGGCGACGCTCTGCGCCATCTTCCCTCTTGAGGGCGTTGTTGTGGAGCTTAGGTGTGCTAGGTCATAGTGTGAGGATGTTTAGTGCTTCCGGTGCTAGTAGCAGGTAGCATAGTCATGTGGTTCTGTGTCTACCGGATATCTTAGGATTGGCTTTGTAAGATGGCTATCTCACCATCTTGTTTTGTTCGGCCATGTACTTCTGTGGTTGTTGCTTTATATATAAAGCAGGGCGAAAGCCTGTTTCAAAGAACTAAATGCAGAGAACTTCACCTTTAGATACCTATATTTACCTGGGGGAAACACTATTCTTTATCACAGGAATGGGTAGATGATAACGTTGAAAACAAATTTGATATGGTCCTGGATACTGTGAACAAACAATGATCTCTGAGGGCACCAACAGCTACAAATGAAAGGTTGACCGTCTATCTGGGCTTGGTGTTTCTGTACTATGCAAGCTCATTGCTTGATTGGTTCTTGTTCAGCGCATTTGGCTTGCTGAAATGTAACATCTTACTGTCTTTTCTTTCGTGAACAGGTGACCTGCTTTGCACTTGGCCGAGGCCAAGAGATTGCTGCCATTTTTCAGCACTATCATTCTTTAGCCGTGACTCTTCTTCTATCTCATCTCTTAAAGTTTTCTCCTTACAATTTCACGTGATTATTCTTCTTTACACTAGTAGAAAACAGAGCTTTGGTTTAGGCAAGATAAGAGCATTAATCCCGATTCTGTTACGAACCAGGACCAATGAGTGTATCAATCCCGGTTCGTGAGGCCAGGGCGCCGGCTGGGCCTCGGCAGGCACCAGTCCCGGTTCGTCTGACCCCTTTAGTCTCGGTTCCAGACACGAATCGGGACTAAAGGGCCTCGCTCCTCGCGCAGCCCCTTTAGTCCCGGTTGGTGGATGGAACCGGGACTAGAGGTCAGTCTTCTACCCCGGTTCTAGCCACCAACTGGGACTAAAGGGATGCCTATATATATGCTCGCCCCTGCCCGCTCACTCTGTTTTTTGGCCGGCTGGCGTGTGGGAGGTGTGCTTCTTTCTCACCTCCTATGCACATGAGGTCTTTGATGAAATGCCGGAGCCACACTTAAGCTTTCTCCTCTCCAAGCTCGACCTTCAAGCTATATTTTCCTCAAGATTTGTGTAGGTTTGCCAGTGCACCAACTACATAAGTGTTTTAAAAGGTTAGCAATTTCATCGTATCATCTCTCACTGCTAGCTTAGCTCATTTTAAATGCTCAAGAAGTAGAGTGGTTTGTGGGTTTTAGTGGAGTGTATGTGGAAGTTCTTTTGATTTAGATGCACAATTTGAGCTGAAATTAACTTCTTAGAGTCTGCACATGTGTAGGGTGTTGTCCCCGTCCCTGTCCTCACGGCCGTCGATCGCCCGCGCCGATCTCGCCGCCGGCACCACCGTGGTAAGCCTCTTTTTTTATCTTCTTTCTAAAAAAAATTCTTACTTGTATGATTTAGATAGGTAATTGTATAATTTTTTTTACTTTACTATTATTTATTATTATATAGTGCCATGGTTTGGGTATCCGCCCCTGTCGGCCCTCGTCCTGTCTATGATTCAGATGTGGCCTATTATCTTTTATAACTATTTGTTTTATTTAGTGTTTATGACAATTATGCCGACCAACGTGACATATATGTTTTTATCTAGGAGGTATGTGAACCGGAAATTCCAACCGACCCTCTTGTCGAGAGGCTAAATTTAGTTAAAAAAACAATTACTTACGCACATACGTACCCAGGGCTAGGCTAGCTGCTGGTCATCCAGTGACACGCCGGCTGGAGAGGTTGGCGGCGTGACGGGGCGGGCCCGATCTGGGCAGCTGAGTTGAAGATGGCGTTCGGCGGCCCAGGGCGCGTGGCCGGGCGCCGGAGTTCCAGATCCGGCGAGTTGGCACTCAGGAGGCCACCTGGTGCAGAGAACGTAGGTGGAAGATGCAGGGCAGGTGTCGCCCCTAGATCTGGCCGTCAGGCATAAGGGTTCTGCAGGTCGCGTTAGGGAGTGGTGCTCGGTGGTCATCAACTGGAGTTCGCAGGATGCGGGAGCCGGCTCGTTGCCTCCGATGGGGGTGCTGCCATTCCAGCGGCGCAGATCTAGAGCGCGTGTGGGGCCGTGGTGCTTGGATGCCGGGGCGGTGGCCTCGGACCTCTTCTTCGGCGACGGCAGTCGTGGTGGCTGCATGGGCACCCCCGTGGTTGGAGCTCGGGGCGTTTGTGCTCTTCAGTCGTGCATCGGCCCTCGATCATGCCAGGGACGCTTGTCATTGGCCGGTGGCTTGGCTGCTGTTGCCGCGTGGGGCACCGGATCTGACCAGACATGGCCGGATCTGGCTCCTGCGGTGGTGATGGTGTGGCCTTGTCTATGGCTCTGCGTGGCGCAGGTGGCGGCGGCGGGGCTGCTCCGACCAATGTCGTTGGGCTCTTGTGGCGTTTGGTGGTTGGGTTGGGCGGTGGCTCTCATGTGCCGCTTTGGGGGAAGGGCTTTCACTGGCCGCTCGGGGCGAAAGCCTTGCTCTGGCCTTGGTCGGAGCCGACGACAGCGACACCTATGGGCGTTGCACACTTTCTTGGAGGCGTCGTCATTCGAGGGTCTACGGCCTCTTCTCTTGCGCTATGGTGTAAACACTTGTTCCAGGTTCCTGGAGCGGACGATGGCGGCGCTTCGGTGTCGCGGTCCTTCCTGTAGGCATCGTACTGGAGTGTACTTGTCCTGCGAGAGTCATCGGCTCGGGTGGTGCACGGCCTCGGGGTCGGCGTGGATGTCGGAGTGGCGGCTCCGGAGCTCATCGTCATGGAGGGGTGTCGGCATTGGGCACGTGGGTGGCAGTGTCATTGACCAGCGTGGCATGCGGCCTCGGGGTCGATGTGGATGTCGGAGCGGCGGCTCCGGAGCTCATCGTCATGGACAGGTGCCGACATTGGTCACGTGGGTGGCAGTGTTGTTGACCAGCCTGGCGCGCCGCCTTGGAGTCGGCGTAGATGCCGGAGCAGCGGCTCCGGTGATGGTTGATGGGTGTCGGCATCGGTTGCTCGGGTGACGAAGCTGGCGGCTCGCTGGAGCGTGGCCTCGGGGTCGGCGAGTAAGGTTTTCGTATGTACGTCGGAGCGGCGGCTTCAGACATGGTTGTAGGGTGTTGGCTCCGGTCGCTTGGGCGGCAGGACTGACGGCTCGCCTGGTGCGCGGCCTTGGGGTCGGTGTGGACGCCGGAGCGGCGGCTTTGGTTCTAGTTGTAGAGTGTTGGCTTTGGGTTGCTCGGGTGATGGAGCTGGCGGCTCGCCTAGTGCACGGTTCTGGGGTCGGCGTGGGTTGATGGTGCCCTTTTTGGGGCGTGATGTAACGGTTTTTGTCCGGTTTTCCGTTGATTAGGCAATTCTCTTCTTCTTAATGAAGGGACCGCGTTTCAAAAAAAAGGTTGACCATCTATCTGGGCTTGGTGTTTCTGTACTATGCAAGCTAATTGCTTGATTGGTTCGCATTTGGCTTGCCGAAATATAACATCTTACTGTCTTTTCTTTCGTGAACAGGCCATCTGATTTTGCACTTTGCCGAGGCCAAGAGATTGTTGTCATTGTTCAGCGCTATCAATCTTTAGCCGTGACTCTTTCTTCTATATCTCATCTCTTAGGGTTTTCATCTTACAATTTCATGTGATATTCTTTTTGTACTAAATGTTGAGTATATATTTTGTATTGCACGTGTATTGAGTTGTGGCCCACCTCCTAGTCCTGTATAGTTGAGGTAGAGGTCTTTCCTTCTAATATATATACGTGCACCAGCACCCTATCAATACATTATCATTGTATTGCAAATCATCTCTCCACATGATATCGTCTTTTTCCGTCTAACCCTAGGCTAGCCGCCGCTGCCGCCGCCACACCCCACCAACCTCTTCCGCCGGCGCGTCCCAGGCCGCTGCGGCCCGCGCTTCCCACGCGCTGCCCGCCGCTCCGCGCCAAGAGCCCGCGCCCGCGTCTCGCCTTGCTTTTCCCTGGCGTCCCAGGCCGCTGCTCTCGTGCCGTTGCTTTTCCCTGGCGTCCCAGGCCGCTGCTCTCGTGCCGTTGCTTTTCCCTTGCTGCTAGCCAGCCATGTTGACTCCATCGCTGCGCCTAGGGACGCTGCTTTTTCCATCTTGCACCGCCGCATCGCTAGCCGCCAAGCCGTTCCCGCTGCAGCCGCGCCCCGCCGCTGCTGCCATCTCCTCTCCTAACCCTAACCTTACCAGCACCCGCACGCCGCCGCCATGTCGTGGCCCTCCTCTCCCGGCTCCTCCACGACTCACTCGTCGAACCCCTTCGCTGGCCTCGAGCCCTCTGCCGCCGCCATCCGTGACCTCAATATTGAGACCCGAGTCCCTATCCGTCTGGACAGCTCCAGCACGTCGTACTATGCGTGGAAGACCTACTTCAACCTCGTTTTCCATGAGTACTATCTCACTGAGCACATCGACGGTTCCGTGGATAGCGCGTACATGCGCGGCGACCCGGAGTGGTCCTCCATCGAGGCCACGATCATCCGTTGGTTCTACCAGACGGTCTTGAAGGACATCTTCCACACGGTCGTCGCCGAGGACGATGAAGCCTGCACCGTGTGGGGCAAGATCAACGCGCTCTTCACCGACAACAAACTTCAGCGCCTTGTTTTCTTGCAGCAGGAGTTCGTCGGCTGTCAACAGGACAACTCCACCATCGATGAGTACTGCATGAGGCTCAAGATGCTCGCCGACGAGCTTTGCGACATCAGTGCCAAGGTCTCTGATGACCTCATGCTGAGCAGCCTCACCGCCGGTCTTAATGAGGACTTCGGCAACGCGGCGTCTAACCTCACCCTGCTGCCGCAACCCACTTTCCAGCGCGTTGTCGCGTACCTCAAACTTGAGGAGCGCCGAATGACGAAGCTGAAGCAGCGGGTCCAGCACACCGCCCTTGCCGCCGGTACCACCCGCGGCGGCCCTGCTCCTCCGGCCGCCCCCCGTCCGCCTGCGCCACCCGCGCCCGCCGGCTACTACCCGCTGCCGCCCGCGCCCCACGCGCCTCCGCAGCAGCCGCAAGGTGGTGGGGGCTGGCGCAACCGGCGGGGTGGCAGAGGCCGCCGCCAGCAGCAGCTGCAGCAGCAGCAGGCACCAGGTGCACGGGGGGCGCCCGATTCCCGCAGCCGCCTCCGCCGTGGGCCATCGGGCAGAACCCGTGGACGGGTGTTGTCCACGCCTATCATATGCCCGTCCCGTGGGCTCCTGCACTTGGCCCCCATCCAGTGGGCCATCAAGCGTTCGTCGGCGCCCCCTACCAGCCCTACGGCGCCCCGCTTGCGCCGCCACCCCTCGGCGGCTACGGCGCTCCCGCCCAGGCACCGCCCTATGGAGGCCAGATGCCACCGCCGGCACCTGCATCGTGGGACCCTGCCCTCCTGGCCGCCCTACACTCGGCACCATCGCCGAGCAACTATGGCGGTGGAGGCGACTGGTACATGGACTCAGGTGCTACTGCGCACATGACAGCTCATCCCGGTAACCTTTCCTCCTCCACTCCCGTTCACACTCCCACTCGCATCACCGTTCGCAACGATTCCTCTTTACCCATCACCCATGTCGGTAGCACCAGTTTTCCTTCTAGTTCCACACCTATCACTATGTCTAATGTTCTTGTTTCACCTGACTTAGTCACCAGCTTAGTCTCTGTTCGTCGTCTTACTCGTGAGAATCCTCTTACTGTTGAATTTGACGGTGTTGGTTTTTCTGTGAAGGACGCCCGTACCCAGATGGTGCTCCACCGATGTGATAGCCCTGACGAGCTTTATCTCGTGCACGCCGGCGCCTCCACTTCCACACCCGTCGCTCTCTCCGACGGCGTCGACTTTTGGCATGCTCGCTTGGGCCACCCCAACCCCGCCGTTTTGCGTCAGATTCTTAGGAGTTTTTCTTTCTCATGTAATAAGCTCGCCGAGCATACTTGTGAGGCTTGTCGTCTGGGCAAGCACGTGCGTCTTACCTTTAGTGCATCTACTTCAGTTTCCACTTTTCCGTTTCAGTTGATTCATAGTGATGTTTGGACGTCTCCCGTTGCGAGTAACATGGGCTATCTATACTATATGGTGATTTTAGATGATTACTCTCATTATGTGTGGACTTTTCCTCTTCGTCGTAAATCCGATGCTTTAGCCACACTCACCACTTTTTACTCCTACGTCACCACTCATTTCGGTCGCCCCATACTTGCACTCCAAATTGATAACGGAAAAGAGTTTGACAACGTCGCTTTTCGCTCACTTCTCGCCTCTCACGGCACCATCTTCCGTCTGACTTGCCCCTACACTTCACAGCAGAACGGCCGCACCGAGCGCATTCTCGCACTCTAAATGACTGCATTCGCACGTTGCTCTTTCATGCAAACGTGCCCGCTCGGTTCTGGCCCGATGCCCTCGCCACCGCTTCTCTCTTAGTCAACATTCGTCCGTGTCGTCCCCGGTGGAACTATGCCCCTCACCGCCTTCTTTTCGGTACACCACCGTCCTACGATGGTCTTCGCATATTTGGGTGTCTCTGTTATCCTAGCACCGCGTCCACCACGCAACACAAGCTTGCACCCCGCTCCGTCCCATGCATCTTCCTTGGCTACCCTCCTAACACCAAAGGTTACCGGTGCTATGATCCTGTCACTCATCGTGTGTACACCTCGAGGCACGTGTACTTCGTCGAGATGGTGTTCCCTTTTTTTCAGGTTCCTCCGGCCGCGGCCCCTTCGGCTCCGACCCCCGCGCCCCCTACCTGGTGCGATGCGCGGCGGCATCCCCCGGCGGCCCCCTGGCCCGGCGCCTTCTGCCGCCCCCTCCCGGGTTCTCGACTCCCTCACCTGAGGTTGAGTCCGACCGGGCCCCCGAATCCCCGGCTCCCTTGTCCGAGGTTGAGCCAGCGGGCACCCCACCCGCCACCCCGGCCGGCGCTGCTACTCCTGTGACGGGCTCGACCTCGACCTCGCCCGTTGCCTCCTCCACGGCTGGCTCGGCTGGCGCCGTCGCGGCCCCTGACGTCGCGGGCCCGCCCTAACGCCGCGGGCGCCCGCGGCCCGTGGCCGTGGCCCCCGCCGCCGCTGTGGCTCCCGCTGCCGCGGCACCCGCCGGCCTCGCTGGCCCGGTCACCCGTGCCCGTGCAGGCGTGCATCGGCCGAGCATGCGCTACTCCTCCGACGAGTATGTGTGCGCTGCCTCAACATCGACGCCATCACCCATCCCCACCTCCGCTCGTGCCGCCCTTCGGGATCCCCATTGGCTGGCTGCGATGCAGGAGGAGTTCGATGCCCTACAGCGCGACCGCACATGGCAGCTTGTTCCGCGACCCCTCCGTGCCAACATCATCTCTGGCAAGTGGGTGTTTCGCCACAAGACTCGCCCGGACGGTTCTCTTGAGCGCTACAAGGCTCGATGGGTGGTTCGTGGCTTTCGGCAGCGCGCGGGCGTGGACTTCACCGACACTTTCGCCCCGGTTGTGACGGGCACGATCCCCGTCGTCCTTCAGCTGGCCGTCTCGCGCGCCTGGCCTGTGCATCAGTTGGACGTTTCCAACGCCTTCTTGCACGGTCATCTTGCCGAGCAGGTGTTCTGTGAGCAGCCTACTGGTTTCGTCGACGCCGAGCACCCCGACTTTGTGTGCTTGCTCTCCCGCTCTCTTTACGGGTTGAAGCAGGCGCCTCGGGCTTGGTACCAGCGTATCGTAGCCTTTCTGCAGTCTCTGGGCTTTCGGTCCACTCGCTCCGATGCCTCACTCTTTGTGTATCATCAGGGAGCTGACACTACATATCTGCTGCTCTACGTCGATGACATCATCCTCACGGCGTCCGCCCCCAATATCCTTTAGCGGCTCACTGCTCGTCTTCGTGATGAGTTAGCCCTCAAGGACTTGGGGCCCCTGCACTACTTTCTCGGCATCGAGGTGATCCGCCCGGCTGACGGCTTCTTTCTACGTCAGGCTACTGCGTCTACCTTGGGCCCTCGTTGATATCTTGGTCACCGAAGCGGCAGCCCACAGTCTCCCGCTCCAGCGCCGAGGCAGAGTATCGCGCCGTGGCTAATGCTGTGGCCGAGCGCTCTTGGATACGTCAGCTGCTCCAGGAGTTGCTTTGTGATGTTCACATGGCCACTCTTTTCTACTGCGATAACGTCAGCGCAGTCTACCTCTCCGCCAACCCGGTGCACCATCGACGGACGAAGCATATTGAGCTCGATATTCACTTCGTGCGCGAGCAGGTTGCCCTTGGCCGTGTTTGGGTTCTCCACGTGCCGACGACGTAACAGTTTGCTGATGTGATGACTAAGGGATTGCCTACTCCCGTCTTCGAGGAGTTTCGGTCCAGTCTCTGTGTCTCCAGCGACACTTCGACTGGGGGGGGGGGGGTGTTGAGTATATATTTTGTATTGCATGTGTATTGGAGTTGTGGCCCACCTCCAAGTCTTGTATAGTTGAGGTAGAGGCCTTCCCTTGTAATATATATACGTGCACCAGCACCCTATCAATACATTATCATTGTATTGCAAATCATCTCTCCACACTAAGGAAGTACTTGTTTATTCTGCTGTACAATCTGAAATTAGTTTGTCCTTTGCTCTTTGTAATTCAAGCTGAAACGAAAAGCGGAGCTATCCTTTGGTGGGTTATTGTTGGATAATCATTCCTGTTAGCGAACTTTAAGGGCTAGTCTGATATTGAAAATTCTGCATCTCCTGGCAGAGAGTGATCAAACTCCACCTGATTGCGCAACTAGTGATCAAACCTCCTGGCAGTATGATATTGTGGATGTGTGCAGGCGACGGCATGCCCTGTCATAGAAGATGGATGCTTCGGGCTAGAGAGAGAAGGCTCCTCGGGGCGTCCAGGAAGAGGACATGAGAAAACTGACTGCCTTGTTGGAGCAATTGGAGGTCATCGGTGAAGCTGAAAAGAAGCTAGACGCGAAAACTATCGATGTTTGATGAGTATCTCTGTTGTGATCTGCGATGTGGCGTTTTTGTATATACGTTGATGTTGCAATTGTCGCTGGCAATGCTCAGATTTGTAGAAAGTCGAGTGGAAGGTTGGGGCTTCATTGCAGTTCCACCACATTTTACAACACGAAAAATATTACTTAAAACTCATAGATTTAAATGTGTATACGCAATAGATCAATTTTGAGCATTTTTCTTTTTAAATATGCATTGCCTCTTATGACCACTGGCATACATGCACCGTTTTCCTTTGCGAATATCTTGTGTGCTTTGTTATTTGTACCGAGCACGGCTTGGATGAATTTAAATTATTTGTGCATGGTATGTATGTTTGTACTCCAACTTATGTGTGGGATAGCAAAGTTAAAAAAGGAAGCAAAATTAAGAAAGCATTGTGAACACAGGTGCATGTCACAGAAGGTGTTTTTGCTTGGTGCTCGTAGATTATGAAGAACGTGTGCTTATCCATCAGTATAGTGAGTTTTTGCACAAAAAGTCCATTGGTGTGGTGTATGACCGTTCCGGTGGACGACCGCCATAGCCTTACCTTGCTTCCACCCAGAGACTGTACCTCCTGCCTTGAGAGAGTAAAGTTTTATCTCCAGAACCATACATTCCACCGGGCAAAAAACCTTGGCGCGAAGTTCATGGAAAACTAGCATTTGTTGGCCCAGCTCTCTCTCATGGATGGATGGAGGTAAAAGAAGGAGCACTTTTCCTGGCGACCAACGCCCGAGGGCTTTTCTTTCCTTCTCAGCTCACCCCAACAGAAACATGGAGCAGTCTACGCTACGGGTTTTATACCCGGGCTGGTGCTCATACACATGCAGCCCACCCCGCCCTGCTGCATGCCCACGAGTTGCATGCGCGCGCCCACGACGCGCACAACCGCGACCGGCTCGGCAACAGACTCACGCACACATGCGCGCCTGGCTGCTGCGCGATCCGCTCGGCCTAGCGCACAACGCGCCGGACGCGGGCAGCTCAACAGACTGAGCGCGCACACACGCTACACACACATGCGCACACGCACGCCACACACGGCCCGTACACACACATACGCCACGCCGCCGCTGCGTCCTGCGCGCCCGACGCGTCTGACGAGCCTGACCGCACCAGTGCATCCCGTATGTCCTGCGCGCCCCCGACGTGCCCGACTGCACTAAGCCGTGACTTATTCCAACAGCATTCAGTACAAGGTTCCCACCTTCACGCATGATATTATGGAAAGTAATTCATGTCTCAGGCCAAAGCTTGGTCAGCAAGAGTTATCCACATAGATGGTATTTATTTACAAAAGTTAATACGTAGCAAAATCGGAGAAAACATTTAACGCATTCAAACCTATCCGAAGAAAGTATTTAATGCATTAAAACCCGGATCCTCTATATAAACCCATACCACCAAGGCTCAGGTGTAAGCATTGCAACAACACCACCTAAATCCAGATTAGAAAGAAGCTCCAGCATCTCCTCATGGCAATCCTCGGCAAGAGTACTAGCGTTGGGTGCCTCATAGCCCTAGTGCTCATGGCCACCGTTCTCTCCTCACGTGCCTTCTACCATGGTTCGTTTTTTTCTCATCAATGATATTATTTCTAATCTGAAAATCCACTTTTACATAGTGTACATTTTGCGGTCATGAGACACATGGATATTAGTATCACCGGATCCACTATTTCTAGATCTATCAAGTACTTGATGCAATTTTTGCAATTAAACTACGCTAATGCATCTGATTCTCAGGATGCGACATTGGTCCATTTCCTGGGGAAAAATGTCCCGAGCTATGTGAAAAAGCATGCGGTAAGCCCGGCGCTTGCTCATCAGACGGTCCCGAGTCTTACTGTTGCTGCGAACCAGTACGCGAGGAGGTTACTAAAATGATACAAACATAGTGTCATGGATCACCAGAACCAAGTCGAATAAATGTGCTAGGTCTTGTTGAACTTGTATCGAATTTGATAGTATCGTGTGTTCCTCGGTTGGATCGAATGAACTTGTACATATTCCCCATCTAATAAACTTTGTTTTTGTTGGCCCCATTTGCATATGGTACACGATCCTGAGCCGGGTGTGATACATGTAACAAAACATATACTCGCTCCATTCCTTAATATAAGGTGTATTTTTTGGACGCGGTAACCAAGGAACATAATTGAGGAGCATTTTGGACGAAAATACCCTAAACAATCATGTAGTTTGCAGCTTAATTAGGGGCAACTAAATAACAAACGACCTAATAAAAGGCGACTAAATCTCGCTACACCAGAATAAAATCAATCGGTGGGATAGGGGAGAGGGCAAAATGTAAGTGCATACAATTAGGGAGAGAGATTTTTTTTTATCTAAGGCAGGTAATGGATGGTGGAAGGGTACGCACGGAAAACTAAAGCGCAAGCTGTGTGAATCCTACAAATCCTCTCTACTCACAAATAAACAACGGGGCACCAGATCCACCGAATGATGTATCACATCAAAACACCATTGTTAGGAATTTAATAATTCCATTAGGAATTGAATGCCTAAATTAGGAAACAAATAAATTAGGAATTGAACGCCACAATTTGGAAACACCATTATTAGAAATAAAAAAATCAATTATAAATTTTGCCTTAATTAGGAAAGAAATAAATTGGAAAATTAATGCCTCAATTAAGAAACAAATCACCCTTACAAAATTAAAAACAATTCAGGTGAACGAAACAAGAGAAGCAATGGCCTCGTGAAAACTGCTGCTGGTATGACATCCACACGCCCAGCCGGCACGAATCGTTTTCCTTTACTCATGTTTTTTTTAAATGGTATTTTTTATTTTATTTTTGCAGGGTGTCAAGCTTTTTTTCGTGGTAATATGTATTTAATTCGTATCATAAAGATCAAAGTACAAGTCACGTAAGAACCCACATGACAAAACTAAAAATATAATAGAACCTCTCCGAGCTTCACACCAACGTCCGTCGCCTGCCTCCGACGCCACCACATCAGCCACCAACTGAAAGAATGACGGATCACCTCCTCGCCCGAGCTCGACGCGGCTCCATTGCTGATATGTAACTTTGCGTACCTCCATGCTGGCTGACCAAAAGTGAAGCCCTTGCCGTAAAACGAATCAGACCAGGGCAACACCCCGGACACTCCATCGAACTCCAAATATGGTACCCCACCACGACTAAGACGTCGAAGGACAAAACCATACCTGCCATCCACGAACCACGAACCCGGCACACATTCCATCTTCCAGATGTCATCGATGCAGATCACAATCTGCATCTGCTGCTCCTGGACTACCTCCCAAGCTCCGCGTCGATGCTGGAAGGGTGCCAAGCTTTGCCAGGAAGTCTTTGCTGAGTTCACGAACTGTATTCCTGTAGTTAGAGCATCTCCAATAGATGATGCAAATTTGGATATGTAAAAATCTACATCTCCAAAAAGTGCTTTTTTGCATCTCCAAAAAAGCGCCAACTCCAACAAATGATGTATATTGATGATGTAAAAGTCCAACTCCAATAGATGATGTAAATGAAGATGTAAAAAGAGTCGGGAGTAGCGCCGGCAGTCGAGTGCCGAGAGCCGGGAGGAGTGTCGGCGGATCGAGCGATGGCAGCACGTGAGCCGGTGGTCGAGCAACAAGAACTCGGAGGTCCAGCGGCGCGGTTGTGAATCGAGTAGCGGATTGGTCGCCGCGGGGTGGCGCCTATGCGGCGCGAGAATGCCGAGACTGGCAGCGGAAAAGCGGCAGCGGCGTGGCAGTAGGTGTGCTGCTCGAATCCGGCGCCAGAGGGAGAGCTTAAATCATGTGGCGGCACGGCGGCGATTCGGCGGTGGTGAAGTGGCTAATTCGGCCAATTTGGAGGCGTGCGGCGGCGGATCAGCGACGGATCCGACAGCGGCGGCGGTGGAGCTGCCAGATTTGACACCTCAGCGGCTACGATAGCACAGAGGGAGGCAAGGATAGCCGGCGGGGTCGCAGCGGTGCCAGGGATGAATGAACGAGTGGCGGCGGCAGTATTTCCGGCCAGAAATCGCCGGTGGCAGCTGGCGGGCGGAATGAAACTGAAAAGCGGTTGGCGGTTGGCGAGTTTTACATCTCCTATAAATGAAGATGTATATTTACACCGCGAAGTGTTGCAGTTTGCATCTCCGCATAGGCGGAGATGTAATTTTTTTCATCTACATCATCTGTTGGAGAAGGGTTTTGAGGCATCAGAGATACAAAAGTTAGGTATTTTTGCATCTACCTCTTCCATTGAAGATGCTCTTTATATATAGAAAGATATATACTCGGATACGTACAGCTAATTAATGATCTGTATCGGTTCCCGTAGAAATAAAAAGATTTGTATCGGTTGGCTCAAGTAAAGTCCTGGAATATCCAACTCCGGACGTGTATTCGTGAACAACACATATACGGATTGTGGCACTGATCGATCTCCAACGGCAACTACAGGCACTATACATATCTCACATGTGCACCTCTTACCCGATGCAAAAAAAAAAGCACCTCTTACCTCTGCTTAGAAGAGGTACCTAGCTCATTTCTACGGCGTGCATAGCAGTGCGTGTCCGCCAGCGTCCATGGCTAAGCGGCATAGATGTGCGGTCCTCCCCGACCATTCCTACGGACATGTATTAGAGCAAAGTTCAGCCTCCATAACCATACTTTCCACCGGGGCAAAAACGTCGCGTGCAATTTTGACGTGAAGTTCGTAGAAAACTAGCGTTCAACACAAGTTTCCCATCTTTACACATGATAATATTTTTTTAAAAATCACCGGAGGGGGAGCTCCCCTTCTGAATATATTTCTCAATTTTGTAACCCACCGTTTGCCTGATTACATAAGCACGTGTAATTATGATAAAAGCTAGGAACGCCATGAGGAGGCGGCTTGTTTGTGCGCCGGTTTCTTAATCCGGTGCGTCCAGAGCATGAGATCGTCGATGATTCGCTTAAGGGTGAAGATATTTTGTTGGTTTTGTTGCTTGAAAGTCGTAGCGTTTCTAGAGTCCCACATCTTTCACAGGATGATGAGGAGGATGGAGTGTCAGATTAGCACATCCACCTGGCAAGCGAGATGGCAGTCCCAAAGGTCGTCGATGTTGTCCGGGGGTGAGAGTCCAATCCGTTGCCATATCCACTGTGCAAGTGGGCAGTCGATGAAGATGTGCGAACTGGCTTCGCCGTCAAACCACACATCGTGGGCAGAGTGAGTCCGAGACGATGTGCTTGCGGAGGAGGTTGCTTTTGAAGTTGAGACGACCACAAAATAGAAGCCATGCAAAGACCTTCACACGGTTTGGAACGCATGAAGACCAGATGGCTATGGCATGCGCATCATCATCGTTGTTGCCCATGGTCAGCTCATAGGCGCCCTCGCAAGGAGAAACATAGGCCACCAGTGAGTTAGCGCTCATCCGGTCCTTGCGACACCTGGAAGTCCTACAGTAGAGACAACAAAGAGTACAACTCGGTAGCAACATTAGATGTTAGGCGGTTCCATAGGATTGACTGTAAACCGTGGTTCAAAACAGCAGCCACACGAGCGAGGAGTGAAGTGGCGTGCGAGTAGAGGCAAGGGAATAGAGCAGCGAGTGATTGCTGGTGTAGCCAAATATCTAACCAAAAGTAGGTGTTGGCCAGCAGCTTGGTTAGCAAGAGTTATCCACATACTGCTATACATGAAGTTAATGCCTATATAAACGTGTACCATCAAGGCTCAAGAGTAAACATTTCAACAGCACCACCCAGGTCTAGATCAGAAAGAAGCTCCAGCATCTCCTCATGGAAATCCCAGCGAAGAGTACAAGGGCCATGTGCCTCACATGTCACAACCCTGGTGCTCATGGCCACCGTTCTCTCCTCACGTGCCAAATATCATTACCCCTACCCCGGCCATGGTTCCTGTTTTTTCATCAATGATATTATTTCTAATCAGCAAAATCCAATTTTACATAGTACATTTTTGTGATTATGAGAGGATATTAGTATTACCGCATCCACTATTTCTGGATATGTCAAGTTATTTGATTCATTTTTTTTGCAATTAACCTATACCAGTGCAACTGATTCTCAGGATGTGGTGACCCATTTCCCTCGGATGACTGTGACAAGGACTGTTATAACAAATGCGTTGGCGTCTGCAACATAGGAGATGACCAGAAGTATTACTCCTGCTGCGAACCAGTACACCAAGATGGAACCATGAGGCCTCAGGATGTCGTTGAAATGATACAGACATAAAAGTCATGGATCACCAGAACCATGTGGAACAGATTTGCTAGCTCTTTGATGTTGATGCAGTTATTGCAGGGCTAATATAAACATGGTAGCATCCGTTTTGCAGAAACAAAAATAATGCTTATCTTTGTCAATCTATTGTTATGTTTGTCTTTTCTCTTTACTACTCTATATGGGTCTGTCTAGGGTGGCCTAGTTATTGCAGAGTGACTCAATCAAATATGAAAAAAAATATCTTCACAAATCTTCGCATAAAATTAATTACGTAGAACTTAGTTGTGCAATATTTAGGTCATGTCTAGAAGCCCAGCGGTGATTGGGACCTGCAGGCAGCCACAGACCAGTCGTTCTAGCAGCCCGTCCTAAAAGACTACGTCCGAGCGGTCACCGAGAATAGGGACAGGTGCCAGGCATTCGTGCGTTGGGCGACTCCCCAACCGAGTTCACGCGTCGCCAGGCTGCTAAGGTTGATCACCGCTGGGCAGCCGAGGTCACACGTGGTCATGCAGAGCTTCACACGGAGGGGTCCATCGGATTACCGCCCCGGCCACCAGTAGTGTCCCCTGTCGAATGACGACAAGTGATTATTTAGGGTTTTTCGAGAGCTATCAACGCTTGTGGAGAGTGAGTTGTCGGCACCGTGTTGCCGCATTAACCAGACTCTGGCCAACAGTTACTCAAGTTCCTCCGTTTGACGTGGAATATTTTTATTATTTTTAGTCTATATTACATACCATGTAATGAATTCATATAGAATCAACTCTTTTTGCGACGTACAATCAACTTTTGTTATGGGCGAATCAATTAATGTCGTGTTTTGCAGTTCCCAATTTCACAGTGTCATGTGTTTCTCGGTTGGATCAGATGAACTTTCATTCCCCATATGACAAACTTTGTGTCTGTTGGCCCCATTTACGTATGGTTCACGAGCACGCCCCGTGTGTCATACATGTAACAAAACGCTCTGACTACTAATGAAACACGGTCTACTACTAATAAAAGTGTGAGTCATGTGAATCCTATAATGACATCAGGTAGTTTGACCGTTTGACTAAGAACCCCGCGTCCCCCACGGCGCCCCTCGCTAGGTCAACTTGGGCGGAGATCCCTAAGCGCAACCGCCTCCACCGCATCCTCCCCTCCGTTGCTGCAGGAGGAAGCCGCCGGGCATAGCCCCGGTCGGCCGACGATGGCGGCGGAGGACCTCTTTGTTGGGGAACACATAATTTTAAAAAAATTCCTACGATCACTAAAGATCTATCGAGGAAATGGATAGCAATGAGAGGGGAGAGTGTGTCCATGTACCCTCGTAGATCGAAAGCGGAAGCGTTTAGTAACGCGATTGATGTAGTCAAACGTCTTCGCGATCCAACCGATCCAAGTATCGAACGTACGGCACCTCCGCGTTCAGCACACGTTCAGCTCGATGACGTCCCTCGTGCTCTTGATCCAGTTGAGGACGAGGGTGATTTCCGTCAGCACGACGGTGTGGCGACGGTGATGATGATGTTACAGGCGCAGGGCTTCGCCTAAGCACTACGGCGATATGATCGAGGTGTGTAACTGTGGAGGGGGGCACCGCACACGGCTAAGGCAAAACTTGGTGTGTCTTTGGGGTGCCCCCTGCCCACGTATATAAAGGAGAGAGGGAGAGAAGCCGCCCCCCTAGGGATGCGCTAAGAGTATGGAGTCCTACTAGGACTTCCAAGTCCTAGTAGGAATCCCTTTCCCTTTTGGAGTAGGAGAGAAGGAAAGAGGGAAAGAGAGAGGGAGTAGGAAAGGGCAAGGGGGGCGCTGCCCCCTTCCCCTAGTCCTATTCGGACCCATAGGGGGGGCGCGACCTCCCCTTGCACTACTAGGGAAAACCCTAGCAGTAGCGCAGGTATTTTGCCTATCAGTAGCGCGAGATGACGTGCCACTGATAATGCGCTACAGCTAACATATAGCAGTAGCACCTGTCATCCCATGCCACTGCTATACATGGCTAGCAGTAACGAGCTTTAGTGCAGAGCGCTGCTGCTAAATTCTGCAGTGCTTTTTAGCAGGAAGCGCTACTGGTAAGGGAGTGCTACTGCTAACTTTATTCCCCTCGCTACTGCTAGTTTTATTAGTTTCTGTTTTTTTCTGCATATTTGTTTTGTATTTGAATAGGCTTTATACAATAATCTTTAGCATATCATACACATACAAATGTAATCATAGCATATACATACAAATAGTCTCATCAAATCATGTCATCATCATAATCATCATCCAACACAAAGTGGTCTCTCGTCATCATCTCAAAAATAGCGATACAAGTCTCGATTACTTGCAACTACATCGTCATCCACCTAAACAATGATATATGCGAGAAGAGCTATCACTATGAGTGAGAGCGGAACTATGTAGTACAAGAGTTCGTATCCCTCTCTTGCATTAGCGTGAACCTAAACTAACTACTGGCTGTCGCTCAGAAACCGGAAACCAGTACACCTGGGCCTGACACTCCGGCCACTCGTCGTATACTCCTGGCGTAGCATTTCTTCGCCATCGATGATCTATGCACCTGCATCATCACATGAGTCGATGATATGCAACATATATAGTTGAGCAACAGAAAGAGACAGACTTGGCAAAAATAGAAGCAACATATCATAAGCATAAATAACAAAGTTCATCGTACCCAAAATGCCCTAACTAGAGTGATCTTCGCTAGTCGAGGAGGATGGTTTAATTACATCACAAATAAAGTTTCGTCGTGCATAACTTAAAGTTTTGTCATACAGAAAGTATGGACTAAACGGACACATTGTCATATATCGACAACCACTACATGTTGTGCCATCCATCCATGTCAGGGAGATAGTCCCCAAGCTTAGTGAAAGGCTTCAGGTCGAGACGCTGAGAGGCTACACATGTTCGGACGTCTTCCCACGACATTTGTCCTTCTTCGTAGAACATAACTGTTTTTTCGACGACCTCCTTCATGATGATTTGGGAAAGTTCGCGCTGGATGTGATAGAACTCAGCTCGAAGTCGATGATCCTGGATATCTCCTAAGTCCTTTGCCCATTGCAGAATATGGGCATCGCCGGATCTTGGTGACATGTGAAGGTTCTGGTGATCCCGTGTGTACTCCAGCATGTGGTGTAGGACATATAATCCATCATTAAGAGAATCACTCGGTTGCTGGATGCAGCAGAAGTCGGTCTTATGGCTGAAGACCCGATCAGCGGGATTGAAGACCAGGCCCCGTCAACGCACAACACTCCTCTTAGTTTCTCGACACTACTGGGTTACTATCGAGTGCCGAGGGTGATACCTCATCAGCACTTCTGATGTTAACCTTGTAGGTTAGTTCATCGGTTGTGGTCATCGAGGGTGATTCCTCCTTCTCCACTCCCGATAACGACACTGTCGTGCAACCCCTCAAGAGTGGACCTCGAGGGTGATTCCTCCTTCGTTCACCTTGACGACAACATCAGGTGGAATTCCATCGAGGGTGATTCCTCAGGGTTCCCCTTAGTGTTAGACACACGGTTACTATGGTTACTATGACTTTACACTGAACCATGTTACTAAAGACGGGTCGGCCCTGAGGGGTACCCGCGAGCTTAATTGCGAGTGATGTGGAGTTGGGTTGACCTGGAAGGTGCCCGCGAGATAATTACGAGGCATGGTCGGGCATTCTTAGCCCTTGCCACAAGTCCTCGAGATAGAGCGACGGGGTCACATTGATAGTGGGTCTCTGCTCGTTACTACACACTCCTAATGCACTATGATTTGGATATTTGATCCAAGGGGCCTCTGGCCTGATAGCACTAACCATCACGTGGGCATAGTATGGGCGTTAGGACGTCGTATGCATCAGTCGAAGCTTAATAGATGTCATGCGACTGAGCGGCGCGTGCTGGGTTGGACTGCGTAAGCACCTGCCTTTTTAAGGAGGTAGCTAGGTCTGCTCACCGGCCGCCCACGCAATGTGCAGGAGTTCCCGGGGCGATGGCCCAAGACCCCTGGGGGCATAGGTTTAGTCCGGCGTGCTGACCTCTCTATTAGGCCTAGGTCGTGTTGCGGCGTATCGTTTGGCCGTGGCCGGGCATGACCCAGAAAAGTGTGTCCGGCCGGAGTTAATCGAGCATGGTGGGTAAGTTGATGCACCCCTACAGGGAACAAAACATCTATTGATAGCCTGTCCTACGGTAACGGACACTCGGAGTTGTATCCCGATCAATACAACCAGAACTGGATACTTGAGATGGGAAATAGATAGTATGGCTCTAGGATTGCTTTCTCGCATGGAGTCGAGGAAGGATCTCTGGGCGAGGTTGATGACACTACTACTACTTTAATTTATGCTAGTCTGCACTCTTCTAATGCTGCAAGACCGCTGAAGATGTTGAAGATTCTAGTCTTCGATAGGAGTAGGCTCTCCCCTCCATTCTGGCATTTCTGCAGCCTAGTCCACATATACAGCCTTCCTTTGACAATGTTGCATATGTAGTGTAGATCCTTGCTTGCTGAGTACTTCGGATGAGTACTCACGTTTGCTTTGCTTCCCCCCCCCCCCCCCCCCGTATCCATTTGATGCAACCAGATGATGGAGCCTTTGAGATCGCTGCCACCACCAATGACTACTACTACCCCGAGGGTGCCTTCTACCAAGTGACGGACGCCGACGACCAGGAGTAGTTAGGAGTCTCCCAGGCAGGAGGCCTTGCCTTTTCGATCAATGTTGCTTTTGTGCTAGCCTTCTTAAGGCAAACTTGTTTAACTCATGTCTGTACTCAGATAATATTGCTTCCGCTGACTCGTTTGTATTCGAGCTTATGTATTCGAGCCCTCGAGGCCCCTGGCTTGTAATATAAAGCTTGTATTATTTTAATTTGTGTCTAGAGTTGAGTTGTGATATCTTCCCGTGAGTCCCTGATCTTGATCGTACACATTTGCGTGTATGATTAATTAGTGTACGATTGAATCGGGGGCGTCACATGTATCCTATGAAGACACACTTCTCCAATTTGGGTTCGAGCTTATCAGGTTGAGGCTTTTTTCACATAAGCATCGCATCCCCAAACTTTAAGAAACGATAACTTTGGTTTCTTGCCAAACCACAGTTCATAAGGTGTTGTCTAAACGGATTTTGATGGTGCCCTATTTAAAGTGAATGTAGCTGTCTCTAATGCATAACCCCAAAACGATAGTGGTAAATTGGTAAGAGCATCATAGATAGCACCACATCCAATAAAGTGTGGTTACGATGTTCGGACACACCATTACGCTGTGGTGTTCCAGGTGGCGTGAGCTGTGAAATTATTCCACATTGTTTTAAATGAAGGTCAAACTCGTAACTCAAATATTCTCCTCCACGATCAGATCGTAGAAACTTTATTTTCTTGTTACGATGATTCTCCACTTCACTCTGAAATTCTTTGAACTTTTCAAATGTTTCAGACTTGTGTTTCAAGTAGATATACCCATATCTGCCCAAATCATCTCTGAAGGTTAGGAAATAATGATACCTGCCGGCCTCAATACTCATCGGACCGCATACATCGGTATGTATTATTTCCAATAAATCATTAGCTCGTTCCCTTGTTCCGGAGAACGGAGTTTTATTCATCTTGCCCATAAGGCATGGTTCTTAAGTATCAAAAGATTCATAATCAAGTGATTCCAAAATCCCATCAGCATGGAGTTTCTTCATGCGCTTTACACCAATATGACCTAAACGGCAGTGCCATAAGTATGTTGCACTATCATTATCAGCTTTGCATCTTTTGGCATCAATATTATGAATATGTATATCACTACGATTAAGATTAAATAAACCATTAATATTGGTTGTATGACCATAGAAGGTTTTATTCATGTAAATAGAATAACAATTATTCTCTGTCTTAAATGAATAACCGTTTTGCAATAAACATGATCTAATCATATTCATGCTTTAACACAAACACCAAATAACTAAAGGTTCAACTCTAATCTCGAAAGTATAGGGGATGTGTGTTGATGATCATATCAATCTTGGAACCACTTCCAACATACATTGTCACTTCACCCTCAACTAGTCTCTATTTATTCTGTAACTCGTGTTTCGAGTTACTAATCTTAGCAACCGAACAAGTATCAAATACACAGGGGCTACTACGAACACTAGTAAGGTACACATCAATAACCTGTATATCAAATATACCTTTTGTTCACTTTGCCATCCTTCTTATCCGCCAAATGTTTGGGGTAACTCCGCTTCCAGTGACCATTTCCTTTTTACAGTAGAAGCACTCAGTTTCAGGCTTGGGTCCAGCTTTGGGTTTCTTCCCAGGAGTGACAACTTGCTTGCCATTCTTCTTGAAGTTCCCTTTCTTTCCCTTTGCCCTTTACTTGAAACTAGTGGTCTTGTTTAATCATCAACACTTGATGCTTTTCCTTGATTTCTACCTTCATCGATTTCAGCATCATGAAGAGCTCGGGTATTTCTTTCGTCATCCCTTGCATATCATAGTTCATCACAAAGTTCTAGTAACTTGGTGATGGTGACTAGAGAACTCTGTCAATCACTATCTTATCTGGAAGATTAACTCCCACTTGATTCAAGCGATTGTAGTACCTAGACAATCTGAGCACATGCTCACTGCTTGAGCTATTCTCCTCCATCTTTTAGCTATAGAACTTGTTGGAGACTTCATATCTCTCAACTCAGGCACTTACTTGAAATATTAACTTCAACTCTTGGAACATCTCATATGGTCCATGACGTTCAAAGTGTCTTTGAAGTCCCGATTCTAGGTGGTAAAGCATGGTGCACTAAACTATAAAGTAGTCATCATATTGAGCTAGCCAAACGTTCATAACGTCTGCATCTGCTCCTGCAATAGGTCTATCACCTAGCGGTGCATCAAGAACATAATTCTTCTGCGCAGTAATGAGGATAAACCTCATAACACGGACCCATTCCGCATCATTGCTACTATCCTCTTTCAATTTAGTTTTCTCTAGGAACATATAAAACATAGGGAAGATACAACGCGAGCTATTGATCTAGAAAATAATTTGCATAATACTATCAGGACTAAGTTCATGATAAATTAAAGTTCAATTAATCATATTACTTAAGAACTCCCACTTAGGGATCCAAATGATCACGTGATCCAAATCAACTAAACCATGTCCGATCATCACGTGAGGTGGAGTAATTTTCAATGGTGAACATCACTATGTTGATCATATCTACTACATGATTCACGCTCGACCTTTTGGTCTCCAGTGTTCCGAGGCCATATATGCATATGCTAGGCTCATCAAGTTTAACCCGAGTATGATGCGTGTTCAAAACTGGCTTGCACCCGTTGTATGTGAACGTAGAGCTTATCACACCCGATCATCACGTGGTGTCTCGGCACGACGAACTGTAGCAACGGTGCATACTCAGGGAGAACACTTATACCTTGAAATTTAGTATGGGATCATCTTATAATGCTACCGCCGTACTAAGCAAAATAAGATGCATAAAAGATAAACAACACATGCAATCAAAATATGTGACATGATATGGCCATCATCATCTTGTGCTCATGATCTCCATCACCGAAGCATCGTCATGATCTCCATCATCACCAGCGCGACACCTTGATCTCCATCGTAGCATCGTTGTCATTTCGCCAACTATTGCTTCTGCGACTATTGCTACCGCTTAGTGATAAAGTAAAACAATTACATGGCGATCGCACTACATACAATAAAGCGACAACCATATGGCTCCTGCCAGTTGCCGATAACTTTGTTACAAAACATGATCATCTCATACAACAATTTATATCACATCATGCCTTGACCATATCACCAGGCCCGCCCTGATGGGGGGGCAGGGAGGCGGCCGCCCCGGGCCCCCAAAATTCAGGGGGCCCTCCCCGAATGTGCACGTAGCCTATGGGCTGTGCTAAACAAACTATGGCCATGGATTAGGAAGGCAGCCAGGCGTGGATGCGGGTTGCCTCAAAAAAGGCATGGATGCATGCAAACGTAGCAATCCCCGGATCATATGCCGTCCTTTTCGTGATAATTATTTCCTTCTCTCTTAATTCCTTCCTAATTCGTTTGCCAGTTTGTCATCTCTCCGATGCCGATGCCGATCTCGATCTCTATCCCGGGCGGCCCTATTGCACACGGAATTGCACACACGCTGGACATGATGCAAGATGCAGTTAGTACTCAAGTACGCGACGCCGGTTTCTCTCCTGCCTTCACGCACTGGACATGCACACAGATATCGCCGATTCGCCAAGCACTAGAGACAGATGCAAGTCCAGATCGTGTCATCTGCTCATCGCGGAACACCCTTCCACCAAAGCTGATCCAATCCATTCAAGGTATATCATATTGTTCCATAATCCCTACTCCCTATTCGTTTAGTACAAAATTAAGTAATTTATATCCTTTGCGTACATGGTACATGGCTGGCACTAACCATCCTTTGATGCATTATTTATTTATTTCCAGCACGATGGAAAAATATACAATATGCGGATGAGTTGATAAAATCAGAGAGGCACTCTTGATAAAATTTTCGTGAGTAACACTGGTGCTTCATTGATTCCAAATGGTGAATTCTCGAAGAAAGAGCAACAAATTGATGGGAATTCTGAATCTTAACAAGACGAAAATTTTGACATCAGCATGGGTGATAAGAAAGTAAGTGGCTCTGATAGTACAATTATTTCTGTACATGCACTATTTGCTAGTGTTGATGAACATCCTTTTTTTTGTGAATTAAAGATTATAAAATTCACTTTGTCATATGGTGTAATGTCTACTATGTGATTTCCGCGCACATCAGGGAAGTTGATTTTTATCCTAAGGCATATACTGCTTATCATATTATTTATATATAATGCATATAACTGTTGCATCCGTTGAAAGAAGCTTTACAAAGATACAATTATTGAAGAACTATTTGAGATCAACAATGACTCAAAAGAGTTTACATGGTTTGTCAACATTATGCATCGAGAAGAAATTATTGGATTGGACTTACATAAATCCTATCATAAGTGACATTACATCCAGGAAGGTTAGAATTTTTAATAGGTAACATGTATAGTTATTTCATATGTGTATTGTTTTCGATAGATTCTAATGTTTATTAGTAACAACTCATATATACATGTATCCATTATTATTACTATATTGTTTATATTAAGGGCCCCAATTTTTTTGTTCGCCCCGGGCCCCCAAAATATCAGGACCTGCCCTGCATATCACATCACAGCAAGCCTTGCAAAAACAAGTTAGACGTCCTCTACTTTGTTGTTGCAAGTTTTACGTGGCTGCTATGGCTTCTAGCAAGAACTGTTCTTACCTATTGTGACACCCCAAAAATTTGGCCTTGTTTTATTGAATTAAAATTTTACCAGGAATTAAAACTTTGAGTTTCTGAGCTCCATTTTAATTTTTAAATCCTTTCCTTCCCTGTTGTGATGAGTTTTTCCCTAAGTGAAAACTTTTCAAAGTATGTTATTGGACTTATTTAAACTCTCAAGAAAAACTTTTCTTTTATCAGTATAACTAATTAACTAATTAAATTGCTTGATCTTTATTTTCTTGAAAAATGGTGTTTCAAGGTTATATGGCCATATTTGAACTACAACCATTTGATAGATTCACTTAAAATTTCCACAAAAATTTGGAGATGTCAAGTGATGTTTTTAAATCACTTTTATACAAAAATATATTTTATTTATGTTATAATTTGAGCTCTGCATCATTTTTCTCCTTCTCTGGTCCAGAGTGCATTTTGCACTACAACCCATTTAAATAATTCTTTCTAGCCTCCACCAAAATTATGGGATATTGGTAATATCCTATAATTCCACATCATGCAAAAACCTAGTGCCGTTCTTTGAAAAAATTGAGTGAATCAACCTCATTTTTCATTCTGGACCAACTTGATGGTTTGTACAGCAACCATATTTTTGCTTGCACTTTAACCCTTGATTATTTCTCCCACTTGTAGACAGCCCTACCAAACCCTTAAGTCCAGGAGCATGCACCTTTTGGATCATTTTTGGTTCATCAAATAATGCTATTTATTTCCCGTCCAGAATTGAAGTTCTGCTAATCTTGCACTAACAAGTTTCTTCTTTTGGCAAAATAACCTCACCACTCTCTCTTGCATCTAAGGAGGCCTTGATCTGGAGATTTGGGCCACCCCAAGAGTTGCTTAGAAGCCTTTAACATTTTTTCAAACACCTGGTGTGCATGGCAAGTTTTGACATGATTTTGTCTTTGCATTGTGACCTTGCACCTAGGATCATACTAGCATGTCCACTAGGCTCCCAGTTGCTCCTAACCTGGGTCTGTTAATTGCCAGCCTCGACCGCGACCTCTAGCGTGCTCTGGCATAGTGTCGAACACGTCCCATGCACGCCCGGAGTGCGAGCAGAGCGCGCGTATTGCACGACCCGCGCCCGAGCCGACACGCTGGCCCCACGGCTTTGGCCCGCTCTGCAGCACCTCGCCACGCGCTCCCCTTCTCACCGCAACACGCCAAGCAGCCCCCGCCGCGCCCGACAGGCCGAGAGCTAGCCGCCGCCGCCGCCCGACAGCTCCTGCGCTGGTCGGCGCCGCCGAACCTTCCCCCGCTCGCCACCTGGCCCCGGGAGCAGTGCCCACTCGTCCGTTAGTTCCTGCCATCATCCCCAGCCGCGCCACGTTGCCCTGCAAGCTACAGAGAGGCGGTTCGCCGGCATCCTCATCCGCCGCCGCGGAACCGACCTCGACGAGCTATAAAGGGAGGCCCCCGAGCTTCCCCGAGCACGCAGGCAACCTCAGGCCACCCCCTTGGCCCTCCCCTAGCTCGCATTCGACCCGGGGAGGTCTCCTTCCTCGTCTCCGGCAACTGCTGCCGCCGCCACCGCCCCGGTCAATTCGGCACCACCAGGGCCTCCCACTCTCCGTTCTCTTCGCCAGGAACCTCCACATCCTCCCGTGAACACATTCCCCTGCTCGATTTTGATCGGAATCCACCATTGCCCCAAAACCACTCCGCTCCCGAAGCTCTCCGTCCACCGCGAAGCTAGCCGCCGGCAGCTCCCTCCGTCCCCACCGGCCTGGCGACCACCGGGAGGACCGCACTGGAGTGGCGGATCCATCCCTGCCCTCGGGGCCCCGCGAAGAGCTGCCAGTCGCCGGCGACGATCGCCTGAGCTCCGCCTCCGCTCGGGACAGGGGAAGGAGGGGGAGAAAGACTAGTCAAACCCGACTAGTGGGCCCCTTGGACCCACTGTCAGTGACCCTGCGCCTATCCCCGTGGGTTAAGTGAAGGCGTAATCCACCCAGTACGTTTTCCCCACTCCGAAAGCGTATTCCCCTTCGAAACGTTTTCTTTTCTGTTTTAATTTATATAACGGATTTGACCAGAACTTTGACCGGCTATAACTTTTTAAATATAACTCCAAATGAATTAATTCTTTTTCCTACATCTCTCAAATATTGTCTAGTTTATTTTAAGATTTATTTGACAATTTTCCAAACAACTTTTTTGTACTGTTTTTGAAATGTGTGTTAATTCAAATATATTTTTAAATAGGATTTCGGGGAGAGAGAAGAAACTTTCAAAAAAATTGGAGAGCATCCCCACCTCTCCACACCATTAAAGGCAAGCATTCTGAATCCCGGCATAATATTTTGGTGTGATCATTGATATATTTATAACCCCACCGCATTTCGAAGGACTTGTTATTTCATGTGATATGATCATATGCATGGGTGCATGTTATTGATTTTCCATGCTGTTGGAAATGGACACACTTGTGATGATAATCACCCTCAGGTGCCTTGCATGCATACCGGCAGGAACCCTGGAAAACCTCAGCCTTGGGTAGGCATGAGTTTGTCGCCGGTCTCCGTCGGGACGGTTATGGCTGGTATGGCATGGTAAGGTGATATGAGCGGTGACTCCGTTGGATGAAATACTTTTGTCATGCTAACCATGCAGGGAATACTTAAACCTCCTGAGTCGACCGTAGATCGAGTCTTGTGCCAGTAACCCCCATACTTGTTTCGTACTACCACTCGTCTCTACAGCAAGTAGAGTACGGTTCAGTAAGTTGTCAACCTCTTTCTAGCACACACCGTACAGAGAGGCCATGGTGGAAGATATCGGTTGTAGCCGGTAGGCATGCCACCTGGTCCAGGGGCATGGGTGTTTCCGGTTGAGACCGAGAGGGGGAGGCCACCCCTTAGAGCGCGCGATATAAATTTGATCCCATGCTACGCGAGGTTGTAGCCTTCCCACTTAGAGTTTGCTTAACAGGTGTCGTGGGTGATTCCAGACACGTGTGAGTTAAGCTGGTGTGTGCAAGTTAGGTGTGTTTTCAATTAAAAGGCCATAGACGGAATTAGTCTTGATGGACTAAAGGAATCCGTTACTCGTGGGTAAAGAGTACACCCCCTGCAGAGATTAAACCTATTCGAATAGCCGTGTCCATGGTTAAGGATTACAGTCTGGGATGGGTCAGGTGTCGGTCTTAGTGTTGGTCTTTGGAGGTGAAACGGTTAACCAGAGATGTAATTACTACTCGTGACTTGTGATAACTATGATTATTATTATTGTTGACTAACCCGTGATATTATTGTTATTATCGAGTATCTCTGGGATGGTTCTACCTCCGGGATACTCATTATGATTGTTTATTTAAAAGCCCTTTATGTGGTGTCGCTCAGACGCCCGACTGTGGCATTTCTTTTAAAGCCCTTTGTGTGGTGTCGCTCAGACGCCCGACTGTGGCATTTCTTTTAAAGCCCTTTATGTGGTGTCGCTCAGACGCCCGACTGTGGCATTTCTCTTAAAGCCTTTTATGTGGTGTCGCTCAGACGCCCGACTGCGGCATTTCTTTTAAAGCCCTTTATGTGGTGTCGCTCAGACGCCCGACTGTGGCATTTCTTTTAAAGCCCTTTATGTGGTGTCGCACAGACACCCAACAGTGGCATTGCTTGTTATTTATATCATAAATTTTAGTACTACTATGTTATTGCATATTTATACACAACTTGCTTGCACGCATCAGAGTTTCATTTATATTTTGTGATGGATGTCATGAGAATAAAATATTTTCAGCACATCATTGTTATATTATACCTGTGTTCATAATGTTTGCGAGTACGTTCAAAGTACTCACTGGCTTGTCCCTGGCTATTTTCTTGGCCAGATTTTCTTGCTCGGAGAGGAGCGACGCGATGTCAGCCCCGGAACCCACACAATGGAGATAACACCTCGCGAAGATAGAAGTTAACCTGGTCAGCTGTTCCTGTGGGAAATGGAGTCCCATAGACACTGATGTTTCACAACCGCTTCCGCCATCAACCACTAGAAACCATTTGTTGTACTCACAGGCCAGAATGGTCTTGTACTACATATTTTGTATTTTGCTTGGAATTTCTGTATCAAGTTGGAGCCTCATCAGCTAACAGTAATCCCGGGGCTGATGAGTACGACGGTCTTTTCTGGAAATTTATACCCGGAAAACCGGTCGTGGCAGGCTTGGTACCAGAGCCAGGCTGACCATTGGCTAATCCTATCTTAGCCGGGTCTTTAAATTAGGCAAACCAAACCCCAGCCAAGCTTCTCGTGCAAGATAGCCACACAGTGACCCAACACCTTTTGGCAGTCGGTACCCAACCTATCAACCTAACCTGTCGCTCATGCGCCAGTGATCGAATCCTAAATAGTCCTTTCTCGCAAGCGTGCAAAGGAAGACTCCGTCCCCTTTTTCCTATAAAAAGGGGCATACTAGCACCAACACAGCACAACACAGTCTCCTCCCCAACCTAGCCACAATGCCTGGCCCCATAGTGCACAACGAGACCACAGCAAGCAACCTTGGAGGTTTTGTGACCATCCTCGCAAACCTCACCCGTCGTGCCTATGCGTTAGAAGAGCCACCTGAATATGTTGTGTACCAAGGACCCATGAGCGGTGAAGACCGTCAATTCTGGGCCACTGTGCACATCTACGGTAGGGGTCTAGCACCCGAGCGCCCCTACAGGTTCACCGGAAGGACAACTTCCTTTGAGCTTCAAGCCATCCAGCTAGCCGCTCGAGAGGCTATAGTTCATCTCAGGCACTTGTCGCCCAGAGTTAACTGTCGCTCATCCCACTACTACCCCAGACGCGAAGGGTATGGTAGACCACCCCAAGTTGCCAACGGAGATCAGGAGACAGACCCCGCATTGTTGCACCTAGTGCGCTATGTAAGTGCACTAGAGGCACTATTCGACCAGATCACCATTGATCTGATCGCAGCTCGAGGAGAGCTGGTTCGTCGAGCCCCAGCAAGAAGAGAAGACGAGCCCGATGCCGACAACCCAGTCGGGCTGTTCGGACAACCGATCGAGACCCTGAGGTCAGCTCCAGCCACCAACCGAGATGCTTTGATGACCCCAGAAGTGCTTCGTCGCCTTTTCGGAACCCACTCCAACGGGATTATGGCTAACAATCCCCGTGATGATCATCATTGCTACCCCGACCCTGCAGTCCCTCCGCCATCTCCGACTAATCCCGGCAGTGAGACACATGGAGAAGCCTCGACATCCACCAGGCACGCCCGTTTAGACGTAAACGAGGTAGATTAAGCCGTGCGAATAGCACCAAGTTTCAGTGTATCCTCGCTTTCTAATCGTGCGACCGTGTATATCAACGCAGCCTATCGTTGTGCCTCTATTTTAATGATAGCCTTTGCACTTTTTATTTTTGTTTTTGGCCAGCGCATAGTTGCATATTTTACCGGGCACAGCTACCAAAACCAACCCGATGACAACCACAGTAACACGTCTCTTTATGAGATATGTGTATCTCCGGCACGGACCCCGACTCTTGAGGTAATCTGGCAGATTCATTACCTTTCACCACGGTAAAATGATCCAGCTCCATTGTTATATAAAGGCCACCTTGTGACCTTACCCAGCAACCCTCACCTTGTGCACCACACTCACAACCATTTCTTGTCATGCCAAGCCCTAGTATTTATCGGAGAACCCCAGATGCAACCCCGGGTAGCTTTGTCAAAATATTGCGGGACTTTACCCGCAGTACCATGGGTTCTACCCAGCCACCCCAGTACGAGCTGTTCAAATCAAGGATCACCCCTTCCACCTCGGAATATTGGGCAGCAGTACACATTCCTCCTGTAGACCCCAACCAAGACCCAACAGAAGTTTCCTTCGTGGGAAGATCTATGCCAACCCCACACCTGGCCATAGAAGATGCTGCAAAAGAAGCGATTGCTCGCTTTCGATCCGCAGTACCCTATGCCCGCGAACGAGGATATTATTATTTTCCGAGTCGTGCAACACCCGGAGGAGTGACATCTTTTCCCGGTGGACGGATTGAGAAAGACCCAGTGCTAGCCAACCTTATCCAGTACATCATCGCTCAAGAGCATTTGAACCAGCGAGTAATGGATTATCTACAGAGTCTCGCTGATTTAAATCCTCAGATTGCCATCGGCAGAGCACTGAGAACCGAACCGGAGAGACACGTGCATCGACTGGTCAATCCACTTCCTCCGATAGAAGAGGAGTGTATCCCTTTACCAGAGACATTTTATCAGGACCCCAACCAGTTACCGTTTTCATTTTAGACGTCACTACTATATTTGTTATTTCAGCATTTATTTATGTGTGTGACTTATGTGCGATACCATGAGTTTGTACGACGAGTCAATTATTTGGCTTCTACTGATGTGTGTAGTTTTTGTTGTGAGTTATGCTCCTTTAAATTAACTGTTTTTCCCTTGCAAAATTCTGGAGTGAGATTTCTTTTCCCTGAGCTGCTACATCTACACTTTCTCACGGCGTGGATTTATTAATTTCACAGCACCACAGCAGCAGACTCACAACCATAATCTTTCGGACACAAACACTGTTTGCAAAACTTTGCAACAGTGTTGCATCCAGCTAATCACCCCCTAACAACAGTTAGCACCCGGCACACCCCACCTACTCCTCGTGATCACCACCACCGCGGAGAGCCAACACCCGAGCAGCAGCGTCGTGACGATCATCGAGGATCATCGCGCACAGGAGCACAGAGAGCCCCAGCAGCGTCGCCAGCCCTCCGCATATCAGGATCGCAAACCAGTCCGGCATCGCCTCCGCCATTATAGCCTCACCCGAGCTTCTGTAAGCAGTAATGGAGAAAGAAGAAGGAGGAAAAGAAGTGAGGCCAGGTGCGAGGAAGAAGAGAGAGGCACCCCGGCCGTTTTATAGCTCGAGCTCGGTGTACGGTGGGCGAAGTCCACCAGCGCCGCTCGTCGCCTGATCGCCGGTGTTCGGAGTCGAATCCGCGAGCAGTGCCGACAGCGCACTGGCCCGCGAGGTGAGTGCACGCTGCACCAACAGCTAGCACGCCGCGCACTACCGCGGTACGGCCTGGATGCCCTACGCGCTAGGCATCGCCAGTGGAGAAAGCACACGGGAGAGAGGAAGAAGAGAGAACCAGAGGGAGAAGAAGAGACTGGTAGTGG
Organism: Triticum timopheevii; assembly: GCA_963921465.1. Lineage (NCBI taxonomy): Eukaryota > Viridiplantae > Streptophyta > Magnoliopsida > Poales > Poaceae > Triticum > Triticum timopheevii. The sequence continues at coordinate 61,045,988 of OY997270.1, read as the reverse complement.
ACCCCGGTCCCACCCGTCAGCCAGAGAGAGCACTGTGCTCTCGGGTGCGACCAGCGTATATCTAAATTTAGAAGTTATTCTAAATTTATATCCAGCGTAAAAATCTCACGTTTTTGTCCCGAACCGTAGACTTTTCCACGCAGCACCAGTTTTCACACTGTGGTTTTTCACCACTTATTGCCCTCTCACTGTAGCCACATTTTTTTTGCGTATAGTTTTTCTTAAAACAGCTTTTAACAAATCTCGAGGACGAGATTTTTCTTAAGGGGGGTAGTGTCTGTGACACCCCAAAAATTTGGCCTTGTTTTATTGAATTAAAATTTTACCAGGAATTAAAACTTTGAGTTTCTGAGCTCCATTTTAATTTTTAAATCCTTTCCTTCCCTGTTGTGATGAGTTTTTCCCTAAGTGAAAACTTTTCAAAGTATGTTATTGGACTTATTTAAACTCTCAAGAAAAACTTTTCTTTTATCAGTATAACTAATTAACTAATTAAATTGCTTGATCTTTATTTTCTGGAAAAATGGTGTTTCAAGGTTATATGGCCATATTTGAACTACAACCATTTGATAGATTCACTTAAAATTTCCACAAAAATTTGGAGATGTCAAGTGATGTTTTTAAATCACTTTTATACAAAAATATATTATATTTATGTTATAATTTGATCTCTGCATCATTTTTCTCCTTCTCTGGTCTAGAGTGCATTTTGCACTACAACCCATTTAAATAATTCTTTCTAGCCTCCACCAAAATTATGGGATATTGGTAATAGCCTATGATTCCACATCATGCAAAAACCTAGTGCTGTTCTTTGAAAAATTTGAGTGAATCAACCTCATTTTTCATTCTGGACCAACTTGATGGTTTGTATAGCAACCATATTTTTGCTTGCACTTTAACCCTTGATTGTTTCTCCCACTTGTAGACAGCCCTACCAAACCCTTAAGTCCAGGAGCATGCACCTTTTGGATCATTTTTGGTTCATGAAATAATGCTATTTATTTCCTGTCCAGAATTGAAGTTCTGCTAATCTTGCACTAACAAGTTTCTTCTTTTGGCAAAATAACCTCACCACTCTCTCTTGCATCTAAGGAGGCCTTGATCTGGAGATCTGGGCCACCCCAAGAGTTGCTTAGAAGCCTTTAACATTTTGTCAAACACCTGGTGTGCATGGCCAGTTTTGACATGATTTTGTCTTTGCATTGTGACCTTGCACCTAGGATCATACTAGCATGTCCACTAGGCTCCCAGTTGCTCCTAACCTGGGTCTGTTAATTGCCAGCCTCGACCGCGACCTCTAGCGTGCTCTGGCATAGTGTAGAACACGTCCCGTGCACGCCCGGAGCGCGAGCAGAGCGCGTGTATTGCACGACCCGCGCCCGAGCCGACACGCTGGCCCCACGGCTTTGGCCCGCTCTGCAGCACCTCGCCACGCGCTCCCCTTCTCACCGCAACACGCCAAGCAGCCCCTGCCGCGCCCGACAGGCCAAGAGCTAGCCGCCGCCGCCGCCCGACAGCTCCTGCGCTGGTCGGCGCCGCCGAACCTTCCCCCGCTCACCACCTGGCCCCTGGAGCAGTACCCACTCGTTCGTTAGTTCCTGCCGTCATCCCCAGCCACTCCACGTTGCCCTGCAAGCTACAGAGAGGCGGTTCGCCGGCATCCTCATCCGCCGCCGCGGAACCGACCTCGACGAGCTATAAAGGGAGGCCCCCGAGCTTCCCCGAGCACGCAAGCAACCTCAGGCCACCCCCTTGGCGCTCCCCTAGCTCGCATTCGACCCGGGGAGGTCTCCTTCCTCGTCTCCGCAACTGCTGCCGCCGCCACCGCCCCAGTCAATTCGGCACCACCAGGGCCTCCCACTCTCCGTTCTCTTCGCCAGGAACCTCCACATCGTGCCGTGAACACATTCCCCTACTCGATTTTGATCGGAATCCACCGTTGCCCCAAAACCACTCCGCTCCCGAAGCTCTCCGTCCGCCGCGAAGCTCGCCGCCGGCAGCTCCCTCCGTCCCCACCGGCCTGGCAACCACCGGGAGGACCGCACTGGAGTGGCGGATCCATCCCCGCCCTCGGGGCCCCGCGAAGAGCTGCCAGTCGCCGGCGACGATCGCCTGAGCTCCGCCTCCGCTCGGGACAGGGGAAGGAGGGGGAGAAAGACTAGTCAAACCCGACTAGTGGGCCCCTTGGACCCACTGTCAGTGACCCTGCGCCTATCCCCGTGGGTTAAGTGAAGGCGTAATCCGCCCAGTACGTTTTCCCCGCTCCGAAAGCGTATTCCCCTCCGAAACGTTTTCTTTTCTGTTTTAATTTATATAACAGATTTGACCAGAACTTTGACCGGCTATAACTTTTTAAATATAACTCCAAATGAATTAATTCTTTTTCCTACATCTCTCAAATATTGTCTAGTTTATTTTAAGATTTATATGAAAATTTTCCAAACAACTTTTTTGTACTGTTTTTGAAATGCGTGTTAATTCAAATATATTTTTAAATAGGATTTTGGGGAGAGGGAAGAAACTTTCAAAAAAATTGGAGAGCATCCCCACCTCTCCATACCATTAAAGGCAAGCATTCTGAATCCCGGCATAATATTTTGGTGTGATCATTGATATATTTATAACCCCACCGCATTTCGAAGGACTTGTTATTTCATGTGATATGATCATATGCATGGGTGCATGTTATTGATTTTCCATGCTGTTGGAAATGGACACACTTGTGATGATAATCACCCTCAGGTGCCTTGCATGCATACCGGCAGGAACCCGGGAAAACCTCAGCCTTGGGTAGGCATGAGTTTGTCGCCGGTCTCCGTCGGGACGGTTATGGCTGGTATGGCATGGTAAGGTGATATGAGCGGTGACTCCGTTGGATGAAATACTTTTGTCATGCTAACCATGCAGGGAATACTTAAACCTCCTGAGTCGACCGTAGATCGAGTCTTGTGCCAGTAACCCCCATACTTGTTTCGTACTACCACTCGTCTCTACAGCAAGTAGAGTACGGTTCAGTAAGTTGTCAACCTCTTTCTAGCACACTCCGTACAGAGAGGCCATGGTGGAAGATATCGGTTGTAGCCGGTAGGCATGCCACCTGGTCCGGGGGCATGGGTGTTTCCGGTTGAGACCGAGAGGGGGAGGCCACCCCTTAGAGCGCGCGATATAAATTTGATCCCATGCTACGCGAGGTTGTAGCCTCCCCACTTAGAGTTTGCTTAACAGGTGTCGTGGGTGATTCCAGACACGTGTGAGTTAAGCTGGTGTGGGCAAGTTAGGTGTGTTTTCAATTAAAAGGCCGTAGACGGAATTAGTCTTGATGGACTAAAGGAATCCGTTACTCGTGGGTAAAGAGTACACCCTCTGCAGAGATTAAACCTATTCGAATAGCCGTGTCCATGGTTAAGGATTACAGTCTGGGATGGGTCAGGTGTCGGTCTTTGGAGGTGAAACGGTTAACCAAAGATGTAATTACTACTCGTGACTTGTGATAACTATGATTATTATTATTGTTTACTAACCCGTGATATTATTGTTATTATCGAGTATCTCTGGGATGGTTCTACCTCCGGGATACTCATTATGATTGCTTATTTAAAAGCCCTTTATGTGGTGTCGCTCAGACGCCTGACTGTGGAATTTCTTTTAAAGCCCTTTATGTGGTGTCGCTCAGACGCCCGACTATGGCATTTCTTTTAAATTCCTTTATGTGGTGTCGCTCAGACGCCCGACTGTGGCATTTCTTTTAAAGCCTTTTATGTGGTGTTGCTCAGACGCCCGACTACGGCATTTCTTTTAAAGCCCTTTATGTGGTGTCGCTCAGACGCCCGACTGTGGCATTTCTTTTAAAGCCCTTTATGTGGTGTCGCACAGACACCCGACTGTGGCATTGCTTGTTATTTATTTCATAAATTTTAGTACTACTATGTTATTGCATATTTATAAACAACTTGCTTGCACGCATCAGAGTTTCATTTATATTTTGTGACGGATGTCATGAGCATAAAATATTTTCAGCACATCATTGTTATATTATACCTGTGTTCATAATGTTTGCGAGTACATTCAAAGTACTCACTGGCTTGTCCCTGGCTATTGTCTTGGCCAGATTTTCTTGCTCGGAGAGGACCGACGCGATGTCAGCCCCGGAACCCACACAATGGAGATGGCACCTCGCGAAGATAGAAGTTAACCTGGTCAGCTGTTCCTGTGGGAAATGGAGTCCCATAGACACTGATGTTTCACAACCGCTTCCGCCATCAACCACTAGAAACCATTTGTTGTACTCACAGGCCAGAATGGTCTTGTACTACATATTTTGTATTTTGCTTGGAATTTCTGTATCAAGTTGGAGCCTCATCAGCTAACAGTAATCCTAGGGCTGATGAGCACGACGGTCTTTTCTGGAAATTTATACCCGGAAAACCGGTCGTGGCACCTATCCATCAAAACCACAACGTTTTTTGTCAAGTGTGATGTTTTCACCTTCAACAAGGACCGCCGTAGTGAAACTCGATTCAACTAAAGTTGGAGAAACAGACACCCGCCAGCCACCTATGTGCAAAAGCATGTCGGTAGAACCAGTCTCATGAACGCGGTCATGTAATGTCAGTCCGAGCATCTTCATCCAACAATACCGCTGAATCAAAGTAAGACATTGGTGGTAAGCAGTGTGACTATTATCACCCACAACTCTTTGTGTTCTACTCGTGCATATAACATCAATGCATAGACTTGGCTCGGATGCCACTGTTGGGGAACGCGGTAATTTCAAAAAAAAAATCCTACGATCACGCAAGATCTATCTAGGTGATGCATAGCAACGAGAGGGGAGAGTGTGTCCATGTACCCTCGTAGACCGAAAGACGAAGTGTTTCAATAACGCGGTTGATGTAGTCGAACTTCTTCACGATCCAACCGATCAAATACCGAACGTACGTCACCTCCGCGTTCAACACACGTTTAGCTTGATGACATCCCTCATGCTCTTGATCACTACAAGAAACATGTCAACTTGTGACCTTGACTATTGGTCACTCAAAGGTCATTGTTTTTCATTTGCGACCTTTTTCTGAAAAAAACAGAAGGTCAAAAGCTGGCAGTCGTAAACTGAAATTAATGACCTTCTCTGTGAGAAGGTCGTAGACGTTTACGACCAAAACAGAAGGTCGTTCAACCCATGACCTTTTGTTTTGGTCACTGGCTGTCTGCCCAGGCCACGTTGGATCCAACGTGGCAATCTGACGTGGCAAAATTACGACCAATTGAAAAGGTCACTGACAAGATTCAGCCCGGTCCGATTAGGTGTTTTAGATGGGCCGAGCCCATTAATTCAGCCTTTTTAATATATATTTTTTTGTTAATTTTCGCTAGCTACATGGCCCTGGCCCAGTAATTTAGCCTCTTTTATTTCTATGAAATTTGACATTCAATTTCTTGTTGGGCCACATTCAATTTCTTGTTGGGCCATGACCTTTTACAGTCGAGTATTTTTTTGGCCCTCGGCCTTTTATAGTCTAGTTTTTTTTTGGCACTCAGCCATTGCCTTTTAATTTAGGACTCATCATTCTTATGTTCTGTATATGCATCATTTTCAGTCAATTCCCAGTTCAAATATAGGCTATAAATGCAGAATATTTCTCAATACAGACAAACTTGGTACATTACAGTAATAGTACATAGTATCCAGTTTTCTAATACACAAAAAGATCAAACAATAACAAGCTCCAATGAGGTTCTCTTTGCTGGGTGCGAATTCTAGCTTCTTCATCATGGGACTTGTTGCAGCAGTCAGCACTTCAATGAACAAAGGACATCTACAGGCTACAAACAAAACAATTAGGAACAAAATAAAAACAGAACATTATGCATTTGGTGCGGAAATTGTTAGAGCAAAGAGGAGCTTCAGCAACATAGCAAACTAAATCAAATCGAACACACACCGAAATTTGCAGATGAATATTTTTGTTTGACTCGTTTACTGCTGCTCCCGTTTATTTTCAAGACTACATATTCATACCTACCGATTAGAAAATAAAGCTGAGTTATACTAGTAGTGGTGGTGCTCAATTGCCACTATTTTTATCATATTTACTCCATAACAACTAACATGAACATGCCAATTGATTAAAACCTAAGCCGTGTAAATTTCAGAACAACAACCTTAAGCCATGATGATAGACAGTGAGAAAATCAACTAAATTTAAAAGGAGTGCTAACCAAGAACCCTTTAATTAACCCTACCATTTCATCTAACACCCCCAACCATCAGGAGCATGAGCAGGACAATAGCTACTAAACCTTGAGGTCAGGCATAGACATATACCTGGACTTTACTTCTTAATAGGAGGCCCCCCATTTGAGTTGGCCGCCTCTTCCTTCTTCTGCCCCTTGATCTTAAAAAGGTTTATCATCTTCCTGTGAAACATGAGGGGAGGAGGTAACGAGCATGAGCTAAACAGAGAAGACTTTTCATAGGAATAAAATTGACAAAAACAAGAAAAGTACCATTCAGGCTTAAGAATGGTTTTACACAAAAACAGGTAGAAACGATTTGGCGGAAATCAATAGAAGCAGTTTGGTTCTCTTTAATTACTGCACTCATCGATTAGTAGCAGAAAATAATATACCCAGTACAAAGGAAAGCAAAATACTAAAGTACCAAGCACGACTAGTAGCTCTGCACAATTGCACCACATATACAACTAGCTGCAGATAACAAGCAAAATACTAAAGTACCAAGAACGACTTTGTCAGACTCGATCAATTCTGAAGAAACCACGTTCGTCGTCAGACACATACATACAGGAAGCAAAAGAAGAAGGAACAGAGCTCTACATAATGTTTATATTAAATGAGCAAGACACAGGATTTAGCTTGTCCAACAATCAACACTGTTACAAGGTACTGAAAGTAGCTATGTGCATCAGCCTCACCAAGTCTTATCATGAATTGGTTGCTTTTACAAACTGTACTATATTTCTGGACAACAAACTAAATAGACAGTTACTCTCAAAAGGTACATCCAAACGAAGCAAATAAGTACTCTACAGAAACCTTAGAACATGCTTTACAACTCATATGTAGAGGCCAACTTGAAATTATGAGCATAACAAACTCATTTATCACTTAGAAGCTCGCTGCCCAAAACTGTCAGGTAGTGCAGTTTTTTAACTGAACCAAATTCAGTTTATAGAACAGCCAGAGAAATCCAATTCTACAGGACATGATCATATACATAATCCCATCAGGATTGTACAGGGAAATTCTTAGCAGCGTGCCGAGAGCATAGTCCAGCTATACTCCTAATGGACTACTATACTCCATCAATCATGTACTAGTTACAGCTATACTCCATGTACTGTTGTCCAGGAGTATTCCAATTCATCTTTAAAAAAATGTTCAAGCACTGATTGAAAAAGGAATGCAAAAAGAGATGCATGTACCCAGTGGAGAGCATCCGCCCAAAAGAAAACAAAGATAATGGCTGAAAATTACTCCAGTTTACACTCCTATTTTAGCAGTACAGGTTATAGCTAATGCAACATCATGGGAGCTGATGTCCAGGAGTATTTGCAAATGATATAGCATCATGGAGTAGAATAACATGTTTTAGCAGTAGAGGTTATAGAGTAAGCAAGCAAGAAAGCAATCATGGAAGCTGATGCTGCCAGTTAATATCAGCACATGACAAGACAAAAAGCATGGCATCAACACAAGCATCAATAGAATACTAACACCTAAACTGGTACTAAATTGATGGAGTCCCATCCATCCATGAGAGAAGAAAATGCCTTTGGTTGACAAAGAGAATAGAACACCTCCTCTTGCTGGGATCAAACCAGAGGATACCAACCCATCCACCAATTTGCAGGTTGTGTGGCTCATGGTCATGGTGCCGGACACCACGTCCGTGGCGAAAAGCAACACCCTTGCAAAGCTGGTACACCATGATCTACATGCACAATACCAGCAAGTTCACCAACAACGAATCAGTCAATCAAACACCGTCGGCACATTCAAACAAACACCTCGCGTGCAAGATCTAGAAAACGAACGCACAATAACTTACCGACTCGCTCAAGCTCTTCCACCTCCCACCGGCTGCTTTGCCTACCTAGATAAAAAATTTACAGCGGAAGCGACTAATCAGCTCCACCATCATGACCCAATATACAATACCATGGCAGATTAACTTCTACTGTGTACATGCTGGTATAGAAAGCAAATCGGGAGTGGGAATTAGTCTTTGTAAGAAACTTACAGCAGCGACAGACTTGTTCTTGGGGTTCTTCTGCTTGAACTCCTTGCGGAACTCGCGCCTGATGGCAACCAATCAACAAAAGCAGGTTTAGAACAAGGGACGCCTGGGAACCACGGGGAAACAGCAACGGAAAAATAGAATCTGACGAAGGAAGCAAGGGGAGGGGAAGGACGAGACGTACATGAAGACAAGACACTACTAGGAAAAGGGCTATAGATAGGATTGATACTAATGGCGCACCAGGTAAGCAGTGCGCCAATACTATATACTAATGGCGCACCGGTTGGAGGTGCGCCATTAGTGTGGAAGACACTAATGCCGCACCAGGCACACGGTGCGCCACTAGTATTGATTTTTTTTCCATTTTTCCATACACTCTAATTGCGCATGGTGCCAAAGTGCGCCATTACTAGTTCTACCAAGTAATGTCACACCTTGTAAACAGTGCGCCATTAGTATATAATTTTTTTTACTTTTTTGCAAAATTCCTAATGGCGCACCGTGTATATTTTCATGGAAACTTTTTGATCTCGATCTCGATCCCACCCGCACCCTCCCCCGCTAGCTCCACCGCCGCCGACGACCCACCACAACCCTCCCCCGCTCCACCGCCGCCGACGAGCACCCGGCCCCCCGCACCCTCCCCCGCTCCACCGCCGCCAACGGGCACCCCCCACACCCTCCCCCGCTAGCTCCACCACCGACGACGACCCACCGCAACCCTCCCCCGCTCCATCGCCGCCGACGAGCACCCGGTCCCCCGCACCCTCCCCCGCTCCACCGCCGCCAACGGGCACCCCCCGCACCTTCCCCCCGCTCCACCGCCGCCGCTGATGATATTTTCAATTAACAAATTTGAACATATTTTAAAAAAATTATTACTGTTTTTCTAAAAAAAATATTACTGTTATGATTTAAACAAGTTTGAACATATTTAAACACAAATAAATATCAAACAGGATTTAAAATGCATAAAAAAATATTGGGGAGCCTGGGAATCGAACCGAGAACCTCCTGGTGTGTGTGCTGCGTACTGACCAGTCGGGCTAGTGGGCGGGTTCTTTTTGATCTCGATCTCGATCCCACCCGCACCCTCCCCCGCTAGCTCCACCGCCGCCGACGACCCACCGCAATCCTCCCCCGCTCCACCGCCGCCGACGAGCACCCACCCCCCGCACCCTCCCCAGCTCCACCGCCGCCAACGGGCACCCCCCGCACCTTCCCCCCGCTCCACCGCCGTCGCCGATGATATTTTCAATTAACAAATTTGAACATATTTTCTAAAAAAATTATTACTGTTTTTATAAAAAAATATTACTGTTATGATTTAAACAAGTTTGAACATATTTAAACACAAATAAATATCAAACAGGATTTAAAATGCATAAAAAAATATTGGGGAGCCTGGGAATCGAACCCAGGACCTCCTGATGTGTGTGCTACGTACTGATCAGTCGGGCTACTGGGCGGGTTCTGTTGTAGATAGGGTTAGGTGGTATATATGTCGGGCTAGATTAAATTACTTATGGCGCACCCTTCGGTGGTGCGCCATTGCTATGGATGTACTTATGGCGCACCCCTGGGTGGTGCGCCATTGCTAAGCCTCCCCCACACTAAAATCCCCAATCCCCAATCCACACTCTAATCCCTCCCCTGCCTCACCCACCGTCCCCGGCCGTACGTGCACCCGACCACCCTCCGCCGCCGACCACCTCCCTCACCGTCGCCCCTCCGCCCGCGCCCGCGCCCTCGCCGTCCCCCTCCCCCCGCGGCCCCGCCTGTGTCCTCCTCCCTCCCGAGCATGACAACTAGGGTTCCTAGCCACCACCACCGCAGCCGGCCCGCCGCCGCCGGCGCGCCCAGCCAGCCGAACCCTCCGCTGCCCCGCCTCCGGTACAGGCCCCTCCAGCCCCGAAGCTGCGCCCCCGCCCGCCTCCTCCTCTCTTCTCTCGCGACCTCCCCCTACCCCCTCTCCACCGCCCCGTCCCCTCAGCGCCGCCCGTCGTCTCCCCGAACCCTAGCTCCACAAGCGTCAGGGACGACCACCTCGTCGGCCTCACCAGGCCGCAGGCCCTCAAGCCCCACGCCGTCCTCGGCCTCGCCCTCTCCACCGGTGGCGCCCCTTCCTCCGCCCCTGCAGCACAACATCAATAATAAATAGCCAGGTAAAACTGTACGCACGGGGCATTTTCATTCAGTCTTTCTATTTGTACTACTTGTTTGTTGTGAAGCTAAGATGATGATGCTATTTTCTTATATGGTGAAGATATACTCTAGTTCTCTTTGTTCTGTGTCACTCTGTTTTTCAAACGTATTTATTTGAGACAAAGTCACTTGGAGGCCCAACGTATTTCAGTGTGTGTCCTCTGTAAACGAGGCATTTGACTTGATTGATCCCGGAAGGCAACGTATTTTGCAATGCATCTTCGTAGGAAGGAGTATGACAAGAACATCGGTTAGATACATGGGCTACTGTGGATGAAAGTGTGGTATTTATACTCTGCCTTCGACAGAGCAGAGAAGCCAAATACTTGAAACTATTATCTGGTAGGAGATTTATTTTAACAAGATAGAAGAAAACACCCAAGATGATAGGTAATAATACATTCATGTCTAAGACCATTGAGTGGTTGAACCGTATGCAGTGTGCCTATATATGCCTGTATATATTGCCCGTGGTTCGCCTAAGACACGACGAAATCACCATATGTGACTGAAAATATGGAGAAGAACCAGAGGCTTCTTGAGAGCAACCAGACAAACATTAAGTGAAATTAATTAGATTGTGTGTATAGTAGTACTACTAGTTTTTGCTGGTGTTTTTGCTGGTGAACCATACGACATTAAGTGAAATTAAGTAGAAATTATAGTAGTTTGGTTCTGTTTTTGCTGGTGTTTGGTTATAAATATGAGTAGAAATTATAGTAGGAAGATGATGCATAGTAGTTCTATGTTGTTGTAGTAGTTGTAGTTGTAGATACAGTAGCAGTATCATGTGCTACTATTGTAGATACAGTAGTTGTACGAACATTAGATACAGTAACAAGTGTCATGTTGTTGTATTAGATACAGTAGTAGTATCATGTGCTGCTGAAGATGAGTAGTTGTAGGAAGATGATGCCCTAATGGAAGTGACATGAATATTTGGCCTACCTTTTTTGGAAGATGATGCCCTAATGGTAGGTTCTCCTAATGGTAGATGATGCCCTAATGGTAGGTTCTCCTAATTAATTAGAAATGATGCCCTAATGGTAGGCTCTCCTAATTAATTAGAAATGATGCATCTTGCAATTAGGGGGAATATTGCAACCTGCTGCTAAACTAGATCATGAATATGTCATTGCTTTTCAGTGAGCTCCTAAGTGTACAAGACAGCAAGGAGCAAGCGCATCATATATAATAATGTTGTGTTTGTTCTGGCCGACATTGGGAACAGATTCAAAGACAAATAAAAAATTCAGAAAAGAATTATCCTCTCACTACATCTCTGTCTATCTGGTTTGTCGATGTTGGTTCATTAATCTTAAGCCCATCATGTTTGTTGGTTGTTTGCTGTCATGTTGTTATTACTTCCATTAGGGCATCTGTTGGTTCATTAACCTTTCTAACATCTGCATATTTCAGGTTTCCGAGGAGGTAAAGGAAGTGAAGTTCAGACAGTGCAGCAGCAGCAACACCTCCAAGGTGAGAAATATGTTCCTATTTATCTTTTTTTGCTCAAGTTCTTCAGTACATCATATAATATAGAGAAGTGCAGATCAAGTGGTGCAATCATATACATCTGCCACTTAAGTCATCCTTCCCTTTAAGCAGAGTGATGCCTTTCGATGTCACACAATAATGTTTGTTGCAAGAACATTCTACTCTTAGTGTTCGTTTGTTTACTGCATAAAAATATATAGTTTTGCTGCTGTTATGCCTGTATTCACTGCTTCTGCTGCTGTACTTGTGATGATGTTGTAGGTATCCCGAGAGGCCCTTGATTTTGCCGGAATGTCGATTAACTTCCGTTCCGGCAAATTCAGGTACTCCATATGTCCTATTTTCAGCAAAGGTAATGCTGAAATTTTCCGTGAATTTTAGCATTACTTTGCTAAAAATAGGACATATGGGGTACTTGCAACTAATGCCTGTTATCATGCATGTTTTATGATCTGTTGTAAGGGTACTAATTGGTCTCTTCTGCTGCTTATCAGAGATGGCGGGAAGCAGCCACCGCCGATCTGCGACACCGCAGTACGAGTTGGATGCTTCCGAGTTCTTCACTATCATACTTGAGACTTCAGTATCATCCATGACGCAGGTATATAAAACGAGAGATCTCCCCTTCACCCATCTCATTATGATATCTGTTGTTTGCTACATCACTCATTGTCCCAAACTGCAGAGGCTGCCTGACAGTTTTATGAACATGCTGATGGGTGAAGATCCGCCAAATAATGTGAAGCTGCGACAGGCCGGCAGCGGGTTTCGCAGGCAGTGGGATGTGCAGTTGGTGATCAAGAAGGGCCACATGTGCTTGTCTTGTGGGTGGGAGAAGTTCTACCGTGCCTACGACCTACGGCTGGGGTACTTCCTTCTCTTCAGGTACGACGACGACGCCAACATGCTCATCGTGAAGGTGTTCAACAAGACTATGTGTCGCATGCGCTATGCTGTCGATGATGATGCCGGTACGTTCTGCCTCTTCTTATTCCTCTACATTTGGCTTTGTCTCACATCGATTGTTAACGGTCATTGTTGCATTTTGGACAGGTAATGGGAGCAGCAGCAGCAACACTGGCTACAGCCAGAGCAGCAGCGACTATGGCTGTAGCGAAAGCAGCAGCGATTCTGGCTGTAGCGAAAGTAGCAGCGATTCTGGCAGCAGCATAGACAACAAGAAGGATGATCCGGACTGGAGTGCGGGAGAAGAGGAGCAGAGTGAGGATGAGGAGCTGCAGGATGACGATGGGCATCAGGCTAAGGATGACCTAGCGCTGGTGGTGGCTGACCAAGGGTAAGAGATGGTGGTGGCTGACCATGGGCAAGAGATGGAGGTGGCTGAGGATGACCTAGCGATGGTCGTGCCTGAAGGTGGCCTCGCGATGGTGGTGGTGCCTGACAATGACCACGCACCGGTGGTGGCACCGGCGATCCCACAGCTGGGCGACATGACCATGCCAATTGTGGTAGAAGACTACATCCCACTGCCTCCACTGCCTCCACCGCCTCGCCGCTCTAGGCGCATCAGGGAGAGGAAGGAGAAGAAGGAGAAGAACAATGCATGAGAACTGAACTTTGTCAGGTATGTCAGATCTCCTATGGGTTAGTTATCCAAAATGATATATATATATATACTTAGTTACCTATGTTATCTCTAATATGCCTAGTTTCCTATAGGTTAGCTTCATTTTTAGCTAAGTTGGCTCTAATATACTAACTTAGAGCTTATATGCTTAGTTTCCTATAGGTTAGCTCCAAAATAACTTATGTTAGCACCAAATGATCAAGTTTACATAATAAGCTTATAGTCTTTTTCTTATTCTTCTTATTTTCCAAAATGACATAGGTTAGCTTCATTTTTACCTAAGTTGGCTCTAATATACTAACTTAGAGCTTATATGCTTAGTTTCCTATAGGTTAGCTCCAAAATAACTTATGTTAGCACAAAATGATCAAGTTTACATAATAAGCTTATAGTCTTTTTCTTATTCTTCTTCTTTTCCAAAATGACATAGGTTAGCTTCATTTTACCTAAGTTGGCTCTAATATACTAACTTAGAGCTTATATGCTTAGTTTCCTATAGGTTAGCTCCAAAATAACTTATGTTAGCACAAAATGATCAAGTTTACATAATAAGCTTATAGTCTTTTTCTTATTCTTCTTATTTTCCAAAATGACGTAGGTTAGCTTCATTTTATCTAAGTTGGCTCTAATATACTAACTTAGAGCTTATATGCTTAGTTTCCTATAGGTTAGCTCCAAAATAACTTATGTTAGCACAAAATGATCAAGTTTACATAATAAGCTTATAGTCTTCTTCTTATTCTTCTTCTTTTCCAAAACTCTTCTTATTCTTCTTCTAGTGTTCTTCTTCTTCTAGTATTCTTCTAGTCTTCTTCTTTTTCTTCTTCTAACTTCTTGTTTATCATTTTGCATATTTGATTTAATTGACGGAAGCTTGCGTGGATGGAGTGCTTCTTTTCCATTTGTGTTTTTATTTTGTATCAATGTGAAACTTTTGTGAATTGATGGATAACGGTGTTGGATGAACAATGTGAAACTTTTGTAATATGTAACGATGGAACTATGTGTTGGCCATGTATGTATATATGATGGAACTTGTGTGTTGGCTATGTATGTATATATGATGGAAACTGTGTGTTGGCTATGTATGTATATATGATGGAACTTGTGTGTTGGCTATGATTGTTATATGGATGCTTGTTGTATATATATGTGTTGGATATCTCATAGGTGAAATAGTGACCTGAGATTAAGGAAAAAAAATTAAAAAAATTGTTACTAATGGCGCACTACCATGTCATGCGCCATTAGTATAGAAGACACTAATGGCGCACTGTGGGCAAAACTAATGGCGCACTGCCAGGTGCGCCATTAGTATACCAGATACTAATGGCGCACCAGTGGTGCGCCATTAGTAAAAAGTTCTAGTGGCATGATACTAATGGCGCACTGGTAATGCGCCATTAGTAGGCAAAACCAGTGCGCCATTAGTAGGCCTTTTCCTAGTAGTGAGAAGGCCTCGCCCACGTCCTTCTTGCCGGCAGCCCCTCTTGTGAGTTGCGCCTTGGCGCTCCCGGCCTTCGCGTACCTGCCAGACGGTGCGCAGCGAGACGCAGGTACGAAGTTGGAAGACCCTGGAACTCAAACTGCGTCTGTCCAGGGTCACGAAGGAACTTCAGAATGTCTTGCTCCATCCGCAACACTGCAATGAGAGATAAGATTGCAATGAGATAAAACTACTGATGCAATGTTCAACTTATCATATTTAGGAATATAATCACACAGTCACATAGTAATACAAGTTGCAGAAACATGATGCAACACAGTAGGTCAAAGAGGGGAAATCCAATCAGCATAAAGCAACTGCCTATGAAACAATTCAGAGCGTTTAAATGTTTATCGACAGATGGAGCCAAACATTGATTGTTCATACATTGATTGTTCATCGTCGCGCCTAGCTAGTCCCGGCGCCCGCGTGGGCCCACCCCCTTTCCTGTGGGCACGCATCACTCTCCTGCTGGGTGCTGGCTAGGTCAAATTGCCCCGAGTTTTGCCCATTTCCAGGAGGAGCTCCATCGGTCGACACATGCCCCTGACCCTGACCCTGATGCTCCTCTTTTTTTTCCAGAAAACAAAAAGGAAGGGGTGTATGGTGCTCCTTTGATTGGCCCAATAAACATCTACCCTAGGCCTGGAGTTATCAACGGAGATTAAGGTGCTGGCAAAAATGACGCTGCTGAACATGACCAGATCACCCAAAAAAATCCAATAAATCATGGTCACATAAGTGCCTGGCTAGCTTGGTGACGCTGGTACTATATGTGCATGCACCTACAAGGTCCATGTAAATTGCGCCTGCCGCCTCCCGAGAGAGTCATCGATGCCGGTTGCCGTTCTTGGAGTTCGGCCGGCCAGGGTGATCCGTGGCTGAAGAAGACGCTGCTGATAGACTCCGGAAGTCCTAGTTTGATAGACCATGACAGACGGCGATAGGGAGCAGTTTGTGGAACACAAGGAGATGAGAAGATTGAAAGCCTATCCTCAACATGTATACTACGTATGCCTCAGCGCTTAATTACTTCCAGAGAAAGCAACCAGAGCCTATCCTGACACATGTTCTGTGTAAGCCGCAAGGCATGCTGTTGCTGGCACTAGTCCCGAACAAGGACGCGAGAATTCCCGAACTCCTCGCCGTGCACAAGCACCCGAAAGTCTACCCGGAAGCTAGCTAGACAAAACTACTAAGAAGAGGAGCGCAGAGAGGGGCAGGATGGGGCCGTACCTTGGAGGCGCTTGCGGGGCTTCTCAAGGGCCTCGCGGAGGAACTGGTCGACCTGCGCGGCCGGATCGTCCCGTGTGGGGTCCTGCTCCTGCTGCGCGTCCGCGGCCTGGCGGTCGTCGGCAAGGTCGGGCGAGGAGGAGACCCGGCGCGAGGCGGGGGAGGCCGAGGAGGTGGATGAGGAGAGGAGCAGGCGGCTCATGGCCCCATCGAGGTCGGCCGTCTGCCACGAGTCCGGCGCAGCAGCCACGGCTGCGTCCTCCTCCATGTCTGCTGTGCGCGGCCCGATCTTCTCGCAGCTGCCGAACTAGAAGCCGGCGAGGAGGCCAGCGGAGGACTGGGCAACGCCATGGGCCCCCGAAGGGTGCGCCTCGGTGAGCGCGTGGCGCGGGACGGCGAAGCGAGAGGCAAGGTTGGAGAGGTGGTACTGGAGGAAGGAGGAGGTGGCGGGGAGGGGGCTACGGTGGATCTGGCCGGCGACAGTGTTCGGAGGGCAGGGGAGGGGGTCGAGGCCAGCGGCGAGCGGCGGTGGATGGCGGCGAGGGGAGGGGAGGGATCTGGATCGGGAGCGCTAGGGTTCGCTACGCGGGGGAGAGAGAGGAGTGGTGTGCGGGGGAGAGAGCAGATCGCAGTTGTTTTTTAGGGGTAGCTCGCGGTGGGTGGGAGGGGGGTGTGGGCTGTTGGATGTGGGAGTATCCGACGTCTCTAATGGTTTGATCCGCGTGACATGCTCATAGACCAATCAGAACGAAGTACGGGCTTCGATGATGTTATGACCATCTCAATTGGTCGTAATCGATTAACAATAGATGGCTGCTATGAGTGAGTCAGATGACTTTCTCTACAAAACATCTGCCTAGATAGCCTCCCAATCTGAGCATTTTTGGTCATTCGATCACATCAATATGTCACGACAGCATCGAGCGTGAAAAGATAATGTTGCCAAAGGGATTTTTTATTTTGTTTTCACGAAAAATCAATTTTCCACTTTTTGAGTCCCCAAAATGAGGTTTTTTCGTGAAGGACCTACAAATGTTTGTTGCAAAATTGCACCAAATCAATTTTCTAAAATAATAGGACATATTTAATGCATAATCAACCAAATGGTTGGGTGTAAAAAGTTTTGATCCACCCCTCGTGAAAAAGACAAATTCGCGCCGATTCAGTAGGAAGCGGATCAAATTTGAACTGTAGCTGCCTCATAGTTTGCTATTTATTTTTTCAAAAAGTCATTTTTAGGTACAAAAGTATCTATTTAATCAGAGAAACACCAAAAAAATTCCAAGATTCAACTACTAGCTAGGAACGGTCATTCCCGCCGTTTTGACCGCATTTTGAAACAGGCATAAAAAATTCAAAAAAATTCAAAAAATTAGAAAACCTCCGCATTGTTGCATCATATGTGGCCAAGTTTCCAGCAAAAATTATAAACTTGTAATACGGTAAAAAAAATTTGGTGTTCTCAGAAATGAGCTATCATGCGTGAAGATTCATGGCTTTCAAGCCAAATGATCAATCTTATGAGCACATTCATGCCATAGTTTGTTCAAATGACGTCATATTGTGCAGAAGGGTGCATCTTGAAATTCCAAACAATGTTGCCTAAGGGAGTTTTCACTTTCATTGCACAAAAGAGCCATTTTCCATTTTTTGAGTGCCCCAAATGAGGTTTTTTTGTGAAGGACCTACCAAATAATTATTGCAGAATTGTACCAAATCAATTTTCTAAAATACTAGGACATATTTAATGCACCGTTGACCAAATGGTCGGGTGTAAAAAGTTTTGATCCACCTCTCGTGAAAAAGACAAATTCCCGCCGATTCAGCTGGAAGCGGGTCAAATTTGAACTGCAGCTGCCTCATAGTTTGCTATTTATTTTTTCCAAAAATAATTTCTAGGTACATAAGTATCTATTTAATAAGAGAAACATCAAAAGTTTTCCAATATTCAACCACTAGCTAGGAATGGTCAAGCCCGCTGTTTTGACCGCATTTTGAAACGGGCATAAAAAATTAAAAAAAAACAAAAAATTGGAAAACCTTCACATTGTGTCATTATAAATGACCAAGTTTCCAGGAAAAATAATAAACTTGTAATACGGAAATTATTTTAAAAAGGTGTTCTCAGAAATGAGCTGTCATGTATGAAGATTCATGGCTTTCAAGCCAAATGATGAATCTTATGGCCACATTCATGGCATAGTTTGTTCAAATGATCTCATATTGTGCACAAGATTGCATCTTGTAATGGCAAACAATGTTGCCTAAGGGAGTTTTCACTTTCATTGCACAAAAGAGCCATTTTCCATTTTTTGAGTGCCCCGAATGAGGTTTTTTTGTGAAGGACCTACCAAATAATTATTACAAAATTGGACCAAATCATTTTTCTAAAATACTAGGGCATATTTAATGCACAATTTATCAAATGGTTGGGTTTCAAAAGTTTTGATCCACCTCCGGTGAAAAAGACAAATTTCCGCCGATTCAGTTGGAAGCGGGTCAAATTTGAACTGCAGCTGCCTCATAGTTTGCTATTTATTTTTTTTCCAAAAATCATTTATAGGTACATAAGTATATATTTAATAAGAGAAACATAAAAAGTTTTCCAAGATTCAACCATTAGCTAGGAACGGTCAAGCCCGCCGTTTTGACCGCATTTTGAAACGAGCATAAAAAATTCAAAAAAATATAAAAAATTGGAAAACCTTCGCATTGTGTCATTATATGTGACCAAGTTTCCAGGGAAAATAATAAACTTGTAATACGATAAACATTTTTAAAAAGTGTTCTCAGAAATGAGCTATCATGCGTGAAGATTCATGGCTTTCAAGCCAAATGATCAATCTTATGGCCACATTCATGGCATAGTTTGTTCAAGTGATCTCATATTAAGCACAAGGGTGCATCTTGTAATGGCAAACAATGTTGCCAAAGGGAGTTTTCACTTTCATTGCACAAAAGAGCTATTTTCCATTTTTCGAGTGCCCCAAATGAGGTTTTTTTGTGAAGGACCTACCAAATAATTATTGCAAAATTGGACCAAATATTTTTTCTAAAATACTAGGCCATATTTAATGCACAATTGACCAAATGGTTGGGTGTCAAAAGTTTTGATCCACCTCTCGTGAAAAAGACAAATTCCAGCCGATTCAGTTGAAAGCGGGTCAAATTTGAACTGCAGCTGCCTCATAGTTCGCTATTTATTTTTTCCAAAAATCATTTCTAGGTACATAAGTATCTATTTAATCAGAGAAACATCAAAAGTTTTCCAAGATTCAACCACTAGCTAGAACCGATCAAGCCCGCCGTTTTGACCGCATTTTGAAACGGGCATAAAAAATTCAAAAAAATCAAAAAATTGGAAAACCTTTGCATTGTGTCATTATATGTGACCAAGTTTCCAGGAAAAATAATAAACTTGTAATACAAAAATTATTTTAAAAAAGTGTTCTCAGAAATGAGCTATCATGCGTGAAGACTCATGGCTTTCGAGGCAAATGATCAACTTTATGGCCACATTTATGGCATAGTTTGTTCAAATGATGTCATATTGTGCACAAGGGTGCATCTTGGAATGGCAAACAATATTGCCTAAGGAAGTTTTCATTTTCTTTGCACGGAAAATTCATTTTCCATATTCCGAGTGCTTGAAATGAGTTTTTTTTTATGAAGGACCTACCATATATTTGTTGCAAAATTGGACGAAATCAATTTTATAAAATACTAGGCCATATTTAATGCACAATTGACAAAATGGTTGGGTGTCAAAAATTTTGATTCACCTCTGGTGAAAAAGACAAAATTCATATCGATTCAGTTGGAAGCGGGTCAAATTTGAACTGCAGCCGCCTCATAGTTTGCTATTTATTTTTTCCAAAAATAATTTCTAGGTACATAAGTACCTATTTAATCATAAATACATGGTTTGGTGGCGATACGTCGAGGTTTGGACGGTGGTCAAGGGCCCCAACTCTAGAGCGCGTAAACTTACATGCCCGCCGCGTGACCGTGGGGTTGCCATGTGTTCTGGGCTGCCTAGGCATGTCTAGTAGGTTGGGCACTCCCCAGGTAGGTGCTAGGAAGAAAATCACAACATAATATTCTCACGAGGAGACCGATCGATGCTCAAACATGAATAAGCATCCAAGTGTTTGATTAGCGGTACGGGAAATGCACATGGCTAAGTGTGAGTTTTGGCTGAGGATGATCAATTACTAAGAAGACCGTCTTCACAAATTTTCAGCTAAAAAGGAGGAGCCTAGGTGGTACTTGCTTTGCAAAGTACCACACTGGACATAAATACGAATGTTGAAGCCGGGCTCAAAGTAATGAATGGATTGAGCTGGCATTTGGTGGACGATGGTTATTTGGCTAGAGGAAAGCACTGTAGAAAATGGATACCATTTGGACATGCCAAAGTGGTACTTCCTTCACAAAGTGTTTTTCTGAACAGAATAGGAAAATGAATATTTTTGAATTATTTTTGAACTACGCAAGGAAGGTTTTTTACATATTTGACGAAGATATGACCCAAAGAATTTATGAGATTTTTTTGGGAATTTTGGGAATGACAGAAATATAGGTTGCTTCAGAACCTAGGGCAAAAACTACCACATGGACATGACACATATGCAAAACTGATGAGGTGGCGCCTAGTCATAGTAACCCACCAGAATTTGCAAGGTTATCACCATCTATATTGGTCATGATCAGCTAGAAATAAGGCAGCGGACCTGTGCTATCTGCTTTATGACCATTTCGTGTAAGGAAATTACGACCTTGCTGACCAAAATGGTCGTTATTGTTTGGGGTTTGGAGCCCCCCGAACAGCTTTTGACCAATTGGTCTAAAATGGTCATAGATCTATGAAAAATTCTTCCAGGGTCACTGACAGAAGGTCACTAGTTGACATATTTCTTGTAGTGGATCCAGTTGAGGATGAGGGTGAGTTCCATCAGCATGATGGCGTGGCGATGGCGATGATGATGCTACCGGCGCAGGGCTTCACCTAAGCAATATGATGGTATGATCGAGGTGTGTAACTATGGAGGGGGGCACCGCACACGGTTAAGAGAAAGTTGTGTGTCTTTGGGGTGCCCCCTGCCCACGTATGTAAAGGAGGGAGGGATGGAGGCCGGCCCCCTAGGGATGCACCTAGAGTATGGAGTCCTACTAGGACTTCTAAATCCTAGTAGGAATCCATTTCCCTTTTGGAGTAGGAGAGAAGGAAAGAGAGGAAGAGAGGGAGTAGGAAAGGGCAAGGGGGGCGCCGCCCCCTTCCCCTAGTCCAATTCGGACCCATGGGGGGGTGCCACCTCCCCTTTTGTCCGGCCGCCTCCTTTCCCGTATGGCCCAATAAGGCCCATTACTTCTCCCGGTGAATTCCCATAACTCCCCGGTACTCCGAACAATACCCGAATCACTCGGAACCTTTCCGATGTCCGAATATAGCCTTCCAATATATGAATCTTTACGTATCGAGCATTTCGAGACTCATCTCCATGTCCGTGATTTCATCCGGGACTCTGAAAAAACTTCTGTCATCAAAACACATAACTCATAATACAAATCATCATTGAACGTTAAGCGTGCGGACCCTACGGGTTCGAGAACTATGTAGACATGACCGAGACACATCTCCAGTCGATAACCAATAGCGGAACCTTGATGCTCATATTGGATCCTACATATTCTATGAAGATCTTTATCGGTCAAACCGCATAACAACATATGTTGTTCCCTTTGTCATCAGTATGTTAGTTGCCCAAGATTCGATCGTCGGTATCATCATACCTAGTTCAATCTCGTTACCGACAAGTCTCTTTACTCGTTTCGTAATGCTTCATCCCGCAACTAACTCATTAGTCACATTTCTTGCAAGGCTTATAGTGATGAGCATTACCAAGAGGGCCCAGAGATACCTCTCCAATACACGGAGTGAAAAATCCTAATCTCAATCTGTGCCAACCCAACAAACACCTTCGAAGACACCTGTAGAGCATCTTTATAATCACCCAGTTACGTTGTGACGTTTTATAGCACACAAGGTGTTCCTTCGGTATTCGGGAGTTGCATAATCTCATAGTCTAAGGAACGTGTATAAGTCATGAAGAAAGCAGTAGCAATGAGACTGTAACGATCATAATTCTTAGCTAACGAATGGGTCTTGTCCATCACATCATTCTCCTAATGATGTGATCTCGTTCATCGAATGACAACACATGTCTATGGTTAGGAAACATAACCATCTTTGATTAACGAGCTAGTCAAGTAGAGGCATACTAGGGACAGTATGTTTTGTCTATGTATTCACACATGTACTAAGTTTCCGGTTAATACAATTCTAGCATGAATAATAAACATTTATCATGATATATATAAGGAAATATAAATAAAAACTTTATTATTGCCTCTAGGGCATATTTCCTTCATATGCTTGTCCACAAAATTCTTGACGAACCAGAGGCCACTGTTATCTTGTAGCTCAACCTGAAAAAGAGCGGGACACCCACACCGAGAAAGACCCCTTGGTTTTCTTTTTCTTTCAGCTCTATTAAAGTGCTTAAGGGTCCACTAGTAGAAAAGGGGGCAATGGTCCAAGCCGGGCCAGCCCATTAGTCCCGGTTCAATCCAGAACCGGGACCAATGGGGGCATTGGACCCGGTTCGTGAGCCACGGGGGCCAGCCGGGCCATGTGGGCCATTGGTCCCGGTTCGACTAGACCTATTGGTCCCGGTTGGTGGGACGAACCGGGACCAATGGGCCTCGCTCCTGGCCCACCCCCATTGGTCCCGGTTGGTGGCTTGAACCGGGACCAAAGGCTGCCCTTTAGTCCCGGTTCGAGCCACGAACCGGGACCAATTAGTTGCCTATGTATACCCTCGCCCGCGAGCAGAGCACTCCCACTACTCTGTTTTTCTGACCGGCGAGGGGAGAGCTTTGTGGTGCTCTAGCTCACCTCCTATGCACACGAGGTGTTGGATGGAATGCCCGAGCCACACTACTTATGCTTTCTCCTCTCCAAGCTCGACCTCCAAGCTCCATTTTCCTCAATATTTGTCTAGGTTTAGCGGTCCGTCACGTCCCGTCCCCGTCTTCACCGCCGTCGATCGCCCGCGCCGATCTCGTCGCCGGCACCACCGTGGTGAGCCTCTTGTTCTTATCTTCTTTCTGAAAGGAAAAAAATCTTACTTGTATGTTTATATAGATACTTGTATAATTTTCTTACTTTTATTATTGCATCTTATATAGTGCGATGGTTTTGGTATCCGCCCCCGTCGGCCCTCATCCTGTCTATGATTCGGATGTGGTATATATTATATTTTCATAACTATTGGTTCATTTATTGTTTATGACAATTATGCCGACCAACATGACATAGATTTTATTTATCTAGGAGGCTGTTGAACCGGAAATTCCAACCGACCCTATTGTCGAGAGTTTAAATTTAGTTGAAGAAGAAAACAATTTGTTGAAGGAAAAAATTAGAAAAATTGAGGAGGAGAAGATGATATTAGAGTTGCATGTTGCGGATGTCGTCGATGATCACAAGATCAAGATGGATGCAATGCGCTTGAAGATTAGAAAGATTAGAAAATATGCCATTCATACCGAGGCTTGGTATCATTATGCCGTTGGATCAGTTATTACATTGGTTGTGATTATGATTGCATTTGTTTCGCATTGAAATGTTTTACATAGTTTCAGTGTATGGTTTAATTAATTTAGATGCTCGGCAGAGCTTTATGTTGTAAGATGAGAACTATGTATGTACTTTGGTTTTAATGTGATGATGAACTTCTATTAATTTGCTCACTTAATTATCTATTCATGATGTTCTGTAATGATTTTTGACACACTTAATTATATATAATGCACGCAGATGAACCGGCAATGGATGTACGGTTCAAGGCACACATCCGAGTACATTAAGGGCGTGCATGATTTTCTCGAAGTGGCTGAGGCAAACAAGCAGAATGGTTTTATGTGTTGTACATGCCCTATATGTGGGAATACGAAGTCTTACTCTGACCGGAAAATCCTCCACTCCCACCTGCTTTACAAGGGTTTCATGCCACACTATAATGTTTGGACGAGGCACGGAGAAATAGGGGTTATGATGGAAGATGGCGAAGAAGAAGAGTACGATGAAAACTATGTGCCCCCTGAATAAGGTGATGCTACTGAACATCAAGAGGAACCAGACGATTTGCACGATGATGCTGCAATGGGCGAAGCTGCTGAGGATCAAGAGGAACCAGATGATGTGCCCGATGATGATGATCTCCGCCGGGTCATTGTCGATGCAAGGACGCAATGCGAAAGTCAAAAGGAGAAGCTGAAGTTCAATCGCATGTTAGAGGACCACAAAAAAGGGTTGTACCCCAATTGCGAAGATGGCAACACAAAGCTCGGTACCATACTGGAATTGCTGCAGTGGAAGGCAGAGAATGCTGTGCCTGACAAAGGATTTGAGAAGCTACTGAAAATATTGAAGAAGAAGCTTCCAAAGGATAATGAATTGCCCGACAGTACATACGCAGCAAAGACGGTCGTATGCCCTCTAGGATTCGAGGTGCAGAAGATACATGCATGCCCTAATGACTGCATCCTCTACCGCGGTGCATACAAGGATCTGAACGCATGCCCGGTATGCGGTGCATTACGGTATAAGATCAGACGAGATGACCCTGGTGATGTTGATGGCGAGCCCCCCAGGAAGAGGGTTCTTGCGAAGGTGATGTGGTATGCTCCTATAATACCATGGTTGAAACGTCAGTTCAGAAACGGAGAGCATGCCAAAGTGGGAGTAGAGGGCAAGACAGACATGTCTGAAGATTATGAAAATTTTCATGAAATTCCTCCCTTCAAAGTCAAGGCTGACCCCAGCATCCTGATAAACGATGAAGTTTATCCATGGTTACGGCGCAATAAGCAAATGACACAAGCGAAGAAAAAGTGAATACTTTCTCCCGCAACTATTATGACGATACCATGCCAACTTTGTAACTGATGAGTATGATACCATTATCCGTTTTGTACACGCATATGCTATGTGGGTCAACTTATGTTACCATGCCAACTTTCAACTTTTTCAGAGTTCATTTGAAATGCTTTAATGTCTTATGGTTCGACCCTCGTAATAATTAAAAATAGTAACAATAAGTATTTTGTTGTAAGTAGAAACAAAATAAAATAAATAAAGCAAGAAAGAAAACAAAAAAACAAAAAAAGTTTTTTTCAAATTTGAAAACTAATGGCACTAACAGAAAGTTTATAATTTTCCTAAAACTAAAAGCAAAAAGAATTGAAAAATAAAGCAAAAAACAAAAGAAAATAAATAATGCAGAAAACAAAACAAAAAAACAACAATAAGTATTTTGTTGTAAGTAGAAACAAAATAAAATAAATAAAGCAAGAAAGAAAACAAAAAAAACAAAAAAAGTGTTTTCAAATTTGAAACTAATGGCACTAACAGAAGGTTTATAATTTTCCTAAAACTAAAAGCAAAAAGAATTAAAAAATAAAGCAAAAAACAAAAGAAAATAAATAATGCAGAAAACAAAACAAAAAACTGGAAAAAAAATTAAAAATAGCAACAATAAGTAAAGAAAACAAAAAACAAAAAAAAGCCTCCTACTGGGCCCCCACGGCCTGAATACGACATGAAACCCTACTATGGGCCAGGATTCAGGCCCGCAGTAGGCCCAGAAGGCCCATCAGGCAAAGCAATAGCAAGTAGGCCCGAAAGCCTGCGGTAGAGAGGAGCTCGAGAGGGGTGTGGCAGTGGGGCTTATAAACCACTGCGCGCCCCTCTCAACTAGCAAGGTGGGACTAAACTTTGGCCTCAACGCGGGCAGCACAGGGGCCTTTGGTCCCGGTTGGCGGCACCAACCGGGACTAAAGGGAGGGCATTGGTCCCGGTTGGCGGCACCAACAGGTACCAAAGGTCGCCGCTTCCCGCCCTTTGGTCTGCCGAAAAAGAGGCCTTTGGTCCCGGTTGGTGGCACCAACCGGGACTAAAGGGCGCATTGGTCCCGGTTGGTGCCACGAACCGGGACCAATGCTCGTGGTATATAAGTAGCACTTCGCAATTTTGCAGTGTTCATCACCACACCGACGACGCCGAGCACATCGTCGCCGCCAGGCTGCCCCGACGCCGCCCCCCGCCCCCACCGTCGCCGTCGCCATCGCCCGTGCCCGTCGTCGTTGCCGCCCGCGCCCTCGCCGTCGCCCGGGCCCTCGCCCGTCGCCATCGCCGCGCGCCGTCCCTGCCCCAACGCGCGCCGCCCCTGCCCGGCCGCGCGCCGTTCCTGCCCCGACGTTGTTGCCGCGCCACTGCTCGCCCCGACACTGCCCGCCGCGCGCTCCACCCTCTGTGAGCACCGCGCCTCTGCGGCCCCGCCGCCGCCGTGCTATTTTTTTAGTTATACATGCTATTTTTTATATGTTTTTAGATTCATATATGTATGTATGTATTTTTTAGATATACGTATTTTTTTATGTTTGTTCATATATGTGTGTATGTATTTTTTACATGTTTTTTTATGTATGTATGTATTTTTTCAATTGTAATGATGTTTTAAGGTATACATATATGCAAAAGTTAGATTTTTAGAAAAGTTTTATCTATATATGTTCTCTGATTTAGTACATTTTAGGTTAGTTTAATTTTTAGAAAAAATTTATATATCTAGCTAGGAAAGGAAGAAGAAGAAAAAGAATGAGAGGAAAAAGAAAAATAAGAAGGGAGGAAGAAGAGGAGAAATAAATAAGAAGAAGAAAAAAGAAGAAAACGAAGAGGAGAAGAAGAAAGGAATAGAGGAGAAGAAGAAAAAAAAAAGAAAATTTTCTATTTTTTCTTGTTCTCCTCTATTCCTTTCTTCTTCTCCTCTTTTTTTTCTTTTTTTTTCTTTGATCTTCTCCTGATCTATTCCTTTCTTCTTCTCCTCTTTTTTGGTGATATTAATTATTGTAGAATATGCAAATGTTTGTACATTCATATGAACAATGCATTAGGCAAAACCTTTGTTTTTTTTGAAATTTTCTATTTGAACATTTTTTTTAAAACAAGCAATACTAAAAGAATGAGAGGAAAAAGGAAAATAAGAAGAGGAAGAAAGGAGAAGAAGAGGAGAGGAAGAAGAGGAGAAATAAATAAGAAGAGGAAAAAAGAAGAAAAAGAAGAGGAGAAGAAGAAAGGAATAGAGGAGAAGACGAAGAAAAAATAGAAATTTTCTATTTTTCTTCTTCTCCTCTATTCCTTTCTTCTTCTCCTCTTTTTTTTTCTTCTTCTTCTTCCTTCTTCCTCTTTTCTTCCTTTTCCTTATTTTCCTTTCTCGAGGGAGAAGAAGAAAAAGAAGAGTAGAAGAAGAAGAAAGGAATAGATGAGAAAGAAGAAACTTCAACACGAGGGGGGGGTACCGATACCCCCTCCCTGATAACATTATTTTCCCATGTATATGTATGTTGCGTCGTTGTCGATATAACCCCCTCGAGATAACTTCGACATGAGGGGCGGTAGATATATATACCCCCTCTCGATCATGATAACTTATACAACAACAGCACCCCCCTCGGCCCTCTCGCTCGACCAAAACTCTCGAGGACACCCAAACCCTAGAGAGAAAACGATGTTGGTCTCCTACCCCCTCCCGCCGCACCCCTACCCGACAAATTAACTCTCTCGAGGCCACCCAAAATTACCAAGTTAAAAGAGCATTGTCGTCGAGGCCACCCCAAACCCTTGAAGCGTTGTGTCGAGGCGACCCCAAACCCTAGAGAAGCAGCATCGAGGCCACTAACATGATTCCTTATTGTGATTAGCTAGCTAGTTCTATGTTTGCCACTAATATATATATATCCATCTGTACCATGTTTGAATAATAATTGACATGTTGTAAATATTTGCAGAAACTATGGAGCACTCCCGAGACGAAGAAACAGAAGTGATGTTGGGGGACATAACCGCACAAGGAAGTGATGAAGTTGCGTCATTTCTCAACGACACCGATGGTCAGGAAGGACTGGGTGAAGAATACGGCTATGTTCATGATGGCTTCGGCCCATTAATGTCGGTACAAGAAGAGTACTATGTTCATGATGGCTCCGGTGACACAATGGAGGTACAAGAAGGAGACCGTGCTGACTGCTCCGGTGACCGAACCGAGTCCGGCCAGGTATATATATATTAGTTAAGCCCGTGCTGACTAGTTAATTGATGCATCCATTGTTTTGGTATATGTACACATATTAATTACTCTCGTCTTTCTTCCTTATAATTTCTAGCCCCCGGATCGAGCACAGCTTCGGTAAGGAGACGAGGCCCGAAGAAAAAGTTGAGCTCGGATGAAAAGTTTGAGACCATAGAAATCGCGCCCGACGGCGAACCGATTGAACCCATCCGGACAAGGAAAGCATTTTCTGCTCAGTGTGGGGTTCTTGTTAGGGACAAGATCCCGATCAGCATCCATCAATGGTATAAGCCTAAGGAGGAAGACCCTGAGGTGTCTTATGTCAATGATATGCAGAAAGAAGATCTTTGGACTCAACTGAAGGCAAATTTCACCCTACTGCTAGAGGAGGATCCGGAGAAGCCAGTTAAAGAGCAATTAATCAAGTCTTGTGCTCTTAAGAAGATGGCAACCCTAATGAGGAGGTGGAGGAAAGAGCTGAACTGGTTTGTTGACAAAAAAAAGACACCAGAATTCATCGGCAAATATGAGAAGATCAAAGATCACTGGCCCGCATTTGTGGCCCACAAGACATCAGAAAAGAGTAAGAAGATGTCGGCGACAAACAAGCGAAATGCTGCAAAGAAGAAGATTCACCATCGCACGGGGGCAGGTGGCTACCTCAAAGCCCGGCCTAAGTGGTCCAAGGCTGAGCATGTCTGCTTGAAAAAGGGATCGAACCAGAGACAATGTACTGGCCAGACCATTGCCGGACTTGGTTCTTCGGGGCTGGCGGAACCTTGGACCCTGTAACAGGGAAGTGCCATTGGACAGACGAGCAACTGCAAATACCAGTCAAGAACCTTCGACACTATATCGATGCAGCGCATTGAGGGACGTTCCTTCCAAACAGGGAGAAGGACGAGCTCACAATGGCCCTTGGGAATCCTGAGCACCCTGGATGGACACGAGGCATGCCAGGCTCCATTCCGTAGAAGGTTGGTTTTCTGGATGCAGGGGGTTACAAAACCCATGAGAGGAGGAAGAAACTGGAGCAGGACCAACTGCAGGCGCTGCACGAAAGGGTAATGGGGCTAGAGGAACGAGAAGAGGAACGACAAGCAGCAGATTGCAGCAAACGACCTGCCGAAGCTTCCCCCGAAGCTACCCCGCCATCTCAGCGGAGAAGCAGCGTGGCTTCCACCGAGCTGCTTCAGCCGGAGCATGTCTTGACGGCTCCTGCCAGCTATCCCGTGGACGATATCACGGAGTCTCAAAATTGCCACATTATGGTGCGATGGATGAATTTGAAGGTCAAGGCGGCTGTTGGCCAAGTTTATCCTAGTGGACCCGGCACAACTTATCACTGCTAGCCGATTCCAGAAGGATATGCTAAGGTGATGGTGAATGAAATAATGGAGGGATTTGAGGACCTCCTGCTTGACCACCCTACCGGTGAAGGGGAGACTAGGCTGGGTTCTGCTCTAAAGACTCCATGCCTATGGCGGAAGGAGCTCATCAACCTTCTGAACTGGACGCCTCCACCTACTCCTCCTCCTCCGGCGAGTCAGGGCACGCGTGGCGGCACTCCGCCTCCTTCTCTGCCTGCGCCGGCGCTCCTGAGCAGCCAGCAACCTCCTCCTTCTCCGCCTCGCCAGCAAGGGTGGAAGAGACCCGCCGCCGCCCCGGCTGCTCCGGCGCATCGTAGTCCTTCTCCTCCGCCTCGTAAGCAAGCACGAAAGAAGACAGACGCCGCAGCCGCTCCGTCTGCTCCGGCGTCTAGCGGCACAAGAAGAGGAGAGAGGCAATATAGATACGGTCCACCTCTAAAGCCTCTAGAGAAGTTACGTACGAGAGGACCGAGGAGGAAAATGTGAAGATCGTGCGGACCCACATGAAGGAGTTCTTTGAAGGGGTGAAAGCAAAGAGACATCCACCTCCGGATGAGAAGGTAGATCTGGTGAAAGCAAAGCACACTCTCGATGCCCTGAGGAAACCGGCAAAGTCTCCGCTGAGAACCAACTATGAGCGCATTACTAAACAGACATATCTCCAAGCGGAGCGGTCGGGAAGTACAGTCAGACATCAAAGAGCAAGAGAACGAGCAACTGCGAAAAAAATTGACCAGCTCGGCGAACAGGCAAACCAATCGTGCCCCCCGCTCAATGTGTCTAGTGGCAACATTGTCGCTAATGTTCCGGGGATGGTGGCCGGTTATGGCAATCTACAAGATTACCTTCCTGATGATGCACTTCCTAATTTCATGGAGGTGGAAGAACACAAATACGAGTACGGGAAGCCTCTCGTCAAAGATGAAAAATCTCTAACAACGATGATGCGAAGATTCCATACTTGGTACATGAAAACCTGCAGAGAGTCTGGGGGGACGAATACTTTGTATCTGAGAATTAAAGAGGAGCAGGACCTCGTTGGAAATGATCTGTTGCCTGTTCCATTTGAGGAGTTCTTCGAGTTCTTCAATCAAAAGGCCCTTGATAAATTAACGGTCTTTTGCTACTACCTGTAAGTACTATTTCTGTCATTAAGTCTCTATATATAGCTTGGCTCTTTCATTGCATGTATTTATAATTAATTATCCTCAATATATTATGCAGATTGAAGATCGTCGAGTGCAAAAAACAAGAAATTTATGATATTGGGTTCATTAACACAAATATAATAGATATATTTCTGGTTGAAAAACACGTCAAAGAGGCCGAGGACAACTTGCTACAATCGTTGATCAAAAATCAAAACAAATATACCATACTCTTTCCTTACAACGGCAAGTGAGTGTTACTGTCGTTTGCATATTCGGTTTCCCTTATTACTTGAGCAAGGTTATAGTAATGTAATTGATGAGTTATGCATGCGTGCGCAGGTACCACTATATTCTTCTGGAGATTAAGCTTGAGCGTGGACTAGTAACCGTCTTAGACTCGAGATGGAAAGATCCCAAAACCTATGCGGACATGACTGAAATGCTCAGCAAGTAAGTTCAATCGATCATTATCGCACCATATCGGCAACTTTTTGTTCATTTCCTGATATCTCAAGTAATAATAATTATTTTCTTTGTCTTGCAGGGTTTGGAAACAGTTCACCGCAGAAGCTCCGGGACTACCGAAGGAGCTGCGATATACATACCCGAAAGTAAGTACTACTGGCTAGCTAGTTGCGCGCATCTCCCGTTGATTCTATAGCTATACTGTCATCAATGCCATTTATAATGCTTCATTATCAGTTGGATTGACCTCTATTTCTCGTAAAGTGCTTGTGGCAGGAACAAGGGAATGATTTCCGTGGATACTACGTGTGCGAGTTCATCCACACCGCGACTTTGAAAAACAAGCGGGGCTACTCTCAAAGACAATATGAAGTGCGTAATAAGTAATATTTACAATTTCATTTTATTAAACCATCATTTATGTTGAGTTTCATTCATATATATGTATTAATTAACCCCCTTCTTCAAATTAGACGTGGCAGATGCGGAATGAACTCCTAGAACCAGATCGCATGAAAGCAAAGGAATTGGCAGGATTCTTTCTTGACCACGTCATCAATAAAGCCAGAGAATACCATGTGGAAGTTGATTTCAAATGCTAGGGGACTGTAATTGAGAGATCTTATATATTGTACATGTATGTAGCCAGTAGCGTTGGACGTACATGATACGAAAACTTGTTGTTCGACCAATCTCTCGGAGAAGGAGAGGTCGATCGATCATTTCTCTCGGTATGCATGACGAACTTCCGTACTCAATGGTTCCCTTCATTTTCTTACTAGCTAGCGTGTCGAGGGCTATATGTATATAGTACGTAGCGTCGACCAAGCACGGACATAAGAGAGGACACTTCTCTCTATTAATTAGCTAGCTAACAGAATATATGAAACACCTAAATTAACCCCCAAACCCCCAACCCCCCCCTTCAAAAAAACAAAAAACCCAGCCACTGGAATGCTGATGTGTGGATGCCTTTTGGTCCCGGTTGGTGCCACCAACCGGGACCAAAGGCCCCCCTGCCTGGGCTCGGCGCACCAGCCACGTGGAGGACCATCTGTCTCGATTCGTGTTTGAACCGGGACTAAAGGGCGGAGGTATTAGTAATGACCCTTTAGTCCCGGTTCATGAACCGGGACTAAAGGACCTTACCAACCGGGACAAATGCCCCCTTTTCTACTAGTGGTCCGTCATCCTTGTTTATAGCACTTGTATGTCCTTCTATATGCATTTTGTTTCGGACCCGGACCCCTACACTTCAGATCATCCTTTCTAACACCAAACCTTTTTTTTCTCGCATAGCCTACGTAGAACATGTAGGCTTCTTCCTCTGTCCTCAGAGTCTTCTTCACAATCTTTATGTATTCCATATACTCATTCAGGAGTGAACCAACCATGCTTTTATTATCAATTCCTTTACCTTGCATGTATACATCATCCATGTCTATTCCATCCTTGCCTGCATCCTCATTATCCTTATCATTCATGCACATACAATCCATTCCTTTGGGGTCCATGCCCACGAAATCATTGTCCTTATCATCCATGCATTTGCCTTTGTTGCCTCTATCACCCATGTCCTTCTCATCCTTGCATGTATCACCCAAGTTTTCACTGTCGTTGCCTTTATCGTCCATGTCGTTATGCTGCCAACGAAAACCGATAGTCAATGTTACGGATGGATAGCATACATAATTATTATGCACTACTCTGCTTAAATAATTGATCTAATTTTTCATATCGAATTCATGTACCTAACTTAGTCCTTCAAAAGCTGTAAGTAAGTATAAAATATGCCCTGACTAAATCCAAAAATATTTAATTGATTGTACTTGTTGTAACTGATGATCTCCTAACTAAATCCAAACTCCATGAATCCTTCAAATGCCCTGATAGATCGACCCTGATAGATCAATATCCAAACTCCATTCAAAATTATCTCCTAACAAAATCCAAAATTATCTCCTAACTAAATCCAAATTATCTCCTAACTAAATCCAAATTATCTCCTAACTAAATCCAAAATAACTCCAAACTCCATACAAAAATGATTATCTCCTAACTAAATCAAAAATATCTCGAAACTCAATTCAAAAGTATCTCCGAACTAAATCCAAATCTACTGACAACTTTCTCATGCCACATAACCCTAACTAAGTCCTTCAATATGTCCAATCTAAATCCGAATTACACTTCTTTCAATCGAAATCTAGGTACAACCTTTTGAAACCGTAAACCCTAAACCTCATATGACATATCCTAAACCCTAATCAAATCCGACCCTATTGGTTTTATGCAGAAGGGACTAGACAAGATTTGAGATGGCTAGGCACTTACAGCGAAGATCCAGCGTGAAAAAG
Organism: Triticum timopheevii; assembly: GCA_963921465.1. Lineage (NCBI taxonomy): Eukaryota > Viridiplantae > Streptophyta > Magnoliopsida > Poales > Poaceae > Triticum > Triticum timopheevii. The sequence continues at coordinate 61,012,176 of OY997270.1, read as the reverse complement.
TTGATGCACGTCGATGAGGATGATCTAGCATCTCGCGTCGGGGAAGGTGGTGTCGGCTCGGGGAAGGAGGAGATTAGCGGCTCCTCGGAAGATTTTGCGCCGCGACCCAGGGGGTGACTTGTGATGGAGAGCGGAGGGGAGTAGGAGGAGGAGGAAGGAGTGACACGGCGAGTGTGCGCGGCGGCAATCAGCGGCGATCGAGGGCGCCGGAGGCGATCGGCGACGATCAAGGGCGCCGGAGGTTAGGGCTCGAGAGGAGGAGAGAGGACGAACCGCTCGAACCGAAATTCAAATGAGTACGCACGATGTTTAGTGTTATAATTAAGTGCAATGTTAATGCAATTAAGTTAAGCAAAAAATTTAGGACGAGAATACCCTTGGACCTAATTGGGCCAATAAAAGGTATAAAAAATTTCTGGTCGAAAAAAACCCTTGGGCTCTAAAAAGGCTCGTTAGTCTCATCCGTTAGATCACCCATATAATACACGTGCTATGGTGTATTATAATGTACCGCAAAATTTCCCTTCTTTTTTGTACTTGATTGTATCAGTAAGTAGCACGGTTTGTTGTGGATGTGTGCAGGCGACGGCATGCCCTGTGACAGAAGATGGATGCTTCGGGCTACAGAGAGAAGGCTCCTCGGGGCGTCCAAGAAGAGGACATGAGAAAACTGACTGCCTTGTTGGAGCAATTGGAGGTCATCGGTGAAGCTGAAAAGAAGCTAGACGCGAAAACTATCGATGCTTGATGAGTATCTCTGTTGTGATCTGTGATGTGGCGTTTTTGTATATACGTTGATGTCGCAATTGTCGCTGGCAATGCTATGATTTGTAGAAAGTCGAATCGAAGGTTGGGGCTTGATTGCAGTTCCACCACATTTTGCAGCGTGAAGAATATTACCTACAAGTCATAGATTTGCATGTGTATATGCAACGGATCAATTTGAGCATTCTTCTTTTAAAATATGCAGTGCCTCTTATAACCACCGGCAGACATGCACAGTTTCCCTTTGCGAATATTACTTTTGTGCTTTGTTATTTGTACCAAGTATGCGGTTGGATGAATTTAAATTATTTGTGCATGGTATGTATGTTTGTACTCCTCCAACTTATGTGTGGAATAGCAAAGTTAAAAAGGAAGCAAAATTAAGAAACCATTGTGAACACGGGTGCATATCACAGAAGGTGTTTTTTTGCTTCGTGCTCGTAGATGATGAAGAACGTGTGTTTATCCATCAGTGTAGTGAGTTTTTACAAAAAAAGTCCATTAGTGTGATGTATGACCGTTTTGGTGGACGACGTTGATTACGTGATTACGCATGATATTATGGAGAGTAATTCATGTCTCGGCCAAAGCTCGGTCAGCACGAGTTACCCACATATATGGTATTCATTTACAAAAGTTAATACGTAGCATAATCTGAGGAAACATTTAACGCATTCAAACCTGGATCCTAAGAAAGCATTTAGTGCATTAAAACCCTAAGCCTCTATATAAACGCATACCACCAAGGCTCAGGCCAGTAAACATTGCAGCAACACCACCCAGATCCAGATCAGAAAGAAGCTCCAGCATCTCCTCATGGCAATCCTCGGCAAGAGTAATAGCGTTGTGTGCCTCGTAGCGCTAGTGCTCATAGCCACCGTTCTCTCCTCACGTGCCGACAATGGTTCGTTCTTTTTCATCAATGATATTATTTCTAATCAGCAAAATCCAATTTTACATAGCGTACATTTTGCGTCATGAGACATGTGGATATTAGTATCGCCGCGTCCACTATTTCTAGAGATGTCAAGTTACTTGAAGCAATTTTGGCAAGTAACCTACACTGGTGTATCTGATTCTCAGGATGTGACGTCGGTCCATTTCCCAAGGAAAACTATAATGAGCTATGTCATAAAGCATGCGGTCATGCCGGCGTTTGCCTTTTAGGAGATGACGAGAAGTACTACTGTTGCTGTGAACCAGTACGCCAAGATGGATCCATGAGGCCTCAGGAGGTTGCTGAAATAATACAAACATAGTGTCATGGATCACCAGAACCATGTCGAATAAATGTGCTAGGTCTTGTTGAACTTGTATCGAATTTGATAGTATCGTGTGTTCCTCGGTTGGATCGAATGAACTTGTATATATTCCCCATCTGATAAAGTTTGTTTTTGTTGGCCCCATTTGCATATGGTACACGATCCTGACCCATGTGTGATACATGTAACAAAAATATACTCGCTCCATTCCTTAATATAAGGTGTATTTTTTGGACGCGGTGACCAAGGAACATAATTGAGGAGCATTTTGGACGAAAATACCCTAAACAATTATGTATTTGCAGCTTAATTAGCGGCAACTAAATAACGAACGACCTAATAAAAGGCAACTAAATCTCGCTACAGTAGAATAAAATCAATCGGTGGGATAGGAGAGAGGGCGAAATGTGAGTGCATACAATTAGGGAGAGAGATTCTTTTTTTATCTAAGGCAAGTAATGGATGATGGAAGGGTACGCACGGAAAAGGATGGTGGAAGGGTACGCATGGAAAACTAATGCACCTTATATTAAGGAACAGAAGGAGTATTTGCTAAACAACATGTCTATGTCTTTCTTTATATCTTTCTCTATTTTTTTACTACTTATAGAAGCGTGAGTTTTGTGAATCCTACAAATTCTTCCCACTCACATTGTATCAAAACACCATTGTTAGAAATTAAATAGTTTCATTAGGAATTGAATGCCTTAATTCGGAAACAAATAGCTCTACTACTTATTACTTATAAAGCGCGAGTTGTGTGAATCCTACAAATCCTCTCTACTCACAAATAAACAACGGGGCACCAGATCCACCGAATGATGAATCACATCAAACCACCATTGTTAGAAATTTAATAATTCCATTAGGAATTGAATGCTTAAATTAGGAAACAAATAAATTAGGAATTGAACGGCACAATTAGGAAACACCATTATTAGAAATTAAAAAATCAATTATTAATTGAATGTCTTAATTAGGAAAGAAATAAATTGGAAAATTAATGCCTCAATTAAGAAACACATCACCCTTACAAAATTAAGGGGGTGTTTGTTTTCAGGGACTTTTTGGTGTAGGGACTAAAAAAGTCTCTAGCAAACCAAACAGGGTGGGACTTTTTTGGGACTTTTTGCTAAAAGTCCTTAGAAACACCTTCTTGAGAGTCTTTTTCAAAAATTCCCAGGGACTAGAAAAAGTCCTAGGACTAGAGAAACAAACACCACCTAAAAACAAATCAGGTGAACGAGCAAAGAGAAGCAATGGCCTCCTGAAAACTGCTGCTCGTGTGACATCTGCATGCTAAGCCGGCACAAATCGTTTTCCTTTACTCAATGTTCTTTCTTTAAATGGTATTTTTTTATTTTATTTTTGCAGGGTGTCTAGCTTTTTTTCGTGGTAATATGTATTTCATTCGTATCATAAAGATCAAATTACAAGTCACGTAAGGACCCACATGACAAAACTAAAAAGATAATAGAACCTCTCTGAGCTTGACATCAACGTCCGTCACCTGCCTCCGACACCACCACATCAGCCACCGGATGAAAGAATGACGGATCACCTTCTCGCCCGAGCTCGACGCGGCTCCATCGCTGATATGTAGCTTTGCGTACCTCCAAGGTGGCTCACCAAAAGTGAAGCCCTTGCCGTTGAACGAATCAGACTGGGGCAACATCCCGGACACTCCATAGAACTCCAGATATGGTACCCCACCATGACTAAGACGCCGAAGGAGAAAACCATATCTGCCATCCACGAACCACAAACCCAGCACACATTCCATCTTTTAGGTGTCATCGATGCAGATCACAATCTGCATCCGCTTCTGTACTACCTCCCAAGCTCCGCGCCTATGCTGGAAGGGTGCCAAGCTTTGCCAGGAACTCTTTGCTGAGTTTACTAACTGTATTCCTGTAGTTAGAGAATCTCCAAAGATGATGCAAATTTGGATATGTAAAAATTTACATCTCCAAAAAGTGCTTTTTTTGCATCTCCAAAAAAGGGCCAACTCCAACAAATGATGTATATTGATGATGTAAAAGTCCAACTTCAATAGATGATGTAAATGAAGATGTAAAAAGAGCCGGCAGTAGCGCCGGCGGTCGAGTGCCGAGAGCTGGGAGGAGTGTCGGCGGACAGAGTGGTGGCGGCACGTGAGCCGGTGGTCGAGCGACAAGAACCCGGAGGTCCAGCGGCGGCAGCTCGAATGGCTGGCGGCGCGTTTGTGAATCGAGTAGCGGATTGGTCGCGCGGGGGCGGCGTCTGTGCGGCGCGAGAAGGCAGAGTCTAGCGGTGGAAAAGCGGCAGCGGCGTGGCAGTAGGTGTGCTGCTCGAATCCGGCGGCAGCGGGGAGAGCTTAAATCATGTGGCGGCACGGCAGCGATTCGTTGGCGGTGAAGTTGCTAATTCGGCCGATTTGAAGGCTGGCGGCGGCGGATCAGCGACGTATCCGACAGCGGCGGCGGTGGAGCTTCCGGATTTGACACCTCGACGGTTACGGTAGCGCGACGGGAGGCAGGGATAGCCGGCCGGGTCGCGGCGGTGCCGGGGATGAACGGATGAGCGGTGGCGGCAATATTTCCGGCGAGAAATCGCCGGCGGCAGAGGCGGGCGGCAGCAGGCGGGCGGGCGGAATGAAACTGAAAAGCGGTTGGCGGTTGGTGAGTTTTACATCTCATGTAGATGAAGATGTATATTTGCACCGTTAAGTGTTGTAGTTTGCATCTCTGCCTAGGCGGAGATGTATTTCTTTTTTCATCTACATCATCTGTTGGAGAGGGGTTTTGAGGCATCACAGATACAAAAGTTAGGTATTTTTGCATCTACCTCTTCTATTGAAGATGCTCTTTATATATATATAGACAGATTTATACTCGGATACGTACAGCTAATTAATGATCTGTATCAATTCCCAATAAAAAGATTTGTATCGGTTGGCTCAACTAAAGTCCTGGAATATCCAACTCCGGACGTGTATTCGTGAACAACACATATACGGATTGTGGCATTGATCAATCTCCAACGGCAACTGATCCGCGTTTATTCGTCCAATGGCAACTGATCGATATCCAACTCCGGACATGTATTCGTGAACAACACATACACGGATGTGACCTAGTACTTTCTCCAGAAAACCTGGAGCCTCTCTCGGAGGTGGTTAGGGTTTTCGTGTAGCGACGGCGGTGCACGTCTGATCTACACCGGCGGGGCGCGGACGAGCTCAGCACGATGTCTGCATCGGGTTCGGGCAAGACGACGGATGGCGCCCCTCTCCCTCGAGGGGCTCCAGATCGCGGGAAGGCGGCACGGGCTACTCCGGGCTCACCAAGGGCGTCTAGGGTTCATCTTGAAGAAGCCCTGGGAAAGCTTGGAATCACGGATGAGGAGGCAACTCCATTAATCCTAGATGATCGTGAGGACGAGACTCCGACGAAGTAGCTACTTGCGGGGAAGGTGCTGCACCAAAACCTTCTTCACATCCAGACGATAGGTATTGCCCTTCGCCCGGCATGGGGCAATCCCGGAGGACTGCAGTTCCGATCTATGGGGGATAACATGTTCGTGGTGGAGCTGGAATCAAAGCGAGACAGGGAGGGAATTTGGGCAAGATCGCCATGGCATGTGAGCAACCATGTTGTGATCCTTGCTGATTTCGAGGATTGCATGTTGCTACGTCTTGAGCTTGCGTTGGTTTTCCTTGAAGAGGAAAGGGTGATGCAGCAATAGTAACGTAAGCATTTCCCTCAGTTTTTGAGGACCAAGGTATCAATCCAGTAGGAGGCTCCTCAAAAGTCTCACGCACCTACACAAACAAACAAAGAACTCGCAACCAACGCAATGAAGGGGTTGTCAATCCCTTCAGGGCCACTTGCGAAAGTGAGATCTGATAGAGATAGTATGATAAGATAAATATATTTTTGGTATTTTATAATATAGATTGGAAAAGTAAAGATGCAAATAAAAGTAGATTGAAAGCTTATACGATAAGAGATAGACCCGGGGGTCATAGGTTTCACTGGTGGCTTCTCTCAAGATAGTATAAGTATTACGGTGGGTGAACAAATTATTGTCGAGTAATTGATAGAAAAGTGAATAATTATGAGATTATCTAGGCATGATCATGTATATAAGCATCACATCCGCGATAAGTAGACTGACTCCTGCCTGCATCTACTACTATTACTCCACACATCGACCGCTATCCAGCATGCATCTAGAGTATTAAGTTCATAAGAACAGAGTAACGCATTAAGAAAGATGACATGACGTAGAGAGATAAACTCATGAAATATGATATAAACCCCATCTTTTTATCCTCGATGGCAACAATACAATACATGCCTTGCAACCCTTATTGTCAACGGGTAAGGACACCGCAAGATTGAACCCAAAACTAAGCACTTCTCCCATTGCAAGAAAGATAAATCTAGTAGGCCAAACCAAACTGATAATTCGAAGAGACTTGCAAAGATAACTCAATCATACATATAATAATTCAGAGGAGATTCAAATATTTCTTATAGATAAACTTGATCATAAACCTAGAATTCATCGGATCTCGACAAACACACCGCAAAAAGAGTTACATTGAATAGATCTCCACAAGAGAGGGGGAGAACATGGTATTGAGATCCAAAAAGAGAGAAGAAGTCATCTAGCTTATAACTATGGACCCGAATGTTTGTGGTAAACTACTCACAACTCATCGGAGGGGCTATGGTGTTGATGTAGAAGCCCTCCGTGGTCGATTCCCCCTCCAGCAGAGCGCCGACGAAGGCTCCAAGATGGGATCTCGCGGATACAGAAGGTTACGGCGGTGAAAATTGTTTCTTGTTGGCTCCCTGGATGTTTTCGGGGTACATGGGTATATATAGGAGGAAGAAGTAGGTCGATGGCTGCCCGAGGGTCCACGAGATAGGGGCGCACCCTGTAGGGGTGGGCGCGCCCTCCACCCTCGTGGCCGCCTCGGCTACTTCTTGACTTGCACTCCAAGTCCTCTGGGTCACGTTTGTTCCAAAAATCACGCTCCCGAAGGTTTCATTCTGTTTGGACTCCATTTGATATTTCTTTTCTTCGAAATACTGAAATAGGCAAAAAAAACAACAGTACGGGCTGGGCCTCTGGTTAGTAGGTTAGTCCCAAAAATGATATAAATGTGTAGAATAAAGCCCATAAACATCCAAAAGGGGTGATATAATAGCATGGAACAATCAAAAATCATAGATACGTTGGAGACGTATCAAGCATCCTCAAGCTTAATTCCTGCTCGTCCTTGAGTAGGTAAATGATAAAAACAGATTTTTTGATGTGGAATGCTACCTAGCATAATTCTCAACGTAATTTTCTTTATTGTGGCATGAACGTTCAGATCCAAATGATTCAAAATAAAATTTCATATTGACATAAGAAATAGTAATACTTCAAGCATACTAATCAAAGCAATCATGTCTTCTCAAAATAACATGGCTAAAGAAAGTTATCCCTACAAAATCATATAGTCTGGCTGTTGCTCTATCTTCATCACACAAAGTATTTAATCATGCACAACCCCGATGCCAAGCCAAGCAATTGTTTCATACCTTAGTAATCTCCAACTTTTTCAACTTTCACGCAATACATGAGCGTGAGCCATGGACATAGCACTATATGTGGAATAGAATGGTGGTTGTGGAGAAGACAAAAAGGTAGAAGATAGTCTCACATCAACTAGGCGTATCAACGGGCTATGGAGATGCCCATTAATAGATATCAATGTGAGTGAGTAGGGATTGCCATGCAACGGATGCACTAGAGCTATAAATGTATGAAAGCTCAACAAAAGAAACTAAGTGGGTGTGCATCCAACTCGCTTGCTCATGAAGACCTAGGGCATTTTGAGGAAGCCCATCATTGGAATATACAAGCCAAGTTCTATAATGAAAAATTCCCACTAGTATATGAAAGTGACAACATAGGAGACTTTCTATCATGAAGATCATGGTGCTACTTTGAAGCACAAATGTGGCAAAAGGATAGTAGCATTGTCCCTTCTCTCTTTTCTCTCATTTTTCTTCTTTTTTTCTTTTTTTCTCTTTTTTTTCTTTTGTCCTTTCTCTTTTTTGGCATGTCTCTTTTTTTTGTAAAGTCCGAAGTCTCATCCCGACTTGTGGGGGAATCATAGTATCCACCATCCTTTTCTCACTGGGACAATGCTCTAATAATGAAGATCATCAAAACTTTTATTTACTTACAACTCAAGATTACAACTCAAAACTAAGAACAAGATATGACTCTATATGAATGCCTCCGGCGGTGTACCGGGATATGCAATGAATCAAGAGTGACATGTATGAAAATTATGAAGGTGGCCTTGCCACAATTACGGTGTGAACTATATGATCATGCAAAGAGCAACATGACAATGATGATGCGTGTCATATAAATGGAACAGTGGAAAGTTGCATGGCAATATATCTCGGAATGGCTATGAAAATGCCATAATAGGTAGGTATGGTGGCAATTTTGAGGAAGGTATATGGTGGGTGTATGGTACCGGCGAAAGTTGCGCGGCACAAGAGAGGCTAGCAATGGTGGTAGGGTGAGAGTGTCTATAATCCATGGACTCAACATTAGTCAAAAGAACTCATATACTTATTGCAAAAATCTACAAGTCATCAAAAACAAAGTAATACGCGCATGCTCCTAGGGGGTAGATTGGTAGGAAAAGGCCATCGCTCGTCCCCGGCCGCCACTCATAAGGAAGACAATCAATAAATAAAATTATGCTCCAACTTCATCACAAAGCGGTTCACCATACGTGCATGCTACGGGAATCACAAACTTCAACACAAGAATTCTTTAAATTCATAATCACCCAACTAGCATGAATTTTAATATCACTACCTCCATATCTCAAAACAATTATCAAGTATCAAATTGATCATAGCATCAATTCACTTTCTATGATAGTTTTTATTATACCCAACTTGGATGCCTACCATTCTAGGACAAATTTTATAACCATAGCAAATACCATGCTGTTCTAAGAGACTCTCAAAATAATATAAGTGAAGCATGAGAGACTAGCAATTTCTACAAAATTAAGCCACCGCCGTACTCTAAAAGATATAAGTGAAGCACTAGAGCAAAAACTATCAAGCTCAAAAGATATAAGTGAAGCACATAGCATATTCTAATAAATTCTAATCAAGTGGGATTCTTCCCAAAAGGTTTGTACAGCAAGGATGATTGTGTAAAACTAAAAAGCAAAGACTAATATCATACAAGACGCTCCAAGCAAAACACATATCATGTGGCAAATAAAAATATATCTCCAAATAAAGTTACCAATGAACGAAGACGAAAGAGGGGATGCCTTCCGGGGGCATCCCCAAGCTTAGCCTTTTGGATACTCTTCAATATCTTTGGGTGCCATGGGCATCCCCAAGCTTAGGCTTTTGCAACTCCTTATTCCATAGTCCATCAAACCTTTACCCAAAACTTGAAAACTTCACAACACAAAACTCAACAGGAAATCTCATAAACTCCGTTAGTGAAAGAAAGCAAAACCACCACATAAGGTACTGTAATGAACTCATAATTTACTTATATCGGTCTTAAACCTACTGTATTCCAAGTTCTCTATGGTTCATACCACTTAATACTAGCCATAGATGCATCGAAATAAGCAAACAACACACGAAAAACAGAATCTGTCAAAAACAGAATAGTCTGTAGCAATCTGTAACTAACGCAAACTTCTGGAACTCTAAAAATCCTACCAAAATAGGAAGTCCTGGACAATTTGTCTATTGATCTACATAAAAAAGAATCAACACAAAATCACGTTTATGTGATTTAACAAAACTAATTTCGTGCGCACAAAGTTTCTGTTTTTCAGCAGAATCAAATTAACTATCATCATAGGTTATCCTATAGGTTCTACTTGGCACAAACACTAATTAAAACATAAAAACACATCTAAACAGAAGGTAGATGCAAAATTTATTACTAAACAGAAACAAAAACAAAAAGCACAAATAAAATTGGGTTGTCTCCCAACTAGCGCTATCGTTTAACGCCCCTAGATAGGCATAAAAGCGAAGATAGGTCTAAGTAGTGCCATCTTTGGCACTCAATTCATAAGTAGCTCGCATGATAGATTCATAAGGTAATTTGATTTATTTCTTGGAAAGTGCTCCATGCCTTTCGTTAATAGAAATTGGAATCTAATATTCCCTTCCTTCATATCAATATTCGCGCCAATCGTTCTAAGGAAAGGTCTACCAAGAATAATAGGGCAAGAAAGATTGCAATCTATATCAAGAACGATGAAATCTACGGGCACCAAATTTCTATTTGCAACAATGATAACATCATTGATCCTCCCCATTGGCTTTTTAATGGTGGAATCCGCAAGGTGCAAATTTAAAGAGCAATCATCAAGATCATGGAAACCTAGAATATCACATAAAGTTTTCGGAATCGTGGAAACACTAGCACCAAAATCACACAAAGCATAACACTAATGATCTTTAATTTTAATATTTGTAGTAGGTTCTCACTCATCATTAAGTTTTCTAGGTATAGAAACTTCCAAATTAAGTTTTTCATCATAAGATTGCATCAAGGCATCAACGATATGTTTGGTAAAAGCTTTCTTTTGACTATAAGCATGAGGAGAATTAACAATGGATTGCAACAAGGAAATACAACCTTCTAAAGAATAATAATCATAATCAAATTCCTTGAAATCCGAGATAGTGGGTTCAATGCTATTTAAAGTCATGACCTCTCCAATACCACTTTTACCAAATTTAGCATCAAGATCTAAAAATTCCGAATTATTGGGACGCCTTATAACTAAAGTTGACTCATCTCCAGTCCCATTATTATTAAGATTTATATTGCAAAACAAAGATCTAATAGGAGACACATCAATAATTTTAAGATCGTCATCATTATTTTCATTAAAACTAGAAGAACATGCCTTTACAAAGCAATCTTTCTTAGCACGTAATCTAGCGGTTCTTTCCTTGCACTCATCAATGGAAATTCTCATTGATTTGAGAGACTCATTGATATCATGCTTAAGAGGAGTAGATCTAAGTTTAAGAGAATCAACATCAAGCGAAAGTCTATCAATGTTCCTAGCTAAATCACCAACTTTGAGCAATTTTTCTTCAAACAAGGCATTAAAATTCTTTTGAGAGATCATAAATTCTTTCACACTATTCTCAAAACCAGACGGCATATTATTAAAATTACCATAACACTAGTACAAAAAGGGTCAAACGTGAAGCCCAATAGTGCCGGTTTGAATTTCAGCTGGCACTAATGTGTACAATAGCACCGGTTCGTGGCGGCGATCAATAGCACCGGTTCGTGGCTAACCTTTAGTACCGGTTCATGCCACGAACCGGTACTAAAGGGGATGCGTCAGCCTGCGGTCAGGCTATGGCCCCACCATCACCATTTAGTGCCAGTTCGAACCACGAATCGGTACTAATGAGGTTATGGCAAGCTGTTTTTAGTCCCACCTCGCTCCCCTAACAAGCCTTTTACCACCTTAAATATATTATTTCTCAAACTATCACAAGCACTTGGTCTTCATTGAATTCTATGTGTAGAATTTGTGGCCGCAATATGAGTCTTCATCGGTTTATAAATCGTTGATGACTCATATTGACAATTCAGATTGTACACACAAAGATCATTGATGATCAAAGTATTTTTGATGTTATAAGATCATATTAACAGTTTAGACTCTAAAGAAATATAAGATCATGATGTAAATGTTCTTATATTTTTTGCGTTCAGTATGCACCATTCAAAGCGACGCCATCAACTTTCAACCATTTCTGCCTTCATTTGCTATTTTTCATGCATTCAATGATTTGTTTTGAGAACTAAATGACCTGAAAATTGAAAAGCACTACAAATGAACTCTGAAAAATTTGAAACTTGGCATGGTATCATCATTTCACCCACATAGATTGTTCAAAAAAGTAGAGAGGGTTACGGCAAAAACTGGATGCACTTCGTTTACAAACTGGACAATCTGTTTCGAAGTATTCAGGTTTCTGACGAAATTAAACTCATCTGTTACAAAGGCATTTCATTTTTTTAAACTTATTACAACTCCATACTTTTTGTGCGTTCAGTATGCACCATTCAAAGCGACGCCATCAACTTTCAACCATTTCTGCCTCCATTTGCTATTTTTCATGCATTCAATGATTTGTTTTGAGAACTAAATGACCTGGAAATTGAAAAGCACTACAAATGAACTCTAAAAAAGTTGAAACTTGGCATGGTATCATCATTTCACCCACATAGATTGTTCAAAAAAGTAGAGAGGGTTAAGGCAAAAACTGGATGCACTTCGTTTACAAACTGGACAATCTCTTTCGAAGTACTCAGGTTTCTGACGAAATTAAACTCATCTGTTACAAAGGCATTTCATTTTTTTAAACCTATTACAACTCCAGACTTTTTGTGCATTCAGTATGCACCATTCAAAGCGACGCCATCAACTTTCAACCATTTCTGCCTTCATTTGCTATTTTTCATGCATTCAATGATTTGTTTTGAGAACTAAATGACCTGGAAATTGAAAAGCACTACAAATGAACTCTGAAAAAGTTGAAACTTGGCATGGTATCATCATTCCACCCACATAGATTGTTCAAAAAAGTAGACAGGGTTACGGCAAAAACTGGATGCACTTCGTTTACAAACTGGACAATCTCTTTCGAAGTATTCAGGTTTCTGACGAAATTAAACTCATCTGTTACAAAGAAAAAATTATATAAAGAAAAAATATTCACAAAGAAACTAAATACGGTAAAAAAAACTACTCGGAAATAAATAGAAGAAAAAAATAAAGCAGAAAATTAATAACTATATAAAAAATTACTCAAAAATAAATAGAAGAAAATAAATAATGCAGAAAAGAAAAAAAATTTAAGAAAATGTTGGGGCGCTGCCCGGTGGGCCTGCTAGACCTAGGGTGTGCAAATGCAGGCCCACAAGGGCCAGCAGGCTCACAGGGCAGCGCGCCCTAGTTAGGCCCAGAAGCCTGCTATATAGAGGAGTTCGAAAGGGCAGCCACGGCTGGGTTTATAAACCAGTGCGGCTGCCCTTCGCTCGGCGAGGTGGGACTAAACAAAGCGCACCGCGGGTGGCAGCGCACGGCCATTAGTACCGGTTGGTGGCTCCAACCGGTACTAAAGGGGGGGCCTTTAGTACCGGTTGGAGCCAGCAACCGGTACTAAAGGCCCTCGTTTCCTGCCGCTTGGGCTGGCCAAAATTGGCCTTTAGTACCGGTTGGTGGCTCCAACCGGTACTAAAGGCTCCCCTATATATATGGCCCTCACGAAAATTCAGTTATCGTCGCCAGTTCGTTCCACTTCTCGCGCGAGAGAGTCTCGATCTCGACGACGCCGCCCCCGCCGCGCCGCCGTGCCGTCGCCCTCGCCGCCCCCGCCGCCCGTCGTCGTCGTCGCCACGCGCCCCCGCCGCCCGTCGTCATCGCCGCGCTCCCCCGGCCCGCCGCCCGTACGTCTCGGCCATATCGCCGCCGCCGGCCCGTCTCGTCGCCGTCCGCGGCCGCCGCCGCCCGTCTTGTCGCCGTCCCCGGCCCCCGCCGCCCGTCGTTGCTGCCCCGCGCAACCCGTACGCGCCCGGCGGCCCACTCCATATATATATATACGTACACACGCATACACACATACACACACACACTACACACACACAGACACACACACACACACGCATACACACACACTACACACACACGCATACACACACACATACACACAGACACGTACACAAACACACACACACACACACACATACACACACACGTATACACACACACACACACACACACACATTTTTTTACTTATTTTCTGTTTTCTATATAATGTTTAGATGAATTAGAACTATCTAGTTTATTTTTAGAATGTTAGAAATGTTATCATTGATGAATTAGAAATATGTTAATGTTTAGTTTGAACTAGTGAATTAATATATAGAACGAACTAGTTTATTTTTAGTAAATGCTTAGTTGAACTAATTGAATTAATATATATAACTAGTTTATTTTTAGTAAATGCTTAGTTTGAACTAGTGAATTAATATATAGAACGAACTAGTTTATTTTTAGTAAATGCTTAGTTGAACTAATTAAATTAATATATATAACTAGTTTATTTTTAGTAAATGCTTAGTTGAACTAGTTGAATTAATATATATAACTAGTTTGTTTTTAGTAAATGCTTAGTTGAACTAGTTGAATTAATATAATAACTTGTTTATTTTTAGTAAATATAATGCTTAGTTGAACTAGTTGAATTAATATATAGAACTAGTTTATTTTTAGAAGATGCTTAGTTGAACTTGTTGAATTAATATATAGAACTAGTTTATTTCTAGTAAATGCTTAATTAGTTGAACTAGTTGAATTAATATAACTAGTTTATTTTTAGTAATGCTTAGTTGAACTAGTTGAATCAATAGATTTTTCTGTTAATAGATTTTTTTTCTGTTAATAGACTTTTTTGGTGATATTATTATTGAATATGCATGTTTGGTGATATTATTGTTAATAGATTTTTTTTTGGTGATATTTAGATTGTGTAATTAATTTTGTTCATAGAATTTTAATGATTTTTTTGTTCATAGTATTTAGAAAAAGGAAAAAAAGAAGAAGTAGTTTATATATAGTTGAACTAGCTAGTTGATTTAATAAACTAATTTATTTTACTATATATAGAAGTAGTTTGTTTTTAGTAAGTACTACTTATATATTTATAGTAAGTGCTTAGTAGTTGAACTAGATAGTTGACTTAATTAATAAAACTAAATTATGAACGTAGGCCGGAAATGTCGTACTCATCGGACAACGAAAACCGCCCGGGGGAGTGCGACTGGTGCCACGACAACCGAGGTATCTGCGACAGGTTCATTGAGCTGGACGAAGATCGGTGCTTCAGCATTAAGCTCGAGGAGACCTGCGATGTTCATACGGTACGCAACGACGACAATAGTTTTTTTCGTAATTAAGCACGACTTCAACTATTTTAACGTGTATTTTTCATCTTTTCCAATTCGACTAGCTTATCCCATGCTTTGCAAGACGCTATGTCTTGGAGAGGATGGGTTTTGAAGACCATGAAAATTTCGAAACCAAAAAAATTATCCTAAGTACCGAACATGGTGTGGATTTTCAAGTAAAGCTGTACAATGCTTAGAGTGTAACCCATTTTGGTTGCAAAAATTGGGATGCATTTTGCAAGATGTATGGTCTTGATGAGGGTATGCTTGTCACCATGGATCTTGGTGATCCTACAATCGAGCAAGAGACACCTTCGATTTGGGTCTTTGTAGATACACCTCCAGTTCTTCCCTCATGTGAGATAAACATAGTTATTAAGTAATTTATATTGTTTATTTCAAAATATAATGTTGACAACTTATCTCCATTGACAGCTTATTTTCATTCTTCAAAGAATGTGCAGAAGATGGTAGACAGAACGTACTACACCGAAGGGTCCGAATTAACTTATCAGGAGAAAAATCATCTGGTCAGATTTTGTACTGATCTTGAGAATTACAATATCTACAATCAAACTCCTCAACATTATGGTCAATACGTGTCACTAGTGCACGTGTTGAACTACGGTAACTACCATGGAGATACCCTGGTAAGATTATTTTTTACTATTACAACATCCATGCATCTTTTTGCACACTTCTAAAACTAGTACATCATTGCTAACTACGAAGTTATTACTATGTTTTTCAACAGATAATCCCGAATGATTGTGTGCCTCATCTGATGTATACGTGTGGTAGCCTTCATGTTTTGAACATACGACCAGGTCGTCCTACGAATCTCAACTGTCCATACTGGGTTTCTAAAAGAAGTGGAGACATAACAATCAAAGAATGGAAAAAATGTATGGACAGTCGTAAGGAGCTTCTTGGAAGCAATAAGCAGCGAAAGGCAAGAATTGGAGACAGGATGATCGCCATTCTTCATAATGGAGAGTTAGGGTCTATATTGTTTTATGCTATTTTACCTTAAGGGTGTTTAGGTCCTACCTGATACTGATGATCATGTGCTAAGAACAATTATGTAGGGTTGGGTTCGATGACTATATATGAGGATGATGATCGTATGACTTATTATTAATAACAATAACGAGTAGAAGTTGTATGATGATGCATGATTAGTAGGACTTGTCATTGTATATATATGATGATGTAATGATGCAAAGCATGCATGAGCATGTTATATCTGCGGGTGCAATGAACATAGCAGCAGCGTTGATAAACAAAGCATGCATGATGTATGATGCATAACGTGTACAATGTGTAGTATCGTAAAATACCAGCAAAGGAAAAAGAATTAAAATGGAAACACAAAATTAAATGAAAAAGAAATCATAAAACTAAAAACCCACCAAACCTTATAGTACCGGTTGGTGTTACCAACCGGTACTAAAGGGCTCCAGGCCCCCGGAGCTGGATCGTGCCACGTGGTTGCCCTTTAGCACCGGTTCGTGCTGAACCGGTACTAAAGGGGGGGGGGCTTTAGTGACCACAATTTAGTGCCGGTTATGTAACCGGCACTAAAGGGCCTTACGAACTGGTGCTAATGCCTGGTTCTGCACTAGTGTAAGAATTATTGTTGGAATTTCCATAATTATTAGAGGAATTACTAGGGAACGGTCTAGGATTAAAGTTTCCTCTATAAGCATTGTTTCCATAACTATTCCTACCAAAGAAATTCACATCCATAGATTCATTATTATTCTCAATCAAAGTAGACAAAGGCATATCATTGGGATCAATAGGAGCACTCTTAGTAGCAAACAATTTCATAAGTTCATCCATCTTTCCACTCAAAACATTAATTTCTTCTATACCATGCACTTTTTTACTAGAAGATCTTTCGGTGTGCCATTGAGAATAATTAGCCATAATATTATCAAGAAGTTTTGTAGCATCTCCTAAAGTGATTTCCATAAAAGTGCCTCCCGCGGCCGAATCTAAAAGATTTCTAGAAGCAAAGTTCAAACTAGCATAAAAATTTTGTATGATCATCCATAAGTTCAAACCATGAGTAGGGCAATTGCGAATCATCAATTTCATTCTTTCCCAAGATTGGGCAACATGCTCATGATCTAGTTGTTTAAAATTCATAATATCATTCCTAAGAGTGATGATCTTAGCGGGAGGAAAATACTTAGAGATAAAAGCATCTTTGCACTTATTCCAAGAATCAATACTATTTTTAGGCAAAGACGAAAACCAAACTTTAGCATGATCTCTAAGTGAAAACGGAAATAACTTCAATTTAACAATATCATTATCCGTATCTTTCTTCTTTTGCATATCACACAAATCAACAAAGTTGTTTAGATGGGTAGCGTCATCTTCACTAGGAAGGCCGGCGAATTGATCTTTCATAACAAGATTCAGCAAACCAGTATTGATTTCACAAGACTCAACATCATTAAGAGGAGCAATCGGAGTACTAAGGAAATCATTATTACTGGTATTGGAGAAATCACACAATTTGGTATTATCTTGCGCCATGGCAATAAGTAATCCAACACACAAGCAAACAGAAAAAGTCAAGCGAAAGAGAGAGAGGTTGGGAAAGAGAGGGCAAATAAAATGGCAAGGGTGAAGTGGGGGAGAGGAAAATGAGAGGCAAATGGAAAATAATGTAAATGCGAGGGAGATGAGTTTGTGATGGGTACTTGGTATGTCTTGACTTGACCGAAGACCTCCCCGACAATGGTGCCAGAAATCCTTCTTTCTACGTCTTGAGTTTGCGTTGGTTTTCCTTGAAGAGGAAAGGGTGATGCAGCAATAGTAGCATAATTATTTCCCTGAGTTTTTGAGAACCAAGTTATCAATCCAGTCAGAGGCTCCTCAGAAGTCCCACGCACCTACACAAACAAACAAAGAACTTGCAACCAACGCAATAAAGGGGTTGTCACTTCACGGCCACTTGCGAAAGTGAGATCTGATAGAGATAGTATGATAAGACAAATATATTTTTGGTATTTTATAATATAGATTGGAAAAGTAAAGATGCAAATAAAAGTAGATTGAAAGCTTATATGATAAGAGATAGAGCCCGGGGCCATAGGTTTCACTAGTGGCTTCTCTCAAGATAGCATAAGTATTACGGTGGGTGAACAAATTACTTTTGAGCGATTGATAGAAAAGCGAATAATTATGAGATTATCTAGGCATGATCATGTATATAGGAATCATGTCCGCGACAAGTAGACCGACTTCTGCCTGCATATACTACTATTACTCCACACATCGACCGCTATCCAGCATGCATCTAGAGTATTAAGTTCATAAGAACAGAGTAACGCATTAAGAAAGATGACACGATGTAGAGGGATAAACTCATGCAATATGATATAAACCCCATCTTTTTATCCTCGATGGCAACAATACAATACGTGCCTTGCAACCCTTATTGTCACTGGCTAAGGACACCGCAAGATTGAACCCAAACCTAAGCACTTCTCCCATTGCAAGAAAGATCAATCTAGTAGGCCAAACCAAACTGATAATTAAAAGAGACTTGCAAAGATAACTCAACATACATAAAAGAATTCATAGGAGATTCAAATATTTCTCATAGATAAACTTGATCATAAACCCACAATTCATCGGATCTTGACAAACACACCGTAAAAAGAGTTACATCGAATAGATCTCCACAAGAGAGGGGGAGAACATGGTATTGAGATCCAAAAAGAGATAAGAAGCCATCTAGCTAATAACTATGGAGCCGAAGGTCTGTGGTAAACTACTCAACTCATCGGAGGGGCTATGGTGTTGATGTAGAAGCCCTCCGTGGTCGATTCCCCCTCCGGCGGAGCGCCGGCGAAGGCTCCAAGATGGGATCTCATGGATACAGAAGGTTACAGCAGTGGAAATTGTTTCTTATTGGCTCCCTGGATGTTTTCGGGGTACATGGGTATATATAGGAGGAAGAAGTAGGTCGGTGGCCGCCCGAGGGGCCCACGAGATAGGGGGCGCGCCCTTTAGGGGTGGGCGCGTCCTCCACCCTCGTGGCCGCCTCGGCTGCTTCTTGACTTGCACTCCAAGTCCTCTGGATCACGTTTGTTCCAAAAATCATGCTCCCGAAGGTCTCATTCCGTTTGGACTCCGTTTGATATTCCTTTTCTTCGAAATACTGAAATAGGCAAAAAAATAGCAATACGATTGGGCCTCCGGTTAGTAGGTTAGTCTCAAAAATGATATAAATGTGTAGAATAAAGCCCATAAACATCCAAATGGGGTAATATAATAGCATGGAACAATAAAAAATTATAGATACGTTGGAGACGTATCACATGCGTCCAGACGAAGTAAATTTGACCGGCTCCACCTTTGGGCACGGGTCATGAATCTCCCATACAATCTCAGAGATGATGCATGGGGGTTGAGATTGCAAAGCAGATAGATAAGGATGCTACGTCTGTGCAGTTTGATTATATGGGTGGCTATCTGCGTGTGCGAGTCTCAGTTGATGTGAGTAAGCCACTAAGGAGATGGATCCTGATTGATTCAGCAAGAAGGAAGCGACAGGATCTATATGATATCCAGTATGAGAATGTGCTGCACTTTTCTTTCTCGTGTGGCTGCTTAGAGCACTCTGACCTCTATTGCCCTTCTCCGGGAAAGATAAATATCCATGGAAATCTTCCTTTTGGGGCTAGCTTGCGGGCCTCAGATGAACAGAAGAAAGCTGCATCAAATAACAGCTCAAGTAAATGAGGTACTGCTGCCAATCAAAGCAAGAGGGAGTCAAAAAACTCGAGCAATGTTGGTGCTAGCAAAGCCACTCCCGAGGTAAATTCTCCGGTTAAAAGTCGCCCTATTAAGAGGAAAGAAGTACCACGGCAGGAATATATGAGGGTTAATGGTCCACTCCTACTGATGGATTCGGGTGCAGAAAAGGCGGATGATACATCCTCGCTGCACTCTGAGGAACACACGGACGAACGAAGTGATGAGGATGGGAGGAAGAAGAAGAAACCTACCCCATATAACTCGGCAGAGGCTGCTGGACAGCCCTGCTCGTCCAAACGAATTGCATAAGCTGGAACTGCCGGGGGCTTGGGAACCCTACGGCAGTTCGAGAGCTTTGCAGCATTGTGAAGCAAGAAGGTCCTGCCCTTGTGTTTGTCATGGAAACTAAAATAAGGGCGAAGAAAGTTGAGAATCTGCGAAATACTTTGGGTTTTGCAGGATGTTTTGCTGTCGACAGTAATGGTCTCAGTGGTGGAGTGGGGCTGTTTTGGTCGAACGAAGTTTTGGTCGGACTGAAATTTTTTAGTGTGAATCACATAGATGTGGTTGTCAAAAAGATTGGTCTTGATTCTCCTGGTTGGAGATTCACTGGTTTCTATGGAGCTTCGAGAGTGGAAAATCATCATCATAGATGGTGCTTCATGAGAACTTTATACGGCATTGAACATCAAGCATGGATGTGCGTTGGCGATTTCAAGGAGACACTATATGGTACCGAGCACTCCAGCCGTGTTGCACAGCCTGAGTGGCAAATGCGAGCTTTTCGCAAAGTCGTCGATGAGTGTGCCCTCCGGGATCTTGGATGGGCTGGTGTGGAATATACATGGGATAACATGCAACAAGGCAATGCAAATGTTAAAGCACGCCTGGACCCGGCTCTAGTCAACTCGGCAATGTTAAATCTCTTTGAGGAGTCCAGGGTTAGACATGTTAGTTCCATAGAGTCAGATCATTGTTTCATTGTAACTGAATTGCGTGAGCTCAATAATCATAAATATAAGAAAAGAGTGAAGCAATTTCGTTATGAGAACGTGTGGCAATCACATGCCGATTATGATGATCTTCTTAGTGAATCATGGCAGCGGCTACATCAATGGCAAGGTCTCACAGGTATCGCATGCACTCTTTCCAAGATGCAGGGCGAGCTGGGAGCATGGGGTGCAAGATAATTCGGCAATCTCTCTAAAACGGTCAAGAAACTGCAAAAAAAGCTAGAGAGCTTGCGCCAGCATGCAGTTGGCAGAGGGCCCTCGGTAGAGGAACTGGCTACAGCTCAGAAACTTAGAGAAGCCCTTCGGCAAGAAGAAATTTGGTTGCGGTAGCGATCAAGAGTTCGTTGGCTGCGTGCGGGTGATCGCAATATAGACCACTTTCAAGCTCAGGCAAAGCAGCGGAAACATATGAATCATATCGTTGGTCTGAAGGGGCTCGATGGGTCAGTATGTGTGAATTCTGAGGAGGATCAAGTGGAAGTCCAAGATTTCTATCAACAACTTTATACATCACAGGGCTTCTAGAACATGGATGGTTTATTACAGTTTGTGCCAGAATGGGTTACCCCGGATATGAATGTTGATCTACAATGACCTTTTGAGGCCGCTGAAGTACGAATGACGTTGTTCCAAACGGCCCTGTCCAAAGCACCTGGTATTGATGGTTTCATAGCGGGATTCTTTCAGCGACACTGGTCAGTTGTTGAGAACGACTTGGTGCCAGCTGTGCTTGATACGTATCCAACGTATCTATAATTTTTTATTGTTCCATGCTATTATATTACCCTTTTTGGATGTTTATGGGCTTTATTTTAC
Organism: Triticum timopheevii; assembly: GCA_963921465.1. Classification (NCBI taxonomy): domain Eukaryota; kingdom Viridiplantae; phylum Streptophyta; class Magnoliopsida; order Poales; family Poaceae; genus Triticum; species Triticum timopheevii. Next base: position 60,990,500 of record OY997270.1, on the reverse strand, counting down.
ACATTTATATCATTTTTAGGACTAACCTACTAACCGGAGGCCCACCCCGTATTGCTGTTTTTTTGCCTATTTCAGTATTTCGAAGAAAAGGAATATCAAACGAAGTCCAAACGGAATGAAACCTTCGGCAGCGTGATTTTTGGAACAAACGTGATCCAGAGGACTTGGAGTGCAAGCCAAGAAGCAGCCGAGGCGCCACGAGGGTGGAGGGCGCGCCCCCCTATCTCATGGGCCCCTCGGGCGGCCACCGACCTACTTCTTCCTCCTATATATACCCACGTACACCGAAAACATTCAGGGAGCCAATGAAAAACAATTTCCACCATCGTAACCTTCTGTATCCGCGAGATCCCATCTTGGAGCCTTCGCCGGTGCTCCGTCAGAGGAGGAATCGACCACGGAAGGGCTTCTACATCAACACCATAGCCCCTCCGATGAATTGTGAGTAGTTTACCACAGACCTTTGGGTCCATAGTTATTACCTAGATGGCTTCTTCTCTCTTTTGGGATCTCCATACCATGTTCTCCTCGATCTTCTTGAAGATCTATTTGATGTAACTCTTTTTGCGGTGTGTTTGTCGAGATCCTATGAATTGTGGGTTTATGATCAAGTTTATCTATGAGAAATATTTGAATCTCCTCTGAACTCTTTTATGTATGATTGAGTTATCTTTGCAAGTCTCTTCGAATTATCAGTTTGGTTTGGCCTACTAGATTGATCTTTCTTGCAATGGGAGAAGTGCTTAGCTTTGGGTTCAATCTTGCGGTGTCCTTACCCAGTGATAATAAGGGTAGCAAGGCACGTATTGTATTGTTGCCATCGAGGATAAAAGGATGGGGTTTATATCATATTGCATGAGTTTATCCATCTACATCATGTCATCTTTCTTAATGCGTTACTCTGTTCTTATGAACTTAACACTCTAGATGCATGCTGGATAGTGGTCGATGTGTGGAGTAATAGTAGTAGATGCAGGCGGGAGTCGGTGTACTTGTCGCGGACGTGATGCATATATACATGGTCATGCCTAGATAATCTCATAATTATTCGCTTTTCTATCAATTGCTCGACAGTAATTTGTTCACCCACCGTAATACTTATGCTATCTTGAGAAAAAACACTAGTGAAACCTATGGCCCCCGTGTCTATCTCTTATCATATAAGCTTTCAATCTAATTTTATTTGCATCTTTACTTTTCCAATCTATATTATAAAATACCAAAAATATATTTATCTTATCATACTATCTCTATCAGATCTCACTTTCGCAAGTGGCTGTGAAGGGATTGACAACCCCTTTATTGCGTTGGTTGCGAGTTCTTTGTTTCTTTGTGTTGGTGCGTGGGACTTTTGAGGAGCCTCCTACTGGATTGATACCTTGGTTCTCAAAAACTGAGGGAAATACTTACGCTACCATTGCTGCATCTCCCTTTCCTCTTCAAGGAAAACCAACGCAAGCTCAAGACGTAGCAAGCCGTTGCTGGGGACGTCTTCGCTCAAGTCAAGACATACCAAGTATCCATCACAAACTCATCTCCCTTGCATTTACATTATTTGCCATCTGCATCTTGTTTTCCTCTGCCCCACTTCACCCTTGCCATTTTATTTGCCCCCTCTTTCCCAATCTCCTCTCTCTTTCGCTTGCTCCCCTCTTCTTCTTCGCTTTTGTTTGCCGCTATGTCTGAAATTGGGGAAATTATCGTCGATATGGACAATAATAATAACATGGAAAATTCTGATGCTCCGTTGAAGAACCCCCTATCTTGCATACTAAAAAGTTTCGGATCAGTAGTGGTAACATTATTGGAAAAGGTGTTATTCAAGATTTCTTTACTTGTGCTGGTGCTTTACCTTCTATGGGTGGTTCTATTCTTCATAGAACTAGTACTCTTGCGGATGTTGTCGCTATGCTTGTAGTTGAGCTTGAAAGACAATTTATGCATATGCATCCTTGCATACAAAGAATTTCCCTAGAATTTCCTACTATTGAGCATTCTTCTGTTAAGCGTGCCATTACTATCTTTTTGGCTCATGAGTTTAGATTTATAATAAGAGAGGCCAAAGAAATCTTTGCGCACTATAGGGTGGACGCCGGTCATCCTCCCATAGAAGCGATCCTCTTCGATCAAGAGGAAATTAGGCGTTTTCAATCTTTGGACTATGTTGCTTTTAATGAAAACCTTAGAAAAAGGTTCCTACCAATGTCCTAGTTGATAGAATTTCCGAACTTAATAATGATTTTGCTCTTCAAAATAACGAGCTAGGGTACTCTCTTGAGTATAGGCTCACGAAATTCTGCCAAAAGAATGCTTATAATGATGAATTAGTTGTGCAATATGAAGGGCCAAAGGAGGAACCAATTCCTCCTGTGATTGATCTTGGGGACTTTTGTCCCACTAAATTTAGCCCATTTGATTACTTTTGCTTGCCTCAGAGAAAACTTGCTGCTGAACATAGAAAATATGAGATGAGTTTTCAAGATCTATCTTATTATTATGGCACTACTTAGATCTATCCTCGCTTTTATGCCTAGCTAGGGGCGTTAAACGATAGCGCTAGTTGGGAGGCAACCAAATTTTATTTGTGTTTTTTGTTTTTGTTTCTGTTTAGTAATAAATTTTGCATCTACCTTCTGTTTAGATGTGTTTTTATGTTTTCATTAGTGTTTGTGCCAAGTAGAACCTATAGGATAACCTAGGGTGATAGTTAACTTGATTCTGCTGAAAAACAGAAACTTTGCGCGCACAAAGTTAGTTTTGTTAAATCACAGAAACGTTCTTTTGCATTGATTATTTTTGCTGTCGATCAATAGATAAATTGTCCAGTACTTCCTATTTTGGTACGATTTTTAGAGTTCCAGAAGTTTTCGTTAGTTACAGATTGCTACAGACTGTTCTGTTTTTGACAGATTCTGTTTTTCGTGTGTTGTTTGCTTATTTTAATGCATCTATGGCTAGTACTAAGTGGTATGAACCATATAGAACTTGAAATACAGTAGTATTAACACCAATATAAATAAAGAATGAGTTCATTACAGTACCTTATGTGGTAGTTTTGCTTTATTTCACTAACGGAGCTTATGAGATTTCCTGTTGAGTTTTGTGTTGTGAAGTTTTCAAGTTTTGGGTAAAGATTTGATGGAGTATGGAATAAGGAGTGGCAAAAACCTAAGCTTGGGGATGCCCATGGCACCCCAAGATATTCAAGAATATCCAAAAGCCTAAGCTTGGGGATGCCCCCGGAAGGCATCCCCTCTTTCGTCTTTGTTCATTGGTAAATTTACTTGGAGCTATATTTTTATTCGCCACATGATATGTGTTTTGCTTGGAGCGTCTTGTATGATATTAGTATTTGCTTTTTAGTTTACCACAATCATCCTTGCTGTACACACCTTTTGGGAGAAGCCCACTTGATTGAAATTTATTAGAATACTCTATGTGCTTCACTTAAATCTTTTGAGCTAGATAGTTTTTGCTCTAATGCTTCACTTATATCTATTAGAGCATGGCGGTGGCTTAATTTTTTAGAAATTGCTGGTCTCTCATGCTTAACTTATATTATTTTGAGAGTATCTTAGAAAAGCATGGTATTTGCTATGGTTATAAAATTGGTCCTAGAATGGTGGGCATCCAAGTTGGGTATAATAAAAACTATCATAGGAAGTGAATTGGATGCTATGATCAATTTGATACTTGATAATTATTTTGAGATATGGAGGTAGTGATATTAAAGTCATGCTAGTTGGGTGATTATGAATTTAAAGCATGCTTGTGTTGAAGTTAGCAAGTCTCGTAGCATGCACGTATGGTTAAAGTTGTGTAACAAATTTGAAACATGAGGTGTCCTTGAATTGTGCATCCTGATGAGTGGCGGTCGGGGACGAGCGATGGTATTTTCCTACCAATCTATCCCTCTAGGAGCATGCGCGTAGTGCTTGGTTTTTGATGACTTCTAAATTTTTGCAATAAGTATATGAGTTCTTTTGACTAATGTTGAGTCCATGGATTATACGCACTTTTACCTTTCCATCATTGCTAGCCTCTTCGGTACCGTGCATTGCCCTTTCTCACCTTGAGAGTTGGTGCAAACTTCGCCGGTGCATCCAAACCCCATGATATGATACACTCTATCACACATAAACCTCCTTATATCTTCCTCAAAACAGCCACCATACCTACCTATTACGGCATTTCCATAGCCATTCCGAGAAATATTTCCATGCAACTTTCCACCGTTCTGTTTATCATCATGACACGCATTACTTTTGTCATATTGCCATTGCATGATCATGTTATTGACATCGTATTTGTGGCAAAGCCACCATGCATAATTTTTCATACATGTCACTCTTGATTCATTGCACCATCCTAGTACACCGCCGAAGGCATTCATATAGAGTCATACCTTGTTCTAGTTTCGAGTTGTAATTCATGAGTTGTACATCAATAAAAGTGTGATGATCATCATTTTTAGAGCATTGTCCCCAAAAAGAGGGAAAAAAAGAAAGGCCAAAAATAAAAATAGGCCAAAGAAAAAAAGAAAAAAAAGAAGAAAGGCCAAAAGAAAAAAAAGAAAGGCCCAAAAGAAAAAGAAAGAAAAAAGAAAAAAAGGAAATAAATAAAAAGGGGGCAATGTTACTATCTCTTTTTCCACACTTGTGCTTCAAAGTAGCACCATGTTCTTCATATAGAAAGTCTCATATGTTGTCACTTTCATATACTAGTGGGAATTTTTCATTATAGAACTTGGCTTGTATATTCCTACGATGGGCTTCCTCAAAATACCCTAGGTCTTCATGAGCAAGCAAGTTGGATTCACACCCACTTAGTTTTCTTTTGTTGAGCTTTCATACATTTATAGCCCTAGTGCATCCGTTGCATGGCAATCCCTACTCCTCATGTTGACATCAATTTATGGGCATCTCCATAGCCCGTTGATTATCCTTGTCAATGTGAGACTTTCTCCTTTTTTTGTCTTCTCCACACAATCCCCATCATCATATTCTATTCCACCCATAGTGCTATATCCATGGCTCACGCTCATGTATTGCGTGAAAGTTGGAAAAGTTTGAGATCATTTAAGTACAAAACAATTGCTTGGCTTGTCATCGGGGGTGTAGAATTTGGGAGCATTTTTGTGTGACAAAAATGAAGCATAGCCTAACTATATGATTTTGTAGGGATGAACTTTCTTTAGCCATGTTATTTTGAGAAGACATGATTTCTTTGATTAGTATGCTTGAAGTATTACTATTTCTTATGTCAATATGAACTTTTATTTTGAATCATTTGGATCTAAACATTCATGCCACAATAAATAAAATTACATTGAGAATTATTCTAGGTAGCATTCCACATCAAAAATTCTGTTGTTATCATTTATCTACTCGAGGACGAGCAGGAATTAAGCTTGCGGATGCTTGATACGTCTCGAACGTATCTATAATTTTTATTGTTCCATGATATTATATTACCCTTTTTGGATGTTTATGGGCTTTATTTTACACATTTATATCATTTTTGGGACTAACCTACTAACCGGAGGCCCAGCCCATATTGCGGGTTTTTTTGCCTATTTCAGTATTTCGAAGAAAAGGAGTATCAAACGGAATCCAAACGGAATGAAACCTTCGGGAGCGTGATTTTTGTAACAAATGTTGGGGAACGTAGTAATTTCAAAAAATTTCCTACGCACACGCAAGATCATGGTGATGGCATAGCAACGAGAGGGGAGAGTATTGTCCACGTACCCTCGTAGACCGTAAGCGGAAGCGTTATGACAACGCGGTTGATGTAGTCGTACGTCTTCACGATTCGACCTATCCAAGTACCGAACGTACGGCACCTCCGAGTTCAGCACACGTTCAGCTCGATGACGATCCCCGGACTCCGATCCAGCAAAGTGTCGGGGATGAGTTCCGTCAGCACGACGGCGTGGTGACAATGATGATGCTCTACCGGCGCAGGGCTTCGCCTAAACTCCGCGACGATATGACCGAGGTGGAATATGGTGGAGGGGGCACCGCACACGGCTAAGGAACGATCCGTAGATCAACTTGTGTGTCTATGGGGTGCCCTCCCGCCCCCGTATATAAAGGAGCCAGGGGGGGAGGCGGCCGGCCAAGGAGGGCGCGCCAAGGGGGGAGTCCTACTCCCACCGGGAGTAGGACTCCCTTCTTTCCAAGTAGGAGTAGGAGAAGGGGGGAAAGAGGAGGAAGAGGGGAAGGAAAGGGGGGGCGCCGCCCCCCTTCCCTTGTCCTATTCGGACTACGAAGGGGAGGGCGCGCGGCCCCCTCCTGCCTCCTTCCCTCTTCTCCCTCGAGGCCCATGTAGGCCCAATAACCCCCCGGGGGATTCCGGTAACCTCCTGGTACTCCGGTAAAATGCCAATTTCACCCGGAACGATTCCGATGTCCAATATAGGCTTCCAATATGTCAATCTTTATGTCTCGAGCATTTCGAGACTCCTCGTCATGTCTGTGATCCCATCCGGGACTCCAAACAAACTTCGGTACATCAAAACTTATAAACTCATAATAAAACTGTCATCATAACGTTAAGCGTGCGGACCCTACGGGATCGAGAACTATGTAGACATGACCTAGAACTATTCTCGGTCAATAACCAATAGCAGAACCTGGATGCCCATATTGGTTCCTACATATTCTACGAAGATCTTTATCGGTCAAACCGCATAACAACATACGTTGTTCCCTTTGTCATCGGTATGTTACTTGCCCGAGATTCGATCGTCGGTATCCAATACCTAGTTCAATCTTGTTACCGGCAAGTATCTTTACTCGTTACGTAATGCATCATTCTGTAACTAACTCATTAGCTACATTGCTTGCAAGGCTTATAGTGATGTGCATTACCGAGAGGGCCCAGAGATACCTCTCCGACAATCGGAGTGACAAAACCTAATCTTGAAATACGCCAACCCAACATGTACCTTCGGAGACACCTGTAGTACTCCTTTATAATCACCCAGTTACGTTGTGACATTTGGTAGCACCCAAAGTGTTCCTCCGGTAAACGGGAGTTGCATAATCTCATAGTTACAGGAACATGTATAAGTCATGAAGAAAGCAATAGCAATATACTAAATGATCAAGTGCTAGGCTAACGGAATGGGTCAAGTCAATCACATCATTCTCCTAATGATGTGATCCCACTAATCAAATGACAACACATGTCTATGGTTAGGAAACATAACCATCTTTGATAAATGAGCTAGTCAAGTAGAGGCATACTAGTGACGTTATGTTTGTCTATGTATTCACACATGTATCATGTTTCCGGTTAATACAATTCTAGCATGAATAATAAACATTTATCATGAAATAAGGAAATAAATAATAACTTTATTATTGCCTCTAGGGCATATTTCCTTCAGTCTCCCACTTGCACTAGAGTCAATAATCTAGTTCACATCGCCATGTGAGTTAACATCAATATTCATATCTGTATATGATTAACACCCATAGTTCACATCGTCATGTGACCAACACCCAAAGGGTTTACTAGAGTCAATAATCTAGTTCACATCTCTATGTGATTAACACCCAAAGAGTACTAAGGTGTGATCATGTTTTGCTCATGAGAGAAGCTTAGTCAACGGGTCTGTCATATTCAGAGCCGTATGTATTTCGCAAATATTCTATGTCTATAATGCTCTGCACGGAGCTACTCTAGCTCATTGCTCCCACTTTCAATATGTATTCAGATTGAGACTTAGAGTCATCTGGATCGGTGCAAAAGATTGCACCAATGTAACTCTTTACGACGGGCTCTTTTATCACCTCCATAATCGAGAAATATTTCCTTAGTTCTCACTAAGGATAATTTTTGACCAATGTCCAGTGATCTACTCCTAGATCACTATTGTACTCCCTTGCCAAATACAGAACAAGGTATACAATAGGTCTGGTACATAGCATAGCATACTTTATAGAACCTATGACTGAGGCATAGGGAATGACTTTCATTCTCTTTTCTATTTTCTGCTGTGGTCGGGATTTGCGTCTTACTCAATTTCATACCTTTGCAACACAGGCAAGAACTCTTTCTTTGACTGTTCCATTTTGAACTACTTCAAAATCTTGTCAAGGTATGTACTCACTGAAAATCTTATCAAGTGTCTTGATCTATCTCAATAGATCTTGATACTCAATATGTAAGTAGCTTTGTCGAGGTCTTTCTTTGAAAAAACTCCTTTCAAACACTCCTTTATGCTTTGCAGAATAATTCTACATTATTTCCGATCAATAATATGTCATTCACATATACATATCAGAAATGGTGTAGTGCTTCCACTCACGTTCTTGTAAATACAAGCCTTTCCAAAAGTCTGTATAAACCATATGCTTTGATCAACTCATCAAAGCGTATATTCCAACTCCGAGATGCTTGCACCAGTCCATTGATGGATTGCTGGAGCTTGCACATTTTGTTAGCACCTTTATGATTAACAAAACCTTTTGGTTGCATCATATACAACTCTTCTTTTTAAAAAATCCATTAAGGAATGCAGTTTTGACATCCATTTGCTAGATTTCATAAAATGTCGCAATTGCTAACATGATTCGGACAGACTTTTAAGCATCGATACGAGTGAGAAAATCTCATTGTATTCAACACCTTGAACTTTGTCAAAAAACCTTTTTCGACAAGTCTAGCTTTGTTGATAGTAACACTACTATCAGCGTCCGTCTTCCTCTTGAAGATCCATTTATTTTCTATGGCTTGCCGATCATCGGGCAAGTCCACCAAAGTCCACACTTTGTTCTCATACATGGATCCCATCTCAGATTTCATGGCCTCAAACCATTTTGCAGAATCTGGGCTCATCATCGCTTCCTCATAGTTCGTAGGTTCATCATGGTCTAGTAACATGATTTCCAGAATAGGATTACCGTACCACTCTGGTGCGGACCGTACTCTAGAAGACCTACGAGATTCTGTAGTAACTTGATCAGAAGATTCATGATCATCATCATTAGCTTCCTCACTAATTGGTGTAGGAATCACTGGAACTGATTTCAGTGATGAACTATTTTCCAATTCAGGATAAGGTACAGTTACCTCATCAAGTTCTACTTTCCTCCCACTCACTTCTTTCGAGAGAAACTCCTTCTCTAGAAAGGATCCATTCTTAGCAATGAATGTTTTGCCTTCGGATCTGTGATAGAAGGTGTACGCAACAGTTTCCTTTGGGTATTCTATGAAGACGCACTTTTCCGATTTGGGTTCGAGCTTATCAAGTTGAAAACCTTTTTCATATAAGCATCGCAACTCCAAACTTTAAGAAATGACAGCTTAGGTTTACTGCTAAACCATAGTTCATACTGTGTCATCTCAACGGATTTAGATGGTGCCCTTTTAACGTGAATGCAGCTGTCTCTAATGCATAACCCCAAAACAAATAGTGGTAAATCAGTAAGAGACATCATAGATCGCACCATATCCAATAAAGTGCGGTTACGATGTTCGGACACACCATAACGTTGTGGTGTTCCAGGTGGCGTGAGCTGTGAAACTATTCCACATTATTTTAATTGAAGACCAAACTGTAACTCGAATATTCGTCTCCGTGATCAGATCGCAGAAACTTTATTTTCTTGTTACGATGATTTTTCCACTTCACTCTGAAATTCTTTGAACCTTTCAACTATTTTAGATTTATGTTTCATCAAGCAGATATACCCATATCTGCTCAAATCATCTTGTGAAGGTCAGAAAATAACGATACTTGCCACGAGCATCAACACTCATTGGATCGCATACATCGGTATGTATTATTTCCAATAAGTCAGTAGCTTGTTCCATTGTTCTGGAGAACGGAGTTTTAGTCATCTTGCCCAAAAGGCACGGTTCGCAAGCATCAAATGATTCATAACCAAGTGATTTCAAAAATCCATCTTTATGGAGTTTCTTCATGCGCTTTACACCGATATGACCCAAACGGCAGTGCCACAAATAAGTTGCACTATCATTATTAACTTTGCATCTTTTGGCACCAATATTATGAATATGTGTATCACTACGATCGAGATCCAACAAACTATTTTCATTGGGTGTATGACCATCGAAGGTCTTATTCATGTAAACAGAACAACAATTATTCTCTGACTTTAAATGAATAACCATATTGTAATAAACATGATCAAATCATATTCATGCTCAACGCAAACGCCAAATAAGATTTATTTAGGTTTAACACTAATCCCGAAAGTATAGGGAGTGTGCGATGATGATCATATCAATCTTGGAACTACTTCCAACACTCATCGTCACTTCCCCTTCAACTAGTCTCTGTTTATTCTGTAACTCCTGTTTCCAGTTACTAATCTTAGCAACCGAACAAGTATCAAATACTCAGGGGCTACTATAAACACTAGTAAGGCACACATCAATAACCTGTGTATCAAATATACCCTTGTTCACTTTGCCATCCTTCTTATCCACCAAATATTCAGGGCATTTCCGCTTCCAGTGACCATTTCCTTTGCAGTGTAAGCACTCAGTTTCAGGCTTTGGTTCAGCTTTGGGCTTCTTCGTGGGAGTGACAACTTGCTTGTCTTTCCACTTGAAGTTCCCTTTCTTTCCCTTTGCCCTTCTCTTGAAACTAGCGGTCTTGTCAATCATCAACACTTGATGCTCTTTCTTGATTTCTACCTTCGTCGATTTCAACATCACAAAGAGCTCGGGAATCGTTTTTGTCATCCCTTGCATACTATAGTTCATCACGAAGTTCTAGTAACTTAGTGATGGTGACTAGAGAATTTTGTCAATCACTATCTTATCTGGAAGATTAACTCCCACTTGATTCAAGCGATTGAAGTACCCAGACAATCTGAGCACATGCTCACTAGTTGAGCGATTCTCCTCCATCTTTTAGCTATAGAACTTGTTGGAGACTTCATATCTCTCAACTCGGGTATTTGCTTGAAATATTAACTTCAATTCCTGGAACATCTCATATGGTCCATGACGTTCAAAACGTCTTTGAAGTCCCGATTCTAAGCCGTTAAGCATGGTGCACTAAACTATCAAGTAGTCATCATATTGAGCTAGTAAAACGTTCATAACATCTGCATCTGCTCCTGCAATAGGTTTGTCACCTAGCGGTGCATCAAGGACATAATTCTTCTGTGCAGCAATGAGGATAAACCTCATATCACGGATCCAATCCGCATCATTGCTACTAACATCTTTCAACACAATTTTCTCTAGGAACATATCAAAATAAACATATGAAAGCAACAACGCAAGCTATTGATCTACAACATAATTTGCAAAATACTACCAGGACTAAGTTCATGATAAATTAAAGTTCAATTAATCATATTCCTTAAGAACTCCCACTTAGATAGACATCCCTCTAATCCTCTAAGTGATTACGTGATCCATATCAACTACACCATGTCCGATCATCCCGTGAGATTGAGTAGTTTCAACGGTGAACATCAATATGTTGATCATATCTACTATATGATTCACGCTCGACCTTTCGGTCTCCGTGTTCCGAGGACGAGCAGGAATTAAGCTTGGGGATGCTTGATATGTCTCGAACGTATCTATAATTTTTTATTGTTCCATGCTATTATATTACCCTTTTTGGATATTTATGGGCTTTATTTTACACATTTATATAATTTTTGGGACTAACCTACTAACCGGAGGCCCAGCCCATATTGCTGGGTTTTTTTTGCCTATTTCAGTATTTCGAAGAAAAGGAATATCAAAAGGAGTCCAAACGGAATGAAACCTTCGGGAGCGTGATTTTTGTAACAAATGTTGGGGAACGTAGTAATTTCAAAAAATTTCCTACGCACACGCAAGATCATGGTGATGGCATAGCAACGAGAGGGGAGAGTATTGTCCATGTACCCTCGTAGACAGTAAGCGGAAGCGTTATGACAACGCGGTTGATGTAGTCATACGTCTTCACGATCCGACCGATCCAAGTACCGAACGTACGGCACCTCCGAGTTCAGCACACGTTCAGCTCGATGATGATCCCCGGACTCCGATCCAGCAAAGTGTTGGGGATGAGTTCCGTCAGCACGACGGCGTGGTGACAATGATGATGCTCTACCGGCGCAGGGCTTCGCCTAAACTCCACGACGATATGACCGAGGTGGAATATGGTGGAGGGGGGCACCGCACAGGGCTAAGGAACGATCCGTAGATCAACTTGTGTGTCTATGGGGTGCCCCCCCGCCCCCGTATATAAAGGAGCCAGGGGGGAGGAGGTGGCCGGCCAAGGAGGGCGCGCCAAGGGGGGAGTCCTACTCCCACCGGGAGTAGGACTCCCTTCTTTCCAAGTAGGAGTAGGAGAAGGGGGGAAAGAGGAGGAAGAGGGGAAGGAAAGCGGGGGCGCCGCCCCCCCTTCCATTGTCCTATTCGGACTAGGAAGGGGAGGGGCATGCGGCCCCCTCCTGGCTCCTTCCCTCTTCTCCCTTGAGGCCCATGTAGGCCCAATAACCCCCCGGGGGGGTCCGGTAACCTCCTGGTACTCCGGTAAAATGCCGATTTCACCCGGAACGATTCCGATGTCCAAATATAGGCTTCCAATATATCGATCTTTATGTCTCGACCATTTCGAGACTCCTCGTCATGTCCGTGATCACATCCGGGACTCCGAACAAACTTCGGTACATCAAAACTTATAAACTCATAATAAAACTGTCATCGTAACGTTAAGCGTGCGGACCCTATGGGTTCGAGAACTATGTAGACATGACCTAGAACTATTCTCAATCAATAACCAATAGCGGAACCTGGATGCCCATATTGGTTCCTACATATTCTTTGAAGATCTTTATCGGTCAAACCGCATAACAACATACGTTGTTCCCTTTGTCATCGGTATGTTACTTGCCCGAGATTCGATCGTCGGTATCCAATACCTAGTTCAATCTCGTTACCGGCAAGTCTCTTTACTCGTTACGTAATGCATCATTCCGTAACTAACTCATTAGCTACATTGCTTGCAAGGCTTATAGTGATGTGCATTACCGAGAGGGCCCAGAGATACCTCTCCGACAATTGGAGTGACAAAACCTAATCTTGAAATACGCCAACCCAACATGTACCTTCGGAGACACCTGTAGTACTCCTTTATAATCACCCAGTTACGTTGTGACGTTTGGTAGCACCCAAAGTTTTCCTCCGGTAAACGGGAGTTGCATAATCTCATAGTTACAGGAACATGTATAAGTCATGAAGAAAGCAATAGCAGTATACTAAACGATCAAGTGCTAGGCTAACGGAATGGGTCAAGTCAATCACATCATTCTCCTAATGATGTGATCCCACTAATCAAATGACAACACATGTCTATGGTTAGGAAATATAACCATCTTTGATAAATGAGCTAGTCAAGTAGAGGCATACTAGTGGCGTTATGTTTGTCTATGTATTCACACATGTATCATGTTTCCGGTTAATACAATTCTAGCATGAATAATAAACATTTATCATGAAATAAGGAAATAAATAATAACTTTATTATTGCCTCTAGGGCATATTTCCTAGAGATCCCATCTTGGAGCCTACGCCGGCGCTCCGCCGGATGGGGAATCGACCACGGAGGGCTTCTACATCAACACCATAGCCCCTCCGATGAGTTGTGAGTAGTTTACCACAGACCTTCGGGTCCATAGTTATTAGCTAGATGGCTTCTTCTCTCTTTTGGATCTCAATACCATGTTCTCCTCGATCTTCTTGGAGATCTATTCGATGTAACTCTTTTTGCAGTGTGTTTGTCGAGATCCGATGAATTGTGGGTTTATGATCAAGTTTATCTATGAGAAATATTTGAATCTCCTTTGAATTCTTTTATGTATGATTGAGTTATCTTTGCAAGTCTCTTCGAATTATCAATTTGGTTTGGCCTACTAGATTGATCTTTCTTGCAATGGGAGAAGTGCTTAGCTTTGGGTTCAATCTTCCGGTGTCCTTACCTAGTGACAATAAGGGTAGCAAGGCACGTATTGTATTGTTGCCATCAAGGATAAAAAGATGGGGGTTATATCATATTGCATTAGTTTATCCCTCTACATCATGTCATCTTTCTTAATGTGTTACTCTATTCTTATGAACTTAATACTCTAGATGCATGCTGGATAACGGTCAACGTGTGGAGTAATAGTAGTAGATGCAGGCAGGTGTCGGTCTACTTGTCGTGGACGTGATGCCTATATACATGATCATACCTAGATAATCTCATAATTATTCGCTTTTCTATCAATTGCTCGACAGTAATTTGTTCACCCACCGTAATACTTATGCTATCTTGAGAGAAGCCACTAGTGAAACCTATGGCCCCCGGGTCTATCTTTTATCATATAAGCTTTCAATCTACTTTTATTTGCATCTTTACTTTTCCAATCTATATTATAAAATACCAAAAATATATTTATCTTATCATACTATCTCTATCAGATCTCACTTTCGCAAGTGGCCGTGAAGTGATTGACAACCCCTTTATTGCGTTGGTTGCGAGTTCTTTGTTTGTTTGTGTAGGTGCGTGGGACTTTTGAGGAGCCTCCTACTGGATTGATACCTTGGTTCTCAAAAACTGAGGGAAATACTTATGCTACTATTTCTGCATCACCCTTTCCTCTTCAAGGAAAACCAACGCAAGCTCAAGACATAGCAGTGCTTGACTTTTTGAATGGTGGGGAGCTTCCTATGGGTCTAAATGACACTTCTATCACGTTGATCCCTAAGGTACGACACCCCCAATCCATCACCCAATATGGTCCCATATCTCTTTGTCCGGTGCCCTACAAGATCGCTGCCAAAGCGATTACTAATCGCATGAAATCGTGGATGGACTCGATAGTGAGAGAGGAACAAAGTGCATTTGTACCAGGTAGGTTGATAACTGATAACGTACTGGTAGCATTTGAGAGTATTCACTCAATGAAGAAAAGGAAGAAAGGGAAAATTTTCTCACGCACTCTTAAATTAGACAGGATGAAAGCGTATGATCGCGTTGAGTGGCATTACTTGGAGGCTATGCTTCTCATATTGGGTTTTGGCCACAATTTTGTTCGACTGATCATGAAGTGTGTCATGTCAGTCAGATTCATGGTCAGAATGAACGGTGAGGTACTTCCCTTTTTCACACCATCTTGGGGTTTGAGAGAGGGATGTCCGGCATCCCCCTTTCTGTTTCTGCTATGTGCAGAAGGACTCACCTCTGTGCTGAACTATTATGGTGGCAACTTTGTAGACAGAGGGATTCGTGTCTCGTACAGATCGCCATGGGTAAATCAACTTCGGTTTGCTGATGATAGCTTGATATTTATCAGTGCCACAGAGGAAAGCGCAGATAGATTAAACTAGATTCTGCAAATATATGCAGCTTGCTCGAGCCAAAGTGATAACAAGGACAAGAGCTTGGTTTTCTTCACATCAAATTCTCCCACCGAAGTCCGGAGTAGAATCAAACAGAGACTTGGAATTATGGTGGAAGCTTTCAGTGAGAGATATCTCGGCCTACCCACAGCTGTGGGAAGGATTACCAGCGACACTTTCGACCATATTGGTGAAAGAGCTCGCGGAAGTATGCAGGGGTGGTCGGAGCGAAATTTTGCATCCGCGGGGAGAGAGATCTTGCTTAAGCCATCGTCCAAGCATCCCTACATTCAGCATGTCATGCTTTCGACTTACAAAGAAGGTATGCAAGAAGTACACTTCCAACATGGCCAAATATTGGTGGAGTAGCTCCCTGGACAAAAGATCTTTGCATTGGATTTCTTGGAAAGCTCTCACATCACCAAAAGTTCAGGGGGCATGGGTTTTCGTGACATGGGGCTGTTCAACCTAGCACTCCTTTGGAAGCATGGGTGGAGGTTTATGGTTAGCCCAGATTCATTATGTGCCCGGGTATTGAAGGGTCGTTACTTTCCAGATTCAGATTTCTTTGCACGCTACAGTGCCGAAGTCAGCCCCTTCAGTTTGGCGGGTAATTGTGGCGGGACGCGAGGCTCTTCAGGCGGGTCTGCTCATGCGTGTTGGTAATGGAAGATCTTTCTCTATTTGGGAGGACAAGTGGATTCCAGGTGCTATTAGCATGTATCCTATGTCCATTATTACTCCCACTACTTTACATGCTGTCAATGAACTCATTGATGAAGAAAATTGGACATGGAAGACGGATCTTGTTCGACAAAATTTTCTCGCTCCGGATGCAGAAGCTATCTTGAACATACCATTGCGTACCGGAGGTGGGGATCATTTCTTTGCTTAGGCTTTTGAGAACTCGGGTGTGTACACTGTCAAGTCGGCGTACCGTGCTCTCGTGAATCTGAAAGAGCGTAAAGCTCTACAGGAAGGGATGGCTACCGGTGCCTCAAAATCTGAACAACAGATGTGGAAGCTCAAAGTTGTGCCTAAGGTCAGAGTTTTTTGGTGGAGATTTCTTCGCGGGATCCTCCCCGACGAAGCAACCCTTAAGCAGAAACATATCAAACCTACAAGCCTATGCAATGTATGCTTGGCCAAAGAGGAGGATCTTATGCATGCACTGGTGACTTGCTCCCATGCACGCAGATTCTGGGATGAAGCGCAAACATGGTTCGACCTTCGACTTCCACGCCTACATCCAGCAACATGGGCGTGCGACATCTTATGCGATGATCGTTTTTGGATCATGCGAGAGGACAAATTGTGTCGGTGATGTGGGCTATCTGGCATTCCCGGAATCATTGGACTCATGAGAAGGAGCACGTGGATTTAGTGTACTCTACTCGACGCATTTGAGAGGACTTGGCCTTGCTCGACATTCCAATAAAGCAGGCTACACTGTTGCCAGGTCACGGTAGGCGACCCCCAGAAGCAGGTTTTGTCAAGATAAATGTTGATGGTGCAATCAACTCCGAAGCAGGACTAGCTGGAGCGGGTGGTGTAGCTCGCTCTGCCACGGAATTGTTTTTGGAAATATGCCCTAGAGGCAATAATAAAATGGTTATTATTATATTTCCTTGTTCATGATAATTGTCTATTGTTCATGCTATAAATGTATTAACCGGAAACGTAATACATGTGTGAATACATAGACCACAACATGTCCCTAGTGAGCCTCTAGTTGACTAGCTCGTTGATCAAAAGATGGTTATGGTTTCCTGACCATGGACATTGGATGTCATTGATAACGGGATCACATCATTAGGATAATGATGTGATGGACAAGACCCAATCCTAAGCATAGCACAAGATTGTGTAGTTCGTTTGCTAAAAGCTTTTCTAATGTCAAGTATCATTTCCTTAGACCATGAGATTGTGCAACTCCCGGATACCGTAGGAATGCTTTGGGTGTGCCAAACGTCACAACGTAACTGGTTGGTTATAAAGGTGCACTACGGGTATCTCCAAAAGTGTCTGTTGGGTTGGCACGAATCGAGACTGGGATTTGTCACTCCTTGTGACGGAGAGGTATCTCTGGGCCCACTCGGTAATGCATCATCATAATGAGCTCAATGTGACTAAGTAGTTAGTCACGGGATCATGCACTACGGAACGAGTAAAGTGACTTGCCGGTAACGAGATTGAACGAGGTATTGGGATACCGACGATCGAATCTCGGGCAAGTAAGGTATCGATTGACAAAGGGAATTGTATACGGGATTGCTTGAATCCCCGACATCGTGGTTCATCCAATGAGATCATCGTGGAACATGTGGGAGCCAACATGGGTATCCAGATCCCGTTGTTGGTTATTGGCCAGAGAACGTCTCGGCCATGTCTGCATGGTTCCCGAACCCGTAGAGTCTACACACTTAAGGTTCGGTGACGCTAGAGTTGTTATGGGAAATAGTATGTGGTTAGCGAAGGTTGTTCGGAGTCCCGGATGAGATCTCGGACGTGACAAGGAACTCCGGAATGGTCCAGAGGTGAAGATCGATATATTGGACGAAGGGTATTGGAGTCCGGAATTGTTCTGGGAGTACCGGGTGACGACCAGCGTGACCGAAAGGTGTTTCGGAGGCCCCGGCAAGCGGTGGGTGGCCTTATGGGCCAAGGGGAAGGGGCACACCAGCCCACTAAGGGGCTGTGCGCCCCTCCCAACCCCTCTCACATAACCAGGAGAGGTGGGGGCGCCTCCCCTAGGGCAGCCGCCCCTCCCGGCTTGGGGGGCAAGTTTCCTAGGGGTGGGGGCGCCGAAACCCATCTAGGGAACCCTAGGGCGCCTCCTCCACCCCCCTTCCCCCTATATATAGTGAGGGAGAGAGAGGGCAGCCGCACCCTTCCCCTGGCGCAGCCCTCTCCCTCTTCAACACCTCCTCCTCCTCCGTAGAGCTTGGCGAAGCCCTGCGGAAATACCACAAGCTCCACCACCACGTCGTCATCCTGCCGAAGCTCTCCCTCGACTTCTCCTCTCCCCTTGATGGATCAAGAAGGAGGAGACGTCCCCGGGCTGTACGTGTGTTGAACGCGGAGGCGCCATTGTTCGGTGCTTAGATCGGAATCAACCGCGATCTGAATCTCTACGAGTACGACTCCTTCATCCGCGTTCTTGCAACGCTTCCGTATCGCGATCTTCAAGGGTATGAAGATGCACTCTCCTCTCTCTCGTTGCTAGTCACTCCATAGATTGATCTTGGTGATGCGTAGAAAATTTTGAATTTCTGTTACGTTCCCCAACAGTTGCTTGCTTCCTGGTGTAAACCGCATATCGGTGTTACAGATCCTCTCATTGCTGAGGCCCTGTCACTACGAGAGGGAGCCCTATTGGAATCCGAGGCTACTCACATGTGATATTGGAATCCGATTGCCTGGAGATTGTGAATCTCTGGAACACTCATCACGGCTCTCGTTCGGTCGTAGCTCCGTTAATAGTAGAGATTGGAGAGCATACTTTTTCTTTTGAATCTTTTGAAATTCAGCATGTAAACAGGTCTGCTATTCTCCCGGCCCATCTTTGTGCAAGGCACGCCAGCACACTGAGGGTGACCGAGAATTGGTTCGACTCTGCACCTTCGTTCCTGATCAGTAGCCTTATGGCGGATGATCCTAAGAGCGTTTTTGTTTGAATAAAGCTCTCACAATTCCCTACAAAAAAATCTCCAACGGCAACTACAGGCACTATATATATCTCACAGATGCACCTCTTACCTCTGCCTAGAAGAGGTACCTAGCTCATTTCTACGGCATGCATAGCAGTGCGTGTCCGCCAACATACATGGCTAAGCGGTGTAGATGTGCGGTCCTCCCCGACTAGTCCTACGGACGTGTATTAGAGCAAAGTTCTGCCTCCATAACCATACTTTCCACCGGGGACAACACGTCGCATGCAATTTTGACGCGAAGTTCGTAGAAAACTAGCATTCAACACAAGGTTCCCACCTTTACACATGATATTATTTTTTGAAAAATCACCGGAGGGGCAGCTCCCCATCTGAATAATTTCTCAATTTTGTAACCCACCGTTTACCTGATTACAAAGGTGAATTACATAAACACGTGTAATCATGATAAGAGGTAGGAACGCCATGAGGAGGCGGCTTGTTTGTGCGCTGGTTTCTTCATCCGGTGCGTTCAGAGCATGAGGTCGTCGATGATTCGCTTAAGGGTGAAGATGTTGTGTTGGTTTTGTTACTTGAAAGTCATAGCGTTTCTAGAGTCCCATATCTTCCATAGGATGATGAGGAGGATGGAATGTCAGGTTAGCACTTCCACCTGGCAAGCGAGACGGCAGTCCCAAAGGTCGTCGATGCTGTCCGGGGGTGAGAGTCCAATCCGTTGCCATATCCACTGTGCGAACTGGCCTCGCCATCAAACACACACATTTTGAGCAGAGTGAGACCGAGACGATGTACTTGCGGAGGAGGTTGCTTTTGGAGTTGAGACGACCACGAAATAGGAGCCATGCAAAGATATTCACGTGGTTTGGAACGCATGAAGACCAAATGGCTACGACATGCGCGTCATCATCGTTGTCGCCCATGGTCAACTCATAGGCACCCCCGCATGGAGAAACGTAGGCCACCATGGAGGTAGCGCTCATTCGGTCCTTGCGACACCTGGAAGTCCTGAATTAGAGACAA
Organism: Triticum timopheevii; assembly: GCA_963921465.1. Lineage (NCBI taxonomy): Eukaryota > Viridiplantae > Streptophyta > Magnoliopsida > Poales > Poaceae > Triticum > Triticum timopheevii. Next base: position 60,970,437 of record OY997270.1, on the reverse strand, counting down.
CAAATAGCACAGCTCTGTAGCAGCATTAGGTGTTAGGCATTTCCGTAGGATTGATTGTAACCCGTGGTTTAAAACAGCAGCCACACGAGCGAGGAGTGAAGTGGCGTGCGAGTAGAGGCAGGGGAATAGAGCAGAGTGATTGCTGGTGGAGCTGCCACATTTGACACCTCGGCGGCTACGGTAGCGCGGCGGGAGGTAGGGATAGCCGGCGGGGTCGCAACGGTGCCGAGGATGAATGGACGAGCGGCGGCGGCAATATCACCGGTCAGAAATCGCCGGCGGCAGAGGCGGGCGGCAGCAGGCGAGCGGGCGGAATGAAACTGAAAAGCAGTTGGCAGTTGGCGAGTTTTACATCTCCTGTAGATGAAGATGTATATTTGCACCGCGAAGTGTTGCAGTTTGCATCTCCGCCTAGGCGGAGATGTAATTTTTTTTCATCTACATCATCTGTTGAAGAGGGGTTTTGAGGCATCAGAGATACAAAAGTTAGGTATTTTTGCATCTACCTCTTCTATTCAAGATGCTCTTTATATATAGACACATATATACTCGGATACGTACAACTAATTAATGTTCTATATCGGTTCCTGTAGAAAATAAAAGATTTGTATCGGTTGGCTCAACTAAAATCCTGGAATATCCAACTCCGGATGTGTATTCGTGAACAACACATATACGAATTGCGGCACTGATCGATCTCCAACGGCAACTACAGGCACTATATAAATCTCACATATGCACCTCTTACCTCTGCCTAGAAGAGGTACCTAGCTCATTTCTACGGCGTGGATAGCAGTGCGTGTCCGCCAGCGTCCATGGCTAAGCGGCGTAGATGTGCGCCCCTCCCCGACCATTCCTACGAACGTGTATTAGAGCAAAGTTCTGCCACCATAACCATACTTTCCACCCGGGCAAAAACGTTGCGTGCAATTTTAACACGAAGTTCGTAGAAAACTAGCGTTCAACACAAGGTTCCCACCTTTACACATGGTATTATTTTTTGAAAAATCACCGGAGGGGGAGCTCCCCATCTGAATATATTTCTCAATTTTGTAACCCACCATTTGCCTGATTACAAAGGTGAATTACATAAGTACGTGTAATCATGATAAGAGGTAGGAACGCCATGAGCAGGCGGCTTGTTTGTGCGCCAGTTTCTTCATCCGGTGCGTCCAGAGCATGAGATCGTCGATGATTTGCTTAAGGGTGAAGATGTTGTGTTGATTTTGTTGCTTGAAAGTCATAGCGTTTCTAGAGTCCCATATCTTCCACAGGATGATGGAGTGTCCGATTAGCACATGCACCTGGCAAGCGAGACGACAGTCCCAAAGGTGGTCGATGTTGTCCGGGGGTGAGAGTCCAATCCGTTGCCATATCCACTGTGCGAGCGGGCAGTCGATGAAGATGTGCAAACTGGCTTCGCCATCAAACCCACACATCGTGGGCAGAGTGAGTCCGAGACGATGTGCTTGCGGAGGAGGTTGCTTTTGGAGTTGAGATGACCACGAAACAGGAGCCATGCAAAGATCTTCACGCGGTTTGGAATGCATGAAGACCGGATGGCTACGACATGCGCGTCATCATCGTTGTCGCCCATGGTCAGCTCATAGGCGTTCCCCGCGTGGAGAAACGTAGGCCACCATTGAGGTAGCACTCATCCGGTCCTTGGGACACGTGGAAGTTATGCAGTAGAGACAAGAAACACTAGTAGAAAACAGGGCATTTGTCCCGGTTCGAAAGGGCCTTTTGTCCCGGTTTAAGAACCGGTACAAAAAGGTCGGTACTAATGCCCTCCCCCTTTAGTCTCGGTTCTTACACGAACCGGGACAGATGGGCGTTCACGTGGCCACTGCGGGCAGCCTAGGCAAGGGGGCCTTTGGTCCCGGTTGGTGACATGAACCGGGACCAAAAGGCTTCCACGCGTCAGCAGCTGGCTGGAGCTGAGGTTTTTCTTTTTAAAAAAAAGTGGCTGGTTTAGTGGTTTTGGAGGTTAATTTAGGTTGTTATTAGCTAGCTAATAGAGAGAAGTGTCCTCTCTTATATCTTCGTCCTTGGTTTACCAACGCTACTGCTATGTTCATTTCACCCGCTGATATATAATAACTCGTGCTCGCATCATACATCATCATATATAATAACAAATCCTACTAATCATGCATCATCATACAACTTCTACTTGTTATTAATAACAAGTCATATGATCATCATCCTCATAGTCATCGAACCCAACCCTACATAATTGTTCTTAGCACAAGATCATCAGTATCAGGTAGGACCTAAACACCCTTAAGGTAAAATAGCATAAAACAATATAGACCCTGACTCTCCATTATGAAGAATGGAGATCATCATGTCTCCAATTCTTGCGCTTCGATTCCTTTTACTTCCAAGAAGCTCCTTACGACTGTCCATACATTTTTCCCATTCTTTGATTGTCATGTCTCCACTTCTTTTAGAAATCCGGTATGGACAGTTGAGATTCGTAGGATGACCTGGTTGTATGTTCAAAACATCAAGGCAACCGTGCGTATAAATCAGATGAGGCACACAATCATTCGGGATTATCTGTTGAAAAGCATAGTAATAACTTCGTAGTTAACAATGATGTACTACTTTTAGAAGTATGCAAAAAGATGCACGGATGTCATAATAGTAAAAAATCTTACCAGGGTATCTCCATGGTAGTTACCGTAGTTCAACACGTGCACTAACGTATTGACCATAATGTTGAGGAGTTCGATTGTAGATATTGTAATTCTCAAGATCAGTACAAAATGCGATCAGATGATTTTTCTCCTTATAAGTTAATTCGGAGCCATCGGTGTAGTGGATTTTGTCTACCATCTTCCGCACATTCTTTGAAGAATGAAAATAAACTGTCAACTATTTTGAAATAAACAATATAAATTACTTAATAACTATGTTTGAGAAGCTCACATGGGGGAAGAATTGGAAGTGTATCCACAAGGACCCAAATGTCCATATTGTCTTGCTCGATTGTAGGATCACCAAGATCCAACCATACATCTTGCAAAGTGCTTCCGAACTTTTGCAACCAAAATGGGTTACACTCTCAGCATTATACAGATTTACTTCAAAATCCACACCATGATGGGTCCTTAGGTGAATTTTTTTTGTTTCCATACTTTCATGGTCTTCAAAATCCATCCTCTCCAAGACATAGCGTCTTGAATAGCATGGGATAAGCTAGTCGAATTGGAAAAGATGAAAAATACACATTAAAATAGTTGAAGTCATGCTTAATTACGAAAAAAATTATTGTCGTCGTTGCGTACCGTATGAACATCGAAGGTCTCCTCGAGCTTAATGCTAAAGCGCCAATCTTCGTCCAGCTCAAGGAACCTGTCACACATACCTCGGTCGTCGTGGCACCAGTCACAATCCCCTGGGCGGTTTTCGTCGTCCGAGTACGACATTTCCGGACTATCTTCATAATTCAAATATTAAACTTGTACAATTAAATATATGTACTAAAAAACCTAAATTAGATCATTATTATTAATCACAGGCTGACTATCAGTGATGGTAGCTCCTTCTTTCATTCCCAAGTGCATTATTACACCAAATTGTCTAGCACACGAGAATGAAGGAGAAGCTACCCCCACGACGGCGTGGATGATGGAGGAGGCTCCTAGATTTTTGCATAGAATGCTCTTCAATTTTAGCATTCAAAGTAGGAGTACTTTTCCAATATGAGCATTCAATAAACAAAACCAAATCGTAAAATAAAGTAGTATTCAAATTAGCATGCACTCAATTATAACCTAAAGTACATCATCTCTTGTGTCCGTACATCGTCAAATATTATCACTAATGCTCCTCAAATACTATCATACATATAGCATCGCTAATACAGCTAGAACCGTAGCGCCCGACGGGTATCGTCGCGGGCGGTGGACACCCAAAGATAATGAACCATCACAGGATCATAGCTCCAGTGAGATCCCTGAAGAACCTGCCAGGTATTGTCGAACCTGCCCTCCAACGCAACCATGTAGCGACGGACGTGCTCGTCCTCCTCGCTGACACGGTGACGTACCACCTCCGCGGTGTCCGGAAGCCTCGGCACCGTCACTGGCGCACGCGACCGCCACCAAACAAGGATCGGGCTAACAACGGGCTGGCTCCTCACCAACCTACGTCCCCCGGAAGGTAGCACCTCCTAATACCAGCCCGACAGAGCCTAGTCCCGGACATGGCCCTGATCAAGCAGGCCTCCACCGCCAAGTCGACGATGAGGATGCGGGATAGGCATCGTCGACGTCGATGCGGGAACTACTTCTATATATAGTAAAATAAAGTAGTTTTATTAATTAAATCAACTAGTTCAACTACTAAGCACTTACTATAAATAAATAAAGTAGTACTTACTAAAAATAAACTACTTCTATATATAGTAAAATAAAGTAGTTTATTAAATCAACTAGCTAGTTCAACTATATATTAAGCACTTACTATAAATAAAATAAAGTAGTACTTACTAAAAATAAACTAGTTTAACTATAGTTCTATTATTTCTCTAACTAATTATATTAAACACTTTCTCTTCTTATTTTCCTTTTTCTCTATTCTAAATATGAACATATTCATAAATGACTTTGATCATGCAGAATTTTCCTATACATACACAATATGAACATATACATAAATTGACAAAGAAAATTCTATGAACAAAAAAATCATTAAAATTCTATGAACAAAATTACAACAGAAAAAAATTATAAAAATTCTATGAACAGAAAAAAATCATAAACAATTGACATATTCGATCTTTGCATATATATGAACATACAAACATGCATAATCAACAATAATATCACCAAAAAAATCTATTAGCAGAAAAAAAAATCTAACACAAATGAACAAATTATACAATATGAAAAAAATCTAACAGAAAAATCTATGAACTAAACATCTAAATTACTACACATCTAACAAAAAAAATCTATGAACTACAAAAAAATCTAACAAAAAAATCTAACAAAATCTAACTCAATTAACTACACATCTAAATTATACTACACATCTAAATTAACTACTACATCAAATTAAATTAGCAAAAAATTTGCTCACGGGATGGCGACGGCGTGAGGGGCGCGGGGAGGGCGACGGGCATGGGACGGCGACGGCTACGGTGACGGTGCGTGAGGGGTGGCGCGGTGACGGTCGACGGTGAGGGGCGTCGCGGGGCGGGGCGGCGACGGGCAGGGGCCGCCGGCGTCGCGGGGCACGGGGCGCGGGGCGGGGGGAGACGGCGACGGCGTCGGGGCGGCGCGGGATGACGCGGGACGGCGCGGGGCGACAACGGCGACGGCGAGGCAGAGACGGGCAGCCTGGCGGCGTCGGGGCGGGGAAGAACGAAACTGGACAAAATTTTGATGAGTGCTAGTTATATAGACGATGCATTGGTCCCGGTTCGTGAGACAAACCGGGACTAATGCGACCTTTAGTCCCGGTTGGTGGCACCAACCGGGACCAAATGCCTCTTTTCAGTAGCCCAAAAGGCGGGAAGCAGAGGCCTTTGGTCTCGATTGGTGGCACCAACCGGGACTAAAGGCGGGGCATTGGCACCGATTTGTGGCACCAACCGGGACCAACGCAGCCCTTTAGTCCCGGTTTGTGCCACCAACCGGGACTAAAGGCCTTGTGTTGCCCGCGTCGTGGCATGAAAGTTTAGTCCCACCTCGCTAGTTGAGAGAGCTCGAGAGTGGTTTATAAGCCCCAGTCCCGCTGCCCTCTCGAGCTCCTCTCAAATACAGGCTTACGGGCATAAACGCACTATATGTGCCTGTGGGCCTATTGGGCATACTACGGGCTTGAATCCTGGCCCATTGTTGGGTTTCTAGTCGTATTTAGGCCGTGGCCCTTTAGGTGGCACTTTTTTTTTGTTTTATTTTTTGCTTTGAATTATTTATTTTATTTTAATTTTTGCTTTATTTTTTTATTCTTTTTTCTTTTAGCTCAGAATAATTATAATCTTTCTGTTACTCCATTAGTTTCCAAATTTGAATAATTATAATCTTTATGCAACTAAAAATATATTTGGTGTGATTTTTTTCCTGCTATTTAATATTACTGGGTTTTATCATTATATTGGAAAACAGATTTTGTTATTTTAGTTTCTATCAAAAAAATCTTTATGACAATTCTTTTTGCTACTAAAGCTTCTAACAAAAAATTCTTTATGATAATTATTTCTGCTTTTCATGTGTTGAACAGATAATACTTTGATAATTTTAGTTGCATAAATTTTATATAATTTTAGTTTAAAAAATACTAGAGGTTTATAAAAGCTTTTTGGTTGATTCCTTTTGCTATTAGAGTTTTATGAAAGAATTTACTGGGTTTTTTTGAGCTATAAGACCTTGAAATTGAAAAGCATTTCAAATGAACTCTAAAAAGGTTCAAAGTTGGCATGGTATCATCATTTCACCCACATAGCATGTGCTAAAAAGTTGAGAGGGTTATGGGAAAAACTGGATACACTTCGTGTACAAAATGGACAATCTCTTTCGAAGTATCAGGGTTTCATACGGAAACTCATCTGTTATACAGGGATTTCATTTTTTTAAACTTATTTGAACTCCTGACTTTGTGTGTGTTCAAAATGCACCATTCAAAGCCACATCATCAATTTCAACCCTTTTTGACTTCATTTGTTATTTTTCATGCATTTACTGATTATTTTGAGCTATAGGACCCTGAAATTTAAAGGCATTTCAAATGAACTCTGAAAAGGTTGGAAGTTGGCATGGTATCATCATTTCATCCACATAGCATGTGGAAGAAAGTTGAGAAGGTTACGACAAAAACTGGATGCACTTCATGTACAAAACGGACAATCTCTTTCGAAGTATCAGGATTTCATACGGAAACTTGTCTGTTACGACAGGCATTTCAAATGAACTACGAAAATGTTGAAAGTTGGCATGGTATCATCATAATAGTTGTGGAGAAAGTCTTCACTTTTTCTTCGCTTGTGTCCTTTCCTTATTGCGCCGTAACCATGGATACTCTTCATCATTTATCAGGATGCTTGGGTCAGCCTTGACTTTGAAGGGAGGAATTTCATGAAACTTTTCATAATCTTTGGACATGTCTGTCTTGCCCTCCACTCCCACGATGTCCCTTTTTCCTGAAAGAACTATGTGGCGCTTTGGCTCATCGTATGATGTATTCGCTTCCTTATTTTTTCTTTTTCTCGGTTTGGTAGACATGTCCTTCACATAGATAACCTGTGCCACATCATTGGCTAGGACGAACGGTTCGTCAGCGTACCCAAGATTGTTCAGATCCACTGTTGTCATTCCATACTGTGGGTCTAGCTACCTGTACCCCACCTCCTGACAGATTGATCCAGCTGCATTTAAACAAAGGGATCTTAAAATCTACTCTGTAGTCAAGTTCCCATATGTCCACTATGTAACCATAATATGTGTCCTTTCCCCTCTCGGTGGCTGCATCAAAGCGGACACCGCTGTTTTGGTTGGTGCTCTTTTGATCTTGGGCGATCATGCAAAATGTATTCCCATTTATCTCGTATCCTTTCCAAATCATTACAGTCGAAGATGGTCCCCTGGACAACGAGTACAACTCCTCACAAATAGTGTTTTCACCTCTGAGACGTGTTTCCAACCAACTGCTGAAAGTCCTGATGTGTTCACATGTAATCCAGTCATCGCACTGCTCCGGGTGTTTGGAGCGCAGACTGTTCTTGTGTTCATCGACATAAGGGGTCACCAAGGTAGAGTTCTTTAGAACTGTGTAGTGTGCTTGAGACCAAGAATATACGTCCCCGCATATTATTGTCTCCCCTCCAAGTGTGCCTTTTCCAGTCAGTCTCCCCTCATACGCGATTTAGGGAGACCTATCTTCTTAAGGCCAAGAATTAAGTCAACACAAAACCCAATGACATCCTCTGTTTGATGGCCCATGGAGATGCTTCCTTCTGGCCTAGCGCGGTTACGGACATATTTCTTTAGGACTCCCATGAACCTCTCAAAGGGGTACATATTGTGTAGAAATACGGGGCCCAGAATGACAATCTCGTCAACTAGATGAACTAGGACATGCGTCATGATATTGAAGAAGGATGGTGGGAACACCAGCTCGAAACTGACAAGACATTGCATCACATCACTCCTTAGCCTTGGTATGATTTCTGAATCGGTCACCTTCTGAGAGATTGCATTGAGGAATGCACATAGCTTCACAATGACTAATCGGATGTTTTCCGGTAGAAGCCCCCTCAATGCAACCGGAAGCAGTTGCGTCATAATCACGTGGCAGTCATGAGACTTTAAGTTCTGAAACTTTTTATCTGCCATATTTATTAGTCCATTTATATTCGACGAGAAGCCAGTCGGGACCTTCATACTAAGTAGGCATTCAAAGAAGATTTCCTTCTCTTCTTTGGTAAGAGCGTAGCTGGCAGGACCTTCATACTGCTTTGGAGGCATGCCGTCTTTTTCGTGCATACGTTGCAGGTCCTCCCATGCCTCAGTTGTATCTTTTGTCTTCCCATACACGCCCAAGAAGCCTAACAGGTTCATGCAAAGGTTCTTCGTCATGTGCATCACGTCGATCGAAGAGTGGACCTCTAGGTCTTTCCAGTAGGGTAGGTCCCAAAATATAGATTTCTTCTTCCACATGGGTGCGTGTCCCTCAGCGTCACTCAGAACAGCTAGTCCGCCGGGACCGTTTCCAAAGATTACATGTAAATCATTGACCATAGCAAGTACGTAATCACCGGTACGCATGGCGGGCTTCTTTTGGTGATCTGCCTCGCCTTTGAAATGATTGCCTTTCTTTCAACATTGATGGTTGGTCAGAAGAAATCGACGATGGCCCAGGTACACATTCTTCCTGCAGCTTCCCAGGTATATACTTTCGGTGTCAGCTAAACAGTGTGTGCATGTGTGGTATCCCTTGTTTGTCTGTCCTGAAAGGTTACTAAGAGCGGGCCAATCGTTGATGGTTACAAACAGCAACGCGTGTAGGTTAAATTCCTCTTGTCTGTGCTCATCCCACACATGTACACCGTTTCCATTCCACAGCTGTAAAAATTCTTCAACTAATGGCCTTAGGTACACTTCAATGTCGTTGCCGGGTTTCTTAGGGCCTTGGATGAGAACTGGCGTCATAATGAACTTCTGCTTCATGCACATCCAAGGAGGAAGGTTATACATACATAGAGTCACGGGCCAGGTACTGTGATTGCTGCTCTGCTCCCCGAAAGGATTAATGCCATCCGTGCTTAAACCAGACCATACGTTCCTTGGGTCATGAGAAAACTCAGCCCAGTACTCTCTCTCGATTTTTCTCCACTGCGACCCGTCAACAGGTGCTCTCAACTTCCCGTCTTTCTTACGGTCCTCACTGTGCCATCGCATCAACTTGGCATGCTCTTTGTTTCTGAACAGTCGTTTCAACCATGGTATTATAGGAGCATTACGCATCACCTTCGTAGGAACTCTCTTCCTGCGGGGCTCGCCGTCAACATCACCAGGGTCATCTCGTCTGATCTTATACCGCAATGCACCGCATACCGGGCATGCGTTCAAATCCTTGTACGCACCGCGGTAGAGGATGCAGTCATTAGGGCATGCATGTATCTTCTGCACCTCCAATCCTAGAGGGCATACGACCTTCTTTGTTGCGTACGTACTGTTGGGCAATTCAATATCCTTTGGAAGCTTCTTCTTCAATATTTTCAGTAGCTTCTCAAATTCTTTGTCAGGCACAGCATTCTCTGCCTTCCATTGCAGCAATTCCAGTACGGTACCCAGCTTTGTGTTGCCATCTTCGCAATTGGGGTACAACCCTTTTTTGTGATCCTCTAACATGCGATCGAACTTCAGCTTCTCCTTTTGACTTTCGCATTGCGTACTTGCATCGACAATGACCTGGCGGAGATCATCATCGGGCACATCGTCTGGTTCCTCTTGATCTTCAGCAGCTTCCCCCGTTGCAGCATCATCGGGCACATCGTCTGGTTCCTCTTGATTTTCAGCAGCTCCCCCCGTTGTAGCATCACCATATTCAGGGGGCACATAGTTGTCATCGTCCTCTTCTTCTTCGCCGTCTTCCACCATAACCCCTATTTCTCCGTGCCTCGTCCAAACATTATAGTGTGGCATGAAACCCTTGTTAAGCAGGTGGGTGTGAAGGATTTTCCGGTCAGAGTAAGACTTCGTATTCCCACATTTAGTGCATGGACAACACTGTTTGCCTCAGCCACTTCGAGAAAATTATGCACGCCCTTAATGTACTCGGAGGTGTGTCTGTCACCATACATCCATTGCTGGTTCATCTGCATGCATTATATATAATTATGTGTGTCAAAAATAAGAAAATCAGACAAATATCTACCTAAAGTAAGAAAATCAGACAAGTATCAGAAAGAAGATAAGAACAAGAGGCTCACCACGGTGGTGCCGGCGACGAGATCGGCGCGGGCGATCAACGGCGGTGAAAACAGGGATGGGGCGTGACGGACCGCTAAATCTAGACAAATCTCGAAAAAAATGGAGCTCCGAGGTCGAGCTTCGAGAGGAGAAAGCTTAACTAGTGTGGCTCGGGCATTTCATCAAACACCTCATGTGCATAGGAGGTGAACTAGAGCACCCAAATGCCCTCTCCTCGCCGGATTGAAAAAACAGAGCACTGGAGTGCTCTGCGCGGCGGTGGGTATATATAGGCAAGTTATTTGTCCTGGTTCATGGAATGAACCGGGACTAAAGCACCCCCTTCTGTCCCGGTTCAAGCCACGAACCGGGACCAATGGTTGTGGCCAGGAGCGAGGACCATTGGTCCCGGTTCAAGCCACGAACCGGGACAAATGGTTCCACACGAATCGGGACCAATGCCCACGAGGCCCCGGCCGGCCCCCTGGGCTCACGAACCGGGTCTAATACCCCCCATGGGTCCCGGTTCTTGAAAGACCGGGACTAATGGGCTGGCCAGGCCCGAACGGTAGCCCTGTTTTCTACTGGTGAAAGAGCACAACTCAGTAGCAGCATTAGGTGTTAGGCGGTTCCGTAGGATTGATAGTAAACCGTGGTTCAAAACAGCAGCCACACGAGCGAGGAGTGAAGTGGCGTGCGAGTAGAGGCAGGGGAATAGAGCAGCGAGTGATTGCCGGTGTAGCCAAATATCTAACCAAAAGTAGGTGTTGGTCAAAAGCTTGGTTAGCAAGAGTTATCCACATACTGCTATACATGAAGTTAATGCCTATATAAACGCGTACCATCAAGGCTCAAGAGTAAACATTTCAACAGCACCACCCAGGTCTAGATCAGAAAGAAGCTCCAGCATCTCCTCATGGAAATCCCAGGGAAGAGTACTAGGGCCATGTGCCTCACAAGTCACAACCCTGGTGCTCATGGCCACCGTTCTCTCCTCACGTGCCATATATCATTACCCCCACCCCGGCCATGGTTCCTGTTTTTTCATCAATGATATTATTTCTAATCAGCAAAATCCAATTTTACATAGTACATTTTGTGATTATGAGAGGATATTAGTATTACCGCATCCACTATTTCTGGATATGTCAAGTTATTTGATTCATTTTTTTGCAATTAACCTATACCAGTGCAACTGATTCTCAGGATGTGGTGACCCATTTCCCTCGGATGACTGTCACAAGGAGTGTTATAACAAATGCACTGGCGTCTGCTACATAGGAGATGACCAGAAGTATTACTCCTGCTGCGAACCAATACACCAAGATGGAACCATGAGGCCTCAGGATGTCGTTGAAATGATACAAACATAAAAAGTCATGGATCACCAGAACCATGTGGAACAGATTTGCTAGCTCTTTGATGTTGATGCAGTTATTGCAGGGCTAATATAAACATGGTAGCATCCGTTTTGAAGAAACAAAAATAATGCTTACCTTTGTCAATCTATTGTTGTGTTTGTCTTTTCTCTTTACTATATGGGTCTGTCTATGGTGGCCTGGTTATTGCAGAGTGACTCAATCAAATATGAAAAAAAATACCCTCACAAATCTTCGCATAAAATTAATTAAGTAGGACTTAGTTGTGCAATATTTAGGCCACGTCTATAAGCCCAACGGTGATTGGGACCTGCAGGCAGCCACAGACCAGTCATTCTAGCAGCCCGTCCTGAAAGACTACGTCCGAGCGGTCACCGAGAACAGGGACAAGTGCCAGTCATTCGTGCGTTGGGCGACTCCCCCACCAAGTTCACGCGTCGCCGGGCTGTTGAGGTTGATCACCGCTGGGCAGCCGAGGCCACACGTGGTCACGCAGAGCTTCACACATAGGGGTCCACCGGATTTCCGCACCAGCCACCAGTAGTGTCTCCTGCCGAATCACAACAAGTGATTATTTAGCGTTTTTCGAGAGCCATCAACGCCTGTGGAGGGTGAGCTGTCGGCACCGTGCTGCCGCATTAACCAGACTCTGGCCAACAGTTACTCAAGTTCCTCCATTTGACGAGGAATATTTTTATTATTTTTAGTCTATATTACATACCATGTAATGAATTCATATAGAATCAACTCTTTTTGCGAACTTTTGTTGTGGGTGAATGATTTAATGTCGTGTTTTGCAGTTCCCAATTTCACAGTGTCATGTGTTTCTCGGTTGGATCGGATGAACTTTCATTCCCCATATGACAAACTTTGTTTCTGTTGGCCCCATTTACGTATGGTTCACGAGCACGGCCCGTGTGTCATACATATAACAAAATATTCTTATATTATGAGACTACTAATGAAATACGGTCTGGTACTTATAAAAGTGTGAGTCATGTGAATCCTATAATGACATCAGGTGATTTGACCGTTTGACTGAGAACCCTTGCGTCCCCACCATGCCCCTCGCTAGGTCAACTTGGGTGGAGATCCCCAAGCGCGTAGTCGGGCCGCCTCCACCATGTCCTCCCCTCCGTCGCTGCTGGAGGAAGCCGCCGGGCGAAGCCCCGGTCGGCCGACGACGGCGGCGGATGACCTCCCTCCTGCGTCCAGATCGGGTGAGGCGGGTCACCCATTGGCGTCGGGGTACCACTCCCTGATATAGGTCATGGCGGCGCGGCGGCTCGCCTCCAGCGATGGCGCAAGGTGGCGCGCGTGGTGGTGGGCGGATGCGGTGGAGCTACAGGGTGAAGTGGAAGATCGGGTGGTGCTGACAGCTCGTGCGTCCGCGTGGTCATGGCAGCCATGGCTGTGGTGGCCGGCGACGGCGGAACGGGGCCGGTGGCAGCGCATAAGAAGGTGGTGTTGTCTGGCACCGTGGTGGCGCCGACGGCAGTCCTGGCAATCATGCGTCAGTACCTACTCTAAAGATGGATTGATGGAAGACATCGGCAGCAGTCTCTGAGAGGGTGCCAGACCCAGCAATGTGGCTTGGTTGGGGCCTTGGGTTTTAGATGTTAGGTTTTGGTGCAAGGTTTGTTTGGTGAGACTATCGACACCCTTCATGATTTGACGAAGCTTAGTGGACGACTCTGCCTTTTTACCCCATACATCTACCACCTTGGACATCATTACAACATCTGGCTGCTGAATCAACATGGACCAACCGAAGCTACATGGGATCTGCAATCCGATCGACATATCACCAGCGGTCATGCAACACGGGGTCAGCCCACTCGCCATCATTAACAATGGCCGCCGCATACTCGTCGCAGAGTATGACGCCCAACCAGACAAAATATATGCATACAACCCTATCACCCACAATATTGAGAACCTCCTCGACTGGAGCGGCTCATCCATCCCCAGTCCCACCTTGGGCATAAGACATGCCGCTGTATACGAGGAAAGCATCGCCTCACCGGGGCAGCAACCTTGCAAAGAAACCATCTTCATCTCCTCAACGTCTACACAAGCCCTATGTCTATTGCTACAACTACAATGACTGTCACAGCACACCATTGGAAGGCTTATGTGCGTTTGTCGTAGCTGGCGATCCATGATTTCCAGTTACCAATTGAGTGAACTTCAGTTTTTACCCCTCATTTGAGAGATTTAGCAGAATTTTATACGTTATACCCCATTTAGCAAAAATGTAGCTAAACTGTACCTCTTTTAATTTGTTTTCTATGAACATTCTCACCCTGGGTTCCAATTATCTCGTCCACATGCCAATTTTCTGCTGGCGGATTTTCTCCACGTTGGAACCCTTACATGCCGCTTCACCTAACCGGACCGGCACTACCAGAAACTGAAATTTTTCTGTGGGCCAAATAATTTTCCTGTCGGGCCCGCAGCCAACACACAGCAAAATTCATATCCCTGTCAGCCCGCAGCCCACAGAGAAATAAGGAACATGCGCGCGCGGCCCACCTCCAAAAACACTACTGTGGCGCGAATTTTTCGCCACTTCACGCGGCGAAGCCTATTTTCACGCATGTTATCCCGCCGCTCCGCCCTCTGGATAAGGCAAATCCCCAATCCCCAATCTCCCAAATCTCTCGTCGCCTCCGACCTCCCAGTACCGGCCGACCACCGCCCCATCCCTTCCACAACGGCCCGAGCTCACCTGAGCGCCTCCCCATCCACATCGAAGCTCTGCCTCATCCCCGTCCGGGCGGCGTGCCTACCGCAGCCTCCGCATCTCACTCCGCCATCCCCACAGATCTGTTGTGTGCTCCTTTGCTTCACCGGCACAGCCTCCTCTGCACAAGATCTGTCGTCCTCCACTCCGCCGCGTGCTCCGACCCTCCGCACAGCCTCCTCTGCACCAGCCCGTTGCTGGCTTTGGCCATTGCCCCTTCATCTCCGGCACCGCCCCCAGCCAGCTCTCCGCACGGCGCCATCTGCTCAAACTGTAAATCCGCGCGCGTACAGGTTTCTCCTGCTAATTGACTAGTACGTACAATTTATTTGGGTACTAATGTTTCCAAATGTTGCTCTTTCTTAGTATTCTATATACGAATTGGCTTGGTAAATTTCTTTTTAATTCCTATGTAGTAAGTACCATCTTGTAAAAAGCATCAGTAGGAACATAATTTTTTTTCACTGTGCAGTAACAAATTCTGTCTCTAAACTGTTTTTGTCTAATGTTGGGACAACTACTGCATACAGGATTATATTTATTTTTCTCTTTAGCTCGTGATGGAGAACATCTTCACCGTGCCACAGCCGCCCTTCGGTTGCTACCTCCACCCTGATGGAGTACAGAATCCCTTAGATTGCTACCTCCACCTTTATGGAGTACTGAATCAAGATGAGCCGAGAGAAGAAGGTAAAAATCTGATTTTTCAGTGTTGTGGTAGCAATGCTAAGTACTTGACTGAAAATAAACCTCCGGATTGAGCAGCATCTTTCACTAGGAGAATCACAAGATCATGCCTTGAAGAACGTCTTGCAACGAAAGCTCACTACCAGAAATTGTATTTTTTCTGTGTGCCAAATAGTCCGATGTACTATCTTGAAAGAGAAATCAGTATGAACGCAATTTCTTTTCGCTGTGCTTTAGTAGGTTCTGTGCCTAAACATTTTTCTGACTTATGTTGGGGTGCATAAGTATTTAGATTTATATTTTTCTTGTCATTAGAGTTCATGCAACACTCTGTAATGTTTCTGCCTGAATTTTGTGTAAAGCAGATATTTCCATCGAGAGAAACATTGCATTTTGTAGAACGAAAAAGTTAAAAACGTTCAACAGTCATTCATGTATTTCTCAGAGCATCTTGGAGGCGGCGGCGCTGCTACTGCTGCTGCTCTTGTGGTGAGCTCAATAGAGGCTACAGCTCCTTGATTTCAAGGAGGAAAGGGAAACATGATTAGTTCTTGGAGAGGTGAGTTGTTCCGTGCAGAAAAATAAATCTCTAGGGCTGTTTAACTGAACCTGTTCACTATCATTGTTATGTTCTGATAAAAAACTTGCATGAATTTTTATTCGTCACTCAATGCATAAGCTGTTGTTGGTTTATTTGAATTGGATTGCACCGCAACATTCTAAAAGATGTCCTTTCCAAATGTGGTAACTAATTTCAGAACTTAGCACACTATTTTATAAAAATAGGGTTGGGCAGCATGAGCCAACACAGGGGACTGTAGCTATCGTACTGGTATTTGTAATGTGTTGTTCCAACTTCCAGGTTTTTGAAAGACAATGAAGTTCTAGATATTTATTTACTCTTATGTTATCTAAAAATGCTTTTAATGTGTAGTTCGTCTAAGGACTGATTTAGCGCCATGATTCAGCCCTTCCGTGAGCGCTCGGCTTGGAGTTGTCCATTGCCTTAGGCGAATGTCATCTCCCAGCTTGTGGCTTTGCCTCCTAGTTTTCTTTCTTACCGTACTAAGCTGCAAAAGCATTATTATTTGTTGTTTTAACTCGTCACAATACTCAAATAGAAGCAATGATAATAAGATCACTCCTTTCATGTTTTCTGCAGAAAGTAGCCTCCATGCTTCTTAAATCTGGGTATTGTTTTGTATAGAGGCTTTCATCTATGGAGAAGCACATCGATGGAGAAACAAAACATGCTCAAAGGCAATCTTTTTCAGGTACATATTCTGTATTGATTGAGGAGTACGAGCAAGGTTGTTGCAAAGATTTTTCCATACGTATGGTTCACATTCCATGGTTTAATTTGCAGATTGATATTTGATTCATTTTGATTTCTGCACATATTCACATTTCCATATATTGACATGATTAGACTATTGAGACGACTGAGTCATCAACTGTCCAACAGCTGAAATGGAACTTCTAGGAACCTATTTCAGATCTCATTTCCTAGTTGCAGCTAATCTAAGCAGGAGTAAGGTTTAAGGTTCATGATCCATCTATAAGAGCGGTGTAATACCCTCTGCTCTTATCAGTTTATACTATTATTTCCACACATGTGTCCAAATGCATGCAGTGATTAATTTCGATACATATTTTTGATATTGCGAGATCGTGCCATCTCCAGTATGCTCAAGAACATCTGATATGTACCTAGACATTTTTATTTCAGTTTATTGAACATTAAAAGCCTTTTACCAGTAGCAATGCACAAGAAATGTAGGTTCTGTTATAACAATTAACAAGATAAAGATATGTCGAGGGGCTTCTATCATGGGCCATACTGTATATCATCTTAATTCAAATAAACTTTTTACTACTTGCTTCTTGGAACTTCCTATTTTCTTATTATATGTTCGAGCATATGGTATTGGTGACAAGCCTTCCCTCACACTCACTAATTATCTTTGTGTGACTTACAACTGTAAGCAGTACACACCAGTCTAAAGTGCAGCACAAATACATATAAACGACTTTGAAAGATTGAAATGCAGAGATTTAGTTCCCTGTTATGCTGAGTTGTTTGCAAATTAGGTTGAACTGTATCCTGATTCTCCATGTTCTTTGCTGATTATTCAGCCACATGTAGAAAAATAATGAATTTGTATTTGTGTTCTGTCATTTTAGAACTGTTATATTCAGCAGGAGCCAAGGTTTTGCCAAGTTAGTTTGAGAACTGTGATGTCAAATAGGTTCTTACTGTATCACATAGAGATAATGGTCCTAGTTCTTGCAATCTTACTTTTCACAATTGACACTGAAATGTACAACTTCAATGAGTCTATTCTTTTTTTAACAGCTCAGTTACTCCTTTTGGTGCAGGCTAATTTGAAACGGAAGCTTGCAGTCCAAGTTGTGATTGAGTGACCTGAGGTCTTGTTTCTGCATATAGTTGAAGAACTTATCTGTTATTAGATGTGCACTTCTGTTTCTTGACTGTGGATCGTTGTATGCTAATTATAAACGGATTTGTGTACGAAATAGATGTGATTTAGTAGAACTATGATTAATGTAATGTATTACTGTACTTGTGAATATGGATCAACTGTGAGAACTATTTGTATCATTTTTTTTTGTTCACCCAATTCTATATTCCTGACGGTTCAGTCCTGACAGGGGTGTTATATTTCCTGTTGGCCATCCGACAGGAATAGCCTTCCTGTCGGCCTACCGACAGGCATTTTCAGCTATCCCTGTCAAGCTATGGCTGACGGCTATTCCTGTCGGTTGACCGACAGGAAATATTATTCCTGACGGTTTTCCCTATTTCCCTGTCAGTTTTAGGCACACAGAAAAATTCCAGTTTTTGGTAGTGCGGGGTGACAACCGTACACAGTTGTAGCTTACCAAACCTGTAGAAGATTACCTTTCGCTTGCGCAAAACGAACAATTGATTGGATGCAACACATGGGTTGATTAATTAGATAGTTGGCTCGGTAATGATCGTAATTGTATGTATGTGATATGCATGTATAAGTGTTCATCACTCAGGATGCAAACAACGTCGGTTGTCAGAAACGAAATATATGGATCTGGAATAATCATGCCATCGGTACATGGCAGTCCTCGGAAAACTTGATGCATCATAATATCTTCAATAATCAGCCTCTGCCAACCGAGGCTCTTTCGTTCAAAAAAAAATCTCCAATAATCAGCGCCCCTTGTGTCCGGTGTGGCCCAGACCTGGGGCTCGCTTGTCTGATGAGGGGCCTAGCCAGGGGTTTGTGGCCGCCGTGGTCCCTGCGACGGCATTTTCTATTTGGCGCTGCAGGCGCCCGTTAATATGCATTTCGCAATCGGGCGCCTGCAGCCACCCGAGGTGGGCCGGCCCAACTACCTCTTTGTTCTAAAAAATGGTTTATCTTCGTTTTCTCTAAAAAAGGGTTCTGAGCTTGGGATCGAACTCACGACCGAACCGTTCGAAACGATGCGCGAAAACCACCAGGCCACTAACCAGCTTCGTGTATGTACGTTCGTTTTCCTCTTTTATTGCGTTGTCAGTTCGTTTTGTTCCTTTGTTCTTTTTTTCTTTTTTTTTCTTTTTTGTCTACTTCATTTTGTTTCTCTTTTATTTTTTCTTAAATGTGCGGGTTTTTAGTTCGTGAACTTTTTTCAAAATCGATGAACTTTTTTTCAAATACGATGAACTTTTTTCAAATTTGATGAACTTTTTTCAAAATCGATGAACTTTTTCAAATTGAATGAACTTTTTTCAATTTATGAACATTTTTAAGAAACCGATGAACTTTTTTTCGAAATCGGTGAACATTTTTCGAATCCGATGATTTTATTTTCAAAACCACTGAACCTTTTTCAAAATGATAGAATTTTTTTCAAATACGATGAACTTTTTTCAAATTTGATGAACTTTTTTATATTGAATGACTTTTTTTCAATTTATGAACTTTTTTAGAAATTGATGAACTTTTTCTCGAAATCAGTGAACATTTTTTTCGAATCCGATGATTTTATTTTCAAAACCAGTGAACTTTTTTCAAATCCGATAAACTTTTTTTCAGTTTTGATGAACTTTTGTGAAATTCGTGAACTTTTACCAAAATTCAACGAACTGTTTTTCATTAGAAAAATAGACATTTCCCCAATTGTTTTCAAATAACTAAAAAATTTCAGCGGTATAGTAGATGGCTGAGTAGTAAATAGCGTGTCGCATTAGTTCTAAAACAACTCGCGTTGCTTTTGTTCACTAGCATTATATAGTAGTAGTGGTTAACCGAAGAAATTCTGGCAAGTGCGGTGCTAGATCGAATCCCCGTTCTGTCATTTTTTGTGTGCCTTTTTCAGCAACGCGAACGACTCTGTTCCTAGGCCGAGTGTAGAATTGGCCCACAGAGGGCGCGCTGTAGGCGCCATTTGCACCTTCGGGCGCCTACAGCGCCGAGTAGGAGCTCCCCCCTGCGACGTGGTGGTCATGCAGGCGTCCGTTTATGTGTATTTTGTAAACGGGCGCCTGCAGCCAACCAAACTGGGCCGGCCCATCTCACCCTGTGTTTCTTTGTGTATTTTAGACGCAAAAAAAGCGCACATGCGGGGGATCAAACTAGCGATCTCTACTTCGAGCTAACCGGCACTTACCATCTCGCCACCTTGCCCAACATGCTCACTAACATACTTTTACTTCTTTTCTTAATTCAGCTTTCCTTTTTATTTTATTTTCCTTTTTTTGTTTATGTTTTTTCTTTTTCTTTCTTCCGAGATCAATGATTTTTATTATAATTCGTGAACTTTTTCTTCAAATTTATGAACTTTTTTCAAATTCGCTGAACTTTTTTGAAATTCGGTGAACTTTTTTCAAATTCGATGAACTTTTTTAAAAATTTAATGAACTTATCTTAATTCAATGAACTTTTTTCAAATTCAATGAACTTTTTTGTATTCGATGAACTTTTTTTGAAATTCAACAAACTTTTTCTGACTTTGATGAACTTTTTTTTTCAAATTGATGAACTTTTTTCAAATTTGTAGATTTGCTTTCAAAAATCCATGGAAATGTTTTTCAATTTCGACGAACTTTTTTCAAACTTGATGAACTTTTTTTCAAAATTGATGAACACTTTTTGAAAATTGATGAACTTTTTTCAAGTTTGACATCTTTTCTTCGAAAAATGATGAACTTTTTCCTATCACAATTTTTTTTCCAATTATTTTAAGCGATACTGTACATGGTTATGTGCAACAAATAGCGTTGCGACTGTGTTATTAGGTGTTTTAGGCTGCTACAAATCACTCAAGGCTGGTAGCTCTAGTGGTTAGGGAGTTCGCACGTGCAATGAACGTTAGGAGTTCGAATACTGTAGCAACCATTTTTTTGGAAAAATTTCGCGCGAGTTTGCTGGTCGACACGGGCCGGCCCAACTTGCAGGGCGCGTGGGCGCCGGATCTCCTAGCCGGCGCTTAAGGCGACGACTAGGAGCTCCCCGTGGTCATGGCCTGGTGCGCCTATGGCCACCTCGCCCGATCTTGGGCCGGGGGCGTGCTGCCCGGGGTGCCCTCTGCTTCCTCCAGCAGATGATATGGCTATCCGGACGTACAAGTCGGTTTGCTCTCTTCCCTCTCGCTAGGGTTTTTGGTCCTCCCGGAGGCGATCTTTCGCCGCCGTCGAGATCGTGTTTCCCTACCTCCACAACGTTGTCCTTTGAATCGCGCTGGCGAATCCTGGGATCGAGGAGGGCCTAGGGTTGTACCAAGGAGTCCCGATCGCATCGCTGTCGGGCTAGGGATCGAGATGTCTGCGAGCGGGGCTTCGGGACCGGCGGAGGTTGGTCAAAAGGAGACCGATGAAGTAGAGAAGATGATGAAGGAGCTTGGACTGCGAGAGGAGGATCTGGACAACGTGGTGTTCGACGAGAAGGAGGAACCACCGGAGGCGGTCCGGTGGATCACTTTGGCCAAAGTCCACTCAAGCAAAACCTATAGTTAATTCTGGTTTTTCAAGAATATGAGAGCTGCCTGGGATCTTGCAAAGGAGGTGAAATTCAAGCCTCTGGAGGATAACCTCTACACTATCCAATTTTCTTGCCTAGGAGATTGGGAGCGGGTCATGTTGGAGGGCCCTTGGCACTTCAAAGGAGACGCGGTGATCATCAAGCCGTATGATGGATTAGCGAGCCTTCAACAGTTCAGCTTGACACCATTGAGATATGGGTCCAGATACACGATGTTCCAAGGCTGTACGCACACCTTGTGCCATCGCTTGCAGCAAAAGTTGGAGAGGTCCTCTTTGTGGAACCACAATCGCAGGATTTGGTGGGCAATTTTCACCGTGTCTGGGTCAGGATAGCCGTCGCGAAGCCCCTCAAGAATGCAGTATCCATGATCCTTGATGGAAAATGTCAAATCTATCGTGTTAAGTATGAAAAACTACCTGATTGGTGTGATGTATGTGGCATGCTAGGGCACCTGTTTAAAGTGCACGGGAGCGGGATCCACCCACCGTCGGCTCTGGTGTTTAAAGATCTTAGAGATTCTTGGGCCATGAGGACTCGGAGAGGTCCTGGTAATGGGCGAGGCTGGAGAGGAGGTTGTCGAGGAGGCCGTACTGGAGGCAGAGGAAGGGGCGACCACGGTAGCTCGTATTATAATGGTTTTGCTGAAGAAGATGAGCAGGACACAAGCCGAGATTCGGACATGGTGGATGCAGAAAATAATAGAAAGAGAGCTTCAGCGGTCGTTCCATCTCAGGTGTCATCAGGAGAAAACACGGTTACCCCTGGCCGTGTCAATCAGCTGGCGTTGCTCCCTCCCGCAGCTCCCCCTAGGCCGAGTGGAACACAGGACCCGAAGAGAGCGAAGATGAATGCGGAAATAGAGAAGAACAACGTCGTTAAACCCAGTACAAGTGTGAAAGGTGATTTGAAGTTGGCGGGCTCGGTCGACGGGCGCTGCCGAGCCCAATGAGTGCCTTATGCTGGAACTGTCGTGGCACAGGCAAAGCCGCGGCAGTCCATGAACTTCGTGATTTCACGAAGAAATTTTCCCCTACCCTACTTTGCATAGTTGAAATACAAATAGATGGTGCTAGGGTAGAAGCTTTATCTGGTACTCTCGGTTTTGATAATGCGTATGCTGTTAGTAGTCAAGGTCGAAGCGGTGGTATTGGTTTGTTCTGGAATAATTCAATAATGGTTGAGATATTTGGTTACTCTGTTTATCACTTGGATGTCTTGGTACAAGAAAATAACCAGGACAAATGGAGATTGACGTGTGTATATGATGAAGCACAAGCACACCTGAGGCACCAGACATGGACGGTTTTGAAAAACATCAGTACCCTGAGCCCTTTACCATGGTTGTGCATGGATGATTTTAATGAAATCCTTCGTCCGAAAGAGCACGAGGGGGTGGACAGCGAAGTAACGCCCAGATCCAAGCATTCCGGGATACCACGGATATTTGCATGTTGCTAGATACGGGATTTAACGGCAATTTCTAAACCTTTGAGAAGAAAGTAGCCAGTGGGAGCTACACAAGGTGTCGGCTAGACAAAGCGCTGGCTAAGGTTGGATGGATGAATAAATTTCCAGAGGCATCAGTATCACATCTCACGTGCTCTACATTTGACCACTCACCTATAATCATTGATTTTGGCGGTACAGAAGTGGTAAAAGCGTAGAGAAGTTTTAAGTACGAGCTAATGTGGGAATCGCATGAGGGGCTCCGCGACGTCCTTACAAGCGCCTGGGACTCTGGGCCACCATGTACATCACTGGAAGAAATGGAACAGGAACTCAGCAACATTTCTAAGGGGCTGGCCAAGTGGAGTAGAGATACGTTTGGGTCTGTACGCAAGGAAATAAAGTCTCTGAAGCAGGCCTCGGAAGAGTTCAGAAACGACCCAGCGAGGATAGAACCCTCTCACGCCGAGCTCAAGATCAATGAACGTTTGATCGAGATGTATCATCGGGAGGAGATTATGTGGCGCCAAAGAGCATGAATCGATCAAGTGGCTTTCCGTGGGAGACAGGATCACTAATTTTTTTCATCTCCTATCTAGTCTTCGCAGGAAGAAAAATATGATTAAGGCCTTACAAAATTCCCTAGGAATAATTGTTGATGACCCAGCAGAGTTGAAGGCAATGGCTAATGATTTCTATCAAACGTTGTATTCTTCAGAGGGGGTACAGAACATGGAAGTTGTTTTAAACCATGTCCCCGTAAGATTACGCCTGAGATGAACGCTACCCTATGTTCTCCATATACTAATGAAGAGGTTAAAGTGGCTCTCTTCCAAATGTTCCCAACCAAAGCGCCAGGGCCGGATGGCTTCCCTGCCCATTTTTATGAGCGACATTGGGATATCTGTGGAGAAGAGGTAACCAAGATTATTCTGAGGATAGTCCGGGGGAAGGAGAGTCCTGAATGTATCAATGACATGGTCTTAGTGCTCATTTCCAAGGTAACAAATCCAACAATGTTAACTCAATTTCGCCCTATTAGCTTGTGCAACGTCTTATATAAGATATCATCAAAAGTGGTCGCGAATAGATTGAAACTTATTTTGCCTGACATAATCTCTGAGGAACAGTCAGCCTTTGTCCCAGGGAGGTTGATAACAGATAATATCATTTGCGCCTATGAATGCCTACACTTTATGAAGCGGTCTAGATGAAAATCAAATAGTTACCGTGCTTTGAAGCTGGACATGATGAAGGCATATGATATATTGGAATGGGCTTACATGAGAGCTATCATGACAAAACTTGGTTTTGCTAGACAGTGGATAGATACTGTAATGGGCATGGTTTCATCGGTATCATTCTCGGTCTTGTTCAATGGAGTGAAGCTTGATTCATTCAAGCCAACAAGAGGTATCAGGCAGGGAGACCCAATCTCCCCCTACTTATTCTTGATTCCAGTAGAGGGCCTTTCGTGCCTCCTTAAATCCAGTTCACATTCATCATTCGTAGGTCTTCAGGTGGCCCCTATAGCTCCCACTGTTAACCACATTTTGTTTGCAGATGACAGCCTACTGTTATTCAAGGCTAGTGTAGAGGGGTCTCGTGCGGTGTCACACTTTCTAGGCACTTATTGTGCTGCTTCAGGTCAGAGAATTAATCATGAAAAGTCATCAATATTTTTCAGTAAAGGGTGCCCTGGAAATATAAGAGAGGTAGTGAAGAACACCTTAAATGTGCACAAGGAGTCGTTAAATGAACGTTGTCTTGGGATGCCCACTGACGTGGGCCATCCAAAAAATGGGACGTTCAAATACCTACGAGACCGTGTGTGGGTGAAGATAAAGGATAGGATGGAGAAGCTCTTATCATCAGTAGGTAAAGAAGTGTTGATCAAATCAGTTGCTCAGGCGATTCCAGTCTACTCTATGTCATGTTTCAGATTGCCAAAGGTCTATGCGAGAGCATCACTTCGATCATTCTGGTGGGGAAGCAAGCAAGGTAAGAGGAAACCCAGCTGGGTTGCATGGGATATCATGACTAGACCTAAACATCTGGGAGGTTTAGGCTTTCGAGATCTCGAGATTTTTAACTTGGCACTTCTCGCACGCCAAGCATGGAGGCTGCTAACGGGGGAATCATCTTTGAGTGCCCGCATTCTGAAGGTTGTTTATCACTCAGAGTGTACATTACTAGAGGCAGAACTCGGGTCGCGCCCATCACAAATTTGGCGGTCCATACTGGTGAAGGAAATATGCCCTAGAGGCAATAATAAAGTTATTATTTATTTCCTCATATCATGATAAATGTTTATTATTCATGGTAGAATTGTATTAACCGGAAACATGATACATGTGTGAATACATAGACAAACATAACGTCACTAGTATGCCTCTACTTGACTAGCTCATTAATCAAAGATGGTTATGTTTCCTAACCATAGACATGTGTTGTCATTTGATTAACGGGATCACATCATTAGGAGAATGATGTGATTGACATGACCCATTCCGCTAGCCTAGCAATTGATCATTTAGTATGTTGCTATTGCTTTCTTCATGACTTATACATGTTCCTGTAACTATGAGATTATGCAACTCCCGTTTATCGGAGGAACACTTTGTGTGCTACCAAACGTCACAACGTAACTGGGTGATTATAAAGGAGCTCTATAGGTGTCTCCGAAGGTACATGTTGGGTTGGCGTATTTCGAGATTAGGTTTTGTCACTCCGATTGTCGGGGAGGTATCTCTGGGCCCTCTCGGTAATGCACATCACTATAAGCCTTGCAAGCAATGTAGCTAATGAGTTAGTTACGGAATGATGCATTACGTAATGAGTAAAGAGACTTTCCAGTAACGAGATTGAACTAGGTATTGGATACCGACGATCAAATCTTGGGCAAGTAACATACCGATGACAAAGGGAACAAAGTATGTTGTTATGCGATTTGACCGATAAAGATCTTCGTAGAATATGTAGGAGCCAATATGAGCATCCAGGTTCCGCTATTAGTTATTGACCGAGAATAGTTCTAGGTCATGTCTACATAGTTCTCGAACCCGTAGGGTCCGCACGCTTAATGTTACGATGAAAGTTTTATTATGAGTTTATAAGTTTTGATGTACTGAAGGTTGTTCAGAGTCCCGAATGTGATCACGGACATGACGAGGAGTCTCGAAATGGTCGAGACATAAAGATTGATATATTGGATGACTATATTCGGACACCGGAAGTGTTCCGGGTGTTTTTGGAGGAAATCGGAGTGCCGGAGGGTTACCGGAACCCCCCGGGAACTAATGGGCCTTGTTGGGCTCTAGTGGAGAGAGAGAGAGGCCGGCCACGGCAAGAGGCGCACCCCCTCCCCTTGAGTCCGAATAGGACAAGGAAGGGGGCGGCGCCCCCTTGCCTTTCCCCTGTCCCACTCCTTCCTTCCCCCTCCTTCTTGGAATAGGAAATTAAGGGAGGGGGCAAACCTACTTGGAGTAGGTTTCCCCCTCCTAGGGCGCGCACACACAAGTTGATCTTCGTGATCGTTCCGTAGCCATGTGTGGTGCCCCCCTCCACCATATTCCACCTCGGTCATATCGTTGCGGTGCTTAGGCGAAGCCCTGCGTCGGTAGAACATCATCATCGTCACCACGCCGTCGTGCTGACGGAACTCATCCCCGAAATCCTGCTGGATCGGAGTCCGGGGATCGTCATCAAGCTGAACGTCTGCTGAACTCAGAGGTGCCGTACGTTCGGTGCTTGGATCGGTCGGATCGTGAAGACGTACGACTACATCAACCGCGTTGTCATAACGCTTCCACTTACGGTCTACGAGGGTACATGGACAACACTCTCCCCTCTCGTTGCTATGCATCACCATGATCTTGCGTGTGCATAGGATTTTTTTTGAAATTACTACGTTCCCCAACAGTGGCATCCGAGCCTAGGTTTTATGCGTTGATGTTATATGCACGAGTAGAACACAAGTGAGTTGTGGGCGATACAAGTCATACTGCTTACCAGCATGTCATACTTTGGTTCAGCGGTATTGTTGGATGAAGCGGCCCAGACCGACATTACGCGCACGCTTACGCGAGACTGGTTTTACCGCCGTGCTTTGCACACAAGTGACTAGCGGGTGTCTGTTTCTCCAACTTTAGTTGAACCGAGTGTGGCTACGCCCGGTCCTTGCGAAGGTTAAAACAGCACTAACTTGACGAACTATCGTTGTGGTTTTGATGCGTAGGTAAGAACGATTCTTGCTAGCCCGTAGCAGCCACGTAAAATTTGCAACAACAAAGTAGAGGACGTCTAACTTGTTTTTGCAAGGCATGTTGTGATGTGATATGGTCAAGAAGTGATGCTATATTTTATTGTATGAGATGATCATGTTTTGTAACCGAAGTTATCGGCAACTGGCAGGAGCCATATGGTTGTCGCTTTATTGTATGAAATGCAAACGCCCTGTAATTGCTTTACATTATCACTAAGCGGTAGCAATAGTCGTAGAAGCAATAGATGGCGTAACGACAACGATGCTACGATGGAGATCAAGGTGTCGCGCCGGTGACGATGGTGATCACGACGGTGCTTCGGAGATGGAGATCACAAGCATAAGATGATAATGGCCATATCATATCAGTTAT
This sequence comes from Triticum timopheevii, assembly GCA_963921465.1. Lineage (NCBI taxonomy): Eukaryota > Viridiplantae > Streptophyta > Magnoliopsida > Poales > Poaceae > Triticum > Triticum timopheevii. The sequence continues at coordinate 60,943,092 of OY997270.1, read as the reverse complement.
ATTGATTGCATGTGATGTTTATCCTTTATGCATCTTATCTTGCTTTGATTGACGGTAGCATTTTAAGATGATCTCTCACTAAAAATTATCAAGAAGTGTTCTCCCTGAGTATGCACCGTTGCGAAAGTTCTTCGTGTTGAGACACCACGTGATGATCGGGTGTGATAGGCTCTACGTTCAAATACAACGGGTGCAAAACAGCTGCACACGCGGAATACTTAGGTTAAACTTGACAAGCCTAGCATATAACAGATATGGCCTCGGAACACGGAGACCGAAAGGTCGAACGTGAATCATATAGTAGATACGATCAACATAGTGATGTTCACCATTGAAACTACTCCATCTCACGTGATGATCGGACATGGTTTAGTTAATTTGTATCACGTGATCACTTAGATGACTAGAGAGATGTCTCTCTATGTGGGAGTTCTTAAGTAATATGATTAATTGAACTTAAATTTATCATGAACTTAGTACCTGATAGTATTTTGCTTGTCTATGTTTGTTGTAGATAGATGGCTCGTGCTGTTGTTCCATTGAATTCTAATGCGTTCCTTGAGAAAGCAAAGTTGAAAGATGATGGTAGCAATTACACAGACTGGGTCCGTAACCTGAGGATTATCCTCATTGCTGCACAGAAGAATTACGTCCTAGAAGCACCGCTGGGTGCCAGGCCTGCTGCTGATGCAACTGACGACGTTAAGAACATCTGGCAGAGCAAAGCTGATGACTACTCGATAGTTCAGTGTGCCATGCTTTATGGCTTAGAACTGGGTCTTCAACGACGTTCTGAACGTAATAGAGCATATGAGATGTTCCAGGAGTTTAAGTTAATATTTCAAGCAAATGCCCGGATTGAGAGATATGAAGTCTCCAATAAGTTCTATAGCTGCAAGATGGAGGAGAATAGTTCTGTCAGTGAACACATACTCAAAATGTCTAGGTATAATAATCACTTGATCCAACTGGGAGTTAATCTTCCTGATGATAGTGTCATTGACAGAATTCTTCAATCACTACCACCAAGCTACAAGAGCTTTGTGATGAACTATAATATGCAAGGGATGGACAAGACTATTCCCGAGCTCTTTGCAATGCTAAAAGCCGCGGAGGTAGAAATCAAGAAGGAGCATCAAGTGTTGATGGTCAACAAGACCACCAGATTCAAGAAAAAGGGTAAAGGGAAGAAGAAGGGGAACTTCAAGAAGAACAGCAAACAAGTTGCTGCTCAAGAGAAGAAACCCAAGTCTGGACCTAAGCCTAAGACTGAGTGCTTCTACTGCAAGCAGACTGGACACTGGAAGCAGAACTGCACCAAGTATTTGGCAGATAAGAAGGATGGCAAAGTGAACAAAGGTATATGTGATATACATGTTATTGATGTGTACCTTACTAATGCTCACGGTAGTACCTGGGTATTTGATACAGGTTCTGTTGCTAATATTTGCAACTCGAAACAAGGACTACGGATTAAGCGAAGATTGGCTAAGGACGAGGTGACAATGCGCGTGGGAAATGGTTCCAAAGTCGATGTGATCGCGGTCGGCACGCTACCTCTACATCTACCATCGAGATTAGTTTTAGACCTAAAAAATTGTTATTTGGTGCCAGCATTGAGCATGAACATTATATCTGGATCTTGTTTGATGCGAGACGGTTATTCATTTAAATCAGAGAATAATGGTTGTTCTATTTATATGAGTAATATCTTTTATGGTCATGCACCCTTGATGAGTGGTCTATTTTTATTGAATATCGATAGTAGTGATACACATATTCATAGTGTTGAAGCCAAAAGATGCAAAGTTGATAATGATAGTGACACTTATTCGTGGAACTGCCGTTTAGGTCATATCGGTATAAAGCGCATGAAGAAACTCCATACTGATGGACTTTTGGAATCACTTGATTATGAATCACTTGGTACTTGCGAACCGTGCCCCGTGGGAAAGATGACTAAAACGCCGTTCTCCGGAACTATGGAGCGAGCAACTGATTTGTTGGAAATCATACATACTGATGTTTGTGGTCCAATGAATATTGAGGCTCGCGGTGGGTATCGTTATTTTCTCACCTTCACAGATGATTTGAGCAGATATGGTTATATCTACTTAATGAAACACAAGTCTGAAACATTTGAAAAGTTCAAAGAATTTCAGAGTGAAGTGGAAAATCATCGTAACAAGAAAATAAAATTTCTACGATCTGATCGTGGAGGAGAATATTTGAGTTACGAGTTTGGCTTACATTTGAAACAATGCGGAATAGTTTCACAACTCACGCCACCCGGAACACCACAACGAAATGGTGTGTCCGAACGTCGTAATCGTACTTTACTAGATATGGTGCGATCTATGATGTCTCTTAATGATTTACCGCTATCATTTTGGGGTTATGCTTTAGAGACGGCCGAATTCACGTTAAATAGGGCACCATCAAAATCCGTTGAGATGAGGCCTCATGAACTGTGCTTTGGCAAGAAACCAAAGTTGTCGTTTCTTAAAGTTTGGGGTTGCGATGCTTATGTGAAGAAACTTCAACCAGATAAGCTCGAACCCAAATCGGAGAAATGTGTCTTCATAGGATACCCAAAAGAGACTGTTGGGTACACCTTCTACCACAGATCTGAGGGCAAGATTTTCGTTGCTAAATTCGGATCCTTTCTAGAAAAGGAGTTTCTCTCGAAAGAAGTGAGTGGGAGGAAAGTAGAACTTGATGAGGTAACTGTACCTGCTCCCTTATTGGAATGTAGTCCATCACAAGAACCGGTTCCTGTGACAACTACACCAATTAGTGAGGAAGCTAATGATATTGATCATGAAACTTCAGATCAAGTTTCTACTAAACCTCGTAGGTCTACCAGAGTAAGATCCGCACCAGAGTGGTACGGTAATCATATTCTGGAAGTCATGTTACTTGACCATGGCGAACCTACGAACTATGAGGAAGCGATGATGAGCCCAGATTCCGCAAAATGGCTAGAAGCCATGAAATCTGAGATGGGATCCATGTATGAGAACAAAGTATGGACTTTGGTTGACTTGCCCGATGATCGGCAAGCCATTGAGAATAAATGGATCTTTAAGAAGAAGACTGACGCTGATGGTAATGTAACTGTCTATAAAGCTCGACTTGTTGCAAAAGGTTTTCGACAAATTCAAGGGGTTGACTACGATGAGACTTTCTCACCCGTAGCGATGCTTAAGTCTGTCTGAATCATGTTAGCAATTGCTGCATTTTATGATTATGAAATTTCGCAAATGGATGTCAAAACTGCATTCTTGAATGGATTTCTGGAAGAAGAGTTGTATATGATGCAACCAGAAGGTTTTGTCGATCCAAAAAGTGCTAACAAAGTGTGCAAGCTCCAGCGATCCATTTATGGACTAGTGCAAGCATCTCAGAGTTGGAATAAACGCTTTGATAGTGTGATCAAAGCATATGGTTTTATACAGACTTTTGGAGAAGCCTGTATTTAGAAGAAAGTGAGTGGGAGCTCTGTAGCATTTCTGATATTATATGTAGATGACATATTATTAATTGGAAATGATATAGAATTTCTGGATAGCATAAAGGGATACTTGAATAAAAGTTTTGCAATGAAAGACCTCGGTGAAGCTGCTTACATATTGGGCATCAAGATCTATAGAGATAGATCAAGACGCTTAATTGGACTTTCACAAAGAACATACCTTGATAAAGTTTTGAAAAAGTTCAAAATGGATCAGGCAAAGAAAGGGTTCTTGCCTGTATTACAAGGTGTGAAGTTGAGTCAGACTCAATGCCCGACCATAGCAGAAGATAGAGAGAAAATGAAAGATGTTCCCTATGCTTCAGCCATAGGCTCTATCATGTATGCAATGTTGTGTACCAGACCTGACGAATGCTTAGCAATAAGCTTGGCAGGGAGGTACCCAAGTAATCCAGGAGTGGATCACTGGACAGCGGTCAAGAACATCCTGAAATACCTGAAAAGGACTGAGGATATGTTTCTCGTATATGGAGGTGACAAAGAGCTAGTCATAAATGGTTACGTTGATGCAAGCTTTGACACTAATCCGGACGATTCTAAATCACAAACCGGATACGTGTTTTTATTAAATGGTGGAGCTGTAAGTTGGTGCAGTTCTAAACAAAGCGTCGTGGCGGGATCTACATGTGAAGCGGAGTACATAGCTGCTTCGGGAGCAGCAAATGAAGGAGTCTGGATGAAGGAGTTCATTTCCGATCTAGGTGTCATACCTAGTGCATCAGGACCAATGAAGATCTTTTGTGACAATACTGGTGCAATTGCCTTGGCAAAGGAATCCAGATTTCACAAGAGGACCAAGCACATCAAGAGACGCTTCAATTCCATCCGGGACCAAGTCCAGGTGGGAGACATAGAGATTTGCAAGATACATACGGATCTGAATGTTGCAGACCCGTTGACTAAGCCTCTTCCACGAGCAAAACATGATCAGCACCAAGACTCCATGGGTGTTAAAATCATTACTGTGTAATCTAGATTATTGACTCTAGTGCAAGTGGGAGACTGAAGGAAATATGCCCTAGAGGCAATAATAAAGTTATTATTTATTTCCTCATATCATGATAAATGTTTATTATTCATGTTAGAATTGTATTAACCGGAAACATGATACATGTGTGAATACATAGACAAACATAACGTCACTAGTATGCCTCTACTTGACTAGCTCATTAATCAAAGATGGTTATGTTTCCTAACCATAGACATGTGTTGTCATTTGATTAACGGGATCACATCATTAGGAGAATGATGTGATTGACATGACCCATTCCGTTAGCCTGGCACTTGATCGTTTAGTATGTTGCTATTGCTTTCTTCATGACTTATACATGTTCCTGTAACTATGAGATTATGCAACTCCCATTTACCGGAGGAACACTTTGTGTGCTACCAAACGTCACAACGTGACTGGGTGATTATAAAGGAGCTCTATAGGTGTCTCCGAAGGTACATGTTGGGTTGGCGTATTTCGAGATTAGGTTTTGTCACTCCGATTGTCGGGGAGGTATCTCTGGGCCCTCTCGGTAATGCACATCACTATAAGCCTTGCAAGCAATGTAGCTAATGAGTTAGTTACGGAATGGTGCATTACGTAACGAGTAAAGAGACTTGCCAGTAACGAGATTGAACTAGGTATTGGATACCGACGATCAAATCTCGGGCAAGTAACATACCGATGACAAAGGGAACAAAGTATGTTGTTATGCGGTTTGACCGATAAAGATCTTCGTAGAATATGTAGGAGACAATATGAGCATCCTGGTTCCGCTATTGGTTATTGACCGAGAATAGTTCTAGGTCATGTCTACATAGTTCTCGAACCCGTAGGGTCCGCACGCTTAACGTTACGATGACAGTTTTATTATGAGTTTGTAAGTTTTGATGTACCTAAGGTTGTTCGGAGTCCTGGATGTGAGCACGGACATGACGAGGAGTCTTGAAATAGTCGAGACATAAAGATTGATATATTGGATGACTATATTCGGACACCGGAAGTGTTCCGGGTGTTTTCGGAGAAAACCGGAGTGCCAGAGGGTTACCGGACCCCCCCCCCCCCCCGGGAACTAATGGGCCTTGTTGGGCCCTACTGGAGAGAGAGAGGGGCCGGCCAGGGCAAGAAGCGCGCCCCCTCCCCTTGAGTCCGAATAGGACAAGGAAGGGGGGGGGCGCCCCCTTGCCTTTCCCCTCTCCCACTCCTTCCTTCCCCCTCCTTCTTGGAATAGGAAATTAAGGGAGGGGGCAAACCTACTTGGAGTAGGTTTCCCCCTCCTAGGGCGCGCCACCCCCTTGGTCGGCCCCCTCCTCCTCCCCCCTTTTATATACGGAGGAGGGGGCACCTCTAGACACACAAGTTGATCTTCGTGATCGTTCCTTAGCCGTGTGTGGTGCCCTCCTCCACCATATTCCACCTCGGTCATATCGTTGCGGTGGTTAGGCGAAGCCCTGCGTCGGTAGAACATCATCATCGTTACCATGCCGTCGTGCTGACTGAACTCATCCCCGAAACCCTGCTGGATCGGAGTCCGGGGATCGTCATCGAGCTGAACGTGTGCTGAACTCAGAGGTGCCGTACGTTCGGTGCTTGGATCGGTCGGATCGTGAAGACGTACGACTACATCAACCGCGTTGTCATAACGCTTCCGCTTACGGTCTATGAGGGTACGTGGACAACACTCTCCCCTCTCATTGCTATGCATCACCATGATCTTGGGTGTGCGTAGGAAATTTTTTGAAATTACTACGTTCCCCAACAACTGGATGGTCGTGACATATTGTCACAGGGCATTGTTAAAAGGATTGGGGATGGCAAGAACATGGACATTTGGAGACAGAACTGGATTCCGAGAGAAGTATACAAGAGGCCTATAACGTCACTAGTGCAAAACCCGCCGACTAAGATCGCTGAACTAATTGATGCTACTACTGCATCATGGAAGGAGGATCTGATCCGAACTACTTTTACTGCTTTTGATGCTGCTGAGATTCTGAAGACACCTTTGTGCACACAAAAGGTAGAGGACTTTTGGGCCTGGCATGAGGAGAATAGAGGTGTATTTAGTGTAAGGTCTGCTTATCGCATGATCCTTCGTACCAAGCACGAGCGGGAGGCTTGGCTGCATGAAGAGGAGGGACCTTCCAAAGGCGCAGAATGAGCAGAACAAATGGAGGAATATTTGGCACATACAGGTACCATCTAAACTTCGGATGTTTGTATGGCGTCTGGCAAGACAGTCCATGCCAACTGCAGAATTACTCAAGCACCGAAATATGGCTACTGAGGATACATGCAGACTGTGTGGATACTGATACGTGGAGACATGCACTTCTCTCATGCCCTATGTCAGCTAGCGTCTGGGCTCTAGAGCCGAAGGAATTGGTACACCATATGGTGGAAAGGCAAGAGGACAGTCCTAAGAATTGGCTGTTTGCACTACATGAAATACTAGACGCAAATGCGTTCGTACAAATGATTGTCACCCAGTGGGATATTTGGGGAGCATAGTGGAAAGCGATCTACGAGGATATCTTCTAGTCACCGCATTCTATAAACGGTTTTATTACTAGCTATCTAGCAGAAATTAATCGCATGGACACAAAGCTCCCAAAGCAGGGGGTTTTCAGAGCTCCCAGACCGACCCAGTAGCAGCCCCCCAGCCGGGCTCGGTGAAAATAAATGTTGATGCTACGGTCCCAAGGCATGCTAAGTATGGTGTAGTTGGGGTGATTTGCAGGAGTGAAGATGGAACCTTCATGGGGGCTTCAGTTCTGGTTTTGAGGTACATTTCCTCTCCACAAATCCTTGAAGCTCCTGCAATCAGAGAAGCGATGGCGTTGGCGGAGGACCTATACCAGAGGCGAATTCATGTGGTATCGGACTACAAATAGGTGGTGGAGGACCTCAACGAGGAAAATGCATCAGCTCATGGAGCTACTGTGCATGAAATAATACATCAATCTCCGGCCTTTGATTTTTGCAAGTTTAGTCACGAATTTAGGAGCCCAAATGTTGAAGCTCACAACTTAGTGAAGCATGCTTTATCCCTTGGAGGTGGCCGCTGTGTGTGGTTAGGCCACCCTGGGGATCTTTCTTTCGTCCCTGTAAACGCTATGACGACTTAATAAAAGCTTTGTGAGGTTGTCTAAAAAAAGCAGATCATATGGCTTCTCCTCGGATGTTCCCTTGTCGACCAACAGTGATGAAAGGTTCGGGTCTGCTCCGGCCACCTGTAACATCCCAAAATTTTCCAAATTTTGGAATGTTGATAATAGGATAATATTGATTGAATTGCTCTGATTTTCATAGGGAATTAAAACTTTTTGAGTCCTTGTTTAAACTTTTTTTGTCAAACCATGTTAAAAATTGGATAACATTTTTGTCCAATAAAAAAATATGGTTGGGAAAGTTTATTCAAGAATTCAAAGGGCATTCAATTATTTTGGAATATTTTGAAACCACATTCAAATATATGAGTGAGAATAAAATGACTTTCTCAAATGTGGTGGATTAATATTCCATTTGGGGTTCTTTGAAGTTTTGAGTTTCATTGGAATTGGATCTTATATGGAATTTTAATGCCATTTAAATATTTCCAAAGTATTCAAATAAAATTTAATGAGAGGAGATAATGCAACTTCTCCAAAAATATATTCAGAAATGTTTAATATGGTACAATTATCCTTTTGTGAATTTGCAAAACTCAAATTGATATTTTTTTTGTGTAATTTAATTATGTCCATAAAGAATGAATTGTAGTTTGTGCACACAAATAATTTTATTAAAATATGAAACTATATTTAGTAGGCACCAAATTATAATTATATGCGTGCGGACATTTTTTTTCTTTTGTCTATTAAAGTTCTCTGTGCAATATAAGTATTAAAAAAAGGAATCCAATAACTCCGGAACGTTCGGATTTTGAGCATTTCGTCCCGAATGTTTTTACGTGGCAACTTTAGTTCATAGGGGATGGCACATTTAGTTGATAGGGGATGGCAACTTTCTCGTTTATCATTTTTTGGTCAGAAAATTGCCATGTTTCCCTGATCTCATGCAAACTAAACTTGCCACCTAAAACATTCGGATTGCCATGCCTAAATCCCGAACGTCCGCGAGTTATCATTACCGTAAAAAAAAACCCTACAGGCTGGCCCAACTGACCGAGCAGCCCACTAGCGAAGCGTTCGTCTTCCTCCTCGTGCACATCTGTACGTTCACCTACAGAGAGACAGCCATGGCTTAGGCTGCACCCCAACGCTTCCTCTCCCTTCACTCCCCACACCATCTGACCTCCTGAACTGTCACCGGCGCCCTCCCTCGACCCTTTGCCTTCCTCAGTGCGCCATGGAGACTCCCGTAGTGGCCATTACAAGGCAGAGGAACAGCCACCATTAAGCACCACCATCTGCTCGAATTCTGACCTCCCCCTCTCCTATAAATAGTACCCATAGGAGAATCTCACAGCCCTCACCCCCTACCGAGCAAAGCCCTCTCTACCTCGCCCTCCTCTGTGAGCAATTGCTCGCCGGAGTTCTGCAGCTCCGGCGGCCGCTCCACGCCGTCACCGGACGAGGCCAAGCCCAGAAAATTGCCCAACGGACTCCCCTCGTCTACCTCTTCGCCGTTCTTCTGCTACTTGACTTCGGGGACCTTTTTCCACAACTCCGGCGACCTTCTTCGCAAACTCCGCGACCAACTCCGGCAATCCTCCTCTAGATTCCGTAAGTCATTTTTTAGAAAAATATCTAAACTTCGGAAATTCGTATCTCCCAAACCGTATGTCCGATTTCGACAAATAAGATATCCCCGGATTCTTTGGGACCTGTAATTTTTTATGAAATTATAAAATTTCACTTTTGGGCAATCTAAAATTTAGTTTTGATTTAAATAATAAATTGAATATTTTTTCCATATCTTTTAGTCTATAATTCATATCAAAAAGCTTATTATATAAAACTTGATCATTAGAACCATACCTATCTGTTAGGACCAATGACTTAATTTTTCAACCATGCTTAGTTCATGTTTTAGCCTCTACACTATAGAATCACATTTTTACTCATAATTTAATATCTTCGACCAATTAAATTTTATGCTTAGATAAATCTCTTAGATTGCTCCCAAGAAAATTTCTTGGTCATATGTGACTATCACAAAAATTTGGACTTATTAAATTATTATTTTCAGTTCCCTAAGCTTATATAACCTTCAATTCCCATAGTCGACCACAAGTCTAATTTATGGAAATTTGGTTAACAAAACTTGTCTCTCAATCATTCTATATATTGACATAGTGATCTTCACTTGAACCAATTTGATCCAACCCTAGGATATGACTATGTCAAGTCTCCTTCAAGACCAAACTAGGTCCTATCTCTAACAATAGCCACCTCATGATAATTATCCTAGTAATGTATTTGTATTGTTAATTTGAATCTTTTATTTGGATCTTTATTCGAATTATTGTGTGTTGAAGTATTTTCCTTCATCGTTAGATATACTGTAAAGTAAAGGAGAGACGATAACAAGTAGGGAATCAACTTCAAGACATAGGCAAGTTGCAACTTGATCATGCCTTCACCTATATTTTCATATTATGCATATCTCATTTAATTTTAATACTATACATGTTTTATAACAGATTTGCAAATATTTTTTTTACTATCTAGAGCCATTGGTTCAACACTTACAGGCACGCTTGGCCACACTTGCACAAAAGGGTGGGATGAAAACCAAACTTGTTTCCTTTGGAGCAGAGTTTTGAGAAAAATATTTTTAAACAAAACTATATACTATTTTTACTTCTACTCCCTGGGCGGAATGGTATTGATGGGAGCGTCTTCAAGTGATTGCGCCCAATCGGGGTCTTGCAGTGAATGCGCCCGACTGGGGTCTTGCACACAGGTTTTTGGTGGGGACCGCCGTCTAGGGGACTGAGATCTTCCAAGTACTGTTTGATATAGCTTTCAGTACATCCACATGCTACTATAGGCTCTGGCTTAGCTTAGTACAAACGGGAAACCCTACCCCAGGACCGCCATCGGAGAGAGGCCTTCGTGCCAAAGTTGTGGGCGACTTGGTGTATAGGGGGCTGTTACAGAAAGGCTTCGTCACAATCTCCTCCTAGTCGTGCACCCAAGTGTGTAATGATAAATGGGGTAGGTTGTGTCATCTGGGGAACGTGTATGACCTCTGGAGAGAGTTTAACCTAATCGATTAGCCGTGCCCCCGGTTACGAGCAATTTTGAGCAACTGAATACTTGGACTGAAGAAGAATCTCTCCTTTCTTTTCTAAAAGTCTATTTTAAGGGTTAAAGTTGAGGAATGAGACAGTGAATGTGTTTCACTTCAACCTTACGTATGTTTTACCAAAATTTGGAGAATGAGCACTGGTGCTTATATCCAAGTGTCTCACTCATGCCTTTTATACTAAAAACTAGTTTTTTATTTCAAAGGAAGTTTACAAAAATTTAGTATAGGAGAAAACTGGCTTTATGCAAAGATAATCTCCACCAATACTTACTTTGCATATATAATCTATTATACTTTCCTTTGCAACTCGCGAGTACATTCCACGTACTCATCTGCACCTGTCATGTGCAGATGTCGAAAGATTAAGAGACGATAGGGTTGTGGTCTACACTCAACGAGCCCAGTGGCGTTGATGGAGCCCTAACTTAGCGACTACGTATAATTCCGATGTATTATGTGCCAGTTTGAGCTGTGCCTGAGGTATGATTTAAATATATTTGGTGAAGGAAATATGCCCTAGAGGAAATGATAAAGTTGTTATTTATATTTCCTTATATCATGATAAATGTTTATTATTCATGCTAGAATTGTATTAACCAGAACCTTAGTACATGTGTGAATACATAGACAAACAGAGTGTCACTAGTATGCCTCTACTTGACTAGTTCGTTAACCAAAGATGGTTAAGTTTCCTAGCCATGGAAAAAGAGTTGTCATTTGATAAATGGGATCATATCATTAGAGAATGATGTGATTGGCTTGAGCCATCTGTTAGCTTAGCACGATGATCGTTTAGTTTGTTGCTATTGCTTTCTTCATAACTTATACATGTTCCTATGACTATGAAATTATGCAACTCCCGAATACCGAAGGAACACTTAGTGTGCTATTAAACATCACAACGTAACTGGGTGATTATAAAGATGCTCTATAAGTGTCTCTGATGGTGTTTGTTGAGTTGGCATAGATCGAGATTAGGATTTGTCACTTCGAGTATCGGAGAGGTATCTCTGGGCCCTCTCGGTAATGCACATCACTATAAGCCTTGCAAGCATTGTGACTAATGAGTTAGTTGCGGGATGATGCATTACGGAATGAGTAAAGAGACTTGCCGGTAACGAGATTGAACTAGGTATTGCAATATCGACAATCAAATCTTGGGCAAGTCACATACCGATGACAAAGGGAACTACATATGTTGTTGTGCGGTTTGACCGATAAAGATCTTCGTAGAGTATGTAGGAATCAATATGAGCATCCAGGTTTCGCTATTGGTTATTGACCGGAGATGAGTCTTGGTCATGTCTACATAGTTCTCAAACTTGTAGGGTCCGCATGCTTAACAGTCGGTGATGATCGGTATTATGAGTTTATGTGTTTTGATGTACCAAAGGTTGTTCGCAGTCCCGGATATGATCACGGACATGACAAGGAGTCTTGAAATGGTCGAGACAAAAAGATCGATATATTGGATGACTATGTTTGGACATCTGAATGGTTCCGGGTGAGTTCGGGCATTTACCGGAGAGAGAGAGGGGCGGCCAAGGCAGGCCGCGCGCCCCCTCCCCCTTGGGTCCGAATTGGACTAGGGAAGGGGGATGCGCCCCCCTTTCCTTCTCCCTCTCTCCTCCTTCCTTCTATCCTACTCCAACTAGGGAAAGGGGGGAATCCTACTCCTGGTGGGAGTAGGACTCCTCCCAGCGCGCGCCGTAGAGGGCCGGCCCTCCCCCTCCTCTACTCCTTTATATACAGGGGAAGGGGCACCCCATAGACACACAAGTTGACAGTTGTCTTAGCCGTGTGCGGTGCCCCCTCCACAGATTCCACCTCGGTCATATCGTTGTAGTGCTTAGGCGAAGCCCTGTGTCGGTAACTTCATCATCACCGTCATCACGCCGTTGTGCTGACGAAGCTCTCCCTCGACACTCAGCTGGATTGAGAGTTCGTGGGACATCACCGAGCCGAACGTGTGCAGATCACGGAGGTGCCGTACTTTCGGTGCTAGGATCGGTCGGATCGTGAAGACTTACGACTACATCAACCGCGTTGTCATAATGCTTCCGCTTACGGTCTACAAGGGTACATGGACTACACTCTCCCCTCTCGTTGCTATGCATCACCATGATAGATCTTGCGTGTGCGTAGGATTTTTTTTGAAATTACTGCGCTCCCCCACATTTGGATCTACCGTTGTAGTAGAATGATGTATGTCTTACTGATATTCGTTTTTGTTACTGTGTGTGCTAGCTATGATCCTGGGATAGCACAGTAAGCATAGAGACTTGGATTCTACCAAATCTGGGTCATGACAAAATGATGTCAGAGCATACGTTGAATATAGGTCGTGACCCTAGAAAATGGTTTATAAATAGGAATACCTTGATAGGAATAACTTATATTTTCAATAGTACCAACAAGCATTCTCGTATCCTCTTCTTTTCTTTACTAAGTTCTCATCTGCTTTCAAAAACTTAGATGTCCCAATGACCTTGACACTGATATGGACTTTCAAGAGACTAAAGGTTACTTCATGGAAATGATGCTAAGACAAAGACGTCTCCAATACTAAAGTTTACATCCAAGAAGTTGAAGCAGAACTGAAGACACTCAAGACCAAGGTGGTTGTGAAGAAGGTTAAGATTACGTAACACTACAAGGAATATCCCACATAGTTCAATAGCGTCCAAGCCCACCATGAGAGTTGTGAAATAAACGACAGAGTGTGAATAGTGTGCCCGACCATGCGAACCCATGTGGATGAAGGCACCATAGGAATTGTTTGAATGAAATATATGAGTGAAATTTGGATTTTTGTTGGAGTTCTTCGCCATTGATTTGATTTTTGTTGTCAGTTGCTTTGTATGATAAAAAAACCTTTCGTTATTAGGATACAACCTCCGTAGATTTGCATTATTTATTTAATCCCGAGAGGTGCAAGTTACGGATAATTAACAAGAAGACCTTCATACGGGTAAAGCATCACACACAGAAGACTTTGAAGAATTGAAGACTTCATGATGAAACAAGAGTAAATGAGCCTATTAGAAATGCTGAGAACATTAGGATAGGAGCTGATTGTTGATTATGGTGTGTGTGTGTGGATCCATCTCTCTTCCTCCCTAAGCTCTATCTCACCTAGATCAAATCCTTGAACTATGGATGAACCAACCACTAAACTTTTCCTCATAGAAACCACCACATTTCTTCGAAGGAGATAAATACCTTGTTGTTTTGAACTCAACCTTTCCTTTCCACCTGCAGATGGCAACCCTTTATGTTGGGGATATAACTAATTGTGTAAGCCGCCCAGGAGGGGCCGGGTTATACAAAGAGACTCATCAGAGAGAAGCCCAAGACCAAGCATGAAGATGGCGATTCAATAAAGGGCTTAAGGCCCACATGCGACTTAAGGCCCGTTGTAGTAAACCGCCATGATAGCATGACTTGTAACATAAGGTAGATTTAACTAGTCTCCGAGCCGGACACTGTTTATGAGCCGGCCGGGACTCTGTAGGCCACAGGGCGTCAACCCGTGTATATAAGGGGACGACCTGCTGGCGGCTTAGGGCAAGAAACAACTCATCGAGAGCCGGGCATAGCGTATCTCGCTCCCTGGTCATCGAAACATCAATACCAACCCAACTAGACGTAGGCCTTACCTTCACCGTAAGGGGCCGAACTAGTATAAACTCTCTCGTGTCCCTTGTCCCGATTTAACCCCTTCAAGCTTCCTAGTTGCGATGGCTCCACAACTAAGTCCTTTCACGAGGACATCTGACGTGACTATTGCACGACAGTTGGCACCCACCGTGGGGCTAGCGCACAGTGGATTTGAGTTCTTGAAGGGCAACTTCGAAGGGCTCAAGGGGTACGTAGTGGGCCGGATGACCAAGAGTCATCGCGTCAAGATCTACATCAACGACGAAGGCTGGGGTCCCGACGCCGGCTCAATTGAGTACAGGTACCGGGTCCCCTTTGGCGGAATCCACGTCTTCATCGGCCGTATCAGTGAGCCGGGCCCTGAGCCGGACAACTGCACCGACCACGTCGAGACGGCTCAGCGTGCGAGGAAGACCTGGACTGAACCGGTCATGAGGCGTGCCTTCGTGGGCTGCATCCACGGAGAGGAACTTTCTGAAGGATCTGAAGATAGGGGTGAGACGACCGTCCTCTCAGACGGTGATTCGTCCGCCGGTTCAACAGATTCGTTGTACCAAGTGCAAGACGGCGTGCTCAGGGGTTGTTCTGATGGCATCAGTATTCCGGACCCCTGTGAGTCGCCAAGACGGGCCGGAGTCTTCATGGCTGGGACTCAGCCCGACTCAAACTCTACAGCTGCTGCAGTGGTAACGTCCAGGTTAGGAGCAGCCGGGGCAGGCGGCCCCATGCGCCCACCGGCTCAGGTGCTGATAGATCTCATGGACAAGCTTACGGCCCTGTTAACCGCCACGGTTATTCCTGTAGACAAAGATGAGCATGACGCAGCGGTAGCACAGGTGCGCGAGGAGATAGCTCAGGCCAACGAGGCCTTGGCAGCTGAGGATACTAGACTAGCTACAGAGCGGGCGGATCTCGACGCCAGGGCACAGCGCTTGCAGTCGAAAGCCTACCAGCTCAGGATGAGCCTAAACGCGTCCAATGAGGTAATGAGGAGGAGACATCAGAAGACTCAGTCCCGTTTACCTCCGAATTACGACCCTCGGGTTCTTTTTGCTACACCCGGAGCCGGACCAAGTAACCCGCCAGAGGCCAATCAGCTTATGACAGCCAGAACAGGAGGACCGACTCAGCCTCGGGAGACGGTACCACCTCACGTGAGCATGCCACCGCCGCGTTATGTGCCAGTTCCCCCGGGTCACTTTTCCAACCCCATGGAGAACTTAATTGTAGCTTCAACACGTTTGGCGGCTCTTCCCATGGACGGTGATGACCCAGCGACAGTGGAAACCCGGAGAGTCAGAGAACTTCTTCAGACGGCCTTAGCTCAGCAGGAGACCTATTCTTACAGCCGGGACAGAATTCACTCAACTCCCCCGCCCTGGCTAGCACCGCCTCGTCAGAACCATAGCCCGAGTTATAGCAGACACATGGAGTCCGAAGCTTTGTCAAGCAACGCCCAAGGCCATAACTAGCCCGGTGGCTATCACCCGGTGCAAGACCGAATACGTCATGAGAACGAATGGGCGGCTCAGGTAGCAGCTCAACAAATAGCTTATCAGGACATCCCGGAGTATCCAACGACTTCTGTTGAGGCAGGAGTAGCCACTAGAACCGGTGGTGTTCCTTGTTTGGTACCGGCTCTACGCAATGTGCGTCTGCCCAAGGACTTCATGGGACCTCAAAAGATACCAAATTACACGGCCGACTTGCAGCCCGGGGCATGGATCGAGAGTTATGAGATGGCCATGGAGCTATTGGAAGTCAGTGACGCGGTGATGGCTAAATATTTCACCATGATGCTAGATGGAACAGCCCGGTCTTGGTTAAAGGGTTTGCCACGCAACTCCATCAGCTCATGGGAGGAGTTAAAGGCCCGGTTCATCCAGAACTTCAAGGACACCTGTAAGCAATCTATGTCGATTGTGGACTTAACAAATTATAAGCGGGGGAGGGCGAGTCCAGCACCCATTAGGTGCACCGGGTCAAGGAGATAATTTATTCATCTGACAACATGGATACCGGCTCTGCAGTCCTTATGTTGGAGAAGAATTGTAGCTTTGAGCCGCTGAGGCAGAAGCTGGGGCGCCTTAAACGTGACTGCAAGGATATGGGCATGCTGATGGCGGCTTTAGTTAAATATGCCGATTCTGATAGTACCAAGGATCCCGCGTTTGACGATGAGAAGACAGGGAAGGGAAGAAGGAACGGCAATGGAAAGGGTCAACAGCGTAATCCCGGGAATCAAAACGGCAATAAGCATAAGGCGGACGGTAACCCGGAGTTTGTGGCCAATGCCAATGCGCAGGGTAACAATTAGAGACGTAAGGGAAAACCGCCTCGATCCTGCGGGTCAGGCCCATCTCTTGAACAACTACTCAATGAGCCCTGCCCGAGACACGGCACCAGGGAGCGGCCTGCCACACACCTGTGGAAGGATTGCGCGATCATGAAGGCGTTTAAGAATTCCAACACCTATGATGGCCATAATGGGTCTGGTGGTGGTTCAGGAGCTAGCGGTTTCCATGGCCCAGGTGGCGGCTCAGGGTCCGGCTTTCAGGGACGTCAAGGAGGAGGCTATAACCAACAGCAGTCTGGTCATGGAGAGCAGCAGCGGCAGCAGTCGGGTTATCAGAGCAACCCGAAGCAATTGAGTGGTGGGCAGTATCACGTATTTACCACTAGCTTATGCAAACGTGACCAGAATGTTCATAAGAGGGCCGTCAATTCTGTTGAGCCGGCAATCCCTCGTTATTTGAGGTGGTCAGAGCAGCCCATCATATGGAGCAGGGAAGATCATCCTCCACAGGTCGATAATCCGGGTCAGTTGGCCTTGGTGGTGGCACCTCAGGTTGGAGGGTATAAGTTCACTAAAGTTCTCATGGACGGGGGTAGTAGCATCAATATCCTCTATTATGAGACCTTTCAACGCATGGGATTAACTGATAAAAATCTGAGAACATCCAACACTGTTTTCCATGGAGTAATCCCTGGTAAGTTGGCTTACCCAGTTGGCAAGATTGAGCTGGAGGTGGCCTTCGGAGACGAATGACTCCAGAGCTGAGAAGTTGACGTTTGAGGTGGTCAAAATCAGGAGCCCATACCACACTCTGTTCGGGCGGCTAGCTTATGCTAAGTTTATGGCCCGGCCATGTTACATTTATTTGCAGCTCAAGATGCCGGGTCACAAGGGCACCATCACTGTACATGGCAGTCGGAAGGTAGCACTGGAGTGTGATTAAGGCGACGCGGCTTATGCTGAGTCGGCCTGCGCAGCACAAGAGCTCAAATTTTATCAAGATAATGTTGACCCGGCAGATATGACATCCCTGAAGAAGCCAACTACAGAGCATGACCCGGTGTTGAAGTTTAAATCGGCAGCTGAGACAAAGCTCGTTGACTTTACCCCGGATGACCCTTCTAAGCAGTTCAACATCAGCAGCAATTTGGATCCCAAATAGGAAAGCGCGCTCATCGAGTTCATCCGTGAGAACCGGGACATCTTTGCATGGAAACCTTCTGACATGCCGGGTGTACCGAGGGAACTCGCTGAGCACACTCTTAATATTGATCCGAAGTATAAGCCGGTCAGGCAGTTTCTTCAACGTTTTAACAAAGAGAGACGGAAAGCTATTGGAGAGGAAGTCGCCCTGCTCTTGGCGGCCGGGTTTATCATTGAAGTTTTTCACCTGGAGTGGTTGGATAACCCGGTGCTTGTCCTCAAGAAGAACGGCCCCTGGCGGATGTGTGTGGACTACACGGAATTAAACAAGGCTTGTCCGGCTGATCCCTTTGCTCTTCCCCGTATTGATCAAATCATTGATGCTACGGTGGGTTGTGAATGTTTGAGTTTTTTGGATGCTTAATCTGGTTATCATCAGATCAAAATGGCAGTTAAGGACCAGGAGAAGACGGCTTTCATCACTCCGTTTGGAGCCTTCTGCTATGTATCTATGCCATTTGGACTCAAAAGTGCCCAGGCGACTTATCAGCGGTGTGTGCAGAACTGTTTGCACGATCAAATTGGGCGTAATGTTCATGCTTATGTGGATGAAATTATGGTGAAGTCCAGAGAAAAGGAGACCTTGATATCTAACTTGAAGGAGACCTTTGATAATCTCCGGGTTTACAAGATGATGCTTAACCCGGCCAAGTTTGTGTTTGGCATTCCTGCGGGCAAGCTCTTGGGCTTTCTAGTATCCAACAGAGGCATCGAAGCTAACCCGGAGAAGATTAAGGCAATTACCTCTCTGGCTAAGCCGGTGTGCATCAATGATGTTCAGCGACTGGCGGGTCGTGTTGCCGCCTTATGTCGGTTCATAAGTCGGCTAGGTGAGAAGGCCCTTCCGTTGTATCAGATGATGAAGAAAACTGACACTTTTGTCTGGAGCGAGGCCGCTGATGCTGCTTTTGAAGACTTGAAGAGACAATTTTCTGAACCGCCGGTTCTCGCGGCTCCAATTGATAAAGAGCCTTTGCTGTTATATGTGGCTGCCAATTCACGAGCCGTCAGCATTGCCATCATGGTGGAGCGTAAGGATGCTGGCAAGGAGCATCCGGTTCAACGGCCAGTTTACTACATCAGTGAGGTACTCATTGAATCTAAGCAAAGGTACCCACATTGGCAGAAGCTTGTTTATGGGGTGTTCATGGCCAACCGAAAGTTGAAGCAGTACTTTCAAAGCCATCCTATAACTGTGGTAAGTTCTGCCCCTTTGGGAGACATCATTCAGAACAGGGATGCCACAGGACGAGTCGCCAAGTGGGCCATTGAGCTTGGGCCTCACGATCTGAAGTATATGCCACGTACTGCTATTAAGTCTCAGGCCTTGGTGGACTTTATCAATGATTGGACAGAGTTACAGGCCCCTGAGGAGAAGCCGGATAACACATATTGGACAAT
This sequence comes from Triticum timopheevii, assembly GCA_963921465.1. Lineage (NCBI taxonomy): Eukaryota > Viridiplantae > Streptophyta > Magnoliopsida > Poales > Poaceae > Triticum > Triticum timopheevii. Next base: position 60,923,748 of record OY997270.1, on the reverse strand, counting down.
TCACTTTGATGGGTCCAGGCAGCTAGAAGGCTCGGGGGCTGGAGTGGTGTTAACTTCCCCTCGAGGTGACAAATTTTGTTATGTACTCCGGCTTATGTTCCCATGTACTAACAATGCAGCTGAGTACGAGGCCTTACTCCATGGTCTCCGGATGGCTAAGGAGATGAACTTAAGCCGGGTAAGATGCTTGGGCGACTCAGATCTTGTGGCTCAACAAGTGTCAGGCAAGTGGAATTCCAACGACCCCCTTATGGCGGCTTATCGTCGTGAGGTAGATGATGTGGCTGGTCACTTCACGGGTTATCAAGTGGAGCACATCGATCGAAGGAAGAATGAGGCGACTGATGCTTTAAGTAGGTTGGGATCCCAACATAAGCCGGTGCCGCCCAACACCTTTCTCGATGTTTTGCATAACCCTTCTGTCAAGGTGCCTACCGAGGAAGAGCTAGCAGCGCCAGACCTGGAGGCACAGCTGGTAGCGGCTCTTCACATTATCCCGGATTGGACAGTGCCCTACTTGGCTTATATGACCCGGGGTGAGTTGCCTGAGGATGAGACCTTGGCGAGACAAATCATCAGGCGCTCCAAATCTATGAAAATTGTGAACGGCGAGTTACATCACCTAAGTGTCACGGGGGCGTTTCAGCGTTGTGTGTCCCCTACAAAAGGCCAAGAAATACTTCGTGAGATCCATGAAGGGGATTGTGGCCATCATGCCGGGTCAAAATCTCTCGTAGCTAAAGCTTTTTGTCATGGTTTCTATTGGCTGACGGCTCATGCTGATGCGGAGGATCTGGTCAGTAAATGTGATGGTTGTCAAAAGTTCTCACAACGAGCTCATGTGCCGGCTCAAGAATTGAGGATGATCCCGATCACTTGGCCGTTTGCAGTCTGGGGACTTGACATGGTTGGACCTTTCAAAAGGTCTAAAGAGAAAAAGACACATCTGCTGGTGGCAGTAGACAAGTTTACAAAGTGGGTTGAGGCAGAGCCGGTCAGTAAGTGTGATGCAGCCATGGCGGTTCAGTTCATGAAAAAGGTGATCTTTCGTTTTGGTTTCCCACATAGCATCATAACTGATAATGGCACTAATCTCTCCAAGGGTGCCATGGAAGAGTTCTGTCAAAGAGAGCATATCCGGCTTGATGTTTCGGCTGTTGCTCATCCTCAATCCAATGACCAAGCAGAAAGAGCTAACCAAGAGATCCTGAAAGGCATCAAGCCCCGGCTCTTAGTCCCCTTACAGTGGACTCCGGGTTGTTGGGTGGAGGAGTTACCCTCCATGCTATGGAGCATCAACACTACGCCTCACAGATCCACAGGATACACACCTTTCTTCATGGTCTATGGAGCAGAGGCAGTCCTGCCAAGTGACATCCAACACGACTCACCCCGTGTGGCAGCTTACGTTGAGGCGGATAACGAAAAGGCTCGTCAGGATGCACTTGACTTGTTGGATGAGGAGCGAGACTTGGCAATAGCCTGCTCGGCGATTTACCAGGAAGACATGCGCCGCTATCATAGCCGTCGAGTTAAGAGTAGAACCTTTCAGGAAGGCGACTTGGTGCTCCGGCTCATCCAGGATCAGTCTAACATGCACAAGCTATCCCTGCCTTGGGAAGGGCCCTTTGTGGTCAGCAAGAATCTGCACAACGGGTCATATTATCTCATCGATATTCGAGAGCACAAGGACTCACTTAAGTCGGAGGAGGAGACCCGCCGTCCGTGGAATATAGCTCATCTCCGGCCTTACTATACTTAAGTCACCAGTTCTTAATATGTATATACTTTTTGACGATGTACATATTATATAAAGCAATAAAGCAGGACCTCTGTCTTTTTTCCCATAAAGAATGTTTTATGTCTTCTTTATCAGGTGATGGACACTACCAACAGGGGACGGATCATATCTGAATCTGGCTTTCCCTTTGGTCCGGCTTATGATCATATTTGAATCTAGCCATGGTCACTTGGGGGCTTCCTGTTCAAACATAGGTCATATTCAAACCAAAGAGAACATAGCTGTCGATACCCACTTGATCGGCATACTGCCAAAACCACTTGGGGGCTTCTTGATCATATTTGAATCACAGCTTAACCCCTTTGGGTCTGACGTGGATCGTATTCGAATCAGCGTCATTAAACAACTCTTATGTTCACTTGGAGGCTTCCTGTTCAAACATAGGTCGTATTCGAACCAAAGACAACATAGTTGTCGATACCCACTTGATTGGCATCGCCAAAGCCACTGGGGGCTATATGGTCGTATCCGAATCTTAGCTTAACCCCTTTGGGACGGTTCTTTGATCGTATTCGAATCAGGAGCCTATGAACGTTGCTTATAAGTATAGTTACTTAACTATCATTGAAACCTTCTTTAGGAGATGGTTCTTGATTCTTTCGGTTTACTATTGATTACCCCAAGTTCTAAAAATGCCAGGTAAAATATCCAATGGGCCGGAAAGACTATCAAAAGGGTCAAAGGTATGCAGTTGTGGTTATGTTTTAAATAATCATAAATTGGCCTATATATGAGGTCTTTTCTGATCAATACTCTATACACCCCTGGGGTAGTGAACCGCCCAGAAAACTTTGCCTGTTTTTATGTGCAGGATAAAGCAAAGCAAGTTAAACATCAAGGAAATACATGGTTAACATAAGCCAGAGGAATATAGTGATGGCGGCTTACAAAAGTAATCAGCACCAAAGCATGACAAGCATTAAGAAGTTTTCTCTATCCTACTACAAGACTCCCTGAGTCTAAACAGTGAAGCATTGTTTTTGCAAAAGTTATAACACGCCTGGCGGCTCATTCCTCCGGCTGGCTTGACGACTCCGGGTTATCCTTCTCCGCCTCTCGTTCGGTTGTTTTGTCCTAGAAGGTGGATGAGGCCCAGTCAATGCCGCTCAAAGCTTCAAATTCAGCCTCATCATCTATTAAACTAACCGGGTCCACTTCAGGGGCAAAGGTATGCTTACGCGTTGGAGGGATCAGGCTGACTTGGTCATATGGGACGTTTGGGATTCTCCGGTTCTCGCTATCATAGCCCGGCGAATACTTAGTAATATCAGTATCGTTCCCAATGAGAGTCGCCAGGGGACGTACGACTTTGGCACAGGCAGTGAAGTCTTGGTCGTCAAAGGCAGTGCCGTCTTCCTTCAGGCTTGGATATCCGAAAGAGAGATCAGCAAGGTCAAGTTCTGGCACCCATGCTCTTGCCCGACTTAATGCGGCCACGGCTCCGGCTCTCGCAGATGCCCGCCTTAAATCCTGAATTCGTTGAGGTAGCACCGAAAGATGCCTCAACACATCTTGTAGAAGGCGAGGAGTGGTATTTGATAAGGCCACAACGGCCAAAGCACGTTGTGACCCGGAGTACAACTGCTCCACTAAGGTGTACACCACCTTAAGCTTGTTCAACATATTTTCCTTCAGATTGGTACTCTTGGGGCCTGTATGTTCACAGGTATAACAGTAAACCGGAGGTGACTATTACAATGACCCTTGGAAGATTACAATATTTAAGGTTTTTTAGAGTGACTTACCGAAGATGGCTGAGACCATTTGGGATATCTGCCGTTTTAAGTCGGACAGCTCGGTTGTTGCCTAGGTAAGAGATGCTTCTGCTGTTTCGGCCCGAGTCACCAGTGAAGCCCTCTCATCAACCCAAGTTTTCTTCTCCGATTCAAAATTTTTCTTCAGCTTCTCTTGTTCAGAGACACTGAATTCAAACTTGGAGTTGGCTTTCTGAGTTTCGAGCTCTTGGGTTTTCAACTGGCTCTTCAGATCAGCAATCTCCGACTCAAATTGACTTATGGTGGCCTGCATTGACATCAGGTTATGGTAAGAATCATGGTAAGATAAGATTCAAGTCCCAAACACTTTACAAGTAAAGATACTTGGCACTTGGGGGCTAATGTATGCTTAAAGAATTTTTTAACGTATCCTATCGAGTCATATATATTAAGTCTCAAACACTTTACAAGTAAAGATACTTGACACTTGGGGGCTAATGTGTAATACAAATTCAAAGTCTCATGCTATCACCGGGTTAAATGTATTCACTTTAAACCGGACAAACTAACAGTAAGTAGATTTCTAAGTCTACAGCATATTCATTCATAAGCAATAGACTTGTGGGCTGGTACAGTAAGTAAGGTTAAGGAAAAAGCGTAAATTATACCTCAGATTTGTGCTGTATTTGCTTCACCATGTCAATTTCTAGGTCACGACTATTGTGTACTTGGTTCAGATAGCCCGAGACTATATCACCAATACTTAGGTGAGCATAATCAGTGATGTCCTATTTGGCTTTCCGACGTTGAGCAAACTCCTGCTTGGCAGTGCATTGGGCAAGAACAGTAGGCCGGCCCGGTTCAACATATTGACTTTTCACAATTTCAACTTCTGGGTCAGTCGTCTTGACTGGACTAGGAACTTCCGGGTTATCAGAATTGTGGATAACATCTTCTGCAGGCGGGTCAGAGGTTGGCACCGGAATGTCAGAAGCTGGTTCAGGTGGTGGCTGATGAGTGGAGCTGTCAGGAATGGATGAGTCAAGCGCCGGTTCAGTTACCACTGGGTCTCGGGAAGGTTTATTCTTCTTTGCCCTCTTGCTGGGTTTCACTTGCAGACTGTCAATCAAAGTGGAAGGATAAGCATCAAATTATAAGTATGGAAAAGCTTGAAGTAAGAAAGGTCATATTACCCGGGAGCCGTTTTGAAAGCCGACATGTTTGATTGCATCGACTCGTCAATGGAAGGAGAGTTATCCTGATAATTGGAGTCAGTTGAGTTGAGAGGTTGGCGAATTAAACCCGCCAAAGGTAAAGTGGAATGTAAATTGGAGATAACCTCGGTCCGACGCTTCCTGGTTACATCGGGTAAGCCGAAGGAGAGTTCTGCCTCTTGGTTGGCCCGAGTCTGCCTCTGGTTCTCAAGCTGTTGTTCCTTCAAAATAAATTTAGGATCTTGGTAAGCTAGAGGATGTGAAAATCTTACTTTCCGGGTCACCCTTCGGATTTTTTGCTTTGGCAAAGGCTCTGAGTCGAAGGAGATTATAGTTACCTCTTCGTCAATTGCTTGACTGTTCCCTGTGTCCTCCTGAAAGGATAGAATGTCAGTAAAACAACGACAAAGGAGTTAAGAAAATCAAAAGATTACCTCTTCCTCATCAGAAGAAGAGTCATCCAATTTAAGCATATCGGAGGCGCTGGGTTTCTTCTTCTTTGAGGTGCCCGTCCTGGCGGCTTTCCTTTGGGTCTTCTTGGCCGCCCTGGCTTGTTTGGCAGCCTCATGGTCATACTTGACCATCCAGAAATTATCACCGGCCTGTGGGAAAAGATAAAGAATCATAAGTACAAGAAGGTAACATATTAAAGAGTATTTATGAAGATTGGTAACTTACAGCAGGGGCCGGGTTCTTCTTGCAGAAGGGAAGTAAGCCGAAGGCATTTCCAGTTACAGTGCTCTCCTTCAACAGTGACTGGACTGTAACATCTACCACATCATCTGGTAAGTCATCAGGACTATGACGCATTGGGTCCTCCTTCTCGCCTGTGTAAGTACACATTAAGCCGGAGCGGCGGCTTAATGGTAGTATCCGCCAGGTGACCCAGACCCGGACCAAATCGATGCCACTTAACCCGTTGCCTAAAAGGGCTTTGATCTTCTTAATGGTGGGATTAAGAGGCGGGCGCTCAACAGCAGTCAACTTGTCCACCAGATGATGGTTGGATTCAAGGCGCAGGGCGCGAAAGCCGGGCAGAGGGCTCTCATCAGCTGGTGACGTGTCTTGACAATAGAACCACGTTTGGTTCCAATCCTTCAGATGACTTGGCAGCTCAGCATAAGGAAAAAGACAATCTCTCCGCCGCTGGATTGAGATGCCGCCAAGTTCAAGGCTAGGCCCGTTGGCACGTTCATTCTGCCGGTTCAAATAAAAAAGTTCTCTGAACAAAAGTAGACTTGGCTCCTCTCCCAGGTACACCTCACAGAAGACTTGAAAATTGCAAAGATTTGACACGGAATTGGGTCCAATGTCTTGAGGTCTAAGGTCGAAGAAATTCAGAACTTCCCTGAAGAATTTTGAGCCGGGAGGTGCAAATCCCCGGTTCATGTGATCCGTGAACATTATTACCTCCCCATCTTTGGGTTGAGGTATCTCTTCAGATGGGTGAGGGGCACGATAAGACATGACCTCTTTCTTTGGCAGATGGCCAGACTTCACGAACTCGGCAAGTTTTCTTTTGGTCACTTTGGATGGAACCCAATTGCAAGTCACAGGGGCTTTGGCCACCTTGGGAGCCATGACAACAGTTGGCCTACGACAAGATAAGAAAGCTCCGGTTCAACTTTAACCCGGGAGAAATATCTAAATTATTTAAAGTGGTGGCTTAAGAAAGGGGCCTAATGATATAAGGGTGATTGTGCAAATAATATTTAAGCCGCTACCGGTGTCAAGAGCAATTCAAGAGTTCTTAAAAGTCATGAGAAGAAGGCAAGGCTTACAGTTCAATATCACTTATTTAAACCGGACACCTGGACAGTGGTCTTTAAAGGGCATTTTCCAGAAGAAGCTTTCCGAGTGGTAGAAACAAGTTTCACAGACGACAGCTATTATTCTGGATCAAATTATTGCTCTGAAAGAAAAAATTTCTAGACCTAAAAACAGGGCAGAGAAGTTCATACACTTGAAGAGGGTTTCTAAACAAGGAAAATGAGATCTATTTGTATGCAAGATCAACACAAACAACTACCACAACAGTTCTGCATAGTTTTACGATCTAAACGGAGCATTGGAGGTGAAAACTAGCGAGGGTTTGCGTCGGGCAGTGATGAACGCCGATGAACTCAGCGGAGTTCCAATGCAGATCTAAGAAAGGGGAGGAGAGGAACTCACGAATCTGGACGAGCTGCGGAGGTTCGCCGTTGTTTTCTGGTCAGAGTCAGGTTGATGCAGCGGCCTGAGTCGATGAAGACGAGGGGTTCGACGGCGGCGGCGGCGGAGCTCGAGTGGCAGAGAGGAGAGGAAGAAGACGACTGGAGGGATAAAAATGAAAGACCTAAGTCGCGGTTATTTATAGGGAGAAGATAACTAAGACGGCGCGGGAAACGAGGAGCTAAGAATTACTATCCAGCGGCCCCGGCGCCTCGATTTTCGGAACTATCAATAAAAGAAGAGATCCGTTGAAGGATACGATGGAATAAAAAATGAATTAAAGGAAGGATGACGTCATGCCGGGTTAAGACGGAGCCAGACGATTACCCATGGCGGGTTAACGAAAACCCTCTGCATGGTCAGAAGACTGAAGATTTAATTCTTTAAAAATATTTTTAAGATTAACATGAACAGGTTCAAATCAATCTGGGGCCTAATGTTGGGAATATAACTATTTGTGTAAGCCGCCCAGGAGGGTCCGGGTTATACAAAGAGACTCATCAGAGAGAAGCCCAAGACCAAGCATGAAGATGGCGATTCAATAAAGGGCTTAAGGCCCACAGGCGACTTAAGGCCCGTTGTAGTAAACCACCATGATAGCATGACTTGTAACATAAGGTAGATTTAACTAGTCTCCGAGTCGGACACTGTTTATGAGCTAGCCGGGACTCTGTAGACCACAGGGCGTCAACCCGTGTATATAAGGGGACGACCTGCTGGCGGCTTAGGGCAAGAAACAACTCATCGAGAGCCGGGCATAGCATATCTCGCTCCCTGGTCATCGAAACATCAATACCAACCCAACTAGACGTAGGCCTTACCTTCACCGTAAGGGGTCGAACTAGTATAAACTCTCCCGTGTCACAAGGACATCTGACATGACTATTCCACGACACTTTACGAGTCATTCCACAAGGGCCCAGAAATGATCATGACTTTGACTAGTGACCATGATTTTCCAAAGATCCTGAAGGATATGATGGGACATATTCACCTTCAAGGAGATGTTGTCTACAAGGGTTATCCTTTCATTGAAAATGGAGTGGAACTTTGGTACGTGGAAGTACTCTCTTCCGTGAAAAGGGAGTTTGTCCAAAGACAACTGGGCAATACTATTTCATTTCCCGAGTACCTCAAACCACCTTCTACAACTCTGTTCGTGAAGCTGCCATGGAAGCCATACATCAGATTGGGGAAATCCTTGAAGCCAAACTTTGTCATGCTCAAAAGTACTTGAGATAAGTATATGCTGAGCTGATGGACATGAAGTTCATGGCCGCCGTGAAGGAGCATAGGATTAATGAGTTCAAGGACTACATCACACGTTTTCAGCTGGACTAAACTTCTTACGAAGGAGTAAGGAATAATGTTGGGTTTACATGCTTGACCATACCAATCCATGTGGACTTGTAATACGCTATTTTGAACTTGAAGTTGTACGAGAGGTTAAAGGATGTAATAAGGAAACTATTCGAAAGGAGAATGCAACTTTGGCACACAAAAGTTCCGCTATTTCTCGCATGCAAGTTTAATACAACCTGTGCAGGATTAACGCCACCCAAAGACATTTTATTAGATTTGCAGGTGAAGATCTCTTAAAGAGGAGTGAGACAGACCGAGTGTTAATATACGCGATTCACCTGTCTACAATGAGGTAATGATTTGAGTACGGGATAGATTGGCCCCCATACCGGAGACTCTTATTATATACCTCCGTATGTTTGATTGGTAAATCAGAGAGCCATGAGAAGCTAGTTGAGTGTCGATACGACAAGCGCAAACCATAGAATGGTAAGACGTATTACCCATATAGATAGGCAATTGTGCCTAACGTAGATTCGATGTGAGCAAAAAAAATGAAGATCCTCTAGGAGTTCCATCGGAAGATAATTCACTGATCCCCATGAGAGTCTCGATAGGTAGTTCTAGAAATTATGGACTTTGAGTGAAGACTTTTTCTTTTGAGCCAAGGCTCAGTTCTGGCTGAGAGGAGCTTGATTGAAATCACCATGGAATAAAGAAATTCTGGAAATCGCTACAAGTTTGTTCTTAAGGGTGGTAGCACTCGAACACCCTCGAAGTACAATTGGGTCATACGACAAATCACCAGAGACTCCAGAATGGTGCAAAAAGCCTTAGACATAAGCATCCTGAAGAACTGGAATACAAGGAATTATATAAAGAGAAGACATTCCCTCAAGACAGGAAGCGAACGGATAGAATGCAATCATATAAATGTTATGACTAAATTGTGGGGAAGTAACCCAAGAGAACCAAACCCTAACCTACTTCTTGCTAGCCTTTGCAAATATCGAGGACGAGATTTCTTTTAAGGGTGGTAGTTTGTAACATCCCAAAATTTCCCAAATTTTGCAATGTTAATAATAGGATAATATTGATTGAATTGCTCTGATTTTCATAGGGAATTAAAACTTTTTGAGTCCTTGTTTAAACTTTTTTTCAAACCATGTTAAAAATTGGACAACATTTTTGTCCAATAAAAAAATATATGATTGGGAAAGTTTATTCAAGAATTCAAAGGGCACTCAATTCTTTTGGAATATTTTGAAACCACATTCAAATATATGAGTGAGAATAAAATGACTTTCTCAAATGTGGTGGATTAATATTCCACTAGATCGGCAACGCGCCTTGGCGCGAGGGTGCCGGTCCTAACCTTTTGTCAAGCAAGTAATGCTAAATCGGTAAGAAGCACGCCCTGAAGTATGTAATCAATGCATGGTTCAACACCAAAAGCAATGCAAATCTTTAACCTCGTGAATTTTCCAATCAAAGTACATATCACAGATTACAATTTAGGCACATCAAACTCGGCACAAAATAAACTTCAGAACACACCATTCCACTTTCCAGTGTAGTGGTGTTAACCGCTTGAGGCCCTTCGTCCCGTTTCATAAGTTAACCTTCTGAAATGAACTGTATAATATGACTAACATTGTTGTGACTTTATTGTTACCAGATATACACAGAATATTCTATCAATGTCGGTTATCCTTAATCCCAGGCAATCTGCATATGTACATGCCTCTCCAGAGTCCAGACAAACAACTACAGGAATAGCAAAATCCTGAAGGATTGCCAAGGAACCCCATATGGTACTTACACCCAAAAAAGGATTCTGAACATGCCCTGACATCTAACCACAGAAATATCATCTATTACCATTAGAACAGGGCATCTCCAATATAAGAAACAAACAAAGATGAAGGCGCCTTACCTCGGGTCGTCTCCTTCCCAGAGGTGCACAGACGCAAGGATGAAGGTCCAGTGCTTCCTCGGCATGGTCGAACTTAGAATCAGTGTCGGGAGCTTAGCCGATGCTGCTTCAGGAAGGCAGCCCAGTGCTACCAGAAGGGGTACTGGAGCCTCGAGCTTCCGGTGCCGCTGCCATAAAACAACAGTCTAAAATAACTGCTTGATTTTATAACATATCAGCTGCCATAAAACAACAATACCCAAGTGCAGACACCTCATAGCCATCACCAATCACACTTGCTAGCATACATATCTATAGACGTTCTGCATTTGTCGTCCTAAATCCAAACATATACAACAGTTGTACATTTACTTAATTTTTTAGCCATGGTCATCTATCATGTGAATACCCATCCATCATCTTAAATTCATCACAATTCAGTTTGATTCTAAGCCATACACCTAAACCATCCAACTATGCAAGGTGAACACTCCAGTACTTCAGGAGGTACCTAGTGTACTATCAATATAGCGATGCATCAAATAAAATGTATACATGCTAGCAGGTAGTATTCCCATGGAGAAAATAAACAATCTCCTACTGAATCATTCTAATACAGGCAGCCATGAATATCTATACAATAACCCGGTTCAAAGCAAACAAACACCAATCTAGCAAGCAGCCATGCGTTCATATGAAAGCAGGCAGTCAAACATTTACAAATAAAACATCATACTTAAATCTGGCAATATTAGCACAGAGCCCGGACTAAAAAAGGGTGCGCTAATATTAGCAGAGACGGAATGTTTTATCTTTTTCCTAGGATAAAGAAAGGAGGAAACAGAAAACAGACATTTGCTGCAAGAAGGCGTACATGGTTCAAGGAAAAGGTGTACACCAATTTAAGAAGTCTGGGAGTATATCCCAAAAAAAAGTTTCGGGTGTACATATCGTTACAAGCTTCAAATACGACATAAAAGCTTGAAATATGAGATTGTGCATGTATAAATAAATAAGAAATTATATGTCAAACAAATTTATGTTTTCTTCCATTCCAGATATTCTAATTTCTAAATGAGCCGACTTGCACACGTCTCTCTTCGAAGGAAAGACCATTTCTTATTACAGAAAAGGGATATGTAAAATGCTAGACATGTGTTGGTCGATAATACCTCAAATGGCTCACCACTGAGATTTTCAATCACCAGCTTCTTATGGATCAGTGATACGGAGCTCTCTGCTTGTGCCTGGCCTGGCAGCTTTCTCTAGACCAGCAATACAATTAATAGATCAAGAGAGTACCTCAGCAAACTCAAGATTAATTTATAAGTTTACGGAGGGAGTAGTTCATAACAGATCCATAAAATCTTTTTATTCTTTCTAAAAAATATAGAATTATCCAACATGTAAGGGGTGAACCACCATTACGACACCAGCATCTAGAATAAGTTGATTTGCAGAAGCATTGCCACTAAGAATAATGCATAACAATGATTTTTTCCCTAGATATAAGGGAAGGCCTCAAACTTAATCCTTTACTTCCATAGCACATCATACAATGCCCCATTAAAAGAGTTCTTCGAAATACCATGCAATCGCCAGATCGAATGGGGAGCAACGGAGGAGGCCACCCGTGACCACGGCGAGCGACCAAGGCATCGTTGTTCCGTCCAGCTCGGCCATGTGCAGGGCGTCGACATCATTGTGTAGGTACCGGTGGTCGTCCTCATCCATGGAGGATTCCTGTTGCTCCGATTCAAAGAAAACAAGTAAGGGGACCAATCAATCCATGGAGAGAAGGAAGACAAGGAGACACACACGTACACGTACTACTGCTAGTATATAAAGAAATCAATCAAGCCGTATGTGTGTGTGGTTGGGCTCCTGGAGTACACGATCTAGTGTTCTAACTAAACTGAAACAGAGCATGCCATAGGAGAGCAACCTAGAGCAGAGCAACTCTTGGAAAAAATCTCACAACCGAGAGAGAGGGATGGACCTAGTTTGCCGATCTACCATGCATCGTTACTATATAATCTGTAGAGCTGGCAGCCTAAGATGCTACTGCCATCAGCGGTAATCAATGAAATTAGAAAAGCACCGAAACTACTGATTCTAACCAAAGAAGTTTGAGGAACATATTTCTCTTTGTTTTACAATCTGAAAATGCCAATTAGGAGTGTGCAGTGGTCACTCAAAATAAAGAATAGACATACCTGACCTACGAAAAACAACTGGCACAACACAATGGTGTAATTGAAGTGGCGATAGGCAACCCACAAGGCACTAAACATCAGACCCTGTGTGCTGGCCACTGGCATCGTGGAGAAGAGCTCCTTGTGTGCGCCTGAGTTCAAGCATAACAGAAGAGACAAAGTAAATACACTTTTGGCGCATGCTTCAACTATGCTCTAGCTAGAAAGTGATAAGAGGTGCTTTATTTATCAGGAGAAAGTAAAAACACATTCAAATCGAAAGCATAATATGTAAATGTAGCCAGATAAAATACACATACATAATCCCAAGAAGGGAAATATCAGAACCCACATCTAAAATGATTGGCAAGATCAAACAGTGACCCTGGACTGGCATCCTCTACCATCTGAAGTACTCACTTCATACCAGACCTAAAATTATCTTCCACCCTATCGAATTTGACCATTAGTGTGCTTGTCAGGCATTTATTCTGGGACCACTAGGAGCACCAGCTACCAACAGCCAGAAGCCAAACAATGCAGTTCTTCATCTTACAACTATTTTAGGTACATTATATAGCTTGGGAAAATTGGTTCGGCATGTTTCTTATTTATAAACTACTTTGATAACACTACAAACTGACCCAATAATATATGCATAACTTAGATCAAGCCATAACCAGATAACTAAGATCTGAGAACTACCTTTTCATGTTCGTCAAATGACTGAGATGTTCTTTGAGCAGAATTATCACTACCAATTTTTTCACAGCAGTCATTTTGTGAGAATGTGATAGTCCCAATAACATCGGTCAATGATTTAAAGCACCTCTCAGGCTTTTCAGATGCTTCAATGGCAGAATCTTTGTGATGGGACCCCTCCTCTTTTGGATCCAACGCAGAAAGAGCACTCTCATACTTAACGTATGCGATAGAAAACTTGCCCAGGAACTTATTAAGCACCCTAGAGGCCTACATGCAAACCTGGCAATGCCTTTGGTCGTCAACAAACCAAGACTAATGTCTAAAACAACCATGGACACAGAAAGACAAATCACGAACCAAGTGTCTTAATTCGATGCAAATTAAAAGACTCTTATATTTTATCCATACGAATCCATTTTTAGATGACAAACAACAAACCATGGCAATAGAATACTACCTCTGTATCAAAATATAAGACGTTTGTGAGGCTTAGATTGAGCCTAAAAAACATCTTATATTATGATACTGAGGGAGTAGTAAGCAACGGCCATAGGGCACGGAATAGCAATAGTCATTCCTTGTTCTAAGTCATGGAAGCATCAACTGACAAATTTGTATGCTACTCTGGCCCAATTGACAAACAAGAACATAGTTTTCTGCTGTTAAGTGAACCTATTATGGCTAGCCATGGCTGGGTCTACTGCTATTCAGTCAAAGCCAATGGAAGTTGTATTTTTCAAATTTAGTTCAAATGGATCTATCTGATTTCCTTTAAAATATTTTCCAGTTCAATTCCAATGTTTTTATTCTACATTTGGCATTGTGCTTACTAACATGACATACCCAGCCATGAAACAGCAAACAAATGAGCCCACTTTTTGCATGATGACAACCGTTGAACTGGCAATGTTATTGACAATAATTGCACCAGCTTGCAGAAGGTACAAATAAGAATTGTTTAACATTGTATAGATAAAACATGGGTACACCATTGTCATGGACCAATAAAACCTACAATGTGTTGCCTATTTCCATAAAAAAATAGGAGAAGTTATCCATTCTAGTCCACACAAGCGTTACATACATCACTCGACTAAATACAAAATGGAAGACCATAAAATCTGCAGTTATAAGAGAAATAATATGGGCACATGCCTTTCTTCGATATCAAACAAATATCACATATCATAGGGCAGTTATAAGAGAATGCATCAAGCTTAAACAGGAAGTCTGAGATGACAGCGCTGCTACACACTGTATATACACATACCTTCATTGTCGACTGATGTATATCAGGTTGTTGTTGCTCGGCCCTTTCACAGTGTGGCTAGCTCGGCTGGTTGGCTTTTTGGCAGGGCGGTGTTTCCCTCAAAATCTAATCATACAAAAAGTCAAACAAATTTCACACATCGCATCATTGTCATAAGAACATGCACATAGGTTAAATTAAGAAGTCAAAGACAAATGGAATTTAGAATCTATATTTTTAGAACAACCAACCATTATTTGTAAGACAGTGCATGGACTTTTGTGCCACAAAGCAATCTATAATGTTGAGGGAGACATATAAAATTAGTTGCCACAAACACAGACCTAAACAAACTAATAAATGAATACCAATGACATTGCTCAGAAATTCTTCGAGATCATCACAATTATTTTAGTGCTCGCATGAACCTACCAAATGTGGTGGTCAACATTTGCATCATTCAGAACATAAACAGTCAAGTTTGATTGATACCTAATATTTTCATAGATCAGCGTGGATGCGAGACCATCTAGCTCAGCTCTAAAGTCTACTGCAAGCACAATTTGCAAAAAAAAATATTACCAGGTCTACGATCTGTAGCCCCATATCCAAGTCCGTGAAGGTCCGGGCTAGCCTAATCGATATCTCCTCACCCCTGGCCGTGGCCACAGGAGAAACATACATAGACGATTGTGCGTAATATCAGGGGTACACAATGAAACCCCACCTTCTCATGTTTTGGCTGTCCAAATTATAAAAAACTACATAGGTTAATCTTTCTTAGTGATGACTACACGACTGAGATACTAAAAGAAAAAAAACTCAAATATTCATGACTGATGAGATATGATATATAATTAAGAGTGTTTCTTCCACCGTTATCACGACATCCATGTTTTGCTTTTGAATTCAGAAGTTGTATCCAAACAAATAAAATCTTTAGGTAAATATATTTTCATCAAGGTGGTGTATCTCGTTCTCTGAAATAGCAAAAATAACAAAACAAAGATAGGAATAGTGGAAGGACGTAATTATTTCTCGAAGATTGCATCTAATTCAGTATTTTATCTGAACAGAAACATCCACATACCCTTTGTCCTATACCAAAAGAAATGAAAAAAGATAGCATCATATTGAAATGAAGAAATGGCTCGCATAATATAGAATGGATCTCAGCCCGAACAAATTGATTTTAAATACATTTTGATCCTGGGTACTGCAAGAATCAAAAGGGCCTTTTCTTTCTTTCAGCAATGCTAACACTGACATGAATGCAGATGGATACTTTATTACCTTGAATGGAAAAGAACATTCAGTTACACAAGATCTAGCAGCACCCATGATAAAAAATGAATGGTGTCAGGTTCCGAAGATTTTTGGTTCCATATGTCCATGCAAAATCCCTTTCTTTTAAGAACACATGACTAAGGAGCATGACAATATCAACTTTTATGGGACTACAAACCTTGCTCATTTTGCTCCAACAGCTCCTTAATCTTCCCTTCCAGCATGGCGAGCTGCTCGGTGTTGTCGCCGCGGGCAGGAGGCTGCAGCTCAACTGCGTCTTCAAGCATCGCCAGCCTGTCGCAGACCCACCGGACCTCCTATCCAGGCCTTGCACCTGCAGCACAAAGATAGGTTGGACTCAGTATAATTCAACCACAACACATAGTAGCGCATGGCAATCTTATCGATGCAAATGAGCTAAACACATTTACGTTTATCCAGTGTCGCAGCAAAAATAAGCATTATTGATACATGGCCAATGACAAAAGAAAGATGCAAAAGAATAAGTGGCAGGCAATGCTAACACTAACATGAATGCAGGTGGATATTTTATTACCTTAAATGGAAAAGAACATTTAGTAACACAGGATCTAGCAGCACTCAGGAGCAAGAGATTCGACAGCGTACTTCCCCTAAGCTGGTACTGAAGGCATATAATAGATTCGTCAAATTTAGGTATTCTGTGATGGCCAGGTTATCAATGTAGATGCTTTACAAATGTGTCAAAAGTGTTCTGTCTCAATGTAGATGCAGTAACATATATGTATTCTGCACATGCAATATTCTTCATATATTCTGCAGATACATCAACCCTATTCTTATTATAAAGATGGCCAGGTTATCAGTATTCTTGTTTTAACACAAGTTGAGTCAAATGAATACAGATAGATGTGAGCTACTAAAACATGGTGGTGGCATCTCACCTTTAGAACAACACAGAGCATGTTGGACTGCCATCCCCGCTGGGATCTGGGCGACCCAGACAAATACAGAAAGGCAACAAAAAACTGACACGAATCTATGCATGCGGCCGAGCCTCCGGCAAAGCAACAAAAAAACCCAAGGACCCAAGCAGATTCCCTAATTTTTCCAAAGGAAACCGACCACATCTAGGCTCGAGCAGCTAATGCATCCAATTTTTCTTTTGCAAGATCCTAGCAGCCAACACATCCAAAAAACTACTGGAGCCGCACATACACAGGAAGGAGAAGAGCTCACCAACCAGAAACCTTGCAACCCCTCGACGCAGCAAGAACCCGACAAGCGGAACAAACAACAGCTACAATAGACCTGCAATTGGATCAAGCCAGCAAGAAAGAAAACAATGCATCACACATAATTGACACAGATGCATCACATAATTTCATATCATAAATATCTACTACTGGAAACTAAATCAAGCTAGGCAATAGAAGAGCAAGAGGAGCTTACCTATCTTCTTCTTCCCAGCAGCTCTGGAGGACTGCAAATCTAGCACCCTGCAAACCAACAGATCACATATCAAATCGAATCTCAAGCGAATGAGGGAGAGATACAGAGGGTGGAGGGAAGGAAATGGGGGAAAGGGGGAGGGGGGAGAAGAGGGACCTTGCGTTCTCATTCTGTGGTGTTGGAGCTCCATGTCCATTTCCATGGAGAAGAAGCACATGGCTGTCAGTGCCGGTGTCGTAGTTGTGGCCGAGGTGGATCCGGTCGGCACCATGCTGGGAGCAAGCAGAGGAAGAGCTGCATCCCCACGTGAGGCACAGGGAGAGAGAGCGCGACCTAGTCTCCCTCCTCACCTGCTCTGCTCGGTCGCGCCATGGCCGACCAGGGGGCGGCTCCTCGGCGATCTGGACGCGCTGCCTGACCTGCTCGGCCACGGTGCCCCTCCTTGTCCTGGCTTGTGGTGAGGGGAGGAGGAGAGGAGAGGGTGGGGGCGCTCCTCCTGCCGTGTGCACACAAGGATGATGGCGACGACGCCGGGGAAGTGGACGGCGAGGATCCGGCAGGCTTGGCGAAGGACACGGCGGCGGCGCGGGGAGCAGCTAGGGTTAGGGTTTGGGTGGAGGCGACATAGAGGAGGAGCAGGGACGCGTGAGTGAGGGAGGAGGCGGCGGCTAGGTCATCGGCGAAGGCCACGGCGAGCGGGACGGGCGGGGTAGCCCGTTGCTCCCCCGTCGAGCTCGTGGCCGCGGTCCCTGGTGGCGCGGTCATCGGCCACGACGAGCGGGACGGACGGGGCGGGGCTAGTCAGGCCGCGGGGCATCAGCCACTGCGAGCGGGACGAGCGAGGCGGGCGGCGGGGTCGTGGTCATCGGCCACGGCCACGGCGAGCGCGACGGCGGGACGGGGTGGGCGAGGCGGCGGGGCAGGGCAGCGCGAGGCGGCGGGGCGGGTGAGGGAGGAGGCGCAAGTGCGGGGGGGGGGGGGGGGAGGCGGCTAGGGTTGCCTCCACGGGAGCCGGCCCTTTTATACCCCCGGCGAGTGAAATGACCAAAATACCCCCGGTGGGGCACCAAAATAACGCGCGGTGGCACGGCCGGGCGGGACACCGCTCACAGGGAAATATATCTGACGGTTGTAGACGATGTGGTAAATATCTGACGGCCCATGACGACCGAGCCCGAGATCCAACGGCCAGAACGCAATCAAGAAAACGATCGGACGGCCGAGAAGCTCTAATCGCTGAGAGAGCTCAGGCATCCCTCCGGTTCATATCTCTTGATTTGGGGTTCTTTGAATTTTTGAGTTTCATTGGAATTGGATCTTATATGGAATTTTAGTGCCATTTAAATATTTCCAAAGTATTCAAATAAAATTTAATGAGAGGAGATAATGTGACTTCTCCAAAAATATATTCAGAAATTTGTAATATGGTACAATTATCCTTTTGTGAATTTGCAAAACTCAAAATTGATTTTTTGTGTGTAATTCAATTATGTCCATAAATAATGAATTGTAGTTTGTGCACACAAATAGTTTTATTAAAGGACTGTGCTAACGTCCAGTCGACTGGACGTTAAGCAACAGATCCACACGATCGGTGATTAGTAAATCAACTGCATATGAGGAGAGCGATTGTGACTTTGCATGCCCAGGAGTGAGCTGCGAGGTGTAGTCACTCCATTTTTAAAACATGCATGCATATAACAACAAAACAAATGACATCAGCAAAGATTCTTTCGTAATTTAAACTTTAAAATGTTTTGTAGCTCAAACCGTCGCTCAGATTTAAAAACCACTTTCACATAAAAAAATCGTCGCGATGAGACCTTCAAAACTAGATTCCATGTTGACATGTTTCAGCGACATTTTTTTAGTACAAAGTTACCACGCGTGTGCTACACAAGTTATCATATCGGTTGTGTATAACTTATCATGTTGTTTACACATAAATTATCAGGACATAAAAAATAGTTCTTATAATCTTCCCTTCACATGCACATGGAGGCATGCATTACAAGGAAAAAAAACTAATGCATCCTGGATTGTATATAAAAAAACTGTCTCAAAAAATCGTTTTCACATAAAAATTCCATTGCGACAAGACCTATAAAACCAAATCCCATGTTGATATGTTCTGACGAATTTTTTGTTTGCAAGTTATCAGGCCTAGGCCAAGAAAGTTATGAGCTCTCATGTTCGTATATTATCATGATTTTTACACATGATTTATCGTGATACGTTCTTAATTATTTTTCTCAGGACAAAGTTATCGCGGTGTTTGTGCATGAGTTACCACACTTGTCATCCGTACATTTTCACGCTATTTACACATAAGTTATCGATGATATGTTTCAAACAACTTCCCCTCCCCATGGGGTCAAAGTTACCGCGGTGTTTGTTTGTAAGTCGGGTCCGCGGTTCGTATATTATCATGTTTACACAGAAGTTACTGATGCATATTTTTAACAAGCTTTCCACCGGGTTAAAAAGTTAGCACGTTGTTTGTACTTTAGTTATCATGTCTATGGTGCATGTATTACCATGTTCTTTCCACAAAAATTTACCAAGGGTATGGTTTCAAACAAAAAACTCTCTTGGTAAAAGTTGTCCTGGTGTTTGTGCGTAAGTTACCATGTCCGCAATGAGTATATTAACATGCTATTTCCATGGAAATTATTGGGCGTATGGTATCGACAACTACTTTTTCTCTTGATCAAAGTTACCACGGTGTTTTTGCGTGAGTCATCACGCCGAGGTGTGTATATTACCATGCTATTTAAGTAGAAGTTATTGGTGTATGTTTTCCATAACTTTTTCACCCGGTTCAGAAAGTAAACACAACGTTTGTATGTGAATAATCAACTCTACGGTGCATACATTAGCATTTTATTTACGCGTAAGTTATCAGAAATGTTCTCAACAACTTTTTTCTCTCGGGTCAAAATTATCA
Organism: Triticum timopheevii; assembly: GCA_963921465.1. NCBI lineage: Eukaryota > Viridiplantae > Streptophyta > Magnoliopsida > Poales > Poaceae > Triticum > Triticum timopheevii. Next base: position 60,903,776 of record OY997270.1, on the reverse strand, counting down.
CGGTGTTTGTGCATAATCTATCAGGTTTGTGGTGTGTAAATTATCATGCTTATTACACATAAGCTACGAGGGGATGGTTTCAAACAATTTTTTTCCCTCGCGTAAAAGTAAACAATGTTTGTGCATGAGTTATCAGGTCTGGGATGTGTAAATTATCATGCTATTTACACAAAAGCTACCGGGGGGTGTATTATACCGCATGTAGCCCATGTTGATAACTATAGTCCATCTAGCATGGAAACTACGTAATAACCATGTTGATAACTATAGTACATCTAGGCCGATAACTACATAGTAACCATGTTGGTAACTATAGTACATCTAGCCCGGTAACTACATAATAACCATGTTGTGGGATGGTGCATCTTGTCCATTCTGTCACATCCCTAGTCTGGTATGACCTAGACTAGCTAGTCATTTGTGCATCATGTTTAAATACCATTTAAATTTGAAATGAGGACTTGGGAAACCCTCAGAATCATTCTGAAAATGACCCAAATAAAAATTGTTCCAAAAGGGTCCAAGGAAATGTTCATGTTGCTCTCTGAAAATATTGGTCAGAGGTAAAATCCAAACAAATATTTTAGGAGCTCATGGATATTTAATTTTGGCCATTTGGATTAATCCGATAATTATTTGCTTTGGATATATATTGTTATATATACAAAATGTGGTCCAAAAATTATGCCACTTGTTGAGGAGCTCTGGAATAATATAGTTAGCTCCTGCAAAAATTGGCATAAGATAATAAATTGATTTAGTATGTTAATTAAATCAAAACATATGTCAGAAAAAATAGAAAAGGAAATAGAAATAAAAGAGGGAGACTTACCTGTGGCCTAGCTCCTGTGCGGCCTGGCTGGCCCAGCTGGCCAGCCCGGCCCACCTGCCCCTCCTCTCTCGTCTTCGTCCTCGACAGGGGGACGGGCGCGTGCCCGAGACGCGCGCGCTCCGCCGCGCCACCTCCTCCCTCCCTGCCTGCCTGTCCTCCCCCCGTCGCTCTGGATGGACCGGACGATGCCACGCGACGCCCCGCATCTCTCTCCCTCTCTCTCATTCCTCCCCCCTCCCCTGGTTCTCTCTCTCCCGACCGCCCGAACGCCACCGCCGCCGCCGACGAGCATCATCGTAGCCACCGCCACGACCTCGCCTCTCCGACGAGTCCACGAGCATCTCCGTGACTCCCTCGTCTTCTCCACCGAGTCAAGCGACGCCGGACGCTCTACATCGCCGCCACCAACGTCGTCTTCGCCTCCGGCCGCCCGAGATCGCCGACGACATTTCGGCCACACCAGTGCTTCCCCGAGCTCGCGCACGACGCCATCGAGACCGCCGTGAGTTCTCCTCCGCTTCCCCTCCTTCCTCGCGCTCGATTTCGTGCCGTAGCCACGCTAGCCGCCGGACCCGAGCGGTCGCGCCGCCGTGGTACCTCCCCGTCATGGCCAGAGCCACCGCAGCCCGCGCCTGCACCTGCCACCGCGCTCAGCAGCCTCCCAGAAGGCCAACGCCGCCGCCCGCAGCTCCTGCCGTGCCCTACAGCACCCGCGCGCACCTGGCCGAACTCCGGCCGCCGCCTCGAGCCACGCTCCGGCGAGCTCCGGCGCCCCCGCAGCCTCCAACCTGCTTCCCTGGACGCGGACGACGACGGGCTACGCCCCGGTGGTCTCCGCGCGACCAGCCGCCGCTCGTAGCGCAAGTCCGGCGAGTCGCCGCCGCATTGTTGGTCGCCGCCGGCCAAAACTCCGGCGGGCTGACGTGGTCTATAGTTAGGCACTAATTACCCCCCCCCCCCCAAGAGACACTGACAGTGGGCCCCAGCGCCACTAATCTAAGTTAGATTAGAAATAACCCCCCTGTTAACTAACTGTGACACTGACGTGTGGACCCCACACGTCAGGTTTGACCCCAGTCAGCCGCAGTTGACTTGCTGACGCAAGCATGACGCAGTGCTGATGCAATTAGTTATTTTCTGGATTTAAAATTAATCAGGAAATTCCAGAAAATGATTTAAACTTCAAAAAATCATAGAAATTCAACCGTAGCTCAGATTGAAATAATTTATATATGAAAAATTATCATAAAAATGCAACCTTTCCATCTGTACTAGTTTCATGCATGAAAAACCAACTTATACATGCTGTATATGAGAAAACACATTATGGCATTTATTAGAGCCTACTTTGGAGATGCATTTGAGCTTCTGGTTCTAATGGACTTCAAACCAAATGAATACTAGTTGCATTAGCTCAAACAACATCACATCTTCATGCCATGTTCATGCATCATATTGTGGCATATGCTTGTGTATTGATTGTTGGCACCGTTCCTTCTCGATAGGTCTTGCTCCGGAGCCGTTCCAGAGTACCTGTCTGTGAAGCAGTGCCTCCTCTGTTGATCTACCAGGCAAGCAAACCCCCTTGTTCATTCCGATACAATCCTACTCTCTCGCTCCTGCTCTCAGTTATTGCACTAGGACAACAACGATTCATCTGCTACTTTGTGCTGCGGTAGTTGAAACCATTCCTCTGCATGACCTGTCATTGCCACAGTAAATAGTTGAAACCCACTAGCATGTGTAGGAGTTGATTGAGCCATGTTGTGTTCCTACCATGCTATGCCTGCTATTGCTTAGAGTTGTGTCAGGTCTAGTTCATTGGGAATGAATTGGAGTGTTACGATATGTTCTAATGCTGAGAGTGAAGTGTGTGAACACGATTTGGTAAAGGTAGCGGTGAGAGGCCATGTAGGAGTACATGGTGGGTTGTCTCATTGGAACCGTCCTTAAGCACTGAGTTCTATGTATGTTGTCCAATGACTCGATACTACCACACATTGGGTTCCGGTAACTCGACCCCTCTCGACTTATTAACCAACTTGATCTCTGTCCAGGAGTCGCAACTAGTTTCTGGTGTTTGTAGGTAGTGCTATTTTTCTACCAGGTGGCACCCGGCAGGGTGGGCTTGGGACAGACTAGGCACAGGTGGCACGGTGTACCAAGTGGCACCCGGATGGTGGGCTTGGGAACCCTGCTCACATCGTTTGGGGCCGTGAGCGACACCCCGGCCGGATCTCCTTACGGATGGAACCCTAATAGGCGATAAACCTGGGCTAGAGTCTTGTGTAGTTAGTGAGGTCGTGTCCGACACCCTCGCCAGGCTTCCGCTTGAAGGTTGCCGAGATACATGACGTGTACATGGCGGTAAGTGGCGAGAGCGTGTGTGAAGAAGTACACCCCTGCAGGGTTAACATGATCTATTCAAATAGCCGGGTCCGCGGTTATGGACTTCTTGGATGCTTACATGGTACATAGACAACTTGAAGTGGATACTATAAAATGCTCAAGACAAGTGTGAGTGCTATGGATGGCCTTCTCGTAGGGAGACGGGAATGAATCCATAGTGGTGTATTGTGTGGTGATTAGTGGACTCGTGTGCGCCATATCACCTCAAAGGAGTTCTGGTAGTCGTAGAACAGGTTAGCCACAGAGTCAAAGCTGGCTTGCTGCAACTAAACTCCACATTACTCTCTTGATACAAATGCATGTATGATAGGATCTGATGTAAGTCTTGCTGAGTACCTTTGTACTCATGGTGCTTTATTTATGTTTTTGCAGCAGAGACTTCGGTCTTGCTAGTGTTCTCATGGACTTCGACAAGTAGCTTGTAACTCAGCTACGATCTTGATCGGACGTTGTAGATAGTCAGGCTTTCAGCCTTTTTCATTTATAGATGTCTGTACCCAGACATGTAATGCTTCCGTTTGTTGCTTGATTGCTTTGAATGTTGGGTCATGTGACCCCTGTTTGTATTTATTGCCATGTGGCTCTTCTAAGCTTTTATCTATATGAGTTTGCGTTATGTTGTGATGCCATGTTGTACTGCACATACCTGCATGTTATGCGTACGTGTAACTTGTATTGCTATGTGTGGGATCCGACAACCTAGTTGTTTATCCTTGGTAGCCTCTCTTATGGGGAAATGTAGTCTTGTGCTTTTGAGCATAGTAGTCCGCTACAGCCCGGCTCACCGGAGTCCTGCTAGCCCAGCACTACTGCTTGGACACCTGACTAGCCGGCATGTGTTTCACCTCGTTCCTATGTCTGTCCCCTCGGGGAAATGTCATGCGGTGATATTCGGAGTCCTTCCTAGCCCGCTACAGCCCGGGATACCGGAGTCCTGTTAGGCCAGCGCTACAGCCCGAATTCATACGTTGATGACCGACATGCTCGATGTGATTCATGTATGCCTGTCCCCATAGGTTAGTGCCACTTTGGGTTCACGACTAGTCATGTCGGCCCGGGTTCTCTGTCATATGGATGCTAGCGACACTATCATATACGTGAGCCAAAAGGCGCAAACGGTCTCGGGCCATGGTAAGGCGACACCCATGGGAATACCGTGCGTGAGGCTGCAAAGTGATATGATGTGTTACATGCTAGATCGGTGTGGCATTGAGTCGGGGTCCCGACAGCTTTGGTATCAGAGCCTGACTGCCTGTAGGATTACCAAGCCAAACTGGTCGAAGTTGAGTCTAGAAATGCTTTAGTTATGTAAGGGAATTGATTGTGGGTTGGAACGTAAGGCTCTTTTTACTCCTTATACCTCATGCCCTCTGATCTGAGTCATCTTATCTTTCCTACGGGGTTAAGGAACTAGGCATTCTCTTCCGTCTATTAGGATCACGTGTTACTACTCCGTAGTCCCATAGGATTGGTTGATCAGAGTCTTACCCCCAGTTTCGAGTATTTCCGGTGTAGCCTGTTTAGTCTGATCTCAGAACCTTGGGCGATGATGTTGAGTATGTTATTACCCCATTTTAGTAGGATGTCTCATTCTGAGTATTTCACTGCTATTATGCTGCCGAAATTACCCGAGAAGTTCGAGAGTTACTAATTATCCTATCCTACATTCTATACCCTATAGATGCTGCTGATTCCGTCCTTGGTTTCATTTCTCAGGATGTCATCAGCTAAGCGAAGTTCTGTTGCTCGTAGCCAGAACCACGGATATGGTAGGGATGAGGATCCTCCCGACCAGCCTTCGTTGACAGAGTTCATGCTAGAGTTGGAGAGGAACAAGCGTGAGTCTAACCGCTTGTTGGCACGCATCGAGGAGAACACCGCACATCAGTTCAAAGGGTCTGCTACCATTCATGATTTCATTCGTTTGCACCCACCCACCTTTCATCATTCTATTGAGCCACTCGATGCAGATGACTAGCTCCGTAGCATCACTCATAAGCTGCATTCCGCGAACGTAGCTGAAGATGACAAGGTCACCTTTGCCACATACCACCTGGAAGGTCCTGCTAGTCTTTGGTGGCAGAACTATGAGGCTATGCTTCCAGCTAGCCAGATTCCAACCTAGAGGGTTTTCACTGAGGCTTTTCGCGAGCATCACATTCCCCAGGCCCTCATTGATCGCAAGAGAGAAAAGTTCTGTAGTTTCACCCAGAGTAAGATGGCTGTTGATGCTTACAGCAGAGAGTTCGAGAACCTTGCCCGCTATGCCACAGAAGAGGTGTCCACGGACGCCAAGAAGCAGGCTAGGTTTCGGAAGGGTCTCAACCCCAAGTTGCGTCATGATCTCCACCTACATCATTGTGATACATTCCAGGCTCTTGTGAACAAGGCCATCAATGCAGAGACAGCTCAACTCACTTACGAGGAGTCTCGTAAGCACACCCGTGAGTTGGGATCTTCTTCCAGTTCAGGCTCGCAGAAGCGCCGGATTTGGGTTCCAAACTCCGCTCTTCCTTCCGGTTATACACCGAGGTCATCTTATGTGGTGCCTCCCCCAGCTCAGTCGTATGTTCCACCCAGGCCTACTGGTAGACCGTTTGTCAGTGCGGGTCCACGTCCAACCTCGGAGACTTGCTTCACATGCGGGAAGCCAGGACATTATGCACGTGACTGTTCTCAAACAAGTTATGCTCCACCCCAGCCCGAGAAGACTGTTGGCTGTGTTAAGCCGCCGAGTAAGACGATCAAAGCCAAGCCAGTTCACACTAAACATGGACGTGTGCATCACGTCTCAGCTAAAGACGCTCATGATGATCCGGATGTCGTTCTTGGTACACTCCTTGTCAATTGTCATCCAGCATCGGTTCTGTTTGATACTGGAGCATCTCACTCTTTCATTTCTGAGAGCTATGCTAACTTGCACAACATGTCATTTTGTGATATGCCCTCTCCACTAGTCATTCAAACTCCCGGATCCAAATGGCAAACCTCTAGTGTAAGCCATGGTAACGAAATCCTTGTTGATAGACTTGTATTTCTGGCATCACTTGTAGCCCTCAAGTCCTCATATATTAACATCATCTTGGGTATGGACTGGATGACAGCTCATCATACCAAGATTGATTGTTACACCAGATCTGTTCAGCTTACACACCCATCCGGCAAGATAGTCACTGTCTCCACTAGAGTTGCAAAGCGTCAGCTCTATTCTCTTAATGCCAGCCCTCTTCCAGACCTGGAAGATATCCCGGTAGTCCGTGACTTTCCGGATGTTTTTCCAGAGGAACTGCCAGGTGTTCCACCTGACAGAGATGTAGAGTTCGTCATAGATCTTATCCCAGGAACAGCTCCGATCTCTAGGAGACCTTACAAGATGGCACCCTTAGAACTAGCCGAGCTTAAGAAACAACTTGATGAGTCCTTGCAAAAGGGTTTCATCCGTCCTAGTTCTTCTCCTTGGGATTGCCCCGTCCACTTCGTCAAGAAGAAGGATGGTACGGACCGGATGGTTGTAGATTATCGTCCCGTTAATTTGGTCACGATAAAGAATAAGTATCCGCTCCCCAGGATCAACGACCTGTATGATCAGCTTGCTGGATCCTCAGTCTTCTCCAAGATGGATTTAAGGTTAGGTTACCACCAAATCAAAATCAGAAACGGGGACATTCCCAAGACAGCCTTTGTTACTCGTTATGGTCAGTACGAGTACACCGTCATGTCCTTTGGTCTAACCAACGCTGCAGCTACATTCTCCCGCTTGATGAACTCGATCTTCATGGAGTACTTAGATAAATTTTTCATGGTTTACCTCGATGATATTCTTATTTACTCGAAGAACGAGGAAGAGCATGCCAAACATCTCAGACTTGTGTTAGAAAAACTCAGAGAGCACCGCCTTTATGCCAAGTTCTCCAAGTGTGAATTTTGGTTGCCAGAAGTGACCTACCTAGGCCACGTAATCTCTGGTAAGGGCATTGCTGTCAATCCCGAGAGAGTTAAGGCTGTTCTCGATTGGACTCCACCTGAAACCGTAAAACAAGTTAGGAGTTTCCTTGGTCTAGCCAGCTATTGTCGCCGCTTTGTTGAAAACTTCTCCAAAGTAGCCAAACCCCTCATGGAACTTCTCAAGAAGGATAAGAAGTTTGAGTGGTCCCCACAGTGTGAGTACAGTTTTCAGGAACTGAAAAGACGCCTGACTTCTGCTCCCATACTTGTGCCACTGGATTTCACAAAGGACTTTGTTATCTATTGTGACGCCTCACGACAGGGACTAGGTTGCATTCTTATGCAGGATCGTCATGTGATTGCCTATGCATCTCGACAGTTGCATCCACATCAGGATAATTATCCTACACATGATCTAGAGCTTGCAGCCGTAGTCTATGCACTCAAGACCTGGCGACATTACCTTCTTGGTAAACGTTGCGAGATCTACACCGATCACCAGAGTCTCAAGTATATCTTCACCCAACCGGATCTGAACCTTAGGCAAAGACGTTGGTTGGAGTTGATCACAGATTATGATCTAGGGATTACCTACACCCCAGGCAAAGCCAATGTCATGGCTGATGCTCTAAGCCGTAAATCCTATTGCAACAATCTCATGTTGCAGCAAGGCCAACCCCTTCTCCATGAGGAATTTTGTAAGCTTAACCTTCACATTGCTCCTCACGGATTTCTTTCTACCTTGGTGGCGAAACCTACTCTTGTAGATCATATTATAGCAGCCCAGAAGCATGATACGGGGATTACCGGATCAAGAGAAACATTGCCAAAGGTGTTGCTGGTAGCTTCTCTATAGATAATCGAGGTGTTGTTTTCTTTGGGAACCGCCTGGTGGTCCCCAAGAAGCAACATCTTCGACAATTAATTCTTAAGGAGGCGCATGAATCTCCTCTCACGATTCATCCGGGTAGTACTAAGATGTATCAGGACCTACGCCAGAGGTTCTGGTGGACTAGGATGAAGAGAGAAATTGCTCAGTTTATCGCTAACTGTGACGTTTGTCGTCGCGTTAAGGCAGAGCATCAAAGACCTGCTGGCACCCTTCAGCCTTTAGCTATTCCCGAATGGAAATGGGATAAAGTTGGTATGGACTTCATCACCAGCTTTCCCAGGACCAAGAGAGGGAATAATGCTATCTTCGTAGTCATTGATCGTCTCTCCAAAGTGGCACACTTCCTACCTGTTCGAGAGAATATCACCGCTAGTCAGCTCGCTGACTTATATATTTCTCGAATAGTATCACTTCATGGTGTTCCACTAGAGATCAATTCAGACCGTGGCAGTCTTTTCACTTCTCATTTCTGGGAGAGTTTCCAAACTGCCATGGGAACCCATCTTTCCTTCAGTGCCGCTTTCCACCCTCAGTCGAGTGGTCAGGTGGAACGGGTCAATCAAATTCTCGAAGACATGCTCAGAGCTTGCGTTATCTCATTCAGTATGGATTGGGAGAAATGTCTTCCTTTCGCCGAGTTTGCTTATAACAATGGCTATCAATCCAGTCTCAAGAAAGCTCCTTTTGAAGTTCTCTATGGACGAAGATGTCGAACACCTTTGAACTGGTCAGAAACCGGTGAAAGACAATTCTTTGGACCGGACATGATCCAGGAGGCAGAAGAGCAAGTTCGCATCATTCGTGAGAATTTGAAAACAGCCCAATCTCGTCAAAAGAGTCAGTATGACCGTCGTCATAAGGAAGCGACTTATGAAATTGGCGACAAAGCTTACCTTCGGGTTACTCCTTTGAAGGGTACCCATCGTTTCGGTATCAAGGGCAAGTTGGCTCCTCGTTACATTGGTCCCTTTCGCATTCTCGCTAAACGAGGAGAGGTTGCCTACCAGTAGGAACTGCCCCCACATCTTTCTCGAGTTCATGATGTCTTCCACGTCTCTCAACTCAGGCGTTGCTTCTCGGATCCTATCCGCGGAGTGGACCACGAAACGCTTGATCTCCAAGATAACATCACATATCGAGAGTATCCAGTTCGCATTCTTGATCAAGCAGAGCGTGTCACTCGACGTCATAACATCAAGTTCCTCAAGGTTCAGTGGTCTCATCATTCCGAGAGAGAAGCTACTTGGGAGCGAGAAGATCGTCTTCGATTGGCGTACCCAACTTTCTTTCCGTCGACCCCTGAATATCGGGACGAGATTCTTTCAAGTGGGGGCGAGTTGTCACATCCCTAGTCTGGTATGACCTAGACTAGCTAGTCATTTGTGCATCATGTTTAAATACCATTTAAATTTAAAATGAGGACTTGGGAAACCCTCAGAATCATTCTGAAAATGACCCAAATAAAAATTGTTCCAAAAAGGTCCAAGGAAATGTTCATGTTGCTCTCTGAAAATATTGGTCAGAGGTAAAATCCAAACAAATATTTTAGGAGATCATGGATATTTAATTTTGGCCATTTGGATTAATCCGATAATTATTTGCTTTGGATATATATTGTTATATATACAAAATGTGGTCCAAAAATTATGCCACTTGTTGAGGAGCTCTGGAATAATATAGTTAGCTCCTGCAAAAATTGGCATAAGATAATAAATTGATTTAGTATGTTAATTAAATCAAAACATATGTCAGAAAAAATAGAAAAGGAAACAGAAATAAAAGAGGGAGACTTACCTGTGGCCCAGCTCCTGTGCGGCCTGGCTGGCCCAGCTGGCCAGCCCGGCCTAGCCGCCCCTCCTCTGTCGTCTTCGTCCTCGACAGGGGGACGGGCGCGTGCCCGACGCGCGCGCGCTCCGCCGCGCCACCTCCTCCCTCCCTGCCTGCCTGTCCTCCCCCCCGTCGCTCTGGATGGACCGGACGACGCCACACGACGCCCCGCACCTCTCTCCCTCTCTCTCATTCCTCCCCCCTCCCCTGGTTCTCTCTCTCCCGACCGCCCGAACGCCACCGCCGCCGCCGACGAGCATCACCGTAGCCACCGCCACGACCTCGCCTCTCCGACGAGTCCACGAGCATCTCCGTGACTCCCTCGTCTTCTCCACCGAGTCAAGCGACGCCGGACGCTCTACATCGCCGCCACCAACGTCGTCTTCGCCTCCGGCCGCCCGAGATCGCCGACGACATTCCGGCCACACCAGTGCTTCCCCGAGCTCGCGCACGACGCCATCGAGACCGCCGTGAGTTCTCCACCGCTTCCCCTCCTTCCTCGCGCTCGATTTCGTGCCATAGCCACGCTAGCCGCCGGACCCGAGCGGTCGCGCCGCCGTGGTACCTCCCCGTCATGGCCAGAGCCACCGCAGCCCGCGCCTGCACCTGCCACCGCGCTCAGCAGCCTCCCAGAAGGCCAACGCCGCTGCCCGCAGCTCCTGCCGTGCCCTGCAGCACCCGCGCGCACCCGGCCGAACTCCGGCCGCCGCCTCGAGCCACGCTCCGGCGAGCTCCGGCGCCCCCGCAGCCTCCAACCTGCTTCCCTGGATGCGGACGACGACGGGCTACGCCCCGGTGGTCTCCACGCGACCAGCCGCCGCTCGTAGCGCAAGTCCGGCGAGTCGCCGCCGGCCAAAACTCCGGCAGGCTGACGTGGTCTATAGTTAGGCACTAATTACCCCCCCCCCCCCCCCCAAGAGACACTGACAGTGGGCCCCAGCGCCACTAATCTAAGTTAGATTAGAAATAACCCCCCTGTTAACTAACTGTGACACTGACGTGTGGACCCCACACGTCAGGTTTGACCCCAGTCAGCCGCAGTTGACTTGCTGACGCAAGCATGACGCAATGCTGATGCAATTAGTTATTTTCTGGATTTAAAATAAATCAGGAAATTCCAGAAAATGATTTAAACTTCAAAAAATCATAGAAATTCAACCGTAGCTCAGATTGAAATAATTTATATATGAAAAATTATCAGAAAAATGCAACCTTTCCATCTGTACTAGTTTCATGCATGAAAAACCAACTTATACATGCTGTATATGAGAAAACACATTATGGCATTTATTAGAGCCTACTTTGGAGATGCATTTGAGCTTCTGGTTCAAATGGACTTCAAACCAAATGAATACTAGTTGCATTAGCTCAAACAACATCACATCTTCATGCCATGTTCATGCATCATATTGTCGCATATGCTTGTGTATTGATTGTTGGCACCGTTCCTTCTCGATAGGTCTTGCTCCGGAGCCGTTCCAGAGTACCTGTCTGTGAAGCAGTGCCTCCTCTGTTGATCTACCAGGCAAGCAAACCCCCTTGTTCATTCCGATACAATCCTACTCTCTCGCTCCTGCTCTCAGTTATTGCACTAGGACAACAACGATTCATCTGCTACTTTGTGCTGCGGTAGTTGAAACCATTCCTCTGCATGACCTGTCATTGCCACAGTAAATAGTTGAAACCTACTAGCATGTGTAGGAGTTGATTGAGCCATGTTGTGTTCCTACCATGCTATGCCTGCTATTGCTTAGAGTTGTGTCAGGTCTAGTTCATTGGGAATGAATTGGAGTGTTACGATATGTTCTGATGCTGAGAGTGAAGTGTGTGAACACGATTTGGTAAAGGTAGCGGTGAGAGGCCATGTAGGAGTACATGGTGGGTTGTCTCATTGGAACCGTCCTTAAGCACTGAGTTCTATGTATGTTGTCCAATGACTCGATACTACCACACATTGGGTTCCGGTAACTCGACCCCTCTCGACTTATTAACCAACTTGATCTCTGTCCAGGAGTCGCAACTAGTTTCTGGTGTTTGTAGGTAGTGCTATTTTTCTACCAGGTGGCACCCGGCAGGGTGGGCTTGGGACAGACTAGGCACAGGTGGCACGGTGTACCAAGTGGCACCCGGATGGTGGGCTTGGGAACCCTGCTCACATCGTTTGGGGCCGTGAGCGACACCCCGGCTGGATCTCCTTACGGATGGAACCCGAATAGGCGATAAACCTGGGCTAGAGTCTTGTGTAGTTAGTCAGGTCGTGGCCGACACCCTCGCCAGGCTTCCGCTTGAAGGTTGCCGAGATACATGACGTGTACATGGCGGTAAGTGGCGAGAGCGTGTGTGAAGAAGTACACCCCTGCAGGGTTAACATGATCTATTCGAATAGCCGGGTCCGCGGTTATGGACTTCTTGGATGCTTACATGGTACATAGACAACTTGAAGTGGATACTATAAAATGCTCAAGGCAAGTGTGAGTGCTATGGATGGCCTTCTCGTAGGGAGACGGGAATGAATCCATAGTGGTGTATTGTGTGGTGATTAGTGGACTCGTGTGCGCCATATCACCTCAAAGGAGTTCTGGTAGTCGTAGAACAGGTTAGCCACAGAGTCAAAGCTGGCTTGCTGCAACTAAACTCCACATTACTCTATTGATACAAATGCATGTATGATAGGATCTGATGTAAGTCTTGCTGAGTACCTTTGTACTCATGGTGCTTTATTTATGTTTTTGCAGCGGAGACTTCGGTCTTGCTAGTGTTCTCATGGACTTCGACAAGTAGCTTGTAACTCGGCTACGATCTTGATCGGACGTTGTAGATAGTCAGGCTTTCAGCCTTTTTCATTTATAGATGTCTGTACCCGGACATGTAATGCTTCCGTTTGTTGCTTGATTGCTCTGAATGTTGGGTCATGTGACCCCTGTTTGTATTTATTGCCATGTGGCTCTTCTAAGCCTTTATCTATATGAGTTTGCGTTATGTTGTGATGCCATGTTGTACTGCACATACCTGCATGTTATGCGTACGTGTAACTTGTATTGCTATGTGTGTGATCCGACAACCTAGTTGTTTATCCTTGGTAGCCTCTCTTATGGGGAAATGTAGTCTTGTGCTTTTGAGCATAGTAGTCCGCTACAGCCCGGCTCACCGGAGTCCTGCTAGCCCAGCACTACTGCTTGGACACCTGACTGGCCGGCATGTGTTTCACCTTGTTCCTATGTCTGTCCCCTCGGGGAAATGTCACGCGGTGATATTCGGAGTCCTGCCTAGCCCGCTACAGCCCGGGATACCGGAGTCCTGTTAGCCCAGCGCTACAGCCCGAATTCATACGTTGATGACCGACATGCTCGATGTGATTCATGTATGCCTGTCCCCATAGGTTAGTGCCACTTTGGGTTCACGACTAGTCATGTCGGCCCGGGTTCTCTATCATATGGATGCTAGCGACACTATCATATACGTGAGCCAAAAGGCGCAAACGGTCCCGGGCCATGGTAAGGCGACACCCGTGGGAATACCGTGCGTGAGGCCGCAAAGTGATATGATGTGTTACATGCTAGATCGGTGTGGCATTGAGTCGGGGTCCCGACACATTCTTCAAAAGTTAGATGCGGGAGGACGAACGTTGGAGATTCCTAATCTACTCAATCCCTCTCAAATCAAGTGCACACTAAAGTATCGTTTTCAGAAATCAGATCATTGATTGAACATTTTTTCTCGATCTAAGATTATTTCCTATGAATCCTCGTTATCGCGTGTGTACGTAAAGATAAAAACGAATAAGAAAGAAATAGGGGGACGAGAGAGTGATGGAGATTCCTCAAAGAAAAGAGATAAAGAAAACATTGTGGAATGGTCAAAAGAGTGCGACGTGCTTCCTTTTACACAACAATTAGTCTAATTGAGCTGGCTAGTAAGTGTTTCACGTAAGCTGCTTGCTGTGGGTTCGAATCCTATATTGAGAATCAATTTTCTTGACTAAAAAATCCATGTAAATAAGGTCTACCAATAGATCTAGCGCACAGAAAAAATTATGATGGACCCAATCCAGAGAGAAAATCAGGGACATCAACGTTTCAGGAAGTCTTTTCACTAAATGCGCCATCACATTAGCAACTTCTTCAGATTTTTAATCTCAAAAGAAGATCCACTACGCATTTAAATTAAGAGAGTTCGCAGTTTTAACAACTACCATGTCTGGGTGAGATGGTTAGTGCGGTGACGTGCCTACAGGAAGTCTGGGGTTTGATTCTCGTCCACGCCCCTTTCTTTTTCTCGCTTCGAAGCTGTTGTTAATTGCGTTCGATTCGGAATGAACGAGGTCCAGATCGTTCGGATCTGATGCAAACTGCCCGTCGGCAGGAATTTAGCATTCTCGTTTATTAAAATCTGAAACTATATTTAGTAGGCACAAAATTATAATTATATGCGTGTGAACATTTTTTTTCTTTTGTCTATCATAGTTTTCTGTGCAATATAAGTATTAAAAAAACTAAACCTACAGGCTGGCCCAAACTGACCGAGCAGCCCACTAGCGAAGCGTTCGTCTTCCTCCTCGTGCACATCTGTACGTTCACGTGTGTCTCAAAAAAAAAATCTGTACGTTCACGTACAGAGAGACAGCCATGGCTTAGGCTGCACCCCAACGCTTCCTCTCCCTTCACTCCCCGCACCATCTGACCTCCTGAATCGTCACCGGCTCCCTCCCTCGACCCTTTTCCTTCCTCAGTGCACCATGGAGACTCCCGTAGTGGCCATTACAAGGCAGAGGAACAGCCACCATTAAGCACCACCATCTGCTCGAATTCTGACCTCCCCCTCTCCTATAAATAGCACCCATAGGAGAATCTCACAGCCCTCACCCCCTACCGAGCAAAACCCTCTCTACCTCGCCCTCCTCTGTGAGCAATTGCTCGCCGGAGTTCTGCAGCTCCGGCGGTGGCTCCACGCCGTCACCGGGCGAGGCCGAGCCCAGAACATTTCCCAACGGACTCCCCTCGTCGACCTCTGTTGGGTGCAATAAGCCGCGGTGGACGAGTTCGACACACCGGGCGCGTGTATGGGCGCGTGTCAGGTGTGCAGGGCGCGTCGGGTCCGCGGCGACTCGTGTGTGTGCGTGCGTGTAGGTGTGCATGTGGTGCATGGGCGTGTCCGTGCAGGTGAACACCGCACGGGTGTGTGTGTAGACTAGGTCAGTGCGTGATCCGAGCGCAGCGGGAGCGCGTGATCGTTGAGGGCTCGGCGCAGGGTGCGCGCACGGAGCGCGTCGCGGGGCGTGCAGAGCGGGCCGATCGGAGCGCGCGAGTGGGCAGGTGTGCGTGGGTCGTTGCCCAGCTTGGCCCGGGTATAAAGCTCGTGGGGGTGATCACTGTAATGGTGTGGTGTGAGCTGTGTTTGTGCTCAGGAAGTGGCGTTCGTGCGCCGGAAAATCCACCGTGTCACCGTGTCCATCTCCTTCCTCTGAACTTCTTCTTCTTCGGTGAGAGCTACAGCGACAGAGAGGGCGAGGAGGAGTGCAGCGAGGGACTGGCGGTTCCAACAGTTGGCATCAGAGCCACGTTCAGCCCATGGCGCGCCGGCGATGTCGATCATCCCGTACGCCAGCGGAGCGGCCGGATCGTTGCCGCAGCTCACCGGCGAGAACTACATGGCGTTGGCAATCAAGATGGAGGCGAACCTCGACGCGGCCGGGCTGTGGGAGGCGGTGGTCGTGCCGGAGGAGGCGGCGGCGGCCGTGATCGCCAAGAAGGACAAGCCAGCGAGGGCATACCTGCTCGGCGCACTCGTGGAGAACCTGCTGCTGCAGGTGGCGGTGAAGAATTCCGCCGCGGAGGTGTGGGCTGCCCTGAAGGCACGGTTCGTTGGCGCGGACCGTGTGCAGGCGGCGCGGCTGGGCACCCTGCGTAGGGAGTTCGAGCTCCTGCGCATGGCGGACGCCGAGACGCTGGATGACTTCGCCGGCAGGCTCGGAGGGATGGCGGCACGCTACGCGGCGTTGGGCTCGACCCTGGAGGACGACGGTCTCATCAAGAAGCTGCTCGACTCGGTGCCGAACCGCCTGTACCCGGCGGTGGCCGGGATCGAGCAGTTCTGTGATGTCGGCGCCATGGCATTCGAGGACGCACTGGGGCGGCTGAAAGCATTCGACGAGCGTCTGCAGCGTCGTGGGCAGGCAGACGGCGAGCGGGCGGACGGCGAGCAGCTCATGTACACCGCAGCTCAGTGGCGGGCGCGCAAGCGGCGTCAAGGCGATGCGCGCGGAGAGAACGACGACGGGGCGCGCAGCGAGGCGTCGGGCTTCGGCGGCAACAGACGAGGCAGGTGCTACAAGTGCGGTGACCATGGGCAGTTCAAGCGCGAGTGCCCGCAGTGGAAGAAGGCGCCGGCACCGGAGCGTGCTCTGCTGGTCGACGGCGACGTCGAGGACGGCGGGCTACTCTGAACCGCGGCTTAGGGCGCGAGTGTTGGGTGCAATAAGCCGTGGTGAACGAGTTCGACACACACCGGGCACGTGTATGGGCGCGTGTCAGGTGTGCAGGGCGCGTCGGGTCCGCGGCGACTTGTGTGTGTGCGTGCGTGTAGGTGTGCGTGTGGTGCATGGGCGTGTCCGTGCAGGTGAACACCGCACGGGTGTGTGTGTAGACTAGGTCAGTGCGTGATCCGAGCGCAGCGGGAGCGCGTGATCGTTGAGGGCTCGGCGCAGGGCGCGCGCACGGAGCGCGTCGCGGGGCGTGCAGAGCGGGTCGATCGGAGCGCGCGAGTGGGCAGGTGTGCGTGGGTCGTTGCCCAGCTTGGCCCGGGTATAAAGCTCGCGGGGGTGATCACTGTAATGGTGTGGTGTGAGCTGTGTTTGTGCTCAGGAAGTGGCGTTCGTGCGCCGGAAAATCCACCGTGTCACCGTGTCACCGTGTCCATCTCCTTCCTCTGAACTTCTTCTTCTTCGGTGAGAGCTACGGCGACAGAGAGGGCGAGGAGGAGTGCAGCGAGGGACTGGCGGTTCCAACAACCTCTTCGCCGTTCTTCTGCTACTTGACTTCGGGGACCTTTTTCCACAACTCCGGAGACCTTCTTCCAAAACTCCGGCGACCAACTCCGGCAAGCCTCCTCTAAATTCCGTAAGTCATTTTTCAGAAAAATATCTAAACTTCGGAAATTCGTATCTCCCAAATCGTATGTCCGATTTCGACAAATAAGATATCCCCGGATTCTTTGGAACCTGTAGTTTTTTATGAAATTATAAAATTTCACTTTTGAGCAATCTAAAATTTAGTTTTGATTTAAATGGTAAATTGAATATTTTTGCCATATCTTTTAATCTATAATTTATCTTTTAATCTATAATTCTTATCAAAAAAGCTTATTATATAAAAATTGATCATTAGAACCATACCTATCTGTTAGGACCCATGACTTAATTTTTCAACCATGCTTAGTTCACGTTTTAGCCTCTACACTATAGAATCACTTTCTTTACTCATAATTTAACATCTTCGACCAATTAAATTTTATGATTAGATAAATCTCTTAGATTGATCCCTAGAAAACTTCTCTGTTCATATGTTACTATCACAAAAATTTGGAGTTATTAAATTATTATTTTCAGTTCCCTAAACTTATATAACCTTCAATTCCCATAGTCAACCACAAGTCTAATTTATGGAAATTTAGTTAAGAAAACTTGTCTCTCAATCATTCTATATATTGACATCGTGATCTTCACTTGAACCAATTTGATCCAACCCTAGGACATGACTATGTCAAGTCTCCTTCAAGACCAAACTAGATCCTATATCAAACAATAGCCACCTCATGATAATTATCCTAAGAATGTATTTGTATGGTTAATTTGAATCTTTTATTTGGATCTTTATTTGAATTGTTGTGTGTTGAAGTATTTTCTTTCATTTTTAGATATAACGTAATGTAAAGGAGAGACGATAACAAGTAGGGAATCAACTTCAAGACACAGGCAAGTTGCTATTTGATCATGCCTTGACCTATATTTTCATAGTATGCATATCTCATTTAATTTTAATACTATGCATGTTTTACAAAAGATTTACAAAGTATTTTTTTACTAGCTAGAGCCATTGGTTCAACACTTACAGCCACGATTGGCCACGCTTGCACAAAAGGGTGGGATGAAAACCAAAATTATTTTAAACCTTAAACTTGCTCCCTTTGGAGCAGAGTTTTGAGAAAATATTTTTAAACAAAACTATATACTATTTTTACTTCTACTCCCTGGGCAGAATGGTATTGATGGGAGCGTCTTCAAGTGATTGCGCCCAATCGGGGTCTTGAAGTGAATGCGCCCGACTGGGGTCTTGCACACAGGTTTTTGGTGGGGACCGCCGTCCAGGGGTCTGATATCTTCCAAATACTGTTTGATGTAGCTTCCAGTACAGCCACATGCTACTATGGGCTCTGGCTTAGCTTGGTACTAACGGGAAACCCTACCCCAGGACCGCCATCGGAGAGAGGCCTTCGTGCCAAAGTTGCGGGCGGCTTGGTGGTATAGGGGTCTGTTACGGAAAGGCTTCGTCACAATCTCCTCCTAGTCGTGCACCCAAGTGTGTAACGACCTCTGCTGAGGGTTTAACCTAATCGATTAGCCGTGCTCCCGATTTCGGGCAATTTTGAGCAACTGAAGACTTGGACTGAAGAAGAATCTTCCCTTTCTTTTCTAAAAGTCTGTTTTAAGGGTTAAAGTTGAGGAATGAGCACAATGAATGTGTTTCACTTCAACCTTATGTATATTTTACCAAAATTTGGAGAATGAGCACTGGTGCGTATATCCAAGTGTCTCACTCCTACCTTTTATACTAAAAACTAGTTTTTTATTTCAAAGGAAATTTACAAAAAAATAGTATAGGAGAAAATTGGCTTTATGCAAAGGAAATCTCCACCAATACTTACCCTGCATATATAATCTGTTATACTTTCCTTTGCAACTTGCACGTACTCATCTGCACTTGTCATGTGTAGATGTCGAATGATTAAGAGACGATAGGGTTGTGGTCTACACTCAACGACCCCAGTGGCGTTGATGAAGCCCTAACTTAGCGACTACGTATAATTCCGCTGTATTATGTGCCAGCTTGAGTTGTGCCTAAGGTATGATTTATATTTATTTGGATCTACCATTTTAGTAGAATGATGTATGTCTTACTGATATTCGTTTGTGTTACTGTGTATGCTAGCTATGATCCAGGGATAGCACAGTAAGCACAGAGACTTGGATTCTACCAAATCCGGGTCGTGACACCACCTGTCCTTGGAGTCTCTTTCTGTGATGTCCGTCGATGTACGCTACCTAGGTTGCCCGAGGCCCTTTTTGTCGCCGGTGATTTACCTCAGGGTGTCCTTGGCCTTCTTTAGATGACAGTCTTCTTGCCGTGCGAGGCCATCCCAAAACCAGGGGGCTGCCGGGATCAGTGTCATGTCGGCAAGCTGCTGGTAGTACCCTTTAGCCAAGTTGCATTGGTGTGATTTTCGGTTGCCATTGATGGGCCGATGATGCTATACCTACGTAATCAATCTGCGTAATACCACATATTTCCTTTCTAAACTAATCAAGCCCCCCCCCCCCCCCCCCCCCCCCCCCCCCTGATTTTCAGGGTGTGGGCCTGGGCCTAATTTTTGCCCAACTAAGATAAGCCAAGTTAGATGGTACGTAAGTTTACGTAGCTAAATTATATAGGTGTAGCAAAGTCCTTGATGGGCATTGCATTTGGCCGGTGAGGTGCCGGCAAATGTTGTGCTTGACCTTGGTCAGGCGGATGACGAAAACATACGCGTACCTCGTTCTCTTCCTTGGAAGCGTCGTTTTTGGACCCCTCTCCTTCAAACCGATGATATAATCATACATCGCCGGGCCTAGCAACTGGAGTGTCCTGTGGGAGCGGTGGCGTGCTTGGTGAGTGGTGTCATGGCGCTTCGAGAAGACTTATGCTCATTGCTAGGAACAAGCAAGCTCCTTTTGCTTAGTGTTTTATTTAGCTGTGCCTCGTTCATGTTTTTAGTTTCTTGTTCACCCGAATGAGCTTCTCTTATATAGCTGACATCCTCTCGGAATAGGCTTTCTCCCCTCGTTATAGATAAAGCAACAACCGAAGAAGTACACGGCCAAACGATACAAGATGGTGAGGTAGCCCTCCTACAAAGCCGACCCTGTGATATTTGGCACACATAGACGCACGTGACTACGCTACCGGCAACAAGCACCAGACGAACTATACACCTCCACGCAATGACCTGGCACGCCTAAGCTCCACGATAACACCCCCAAGAGGGAAAACGGCGCAGAGCGTCGCCACTATCAAGTCCACACGGGACAATGATCTTCACCCGGAACCCTAACACGGAGAGAAGAACCATAACGACGACTTCAAGAAGAGCGTGACACCCATGGGTGTCATCGTCGTCGACGCCAAAGCACGGAGTTTTCACTCGGCACCTCACCCGTGCCACCACGAGGCCGCCAGGAGAAGTGCGGCGATGTTAGACCCCCATATCTGGATCAGGAGACCGCCCCTCCGAGAGAAAGAGAGAGGACACGTCCAAGCTACCCGCCGCATCACCACTCGTTGCCCACACAACCCGGGAGGAGAGCCACCACCACCGTGATGATGCACATCGTAGAGCAACCATGCGGACCGCCATCTGGGGCCGCCGCCCCGGCATCCCTGTCCCGAGACACCGTCGGCCGCTCAAATCACACTGCACCGAACCACAGAAGGAAGAGCGATGGCACTCCAACTACTTGTAGCCCGACATTAGTCCCCGAGTCTGGGTAGGCGCCTCCACTGTAGGAGGCACCCACACCTGCGTCCTCAGCCAATACCCGGTGGACTGGGGGGACATGACTCCGAGACTGCCGACGGCGCCGGCGAGCCGGCCACGAGCTCGTGTCGGTCGGCAAATCTTTTTAAAAGGTCCGTTACCTCGTTAGTCATTGGATTTATCACGAGATGAGCGCGATCAGATTCAACGAACAACTTTGCAATAAGGATGATGTTGCAATCAGAAGTTTGAAAAAGAGTTCATGTTGCAGAACTTTTGCAGTATTGTTGCAATTTTTTTTGCAACGGAGTTAATGTTATAGAATTTTTAAAGGTGTTATGGATGAAAGTTTTGCAACATCAATAATGTTGCAAAAATCTTTTTTGCAACAGGAGGATGTTGCAAGAAAAAACATCACCATGGGTTGTTCATGGCGAGCTCCCGTCGAACGGTAGGAAGGGAGGAGCGGCATCGCACGTCCTCGCCATCGCAGCGCTGCCACTAAGCGCCAGACCTTTGACCAGATTGACTCGCCGCCATACTCCTCCCTTGCGAGGTGGGTGCACTGCACGCTGCTGGCGGTCATGGTGGAGGCAGGCGACAACGGCGGCCACCGCACCTGACCCTAGCTGCAACTTCGTTGCTATCCTCCTCCGGCGAGGTGGGCGGTTGCCGACGCCAGTGTCGAAGCATCGGGTGACGCGTGTTTCTCCTTTGGCATTGCAGGGATCTTGATGTAACCACCTTGCCTTCATCTTTGTCAGACTACAACACACCAGTTGTTGCAGTGATAAGATTGCAACAACTGGCCAGTTGCAAAACTACGTGGTGGTTGCCCATGGGGCATGTGGCATGCAGAGAAGGCAGCGGACATGGAAGCTGCAATCCGTCGGGTGATTAGAAGCATTTCCATTTTTTGATCTCTCAATCCCCAAGCCATGAGTTGCATCCATGAGAAGACGGGTAACACTTCTAATCACTCGACGGATCGCTACTCCCGCGTCTGCCGCCTCCCTGTTTCGACGCTTCCATCGGCAACCGGCCACCTCGCTTGAGGAGGATGGCGGGGAAGTTGCAGCCAGTGTCGGGTGTGGTGGCCGCCCACCTCCACCACGCCCGTCGGCTGCGCGCGGTGTGACCACCTCGCCAGGGAGGAGGATGGTGGCGAGACGACCAGGTCAGAGGTCCGGGCTCATCGGCGGTGGTGCGACGGCGAGGACGAGCGGCACCGCTCCTCCCTACCCACCGTTCAATAGGTCCTCCCTACCCACCGTTCAACGGGAGCTCGCGACGACGAGCGACCAACGGAGGAGGAAGGGCCACGGCAGCAGCTTAAAGGGATAAGTATCACTAGTTATCTCTTAGCAAGTTTCAATCTCTTAGAGATATTTCTTGATTCTCAAGTTTGTATATTTCCTACAGTTTGTTAGTTTGGCTTAGCCCACGTTGCAAAAATTCTGCAACAATACCTTTGTTGTACAAGTTCCACAAAATAAACTAGTAGAGTGCCCGTGCGTTGCCACGGGCTCTTGAATTTTTTTACAAGAGATACATGTTAAATTGGTCTTACACCATCGCGTAAGAACATATCATCTTTCAAAAGGCATTCCAAATCGTCGATTGATAACAAGGCATCTCCAATGTCCATGAACAAGGTTTTCTTGGGGGCAGACATGATTGATTCGATGACTGAAATATCTCTAGGGGTACAAACATAGTCTGTCGACATCATAAAAAAGTGAGCCAACTTAGACAACAAAATGAGCCAAATTAGTTGAATACATAAGGCAATTTCACAAAGAAAATATTGATAATAATGTTGAAAAAACCCCTTGTGCGATAACATTTAAATTGGCATCCTTATTTGGTTTGTTATGAGATATCACCGCTTTGACATCATTATGTTGTAAAAAACTCAGTGAATTTACGGTCCCTTTCAGCAACTTCGCATCGGAACCGTCAATGGATTCTTTTTGTGCATCTTCAAGTCCATATCCATGTCTCCTATATTCTGAAAAAACAATAATATACAAAAAATATGAGTGCGGCTAATCTGCACCCGGGCTCATCTGCACCCACGCTTAGAAAAAATTCAAAAAAAGTACTAGAAAAATTCAAAAAATTCCAATTTTTTTTGTGGTGGTAGATAATTTGACGCGTGAGGTGCGTCCCAAAATTCAACTCATTTGAGCATCTGAGTAGCTCTCGGCAAAAAAGACAAAATCAGGGTCTGTAAAAATGTTTACTGTTCACGCACAAAAAAAATTGGAATTTTTTGAATTTTTCTAGTATTTTTTTTGAATTTTTTGCTGAGAGGGAGCAGATGAGCTCGGGCACCGTTTTGAGTTTTCGAAGAAATATACCTGTCTTATTTTCATGTATAATATACATACAAAGGAAGGTTAGCTATATGCACCTCTTGTGGTGTTTCAGTGTAGTCTGTCATCGTTGCATTAGTGCATATGTCGGAACCCATCACTTTGTATCTACGATGAAATATATATGATGAAATATAAATGATATTTTCTACTACATAATATAATCATATATAATATCTAAAAAAATAAAAGTGAAACTAACACAACTATTTTCTCTATAAAAACATATTTGACATTATTAGGAAAATATGTTGATTAAATAATTGTACTAACACAAAATTCGGGGGAAACAACAAACTGCAATGTTCATATATAAGTAAATATGCATATGAAAATTATTTAAATTATTTATATAATCCATGGAAAATTGTCCAACAAAAGAAAAAAATGCAAACAAACTTTCTTCAACCAAGTATATTTTTTTCTCTCAATTTTATTGGGATACCCTTAGTATATGAAAGGTAAGTATAAAAAATATTTATTTTATGAACCATATTTAATATATATACATATATACACTTTTATTGTTTTGTGAGGTATGTATACTTTTAATATCTATGTTTTTTATCATAATTCCTACACAGGCGAGTCTAGCATTTCTATCGTTGAGCAAAATTTGCACACAAGGCCCAAATTAGCTATCCACCACGGCCCAACCAGCACCCAAACTTAGCCCCCTAAAAAAAATTACTATAAAAGAAATCACCTTATCCACAGTATATTTTTTTTAGGGATTACAGTATACCTGGACAAATGGGCCGGCCCGACACGGCACGGCCCGGCTAGGATTACACGGGCCAGGCACGACACTTCCTGGCCAGGCACGCGTGCTGGCCTCCCCGGCCCAGGCACGGTAAAGTTGCCTCATGGGCCATCTCGACGGCCCACCTGGCACGCTGGCCTCTGGGCTCAGTGGCCACCCCTCACCTTTCCCCCTCTCCCCGCCGCATCCCAACCCTAACCCCACTCACTCACCACTCCCCCTCCATTCACTCACTTCCTCTCGCACTTTCCCCTCCCCCACCACATCGCCGTGTGCCTTGATGAGCCGGCGCCCTCGTAGGATGCCCGTGTGTTGCCACAGGCTTTTGAAATATTTTGCTGTAGTTATGTAAACATAATGCATGTTAAATTTCATATGTAGAGAAAGATAACACGGGCACAATCGGGTAATAATTTAAATCCACTTCACTTGCAATGTAAATCGATAACAAAAAGGCAATTTGGTTATGCATACATATAAAATGATGATCTAACTAAAAATTGGATACAAATTAAGATCTATCTAATGCGCTTAAGAAATTCTCGCACAATATCAGAAATGTTGTCTTTATATTATTGACATGATATTTGAACAAGTATAATAAAAATATCTTCCTCAACTCGTACCCATCATGCACAAGCAATATATGCAATTAACATGAATCCTTCATGTTGAAGGTCTTAAAATGTGTAACGGAGAATACTCACCATACAAACTAGATGAACTAATTCTTTACCATTCCACCAAAGCATAACGAAAAAAGGCAGAAAAATCTCTGTAATTTGCTAAATTAATATTATCTTGAATATATAGTGATAATACAAATGAAATTTATTAGTATGGTCAGATGCATGGAAATTCCAAGGGAGTGCCTTTGCGATTAACTAACAAGAAATTTGTGTTTTAGTTGAACTCGCTTATCACTGGTCTTCCTTTATTTTTTTGTCTTCTTTCTTCGCTCGTCGATCCAACCACCTCCATTACACCCCACCCGAGAGCATCGACGTCCAGGCACCCCAAACCACCCCTATACACGCGGTCAGACAGCCCAGTCACTAACGGCTCTGAAGTCTGAACCTCCGCCTAGTTGTTAGTGCAATGTGTGTATGCTTCAGAGATAACAATCTCTAAGGCAACATGCATGTGCTTTCACCTCTAAAGGAGCTACAGAATATGCTGACTTACCTATGTGCACTTCCTAAATCAAGCGGATAAAATTTATTTCTATCGGCAATATAAAAAACTTAATATTAGGTCAAATTGAATAATACAATAGAATTTCCATTTCCTACTTTTCATCCATCACTCAAAACAAAATGAAGGGACAATGTCCACTAACCATGCAAATATGTGGACCATGGGATATTTAGGCTGGCGTGCATGGGAAATCAAAGCTACAAAATGACTCAGCATGTTAAGGATACATACAAAATACAATAAAAAGTGATAAAAACAAATCTGCAACAACTCACGACCCCACGAACTCGTATTCTTAGTGAGCAAGTGGGTGAAGCCGCCACGGCAGGCTAGCACCGAGGGACAAGGGTGACAACTGCCTCTCCAGTGCCTACTGATTCTGCTGGCACCACTTTCATCCTGAGCACACCAGTACCGCTCATGTGTTGCATAGAAACTATGAATTGAAATTATCATCGAAAGCATGAAAAATGGTAATGTTCCTCCCCGCTCCCCTCCCTCAAATACCCAATTCATGGTTGCCTCGCTACATTCAGCATAGCTCTGATGTGCAATGTTGTCTCCTCCAACGCTTAACAAATTCATCGTAACTCACAACTGGACGGCCTTGCGGGTTGAAGAAAACTATCCAAACCTGAAAAGAAACAACAAAATGAGGACAACTTATAAGAAATGGAAAAGCGAGGAAGCACACACCTACATGCCCAAACAGAATATAAGATGCAACTACACTATATAATTTACTCATTAAAGGAGGCATCACTCCCTGTTCAAGTCTTAGATGTAACTTAGATCGGACAATAATAATGCAAACCTGCACATTGAATTTGTGGCAATTGAGACAAAATAATATGCACTAAGAAGTATTAATTATATGCATCTATTGTACTATTAGCATGCAAAAGCAAAATCACTCGACTATACGGAAGCCTCGAGTAACATCCTCTGGGACTGGACCTTCAAAAAGGACTACTGTATCACAGTGGCGGATCCAGGAAATCAACTTCAGGTGTTCAAATAAAATTCACCCTAACAGAGAAGTCCATTGTCCATGGTAATACAAATTGTTCACAAAAACAACAATATCTCAAAAGAGAAGAAAACTACAAAGAGCTATATATCTAAATCCAAAGATACTTCATTAGCTTATCTTTTACTAATGAAGTCGATCCAAAGATATTTATTTGTTATTTTTAAATCAATAGTCTCCCTCTTTACTAATATGGTCATGTACAGAGCTATATATCTAAATCCAAAGATAATTCATTTGCTTATTTTTTACTAATGATTCGATCCAAAAATAATTATTTGTCGTTTTTAAATCAATAGTCTCCCTCTTTACTAATGTGGTCATGTACAGAGCTATATCTCTCTCAATGACTAAATGCAAACATAAGCTACACATGTACATGGCGCTCATCACGTGACCCATTTGTGCTGCTGTTTCATCTCCACTGGCGGTGGTGGGCATGGCACTGCACGGCTTGACCATGGGGACTCCATCCTATCCGCGTCCGGTGCCGGCGGCTTGGTCAAGCTCTCCATCGGCACAGCCGCACGCCGCACAGAGGTCAGAGCCCCGTGTCCCCGTGCTCGTTCAGCTCTGCTGCTGCTGGATTTGCTGAATTTAGACTGACTTTTTTAGGGGCATTTGGACTGAGTTGAGCTGCTGAGTATCTCTAGTGTAGTCCTGCGTGAGATCTCTAAAAAGATCTCATGAAGATCAAGTATGCACTAATCTTCAGTTCATATGTGTTTATCACAGCTTATGATAGTTCATATGTGTTCATCACGGCTTGTGATTTCTGGGAAAATCTCTCAATGTGCTTCTCAATATTGCTGGCTTGGTAAGTATAGCAGTAACCGCTCTACGTACATGGTTGCAGACAAAGTACAATGCAGGTTCACGATTTTTCTAGATCTACTGTTTCTGAACCTAGGGATATGTATACAGTTAGCAACTTTCTTACCGACGCAATGGTCGTGGTCGTGGTCGCGGCAGCAGACGCCGAGGTCTTCACGGCGCCACTGCTCTCCTTCCACGTCTCCACCAAGTTCAGAGACGGTGCGGCAGTGGCGGACCGTCACCGTCCTTAAGGTCCGTCATCTTTCACGCCGGCCACGGTGGCCAACCTCGACGCATGCTTCATCTTCTTCGGCTATGCGGTGGTGGATGCCTTGCTCTCCCTCGAAAACACCATGACGGCCACCGTAGACCCTTCCCTGCCAGCCGGCATGGTCGCCATCGCAGGCATCACCTTCCCGTCCATCCCGCACTCTCCGGCTGCCTCTCCGCGACCCTCTACACAACTACGGGGCTCCTGCTTCCATGAAAAGGCAATATAATTTATATTCACCAAGAAGCAGCAGAAGTAAGATCACTATATTAAATCCTGACGAACCATTTATGCCGAGATACATACAGAGCAACACATCAGTTAAATTAAGTCTACCAATATAGTACACTTGGCACCGGGTAAACCCCAGATTAAACAATGTGGTAGATAATTGTTTACCTGAATGACTTGCTAGCTGTCGGTGTCAAAACCGGCGGATCTCGGGTAGGGGGTCCCGAACTGTGCGTCTAAGGTCGATGGTAACAGGAGACAGGGGACACGATGTTTACCCAGGTTCGGGCCCTCTCTATGGAGGAAATACCCTACTTCCTACTTGATTGATCTTGATGAATATGAGTATTACAAGAGTTGATCTACAACGAGATCGTAATGGCTAAATCCAAGAAGTCTAGCCTCTATGGTAATGAGTCTCTCCTTCCGGACCAAGTCCTCCGGTTTATATAGACACCGGGGAGATCTAGGGTTACACAAGGTCGGTTATAGAGAAAGGAATCTACATATCTGGTCGCCAAGCTTGCCTTCCACGCCAAGGAGAATCCCATCCGGACACGGGTACGGTCATCGGTCTTCGCATCTTCACGGCCCATCAGTCCGGCCCATGGCTAATAGGCCGGACGCCCGAGGACCCCTTAGTCCAGGACTCCCTCACTAGCAGCTGCCAGAAAGGACTTGTTAGGCTTTGTGAGATTTTTCTCTATATACAGAAGTATGTGACGTTTCTCTCATAGCAAACAACCGATTTTCCCTTGAAAGCAAATAACCGATCCTTCTCTTCTTACCTTAAAAAAACAATTCACCCTCTCACTCATCGCACGATGCAACGGTCACACTCACATCTCAATTCCCTCGCGTGCTCTGCACACCACGGCTTCTCATTGTCACCTCCCCTCGTTGCCACGTCATTTAACTCGCACCTTGCTCTCAGCACCACGCCCCCTCCTCTCCATGACATCGCCCGCCCCCTCCTCTCCCCTCCATGACATCCCAGGCCGATTCCCAGTGCCAAGGACTGCACACCATCATAGCCGAGGGTGACGACCACGACGACACAACCTGCTACTAACCACAATGCGCACCTTCTCCAACAACATATTCCTCTAGTGTCTATAGATGATGGGTGCTGATTTGTAATTGCCAAAGAAACAACCTGTGTAGCTTCCTGTTTGACATCATAGTAGTCAGAGAAATAACCTTGCATACCTAGTTCACATGGTCATGATATCATGATTAAACTTGATTTCTGGGGGTGACGCCGGACTGTCTTTCGGCCGAGGGCTCGGAAAATATGTCCGTCACCAACTCGGAAGTGGAGAGCGCCATGAATCATCGGTGCTTGAGGGCCATTTTACGAGGCCCCCGCTGTTCGAAAGAGGCGTTTGATGCCTTCAGCTCGGCTGATGCATATATCCGAGCTGCTCGAGATGGGCTTGGCAAAGCCATAAAGCAGCATTTGATGGACGTGCAGGTAAGGTTTATTTTGTCCAAAAAGTATAAGCACATGCTAGTAGCCCTCGAGACTGAAAGCGATTGGCACAAGTGATTTAAGGATTGATCTATAACCAGGTTCTGACGAAGAGGAACAACCTGCTAGCTCAAGAGTTGGAGCAGTGTCAGACACAGCTAAATGCTTCTACCACCAAAATGAAAGAGTCCAAGAAGGCATCTTCTGGTAAAGTTCCCCTCCATCGAGGAATAACAGTTATACAATAGCTGTGCTAATACTAGTGCTTATCTCATAATAGGACCATCAGGTCAATTGGAAGAGAAGTTGAAGACCGCTCAAGCGGGAGAGAAAGAGGCAAAAAGACTACACGCTGCAGGCAAACGGGTGTTGACCTGAGTCTGACAGGAGAAAAACAAACTCCAAGATTCAAATACCAAACTGGGCGAAGAACTGAAAGATGTGCGAGCCCAGCTAGCCGACACCATGAAGGAGAACAAAAAGCTGCGAGGCGGCATATTAGTACGTGGCCGGATTGAACTTATATAGCAGTTTGGGGGTAAAAGTAGCTGATATAGCTGTGATTGCAGGTATGTTGACGGGCCGCCGAAGAGGAGGTGTCCGGATCATTAGGTGATCACCTGCAAGAGCTGTCGCAGTTGCACGAGCAAGCTCGACAGGCAATGCGGAGTGTAGCTAAGGCCTTATGGCCATGCGAATCCCCTCCAGGGAGTATGGAGAAGCTTGTAGAGTTGTTCAAGGGAGCTCGGTGGCGTATCTAACTATGGAAGATATCGGCTTGTCGGGAGGGTGCGCGAGAAGCCTGGACCATGGTAAAAACACGATATACCAAGTTGGATCCGAATCACATGGCCCGGGTCGGACCGCTAGGGTCAAATGGGGAAGAAATTCCCGTTAGTTTGGTATATAACCAAGTAGAAGTAGCCGCCAAGTATTCCCAACAGGATTGTAAGTTAGATAGCCTGCTGGACGGCATAGAGGAGGAAGTTTCTGAGTCCAAGTGACTATGTACTTTCGTTTCCATATGTAGCTCTAGCTAAAAACGATTGTCATGGCGGACCTTTTCGCTTCAACCTCTCGACCCGAAGTGCGGAGTGTTTCCGAATACTAGAACGGCCAAGTAGACCGGGTATGCATGGAAACCAGGCGTAGGGGTCATAGTTGCTTGAAAAGACAATTATCCGGCTAGTTATGTTATATTACATTAAGAGTGTAAGAAACATCTTCCAGAGAGAATAGTACCATTAAGGGTTCCTTTCGCTGGGTGTGCATGCATCGATGTGCATGTCCGAACTGTGATGAAGAAATCACAATGTGTATAGCTTCTGGGCGTTCACGATGGGACGAATGCAAAAAACATCTTTAGTTCACCGACTGAATATTCCCTTAAGAACGCTAGCTTTCGGCTTCACCCAGTCTGAGGTACACATTTGGATGACCCGGCAGTAACAATCATAGAGGTGCTCCCTTTATGCCCTAGCCGAACTATCGGGAACGTAGGGCATAAGCACAGGAGCCAGGCAACCCAGCTTGGCCAAAACTTAAGTCATATCGATGCATATAATGGCGAAGAAAAGGTACATATGCGAAAAACGCATATGTGAGGAGTTTGACGCTCGGAAGGTAACAATAGCAAGCTTCTTTCCAAGAAGCCCCCAAGTATAATAGACGTACATACTTCAAGACGTATGCGTCGGGGGTGTACGGTCTAACTGCACGAAAGCTTATAAGGCTAGAAATAAAAACGAAAAGAGAGAGAGAGAAAATAATGGAAAAGTTGGGGGAGGAAACGAACAAAGATTTCCGCGCTAGGCATAGAATCTTCGGAGTCTAGCCGCGTTCCAGGGGTTCGGCTCTAATCGACTGTCTGACGCATCACACAGGCCGTATGCCCCTCCGGTGACAACTTCGTCGATGATGAAGGGACCCTCCCACTTGGGCTTCAGTTTGTCCTTTTTCTTCTCCGGCAGGTGTAGAACGAGTTCGCCGATGTTGTAAGTTTTGGCCCGCACCTCTCTACTTTGATACCTGCGAGCCTGCTGTTGATAAAATGCGGAACGGGCTTTTGCAACATCTCGCTCCTCCCACAGGGCATCTAAGTTGTCCTGTCGATCGAGCTCGGCCTCTCTCTCTTTGTACATGCGCACCTGAGATGAGTCATGAATAATGTTGCAGGGCAGTACTGCCTCTGCGCCGTACACCATGAAGAGAGGTGTGCATCTGGTGGTGCGATTGGGCATGGTCCGTAGCCCCAAGAGTACGGAGTCGAGCTCCTCAACCCAGTGCTTGTCTGACTCTTTCAAAGATCGCACCAGTCTGGGCTTAATGCCGCTCATAATAAGACCATTGGGTCTTTCGACCTGACCGTTTGTTTGTGGATGATATACAGAGGCATAATCGAGCTTGATGCCCAGATTAGCACACCAGGTTTTCACTTCGTCGGCTGTAAAATTGGAGCCGTTATCAGTGTTGATGCTGTGCGGAACACCGTAATGGTGTACAACACCGGATATAAAGTCTATTACTGGCCCGGACTCGGCGGTTTTGACTAGTTTTGCCTCTATCCACTTGGTGAATTTGTCCACCATGACTAGCAAATATTTCTTCTTATGGCTTCCTCCTTTAAGGGGTTCGACCATATCCAGTCCCCAGACCACAAAAGGCCAAGTGATGGGGATTGTTTGTAGGGCGGTGGGGGGCATATGGCTTTGGTTGGTGAAGAGTTGGCATCCAACGCAACGTTGGGCAAGGTCCTATGCATCCGCTCGGGCCGTCGGCCAATAAAATCATGTAAGGAAGGCCTTGCTAACAAGGGCCCACGCTGCGGCATGGTGCCCGCCAAGACCGGCATGAATCTCAGCCAGTAGTTGCCGCCCCTCCTCCTCGGAGATACATCTTTGAAGGACTCCGGTAGCGCTTTTCTTATAGAGTTCTCCGTCGTGAACCTTGTAGGCCTTCGAACGCCAGACAATATGGGGCCTCATTCTGGTCCTCAGGAAGCTCCTTCCTGTTGAGGTAGGCCAGGTAGGGTTCGGTCCACGGGGCAATTATTGCCATAATGAGATGCGCCGACGGTGTTATTTCGGTGGCTGAGCCTCCGATGATGTCGGTGTTTTCGGAATCTGGGGTTATGTTCGGGTCCGGACTAGTGTTGCCGTTTTCCCCCTGCCACACCACGGATGGCTTGAAAAGCCTTTCCAGAAAGATATTAGGCGGGACGGGGTCGCGCTTAGCGCCGATACGAGCAAGAACGTCCGCCGCTTGATTACTCTCTCGAGCCACATGATGGAACTCGAGCCCCTCAAACTGAGCCAACAATTTTCTGATGGCATTATGATAAGCTGCCATCTTAGGATCTTTGGCATCAAAGTCTCCATTTATTTGAGATATTTCGAGGTTTGAGTCCCCGCGCACTTCCAGGCGTTGTATGCCCATGGAGACAGCCATTCGGAGACCATGCAATAAGGCTTCGTATTCGGCTGCATTGTTGGAGTCTCTGTATAGTATTTGGAGTACATACTGAACGACGTCTCCAGTGGGGGACGTTAAAACGACGCCCGCTCCTAGCCCTGCCAGCATTTTGGAGTCATCAAAGTACATAAACCAATTGGAATATGTGCCATACTCTTTAGGGAGTTCGGCCTCTGTCCATTCGGCGACGAAGTCAGCCAGTACTTGGGATTTGATAGCTCGATGTGGTTTGTATGTAATATCAACTGGAAGGAGCTCAGTGGCCCATTTGGCAATCCGTCTCATGGCATCGCGGTTGTTTATTATGTCGTTGAGTGGTACTCCGGAAGCCACTGGAATCGAGCACTCCTGGAAGTAGTGATGGAGCTTTCGGGATGCCATGAAGACCGCGTATGCTATCTTTTGATAATGGGGGTACCGGGGTTTGCATGGTGTAAGGACAGTGGATACGTAGTATACTGGCTTCTGAAGCTGGAATTTGTGTCCGGCCTGTTCTCGTTCAACGACGAGCACGGCATTCACCACTTGATGTGTTGCTGATATGTATAATAACATCAGTTCACCGACGTCTGGCGCGGCCAGGATTGGGTTGCTCGCCATAAGGGTTTTATTTCTTCCAGTCCGGCTGTCACCACGTCTGTCCACTCGAAGTGATCGGTTCGCCGTAGAAGGCGATAGAGTGGCAGTGCCTTTTCTCCCAATCTGGAGATAAAGCGGCTTAGAGCTGCCACGCAACCCGCAAGTTTTTGGACTTGTTTAAGGTCTGTTGGCGTAGCCAATTGTGACGAAGCTTGGATTTTGGCTGGATTTGCTTCAATTCCTCTGTTGGAAACGATGAAGCCCAGCAGTTTTCCAGCGGGGACGCGGAAAACGCACTTTTCCGGATTGAGTTTAATGTCATACGCATGGAGGTTGTCGAATCTGAGACGTAAATCGTCTATTAATGTCTCGACGTGCCTGGTTTTGATGACAATGTCGTCGAAATAAGCTTGAACTGTCTTGCCGATCTGTTTATCCAGGCATGCTTGAATCATGCGTTGGTATGTGGCGTCGGCGTTCGTAAGCCCGAAGGGCATGGTGTTGAAGCAGAATGGCGCATATAGGGTAATAAATGCTATTGCAGCTTGATCGTACTCCTTCATTTCTTTGATGATATCCGGAATATGCATCAAGGAAACACAGTGAGTCATGTCCTGCGGTAGCATCGATGATTTGATCGATGCGGGGGAGAGGGAAGGGATCTTTAGGGTAAGCCTTGTTGAGGTCTTTGAAATCGACGCACAGGCGCCAGGATTTCTCCTTCTTTGGTACCATCACCAAGTTTGCCAGCCAGTCCAGATGTTTTATTTCTATAATGAATCCGACCTAAATTAGCTTGGCTAACTCCTCTCCCATGGCTTGCCGGTTGGGTTTGGGAAAGTGCCGCAGTGCTTGTTTTACTGGTTTATATCCCTTTAATATATTGAGACTATGCTCGACCACTTTACGTGGGATTCCAGGCATCACTACAAAAAAAAGACACATCCATGACATTTTGGGCCGAACGGAAATTTTTTCTGTCATACATATGACACTTCTATGACGATAATTGTGACAAAACCCGGTATCATCATAGATGTGGTGGGTGATGAAGCTATATACCCAGGGTAGGGTCATGGGCCTGTCCAAGATACCCTCCCCAAGGACATCTCTAGAGGAAACCACCTTTCAATTGACCCGGAAATGTTCCACTCGACGGCCTCGAAGACACTCGACCATGAAGCCAACCACTCGATGGCCAGGAGACCTAAAGTCACTCTGCACGCAAACGGTCGGTCATTAAGTAGCTTTTATGGTCATCATAGCACTTTATTTGGGGCGTTACCAGTAATGCCCGATCTTAATGTACCTTAAACCTTGCATAACTGAGGGCCGGAGGGGTCTGGCGGACTCTATATAAGCCACCCCCTCCTCAGTGTAAAGGGTTCGCACCCCTGTAACTCATACACACATAATCCAGTCGACCGCCTCTGGGCTCCGAGACATAGGGCTATTACTTCCTCGGAGAAGGGCCTGAACTCGTAAACCTCTTGCATATACAACTACTCCATAGCTAGGATCTTGCCTCTCCATTCCCACCCCCTATTCTACTGTCATACTTAGAACCACGACAGTTGGCGCCCACCTTGGGGCAGGTGTCTTAGCGACTTATTGGAGAAGTTGCGATTTTTCGGATCTCCTTCATCATGGTTTCAGGCGGAGTTTTGGTTGAGGGCCGCGAGATCCGTCTCGGCGCGCTCACGTTCATCGCCGACGACTCCGCTTGGCTTCAGGAGGCTCCGCTCGACATCGACGCACTCCCTATCCGCGGGGCGACGCACTTTCGCGCGTGCGTCTGCGGTGTCCTTCTGCGACAACCGTCGACCCAGTATCGGTCAACCCCTGTGTCGTCCTCCCTCCCCGTTTCCCGCCGGCACAAGCGCTCCGGTCGGTCGAGGCTTCAGCGGTGGGTGAGGCATGCGGTGGTTCACCAGTTGGCCACCCCCCAAGTCACGGCGATTGAGCCCGACGAATCTCTCTATGGCCTGTTCGACGTGTTGACTGGCTCCGCAGAGACTGCATCAGAGTGCGACAGCAGTGATCCAGCGGCGAAGGTTCTGATGGTCAATGGACCATGCAGTCCTCCCGGTTTTCCTCGCGCCGACGGAAGCGACGGCGGAGGCGATCCGGCGCAGGTCCACGAAGAGTATCTCCCTGAACCCCTCACTTCGTTGTAGAGGGAAGAACTTCGCCGCCGGAACATGGATGCGCTGCACACTCCTATCGTTGGAGAAACCCCCGAAGCTCGTGCCTTAGAGGATGTGCGCTTGGCCAACTTGGCTGAGCGCACTCGACTGGAGAACCTCCAGCGAGCAGTCGACGAGCGTGCATGACAACGGTTCCAGAATCTAGTCGACATCAACTCTTTCCACCACCGACTCGGGTATATCGAACTCCCATTCAGAATCTAGCAGCTGCAGCCCGTATAGTAGAGTCGATTCAGCCTTCCCAGTCAGAGTCTGGCAGAGGCCTGTTACAGATCAGAGCATTTCTCCGGGCAGCAGGAGATCATAATTCAGCTATATCACAGTCACGGAATAGGATTCACAGCAGATCTGTCGCTGCAAATACAGTCCAGTCGGCCCATAGCCCAAGATCGCCCCCGAGGCGTGAGGAACGTGGAGACCGGCGTGATCAGTACAAGAACCGTGAGCAGTATGATCACCGATTCGACCGTGATGATCGACGTCGAGTGCCCACCCCTTCCCCAAGGGGTGGATCATACGCGCCTCGACAGCAGGATGACAGACGCCATCACAGTGTTGGGCGAAGGATTCCAGTCGACCCCAGGGAACCAGGCTTTGATGCGAGATCCATTATCGTTCAAGGTTTGGTCGACAGGAATAGAGCTCACCGAGAAGGTCATGACAGAGATGTACCCACCAGCAGCAGAGTACACGTCTCAGGACCAGAGTGTTTCAGCAGAGCCATCAGGGCCGCGGTGATTCCTCCTAACTTCAGGTTGGCGACTGGAGTCAGTAAGTTCACTGGTGAGTCCAAGCCCGATACTTGGCTTGAAGACTACCGAGTGGCTGTTCAGATTGGCGGCGGCAATGATGAGGTGGCCATGAAACACCTGCCTCTTATGTTGGAGGGCTCGGCCAGAGCATGGTTGAATCAGTTAGCACCCAGCAGCATTTACACTTGGGAAGATCTCGCTCGAGTGTTTGTCAGAACATTTGAAGGAACTTGCAAGAGACCAGCAGGGTTGATAGAGCTGCTATCTTGTGTGCAGAAGTCGAATGAAACTCTGAGGGATTACATCCAGAGATGGATCACGTTGCATCACATAGTGGAGAATGTATCTGATCACCAGGCAGTCTGTGCCTTCAAGGAAGGCGTTAAATACAGAGAGTTAAACCTGAAAATTGGTCAAACCTGAGACATGTCTCTGAGTCGAATGATGGAGATTGCCACCAAGTATGCCAATGGTGAAGAAGAGGATCGGCTCCGGAGTGGCAAGCACAAGTCAGTCACCCACGAAACCGGAGGAGGGAACTCCAGTCGGAAGCAAAAGCGGAAAGCCGTGCCAGCTGCTCCTGGAGAAGCCTTGGCCATGACTCAAGAAAAGTTTAAAGGGAAGCCCAAAGGGTCTTGGAACCCTAAGAAGGTGAAGGACAAGGAAGGGGATGATGTGATGGATTTGCCGTGCCACACCCACACGAAGAAAGATGAGGAGGGTAAATTCATTTACCCGAAACATACCACTCGACAGTGTCGGCTCTTGATCCAGCAATTCCAGGGAAAACAGCCCAAAGATAAGGAAAAGGAGTTGGACAAAGTTGAAGACAAAGAAGATAGTGATGATGGATATCCCCAGGTCAATTCCACCCTCGACTGCGGGATGTGAGCGCCTGTCTTTTTTAGACGCCTATTCCGGTTACCATCAGATCCGTCTGTATGGACCCGACGAGATCAAAACAGCTTTCGTCACTCCATTCGGGTGCTTCTGTTATGTCACCATGCCATTCGGCCTCAAGAATGCCGGAGCCACGTTCATGAGGATGATTCAAAAGTGTTTGCTCACTCAAATCAGTCGGAATGTGGAAGCATACATGGATGATATTGTGGTCAAATCACGGAAGGGTTCCGACCTGCTGACTGACCTTGCTGAAACATTTGCCAACCTTAGGAGGTATGATATCAAGCTTAATCCATCAAAGTGCACATTCGGAGTTCCTGGCGGAAAGTTACTCGGTTTTCTCATTTCCGAACGAGGAAAATCGACGCCAACCCAGAAAAAGTTGGTACTATACTCCGAATGAAACGCCCTGTGCGTGTGCACGATGTCCAGAAGATTACTGGATGCGTGGCCGCTTTAAGTCGATTCATCTCTCGTCTCGGTGAAAAGGCATTGCCTCTTTACCGACTAATGAAGAAGTCAGACAAGTTCGAGTGGACTCCCGAAGCTGATGCAGCATTTGCAGAGCTAAAAGCCCTGCTCTCCACCCAGCCGGTGCTTGCTACCCCAATCAACAAAGAGCCTTTGCTGCTTTACATTGCAGCCACAGGACAAGTCGTCAGTAAAGTACTTACGGTCGAGCGGGAAGAAGAAGGAAAAGCCTTTAAAGTTCAGCGCCCAGTATATTATCTTTCTGAAGTTTTGACCCTATCAAAGCAAAGATACGCTCATTATCAGAAGCTTGTATATGGGATTTATATGACCACGAAGAAGGTTGCTCATTACTTCTCTGACCATTCCATTACAGTCGTCAGCGACACCCCATTGTCAAAGATTCTGCACAACAGAGATGCAACTGGTCGAGTGGCAAAATGGGCGAATGAACTCCTTCCCCTTGATATCTAGTTTGAGGCAAAGAAAGCCATCAAGTCCCAAGCAATAGCAAATTTCATCGCTGAGTGGATTGAACAGCAACTGCTGACTCAAGTTCACTCGGAGCACTGGACCATGTTCTTTGATGACTCTAAGATGCTGAATGGTTCCAGTGTTGGGGTAGTGTTGGTTTCCCCCCGAGGAGATAAGCTCAGATATGTGGTCTAGATTCACTTTGATTCCTCCAATAACGAAGCAGAATACGAAGCACTTTTGTATGGGTTGCGTATGGCCATTTCACTCGGCGTCCGTCGCCTCATGGTCTATGGCGACTCAGATTTGGTGGTTAACCAAGTGATGAAGGAGTGGACGTCAGAAGTTCGGCCATGACTGGTTACTGCAATGCAGTGAGAAAGCTAGAGAAGAAATTCGAGGGGTTAGAGCTTCATCATATACCCGATGAAAAATCAAGCGGATGATGATTTGGCAAAAATAGGTTCCAAGAGAGAAGCCATTCCCAGTAATGTGTTTTTGGAGCACATCCACACACCATCAGTTCAAGAGGATCCTTTCACCGAAGAATCCCCGCAGCCAAAAAGTGTCACGGAGCCGACTGAAGTTGAGGTCCCAGTTGTGGTCAACTTGATCATGGAAGTTTTGGTCATCACTCCCGACTGGACAGTGCCGTACATCGTGTATATCCTAAGGAAAGAGCTCCCGGAGAACAAAGAATAGGCTCGACAGACCGTCCGTCAATCCAAGGCCTTTAATATGATAAAGGGACAGTTGTACAGGGAAAGCGCGACTGGAGTCAGCCAGAAATGTATAACACCAGAAGAAGGTCAGATAATTCTTGACGATATACACTCAGGGACCTGTGGTCATCATGCGTCCTCTCGGACCATTGTAGCTAAAGCATACCGAGCGGGATTTTACTAGCCAAGAGCAAATGAAATGGCAAAGCAGATAGTCGACAAGTGTGAAGGATGTCAGTTCTATTCCAATATGTCGCACAAGCCCACCTCAGCCGTGAAGACCATTCCACTCGTCTGGCCCTTCGCTGTTTGGGGGCTGGATATGGTTGTACCACTGAGAACTGGCAGGAGCGGCTTCACTCACTTGCTAGTGGCAGTCGACAAGTTTACTAAATGGATTGAAGCTAAACCTATCAAGAATCTCGATGCTTCCAATGCTATTAGTTTTTTCAGAGAGTTGATATTCAGATATGGAGTTCCGCGTAGCATCATCACTGATAATGGGTTGAACTTCGATTCCGACAATTTCAAAGCCTTTTGCGCCTCTCAAGGCACACGAGTCGACTACGCTTCAGTCGCTCACTCCTAGTCAAATGGACAAGCGGAACGAGCAAATGGTCTAATTCTCAAAGGACTGAAACCCCGACTGATGCGCGATCTCAAGCACGCAGCAGGCGCATGGGTCGATGAACTTCCTTCAGTTCTTTGGGGATTAAGGACCACCCCCAATCGGTCAACTAGACGAACTCCATTCTTTCTGGTCTATGGGGCTGAAGCAGTTCTGCCGAGTGACTTGCTTCACAATGCGCCCCGAGTCGAGCTCTACTCTGAAGATGAAGCAGAACAAGCCCAACAGGATGCAGTCAACCTCCTAGAAGAGGAAAGAGAGATGGCCATGATCCGATCGACTATCTATCAGCAGGACTTGCATCGATTCCATGCCATAAACGTGAAGAGTCAAGCCTTCCAAGAAGGAGACTTGGTCCTCCGAGTGGATCAACAGAAGCCACACAAGCTCGCTCTTACTTGGGAAGGCCCCTTCATCATCACCAAAGTTCTCCACAATGGAGTGTACCATCTTTATAATGTCGGTCGCCAGATTGACAAGCCACGAGCTTGGAATGCGGAGCTGCTCCGCGCCTTTTATACTTAAGTACTCACTCGGATGAGATGTAATAAAAAGTTCCTTTGTAGTTTGTTTATCAAAGACAAGAGTGTTATAATTTTCGCAGTGATTGTTGTTGCTTTTGTTTGCGTGAGAAATCCCCCAGTGGGTGGCTTAGCTGCGAATCCGTTTCGCCTAAGTTTGTAAAAAAATTCTACCGAGTGACGAGCAAGCCTCTCACTCGGGGGCTTAGCCGCGAATCCGTTTCTCCTAAGTATTTAAAAATCCTACCGAGTGACGAGCAAGCCTCTCACTCGGGGGCTTAGTTGCGAATCCGTTTCGCCTAAGTATTTAACAATCCTACCGAGTGGAGAGCAAACCTCCCACTCGGGAGCTTACCTGCAGTCCAGTACTCACCTAAGTATTTGAAAATCCTACCGAGTGGAGAGCAAACCTCCCACTCGGGGGCTTAGCTGCAGTCCAGTACTCGCCTAAGTATTTAAAAATCCTACCGAGTGGAGAGCAAACCTCCCACTCGGGGGCTTAGCTGCAGTCCAGTACTCGCCTAAGTATTTGAAAATCCTACCGAGTGGAGAGCAAACCTCCCACTCGGGGGCTTAGCTGCAGTCCAGTACTCGCCTAAGTATTTGAAAATCCTACCGAGTGGAGAGAAAACCTCTCACTCGGGGGCTTAGCTACAGTCTAGTACTCGCCTAAGTATTTGAAATCCTACCGAGTGGAGAGCAAACCTCCCACTCGGGGGCTTAGCTGCAGTCCAGTACTCACCTAAGTATTTGAAAATCTTATCGAGTGGAGAGCAACCCTCCCACTCGGGGGCTTAGCTGCTGTCCAGTACTCGGCTAAGTATTTAAAAATCCTACCGAGTGGAGAGCAAACCTCCCACTCGGAGGCTTAGCTGCATTCCAGTACTCGCCTAAGTATTTGAAAATCCTACCGAGTGGAGAGCAACCCTCCCACTCGGAGGCTTAGCTGAAGTCCAGTACTCGCCTAAGTATTTAAAAATCCTACTGAGTGGAGAGCAATCCTCCCACTCGGGGGCTTAGTTGCAGTCCAGTACTCACTTAAGTATGAAATCCATTCCGATCCGCAAGAACGATGAGGTGCGGGTCGACTGCTACCTTCTCCTTCGGAGCTATGCC
This sequence comes from Triticum timopheevii, assembly GCA_963921465.1. NCBI lineage: Eukaryota > Viridiplantae > Streptophyta > Magnoliopsida > Poales > Poaceae > Triticum > Triticum timopheevii. The sequence goes on along the minus strand of OY997270.1, from coordinate 60,863,085 downwards.
ACAAATACAACGTGTGCTCTGCAAGGACGGCGACGTGCAGGTCGACTGCTGCCTTCTCCTTCGGAGCTACGCCACAAATACAGCATGTCTCTGCAAGGACGACGAGGTGTAGGTCGACTGCTGCCTTCTCCTTCAGAGCTACGCCACAAATACAACGTGCGCTCTACAAGGACGACGAGGTGCAGGTCGACTGCTGCCTTCTCCTTTAGAGCTATGCCACAAACACAACCTGCGCTCCATCCCGATCCGCAAGGACGCAGGTCGACTGCAATCTGTGCTCCATCCTTACCTGCAAGAGCGATGAAGTGCAGGTCGACTGGATTTTCCACCTCAGAGCTGCGTCTCAAGCAATAAAGTATATTCCGAGTGAAAAACAAAGTTCGCTCGAAGGCAAATGCAAGCATATTCAACGATAAGCCAAGTTTAGATAACATGCTACGGATTCAGAAGTGCCCAGGAGTCAAGCCTGTAAAAGTTTATCGGTTACAAAATCACTCGACATTCCGAGGAAAATTTAAGGCAAAGCATAGAAGTTTTTCTTACTCCTCAGGTGGAGGACTGGAGGGCGCAACAAACTGGTCCAAGTCAATTCCGTCGGCAATCCGAGTGGCAGCAGCAATGAAGGTCTCCATGAAAGATTGGAAGTCGTGCTTCTTGGTATTGGCAACTTTGATGGACGCCAGCTTGTCCTCTTGCACATCCTTACAGTGAACACGGACCAGGGACAGAGCAACATCAGTGCCGCACCTGGCAGAAGACTTCTTCCATTCTTGCACTCGACTTGGAACCTCATTCAGTCTAGTCATTAGAGACTCGAGGTCATTTTAAAGCGTCTCTCCTGACCAGAGTGTCGTGTCGATTCGCGACGCCGCAACCTTCAGTCGAGCAAGGTAGTCAACAACTCCAGCTACACGAGACTCTAGTCGGAGCACGTTCATAGCGGCTTCATCCTTCATAGGGGAGTTAATGGGGTCCAAGCTTGTCTCCACTCGACTGGTCTCCTCCTCGAAGTTTTGGCAGAATTCTGTAAACACAATTCGAAGTTAAGCCAACAGTGATATGCTCTTCGGGAGTCCACTCGATGATAACAAGTCAGTCGGATAGAAGAGATTACCTTAAAGCATGATGAATAACTTCTTGGCGAGCCCTCCTAGATAAGCCTCCAGATCGTTTTTCTTCCCCGCCAGTTCGCTAGCCTTGTCACTCAGAGCTATCTTATCATTCTTCAGACGGCTGACCTCCTTGTTGGACGCGTCGAGAGCAGCTTTCAGATTGGTGTTCTCCTCTTCAAGTTTACCGACTGAAGCCAGTTTTTCTTCTGCAAGCTTCGTTTTGTCCAAAGCCGCCTTCTGCGCCTCGACAAGGTCATGGTCCTTCTTCTTCAGAGCCTCCTTCATTTTATCTACAAAGTGACAATGAGATCAGAATCAGGAATGGGCAGAAAGATAAAGACAGTCGTCAAGATTCTCACCAACCATACCTTTCGCTTCATCTTTCGCCTTCTTAAAGTTCTGTTGAACAAGCTTCAAGTCAAGCTCGAGCTGGATATGCTTGTTTTCCAATTCAGTATAGCGAGCCACAAGCTCACAAGATTTCTGTGAAGGGTCAGTCGACAGACATCCAAGATAGGTTGCTTCCGAGTGACTAAGAGAAAAATCGTAACATTTCTAAGACTACAACCGAATCAAAATATTCAACAGCAGTCTCGGGGACTACACCCAGTGGGTGCACTCAGCGTGCCCCCACTGGTTCTTCCGACTTGGTCCGATCAGTCGGAAGAAAGAGACAAAGAGGTTATGATCCTAAAACTATAGCACTATAGCTAACCGCTAGCAGTCAGCCATTGTCTCATCATGATCTACCAAAAAAACACAGGTTCTTCAGACTACAGTCGACTGCCAGCAGTCGACCATGGTCTCGGGGACTACATCCAGTGGGTGCAGTCAGCGTGCCCCCACTGGTTCCAAGATTCCATTCGACATGGTCCGACTAGACCGAGTGAAGAAGTTAGAGTGAAGAAATTCAAAATACAAAGACTACAGTCGACTACCAGCAGTCCACCATAGTCTTGGGGACTACACCTAGTGGGTGCACTCAGCGTGCCCCCACCAATCCAAAAATTCAATCGACACACCCAGTGGGTGTACAGATACAAAGATCTTCGGAAAGAAAGTCTTCAGGTAGCATATCATAACAGAACAAGCGGTGACCAACTAACCTGGACGTTGCTCTGAAGGGCTGAGCTAGCATCATAGGCCGCTTGGCTGGCTTCCCGGATCGCCTTCACCTGCTCCATCATGATCCCCGCCTGGCATATTGCCTCCCTAGCAGCACCCGCTTGGTCCCCTGGGACGTGGTGTGTGGCGAAAAGGGAAAGCGGGTCAGCAGTCGACGACGAAGGTCGAGCACTCGTCAGGGGCACATCGAAGGACACGGAATTCCGAGTAATATTACCACCATCCCGAACCGGTGCCTCAGGCACTAATGCAGTCTAAGTGGTCTTGACAGCCGACGCCTTTCTATTCCTCCTCGGCCTCATCGGCGCCTCGTCGTCATCATCAGGGAGATCAATGACATGAGGAGGAGCTTCAGTAAAATTCCAAAGTTAAAATTGAAAGTCCAATCGACCAAAAGTGAAATTACAGAGATTGTACCAAGGTTGGAGGTGGCAGCATCTTCCATCTCCTGGTCTTCGTTCTTGGCGGAGGTCTCGGAGGTAGCAGCACTGCAGATTTCAGAAACCAGTCGGTTAGTCAATGAGTCGACCAAGAGTCTTTCCATGCTAAACAAGAAAACACAAGCTCTGCTGTTACCCGGAAATGGTGGGAATGGTCATTCTCATCTTAGGCAAGGCTTTCGGCGGCTTTGATGATGTTGCTCGTGGATGCTTCGGCGCTTTTTCAGTCGGCACCGGAGAAGCCGTCCGAGGGCGTTTCGACGACTGCTCAACAGGCGCAGTCACTTTGCCACGCTCGCTCGCGGGGTCGTGGGTGAGCTTGGATCGCCTCTCCGTGCGAGGAGGATTGACTTCCTCCTCCTCCTCTTCACTGGAGCCATCGTCATCCTCTTCCTCCTCACCGTCAGATTGCCACTCCTCCTCGCTTTCACCTCCACTCGCCTCTTCCTCCTCGGCCTATTCTTGCGCCTCGTTGGGCATCGAGTACATCTTGGTAGTGGCCTAGAAGAGAACAAACAAGACAAAAGTCAGTCGACTGATTCTAAGCAAACAAAATGAAGAAAACAAGGTCACAGTCGGAGATGCAGAATCGGACCTGGTCTACTTCGTATGATTGGTCGAGTGGAGGAATCCTCCTGGCTCCTCAGGGGTTGTCTTTGTTCCTTATGATACTCGACAACCACCCCTCCAATGTAGCCTCTTCGACCTCCTCCGGGTGAATTAGAGTGGTGTCATCGATACTCGAGTACAACCACATTGGATGGTCACGAGCTTGGAGCGGTTGGATACATCTCCTGAGGAAGACCTCTAACAAATCCATACCAGTCACCCCGTCGCTGACAAGCTGAACCACTCGACCAACCAGCACTTTGACTTGTGCTTTCTCTTCCGGTGTCACTTTCAGAGAAGAAGGTTTTTCTGCTCGGTTTAGGGAGAAAGGGGGAAGACCCGTCGCCTGTCCTGGAGTCGGCTGGTCTTGGCAGTAGAACCAGGCCGACTGTCACCCACAGACTGAATCAGGAAGGGCCATAGCTGGAAAATAACTTTTGCTTATCATTTGGATCCCAAGACCACCACACATCTGAATCACTTGCGTCTTATCATCACTCGACTTGGCTTTCTTAACCGACTGAGAACGACAAGTGAAAATGTGCTTGAAGAGGCCCCAATGAGGACGGCAACCCAAGAAATTCTCGCACAAAGACACGAAGGCAACAAGGTATACGATGGAATTCGGAGTAAAGTGGTGGAGTTGCGCTCCGAAAAAGTTCAAGAAACTCCGGAAAAAGGATGAGGGGGCAGGGAGAATCCGCGATCGACGTGAGTGGCGACAAGGACACACTCACCATCGAGAGGCTGCGGCTCGATCTCATTCCCCGGGAGGAGCGCAGATTCGTGAGGAATGAATCCCCCCTCAGCCAGGTCATCGAGGTCCTCCTGACGAATCACCGAGGGCATCCAGTCGCCCTCGATCCAGCCCCGCGTCAAGGCAGACCTCGAGGAAGATCCGCCCCGACCGGAGTTCTTCGCCTTCTCTTGCGCCGTCGCCTTCTTCGCACGCTCCAGGGACGCCGTCTTCTCCTTCACCATCGCCGCAGACGAAGCTCAAACAGACCGGTGGCACCGGGACGAGAGCAGAGGCGGCGGAGGAATTCGAGAAGAAAGGAGGAAAATGAAGGTGCACTGTTCAAAAAACCCCATCTGGCGCCTTATATGAGGTTACTTCCGAGTGACTGACTTGTAGGCCCGGGCGATCCTGTAAAATCCCGCAACAGTTGCGCGCGTGATATGTGGCGAAAAAGGTGGCATGGAGATCGAGGCGTTCCTTCCTTATCCCATCCGATTACTGCGGCCTCCTCCGCCCCGCGCGCTTCCCAAAATTCAAATCACACTAAATCCGCGAGATGTAGAGCAACTCATCAGATGGAAGATTTCCTCCGCTCTGTCGTTCGGAGTTCTCCAAGTAAAGAAATTCACTCGAGGGATACAAAGAATGGATCAAGGCGACTGAAAAAGAAGTTGGTGCCGTCTCCTAAGTTCATTGATCCAGAACAAGACTTACTCATAGCACGAAAATGGGTCAGAAGTGTGTTCAACTCCTTCCCCACTCAAACCTCGATCCATTCGGGGGCTAATGATGAAGCTATGTACCCAGGGTAGGGTCATCGACCTGTCCAAGATACCCTCCCCAAGGAAATCTCTAGAAGAAACCACCTTTCAATCGATCCGGAAATGTTCCACTCGACGGTCTCGAAGACACTCGACCATGAAGCCAACCACTCAATGGCCAGGAGACGTAAAGTCACTCTGCACGCAAATGGTCGGTCATTAAGTAGCTTTTATGGTCATCATAGCACTTTATTTGTGGCGTTACCAGTAACGCCCGATCTTAATGTACCTTAAACCCTACATAACTGAGGGCCGGAGGGGTCTGGCGGACTCTATATAAGCCACCCCCTCCTCAGTGTAAAGGGTTCGCACCCCTGTAACTCATACGCACATAATCCAGTCGACCGCCTCCGGCTCCGAGACGTAGGGTTGTTACTTCCTCCAAGAAGGGCCTGAACTCGTAAACCTCTTGCGTATACAACTACTCCATAGCTAGGATCTTGCCTCTCCATTCCTACCCCCCTATTCTACTGTGAGACTTAGAACCACGACAGTGGGCTCCTACTTCTATGGCAAAAAATCATGACAGAAAATGGGCTTTTCGTCCTGGGCGGGCCGGAGACGCAGCTGCATGACATTCTTTGGGCCGTCCATGACGGAAAAAACCATGGTAGAAGCAAGGGGGAGGAAAATTTCGGGGAGTTGCTGGTTACGGTGGGAGGTCGGGGCCGAGCGATGCGCGTTTCTCTCGTACAGGTACGCGTGTGTGTGCGAGGCGTTGGCTCTAACTGAACCCGAGCGATTGCACTGCAGGCTACGCGTTACTGAACCCGAGCGATCGATTGATGGCTGTTAACTGAACCCAATCGAGCGATTCCTTCGCTTTCTGCTGCTAACTGAAGCCGATCGATTGGATGAATAGTGAGTGTTGCGGGGGGGGGGGGGGGGGGGTTGGATGAACAGTGAGCGGTGGCGTTGCCTTTGGATGAACAGGACCCCGTGGTGTGGTGGGTTGGATGAACAGTAGACGGTGGAGGGGTGCCCGTGGAGGGGTGGTTGAACAGGACCACGTGGTGTGGAGGGCTGGATGATAAGTAGACGGTGGAGGGGTGGTTGAACAGTAGACGGTGGAGTAGCACGCGGTGGAGGCTGGATGAACAAGAGCCCGTGAAGGCTGGAGGAGGTCCACGGTAGCCCGTGGAGGATGGAGGAGGTCGACGGTGGAGATGAACAGTATCCCGTGGAGTCCCGTTTTGCGGTACGCCACACCCCTCCCGATGAACAAGACCCCCGTTTCTACCGTAGCGCTCCAACACAAGTCCGTTTCGTCCGTTTTGCGGTCCGCCACACCCCTCCCGATCAATAGGACCCCCGTTTCGACCGTAGGAGGTCCATTTCGTCCGTTTTGCGGTACGCCACACCCCTCCCGATCAACAGGACCCCCGTTTCGACGGTGGAGGTCCGTTTACTTGGTTTTGCGGTACGCCACACCCCTCCCGATCAACAGGACCCCGTTCCAAATGTAGGAGGTCCGTTTCCTCTGTTGTGCGGTACGCCAGGCCTCGTTTCCATCGCCTGTTCCGTCCAAGCCCTCCCGATGAACACGACCACACATTCCGTTCCGACCCAGCCGGTTGGCTCCCACGCATTCTGTTGCCTCCCGATGAACACGACGCATTTTGTTGCCTCCCCATGAACACGACGCATTCCGTTGCCTCCCCATGAACACGACGACGATGCTCTTTTCTCTGTTCCGACCCAGCCATGTACACGAGCCCAGGCCGTACGTATGCGTGAGTAGGCGTTCGAGACCCCACCCGTATGTACACATACGTGGCTGTATTTTATTTCTTGCACCCTGGCCGCTGTACGTACATGTACATGCTACGTGCGCGCCTCTACTACGACATGTTGCGCGCCTCCACTACGACACATGCATGCCTCTACATCGACCAGTATGTACGTACACGTTCGCGACTAGAATGACAACGCTACGTACGCTTCGACCAGGTGGGTCCCGACTGTCACGCACTTCCTTGCCTGCAAAGATGTAGCTAGTGGGTCCCAGCAGTCAGGGGGGGCGAATCGTTTTTTTTGCCCGGACGCACTTCCTTGCGTGCGAAGGTGTAGCTGGTGTGTCCCAGCAGTCAGGGGGAAACCGTTTTTTTCGTGAAATACGGTGGCCCGTCCGGTGGGTCCCAGCTGTCAGGTGGAGGAATAATTATTTTGCGCGTAATAAGGAGGCACTTCCTTGCGGCCACCATGGTCCCAGCTGTCAGCCTCTCCATGCACAGTACTCTTCTGATGGAAGTCGGTCGTTGACCACATTGACCACGCCGCGTCGAGAGCACCACGGCGGTGGACGACGGCGAGGCCTAGGAAGGGGACGACACGGAGCCGGGGAAGACGCAGAAGTGGATGCCCATGTGAAGAGGAGTACGAGGGTTCACTGGTTCGGTTGTTGTGTGAGGCTGCCGTCGCCGAGAATAACAGGGGGTGTGGGTGAGTAGAGGGATGGCCTGGCTAGCGGTGGGAGTAGTAGGGGTGGTGAGGCCTCCGCGGTATCACAGCAGACCACGGGAGGAAGGAGCATGCGGCACGACCAGCGCTGCTTTGGGCGGCTGGAGAATGCAGACTAGAGGTTGAAGAAGCACTACGGCCATTGGATGGACATCGTACGGTCACTGGAGTATTGACTAAGTTGACAAAGCCCTCCGTCCCCATCAACTTAGTAGGCCCACAAGTCAGCCTGCCACTATACGGGGTCCCAGCTAGCAGGAGGGTCCCAGATGTCAGGTGGAGGAATAATTACTTTGCGTGTAATAAGGAGAAATTTCCTTGCGTGCGGCCGTGGACCCAGCTGTCGGCCTCTCCACGTACAGTCCACTTCATATGCATGTCGGTCATTGACCACGTTGACCAGGCCGTGCCGAGAGCACTAGGGCGGTGGACGATGAAGAGGCCTAGGAAGGGAACGACACGGAGGCAGGGAAGACTCGGCAATTGTTTCCCACGCGGAGGGGAGTACGACTGTACGAGGGTTTACTGGTTCGTCTGCTGTCGCCGGAGAATAACAGCAGGTGTGGGTGAGTAGAGGGATGGCTAGGCCAGCGACGGGTGTATGGTGGGGCGGTGAGGCCTGCGCGGCAGCACAGCCGGCCGCGGGGAGGAGGGAGCAGGCAGTCCCGCCGGCGCTTGTTTGAGCGGCTGGAGCAGGAAGAGCAGAGATTGAAGAAGCACGACGGCTGTTGGATGGCCATCAAGAGTCACTGCTTGTGCGTCAACCTTTTTTTATGAAAGCCTCAAATCTGTGGAAAACAACATACATCCCATCTGCCATTATTTCTAATAATTTACAGCCCATTTGCTAATTCTTAAGGTTTTTTAGCCCATATTCTTTTTGTTAGCATTACAGCCCATATTGTGGCCACGGTTAAAAAATTATATGAAATTTTGCATATTTCGGTGCGGTCCGAACTGTTTTTAATCCCGAAATTTTGACTCACATTCAAACTGATTTTAAAAATAAATGTATATAAATATGAAATCCAACTAATTCTCCACGCATAAAAATTAATGTAATTTAAAATCTCGAAATGAAAAAAAGATATTTGAAACTAATTGCCGGTTTGATGTGTTTTAAAAATGTACAACCCATTTCTCATAACCGATGGATCATTTTCTTGGCCAGCCAAATGAAGCTCTCCTTGTCTTCAAAGATTTGCAGCCCAACAGGCCTAACATGGCGACTTACTTGGTAAATCACAAAAAAACTGGGTTGTGGCCATGGACCCAGCTGTCAGCCTCTCCACGTACAGCCGGGGAAGACGCGGAGCCGGGGAAGACGCGGCAGTGGATGCCCAGGCAGAGAGGAGTACGAGGGTTCACTCGTTCGGCTGCGGCGTGAGGCTGCCGTCGCCGCAAAATAACAGAGGGTGTGGGTGAGTAGAGGGATACCCTGGGCCAGCGGTGGGAGTACTAGGGGGCGGTGAGGCCTCCGCGGCATCACAGCCGGCCACGAGAGGCAGGAGCACACGGCACGACCGGCGCTGCTTTGGGCGGCTGGAGCAAGAAGACCAAAGGTTGAAGAAGCACTATGGCCGTTGGACGGACATCGTACGTTCACTGGAGCTAGAATCGTTCATATTGACTAAGTTGACAAAGCCCTCCATCCTTGTCAACTTAGTAGGCCCACAAGTCAGCCACCCACTATGGTGGGTCCCAGCTAGCAGGGGGTATTCATTTTTTGGTGCGTAATAAGGAGGCACTTCCTTGCGTGCGAAGATATAGCTGGTGGGTCGGACCTGCCAGCGGGGGGAACGTTTTTTTCATGAAGTACAGAAGCCCTTCCCAAGTACAGTGCATGTACAGTGCGTAATAAGGAGGAACTTTCCTTGCGTGCGACCATGGACCTCGCGGGTCCCAGCCGTCAGGCTCTCCACATACAGTCCTCTTTTGATGACTCTTGTATGTTGACCACGCCGCGCCGAGCGCACCGAGGTGGTGGACGATGGCGAGGCCCCAGACTAGAACGACCTGGAGATGGGGAAGACGCGGCAGTGGAGTCGCAGACGGAGAGGAGTGGGAAACTTGACTGGTTCGGGTGCGGGGTGGGCCTACACTTGGCAGAGAATAACAGGAGGTGTGGAGTGGAGGGATGGCCTCGCCGTCGGTGGGGTAGCGTTTCGCTGAGGAGCGCAAAACAACGCCGCTGGACGCCGAAGGCTGGAGCAGGCGGTTCCGGCAGCGCTGGGGGAAGAAGACGAGAGATTGAAGAAGAATGTCGGCCGTTGGATGTAAATCCAACGCATTCTTAGGCTTCGACCTACTGGCCCACATGTCAGCCAGTCCATTTGTTAGTTAGTCCATTTGGTGGGCTTGGTGAAACAATGATGTAGCATCTATGCAGCCCGTTTAAATCACATTTGCATTTTTCTCAAAATCCGTGGACTTGATGGGCTGGGTGAAAATATCATGTTGGGCTAGACGGAGAAATGTTATAAAAACATAAACACATGATTGCACGTCAGTAAAATCTTTGCAAGCTTATGTACGCAATCACTAGGAGTTAACTTGCCAAGTTATATATAAACAATTATTAATATTATTTTGTAAGAACTTTCAACTTACGAAATAAAATATCATTTTAATTTGTTGAGTTAATAGTATGTGGGGTATTATTATTTTTTAGGCTAGACATGGGATAGTTGAGTTGGTTCTAGGGGAAAGTACTAGGAGAAAACTCAGTTTACATCGAAAAAGAAAGTGGGAGAAAATTCACAGACCTGCTGGGTCCACCTCAGGAGGGGAATATGTTGGGAGGAAGGAGATTCAAAGCACGGCAGCCGAGTGAACTTGTTTTTTTTTACGGACAAGTGAACTAGTTTACATAGATAAGCAAATAGCCACTAAAAAAGCAATCATGTTAATGGGTTCTTAAAAGAATTATTTCGGACAAAACAGATAATTACGACACATAGGCTAATGCATGAAACATTCAGATGATAAAGGTGCTTACAAACAGATAAAGTACAACATCTAGACCATCTTGGCACGCTTGATCATGACGCTGCGGCTGTCTTTGTACTCGTCGGTTACGGGAAGCAGACACGCCCTCATGTCCAAGATCTGCCTGTACATGTCGTAGCATGCGTATGCGTCCTTGGCCGCGTAGGTTATGTAGGCTAGATTCAGAGGTACCTCCCACGTGTTCAGGTCGTCTTCTTTCATGTTGGCGTATCAGGGGTCGATGATGGTCTCAGCAAGGTCAACCACGGAGTCCTTCTCCTGCCCGTTGATGATGATCTTGTATTGCTTCTGGATGTCGACAAGCTTGTTGCACCAGATGGACGAATCATCGCGTTCTTCCTTCTCCCCACCGTAGTGAAGGTGCAGTCGACAGTGCCGATGAAACGGGTGAATGCTCTAGAACCTGGTGCAGCCATAGGACTGAGGCGAGGCTGAGCTTTACCGAGTCCGTATCGTTGGTGTACATCACATTCAACTTGGTGCAGCCATAGGACTGAACGGCGAACTCAAAGGGGAACTCCTTGCTGAAGTCCATATCCAGCAGGCTCACCCCTCGGATCGCCATTGGAGTCTCTTCGAGTGAACGAGTGTGTAGGCGACGGTAGCAGTTCGTTTTTCAGCTCTTCGGGAATTGGATTCAACAGTAAGATGAGTGTGTACAGGCGACAACAGTTACTACCTCTCCCTCATCCGCTGCATGCCCGGCAAAAGATGCACCCTCGGCGCATGCAAACGCCTCCATTAAGAAACCTACTCCGGCCACACGTCGGTTCACGAGCGGGTCTGTATTGGTACTGTAATAACAGGAGTTAGTGGTCACTTTACTTAAATTTAATTATCTTTAATAGAAATTTGTACTTAAAACAAGCAATGCATTCGCTCGTTCTATCAGTGCCACAGGATCAACATGCACAACAATTAGAATTATTATTCTCAGGACGCACATGATCAGCACATTTGTCGCACTTTCACAAAGATAATACTACCAAGTTTGAACTCTTTGTTATGGTTGTTGTCCTCTTCATCATCATGCCGTGTTTCCCAGCTTGCAAGATTTAGAACCAACAAATAAGATCCAAATAATAAGTACAACAAAGATGCCTATACATCTCATTGATTCCCAGCTTGCAAGATTCAGAACCAACAAATAAGATACAAATAATAAGTACAACAAAGATGCCTACACATCTCATTGATTCCCAGCTTGCAAGATTTAGAACCAACAAATACGATTCAAATAATAAGTACAACAAAGATGCCTACACATCTCACTAATTCCCAGCTTGCAAGATTCAGAACTAACCCATTAGAGCCTTTTGATAAAGTGAATATCAGGATTAAATCCATCTTGGCTAGCCATGTCATACAATTGAAGAACTTGGCGAATGCTCTTGACCGTCACAACATCTGTAGTTGAGTATTCCTGTTTGCACAGCACAAACAAGGAGACAGGAGAGCATGATTTCACTTTAATAGCAGCCTCCTTGAACTCAACCTCCAGCTCTACTTGGTTGAGGTCAGCCTGGAGTTCCATGATTCAATTCATGCGCCTTTTTCTGCAGTTCACCTGAAATGAAGCAAAGATTGCATCATTTAGCTAGCAAGAAGTAGTTGCTCTTGTGAGCTGGCAGGTTGTTCTTTAGTAGTTGCACTAAAATTGAGGAACATTAAGGTTGGCTGTCCGGCTCATGTAAGGTGCAACTATAATTTTCTTATCCTTTTGTGCAGTTCCACTAAAATAAAGTGCCATTGTGGTGACAGTGACGGCTCCATCTTGCAAAGGCTAATAAAATGTTGCACGAGATTACCAGCTGAACTTGATGGAGATTTTGGAAACTCCAATCACCATTTTGTGCAGTTCCACCAAAATTGAGAGATGTTACCCACGTGACATTTTAGTTGAACTGCACAAGACACTCATTCCAAAAAAAGTGTTTTGTGCAGTTCACCAAAAGGTCACAATAGCAACAAGGTGAAATGGATATCCCTATCTGCACAAAAAGATAGAAAGTAAACAGTTGCTGGTCAATAAGAATATACGAAACATATACAAAATGAAAAGAAGCATCTTAATTATGTTCATGGCAATCATGCAAGGACAGTAGAAATTTTAAAACGTCAGCAATGCTTCATGTTACCAGAAGCATTACAATCAACAATGAGATTCCTCAAATATGGGATTACTTTAATGGTTGCATTGCTTGTTTACCAGACACAGTAAATCAACAGCAGCTAAAGAGTTGGTTTAAGGGCATGGGACCGTGGGGACACCAGGACACTCAGTAGCGTAAAGGAGCAACTTACTTATCATACTGGGGAAAACAGCAAGAGTGCCATTTGTAACACATTTTAATTGCATCTTCTCACTGGAGGCATTAGATTAACAATAACACTGGTTAGGCATGTCCCTAAGGTAACAGTGTGATTGCTTCATTTTACATGCGCCCTTACATTAACAATAGCAAAAGGTTGGTATAAGGACATGCGATAGTGGACGCATCAGCACAATGTACCTACAAGGAGGCATAAAGTGGTGATGCCGAGTTTGTTCATGCTATGTGAGGGCAGCAAATATAATCCAGGAGACCTTGTACTATGTGAGGGCAGCAAATCAATCCTGGAGACCTTTTACTCTGTGAGGGCAGCAAATCTAATCCTGGAGACCTTTTACTATGTGAGGGCAGCAAATCTAATCCTGGAGACCTTTTACTATGTGAGGGCAGCAAATCTAATCCTGAGACCTTTTACTATGTGAGGGCAGCAAATCTAATCCTGAGACGTTTTACTATGTGAGGGCAGCAAATCTAATACTGGAGACCTTTACTATGTGATGGCAGCAAATCTAATCCTGGACATACTCTGTTGACTTGTCCACCAGTCGCCACTTTCTATCCGTTTTTTAACCAATAATAGATCTGTTCTTTATCCAGTTTGTACTATGTTTTCCCATTATTTCCCTTTTCAACCAAGAGACCGGTTGGGTATCCGGTCTCTACTACTTTCACCATATTATTTCCTCTTTGAATCAAGTCCTAGATTCATGCTACAACTTTCCCCCCTTTCTTCGTTGTTTGAACAAAGCCCTAGATTCGAATGCATGAAGTAGCTTTACCTCTAATAATACTAAAAATTTAGGTGGCTTTGGAAGAGCTGATGGGAGTAGAAAAATATGCACATGCAGACACATGGGGAGCTGGGGCAGTAGAGCAAGGCCGCTTTCGAAGAACTTATACCTGAGGGTCGCTGGGATGTCGGCAGCGGCAGGTCGGATCTGCGTACAATACAACAGGGAGGAAGAAGGGTCGGAGGACCTCCCGAGCCGGCGCTGTGTTGGAGGGGCAGAGGATCGGGCCCCTCCGACAGCTGTGGGTTTCCTTCCTCAGCGGCGATGACCACGTTAACAATGCACATTTTAGTCCTCTACACACACCGACCGAAGGGATCCAGCCGGATCTGTGACCAGCAGTGAGCAGAGAGAAAATGTCGCTACCACTGTCTTGTTTATATCTGGAGAGGATGAGAGAATGAAGAGAGCAACCCTAGTAAAGCAAGCGCTCAGGCCCCTGCATCCATATATAGTGGGGTGATTAAGTTTTTTCTCTCCACAACAAGCGTTTCAATTTGTGTACGTGGCATTAAAGAAAAGAAACCCTCTATTTAAGGTGACTACTGTACAACTCCTACTTACTACTACCTTTGTCCTGGTTTATAGGTCCCCTTTGTAGTTTGTGCCAAATTTTGACTAAAGATTTAACTAACAAAATGTTAATGCATGTCAAGAAAAATTATCTCATTGGATTCGTATTTGAACATAGTTTTCAAAAATATAATGTTTGGTGGCATGCGTGAACATTTTGTTAGTTTAATCTATGGTCAAAATTTGGCACGAAATACAAGTACTACAGTATTGTTCACTTGTGCTCCCCGCCCTCCATTCATTGAACAACCCCACGTGTGAATAAACATACAGTAACTACTGTATTTATATAGAACGAACAAGCTCGAACTATTTTCGCGTAGTTAAAAGTTGAGGGCGCGGCTTTTCCTGGGCAGTACGCGCGGAAGTTTTCGGGTAGGCGGTCTGACAAAGAGGCGAGGAGGGTGAGTGAGTGGTGCTGGGCGATTTGACGGCGCGTTACTGCTGCAAAGACTTGTGATATGACCACTCACTATAGTCATGAATTACTGGCGCTCCGACCGGGGTGTGCCCCCCTTCCGTTCCGCGCTCTAATCTGGTGCATGACACGTCGACCCGGATGCTGGCTCTCCCACATGTCAGAGTAGTAAGAAGGAGCAAAGAATGATGTGGTATATACTAGTACTATACTACTCCCTCTGTTCCTAAATATAAGTCTTTGGAGAGATTTCACTATGGACCACATACGGAGAAAAATGAGCGAATCTACACATAAAATGCATCTATATACATCCGTATGTGGTCCACAGTGAAATATCTACGAAGACTTATATTTGGGATCGGAGGGAGTACTAGTCAGGTCGGAGGAGTGCGAACCACAGCAGCCTAGTGAACCAGCAGTGCGAACCATGGTAGCCCAGTGAACCAACAGTAGAAAACAATGTGGTGATATGGCCATAAAAAACAATGTGCTATGGTCCACACTGCAGCATGTACAGTAACACTCCTCTTTGTTTGGATCCCTGAGTTAGAGCTAGTTTGGGTTGAAATAGCCTCAAATTATCGAAACAAGAGGGGTTAGTTTGAGCTAGTTTGCTCTAACCCAGCTAAAAAATAGCCCGGTGGAGAGGTTCTAATCGGATTAGTTATCCTTGGGCCCACTAAAAGAGAACTAAAAAAATCTCCCCTGCCCGCACTAGATCGCTCCCCCCCTCTCGCACGACTCCTCTCTGTTCCCCATACGGCCGCCCTCCCAAGTGCCGCTCGCCCTCTCTCTCCTCCGGCCGCCCTCTCCTTCCGACCTCCGCCGCCCTACTCCGGCCGCCCTCTCCCTCCAGCCTTCGCCGCCCTACTCCGGCCGCCCTTCACCAGTCGTTTTTCTCCCGCTGTCGTGCGCGGCGGTGGCGCATCTACCAGGGAGGTCGCGAGAGGGGTGAGTTTGTTCGTTCCTTGCCTGTCTCACGGCCATATCATTGATCTAGCTTGCTCTAGCACTAATTCTGATTTGGAAAAGTAGATCCTGATCAAACTTGGTAAAGATTTGTGGTGCACGCATGGAATTGTTTGATGCTGCTTGAGGAGGTAATAAATCTTTCTAGAGGCCCAAAGATTTAGGTCACCTTTCTAGGTATTTCAATTCCAGGCTTGCATTATTTCTAGAGGCCCAAAGATTCAGTTCACCTTTCTAGGTATTTCAATTTCAGGCTTGCATTATTTCTTGAGGCTCAAAGATTCAGTTCACCTTTCTAGGTATTTCAATTTTAGGCTTGCATTATTTCTAGAGGCCCAAAGATCCAGTTCACCTTTCTAGGTATTTCAATTTCAGGCTTGCATTATTTCTAGAGGCCCAAAGATTCAGTTCACCTTTCTAGGTATTTCAGTTTCAAGCTTACATTATTTCTAGAGGCCCAAAGATTCAGTTCACCTTTCTAGGTATTTTAGTTACAGGCTTGCATTATTTCTAGAGGCCCAAAGATTAAGTTCCTAGTCGGCGGCAAGCGGCCCTGCTACCCATGCCGGTGTCGACCTCAACTCGCAAGGGCCAACGTCGGAGGGGTTCCCGGGGCTTGGGCTCTATAGAGCCTTCCTCCAGAGCGACGATGGCGAGCTCCTCCCTCTGTGCGTGAGGGGCTCCGGGCTCCCTCCCTATCGTGAATGACTTCTGTGATGAGTTAGCTCATTCTTTTTTTCATGAAGTGTTTTTTTTATTTTGTGAAGCTTGATTGACGACTTGTATGTTTAAGTGGGATATCTCATTTGTATGGACAAAGTAAAAATTATCATGTTTTGCATGCTTGATTTGTATATATGATTCGTTTATGTCAATGTGAGCGGGAGGAGGCCACAGAAGAGCCGGCCACACCAAGTGGGTGCTTGGATCCAAGGGACTTTTTTTAGTCTGACTAAAAATAGTCTCTTTAAGAGGCTAAATTTCCAAGCACCCCTGACTAAAGAGGGGCTAAAACTAGTCTTGAGACTAAATTTTTTTAGTCAGGGGTACCCCTACTAAAATGTGGATTAGTCCTCTCTCTCCTCATTTAACTCCTCTCCTTTAACACAGGCGAGTTCTGGATTGGAGGGTTTGGAGGATAATAAATTTCATTAACTTGATTTTAGTCTCTTTAGTATTTGGATCCAAGCATGGGTGAGGCTAGCAAGTTTTAGTCCCACTATTTTTAGTCATGGAACTAAAATGTATCCAAGCACCCTCCAAATCCGGCAGGAAATAGGGTCCAAAGTAGTCAAATGATTGAGATAGAGCATTTATTGTCAATCTAACCCTGCCATCCATACACCTCTTTGGTTTAGAGTTAGTTCAGGGTTAGAATCTAACTCTAACCTCTAACTGAGTTAGAGTTCTCCTCGTCTCGGTTCATCGCCATCATACTTTTCCCATTCCTGTGTTCTCAGTATCCTGCGAATCAAAGAGGCCCTTTTTGCGGGGAAAATGTCACGCCCAAGATGCGACCCTATCCTAAAGGAACTCGAAGGTCCCACCAAGGATAGAAGCGCATCTTGAAGACGCTTTTGCAAGGTGGATAAAATTACATCAACATTACATAATAGTGGGGATACATCCGGTACATACAATGTCACATGAATACAACAATACAACATACAAGAACAACATCCAACTACGGATGAATCATAAACAGAAACTCAAACAATATCCACCCTGCTAGCCCAGGCTGCCGACCTGGAACCTATCCCCTGATCGAAGAAGAAGAAGAAGAACTCCAAAACAAGCAACATCGCTCTGAGTCATGATCATCGCATAACCTGTACCTGCAACTGTTGTTGTAGTAATCTGTGAGCCACGAGGACTCAGCAATCCCATTACCATGGGTATCAAGACTAGCAAAGCTTAATGGGAAAGGAAGGGGTAAAGTGGTGAGGTTGCAGCAGCGGCTAAGCATATATGGAGGCTAACATACGCAAATGAGAGCGAGAAGAGAAACAAAGGAATGGTCGTGAAGCTAGCAATGATCAAGAGGTGATCCCGAACTCCTACTTACGTCAGACATAACCCAGAAACCGTGTTCACTTCCCGGACTCCGCCGAAAAGAGACCATCACGGCTACACACGCGGTTGACGCGTTTTATTTCGGATCTGGTGTCAAGTTATCTACAACCGGACATTAACAAATTCCCATCTGCCACATAACCGCGGGCACGACTCTCAAAAGTTTATACCCTTCAGGGGTGTCCCAACTTAGCCCATGATAAGCTCTCGCGGTCAACAAAGGATATTCCTTCTCCCCGGGAAGACCCGATCAGTCTCGGAATCCCGGCTACAAGACATTTCGACAGTAATAAAACAAGACCAGCAAGACCTCCCGGCGTGCCGACATCCTGATAGTAGCCGCGCGTATCTCGTCTCAGGCCACGACCGGATGAGCACTACGTACAACTAGAACCAGCCCTCAAGTTTCCCCGAGGTGGCGCTGCAAGTGGCTCTAGTTTGAACCAACACTTAGACATGCATTGGCCCGGGGGGGCTAAAATAAAGATGACCCTTGGGATGCGCGACTCCCAAGGGAAAAAGGTAATAGGTGAGGCAAATGGTAAAACCAAAGTTGGGCCTTGCTGGAGGAGTCTTATTCAAAGCGAATTGTCAAGGGGGTCCCATAAATCACCCGACCGCGTTAGGAATGCAAAATCCGGGAACATAACACCGGTATGACAGAAACTAGGGCGGCAAGAGTGGAACAAAACACCAGGCATAAGGCCGAGCCTTCCACCCTTTACCAAATATATAGATGCATTAATAATATAAGAGATATTGTGATATCCCAACATAACCCTGTCCACCATGGAGCAATCTTCAACTTCACCTGCAAGTAGCAACGCTATAAGAGGGGCTGAGCAAAGCGGTAACATAGCCAAGCAATGGTTTGCTAGGAAGGGTGACAAAGGTTAGTGGTCCATGAAAATTTGGGGAGGCTTGAAGAACAAGTGATAGGAAGCGCAGCATAGCGATAGAACGAAGCAACTAGCATAGCAATGATAGTAGTGAGATCCAGGGTAGCGGTCATCTTGCCTGAAATCCCGCTAGGAAGAAGAACGAGTCCATGAAGAAGATGAACGGATGAAGTCGAACGAATCCTCACAATCGCAACATTACTGGAACTAAGAAGCAACACCGGAAAGAAACAAACAACATGGTAAATGAACAATCATAAACATGGCATGATGCACAAACAAGCATGATGCATGTCCGGTTTAATGAGGCATGGCATGGCAAAGTGCAATAAACAATACTACTAGTTAAGTGGAGCTCAATATGCAACGAGTTGCATATTGACAAAGCACCACATCAATTATTTAGTTCTCTCTCGGTTATGCTACTCATCAATATTAAATGTTGTTAAACATGGCAAGGAGTGAAGCATAATGAAACTACCAAACTAGGCAAGTTTAAATGAGGCCGGAAGAACAAACAACAATTCCGGAAAATCCTCATATGCATATTTCGAATTTGCTACTGTTCTACCCTAAACCATATTTTAATGTTGTTAAACAGCAAAATAAAGTGCACCAAGTTAATCTATGCATTTTTCCACCCCATTTACATATAAAGTTTATTTAAAACCGGGCTACGGTTATTTAGTTATAAAATAAATCATTTTAACATGTCATTTAAGCAAATTCAAACAAACAGCATTTTAAACATTTTAAACATGGATGAAAACAGCAGATTATGAAACTAGATGAAAAACTAAGTATTTTTCATATATAAATCATTTTACTCCGATGCACGGTTTGTGAATTATTAATGCATGAACATGGAGGGGTTTTTCTGTAAAACAGTAATTCACCGGATAATGCTAAAATCGCTGGACAGGAAAAAAACATAACACGGGCCAAAACAGGAGGATCTGGGCTGCTCACATTGGGCTAGGCCCAGTCGGTGAAGCAGGAGGCCAGGCAGGCCGGCTTGGGACTGGGCCTTGGAGGCCGCTGGAGGCGCGGTCAACGCTCGGGCCGAACGGGCGAGGCAGCGGTTGCGGGCGTATTGGGCGCGGGCGTCCTCCTCTGCTCGAAGAAGAGGCCGGACCGGGTGTTGACGGCGCACAGGAAGAAGACGACGAGGAGGAGCAGCGGGGATGGGGCTCTGGCGACGGGATCCGAAGGGGAACGCCGGTGAATGGACGGAGGACCTCGGGCCCGGTCGAACCTAGCGGTGCCGGCACTTCAGAGCTCCTGGCGAAGGGGATGAGGTACCTGAAGAAGAGGGACAGAGAGAGTTCAGAGCGGGAGAGAGAGAGAGACAGGGAAAAGGGAGAAGGAAAACAGGGGAAGGAGAGGGCGACGGGGATGGGGAAGGAAGAGGCACGGCGACATGACCTGCTGGTCGTCGACGGCGGCAGGATGAGGAGGCATCGGGGGCTCGCAGGGGGGTCGAGGAGGAGGCATCGGGCGCGTTTGGGGTAGCCTGAAGGTCGGGGTCGCCGGCGGGGCTGCGCAAGATGGAGGCGCACGGGAGGAGATGAGGTGCGGCCAGCGGGCGGAGGAGACGAAACCGAGCGCTCTAGCTCGGGGTCTCGGGCAAGCGAGGCGGTCTTCTGATGGCGCCTGGTCTCGGGACGCCGGCAGCGGCCGGTCCGACGAGGCGCACGGGAGGAGATGCAGGGGAGAAGGAGCAAGGCAGCGCTGCTGCTGCGGGATCGGGGCTCCCCTGCTCGAGCTCCTCGGGCGCGTGCTCGCGCACGAGAGCGAGAGGAGGCTGGGCCTCGGGAACCGAGGAGGTGGCGGCTGGAGGATCTGGATCTCGGTGGGGGTTGGCCGGCTAGGGAAAACGAGGAAGGAGGGAGGTGCAGGTGGATGGCTGGATTTTTGGATCGGGGAGGATCCCGATGAGGAAGGGACAAGAAGAGTGGCGGCGCTCGGGAGAGGGTGGATGGGACAGGATCCCTAAAATTTAGGGTTGGGCTGTTTAAATAACTCGGTGGACTAGCTTAGGGGCAAAACGGACCCTCCGATCAAGATCAAACGGTCGAGAAAAACACACTAGGAGAGTCCAAATAAGAAAACGAAGATGTTTTAGGGATGTTGGGGGATGATTCGGACACAACGGTAGCGACAGTCCGGTTTGGGTCAAGGGGAGTTTCGGACACGCGCGCGAGGGGGGGCTGCGAGCTGGCAAGAGAGGTGAGGTGGTTGGACAAGAGAGAAACGAAAAACACGGTTGGTCACGGAATGGTCAACAAACACAACGGAGAGAAGCGAGGAGCGGCAACTACGAGCGGATACGGGGTTTTATGAAAACATGCGGATGCAATGCGCATGATGCCATGAGATGAGACGCATGACAATGAACACAAAGCAAAACAAAATACAAAACCGAACCACGGAGAAAATAATATATCACATAGCCGGAAATGGCAAGAGTTGGAGTTACGAATATGGAAAGATGTATCCGGGGCCTTACAGAAAATCAAAGAGGCCCTTAGACTGGTTTAGGTCCGGTCATTTTTTATAAACGTGTTATGTACAAACTTTAATGAATGTGCTCCGGTTTCCATGAAAATAATCCGGTTTCATATAGTAATTCATTCATTTATTTATTCTTCTGCGGGGGATTTGCATGTAATTCATGAGGTCTGAAATGTAAAGTACCCCGGCATATGCTCCGAGTCGTGCATGCACTACGACCCAGATGCTCTATGTCCCACATGTCGGCGAATGGGAGCCCGTGGAAATAGCCTAGGAGTACATGTAGGAGGATAAATGCGTGAAAAAATATGTACTGTGAAGCATAGCCGCAGTTCGAAAAGGAGACCTAAAGTGATGACAGCTATAGGACGCACGCACCCAACTAGTGGTACTAGACATACAACTAGATTTTCCCTCAAAAAAAAGAGGCACGAGTGCTCAGTACTCCTATTCTATAAATACGAGTCCCATCTGACAACAGCGTCCGTGCTACAGCTAGCTCTCCTCCCTCGTTTCTCTCTTCTAATTCTAAACTCGGCCGACGCCCGGTGGGTGGGGTGGGTTTGCTCAACTGCAGCCCCACCTCATAGTGAAAACGTTATGACTGGAATAAAAATTCCATATACTCCCTCCGTTCATAAATATAAGCCTTTTTAGATACTATTTCAAATGGAATACAGCATACAGATGTATGTAGACATAGTTTAGAGTGTAGATTCACTCATTTTGCTCCATATGTAGTAGTCACTTGCTGGAATCTTTAGAAAGACTTATATTTGGGAATGGAGGGAGTACTATACTAATAAATATTAAGGCCACGAGGCGATGCGGTGCTGGTTACAGGAGGCAAGAAGAAGAGATGCATCCATCAACGACGTCCACCTCCTCGACTCTGGGCGCCGGCCCACCGAACGGCGCCTAAGTAGCAGCGACTTTCGTGGCCAGGTCGACGTGCTTCTGAACAATGGCGTCCAAAGATTCTAGGTGCTGGAAGAAGGCCAACGTCTTTCTGTCCTCGCTAGCCTTGTAGTGGCCTATGTAGACGAATTCCTCGTAGACGTGGATGTGTAGGTCGACGGTTTCTTGCATGGCGAGGCGCTGCGCGGCGAGCGTGGCCTCGAGGTGCACATTCTTCTTCGCGACCTCCGGCACCTGCAGGGCCATCAGGGCTTGAAAGAGTTCGTCAGCATGGAGGCCGATGAGGGTGGCAGGCAATAAGGAGCCTGGGCGCGCGGGCTGGAGCAGTACGACAAGGTCGTCCGCGTGCTTCTTGACGGCGGTGAAATTGCGGATGGAGTTGACCATCATGTCGTCCATGCGAGAGGCGAAGCCGGCGTCGGTGAGGGCTACGATGCCTGCGGTCGCCAGCACCGTCTGGAAACGCTTAATGGTGCGGGGCCGCATGCCGGCGC
This sequence comes from Triticum timopheevii, assembly GCA_963921465.1. NCBI lineage: Eukaryota > Viridiplantae > Streptophyta > Magnoliopsida > Poales > Poaceae > Triticum > Triticum timopheevii. Next base: position 60,840,785 of record OY997270.1, on the reverse strand, counting down.
CTTGGATGATTTGGCACAGCTGACTGCCGCTCGCGTCCATCGCCTCCATAGGTGCTTGTGGCTTCTGGTCACTCGGTCTTGGATTGGACTGAGCAGTGTTGCGCAGAGACTTGGGAGTAGATGGATTGGAGTGGTGGGGCGCCTTTATTATATGAGAGTCCAAACTCTTTTGCATTCACATCGTGCTGGCTCTATTCTCCTTCTCCAATTAATTCCCTCTGCATGTAATTGAGGATGCATCATTGACCGTTCAACGTCTCGGGAACCGCTACCCTCTCCTCCTTGGCATTCAAGCACCTATGGACCCGTCGACGATGAGGTGCCTATTGACTTCGTAAATTTCAAGATGATAGTGCCGTGCATGTGTGCGTTCATAGGAGTGAGTGTATGCGCGTGTATATGAGCGCTTGCGTCTGTACTGTGTCAAAAAAACGTAAATGCGTGTCAAAAAGAGACTAGTCAGTATACTCAATATTGTGCACCTCGGAGAGGAGAACGGTAGAACCAGTACGTATTTATTTACGGTGCAGATTCACTCATTTTGCTCCATATGTACTCCGTCTCGGTGTAGTCTAGTCACTTGTTGAAATCTCTAGAAGGGCAAATACTCATTTCTGGTTTACACGGCTATACTAGCAAGTAGTTGTACGTACTAGTACAATAGTGGGATCACATAGAAATTTTGTCTCATGCAAGAGCCTGGCTATATGCGTGCTCCAATGTTCGCAACTGCAACATTGGGTTTGCGCTTGGCTCTTCGCCTCTTCGAGAAGACGAACAATGACATTACTACTGCTGCTTCTATAGTGTCGAATCCACTACTGCATGTTCGTCCACCACGAGCGGGACGGATAGCTTGTTGTAGAAGTACTACGAAGCAAAAGCCTGTCCTCGTTTGCGAGCAACCGTGCTCATGGGCGAGGGAGAAGGCGTGTAGTAAAATCAAGCTTCTCCTCGTTGTACGAGCTGACACGACACATCATAGCACTAGCCTCACATGCTTGCCTCTAAACTTGGCTGAAAGACCCGCAGTGTACAATATATTTGCTGCAACCTCTAACATTTACCCACCACAAATTAAAATGTATGTGGATGTATGCATCGTTCTGATGCAGAGGCCGGGGAGTCCCCCCTTTTCGAAAAAAACAAATTGAAATATATATTCCTGTCTTGACCAGATGAGCATGCAAACTAGAATCACCAGGGTGACAGGTAGGGCCAGAAGACTATTTTTTTTAAAAAAAACTTCGAGATGGCCACATAGCATGGAGCTGACCCCAATGATTTTAAACTTCGATACAGGCACGTTACACGCTGTCCTAGACTACTCTACACATGAAACTGCCACACGAGCGTCTGGGCTGCGCTTGGCTCTTCGCCTCTTCAGGAAGTCGAACAATGATGGAGTACTACTGCACTAGAGGAGTACTACAGTATGCTTCTGGCCATCTGACATCGACTGAACTGCTGCATGTCCACCGCGTGCAGGAGGGAGAGCGTGTAGCGAAAGCTTCTCCTAGTCTTGCCAACCATCACGCTCATGGGCAAGGGAGGGACGCTCTTGCCTTTGCGTGTATGACAGGTGGGCCTGACAGGTGTGTGGCCAACCTGTCATACAGCTAAAGGCAAGGGCAGTTAAGTCTGCGAGGGAGAGGATAATCAAACTTCTCGTCGATGTACGAGTTGACACGACACATCAAAGCACTGCACTCGATATATTTCAATAATTTGCGTTTACCAATGCATTAATTACAACACATGCATGCATGACGTGACTCTCCTTTTGATACTTGCATGTGTTGATTTAATGCACCTTGAAGTAGTATAAAATATGTGACGGTAAAGCTTTGTAATACCCCGTCCCAAGTCGAGAGATGGTTGTGAACGAGGAGGGCGAGATCATGCAGACCGAACAGGACCCGACGATGGAGCTCTCTAAGGTCTCGATGGACCTCACCGTGCTCCACTACCCCTTGTGCCTCCGCCCCTTGACGCCTCCAGTGTATGAGGTTCGAATACACCTCGTCCATTCGGCTGATTGAGCAAGGAGCAGGTTTCTTGATTGATGTGTTGTTCGATTGATTTCTGCAGTTCAAGGGAGGGTACCTAGCCTGCGTCGACTACCGCGTCGAGCGCCCCAGGAACCAGCAGCAGTGCCAGAAGTGCGAGCACGGCGGTGGCTTCGACGTGCGGAACACGGTGGTGGACTCCGTCCTTTCATCGGTGAGGGTGGAGTACCCACACGAAGGCTGTGGGCTCTACGTCACTTACCACAAGCTCGCCGATCACCAGAGCGTGTGTCCGCTCGCCCCCTGCAAATGCCCCATGCCCGTCTACGGCTACGAAGGCCCGCCGCCGGTGCTCTACCACCACATCAGGACCGCGCATCCCATGCCCGTGCACAGGATCCAGTACGGCAAGGTGCTCCAGCTGCAAGTGCCACTGTCGGAGCCACGGCTCTTGCTGTTCGCGGAGGAGGACTGCCGCACGTTTTTCTTGGTCAGCGGCGTGCTCGACATCGGCGCGCCTATCGCCGTGTCGGTCGTCTGCATCAGAGCGGGGGCGTCCCCACTGCCACACTACGTGGCCAAGCTGTCGGCGAACGGCCCACCGGGGGAGCCCAAATGCACGACCGACGCCGTCAAGGTGGAAATGGAGGTGACAAGCAGCAAGGATCCCGGCAACGTCGATGTGCAGGAATTGACCTTCTTGACAGTTATGCCCAAGCTGTTGGCCGGGGCTAAGCTTGTGTCCCTCCACATTCAGATTGACAGTCTCACGTCCTAAATGTTTCTACAGTGCCTTCTGTTTATCTTAGTAATATGCTAATATAGGGATTACCTTGGTCTACTTTAGCTTAAGAAATGGTGGGTTTTGGTGGCGATGCAGCAATTACTTCGACATCAGATCAGTAATTTCCAGCAGTCGAACGGATATTTTGTATCTGTTGGATATAAAGTTCCTTTGGGTAAGAAGTACTACTTGTCATCAAAATGGATAAAAGGAGATGTATGTAGACGTATTTTAGTTCTAGATACGTCCTTTTTTATCCATTTTGATGACAAGCACTCCCTCCGTTCCACAATACATGCCTTCCATTTGTCAAAATATAGATGTATCTAGACATGTTTTAGTATATAGGTACATCCATGATAGAGCCAATCGGATGGTTGAGAACACTACAATTCGTAGCTACATATGCGTGTGTGACTCCCAGATGCAGAGGCCGGGGGTCATCATCCTCCTTTTTGAGAAAAAATAGATGCGTGTGTGAGAGGACGAGTGCATGCGTGCACCTCTTCTCTTCCTATATAACGTAATACTAAACTCCGAGTACAAGTTTTTGTGGGTGGCACGATGGTGCGTGCGAGAAGTCCCGAGAGATAGGTTTAATGCGTATGAAAAAAAGACTAGCCTAGAGCTCGCCACGCGGTTATTCTTGTCGAACGCCCCATTAACCGTAAGATATGTATACGATGGTGCTAGTTATTGCACGTACACAGCAGTACTCCCTCCTTTTCGGTTTATAGGGCTTAATTCAAAAATCTCACCAACCAAGATGGTGAGTGGTGGAATATTTTTTGTAGTTTGCAAAAGCACCTAATTAATGCTCTTGTTTTTCTCAAAAAATTGTGTTGATCAATGCATTAATTGCAATGCATGCATGCATAAAGTATATGCATTGGTCAATTTTCTCTTAATACTTGCATGCAATGATTTAATGCACCTTGGAATCTGAATAGGTGTTTGGGAACAACCAAATTGAGCCTTATAAAATGGGAAAACTAAAATTTTGAGATAAGCCCTATAAAACCGGAAAGGAGGGAGTAGAAAAAGAAGTACTCCATCCGGGAATAGTGCCGCACTTAGAAACTAGAACCGTCAATAATTTTTGAGCTTGCGTCTCGTCACATTCCAAATTACTCCATGCTATATTGAATTGCAAACATGTTCACACCGATCAGAACCTAAACGGTTTCCCACTTAGGAGCGTATTACTACCACGCTATATTGAATTGCAAACCTGTTCACACCGATCACAACCTAAACGGTTTCCCACTTAGGAGCGTATTAGTACTCGGTTATAAATACTAGTATGCCTAGATGACTGCACATTCCTCCTCAACTCCTCATCCACAAAAACAAACAAGTCATTCAGCATCCTTCCCTTGCGTCTGACATGGCCAGCGTGAGTTCTGGGTCGAGAGATTGCAACTAGGGAGAGGCGAGCATGGAAGCGGAAGCACGAGAGATGTCCCGCCTCGCTACGAGAGCAGCCGACGTGTCCCGCTGCGCAGAAGTAGCAGCACAGAGGTCCTGCCGCACCATCGATGCAACAGACTAGTCCGGCCGTGCTGCGGAAGAAGCAGAGATGTCCCGCCGCACCACGAATGCAGCAGAGATGTCCCGCCGCACCACGAATGCAGCAGAGATGTCCCGCCGCACCGCGGCGGCCTGGGAAAATTTCTCGCAGGCAGGCGACGACTGTTACAAGCGCATGCATGCGATCGTCCACTGCTAGATGGATCAGATCCCCGGCTGGGTGAGGTTGCAGGACGACATGAAAGCCTCTTTTGAACAGGCTACCGGCGTCATCCGGCAACTAAGGGAGGGCAATGAGAGGCTCCGGGCCGAGCGCAACCTGCTGAGGGAGAAGATCGTCCGAAGTGCATACCAGCAGGAGGAGACCAGTGCCTTGTTGAAGAGGACCGGCGTCATCGTCAAGAAACTTATGGACGAGAATGACATGCTCCGCAACAAGCGCCAAAGGCTGGTGGAGGAATCCGTGGATGTTCTCAAGCAGTGTCTTGAGGACACGAAAGAGCTCATCGCCGCTCGCCGCGGAGACTAGTTCCCGCGGCCTGCAGCAATGCATCAAGAAAGTAGAGATCAGCGAGCCAGATCCTTGTCTTCCTTCTTCTTTTGCCCTTGTGTATTTCGGGCATAGCCGCATGTGGCTTTTTTTAATTATCTTTCTAATTATGTAAGACCATTAATCGTCCTTATCTTTATGTGGAAGATCAATGTTGCGAGGCTGGAATGAAGAAAACTCTTGCTGTGGTGACCCTAGCGTTGCTGTTCTTCTAGTTGCTGTTGGGCTTCCTTCAGTTTCCTGGTATCTTTTGATGTAATAATCGGTTTAGGATGTGGATTGTGTCGTCGGTTGTGAAATGTTGGGTTCTAGCGTGGATGTTTGGCCTTTGTTGGCCTATTGGGATGTTGCGATTTCAATCTGGTAGCTTTTAGTACTTCGTGTTAGGTTGGAGTTGTGCTGAACTTCTTGTGAATTGTGGTGGTTTTCAGTAATGAAAATCGGAAGGGGCAATACCTTTCATCAAAAAATAAATTAATCGTCCTTATATATTCATCAATCTTATTATAAGTCGCAGTAGATGTTATATAGGTCCGTCGGTCTTACATCAAGATCCGTGCTTTCAGATTTTCTTTTTTCTCTCCTAAATCTCAGTCGAGTGAGACATAGCCACGCCATTAACAGAGGCTCGGTCACCATTAACGGAGACCTTGGGAGAGAGGTGGACGGCAGATGGAGGTCAAAGAGCTCTCCTCCTGATAAGCACGTGCAAGGGTCTGATCGCACGCCTCTCGTACTCAAATTGCTACCCTGCACGGCGCCTCCTAGCTAATAAAAATGGGGACGCGTGGTGGCACGAAAATGGTACTAGTAAGTAGAACGCCCACGGTTTCAATAATACTTGTGTTTCCGATTGTAACGTGACAACACTTGTTCCAAAATGACTTTGTTGATTGTTAATGTGTGCGCTTCGCAAATCGGACTGCAAATTTACCACAGCATGTTGGTGCCATGTCATGGCACCAAGCCAACTTTCATTATTTTCATGCATATTTTGGATTTACAGGAATTAAAAAACTAAGTTTCTCAATGTTTCCAACCCAGCCACGACGCCCAGAATTTTGAATTTCATTCCCATTTCTTGCATGGAACCTAGAAATTTACCCGAGGACACACATGTGATTTTTCAACCAACTTTGGTGCACTGGAACATGTGCTTGTATTTCAAATTTGAATTATGCACACAAAGGTGACACGTTCCCTCCCAGAACCACGAGCCTTCTTGAGAGAAGCTCCGATTTGCAAGAAGCTTATACCAAAATTTGTTCCTATTCGGCCAATTTTTTTACCACGGCATGGTACTACCATGACATGACACCATGCCAAGTTTCATGATTTTAAAACCAAGTTTCTCAATGTTCTCGACCGAGCCATGATGCCCAGATGTTTGAATTTTATTCTCATTTTTTGCATGGGACCTACTCCCTCCTTCCATCTATATAGGGCCTAATGTGTTTTTCAAGACAGCCTTTGACTATTGACAAGATTAATAGCACATGAGATGTATACTATGAAAATTATATTATTGGAAGCTCCTTTGACATACAAATTTGAAGGTATACTATGTGTAAGTTGCATGTCATATATTATTGCTCTAACGTTTGGTCAAAGTTAGGCTTGAAAAAACGCATTAGGCCCTATATAGATGGAAGGAGGGAGTAGAAATTCACCCGAGGACACAAATGTGATTTTTCAACCAACTTTCGTGCATGGGAGCATGTGCTTGTAGTTCAAATTTGAATTATGCACAATAAATGACCAAAAACTCAATTAATGTGTAAATAAGGCCAAATGAAGCCGGAATAATTCCAAAATTTAACAGGGCACTCATGTAGTTCTATGTTGCCTTTGTAAATAAACTCAAGGGGGACAACGTATATCGTTTCGCACTCAAAGGTGGCACGTTCCCTCTCAGAACCACGAGCCTTCTTGAGAGAAGCTTCGGTTTGCAAGAAGCTTATACCAAAATCTGTTCCTATTCGGCCAATTTTTTTACCACAACATGGTAGTACCATGACATGACATCCATGCCAAGTTTCATGATTTTCAGACGTGTTTTGGATTTACAAGAATTTTAAAACCAAGTTTCTCAATATTCTCAGCCAAGCCACGATGCCCAGATTTTTTAATTTTATTCTCATTTCTTGCATGGGACCTAGAAATACACCCGAGGACACAAAATGTGATTTTCCAACCAACTTTAGTGCACGAGAGCATGTGCTTGTAGTTCAAATTTGACTTATGCAAATTAAATGACCAGAAACTCAATTAATGTATAAAAACGACAAACGAACCCGGAATAATTCCAAAATTTAACAGGGCACTAATGTAGTTCTATGTTGCCTTTGTTAAGAAACTCAAGGGGGGCAGCGTATATCGTTTCACACTCAAAGGTGGCACGTTCCCTCTTAGAACCACAAGCTTCCAAATCGGCCCAATTTTTTACCACAACATGTTACTGCCATGACATGACACCATGCCAAGTTTCATGATTTCCAAGCGAGTTTTGGATTTACATGAATTTAAAATCAAAGTTTCTCGATGTTCACGGCCGAGTCATGACGCCCAGATGTTTGAATTTCATTCTCATTTCTTCCATGGGACCTAGAAATTCAACCAAGGACACACATGTGATTTTTCAACCCACTTTGGTGCACCGAAGCATGTGCATGCAATTCATATTTAGATTATGCACATTAAAAGTCCAGAAACTCAATTAATGTATAAAAAGGCCAAATGAACCCAAAATAATTCCAAAATTTAATAGGGCACTCGTATAGTTCTATGTTGCCACTGTAAATAAAATTAGGGGGGAGGCAGCGTATATCGTTTCGCACACAAAGGTGACACGTTCCTTCTCGGAACCACGAGGCTTGTTGAGAGAATCTCCAGTTTTGCAAGAAGCTTATACCAAAACTTGTCCCAATTCAGCAAAAAATTATACATATGAAAACAGGGTTTAGATTATCCCGAACATCTCGCTACCTAGACCAATAATGTACTATGATTTGAATTCAACATAAAATGGATACAAATATTTGAATTGGAGAGCGTATGGTTCATGTAGTTCAGATTTAAATATGATTATTACTACATGCATGATTTTTGTTATCAAGATAATATTTAAATTATTGTATAACTTGACAACAATATATATGAAGATTGATTCAAATTTCGTCCATATGGTAGACAACAATATATATGTTCACATGGTGGAGTAAAATGTTCATATATGATGGAAGATCAAAATGTACGACTACATCAATTATAAACCGCAAGGTCACCTAATGATATATTCGAATTCAACATAACGTGGATTCAAAAATTGAAATTCGAGATCATGGCATCTGTAATCATATAAAAAGGGACATTACTCTTTCTTTGGTGGGAATTGATTTGTTTTTTGTTGTTGTTGAGGGAAGTGCGAATCGATTTGGTACTGTGTAGGGTAATCTTGTTCTCCCGATTTTTTTTACATTTTTCTTGTAGTTTTTTCAATGGCATCTATAGCAATATAGTAAAAGGGGACATGACTCTCTTGTGTCTTCTATGAATTGTTTTTTTACACGTTAAGTTTGTTCTGTCGAACAAGGAATCCGCACCTTGTTATCCCAAAATTTTCAAGGTCGAGTATCTTTTGTCTCACCTGCTTTGAAACTCCCGCTTCTTCAACCCGCGCCGCACCTTGTTATCCTGAAATTTGGACGCGCGCTAGAACTCCCTCATCCGAAATAGCTCCCGCAGCCCAGACACGCGAAATCCCCCTTTTACTCCTCAGCCGGAAATGAAGCTCCACGTCACGGTGTCAAAACCGGTGGGGGTACGCTGGTAATTTACCCTACATTTCGGACAAGCGCGTCCCTAAGCTTGGCTCCCCACTCCCCCTTCGCCCTCCCATTCGTACACCGAGGCCGCCAAAACCCGCGAAACCCCACGCTCCTCCGTCAGCCTCCCGACCGCCGCCCAGCCGGAGACTCTTCCCCGACTATGTCATCCACCATAACAGCTCGCCGTCCCTCATCCACCGCACCGGATGAGAATCCGTTGTCGATCTCGTCGTCCGGACGGATCAGCCGCCCCGTCCTCCACCTCCAAGGAGCTGCCCCGATGTTCGCCTCGTCTATCGCGCAACCTCAATCCCCACAGCACCGTCTTGACCTGCCCCACCGGAACCACAACACCCTCACCAATTCCTCCGATGAAGCCGAGGCCAACTCGGCGCCACCAAGGAGGTTCTGCACTCACCGCTGCATTTTATCTTTTATTCAATCTCACGGGGCTGCCGGTACTCGATACCAAGCAGACATGGCGTGTCTCCATTGACGACGCCGTCGCCGGCCACATCATCCACGGCGTCTCTCCCCCATGTCGTTGCTTCCTCGGCGGCGACTTCCACAATGGCACTAGATGCAGCTGCTCGGGCTCTCGCTCGCGCTGCGGCTCTGTTCTTGTTGTCGGTCGCGCTGCTACACTGCCCCTGCTTTCGTTCGTGCTGTTGCTCTGCTCTTGCTCTCTCTTGCGCTGCTGCTGCTACTGCACGACCTCCGGAAGCTACAGGAGTTGCTGATTTAGCACCCGCTCGCGGTGCTACTGCACGACTTGCTCTCTGCTAGTGTGTTCCCTGCTCGAGCGTCTGCTGATTTAGATCACTGCTTCTCTGTTACTAGTGCTCGAACGCCCTAAACATCTATTGCAATGCTCTATTACTAGTTCAATCACTTTCGACAGTAAAATTTAGTTTCGACTCTGAAGTTCATTTTCTTCAGTTAAGTTCAGAGTGAACAGTACTTACAGCATCTGTCGGAGGGGCCTAGGCGCGGCTAATGCGTTTTACATCTAGCACTTCATGGTGATGTATTTTACATCATCTATTGCAGATGATATTAGGGTCCCACTTCAGATTAACATTGTTTGTCTTGTCATGCTTCAGCCTTGTCGCCGTACACCTTAGCGGAGCTGCTCCAATGACGGAACCGTCCATCACAGCGGAGCAGTACCCTCGGCGCCGTTTCCAGAGGCCTCAGATCATCTTCCCTGTTGCCGGCAGCCACGCCAACTGCATTACCATCATCGACTGAGCAGATGAACCTGAGGACTACATAGTTCCGGAAGAGAGGTCACAGTCTTTTGTGTTTGCTTACGTTATACATCGGTTATTATTACCTGCTACTTTATCGTTCAATCTTGAGTTTTGAATTGCCCATGGGTCTCATATCGAGCTAGCAACGAATAGTATCTGTCTACTATCTGGTTCATCTGGAGTCTTCTATGTGGTTCATGTTGGGTGGGCAACAAACAATAGATGATCCATTGTCTATCTTTTTAAACTGAAGCTATAATCTACCTGCTATCATTAGTTTTGGATCCATCCACTTGTTTGCTACCATCTATCTTGATTTCTGCATGCACCCCTTAGGCCTTACAAAATCTAACTATTTTTTTATTATGCATGTCAGATATTGTACACAATCGTACTGAACATGTAGAGAAAAAGAGAAGACCGTTGCGTGCGAATAAAATGTCATGCAGACGCCGCTCCATGGTGGTCGAAATGACCCCCCCTCCTGCATTTCCAAATTGTATTCTAGAGGAAGATAACTGTTCAGATGGAGATTCAGAAGGAGCCGACCACGCCTGTTTACCACCTGAGGTGTTTGCTCTAACCTGGCATGCTGATGTTGGTCATAACATGCATATGGCGCCTTGCATTGCTTACATTATACATCTTATATGTCATCAGCTTAGTTTAGATTTGCTTTGTGTGAATGCCACCTGTTTGGTTTCTATATCATACTCCCACCATTCCTAAATATTTGTCTTTTTAGAGATTTCAACAAGTGACTACATACGGAACAAGATGAGTGAATCTACACTCTAAAATATGTCTATATACATCCATATGTGGTAGTCCATTTGAAATCTCTAAAAAGACAAATATTTAGGAACGGAGGGAGTATATGGGAATTATGCAATGCCATCTTCTTTAGCCAGGCATCATATACGTGAATCATGCAATGCCATCTTGTTTAGCCAGTCATCGTATATGTGAATTGTATCATGCCATATTTTTTTTCCATAATGTATTCCATTTGTCAGCAATGTTTATACATTCATCTAGTCTTCCTGTGCATCAGCCATTTGAGTCGGTCATGGGAAAATCTGGAGTGAAAACAAGGTCTTCTAAGCAGTCAGTGCTACCTGTCAATGAAGATTTCTTGTTGGTTACAGATAGCTCCTCAGAGGAGGATTCAGAGAGAGATGACCAGTCATATTCCCCCCCCCCCCCCCCCCCCGAGGTGCATGCTCTAACTTGGCTGGGTTATATTGCTCATATCATGCATATGGTGTCTTGCATTGCCATGCCATCTGCTTAGATTAGACATGCTTTGTGTGAATGCCTCCTATTTTATTTCTATATTAGATATGTGAATCATGCAATGCCATGTTTTTCAGCCAGTTATCATATATGTGAATTATGCACCGCCATGGAGCTAGGCATCATATATGTGAATTATCTCATGCCATCTTTTTTTTCATTACGTATTCCATTCGTTGACAATCTGTGTATATTGAACTACTCTTCATGTGTATCAGCCATTTGAGCCGGTTATGGAAAAATCTGGAGTGAAAACAAGGTCTTCAGAGCAGGCAATGGTACCCGTTGAAGCATATATGTCGATGGTTACAGGGAGCTCCTCAGAGGAGGATTCAGAGACAGATGACCAGTCCTATATCCCACCTGAGGTGTATGCTCTAAGTTGCAATGTTTATATTTCTCATATGATGCATATGGTGTCTTGCATTGCTTAGTTTATACATCATATGCACAATATTGAATTCTATCTGCTTAGTTTAGAGATCATACATGCGAGTGACAGCTGCTTAGTATATGAATCAATTGTGTCAATTATATCATGCCATCCTGTCGGGGGTTGGGTACGACATATGTCAATGGATGGCTTATCATGGTGGGAGCGAGTAGAAAGTCGCCGGTGCCTGGAAGCGGGATAAGGCGTAGACACGTCCGCCTACGAACTTTACCCAGGTTGGGGGCTCTCCGTGGAGATAATACCCCTACTCCTGCTCTGCGGGGTCTCCGCATGATCACAAAGGCACTAGTGCTACAAGTCGCTCCTTGAGCTGTGTCTAGAGGTAGGAGAAGGAAAGGCTATCTCTTCCCTGCCCTTCTTATCTGGCTACTTCTATCAGGGTTGGAACCGTTTGCATGGGTGGCCTGGGGGGTTTATATAGGCCTACCCCCCAGGGGTATAATGGTAATTAATCACGGTTCTGGGCCCGGCTGTCAGTGTCTCCAACCTCCGGCTTCTCCGCCGATCGTGGGGGCCCGCCGCCAGGTGGGCCCTGCCGTCTGGTTGGTGGCTGCTTACTGTAGTCGTGTCGTTGGTGATGGGGGCTTGATCATCTTAGTGTGGCTATAGTCCCGCTGCTTGGTGGGAAGCCACTGTAGCCACACCTGGTCTTATCAGCTTAATGGCGTTCTTGCCTCGGGGCAAGGGACGACCGCCTGCTGGAGGCCGGCCCCTCCCGAATCCGTCTGACTGAGCTTCCGTCGTCTTTCATGGGGTCACGACCCGATAGGGCCCGCCTCCGATAGGCCGTACCGACAGGCCATCGTGGGGAACAGGGCTCCGCCTGCCCAGAGCAACGTCAGGGGAGATATGGCACAGTGCCCCGTCGTGCGGAGATCTCTATCTATACGGAGCACCGTAGCCATGCCCGTCTCGAGCGTCGAAGGCGACGTGCTTTACTATAGCCATGCTCTGACTTGTACTCACGATGGGGGCTCGGCCGCACCGTAGTCGTGAGTTGGTCGCCTGCCCGTTGCCACCCTCTTTGGAGGGCGGCCGGCAGGAGCCGGTCACTCGGAGCGCCGTAGACTTGGGTCGGCCGCCCTCTGGCAGCCGGCCGCTGATTCAGCCGGCACTAGAAGGCGGAGCTTCAGCTTGGGGTCCAGCTAGGCGGAGCTGGCCCAAAGTCATGATAAATCCAGGGACTCGGGTGAGCCTACCCATGGCCCATTACTCCGAAAGTAGTCCCCGAAGCCGGTGAGGCACCGCGGTCGAGGGGCTGCGAAGTCTCGGCGGCTTCTTCCTTCACCAGGCTCCGGGAAGACGCTGGTTCACCGTGCGGCCAGCCGATTGCTGAGGCCGACCCCTTCCAGGCGGAGCTTGCACGGTTGGTTTTTGAACTTCGAGGCGGGAAATAGGTGGCGTGCCTGCTAAGCTTCCGAGGCCGCCGCCCGCCACAGACGCGCCACGTGGCGCACGTCAGCCTGGTCAGCCTGCCACCCCACGCCTTAGACGGGACGTGACACTGGGCCAGGCCCGCCACTACCGTGCCTCGGCAACCGGGCGGATCCGCTGCGCCAAAGGAGACGGTTGCCATTCCAATGACCATTTACGGCGTGGTGAATGCACGTGGGAAACGGGGGTCATGGGGACGTGGGCGCAGTTAATCCCACGACCCACGTCTCGCCCTCTCGGCTTCGTAGCCCGAGGGCTATAAGTAGGGAGGGGGAGAGGTGCGGCAAAGCTCTCGCGCCACCTCCCACTCTTCTTCTTCGGCTTGCTCAGCCACCGCTGCTGCTGCTGTTCTGTGTTGCCGTAGCGCCACCGCTGTCGTCCGCCGCCGACGCACTCCTCCTCTGCATGCCGCCAGCCGGAAGCCATGGCGCGCGAGAGGGGCGGCGACTGGGATGGATTGACCATGATCGAAGATCACATTTCCTTCCTCCACGACACGCGTCGGATGCCCAGCGCGGCCTTCATCAAGGCGCGGGTGCCGCCGGAGACGGAGATCTCGCCGGCGCCATAGGGAGACGAGCGGGTCGTCTTCCGCTCGCACTTCCTTCGCGGCTTCGGCCTTCTGGTGAGCGGCTTCTCCCGCTCTTTCCTCGACTTCTACCATCTTCGGCCTCACCACCTCACACCCAATGCCGTGACTCTACTCTCCGCCTTCGTGACGGCGTGCGAGGGCTACATCGGCGTCCTCCCCACAATCAAGCTATGGGGAGCGTTGTTTTATGAGAAGCTCGGCACCTCCCGATAGGGAGACGGCGGCCGAGTGCAGGGGCTTCATTGCTGTGCGCCGACCGGTGAAGCGGAACGCCTTCCCCGTCATCAAGCTGGCGTAGTCGGTGAAGATGTGGCAGCAGTCCTACTTCTACGTCAAGAACGTGGACCCGGCTGCCGACTTCCTCAACCTGCCGGCCTACGAGGCCGGCCCCCCCACCGGGGCTCGGCCCACCTAGGGGTACAAGCCAAAACCGGTGTCAGCGGACGCGGCGGCCACCATTGGTCTACTCCGGGTGCTCCAGGAGTCGGAGGGCCTCGTGGCCTCCAACCTACTCGTCGCCTTCGTCGAGCGTCGGGTCCTCCCGCTCCAGAGCCGCCCTCATCCGATCCTCCGGATGAGCGGACACCGCAATCCGTGTCGGCTGTGCACGAAAGGGATGCCGCCCGCTGAAGTTGCGCGGATGGTAAACGAGATCTCCGACCTCAAAGTGTCGGAGGCGGAGTGGCGGTATGTGAAGCGGCCGTACTCTCGTCATAATCCGCCGCCCGCTGTAAGTTTCTTCATTTTGTCCTTTGAAATGTTTCCTTCATCTTCTTTTCTTTTCATGACGCAGCTCTTTCTTGGTTACAGATTTATATGTCCGCGGCAACGGCCGCCCTCCTGGGGCTGGGTGATGTCCTCCAGCCAGACAGGGCGGAGAGCGACTTGGACGACCCCGACTTGGGGGCGGCCGCCCTGGATGACGACGCGACAGGCGGCGGTGGCAGAGAGGATGGTGGTGGTGGAGCAGGCGGCTCCGAGGAAGGCGGCGGCGTGGGGACTTGGCCCGACGACGACGAAGATGAAGACGAACCGCGCCCTGCCCGGAGCTCCGCCACCACCGGCGCCGGCCCCTCTTCTGGACCTCCTGCCCGTGGCAGCATGCGCAAGCGGAAGCAGGGCGTGGCCCTGTTCTGCAGCGCCCCAAAGAAGCCCAAGAACCCGGCCGCGGCGACCAGGCGGAAAGAAGCCGCGGCCAAGGTGGCCCAATATCAGAGGCAGCCGAAGGTGCCTGGTATGGTGTCGGCATAAGTATCCTTCCCTCACTTCTTTTCTTCTCGTCAATCTAGCGTGAGAGCCTTCCAACTTGTCTTGTTTCAGGGCCTCGCTAACCCTCGAGAAATCGAGCGCCGCCTCAGTCCTCAGGTCGGCAGCGACCTCCTCGACCAGTCGGCGGATCGACCTGGCCGCCGACCTCCGGGAGGCAACAGAGTGGAATGCGCGGGAGGCGTGCGAGGAAGAGGCCGACTGCCTGGCCAAGGAGCTGGCGGCCTTGTCCGCCGCGTTTGCTGAGAGAGCACTGGCGCAGGCGGAAGCCCAAGCCGCAGAGAAGGAACGGCTCACGGAGGCCGTACGCCACTAAGAGTCGCTGCTCGTGGCGCCCCTAAACACCGCGCCGCCTCCACCTGAATTCGAGGCGACGGCCGGAGGAGCCGGCGACGACCACCCGATCCGGGAGCGGGAGAGCCACGACGTAACCATGCCGGACGTCTTCGTGCCGCTGCCCCTGCCCCCGCCGTCTCCGCCAGCCAGCGAGCCACGGGACGAGCAGCCGGTTGCGCCGCCAGTGCCGCCGGTCGAAAATACGGTGGTGACAGACCTGATTCCTATGGTCCGCACACCCACGCGCCGCCGTCTGGAGAAGGCGACATCAGCACCACGGCCGGAGGAGATCGGCACCGCAAGCTCATCGGCCCGCGACACCGAGGCGACCAGCGCCGCACCCGTGGGTTGGATACACGGGGGCGGGACGGGTGTCCTGAACCAGGCGTCTCTTGATGTCCAGGCCAAGCTCCGGGCAGAAGCGGAGGCCCTGAAGCGCTGCAACGAGGCCTGCTTGGAGTCGCGAACTGCCATCCACGTAAGTTGTCTTTGGCTTTCTTCTTCATATGATCCTCTTGCTTCTCTCGTGGGGGCGCACAAGCGCACCCTACTGGGTGTAGTCCCCAAGTTCCGGGCCGGCTGCTGAGCAGGCGGGCTGGAACTTTATCTTGCGATTGTCGACTGCTGACTTCATCTGATGTCTCTTCTGCAGGACTCACAATCTCCGCGCGACTTCCTACAACTCCAGGGTTCGGGTGCTGGAGATGCAGACGGCCCATCTGGCCGAGAGACGGCGTAAGTTTCTATCTTCTTTTCTTCGCGGGGGTGCGCTGGTGCACCCGCGGGCTGTAGTCCCCGAGGTTCGGGCCGATTGTCGAGAAGTCGGGCCGAATCTCCTCAGTTGTCTCTTTCCTTCGTCAACTACTTCTTTTCCGCGGGGGCGCGATGGCGCACCCACGGGCTGTAGTCCTCGAGGTTCGGCCCGACTGCTGTGCAGTCGGGCCGAATCTCCTCGGTTGTTTCTTTCCTTTGTCTTGTCCGCTTGACTGATGCCTTTTTCTTCTCTTTCTTTCTTCAGAGGCCAATGCCTCCCTATAGCAGCAGCTGGGCGAAGCCAACACCGCCCTGCGTGGCAAGAAGGTGGAGTGCAGCAAGCTGGCGGAGGAGCGGGACCGCCTGGTCGCCCAACTTGCCGAGCAAGCGGAAACCCTCAAGGCAGCCCAGCTGAAGGTGAAGACAATGGAGACCAACCTCCTCGCCGAGTTTGAGATCGAGCGCTCTGCCTGGGCCAACAAGGAGGCCCAAATGACGGCCTGCTTCAGCAGCATCGAAGACTTGGTCGATCGTAAGCCTCATTCTCTTGGTTTCTTGTTTTGAACTGTTGGCCCTTGCTTATAGCCTTGGCCTTTTTCTTCTTCCGCCCGGACAGACTTCTTATCAGGCCATTCTGTAGCCGCAATCCAAATGATCGAGGCCCAGCATGAGGAGCGAAGGGCGGAGGATGCGCAAATCGCCGCTGATTCTCCCTAGACTCTTGGCGAACAGGTCCTCAGCATTCAGGCCCGGCTTCGGCCTGCTCTCCGCCCTCTGGCCAGGCTTGCTGGCTCCGCGCACCCCAAATCGGACTGCCAACTGGCTGGAGGTGGCGACCGGCCGCCTGGAAGCTTGGAAAGGCTCAGCAGCCCGGGCAGGGGCGCGTCGGGCCTTGGAATTCGTCAAGGCATGGTACCCTGGGCTAGATGTAGCCCAGTTGGCCATGTTCCAGCTGGAGGCGCAGGAGGAGCTGGCGGCGGTGGAAGCCGAGCTCGTCAACAGGGCGGCGGCGATCGCCGACTTCACCGACATCGGTGTCTTTGTCCCGGAGGTGGTTGAGGAAGGCAGCGAAGCTCCGCAAGAGTGGCTTGGGTTAAACCCGGAGGACAGCGAAGATTCAGCTGAAGTCATCGACTCCAGCGACGAAGAGAAAGACGGGGAGGAGAAAGAGGAGGAGGAGGAGGAGGAGGAGGAAGATGAGGAGAGCGACGTCGACCTGCCAGAGGTCGGGGCGGACGGTCAGCCCCAACCTGACCGGGCCTCAAGCAACGAGCCACGCACCGAGGTGCCGCCCACTGCTGGAGGCGTCCAGGTGGGGGCCGACCAGCTGCCCATTCCTCCGACGGACGCCATCGACTCCATCCTCCAGCACTCCAACGCCCCGCTTGCTGCTGGTGATTCCTCCGTTCAGATGGAGCCGCCTGCTGCGCCAGGTGGTGCAGCTGACTCTAGCGTCCAGCCAGAGTCCTCGGCCACGCCATCCGGCACTGCCCAGCTGGATCCTTTTGTTGCACCAATCGGCACCGCCCAGCCAGAGTCTTCTGCTGCTCCTTAGGGTTTTATCTGCTTTCTGCTTGCTTCTCTGAACATTTTGTTAAATTCGCGCAACTCCACCCGTGGGGTGTATATCAAAACTCTATTTGAATGCCGGCCAGAGGCCTTTATCCATGTAAATATTTATCATTGCTTATGCTTGATGTGCCGACCTCCAGCCTTTTTTCCATTTTTCTCCTTGGTTTTTTCCTTTGCCGCCAACCCTTGGCTATGCTCTTACCAGCCGGCAGCCGCTCTGCGAACGTGGCTGACTTGAGCACTTTAGCCATTTGTGAGGGGGGCTAGGACTTAGCCATTCGGAGTTTTTGGTAATAAAAGCGGAGGCCGGCCGTCCGGCTGCCAAGCAGCCAGACGGCTACGTGCAATGCCGCCCTCTACTATATGCATTTTCTTCCTTAGTCGTTCTTTCGTGTGGGGCACTGCTTTGCAACCTTTGCGCGCCATACAGTCGCTCTGCGAGCTATGGCTTCTGACAAAGGAAGTTTTTGGAGCCGGCACACTACTCGTCCGGCTGCAAGAGGCGGCATATTGTAGAAGGCGGCGAGGCTCCGGGCCAACTGGTCGAACCCGGTGCCAGGCGGAAGAAATAAAACTATACATTCTCATAGGCATGACACTTATCATGTAGATAAAAGAGGGCAGTCCCTGAGCTCTTCTCGGGGGACCCGGAGTCTTTATACATAGTACAAAAGGTAGTGTGATACATACTGCTTTTAACTGTAAAACCTTTGGAGGAGGTTTGCGTTCCATGGCCTCTCCGTCTCTTTGCCTGAATCATCTCTCTTGCGTGGTCTGGGCTTCTGGGCATCGATCAGATAGTAGGCATTGTTGCCCAACACCTTACTGATGATGAAAGGGCCTTCCCAACGTGCCGAGAGCTTGTGCTGTCCGGCTGTTCGCTGGATCAGCCGGAGCACAAGGTCTCCCTCCAGGAAAGATCTTGGCTTCACCTTGCGGTTGTAGTATCGGCGCAGACTCTGCTGGTAGATGGCCGACCGGATGAGTGCCAACAGCCGGCCTTCCTCCAGCAAGTCGACACCGTCTTCTCGCGCCTCCTTGGTGTCCGCCTCGGTGTACATGGTGACTCTTGGGGAGTCGAACTCATGTCGGGATGACGGCTTCGGCACCGTAGACGAGGAAGAAGGGCGTGAAGCCCGTTGACTTGTTCGGAGTTGTGCGCAGGCTCCAGAGGACGGCCGGCAGCTCGTCGAGCCAGCAGACGGCCAAACGCTCCAGAGGCTCGACCAGTCGGGGCTTGAGGCCGGACAAAATGAGGCCGTTTGCACGCTCCACTTGGCCATTTGACTGTGGGTGGGAAACGGACGCTAAGTCCAGGCGGATGCCCTGTGTTGCACAGAAACGAGCCAAGGCTCCTTTGGCGAAGTTGGTGTCGTTGTCGGTGATGATGCTGTGTGGGATGTCGTATCGCGTGGTGATGTCGGCGATGAAGGTCACGGCAGTCGGCCCATTCAGCTTCCTGATTGGTTTTGCCTCTATCCACTTGGTGAACTTGTCCACAGCAACAAGCAAGTGAGTCATGCCACCGCGGGCCATCTTGAATGGTCCTACCATATCCAGTCCCCAAACAGCAAAGGGCCAGGCTATGGGAATGTTCTTGAGTGCAGAAGCCGGCAGGTGTGGCTTGGAGCGGAACATCTGACACCCTTGGCACTTCTGAACTAGCTCTTTGGCCTCTTCTAGGGCAGTCGGCCAGAAGAACCCAACGCGGAAAGCCTTGGCCACAAGTGATCTTGAAGCCGCGTGGTGGCCGCACTCGCCCTGGTGGATATCCCTGAGTATTGCTTGGCCTTGGTCCGACTCCACGCAACGCTGATAAACCCCTGTGACGCTTCGTCCCACCAGCTCTCTGTTGACTATGGTGTAGGCTGCTGCCCGCCTCTGCACTTGTCGGGCTGAGATCTCATCAGTTGGCTGCTCTTTATTCACCAAGAACTTGAGGATTGGCTGAGCCCATGAGGGCGCCGCAATTTCTTCGACTGCGACTACTGCAACCTGTATGAGGGTGGTTGGGCCGGGAGGCGGCGGGTTGGCAGCTGCTTCCGCCTGCTGTGTTGAAGAAGTCCCCGGGCCGACTGCTGAAGTCCCCAGGCCGGGCTCTGAACTCCCTGGGTCGGGCTCTGAAGTCCTTGGGCTGGGTGTGGCTGTAGCAGTCCCCGGGCCGCCTGTCGAAATCCCCGTGCCGACCTCTGGGATCGTCAAGTCGGATCTGACTGCTTCGGGGGGGGGGGGGGGGGCGGCACAAAGATGGAGTCTGAATCAGGAGACGGCTTGACAGACGGCTTCAAAAGGCGGCTTAAGGTGACGTCGGCTGGTATTGCTTTTCGGGTGGAGCCAATTCGTGCCAAGGCATCTGCTTGCTCGTTGTCATTTCTTGGCACGTGAAGGAACTCGCACCCATCAAAGTATCCGCTGAGTTGCTGTACGAGGAAGTGGTAGCTTGCCATGTTTGCATCCTTTGCGTCCCAGTCGCCTGATGACTACTGGACCACCAAGTCGGAGTCACCATAACAGGATCCGGCGAATGCCGAGTTCCTTGGCAAGCCGGAGCCCGTGTATGAGTGCCTCATATTCTTCTACGTTGTTGGAGGCGGCGAAGTGGACTTGCAACACATATTTGAGCTTGTCGCCCTTGGGAGAGGTGAGGACGACGCCGGCTCCTAGACTCGTGCGCATTTTTGAACCATCAAAATGCATCCGCCAATGAGTGGAGTCTGGTGCAGGCGGCAAATATTGGGTCTCGGCCCAATCGACGAGGAAGTTGGCCAACACTTGTGATTTCATGGCGGTGCGAGGCTGGTAGTAGATGGTGTAAGGGGCCAGATCAATAGCCCACTTGGCCACTCGGCCAGAGGCATCTCTGCTCCCAATGATCTTAGCAAGTGGAGCTGTGCAGACGACATTTATTGGGTGCTCTTGAAAGTAAGGCTTCAGCTTCTTGGCGGCAAAATGCACGCTGTAACACATCTTCTGGTAATGGGGGTAGTTTTGCTTGGAGGCAGACAATACTTCGCTCAAGTAATACACCGGTCTCTGGACCGGCAATGCTCTGTCCTCCTCCTTGTGCTCTACCACCATGACTACGCTGACAACCCGACTGGTGGCTGTAGTGTAGAGGAGCATGGGCTCCTTCTCAGTCGGAGCCGCCAAGATAGATGGGGTTGCCAACATCTTCTCGAGTTAGAGAAACGCTTCGTCCGCCTTGTCGTTCCACTCGACAAAAGTGGTCTTCTTCATGAGTTGGTACAGGGGAAGGGCCTTCTCGCCCAGCCGACTGACAAAATGGCTGACTGACGCCAGGCAGCCGGTGAATTTCTGCACGTCCAGCAGTCGGGTGGGTACTTTCATCATCTCAATTGCCTTGATCTTCACAGGGTTGCACTCTATGCCGCGCTCTGAGACCAGGAAGCCGAGAAGCTGGTCGGCTGGCACTCCAAAGACACATTTCTCTGGGTTGAGCTTGATCTGGAATCGGCGCAGGTTCTCAAAGGTTTCCTTGAGATCTTCTAGCACAGTGCCACGCTTCTCCGTCTTCACCACCACATCATCCACATAGACATGGGCATTTCTGTCGAGCTGCTTGAGGAGGCACTTCTGCATGCAATGCTGAAAGGTAGCGCCGGCATTGCGCAAGCCGAACGTCATCGTCAGGTAGCAGAAGGCTCCAAATGGCGTGATGAAGGCGGTCTTCAGCCGATCAGCCGGGTTCAGCTTTATCTGGTGGTAACCTGAATATGCATCCAAGAAACTCAACAGCTCGCATCCGGCTGTGGAGTCTATCACTTGGTCAAACCTTGGTAGAGCAAACGGATCCTTGGGGTAGGCCTTGTTAAGGCTTGTATAGTCAATACACATACAACACTGCTTGTTCTTCTTCAGCAATAGGACTGGGTTGGCTAGCCATTCTGGGGAAAACACCTCCATGATAAATTCGGCTGCCAGGAGCCGGGCTATCTCTTCTCCAACAACTCTTCTCTTCTCTTCCGACAGACGGCGCAAGGGTTGCCTGACTGGCTTGACGTCAGGTCGGACATGTAGCTTGTGCTCGGCAAAATCCGTCGGAACACCCGGCATGTCTTTGGGAGACCATGCAAAGATGTCCTGATTCTCATGAAGAAAATCGACGAGCTCGCTTTCCTATTTGCTGTCTAGGTTCATACCTACGACAACATGCCTCTCCGCTTGCTCTGGGTCCAAGGGTATCTTTTTTGTTTCCTTTGCCGGCTTGAACGATCCCTCTACGTCCGACTCCTTGGGGGTGGGTGACATTTCCAGCTTCTTGCCTGCCATCGCCACCACCCGCTCTAGGAGACGCTTCTCGGTTGCGATCACGAGGGACTCGGCCAGCCGGCTACTGTCCGCGGCACAGGCGGCCGACTTCTTGTAGTCTCCGACTACAGTTAGGATTCCGTTGGTACTTGGCATCTTCATCTTGAGGTAGGCGTAGTGGGGGACCGCCATGAACTTGGCCAGGGCAGATCGGCCAAGCAGCGCATGGTAAGGGCTGTCCAAGTCCACCACCTCAAACCAAACTGGCTCTCGGCGGAAATGGTTCTTGTCTCCAAAGAGGACGTCGATCTAAGCCTTGCCGATTGGTGAGCAGGAAAGGCCAGGGACTATGCCATGGAATACAGTCTGACTGGGGAGGAGCTGCTTCTGTTTGATTCCCAGCTTCTCCATTGTGTCGTGGTACAGGATGTTTATGCTGCTGCCGCCGTCTATCAAGACCCTGGAAAAACGAGCCGCCCGCCTTCCCGTTGCAAGGGTTGCATCCAGGACTAAGGCATAGGAACCAGGGGACGGCATCACCTCCGGGTGGTCGGCCTTGCTCCAACTGATGGGTTTTTCTGACCAGTGCATGAACTCGGGGGTGCTCGAGGCCACTGCATGCACCTCTTGCTGTTGTTGCCGTCTGCTGCGCCTATCGTCGGCCACACTGGTGAACGCGACATAGGAATCGTGCTCTGCGGGATACTCATCTTGAATGGCGCTGACTGGTCGGGCCGCCGGCTGCTGGGGCGGAGGAGGCGGCGGACCGGGAGGCGGAGGAGGTAGGAGGCCATCTCCTTTGGCAATCCTGGTGAGTCAGTGACACTTCCGGGTGGTGTGATTGGATGGCTTCGCGCCACTGTGGAACTTGCAGGGAGCGTCCAAGGTTTGCTCGTACTAGAAGGCGGGCAACCAGTTGGGCTTGCCGCCCTTCTGATGCTTGGGCGCCGGCTGTCCCTCCGGCTGCTGATCCTCGACTGTCGCCACCTGTCGGCTGTTGGAAGCCGGCTGGGTGGCCTTCTGGTTGTTGTCGTTTGGGGGCTGTCTCTGACTGCTATCACCAGCCGGAGTCCGAGGAGCTTGAGGCGCCACCTTGTTGGAGGCATCGACTAAGATCTTCGCCTTCATGGAGGAGTTAGCCGTGGCGTGCTTGTCGGCAATGATCAGCAGCTCATCCAGGGTCTCGGGCTTGTCGCAAAGGAGTCGATGCTTGAGGAGGGTGCCCTCTCGGCACCCGGCGGTGAAGTACTCGATGTCCTGCACCTCATGCACGCCCTCACATGAGTTGCGCAGCTCGGTCCAGCGTGTGAGGTAGTCGCAAGTCGACTCCGTGGGCCCTTGGACGCACAAGGAGAGCTGTCGGGGCTTGGGAGCCCGCTTGTTGGTGCTGGTGAAGTTGCGGATGAAGACCTCAGTGAAATCAACCCAGCTGTTGATGTTGCGGGGCTTCAGGCTGTTGAGCCACGTCCGGGCAGTGCCTTGAAGCATGAGCGGGACGTATTTCACGGCAACGCGCTTGTTGCCGTTTGCTATACTGACGGACATGGAGTAATCGACCAGCCAGTCCTCCGGCTTCACGGAGCCGGTGTACTTGGGCGTGTCTCGCGGGAGGGTGAACCCCTTGGGGAAGGGCTCATCTTGGATTTGGGGGCCGAAACAGGGCGGCCCCAGTGCATCTTCTTCTTCAAGTGCCAGGGATCGGTTGAGATGATCGATCCGATGGCAAGCATCATTCTCTCCGACTCCCTCTCGACGGCCAAGGCGGTCGCCGAGTGTTGGATGCGTGATAGGAGGCGGAGTGGGGTACCTCGCTCCACGAGGCGGGGGAGGCGACTGGTCGCCTAGCCGCTCTACTACGCGAGGGCGGCCGTCCTCATCCCGCTCGATGGAGAGGCGCATCCGGCTGTGGCTGGCAGCCGGCTCGTTCCCCTTTCCTCCGCGGGCGCCACCAGTCGGCGTCCGGGAAGTCGCCCCATGATCTTGGCGTGGGGGAGGCTCATTGTTTCGTCGGGCTGGGACTTCAACGCGGCAGGTGGCCTCATGCTGCGCGGCAGCCGCGTCTAGGATCTGCTGGACTCGCTCCGTCATGTGGTGGCGCTCGTCGCCGTCGTATTTGTCCAGCTCATCCATTACCGCCTGGGCGGCCCGGATGTTCTCTACAGGCGTGGCGTAGACGGGGCGCTCTGCCCCGAACATGCTGGTGATGGTCGCGCCACGCTATTGAACTGTGCCGAGGCGACTAGGCCCCTCAGGAGCCGGCGTGCCGCCTACGGCCCGGTCCATCTCGCGCCGGTAGGCGTCCGAAAGCCGGCGCATGCTGGCCAGGCAGCCAGCATTTTTGAGAAGTTGGAGGCAGCGTGCCTCCAGCGCCTCAGCGTCCGCGCCCTTGGGAATGGGTGTTGGGAGGTCGCGCAGAGTGGCATCGAGGGGATCTTGAGCACGCCCGTCCGAGTGCTCTCCACTGTTGATGACGAGTACCTTCGTGATGGTGCTCCCGCCACTGTGCTCGCGAGGAGGCGGCTCGTCATAGACCACCACGTTGGTGGCAAGCGCGTCAAGCGACGCCGTGTCGGAGTCGACGATCATCAGATCGGTCGAGCCGACGGACTCCAGGTCCACAGCAGCCTCGCTGGTGACATGGAGCTGGTCGAGGAGGCAGATGAGGCGGCTCTCAAGGCAGCTAGTGCTCGCGTCGGAGACCGGTTCATCGAAGAGGTCAATCTCGCCGACAAGGTCGGCGAGGCAGCTCGCCGCGTAGGCGATGTCCGCGCCGTGCAGCGTGTCAGGGCCGGCGCCATCGGGCGTGCTGGGCTGGCTTCGCTTGCCAGGAAGGAACAGGGTTCCCGTCCAGAGCAGATCTCCGGGAGACAGTGCACCTCGATCCATGGTGGGCGCCAAATGTCGGGGGTTGGGTACGACATATGCCAATGGATGGCTTATCATGGTGGGAGCGAGTAGAACGTCGTCGGTGCCTGGAAGCGGGATAAGGCGTAGACACGTACGCCGGTGAACTTTACCCAGGTTGGGGGCTCTCCGTGGAAATAATACCCCTACTCCTGCTCTGCGGGGTCTCCGCATGATTACTAAGGCACTAGTGCTACAAGTCGCTCCTTGAGCTGTGTCTAGAGGTAGGAGAAGACAAGGCTAGCTCTTCCCTGCCCTTGGTATCTGGCTACTTCTATCAGGGTTGGAACCGTTTGCATGGGTGCCCTGGGAGGTTTATATAGGCCTACCCCCCAGGGGTACAATGGTAATTCATCCGGGTGCTGGGCCCGGCTGTCAGTGTCTCCAGCCTCCGGCTTCTCCGCTGACCGTGGGGGGTTGCCGCCTGGTGGGCCCTGCCGTCTGGTTGGTGGCTGCTTACTGTACCCGTGTCGTTGGTGGCGGGGGCTTGGTCATCTTAGTGTGGCTACAGTCCCGCCGCCTGGTGGGAGGCCACTGTAGCCACACCTGGTCTTATCCGCTTAATGGCGTGCTTGCCTCGGGGCAAGGGACGGCCGCCTGCTGGAGGCCGGCCTTTCCCAAATCTGTCTGGCTGAGGTTTCGCCGTCTTTCGTGGGGTCACTGCCCGATAGGGCCCACCACAGGTAGGCCGTACCGACAGGCCGTTGTGGGGAACAGGGCTCTACCTGCCTAGAGCGACGTCAGGGGAGATATGGCACAGTGCCCCGTCGTGCGGAGATCTCCGTCTGTACGGAGCACTGTAGCCACACCCGTCTTGAGCCTCGGAGGCGACGTGCTTTACTGTAGCCATGCTCTGACTTGTTCTCACGATGGGGGCTCGGCCGCACCGTAGTTGTGAGGTGGCCGCCTGCCCGTTGCCGTCCTCTCTGGAGGGCGTCCGGCAGGAGCCGATAACTTGGAGCGCCGTAGACTTGGGTCGGCCGCCCTCTGGCAGCTGGCCACTAAGCCAGCCGGCACCAGAAGGCGGAGCTTCAGCTTGGGGTCCAGCTAGGCGGAGCTGGCCCAAAGTCATGATAAATCCAGGGACTCGGGTGAGCCTACCCATGGCCCATTACTCCGACACATCCTGTATACTTAGACAACATGTATGTGAATTATTTCATCCCAACCTATTTTAGAAAGACATCATATAGTTTTGTCATGGTATCATGTTTAGGTACTCATCATATGTTGAATTATGTCATTATATCCTGTTAAGTTATCCATCATATATCTGGAACTGTGTCATGTTATCCTGTTTAGTTAGGCATCATATATGTGAAATTGTGTCATGCTGTCCTGTTTGGTTAGACAACATATATGTGAATTACCACATCTGTCTATCATAAAATGTCTGTACGTTCAATTTCTTTTCTTGTTTATCCGCCATTTGAATTGGAGGGGGTGATGGCAGTATCTAAGGGAGCAAAACCCGTTCTACACAAAAGACAGTGCTACCCATCGATGCAGATAGAACCATGGTTGTACTGGCCCACAAACTAGCCCCACCACACACAATCGAGACTCTTCCAGATTGCACACTTACACCGTTGGGCAGAGAACCAGCTACAACCCATCTAACCACAACCCCAGCGGATAGTAACCCACTTATAGTTGACAAAGCACCATGTCCACCACAGAGCACCCCCACACGAGCAGTTTGTAAAGCTACTGCAATGCCCAAAGCATGAAGACCACCACAACCAACCCAAACTCCACGTTTAAAGCAGAAGAGCAATTGTTCTCAGGTCAGATTCCGTAGCTATGGTCCATACTCTTTTGCTGTTGCATCACTGTATTTACTCATACCAACTACTTTCGAATTTGAAGGATCCAATTGAAACTCCAATGGTGCACCAAGTATGTTTTAAACCTATTTCTTTAACTGGATTGCTGTTCTAACTTCTTGCTCTATGTTGATTTCAGTTTAAGTTGTATAAACATTTATGTTCTCATGTGATGCACATTACAAGTGCTGCCAATGTTGTGTAGTTTCTCACACTTATATTTTGTCTATGCTGCTGTGTCTTAAAAATATATGAGTTGAACTGTGTCTCTATCTTGATTAGGGAACATAAACCAGAATGATATGGACAATACAGTGACCATAGTACATAGATATATGTTTGTTTCATGCTGTTATCCTATCCACCTTACTACTGAACTGGTTTACCAAAATGAGTTTCGTATACTACAAGCTAAACTTGTGATGTGTCTGCTTGTTTCTCTTGTAGTATGCAAAAAGAATATTGGAGAAGAGCACCCCACTATGCAATGGTAGAGAAAGTAACGCAGATAAGGTTCAAGATAGTGAGACAACCCTGTTGGTCTCCAAGAAAGGTGATAAAAACGATCTTGTAGACAGTGAGAAAACCCCATAGTCTTGCGTTGATGTAGTGTTCGAGTTACTGGCCAGTACCGCTGGCACAAGCTCTTCGAACTCGCTGCTTGAATCACTTCGGCTTCTTCAGTCTCAGCTACAAGCTGAAAGGCATCAGTCAGCTGTGCTGCGGTAAGAAGCGGAAGGACTGAGGAAGTCCCTGCAGAATTCAGATGCGTACTTTCTTGTGCAACAGCAAGCGCTGGAGGATTTAAGCGCCAAACAAGAGAAAGTTAATAAGCTTGCTAAGCATCTTGCCAGCATTATGTGTACCCAGGATATTGTTTCTTGAACTCCTCTGAAGTGGTTTCAGTTCTGGACTTGTTTTGCTGCGGCGTTTATATGCTGCTTTGTTCCCTATATTTGCACTGGTGGCGAACTTTGATTCCCAGTGGATGTAATATGTGTAATAGCCGTGATATCCTAGCATAAGTTGCTTGCTTATTTATTTCCTTGTTGTCTTGTTTATTTGTTTGCTTGTAGTCAATGTAGTTCTTTTTCCGCGGTTTGCTAGTGGCTGCAATAACCTATTTTTTTAAACTAGTCCACAATAACCAATGGCTAATATTTACTGTAGACACACTGGGCCTCGTACGGGCCGTAGAAACAGTAGGCCTTCTACGGGCCGTGGAAACAATGGGCCTTCTACAGGCCGTAGAAACAATGGGCCTTCTACGGGCCGTATCATCAATGGGCCTTATACGGGCCGTATGATCGATTGGCCAAACATGGGCCAATAACAGGCCGCATTATGGCCGTAAACGGGCTAGAGTTGGAATCGTCCGTTCATGGGCCGACCATAATGGGCCATCATTAATAGGCCGTATTTGATGACGCTATGAAAATGGCCCAACGTACTAACGGACCACAAACGGGCCGACTGTAACCACGGGGTGAATTTGGCCCACAAGCATAAAATGACAGTAACGGGCCGTAAGTAAACGAATGCTGGAAATGAGCCCAAGAATAAATGGGCTCTGAGAAGGCCGAAAGATAACATGGGCTGTAAACGGCTCAACAGAATAACGAGCCGTTAATGGGTATAAAGTGATACACTGTTCATTACGGGCCAGTTTCACCACGGGCCGTTAATGGGTCTAAAGTGATATACTGTTCATTACGGGCCAGTTTCACCATGGGTCGTTAATAGGCCAAGGGCCAGAAGTGAAAATGGGCTGGAATCATATTGGATGGCCCAGATGACGCTACTGGGCCTAATTCGGATAGGGCGTAACGGGCCTTGGGTTAGCGGGCTGTAAATGGGCTATATGCGAACATGCCATTAACAGGCTTTCCATGGGCCGGCCCGCCACCTTTTGACCAAGTCAAATGGGCCGACCTTTTCACAGGAATGGGCCTTTGTTGGGCCATGCCACGTGTCGACGTATCATAGGAGCCTTCTGTCCAATGAGTGGATGACATCTGTCCCAACGATGAGCCGACACGTGTTTCCTCCAGCCAATGATGATTTTACATGTAGAAAATCCCCATTGGTTGGGGCTGTTAACGGGTTATCGGATCCAAAACCCGACCCGATAGCTTAACGGTGTTCCGTTACGGTGGATGCCACGTGTCGGTCACCCTTGACGAAAGCACTTCTGTGACGCGTGATTTATCGTCATGGAAGTGGACACTTCCGTGATGATAATTTTGGTAATGTCATGGAACACTTCTATGACAGCACAGATATGACTATCTTGATTCTGTTATAAAATTGTCATGGATGTACATGCATGACAAAAAACGCGACCTCTATGACAAACACGTATCATCATGGAAGTGTATTTTTTTGTAGTGCATATCGGAAGGGTGCCAGGCGAATATATCCCAGTTTTCGCGAAGGAAATCCCGTAGCGCGGCGTCGGCCGTTGGGTCTAGTTGTGCTCCAATAGATGCTGTCTTCTTGGGGTCTGTTGGGTGGACCTGGAATTTGACTATTTCTTCTGCCGGCTTGAAGGAGGTGGATTTGGGTCGTTTGTCTAAGATCACATCGTTTTTATCCACCGTAGAGCGTAGCGCGGTTAATTCTTCGGCCGCGAGGGCTTCAGATAATGCCTCAAGGGCTAGGGATCCGGTTTTGTTTTTGGCGCGGAGTGCTATGTCCGAATCACTAACAAGTGTGATTATGCCGTTTGGTCTGGGCATTTTGAGCTTCATGTACCCGTAATGAGGTATAGCTTGGAAGCGTGTAAAAGCGTCCTGCCCCAGCAGGGCGTGGTATCCGCTGTTGAAAGGAGCCACTTGGAAGGTGATCTCTTCAGACCGATAATTCTCCGGCGTGCCAAATACCACGTCAAGTGTGATTTTTCCCGCACACTGCGCCTCCCGACTAGGAATGATTCCTCGAAAAGTCGTGCTGCTTTACTTGATGCGGCTCCTGTCTATTTCCATTTTGTGGAGTGTATCCTCATAGATGAGGTTTAGTCCGCTGCTGCCGTCCATGAGGACCTTGGTGAGTCTAAAGTTGTCCACGATGAGACTAAGGACTAATGCGGTTGGCGCTCGGACTGTCTTGTATTTCGGTTCGTCCCCGGCATTAATGGTTATAGCCATGTTGTTCCAAGGGTTTATCGCGGCAATTTGACAGACTTCGGCAAGGTCACAGAGTGCCCTTTTGCGCTTACTGTTTGAAGTGAATGTCTCGAACACCGTCAATACTCTGGGGTCGTCGTCTTCTGGAGGGTTTTGATCTGGGACATTTTTGGTAAGGATGTCCTCACCGCTCTTGGCTACCTACCGGAGTATCCAACATGCTCTGAGGCTGTGGGTTGGTATGGTGTCCGGTGTTGTGTGTATTTTGCATGGGCCATCAAGCCATCCCTCCAGAATGGTTCCATGTCGCGTAATGGATTTATGTTTCTTGGCTATTAGACTGGGTGTGTCATGGGAATGTGTCCTTTTCGCCTTGACCAGCGGTTGAGTTGGGACCGATGGCCCCCAACAAGCTGCCTGATCCTTCCAAGCACTTTCCATTGCGCTGCACTTCTGTATGATATTTGCCAAGTCAGCAAAGTGTAGTGTACGGCGGCGGTTAATGGCGTTGAGGATTCCTTCATTCGTGCAATTGTTGCAGAACGCAAATATAGCGTCCTCGTCGCAACAATCTTTAACCTTATCCTTGACAAGGAGGAACATGGCCCAGAAGTGGTGGGCCATTTCCTGAGACTGCCATTGTATGCTCATGAGAGCGCTTATGTCTGTGT
Source organism: Triticum timopheevii (assembly GCA_963921465.1). Lineage (NCBI taxonomy): Eukaryota > Viridiplantae > Streptophyta > Magnoliopsida > Poales > Poaceae > Triticum > Triticum timopheevii. Next base: position 60,810,334 of record OY997270.1, on the reverse strand, counting down.
GGGTGGGTGGAATTGAATTCGGACCCTGACCCGATCGATGATCCGGAGTTTGAAGGTTTTCCAGGCTTGACAGTCCGGGCTTTGGAGTATCTTCTGGTTGTCTATGCCCGCTGTCCGATTCTATGTTCGGAAGGCCAGTCACCTCCTTTTGCTGGTGGGTGTCCAGCCCTGCGGGGTCGGCGATCCGGACATAGTCCTTCTTTAGTATAGGGGAAGAGTTACCATCTTGCTCCTCGACTACTACTACCTGGTGAGTGACCGGTGGAGATTTGATTTCTCTTCGGTCGGGTTTAAGCCCGATCTGTTCGTAATCTGTGGCGATCCCCAGGGCGGTGATGCGATCAAGGAGCTCATTTAAAGACGAAAACTCCGCCGAATCCATCTGCTTGGAGTGTTTGGAGTCGATATGAAGGGGATTTTCGATGGCCCGAGAAGTCATAGTTGGCTTAACGGCCGAGCGGGCGGTCATGGTAAAGCCGCCCAGCTGGAGTGTTTGGCCTAGGGCCAATTCTCCTCCAGCGGTGATATTGTCTTTAAAGACGAGGCGAGTCATCGATCCTGTCGTCGACGGCACAATGGAACTATCAATGAAAGCACCAAAGTCGGTGTCAAAACTGGCGGATCTCGGGTAGGGGGTCCCGAACTGTGCATCTAAGGTCGATGGTAACAGGAGACAGGGGACACGATGTTTACCCAGGTTCGGGCCCTCTCTATGGAGGTAATACCCTACTTCCTACTTGATTGATCTTGATGAATATGAGTATTACAAGAGTTGATCTACCACGAGATCGTAATGGCTAAATCCTAGAAGTCTAGCCTGTATGACTATGGTAATGACTCTCTCCTTTCGGAATAAGTCCTCCGGTTTATATAGACACTGGGGAGATCTAGGGTTACACAAGGTCGGTTACAGAGAAAGGAATCTACATATCCGGTCGCCAAGCTTGCCTTCCACGCCAAGGAGAATCCCATCCGGACACAGGTACGGTCTTTGATCTTCGTATCTTCACGGCCCATCAGTCCGGCCCATGGCTAACAAGCCGGATGCCCGAGGACCCCTTAGTCCAGGACTCCCTCACTAGCAGCTGCTAGAAATGACTTCTTAGGCTTTGTGAGATTTTTCTCTATATACAGAAGTATGTGACGTTTCTCTCATAGCAAACAACTGATTTTCCCTTGAAAGCAAACAACCGATCCTTCTCTTCTTACCTTAAAAAAACAATTTACCCTCTAACTCATCGCACGATGCAATGGTCTCACTCACATCTCAATTCCCTGGCGCGCTCTGCCCACCACGGCTTCTCATTGTCGCCTCCCCTCGACGCCACATCATTTAGCTCGCACCTTGCTCTCAGCACCACGCCCCCTCCTCTCCATGACGTCGCCCGCCCCCTCCTCTCCCCTCCACGACATCCCAAGCCGATTCTCGGTGCCAAGGACGGCACACTATCGTAGCCGAGGGTGACCACCACGATGACACAACCTGCTGCTCACCACAACGCCGCACCTTCTCCAACAACATATTCCTCTGGTGTTTGTAGATGATGGATGCTGATTTGTAATTGCCGAAGAAACAACCAATGTAGCTTCCTGTTTGACAGCATAGTAGTCAGAGATATAACCTTGCATACCTAGTTCACATGGTCATGATATCATGATTAAACTGGATTTCTTTTGCTATGATAATAAAATTAACCATAGTGGTCTCTACAGTTCAGAAAGAAGTGGTTAATTTGGCGCAAGATAGATAACATAATTCTGAAAAAAAAACTCCATAATTTTTTCACGCAAACCACAAAATAATTTAGTTAGAGGAGATAGTAAATAAAATACCCCTTCAATTCTAGAATTGTTATAGAGGCGTCACAACTATGCTACTACTATACAAATGTATGAAACTTTTTGAAATTAAATTATCATATCTAAACCCAAAACATCGGGGCATCCTTAATTCATACATTCAGAGCAATGCAAACCTCCTAAACATGCTGGACCTATGTGCTAGAAACTTCTAAAAAATTGTAAAGAAATAGCAGATTCATGAACCATACATGACCTAATTAAGCCCTAGTAAGGATAAATCAGTGTCTATATGAACGCAACCACGTACCTTTTATCTCTGTGTCTTCTACGTAATCCAATTCATATGATACCTTTGGTTTTCCTGAACTTGATGGGTAACAAACAGTCTTCAAGTACCCCGAGGGAAGAAAATTATTTGAAAGCTGCACTCTAACCTGCAACAATAAGGGGAGAAAATTAAAATACACATTTTCTATTAAAAATGATCACCATGATCTTAAATAAGCAAACAGAGCATTAAGCATTTTACACCGTGAGGTATACAAAACAAATGAGGTACGGGGCGACTTCGCGGGCGACGACATGGGCGGTCTCTCCCGCCGGGGAACAGAGGGTAGGAGGGCGATTCTGGGCGCTCTACGATGCCGCTTGAGACGCGGATGATAAGGACGGTGACTCAGACGGCGAGGAGTCGCCGGCGATTTCGCCGACGCCGTCAGACGCGATTTGCGAGGCATTCCGGGTTGGTTACTCCAAGAAGGAGGTGTCGCTGCTCGTCGACTTGGCGATCCCCCGCGATGATCCGGCTAGGCAGGGACTGAAGGAGGAAGACGCCGTCAAGATAGTCCGTCGGTCGTCCGTCGTCGTACGACGGCTTCGGCGATCAGGCCTTGGCGAGGTCCTCTACCCAAGGTGAGTCTCCCCAAACCTACCTTGTCTGATTATTTCGAGGCGGGAGCGTGGAAGTTGGTTCAAAGAAAGAAGAAGAAGAAGCTGGCGGCGGCGGCGGCGGCGGTGCCGGCGCCGGCGGCAGATCGGCTGAGATCCGTGCAGCGCGGATCCAGCGTTTGAATTTCATGTTGGGTCTGATGGCCCTGATGTGGATGCTATGGCTGGGGCCCGGTTTGTTGATGGGTGTGAGGCCCAGAAATTGCCGGTACAGAGTAGGCCGGGGTTAGCTGGGTATGAGGCCCAGGATAAACCGGACGCCACATCTGTTGCAAACACCGGCCCGTGCATGCGTTCGATCGATCATCGATCGCACTGCTCGTTATCGCCGCTCCCTAGCGTTCGTCATCGCTGTGCGGCACCTGGCTTCGCTGCGTGCGGTCCCGTGTTAGCGACGTGAATTCCTCCCCTAGCTGTCATGGCTCGACGGGGTGGGGCTGCTCCGCCGGGTCCGAAACCGCCAATGGCCGCCGTGACTGTGTCGGCTGGCCGTGGTGGTGGCGTTTAGCTGGTTTTGAAGCCTCCTGTGGCTGCGGGATCTGTACAGGCTGTTGCGGGTCGTGGAGGTGGTCCTCTGGGGCCTAGGCCGACGGCGTCTAGGCCGGTCGTTCCGGCGCCCGCGCTTGCCGTTGCGGGCCACGTCAACACGCAGGGGCCGAGGCCGCCACCGCTCGGAGCTGCCGTGGCGGCTCCCCACAAACAGGCATAGGTGCATGGGCAGCAGCCGCGGGCTGCACTGCCGCCACACTTCGTTGAAAGGCCGTCGCAAAAACGGGCCGGGCCGGTGCAGGTGCACGCACCTCCGCCTCAACCTGTGCATGCGGGCGATGGAGGCGCGGGACATGCTCGTCTACCGGTTAACCGCGGGGGTAAGGCACCACCTCCGGGACAATGGGGTGACGATGGCTACGATGCTTATGGTGATGGTCAACATCGTGGCTCGTCATCGGCAGGCGGTGGGCGTGGCTATGCTTGGCAGAGTGATGGTACTACAGAACGACCTTTTTATGCCCTCCGTGAGGTTTCGTTGAAGGGGCATCTGGCCCAGATCACCGGCAGAGAGGTGGCTATACCGAGGTCATCGTGGGGGTCGTGGTGGTAGGAACCGCTACCGCCAACCTCCACCGCCTGTCGTGCTGGATCCGACGACATCTTCAGAGGTGCCCGCTTCCGGACAGGCGCCGGAGTTGCCCGGTCAGGTTGTCGACGCGGTGACGGCGCTGGCTAATACTGTGGTGTCGGTGCCCATGACTGAGCCCTTGGTGACGGGTGCTGTCAGTGCTACCAACAAGACAGATGCACATAGAGCTTCAAAGTGGGCTCGTAAAAAGGAGAAGATGTTGTGTTATCGATGTGGTGAGAGGGGGCACTTTATAGCTGAATGTGTGACTGAGTTATGTGATACTTGCCTCAAGCCAGCGCATGAAACGGGGGAGTGTCCGATACTGCGTGATTAGATGCCGAGTATTACCATTTATTGAGTTTATTGTGCCAAGTTGATGTTTTTTGAGTCTCCTAGTGCGAGGGAGATCCCAGAGGAGCCCCAGAGCACGACCACGGGGATTGTCAAAGTCACAAAAAGTGATGTGTCTGAGGCTCAGATTATGCGGAGGCTCAGTGAGTTAGCTCCAGGTAATTTTCAGTGGGAGCTTATTCGACTCGGGACAATATGTATAAGGTTGATTTCCCTACAACAGAGGACTTCTAGCGTCTTCTAAGTTTTCGGTTGTGCAGAGTACCTGGCACTGAGTGCATCCTCGTGTTCCATGAGTGGAAGAGGGTTGAGCCACAGGGCAAGCCTCTCACTTAGGTCTGGTTATGTTTCTCGGGGGCTCCCTCGAAGCCGCTTCAGGATGCTCAAGTTGCTGCTAGCTTGGGGATACTGGTCGGGAAGACGGAGAGGGTGGACATGGCCTTTACCCGAGCCAACGGGGTGGCCCGACTATTGGGGAACGCAGTAGTTTCAAAAAAATTCCTACGCACACGCAAGATCTATCATGGTGATGCATAGCAACGAGAGGGGAGAGTGTAGTCCATGTACCCTCGTAGACCGTAAGCGGAAGTGTTATGACAACACGGTTGATGTAGTCGTACATCTTGATGATCCGATCGATCCTAGCACCGAAAGTACGGCACCTCCGCGATCTACAAACGTTCGGCTCGGTGTGTCCCACGAACTCTCGATCCAACTGAGTGTCTAGGGAGAGCTTCGTCAGCATGACGGCGTGTGGATGGTGATGATGAAGTTACCGACGCAGGGCTTTGCCTAAGCACTACAACGATATGACCAGGTAGAATCTGTGGAGGGGGGCACCGCGCACGGCTAAGACAACTGTCAACTTGTGTGTCTATGGGGTGCCCCCTCCCCCGTATATAAAGGAGTGGAGGAGGGGGAGGGTGGGCCTCTATGGCGCACCCTGGGAGGAGTCCAACTCCCACTAGGAGTAGGATTCCCCCCTTTCCCTAGTTGGAGTAGGAGAGAAGGAAGGAGGAGAGAGGGAGAAGGAAAGGGGGCCGCCCCCCCCCCCCCTTCCCTAGTCCAATTCGGACCCGGGGGGAGGGGGCGCGCGGCCTGCCCTGGCCGCCCCTCTCTCTCCACGAAAGCCCATTAGGGCCCATATACTCCCCGGGGGGTTCTGGTAACCCACCGGTACTCCGGTAAATGCCCGAACTCACTCAGAACCATTCCGATGTCCAAACATAGTCATCCAATATATCGATCTTTATGTCTCGACCATTTCGAGACTCTTCATCATGTCCATGATCATATCTGGGACTTCGAACAACCTTCAGTACATCAAAACACATAAACTCATAATACCGATCGTCACCGAATATTAACCGTGCGGACCCTACGGGTTCCAGAACTATGAAGACATGACCAAGACCCATCTCCAGTCAATAACCAATAGCGGAACCTGTATGCTCATATTGGTTCCTACATATTCTACGAAGATATTTATCGGTCAAACCGCACAACAACATACGTAGTTCCCTTTGTCATCGGTATGTTACTTGCCCAAGATTCGATCGTCGGTATCTCAATACCTAGTTCAAACTCGTTACCGACAAGTCTCTTTACTCGTTCCGTAATGCATCATCCCGCAACTAACTCATTAGTCACAATGCTTGCAAGGCTTATAGTGATGTGCATTACCGAGAGGGCCCAGAGATACCTCTCCGATACTTGGAGTGACAAATCATAATCTCGATCTATGCCAACTCAACAAATACCATCGGAGACACCTGTAGAGCCTCTTTATAATCACCCAGTTACGTTGTGATGTTTGATAGCACACTAAGGGCGAGTTCTTTTGCTAGCTTTTTTGGGCTTCCAGAATAAGCTGCCCCCTACCCAGCTTATTCTAGAAGCCCAACCAAAATTTTCTTTTTAGAAGCCTTGTCGGTGTCAAAACCGGCGGATCTCGGGTAGGGGGTCCCGAACTGTGCGTCTAGGCAGATGGTAACAGGAGACAAGGGGCATGATGTTTTTACCCAGGTTCGGGCCCTCTCGATGTAGGTAAAACCCTACTCCTGCTTGATTGATATTGATGATATGGGTAGTACAAGAGTAGATCTACCACGAGATCAGAGAGGCTAAACCCTAGAAGCTAGCCTATGGTATGATTGTTGTTCGTCCTACGGACTAAAACCCTCCGGTTTATATAGGCACCGAAGAGGGTTAGGGTTACACAGAGTCGGTTACAATGGTAGGAGGTCTAAATATCTGTATCGCCAAGCTTGCCTTCCACGCCAAGGAAAGTCCAATCCAGACACGGGACGAAGTCTTCAATCTTGTATCTTCATAGTCCAGGAGTCCGGCCAAAGGCTATAGTCCGGCCATCCAGACACCCCCTAATCCAGGACTCCCTCAGTAGCGCCTGAACCAGGCTTCAATGATGACGAGTCCGGCGCGCATATTGTCTTCGGCATTGCAAGGCGGGTTCCTCCTCCGAATACTTCATAGAAGATTTTGAACACAAGGATAGTCTCCGGCTCTCCAAAATAAGTTCCACATACCACCGTAGAGAGAATAATATTTACACAAATTCAATCAGCCGACGTATTCCGTGGCGTGACATCACACCACGGCCAAGCCTTTATTCGAATTGTTTTTACTGTTCCACCTCAGCGCGTTTAGCGAGGCGGTTTCCTTGGCACGTCTTGTCAAAGCAGAGATCGTGTCCCCTTATTCCGGGATTCTCATCAATACGGGCGTGGGTAACCCAACCGTGCCCGTTGGCACGTCTCCTCTATCGAAGGCGAGTCCCGAACGGTCACGGGGAAAGCTATTGGTATTCAACCTCTTTATAAAGAGACCAAGGCTCCACTCCTTACTTTCAATCTCGACCGAATCCGCACCTTGCCTCGAGTTCCAACACCCAAAGCTCCAGATTCAGGCGCTTCGGACCTTCGATGATGTCCGGCTCCGACCTGCAAGGCCGGTGGATGCCTTCCTCCATTACGGAGGAAGACGTGCTAAAGCTAAGAGATGCCAGGTATCTAACCAGCGAAATTTCGCATAGGTTGCCTGCCCAGGGGCAGGTTATTCCCACTCCCAAGCCTGGTGAGGGAGTCCTGGACTAGGGGGTGTCCAGACAGCCGGACTATCATCGTCCGCCGGACTCCAAGACTATGAAGATACAAGATTGAAGACTTCGCCCCGTGTCCGGATGGGACTTTCCTTGGCGTGGAAGGCAATCTTGGCAATACGGATATGTAGATCTCCTACCATTGTAACCGACTCTGTGTAACCCTAGCCCTCTCCGGTGTCTATATAAACCGGAGGGCTTTAGTCCGTAGGACAACATACATTACAACAATCATACCATAGGCTAGCTTCTAGGGTTTAGCCTCCTTGATGTCGTGGTAGATCCACTCTTGTAATACACATCTTCAATATTAATCAAGCAGGATGTAGGGTTTTACCTCCATCAAGAGGGCCCGAACCTAGGTAAAACATCGTGTCCCTTTGTCTCCTGTTACCATCCGCCTAGACGCACAGTTCGGGACCCCCTACCCGAGATCCGCCGGTTTTGACACCGACACCTGGTGAAAACGTGGTGTTCGTGTCTCACTTCCTTCGGGGGCTAGGCTTCCCGATGGACCCCTTCGTGAGGGGGCTTATGTTTTACTATGGGTTGGAATTTCATGACTTGGATCCGGAGTCCATCCTCCACATCTCATCGTTCATTGTCGTATGCGAAGCCTTCCTTCGCATTACCCCTCACTTCGGATTGTGGCTCAAGACCTTCAAGGTGGAGCCGAAGATGATCAAGGGGCAGCAGGCAGAGTGCGGAGGGGCTATTATAAGTAAGAATGCTGATGCTCCGTGGCCCGAGGGCTCTTTTCAAGAGGAGCTCAGCCTATGGCAACAAGAGTGGTTTTATATCACAGCTCCTAGGGGCACCAAATGGGTGGCGCCACCTGCCTTTCGCTCGGGTCCTCCACCGCGGCTGGCGTCATGGGTCAATAAAGGACTTGATTGGGGGCCGTCCAAGGACGTGCCCTTGTTGCAGGGCCGCATTCAAGATCTCCTGGAGAGAGATCACTCTGGTCGTAGTAGCGCAGGTCATGCTAATTCGTCGCACCCTGCCCTGCAAACGCTGCCCCCTCCACCTGTGGGAATTTAACCCGGAGGGAACACGGGATCTCCAACATTTTATGGGCACGACGCCTGTGGAGATGTACAAGCTTTTCTTCGGATCACAAGAGATGTGTCCGGACTTGACCGAGGACGCAGGTCTGAGCTGCAATCGCCCGGATACTCAAGTAAGTAGCCCTGTACCTGGACATGCTATCCCATATTTATCACAAACTTGCTCTTTAAAAGAGTTGTCCCTTGAACAGGAGTGGATAGCGAAAGCAAAGTTAATCAGGTGTCCGGCCCCCCTCCCTGAGACCACGCCAGATCCCATGTTAACCAGGATGCTGGAGGTTGCGCCTCCAGAAGAGGGTGAAGGGGGGAACAAGGAAGCTACCGCCTCCGCGAAGGAGGCTGCCAGGAAAGGAGGGATCGGGAATCCCTCCATCCAAGGGAAGAAGAGGAACGCCTCTGAAGACCCGGAGACCATGGTCTCAAAGCGGGGGAAGAAATCTTCATCAAAGGGTCCTGCGCCGAGAGATGCCTCGGCCGCATTATGCCCCCAAGGGGATCAGCCCTCCACCGAGCCGTAAGTAAAAAGGGGAGTTTTTTAAAATAAAGGATATCCCTGCCCTATTTCTGATGAAGATAACCGAAGTTTTACCTTGTAGTTCGGATCTCAGCCCTTCTCAGCAGAGCTCATCTTCGGGGGATCTTCGTTCGGAGATGATAGAGTGAAACGCCTCCACCTGCCGTACAGTCTTGCGAGGAGGGCGACCCTGAGGTGTCATCACGGAGGGTTTCTTTGAGTCCGGCGGGGCCGGAAGGTGGTCATATTTCCCCTCAAAGCCCTCCGCGTCCGGCCTTCGAAAAAGGCCATCGGACGAGTCTCGCACCACCTGGTGTACGGTCAGAGGAGCTGGAGGATCTGCTCGGGCGAGCGTCTATCTCAGAAGATCACCGTGCGTTAATGGGTATGGTGATTGAAAGGATTTCATCCGCTGAGAGCGGATTGCACGAAGCTATCAGAAGTTTACTGACAGGTTTTGAGGTACGCGAAATGATGTACCTTCTGACAGTTCCGCATATAAAATGCGCCTTGTGTAGATAGTAGCCCCTAAGACATGGTGTGTTGTCAAAAATGACAGCGCGCTGAGGATCATAATCCCAGGTATAATATGTTGCCCTTCCTATGTAGGTGGTGAAGTGTCCGGTGGCTAGCCGGAGTGATGGATTTGCCGAACTAAAGCGGCAACTTGACATGGCGGATGCCGACATCGCGCTTGTCAATAAGCGGCTTGACGAGTCACAAGGTATGTGATTTCTCCGCGGACACCTGGTAAGGGAGCTTGATGCCCCTACTTTACAACATGTATGCTTGATGCAGATGGTGCCGCTGCCGTGGAGAGCCTTCGGGCGGAGCTCGCCCGAGCCAAGGAGCAGGCCAGAAAGAGTGATGCAGCTGCCTTGAAGGCGGCCGAAGAGCTAAAAGCCAAACAGGCTGCTCATTGCCGAAGCAAGAAGGAAATGGCCGAGATGGCCGTGAAGTTGAAGAATGCTGCTGACCGCTGCAAGCTTCTTGAAAAGGAAGATCGAGCGGTGCAAGAGGACCTGAAGAAGGCCACTGCCGAGGCCAAGGATGCTCGCTCTATGATGAGAGCTATGAAGGAGGAGCTACATCAGGCCGGAGATATCGCGGCTGGAAAGCCCTTCCTGCTGCGGAGGCAGTTCATGGATCCTAAATATGCTCAGTTGGACCGGTTGTGGAGTGTGGAGGATGCTTATCTGGACTTGGCGGCAAGTGCGGCGGACGCGGCCGAACACTTCCGAGATCAAAAGGATCACGAAATGGAAAAGGTTTATTGGTCGCAGTTCCATAATCCAGAGCGCCCTCTTCCATTAACCAATCGCTTGGCCGAATGGGCGGAGCTGAATAGGTTATCTAGACTTGCCATGAAGGATGTCGTGAGTCTTTTGTGGCCGAAAAGGCCCGAGCCAAAGAGTTATTTTGGCTTGGTGCAGTAGTTCCTTGGTGCGGTGCCGCATATCAATGCAATGAGGAGGTCGGCATGCATAGAGGGTGCGCGGATGGCTCTTGCCCGTGTCAAGACATACTGGACAGAGATGAAGGCCACCGATATTGCATCCCCAGATTCGGACGGAAGCCGAGTACCTGTCGAGCAATATTTTCAGGAAGTTCTGCAGGGCGCTCGTTTAATAGAGATGCAATGCTCGAAGGATATTATGTTTGAATAATATGTATTATTGTGAAACAATGTGTCGATGTAATATAAAAGCTTTTTATACTTGTGCCTTCAAGAATTAAAATACCTCATGTGCGGCCGTTAATGTATATGTGTATATAACCTGAAAGATGGCAGTCTTCGGCTTCAGCCCCCACGCATATAATTCGGGGGTGTTTGCAGCAGGCGCATTTTCACACTTGATCCAATGTCTTGGTCCTATAAAGGAGGTGGTAGCGCAGCAAACTAGGCAACCGGACTATAATGCTTTATCACTTTCACTTAGCCACAGGAGTTTGACAGTGGGGCTACTATATAGCCCCTAGGGGCACTGCGCTCACCCGAATTTGGGGCGCGTATGTGCCTGACCGGGAAATGGCCCTTCGTCAATGCGGAGGAATCCTATAGATTCTAGCGGGTCATCGAGTGGTTGACTAGTCTCACGCTATATCATGACAGTCAGTTTTCGGCTTTCTCTACTGAGGTGCTCGCCTGGACGAACCGGGGCACAATCGCAGTAGTTCTCCTGGTGCCGCGTTAGCCGATAGAGCGGAACGTAAGGCAGCAAAACACAGGAGCCGGGCAAACCCAACATTTGACCAAAGACATGATTCGGAGCTGATGCATATAAGGCCTAACTCGAGACGCCGAACACTCCCTAAGGTATTCGCTCTTTATGAAAACGGGCCGAACAACGCCCTTGGTAATAAGCCCCTGGTGTCCAGGTACGCCCAAAATTCTGACATGGCCCATGCCAAAACGCTAGCCTCCTCCTCGGTTATAGCAAGAAACCGGGGGATGTGTATCAACAAGAGGCAGTAAAAAAGGTTTACGCAGGGTCTTAATCTGAAAAGAATCCTTGCAACGGGTCCCTACTGCACGTCTGCGCCTGTGTCTCCGTTGTGCCGTATCCTGGACGGGTGTAGCACGGTGTTCATCTGTAAAAGAGAGCAACTTAGTTGAAAAATATCGTGCGAAAATGTACGTTATACTAAATAAACAAAGTAAAATTCAATAAATAAAATTGAGCTTTAATGTATCTTGTTGTACATGCGCGGAGCCCCTAGTGCGGGGGTATGCAGCTAGTAAGCCCTTGTATGTTCACGCCGGACTCGTCTAACCGTGTCCGGGGTCTGGACGACCTGTTTAGGTGCTTCAATTAGTGAAGCCGGTTTAGTGTGTGGCTGTCAAGGCAGTCACACAATCTTCCACGCTCGAGGAACACTCGATATTTCCCTTTAAGGAGATGATGCCTCGCGGACTGGGCATTTTAAGTGTAAGGGATGCATAATGCAGTATTGCGTTAAAGCGGGCGAAGGCTTCGCGCCCCAGTAGTGCTTGGTAGCTACTTGTAAATGGGGCGAGGTGGAAGGTTAACTTTTCGCGGCGGAAGTTGTCGGGTGAGCCGAACACAACTTCTAGCAGTAGAGAGCCCGTACAATGGGCATATGAGCCTGGCATTACCCCTTGAAAGGAAGTGTTGCTATGGCAAATTTTGGTTGGGTCTATCCCCAGTTTGCGGATTGTGTCCTGATATAGTAGGTTTAGATCACTGCCGCCGTCCATTAGGACTTGTGTAAATTGGAGTCCGTCGATTATCGGATCTAATATCAAGGTAGTCCATCCTGCATTCTGGATACTTCTAGAGTAATCCTGATGGTCGAAGGTGATTGGTTTTAACAACCAGTGGCCGGACTCATCTAGGATAGGCCGTATGGCGCATATATCAATGGGCGCCGTTCTGTTTTTCCCTTTTGTCACGTGAAGTGAGTTAACTGTTTTGACTTCTTGTGGGAAATTCTTTTGTTTTCTAGTTCTCTGCTTGTGGGGTTCGTCATCGTCCTCGCTTGGTGTGTCGAGCCCCTTGTGTTCGGTGTTGAGTTTGCTGGACTGCTTGAAGACCCAACAATCTCTGTGGGTATGGTTTGCAGGCTTCTCGGGAGTACTATGGATTTGGCATATCTTGTCCAAGATTTTGCTTAAGTTAGATAGCTCGTCCCTATTATCCTTAAGGGGCAGTCTTTTATGATCCTGCCGTGAGCTTTTGAATCCGGCGTTGGCTACCGTGCTCTTCGGGATGTTTCCCTTAGTCCGGCGCTGGTCCTTGCTTTGTCGCGGTTTCCCGTTTCCATCCCTGACTTCGGATGTACTTGGGTCGCTGGTACTGCATCTTGCCAGCCAGCTATCCTCTCCCGCGCAAAAGCGGGTCATGAGGCTTGTTAATGCGGCCATTATTCTTGGCTTTTCTTGGCCGAGGTTTCTGGCGAGCCATTCGTCTCGGACGTTGTGTTTGAAAGCTGCTAAGGCTTCGGCGTCCAGACAGTCGACTATTTGGTTCTTTTTAGTAAGGAATCTGTTCCAGAATTTTCGGGCTGACTCTCCGGGTTGTTGAGTTATGTGACTTAAATCGTCTGCATCCGGAGGTCAGACATAGGACCCTTGAAAATTTGCCCGAAAAGCATCCTCAAGCTCTTCGCAACTTCCAATGGTTTTTTCGGGGAGGCTTTTGAGCCAATGCCGGGCTGGCCCTTTGAGCTTGAGGGGTAAGTATTTTATGGCGTGGAGGTCATCTCCTCTAGCCATGTGTATGTGGAGGATGTAATCCTCGATCCAGACTCCAGGGTCTGTTGTTCCGTCGTATGCCTCTATGTTTACGGGCTTGAATCCTGCTGGAAATTCATAATCCAGGACCTCATCGGTGAAACATAGGGGGTGTGCGGCACCCCTATATTTAGGTGTACCGTAATATTCGGATATTTGATGTGTTGCATTGCTTACTCTAGCTCGCTTTCTTGGTGAGAGAGTCCTGGACTAGGGGGTGTCCGGACAGCCGGACTATCAACGTCCGCCGGACTCCAAGACTATGAAGATACAAGATTGAAGACTTCGCCCCGTGTCCGGATGGGACTTTCCTTGGCGTGGAAGGCAAGCTTGGCAATACGGATATGTAGATATCCTACCATTGTAACCGACTCTGTGTAACCCTAGCCCTCTCCGGTGTCTATATAAACCGGAGGGCTTTAGTCCGTAGGGCAACATACATTACAACAATCATACCATAGGCTAGCTTCTAGGGTTTAGCCTCCTTGATCTCGTGGTAGATCCACTCCTGTAATACACATCTTCAATATTAATCAAGCAGGACGTAGGGTTTTACCTCCATCAAGAGGGCCCGAACCTGGGTAAAACATCGTGTCCCTTGTCTCCTGTTACCATCCGCCTAGACGCACAGTTCGGGACCCCCTACCCGAGATCCGCCGGTTTTGACACCGACACTTGGCCCGTAGATAGATCTAATTGGGCCATGTTTTTGATGCAAATCCGTGTGCGGATCACATGCCAGCTTGTGTGCGGCGCCGTTTGCCGCTCTATGTTTGCCATGGGGTCGTCTATCTGACCGGGTGGTCTCTTTGTTCTTTGATTGTGGGGGCTCTACGGCCTCCTCATCAAATTCGGGCAGTAGTTTTTGCTTTGGGTAGCTCTTTGTTCGGCGACTATCATCGTATTTGTCTGCGGTGTTGAGTACTTTGCTCCATCTGATTTTGAGCGCATCTTCCGCTGTTTTGAGCTTCCTCTTCTGCTTTTTCAGGCTACGCGCAGCGGCGACGAGCCTTTTGTGGAGGTTCTCCTGCTCCAGCAACTTGTCCGGTGTGAGTTCGTCCGGACTGTTATCTTCGCCGGGGACGGATTGTTTATCCATATTGTCCTGTTGGGACGTTTGCTCGATAGCATGTTCGTCGTCCACCGGTTCGCCCTGCTCTATGGCTGGGTCTGTATGGCTGTTGTCTTTGTCGAGGCGGGATTTTGAATGGCGCTTACGTCGCCGTTTTGACTGCTTTTCAAGGGAATGATTGTTGGGGAACGTAGTAATTTCAAAAAATTTCCTACGCACACGCAAGATCATGGTGATGTATAGCAACGAGAAGGGGAGTGTATCTTCATACCCTTGAAGATCGCTAAGCGGAAGCGTTTATCAACGCGGTTGATGTAGTCGTATGTCTCCACGATCCGACCGATCCAAGTACCGAACGCACGGCACCTCCGAGTTCTGCACACGTTCAGCTCGATGACGTCCTCGCCTTCTCGATCCAGCAAGACAGGCGAAGTAGTAGATGAGTTCCGGCAGCACGACGGCGTGGTGACGGTGTTGGTGAAGAACAATCTCTGCAGGGCTTCGCCTAAGCACTACGGAAACTATGACGGAGGATAAACTAGAGGGAACGGGGTTGCCGGCACACGGCTTGGTGTTTCTTGATGTGTCTTTGGTGCTAGCCCTGCCCCTCTATTTCTATGTTGAGCCTTGGGGTCGAAACTTGGAGTAAAAGCCTCCACAAAGTCGGTTTCACCCGAAAGGTAAGAGTCCTTCTCAGACTCCAGGGCCAGACGCCAGGGTTCCCGGTGTCTGGACCCAGACGCCAGGGACCCTGGCGTCTGGCCCCTGGACTCCGCAAAACTTCCTTTTGCGCTTTCCAAAAACCTTGTGGGCTTTCCCCTTTGGCCCAAATAACGTGTTCTTGTACCCAAACATTTCGGGAAACATCCGGAACCCCTTCCGGTGAATTCCGGAACCCTTCCGGAGATCAAACACTATTATTCCATATATCAAACTTTATCTCCAGACCATTCCGGAGTTCCTCGTCATGTCCATGATCTCATCCGGGACTCCGAACAACATTCGATTACCAACATGCATAACTCATATAATACTATATCGTCAACGAAACGTTAAGCGTGCGGACCCTACGGGTTCGAGAACTATGTAGACATGACCGAGACATGTTTCTGGTCAATAACCAATAGCGGGACCTGGATGCCCATATTGGCTCCCACATATTCTACGAAGATCTTTATCGGTCAAACCGCATAACAACATACGTTGTTCCCTTTGTCATCGGTATGTTACTTGCCCGAGATTTGATCGTCGGTATCCAATACCTAGTTCAATCTCGTTACCGGCAAGTCTCTTTACTCATTCCGTAATACATCATCTCATAACTAACTCATTAGTTACATGCTTGCAAGGCTTAGGGGATGAGTATTACCGAGAAGGCCCAGAGATACCTCTCCGACAATCGGAGTGACAAAACCTAATCTCGAATTATGCCAACCCAACATGTACCTTTGGAAACACCTGTAGAGCACCTTTATAATCACCCAGTTACGTTGTGACGTTTGGTAGCACACAAAGTGTTCTTTCGGTAAACGGGAGTTGCACAATCTCATAGTTGCAGGAACTTTGTATAAGTCATGAAGAAAGCAATAGCAGTATACTAAACGATCAAGTGCTAGGCTAACAGAATGGGTCATGTCAATCACATCATTCTCCTAATGATGTGATCCCACTAATCAAATGACAACACATGTCTATGGTTAGGAAACATAACCATCTTTGATTAATGAGCTAGTCAAGTAGAGGCATACTAGTGACACTATGTTTGTCTATGTATTCACACATGCATTATGTTTCCGGTTAATACAATTCTAGCATGAATAATAAACATTTATCATGATATGAGGAAATAAATAATAACTTTATTATTGCCTCTAGGGCATATTTCCTTCAGTCTCCCACTTGCACTAGAGTCAATAATCTAGTTCACATCGCCATGTGATTTAACATCAATATTCATATCTGTATATGATTAACACCCATAGTTCACATCGTCATATGGCCAACACCCAAAGGGTTTACTAGAGTCAATAATCTAGTTCACATTGCTATGTGATTAACACCCAAAGAGTATTAAGGTGTGATCATGTTTTGCTCGTGAGAGAAGCTTAGTCAACGGGTCTGTCACATTCAGAGCCGTGTGTATTTTGCAAATATTCTATGTCCACAATGCTCTGCATGGAGCTACTCTAGCTAATTCTCCCACTTTCAATATGTATCCAGATTGAGACTTAGAGTCATCTGGATTGGTGTAAAAGCTTGCATCATTGTAACTTTTTATGACGGGCTCTTTTATCACCTCCATAATCGAGAAACATGTCCTTAGTCCTCACTAAGGATATTCTTGACCGTTGTCCAGTGATCTACTCTTAGATCAAAATTGTATTCCTTTGTCAAACTCAGAGCAAGGTATACAATAGGTCTGGTTCACAGCATAGCATACTTTATAGAACCTATGACTGAGGCATAGGGAATGACTTTTCATTCTCTTTCTATTTTCTGCCATGGTCGGGTCTTGAGTCTTACTCTACTTCACACCTTTGCATCACAGGCAAGAACTCCTTCTTTGACTGTTCCATTTTGAACTATTCAAAATTTATCAAGGTATGTACTCATTGAAAAAACTTATCAAGCGTCTTGATCTATCTATATAGATCTTGATGCTCAATGTGTAAGTAGCTTTGCCGAGGTCTTTCTTTGAAAAAACTCTTTTGAAACACTCCTTTATGCTTTGCAGAATAATTCTACATTATTTCCGATCAACAATATGTCATTCACATATACTTATCAGAAATGTTGTAGTGCTCCCACTCACTTTCTTGTAAATACAGGCTTCACCGCAAGTCTGTATAAAACTATATGCTTTGATCAACTCATCAAAGCGTATACTCCAACTCTGAGATGCTTGCACCAGTCCATTGATGGATCGCTGGAGCTTGCACATTTTGTTAGCACCTTTAGGATTGACAAAACCTTCTGGTTGCATCATATACAACTCTTCTTTTAAGAAAACCATTAAGGAATCCAGTTTTGACATCCATTTGCCAGATTTCATAAAATGTGGCAATTGCTAACTTGATTCGGACAGACTTTAAGCCCTCGCTACAGTTGAGAAAATCTCATTGTAGTCAACACCTTGAACTTGTCAAAAACCTTTTTGCGACAAGTCGAGCTTTGTAGATAGTAACACTACTATCAACGTCCGTCTTCCTCTTGAAGATCCATTTAATCTCAATGGCTTGCCGATCATCGGGCAAGTCAGCCAAAGTCCATACTTTGTTTTCATACATGGATCCCATCTCAGATTTCATGGCTTCAAGCCATTTTGCGGAATCTGGGCTCATCATCGCTTCCTTATAGTTCGTAGGTTCGCCATGGTCAAGTAACATGACTTCCAGAGTAGGATTACCGTACTACTCTGGTGCGGATCTTACTCTGGTAGACCTACGAGGTTCTGTAGTAACTTGATCTGAAGTTTCATGATCATTATCATTAGCTTCCTCACTAATTGGTGTAGGAATCACTGGAACTGATTTCTGTGATGAACTACTTTCCAATAAGGGAGAAGGTACAATTACCTCATCAAGTTCTACTTTCCTCCCACTCACTTCTTTCGAGAGAAACTTCCTCTCTAGAAAGGATCCATTCTTAGCAACGAATGTTTTTGCCTTCGGATCTGTGATAGAAGGATTACCCAACAGTTTCCTTTGGGTATTCTATGAAGACGCACTTCTCCGATTTGGGTTCAAGCTTATCAGGTTGAAAACCTTTTTCATATAAGCTTCGCAACTCCAAAATTTAAGAAACGACAGCTTAGGTTTACTGCTAAACCATAGTTCATACAGCGTCGTCTCAACGGATTTAGATGGTGCCCTATTTAAATGTGAATGCAGCTATCTCTAATGCATAACCCCAAAACAATAATGGTAAATCAATAAGAGACATCATAGATCGCACCATATCCAATAAAGTGCGGTTACGACGTTCGGACACACCATAACGTTGTGGTGTTTCAGGTGGCGTGACCTGTGAAACTATTTCACATTGTTTTAATTGAAGACCAAACTCGTAACTCAAATATTCGTCTCCGCGATCAGATCGCAGAAACTTTATTTTCTTGTTACGATGATTTTTCCACTTCACTCTGAAATTCTTTGAACCTTTCAACTATTTCAGACTTATGTTTCATCAAGTAGATATACCCATATCTGCTCAAATCATCTTGTGAAGGTTAGAAAATAACGATACTTGCCATGAGCATCAATACTCATTGGTCTGCATACATCAGTATGTATTATTTCCAACAAGTTTGTTGCTCGTTCCATTGTTCCGAAGAACAGAGTTTTAGTCATCTTGCCCAAAAGGCACGGTTCGCAAGCATCAAATGATTCATAACCAAGTGATTCCGAAAATCCATCTTTATGGAGTTTCTTCATGCGCTTTACACCGATATGACCCAAACGGCAGTGCCACAAATAAGTTGCATTATCATTATTAACTTTGCATCTTTTGGCATCAATATTATGAATATGTGTATCACTACGATCGAGATCCAATAAACTATTTTCATTGGGTGTATGACCATTGAAGGTTTTATTCATGTAAACAGAACAATAATTATTCTCTGACTTTAAATGAATAACTGTATCGCAATAAACATGATCAAATCATATTCATGCTCAACGCAAACGCTAAATAACATTTATTTAGGTTTAACACTTATCCCGAAAGTTTAGGGAGTGTGCGATGATGATCATATCAATCTTGGAACTACTTCCAACACTCATCGTCACTTCCCCTTCAACTAGTCTATGTTTATTCTGTAACTCCTGTTTCGAGTTACTAATCTTAGCAACCGAACAAGTATCAAATACTCAGGGGCTACTATAAACACTAGTAAGGCACATATCAAGAACCTGTATATCAAATATACCTTTGTTCACTTTGCCATCCTTCTTATCCACCAAATGTTCAGGGCATTTCCGCTTCCAGTGACCATTTCCTTTGCAGTGTAAGCACTCAGTTTCAGGCTTTGGTCCAGCTTTGGTATTCTTCACGGGAGTGACAACTTGTTTTCCATTCTAGTTGAAGTTTCCCTTTCTTTTCCATTGCTCTTTTCTTGAAACTAGTGGTCTTGTCAATCATCAACACTTGATGCTCTTTCTTGATTTCTACCTTCGTTGATTTCAGAATTACGAAGAGCTTGGAAATAACTTCCATCATCCCTTGCATATTATAGTTCACCACGAAGTTCTACTAACTTGGTGATGGTGACTAGAGAATTCTGTCAATCACTATCTTATCTGGAAGATTAACTCCCACTTGATTCAAGCGATTGAAGTACCCAGACAATCTGAGCACATGCTCACTAGTTGAGCGATTCTCCTCCATCTTTTAGCTATAGAACTTGTTCGAGATTTCATATCTCTCAACTCGGGTATTTGCTTGAAATATTAACTTCAATTCCTGGAACATCTCATATGATCCATGATGTTCAAAACATCTTTGAAGTCCCGATTCTAAGCCATAAAGCATGGTGCACAAAACTATCAAGTAGTCATCATATTGAGCTAGTCAAACCTTCATAACGTCTGCATCTGCTCCTGCAATAGGTCTGTCACCTAGCGTTGCATTTAAGGACATAATTCTTCTGTGCAGCAATGAGGATAAACCTCAGATCACGGATCCAATCCGCATCATTTCTACTAACATCTTTCAACACAATTTTCTCTAGGAACATATCAAAATAAACATATGAAAGCAACAATGCAAGCTATTGATCTACAACATAATTTGCAAAATACTACTAGGACTAAGTTCATGATAAATTTAAGTTCAATTAATCATATTACTTAAGAACTCCCACTTAGACAGACATCTCTCTAGTCATCTAAGTGATCACGTGATCCAAATCAACTAAACCATGTCCGATCATCACGTGAGATGGAGTAGTTTCAATGGTGAACATCACTATGTTGATCATATCTACTATATGATTCACGCTCGACCTTTCGGTCTCTTTGTTCCGAGGCCATATCTGCATATGCTAGGCTCGTCAAGTTTAACCTGAGTATTCTGCGTGTGCAAAACTGGCTTGCACCCGTTGTAGATGGACGTAGAGCTTATCACACCCGATCATCACGTGGTGTCTCGGCACAACGAACTTTGGCAACGGTGCATACTCAGGGAGAACACTTCTTGATAATTTTAGTGAGAGATCATCTTAAAATGCTACCGTCAATCAAAGCAAGATAAGATGCATAAAGGATAAACATCACATGCAATCAATATAAGTGATATGATATGGCCATCATCATCTTGTGCTTGTGATCTCCATCTTCGAAGCACCGTCATGATCACTATCATCACCGGCGCGACACCTTGATCTCCATCATAGCATCGTTGTTGTTACGCCATCTATTGCTTCTACGACTATCGCTACCGCTTAGTGATAAAGTAAAGCAATTACAGGGCGTTTGCATTTCATAGAATAAAGCGACAACCATATGGCTCCTGCCAGTTGCCGATAACTTCGGTTACAAAACATGATCATCTCATACAATAAAATATAGCATCACGTCTTGACCATATCACATCACAACATGCCCTGCAAAAACAAGTTGGACGTCCTCTACTTTGTTGTTGCAAATTTTACGTGGCTGCTACGGGCTTAGCAAGAACCGTTCTTACCTACGCATCAAAACCACAACGATAGTTTGTCAAATAGACTCCATTTTAACCTTCGCATCACAACAAAGAGACAACCACAGAGCTTCTGCCAGTTGCCGATAACTTCAACAAAACATGATCATCTCATACAACAACTTATATCTCATCACGTCTTGACCATATCACATCACAACATGCCCTGCAAAAACAAGTTAGACGTCCTCTACTTTGTTGTTGCAAATTTTACGTGGCTGCTACGGGCTTAGCAAGAACCGTTCTTACCTACGCATCAAAAACCACAACGATAGTTCGTCAAGTTGGTGCTGTTTTAACCTTCGCAAGGACCGGGCGTAGCCACACTCGATTCAGCTAAAGTGAGAGAGACAGACACCCGCCAGCCACCTTTAAGCACGAGTGCTCGTAACGGTGAAACCAGTCTCGCGTAAGCGTACACGTAATGTCGGTCCGGGCCGCTTCATCTCACAATACCGCCGAACCAAAGTATGACATGCTGGTAAGCAGTATGACTTGTATCGCCCACAACTCACTTGTGTTCTACTCGTGCATATAACATCAACGCATAAAACCTAGGCTCGGATGCCACTATTGGGGAACGTAGTAATTTCAAAAAAATTCCTACGCACACGCAAGATGATGGTGATGTATAGCAACGAGAAGGGGAGTGTATCTTCATACCCTTGAAGATCGCTAAGCGGAAGCGTTTATCAACGCGGTTGATGTAGTCGTACGTCTCCACGATCCGACCGATCCAAGTACCGAACGCACGGCACCTCCGAGTTCTGCACACGTTCAGCTCCATGACGTCCTCGCCTTCTCGATCCAGCAAGACAGGCGAAGTAGTAGATGAGTTCCGGCAGCACGACGGCGTGGTGACGGTGTTGGTGAAGAACAATCTCTGCAGGGCTTCGCCTAAGCACTACGAAAACTATGACGGAGGATAAACTAGAGGGAACGGGGTTGCCGGCACACGGCTTGGTCTTTCTTGATGTGTCTTTGGTGCTAGCCCTGCCCCTCTATTTATATGTTGAGCCTTGGGGTCGAAACTTGGAGTAAAAGCCTCCACAAAGTCGGTTTCACCCGAAAGGTAAGAGTCCTTCTCGGACTCCAGGGCCAGACGCCAGGGTTCCCGGCGTCTGGACCCAGACGCCAGGGACCCTGGTGCCTGGCCCCTGGACTCCGCAAAACTTCCTTTCGCGCTTTCCAAAAACCTTGTGGGCTTTCCCCTTTGGCCCAAATAACGTGTTCTTGTACCCAAACATTTCGGGAAACATCCGGAACCCCTTCCGGTGAATTCCGGAACCCTTCCGGAGATCAAACACTATTATTCCATATATCAAACTTTATCTCCGGACCATTCCGGAGTTCCTCGTCATGTCCATGATCTCATCCGGGACTCCGAACAACATTCGGTTACCAACATGCATAACTCATATAATACTATATCGTCAACGAAACGTTAAGCGTGCGGACCCTACGGGTTCGAGAACTATGTAGACATGACCGAGACATGTTTCCAGTCAATAACCAATAGCGGGACCTGGATGCCCATATTGGCTCCCACATATTCTACGAAGATCTTTATCGGTCAAACCGCATAACAACATACGTTGTTCCCTTTGTCATCGGTATGTTACTTGCCCGAGATTTGATCGTCGGTATCCAATACCTAGTTCAATCTCGTTACCGGCAAGTCTCTTTACTCATTTCGTAATACATCATCTCATAACTAACTCATTAGTTACATGCTTGCAAGGCTTAGGTGATGAGTATTACCGAGAAGGCCCAGAGATACCTCTCCGACAATCGGAGTGACAAAACCTAATCTCGAATTATGCCAACCCAACATGTACCTTTGGAAACACCTATAGAGCACCTTTATAATCACCCAGTTACGTTGTGACGTTTGGCAGCACACAAAGTGTTCTTCCGGTAAACGGGAGTTGCACAATCTCATAGTTGCAGGAACTTTGTATAAGTCTTGAAGAAAGCAATAGCAGTATACTAAACAATCAAGTGCTAGGCTAACGGAATGGGTCATGTCAATCACATCATTCTCCTAATGATGTGATCCCACTAATCAAATGACAACACATGTCTATGGTTAGGAAACATAACCATCTTTGATTAATGAGCTAGTCAAGTAGAGGCATACTAGTGACACTATGTTTGTCTATGTATTCACACATGTATTATGTTTCTGGTTAATACAATTCTAGCATGAATAATAAACATTTATCATGATATGAGGAAATAAATAATAACTTTATTATTGCCTCTAGGGCATATTTCCTTCAATGATCCCTCGTGACGTCCCGTTGTTCCTCGTCGTCGCTTCATTTACGTGTATCCATCATGTATACATCGTGAGATAAGGTGGCTGTCCAGTGCCTTATAGGCGTTGGTTCATGCTTATCTCCTACATCGTCGTCCATACTGTCGATGTCTTCGGAGTCGAAGTCGAGCATGTCGGTTAAATCATCGACAGTGGCTACGAAGTGGGTGGTGGGTGGGCTATGAATTTCTTCATCGTCCGCATCCCAACCTTCCTGACCATAGTCCGGCCAGGGCTCTCTAGATAAAGAGAGACTTTAGTGAATTCAGGATGTCGCCAAAGGGTGAGTGCTGAAAGATGTCCGCGGCGGTGAATTCCATGACCGGCGCCCAATCGGATTCGATTGGCAGGGGCGCGGAAGGTTCGGAGTCTGGAGAGGAGTCCGGCACCTTGGA
Source organism: Triticum timopheevii (assembly GCA_963921465.1). Taxonomy (NCBI): domain Eukaryota; kingdom Viridiplantae; phylum Streptophyta; class Magnoliopsida; order Poales; family Poaceae; genus Triticum; species Triticum timopheevii. The sequence goes on along the minus strand of OY997270.1, from coordinate 60,786,669 downwards.
GTGACGAGCCTTGCAAAGGACAGGGATGGTGTTCGGCTCAATCACCGTAGAGATCGTAGCCCCCGAGGCGGTGTCCAGCCACCCATCTTCGATCAGGGCAGTCAGCTCTGAGCTAAGGGTCGGAGCGGACACTGGTGTGGCCTCAAGGGCACTGTTCGGTGGCAGAGCTAGATCATGCCTATCGTGACAGTGCGGCGCGCTTGGCTGTGGCCCGAACCAGTCGAAGATCAAGTTGAAGGAAATATGCCCTAGAGGCAATAATAAAGTTATTATTTTCCTCATATCATGATAAATGTTTATTATTCATGCTAGAATTGTATTAACCGGAAACATAATACATGTGTGAATACATAGACAAACACAACGTCACTAGTATGCCTCTACTTGACTAGCTTATTAATCAAAGATGGTTATTTTTCCTAACCATAGACATGTGTTGTCATTTGATTAATGGGATCACATGATTAGGAGAATGATGTGATTGACATGACCCATTTTGTTAGCCTAGCACTTGATCGTTCAGTATATTGCTATTGCTTTCTTCATGACTTATACATGTTCCTGTAACTATGAGCTTATGCAACTCCCATTTACCAGAGGAACACTTTGGGTGCTACCAAACGTCACAACGTAACTAGGTCATTATAAAGGAGTACTACAGGTGTCTCCAAAGGTACATGTTGGGTTGGCGTATTTCGAGATTAGGTTTTGTCACTCCCATTGTCGGAGAGGTATCTCTGGGCCCTCTCGGTAATTCACATCACTATAAGCCTTGCAAGCAATGTAGCTAATGAGTTAGTTACGGAATGATGCATTACGTAACGAGTAAAGAGACTTGCCGGTTACGAGATTGAACTAGGTATTGGATACCGACGATCGATTCACAGGCAAGTAACATACCGATGACAAAGGGAACAACGTATGTTGTTATGCGGTTTGACCGATAAAGATCTTCGTAGAATATGTAGGAGCCAATATGGGCATCCAGGTCCCGCTATTGGTTATTGACCGAGAATAGTTCTAGGTCATGTCTACATAGTTCTCGAACCCGTAGGGTCCGCACGCTTAACGTTACCATGACAGTTTTATTATGAGTTTATAAGTTTTGATGTACCGAAGTTTGTTCGGAGTCCCGTATGTGATCACGGACATGACGAGGAGTCTCGAAATGGTCGAGACATAAAGATTGATATATTGGAAGCCTATGTTTGGACATCGGAAGTGTTCCGGGTGAAATCGGCATTTTGCCGGAGTACCAGGGGGTTACCGGAACCCTCCCGGGGGTTATTGGGCCTTCATGGGCCCTAAGAGAGAAGAGGAGAGGAGGCAAGAGGTGGTCTGCACCCCCTCCCCTCCCTAGTCCGAATAAGACAAGGAGAGGGGGGCGGCGCCCCCCCTTTCCTTCCCCTCTTCCTCCTCCTTCCCCCTTCTCCTACTCCAACTAGGAAAGAAGGGAGTCCTACTCCCGGTGGGAGTAGGACTCCCCCTTGGCGCGCCCTCCTTGGCCGGCCACCCCCTCCCCCTTGGCTCCTTTATATACAGGGGCAGGGGGGCATCCTAGAACACACAAGTTGATCTTCGTGATCGTTCCTTAGCCGTGTGCGGTGCCCCCCTCCACCATATTCCACGTCGGTCATATCGTTGCGGTGCTTAGGCGAAGCCCTGCGTCGGTAGAACATCATCATCTTCACCACGCCGTCGTGCTGACGGAACTCATCCCCGACACTTTGCTAGATCGGAGTCCGGGGATTGTCATCGAGCTGAACGTGTGCTGAACTCGGAGGTGCCGTACGTTCGGTACTTGGATCAGTCGGATCGTGAAGACGTACGACTACATCAACCGCATTGTCATAACGCTTCCGCTTACGGTCTACGAGGGTACGTGGACAACACTCTCCCCTCTCGTTGCTATGCATCACCATGATCTTGCGTGTGCGTAGGAATTTTTTTGAAATTACTACGTTCCCCAACAGTGGCATCCGAGCCTAGGTTTTATGCATAGATGTTATATGCATGAGTAGAACACAAGTGAGTTGTGGGCGATACAAGTCATACTGCTTACCAGCATGTCATACTTTTGTTCGGCGGTATTGTTGGATGAAGCGGCCCGGACCGACATTACGCGTACGCTTATGCGAGACTGGTTTTACCGCCGTGCTTTGCACGCAGGTGACTAGCGGGTGTCAGTTTCTCCAACTTTACTTGAACCGAGTGTGGCTACGCCCGGTCCTTGCAAAGGTTAAAACAGCACCAACTTGACGAACTATCGTTGTGGTTTTTGATGCGTAGGTAAGAACGGTTCTTGCTCAGCCCGTAGCAGCCACGTAAAACTTGCAACAACAAAGTAGAGGATGTCTAACTTGTTTTTGCAGGGCATGTTGTTATGTGATATGGTCAAGACGTGATGAGATATAAGTTGTTGTATGAGATGATCATGTTTTGTTGAAGTTATCGGCAACTGGCAGAAGCTCTGTGGTTGTCTCTTTGTTGCATAAGATGCAAGTGCCAAATAATTGCTTTACTTTATCGCTATGCGATAGCAATAGTTGCAAGAGCAATAGTTGGCGAGACAACCATGTGACGACACATTGATATAGATCAAGACGATGGAGATCATGGTGTCGTGCCGGTGACGATAGAGATCATGACAGTACTTTGTAGATGGAGATCAAAGGCGCAAGATGATCATGGCCATATCATGTCACATATTTTGGTTGCATATGATGTTTATCTGTTATACATCTTATTCTGTTTTGTTTGACGGTAGCATTTTAAGATGATCTCTCACTAATTATCAAGAAGTGTTCTCCCTAAGTATGCACCGTTGCGAAAGTTCTTCGTGCTGAGACACCACGTGATGATCAGGCGTGATAGGCTCTACGTTCAAATACAACGGGTGCAAAACAGTTGCACACGCTGAATACTCAGGTTAAACTTGACGAGCCTAGCATATACAGATATGGCCTCGGAACGCGGAGACCGAAATGTCGAGCGTGAATCATATAGTAGATATGATCAACATAGTGATGTTCACCATTTAAAACTCTCCATCTCACGTGATGATCGGACATGGTTTAGTTGATTTGGATCACGTGATCACTTAGATGACTAGAGAGATGTCTGTCTAAGTGGGAGTTCTTAAGTAATATGATTAATTGAACTTAAATTTATCATGAACTTGGTCCTGGTAGTATTTTGCAAATTATGTTATAGATCAATAGCTCGTGTTGTTGCTTTCATATGTTTATTTTGATATGTTCCTAGAGAAAATTGTGTTGAAAGATGTTAGTAGAAATGATGCGGATTGGATCCGTGATCTGAGGTTTATCCTCATTGCTGCACAAAAGAATTATATCCTTAATGCACCGCTAGGTGACAGACCTATTGCAGGAGTAGATGCAGACGTTATGAACGTTTGGCTAGCTCAATATGATGACTACTTGATAGTTTAGTGCACCATGCTTAACGGCTTAGAATCGGGACTTCAAGGACGTTTTGAACGTCATGGACCATATGAGATGTTCCAGAAATTGAAGTTGATATTTCAAGCAAATACCCGAGTTTCAGGGATATGAAGTCTCCAAAAAGTTCTATAGCTAAAAGATGGAGGAGAATCGCTCAACTAGTGAGCATGTGCTCAGATTGTCCGGTTACTTCAATTGCTTGAATCAAGTGGGAGTTAATCTTCCAGATAAGAAAGTGATTGACAGAATTCTCTAGTCACCATCACTAAGTTACTAGAACTTCGTGATGAACTATAGTATGCAAGGGATGACGAAAACAATTCCCGAGCTCTTCGTAATGTTGAAATTGACGAAGGTAGAAATCAAGAAAAAGCATCAAGTGTTGATGATTGACAAGACCACTAGTTTCAAGAAAAGGGCAAAGGGAAAGAAAGGGAAACTTCAAGTAGAATGGCAAACAAGTTGTCACTCCCGTGAAGAAGACCAAAGCTGGACCAAAGCCTGAAACTGAGTGCTTACACTGCAAAGGAAATGGTCATCGGAAGCGTAAATGCCCTAAATATTTGGTGAATAAGAAGGATGGCAAAGTGAACAAGGGTATATTTGATATACAGGTGTTTGATGTGTGCCTTACTAGTGTTTATAGTAGCCCTTGAGTATTTGATACTTGTTCGGTTGCTAAGATTAGTAACTCAAAACAGGAGTTACAGAACAAACAGAAACTAGTTGAAGGGGAAGTGACAATGTGTGTTGGAAGAGGTTCCAAGATTGATATGATCATCATCGCACACTCCCTACACTTTCGGGATTAGTGTTAAACCTAAATAAATGTTATTTTGCGTTTGCGTTGAGCATGAATATGATTTGATCATGTTTATTGAGATAAAGTTATTCATTTAAAGTTAGAGAACAATTATTTTTCTGTTTACATGAATAAAACCTTCAAATGGTCATACACCCAATGAAAATAGTTTGTTGGATCTCGATCATAGTAATACACATATTCATAATATTGATGCCAAAAGACGCAAAGTTAATAATGATAGTGCAACTTATTTGTAGCACTGCCGTTTGGGTCGTATCGGTGTAAAGCGCATGAAGAAACTCCATAAAGATGGATTTTCGGAATCACTTGGTTATGAATCATTTGATGCTTGCGAATCGTGCCTTTTTGGCAAGATGACTAAAACTCCGTTCTCCGGAACAATGGAACAAGCTACTGACTTATTGGAAATAATACATACCGATGTATGCAATCCAAAGAGTGTTGATGCTCGTGGAAAGTATCGTTATTTTCTGACCTTCACAAGATGATTTGAGCAGATATGGATATATCTACTTGATGAAACATAAAGTCTGAAATAGTTGAAAGGTTCAAAGAATTTCAGAGAGAAATGGAAAAATCATCGTAACAAGAAAATAAAGTTTCTGCGATCTGATCGCGGAGACGAATATTTGAGTTACGAGTTTGGTCTTCAATTAAAACAATGTGGAATAGTTTCACAGCTCACGCCACCTGGAACACCACAACATAATGGTGTGTCCGAACGTCATAACCGCACTTAATTGGATATGGTGCGATCTATGATGTCTCTTACTGATTTACCACTATTTTTTTGGGGTTATGCATTAGAGACAGCTCCATTCACAATTAAAAGGGTACCATCTAAATCCGTTGAGACGACACTATATGAACTGAGGTTTAGCAAGAAACCTAAGTTGTCATTTCTTAAAGTTTGGGTCTAGGATGCTTATGTGAAAAAATTTTCATCCTGATAAGCTCAAACCCAAATCGGAGAAGTGCGTCTTCATAGAATACCCAAAGGAAACTGTTGGGTACACCTTCTATCACAGATCCGAAGGCAAGATACTCATTGCTAAAAATGGATCCTTTCTAGAGAAGGAGTTTCTCTCGAAAGAAGTGAGTGGGAGGAAAGTAGAACTTGATGAGGTAACTGTACCTTCTCCCGAATTGGAAAATAGTTCATCACTGAAATCAGTTCCAGTGATTCCTACACCAATTAGTGAGGAAGCTAATGATGATGATCATGAAACTTCAGATCAAGTTACTACAGAACCTCATAGGTCTTCCAGAATACGGTCCGCACCAAAGTGGTACGGTAATCCTGTTCTGAAAGTCATGTTACTAGACCATGATAAACCTACGAACTATGAGGAAGCGATGATGAGCCTAGATTCCGCAAAATGGTTGGAGGCCATGAAATCTGAGATAGGATCCATGTATGAGAACAAAGTGTGGACTTTGGTGGACTTGCCCGATGATCGGCAAACCATAAAAAATAAATGGATCTTCAAGAGGAAGACGGACGTTGATAGTAGTGTTACTATCTACAAAGCTTGACTTGTCGCAAAAAGGTTTTTGACAAGTTCAAGGTGTTGACTACAATGAGATTTTCTCAACTGTAGGATGCTTAAATCTGTCCGAATCATGTTAGCAATTGCCACATTTTATGAAATCTGGCAAATGGATGTCAAAACTGCATTCCTTAATGTTTCTTAAAGTAGAGTTGTATATGATGCAACCAGAAGGTTTTGTCAATCCTAAAGGTGCTAACAAAATGTGCAAGCTCCAGCAATCCATCTATGGACTGGTGCAAGCACCTCAGAGTTGGAATATACGCTTTGATAAGTTGATCAAAGCATATAGTTTTGTACAGACTTACAGTGAAGCCTGTATTTACAAGAAAGTGAGTGGGAGCACTACAACATTTCTGATAAGTATATGTGAATGACATATTTTTGATCGGAAATAATGTAGAATTATTCTGCAAAGCATAAAGGAGTGTTTGAAAGGAGTTCTTTAAAAGAAAGACCTCAGTAAAGCTACTTACATATTGAGCATCAAGATCTATTGAGATAGATCAAGACGCTTGATAAGATTTTCAATGAGTACATACCTTGACGATATTTTGAAGTAGTTCAAAATGGAGCAATCAAAGAAAGAGTTCTTGCCTGTGTTGCAAAGATATGAAATTGAGTAAGACTCAAATCGTGACCACAGCAGAAAATAGAAAGAGAATGAAAGTCATTCCCTATGCATCAGTCATAGGTTCTATAAAAGTATGCCATGCTATGGACCAGGCCTATTGTATACTCTGCCCTGGTTTGGCAAGGGAGTACAATAGTGATCTAGGAGTAGATCACTGGATATTGGTCAAAATTATCCTTAGTGGAATAAGGATATGTTTCTCGATTATGGAGGTGACAAAAGGTTCGTCATAAAGGGTTACGTCAATACAAGTTTTGGCACTGATCCGGATGACTAAGTCTCGATCTGGATACATTTTGAAAGTGGGAGCAATCAGCTAGAGCAGCTCCGTGCAGAGCATTGTAGACATAGAATATTTGCAAAATACATACGGCTCTGAATTAATGTGACAGACCCGTTGACTAAGCTTCTCTCACGAGCAAAACATGATCACACCTTAGTACTCTTTGGGTGTTAATCACATAGCGATGTGAACTAGATTATTGACTCTAGTAACCCTTTGGGTATTGGTCACATGACAATGTGAACTATGGGTGTTAATCATATACAGATATGAATATTGGTGTTAAATCACATGGTGATGTGAACTAGATTATTGACTCTAGTGCAAGTGGGAGACTGAAGGAAATATGCCCTAGAGGCAATAATAAAGTTATTATTTTCCTCATATCATGATAAATGTTTATTTTTCATGCTAGAATTGTATTAACCAGAAACATAATACATGTGTGAATACATAGACAAACACAACGTCACTAGTATGCCTCTACTTGACTAGCTTATTAATCAAAGATGGTTATGTTTCCTAACCATAGACATGTGTTGTCATTTGATTAATGGGATCACATCATTAGGAGAATGATGTGATTGACATGAACCATTTCGTTAGCCTAGCACTTGATCGTTTAGTATATTGCTATTGCTTTCTTCATGACTTATACATGTTCATGTAACTATGAGATTATGCAATTCCCATTTACCGGAGGAACACTTTGGGTGCTACCAAACATCACAATGTAACTGGGTGATTATAAAGGAGTACTACAGGTGTCTCCAAAGGTACATGTTGGGTTGGCGTATTTCGAGATTAGGTTTTGTCACTCCGATTGTCGGAGAGGTATCTCTGGGCCCTCTCGGTAATGCACATCACTATAAGCCTTGCAAGCAATGTAGCTAATGAGTTAGTTACGGAATGATGCATTACGTAACGAGTAAAGAGACTTGCTGGTTACGAGATTGAACTAGGTATTGGATACCGACGATCGATTCACAGGCAAGTAACATACCGATGACAAAGGGAACAACGTATGTTGTTATGCGGTTTGACCGATAAAGATCTTCGTAGAATATGTAGGAGCCAATATGGGCATCCAGGTCCCGCTATTGGTTATTGACCGAGAATAGTCCTAGGTCATGTCTACATAGTTCTTGAACCCGTAGGGTCCGCACGCTTAACGTTACGATGACAGTTTTATTATGAGTTTATAAGTTTTGATGTACCGAAGTTTGTTCGGAGTCCCGGATGTGATCAGGGACATGACGAGGAGTCTCTAAATGGTCGAGCATAAAGATTGATATATTGGAAGCCTATGTTTGGACATCAGAAGTGTTCCGGGTGAAATCGGCATTTTACCAGAGTACCGGGGGGTTACCGGAACCCTCCCGGGGGTTATTGGGCCTTCATGGGCCCTAAGAGAGAAGAGGAGAGGAGGCAAGAGGTGGGCTGCGCCCCTCCCCTCCCTAGTCCAAATAGGACAAGGAGAGGGGGGCGGCGCCCCCCCTTTCCTTCCCCTCTTCCTCCTCCTTCCCCCTTCTCCTACTCCAACCGGGAGTAGGACTCCCCCTTGGCGCGCCCTCCTTGGCCGGCCGCCCCCTCCCCCTTGGCTCCTTTATGTACGGGGGCAGGGGGGCACCCTAGAACACAAAAGTTGATCTTCGTGATCGTTCCTTAGCCGTGTGCGGTGCCCCCCTCCACCATATTCCACCTCGGTCATATCGTTGCGGTGCTTAGGCGAAGCCCTGTGTCGGTAGAACATCATCATCATCACCACGCCGTCATGCTGACGGAACTCATCCCCGACACTTTGCTGGATCGGAGTCCGGGGATTGTCATCGAGCTGAACGTGTGCTGAACTCGGAGGTGCCGTACGTTCGGTACTTGGATCGGTCAGATCGTGAAGACGTACGACTACATCAACCGCGTTGTCATAACGCTTCCGCTTACGGTCTACGAGGGTATGTGGACAACACTCTCCCCTCTCGTTGCTATGCATCACCATGATCTTGCGTGTGCGTAGGAAATTTTTTGAAATTACTACATTCCCCAACACAAGTCTCCGCGGACGTCAGCCGTGTAGTTCAAACTTCCAAATCTGACCTGATGGCTAGGGGCGTAGCTTTCAATCTGCTCCAGATGGCCAAGCGAATTGGACCGCAGTGCAATGCCGCCGAATACAAAGATCTGTCCGGGGAGAAAAGTCTCACCCTGGACCGCATCATTGTTGAGGATCGGAGGAGCCATCGGGCCTGAAGATGACGACACAGAGGAACTCTCAATGAAAGCACCAATGTCGGTGTCAAAACCGGCGGATCTCGGGTAGGGGGTCCCAAACTGTGTGTCTAGGCGGATGGTAACAGGAGACAAGAGGCACGATGTTTTTACCCAGGATCGGGCGCTCTCGATGGAGGTAAAACACTACTCCTGCTTGATTGATATTGATGATATGGGTAGTACAAGAGTAGATCTACCACGAGATCAGAGAGGCTAAACCCTAGAAGCTAGCCTATGGTATGATTGTTGTTCGTCCTACGGACTAAAACCCTCCGATTTATATAGGCACCAAAGAGGGTTAGGGTTACACAAAGTCGGTTACAATGGTAGGAGATCTACATATCCGTATCTCCAAGCTTGCCTTCCATGCCAAGGAAAGTCCCATCCGGACACGGGACGAAGTCTTCAATCTTGTATCTTCATAGTCCAGGAGTCCGGCCAAAGGCTATAGTCCGGCCATCCGGACACCCCCTAATCCAGGACTCCCTCAAGCCTACTAGTAAAATATCAACTACTAGGCTTCTAAAAAAATAAATTTGGTTGGGCTTCTAGAATAAGCTAGGTAGGGGGCATCTTTTTGCAGCTTATTCTAGAAGCCACCAAAAGAACTGGCCCTAAGTGTTCCTCCGGTATTCGGGAGTTGCATAATCTCATAGTCATAGAAACATGTATAAGTTATGAAGAAAGCAATAGCAACAAACTAAACGATCATCGTGCTAAGCTAACGGATGGGTCAAGCCAATCACATCATTCCCTAATGATGTGATCCCGTTTATCAAATGACAACTCTTTGTCCATGGCTAGGAAACTTAACCATCTTTGATTAACGAGCTAGTAAAGTAGAGGCATACTAGTGCCACTCCGTTTGTCTATTTATTCACACATGTACTAAGTTTCCGGTTAATACATTTCTAACATGAATAATAAACATTTATCATGATATAAGGAAATATAAATAACAACTTTATTATTGCCTATAGGGCATATTTCCTTCAGTCTCCCACTTGCACTAGAGTCAATAATCTAGATTAATTGTAATGATTCTAAGACCCATGGAGTCTTCGTGTTGATCATGTTTTGCTCGTGAGAGAGGCTTAGCCAACGGGTCCACAACATTCAGATCCGTATGCATCTTGCAAATCTCTATGTCTCCTTCCTTGACTTGCTCGCGGGTGAAATTGAAGCGTATCTTGATGTGCTTGGTTCTCTTGTGAAATCTAGATTCCTTTGCCAAGGCAATTGCACCAGTATTGTCACAAAAGATTTTCATTGGACCCGATGCACTAGGTATGACACCTAGATTGGATATGAAATCCTTCATCCAGACTCCTTCATTTGCTGCTTACGAAGCAGCTATGTACTCCGCTCCACACATAGTTCCCGCCACGACGCTCTGCTTGGAACTGCACCAACAGACAGCTCCACCATTCAATAAAAATACATATCCGGATTGTGACTTAGAGTCATCCGGATCAGTGTCAAAGCTTGCATCGACATCACCGTTTATGACGAGCTCTTTGTCACCTCCATAAATGAGAAACATATCCTTAGTCCTTTTCAGGTATTTCAGGATATTCTTGACCATTGTCCAGTGATCTACTCCTGGATTACTTTGGTACCTCCCTCTAAACTAATAGCAAGGCACACATCAGGTCTGGTACACAGCATTGCATACATGATAGAACCTATGGCTGAAGCATAGGGAATGACTTTCATTTTCTCTCTATCTTCTACAGTGGTCGGGCATTGAGTCTGACTCAACTTCACACCTTGTAACACAGGCAAGAACCCTTTCTTTGCTTGATCCATTTTGAACTTCTTCAAAACTTTGTCAAGGTATGTGCTTTGTGAAAGTCCAATTAAACGTCTTGATCTATTTCTATGGATCTTGATGCCTAATATATAAGCAGCTTCACTGAGGTCTTTCATTGAAAAATTCTTATTTATGCTATTCAGAAATTCAGTATCATTTCCGATCAACAATATGTCATCCACATATAATATCAGAAATGCTACAGAGTTCCCACTCACTTTCTTGTAAATACAAGCTTCTCCAAAAGTCTGTATAAATCCATATGCTTTGATCACACTATCAAAGCGTATATCCCAACTCCGAGAGGCTTGCACCAGTCCATAAATAGATCGCCGGAGCTTGCACACTTTGTTAGCACCTTTTGGAACGACAAAACCATATGGTTGCATCATGTACAACTCTTCTTTAAGATATCCATTAAGGAATGCAGTTTTGACATCCATTTTCCAAATTTCATAATCATAAAATGCGGCAATGGCTAACGTGATTCGGACGGACTTAAGCATCGCTACGGGTGAGAAGGTCTCATCATAGTCAACTCCTTGAACTTGTCAAAAACCTTTCGCAACAAGTCGAGCTTTGTAGACAGTGACATTACCGTCTGTGTCAGTCTTCTTCTTGAAGATCCATTTATTCTCTATGGCTTGCCGATAATCGGGCAAGTCAACCAAAGACCATACTTTGTTCTCATACATGGATCCCATCTCAGATTTCATGGCCTCAAGCCATTTTGCGGAATCTGGGCTCATCATTGCTTCTTCATAGTTCGTAGGTTCGTCATGGTCAAGTAACATGACTTCCAGGACAGGATTACCGTACCACTCTGGTGCAGATCTTACTCTGGTTGACCTACGAGGTTTGGTAGTAACTTGATCAGAAGTTTCATGATCATCATCATTAGCTTCCTCACTTACTGGTGTAGGAATCACTGGAACTGATTTCTGTGATGAACTACTTTCCAATAAGGGAGTAGGTACTGTTACCTCATCTTCTACTTTCCTCCCACTCACTTCTTTCGAGAGAAACTCCTTCTCTAGAAAGGATCCATTCTTAGCAACGAATATCTTGCCTTCGGATTGTGATACAAGGTGTACCCAACAGTCTCCTTGGGTATCCTATGAAGACACATTACTCCGATTTGGGTTCGAGCTTATCAGGTTGAAGCTTTTTCACATAAGCATCGCAGCCCCAAACTTTAAGAAACGACAACTTATGTTCCTTGCCAAACCACAGTTCATAAGGCGTCGTCTCAATGGATTTAGATGGTGCCCTATTTAACGTGAATGCAACCGTCTCTAAAGCATAACCCCAAAACGATAGTGGTAAATTAGTGAGAGACAGCATAGATCGCACCATATCTAGTAAAGTACGATTACGAAGATCGGACACACCATTATGCTATGGTGTTCCAGGTGGCGTGAGTTGCGAAACTATTCTGCATTGTTTCAAATGAATACTAAACTCGTAAATCAAATATTCTCCTCCACGATCGGACCGTAGAAACTTTATTTTCTTGTTATGATGATTTTCCACTTCACTCTGAAATTCTTTGAACTTTTCAAATGTTTCAGACTTATGTTTCATCAAGTAGATATACACATATCTGCTCAAATCATCTGTGAAGGTAAGAAAATAACGATACCCGCTGCGAGCATCAACACTCATCGGACCGCATACATCAGTATGTATTATTTCCAACAAGTTTGTTGCTCGCTCCATTGTTCCGGAGAACGGAGTCTTAGTCATCTTGCCCATGAGGCATGGTTCGCAAGCATCAAGTGATTTCAGAAGCCCATCAACATGGAGTTTCTTCATGCGCTTTACACCAATATGATCTAAACGGCAGTGCCACAAATAAGTTGCACTATCATTGTTAAACTTATATCTTTTGGCTTCAATACTATGAACATGTGTATCACTACTATCAGGATTTAGTAAAAATAGACCACTCATCGAGGGTGCATGACCATAAAAGATATTACTCATATAAATATAACAACCATTATTCTCTGATTTAAATGAATAACCGTCTCGCATCAAACAAGATCCAGATGTAATGTTCATGCTCAACGCTGGCACCAAATAACAATTATTTAGGTCTAAAACTAATCCCGAAGGTAGATGTAGAGGTAGCGCGCCGACGGCGATCACATCGACTTTGGAACCATTTCCCACGCTCATCGTCACCTCGTCCTTAGCCAATCTTCGCTTAATCCGTAGCCCCTGTTTCGAGTTGCAAATATTAGCAACAAAACCAGTATAAAATACCTAGGCGCTACTGCGAGCATTAGTAAGGTACACATCAATAACATGGATATCAAATATACCTTTCACTTTGCCATCCTTCTTCTCCGCCAAATACTTGGGGCAGTTCCGTTTCCAGTGACCAATCTCTTTGAATTAGAAGCACTCAGTCTCAGGCTTAGGTCCAGACTTGGGCTTCTTCACTTGAGCAGCAACTTGCTTGCTATTCTTCATGAAGTTCCCCTTCTTCCCTTTACCCTTTTTCTTGAAACTGGTGGTCTTGTTGACCATCAACACTTGATGCTCCTTCTTGATTTCTACCTCCGCAGCGTTTAGCATTGCGAAGAGCTCGGGAATTGTCTTATCCATCCCTTAGCAGCGTTTAGCAGCGTTCATCATGAAGCTCTTGTAGCTTGGTGGCAGTGATTGAAGAACTCTGTCAATGACACTATCATCAGGAAGATTAACTCCAATGTGAAGGTAAAAGAAGCGGAAGATGAAAATATGAATATGAAAGAGAAAAAGAAGCAAAATAAAAAAGAAGGTGATAAGAAAAAAGAGGAGAGTCATAAGACCTTTAAGAAGTTGGCTAAGTACAAGGACGAGAAAGAGAAGAAAATGCGAGCTAATGAGAATAAATAAATTAAGGAGGAAGGGATTGGAGGGAAAGGGAGGGAAATGAGAAGAAGGTGAAGGCACATAAAGAAAGAGAGGAGGCGAATGAGAATGAGAAAGGAGAGAAGGAGCGGCGAGAAAATAAGAAATATATTGAGGAGCAACAAAGGAGATAGATGAGCAGAAGGGAAGGAAGGAGAGTGATAAAGGGGAGGAAAGAGATGAGAAGGACCAGAATGACAATATTTTCTGCCCTCAATTCTAAAGGACGACTTATCCATGGAACAAGTGGTTGGTTTTCTTGATTCATCAAAAAATTAAAGTGACTAACTCATGTTTGGTGGTCCATTTTTATCTACCATATTTGCATGATTGTTGTCAAGATTCTCTTTTCCATTGAGGTCCACTTTAGGAATGGTGCTTACTAATTTGACAAAGTTAAGATTGTACATAGTCTTTTTCATCACAATTTTTGTTCGAGTAGTTATTGATATGTTTCAAAGATGGACTATACTGTGTTTCCTGACTTTAAAAATGAGTAAAAGAGAGATAACATATACACACATATATGAGTATGTTATATCCTAATATAATTTGCTTCATGAAAGTTGATATTATTCGTATTTACTGTTTTGTAGATTGTAAAGAAAAGACACACATGTAATATTTCCCCCAAAATATAATGCATGTTTGGATAGGGGATTTGCACCCAACCCTGGCATTAGTTCAGATTGATTATTTACACCACTAGCTATCACCCAACTCTTGAAATCAATCTCCAAGACTACTATCGATCATGTCACTAATAAAGGGCTAGAATTGATCACCTTTGACGGGTGTCGGGCCCATCATTAATCTGTTGATCTCGACATGTGTGTGTATATATATACATATATTCTTAGACATTAATTAAATGATAACATATGTTGCAGCCAATTCCACTGGACTTCCACAAATACATGGAAGAGTATACCAGAGTGGTTTCCCTGAGAGGTCCAAGCGGGAACGAATGGCAAGTAGAGCTGGATAAAATGTCCGGGGATCTAAGCTTTGTGCATGGATGGAAGGAGTTTCTCTCAGACCATTGCGTCGTGTACGACTGCCTGCTGGTATTCTATTATGATGGGCAGTCATATGAAAGTGCGTTATATCGACTAGAGGGGGGGTGAATAGGCGATTTTTATGAATTCTTCACTGAGGAATTTGCTGATGAGGAAATTCCTTAGCGAAGAACTACTTGTAGCGGAATAAGTACTCAGAGGTAAACATAACAGGATACAAACATAGTCATCATGATGAAATGAAGACAGGCACAGAGTACAGAA
Source organism: Triticum timopheevii (assembly GCA_963921465.1). Classification (NCBI taxonomy): domain Eukaryota; kingdom Viridiplantae; phylum Streptophyta; class Magnoliopsida; order Poales; family Poaceae; genus Triticum; species Triticum timopheevii. Next base: position 60,771,647 of record OY997270.1, on the reverse strand, counting down.
AGCGTAAACACAGGATAACAAGATGAAGACAAACAGACTGAAGAAATTGAACTGAGGAATTTGTGAAAGTCTTCAGTCAAAGTCTTCAAGCACAGATATGAACAACATACAACACAGTAATGAGGAAATGAAAGAGTTGAGGAAATAGAACCAGTTAGTTGGTGAAGACAATGATTTGGTAAACCAGTTCCAACTGCTATCTCAGTTGTACGTCTGGTTGGAGCGGCTGAGTATTTAAACTCGAGGACACGCAGTCCCGGACACCCAATCTCTAAGCCGCAACTCAGGACACCCAGTCCTCACTGTATTCTCCTTGCACTAAGACCACAAAGGCTGTAACGCCCTGGATACAACTTTCCATATTCGTAACTCCAACTCTTGCCTTTTCTGGAGATGCGATATGATATTTCCTTCGTGGTTGGGTTTTTGCCTTTTGTTTTGCATTTTGTTCATGTCTTGCATTTCATCTCATAGCATCATGTGCATCGCATCCATATGTTTTCATAAATCTTGCATCCGTTCGTAGTTGCCGCGTCCCCCTGCCTTCGTTGACCGTTCCGAGTCCAACCGGGTTTTCGATTCCCTCTTGTCTGACCTTTTGACCCTCTCTACACTTTACTCAGATCCCTCGCGCACGTCCGAAAGTTGTCCCGACCCGACCAGCTCTGTCATTACCAATGGGTCTAGATTATCCCCAATCAGCTCAAGCATCTTCCGTTTTTTATTCGGACTCTCCTAACCCAACCTCTTTGACCGGAGCCGTCCGATGATGATCTAACGACCCGAGATAAGCCCAAAAATCCCTCTCCTAGCCCCATTTACTATTTAAGCCACCCTTCCATGCCTATTTGGGACAAACCCTAATCCCTAGGGCATCTGTCCCTTCACCGCCGCCGGACCAGTCCTCTCCTCGTTTTCCTCCACCACCAACCAGACTCCACCTCTCGATCCCCACCCAGCCAACCAAATCTGGCTCCGATCCAGCCTTCCACCCATCCATCTGTGGCCGCCAGATGGGGATCCGACGGTCGCCAGTGCAGCCCCGAGCCTCCCGCAGCTTCCCTCGCTCTGGATCGGGCTCCCGATCTCCCGAGCGCCTCGCCGTGTCGCGCCGGCCGGCCGCAGATGACCTGAGGCCAGGCGCCTTGCGCCCGCGACCCTCGCCCGAGCCGGCGACCTCCAGCAGCTCCTCCCCGTCGACCTTGCGGTGCCTCCAGGGTCCTCCCAAGCCCTGCCTCGTTCCCACCGTCCTCGCCCGTTCGTCGTGCCGCCAGGGCCTTCCTCCTCCTCTCGTGCGCCTCGTCGGACCAGCTGCGTCACCGGCGACCTCCTCCAGCAGGCCAGTACCACCCCTCTCTTCCCTGCCTCCCCTTCCATCTTCCTGTTCTTCTCCCTCTGCTCTAACCTCTCTCTCTTTTCCCCGTGTTCCCCTGCAGGAGCACGAGCTCCCTCCTCCTCGTCCCCGTGCCCGTAGCAGCAGAGCAGGATCCGGCCACGCCGCCGGCAAGCCCTGCCTCCGCGCCTCCCCTGCTGGATTTGGACCCCGGCGCCTTCCCGCGCTCCGTTCCGCCTCGGATCCGGCCATTCCCGCGCCAAGTTGCCGTCGCCACTCCCCTGCATCGCCATGACCTGCTGCTGCTGCTTCTGTTGGTAACGAGCAGCAGGAGCCCGCTCGCCCTAGAGCGTTGACCCGTCGCCAGCGCCTGGGCCGCATCTCGCGCAAGGCCATCGCCCCCTTCCAGCCTCCCTCTCCACCGAACCGGGCCGAAGCCCATGGGTGAGGACGCGCCCAGCCCCTCTTCTATGCACTGCTGGGCCAGCCAAATTCAGCCCGCCTATGTTTTTTTTCGTACCCTGTGATTTTATCTAATTATCCAGAGTTGGCAGACTTGCAGAAAAACGCTCTAACCTCATGCATATAATAACTCATCAACCGTGCATCACATGTAAAAACTTTATATATGAAAAATGCTTAGTTTTTCGTCGAGTTTCATATTTTTCCACTTTCATCCATGTTTAACATGTTTAAAATGTTGTTTGATTAATTTTGCTCTATTGCCATGTTAAAATGATTTAATTCATAACTAATTAACCGTAACTCCGAATTTAATAAACTTTATATGTAAATGGGGTGGAAAAATGCCTAGTTTAACATGGTGCACTTTATTTTGCTGTTTAACAACATTAAAATGGTGTTTAGGGCAGAACAGTACCTAATCCATAAATGTGCACATGGGGATTTTCCGGACTTGTTGTTCGTTGTTTCCGGCCTCATTTAAACTTGCCTAGGTAGGTAGTTTTGTTATGCTTCACCCCTTGCCATGTTAATCAACATTTAATATTGTTGGGTACATAAACGAGATCGAACTAAATAACTTGTCGTGGTGTTTTGTCAATATGCAACTCGTTGCATATTGAGCTCCACTTAACTTGTAGTATTGTTTGTTGCACTTTGCCATGCCTCATTAAGCTGGACATGCATCATACTTGTTTGTGCTTCATGCCATGTTTATGCTTGTGCATTTACCATGTTGTTTGTTTCTTCCCGGTGTTGCTTCTTAGTTCCGGTAATGTTGCGATTGTGAGGATTCATTCGACTACTCCCGTTTGTCTTCTTCATGGACTCGTTCTTCTTCCTTGTGGGATTTCAGGCAAGATGACCGCTACCCTGGATCTCACTACTATTATTGCTATGCTAGTTGCTTCGTTCTATCGCTATGCTGCGCTTCCTATCACTTGTTCCTTAAGCCTCCCAAATTGCCATGAACCTCTAACCCTTTGACACCCTTCCTAGCAAACCGTTGTTTGGCTATGTTACCGCTTTTGCTCAGCCCCTCTTATAGCGTTGCTAGCTGCAGGTGAAGTTGAAGATTGCTCCATGGTGGACAGGGTTATGTTGGGATATCACAATATCTCTTATTTTATTAATGCATCTATATACTTGGTAAAGGGTGGAAGGCTCGGCCTTATGCCTGGTGTTTTGTTCCACTCTTGCCGCCCTAGTTTCCGTCATACCGGTGTTATGTTCCCGGATTTTGCGTTCCTAACACGGTCGGGTGATTTATGGGACCCCCCTGACAGTTCGCTTTGAATAAAACTCCTCCAGCAAGGCCCAACATTGGTTTTACCATTTGCCTCACCACCACCTATATTTCCCTTGGGAGTAATTAACCCAAGGGTCATCTTTATTATAGCCCCCCTGGGCCAATGCTTGTCTAAGTGTTGGTCCAAACCAGAGCCACTTGCGGTGCCGCCCCTAGGCAACTTGGGGTATCATCGGTTGCCGTACGTAGTGTTCATCCGGTCGTGGCCTGAGACGAGATACGCGCGGCTACTATCAGGATGTCGGCACGCCGGGAGGTTTTGCTGGTCTTGTTTTACCATTGTCGAAATGTCTTGTAAACCGGGATTCCGAGACTGATCGGGTCTTCCTGGGAGAAGGTCTATTCCTTCGTTGATCGCGAGAGCTTGTCATGGGCTAAGTTGGGACACCCCTGCAGGGTATAAACTTTCGAGAGCCGTGCCCGCGGTTATGTGGCAGATGGGAATTTGTTAATGTCCGGTTGTAGAAAACCCGAAGTTGACCTTAATTAAAATACATCAACCGCGTGTGTAGCCGTGATGGTCTCTTCTCGGCGGAGTCCGGAAAGTGAACACGGTTTCTGGGTTATGTTTGACGTAAGTAGGAGTTCAGGATCACCTCTTGATCATTGCTAGTTGACGACCGTTCCTTTGTTTCTCTTCTCGCTCTCATTTGCGTATGTTAGCCACCATATATGCTTAGCCGCTGCTGCAACCTCACCACTTTACCCCTTCCTTTCCCATTAATCTTTGCTAGTCTTGATACCCATGGTAATGGGATTGTTGAGTCCTCGTGGCTCACCAGATTCTTCCAAAACCAGTTTGCAGGTGCCTATGTTACCGAGCAGGTGACGCAACCAAGCTCAAGGAGGAGCTCGATGAAGATCTTGCCTTTGTGTTGTTTCGTTCTAGTAGATCAGTAGTGGAGCCCAGTTGGGGTCGATCGGGGACCTTTGTCGCATTTGGGGTTCTTCTTTTATTTTGGTTCCGTAGTCGGACCTTGATTGTATCTGGATGATGTAATGCTTTATTCATGTATTTGTGTGAAGTGGCGATTGTAAGCCAACTATGTATCTCTTTCCCTTATGTATTACATGGGTTGTGTGAAGATTACCTCACTTGCGACATTGCCTTCAATGCGGTTATGCCTTTAAGTCGTGCTTCGACACGTGGGAGATATAGCCGCATCGAGGGCGTTACAAGTTGGTATCAGAGCCTTCCCCGACCTTAGGAGCCCCACTGCTTGATCGTTTTTAGCGGCCGAGTTGTGTCTAGAAAAAAATGTTTTGAGTCATTTAGGATTATATATATCGGAGAGTTAGGAATTCTTTTTACTTCTCAGTCCCTTCGTCGCTCTGGTGAGGTCTCCTGACGTAGAAGTTTTGACTCTTCTCTTCTCAAATTTCACTAAAAAAAATTTTAGGATCACGCGGGTATCTTGGAATCGTTCCGATGGTTTTATGATGACAACATTGTCTTGGTGCCTCGTGTCAGGGGTTTAGTGGAAGTGTCCCGGGGGGTTGAGCTCTGAGCTGTTGTCGCCATAATTTTATCATTGCAATTCTGGAATACCTGAGTTTAGTACGCCGACATCGAAAATATCTTTTATGCAGTTGTTGGTGAGATAACCCCGATAACCCAGTACTGAGGTGAGTACGGGAGTATTGCCACGACTCGTATAACGGATGCTTTTCGAAGGTTGAGGTAGACGATTTCCGAAGGTTTCTTGGTTATGTGTTGAAGGATGGATACAGCTGGATGTAGGATTTGCTAGTTTTGGGTGAGATATTATGCTTCCCCTGTATCCCCAACACCTGATTGCATAACCGGAAAATTTCGGGAGTTTCATAGGTGGGAATTCAAGTAGCTCTTAGGATATATTTCCGATGGATGTATGATATGAAATTGGGGTTCGACGTCTAGTGGTCCGCCTATTCACGGTTGGTTTTACAGTGGTCTCGTTGTGTCTTAAAGAGTCCTTGGCTATGCCGACTCGGGGACGCTTCGTATGTCATGTGCACTGCCTTGTGCACGATGGTGCTGTACGATCGAGCCCGTGTAGGCCCCACCAAGAAAACTTCGGACGAAATCTCTATCATATGTTTGTTCCGGCTTATTCTGCAAGCCAGTCCTTTGTTTTTGTTTTGAGTTGTGGTATTCGAGTTGCTTCAATGTCAAGTGTTGATTCCATACCTTTCCGAAATGGTGTTCTCATACTCCGATGTGAATACCAATCCTTCTCGAAAATCGAGATTGTCATGTCAATCCTTTTCAACTGGCGTGTTTCTCTTCAAGTGGATCTGATCACTTCAACATCAGTAAGACCAATTATCATTTCTTCTCAACGGTGTTTGTTTCATCCGTCTCCAAGTTGCCTTTGTTTTTCCCGCCCACCCACCCTTTTTCCTCAAGGACTAAGATTTCTTTACCAAGTATCCTTTTATTTTTGTGAAGTTTCTCCATTCTTTTCCGTCAATGTTCTTACCCGGTGGTTCTCAAGAAGATGTTCTACTAGTTCGTCATTCCTCATTCCTTTCTCTTCTCCGGTGGATTCAAGTCAAGTTTTGTTGATCATACCTTTTTCCTCATTTCAATGTCTTCTCATACTGGTGCACCTCAGTATCATTCTACTTCTCGCTATTTGTTATTCTGAAGTGCTCAAGATATCTCGAAGATTCGTGTTTCCACTCTGCATTCGTTCAAGCTCTTTCGAGATTGGTATCTCATTCAAGTCATTTAATTCAACCGGTGCAACATCTCTTTTAAATCTTTTCAACGGTGTTCTTTTGAGTGGGCCCTAACACACAGGTCTTTTCCCAGGATCTTACCTGACTCTTCTATTTTCCCAGCGCTATCCTAAATTCTTCTCCAAGTTTGACGTAAGAATGAGTTATCATCAATCAAATGCTTTTCTCCAAGATCTTTCAAATTCTTTTCATAGTTGGCTCAACCTCTTCGCTTTTGATTCTTCCGGTGTGCCTCAATAATTCTTGGTGGTGTTTCTCGTTGTCATTCTCATCATTTGAAGACCGAAGAAGAGTTTCTCTTTAATCTTGCTCTATTCTCTTCAAGATTCATGGTGCTAGCTTGTTGCCATCCTCTCATAATTGTTTTCGATTGTGAGAATCTTTTTCACCCATCCGGAGCATTTTAGGAGTCTTTTCTGTTTCATTCTTTGAAGCCCATCATCTCAGTATTTATTCATTCTCAGCTGTCAGTCATCATTCTCCTATCTTGCCGGTGCATCAATCGAATATCCTCTAATCAGTTCTTGATCTCTTTGTTCTCATGTATCTAGTTTGTCTCAAGCACCTTCGTTCATTTGCTAATTCTTACCGGTGATGCACCCCTACTTCGATCATTTTCAGTTCTTACGGTGGTTCGTTCAAGAGTTCTCTTCCTTCGTTATTATATAGATTCATTCGTTCTTCCCAAATCCTACCGGCGGATCGTTGAAGACCTTCCCAAGTTGAGCAATATCTCTCTTCAATCCTTTTTCAACGAGAATAAGTAGTATGCCTAATCCGTTGCTTGTCATCAATCTAAATCGGTGAAGGATACGCATAACATAATTCTTGTTCTTGTTTCATCCAAGTGATTAATTCCTTCTTTCGGAGTTTGTTCATGATGAATAAATTCTCGGTTTCAGTTGTTTCATCTTCTCTTTTTCCCGGAGTTCCAAGCTCTAATTATCACGGAGATCCATCTAAATCATTGCAAGGATTCACCTTGTGTTTTCAATTTCTCTTTCTTTTCATTCCTTTTGTTTACCGGAGTTCTTCATGGAGGTTCTACATGATGGTTCATCAAGGATTTAATTCCCTTCTCAAAGTTTTCATCGAGATTCTTTCCTAAGGAGCTCAAGCTTTCTTCATATGGTAATCCGGAGTGCAATTCTTTCTACCATATTTTGGAGGTGGTATTATGTCATTCTTGATAATTTGAGTTCATGTTCCATGATTCACATGTTGTTAAGAATGAGTTATTTTTAAATCCATCAATCTCGTCTTTGGAGTTATCTTGTGTTAGATTTCACCTAAAGCCTTCCCTAAGGAATGTTGCTATTTTGGTGCTTATTAATGACCCAAGTTATCTCTTTTCCATCTTGATGGAACAAGCTTTCATCTCTTCGTTAATCTCAAGCAAGCAATTGTTTCCGTTAGTGGCCGGTTGTCACCTCATAATGTTGAGATGTTTCCATAAGCCCACTACAAACTTATTCTTTTCGTTGTTGGTCTTCCAACAACTCTATTCTAACCTTCTTGCAAGGATGCCTTCCAAATTCAATTGTGGTAAAAGTTGTCATTTTCTACTCCGTCCCTTTATCCCAACGATCTAACTTCTATTCTTTCGTTACGGAGGCATTGTGATGTTGTGCTCTTCACCCATCACCTCGTTTTTTTTAGGATCGTGTTCTTTTCTTGCTTATCCATTTAACCAGAGTGTTGTATCATCTCTTCAATATCTTTTCATCTCATCAAGTTTTCTTCTCTTTTCTACTGGAGAGCTGTCCAAATTCTGCCATTCTTGTTCCTTGGCTATCTCATTATACCGACGTGGTCATATTCCTTTCGTTCGTGAAGCTCTTATTTCCATGTCTTTCAACCTTCAAATTCTCGTAATACTCCTTGTTCCTCTTTTCTACCGGATTGTTTGCAATCTCGTTCATCTCTGTTGTACTCTTTCTTTTAAATTGCTCAACCTCTCAAGGTTCGTGGTTTCACTCGTTTGTCGAAGAAGCAACTTAGTTTTACCTCTTCTCTTCCTCTTCCTTTTCCCTTCGGTGCCATCCTAGATCTCCGGACGAGATCCTCTCGTAGTGGTGGAGTGTTGTAACGCCCCGGATACAACTTTCCATATTCGTAACTCCAACTCTTGCCTTTTCTGGAGATGCGATATGATATTTCCTTCGTGGTTGGGTTTTTGCCTTTTGTTTTGCATTTTGTTCATGTCTTGCATTTCATCTCATAGCATCATGTGCATCGCATCCATATGTTTTCATAAAGCTTGCATCCGTTCATAGTTACCGCGTCCCCCCTGCCTTCGTTGACCGTTCCGAGTCCAACCGGGTTTTCGATTCCCTCTTGTCTGACCTTTTGACCCTCTCTACACTTTACTCAGATCCCTCGCGCGCGTCCGAAAGTTGTCCCGACCCGACCAGCTCTGTCGTTACCAATGGGTCTGGATTATCCCCAATCAGCTCAAGCATCTTCCCTTTTTTATTCGGACTCTCCTAACCCAACCTCTTTGACCGGAGCCGTCCGATGATGATCTAACGATCCGAGATAAGCCCAAAAATCCCTCTCCTAGCCCCATTTACTATTTAAGCCACCCTTCCATGCCTATTTGGGACAAACCCTAATCCCTAGGGGATCTGTCCCTTCACCACCGCCGGACCAGTCCTCTCCTTGTTTTCCTCCACCAACAACCAGACTCCACCTCTCGATCCCCACCCAGCCAACCAAATCTGGCTCCGATCCAGCCTTCCACCCATCCATCTGTGGCCGCCAGATGGGGATCCGACGGTCGCCAGTGCAGCCCCGAGCCTCCCGCAGCTTCCCTCGCTCTGGATCGGGCTCCCGATCTCCCGAGCGCCTCGCCGCGTCGCGCCGACCGGCCGCCGACGACCTGAGGCCAGGCGCCTTGCGCCCGCGACCCTCGCCCGAGCCGGCGACCTCCAGCAGCTCCTCCCCGTCATCCTTGCGGTGCCTCCAGGGTCCTCCCGAGCCCTGCCTCGTTCCCACCGTCCTCGCCCGTTCGTTGTGCCGCCAGGGCCTTCCTCCTCCTCCCGTGCACCTCGTCTAACCAGCTGCGTCACCGGCGACCTCCTCCAGCAGGCCAGTACCACCCCTCTCTTCCCTGCCTCCCCTTCCATCTTCCTGTTCTTCTCCCTCTGCTCTAACCTCTCTCTCTTTTCCCCGTGTTCCCCTGCAGGAGCACGAGCTCCCTCCTCCTCGTCCCCGTGCCCGTAGCAGCAGAGCAGGATCCGGCCACGCCGCCGGCAAGCCCTGCCTCCGCGCCTCCCCTGCTAGATTTGGACCCCGGCGCCTTCCCGCGCTCTGTTCCGCCTCGGATCCGGCCATTCCCGCGCCAAGTTGCCGTCGCCACTCCCCTGCATCGCCATGACCTGCTGCTGCTGCTTCTGTTGGTAACGAGCAGCAGGAGCCCGCTCGCCCTGGAGCGTTGACCCATCGCCAGCGCCTGGGCCGCATCTCGCGCAAGGCCATCGCCCCCTTCCAGCCTCCCTCTCCACCGAACCGGGCCGAAGCCCATGGGTGAGGACGCGCCCAGCCCCTCTTCTATGCACTGCTGGGCCAGCCAAATTCAGCCCGCCTATGTTTTTTTTCGTGCCCTGTGATTTTATCTAATTATCCAGAGTTGGCAGAATTGCAGAAAAACCCTCTAACCTCATGCATATAATAACTCATCAACCGTGCATCACATGTAAAAACTTTATATATGAAAAATTCTTAGTTTTTCGTCGAGTTTCATATTTTTCCACTTTCATCCATGTTTAACATGTTTAAAATGTTGTTTGATTAATTTTGCTCTATTGCCATGTTAAAATGATTTAATTAATAACTAATTAACCGTAACTCCGAATTTAATAAACTTTATATGTAAATGGGGTGGAAAAATGCCTAGTTTAACATGGTGCACTTTATTTTGCTGTTTAACAAGATTAAAATGGTGTTTAGGGCAGAACAGTACCTAATCCATAAATATGCACATGGGGATTTTCCGGACTTGTTGTTCGTTGTTTCCGGCCTCATTTAAACTTGCCTAGGTAGGTAGTTTTGTTATGCTTCACCCCTTGCCATGTTAATCAACATTTAATATTGTTGGGTACATAAACGAGATCGAACTAATTAACCTGTCGCGGTGTTTTGTCAATATGCAACTCGTTGCATATTGGGCTCCACTTAACTTGTAGTATTGTTTGTTGCACTTTGCCATGCCTCATTAAACCGGACGTGCATCATACTTGTTTGTGCTTCATGCCATGTTTATGCTTGTGCATTTACCATGTTGTTTGTTTCTTTTCGGTGTTGCTTATTAGTTCCGGTAATGTTGCGATTGTGAGGATACGTTCGACTACTCCCGTTTGTCTTCTTCATGGACTCGTTCTTCTTCCTTGCGGGATTTCAGGCAAGATGACCGCTACCCTGGATCTCACTACTATCATTGCTATGCTAGTTGCTTCGTTCTATCGCTATGCTGCGCTTCCTATCACTTGTTCCTTAAGCCTCCCAAATTGCCATGAACCTCTAACCTTTGACACCCTTCCTAGCAAACCGTTGTTTGGCTATGTTACCGCTTTTGCTCAGCCCCTCTTATAGCGTTGCTAGCTGCAGGTGAAGTTGAAGATTGCTCCATGGTGGACAGCGTTATGTTGGGATATCACAATATCTCTTATTTTATTAATGCATCTATATACTTGGTAAAGGGTGGAGGCTCGGCCTTATGCCTGGTGTTTTGTTCCACTCTTGCCGCCCTAGTTTCCGTCATACCGGTGTTATGTTCCCGGATTTTGCGTTCCTAACGCGGTCGGGTGATTTATGGGAACCCCCCCTGACAGTTCGCTTTGAATAAAACTCCTCCAGCAAGGCCCAACATTGGTTTTACCATTTGCCTCACCACCACCTATATTTCCCTTGGGAGTAATTAACCCAAGGGTCATCTTTATTATAGCCCCCCGGGCCAATGCTTGTCTAAGTGTTGGTCCAAACCAGAGCCACTTGCGGTGCCGCCCCTAGGCAACTTGGGGTATCGTCGGTTGCCGTACGTAGTGTTCATCCGGTCGTGGCCTGAGACGTGATACGCGCGGCTACTATCAGGATGTCGGCACGCCGGGAGGTTTTGCTGGTCTTGTTTTACCATTGTCGAAATGTCTTGTAAACCGGGATTCTGAGACTGATCGGGTCTTCCTGGGAGAAGGTCTATTCCTTCGTTGATCGCGAGAGCTTGTCATGGGCTAAGTTGGGACACCCCTGCAGGGTATAAACTTTCGAGAGCCGTGCCCGTGGTTATGTGGCAGATGGGAATTTGTTAATGTCCGGTTGTAGAAAACCTGAAGTTGACCTTAATTAAAATACATCAACCGCGTGTGTAGCCGTGATGGTCTCTTCTCGGCGGAGTCCGGGAAGTGAACACGGTTTCTGGGTTATGTTTTACGTAAGTAGGAGTTCAGGATCACCTCTTGATCATTGCTAGTTGATGACCGTTCCTTTGTTTCTCTTCTCGCTCTCATTTGCGTATGTTAGCCACCATATATGCTTAGCCGCTGCTGCAACCTCACCACTTTACCCCTTGCTTTCCCATTAAGCTTTGCTAGTCTTGATACCCATGGTAATGGGATTGCTGAGTCCTCGTGGCTCACCAGATACTTCCAAAACCAGTTTGCAGGTGCCTATGTTACCGAGCAGGTGACGCAACCAAGCTCAAGGAGGAGCTCGATGAAGATCTTGCCCTTTGTGTTGTTTCGTTCTAGTAGATCAGTAGTGGAGCCCAGTTGGGGTCGATCGGGGACCTTTGTCGCATTTGGGGTTCTTCTTTTATTTTGGTTCCGTAGTCGGACCTTGATTGTATCTGGATGATGTAATGCTTTATTCATGTATTTGTGTGAAGTGGCGATTGTAAGCCAACTATGTATCTCTTTCCCTTATGTATTACATGGGTTGTGTGAAGATTACCTCACTTGCGACATTGCCTTCAATGCGGTTATGCCTTTAAGTCGTGCTTCGACACGTGGGAGTTATAGCCGCATCGAGGGCGTTACAAGTTGGTATCAGAGCCTTCCCCGACCTTAGGAGCCCCACTGCTTGATCATTTTTAGCGGCCGAGTTGTGTCTAGAAAAAAATGTTTTGAGTCATTTAGGATTATATATATCGGAGAGTTAGGAATTCTTTTTACTTCTCAGTCCCTTCGTCGCTCTGGTGAGGTCTCCTGACGTAGAAGTTTTGACTCTTCTCTTCTCAAATTTCACTAAAAAAAATATAGGATCACGCGGGTATCTTGGAATCGTTCCGATGGTTTTATGATGACAACATTGTCTTGGTGCCTCCTGTCAGGGGTTTAGTGGAAGTGTCCCGGGGGGTTGAGCTCTGAGGTGTTGTCGCCATAATTTTATCGTTGCAATTCTGGAATACCTGAGTTTAGTACGCCGACATCGAAAATCTCTTTTATGCAGTTGTTGGTGAGATAACCCCGATAACCCAGTACTGAGGTGAGTATGGGAGTATTGCCATGACTCATATAACGGATGCTTTTCGAAGGTTGAGGTAGACGATTTCCGAAGGTTTCTTGGTTATGTGTTGAAGGATGGATACAGCTGGATGTAGGATTTGCTAGTTTTGGGTGAGATATTATGCTTCCCCTGTATCCCCAACACCTGATTGCATAACCGGAAAATTTCGGGAGTTACATAGGTGGGAATTCCAGTAGCTCTTAGGATATCTTTCCGACGGATGTATGATATGAAACTGGGGTTCGACGTCTAGTGGTCTGCCTATTCACGGTTGGTTTTACAGTGGTCTCGTTGTGTCTTAAAGAGTCCTTGGCTATGCCGACTCGGGGACGCTTCGTATGTCATGTGCACTGCCTTGTACATGATGGTGATGTACGATTGAGCCCGTGTAGGCCCCACCACGAAAACTTCGGACGAAATCTCTATCATATGTTTGTTCCGGCTTATTCTGCAAGCCAGTCCTTTGTTTTTGTTTTGAGTTGTGGTATTCGAGTTGCTTCAATGTCAAGTGTTGATTCCATACCTTTCCGAAATGGTGTTCTCATACTCCGATGTGAATACCAATCCTTCTCGAAAATCGAGATTGTCATGTCAATCCTTTTCAACCGGCGTGTTTCTCTTCAAGTGGATCCGATCACTTCAACATCAGTAAGACCAATTATCATTTCTTCTCAACGGTGTTTGTTTCATCCGTCTCCAAGTTGCCTTTGTTTTTCCCGCCCACCCACCCTTTTTCCTCAAGGACTAAGATTTCTTTACCAAGTATCCTTTTATTTTTGTGAAGTTTCTCCATTCTTTTCCGTCAATGTTCTTACCCGGTGGTTCTCAAGAAGATGTTCTACTAGTTCGTCATTCCTCATTCCTTTCTCTTCTCCGGTGGATTCAAGTCAAGTTTTGTTGATCATACCTTTTTCCTCATTTCAATGTCTTCTCATACCGGTGCACCTCAGTATCATTCTACTTCTCGCTATTTGTTATTCCGGAGTGCTCAAGATATCTCGAAGATTCGTGTTTCCACTCTGCATTCGTTCAAGCTCTTTCGAGATTGGTATCTCATTCAAGTCATTTAATTCAACCGGTGCAACATCTCTTTTAAATCTTTTCAATGGTGTTCTTTTGAGTGGGCCCTAACACACAGGTCTTTTCCCAGGATCTTACCTGACTCTTCTATTTTCCCAGAGCTATCCTAAATTCTTCTCCAAGTTTGACGTAAGAATGAGTTATCATCAGTCAAATGCTTTTCTCCAAGATCTTTCAAATTCTTTTCATAGTTGGCTCAACCTCTTCGCTTTTGATTCTTCCGGTGTGCCTCAATAATTCTTGGTGGTGTTTCTCATTGTCATTCTCATCATTTGAAGACCGAAGAAGAGTTTCTCTTTAATCTTGCTCTATTCTCTTCAAGATTCATGGTGCTAGCTTGTTGCCATCCTCTCATAATTGTTTTCGATTGTGAGAATCTTTTTCACCCATCCGGAGCATTTTAGGAGTCTTTTCTGTTTCATTCTTTGAAGCCCATCATCTCAGTATTTATTCATTCTCAGCTGTCAGTCATCATTCTCCTATCTTGCCGGTGCATCAATCGAATATCCTCTAATCAGTTCTTGATCTCTTTGTTCTCATGTATCTAGTTTGTCTCAAGCACCTTCGTTCATTTGCTAATTCTTACCGGTGATGCACCCCTACTTCGATCATTTTCAATTCTTACGGTGGTTCGTTCAAGAGTTCTCTTCCTTCGTTATTATATAGATTCATTCGTTCTTCCCAAATCCTACCGGCAGATCGTTGAAGACCTTCCCAAGTTGAGCAATATCTCTCTTCAATCCTTTTTCAACGAGAATAAGTAGTATGCCTAATCCGTTGCTTGTCATCAATCTAAATCGGTGAAGGATACGCATAACATAATTCTTGTTCTTGTTTCATCCAAGTGATTAATTCCTTCTTTCGGAGTTTGTTCATGATGAATAAATTCTCGGTTTCAGTTGTTTCATCTTCTCTTTTTCCCGGAGTTCCAAGCTCTAATTATCACGGAGATCCATCTAAATCATTGCAAGGATTCACCTTGTGTTTTCAATTTCTCTTTCTTTTCATTCCTTTTGTTTACCGGAGTTCTTCATGGAGGTTCTACATGATGGTTCATCAAGGATTTAATTCCCTTCTCAAAGTTTTCATCGAGATTCTTTCCTAAGGAGCTCAAGCTTTCTTCATATGGTAATCCGGAGTGCAATTCTTTCTACCATATTTTGGAGGTGGTATTATGTCATTCTTGATAATTTGAGTTCATGTTCCATGATTCACATGTTGTTAAGAATGAGTTATTTTTAAATCCATCAATCTCGTCTTTGGAGTTATCTTGTGTTAGATTTCACCTAAAGCCTTCCCTAAGGAATGTTGCTATTTTGGTGCTTATTAATGACCCAAGTTATCTCTTTTCCATCTTGATGGAACAAGCTTTCATCTCTTCGTTAATCTCAAGCAAGCAATTGTTTCCGTTAGTGGCCGGTTGTCACCTCATAATGTTGAGATGTTTCCATAAGCCCACTACAAACTTATTCTTTTCGTTGTTGGTCTTCCAACAACTCTATTCTAACCTTCTTGCAAGGATGCCTTCCAAATTCAATTGTGGTAAAAGTTGTCATTTTCTACTCCGTCCCTTTATCCCAACGATCTAACTTCTATTCTTTCGTTACGGAGGCATTGTGATGTTGTGCTCTTCACCCATCACCTCGTTTTTTTTGAGGATCGTGTTCTTTTCTTGCTTATCCATTTAACCAGAGTGTTGTATCATCTCTTCAATATCTTTTCATCTCATCAAGTTTTCTTCTCTTTTCTACTGGAGAGCTGTCCAAATTCTGCCATTCTTGTTCCTTGGCTATCTCATTATACCGACGTGGTCATATTCCTTTCGTTCGTGAAGCTCTTATTTCCATGTCTTTCAACCTTCAAATTCTCGTAATACTCCTTGTTCCTCTTTTCTACCGGATTGTTTGCAATCTCGTTCATCTCTGTTGTACTCTTTCTTTTAAATTGCTCAACCTCTCAAGGTTCGTGGTTTCACTCGTTTGTCGAAGAAGCAACTTAGTTTTACCTCTTCTCTTCCTCTTCCTTTTCCCTCCGGTGCCATCCTAGATCTCGGGACGAGATCCTCTCGTAGTGGTGGAGTGTTGTAACGCCCCGGATACAACTTTCCATATTCGTAACTCCAACTCTTGCCTTTTATGGAGATGCGATATGATATTTCCTTCGTGGTTGGGTTTTTGCCTTTTGTTTTGCATTTTGTTCATGTCTTGCATTTCATCTCATAGCATCATGTGCATCGCATCCATATGTTTTCATAAAGCTTGCATCCGTTCGTTGTTGCCGCGTCCCCCCTGCCTTCGTTGACCGTTCCGAGTCCAACCGGGTTTTCGATTCCCTCTTGTCTGACCTTTTGACCCTCTCTACACTTTACTCAGATCCCTCGCGCGCGTCCGAAAGTTGTCCCGACCCGACCAGCTCTGTCGTTACCAATGGGTCTGGATTATCCCCAATCAGCTCAAGCATCTTCCGTTTTTTATTCGGACTCTCCTAACCCAACCTCTTTGACCGGAGCCGTCTGATGATGATCTAACGACCCGAGATAAGCCCAAAAATCCCTCTCCTAGCCCCATTTACTATTTAAGCCACCCTTCCATGCCTATTTGGGACAAACCCTAATCCCTAGGGGATCTCTCCCTTCACCGCCGCCGGACCAGTCCTCTCCTCGTTTTCCTCCACCAACAACCAAACTCCACCTCTCGATCCCCACCCAGCCAACCAAATCTGGCTCCGATCTAGCCTTCCACCCATCCATCTGTGGCCGCCAGATGGGGATCCGACGGTTGCCAGTGCAGCCCCGAGCCTCCCACAGCTTCCCTCGCTCTGGATCGGGCTCCCGATCTCCCGAGCGCCTCGCCGCGTCGCGCCGGCCGGCCGCCGACGACCTGAGGCCAGGCGCCTTGCGCCCGCGACCCTCGCCCGAGCCGGCGACCTCCAGCAGCTCCTCCCCGTCGTCCTTGCGGTGCCTCTAGGGTCCTCCCGAGCCCTGCCTCGTTCCCACCGTCCTCGCCCGTTCGTCGTGCCGCCAGGGCCTTCCTCCTCCTCCCGTGCGCCTCGTCAGACCAGCTGCGTCACCGACGACCTCCTCCAGCAGGCCAGTACCACCCCTCTCTTCCTTGCCTCCCCTTCCATCTTCCTGTTCTTCTCCCTCTGCTCTAACCTCTCTCTCTTTTCCCCGTGTTCCCCTGCAGGAGCACGAGCTCCCTCCTCCTCGTCCCCGTGCCCATAGCAGCAGAGCAGGATCCGGCCACGCCGCCGGCAAGCCCTGCCTCCGCGCCTCCCCTGCTGGATTTGGACCCCGGCGCCTTCCCGCGCTCCGTTCCGCCTTGGATCCGGCCATTCCCGCGCCAAGTTGCCGTCGCCACTCCCCTGCATCGCCATGACCTGCTGCTGCTGCTTCTGTTGGTAACAAGCAGCAGGAGCCCGCTCGCCCTGGAGCGTTGACCCATCGCCAGCGCCTGGGCCGCATCTCGCGCAAGGCCATCGCCCCCTTCCAGCCTCCCTCTCCACCGAACCGGGCCGAAGCCCATGGGTGAGGACGCGCCCAGCCCCTCTTCTATGCACTGCTGGGCCAGCCAAATTCAGCCCGCCTATGTTTTTTTTCGTGCCCTGTGATTTTATCTAATTATCCAGAGTTGGCAGAATTGCAGAAACACCCTCTAACCTCATGCATATAATAACTCATCAACCGTGCATCACATGTAAAAACTTTATATATGAAAAATGCTTAGTTTTTCATCGAGTTTCATATTTTTCCACTTTCATCCATGTTTAACATGTTTAAAATGTTGTTTGATTAATTTTGCTCTATTGCCATGTTAAAATGATTTAATTCATAACTAATTAACCGTAACTCCGAATTTAATAAACTTTATATGTAAATGGGGTGGAAAAATGCCTAGTTTAACATGGTGCACTTTATTTTGCTGTTTAACAACATTAAAATGGTGTTTAGGGCAGAACAGTACCTAATCCATAAATATGCACATGGGGATTTTTCGGACTTGTTGTTCGTTGTTTCCGGCCTCATTTAAACTTGCCTAGGTAGGTAGTTTTGTTATGCTTCACCCCTTTCCATGTTAATCAACATTTAATATTGTTGGGTACATAAACAAGATCGAACTAAATAACTTGTCGTGGTGTTTTGTCAATATGCAACTCGTTGCATATTGAGCTCCACTTAACTTGTAGTATTGTTTGTTGCACTTTGCCATGCCTCATTAAGCCGGACATGCATCATACTTGTTTGTGCTTCATGCCATGTTTATGCTTGTGCATTTACCATGTTGTTTGTTTCTTTCCGGTGTTGCTTCTTAGTTCCGGTAATGGTGCGATTGTGAGGATTCGTTCGACTACTCCCGTTTGTCTTCTTCATGGACTCGTTCTTCTTCCTTGCGGGATTTCAGGCAAGATGACCGCTACCCTGGATCTCACTACTATCATTGCTATGCTACTTGCTTCGTTCTATCGCTATGCTGCGCTTCCTATCACTTGTTCCTTAAGCCTCCCAAATTGCCATGAATCTCTAACCTTTGACACCCTTCCTAGCAAACCGTTGTTTGGCTATGTTACCGCTTTTGCTCAGCCCCTCTTATAGCGTTGCTAGCTGCAGGTGAAGTTGAAGATTGCTTCATGGTGGACAGGGTTATGTTGGGATATCACAATATCTCTTATTTTATTAATGCATCTATATACTTGGTAAAGGGTGGAAGGCTCGGCCTTATGCCTGGTGTTTTGTTCCACTCTTGCCGCCCTAGTTTCCGTCATGCCAGTGTTATGTTCCCGGATTTTGCGTTCCTAACGCGGTCGGGTGATTTATGGGACCCCCCTGACAGTTCGCTTTGAATAAAACTCCTCCAGCAAGGCCCAACATTGGTTTTACCATTTGCCTCACCACCACCTATATTTCCCTTGGGAGTAATTAACCCAAGGGTCATCTTTATTATAGCCCCCCCGGGCCAATGCTTGTCTAAGTGTTGGTCCAAACCAGAGCCACTTGCGGTGCCGCCCCTAGGCAACTTGGGGTATCGTCGGTTGCCGTACGTAGTGTTCATCCGGTCGTGGCCTGAGACGAGATACGCGCGGCTACTATCAGGATGTCGGCACGCCGGGAGGTTTTGCTGGTCTTGTTTTACCATTGTCGAAATGTCTTGTAAACCGGGATTCCGAGACTGATCGGATCTTCCTGGGAGAAGGTCTATTCCTTCGTTGATCGCGAGAGCTTGTCATGGGCTAAGTTGGGACACCCCTGCAGGGTATAAACTTTCGAGAGCCATGCCCGCGGTTATGTGGCAGATGGGAATTTGTTAATGTCCGGTTGTAGAAAACCTGAAGTTGACCTTAATTAAAATACATCAACCGCGTGTGTAGCGGTGATGGTCTCTTCTCGGTGGAGTCCGGGAAGTGGACAAGGTTTCTGGGTTATGTTTGACGTAAGTAGGAGTTCAGGATCACCTCTTAATCATTGCTAGTTGATGACCGTTCCTTTGTTTCTCTTCTCACTCTCATTTGCGTATGTTAGCCACCATATATGCTTAGCTGCTGCTGCAACCTCACCACTTTACCCCTTCCTTTCCCATTAAGCTTTTCTAGTCTTGATACCCATGGTAATGGGATTGCTGAGTCCTCGTGGCTCAGCAGATACTTCCAAAACCAGTTTGCAGGTGCCTATGTTACTGAGCAGGTGACGCAACCAAGCTCAAGGAGGAGCTCGATGAAGATCTTGCCCTTTGTGTTGTTTCGTTCTAGTAGATCAGTAGTGGAGCCCAGTTGGCGTCGATCGGGGACCTTTGTCGCATTTGGGGTTCTTCTTTTATTTTGGTTCCGTAGTCGGACCTTGATAGTATCTGGATGATGTAATGCTTTATTCATGTATTTGTGTGAAGTGGCGATTGTAAGCCAACTATGTATCTCTTTCCCTTATGTATTACATGGGTTGTGTGAAGATTACCTCACTTGCGACATTGCCTTCAATGCGGTTATGCCTTTAAGTCGTGCTTCGACACGTGGGAGATATAGCCGCATCGACGGCGTTACACAGGCCTCGTCCAATCACTCGTGGTAAGTCTTCAGGTGACTTCCAAACCTTCACAGACTTGGTCACTCGGCGATCCACAATTCCTCTTGGATGCTCTAGACCTTGACGCCTAACCGTCTGGAAGAAGCACAGTCTTCAAAGGTAACAAGCGTCAGATCCACGCAGGATCAATTTCTTAAGTGATGCTCAATCACTTTGGGTTTGTGGGGGTTTGGTTTTGGGATTTTCCTCACTTGATGATTTTCGCTCAAAGTCCTCGGAGGATGGGTTGCTCTCAGATGACAAGTGTCAAGTTCTCTCGGAGCAGCCAACCAACTAGTGGTTGTAGGGGGCGGCTATTTATAGCCTAGGGAGCAGCCCGACATGATAAGACATAAATGCCCTTCAATGATGTGACCGTTAGGTGGATAAGATATTTTGGACAGCCGGCGCGCAGCACAGCAACGGTCGGAAATTTGACTTTCAAATTCCTCAGGGCTATCATGTTCCTCACTGTGTAGGCAATTCGCACTGGCGAATTCCTAACTCCTCAGTCAGAGCAAAGTAATCAGTGACCAGAAGAACTGTGTCTCTGTCACTGAAGAACTTGACTGAACTGTATGAGATTTCCAATGGCTTCACTCGAAGGGATTGGTAGGTGTAGGATTTTGAGTTGAGCATCACATGGAAATTTTTCCTTAGTATTTCCTCGACCCCCTTTAACAGTACGGTGTTTCCTATGACTCAAGAAAGAGAAAATGAAACTACGAAAACAAAAGTCTTCACGCTTCATGTTCCTCAAATGAATACCAAGTCTTCAAGGTCACACCAATTTCTTCCCTTTCAAAGTCTTCAGAAAGTCTTTAGAATATCAAAGTCTTCAGTCGAAGAACTTCATTTTTAGGGGTCGACTTTCTCTGTAAATATCAAACTCCTCATAGACTTTTAGACCTGTGTACACTCACAAACTCATCAGTCACTTAACCTATAAGTCTTCTATACACCAAAATCACTAAGGGGCACTAGATGCACTTACAATATCCCCCTTTTTGGTGATTGATGACAACATAGGTTAAGTTTTCAACGGGGATAAACATATGAAGTGTAAATACTGATATTGAGGAATTTGATTGCAAGATATAGAAGAACTCCCCCTGAATATGTGCATAGTAAGGAATTTGCTTTTGAGGCAATGCACATTTGAAGAATTGAATCATGGAGATCTCCCCCTATATCTTGTAATTCATACACGCATTTGATATATAATATGAAGAATTTGAAATGCATGATGAAATATGGTGCCTGATGAGATTCGGCATGCGTGCAATAATATTAACGAGGAATAGCATGCAGAATAACACATCAAAAGTATCAGAGCACAGTGCATCAAAGTCAGAGCACCATGCACTGTTCAAAAGTATCAGGGCACCATCGGGTTTAAGATTACAACTCGATCCAATAAAAAGTTTCGGAAGAACGAGAGTTGTAACTTAACAAAACGCCCATAATATAAACCCGCTTGAAGACTAACTCAGATTTCTCCCCCTTTGTCATCAAATGACCAAAACGATCGAAACTGAGGACTAACGCCCCTGAAGAATTTCAAGTCGATGGAGGAGCGCCAGCGTTGTCGGGGTTGTGTGTTGAAGTAGGGCCTGCCGCAGTGTCGTCCAAATCTTCATGTTCATCAGTTTCACGTGATGAAGAATAAGAACTGGCCACCAGATCAGGAACTTTGACTCTCTTGAATTTCTTCGGAGGTGGTGCAGACCAGTCAAATGCTTCCTGGAGACCCATAGTCTTCAGTTCTTCCGCGGAATATACATGAGTGAGAACAGCCCAGGTGCGGTTGAGGGTTTCATGAAGGTGATACTGATTTTTCTTTACTGCATTATGGGTTGAGGTCATGTTGTGAAGAATTGCAGCAAACTGACGCTTCACCCATTTGTGATTGCGATCAACCTTTTGATGAAGACTGAGGAGTAACTCACGGTCAGTCATCACCCTGGGTGCTGTTGCTTGAGGCTTTTGCTTGGCTGATGTATATGCGGCAGTGTCATGAGTTGCAGAATCGTCATTGGTGGAGTAAGATGTATCGAGACGGAATTGACCATCCAATGGACGAGTGCCTTCATCGATCACAGCAGCTGCCTTGCCCTTATCATCAGATGATGAAACTGGTCGCTTGAGGACTTCAATGGGCGGCAAGTAGCTACCATGGTTCAGAGTGTCAGCCTTGTAATTCAGTGAAGATCTTGCCCTTATGAATCTCATAATCCAAGGCGCATAGGGCTTCAGCTCAAAAGGTGACATAGCAACATTAGCCAGAGTCCTCATGAAGAAATCATGGAAGTTGACGGGAACGCCATGAATGATGTTGAAAAGCATGTTCTTCATGATGCCAATGACATCTTCATCATTTGAGTCGTGGCCTTTGATAGGACTCATTGTCTTCGTCAGAATGCGATAGACAGTCCGAGGCACATAAAGCAATTCCTTGACGAGGAATTTGGTTCGTGGGGCCTGCCCTGGCTTCAAAGTCTTCATGAGCACTTGCATATAATGATCTGTCAGTTCGCAGTCATTGTAGATGCAACGTGCACTGGTATGGGGAGGATCAAGAGGAAGGACACGAAGCAATTCAGTTGCTGGTGCCTTATAGTGAGTGTTTTCTGTCATCCAATCCAGCACCCATGAATTGACATCTTCAGCATCTCCGGTGATATGCAAAGTGGCATAGAACTGAAGAATGAGTTCTTCATTCCAATCACAGATATCAGTGCAGAAGTTCAGTAGTCCTGCATCGTGAATAACTCGGAGGACCGGCTCGAAGCACGGCAGAGATTCCATATCCACATGAGGAATATGTTCATGATCGAAGATTTTGTCCTTGTCAAAGAGCACTGAGGAATAGAAGTTGGCTTGAGTAGCAGTCCAGAAACGTCTCTTCCTTATGCGAGCAGAGTCATAGGGATTGTAATCAGTGAAGAACACATGCTCAGAAAAGAAGTCTTCAGCCTTGAATTTTTGCTTGCTAGAGAATGGATTCTTCGGTTTGGGCAGAGGAGTATCAGTGATTTGCAGCACAACCTCAGGAATGACGATCTCAGGTGCTTCAGGCTGAGGAATTTCTGGTTCCTCTTCTTGTGCAGTTTGGGGATCAGCAGCAGCAGGTTCTTCAGCACTAGCGGCTGGAATTTCTTCATGAACAGACGATGTGGGATGAGTTTCTTCATAGCCCATTTGAACAGTTGTAGCCGGGGACTGAGGAATTTGTTGAATAGGAGTGAAGAGAGGAGTATTGGGATGCTGACTTTCCCAAAAATCATCGTTCATCACTGGTGTAGTGCATCCAATATCCACATCTTCATCTTCTTTTTCAATTTCCTCAACACCAGCCTCTTCAGCTGTGAACTGAGGCATAGGTGAGGAAACGACTGGCGTTGAAGGGAATGTTTCCACTTCAATTTCTTCATCAAACTGCTCTGAGGTAGCAACAGAATGATTTTCTTCATCAGATCCGCTTGGGATCTTGTAGTCTTCTCCATAAGGAACAATTTCCTTGGATGACATGGAGGAAATCGGAATGGCATCAATAGGATTTTCAAGCGAGCTGGTCATTGGCTTCATTTTCTTCGCGGCCGAAGAATTTGACGCAGCTGATGCCTTCCTTTTCTTCACTGCAGCTCGCTCTGCAGCCTTGGTCTTCTTCAATTCATAAGCAGAAGGAAGAATTGGAGTTGGTGTTGGCGCGGGAGGAGCTGAGGACTGTGGTTCATTTTCTTCAGGCGCAACGGGTGCATTTGCCCTGATCTCTTTAGTTTCTTCAGGCTCACCACTAGTGGATGCCCTGGGAATTTCTTCAGCGGCTGGGATGGAGTCATCAGCCCTGGAACTTATATTCTCATCAGCAGTGCTGGCATGTTCTTCAGCAGGCTGAGCAGAGTCTACAGCCTGAGGATTTTCTTGTTGCGATGGGGCTGCAACAGTTGTCATTTTCTTCGTCAAATTGACGAATCTCACTTTGGCTCCTTGCCAATCAGCAGTGTATGCATCAAAATCCTTGCTGAGGTCTTGGATCTCAGATTGAGCCTTGAGAAGTTGTTCAGGTGTTAGTCTGACAACGTTCTTCTTCAGAAGCTTCTCCTTTCTAGCTTGAGCTCTTTTTATCTCACGAGCCTTTTCGAACTTCCATTTCTCTTGAGAGATGAAATGGGTCAGCATATGACTTTGACCAGGAGTCAGAGGCAGATCAGGCATTGGAGTGTTTGGATCCTTATGCCATAAGTCAATGTAGTCGAGGATCTTCTTCGGATCCAGAAGCAGGGGCACAGGTGTTCCTTTGGCTCTGGCGGCCTTTGCTTGTCTGTCTCTGATGATTTCTGCAAGTTCTTCATCAGAAGCCTCGTCATCAGAGGGCACTTGGAAAGCAACCAGTTTCTTTCTTGGACTTGGCCGAGGACTGCGTCCAGCTGTTGCTTTTGTCTTCAGCAGAGTGGGGCCTGATGAGGACATTGGTGCAGCTGAGGAACTCGCTGAGACACCAGAAGCAATTGAGAAACCCTGAGTCCTTTGACATGTAGCCAGATGCACAGGAGTTGAGGACTTGGATGGAGCTGCTGAGGACTTTGGTGGAGCAGCAGTAGTCTGAGGAATTTGCCGTGAGGGCGCGGCTGAGGAACTTGGCCGTGAGGGCGCTGATGGTGAAGCACTTGGCTTGCGAGCAGGCTTCTTCGGCATTGATTTCCTTGGCTTGACCGAGGTCTCAGCGGCAGCAGCAGCAGCAGCAGAATCCTCATTGAATTTCCTCACTGCCTCCTTGGCTTGTCTTGCCAATTTTGCTTGGCGCCTAGCCCATTCTTCAGGAAAGTCTTCACCACTTTTGATGCTAGTGGGATCAGCAACTTGGCCAGGTGCCAATGGAGCTCTTGGGCATGGAGGATTTAAGGCGAATTTCTTCATGTACTTTGGAGTAACATATCGATATTCCCTCCATTCTCGTGCCCATCTTTGTTCAATCCTCTGAATGCGCACTTTGCGCTGATTCTTGTTTTCTTTGCCAAACTTGGCTTCATCAGGTGTGCAATAATCCTTGTATATTTCATCAAGGATCTCGAAAGCAGTCATGACCTCCGGTTTCTTTCCTCCTTTCTGCGGTCTCTTTTCCTTCAGCCATTTTCTTCAGATGAGGAATTTGAACAATTGAACACTCTGAAGAAGTATGCAGTTTTTCTTCGAGGAATGCTGCAAATGAGTTAAGTTGATGAGAACCTAGTGATTCAGCAGCAGACATGAGTACCTGTGAACAGAGTGTAGGTGCGAGAAATTTGGAGAGGTCATATGCGTTCTCAGAAGATTTTTCGAAAAGACAAGTTTTGAGGAATTTGACCAGTTGAGCCTTGAGGAATTTCACTAAGCGTTCTTGTCTTAGGTTCCAGAGTTGTACAGATCGAAAATCCGCACAATTGAGGAATCTTGAAGAAATGAGTGCTTAGAGAGATGGATCAAGAGCATACAGTGTGTGAGGTGTTCATATGTGAAGATTTGAAGAATAAAACACCTTTGAAGATTTTCAGAAAAGTTTGAGAATCAAAGCGAGTAATAAAAATGACTTTTAATTACCCGAACTGAAGAACACGACGAACAGAAATGAACAGCGGTGAAGTTCGTCAAGTTAGATCTCCCACGCCCTAACTCGGCAGAGGAAGACAGCTGCGGCGGCGGCGGAGTGAAGATTTCCGCAGCCGGCGCGAGTACGACGGCGACGAGGTCGAGGCAGTGAAGCTCTTCCTCACCGGCGACGATGGAGTAGCGGCGGCGCTAGGGTTTGAGGAGAGCTCGAGCGAGAGATAGCGACCGAGCGGAGTAAATGAAGTAAGGAAGGGAGAGGGGTATTTATAGCCATGGTAAAAACTGTTCGCCCGAAGATTTTGGGACGAACATGCCCCTGCCCTTTCTTCTTCACGCGACATGTGTCACCCACGTACTGTGTAGATGAGATCGTGTAAGATCGTGGGTGATTATAATAATGCATCGTGGGATGCGGAACGGTTTGAGCGGTAAAACCGAAAATCTGGATGAGATTTGTTTTTAAAGTTTCGTTCGCAATTTCTTCAGCTGTCAAGGACACAGTGAAGACTTTGAACGAGTTTCAAATAGAACGCACATGAAGAATTTGTGAATAGATTGGGTTGAGTATAGCATAGAGGGGGAAGGGTCCGATCAGATTCACTTAGTAGAAAACGCAACTTGAAGAAATAGCCATAAGTGAATGCTATAGAGGACATAACTCATATATATATATATATAGCCAATGAAGAAAAACGACGGAAACAGTGAAGATTTTGCAAAGTTGAAGAATTTGAAAAACTGAAGAATTTCAAAAATTGAGGAAAAACTCAAATTGAAGATTTTCAACTTTTTGTGGTGGCGTGACCCACCGTATAAGAATGATGATTTCAGACACCGCGTACAATTGTCGTAGGGTTCTGAGAATCAAATTCTTCATTAATTTCTTCACACTTAGAGTGTTATTCTTCATTGATGGAAGAAAAATGTTTCTTCATGTGTTGCACATCTAAGTCATCAATTCTGCATAAGGGTTAGGATGTGTGTCCTTTTCAAAGAACATTCGAAGATTCTAAGATATTTAGCTCACACCGCAACTTGCTAAATCTCTTCTCGTCCAAGGGCTTAGTGAAGATATCAGCTAGCTGTTCTTCAGTCTTCACATGCTCGATGGAGATGTCACCCTTCAACACATGATCACGAAGAAAATGATGACGAATCTGGATGTGCTTTGTCTTCGAGTGCTGAACTGGGTTGTGAGCAATCTTGATGGCACTCTCATTGTCGCAGAGGAGAGGCACATTCTTCAAGTTTACGCCATAGTCCTTGAGGGTTTGCTTCATCCAAAGCAGTTGAGCACAGCATGAGCCAGCAGCAATGTATTCAGCTTCAGCAGTAGACAGTGATACGCAGTTCTGTTTCTTCGAGGACCAATAGACCAAAGATCGTCCAAGGAAATGACAAGTGCCAGATGTTGACTTGCGGTCCACACGATCACCAGCATAGTCAGAGTCAGAATATCCGATGAGATCAAAAGCAGAGCCCTTGGGGTACCATAATCCTAGTGTTGGTGTGTGAGATAGATATCGAAGAATATGCTTCACAGCCTTACGGTGTGATTCCTTCGGTGCAGCTTGAAATCGGGCACACATGCAAACACTAAGCATTATATCTGGCCTAGATGCACATAAGTACAATAAGGAACCAATCATGGAGCGGTATACCTTGTGATCAAAGTCAATACCATTTTCATCGGTGCATAGATGGCCATTTGTGGGCATAGGAATTTTGACGCCTTTGCAATCTTGCAAGCCGAATTTCCTCAGTACATCTTTGAGGTATTTCTCCTGAGATATGAATATGCCATTGCGCTGCTGACGAATTTGAAGACCTAAGAAGAATTTCAACTCTCCCATCATAGACATTTGATATTCTGGTGCGCTAATGTCATCGATGATCTTCTCCACTTGCACTTCTTTTGCAACGCGTGGATGAGTTGTTTGTCGCTGAGGATTTTGATCAGCATTTTCTTCAGCACCATTTTCCTCATCATGTTCTTCAGGTGCATCAGCTCGATGTTCTTCATGAACAGGAATGAATTCTTCAGCAGATTCTTCAGTCGGAATGACATCCTCAGTTGCCTTGAGCTTGATAGCATCTTCAGGTGCTGGTTCATCTAACACAGAAGGTAGGTGCTCTCTTTGCGAGCCATTAGTTTCATCGAACCGCACATCTACAGTGTCAACAATCTTGTGAAGAACAATGTTGAAGACTCTGTAGGTGTGCGAGTCCTTTCCGTAACCAAGCATAAAACCTTCATGTGCTTTCGGTGCAAATTTAGAGTTGTGGTGAGGATCTCTAATCCAACATTTAGCACCGAAGACTTTGAAATAACTCACATTGGGTTTCTTGTCAGTGAGGAGTTCATAGGCAGTCTTCTTGAAGAATTTGTGAAGATATACTCTGTTGATGATGTGGCAAGCAGTATCAATTGCATCAATCCAAAAACGCTGAGGCGTTTTGTATTCATCAAGCATAGTGCGAGCCATCTCAACAAGAGTTCTGTTCTTGTGCTCCACGACGCCATTTTGCTGAGGAGTATAGGGAGCAGATAACTCATGAGTAATACCAAGTTCATCAAGATAGGCATCAAGACCGGAATTCTTGAACTCAGTTCCATTGTCACTTCTGATATGCTTGATCTTCACACCAAAGTTGGTTGAAGCCCTCGAGGAAAATCGTTTGAAGACTTCCTGCACTTCATGTTTGTAAGTAACAATGTGTACCCATTTATATCGAGAATAATCATCAACAATGACAAAACCATATAGAGATGCATCATTGGTGACTACTGAGTAATGATTAGGTCTGAAGAGGTCCATGTGAAGCAATTCGAATGGACGGGTAGTGGTCATGATAGTCTTCGCTGGATGCTTGGCCTTGGTCATTTTTCCAGCTTCACAGGCTCCGCATAAGTGATCCTTGAGGAATTTGACATTCTCAATGCCAATGACATGCTTCTTCTTCGCAAGCGTGTTCAAATTCCTCATGCCTGCGTGACCAAGTCGTCGATGCCATAGCCAGCCTTCTGAAGCTTTTGCAAGTAGACACACGGCTGGTTGTGGTCCTGTAGAGAAATCAACAATATACAGATCTCCTCTCCTAAAGCCTTCGAAGACTTTGGAATTGCCAGCTTCCATAATCACAACACAGCGATATTTGCCAAAGACAACAACCATATTAAGATCACAAAGCATTGAGACTGACATGAGATTGTATCCTAAGGACTCAACAAGCATGACTTTGTCCATGTGCTTATCCTTAGAGATAGCAACCTTACCAAGACCCAATACCTAACTTTTGCCTTTGTCAGCAAAGATGATATGCTTCAGAGGTGACAGTGATAAGGGAGCATCCATCAATAGATTCTTGTCACCAGTCATGTGATTTGTACATCCACTATCGAGGACCCATTCAGTGGTTTTGGGTTGATCATCCTGCAGATGAATTAGTGTAGCTTACAATCTCATATGCTTCATCAGTGAAGAATATGATATCAAGGTCATCAGATGAATTTCATCAAGCAGTAAACAGATATAGCAGTATGAGGACGTGTGAAATGAAAGTTCATTTCATCATGATTTGCCTGCGTCCTTTCAGGCAGCATCGTCAGGTCCCCAGCAAATTCTTCAGATGTTAAAGCACGTCTGGAGACCTGACCCTGCAGAAGAGATTAGTTCTTTTTCTTCACCACCCACATCTGGAGGGGTGGCAAAGAGTTCATCATTCTGCGAGCACCATATGAGAAAGGTGGCAAAGATGCCAAACCATTTCGTTTCACATAAGAGGGGTTAGGGTAAGCAAATGAATAAGCAGAGTAATTCTTCGAGGACTTATGAACATAATGGTTTGAAGAATAATGCACATATTCATAGCCCTTAGCTCTACCCTGCGAGACAGAGTTGTTAGCACGATGATAATCATATGAGGACTTTGATCCATTTGAGGAATTTGATCCACGTGAGGAATTTGGTCTGTATGAAGAATTTGATCTGGAGTTCCTGTTCTTCACAGGTGGTGTCATGAGGACATTCACCTGAAGACTTTCAACATAACTTTTGGGAACCCAGATTTTCTACATAGGGGAACCGTTCCTGCAGTTAGTGCCAACATATCTAGCAAATACTTCACCATTCTGATTTTTGAACAGTTTATAGTTGGAGTCAAATGACTCATCAGAAGAATGAGGAGATTCACATGTAAAGCCAGATAAGTTAGATGGATCAACTGGAGGTCCCTTTGCAGCAACCCATGAGGTTTTGGGGTACTACTCAGGCTTCCAATATGTTCCATCAGCATTGAGTTTCCTCTCAAAGGCAATACCCTCTTTCCTAGGGTTTCTGTTGAGGATCTGCTTTTTGAGCACATCACAAAGTGTCTGATGCCCTTTGAGGCTTTTGTACATGCCTGTCATGTACAGTTCCTTCAGCCCTGCATTGTCAGTGATGCTAGCAATGTCCTCAGATGAGGAATTAGTGATAGCAGAGGCAGATGAAGAATTTGTAACAGTTGAAGCATTTGAACATTCAGGTGAAGAATTTGCAAATTCACGTTCAATGCACTTTAAGCATGGAGGAACAAATTCTTCCTGAGAAGCGCTGATTTGTTGAGCTAGTAATGAATCGCGCTCCTTCTGAAGATCTTCATAACACACTCTTAGCTTTTCAAGATCTACTTTTCTTTGAAGAGATTCAAGAGAAAGCTTCTCGTGATCTTGCTTTTCTTGAAGAAATTCATAAGAAAGTTTCTCATGATCAGACAAGAGAGCGTTATGATGACCTTGAACGTTATCAAACCTAGACTGAAGTCTCTGAAGATTTTCAGTCAAGGCTTTAGTGCGATCCATTTCATCACCCAACATATCGTCACTTTTATCTAGCATGTTTTGAACCTTTTCAAGAGCTCGTTGTTGTTTCACAGCAATCTTAGCAAGTTTAGAGTAGCTGGGCTTGAGATCCTCATCAGATTCATTTTCACTAGATTCAGAGGAGTTGTATTTGAGTACCTTAGCACCTTTCGCCATGAAGCAATAGGTGGGAGCGTAGCCATCATTATCTTCATCAGGCTTGTCGGTGGAGTCAGTTTCTTCAGTGTTGAAGATGGACTTGCTGACGAAGGCAGTAGCAACGGCCAGACTCGCCACACCAGACTCAGATTCTTCAGACGCCTCCTCTTCATCATTTTCCTCAGATTCAGCTTCAGAGTCCATCTCCTTGCCAATGAATGCCCGAGCCTTCTTGGAGCTGCTCTTCTTGTGAGATGAAGACTTCGAGGATTTTGATGACGAAGATTTTGACGATTTCTTCTTCTTCTTCGCATCATCAGAACTGTAATCCTTGTATTTCTTCTTCTTCATTTCCTTTTCCCATTGAGGACAATCTTGAATATAGTGACCAGGCTTCTTGCATTTGTGGCAAAGCCTTCTCTTATAGTCACTGGATGAGGAATCATTGCCTCTTGAGGATTTTCCAAGGCGGCCACGTCTTGTGAACTTCTGGAATTTCTTCACAAGCAGTGCTAGATCCTGGCTCAGTTCTTCAGGATCACCAAGGCTACTACCAGAATCTTCATATTCAGAGTCAGACACAGCCTTGGCCTTCAGGGCACGTGGTTTGCCATAGTTTGAACCATAGAGATCTCTCTTTTCAGCAAGCTGGAACTCATGAGTGTTTAGCCTTTCGAGGATATCAGCAGGATCAAGCGACTTGTAGTCAGCACGTTCTTGTATCATCAGTTCCAGAGTATCAAATGAGGAATCAAGCGATCTCAACAGTTTCTTCACAACTTCATGATCAGTGATGTCAGTGGCACCGAGGGCTTGAAGCTCATTTGAGATGTCAGTGAGGCGATCAAAGGTTTGTTGGACATTCTCATTGTCGAGTCTTTTGAAGTGGTTGAAGAGATTTCGAAGAACATCGACTCGAGAGTCACGCTGAGTTGAAACTCCTTCATTTACTTTGGACAGCCTATCCCAGATAAGCTTAGCAGTTTCCAAAGCACTCACTCTTCCATACTGTCCTTTGCTCAGATGGCCACATATGATATTCTTCGCTTGAGAATCGAGTTGTTTGAATCTCTTCACATCGGTAGCGTTTAGTGAGGGAGTGACAGAGGGGACACCATTTTCCACAACATACCAGAGATCGTTATCAATTGCCTCAAGATGCATTCGCATCTTGTTCTTCCAGTAGGGGTAGTCCGTTCCATCAAAGGTAGGACACCCAGCCGAGACCTTGATCATACCTGTGGTCGACATAACTAAAACTCCAGGCGGTTAAACCAAAATCACACAGAACAAGGGAGTACCTTGCTCTGATACCAATTGAAAGTGCGTTATATCGACTAGAGGGGGGTGAATAGGCGATTTTTATGAATTCTTCACTGAGGAATTTGCTGATGAGGAAATTCCTTAGCGAAGAACTACTTGCAGCGGAATAAGTACTCAGAGGTAAACATAACAGGATGCAAACATAGTCATCATGATGAAATGAAGACAGGCACAGAGTACAGAAAGCGTAAACACAGGATAACAAGATGAAGACAAACAGACTGAAGAAATTGAACTGAGGAATTTGTGAAAGTCTTCAGTCAAAGTCTTCAAGCACAGATATGAACAACATACAACACAGTAATGAGGAAATGAAAGAGTTGAGGAAATAGAACCAGTTAGTTGGTGAAGACAATGATTTGGTAAACCAGTTCCAATTGTTGTCTCAGTTGTACGTCTGGTTGGAGCG
Source organism: Triticum timopheevii (assembly GCA_963921465.1). Lineage (NCBI taxonomy): Eukaryota > Viridiplantae > Streptophyta > Magnoliopsida > Poales > Poaceae > Triticum > Triticum timopheevii. The sequence goes on along the minus strand of OY997270.1, from coordinate 60,739,863 downwards.
GCTGAGTATTTAAACTCGAGGACACGCAGTCCCGGACACCCAGTCTCTGAGCCGCAACTCAGGACACCCAGTCCTCACCGTATTCTCCTTGAACTAAGACCACGCAGGCCTCGTCCAATCACTCGTGGTAAGTCTTCAGGTGACTTCCAAACCTTCACAGACTTGGTCACTCGGCGATCCACAATTCCTCTTGGATGCTCTAGACCTTGACGCCTAACCGTCTGGAAGAAGCACAATCTTCAAAGGTAACAAGCGTCAGATCCACGCAGGATCAATTTCTTCAGTGATGCTCAATCACTTTGGGTTTGTGGGGGTTTGGTTTTGGGATTTTCCTCACTTGATGATTTTCGCTCAAAGTCCTCGGAGGATGGGTTGCTCTCAGATGAAAAGTGTCAAGTTCTCTCGGAGCAGCCAACCAACTAGTGGTTGTAGGGGGCGGCTATTTATAGCCTAGGGAGCAGCCCGACATGATAAGACATAAATGCCCTTCAATGATATGACCGTTAGGTGGATAAGATATTTTGGACAGCCGGCGTGCAGCACAGCAACGGTCGGAAATTTGACTTTCAAATTCCTCAGGGCTATCATGTTCCTCACTGTGTAGGCAATTCGCACTGGCGAATTCCTAACTCCTCAGTCAGAGCAAAGTCATCAGTGACCAGAAGAACTGCATCCCTGTCACTGAAGAACTTGACTGAACTGTATGAGATTTCCAATGGCTTCACTCGAAGGGATTGGTAGGTGTAGGATTTTGAGTTGAGCATCACATGAAAAATTTTCCTTAGTATTTCCTCGACCCCCTTTAACAGTACGGTGTTTCCTATGACTCAGGAAAGAGAAAATGAAACTATGAAAACAAAAGTCTTCACGCTTCATGTTCCTCAAATGAATACCAAGTCTTCAAGGTCACACCAATTTCTTCACTTTCAAAGTCTTCAGAAAGTCTTCAGAATATCAAAGTCTTCAGTCGAAGAACTTCATTTTTAGGGGTCGACTTTCTCTGTAAATATCAAACTCCTCATAGACTTTTAGACCTGTGTACACTCACAAACTCATCAGTCACTTAACCTATAAGTCTTCAATACACCAAAATCACTAAGGGGCACTAGATGCACTTACATCATAGTTCTCAGTGAAAGTGTTCTTGCCATCATTCTGCGAGGACCCGTACGCATTGCTCGACCATCCGCAATGCATGGATGCTGCCATGGCCATTGAGGATGAGAAAGGGCACATGTGCACCAATGCAGATGGTGCCCCACAAAATGATGATGATGACGAAGAAGAAGAACTAACCTCTGAAGGGGGCGACGACATGAGCATCGATGCAGATGACACTATTTCGCAAGAGGAAGTGGAAAACACATTCTCAGAAAGTCCAGATAAAAAGGAAGAAAGTGAATGGCGCATGTCCTGCAACGACGCAGTGGAACCATCGCAGCAACATGAGGAGGATCGGTCCAAGATCAACCGTGCCCCTGTCACTAGGTAAGACGATGGTTTTGTGGTCAGGAAGAGGGCTAGGTCCAGGAAGGCTGATGATATCGTAGTAGAACTGGACCGATCAAACAAGCCCAAGGTTGCAGAGAGGAAAAGGCATGAAGCTCCACCTTGTGATTTGGCTTCTGAGAGAGAAGCATCAAGCGACGGTTTAGCAGGTAATTAAGAAGAATCCTCCCATCGATCGATCTATTTCAAAGTGGTAGTACTTTTTACATATGTACTAATATGATATAGCTTGATGTTGTAAAATGATTTCTTTGCACTTGGTAACGAGCTAACATGTGTCTGTGTGCACATTTGAACTGTAAGCACAATCGGAGCATCGTCCACCAAGAAGTCCAAGGCTGATGGGGCAAAGTCTCCATCTGGAGAATGATACATCCCAAATGTATCTACTTTTCCAAACACTTTTGCTCTTGATTTGGACTCTAATTTGCATGGTTTGAATGGAACTAACCCGGACTTATGTTGTTTTCAGCAGAATTGTCATGGTATTATTTTTGTGCAGAAATAAAAGTTCTTGGATTGAGCTAAAATTTATGGAGAATATTTCCAAAATATACTGGAGGGCACCACCAAGGAGCCACAAGCTCAGGGGGCGCGCCCACCCCCCAGGGTGCGCCTGGTGAGCTTGTGGGCCCCTGGAGCCTCCGGCAACCCTAATACCAACTCCATAAGTATCATCTTGTGGAGAAAATCAGAGAGAAGGAATCATCATGTTTTACGATATGAATCCGCCGCCACCTCTTGTTCTTCATCGCGAGGGCTAATCTGGAGTCCGTTTGGGGCTTCGGAGGGTGGAAATCGTCGTTGTCATTATCATCAACCCTTCTCCATCAACAATTCGATGATGCTCACCACCAGGAGTGAGTAATTCCTTCATAGGCTTGCTGGAAGGTGATGGAGTTGGATGAGATTTGTCACGTAATCGAGTCAATTTGTTAGGGCTTGGTCCCTAGTATCCACTATGTTCTGAGATTGATGTTGCTATGACTTTGCTATGCTTAATGCTTGTCACTAGGACCCGAGTGCCATGATTTCAGATCTGAACCCTCTATGTTTCAAGAATATATTTGATTTCTTTGTCCTATCTTGCAAGTTGTATGCACCTATTATGTGTTATGATTCGCATACCCCAAGGTGAAAAAATTGGGATTCTTTCCGGTGATTACTATAGTATGAGGATTTCATGTATTCACTATGTGTTAATGCTTTGTTTCGGTTATCTATTAAAAGGGGGCCTTAATATCCCTTAGATTTCCTTATGGACCCCTCTGCCACTGGAGGGTAGGACAAAACATGTCATGCAAGTTCTTATTATAAGCACATATGACTATATACTGAATACATGCCTACATTACATTGGTGAATTGGAGCTATTGTGTATTGCTCTAGGTTGTGATTTTTATATGATGAATACAATCCAACAAAATTATCCATTATTGATCCAATGCCTACGCTTTTCTCATATTGGTCTTTGCTAAGTTACTTTCGTTGCTGCTACTATTACAGTCACTACAAACTACTAGTGTTACTGTTATTGTTCCTATCACTATTGTTACTGTGCTACTAAACACTTTGCTACAGAAGTAAAATTTCCAGGTGTGGTGGAATTGACAACTCAACCTCTAAGGCTCATAAATATTCTTTGGCTCTCCTTCTATCGAATCAATAAATTTGGATGAAATACTACCCTCGAAGACTGTCGCGGTCCCCTATACTTGTGGGTTATCAGGACTCGGCTTCAAAGGGAGGACCACCAAGTGTCACTTTGAAAGGTAATTAATTAAGATTAACCCTCCAATCCATTGATTTCAAACTAACTATTCTGATGGCTTGATGTTGTAAAATGATTTATATGCTCTTCTTCGATCGGAATGTATATGCTCATTTTCATCGGAATTTATATGCTCTTGTTATCAAGCTAACATGTACCTGCTTGCACATCGACTGGAAGCAGAACTAGAGCCTCGTCCACCCACTGGCAGCCTCCTTCTTCTACCTCCAGCTAACTGCTTCCCGTGCTGCTGCTTCGCGTGTAGCTTGGCGCAGCGCGCATCTAGCTCCTAGGGCGGTGAGGACCCTAGTGCCATAGTGCGCGGTGTGCACGGCGCCGGTGCAGCGAGCACTCACGTCGCAGGCCAGCAGCTTGTCGGCACTGCTCGCGGATTTGCCTCCTGGACACCGGTGATCGGCGACGAGCGATTTTCCTGGACTCCGCTCACCGTACACCGGGGTTGGGCTATAAAAACGGCAGCGCGGCTCGCTTCTAAAACACAAACACAATGCCACTCTACTACCTCTTCAGTTTGAGCAAGATCGAGCCGAGCTCCTTCGGCGAGGAGGTGTTCTTGGTGGTGCTACGGTTGTTCCTCGCGGTACTGCTGGGCACGCTGGTCGGCTCGTCGATCCTCCTGGTGATTCTCATTAGGAACGAGCGGGCTCGAAACAACGCGCGGCTGGTGGCTCGAGGTGTGAAAGAAGATGGTGCACGGAGTGGTCCTTCGCCATGCTTGGTTCTCCGTCGCTTCGCGCCGGCGGAGTAATCGCGTGCTGCGGTGGAGCGGTGGTGAAAGGGGTCCAGATGCAGGTGAGGTGGCTACGCCAGCTCGGGAATCAGTTTAGGGCACGGGAAAAATTTCGCGGATTACTCCATGAAATGTAGGTGTCGAGGTAGAATTGGAGTTGAAATCTGTATCGGGGAGTTGTAATGGCTCGCAAGAAATAAAGCTGGCAGTGTTTCTCCGGAAACACAATTGGGTTCACGAAAAAGAATCGGGGACGAGAAATGGCCAGATGAAAATGGCCTCTTCGAGGTTCTGGGTTTAGAAAATCTGGCACACGGGGTATGCACAGATAGAAAAGGATATGTGACTTTGCATTCCCCCGAGTACTGCTTAAATGTACTCGTGGGTGAACCGGGTATGCGTGCAGTGTGCAGTAAAATCTAAACAGACAGACAGATGCAATAAACATGCAACGGAAAAACACACCAGACAAATAACACTAAGGTGTTTTAATGCTAGTGGGTATATGTAATCCTGGTATACACATACCTACACCAGCGCGTATTTAATTAGAGACTCGGAACGAATCAATGTTGTTTTCAGTGTATGTGTCGTACTGATTAAAATCTTGTTAGCACACATTGCCAACCCTGTCAAACATTTCTGCTTGACAGAGAGACAAGCAAAAACAAACACACAAACAAAAGCAAGCAAGCAAATAACACAGCATACAGATTACAACAGTACCAACATACATCAAAGCATAAATGCGCTACGCGCTAATTGAAAACTACTCACTCCAGGATACATGGTTCTATCCTAATATCGGGGATGAACCGACAGACCGATCGACTAGCAGGATCCACTGACTGTGTGACTGAAGTCAGGCAGAAGACTGGCCTTGCTGGGGCTCTCCTGGAGGACGAAGATTGAGCCAATCTCCATCTTCATCGTCTGACACTTCTATGGGTTGGGGTGGTGGGGCTGGAATTGCTCCAGGAAAATGCAGCTGATGGATCCAGAGAAGAGACTTGTCGAGGGTGATGATGTTTGGCTTGGGCCATAGCACAGGCTGAGAGGATAGCACTACTTCGGAGGATAGCACTGGTTGAGAGGATAGCACTGGTTCGGATGGTGTTGGGCCAATAGCTTGAGATGCGAAATTACAAGCCTCACGGTAAGCTTCCTTGACGACTCGTACCACATTATTGTCCATGGCTCTAAACTCAGCAAGCAGCATTGAAATCAACATCCCCTGGGCAGTGATGTATTGCACCAGGCGAGCGATTGCGGGATCATCTCCTTGGCTAACGGAAGAAGGCTGCATGACTGCGTTGGACACAGTGGGGAAAAAGCAGAACTCCCTCCTTGTTGCTACATGCGGGAAGTTGGTTCGGAGGTGTAGGATGGCCTCCACAGCAGCGGCTTGAATGGCTAAACCAGAGGTAGGCATGGCTCTACCCTGTAAAAGCAAAGGCTGGACATCGGTTGCAGGACCTAGGCTGATGTGCACTCTTGCATCAAAGCGATGAAGGTGAGGGACGGGTGTCGATTGGAACACCAGGTAATCGGGGCTAGTCTTACCGCCAAATGCTTTGGTGAGCATCTCGGCAAGAAGGGGTGGAAAGCCAGGGTGGTTGACGGCATAGGTGCGGGTGTAATACGTGGGAGTTTTGGAGCTTCTAGCCATGACTGGGGTGCTACTAGCTAAGCTTCTCTGTAGGGACATGGCGGACTGAGGAGCGAGCGATACGGCTAGCGGAAAGGGCATTTATAGGCAGCTACGCGGGACAGGCCCGCATGGCATGGCCCCTTTCCCTTAATGGAGAAGGGAAAGCGGTGCGGCCGACCAGAAAGGATAGGATTGTTGCATGTTTCACGGATAACTAGGCGGGGACAGCGGGGTGAGGACGTGTCAGTCCCGACTGCGCCACCTGTTGATTAACAGTGGCCATGCCAGATGCCAGGGATGGGTCAAATCCCTTAGGGTCATTACGGGTTAATGGTAGTGGTGATCTAATGCTAGGATAATCTATGCCAGCCTGGCTGCTCTGATACCAAGCCCTGTGGCACCCCGATCCACATGGAATAGGGGGCCTTCGCACGTCAGCCTAGGATAACACCTAACGCATGACAGGTCCATGATACAGCATTCTAGGTACAAGAATATTCATCAAATACATGTGTATATGATTACATCAGTGATGAATATAATCTTCTGGCATAGCCCTAAGGCTATTTACATGGCAGCGGAAGTCTATTTAAATGGCGGCGGAAGTCTTGATTTGGCAGCATAACACTCTGGCTGGGCTCCACAACTCACAGGACTAGCAAGATTACGTCCTAGCACGACGGAACAAGTGAATGACCTACAAAACTGGCATGACACGCCAGGTCGGTACATTGAATGTACTTGCAAGACAACCAAATATATAGCATCCAAACAAGCAGAAGACAAAGCAAGAACCAAGCGTCTACAACAACCTATCTCATATCAGAAACTAAGCATGGCATAATATCAACCGAAGACATAAATCAAACTAACATCATGGCATCCACTAGCATGGCAACAACATGGTATATCAAATTTACTTCCAACATGGCAACAACAAAACATAGCATATCATCTCAATCATACCAATCAAAGCATGGCATGGCATCATGAAACTCTGCTGAAAGTAAACTACCAATCATATCAAATGCAGACATAGCATGTTAACTGTATGCAACCATCTCATGTTCTACCATGGTTCTTTAAATGCAAACAGATTACTCATGCAATGCAACCAAACTTGTGCACCGAGTCCCTCGGACTCTCTTACCAACGGTGATCACCTCACTTCCTGATCACCAACAGAGACAAACTCGTGATCCTTACGGCGATCACAAACCGACCAACAACTGGCCCGTGATCCTTACGACGATCACAACCTGACCAACAACTGGCCCAGCTTAATTATTTCAGGTTTATCCTCCATTTCGACCAAGACTCGATAGTGTACCCTACTACGAACTTATGCCCATGACCGAGGACGCGGCTATCGATAGTTTAAATACACTCTGCAGAGGTAGCGCACTATACCCACACCACGGAACCCATGGCCTCGCATTCCCATTCGGGTGGACCAACGGCATTCCGACGAAACCGATCTACTGTCATGACACTCTCAAGGCCACTCCGACTCACTCCCCACTGGGCTAGTCCTGGGTGACCCCGTGTCTACCTCCAGACACCTCGACCACCGTCGTGGCCACGATCCACTCTGGGACCCGGTACCAAAACTTAACTTAACAACGGGCTCACAAGGTTATGCTCCGCCTACCTGATCAGGGTAGCGCACGCCCATAACCTTCCCTAGTTGGAGGCATCGACCAGAGGCACGACAATAGACCGCATTAAGGCCGTCCCATACCGGCAAATGTGGTTGCACTTGGAAAAAAGTTCGATTTGGCGGCACTATGACTCGATCCCATCGATGACGGAGGGGTTTTATTATTAAGTCATATTATTATCTTCTCCATCATCAATCATCATACCAGCATTTTAACATGAATGCAACAATGAGCATACATCATACAGATGCTTTAACAAAACATCGAGCTTCTCAAGTGAACACTTACAGCATAAAGAACATGACAATACCAAGTACTACCATATCCACAATGCCTTACCATCATCATAGCATTTTATAACGATGACTTGAAAATAAATTAGAGTAGTGACATGGCATCATCAATAACAACATTCTAATTATCATGGCAAAATATATCATGAACACACAAGCATGATAAGCATAATGAAATAACTGCAGACGAAAACGATAAGAAACAACTGCAACTACACACACACAAGGTGCAAGCAAAGTCAACATGCAAGTTCGGGCCTCATGATAACAGGTTGGCTTGCCTGGGGGTCGACAAATACTCCGGGAAGAAGTGAGAAATGACCGCGGAAAAATTTGCCGGAAACAGTTCTCTCTCGGAGGGGCTGTTTACGAACAAGGGCAAAGTGGTCATTTTCACAGTGTCAAACCACAATGAAAATGATGGGAACGGAACGGGCTCGATGAGACGAAGACGTGGGCATTGGATTTACCTCAATCGGAGTTACGAGCGCAAAGTTGTGGCCGTTTACTTTTTAGGCAGAAAATGCAGTAATCAGCAAACGTTCACAAAATAAGCTACAACTAAATCCCTACAAGGGACGATAGTCCAATTCCTTTGCTCCTTGTGGGATCAGTACTGTAGTTTATAAATGGCTACAACTAAATCTTGTGTACTTGCAAGCCATCGGTGCCTATAAGATTTGGTCTTATTTTATTTGAAACTCATCAAGCAAAACAATGCCAGTATCTTCTGCGTTACCGATATTTGGGCAGCTGAAAATTTGGTGTATTAACCGCATCAGATAAATGTACCAAGACAGCTGTATGATGATGAACAAAGGATTGGTATTCTAGCTGAATGCAGAGTTGGTTGTTCTCCAAAACGAATGATTCCTCAAATGCAGAGTTGGACCAATAATAATTGGAAGACGCGGAAAATTCAGCATTACAAACAGAGAGAATGAAGCGCATGAGAGGCTCCTTCGATCATAGGATTTCTAGAACTAAGGAGCAGGGGGGACACATGATCTTTTCTCTTTCTTGGCAAACAAATCAGCGATATTAGAAATTTTCATATATTGTTATAACAACTTTAACATACAAGAAAAGCTTCCATCAGTTAACAACAACCATAAAGAAAGAACAAAGCACAACTCGCGAAGGAAGACAAATTTTTACTCTTATGTGTAGTAGTATAACCTGAAGAGACATCTCACACAAAATACTTGCTTGGTTCATGCTTCCACTTCTCCATGTTTCAATTGTACGAGATACGGACTTGAACCTCGCCGAGCTCCGTGCGGATTGCCCGAACACGTTGGGCCATGTCAAGAGGGAACTCGACATCGCCCTCGAAGGCAATGGTAGCCCCCTCGTTGCTCGGACATGTCACCTTCAAGCTCACCTTAATCGTAAGAAATGGTTGTGGATTGATGGGCATCGTAACATTGTACCGCTGCATCTGCCGCAGGTGCACACTGCCATTGCCACCAGCGGAGGGGGTGAGCTGCACCTTCTCCTCCTCCGCATAGAAGAAGAGGAGCACGTTGTCGTCCTCGAAGATCCGGTTATGTGGGGTGATCTGACCGTACACGTCCATGGTGCGAGATGCATCATCGCCACCACCAAAGAGGCGGATGCTGACCCGAACATTGACCTCCAGGCCTTCCCTCATTGTGACATATGACACGACGAGGTGGCGGCCATAACGTGTCGTGATGAGGCGGTCTTCGTGCTTGTCGTCCTCCGTGTTACTTGGGCCAAACCATAGATCGGCGGTGTCGTAAATGCCAGGCCTATCTCTGTCGGGGATCTTGATTCTCATGACGCCGCTGCTGAATCCCGAGATGGTCTGGAATGGCTCCGTGAGCATCAGATTGTCCTCGGGGTCGAGGTTGTGGAGAGGTTCGCCTTCTTCCTGGTGGTAGACGTATTGGCCGCCGTTCTCGTCGGCGACGATGATGTCGCCGACGAAGGGGAAGCAGTATGGGTACACGGCCAGTAGCTCCACCGAGGGCCCGGGTTGGCAAAAACGTAGGGCTTCAAAAAAATCGACCACGTCACCTTCACTGTAGGTTTTCTCAGGCGGCGGCGGCGGCGGCGGCGGCTTGCTGTCGTCGTCCATCATCGCCCTCGCAAAGAAGGATCCCCGCCGATTGCGGCGGTTGTTAACGGACAGTCCAAACCCTAGAGGAGATGCGGCGGCGCAGGATGTGTTGGAAGTAATCGAACTCGTCCGGTGGTGGCCGGTTGATTACTTTCCCAGTAGTCTACGTGTTTGATGCTAACTATCAGCCAACTAGGTAAGGGATCAATTTTGCCGTGTGAAAAGATTAGAAAAGCAAGTTTAGTCAGGTTTGGACTATGCCCTACATCTATGTCTATCGAGTCCGAATAGGTTTGGTCTATGTTAGCAATAGGGCTGGGTAGTGTGTGTATATATGCATGCACACCGGTGCTTGAGATCATTGTATCGGGGAGAAGAAAAGAGAAAAGCAATAGAGAGTACAAATAAGAGCACGAATAAGGGCCCTTGGCTACAAGTTATTCGTGTGCGCGTGTTCTTTCTTTTTTTTTTTTTTGATGTGATCAATCTGTGGGCGGAATTCCAACACATATTTGATATGTGGTGTTTTCTTCAACTACTTATATGAGAACACAATTACCTATAACTTGTTAATCAAATATTTACACAAGGGCCGACTTAGCTCAGTGGTAGAGCGCGTGGCTTTTAACCACGTGGCCTTGGGTTCGATCCCCACGGTCGGCGCCATTCTTTTTTTGTGTTTGCCGTACTTTATTTTCTCCGCAAAAATAAGATGCATACTGTACTTGAGAAAATTCACCAAAAAGTGTCTACCAGACACACCACATCTCTTCTTGTGGCTTTTCCTTTTGTCCTTGCTGCATCTTAGCTTGTTTTTTATGTGTCTCTTAGGACAAAACTAGCCATCCTGCGCGGCGGCACGCCGCGCCCATCGATACGGTACGTGTCTATATCCTATTTTTGGCTCATTTGATGAAAATTAAGAGAGTAAGTTACGTACATAAACAATTCTGAAAGGATGCATTTATCATCACCATAAGAATGTAACGGAGGTAACAAATCTTTTAGGGAGTACCAAAATTTGTTGTATTTTTTACGTAGAGAGCTAAACTTCTGAGCGTATTTTTTTCAATATAGAAGTTAGGTGTGATGTGAAGACAAAAGTATTGTTCTTTGGAAGAGACTTTTTCCTATAGAAGATAGGTGTGATGTGGAGACAAAATTAGTTCTGTAAATCCCACAATAATCTGGTGGGATGCCAATTTTCCTTGTATAGAAGGAAAAGAACAGGTCTTTAAATCCCACAAGGGAGTTCTAAAATTGTGAGTGCCTAGGTCCTTCTTTGGCTTGTGACGAAGTCTGACTACTGAGAAACTTTTTCTGCAGCACGTGAGTTGCATTTCCAGATCCAAATTTCTACATGCACTTTCCAAGAAGACGAACATTCATATATTTTGAATTCAGAATACACATGCAAATCGAAACCGGCTGCACCGTATATAGAAAAGCCAAAACAGCTAAGCACCGAGCTACACACATGAGCAAAGGCTTTGCATGCGATCTCTTTCTTGGTTCTGCCTTTTTCCTTGCTAGCTAGCTAGCTAGTTGAACTAACGGATGTATACACCCGGTCATGCATGGTCTATTCTTATATTCTAAATTCAGAGAGGCCGCGATCATGATACATATGCATAGCTCCTATAGAGGTGGCCGGCGAACAAATTACCTTTACCAGGATCGATCGAGATGCGAGGTGTCGCAACTGCCGCAGGCGTAGAGTGCAATGAACCTGCATGAAAATACAGGATCGCCGCATCCGCCGTATAGTGGCATCTAGCCCAGATGCACATGCCATTCTTCATCTGTTTACTATAAAAACTACTCCTATTACATACTCCCTCCGTGGACCGTGGAGTATTACATGCATGGTGCCCGGGGTTGCGGCCGACATGCTCCCGCGAGCTGGCCGTGGTATACTTCCGGACGGACACAGCGGGGCCCTGCTTGCCGTGCGACCGCCATGTCCACGACGCCAACACGGTCTGCTTCCGCTGGTGCCACGCCCCCTGCTCTGTGCCGCATGCCGCGTCGTCACGGTCTCCGTCCGCTGTGGCGCCGCGCCCCCTGCTCTGCGCCGCATGCCACGTTGTCAACATCTCCGTCTGCTGTGGCGCCCCTCTGTTTCTCAGCTCGAACTGCGACTTCGAAGAGCAGCAGTATTCTGGACTGGTCTGGTGCAGCCGCCGCCGCTGCACGACCGTGGAACGGTGTAGGGCTGCACTGGGTGCCCTCCGAGGGCGAGCTCGCGGCGATCATCGACGCCGTTGGCGACAAGACGGTTAGCAGGGCGGCCTCGAGCGTGATCGGCGCGCCTTTCGCTGTGAAAGGTCACAGGCTATGCGATCACGGCGCTGCCATCGTCGTCGGGTGAAGAAGGAACGGGCGCTGGCGTGGAGAGCCACCGGCCAAGCAGACCATGGGTGCCTCTACGTGGGCCTAGTTGTGCAGCCGTACCATGCAACGTGGTTATCTCAGTATAGAGCTGAGCACGTCGCCGGCGAGTTGGTTGGCCCGCACACATCAACGCTATACACCACACAGGCAGCAGCAACATCACCCATGCCACGCAGATACGCGGAGCAGCAGCAGGACGCGTCAGGCCAGAGGCACGGACGCTACACAGAGAGGAAGAGACAGCTGCCGCGCAGTATTTCGCGAAGGCGTACTCTGCGGGAGCTGATTGGAGTCTGGAATTTGGTGGTTTGTAAAAGATCATTTGGTATCTTTATTAAACACATTAACGTGCGCAGCTTGGGCGCCCGCTCACGCAGTCCACGTGGACACAAGGGGCTGGGCACGGCAATGCTACACGTACAAATAGTTTACAGGCTTTTACAGGGTGGGTTAGTTTTCATTGGCCAACAGGTGAGCGGGACGGCCCACCCCCCTGAAAATCAGGGGGGGAGAGGTTTGTGATTGGTTGTTAGATGGAAATAGTTTACAGGCTTTTACAAATCTTTGTATGTCTAGCATTTTTGGGCTGGGCAGGTACTGTTTCTGCAGGAGAAAAAAGGGATGAAAAAACACCTCCCCCAGATACCGTTTCTTCCTCCTCTTGTAATCTCCACCCACAACCCCTAGCCCCCCAAATCCCACAGCCATGCACTTCTTCCTCCCTCCCTCCCTCCCTCGTCAGACAGCCGCCACATCCCTCCCTCATCTCTCCCTCGTCAACACAGCCGCGCCTCCAATCTCCCTTCCTCGTTACCACGGCAAACCAGCTCCCATGGCGGCGACAATGGCGAGGCGGGCACCGCGGCTGCGGGCGGAAGGGTCGGGGAGGGGCTGATGTAGGCGGGGTCGGCGGTTGGGCGCGAGCGCGGGACAGACAGAGGGAGCGGTTTGGTCGAGGGACGGCAAGGCTCGCTGGCTCGGTGATGACAAGCGTCGGACATGCAGAGGAAGTGGCTTGGTGAGGGATCAAGGTGAGATTCACACACCTTTGCCTATTTTATTCTTCTCAGACAAGAAGGGATGAGGAGACGCCCAATCTCCAGTAGCCTCCTCTCCTACAAGGCAGGGAAGGACTCCATCCTCTACCATCCCGTTCACTCCCTCCCATCTTGTTTCCTCCTTTATTTTCTCGTCAATTAATTAATTCAAATTTCTATACAGCCATGTTCTGTTGCATTCTATCGATTGATGTGTTAAGATTTTGAGTATTGTTCGCAAGAATTGTTATTTCTTATGTTGTACTATTTTTTGTGGTGTTCTACAGAAAGCTCATATTGTTCGCAAGAATTGTTATTTCTTCTGCTGTACTATTTTTCGTGATGTTCCACAAAAAGCTCATATAGTTCATTCGCAATAAAAGCTATGACACCCTCCATTAGATCAAGTATGTGTTATCATGTCATAGTAGTAATTTGGATTCAACTGTAGAGATAAAGAATGACAACACAGAATCAAGGGTCAGGCTGTGACACCCTAGGTTCATTTCTTGCTCGCTGTTGGGTCCGATCGAGGCTCTGATCTGGTTGCCTGGTTCAATGGTTCTACTCTGCCTGCGTCGATCAGACATCTGTTTAGATTTTGGATTTGGAGCATTTAGGAGGCTGTTCTGCATTTCTCATTCGTGTTTCATTTATCGCAGGAGATGAAACTGAGCGGTTGTTGCGAATTTGTTTGTGTGTAGATTTGTCAGTTCTAGGACTGGATGTTTATGTAGTTACTCTTTCTGTCGTGCAGGTTAGCTTATCGATGGATTTGATTGTACATAGCCTGTACAGCCAAAAGTGTTCTTTGGGAAGAATGTAAGGCTAATGTGTTTCTCAAGATATGTAATAGTTAATCTGGATAATTATATGTTTAAACCCAGTAATGTGAGTGATGCATTCGATAGGCTAAAATTTCCTGAATTCTGTTGTGTTGTCATATTCAAGAGTATAATTCTTTGCTTCCAGTTTCTTGAAGGTAGCCATATTCTGATACTTATTTTCTGATGATTTTAAAGGTTATGTGAACTATCAAACTGAATTTGACAACACTGTCTTATTCATAGTTCTCTTTTCTTTGCCTAGAACTTATGGTTTATCTCTGATGTTAATTCCACCTTTTTAGGTGCTTGTCAAATATAGGTGGAAAGCTTAACATGGAGGAGCCACAGAGGTTTGCTGAATATGTTTCTGGGTTGAGAGGGAGACCGAAGCAAACTCCCAACATGTTTCAGGTGCATGTCCTCTGTCCATTGTGCCTGTCTCCCTAGCAAACCTAGAGCATTGTACACTTTGGTATATGTAGTTAGTTACTGATTTTACTAGCACTTATGATAGTCAGAGCACATACATGCTTAGTTTTACTTCAGTTAAATTGGTGGCATTCTATAATTCACTAGTAGAAAAAGGGTCATACGTGAAGCCCAATAGTGCCGGTTTGAATTTCAGGCGGCACTAATGTGTACAATAGCACCGGTTCGTGGCGGCGATCAATAGCACCGGTTCGTGGCGAACCTTTAGTAACGTTCATGCCACGAACCAGTACTAAAGGGGATGTGTCAGCCTGCGGTCAGGCTATGGCCCCACCATCACCATTTAGTGCCGGTTCGTACCACGAACCGGTACTAATGAGGTTATGGCAAGCTGTTTTTAGTCCCACCCCGCTCCCCTAAAAAGCCTTTTATCACCTTAAATATGTTATTTCTCAAACTATCACAAGCACTTGGTCTTCATTGAACTCTATGTGTAGAATTTGCGGCCGCAATATGAGTCTTCATCGGTTTATAAATCGTTCATGACTCATATTGACAATTCAGATTGTACACACAAAGATCATTGATGATCAAAGTATTTTTGATGTTATAAGATCATATTGACAGTTTAGACTCTAAAGAAATATAAGATCGTGATGTATATGCTTTTATATTTTTTGCGTTCAGTATGCACCATTCAAAGCGACGCCATCAACTTTCAACCATTTCTGCCTTCATTTGCTTTTTTTCATGCATTCAATGATTTGTTTTGAGAACTAAATGACCTGAAAATTGAAAAGCACTACAAATGAACTCTGAAAAAGTTGAAACTTGACATGGTATCATCATTTCACCCACATAGATTGTTCAAAAAAGTAGAGAGGGTTACGGCAAAAACTGGATGCACTTCGTTTACAAACTGGACAATCTCTTTCGAAGTATTCAGGTTTCTGACGAAATTAAACTCATGTGTTACAAAGGCATTTCATTTTTTTAAACTTATTACAACTCCAAACTTTTTGTGCATTCAGTATGCACCATTCAAAGCGACGCCATCAACTTTCAACCATTTCTGTCTTCATTTGCTATTTTTCATGCATTCAATGATTTGTTTTGAGAACTAAATGACCTGGAAATTGAAAAACACTACAAATGAACTCTGCAAAAGTTGAAACTTGGCATGGTATCATCATTTCACCCATATAGATTGTTCAAAAAAGTAGAGAGGGTTACGGCAAAAACTGGATGCACTTCGTTTATAAACTGGACAATCTCTTTCGAAGTATTCATATTTCTGACGAAATTAAACTCATCTGTTACAAAGGCATTTCATTTTTTTTAAACTTATTACAACTCCAAACTTTTTGTGCATTCAGTATGCATCATTCAAAGCGACGCCATCAACTTTCAACCATTTCTGCCTTCATTTGATATTTTTCATGCATTCAATGATTTGTTTTGAGCTAAATGACCTGGAAATTGAAAAGCACTACAAATGAACTCTGAAAAAGTTGAAACTTGGCATGGTATCATCATTTCACCCACATAGATTGTTCAAAAAAAGTAGAGAGGGTTACGGCAAAAACTGGATGCACTTCATTTACAAACTGGACAATCTCTTTCGAAGTATTCAGGTTTCTGACGAAATTAAACTCATCTGTTACAAAGACATTTCATTTTTTTTTAAACTTATTACAACTCCAGACTTTTTGTGCATTCAGTATGCATCATTCAAAGCGACGCCATCAACTTTCAACCATTTCTGCCTTCATTTGATATTTTTCATGCATTTAATGATTTGTTTTGAGCTAAATGACACTAATTAAATTTTGTGCAGGCAGCGCACCACCTTTAGTACCGGTTGGTGGCTCCAACCGGTACTAAAGGGTAAGCTGTTTTTTAGTCCCACCTCGCCAAGAGAGAGGGAGTAGGAGCGGTTTATAAGCCCTGGGTGCAGAGACGATGAAGAAGAGGCTCAATGCTCACGTTGCTTAGCTTCAAGCCTTTAGGAATATGGTAGATTGCACGGAGCTACGCGCAGTGCAGTTTACACTATTCCAAAAGGCTTGAAGCAAATTAACGAGCATTGCACCTCTTTTTTATTTTTAATAACTTATTACAACTCCGGACTTCTTCTGTTATGGCAAAAGGAAGGAGAAGAAGAAGAAGAAGAAGAAGAAGAAGAAGAAGAAGAAGAAGAAGAAGGAGGAGGAGGAGAAGAAGAAGAAGAAGAGGAAGAAGAAGAAGAAGAAGAGGAGGAGGAAGAAGGAAAAGAAGGACAAGAGGAAGAAGAAGGAGAAGAAGAAGAAGAAGAAACTAAATACGGCAAAAAAACTACTCAGAAATAAATAGAAGAAAAAAATAAAGCAGAAAAGAAATAACTATATAAAAAATAAAGCAGAAAAGAAATAACTATATAAAAAAATTACTCAAAAATAAATAGAAGAAAATAAATAATGCAGAAAAGAAAAAAAACTAATATAAAGCAAAAATATTCACAAAGAAACTAAATACGGCAAAAAAAACTACTCATAAATAAATAGAAGAAAAAAATAAAGCAGAAAAGAAATAACTATATAAAAAAATTACTCAAAAATAAATAGAAGAAAATAAATAATGCAGAAAAGCAAAAAAATTTAAAAAAAATGTTGGGGCGCTGCCCGGTGGGCCTACAAGATAAATAATGCAGAAAAGAAATAACTATATAAAAAAATTACTCAAAAATAAATAGAAGAAAATAAATAATGCAGAAAAGAAAAAAATTTAAAAAAATGTTGGGGCGCTGCCCGGTGGGCCTAAAAGACCTAAGGTGTGCAAATGCAGGCCTAGAAGGTCCAGGAGGCTCACCGGGCAGCGCACCATAGTTAGGCCCAGAAGCCTGCTATATAGAGGAGTTCGAAAGGGTAGCCGCGGCTGGGTTTATAAACCAGTGCGGCTGCCCTTCGCTCGGCGAGGTGGGACTAAACATAGCGCACCGCGGGTGGCAGCGCACGGCCTTTAGTACCGTTTGGTGGCTCCAACCGGTACTAATGCGTTGCCCTTTAGTACCGGTTGGAGCCACCAACCGGTACTAAAGGGCCTCGTTTCCCGCCGCTTGGGCTGGCCAAAATTGGCCTTTAGTACCGATTGGTGGCTCCAACCGGTACTAAAGGCTCCCCCTACATATATGGCACTTACGAAAAATCAGTTATCGTCGCCACTTCGTTCCACTTTTCTCGATCTCCGACGACGCCCTCGCCCTCGCCCTCGCCGCTCGTCGTCCTCGCCGCCCCCGCCGCTCGTCGCCCCCGCCGTCGCCCTCGCCGCCCCCGCCGCTCGTCGTCGTCGTCGTCGCCGCCCCCGCCGCCCGTCGTCGTCGCCGCGCGCCCCCGGCCCGCCGCCCGTCTCGTCGCCATATCGCCGCCGCCGGCGATCTCATCGCCGTCCCCGGCCGTCGCGGCCCGTCTCGTCGCCGTCCCCGGCCCCCGCCGCCCGTCGTTGCTGCCCCGCGCCACCCGTACGCGTCCTATATACGTACACACGCATACACGTACACATACACACACACACACTACACACCCACACAGACACACACACACGCATACACACACTACACACACACACGCATACACACACATACACACAGACATGTACACACAAACACACACACACACACACACACACACATACACACACACGTATATACACACACACACATATTTTTTTTACTTATTTTCTGTTTTCTATATATAATGTTTAGATGAATTAGAACTATCTAGTTTATTTTTAGAATGTTAGAAATGTTATCATCGATGAATTAATATAATAACTTGTTTATTTTTAGTAAATGCTTAATTAGTTGAACTAGTTGAATTAATATATAGAACTAGTTTATTTTTAGAAGATGCTTAGTTGAATTTGTTGAATTAATATATAGAACTAGTTTATTTTTAATAATGCTTAATTAGTTGAACTAGTTGAATTAATATAACTAGTTTATTTTTAGTAAATGCTTAGTTGAACTAGTTGAATTAATAGATTTTTCTGTTAATAGATTTTTTTTCTGTTAATAGATTTTTTTCTGTTAATAGATTTTTGGTGATATTATTATTGAATATGCATGTTTGGTGATATTATTGTTAATAGATTTTTTTGGTGATATTTAGATTGTGTAATTAATTTTGTTCATAGAATTTTAATGATTTTTTCGTTCATAGTATTTAGAAAAAGGAAAAAAGAAGAAGTAGTTTATATATAGTTGAACTAGCTAGTTGATTTAATAAACTAATTTATTTTACTATATATAGAAGTAGTTTGTTTTTAGTAAGTACTACTTATTTATTTATAGTAAGTGCTTAGTAGTTGAACTAGATAGTTGACTTAATTAATAAAACTAAATTATGAACGTAGGCCGGAAATGTCGTACTCATCGGACGACGATAACCGCCCGGGAGAGTGGACTGGTGCCACGACGACCGAGGTATCTGCGACAGGTTCATTGAGCTGGACGAAGATCGGCGCTTCAGCATTAAGCTCGAGGAGACCTGCGATGTTCATACAGTACGCAACGACGACAATAGTTTTTTTTATAATTAAGCACGACTTCAACTATTTTAACGTGTATTTTTCATCTTTTCCAATTCGAGTAGCTTATCCCATGCTTTGCAAAACGCTATGTCTTGGAGAGGATGGGTTTTGAAGACCATGAAAATTTCGAAACCAAAAAAATTATCCTAAGTACCGAACATGGTGTGGATTTTCAAGTAAAGTTGTATAATGCTCAGAGTGTAACCCATTTTGGTTGCAAAAATTGGGATGCATTTTGCAAGATGTATGGTTTTGATGAGGGTATGCTTGTCACCATGGATCTTGGTGATCCTACAATCAAGTAAGAGACACCTTCGATTTGGGTCTTTGTGGATACACCTCCAGTTCTTCCCTCATGTGAGCTAAACACAGTTATTAAGTAATTTATATTGTTTATTTCAAAATATAATGTTGGCAACTTATCTCCATTGACAGCTTATTTTCATTCTTCAAAGAATGTGCAGAAGATGGTAGACAGAACGTACTACACTGAAGGCTCCGAATTAACTTATCAGGAGAAAAATCATCTGGTCGGATTTTGTACTGATCTTGAGAATTACAATATCTATAATCAAACTCCTCAACATTATGGTCAATACGTGCCACTAGTGCACATGTTGAACTACGGTAACTACCATGGAGATACCCTGATAAGATTATTTTTTACTATTACAACATCCGTGCATCTTTTTGCACACTTTTAAAACTAGTACATCATTGCTAACTACAAAGTTATTATTATGTTTTTCAACAGATAATCCCGAATGATTGTGTGCCTCATCTAATGTATATGCGTGGTAGTCTTCATGTTTTGAACATACGACCATGTCATCCTACGAATCTCAACTGTCCATACCGGGTTTCTAAAAGAAGTGGAGACATAACAATCAAAGAATGGAAAAAATGTATGGACAGTCGTAAGGAGCTTCTTGGAAGCAATAAGCAGCGAAAGGCAAGAATTGGAGACAAGATGATCGCCATTCTTCATAATGGAGAGTCAGGGTCTATATTGTTTTATGCTATTTTACCTTAAGGGTGTTTAGGTCCTACCTGATACTGATGATCATGTGCTAAGAACAATTATGAAGGGTTGGGTTCAATGACTATATATGAGGATGATGATCGTATGACTTATTATTAATAACGAGTAGAAGTTGTATGATGATGCATAATTAGTAGGACTTGTTATTATATATATATATGATGATGTAATGCTGCAAAGCATGCATGAGCATGTTATATCTGCGGGTGCAATGAACATAGCAGCAGCGTTGATAAACAAAGCATGCATGATGTATGATGCATAACGTGTACAATGTGTAGTATCGTAAAATACCAGCAAACGAAAAAGAATTAAAATGGAAACACAAAATTAAATGAAAAAGAAATCATAAAACTAAAAACCCACCAAACCTTATAGTACCGGTTGGTGTTACCAACCGGTACTAAAGGGCTCCAGGCCCCCGGAGCTGGCTCGTGCCACGTGGTTGCCCTTTAGCACCGGTTCGTGCTGAACCGGTACTAAAGGGGGGGGGGGCTTTAGTGACCACAAATTAGTGCCGGTTATGTAACCGGCACTATAGGGCCTTATGAACTGGTGCTAATGCCCGGTTCTGCACTAGTGATTACTAAGAACATTTTGTGAAAATTGGACCTAAAGAAACTGTGCCTCCCTGTTTTGTGTGGATAAAGACTTCTGGTTACATATTGCGACTAGATTAATTAGGCATACACAATAAGATTTTTCATTGTTCCACTTACAGAAACTGAACCACTGCAGTGTTAATATATTTAGGCGTCCTTGAAGACCTTGTTGTCACCGTCCCTCGCCGATGATCTCAAGGGACAAATCAGGTAACCGTGTACTTCTATAGGTTGATTAATAAAATGGTTTTGTAGCTGCTATAGATCATTAGTCCTTCGCAATAATTTGATAAGATACTAAAATCAAAGGTGTGGCCTCTATTTGGTGAGCAGGGTCTGCTATAAAATTAAGAAGAAGACAAGGAGGAGTGATGGGTCTGCACGTACCTATAAGAAGATGGCTCGAGGTGATTTGCTTTTGTTTTCAAGATATACTGGTGTAGGCTCTGTTGCTACAAAAATTTGTTTGATGTTGATTTATAAATTTCCGTTCTTGTGATTTGTCTCATCTAATGATCTCGAATCTAGGTGAGAGTTTGGTACTGCAATTTGGTTCCTACAGTCAGTACCATTTTCTTATATGGAATTAACGTGTCGTAGTTTGTCAATATCAACTGAATTGGACCATCTAACATTTCATAAGCTTTACCTCAATGGAAAAGGAAGGCATTACCTCAACGGAAGGCGAACGGTGTTGTGAAAAAACTGGAGAAGGACGAGTCGCTGGACTGGGACAAGTATATCGAGGAGAACAACAACATTCCCGGAGGTATATATTTCTGTTCGTTTGGATTTCAGGACATAGTACTTAGTTTTTTGCACTTCTCTTTCATGTCATGACATTGTTTCATTAGTGTTGGTTAGACCTTTGCTGTTTTTGTGTCCTGCCAAATTTGGAGGATCATGAGAAATAAAGTGTATTGTGGTTTAGAAAGAACACCGGCATCATCGTTTTAGTCGGAATATATAAAAATTTATCATAGAACCTAAAGATAATCATATCATTACCTGCATTTTCTAAGTAAGAAAATAAGGATGCACTGATCCTCTATAAGCTCATCAAACGACTTGTGCAAGACGATACAAATGGATGGAAATAGTAACTCAGAAAGTCGAACCAAATAATTAAAACCAGTGAGGTACTCTGTTTATGTATCTTTATGGAAACCTTTAAAAGATATCATTACCAACAGTAAGTCAGAAAGTTGAAGCAAATAAGTAAAATCAATGAGGTAATCTGTTCATGTTTTTTATGGAAACTTTTAAAGGATATCATTACCAGCATGTGGATTTGCATTTCTTTTTAACTGCTCCTAACCATTGTTGCTTTGTAGTGGCCGTAGATGAAAACAACTTTTAGTCAGATTTCCAATTAAACACTGAATTAGTTCAATGTATGAGTTTACACCTCTTTTCAACTATGTGATAATACTGCAGAAGTCGAGTGATGTGACAATTCACCATTCAGATACTTCATATCTCACTTGCAAATATGCTCCCTTCATTGTACCCTATATATAAGATTATTATTTTTTTGTAATTTTAGGGTCATCCTAATTATTTCAAATGTTTGGCCATTTTAAATTATTTGGAATAGTTTGCCGCATTGCTGGAGACAAATCAAATATGCATAAGTTACTGTAATATTTCTGGAACCATGTTATCACCACATTTTTTAACTGAAATGAATATGATTAAATTCATATCCCTTTTAAGATAAGGATAGATACAAGTGGTATGATTTTGGCAGTACTTAATAAATTAACAAAAATAATGTATTAGACAATTCCTTTGAACTTTCCTTGAAAAGGATGAATTCGATTGCCATATTCAAAAAAGAGCTAAATGATTCAGTTTAGTAACTCTAGATGTAGCATGTTCTGCAATAACGGGGAGATGTTTGATTGTGATCAATGCTGCAGCTAATTGTCGCAGGGTTCTTTGTCTGCTTGGACTCCTTTCTGTCTTTGCTCATCATTATGCCTGCAAGAATTGTGATGACTATTTGGCGCGTGCTGAAAACTAAGCGGGTTCACGATGATGATGTAAACTTGATGATTTACACATAGATTGTGTGCATTGCTATGGACTATTATTTTGTTATGTACAGATTAGTCAGGGTGTGCATTGTTGTGGGAGAGGAGCTCCCGACTCACACCCTAGAGTGTGAGGAGGAAGCAGAGGGCGGTAGCCTTGGAGAGAGGGTTGGGCGCTTGTGGTGGCGGAGGAGGAGCCACGCTTGCCGGCTGCAGCGACTACTCGGAGTGAAGGTGGAGCGAAGCAGCCGTTTCAGGCAAGGTCTGGCCGATGGCAGCGAATTTAGGGGCAGCCGTGCCCTGCATACTTGGCCGGGGTTAATTGTGCTAGCTTTCAGATTTGCTCAGATTAGTTATGAAAGGACACAGCTCAGCTGTAATCTAATTTTCTTTATAGTTGCCGCAGGTCCTACCAGATCTGAATACATACATAAACCAAGGTTTGCTTGCTCTCTTGGATCTGTTATTATTTGCATAGCTATTCTTTAAGATTCATTTTGCTCGTTGTCAGCTTTTTGTGTTGTAAAAAACCGTTACATGAACATGTGCCAAGCATGGCTAAACAGTAAACTGAACGGGGCGCTATTTCACCTGGCACGGCAGAACTTCCGCTCAAGCGGCGCGCCAGGGCGCGCCCCAATCACTAGTATGAAATCAATTGGGGGAGGCCTCTCTTTTGCTTAAGAAAAACACCACAGAAAAAACAGAGTAAATCAGCTGATCTCACATTTGCTCCAAAAATAGAATTTTTGCATTTACCGAAGCAATTTCTCACATTGGAAATCAGCTATCTCACAATTCTCTTTTTTTTTGGTGTAAAAAAAACCATTTTAACCATTTAAAAAAATAATACCATTTTAAACCTTTCAACACCCTTTTTTTGCGAAAAAAAGATTAAAATGGTAGTACACACAGGACAATGTGCCAGGCAAGGATGAAGTCATTTTTCTACGATGAACAAGGAAGAAGACATCAGGATATCTCCAACGGCAACCTGTAAATTTTCTCCCGCATCCGTTCGCAGACACGGGTGCGGGAAGCCACCATCTAACCGTAACCTGCAAATTTTCAGTCAGCCTCGCAAACAACGGTGATTGTTGCAACATATTGACGTTATTGTGAGACCCGGGCATGTCAAAGAAAGCGTGCCAAATCCAAATATCATGTGATGCAACTGCTTCAATGATGGTGGGCTTCTTAACATGACCCTGATACTGCCTTTGTAAAGTATTCGGCCAGTTCTTCCATTTCTAATACACGCACTCAAAAGATCCAAGCAAACCTGGCCACCCTCTTGCTTTCGAGATTGCCAAGAGCCCATCGGTGTCTGCAACAGTTGGTTCTCTTAGGTACTGAGGTCCGAACACCTCGACCACGATAGTTGCAAACCTGATCATGGCATCTCCACATGTGCTCTCAAACATCCGTAGGTACTCGTCTCACGAATTAGCGGCCGTGCCATGTACAAGCATCCATAGTGTGGCCGTGCACTTATGGTAACCAGAGAAGCCAATCGTTCCCATGGCGCTCTTCTTCAAGACGAAGCAGTCATCATAGGACCGAACGTCATGGTACAAACGATTGAAGACAGTCTTGTGCATCCGAAAACACCGACGAAAATGGTCAGGAAAGAGTGCATCCGGGGCAAAGTAGTCGGTCATCGGTGTCAAATGGCCACGCGCCCTGTTGCGGTTGAGCACCCGATGACCCTTGATCGATCCCTTAAAATTGAGAACATGCTCCTCCGCACGTTTCGTGTCTTCAAGGACCGCCTGCATCATCGCTGTCTCATCCGAGTAATCCTCCTCGTCGGACGAAGCGTCAGGCGACTCAACATAGCGCTCGTATATGTACTCCAAATCGGAATCCATTGCTAAAAAGAAAAAAAGGGAAACTGTTTTAGTTCTGACAATTAATCGAACAGTTGCCGGGCATGGTGAGTATGGCAGTAGCGAATGGTACCTAGTGGGCGGGCGAAGGACATGGGTTGAACGGCGACGGAGGAGAAGCAGGGTGTAGCCCGGTTAGAACATTGGAGGTGACGGAGACTCGGAGTTTCAGCAGGGGTGTGACGTGGCGGCCGGGGTGGTGGAGCGGCGGTGAAGGCAAGAGAGAAATAAGGAAGGAGAAAAAATAAGAAGGATGGAGGCGAGGAGTCCGGGAAGAGTTTTGGGTGGGCCTGAGGTGTCGAAGTCCTACGTGCCTGGTGTTCGGACTCCCGTAAAGTTCCCAACGCTTGTCTCCATTTGCGGGAAAAAGTACATCCAGACCGCGGCGCGGACCGTTACAGACCCGTGTTGAATGGCTTCCGCGGTCCGAATAGCATGGTCCGGATGGTTTACGGGTCCGCCTTGAAAATGCCCTTACAAGACAATGCCGCATCAAGAAAACACAGCACCTACATGTTGCTAAAAAAAATACACTTTGTTTATTGACATCAATTTTTCTCCAAGATCCACCGTGTGATGCCGTCATGTTTTCTTGAGCTAAGTATATACTAGTCCCTCCGTTCCTAAATATAAGGAACTGTTCGGGACCCTCCACTCTGCAACTCCGTTGCGGAGACATGCAGCTATATTTCGGCAAGCTGCTAGCAAGGTGCTCCGCGCGCTCCGCTCCGTAGCGAAGGAGCAGAGAATTGCCGAACACAGCCTAAGTCTTTGTAGAGATTCCACTATAGACTACATATAGAGCAAAATGAATGAATCTATACCCTAAAATGCATTTATACATATTCGTATGTGGTCTATAGTGAAATGTAGAGACTTACGGAGGTAGTAGTAGAATTCCAAATTAATGGACTTGTCTGATTTTTACCAGATAGCCGACCTAGCTCAGTGGTAGAGCGCGTGGCTTTTAACCACGTGGCCGTGGGTTCGATCCCCACGGTCGGCGTTCATATTTTTTTTTTGGCGCTGCTAAACAAAATTTAACTAAAAAGGAAAATAAAGAAAACGCAGCTAATCTCACGGTTGCTCTCCAAAAAAAATTTTTACCGATGAAATTTTATCATGTTCGGAACCAGCTGATCTCACAAATCCCGTTGCACGCACATATAGGAGACACAATGAGGAGTTCGTCTTCTGTACAAATCCTTTTTTTTCCGTATAATTCATAATCCGCTCTGCAAAGTCCAATTTGATGTCTTCATCCCATCAGATAAATGCCAACGCCAGGTGTGTCCAAGTTTCACAACGGGCCAATGATTGGGGCGCTCAAGGTAATGCAGGACCTCTCGCTGTCCTCCAGGAAATGAATAATAATGCCACAATAATACTCCCTCCGTTCCAAAATAATTGTCTTTCTAGCCATCTCAAATGAACTACAACATACGGATATATGTAGACATGTTTTAGAGTGTAGATTCACTCATTTTGCTCCGTATGTAGTCACTTGTTGAAATCTCTAGAAAGACAATTATTTCGGAACGGAGGGAGTAGTAAGTAGTTGCAAGGCGTTGAAAAGTTAGATGGTACTGCGACACGATTGTGTCAAACAAGGAGCAACACATCACAGGACAATGCGGCATGAAATCATCAGAGATCAACTGCTGATTCCTGACGCGGGAAAAAATTTACTATCCTTACATGCTACTAGTACAATTTACTATCTGTCACTGTTTGTTTATCTCTCCGTGGGGCAATATTACACAAGATCACCAAGAAAAGCAGGTGGAAAACCTATGGCCTAGCAAAACTCATTTTTTGCCCTCAAGCAAAACACCCTTGGTAATGATGCCTGCATCCTCTAGTGTTGCCATTGTTTCGGCAGTGCGCCCTCTTGGTTTCTTACGAGAACATATGACGATGAATTCTCGGCGCGGCGAACCGATCTTTGGCGGCATCACCAGTTTTGCAGCTGCGAAGTGACGCTTTTCACCACGGGGTGATACTGCGTGTGCAAGTACCTCTTTGCATTGTCTGAACCGGGTTGGACGAGCCAATCATCGTATAATCTTTTCGCAATCGGGTTATCAAAGGGGTTGGATATTGATACCTGGTTCACAAAGTCTGAAGTCAGTGGCAGCATATAATGACTGGCATCAAGTAAAAAGTTCTTGTGGCGATGGCAGCAAGATTCTATGGTAAGTGATAATTATAAAGTACTCCCTCCGTCCCATAATATAAGAGCGTTTTTTACTCAAAAAAACGCTCTTATATTATGGGACGGAGGGACTAGGAACCAACTCGAGTTTATTGTTTTCCACTTCACTAAGGGGAATATACAATGTCGGCAAACTGGAGCAGGATAATAAGACAATCAATGGTTAGTGAGTTCAGAAATTACGCACAGCTTCCCAAAACTACAATGAGAAGGTGTGATAGGTACTAAGAGAACTTGCTTCTTTTCTTGTCTTCTTAAATGGTCAAAAGTACTGTATCAGTAGCATGCTGGGCCTAAATTGGGGACAACCTACGGCCTAAGCTGCAGAAGTATAGCAGAGAACTTGGATATAAAACTTGAATGGGTCACAAGGGATGTAGAATTAAATATCGCAAACACCCTACAAACCAACATGAAAAGTAGTGAGCATGCTAGAACTTACATCTTGCGTGTACACACTCTCTAGTTGTTGGATGAGATCCTTGGGAGATTGGCCTTTAGCAGGTTTTATTTGGCCTCCCCCATTCAGACAACCTGCACAGCAATAATCAGTGTATAGTGGAGGGTATCTAGATCCTAAATCTCAGAAAGAAGTTACTAAAAGCGACCGTGCAGCACAGTGTCATAAATGAAATACCTGAAGGGCAAGCCATAACTTCAATAAACTGGTATTCACATTTTCCCATCTTAACCTTCCTAACAATGT
The DNA here is from genome assembly GCA_963921465.1 of Triticum timopheevii. Taxonomy (NCBI): domain Eukaryota; kingdom Viridiplantae; phylum Streptophyta; class Magnoliopsida; order Poales; family Poaceae; genus Triticum; species Triticum timopheevii. Next base: position 60,712,398 of record OY997270.1, on the reverse strand, counting down.
TCTGTAGGTTTCTGAACCCGTAACAAAGGGCAAACTTCAAAACAGGACTGCCCTCCACCTGTTAGCATAAACATGTTATATACACAATGATGCGAAGGCCACAGCAAGAGTGGATTTCGAGGCCAATTGGGGATGGATGGGGGCCATGAATTACCTCCAGCGTAACTTCACGGAAATCTGAATTTCGCAAGATTTTGAAATCAAGTGGGCCTTCTATTTCCCTATTAAAGAGCGCACGTGCTGCATAACGAAAGATGGTTTCCGCATAACCACCCGAGCCACCAGAAACCCCATATAGATGACCATCATCATCAACATTTGTTAATCTATGTTGCAATGAAAGTACACATGAATTCTCAGAAGAGATGAAGCATAAATGTAACCATATAAAATTAGTTTTATCTTTCTTTTTCTCGACAGTTGATTAGATCAAACCATCGCTAAATTCTAAATAGTAGTACTAGTTGAAGAGAACATATAAATATATATTTCTGTATTGGATTTCATTCAAATTTTATCCAGAGGGACGGAACATCGAGCATACAAGGAGCTCACAATCTGTCCAAAGGAGATTCCTCCATTGTCTTGAAATCAACAGATTTGGACTGCAAAACCATGAAAGTGATATAAGTGTGGAGTTTTTGAAGACATACAAGCAACTGCAGGAAATAAATTAGTAACCTGTATCAAGTCCAACACTTCACCAGTTGTCAATACCGAGTCCACCTCTGTAACTTCCTTTTCTTCCACTGAGAAAACAAAGTCGCCCCGGACAGCTTCAAGTTTTTTATCATAACAGGGCATCACAGTAACATGATATACATCATACGGCCTACACAATACGTTCAAGTATGATTACAAACAAAAATATCACAAAATGATAGTTCATAATCAGAGTGGTTTTTATTTGAAATAATCATCTAATTCAGCAAATGGAGATATTACATTGCAAAGACCAGGAAAAACCTAATGTCACAAACACTTGATCACAAGAAAACGTCAAAAATCGTATATGTCTCTCAAGATATTTTGGACTGGTCACCAGAAAATTGCATATCCAGATTTTTCATGAAATATACTTGCAAGATCTTATACTTATACAAGACAAAACTTTGTGAAGTAAAAAGGGAGTCCAATTTTGGACAAAAGGAAGTACTAAATTCCTCATGTCTGATCAAAGATCTGAAATAACATCTTTAGATCTAGAACTAGGGCAAATTACTCACTTGAGACCAAGTATTTCAACCATGTGATGCTTGATAGCTGCACCAATCACTTGTTGGGGACTCTTTACAGATGAGATGTAGGGCAAGATATATGAACCAAGAGTCTTTTCAGCATAGCATATCCAGCCTGTAAGGAGGAAGAGATTCACAAATATTTATAGAAGGTATGTAAATAACTAACTAACCAGCAAGGGAATATCAGTAGTACATAGGAAACTGCATAGTAGCAAAAGTGATGCATATTTCGTGTAAATGTTTTTACCTGGACATGCAGATGAAAGCACAGGAAGACTGGTTCCAACTTCTTTGTCGCTAGACAATTGACTCAGCTTATAGCGTGAAATAAATTCATTGCATGCTTCAATTAGGGCCAGATCTCGACTACTACTTGTATCATACACTGCCTTCACGCCCATCGACTTGAACAGAGCAGTTAGTTTTCGGAAAACCTGAAGATAAGAAAAATTGCATTATGTGTTTGTTATCATTATTTACAGAGCACTTGTCATTCAGCTAAAGCAGAAAGACACTAATTAGGGAAAACATTACAAAACACCGTTTATAGTGACAATTTTGATTATGTAGTGGTCAAGTGAAGCACAGACAAATACCTGTGACTGAGAAAGACCAAAGAATGCAGCTAATGATGCTCTTGACTGGGGAGATACAGATACGATGACGGTTTTGCCGGAGTTGATGCGAGTAACAAAGTCATCCAAGCTTTGCTTCTCAAGCATAACTGTCTCTGCTGATGTTATGCAACCACTATGAGATCAAAGGAAGCTGTCAGCATTATTTACATTTGGGCAGGTCACTACTTTTACAGTTGAGGCGAGGGCTACAAAATTGGTAATAACCTGCAAGCCAAACAGTCCTTGAGAGAAATCTTGACCGATTCTTCTGGAGGTTTTGTACTCACCACAACTTGCTTTTTTTTAATCTTTAAAATAGAACTGTCAGGAATATATGGGAATTGCATGTGGAAGGGAAATGGGTTAGGTGAGGTGCAACAAAGATGAATTTATGAAGTTCTGTTTGTGCTAATGTAAAGTCAATTTATTAGTTTAGTTGTGCAGAAATGCATCTACGACTTCCACAGTGGTTTGACCAAGTTGTCAAATTGCAGACAGATCGTTCCGGTAAATGAGATACAAAAGTAACTTTTCCTTAAAGGACAGATTAAGTTAACACAAGTGTGGCGCCTGTTACTAAGCTCACAGAAAGTTGTAAAAGGAGGAAAATCATAAGCACCAGGAGTTCATCAAGTGAAGCACCTGCTACAATGCACATATGGTTTATTGCCCAGCTGTTGATTATGAAGAAGTGATGTTATTGGACATTGTTATATAATGCAACAAGCTGGGAGAAACCAATGATCTCATTGAGCATCGCCGTACACTTTGCCTTCCGTTCTGTTTGTGCTTAATAGCTGATGCTGAACTTTGAGCTTGGTTCAAACGACCTTGCTGTGAAGTAAAATGAAATACCATGTCTCTGGTGTTGAACTCAAGACCTAATTCGATTGAATCCCCTTCAGGCTGGAAGGGATTTGAACTGGAATTCCAATTCCCCAAATCGGTTCCTAAGATAACCAAACAACAGGACAGAAAGCTCAAACCCGCTCACCAGTCCTCATCCTTTCTACTCTTATTATCAATACTGCATCACCGTCCGAAAGCAAAAAATGGAGTATATATAATGCGCGAACTCAGACCGCGTGCTCTGCAGCTGCAGGGGGATGGCACGGGGCGGCTACGAAGAGCAGGGCGGGCCAAATCTCCAGCCCCAGAACCAAATATTAGGGCAAAAGACAAGGAAAAATTTGGGGAGAAGGGGGGGCAGGGCAGGGTACCGGGAGGCGGCTGGCGGCGGAGTTCTTGTTGAGGGAGACGACGCAGTCCTGCGAGGGGGCGATGAAGTCGTTGAGGTCCGACGCCTGCAGCGCCGGCGAGAACCTGCTGGAAGACATCACCGGCCGGCGACGGACCAATCCGCCTACTTGCTCGGAGGAGGATTTCTTCTTGGCCTCCTGTGGAATGAGGCCGAGCCGAGCGAGCAGTCGGCAATGTCAGGCCGGGCTACAGATTCCTGAGAATCACTTTGCTATGGATTCCTGAGAATCAGTTGTGGCTCTGGATTCCTAAAAATCAGAATCTGGTTGTTTGTTTGCCCTGCTGTTTATCAGCTTTAGCAGTTGTGGGTGTTGTGAAATGTCAGTAACACCCTCGACTGCTGACCGTGATGTTTATATGCAGATCAAAGCACAAGTTATATGTTTTGACTTGATAAAGTGAGAACTGGCACAAAAACACAATATATAGAATATATTTATGGAGAAATGACATGATGGTATGAATATATCATCCGACACAAACATTGGAAAAGTAACATCCAAAAAAAGAATCAACCCTCGTAGTCTTCCATACGAAATATATCATCCATATATGGACCAACCATCAGTCTTACATACGTGCACATATCATCCAAAATATGTACTAAACATCATAGTCTTACATACGTACACATATCATCCAAAATATGCACCAATCATCATAGTCTCATCAAATAATATGTGAAACTATACTTGATCCGCCATCAATCCATCAGCAATTTACACAACATTCAGCATGGAATCAAGGCCTATTACTAATCTGAACAATTACTAACCTATTACTAAATCTGAACAATTACATTTTTTGGGACTGAACAATTACCTTTTCTCCTCACAGGAAGGAGATGGGGCAGAGCTGGTGCAGTCAGGGAGGACGTGGAGACGAGGGGCAAGGGGGACCTCCGGCGTGGTGCAGCTGGAGCTTCGGCGTGGTGCGTGGGCTGGCGACGTGGCTGGCCAAGGGGCCGGCGACAGGGCGGCTACGGGGCCGGCGACGGGGCGGGGGAGGGTCGGCGACGGGGCGGGGGCGGGGCAGAGACGGGGCCGGCGATGGGGCTTGCGAAGGTGGCGGCGGGCGAACCCTAGAGAGCCATCGACGGGGGTGGATGAGATGTGAACTGATGAAGGACTCGTCGATGGAGAAGTTGAGCTGGGGGAGGCGGTGGCATTTCCATTGTAATAACGGGGAGAAGTTGGCCCATATTTAAAAGGGGGTTAGTGGCAGCTCGGGAATCAGCAAAATCGCAGATTCCAGCTTCCGCTGCTGTCCAGTGCAATTTGCAGAATCGATTCTGGGCAGCTGGCCTACGAATCTGCCTGTTTATTTGTGAATCCGATTTTGATTAGGCTAGAATCCGGGAATCACAATCTGTAGCCCAAACAAAGGCCATCTCAGTGTGTAGATTACATATTCATCCTCATATGTAGGATCTTCGGTTTGTTATACTGATTGTATGCCACCTCCATCATTGCAGCCTTGTCTCCCCCACCACCGCCCCTCGGCCTCCTCTAATGTTGCTGTGGAGTCTTAGAATGGGAATGTATGTACATAAAAAATATTCTAAGGTCTGTGTTTTCAAATCCATGATTGTCGAATCATGTCTGTATAAGCATTTGTAAATAGCTAGCCTTTTTGGCTAATCTATTTTTGGCTAATCTTTTTTTTGGTTCTGGTGAGCAAGTATGCCGACGGCAATGCCGTAGGCATAGATGGTTGTCGTGATACCAGGAGCTGCTGTGTGGGGTGTATGCCTATGGCAAAGCCGTCGGCATAGTTTTGCATCTATGCCTACGGTTTTGTTGTAGGCATAGTCCACGATCATTTGTTCAGAACTATGCCTACGGCTAAGTCGTAGGCATAGCCCTGCACCAGGAGCTACCAAAGAGCGCCACGTGGCAGGGCTATGCCAACGGCTTAGCCATAGGCATAGGTTCGAAGCTATGCCTACGGCTAAGCCGTCAGCATAGCCCTGACACGTGGCGTCTCTTGTATGGGCAGCACTTGACGGCGGTGCCGGCAGTGACCATTAGGCGAGGAGCGTTGCCGACGGCTAGGGCCGTCGGCATAGATGTACGGACGCCGTCGGCATAGGCATTTATGTCGACGACCTTTCTATGCCGACAGGGCCCTGGGGTATGCCGACGGCCCTACGCCGACGGCCCCGACGGGGGCCGTCGGCATAGGCCTATGCCGACGGGAATCAGGGCTATGCCGTCCTGGGCCGTCGGCATAGGGCTCAGTGTGGTAGTGCCCGGATCTGGCCGTTCCCCGCGAGGAACGACTCACCGGACGGGGTAGCAGCAAGCAGCCGCTACACATGCACCCCGGCTCGACCGGCGGCAGGAGGCAAGGCCCCAATCCGCGGGGACGTCACCAGGGCGAGATCCAGTAGCGGCGACCTTCACTACTTGAGCCACCGGGGACAAAGCGGGCGAGCAGAGGGAGGAAGCGCCGTGAGGGAAGGAACAGGAGGTGGACGAACTCCCGCCGCCGCCGCGGGCCGGCCAGAGGCCGCCGGGGACGGCGGCGAGGGAAGGTGAGGATGGAGGCGGCGATTAGGCGGAAAACCTGATCACCCCCGAGTCACCTGCACGAGACGACGCCGGGGTTACGCCACCAGGTGCTTACGAGCGTCGGCTGTATTCGACTGGTGATTACTATGCTTTTGATAATACTCTTGGTGTCTTTGGAAATCCTCTTTGCTTCTATTATGCGCCAATTTGCTTTTGATGCCCAGTTGACATACTGTATAAACATGACCACTTTATCATATCATTCCTCTTACAAATGTTCCTATTAGGGCTGCGTCCTCAGCTGTGTGATTGGTGTGGCACATGGAAAGGTGAAGAGCTTTGCAGGCACTGTTGCGAAGCAAGGTACTGTTCCAAGAAGCACCAGGTATTCACCAATCAGACAATCATCATGTCTATTTTTCTTATCTGTTTGTTTCTTATTGAATTATTATACATCAAATTATTTGTAATGTTCTTATTCAGGAATTGCATTGGCATGCTAGTCACAAGAATGACTGCTGTCAAATACCAGAGGAATACCCCCGGCCTCTGCCAATGTATTAATTATTAACACATGACCTTACAAAGTCGTACAATAGTAAGACCAAAGCCATCATCTTCGCAACCTCTGTCGCTACTCCTATCTAACTGATGAAGGGGCGCTGATGGTCTGAGCCTAATACCAAACAGACCTCGCAGCCAAACCTAACATCTAAGACCTGAGGTCCCAACCAGGACGCCTGCCGGGTAGGCACCCACCAGTCCGGCGTGCTCTTCAACCAGGACCCCTGCCGGGTATGAGGCCGCCGCAGCCACGTACCATCAATCCATCTTCAGAGTTGTACTGTTGCATGAACCGTGCTAGGTCTCACTGCCATCGACGCCACCACGACGCCAGACGGCACCACCATCCTGCGCTCGTCCATCATCACACGCCCACCGGCGAAACCCCCACTGCCCCATGCCGCTGAGACTCGCCGTTGTCAACGTGCCAGATGCCACGCCGCTCCTCCGACGCGAACACCAAAAACAGGAAACGCCCTAAAGATACAAGGAGCACTCTGCACAACATGAAAGCCGCCGCGAGCAGCTGCAGAGAGCCAGCCGGCGGCCAAAGCCCCCACCTTCATGAGCCCACACCCGAGTCCTAGCTCCCCAGGCAACGCCTCCAAGAAGGAGATGACGCCCATGGCACCACCGCTGCCCAATCCAGGCCGGATTTTGGGTTTTCACCCGGGAGAGGACCGGAGGTGGCAAGAATAAGGACCACGACACCGCCTTCAGGAAGGATGCGTCGCCCGAAGCCGACGCCGCTGTCGAGCCGAACCAGCCGGCCTAGGGTTTCCCCCGGTCCCAATCTGCACCACCATCCCCAGAAGCACCGGAACCAGCAGCATCCACCGGCCTCAAGCGCAAAGGGGAAGGAGCGGGAACGAGGGAGCAGCAGGCCTCCAGATCTGGCGAGGACGAAGGCCCCCGAACTGCCGCCGCCAAGCGCCGACTCCCCACCACCCGAGCGGTCGAGGACGCCGGACAGAGTCCCCGCGCACACCGTCCAGGGCGCGAACGGCGGCGCCGAACCAGGTTCATTCAATGACTCTACTCTGCCAGGTGCACGAAAAGGTGGTTGTCTGAGTGCTCTTTTATAGGTCTGAAGTGTACCTCCAATGTAATGTTTTCATTTTCGCCTACTTGCAGTATTTGCTGGCAGTTCATGGCCTGAATATCTTATACTCCCTCCGTTCCTAAATATTTGTCTTTCTAGCGATTTTAACAAATGACTACATATGGAGCAAAATGAATGAATCTACACTCTAAAATATGTCTATATACATCCGTATGTGCTAGTCCATTTGAAACCTCTAAAAAGACAAATATTTAGGAATGGAGAAAGTATTTGACGAAGAGGAGACCCCTTATTGTGGCGAAAACAGCTCAGAGCAGTTGGTGGAAGAAGACGACGAACCAGATGACATAACACAATTATTGATGGATCAGTTTGAGGTTTTTGGCCTGTTGTAGTTTTCTCATATGTTTTATTCACTGCCAGTGTTTCTTAGTACCAGACTACTATTTTTGTGTAGGCTGATGATGACAAAACATGCTGGGCGGGGCGGACGCAGTGTACAGCCATTGGGTTCAACTGAACCCAATGATTTTTCCCTGCCACGTAATATGCCCCACGTACAAACTAGTCTGAACCCATTAGTTTTTTATAAGGCTGAACCCATCAAAAGGTAGCAACAACGCACAAGCAAAGCCTTTTAGTCCATTCATTAAAAATATTCTAACCTGATTAGCCCAGCGAGAAGCCCATTTATAACCTTAATTAATAACCTGATTAGTCCAGTAGGCCGCCGCAAGACTCCACCATCTCGCCAACGCCACCATCGATCTGGTATCTCGTCTCTCTGGCGTCCCGTTTGTTTGCTCGCCGGAGACACCGCTGGCAACGGCAGGTCCCGGTCCAAATTTGAGGTATGGAAGATTAGATCACCACGTCTTCTCTCTTCTTTGCACATGTCTAATCTAATCTAATCTAGTAGCTTAGTTTGGTACTGGATTTTGCCCTAATTTTTTTAATTGCCTTTTTCCTGAACTTTGATTAAACTCTGTAAGCAAAGTCCATCAAATGTTGTTGTTCAAGGTAGTCTCCCAAACTTTCTATCCAGGGACAAACTATTCTATATAATTTTTATTTACAAAAAAAAGGATGATCTTGATCTTGAACTTCACACTTATATCAGCAATGTGTGAATATATGACAAGTTCACCAATTTGTAATGGACTGCTAATCTTGCTTGTTCGCAAAAAAACTTCTTCTGTGGTGTATCAACCTCTGAAACTAGTACTAATACTTTTTCGTAAAGAAAACTTTTTCGTTAAACTAGTACTAATATTGCCTGTTGACACAACATATGCGGACATATGATTTTCAGTTAAGAATGGTATTAAGAAAAAAATGCACAATAAAATTGTTGATTAACTCACGAGTGATCGTTTAATTTGTCATGTGAAGAAACATATGCTTTCTAGCTACCATTAACAAGGATGATATGTTTTTTCAGAAATGTGAGTGACTTTACATGCCTCTTTAATTTTTTTGGTATTTATTTTATAATTTTCAAAGTGACTTGTCATTTTTTTCAGCGTTTTCAGGAAGATTAGAAGTTGCACCAGAATCTATAAAACTATTTTGGTACTACACTATATACAATATGTAAACAAGTGATTTTTGTTACTTTGTCTTAACAGGTATGTCTCGCACTCTTCAGTTTTTAATGCACCAACTATATGTGATATTGTTTTTTTTGTTCACTATGTTGTCTCTCAGTGTTATACTCTAGTAGTAAAATGATAAGAACTTAGGGCATCTCCAGCCGTAGAGGCCCCCAGGAGGCATTTTTATCGCCTCTTGGGGGGCTGCCGGCGAAATTTTTTCCTTGCGATCGAGAAAATATCCACTCGTTCCGCCCCCCACGCACCCCCCCTCTCCTCGAGCTCCCCTCCTCTGCGACCGCGGCTGCTTCCTGACGACGATGACGACGCCGCCGCCGACGGCTGCAACTCTCTACGTGGACGTCTGCGTCTCGCCGGCCTTCCGCGGCCGCTTCCGCCGCGACGTCCCGCAGCTCGCGCGTCCGCCACGCCGGGTGACGAGGAGGAAGCAGGGCGCGGCGTCGTCCGCCACGCGACGAGGCGGGGAGGAAGCAGGGCGCGGCCGGCCCGTCCGCCACGCCGGCCATGCCGGACTCGACGAGCGGCGACAGGGGCGTGCTCCTGGGCTGGAGCGGAGGAGGCTGCCCGCGGCGAGCGGCTGGAGCTCGACCCCAACCCGTCGGCAGCACGGACAGGGGAGCGGAGGAGGCTGCCCGCGGTGAGCCTGGCGAGCCTGGCCGCCGCCGCCGAGGACGGAGAGGAAGAGGAGGAGGAAGGGGGGCGCCCGACACACCACGCTCCACACGCCGCCCGGCCTCCTGCCCTTTCCGCCGCTTGCCGGCGCACCCGTGGAGCCCGGCCGCCGCCAGTCGTGCCCGTGCGAGGGACCGGTGCTGCCCGTGCGTGGCTCGTCATGGCCGGGGCCGCCCGTGGCCAAGACGGGGCGACACGAACGAGGACGGCGGGTTCCGGGGCTGCCCGTGGCCGGTGCGCCCGGTGCCGGGGCCGCCCGTGGTAGGCCTCGCCACCCGCGCCCGCCCACAGCGTCGCCGGCCGCCTGGACCACGGCCGCACGCCTCGTCGACGCACGGCTTCCCGGCCTTCTGGACCACGACTTCTTGGCCGCCGAGTCCTTGACGCTGGCCAAGACAGAGCTCCCCGGCGTGGCCTTCGGCTGCGGCGATACGAACGAGGACGACGGGTTCCTGGCGTGGAGGCGGCGAGCGAGGCGGGGAGGCGACAGGTGGGAGGCGGGCCCGCGCAGAGAAAAAGGTAGGAGAGAGAGGGAGTGGGAGGCTGAATGTGGGCCAAGCGCATGCAAAATCTTCTCTCTCCGCCCCCAAGAGCCCCCCGGCAGGCTGGGTTTCGCCTGCGCGCGCCGGTGCTAATTTTTGCTAAATCCGGCGAAAACTGAGCTCCTGGGGTCCCGGCTGGGAGAAAAATTAAGCGCCGGCTGCCAAAAAGTGCTAGTGGGGGGCATCCTGGGGCCGGCTGGAGATGCCCTTAGACTTTACACTCAGTTAATTCATACCAAATTCTGACAATGACTGAAGGAGTGAACCCAGTGGGCATCGTTCATACACCGTGTCGAAGGAACTCATCAAGTATTGAGGTTGAGGTGAGTGAACTAGAGTCATTACTTTAGTTGTCCTTTTCCCTTTTTGAATATGAATTTGGTATTAGATAATCATGTACTGCTTCAAGCTAAGCCATAGACTTGTAAAACGACAAGGTTTTGAATCAATGATTCATCTTCTTGGCAGGCGTCCTTAAACCCAAACTATCTGAGTACGAGTGTTCTGTCCATTATTGTGGTTTTATGAACTTATTAAGGTATTGGTTAGATTAATTTTTGCGTATAACAGTTTAATAAGTGTACATGTAATGGTCCATTATCGGAAAAGAAGTATTTTCCATATCATCATGAGTCCCTACTTCGATTGATGTAACAGCAGCTAAAGCTGCAGCAAATCGTTTGTGCTTGTTTCAGGGCGTTGTTGAGTTTATTAATGTTTAATGCAGGTACTGTGGGGAAGAAAATGCAGAACCTCTTTGGGCAGAATCAACGGGGTCTCTGACAAGTGCTGACATTCCATCATGCATCTATTGTAATGCTCCACTTGCCTATGAATTTCAGGTTAGTCCAGTTTGAGTTTTTGATAATCCATCCAATTTTGTGTTTTCTACGCTGGAAACACTTGCTGAGATGCACTATGCATCAGTCGAAACAGTTGTCGTGTAAGAAAAATGGAAATGCGCCGAATAGTTTTGTAGTAATGTATGCCTAACTTTGACTTTGAAGTGGCAAATGTAGAACCTGATTTTTGCAGTACAATCAGAATATCACTACTGGAAGTGGCATAAGCTACAATTTCCCTATTAAGCCCCTCTCTTATAAGAGGTGTAGGAATCATAACTTGAGGCAGAGACCAACTACTTGCAGTTGTGTTACTCTGATGTGAATACTAGAAACTGATTCTAGGATTCCTCTCATATATTAAAAAAAAGTGAAGTTGGGGTAAATTTTGAAAGATCAGATGGTATACAGTGTGCGAGAGCGGAAACGTCTTACCTCGATGTGAGGCGACGTGTTGCATGTTATAGGCAGGGGCGCAGGTTCCCTGGATAGCGCATACATGCGGTTTGAAGAGAATCAGGAGTACAACTTGGAGAGGAAGAATAGAGGAGATAAGGCTAGCTAGTTACAACAGAAAAGAGATAACAAGCCCGGCTCTAACAGCCTCTATACGTATCTACGTTGATCTCCACGTGAATACAGTCCTGCACATATACGCCGCACATATACGCCTTGTTTGACACCCTCCCTTAATCACAATTTCATTAAGTTGAGATTATGCTTGAAGTCTTCAAACTCCTTACAGGCAAGGCTTTTGTAAACCCATCTGCCACTTGATCCCGTGAGTGAATAAAGCGAAAGTCCAAGAGTTTACCAGCAACTCTTTCTCTGACAAAATGAAAATCTATCTCGATGTGTTTTGTCCTGGCATGAAACACTGGATTCGCAGACAGATAGGTGGCACCAAGGTTATCACACCATAAGCATGGAGCTTGAGAGCTTTTCACACCCAACTCCTTTAAGATAGACTGTACCCATATGATTTCTGCCGTTGCATTGGCCAAGGCCTTGTATTCTGCTTCAGTACTAGACCTGGAGACTGTAGCTTGTTTTCTGGCACACCATGATATGAGATTGGGTCCAAAAAATACTGCAAAACCACCAGTTGAGCGTCTGTCATCCAAGCATCCTGCCCAATCTGAGTCAGAAAAAGCACTGATAAGAGTAGATGGTGACTTGCTGAAATTCAGTCCAATATTCAGAGTGTATTTAACATATCTGACAATGCGCTTGGCAGCAGTCATGTGAACTGTAGTGGGTGCATGCAGAAACTGACATACTTTGTTAACAGCAAAGGAAATGTCTGGCCTGGTCAATGTTAAGTACTGAAGTGCACCTACAAGACTTCTGTATTTTGTACTGTCTTCTGGACTTAGGAGTGTTCCCTCTGCAAGAGATAATTTTTCTGTACTAGAGAGAGGAGTGGGTGTGGGTTTACAACCTTGCAAGCCTGCCTTCCTTACCAAGTCTGATGCATATTTTTCCTGAGAGAGATGTAGCCCATCCTTATGCTGCTTGACCTCAATTCCTAGGAAGTAATGTAATTCTCCTAGATCCTTAAGAGCAAATTCTGCACCTAAGTCCTTCAGGAGTCCTGATATTGCTTCATCAGATGAACTTGTGACAATAATATCATCAACATATATAAGGACAAAAATGGAGGTGTTGAACTTGTTATAAATGAACAAGGAGGTGTCAGATTTGGAAGGAACAAAACCAAGTGTCTGCATCTTTTTACTGAGACGAGAATACCATGCCCTTGGAGCTTGTTTCAGTCCATATAATGCTTTATCCAACTTGCACACATGAGAAGGTGTACGTTTGTCTTCAAACCCAGGAGGTTGTTTCATGTACACTTCCTCTTCCAGAACACCATGGAGGAACGTGTTCTGTACATCTAGCTGGCGAAGGCTCCATCCCCTGGAAACAGCAATAGACAGCACAAGACGAATGGTAGCAGCTTTTACAACTGGACTAAAAGTGTCTTCATAGTCTATGCCATACCGTTGTTTGAAACCCTTCGCAACAAGTCTAGCCTTATAACGATCAATGGTTCCGTCAGACTTTCTCTTAATTCTGAATACCCACTTGCAATCAATGAGGTTTTTACCTTGCTGTGGAGGAACCAAATGCCATGTTTTGTTTTTCTCAAGAGCCTTATATTCTTCACACATTGCCTTTTTCCACTTTTCATCAATGAGAGCTTCTTCAACTGTGTTGGGCTCACCTGGTTCGCCTGTGGAACAAACTAGGCCATATTTGATTAGATTTTTATAATTTTTCGGTTGAAGTAAACCTTTCTGTAGCCTTGTGCGTTGTGGCGGTGATGCAGCAGGATCAGCAGCCGCAGAGGATCCCGCAGGAGCCAAGTCAGCAGCGGGACCCGAGGAAGATCCGCCTGCCGCTGCCAGTTCGAGGCGAGCAGGATCTTCTATGGCGGCGGCTGAAGGCGATGGTGAGGAAGGAGCCACAGAAGATCCAGGGCAGCCTGTCGGCTCATCATGAGCCCATGATGGTGCGGACCCGTCAAAATCAGCGGCTGGTCCCGCGTCTGCCTGACGCGTGATGGCGCGCCGCCTGTAGCAGACCGGTTGGTCCGCGAAGCGCGTGCGATCCGGGCCATCACTGCGCTGCCGCGTGGCAGCAGGAGATTGGCTCGGGCTGGGAGGCGCGTCTCGTCCTGTCGGGGAAGGCCGCGCGTCATGCCGCGGTTCGTTGGCTAGTGCATGAAGCTTAACATGGTATCGGAGCTAAGGTCTTGAGTTCAGGTCCTGGTTTGCGCAATTTATCTAAAAATTGCTGATGGCCCCCCTTTGTGTCCACGTAGAGGCCTCTTAAGTCATACGTGAGTTTCGCGCGCCGTTGCTCTCTTCCGGTTGCACGTGTTGACTTGTCTTCCCGTCACACATGAGAGGACTTTTGCTTGCGTTGGCTAGTGCATGAAGCTTAACAAGTTAGACGGTTTCCCGACCTTTAGCCTTCCATTAGGCGGCTTTTGTCAAGAAAGTTTCTAAAAATAGTACAAGACATTTTTTTAACTAATATTTCGTGGTTCAGTAAATAGATCCGTGTAAGGAGGATGAAACTATCAACATAACTAACAAAATACTTGAATCTGCCAACTCAGGTACGGAGTAATAGCTAAACTTCTATCAATTCCCCATTGCCTGGTCCTTGGGAAAAAATGTCGAGGATAAAGACATGTGAGATATAGGTATGAGGCACCTATATGCTCAGTGGGACTAAACTTCCCACATACTAAAATCTGCACAAGCACCACATTCCAAAATCCAACATGATCTAACTATTGTGCAACCAAAGAAATAGATTTATCCATCAAGCCTTAGGGTACTCCCAGTGCTCCAATGTCAAAAAAACATTTTTAAATATTCTGAAAAAATGAGAATATTCACAAGGAATGTCATTACATCCCCTTAAAATTTCAGGTCCAAAGTCGAAATGTACATTGAGAAACAAAAAAAAATCCAGATCTGAATAGTGTCAATGTTGTTTTTGTCTCTTTTTTACACTATTCATGCTAGATTTCATATTTTTGTTTCTCAATATGTGATTCAAGTTTGGACCTGAAATTTTTAGGGCTTGTAGTCACATTCATTGTGAACATTCACAATTTTTTTTGGAATTTTTTGAAACACTAAAAAATTGTTTTTTGACATTGGAGTACCGGGAGTACCCAAAGGCTGGGAGCATGGGATAGTTTCCCCACATTTTAGCAATCAGGCAACATTCAGAAATCAGGATGTCATAACAGTATTTTTAGCTGCATCAGGGATTTTACAAGGTGGTCATAGTTCTACTTTGGGTTGAACCGGATGCACGCTCTTGTGCCGAAAACATGAAATTATCCAGGGGCTGCCAGACTCCCTGGACAATTATCCGTCAAGATCTTCCCTTTCCTGACTGCATATACAATGTGCTCCCTCCCATGAAAATTGGTACAGTTCATAAATAGATAAAGAACAAATTTTAGCAATCAGGCAACATTCAGAAACAAGGGAATCATAAGTTGTTCATAATAGTATGTTTAGTTGCGTCAGGGATTTTACATTGTCCTAGTTCTACTTTGGGTTGAACTGGATTCACTCTTTTGTGCCAAAAACATAAAATAATTCAGGGGCCGCGAGACTCCCTGGACATGAGGTGTACACGTTGCACCGTTGTTGCCCTCGCCGACACGACACTCCATAAAAGCGAGAGCACCCACCTTGTTGTTAACAAGAAAAATGTGATCAGGTTGGGAGGCCAAACACACCGACGTATGTAGATCCCACCCCCTCCAAGTAAGGATACATGGCTGCCACCGCGAGCATGATCCCCATACCAGAACCAGCCACACCTGCGAAATCAGCCAAAACCATCAACACGCCAATGCAAACGCCACCGAGACAAGCCGCCTTGGTGACGTGCCTCCAGAATTCCCTATGAAACCACCTGTATTGAATCGACAATGGCATAAGTGAAGGCATTGAGTTGGTAACGGGGAATCATGGACAGAAGTTATTGATAAATGAGTGAATCCATATGTTTTTCGCACCAGCGTCTCTTGCCGAAATCTTGTGGATGTCACCACATAGAATCTCGTCCAGATCAGCGAGAAATAAGCGCATGTGCCGAGCACGATGGTGAACCGGTTCTCTCGGCAGATCAACCAAACTGCAGGGCAAAAGCTCATGTCAAGCAGTGTTCCGGAATCAGGGATCATATAATTTCTGCAAGTATATATGTGCAATCACCTTGGCGGTGTGGCTAGGTAACGGCCAATCACATCGGATCGACAACATCTTACAATGGTCTCGGTAGAACGATTCCACTTCATCATCAAATGCACAAAATATTATGTACAGGAACTGCAACTCATCAAAACAACAACAAAAAGATGGTGTGGTCACCAGTACTACCAGTATAATATAACAAGTTGCTATGCTATAACGTAGACAAATACCTCCGCGGCATGGAATACAAGTGTAACCGACGAACGCTGCAGCAGGATGATAGCCGCGTAACAGACGTAGGAGAGCTTGAGGCGGTAGGTGCACGGAACTCAAGTTTCAAATACCCTCGCCCTAAATCGCAGCGCAACAGAAAATCCTTGGAAGAATACGGCCACTAGACAGAACAAGCAAGTACTCCCTCTGTAAAGAAATATAAGAGCATTTAGATCACTACTCTAGTGATCTAAACGCTCTTATAATTCTTTACGGAGGTAGTAGATAGCAGGTTGGTGACACCCAGACCCAGGGGGTGAAAAAGCCTTCAACAGAACACTCGTGCTAGCTGCACCCAAAAAGAAAAACCTAGACAGGTGTTACCGCACCGCACGGCAATAAACCAATTCAGGTATCATCTTTTTTCAGCTTTAAAGCCATTACCAAATGTTGCCTGCAGTGAACAAAGGAATACTTGGAAGCAAACCATATCCCTTCTTGAGGACGTCGTCGAGATAGATGACGACGACACCAGAGAAGAAGAGTTGGAGCATGATCAGAATTGCAGTGCATATGCCGGCTACCCTTTCCAAAAAAAAAAAAATGCCGGCTACCCCCAGAATGGCATGCTCTAGCACAAAGATAACAGCCAACGCAATGGTAGTGTATATCCCCACCACCTTGTGCGCCCCGTCCCTGAATGTCATGCATGGATAAAAAGTAAATATAGAATCAGTAGGAGAACACAGATGCATTGCGCTTAAATTTGAGTCACCAAATGCCCTAGCATTTAAAAGATCTGTTGGAAAACTCAGAGTGAACCTCAGCTAACAACTACTACTACACTACTTACTTACTGAAGACGACCAGAGATTAATATGCAAAAAGATCTGTTGGAAAACTCATAATGCCCCACCTTTACTAGAACGGTAGAACCTCAGCTAACAACTACTACTACACTACTTACTGAAGACGACCAGAGATTGATATGCAAAAAAGTCATGCAACTGATGGCATTTGTGCTTAGTGCTAGCTAACTAACTCCGTTTGTTGCATCGAGTTATGTCGAGGAAGATCGTTGACAGTTCATATCAACTTCCCTAAAAAAAATAAGGCATAATGCAAATTAGCTTGGATTGAGCGGAAATAATACTTACATAAGTACAGGACGACCCTCAGCAGGAACACTAGTGCCGTCGAAAAAGGGCCGGCACCATAAACTCGGATACAAGAACAGGGAAGATCCCAAATGTCATGAGAGTACCCCAGTTGGACGCAAAAGCTGCGGGCACCCAGTAGAACGGATCGGCTAGGGACCCAAAGGTGAGTGGTTTGGCACCATATAGAGGAAGCTGGCCGGCGGCCATGAAGATGGAAAGCGAGGCGGCGGTGTAGAAAAACTTGTGACTGAGAGGGACGCGCTGCTTTGGGCAAGAACCTCACGAGTGTGGTCAGGTTTCTACGCCACCTCGGCACATCTGCCATCCTGGGAAGACAAATCAAAGCAGAGGTGACGTGTTTGCCGGCGACCTGCCGACTGCCGTCACCTGCAGAGAGGGTTTAGATCCTAAAAAAAAACTGCGGAGAGGGTTTCGAGGAGGGATGAGGGCGAGGAAAGTCCTGATGCAAAAACTGTTCAGATACATACAAGTACAGATATTTTACGTGTCCTTACTTGTACTCCCTCCCTTCCTCAGTACAGAACACACAACACAAGTTTTTCTTTCGAGATGTACAAGACACGTATTCAAAACTCAGTTTGAACCATCAAGTTTTATACAAAATTAGTATTATCGTACTTTTTGCAAATAGGACCCTAGATCTATTAAGGATAGCCAGTAGTACAACACAAATTTATAAAATAAATGTTTGTATGTTAAAATACATTCTAAATTTATAAAATATAATGAATGCAAGCTAGTCTTGATCTCATAATTGGTGAATGTCAAATGCACTTTCTGCCTTGTTCATCTCCAAGTTTACCAAATGGTATAACATTTGTAACACAACAATTCGAACTGTCTTGTGCGAAACGGAGCAACATTCCATCAGAAACTTAATGATAAATCAATTACATTGAGTATAATGTGCATCCTAGTGAATTACCTTATTCATATTGCATTTTACAGCAAGACCATCAAAGTATGTTCCTATCATTAAACAGGCAACCACATAATCTTGCCTGCATTTAACAAAACAATTAGCTAAATAAAGCAATTCTTAGTATGGTTCAAGAACATTACTTGCCTCTCTAGAGGAAGGTGGGGTTGTATCAGCAAATTTCTTTGACCATCCAATAGCCCAATCAGAATTCCAATCATTGAAATACTTTCAGTATAGTTACACATGCTCGGTGTATTATATCTATACATACTTCATTTTTGTCTTACATAACTGACACAATACCATTTGAATACTGTGAATCAATAATGTCAATCATCTTATGTTTCATATCCCACACATAAGATGACCAACCTTGCTTCATTGGTACGCCAATGATTAATTAACTGAATTTGTTTGAATGAACAAATCATAATGAACTTACAATGAAATATTGGTACCAAATAATTCATAACTATCAATAAATTACCATTCTCATAGATGCAACATCATACTTCATATTGCTGCCAATTAATATATCATGAATTGACTTCACCTTCGTTACATCATTTTTTGCAAAAGCAAATGTCTGCATTTCACTTTGATTATATTAATAACCATTTAAGATGTTGGCATCTTTAAATAATATAAGAATGCATTAATTATACTTACGAAAAACTCTGGTTCCAGAAACATCTGACTCTATCGTAAATTGTCAAATATTATATTCTCTTCATCCAACTGATTTAGCCTCCGAGCACATACAGTATAAACTGTTGGGGAACGCAGTATTTCAAAATTTTTACCTATGATCACGCAAGATTTATCTAGAAGATGCATAGCAATGAGCAGGGAGAGTGTGTCCACATACCCTCGTAGACCAAAAGTGGAAGCGTTTAGTAACGCGGTTGATATAGTCGAACGTCTTCGCGATCCAACCGGTCCAAGCACCGAACATACGGCACCTCCGTGTTCAGCACACGTGCAGCACGATGACGTCCCTCGAACTCTTGATCCAGTTGAGGACGAGGGAGAGTTCCGTCAGCACGACGGCGTGGCGACGGTGATGATGAATTTACCGGCGCAGGGCTTCGCCTAAGCACTACGACGATATGACCAAGGTGTGTAATTGTGGAGGGGGGCACCGCACACGGCTAAGAAAAGACTTGGTGTGCCTTTAGGGTGCCCCCTCCCACGTATATAAAGGAGGGGGGAAGAGGATGCCGTCCCAAGGGGGGGCGCCATAGGGGGAGTCCTACTTGGACTCCCGGTCCATGTAGGATTCGCCCCCCCTTTCCTACTCCATCTAGGAGAAGGAGGGAAGGAGGAAGAGGAGAGAAGGAAGGAGGGGGCGCTGCCCCCACCCCTTGTCCAATTCGGATTGGCAAGGGGGAGGGGGCGCGTGCCACTTCCTAGCCGACCCTCTCTCTTCTCCACTAAGGCCCATGGTGGCCCTTTAACCTCCTGGGGGGGGGGGGGGGTTCCCGTAACCCCCGATACTCCAAAACTTATCCGAAATGACCCGAACCATTCTGGTGTCCGAATGTAACCTTCTAATATATGAATCTTTACCTCTCGACCATTTCCAGACTCCTCGTCATGTCCATAATCTCATCCGGGACTCCGAACAAACTTCGGTCATCAAATCACATAACTCATAATACAAATCGTCATCGAACGTTAAGCGTGCGGACCCTACGGGTTCGAGAACTATGTAGACATGACCGAGACACATCTCCGGTCAACAACCAATAGCGGAACCTAGATGCTCATATTGACTCCTATATATTCTACGAAGATCTTTATCGGTCAAACCGCATAACAACATATGTTGTTCCCTTTGTCATCGGTATGTTACTTGCCCGAGATTCGATCGTCGGTATCTTCATACCTAGTTCAATCTCGTCACCGGCAAGTCTCTTTACTCGTTCTGTAATGCATCATCCCACAAGTAACTCATTAGTCACATTGCTTGCAAAGCTTATAGTGATGAGCATTACCGAAAGGGCCCAGAGATACCTCTACGATACTCGGAGTGACAAATCCTAATCTCGATCTATGCCAACTCAACAAACACCATCGGAGACACCTGTAGAGCATCTTTATAATCACCCAGTTACATTGTGATGTTTGATAGCACGCAAGGTGTTCCTCCGGTATTCCGGAGTTGCATAATCTCATAGTCAGAGAAACATGTATAAGTCATGAAGAAAGCAATAGCAATAAAACTTAAACGATCATTATGCTAAGCTAACGGATGGATCTTGTCCATCACATCATTCTCTAATGATGTGATCCCATTTATCAAATGACAACACATGTCTATGGTCAGGAAACTTAACCATCTTTGATTAACGTGCTAGTCTAGTAGAGGCATACTAGGGACACTCTGTTTGTCTATATATTCACACATGTACTAAGTTTCCGGTTAATACAATTCTAGCATGAATAATAAACATTTATCATGATATAAGGGAATACAAATAACAACTTTATTATTGCCTCTAGGGCATATTTCCTTCATAAACTTCGTGATACATATATTTTTTGCCAATTAGCATGAAGATCTCCCGTGAAAGATCAAAGAAGTTGTTTTGCCTCTCACATGAAAGATATATTGAGAAGATACTTAAAAGGTTTATTATGAAAGATGCAAAATGTGTTATCTCTCCACTTGCAGGCCATCACAAACTGAATTCTAAACAATGTCCTACAAGCAAGAAGGAGAAAGAAGAAATGAGGAAAGTACCATACCAATTTGCTGTGGGCAGTATGCCATGGTATGCACTTGGCCTGATATTGCCTATGCAGTTGGAGTTGTTAACCGGTTCATGACAAATCCAAGTAAAGCTCACTGGGAAGTAGTGAAGTGGATTCTTAGGTATCTCAAGGGAACTTCTACATCTTCTTTATGCTCTGTAGATGATGATCCTATATTGCAGGGCTATACAGATGGAGATTATGCAGGTGAGAAAGTCCACATCTGGATAGCTAATGACTTATGCGGCGAGCAGTGTCATGACAATCAAGATTGCAGAAATGTATTTCTGCATCAACTACAGAAGTTGAGTACATAGCAGCAATTGATGCTGGCAAGGAAGGTTTGTGGATGAAAAACTTCTTGCAAGAGCTCGGCATGAATCAAGAGAGGTATGCTCTGTTTGCGACAGTCAAAGTGCTATTCACCTTGCCAAGAATTCAAGCTACCAATCTCGAACCATGCACATTGATGTGAGATATCATTGGATTTGAGATGTTGTGAGTTCCAAGTTCCTGAAAGTCGAGAAGATCCATATCGACGACAATGGTTCAGATATGATGACCAATATATTGCCAAATAAGAAGCTACAAGCATGCTGCAAGGTAGCAGGCATGGTTGTGCTCCCCTCACGTGTCGAAGGGGGGAATTTGTTGGGATATCCTTCTCGTGTAGGATGTGAGGAGATGCCCATTTGAAGCCTTTTAGGCAGCCCAAAGAGGTGCATAAGCCCACTATGGTTATGACATAGAGTCATTTTGGATTTTGCACGTGAGAGGATAAAAATAATTTACCGTCCATTCAGCAACCACCATCAAGGGTGACGAAAATCGGTTTGGCCTCCATTGAAAAAAAAAGAGAAACGGAAGAAGAGAAAATTTGAAGGAAGAAGCAAAGGGAGCTCCTCCCCGAGGTTGTGATGGTCCAGATCCACTACTTTGTCTCCTTCAAGCTGCGCTTCCACCATCTTTGGTGAGATTGCTTCAATCCGTAGCTCTTGAGCCCCAAATTTTATTGTGTTCATCCAGGATTCAGAAATCTTGATGTATGTAGAAGATCTTCTAGTGCTATTTTGTTGCATCACATATTTAATAATAGTGAAAGAGGATTTCAGTGGCTTCGGCACGTGCTTTTTCCCCTCAAGTTGGGGGGGGGGGGGGGGGGTCCACGTAAATCCGGTGTCTTCGTGTTGATGCTTGATGTTGTCCAGAAAGTTACTCCTACCACCACATAGTGTCTGGGAAGCGTCTTGTGTGCCGAGTTACTAGTTTTCTATGTATATATGTTGTTGCATATGTTTCCTTTCGTGCTAAGCAACGCTCCTTGAGTTAGTACATGAGGTGGGTGCTGATATTACTTTGTTCCCGTTGTAGTATTCAGTTCGTCACAAGTGTATTTGTGTGCTAGTTTCCAACCCCCGCACCTGTGTGTGACAAATTCTCTCCCAGCTCTTACCTCCTCTTTTAATGGAAGGTGAGAAGGTATTGTTTTCACCAAAATCCATCTCTGCACCCGAGCTCAATTTTCATGACTTAATTTTTCATCATTTTCTAGCAAAATATAAAAAGGATCTACATGATGCACGCAAACACAATTATGTTTGATCAATTTTAGACGACCAAGAAATGAAGGTAGCAATATCACGAGTCAGGTCGGGATGAATAGGGGTTCGACGATCATGTGTCTCGCTTGAAGACGTGTGCGTTTCAATGCTCCTAGAGCAACCAACATGCATGTGGTGAGTCGGTTCAGGTAGTTTATCCCCTTCGGTTGTCCTGAGGACGAGCCCGTGGTTGTCGTCTTCCTCCCATTGTCGAATTCTTCGCCGGCGATCTCGGTGGGTTGCAAGCTTGGACAATATATCCTTCAATAGACCGGGGTTGCTTTTACACAGATGGCCGAAGCCGTCGGTTGCCATGACTGCATTTAGTGTGGTCGAGGACCTGAGGAGAAACTCGAAGCATGCCTCCCTGAGACGGTGACAGCCATGTTGCTCAGCCAGCAGCAGTGTGGTCGCCGCCGTGCTTGCATCGATGTGACTCCACAGTCTGTCCTCGCAGACCAGCTTGAGCCTCTCCATGTTGTACCTGTCAGCGGCCTTCAAGAGATCCCGAGCCATCGCAGCACCATCCTCTATTGTCTCCGGCGGAAGCTCATCGGTGTACGCAAAGTGCAGCAGATTCCTGAACACCTCAGCTCTCATGTCGTCGATCCGTATGTATGTGTTGCGCTCTTTCAACGCGCCATAAAGCTCGGCCTTGAATACCAGCGACCACGCCGCGAGCACGCACCGGTGCGCCGCAAAAGTCTCCCCGCCGACATCGAGCATCACGTCTGCGCCCTGCTTGCTCCGCAGGAGGTCACCAAAGTGTTGGGGCCAGTCCGGTGGTGGTATCGCCACGACGGGCCACGGAGGCGGTGCACTGTCTCTAAGGAACTCGACCACCGTGATGTTGCACCTGACCCAGAAACAATCATCCTTGAGGAGGAATTCTTCGAGCTCTTCAAGCTGGATGAAATTTTCATAGCCGCAGAAGGCACCAATGCACGCAAACCGGCGTATGACCCCGCCGCCAGGTCTACGGTAGCGCGGCATCGGCTCCCCGGTGGTTGGGTCGAGGACGTCGAACCCGATCTCGGCCTCGACGGCGCGGCCGGCGGCGGCATCGTCAAGAACGGCGAAGACGGAGACGGAGTCGTCGGTCTCCACGCGATTGCCGTTGGGGTAGAAGGCGATGTGCCAGCCAGTTGTGCCTCCTACATAGAAGGATTTGGAGCGGAGCCCCTTGCCGGTGTCGAAGCTCTTGCTTATCCATGAATATCCTTGGATCTTGAGCACGTGCTGCACTGTGGTCCTGCTAGCGCGGAGGGTGGTGTTTGGGGTGGACTGGTGAACGGTGACGGGGTGCTCATGTGATAACGCTGCGTGTCCGGCGGCCATCGATCGCAGCCGGTGACCGTGGATGTATGCGAGACTCTGGATATGCAACAGCCGGTCTACTATTGGATCAAATTGAAAACCCTAATGTGGTTTATTATTGGAGAATAATGAAAACCCTAATGTCTACGTATCTTTTTTTTTTTGAGGAAAATAATGTCTACGTATCTGATTCATATAATAGTCGCACGTGTAATTGTAGCAGGAGACATACAAATCACTCCAAGGTGGGTTTTTTCTCTTTTTGCATCAAACTCGAAGGTGGTTGCCCGTCTCAACAAGGATACATATACAAGTGTAATGCATACCTTTTTTCTGCAACTGTGTCTCAACAAGGATACATACATACATACATACCGTGTCTCGTATACCACTGCGTGTGGGTCATCTCCACAAGATTTACGGACCCAACACGAGTCGACCGATCGAGAGTTGATAAGAGCCGATCAAAAGCAGGTACACCTATACGTACGTAAAATCTAAATAAGATCGATCACCGGCACACCCGCCCGCATCTTTTTGCCGCTGCCGGTGATGACCATCGAACTCGACGTCAGAGCTCCCACCGGCGTCGTGGTCTCAGACTCCAGCCTCCAGGCCAGCATTACGAGCGTGCACCACGTGCTCAAGATCCAAGGATACTCATCGATGATGAAGAGCTTCCCCATCGGCAAAGCCCTCGGATCGGAATCCTTCCGTGGTGGAGGCCGCACTAGCTGGCACATCGACTTCTACCCCAACGGAGAAAGTCGCGAGAGCCGCGGTTTCGTGTCCATCCATGCTGTTCTTGATGCTGCCTACCTCGCCGTGAAGGCGGATATCGGGTTCGACATGCTCGGCTCCACCGGGGAGCTGCTGCCTCGCTACGCTAAAGCTAGTAGCGACGTGTGCAATTTTCGTCTCGTCGGCGCTTATTGGGGCTACGACAAATTCATCGCGAGGGAGGAGTTGAAACTCCTCGACTGTTTCTCGGTCAGGTGCAACATCACTGTCATGGAGTTCATTGCGGGCGGCGCCGCCCCTTGCCCTCGTCCTCTACGGCCCGTCATGCCACCGCCTGATTGGCGTCGTGAGCTTTTGCAGAGCGAGCAGGGCGCGGACGTGAGGTTCATAGTGGGCGGGGAGACTTTCGCGGCGCACCGCTGCGTGCTTGCGGCGCGGTCGCCGGTGTTCAAAGCGGAACTCTTTGGCGCAATGAAAGAGAGCAGCGCCGCTGGCATACATATCCACGGGATGAGGCCCGAGGTATTCAGGAATCTGCTGCAGTTCGTGTACACTGAGGAACTGCCATCCGTGACACAAGAAGAGGAGGATGAAGCTGCTATGGCCCAGCATCTCCTGGTAGCCGGTGACAGGTATGGCATGGAGAGGCTCAAGCTGCTCTGCGAGAACAGGTTGTGCGAGCACATCAATGTCAGCACGGTGGTAACCACGCTGGTGCTAGCTGAGCAACATGGCTGCCCCGGGCTCAAGGAGGCATGCTTCCAGTTCCTCCTCAATTCCTCTTCAACCACACTGGAGGCAGTCATGGCAACTGATGACTTCGACAATGTTCTTAGTAAGAGTTGTCCTAATCTATTGAAAGAGTTGATGTTGAGGTTTGCTTCCTCTGACTCTCTCCATGGTTTGCAAATAATTGATCGATTGGAGGAGGAAGACGACCTTGCCCTCAACACAACCCAAGGGGGTGAGCTCCCTGAACCGACTCACGGTGTCTTGCCTTGGGGAGCGGGAGCACCAAAACGCATGCGTCTTTAAGCGTCCAGCTCCTTCTTAACATCATCAAGTTGAGTTCGGAGGTTAGAAGAAACATATAGCAGCCGCCGCCTTCCTCGCGTTCTCGACAGTCGCCTCACCCAAATCTTAGCAGCCGCCTCCTACCTCCGGCCTCCCATTCCTCTCGCAGCTTCTAAAGACTAGTAGTTGGGCTAATTAAGTCCGACATTGTTCAACTAAGGCGACCGAGGGCAGGTCGACCTTCGACAGAGATGCGAATTATGGACCACGGCTTACATAAGATGGAAATGGTTGTGCAGCGGCGGCGGCGTTCGTTGTTTTGTTCACTTTAAAGTTTTATTTTCTTTTACTTGATCTAGACATGCCTTCTGCTTTGTATGGCTTTGCTCTTTGCCAGCGTAAATTTTCACGTGCTTTGTATTCCTTAAATCAATAAAATCAATCATTCTATAAACGGAGTTCGAATGTTGCTAGCTATGTTCATACCACACAATTCAGTTGTGACCGTCCACTTTGGTTATTCTCTATGTCATCAACACACACTAGATGATTTGTCACGCCATTTAACCAAATGGCGCGAAAGCCTAATTTAAACCAACAACTAAATGCAATTATTTTGATCAACTTAGAAGTGCACGTGGGTATTTATCATATAGTGACATTTTTATTTGAATGTATATTACCTTTCGAAAAACACGAAGGTTTCATAGTGTAGATAGCCAAACAAGCATGTTGCGTCAAATTAAGAAAAAGGGTTCTATATTATAAAGCAACGAGTCAAACATCCAATACAATAGTGCAAAGTACAATCAAGTCACAGGGTCACGCTGGGGGCACAGCAGGACAAGCCCAAACAAAACTAAAAAAGACTAATCCGGCTCGGGAGGAGGTGGTGGTGGTGGCGGTGGTGGAGCAAAAGCCGACGCCAAGGAACGAAGACCCACAATGATGTTGTCGATGATGTCATGGTCGCGCCGCTTGCTAAGCGGTCTCCAGAGCTGTAAGAAGCCACACAATTTATAAATTGCATCAGTCACACGGCACAGAATCACGCGTTCGATGACAAGTTTATTGCGGGCACACCATAGGGTCCATGCCAGGGTACCCAAAGCCACCCAAGTGGGGGCTTGACTAGGACCGGGGAGCCTAAGGGCCTCCCCAAACAAGTCCGGGAGGTTGTCATGGCACCAATTGCCGCCAACCACCTCCCGGAAGCAGCTCCATAGGAATTAGGCCGCAGGGCACCGGAAGAAGATGTGGTTGCAATCCTCCGGAATCAAGCTAATGGGGCATAGGCCGTCTTCAGGACCATTACACTTTCGGACCTCCGTGCCCGAGGGGACTCGGCCTCGGACCCATTGCCAAAGAAATATGCCGATTTTCAAGGGGAGTTTGATCTCCCAAAGCACCGATAGTTCCACCGGGCCAGGAGTGGGAAAAATCGCCTGGTATAGGGACCTAGTCGAGAATCGGCCGCTCGGCTCGAGATGCCAAGACAATGAGTCGGGCTCAAGGGAGGGGGAATGGAGAGCAATACACTCGAGTAGTTCGTCCCATTGCGCGAGCTCCACCACCCCGAATGTACGGCGGAACGCAATGGCGCCCAAGTCAGCTAAGGCCACAGCCACAGAGAGCTGTGGGCGGGCACAAATCGAGAATAACGCGTAAAAGCGTTCCGCAAAGGGACAGGTCCCAGCCCACCTATCAAGCCAGAATAGGGTGCCTGATCTGGTGCCCAGTTTAATGGAGGTCCCAATGCGCATGACCGACATCAGACGGATCACCAATTGCCAGAATTGGGACCCTCCAGACCTAGAGGCGAAGGCCAGCGGTTGCCCATGAAGGTACTTCGCCCGGAAAATCTCCAGCCACAGACCTCCCTCCTTGGTCTGAATTCGCCAAAGCCATTTGGAGAGGAGGGCAATATTCATCCGCTTGGATGAAATGACCCCAAGGCCTCCTTGGTCCTTAGGCTTACAAATCTCAGACCACTTCACCATGTGGTACTTCTGTTTATTGTTCTCTCCAGCCCGGAAAAATCTGGAGAGGAGTTTGGTAACCTCATGATGAAGGGATTCATGTAGACTATAGAATCCCATGATGTACATCAACAGGCTAATAAGGGAGGAGTTCATCAGAACCACTCGCGCGGCCTTGGAAAGCCATCTCCCCTGCTAGGGCTCCATCCTAGGTTGGAGCTTGGTGATTATTGGGCGGAAGTCCTTCTCGAGTAGGCGAGTGTCACTAATTGGCATGCCTAGGTAAGTAGTCGGGAAGGATCCCAAGTGACAATTCAAGCGATTGGTGATTCGCTGAGCTTCCGCCTGGGAGTACCCAAGGACCATCACCTCAGTTTTGGCGAAGTTAATCGTGAGGCCCGACATCTCCTGAAACAAGAGGAGGAGGAACTTGAGGTTCTGAATATCTTCGCCCGATCCTTCCGTCATCATAATGGTGTCATCAGCATACTGGAGATGATTCAAACCTCCATTGGCCACAAGATGGGGGGCAAATCCCCTAATGTGGTCGGCCTGCTTGGCCAAATCTAGGATCGAAGCTAGAGCATTGACCACGAGATTGAAAAGAAATAGGGAGATCGGATCACCTTGCTGAACTCCTTGGCCAGTCATAAAGTAAGGCCCAATCTCACCATTTATGTTCACCACCGTACGACCGCTCGTCACTAACTGCATCACCCGGGCAACCCAGTGGGAGTCGAACCCACGCTTGAGCATCACCTCCTGAAGGAAGGACCAGTGGACGGTGTCGTATGCTTTATGGAAGTCAATCTTGAAGAACACATCACGAAGGTGCTTGCTCTTGACCTCGTGGATGACCTAGTGGAGAACGAGGATCCCATCCAGAATATACCTGCCTTTCGTGAAGGTCGACTGGTTCGGGTGGTGGATCCGAGGGGGGGCGATTAGGGCCGCCCTAGTGGCGTACCCCTTGGCCAAAATCTGGAATATCACATTGAGGACTGTGTTAGGACGGAATTGCTTGATGTCAGCGGCTCCCAGCACCTTGGAAATCAGTGAGATGACCACGTAGTTAAGCCGGAACATGTCTAAAGTTCCCCTAGAGAACTCATGGAACAGGTCAAGTATGATCTTGATACGTCTCCATAGTATCTACTTTTCCAAACACTTTTGCCCTTATTTTGGACTCTAACTTGCATGATTTGAATGAAACTAACCCAGACTGACGCTGTTTTCAGCAGAACTACCATGATGTTGTTTTATGTGTAGAAAAGAAAAGTTCTCGGAATGTCCTGAAAATCCACGGAGGCACTTTTTGGAATTAATAAGAATTTCTGGGCGAAAGAAATACACCAGGGGGCCCACAGACTGTCCACGAGACAGGGGGCGCCCCCCCTAGGGCGCGCCCTCCTATCTCGTGGGCCCCCTGGACCTCCACCGACCTCAACTCCAACTCCATATATTCACGTTCGGGGAGAAAAAAATCAAAGAGAAAGTTTCATCGCGTTTTACGACACAGAGCCGCCGCCAAGCACTAATCTCTCTCGGGAGGGCTGATCTGGAGTCCGTTCGGGGCTCCGGAGAGGGGGATTCGTCGCCGTCGTCATCATCAACCATCCTCATCACCAATTTCATGATGCTCACCGCCGTGCATGAGTAATTCCATCGTAGGCTTGCTGGACGGTGATGGGTTGGATGAGATTTACCATGTAATCAAGTTAGTTTTGTTAGGGTTTGATCCCTAGTATCCACTATGTTCTGAGATTGATGTTGCTATGACTTTGCTATGCTTAATGCTTGTCACTAGGGACCGAGTGCCATGATTTCAGATCTGAACCTATTATGTTTTCATGAATATATGTGTGTTCTTGATCCTATCTTGCAAGTCTATAGTCACCTATTATGTGTTATGATCCGAGAACCCCGAAGTGACAATAATCGGGATACTTCTCGGTGATGACCGTAGTTTGAGGAGTTCATGCATTCACTATGTGCTAATGCTTTGTTCCGGTTCTCTATTAAAAGGAGGCCTTAATATCCCTTAGTTTCCGCCCGGACCCCGCTGCCACGGGAGGGTAGAACAAAAGATGTCATGCAAGTTCTTTTCCATAAGCACGTATGACTATTTACGGAATACATGCCTACATTACACTGATGAATTGGAGCTAGTTCTCTGTCACCCTATGTTATAACTATTGCATGAGGAATCGCATCCGGCATAATTATCCATCACTGATCCATTGCCTACGAGCTTTTCATATATTGTTCTTCGCTTATTTACTTTTTCGTTGCTACTGTTACAACTACTACAAAAACCCAAAAACATTTATCTTTACTTTTGCCACCGTTACCATTATTATCATACCACTTTTGCTACTAAATACTTTCCTGCAGATACTAAGTTATCCAGGTGTGGTTGAATTGACAACTCAATTGCTAATACTCAAGAATATTCTTTGGCTCCCCTTGTGTCGAATCAATAAATTTGGGTTGAATACTTTACCCTTGAAAGCTGTTGCGATCCCCTACACTTGTGGGTTATCAAGACTAATTTCTGGCACCGTTGCCGGGGAGCATAGCTCTATTCTCTGAGTCACTTGCGATTTATATCTGTTGATCACTATGAAGAACTTGAAAGACGCTAAAACCAAGATTTTGCCCTCAACTACGAGGGGAGGTAAGGAACTGCCATCTAGCTCTGCACTAGATTCTCCTTCCGTTATTAGTAGGCTTGCGACACCTAAACCTGCTACTGCTATGAATTCTGATATGTCGCATGTTATTGATGATGCCACTTCTGTGCGTGATACTACTTTGCCATTAGGTGAATTTATTGATGAACAACTTGCTGGAGTTAGGGGGAATGAAAATATTGAAGATGCTATTATTGATGATAGTGATGATGAAGGTTCTCCCAATGATTATGTATTACCTGTTGTTCCTGAGGGTTATGTTATGAATGAAGAAGCTGCTAGGGAAATCTTTGCTTGCAATGATAGATATGATCTTAAGAAATTATTAGCTAAATGGAAGCTGCAGTCTCTTAATGCTAGAATGAAACCTGACCCTGCTTTTGCTACTTCACCTATCTGTGTTACTGATAAGGATTATGAATTCTCTGTTGATCCTGAGATTATTACCTTAGTTGAATTTGATCCTTTTTATGGCCTTGAATCTGAAACTGTTGTGGCACATCTTACCAAGTTAAATGATATAGCCACCCTGTTTACTAATGATGAGAAGTCTCGCTATTTATATATCCTTAAGATATTTCCGTTCTCATTAAAGGGTGATGCTAAGACTTGGTATAATTCTCTTGCTCCTGGTTGTGTGCGTAGTCCCCAGGATATGATTTATTACTTCTCTGCTAAATATTTCCCTGCTCATAAGAAACAAGCTGCCTTGCAGGAAATATATAATTTTATGCAAATCAAAGAAGAGAGTCTCCCACAAGCTTGGGGGAGGCTTCTCCGGTTACTTAATGCTTTGCCTGATCATCCTCTTAAGAAAAATGAAATACTTGATATCTTTTATAATGGACTAACCGATGCTTCCAAGGACTATTTGGATAGTTTTGCTGGTTGTGTTTTCAGGGAAAGAACAGTCGACGAAGCTGAAATATTATTGAATAATATGTTGACTAATGAAAATAATTGGACTCTTCCTGAGCCAATTCCTGAAGCAATTCCTGAACCAATTGAGCCAACTCCCGAGCCTATTCCTAAACCCACTCCGAAGAAGAGAGGTGTTTTATTTCTCAGTCCTGAAGATATGCAAGTGGCAAAGAAATCAATGAAAGAAAAAGGTATTAAAGCTGAAGATGTTAAGAATTTACCTCCTATTGAAGAAATACATGGTCTTAATATACCACCTGTTGAAGAACCATATTGTCTTGATAACCCAACACAGGTAGTAAAGGTAAATTCTCTCTATAGATATGATAAAGTTGAAATCCCCTCTACTAAATTTCATAGCCCATGCTTAGATGAAATTGATGACTTTATGGCTAGACAAGAAAGTTTTAATGCTTATGTTGGTAGAGAGTTAAAGAATAATGCTTTCGAGATAGGACGTGTAAGTGATAATCTGGCTAGAGTTAAAGATGAACTTCACCTCGTTAGCAAATATGCTTCTATGGTTGCTACTCAAGCTGAGCAAGTACTTAAAGCTCAAAATGATTTGCTTGATGAATTAAATAATAAAAATGACTTTGCTGTTAGAGTGGCTACTAGAACTGGTAGAATGACTCAGGAACCTTTGTATCCTGAAGGCCACCCTAAGAGAATCGAGCAAGATTCTCAGAGAAATAATTTAGAGGCACCTAGTTCTTCTAAAAAAAGAAAAAGAAAGATGATAGAACTTTGCATGCTTCTAGTGAACCTACTGTAGACACACCTGGGAATCCCAATGATATTCTATTTCTGATGCTGAAACTCAATCAGGTGATGAACATGAACCTAGTGATAATGTTAATGATAATGTTCATGTTGATGCTCATTCTAGCGAAAACAATGATGTAGAGATGGAACCTGCTGTTGATCTTGATAACCCACAATCAAAGAATCAACGTTATGATAAGAGAGATTTTGTTGCTAGGAAGCACGGTAAAGAAAGAGAACCATGGGTTCAGAAACCCATGCCCTTTCCTCCTAAACCATCCAAGACAAAGGATGATAAGGATTTTGAGCGCTTTGCTGAAATGATTAGACCTATTTTCTTATGTATGCGCTTAACTGATATGCTGAAAGTAAATCCTTATGCTAAGTATATGAAGGATACCATCACAAATGAAAGAAAGATACCGGAAGCTGAAATTTCCACCATGCTTGCTAATTACACTTTTAAGGGTGGAATACCAAAGAAACTTGGAGATCCAGGTGTACCAACTATACCATGCTCCATTAAAAGAAATTATGTTAGAACTGCTTTATGTGATCTTGGAGCCGGTGTTAGTGTTATGCCTCTCTCTTTATATCATAGACTTGAATTGAATAAGTTGACACCTACTGAAATATCTTTGCAAACGGCTGATAAATCAACTGCTATACCTGTCGGTATTTGTGAGGATGTGCCTGTTGTGGTTGCAAATGTCACTATCTTAACGGACTTTGTTATTCTTGATATTCCCGAGGACGATAGTATGTCTATTATCCTTGGTAGACCTTTTCTTAATACTGCAGGGGTTGTTATTGATTGCAACAAAGGTAATGTAACTTTTCATGTTAATGATAATGAGCATACGGTACACTTTCCGAGGAAACAATCTCAAGTTCATAGCATCAATTCTATTGAAAAAGTTCCAACTATCATTTTTGGAGGTTTTGAATTTCCTCTTCCTACTGTCAAGAAAAAGTATGATATTCTTATTGTTGGAGATTTTCATATCCCCGTTGAGGTAACTTAGTGTTATTTGAAATTTCTCCGGTTCCGTGTTATTCGAAATGAGTTTGTTAACAAGACTTGATCAACCTTGTTAGTGGGTTCATTTTGATGATCACGAGATGGATGAAACTAGAAGGCACAACCTTCTGTACCCACTTTTTACTTTCTGTTATTTAGAATAAATAAAGCAAAAATAGTATTATCTGTCTGTTTTCTGAATTATCCGTGCATTAAAAAATAGTCAGAAAATAAAAGTGCTCCAAATGCCCTGCAAATTTAGTATGATTTTTTCTGAAATATTTGAGGATTTTAGGCACTGAAAACACTGCAGGAGGGGCAAGCACCAGGCCACGAGAGTGGAGGGCGCCCCCCCTATAGGGCACGCCCCCTATCTCGTGGGCCCCTGGTGGCCCCCCTCCACTTATGCCAGCACCCACACACTTCATCTTCTACCCAAAAAAATCCCCATCCACCTCAAGCACGAGTTCTAGCTCGTTTTGCTGCGATTTTCGATCTCCTTGCTCAAAGCTCCATTCACAAAACTGCTTTGGGAGATTGTTGCTTGGTATGTGACTCCTCCATTGGTCCAATTAGTTTTTGTTCTAGTGCTTTATTCATTACAAATTTTTGCTGCATAGGTGACCATGTTCTTGAGCTTGCATGTTAAACTTTTGAGGTCCAAGCAATTCCAATGCATGATATAGGCTCTAGGCACTTGTAGGAGTAGTTGCTATCAATCTTGTTTAGTTTTATTCACTTTTATTTTGAAGTTACTAAATTTTCAGAAAAAGAATTATGCTTAGAAGAATGTACCAAGGTGGTTCCTCGGCAAAGAAAGGGCCAAGGATTGCTATACGTGAGCAAGATGTTGAATTGCCGAGGGATGCAAATGTACGGGCTTGTGAGTGGCCATCCGATGTTTTGATGGTCGAAGCAAGCTTCAAGGAGGAATTTGACGCGTATGTGCGTAATGCCGAGCTGGAGGACTTCTACAAGATATGTGTCCTCAGTACTATCAATTGACTGATTCCTTTGTGCGGAGTTTCCAATATAACTGTACGTGTAATACTCCTAGTGTCATGTTTGATATTTATGATACATCTTATACCATGGATTTAGAGAATTTCACAACTGCTTGCAAACTCCCGCAGTGGGGTAATATTAATGATCCCCGCAAATCTGAATTTAGAGATTTTCTTGCTAGTATTACTGTGGGAGAATCTAGGGACATAGCACAAGCTACCATAGGGAGCATTCATTTTCCTGTTATACATTATTTTGCTCTCTTTATTGGTAGATGCATTAACGGTAAAGACGAAGCTTGTCACATGTGTGTCCCTGATCTTTGTGTCCTCAAGAGTGTTGTTTCAGGTAAAGGTTATAACTTGGGGGCAATAGTTGCACGTAGGTTGCAGAATAATAGTAGAAAGGGAGATTTATTTGGAGGAATTTATGCAACCCGTGTGGCTAATTATCTTAATATAGCCCCACGAGAGGGGGATATGATTTTACCTCCTGTTTATTTGGATAAAGAAGCTATGTTTAATCATCATTTTCTTGAGAGGAATGAACAATTCCTCCATTATCGACTAATCTATGACGGACGCAACGTCGTCCCTGTTACTCTTCCTGCTCCCTACCTTTTTGATTATCAGGCAAAAGAAAGATATGTTGTCACCAGGGAGGAAGCAGCTGAATATGAGAGGGGAGTGGAGGCAGCTCGCCAACACGCTGCAGCTCAGGAGGCGGTTGCCGCTGCATCTCAGTACAACCCCTGTTTCACTTATGGATATCAGCCAGGCGATCCTTGGTACTAGTCCAACTTAGGCCAAAAGCCTAAGCTTGGGGGAGTACGTATTTCTCACCGACTTTACATTCATGTTCACACACTAGTCATCGGTGCTCATACTCTTTCATTGTATTATCCATGCTAGTTTAAATTTCTTTTTCTAGTTTTCTTCTTGTGTGTTTGATAAACCTTAAGAAAAACCAAAGAAATTAGTTAGTTTAATTTCCATGCTTGTAGTAGAATTAAAATGAAAACCGAAAAAGATTTCTAGTTCTTCTTCTTACTTGTTGGGAGCTTTCCCGTGTAAATAGTTTTATTTTCTTTTCTTTCCTTTGGGGGTCGAGAAGACCTTATTGAAAATGCTTAGTGGCTCTTATATGCATGATTGTTTATTTAATTTAGAGCCCATATTACCTGTCTTCTCTCTTGAGTTGAATGCTTGCAGATTCCATCTTAGTCCAATGCACATGCACTCTTATTATTATACACATCGTTCGGTCATGCAAGGGAAAAGCAATAATGATGATATATGATGGACTTATTGGGATGAGAAAAGCTGGTATGAACTCGACCTCTCTCGTTTTTGTAAATATGATGAGTTCATCGTTTCTGAGTCAACTATTATGAAGTAAACATATTTGCAATGACATTTAAAGATTATAGTTGCTTGTGCCATGCTTGATTAGCTATGAGTTATAATGGTTTACCTTGTGTGCCAACATGCTATTAAAATAATTATGATGTGATATGGTGGGATGGTATCCTCCTTTAAATGAATTGAGCGACTCGACTTGGCACATGTTCATGCATGTAGTTGAATCAAATCAACATAGCCTTCACGATATTTATGTTCATGGTGGATCATATCCTACTCATTCTTGTATTCGGTGTAAATTAATTTTAATGCATGTTTACGACTGTTGTCGCTCTCTCAGTTGGTCGTTCCCAGTCTTTTGCTAGCCTTCACCTGTATTAAGCGGGAATACTGCTTGTGCATCCAAACTCCATAAACCCCAAAGTTGTTCCATATGAGTCCACTATACCTTCCTATATGCGGTATTTACCTGCCGTTCCAAGTAAATTTGTATGTGCCAAACTCCAAACCTTCAAATGAAATTTTGTTTTGTATGCTCGAGCAGCTCATGTTTCAACTAGGGCTGCCTATATCTTTCATGCTAGGTGGGTTATTCTCAAGAGGAGTGGACTCCGCTCCTCATTCACGAGAAAGGGCCGGTAACAGGGATGCCCAGTCCCATGATCCAAAAAGATCAAAGCAAATCAAAATAATTAAACAAAACTCCCCCAGGGCTGTTGTTAGTTGGAGACACTCGTTGTTTCGAGCAAGCCATGCATTGATGCTTGTTGGTGGTTGGGGGAGTATAAACCTTTACCATTCTGTTTGGGAACTGCCTATAATGCATGTAGTATGGAAGATACAGCCATCTCATAGTTGTTGCGTTGACAGCAAAAGTATGCCGCTCAAAATGTTATTCAATCTCTATTTTAAAATCGAGCTCTGGCACCTCTACAAATCCATGCTTCCCTCTGCGAAGGGCCTATCTATTTACTTTTATGTTGAGTCATCACCCTCCTTATTAAAAAGCACCCACTGGAGAGCACACTGTCATTTGCATTCATTACTATTGGTTTATATTGGGTATAACTTGACTGGATCTCTTTTACCATGAATTACAATGTTTAGTCAGTCCTTGATCTTTAAAGGTGCTCTGCATTTATGTTTTGCGGTCTCATAAAGGGCTAGCGAGATACCATTTTGTTATATCATGTTATAATTATTTTGAGAAAGTGTTGTCATGCGAGTTTTATTATTATGGCTCGCTAGCTGATTATGTTGTTGATATGAGTAATTGTGAGAGCTAAGTGTTATTGTGAGTATGGTTAGTTCATAATATTTGCTGAAACTTGAATACTGGCTTTTCATGTTTACAACAACAAGAGGAAACAGAGTTTGTAAAAGTTTTTCTTTATCACTTTCAGTTTATCAACTGAATTGCTTGAGGACAAGCAAAGGTTTAAGCTTGGGGGAGTTGATACGTCTCCAACGTATCTACTTTTCCAAACACTTTTGCCCTTGTTTTGGACTCTAACTTGCATGATTTGAATAAAACTAACCCGGACTAACGCTGTTTTCAGCAGAACTGCCGTGATGTTGTTTTATGTGTAGAAAAGAAAAGTTCTCGGAGTGTCCTGAAAATCCACGGAGGCACTTTTTGGAATTAATAAGAATTTCTGGGCGAAAGAAATACACCAGGGGGCCCACAGGTTGTCCACGAGACAGCCCCCCCAGGGCGCGCCCTCCTATCTCGTGGGCCCCCTGGACCTCCACCGACTTCAACTCCAACTCCATACATTCACGTTCGGGGAGAAAAAAATCAAAGAGAAAGTTTCATCGCGTTTTACGACACGGAGCCGCCGCCAAGCCCTAATCTCTCTCGGGAGGGCTGATCTGGAGTCCGTTTGGGGCTCCGGAGAGGGGGATTCGTCGCCGTCGTCATCATCAACCATCCTCCATCACCAATTTCATGATGCTCACCGCCGTGCGTGAGTAATTCCATCGTAGGCTTGCTGGACGGTGATGGGTTGGATGAGATTTACCA
Source organism: Triticum timopheevii (assembly GCA_963921465.1). Lineage (NCBI taxonomy): Eukaryota > Viridiplantae > Streptophyta > Magnoliopsida > Poales > Poaceae > Triticum > Triticum timopheevii. The sequence goes on along the minus strand of OY997270.1, from coordinate 60,675,224 downwards.
TGTAATCAAGTTAGTTTTGTTAGGGTTTGATCCCTAGTATCCACTATGTTCTGAGATTGATGTTGCTATGAATTTGCTATGCTTAATGCTTGTCACTAGGGCCTGAGTGCCATGATTTCAGATCTGAACCTATTATGTTTTCATGAATATATGTGTGTTCTTGATCCTATCTCGCAAGTCTATAGTCACCTATTATGTGCTATGATCCGACAACCCTGAAGTGACAATAATCGGGATACTTCTTGGTGATCACAGTAGTTTGAGGAGTTCATGTATTCACTATGTGCTAATGCTTTGTTCCGGTTCTCTATTAAAAGGAGGCCTTAATATCCCTTAGTTTCCGCCAGGACCCCGCTGCCACGAGAGGGTAGGACAAAAGATGTCATGCAAGTTCTTTTCCATAAGCACGTATGACTATTTACGGAATACATGCCTACATTACATTGATGAATTGGAGCTAGTTCTGTGTCACCCTATGTTATAACTATTGCATGAGGAATCGCATCCGGCATAATTATCCATCACTGATCCATTGCCTACGAGCTTTTCATATATTGTTCTACACTTATTTACTTTTCCGTTGCTACTATTACAACTACTACAAAAACCCAAAAACATTTATCTTTACTTTTGCTACCGTTACCGTTTTTATCATACCACTTTTGCTACTAAATACTTTGCTGCAGATACTAAGTTATCCAGGTGTGGTTGAATTGACGACTCAACTGCTAATACTCAAGAATATTCTTTGGCTCCCCTTATGTCAAATCAATAAATTTGGGTTGAATACTTTACCCTCGAAAGATGTTGCGATCCCCTACACTTGTGGGTTATCAGATCTCCTTGACCACCGGCCAGAATGCCTGGAAAAAATGAACCGGCAATCCATCGAGGCCCGGGGCCGAGGCCGGGTTCATGGCTTTGACAAAAGCCTCCACCTCGGAGGCATCAAATGGGGCGAGCAGGGCCGCATTCTCCTCCTGGGAGATTTGTGTTGGGGAACGTTGCAGAAAACAAAAATTTTCCTACTCGTTTCACCAAGATCCATCTAGGAGTTCATCTAGCAACGAGTCATCTGATGCATCTATGTACCTTGTAGATCACGAGCGGAAGCGTTCAAAGAACGGTGATGATGTAGTCGTACTCGACGTGATCCAAATCACCGATGACCAAGCGCCGAACGGACGACACCTCCGCGTTCAACACACGTACGGGACGGGAGACGTCTCCTCCTTCTTGATCCAGCAAGGGGGAAGGAGAGGTTGATGAAGATCCAGCAGCACGACGGCGTGGTGGTGGATGCAGGGCGTCACAGAAGCAGGGCTTCGCCAAGACTCCGAGGGAGAGACGTAACGGGGAGAGAGGGAGGCGCCAGGGGCTGGTCTGAAATCCCTCCTCTCCCCCCACTATATATAGGGGTGCCATGGGGGGGCGCCGGCCCTAGTAGATGAGATCTACTAGGGGGGGCGGCGGCCAAGGGGAGGTTTCCCTCCCCCCCAAGGCACCTAGGCGTGCCTTCCACCACATGGACTCTTCCATGGTGGAAACCCTAGGCGCATGGGCCTATAGGGGCTGGTGCCCTTGGCCCATGAAGGCCAAGGCGCACCCCCTACAGCCCATGTGGCCCCCCGGGACAGGTGGCCCCACCCGGTGGGCCCCCGGGACCCCTCCGGTGGTCCCGGTACAATACCGATAACCCCGAAACTTGTCCCGATGGCCGAAACAGCACTTCCTATATATAATTCTTTACCTCCGGACCATTCCGGAACTCCTCGTGACGTCCGGGATCTCATCCGGGACTCCGAACAACATTCGGGTTACTGCATATACATATCTTCACAACCCTAGCGTCACCGAACCTTAAGTGTGTAGACCCTACGGGTTCGGGAGACAAGCAGACATGACCGAGACGACTCTCCGGTCAATAACCAACAGCGGGATCTGGATACCCATGTTGGCTCCCACATGCTCCACGATGATCTCATCGGATGAACCATGATGTCGAGGATTCAATCAACCCCGTACGCAATTCCCTTTGTCAATCGATATGTTACTTGCCCGAGATTCGATCGTCGGTATCCCAATACCTCGTTCAATCTCGTTACTGGCAAGTCACTTTACTCGTACCGTAATGCATGATCCCGTGACCAGACACTTGGTCACTCTGAGCTCATTATGATGATGCATTACCGAGTGGGCCCAGTGATACCTCTCCGTCATACGGAGTGACAAATCCCAGTCTTGATCCATGTCAACCCAACAGACACTTTCGGAGATACCCGTAGTCCACCTTTATAGTCACCCAGTTACGTTGTGACGTTTGGTATACCCAAAGCACTCCTACGATATCCGGGAGTTACACGATCTCATGGTCTAAGGAAAAGATACTTTGACATTGGAAAACTCTAGCAAACGAACTATACGATCTTGTGCTATGTTTAGGATTGGGTCTTGTCCATCACATCATTCTCCTAATGATGTGATCTCGTTATCAATGACATCCAATGTCCATAGTCAGGAAACCATGACTATCTATTGATCAACGAGCTAGTCAACTAGAGGCTCACTAGGGACATGTTGGTGTCTGTTATTCACACATGTATTACGATTTCCGGATAACACAATTATAGCATGAATAAAGACAATTATCATGAACAAGGAAATATAATAATAATGCTTTTATTATTGCCTCTAGGGCATATTTCCAACAGTCTCCCACTTGCACTAGAGTCAATAATCTAGTTACATTGTGATGAATCGAACACCCATGGAATTCTGGTGTTGATCATGTTTTGCTCTAGGGAGAGGTTTAGTCAACGGATCTGCTACATTCAGGTCCGTATGTATTTTACAAATCTCTATGTCTCCATCTTGAACATTTTCACGAATGGAGTTGAAGTGATGCTTGATGTGCCTTGTCTTCTTGTGAAACCTGGGCTCTTTGGCAAATGCAATAGCTCCAGTGTTGTCACAGAAGAGCTTGATCGGCCCCGACGCATTGGGTATGACTCCTAGGTCGGTGATGAACTCCTTCACCCATATTGCTTCATGTGGTGCCTCCGAGGCCGCCATGTACTCCGCTTCACATGTAGATCCCGCCACGACGCTCTGCTTGCAACTGCACCAGCTTACTGCCCCACCATTCAAAATATACACGTATCCGGTCTGTGACTTAGAGTCATCCAGATCTGTGTCGAAGCTAGCGTCGACGTAACCCTTTACGACGAGCTCTTCGTCACCTCCATAAACGAGAAACATTTCCTTAGTCCTTTTCAGGTACTTCAGGATATTCTTGACCGCTGTCCAGTGCTCCTTGCTGGGATTACTTTGGTACCTTCCTACCAAACTTACGGCAAGGTTTACATCAGGTCTGGTACACAGCGTGGCATACATAATAGAACCTATGGCTGATGCATAGGGGATGACGCTCATCTCTTCTATATCTTCTGCCGTGGTCGGACATTGAGCTGAGCTCAATTTCATACCTTGTAACACAGGCAAGAACCCCTTCTTGGATTGATCCATATTGAACTTCCTCCATATCTTATCAAGGTATGTGCTTTGTGAAAGACCTATGAGGCGTCTCGATCTATCTCTATAGATTTTGATGCCTAATATATAAGCAGCTTCTCCAAGGTCCTTCATTGAAAAACTCTTATTCAAATAGGCCTTGATGCTGTCCAAGAGTTCTATATCATTTCCCATCAAAAGTATGTCATCTACATATAGTATGAGAAATGCTACAGAGCTCCCACTCACTTTCTTGTAAACGCAGGCTTCTCCATAAGTCTGTGTAAACCCAAACACTTTGATCATCTCATCAAAGCGAATGTTCCAACTCCGAGATGCTTGCACCAGCCCATAAATCGAGCGTTGGATCTTGCACACCTTGTCAGCATTCTTAGGATCGACAAAACCTTCCGGCTGCATCATATACAATTCTTCCTTAAGGAAACCATTAAGGAATGCCGTTTTGACGTCCATTTGCCATATTTCATAATCGTAGAATGCGGCAATTGCTAACATGATTCGGACGGACTTCAGCTTCGCTACCGGTGAGAAAGTCTCATCGTAGTCAACCCCTTGAACTTGTCGATAACCCTTAGCGACAAGCCGAGCTTTATAGATGGTCACATTACCATCCGCGTCTGTCTTCCTCTTAAAGATCCATTTATTTTCTATGGCTCGCCGTTCTACGGGCAAGTCAGTCAAAGTCCATACTTCGTTTTCATACATGGATCCTATCTCGGATTTCATGGCTTCTAGCCATTTGTCGGAATCCGGGCCCGCCATCGCTTCTTCATAGTTCGAAGGTTCACCGTTGTCTAACAACATGATTTCCAAGACAGGGTTGCCGTACCACTCTGGTGCGGAACGTGTCCTTGTGGACCTTCGAATTTCAGTAGGAGCTTGATCAGAAGTATCTTGATCATCATCATTAACTTCCTCTCTAGTCGGTGCAGGCACCTCAGGAACATTTTCTTGAGTTGCGCCATTTTCCGGTTCAAGAGGTAATACTTCATCAAGCTCTACTTTCCTCCCACTTACTTCTTTCGAGAGAAACTCTTTCTCTAGAAAGGACCCATTCTTGGCAACAAAGATCTTGCCTTCGGATCTGAGGTAGAAGGTGTACCCAATAGTTTCTTTTGGGTATCCTATGAAGACGCATTTTTCTGACTTGGGTTCGAGCTTTTCAGGTTGAAGTTTCTTGACATAAGCATCGCATCCCCAAACTTTTAGAAACGACAGCTTAGGTTTCTTCCCAAACCATAATTCATACGGTGTCGTCTCAACGGATTTCGACAGAGCCCTATTTAAAGTGAATGCGGCAGTCTCTAAAGCATAGCCCCAGAAAGATAGCGGTAAGTCGGCAAGAGACATCATAGATCGCACCATATCTAATAGAGTGCGATTACGATGTTCGGACACACCATTACGCTGAGGTGTTCCAGGCGGCGTGAGTTGTGAAACTATTCCACATTTTCTTAAGTGTGTGCCAAACTCATGACTCAAGTATTCTCCTCCACGATCTGATCGTAGAAACTTGATTTTCCTGTCACGTTGATTTTCAACCTCACTCTGAAATTCCTTGAACTTTTCAAAGGTTTCAGACTTGTGTTTCATTAAGTATATATACCCATACCTACTTAAATCATCAGTGAGGGTGAGAACATAACGATAGCCACCACGAGCCTCAACACTCATTGGACCGCACACATCAGTATGTATGATTTCCAATAAGTTGGTTGCTCGCTCCATTGTTCCTGAGAACGGAGACTTGGTCATTTTTCCCATAAGGCATGGTTCGCATGTGTCAAATGATTCATAATCAAGAGACTCTAAAAGTCCATTTGCATGGAGCTTCTTCATGCGTTTGACACCTATGTGACCAAGGCGGCAGTGCCACAAGTATGTGGGACTATCATTATCAACCTTACTTCTTTTGGTACTCACATTGTGAACATGTGTAGCATCACGTTCGAGATTCATAAAGAATAAACCATTCACCATAGGAGCATGACCATAAAACATATCTCTCATATAAATAGAACAACCATTATTCTCGGATTTAAATGAGTAGCCATCTCGAATTAAACGAGATCCCGATACAATGTTCATGCTCAAAGCTGGCACTAAATAACAATTATTAAGGTTTAAAACTAATCCCGAAGGGAGATGCAGAGGCAGCGTGCCGACGGCGATCACATTGACCTTGGAACCATTCCCGACGCGCATCGTCACCTCGTCCTTTGCCAGTTTCCGCTTATTCCGCAGCCCCTGCTTTGAGTTACAAATGTGAGCAACTGCACCGGTATCAAATACCCAGGAGCTACTACGGGCACTAGTAAGGTACACATCAATTACATGTATATCACATATACCTTTTGTTTTGCCGGCCTTCTTGTCCGCTAAGTACTTAGGGCAGTTCCGCTTCCAGTGACCGCTTCCCTTGCAATAAAAGCACTCAGTCTCGGGCTTGGGTCCATTCTTTGGCTTCTTCCCAGCAGCTTGCTTGCCGGTCGCGGCAACCTCCTTGCCGTCCTTCTTGAAGTTCTTTTTACCCTTGCCTTTCTTGAACTTAGTGGTTTTATTGACCATCAACACTTGATGTTCCTTCTTGACTTCTACCTCTGCTGATTTCAGCATAGCAAATACTTCAGGAATGGTCTTTTCCATCCCCTGCATATTGAAGTTCATCACAAAGCTCTTGTAGCTTGGTGGAAGCGACTGGAGGATTTTGTCAATGACCGCATCATCCGGGAGATTAACTCCCAGCTGAGTCAAGCGGTTATGTAACCCAGACATAGTGAGTATGTGCTCACTGACAGAACTATTTTCCTCCATCTTACAGCTGAAGAATTTGTCAGAGACTTCATATCTCTCGACTCGGGCATGAGCTTGGAAAACCATTTTCAGCTCTTCGAACATCTCATATGCTCCATGTCTCTCAAATCGCTTTTGGAGCCCCGGCTCTAGGCTGTAAAGCATGCCGCACTGAACGAGGGAGTAATCATCGGAACGTGCCTGCCAAGCGTTCATAACATCTTGTTCTGCAGGGAGAACAGGTGCGTCACCCAGTGGTGCTTGTAGGACATAATCTTTCTTGGCAGCTATGAGGATGATCCTCAGGTTCCGGACCCAGTCCGTATAGTTGCTGCCATCGTCTTTCAGCTTAGTTTTCTCTAGGAACGCGTTGAAGTTGAGGACTACGTTGGCCATTTGATCTACAAGACATATTGTAAAATATTTAGACTAAGTTCATGATAATTAAGTTCAACTAATCAAATTATTAAAGAACTCCCACTTAGATTAGACATCCCTCTAGTCATCTAAATATTACATGATCCGAGTTAACTAGGCCGTGTCCGATCTTCACGTGAGACGGACTAGTCAACATCGGTGAACATCTTCATGTTGATCGTATCTTCTATACGACTCATGCTCGACCTTTCGGTCTTCTGTGTTCCGAGGCCATGTCTGTACATGCTAGGCTCGTCAAGTCAACCTAAGTGTTTGCATGTGTAAATCTGTCTTACACCCGTTGTATGTGAACGTCTGAATAAAACACCCGATCATCACGTGGTGTTTTGAAACAGCGAACTGTCGCAACGGTGCACAGTTAGGGGGAACACTTCTTGAAATTAGTATGAGGGGTCATCTTATTTACTACCGTCGTTCTAAGTAAACAAGATGCAAAACATGATAAACATCACATGCAATCAAATAATAAACGTGACATGATATGGCCAATATCACATAGCTCCTTTGATCTCCATCTTGGGGCTCCATGATCATCTTGTCACCGGCTTGACACCATGATCTCCATCATCATGATCTCCATCATCGTGTCTCCATGAAGTTGCTCGCCAGCTATTACTTCTACTACTATGGCTAACGCGTTTAGCAATAAAGTAAAGTAATTTACATGGCGTTTCTCAATGACACGCAGGTCATATAAAAGAATAAAGGCAACTCCTATGGCTCCTGCCGGTTGTCATACTCATCGACATGCAAGTCGTGATTCCTATTACAATAGCATGAACATCTCATACATCACATATAGATCATTCATCATTCATCACAACTTTGGCCATATCATATCACAAAGCACTTGCTGCAAAAACAAGTTAGACGTCCTCTAATTGTTGTTGCAAGTTTTACGTGGTTGAATTAGGGTTCTAGCAAGAACGTCTTCTTACCTACGTTAAAGCCACAACGTGATTTGTCAACTTCTATTTACCCTTCATAAGGACCCTGTTCATCGAATCCGCTCCAACTAAAGTGGGAGAGACAGACACCCGCCAGCCACCTTATGCAACTAGTGCATGTTAGTCGGTGGAACCGGTCTCACGTAAGCGTACGTGTAAGGTTGGTCCGGGCCGCTTCATCCCACAATACCGCCGAAGCAAGAAAAGACTAGTAACGGCAAGAAAGTTGACAAATCCACGCCCACAACCAATTGTGTTCTACTCGCGCAAGAAGAACTACGCATAGACCTAGCTCATGATGCCACTGTTGGGGAACGTTGCAGAAAACAAAAATTTTCCTACTCGTTTCACCAAGATCCATCTAGGAGTTCATCTAGCAACGAGTCATCGGATGCATCTACGTACCTTGTAGATCACGAGCGGAAGCGTTCAAAGAACGGTGATGATGTAGTCGTACTCGACGTGATCCAAATCACCGATGACCAAGCGCCGAACGGACGGCACCTCCGCGTTCAACACACGTACGGGACGGGAGACGTCTCCTCCTTCTTGATCCAGGAAGGGGGAAGGAGAGGTTGATGAAGATCCAGCAGCATGACGGCGTGGTGGTGGATGCAGGGCGTCACAGAAGCAGGGCTTCGCCAAGACTCCGAGGGAGAGACGTAACGGGGAGAGAGGGAGGCGCCAGGGGCTGGTCTGAAATCCCTCCTCTCCCCCCCCCACTATATATAGGGGTGCCATGGGGGGGGCGCCGGCCCTAGTAGATGAGATCTACTAGGGGGGGCGGCGGCCAAGGGGAGGTTTCCCTCCCCCCCAAGGCACCTAGGCGTGCCTTCCACCACATGGACTCTTCCATGGTGGAAACCCTAGGCGCATGGGCCTATAGGGGCTGGTGCCCTTGGCCCATGAAGGCCAAGGCGCACCCCCTACAGCCCATGTGGCCCCCCGGGACAGGTGGCCCCACCCGGTGGGCCCCCGGGACCCCTCCGGTGGTCCCGGTACAATACCGATAACCCCGAAACTTGTCCCGATGGCCGAAACAACACTTCCTATATATAATTCTTTACCTCCGGACCATTCCGGAACTCCTCGTGACGTCCGGGATCTCATCCGGTACTCCGAACAACATTCGGGTTACTGCATATACATATCTTCACAACCCTAGCGTCACTGAACCTTAAGTGTGTAGACCCTACGGGTTCGGGAGACAAGCAGACATGACCGAGACGACTCTCCGGTCAATAACCAACAGCGGGATCTGGATACCCATGTTGGCTCCCACATGCTCCACGATGATCTCATCGGATGAACCACGATGTCGAGGATTCAATCAACCCCGTACGCAATTCCCTTTGTCAATCGATATGTTACTTGCCCGAGATTCGATCGTCGGTATCCCAATACCTCGTTCAATCTCGTTACTGGCAAGTCACTTTACTCGTACCGTAATGCATGATCCCATGACCAGACACTTGGTCACTCTGAGCTCATTATGATGATGCATTACCGAGTGGGCCCAGTGATACCTCTCCGTCATACGGAGTGACAAATCCTAGTATTGATCCATGTCAACCCAACAGACACTTTCGGAGATACCCGTAGTCCACCTTTATAGTCACCCAGTTACGTTGTGACGTTTGGTATACCCAAAGCACTCCTACGATATCCGGGAGTTACATGATCTCATGGTCTAAGGAAAAGATACTTTGACATTGGAAAACTCTAGCAAACGAACTATACGATCTTGTGCTATGTTTAGGATTGGGTCTTGTCCATCACATCATTCTCCTAATGATGTGATCTCGTTATCAATGACATCCAATGTCCATAGTCAGGAAACCATGACTATCTATTGATCAACGAGCTAGTCAACTAGAGGCTCACTAGGGACATGTTGGTGTCTGTTATTCACACATGTATTACGATTTCTGGATAACACAATTATAGCATGAATAAAGACAATTATCATGAACAAGGAAATATAATAATAATGCTTTTATTATTGCCTCTAGGGCATATTTCCAACAATTTGTTGGTCAGGCGACCAGATATGGTTAGCAAGGGCGATTCCACCCTGAGGACGCCCCGCAAATAATGACTTGGAAGTCGTCAACTAGCAAGCGGATAGCTGGGGGATCCTGAAGTAGCTGACCTCCTTCCCATAAAAGGGGAATGGCGCAGCGTCTCCTACGGCCGTTAGCGATGGCCTGGAAGTACGTCGTGTTGGCGTCATCAAACAACACCCAATTTATAGAACCTCGTTGGCGCCAAAATTCCTCCTCCTTGGAGTAGATCTCCATGAAAGAGTCTGCCAGATTATATCTATGAGCCCAATCATATGAGAGATCCCTGAAATATCTACGCGAAGATCAAGGGCTCGGATCTCCTCAAGGAGGGAGGCCTTCTGGATCCGAAGGTCCCGCCCAATATTAGCACCCCCAACCTTTCATGAATTGCCGGGGTCGCTTGGACAGGTGATGCCATTCGTCCAGGATCGACATCTGCCTATGGGGATCCTGGACGGCTGCCATAAAGCCTGGCTGCCAGAGCCAGAAAGCTTCAAAGCGAAACCGCGGTGGGGAGGGGGGGTACGGGGTCTCTCATCCCTAGACGATAAGAGAAGGGGAACGTGGTCGGACCCAATGCGAGTAATAGCCTGGAGAGAGGCCAATGGGAACCGCAGCTCCCAGTCGGGGGAGACAAACACACGGTCAAGTACATTAAGGGTCGGGGAAACCTGTCTATTAGTCCAGGTAAATCTCGCCCCGACCCTATCCAGCTCCAGCAGGCCTAAGTCCGTAGCCCAATCGTTGAATCGACGTATCTCCGTAAGATCGACACGGGAGTTGCTCTTTTCCTCGACGGAGAGAAGGAGGTTGAAGTCTCCTCCTACCACTACGGGAAGGGTCGCGGAGGTTATCTTAATGTGGAGCTCAGCTAAGAAAGCAGCTGAGAGCGACTATGGTCGGTCGGGCCGTAAACCACGATGATCTCCCATTTGAAGTTCATATCACGTTCCCAGACCTCCATGCTGACAAAATGGGATCCACGATCCATGAATCCCACCTCAAAGGTGGCATCCTTCAAACCCATAAGAGTGCCGCCGGAGTGGCCCGTCACTCCCCTAGATGGCAACCAGTGCCATGCGAATAGATGCCTGCTAAGCCACTCAAGTTCTACGAGAGAGAACTAAGTGTGCATTGTTTCCTGGATTGCAACCACATCTATGGACTCACCGCGCATGTACTCAATGAGCTGCCTGCAGCGGCCATCATGACCGAAGCCCCGCAGGTTCCAAAATAAAGCGCGCATGATCACTCGCCTAACGGGTCCTCCCTGGACCCTATGGTAGAGGCAGCACTAAGGGCTAGATGCAACTGGGCAGTACGAGAACGCGTCCGACCACGGATCTCACCTGGGTCGTCCGCACCTAGACCCCGACCCCGAGCCTAGCGGGGCGTGGGTGGGGGAACCTCCGCAGCTGCTGCCGCCTCGCGAGCCCGAGTGGCCGCGAGATGGCCCTCCAGAATCTCCTTGGCCTTGAGGGACGCGGGCTGCTCTAAGACCGGGCCCTTCTCGCCACGGGAAACTATAGCTGAGTCGGCTGCGACCTTGGCCAGATGGCCAAGTGGGACCCCAGCAAGAACGAAAAAGGAATCGATGCAAGTATCATCAGAATCAGGACAAGGGGCCTGGGAGTCGGACGGACCTGTATCGAGGTTGCGGATGGCGGCGCGGCGTGAGGCCTTCTCCACCGCGGTCAGCGAGGCCCCTGCCAGCCGAGGAGCCGCCTCGAGCCGGGCACTCTTCCGGGCCAACGAGGCCGGAGTAGAGCACTAGTAGAAAAAGGGCCAAATGTTTAGCTCATTACTCCCGGTTCGTATTTGAGCCGGCACTAATGTGACCATTAGTGCCGGTCCAACGGCTAGGCAGACGACGCTCATTAGTACTAGTTCGTGGCGAACCTTTAGTAACGGTTCATGCCACGAACCGGTACTAAAGAGGTGGTGGCCTTTAGTACGGGTTGGTGGCTCCAACCGGTACTAAAGACCCCCCCCCCCTTTATTACCGGTTGGAGCCAGCAACCGGTACTAAAGGTGGTGCGCTGCCACCCGTAGTGAACAATGTTTAGTCCCACCTCGCTAGTTGAGAGGAGCTCGCACCGGTTTATAAGCCCCGTCACGACTACCGTGTCGAGCTCCTCTCTAAGCAGGCCTTTGTGAGCCTATTGCAAGTCTTCTGCCCTGTGGGGCCTACTGGGCCGTACGGGCCTGCATCCTGGGCCTACTAGAGGCTGGGTTTCTAGTTGTATGCAGGCCGTGCCGGCCCAGTAGGCGGGCTGTTTTCGCTTTATTTCAAAAAAAATCAAAAAAATTTAACACCAACCGAGACTAAAGGTCCCCAAGACCACGGCGCGCCTCGTGCCACGTGGTGGGCCTTTGGTCCCGGTTCATGTTGAACCGGGACTAAAGGGGGGACCTTTAGTCCCCACCCTTTAGTGCCGGTTCCAGAACCGGTACTAAAGGTCCTTACGAACCGGTATTGAAAGTCGTTTTTTCTACTAGTGGAGGCCGAACGGCGGCGGCCCCTGGACTTGGGAGGCCTGGACGACGTGGGAGAGGAAGCAGCTGCGGGACCGGACTCCTGGAGAGCTGGCGCTGAGGGGTCCTCCCGGACGGCAACCGGAGACACGAGCCGCGGGGAGGATGGGGACGGACCTCCATGCTACCCCGACTGTCACCACTCCTATAATAACCCATATTTTGGGGTTATTATTTTGAATTAAGATGAGTAATTAAATTTCTATTATCTGTTTAACATAAAATAATTGGGCAAATAAGTTATGCTAGATTCTTGTTTCAAACAATTAAAATAGAGCTGTAATTTTGCATGCATTAAATATTAGAAAATTACATACTAAGTAAGAGTATGTGTATGTACACATAGACTTGCATCCATGCACTCACGTTGAGGTATAGGCATGGGAAATTGGGAAGTACTACTAGCTAGTTGGCAGTATAAGCTTTATTAGAGAGTTAACGTGGCATTTGAATAGATGGAACTGGGCCAGGTACAAGTGATAGATCGGTAGATATTTCCTAGTACTAGAGCTCCAAGTCATCTAGGTGCATGTATGTAATCATGAGAAGGTACACGTGTGTAGGGATTCTTCCAAGCTAAGTAAAACATCTGTGTACGTGGATGTTGTGTTGGCACTTGCTAGTGGCTTGGACATTCTAGTCCTATACGTGGACACTTTCCATGGTGGCCAGGTTGAGGCAAATTTAACAAATTTAACCTGTGGAGGAAATCAAATCACATAATAAACTGTCCGTGAAACTATTTCACGCAGTTGATCTTTCTGTATGACGCCCGACATGAAGGCGCCACACTACACTTTGCAACGCCTCACAGATAGGCGCTACACGCCTGGCCAGCTTTGCACCCCAAACTGCCTAAAAACTGCTAAGTCATTGTGCAGAGCCTAAGAGCTAGGCGCTGCACTGTATAGTGTGGCGCCTAGCTCTCAGGCGCTGCACTAGTGGTTGCACTACAAAATGAAGCAACCACTAGTGCAACGCCTAGAAGCTAAGCGCTACACTGTATAGTGTGGCGCCTAGCTCTCAGGCGCTGCACACTGACTTAGTAATTTTCGGATCACACGGGTGCGACGCTGGCCAGGTGTGTAGCGCCTATCTGTAAGGCGTTGCGTGTGGCGCCTTCATGTCGGGCGTCACACAAAAAAGTCAGCCGCGTGAAATAGTTTTACAGGCAGTTCATTCTGCGATTTGATTTCGTCCATAGGTCAAATTTGTCAATTTTGCCCCAGGTTGATTAGGCCTTTACACTAGCTGTAGGGGCAGCAGCCAAATCTTCTTCATCAGCTCCAGAGGTCAGTTCCGAAGAGTCACTATGGCATAGATATTTTAGCTTACTATAGACGTCAGCTCCTATAAATAGGACACCCCTGCCGCTGCTCTCTCACAACATCAAGAGAAAGAAGTAAGTGAGAAGAAGAGAGACCATCGAGAGAAAGAGAGACGCTCAGAGTTAGCATTAGGACGAAGGACATAAAGGAGAAGATGCTGCTATGCATGCATGGAAGGTATTATAGAGAGAGGATGACTCTATACAGAGGAGAATCGAGATGTATATGCTATGTGTTTGTATCCAACAAGAATTATGATGCAGCATAATTCTCATGTTATCGAGGCAAGTAGCTGCTTTGCTAAACTCCCTGATCTCACCTTATTGTTGTCTCCTTTGCTTATCTGATATTATTGTTGCACCTTGATCTTTATTGATCCTCCATTGATCCTTGAGAGCGGGATGTGTTGTTCTCGAAATCCATTTGTTGATGGAATCATTCTGTTTTGAGAGGAACTCATGTAAAGCCATAAGCGTGTTGATATTCCAGTGATCCTATCGTTCATCAAGCCACATATCATATTTTGGTCCATCTATATTGATGTCACGACGGCAAACGTATTGTACCGGTCATAGTTCAGGTATGGGACTGTCTTGGCTCTCCGCTAAGGACGGACCTTGTTCGGGAATGTGTCGGTGATGGATCCGTAGGAGCGACCGACATCAGTAGGTCCAGGTGTCTGGGTCTTAGTGGGTAAAAGAGCTCTGCTCTTCTAGAACCTGTATGGTTCTAGTCGAGGCTGTCGACGTCGGAGTACCCCTCTTAAGAGCGTAAAAGTGTGAAATTTCACCCCTGTGACTCCCGGTTTGGGAAGCTTGCGGTCATGTGTGATGCCAATAATTTCCTTATCCATTGTCGATTATGCTATTCATTTTACACATCTCCAATAAAATATGTTCCAATGATTATTACATTGTTTATCCTCTGGATTCAGTTTGTCTGTTGATCTACACCCTCATACCATTGTTTCTGTTGAATAGTGAAGTATCTGCTTGTTGGGTATGATTTATCGTACTCATCCCTTGTTTCCTCTGTTTTTTAGACGCGGTCGTCGATTAAAGTAAATATGTCTGGAAGACGCCGTCATCCAAGAATAGGCTGGACCAAAGGGTGGGAAATGACCAGAGAATTTAAATGTATTTTGGCTATTTGTAAATGTAAAGGAATTTGTGTATAGTCTATATACGAGCTTTTATGATTCACTGCTAGTTTTGCCTGCTTAATCACGCCTTGCGTGACTATAGGCCTCTCGTCTATAGGGGCGCGGCGGCTGTCTTGCCTAGGCCCAGTCTAGGGGCGTGTCAGTTAAAGTAGTATCAGAGCTCTAGGTTTTTAGGTTGCGCTGGGATAAACGGGCAGATCGTCGATTATATTTGTGGCTAATTATTGTTAAAGAAATAATTTTTTATCAATTGGTAGAGAAAAAAAGTGCTTACGCCATTATTAGACTCTTGAGGAACCGTATAAACTAAAATGGGTCATGGCAATAAATTTTGTCACTGTATATTGGTGTTGTTTGACAGGTATGAATATTTTAGTTTCATATCTTGTCTCAACTAGTTTGTGTGTTGTTACTCACGAATATTTTCGACAGATATCCAAGAAAATAAAAATATAGCGTACATATTATTGGTGAAATTTGAGGATGCATGGGAAATAAATAGACATTTTGTTAGACTAACTCATGAATTTATTTGTGTAGATTTTCTTGTTTAAAGACAACTGGTGATATTTATCTAGTAATGGGACAATTGCTATACCACCATCTATCCTTTTTCTTAATGACCTTACCAAATAAAATGTTTAGTGTTGCCAGCTTATGTTATAGCAGATATATCCATGATTTGTAGAAAGATTGCAAATCTTGTCTGCATTATTTCTAATTAGTTAATTGAGCATGCATCAAATAAACTGTCCCAAATATGATTGAAGGGAATTTGATCACTAAAAAAGTAGCATAGATGTTAGTGTTGAATTTTGGGGACGAAATTCTTATAAGGTGGGAAGGATGTAATAACCCGATTTTTTGGGGTTATATTAATTTGATGAATAAGTAAATTTTTATTCTTTGTTAACATAAATAATTAAGCAAAGAACATATGCTAGATTATTGCTGCAAGTAATTAAATAGAACTGTAATTTTTGCATGCATAAATATTAGATGGAATTGGATCAGGTACAAAGGATAGATCGGTAGATATTTCCTAGTACTAGAACTCCAAGTCAACTAACTAAGTGCATGCATGTCATGATGAGAATGCACACGTATGTACTACTAGCAAAAGGGCCCGTGCGTTGCAACGGGAGAAAAAAATTCATAATTTCCAATGGTCATGATCACATTTCGTTGCATCACCGAGATACAATATCTCTCTCAATTTCTCGAAATCATGAACATTTTGAAATTATGAACAATTTGTTAAACTCATGCACATATTTGAAATCGCAAACAACATACTATTACAGATTTCTGAACATTTTCTACAATCAAGAACATTTTTTCAATTTATGAATATTTTTTGCTATTTACAAACATTTTGTAAAAATTGTGAACATTTTAAGCAATTTTCCTGAACTGGCAAACATTCTATAATCGATGAACTTTTTTAGAAATTGGGTGGAATAGTTATTGAATTTGATGAACTTTTTTTGATTTAACGAACATTTTTGGAAATGCCCGTGCGTTGCAACGGAAAAAAACTATCAAGTTATACATGTGTGGTAGATATAAAAAAGTATGAATCAAATTCACAAAGTATATACAAATGATGTCATGATGAGATAAGACACTTTTAAAATGTAATTTCAAAAACAAACAATATGATGCTCATCAAGACTTGATTTTTTAAGGCGTCACAACAAAATATTTTGTGGCTGAGCAAACTGCATTGACGGACCCTGCCTGAGCTATACTGATAAATAAAGTGTCTCGCCTGGACTTAGCGTAGCGGTGTTTACCATAACCACTATTGTGATATGAAAATAAGCATAACTATGTATGGAAGCAAAATAGACATTTAGTCATTTTAATATAGCTTACAAAAACAAACCCTTAGAAAGTTATGTCAATTATGTTGGGTTCAGCGTTGTACAAAACATGGAAACCCTTTTTTACCCAACGCGAAGGACTAAATAAAATCATAAAACGAGCTATATAGATCTCCTAATAAAACCTTTACGGAAGCTACAATTAGTTTTGTTCATTATTTACGGATGTGTTTTAATTTTTGTGTACATTTTCTAAAAGCTGATGGACATGATTTTTAAATTCCTGAATATGCTTTGAATATTGGCTCATTTAAAAAAATCATGAACATTTTTTATTTCATGAAATCATTTGAAATCGTGATTTGTTTATAATATGTGAGCAATTTTTTAAGTCATGAACATTTTATGATTTTTCGAATATTTTTTAAATTCACAAACAGTTTACCATTTTCCTACTTTTTTTCAAAACTCGCAACTGTTTGATATTTTGGTAATCCGAAATTAATTTTAAGATAAAAAACCAAAACAGAAATAAAAAAGTAAAAAGAAATAAAAAATAGGGGGCGCCACGAATCCGAAATTAACTTTTAGAGAAAAAAACAAAATATATTTCATGAAAATTCATTTGAAATCGTGATTTGTTTATAATATGTGAGCAATTTTTTAAGTCATGAATATTTTGTGATTTTTCGAATATTTGTTAAATTCACAAACAGTATACCATTTTCCTACTTTTTTTCAAAACTCGCAACTGTTTGATATTTTGGAAATTCGAAATTAATTTTGAGATAAAAAACCAAAACAGAAATAAAAAGTAAAAAGAAATAAAAAATACGGGGCACCATGAATCCAAAATTAATTTTTAGAGAAAATTTTTTTATAGAAAACAGGGGGCGCCACGACCCGCACATAGGCTGGCCCATTACTGCGCTTAAGATGGGTAAATAGAAAGAGAAAAACCATGAGAACCAGGGATCGAACCCTGGTCTCCTGCGTCGTAGCCTCAGCCATCGCGCTACTCATGCATTGGTGCTATTTTATCATATCCACAGTTAATAACAGAATCCGGGAGCGATATTAAAAATTAAAAATGAATCGTTTTTGCTATTTACGGGCGGCATTGGTGGATAATTATTGCCAACTTCGAGGGTTATTTTTATGACATACGGGCAGAAACCTAATTTTCTTTATTATTATATAAAGATAAAGATATATATATCCTTCCAAGCTAAGTTACTAATCTGTGTACGTGGAGGGTTACGTGGCATGCATGTAGTGTCTTGGATATTTCTAGTCTCATATACATGGACTGATCATAGTGAGCCTTTGACACGCGTAGTGACGCTGCCTTTTACCAGTTTCAAGGGTCAGGTGGCAAAGGTCAGTGCGGCTGGATATTTTAGCTACCAACCGACGAATGGCCCTATAAATAGGATCCTCGTGCTGTTGGCTGCTGCAACTTCAAACCATCTTCTAGAGAAAGAAAGAAGTGAACTTCCGCCGCCCCCCCCCCCCCCCCCCGTGTCGCACCCAGGCGGCACCGAGGGCGAACCCGCCGCCGCTCCAAGCTCCCCCTCCCCTGCGCCCCTCGCCGTCGCTGCCGCCGGCTCCTTTCGCCGCGGTGGCGGCGGGCCCCTGCCGCCAAATGGTGTCGGGGGAGGTTCTCGTCGTGGCGCCGGCTGCCGTCGGGTTCGGCTGGGGGAGGCAATGGCGGCTCTCTGGCGCGGGTAGGCCGGGGCGGCGGCCCCGGGAACGCGGTGGCGGGGTTGATATGGCGCACCGGCGAGCTCCTCTGGCGCTGTAGCGTGGAGGGCGCGGGTCTGGGGCCCGAGCCCAGATCTGGCGCGGCCGGTGGCTGCTACGGCGGGCCACCGCGGGTGGCAGGCTGGTCGGGACGCGGCGGTTCCGGCCGGGAGCTGCAGGTCCGTGGTGGTGGCGGCGTGCCACGGGAGAGGACGGCGACGCGGCGGCGTCGCACGGGACAGGCGGGCGAGGATCCGGGCGAGGCTCCGGCGGATCTGGTGTGTGGCGGCCGGCGGGAGAGCGGCTCGAGGTGTTCCCAGCTTGTTGGTGCTCCTACGGCGGGTCCCGGCAGCGTCCGGGGCGTGGATCCGGGCGAGGCTACCCCGGATCTGGTGCGTGGTGGTCAACCTCGAGTTCGGCGGGCTGCGGGCGGCGCTGCATTGGCTACGGCAGCGAGGAGGGAGGATGGCGGCGCGGCGGCATCGCTCTTGGCGGTGGGTGCGGGGCTGCCATGACGGCGCGTGGTGCCGTGGTGGTTTTGCTTGCCGTGTAAGAGGTGGTTGGCGGTGGTGATCGGTGTAGAGTGCTCGGCCGCCGCCGGTGGTGATTGGCTGTGGTGAAGATGGGTTTGGTGAGCTCCGGGTGAAAGCCTAGCTCGACCTCGGTCGATGCCGGCGTCGACGACGTCCTAGGATGTCGTTCCCTTGTTAGAGGCGGCGTCGTGGAGCCCCTTCACCTCCCTCGTCATCTCAGCCACGGGCTCTTCGGGTGAAAACCCAAACTTCGGCCTTGGCCGAAGTGGGCGTCGGCGGCGTTCCTCGTCGCTTCCCTCTTGGGGGCGACGCCTTTGGAGGTCCGATCCTTCATCTGCTGGCGGTGGCTCTATGGCTTTGCAACTTCGTCGGCGGCTAGGCGTGTGCGCGGCCTCGGGGCCGGCGTGGAAGTCGGAGCGGCGGCTCCGAGTATCTCCTTCGTGTGGTGGTTGGCTTTGGTTGCGAGGGCGACATGGTCATCGACTAGGTGGGTTCACGGCCTCGGGTGTCGGAGTAATGGGCCACGGGTAGGCTGACCCGGGACCCAGGATCTTTGAAGACATCGGGGCAGGCCACGCCCCTCTGGCCGAGTCCCAGCTAGCGACCTTCAGAGAGGCCGAGTCCCAGCTAGCGATCCCCCGAGAAGCCGAGTCCCAGATGACGACTTTAAGGCAAGCCGACTCCCGGCTTGCGACCTCCAGGAGAGCCGACTATGGAAGTCGGCCCACGACATTTCACGAAGACCGATGCAGGGCACGGCCCCGACGTGGCCGTCCCTTCCTGCCTACGAGGGGTTGGCATGGCTACAGTGAGCCGTATCGCCGGGAGATCTCCGGCGAGGCGCGGCACTTTTGCCATGCCTCCCCTGACCTCAGCCACAGTGCGTGATGCACTGTGCCCACGATGCCGGCCTGTACGGCCCAGAGATCGCAGGGCCACCCGTCAGTGGGTGAATCAAAGACGGCCGGAGCGCCAGAAGACGGCCCTGTGGGAGTCGGCCTCTGCGGAGTCGGCCGACCCCCCGCCAGGGCCCCACAAGCCATAAACCAGATTGGATGGGGAGTGGCGACAGTGATCGCCTGACAGACGGCGGCACTGTTGCCACGACCCCATGACCAAGCCTGCGTCATCAGGAGTGCCGCACAGTGTTCGGCCTGTCCGCGGGACCCACCAGCCGGCGGGCCCCAGAAGCCGGCTGGAAGGACGGTGGCCTGAGAAACAGACGGCTGGGGGCCATGCCTAATCAGATTACTATTGTACCCTCGGGGGGTAGGCCTATATAAACCCCCCGGGGCACCCATGCAAAGGGTTCGGCCTTTGAGAGAGTTAGACACATAGACCAGGGAGGAAAGAGCCAGCTTAGCTCCCTCCTGCCTCCCGATACAGCTCCAGGAGCACCCTTGTAGCCATTTTCACCATAGTGACCATGCGGGGACCCCGTAGAGCAGCAGTAGGGGTGTTATCTCCCCAGAGAGCCCCGAAGCTGGGTAAGATTCGCCAGCGTGCATGTCTGCGCCTCATCCCGTTTCCAGGCATCGGCGACGTTCTACTCGCCCCCACCATGATAAGCCATCCTTTGGCATATGTCGCACCTAACCCCCGACATTTGGCGCCCACCGTGGGGCGAGGTGCACCGTCGTCCGGAGATCTGTTCTGGACGGGAACCCTTTTCCTCCCTGGCGAGCGCAGCCAGCCAGGCTCGCCAGATGGAGTCTACATCGACACGCTGCGCGGCGCCGAAGCCGCCTGCGCTGCGAGCAGCCTCGCCGAACTTATCGGCGAGGTGCGCCTCTCCGACGAGCCTGCATCCGGCGCAGGCACGGGTGGCCCCGAGAACCTTCTCGCGGGCCTCCTCGACCAACTCCACGTCGCCGGCGAGCCTGCCGTAGACTTAGAGTCCGTAGGCTCCTCCGACCCGATGCTGGTCGACTCCGACGCCGTATCGCTTGACATCTTCCCCACCAACGTGGTGGTCTACGACGAGCCGCTTCCGTACGAGGAGAGTGGCGGAAGCGCTGTCACGGAGGTGCTCGTCATCAGCCACGGCGAGCACTCCGGCGAAGAAGCCCAGGACCCGCTGCCAGCGGTCCTGCAAGACCTAACCGCACCCATTCCAGAGGACGCGGACGCCGAGACGCTGGAAACGCGCCGCCTTCAGATCATCGAAGGCGCCAAGAAGCTGGCAAGCATGAAGCGCTTGTCCGAAGCATACCAGCGCGAGATGGACCGTGCCGTAGGCGGATCGCCGGCTTCGACTGGGCCGAGCCGTCTGGGTACGGTCCGACAGCGTGGCGCAGCCATCGCCGACTTGCTCGTGGCGAAACGCCCCGTGTACGCCACCCCGGCGGAGAATATCCGCGCCGCCCAAGCGGCGACTGACGAGCTGAAGAACTTCGAGGGTGAAGAGCGCCGTGTGATGACGGAGCGAGTCCAGCAGCTCCTCGACGCGGTTGCTGCGCAAAACGCGGCCGGCGGCCGCGCAGATGCGCTGCAGCAGCCAAACGACGACTTACCTCCCCGAGATCAAGGCGCGACCTCCCGGATCCCGACTGGCGGAGTCCGCGGAAGGAAAGAGAAGGAGCCGGCTGCCAGTCACAGTCGGACTCATATCACCATCGAGCGCGACCAAGACGGCCGCCCAAGAGCAGTGGAACGGCGGGACGATTATCTGCCTCCCCCACCCAGAAGAGAACGGCGAGTCTCTCCGCCACCTGTTGAGCATCCGACTCTTGGAGGTCGCCTTGGCCGCCGAGAGGGAGTCGGAGAGAATGACGCCCGCCATCGGATCGACCGACTCCACCGATCCCTGGCGCTGGAAGAAGAAGATGAGCTGGGTCTGCCTTGCTTCGGACCCCGCATCAGAGACGAGCCCTTCCCCAAAGGGTTCACGCTCCCCTGAGACACGCCCAAGTACACCGGCTCCGTAAAGCCGGAAGATTGGCTGATAGACTACTCCACTGCCGTCAGCATAGCAAACGGCAACAAGCGAGTTCCCGTGAAGTATGTTCCTCTCATGCTCCAGGGCACGGCCCGGACATGGCTGAACAGCCTGAAGCCCCGCAGCATCAATAGCTGGGTCGACTTCACCGAAGCCTTCATTCGCAACTTCACCAGCACGTACAAGCGACCTCCCAAGCCACGCCAGCTCTCCTTGTGCGTGCAAGGCCCTGAAGAATCAACACACGACTACCTCACACGCTGGGGCGAACTTCGAAACTCCTGCGAAGGCGTGCACGAGGTGCAGGCTATCGAGTACTTCACTGCCGGGTGCCGAGAGGGCACCCTCCTCAAGCACAAGCTCCTCTACGACGAGCCAGAAACCCTTGACGAACTGCTAGTCATAGCGGATAAGTACACCACGGCCGACTCTTCTATGAAAACGGAGATTCAAGTCAACGCGGCTGGCAAAGTGACTCCCCAGGCTCCCAGAAGTCCGGCCGGAGACACCAGTCGGCGACAGCAACAACACGACAACAAACACAAGGCCTCGCAGCCAACTTCCAACAGTCGGTAGGTCGCAGCAGTAGAAGATCAGCAGCCGGAGGGGCAGCCTCCGGCCAAGCAGCAGAAGGGCGGCAAGTCCAATTGGTTGCCGGCTTTCTCCTATGAGCAGACTTTGGATGGTCCTTACAAGTTCCACAGCGGCGCGAAGCCGTCGAACCACACCACCAGAAAGTGCCACTGGCTCGCCAGAATCGCCAAGGGAGACGGCCTCACTCCTCCGCCGCCTGCAGGGCCGCCGCCTCCGCCGCCGCCCCAGCAGCCGGCGGCTCGGTCAGTCAGCGCAGTACAAGACGAGTTCCCAGAAGAGCACGGAGCCTACGTAGTATTCACCAGTGTGGCAGATGACCGGCGCAGCAGGCGCCAACAGCAGCAAGAAGTAAATGCAGTAGCAACGGATGCTCCAGAGTTCATGCATTGGTCCGAGAGGCCTATCAGTTGGAGTAGCGCGGATCACCCAGAGGTGATGCCGAGTCCAGGCTCCTATGCCCTTGTCTTAGGCGCAACCTTGGCCACTGATAGGCGGGCCGCCCATTTTTCGCGGGTCCTGATAGACGGAGGCAGCAGCATAAACATCCTGTACAAAGACACCATGGAGAAGCTAGGAATCAGGCGAAGGCAGCTGCAGAGCAGCCGCACCGTGTTCCATGGGATTGTACCCGCCTCTCCTGCTCACCAATTGGCAAGATCCTGATAGACGTCCTCTTCGGGGACAAAGATCACTTCCGCCGAGAGCCGGTCTGGTTCGAGGTGGTGGACTTGGAGAGCCCGTACCACGCTCTGCTTGGCCGGCTTGCCTTGGCCAGGTTCATGGCGGTTCCACACTACGCCTACCTTAAAATGAAGATGTCGAGTTCCAAGGGGATTCTGACCATTGCTGGCGACTACAAGAAGTCGTTCGCTTGCGCGGCCGAGAGCAGTCGGCTGGCCGAGTCTTTGGTGATCGCAGCCGAGAAGCGGCTCCTTGACCGAGTCGTGGCGATGGCCGGAAAGCAGCCAGAGATGTCGCCTGACCACAAGGAGTCGGAGGTAGAAGGATCATTCAAGCCGGCCAAAGAAACCAAGAAGATACCCTTGGATCCAGAGCACCCAGAGAGATACGCCGTCGTAGGCACAGGCCTTGACAACAAATAGGAAGGCGAGCTCGTCGATTTCCTCCGTGAGAATCGGGACATCTTTGCATGGTCCCCCAAGGACATGCAGGGTGTACCGACGGAATTCGCCGAGCACAAGCTACACGTCAGGCCAGATATGAAGCCCGTTAGGCAGCCCTTGCGCCGCCTGTCAGAAGAGAAAAGAAGAGTTGTTGGAGAAGAGATAGCCCGGCTCCTGGCAACCGGTTTCATCATGGAAGTGTTTTTTCCAGAGTGGCTAGCAAACCCGGTGTTGGTACTGAAGAAAAACAAGCAGTGGCGGATGTGCATAGACTACACAAGCCTCAAAAAGCCTGCCCGAAGGACCCGTTTGCTATGCCAAGGATTGATCAGGTGATAGATTCCACAGCCGGATGCGAGCTGTTGAGTTTCCTAGACGCATACTCAGGATACCACCAGATCAAGCTGAATCCAGCAGACAGACTGAACACCGCATTCATCACGCCGTTTGGAGCCTTCTGCTACCTGACAATGACGTTCGGCTTAAGGAATGCCGGCGCCACCTTTCAGCGTTGCATGCAGAAGTGCCTCCTCAGGCAACTCGGCAGGAACACCCACGTCTATGTGGATGATGTGGTGGTGAAGACGGAAAAGCGTGGGACGCTGCTGGAAGACCTCAAAGAGACCTTTGAAAATCTATGCTGATTCCGGATCAAGCTCAACCCCAAGAAGTGCGTTTTCGGAGTCCCAGCCGGCCAGCTCCTTGGCTTCCTGGTCTCCGAACGCGGCATAGAGTGCAACCCCGTAAAGATCAAGGCCATTGAGAGAATGGAGGTACCCAGCCGACTGTTGGATGTGCAGAAGTTCACCGGCTGCTTGGCGTCCATCAGCCGATTTATCAGTCGGCTGGGCGAGAAAGCTCTGCCCTTGTATCAACTGATGAAGAAGACCACCTTTTTTTAGTGGAACCACAAGGCAGATGAGGCATTCCTCCAACTGAAGAAGATGTTGACTACTCCCCCCGTGTTGGAGGCTCCGACTCCCAAAGAGCCCATGCTCTTGTACATCGCCGCCACCAGCTGAGTAGTCAGCACAGTCATCGTAGTCGAGCGCAAGGAGGAAGGCAAGGCGCTCCATGTCCAGAGACCGGTATATTACCTGAGCGAAGTACTGTCGACCTCCAAGCAAAACTACCCTCACTATCAGAAGATGTGTTACGGCGTGCATTTTGCCGCCAAGAAGCTGAAGCCCTACTTTCAAGAGCATCCAATCACTGTGGTTTGCACCGCTCCACTCGCCGAGATCATTGGAAGCCGAGACGCCTCCGGCCGAGTGGCCAAATGGGCCATAGATCTAGCCCCTTACACCATCTACTACCAACCCCGCACTGCCATCAAGTCGCAGGCGCTGGCCGACTTCCTCGTCGACTGGGCCGAGACCCAGTACCTGCCGCCAGTGCCTGACTCCACTCATTGGCGCATGCATTTCGACGGCTCCAAGATGCGCACCGGCCTTGGAGCCGGCGTCGTCCTCACCTCCCCTAAGGGCGACAAGCTCAAATACGTGCTGCAAATCCACTTCGCCGCCTCCAACAACGTCGCCGAATATGAGGCGCTCATTCATGGGCTCCGGCTTGCCAAAGAACTCGGCATTCGCCAGATCCTGTGCTATGGCGACTCCGACTTGGTGGTTTAGCAATCATCCGGCGACTGGGACGCCAAAGACGCAAACATGGCGAGCTACCGCTTCCTGGTGCAGCAACTCAGCGGACATTTCGAGGGGTGCGAATTCCTTCACGTGCCAAGAAATGACAACGATCAAGCAGATGCCTTGGCGCGAGTCGGCTCCACTCGCCAAGCAATACCTTCTAGCGTCGCCCTTCGGCGCCTCCTCAAGCCGTCTATCAAGCCCTCACCAGAGTCAGACTCCATCTTCGTGCCGGCTCCGCCAGAAATAGTCGGATCCAACTCCAAAGCCCCAGCAGGCGACCTCAAGAAGGCCACAGTTGAAATCAGCCCGGGGACTGCGCCAGTCGGCCCGGGGACTTCAGAGCTCAGCCCGGGGACTGCACCAGTCGGCCCAGGGACTTCAGAGCCCGGCCCAGGGACTGCGCCAGTCGGCCCGGGAGCTGCCCCAGTCGGCCCAGAGATTCCGCCAATTCAGCAAACGACACACCCAGTGGGTGGAATTGTTCGAATCTAACAAGTCTTTCAAAAGATTAATAAAGACAGATAAACAGAAGCAGTCTAGGAGGCGGCCTCCGGGGCCGGAGGATCGGAGGTGACGGCGGTGTCGGATGCCGGGGCAGCCGGCTGGGCGGTCTCAGCCTGGTCGCCTCCGGCGGCGATCGCCTTGTCCCCGCGCGGCTCGTTGCTGGAGGCGCCATCAGGCTGAGGCTGGCCGCCTGCTTCGTCTTCTGGCGCCTCCTCCTCGCCTCCGTCCTCCGACTCGTCCTCCTCCTCGGCGCTGGAGTCAATCACCTCCGCGGAGTCTTCCTCGTACTCCGGGTTCATCCCGAACCAGTCCGGCGGTGCCTCCTCGCCGCCTTCAGTCCGCTCGGGCACAAAGACGCTGGTATCCGTGTACTCAGCGATGGCCGCCGCGCGCTCGACAAGGGCGCCTTCTACGGCCTCCAGCTCGGCTTGGGCTTCTGACCGAAATGCGGCCAGGCGGTCCAGGTCCAGCCTCGGATACCACGCCTTGACGAACTCCAAGGCCCGGCGTGCTCCGGCCCGGGCCGAGGAGCCCTTCCAAGCCTCAAGGCGGCCGGCAGCGACTTCCAGCCAGTCGGCAGTCCGACTGGTGGTGCGAAGAGCCGGCACGTCCGGCCACAGGACGGCAACCACCTGGGCACCGGCACGCTGAAGACGGCGCAGCAGGCGGTGAGCAGGACGAAGACGAGCCCCGATGCTCAGAAGCTGCTCGTCGATGGTTCCGGGGGCGTTGGCGGCAATCACCTCACCCTTCGCCCTTCGCGCCTCCCGAGCCGCCTCGATGGCCAGAGGGACGGCTTGTGAATGGCCGGGAAAGAAGTCTGCCCAGACAGAAAAGAAGATAGTCGGAAAATCAGAAATCAGCCCGACACAAAGTCGGAAGGCCGAAGAAGCCAAAAAGACTTACCATCGACGATGTCCTCAAGCTCGTGGTAGCCGGAGGTCAGCATCGCCTCCCGATCAGTCCAGGCGGAGCGCTCGACCTCGAACTCGGCCATGAGGGCGACCTCCCGCGACTTGGCGTCGTCCTACGCCTTCCGGAGCAACTCCTTCTGCTCGGCCAGCTGCGTCGCCAGCAGATCGCGCTCTTTGGCTAGCCTGTCGCACTCCTTTTCCTTGGCACAACTAGCAGTGTTGGCCTCGCCCAGCTGCTCCTGGAGGGCGGCGTTGGCGCCTGAAGAACGAAGAAGAAGACAAGAAAAGTCATCAGTAAATTAGCTCGCCGGGGAGATCCGGCCCGACTGCTCAGCAGTCGGCCCGAATCTCGGGGACTACAGCCCGCGGGCGTGCTAGCGCGCCCCCGCGGAGAAGAAAGAAATTAGATCGCCGGAGAGATCCGGCCCGACTGCTCAGCAGTCAGCCCGAATCTTGGGGACTACAGCCCGCGGGTGCGCCAGCGCGCCCCCGCGAAGAAGGAAGAAAGAGCTCACCCCGGCTTTCCGTCAGGTCGGCGGTCCGCTTGTTCAGCTCCTCGACGTTACGGTTGAAGGCAGTTGCGCGGAGATTATGATATTCCTGCAAAAAGCCGGCAAAGGCAAAAGTTAGTACTCGGAGCTCACCAGAGGGAGTTCCGAACCGCCTGCTCAGCAGCCGGCCCAGAACTCGGGGACTACACCCAGTGGGTGCGCTGGCGCGCCCCCACAGAGAAAGACATAAATTAAAAAAGAGAAAGGAAACATACCCGGACGGATGTCCGCACGGCCAGATGCGCTCTGGTGCAGAGTTGGAGGGCGTCGCTCTCTGCGCGCAGCTTTGACTGGACGTCCAGGAGGGCCTGATTCAGCGGGCCGGTGCCGCCTCCGCGTAACCAGCCGGTGGGCGCGGCACTGGAGGCCTCGACGTCCAAATTCGCCGAGCTGGCGGCGCCAGTCTCCCGAGCTCGCGGCGCCAAGCTCGTCCTCTCAAGCCGGCGGCGTGCTGGCACGGTGACTTGAAGAAGCAGCCGCGCCTCGGCATCGTCCGCGGTCGGAGGATCTTGCAGGTCCAACGGCTGCTTGCCATGCGGCCTCCTAGACGGTGGCGGAGGCGGCGGAGGCGGCGCGTGGGTGTCCGAGCCTGAAGCGTCGCCGCCCTCCTCCACGAGAGGGTTCTCGGTGCCGACCTCTCCGGTCTGCCCCGTGAACTCCAGAGCCGGCGGCGCCGACGACAACGGAGGGACAAGCATCGCCGATCGGCGACGTGCGACCTCCTCAGCGCGCCGTTTCGTCGCGGCGGCAGTCTCGGCCTCCTCCAGTCTCCTCTGGGCATTGGCGGCCGCCTTCTCAGCCTCCGCCTTCTCCAGGCGGTCGGCCTCCTCTTCGTCGCGCTTCTCCCGCGCATTCCGTTCCGTCGGCCCCCGAAGGTCGACGGCGGGATCGACCCGCCGAGTGTTGGCGGATGTCTCTACCGACCCCATGACAGAGGGGACGGCGGCTCTCTCAAGGGAGAGGGGAGCTCTGGAGAAGATCGGAGGGAAAAATCAAAGAGGACTCGGATGAGATCCAACAAAGAAAATGAAAGAGTGAAAAAGACTTACGCGGAAACTAGCGGCGGCCTTCTCACTTCCCTTCGGAAGCGGTTGGCCTTCGCGGCCGCCTCCTCCCGCTTGGTCGTGGCGGCCGCCCCCTTGAACTTCTTCCGCTTGCCGCCGGGCGCGCTCGGCCCGGCGTGGCGCCTCTTTGCACCAACTTGGCCGGAGGGGCCGGCCCTCGGCTGGCGGCGTGGGACGACTTGCACGTCAGCGTCGTCCTCAGGCCAGTCGGCGAAGGTGGCCGATGGCCTGAGGCCGCCGTCCGCCCCCTCTCCGCCGCCTTCGGCGTCGTCCTCCAGCGCCGCCGCCCCCAAGTCGGGGTCGTCGACATCGCTGTCCTCGCGATCTGGGACGTAGTCGCGGGGCTCTCTCATGGCGCCGGCCGCGGGCGCTGTGAGGGGATTCTTCCCAGAAGAAACCAACGATGATTAGAGGCCGGAGTCGGCTGCAAAGAAGATCAAACTACAAAAGATGCGACTTACCATTGGAGGGGGGTTGTCGCGCGAATACGGCTCCTTGCCGAACTGCCAGTCCTCTGTGAACTCGTAGTGCGCGATGTGGTTCACCAAGTTCGCCACCTCCCTGCGGGGCATTTCCTTGGTGCACAACCGGCTCGGATCGTGGCGGCCGCTCATCTGACAGATGAGATGAGGCCGGCCCTGGAGTGGGAGGACTCGGCGCGCCACGAAGGCGGCCAGGAGGTCGGATCCGACGAGGCCCTCTGACTGCAGCAGAACTCGGAGTCGCGCCACGGAGCCGGCTCCGGAGGGGGACAGCGACTTGGACCGGTGGGACCAACTGGCAAGCCTGCCAGTCAGAGGCTCGGGGTCGAAGGGCGGCAAGTTGACCCAGTCGCCGTCGGTGGAGAGGTTCTTCACGTAGAAGTAAGATCGCTGCCACATCTTCACCGACTTCACCAACGAGATGGGAGGGAAAGAATTGTCGGCCGTCCAGCGCCGCACCGCGATGTAGGTGCCGCACTGAGCCGGCGTGCCGGCGGCCTGAGTGCCGAGCTTCGAAGAGAAAAATTCTCCCCACAACTCGAGGGTGGGGAGAACGCCGAGGTAGCCTTCGCACAGGGTGGCGAAGGCGTAGAGCAGCACCACCGTGTTTGGGGTGAGGTGGTGCGGCTGAAGATTGTGGAACTCCAGGAATGAGCGGAAGAACCCGCTCGCCGGCAGCCCCAGCCCGCGCATTAGGTGCGAACGGAAGACGACCCGCTCGCCCTCCTCCGGCGCGGGCCGGATCTCTCCCGCCGGCGCGGGACGGGCGTGCACCAGGTCCGCGCTCGGGAGATGGCGGGTCCGGCGGAGAAACTCGATGTGCTCCGCCTCCACGTCCGAGCCGTCCCACACGCCGGAGCGCGGGGCGGGGGGCGCGGCGGAGGAAGAGCTCATCGTCGACGAAGAAGATGCTCTGGCTTACGGCGGAGGAAGAAGAGAAGGCAGGAGAACGGGGGAGAGGGTGTGTGTGCAGTGCCGCCCTGCTCCTCCCCGTCTATTTATAGCCATGCGGGCTGAGGAGCCGAGGGGGCGGACGTGGGATTAACTGCGCCCGAAGCCCCACGCCGCCCATGATTTACCCCACGAAGTTACTGCGCGCAGTAACAACGTGGGGATGCCAACCGTCCGCAGCCGCAGCGGATCCGCCCGAGAGCCGAGGCGCGGCAGTGGCGGGCCCCACCTAGCGGCCCGTCCCGTCACGCTCGTGGGTGGGAAGACTACCCTCTCCACGTGGCGCCGCGCGACAGGACCATCTCGATGGCGGCAGGGAAGCGTATCCGATACGCCGCCTGTTTTCCCGCCGCGACTCACGAATAACTCCCCCTCGCTGAACAAGTCCGACTTCGGCGGGTCGGCCGAAGTAGACAGCGGCCGAGTCTCAGAGTCAGCGCTGGGAAGATTGAAACTGTTGAAGCCCCACGAGGCGGCGTCCGCGGGGCTTCACCAGCTTCGGGGACTACTGTCGGAGTAATGGGCCACGGGTAGGCTGACCCGGGACCCAGGATCTTTCAAGACATCGGGGCAGGCCACGCCCCTCTGGCCGAGTCCCAGCTAGCGACCTTCAGAGAGGCCGAGTCCCAGCTAGCGATCCCCCGAGAAGCCGAGTCC
Source organism: Triticum timopheevii (assembly GCA_963921465.1). Classification (NCBI taxonomy): domain Eukaryota; kingdom Viridiplantae; phylum Streptophyta; class Magnoliopsida; order Poales; family Poaceae; genus Triticum; species Triticum timopheevii. The sequence goes on along the minus strand of OY997270.1, from coordinate 60,644,894 downwards.
CAGATGACAACTTTAAGGCAAGCCGACTCCCGGCTTGCGACCTCCAGGAGAGCCGACTATGGAAGTCGACCCATGACATTTCACGAAGACCGATGCAGGGCACGGCCCCGACGTGGCCGTCCCTTCCTGCCTACGAGGGGTTGGCATGGCTACAGTGAGTCGTATCGCCGGGAGATCTCCGGCGAGGCGCGGCACTGTTGCCATGCCTCCCCTGACCTCAGCCACAGTGCGTGATGCACTGTGCCCACGACGCCGGCCTGTACGGCCCAGAGATCGCAGGGCCACCCGTCAGTGGGTGAATCAAAGACGGCCGGAGCGCCAGAAGACGGCCCTATAGGAGTTGGCGTCTGCGGAGTCGGCCGACCCCCCGCCAGGGCCCCACAAGCCATAAACCAGATTGGATGGGGAGTGGCGACAGTGATCGCCTGACAGACGGCGGCACTGTTGCCACGACCCCATGACCAAGCCTGCGTCATCAGGAGTGCCGCACAGTGTTCGGCCTGTCCGCGGGACCCACCAGCCGGCGGGCCCAGAAGCCGGCGGGAAGGACGGTGGCCTGAGAAACAGACGGCTGGGGGCCACGCCCAATCAGATTACTATTGTACCCCCGGGGGGTAGGCCTATATAAACCCCCCGGGGCACCCATGCAAAGGGTTCGGCCTTTGAGAGAGTTAGACACATAGACCAGGGAGGAAAGAGCCAGCTTAGCTCCCTCCTGCCTCCCGATACAGCTCCAGGAGCACCCTTGTAGCCATTTTCACCATAGTGACCATGCGGAGATCCCGCAGAGCAGCAGTAGGGGTGTTATCTCCCCGGAGAGCCCCGAAGCTGGGTAAGATTCGCCGGCGTGCATGTCTGCGCCTCATCCCGTTTCCTGGCACCAGCGACATTCTACTCGCCCCCACCATGATAAGCCATCCTTTGGCATATGTCGCACCTAACCCCCGACATCGGGGCCGGAGTGGAAGCCGGTGCGGCGGCGCCGGAGATCTCGTGTGCGTTGGGTGTTGGCTTTGGCCTCTAGGGAGGCGGAGCCATCGACTAGGCTGGTGCGTGGTCTCGGGGCCGGTGTGGATGTCGGAGCGGCGGCTCCGGAGCCCATTGTTCTGTTGTAGGGTGTCGTCTCTGGTCACTTGGGTGACTGTGTCGTCGACTCGAGTGGTGCGCAGCCTTGGGGCTGGCGTGTGCGTGTATCGCAGATGTATCGGTTTTCGGCCAGTTTTTCTTATAAACTGGCCGATTCTCTTCTTCTTAATGAAAAGGCAGAGCTCCTGCCGGTTGCTTGAAAAAAAAAGAAAGAAAGAAGTGAGAAGAAGAGAGAGCGTGAGAGTGAGAGAGAGACAAGACATGGAGGAGTTATATTGAGCGTATAGGTGCTGCTGGAGTGAAGAGCTGAGCCGTGGTTCGGAGAATATTAGTATAGAATATGTACGGCTATTGGATTATACATCGATGGGTTTATTTGCAGGGAGAAAATTATTTCCAAGGAGAAATCTTGTTATGTGAGGCAAGTAGCTGCCTGATTATTCCTTATTGTTGTCTTCCTTGATTATCTGATTTTGTTGTCGCACCTTGATCTTTGTTGATCCTTGAGAGAGGTTTGTGTTGTCCCCATAATCCATTTGTTGATGGAATCAGAGTAGTTTGGAGGAACTCCTGAAAAGTTATGAGTGTATTGTCTTGACTGACATTTCAGTAATCTTGTCATTGATCCAGTCACATATCATACTTTGTCCATCTTTATTGGTGTCACGACGGCAAACGTATTGTACCGGTCACAGTCCAGGTATGAGACTGGCTGGGCTCTCCGCTAAGGACAGACCTTGTTCGGGAACATGTCGGTGATGGATCCGTACGAGCGACCGACATTAGTAGGTCCAGGTGTCCGGGTCTTAGTGGGTACAAGAGCTCTGCTCTTCTGGAACCTATGTGGTTCTGGTCGAGGCTGTCGACGTCGGAGTACCACTCTTAAAAGCGTGAAAGTGTGAAATTTCACCCCTGTGACTCCCGTGTTGGGAAGCTTGCGGTCATATGTGACGCCAATAAATTCGTTGTTGTTTTTACTAAATCTGGTATTTTGTTCTTTTGTCCATTTACATCAAAATACGATTCCAATGGTTGTTACATTGTTATCCTTTGAATTCAGTTCGTCTGTTGATCTACACCATCATACCATTGCTCCTTATTGAATAGTGAAGTATCTGCTTGCTGAGTATGATTTATCGTACTCACCCTTGTCTCATCTGTTTTTTAGATGCAGTCGATGTAACTTAAGTATGCCCAGAAGATGTCATCCAAGAATAGGCTGGACTAGTGGGTGGGAAACGACTAGAGAGTTTAACGTATTCTCTCTATTTGTAAATGTAAAGAAATTTTTATAGTCAATATAAGAGCTTTTGTGATCTATTTTTGGTTTATGCCTGCTTTATCACGCCTTGCGTGACTATAGGCCTCTGGTCTATAGGCGTGCGACGGCTGTCTCGCCTAGACCCAGTCTAGGGGCGTGACAATTAAAGTGGTATCAGAGCTCTAGGTTTTTATGTTGTGGAAAGATCGTCACATAAAGTTATGACTAATCATTGATAAAAAATTGTTTTAGCAATCGGTAGTGTTTCTATGATTTTGTAGACGCCTGTATCATCTTTAGATCTTTAGGAACCGTATAAACTAAAATGAATCGCACAAATAAATTTTATTATGATAGTTTTGCGTTACACGAGAAGCATGAAGACATTATTTTCATATCTTGTTTGCATTAGTTGGTGTGTATGTTGTTACTCACTAATATTGTCGGGATATCCAAACAAAGAAAAATATAGCACGCATGCTATTGTTGAATTTCTAGGACCGGTGAACCATAAATAAATATTTTTGTTAGATTAACTCATGACTAGTTATTTGTGTAGATTTTATTGTTTAACACAGCAGGTGGCATTTATCTAATAATCGTACGATTGTTGTACCACCCACTAGCCTTTTCGTGGAAGGCCTTACAAAATAAAATACTTCGTGTTGCTAACTTTTGTTATAATAGATATATGCACGACTAGTAGAAAGGATATCAAATATTGTTAGCATTATTTCTAATTAATTATTGAGCATGCATTTAAACTGTCCCAGACACTATCAGAGAATATTTGGCCACTAAAGAAAATAGTGTGTGTGTGTTGGTGTTGAATTTCGGGGACGAAATTCTTATAATGTGGGAAGGATGTAATAACCCATATTTTTGGGTTATTATTTTGAATTAAGATGAGTAATTAAATTTCTATTATCTGTTTAACATAAAATAATTGGGCAAATAAGTTATGCTAGATTCTTGTTTCAAACAATTAAAATAGAGCTGTAATTTTTGCATGCATTAAATATTAGAAAATTACATACTAAGTAAGAGTATGTGTATGTACACATAGATTTGCATCCATGCACTCACGTTGAGGTATAGGCATGGGAAATTGGGAAGTACTACTAGCTAGTTGGCAGTATAAGCTTTATAAGAGAGTTAACGTGGCATTTGAATAGATGAAACTGGGCCAGGTACAAGTGATAGATCGGTAGATATTTCCTAGTACTAGAGCTCCAAGTCATCTAGGTGCATGTATGTAATCATGAGAAGGTACACGTGTGTAGGGATTCTTCCAAGCTAAGTAAAACATCTGTGTACGTGGATGTTGTGTTGGCACTTGCTAGTGGCTTGGACATTCTAGTCCTATACGTGGACACTTTCCATGGTGGCCAGGTTGATTAGGCCTTTACACCAGCTGTAGGGGCAGCAGCCAAATCTTTTTCATCAGCTCCAAAGGTCAGGTCTGAAGAGTCACTATGGCGTAGATATTTTAGCTTGCTATAGACGTCAGCTAATATAAATAGGACAACCCTGCCGCTGCTCTCTCACAACACCAAGAGAAAGAAGTGAGAAGAAGAGAGACCATCAAGAGAAAGAGAGACGCTCAGAGTTAGCATTAGGAGTTTAGGACATAAAGGAGAAGATGCTGCTATGCATGCATGGAAGGTACTTCCTCCGTTCCCAAATACTTATCTTTTTAGGCATTTCAAATGGACTGAACATACGGATGTATGTAGACGTATTTTAAAGTATAGATTCACTCATTTTAAAGTATAGATTCACTCATTTTGCGCCGTATGTAGTCACTTGTTGAAATCTCTAGAAAGACAAGTATTTAGGAACGGAGGGAGTATTATAGAGAAAGGATGACTCTATACGGAGGAGAATCGAGATGTATATGCTATGTGTGTATATCCAACAAGAATTATGATGCAGCATAATTCTCATGTTATCGAGGTAAGTAGCTGCTTTGCTAAACTCCCTGATCTCGCCTTATTGTTGTCTCCTGTGCTTATCTGATATTATTGTTGCACCTTGATTTTTATTGATCCTCCATTGATCCTTGAGAGCGGGATGTGTTGTCCTCGAAATCCATTTGTTGATGGAATCATTCTGTTTTGAGAGGAACTCGTGTAAAGCCATGAGCGTATTGATTTTTCAGTGATTCTATTGTTGATCAAGCCACATATCATATTTTGGTCCATCTATATTGGTGTCACGACGGCAAATGTATTGTACTGGTCACAGTTCAGGTATGGGACTGTCTTGGCTCTCCGCTAAGGACGGACCTTGTTCGGGAACGTGTCGGTGATGGATCCGTAGGAGCGACCGACATCAGTAGGTCCAGGTGTCTGGGTCTTAGTGGGTAAAAGAGCTCTGCTCTTCTAGAACCTGTGTGGTTTTAGTCGAGGCTGTCGACGTCGGAGTACCCCTCTTAAGAGCGTAAAAGTGTGAAATTTCACCCCTGTGACTCCCGGGTTGGGAAGCTTGCGGTCATATGTGATGCCAATAATTTCCTTATCCATTGTCGATTATGCTATTCATTTTACACATCTCCAATAAAATATGTTCCAATGATTATTACTTAGTTTATCCTCTGGATTCAGTTCGTCTGTTGATCTACACCCTCATACCATTGTTCTGTTGAATAGTGAAATATCTGCTTGTTGGGTATGATTTATCGTACTCACCCTTGTTTCCTCTGTTTTTTAGACACGCGGTCGTCGATTAAAGTAAATACGTCTGGAAGACGCCGTCATCCAAGAATAGGCTGGACCAAAGGGTGGGAAACGACCAGAGAATTTAAATGTATTTTTGGCTATTTGTAAATGTAAACGAATTTATGTATAGTCTATATAAGAGCTTTTATGATCCACTGCTAGGTTTGCCTGCTTAATCACGCCTTGCATGACTATAGGCCTCTGGTCTATAGGCGCGTGGCGGCTGTCTCGTCTAGGCCCAGTCTAGGGGCGTGACAACTCCCCTCCTCATCAGACAAGGACAACAGCGCATGGAGGAAGGGAGGGGGAGGGTGGTGCCAGGTGGGAGGGTGGCGGCCTCGTCGAGCATAGCTGCAGTCGCCGCGATGTCCTCGGACTCCTCCTCGGGGCAGGCGTCGTGGGAGCCAGGCCTCGAGTAGTGGGTAGACGAGGGGTGGGAGGAGCCGGCTGGGGGATGATCATCCCCATGATCTGTCGAGTCGTCGTCGGAGGCCTCAGAGCGGGGAGAGCGGTTGCGGGGGCGACGAGGGAAGCCCTGCGGGCCAACCCTCCGCCAGGCCCCAGCTCGGGGTTGGCGCCACTCCCATCATCCGGGCTGAGGGAATCAGTGATAGTCCCACCCTCAACCGAGATGCGCAGGTCGTAACCGACGTTGTTGAAGAACATCCTGATCGTCGTCTTGAGCTTGGACGGGTCTGGTGACTTGATCTGCACGCGAACAGCCGGGCCCTAATTCAAACCAAGAACTAATTGCAAATATTTGCTTAATAGAAGATTGCCTTGCGTCCCATCGTTTGTCATATGAAATCACAAGGCTTGGAGGGTTCGGGCAGTCGTCTAGGCAGAAAGCCTGGGCACAAGGCCAGCTATTTCACATCGCTGGTATGAAATGAGTAGTTATAGACTAGCCATACCCGCGCGGCGGCACGCCGCGCCCTGTCGACACATGGTGTTTAGAGATACCCGTCGATACGTATAGTGAATTTCAAATTAAAGGAACAATACTATGTGGACTAATTTCATATCAACTGTGGCAGTGACATTGGTAGCATTGGAACTCCTAATCATTGCGCTAGTCTAGCTAATTTTAACTTCTTGGAAGGCCGAAGGGGAAAGTTTGTCACCTTAGATGGAAGGCATCAATGTACATTTTTCACCTAATTAGTAATGAAAGTATAGGGCTTTTTATCATATTTGGTTAATCAAGAACATAGCAGTTCCTTTTTCAGACCAAACAGAGATCTTCCAATCTTCACAAACTTCAGTGAACATATGATTGCAATCATTCCATTATTATTTCTGGTCTACATCATTCTAGTTGATCCCGAAAGAATTGTTGTGGAGTAGGTTTACATTACTTATATCCTAGCACATAGATTTATGCCGACAAAGAGTAAAATGTATATAGATAGATGGATTTGTTGGTACAACAACATCAGTCAACGGAGTATTATTTAATACTCCCTCCAATCCAAATTACTCGTGGCAAGTTTAGTACAACTGGCTTATTATATTGAAGCAACAAGGGTACTGATAGACTTTGACTCAATCCTGGACAATCTGGTATTTCGTTCAAGCCACATTGGTCACCTCTCTTAGATTTGAGGTTGCATGAAGCCACGACCACCACAAGCTAACAGCATCAGAAATCATGTGCAAGAGGCTTTTCCTAGAGTAGCACACAATCAGAGGAACCAAACCTGTCAGACCACACTACACTGAGCGAGGAGATGGTCAATAGTTTCAGTTTTGTGATAGCAAAGCGGGTAGGTCGCGTCATTCTGAGCCTGTAAGGGTTCAGTGTCATTCTGTTTTTTGTTACGTGCAAAATGAGTACATTCAGTTATTTCTCTTTGCTTCTATAAAGAAATATTTCTTCCTCTAATCTTTCGTGCTATCCATGTGAATAGATCCGGTGAAAAACAAACCGATTGTTACCGGATCAGTACTTGGGTATCATATCTTGCTGTTGATGTATACAGGTGGCTTTTTCACTTTAAGTACTGCTACTATATAGTTTTGTCCTTAGTAATCCATATGATCAAGAGTTTTCATCATATTTCATTAGTTAAGAATAGAACACTTTGTTCTTTCAGATCAAACAGTGATATACCTATCTTCCACAAATTTCAGTAAACATATGCTTCCCATCCAAGAGAATTTAATAAGCAGGAAAAATGAGATATCAGGAAGCTTCACTCAAAACAAACATGGTCATTAAATTCAAAGCTTTACACATCCATCACAGTGAAGGAAAACCAAATCCTTAAATCAAATAGAACCAAACCGGACCTGTCTAGTAGTTATGTGACGCAAGGAATTAGGAAGAGCTAGCCTTAGCAATTGGTATATTCTTAAGTGGATTGTATGACAGTATCCATTGTTAAGCCAACAAACAAACGGATGAATTTTCTTTGAATTTTAATGCTACTATTGGTGACAAAAGTAAAATGGAATTTAAATCAAGCAGAGATAGTGCATGTAGTATTGAACAGAGAACATAAATAATATGAACACACACATTGCATCTTCTTGGGACTCATTCTATAAATTTCTATTACAGTTCACCGGTTAAGCTCTAGTACACACAGCAGTATAGTCTACCCAGCTGTTGACAGTAATAGTATGAGCAAGAAGCTGTTAATATTTCAAGCCAAGCAAAATAAAATCGGCCAAATGTATATGTAAGTACTAATAAGTATACGACAGCAGCATACCAAGAATTTGTGTGGTGAACTCGTTCAGCCCGTACACACCATCCAGGCATCAAGCGACATGGCTGCAAGCATGACCAGCAACTTGAGCCTGAAACTAATAAGCACAGCCCCCAAGCCAAAAATCATGGGATGATTAGAGAGTTCAATCCATAAAAAAATAGGAATTGGCACCAGGATATAAGGGGTTGGGGTCCAGCCATCTATTGTTGCTGTCCACATCCTGAGGAGGCCGACCAGATTTGCGACCGTGCACTTCGGTGCAGTTATCGCCGTCAGCCAACACCCTAGGTACAGTAGCTAACGTAAATTAACAGAACACCAGAAGACTGAAATAGACTGGTTGATGTGTCCAACCATAACTAAACTTTGTTTCTGAGTAGTTACCCTATACCGCATCTTCGAATTCACATCCACCCAAAGCTTGCAACACCAAATCCTTTTGAAACGTACTTGTATTCAGTGAAAACAACAGGAAAAGTAATTAGTCTGTCTCTCTAATATGCCACGAAGGACTAATTTCAAAGCATGGTGGCCTTGGGCAACCGCCGAGGTTGTAAGCGACCAGTTGAAAGGAGGAAAGACGCTGGAGGAGGTCAGAGGCGAAGGGCGACGTCTGCACGGCGAGAAGCTTCAGAGATGAAAAAGGACGGGATCTGACCTTCAGGTGAGCCAACACGTTGAGATCCAGGGCGCAGTGCGTGGGCGTCCGGGCGCAGCGAACACGCAGACACGGGAGGTGTGGGGGCACGACCGAGCCGTCGATGTTACCGTCAAGGTGAGGTTGTCCGATCCTGCAGGCGGCGATGGCGAGCAGGATGCCAGGGGCATCGTCGTGAAGTTGGTCATGACGGCTGGGTGCAGGCATGTTGATGGCGGTGGCTCTCGACTGTCCAGGTGGTGTGCCGGCGAATTATGCGGTGCGGCAGCAGGGCGCGACGGGGGTGGGAGGGAGCTGTGTAGTGCTGATGCAGGAGAGAGCCATTTTATAGGTGACTATGGCGATGGATCGGCGGTGGATAAGATTGGACCGGAGTCTTCCAGATATGACACGCGGAGAAGATCTAGTATAGAGAGAAAACGAGAAAGACCACACCGATCAGAGGGAATGGCAACATCCCGAAGCAGCATCGACAGCGGCAGCGCTATCACAACACAGACAGAGTAACCGAGGCATGTAAAGCAGCACTGCTCGCTGACAAAGAAGGACGCCAACACGCAGGAAAGCGACAGCTCGAACGGGAAACACATTGCGACGACACGAATGGCAACAGCGGCTGAGCGGCTCAAAAGAATCGGCCGACAGCGACATACGCAGACAGCGATGGCCAAGCACAAATGGACCAACAGCGGCTCAAAAGAATCGGGCGACAGCGACGTACGCAGACAGCGATGGCCAATATAGTAGAAATGAAAAGAAGCACGTAAGAAGAACAACCACGCCAGCCCCACATGCAGTCAAGAAATGCTAAATGAACCAAACGAACCACCAAACCAGTTCAAAAAATTTGAAACGAAAACCTGAATCCATAAAGCATTTCTACCCCGGCAGGTACCAAATTAATAGCACGTGTCACATGCATAATTCACTACAAGTCTTTTTCAAACAAGTGGAACAACCTTGAGGCAAAAATTTTGTCTGGAATAGATGCTTGGGTATTATGAGCCTCATATAAACTAGCAGGACAATTGAGTATTGGACTTCAAGGCTTCAAACACACTTTGGTGGACTAATAAAATGCTCAGGCATCTATTTATGACACATAATAGTTATACAGGTAACATTGTTTGAGCAGCTCGTTAAGTGCATGGCAAGCATGCAGTTGGAACGTGCAATTTAACAATGCCTCAGAGCAAACAAGCTCGCAACATGTATACATACACCAGCGTGATGCCGTTATTTTGCTAGAGATTGGGCTGGCTGTAGTCTGCGAGGCAGTTTTTTATTGCATTTTGAACAGATCCAAAAGAGGTGATGGTGTGCAGAACACGTGCATCTGGTTCGCGTGTTTGGTATGCTTGCCCGGAGTTGGATGCCATGGGCCCTGCCGGAAAAAAGTCCAAAATAAACCTTAAAGCTATAGACGAAAGCTAAATCAAACCCCAAACTTTGAATTTCGGAAATTGACACTCTGAACTTACAATCCCGGTCTATTTTGGACCCTCGACCTGTTTGGCAAACTGGGAATAGTACAATCCCGGCCGGGATAACCAGCACTCTCACGGACAAGAATTTGGGCCGCCCACTACAACACAACAAGAATTCGTTAAGTTTCAAAAATGTTCGCGCATTTTTAAAATTGTTCACAAGTTAAAAAGTGTTCCTGTTTTCTATTTTCAGCGAACATTAAATTCATTTTGTGTTTTTTAAAAAAATGTTTGGCATTTTAAAATTCTATTCGCATTTTCAAAAACTGTTTGTGATTTCAAAAAGAAAATCACATTTGCAAAAAATGTTCATAATACCAATAGTTTTTCAGATGCTATGATTTTTTTTCAGATTATCAAATTATGTCACATTTTTAAAATATTTTTTACAATTTCATAAACTATTTCGTAAATGATGTTTTTAAAAAATGTTTAGTTTTTTTAAATCTTTGAACAATTCATGAAGTGGGAGAACTTTTTAAAATTTTCGAATAATTTTAAAAACCAATAACTTTGAAAACGCCAACACCTTTTGAAACATAAACATTTTTTGAAACATGAACGAAAATTTAAAGTGCAAACACTTTTTGAACCATAATTTTTTTCTGAAACCTGAACAAAATTTTAAAGTGCGTACACTTTTTGATACATAAACATTTTATGAGTTTGTGACATCTAGAAAATACCACAAATTCTAAAAAAATGTATGGGCCAATTCAAACAAATGTTTATACAATGTATACTAATATTTGTGTGATTCAAAAAAAAGGTTTCATACATTCTAAAAAATGTAACATTTCAAGAATATTCGTGAGTTTCAGAAAATGTCTGTTTGTGGCATTTTCAAAAAAAAATGTATGTATACAATGTATCGAAAATGTTTGTGTGTTGTACAAAAATGTGCCATAACCTTAACAGAATATATGTGACATGTATAGAAAAAAGTGTATGCGAATTTAAACATGTTGAACCATGTAAAAGAGTGTTCGTGTAGTTTTGTAAAATGTGTATTGTCATTAAGAAAATGTAAAACATGTATATTGAAAAATATTACCATGTATTCAATTTTTTTAAAAACGTTTAATTTCAAAATGTCCATAACATATTTGAAAATATCAAAAGTTTATCAAAAAATATTTAATGTCTGCATTTAAAATGTACATTGGGTACTGAGAAAAATTAGACAATTGTAAAAATGAAAAAATGAAAAAGAAAACATAAATGAAAAATAGACTAGTGCGCGCGCATGAGTGACTGTGCTACTGGGCCGGCCCAATTCAGCAAATACCGGCCGAGTCCTCCCAAGGTTTAAAATAGACCGGGATTCTAGAGTTCGGTGTGCTGATTTCAGGGATTGAGAGTTTGGGGTTTGATTTAGCTTTTGCTTACAATTTCAAGGTTTGTTTTGGACTTTTTCCGGCCCTGCCTGGCTTGCGCGTTTTGAAATGCCGACCTGGCTCTTAGATGCCGCGGGATCTTGACGGTATTGTTTCGCGGATCATCTGGTCAGTTCTGTCATGCGCGCGCTTCTTTTCGAATGCTTATCCGGCTTTTCGATACCACTGGCCTGGCCGGGTGTGGCCTGTTGGGGCGATTGTCGGGCACCTAGAACATGTCGGCTTATGGTAAACCGCTTGTAACACCTGAGTTTTTTACTAATCAAATTATGATAAATCATGCTTTTGAACTTTCTTTATACATCTTCTTATCGATTCAAAGAAACAAATATCCGATGTCGCGGATGCGTTGGGCTCGTCAAGACTTGGCTGGATTATGTTTCAGGCATTGATGAAGCGGTCCGGGTTCACAGCGGGGAAGGTCCCAGCCCCCTAGCTGGTCCTTATGTGGCGGAGCGAGGAGTCAGCCCGACAAAGTGACGAAATGGAACGGTCGATGTGGCAAGGCGAAGCCCCCGGTCCAGCTCACGTGATGAAAAGCAGGCCATTGGGTTGACACTAGAACCCCTAGAGCAGGCGATGAAGTGACGGCGAAGTCCCCAAGCAAGCCGATGTGACGGAGCAAGTCGGTGTCGTAGGGCGAGCAGGTCGGCCCGACGAGGTGTTGATGCCGGAGGGACGACGTGAAGATGTCGGCGTAGGTAGTAATCCCTGAAGCGACGAGGTAATCCCGGACCGATAACGGCTTGATGGTGAAAAGCGCCTCGGGATAGGCTCAGGTTTTGCGGGCATGTGTTTGAGAACATACCACAACACCCCACAAAAAATATCCTCAGTCATAGGTCGTCTGATAAACCATTCATGAAGAAAAATGAAACCGGGTCAGATTTGTTTTCGCGTAGAAAACAAATTCAAAAATAGACGCACTCCTCCCTGAGTTTGAATCGTCAGATCGAGCTCAAATTTTGAGGAGTTGTCGACATGACAATTCTGCATGATTTGAACAAGTGGATCAGCCAAATGATGTCGGAGTTGGCCGTTGGTCTCCTTCTTCGAGGATCGTGTGGATTTCTGTCCATATCCGACAGGGTCTCAACATATGGAATATTACCTGAGATTCCACTGTTAGATCGTAGTGACAATTTACAAGGTTGTTGTAGACTCAATCCCGCACAACCACACCCAAGGGATTGGCAAAACGATGCTCGAGGAGGCGAGGCCAACGAAAAAGAATTTGTTGTTCAGATAATTTTGCATGGCCGCGTGAGGGCAATGTGGACGTTGAGCCCCCAAGCTCCATGGCTGAATTTGTCCATGATCTCCTTTGTGATCGAAGTTGATGTTGATTAAAATGCACAACTGATCCCTAACGATCAGATGGAGCATAGTCCTCGACCTGGAGAAGGTGGCCAGCCGAGTCCGTGGCAAATGAGATCGCGCCAAAGATGAAGATCTGTCCCGCCGCGCACATCGGGTCGGATCCAATCTAAACTCTCAATGCACCATGACGATCACCTAGTAGGACCTGTATGGGATCTACCACGAGATTACAATGTGTAGATGTAAGATCTATCGACTAGCCCAGCCATGGCTTATATAAGGGTGTATTTGTTTGCGCTCTTTTTACCGGATCCAACGGCTTCTAGGCTGTAGAAGCCGGAGCCCAAACAAACACCCAGTTTTTGGGTTGGCTCTGCGCAGCCCTGGATCGGAGCTAACCCCGAAAACGTCCGAGAAGCCGCAACTCAGATTTTGGGCTTTTACCAGTAGAAGCTGGCTCCAAATCGCCAAAAGACAAGTTTGCCCTCCCACTAAAGTTCATTATACGCACGAATTGCCACTGCCCGGTACGTATCTGTTTCTTCTCCCCTCGACTACCCCTCCCTCCACAATAGCTAGGGTTCGTCGTTCCCGTCGCCGCCGACGACGACGCCTGTCCCAACCTCGGCCACCTGCGGCTCGGCCCTCGCCGGCCGGCGAATCGGACGCGGCGGCGTCGTAATCTGCCTTTCCTGGAGCGCAGGGACGCAACTGCCCTGTCCGCTGCATCCTCCACCAGCCACTACCCATCACCGCAACGCCTCCATCCGCCCCAACCCCGGCCACCGGCCACTCAGAGCGCCGATCGTTGCCGCGGTAACCTCCTTCACCTCTTTTCCTCTCTCCTCTGTTCGTTCCCTCCCCTTCTGCCAGCGTGTGCTGCCTGCCTGCTCAATTTCTTTGTGCATGAGTGGACGAGTGCTTTGCGTTCTTGTATGTATTAGTGAACTGCTACTATTTCATCTAGTACTAGTGAACTGCGACTAGCTTTTTGACTGCTCGATGTGGTGCTAGCCAAGTGCTAGTGTGTGCTGTTGCAAATTTTGTTTTGACTAGTGAACTGCATATAGGCCATGTTTTGACTTATTACTTGAGACTTTGGTACGCAACTATGGTTTGCGAGCAACATGCAACATGTGTTCCGAGGAGGCTCTAGGGATGTTCTTATGGACTGTTGGTAGCCCACAGTCAGTGAGTCAAGTTCAGAACCGATTCAAGAGGTCCACCGAAACAATCCATCGAAAATTCAACCATGTGTTGAGGTGTTTGATGTTATTAGCTGCAGATATCATTGCACCAATTGATCCAGAATTTAGAAATGTGCATGAGAGACTGCAAGACCCTAAGTTCTTTCCGCACTTCAATGGTTGCATTGGTGCTATCGATGGGACACACATACCTGTCACTGTGCCAGCTAAAGACATGATTAACCATTGCGGTCGACATGGTTATTCATCACAAAATGTGATGGCCGTATGTGACTTTGACATGAGATACACTTCTGTAGTGGCTGGATGGCCTGGTTCGGCACATGACACAAGGATATTCAAGGACACATTGGATAAGTACAAAGAAAAATTTCCTCATCCTCCGGCAGGTATTTCCTTAAAGCAATCTCACAACTAAACTTGACAATGTATTGGGTTTCCTGTTTGACATAAACATTTATTTTGTAGGAAAACACTATCTTGTTGATTCTGGATACCCCAATCAGGTTGGTTATCTAGCACCATTTAGAGGAACAAAATACCATCTACCTGAGTTTCACATGGGCCCTGCTGCAACTAGTAGAGAAAAAGTATTCAATTATCTTCATTCATCACTCAGAAATGTCATAGAGCGCTCATTTGCCGTGTTGAAACAGAAATGGCGCATTCTAAAACATTTTCCTAGCTACCCACCTAGTAAGCAAGCAAGGATTATCATCGCTTGTATGGCACTGCACAACTTCATCAGTGAGAGTGATTTATATGATTACCACTTTGCTAGATGCGATGATGATGACAACTACTATCCTCCGGGCCATGTGGTCAACACAACTGGAGGGAACTATGCGGGAGGTGCAAATACTACCATGGACACAACTCGTAACATGATTGCTGATTCTGTGATGGCAGCGAGAGAGTAGTCGTGAGCTTCATCATAACCATGTATTTTGTAACTGAAAGACAATCTCATGTAATATATAATTAATGCCATATGTTATGATGAGTTCAAAAATATTATTATGTGTGTAGAATGTCAAATTTGTTGATATACACGGTCTGGTCTACGCCATTAAACTAGTGAAAACATGCCATATGTGAAAAGAAAACTAGTGATAACATGCCATATGTGAAGAGAACAGTTCAAATCGGGTCATTTACTGTTAAAACAGTATAGTCAACACTTAAATCCAATCTACACAAGCACAAAGGGCGTTCTGGTCATTTCAACATGTTTCAGCTACAGCCACAGCTGCTATAGCACAATTACCAAACGACTGCATTTCAGCTCCAACCTTCCAGCTACAGCTAGCAGCTACAGCTGCTCCTTCCAGCTGCAGCCGTTGCAGCCGCAGCCGAAGAAGCTGTAGCCCAAACAAACACACCCTAAGATTGGATACGTTGGATAGGAGGAGTCCTTGTATTGAACATCGAGGCTTCTTGATTTTCCTTACAGATCGCCATGGGCCGCCCGAGGTGGCCTAGGACTGAACTAGCCTAGTGTAACGCCCCGGACACATCCGCCGGTGGTCGTTACTCCTGGTGGGACGGGATCTGGACTGGCCCCATAGATCAATACTAGTCTTTTCTGTGCACTTTGTCCTCACTCGTGCGCACCCGGGAGCAACTTCCTGGTCGTTCATTCATCCTGAAACTACTCCGAGTTGAGCACGCTTAAATTTGGAGTTCTGTCCGAATGAGCTCCTGGAAAAGAAGGAATTTCTTATTGATATGAGTAGTTTATCATCCCTAATAAGCTAGGCTATTACATACGCCCCCACTCAGAGGAACCGACATCTTCGTCAGGCCACAGGAACGTTCCCTCCTGGCACATACGTTTGTGCTTCCAGTCCGGCACATCTGCCATGTCGTGTGCCACGACGGGTCACAAACGTCATGCACAACATGACCGCGCACCTGTCCGCAAACATCCATGTAACCGCGAGGATTGGCTCTGATACCAACTTGTAACGCCCCGGACACACCCGCCGGTGGTCACTCCTGGCGGGATCTTTACCGGCCCAACAAATCAATACTAGTCTTTTCTGCGCACTTTGTCCTCACTCATGCGCACCCGGGAGCAACTTCCTGGTCGGTCACCCATCCTAAAACTACTCTAAACTGAGCACGCTTAACTTTGGAGTTCAGTCCGAATGGGCTCCCGAAAAAGAAGGAATTCCTTATTGATATGAGTATCATCCCTAATAAGACAGGCTATCACACCTAGGGGTACTTAGCCTAGCCCACTAGACCGGAAGTCGACATGGTGAGAAGCCCCTTAGCCAGGACACCGTCACTCGTGGCATAGCACTGCCAAACGGATGGAATGGAGGGCCTCTTCTCCCTCGACGAGCCCCAGGAGGCGGGGTACTCCGGCATCCTGTATATGAGTAATGCATATGTTGAACTTATTACAGAATCTAACTTGCAACACATTTGCAAAATTGTACAATTTATACTCTACAAGGTTTTATTAATACGATGACCAACAACCGAGGCGCGAGCTCCGCCCAAGAGCACCACAACTCCCACCACCAGGATCGCCGTCCTGCATCCAAACACCCTAGAGACCATCCAAACTCCCATCACAAGTGTGCTCCAAAAACAAGTATATTGTACTCTAGAATTTTCTACAGATATATTTTCCTAATCATATAATACAACCGCTATAATTTTCTCTCTATATATATATTTGTAGTCATATAATACAACCAATACTATAATTTTTGTGAAATCATATGTTTTAGAGATATCTAACATATATATGTATAAACTACATAAATTAAACAAGTATAAAAAACAAAAATCGTTAGAAAGAAGAATTAAATTCAGTGCAACACTTAAGTATTTTTGAATGATATACAATACAAATATATAATAAATAATTAAACAATATTTTTAAGTATGCCAAATCTATAAAAAAAATAAAATCCTTCCTATCAAAAAATATGCTCCTTAACACATTAGTGTAGTAAGTATAAAATTTTAGTATAAAATATGCATATATTAAGAGGAGCAGGGAAATAGGTAAACTAAAATTAACGACTCGAGTTATTTTTTAGAGATGTGTACACCCATAATGTTGGCTCCGCCACTGCGTGACGGAGCCTGGCTTGTCCTCCCTCCCGTCCGTGTCCGCATGCCACTCAACCTGTGAAACCCATCGAGATATGTCAATTCTAGGTAGCAAAGGACTAAAACCAGGACATGATCCCTTGAATCAAGGCAAAACTCAGTACCTCAAGCTTGCACCACGAACAATCTCGAACCGACTTAACGGTGCCGTTGACCAGCTTGAACATGTGGAGTGAATCTGGGTGCACCACGCCGCCGGCACGCATCGTCCCCGTGCGGGCGCTGACCCTCATCCCCGGTGCCTAGTTGACGTGCGTAGACGCCTCAACCTCGGCTCTCGGAACAATGAACTCTGCCCCAAGGCGGGGGCACCAAGTGACCGAGAAGGCCCTCCCCTCCGCTACCAGATGACTGGTAGCCTCCACCTCGTCCATGGTGACGAGAGCAGCTGGGGGCGCCGCGCTGCGCAGCGATGACCAGACGCCCGGGGGCTCGGATGAAGAGAATGAGGTCCTTGCCTAAAATCTCCTGCGCGGTGACGTAGTCATTCCAACTGCTCGTGAACAGATCTGGCCGGCGGTCTCCTAGTTCACCGGACAGGGCATGCCCGAAGATGAAGACCCGACCAGCGAGATCGGCCATGTGGAGGGTCTGGCGTGGACCGAACCATGCCGGATCCAGCACGGGGAAGACATACCTGGCGTACTCCTCGGGCACCTGGAACGCGCCCTTGCCCCTGTGCTTCCACCCGTCCTTGCCACCGGGCTTGGCAGCCTCATCAGCGTTCAGCACCTTCGGGTAGATCCGTAGGAGAACGAGCTCGTCGTCGTTCCGCTGCGGGTCGGCGCCGCTAGCAGACTTTCCCCGCTCATGCTCGTCGTCGACCTCGTCGGCCCGCTGCGGGTCGGCGCCGCTAGCAGACTTGCCCCACTCCTGCTCGTCGTCGGCCTTGTCACCTTGCTGCGGGTCGGCACCGGTAAGAGACAGGTCCCGCTCTAGCTCGTCGTCGTCTTCCCCAGCAATGAGGGCTCGGCCCCCTTGGGACGCAAGACGATGCAGCCGTAAACGTCATCGAAGGCCGTGGCGTGGAGGGCGACGCCAGCGATCTGGCACAACACGCAGTCCAGGAGATGTCGCGGTAGAGTGCCATGGCACTACGTGGCGTGCCCTACCGGAAGGTAGTAGACGGCGTCGCCGACCTCCAGGATGCGGGACAGCACCGGCGCGCAGGCGAGCAATAGGCGGCGGTGGGCGGCGGGTGGTTGCGCCATATTGATGCTGGCGAATTGTTTGTTGCGGAGCTCGCTACGGCAGAGCGCCCTATATATGATGGACATCGGCCGTGGCCGCCGAGCGTGCGGTAACCGACCTCCTCGGGCCGTAACCGTTTTGTGACTCGGAAAAGAAGAAAAAATGGGTTCTCGGTTGAGTCCGGATACAGCTAGCGAAATGAAAAACCAGCGTTACCAGTTTCTACCGGGCATGTGGACGCGGTTGGATGTTTCTGAGATGGGCACCAATATGCGCCGGTGCGCCGGCCGAATCGTTCGGCCGGTCAGCCCCTAGCCGCACGATGCGCGCGTCTACACCGCACAATTTCTCCCCTCGCCCCCTCGTGCGCTCGTCTTCTTCCTCTCGACAGCTCCCCCAGGCCTCCTGCTTCCTCCCCTCGTTGACCAGCCACGACTCCGCGCTTGCCCCTGCTCCACCCGTGCTCGCCGGTGCCCGCGGCGCCGCGCTCGTCCGCGTCGGCCGCCCGCGCCGCCGCGCTCCCGTCGCCATCGAGTGGTTGCAGCTTTTTCGCCAGGCGTTTCCAGCATCCTTGATAGGAAGTTCCTGCACTGCCGGTGGTGACCACCGCAACTCCGGGGGGTAGCGTCGCCGGCGCTCCGTCGGACTGGTTCCAGCACCATTCTCGCTCCGCCGGCCCACGGGTGCATCATCCCAAAAATCAAGAGGTCGCCCCCTTCCCTTGCAGCTCCACTGCACCGCCGTTCCAGCTCGCCGGACAACGGTTGCAACATCCCAGCCGCAGGGGGTCGCCTTGCAGCTCCGCTGGGCTGCGGTTCCAGCTCTTGTGGCCATGGTTTGCAGCTTCCCTTGCCTGGTGCGGCACGCCATGCCGGCGTCCATGTCGTCTCGCTGTCACCGATGCAGCAAAATTGGTTGCCCGTAGTAGCAAAACAAAACCACGGTTGCAGCTCCCGTGCATCGCCATTGTAGTTCTAGAATACTGCTGTAGCTTTTTCCTGCGGCTGCCGGTCGCAGCTCGCCTTTGCGCCCCCACGCATCACGGATGTAGAAAATTTTATCACTGGTTCCAGCAAATCTAGATGCCCGTTCCAGCAAAAATAACTGGCACCGTCGTTGCTCACACCAGTTGTAGCAAAAAAGACATCCTGTTCCAGCATCTGGTGTGGTCGGTTGTAGCAACAAAAGTTGCTGGTTGTAGCTCCAACCCTGGCCGGCTCCAGCATCTGGTGTGGTCGGTTGTAGCTTTTTGGTGGATGGTTGTAGCTTTTTTGATGGATGGTTGTAGCTTTTTTGGTAGACGGTTGTAGCTTTTCTGTCCACCGGTTTCAGCTTCCCGGCGTGCTTCCTCCTCTGTCCCCGTCCTCCCGTGTTGTCCTCGCCGGAGAAGCCGCGGCCCTCGCCGGAGGCAAGATGAGGAGAGAGGCAGAGAGGTCTGCGGAGATAGAGACGGGGGAGAGAAATTGCAGCTCACGCGTAGCCGGATGTAGCTTTTCCGTCCACCAGTTTCAGCTCCCCAGCATGCTTCCTCCTCTGTCCCCGTCGTGCCGTGTTGTCCTCGCCGGAGAAGCCGCGACGCTCGCCGGAGGCAAGACAAGGAGAGAGGTAGAGAAGTCCGCGGAGATGGAGAAGAGAAATCCAGAGATGAAGCGTGCACGGATGAGATGTGTGTGGAGGAGAGGATAGGGGAAAGACGAATGCGTGCGGGCCCTTGTGCTGCGTGGCGTCCGTGTGGGCGAGCCACCGGCCGAATCGTTCGGCCAGCGCGCCGTTCTGAAACGTTCCCCTTGTGAGATTTGCAAATCATTAAACCGTAGTCAACGTAGATACTACACTCCATTATCTATCAGTACACATTTCATACCGTATGGGCATGACTGTGTATACGTACATGATGCCCGCGTAGCCCATAAATTCAATTCGTCAGTAGACATTAATGTACTCGCACGCCATCCCTAACCAATCTTCTCCGGCTACACCTCTCGTCTGTGACTCCACCGTCGCTAGAGTTCATCTATATCGTGGATCCTGTTCGGAGAAATTGAGCTAGCAACCTCCAAATCTTCGAATCAGCCAACGAGTGTTTCCGTTCTACACCGAACACTGCGTCAATTGTGAGTTCTATGCTCGTCTATTTTAGTTTTGCATTAGACTCTGTTTTTCATATCCACCTTGATTTGCGCTTGCCTATCAAATCGCTCCGATTTGGTACCTGTCGGTATTAAAACCAGCAAACATCGGTGTAGGGGTCCTGAGCTATGGATATCGGATCAATGGTAACAAAGAACAGAGGGAGACAATATTTACCCAGGCTCGGCCCCTCTACCCCGATGTCTTCCGGTTCTAGTACCGACATTAATGCTTTCATTTTTGCGGGAACCTAATTACGGTCGATCACCGGCCCACCCGCCCGCATCTTTTTGCAGTTGCCGGCGATGGCCATCGGACTCGACGTCAGAGCTCCCACTGGCGTCGTGGTCTCAGACTCCACCCTCCAGGACAGAATTACGAGCGTGCACCATGTGCTCAAGATTCAAGGATACTCATCGATGATGAAGAGCTTCCCCATCGGCAAAGCCCTCCGATCGGAATCCTTTCGTGGTGGAGGCCGCACTAGCTGGCACATCGACTTCTACCCCAACGGAGAAAGTCGCGAGAGCGCCGGTTTCGTGTCCATCCACGTTGTTCTTGATGCTGCCTACCTTGCCGTGAAGGCAGATGTCGGGTTCGATATGCTCGACTCCACCGGGAAGCTGTTGCCGCACTGCGCTAAAGCTAGTAGCGACGTGTGCAATTTTCGTCTGGTCGGCGTTTACTGGGGTGTAGCGACCAGACCTCATACAGTCTGATCTCTGTGCATCAGTGTCATCCCTGGATCGATAATGTTGACACGCAAAGTACTTGAAGGATTTATAACGGAGTAGCAGTCACACACTTATTACATCGAATGTCTCAAAAGAGAACTTATTACAATAAATATGGCTTAAGGCCATCTAACAACGATAACAGCGGAAGGCTTAGAAGTTAAAGTGAGTCCATCAACTCCAACGGCATCACTAAGTATAAGACCACGACCTAAGGCACCTTACTCGTTGTCTGAAAAGTCTGCAACATGAACGTTGCAGCCCGATAACGGGTCAGCACATGCAATATGCTGGCAATGTAACACATAGAAAGTAATGAATAGAATAATGCTATCACTACATGCATATATGGCTAGTGGAAAGCTCTATGGTTACAGTTTTGCATAAAGCCAATTTTTCCCTACAACAAAGGAATACATTTTATTTAACTATCATGGTGGTTGTTAAACATTGAGAAGGTTCACCCAACTCAATCCCAATTAATCATCAACATTAAACCCAACAAAACTAAATTAGAGTAACATGATGAGATTCACATGATAATCCAAGTACTAGTTACTCAAAACGTCCATAACTGGGGACACGGCTAACCATGATTAATTTGTACACTCTGCAGAGGTTTGCACACTTTTTCCCACAAGACTCGATCTCCTCCGTTGGTTTTCTCGCACTACATGGTGTTTGAGAAATGGATGACCGAGACATAGTCTTTCAGAAGCGTTAGCACCTTACGATGGGTAGACAGTTACACCTACTTTCCCTTACATCTGCTAGTCTACCACTTTAAGAGTTCACACGACTCAATCAACTATGCTAGAGCCCATAGTAGCTTGCGGCTGCACACAGAAGTTTCTAGCATGAATAAATCTCATGATCCCTTTGAGCCTGGGTGGCGGTCCATAGGAGAATCACACGGTACCCCGAGATTTCCAAAAATACAAGCAACACTGGGTTCCCCAGGTGCCTCAATCCACCCAGATGTGTATTAAAGTTTCCATCTTATGTAAACCATTAATTAACAATCTCACATCTGTCATGGATATACTCACCCAATCCACGTCTACTAGCATAGCATAGCGATATAAGCGAACGTAGAAGTAACTCCCAAAGGTTTGATAATAAACACGTAATAGGTACTACCTCATCTATTTCCCAAAACACACATATTAATCAGATCCTAATCATGCAATTGTTTGAGGATTGATCTAATGCAATAAAACTGGGTAGTTAAGAGGTATGATCAAAGTGTTACTTGCCTTGCTGATGATCTGTGAAACCTAGAGACTCATAGTAGCAAGTCTGGGTACTCTATCGCAAACAAACAAGCATACAATAAGCACTCATCTAATGCACGGGTAAAAACTCAAATAAGAGATGTAACCAGAAGGTTCAACTTAAGAACTCCCGTTTGCAAAAAGAATCAAATCAAACGAAGCAACGAAACTCAAACGGCCAAAGAACAAGTTTCGTTTACTAATCTGGATCTAAGTCAAATTTTACAGTAGCAAAAACTTGTTTGAGTGGGTTAAACGGAAAGAGGGTTTCGAGACGAAACTATAGGCGCTTGAATCGCCTGATTCCGATAAACGAGCGAAAAGATATACTAAAACGAAAATCGGATCAGAAATCACGATTGAAAATAATCACGGAAAATCCAAGAAAAAGAAAAACGGATGAACAGGCTAACGAACGAACGTTCGCTGTCTGCGGCTAAACGGTAAAAACCGTTCGTTAAAACAAACGAACGAACGAGCGTTCGTTAAATAACTAAACCGAGAAAACCGTCGAACCGATATAGAAAAAAAACGATCTAGTTTTTTTTTTAAAAACGAACGGTTTTTTAAAAAAAACGACGGTGGCTACCTCGGGTCCGGTGAGATCTCCGGCGATGCGGCGACGGGCGGTGGCGGGCTCCTGCGGCGGCGGCTAGGGGCGGCGGGGCGGCGGCTCGGCGGCGGCGGGATGGGCGGCGGCGGCGGCGGCTCCGGCGGGCGGCGCAGGCGGCGGATCCGGCGGCGGCGGCGGCTGGCGGCGGCGGCGGGGTCAGCTGGGGCGGCTCGGCCCTCGGCTTATAAAGGCTGGCCGGGCCAGGAGTCCAGGGCGGACACGGCCCGGTAGGTCGGTTAACTTTTTTAAAAAAATAATTACGATGTGCAGAAAAAGAAAGAAAAGAAATACTAAACGGACTCCAAAAATCCCGAAATAAATTTTCCCCGTCCTCTAAAAATAGGCCGGACAAAATGAACATTTATTTGGGCCAAAAATGCAATTTTGGAAAACACGTATTTTTCTAATACAAATAAAATAGCAATAAAAGTCCGAAATAAAATCTAATTTGATTTTATTATTAAATCTCCAACATTTCTTTATTTTGGGAAAGTCATTTTATTCTCTCTCTCATATTTTTATAATAAAAATATTTGAAGATAAAATAATTAAAATCAAATGATCCTATTTTCAAAATTTGAGAAAAAACTCAAATATGAAAATAACGAAATCCCCAACTCTCTCCGTTGGTCCTTGAGTTGCGTAAAATTTCTAGGATCAAGCCAAAATGCATTAAAATATGATATGCAATGATGATCTAACGTATAACATTCCAAATTGAAAATTTGGAATGTTACATAGGGCTACGACAAAGTCATCGCGAGGGAGGAGCTGAAACTCCTCGACTTGTCTTGGTCAGGTGCAACATCACAGTCATGGAGTTCATTGCGGGCGGTGCCGCCTCTTGTCCTCGTCTTGTACGACCCGTCGTGCCACCGCCTGATTGGCATCGTGAGCTTTTGCAGAGCGAGCAGGGTGCTGATGTGAGGTTCCTAGTCGGCGGGGAGACTTTTGCCGCCCACCGCTGCGTGCTTCCGGCACGGTCGTCGGTGTTCAAAGCGGAACTCTTTGGCGCGATGAAAGAGAGCAGCGCCGCTGGCATACATATCCACGGGATGAGGCCCGAGGTATTTAGGAATCTGCTGCAGTTCGTGTACACGAACTGCCACCCGTGACAGAAGAAGAGGAGAATGAGGCTGATATGACCCGGCATCTCCTAGAAACCGCTGACAGGTACGGCATGGAGAGGCTCAAGCTGCTCTATGAGAGTAGGTTGTTCAAGCACATCAATGTGAGCACGTTGGTGCTAGCTGAGCAACGTGGCTGCCCCAGGCTCAAGGAGGTATGCTTCTAGTTCTTCCTCAATTCCAATTCAACCACAATTGAGGCAGTCATGGCAACTGCTGACTTCGACAATATTCATGTAAGAGCTGTCCTAATCTACTGAAAGAGTTGATGTCGAGGCTTGCTTCCTCTGCTTCTCTCCACAGTTGGCAAATAATAGATCGATTGGAGGAGGAAGACGACCTTACCCTCAGCACAATCGAAGGGGGTGAGCTCCCTGAACCGACTCATGGCGTCTTGCCTTGGGGAGCGGGAGCACCAAAACGCATGCGTCTTTATGCCTCCAACTCTGACTTAACATCATCAAGCTGAGTTCGGAGGTTAGAAGAAACATAGCAGCTGTCGCATTGTCGACAGTCGCTTGACCCAAATCTTAGCAACCGGCTCCTACCTCCGGTCTCCCATTCCTCTCGCAGCTGCTACAAACTAAGTCCAACATTGGTCAACGAAGGCGACCGGCAGGAGGTCTCTCCTCTGGCGGCCTTCGGCAGAGATGGGAAATATGGGCGACGGCTTATATAAGACATATATGGTTGTGCAGCGGCGGCGTCGTTCGTTGTTTTGTTTGCTTTAAAGTTTTGTTTTCTTTTACTCATTTTAGACATACTTTCAGCTTTGTATGGCTTTGCTCTTTGCCAGCGTAATTTTGCGCGTGTTCCTCCGTCGCGCGTGGAAGGTCCCCCAGCCGCCCCCCTGCCGCTGAGAAGAGGCTCTCCCTTGCCGTGCCACCGGTCGCTGTGCCACCCGCCACCCCTCCCGTGGGCTCGCCGACTTTTGCCCCGTCCCCTGCTTCTCCGGGGGCTCAGGACATGTCTCTGCACCGCTCCATGGTTTCCCCCCTGCCATGCTGCAATCAACTGACGACAACTCGCCGGCCTCGACGCTTACTCCATTGTTCTTTGCCTTGCAGTCCCCACTCATGAAGACGCCCGCATCTTCCCCCTGCCATCCGCCGGTGAACCGCCACAAGACCATGGTTGGCATGACTATCACCTGTGGTGGTGGTGTGTCCGTGCGATGCTCCAGCAGCCGTCTCAAAGGCAAGGTGGGCGCCATGCCGATGGCCAAGCTCGTCGAGAAGTTGCTCTGTCGCCGTTTGGGAATCGTCAATGAGGAAGATCCCATCACCGAAGAGTCCATCATGAAGTTTGCTGAGCTCTTCCAGGGTCGGCTGCCTAAGATTGCAGTGGATGCTCTCAGGGCCCTGTTTAGGCTTGATTGCGACCTCATGTCCGCTGTGGAGGATGCTCTGCTCGTGCATGGTGGTGGAGGCGCCCTGGACCGCTCGCTGTTAGACTGCATATATGTAGCCTATATGTATTCGTATTGTAACATTGTATTGTACCTCTTTGATACCTCTATATAATGAGATAGCCACACCTCCGGTTAGGGGTGTCGTGCAGTTGCCCAAAATACTTTGTTCTACATGGTATCAGTTTAGGTCACGATCACGATGTCTTCCGCTGCTCCCGCCGCCGCCGCCGTCGCGCCGACCTCCGTCGCCGCGGCCGCCGCCGCGCCGGTCCTTGACCCCTCTTCACCGTTCCTCGCCTCCGGCCCTCTCGTCGCGGCCTATGGGGCCCCGCCGCCGCCTAGGTCCCCGATCCAATCTCGCCCGCATGGCGAGACCTCGGGTGACCTAGCCCCAGTCGCGGCCGACGCCGCCGCGCCACCGATCTACGGCGCCGCCGCACCACCGTCCTATGGCGCCGCCGCGCCTTCGCCGTACGGCTACTACCCGTATGGCGCGCCTCCGATGGCTCCGATGGTTCCGCCGCCGCCGCCATCTTGGTGGCCGGCGTTTGGTGCGCCGCCTCTACACCAACCACTGGCGGCGCCACCCAGCCACCCCTATGGATCATCGTCGTCGACTCCCCAGCACCCCTACGCCGCCCTCCCAGGGCCGCACGGGGCTGTGGCCTCCTACGCAGGGGAGGTGGCTGCCTCGCTGCAGCCGTCGTACGGGGCTGCGGCCGCGCCACAGCTGCCTCCCCCCGGGGCCGCGGTCGTCCCGCCCTACGGGGCCCACGCTGCTGGTCCTCCCGGGTTTCACGCACTGTACCCGGTGCCAGCTGCTCATACCGACTCGGTCGCCGCGTCGTCACCGTTCTACTTTTCACATCTGCTACCGGTGAAGCTTGCGCCGGATAATTACTTGTCCTGGCGTGCCCAGGTGTTGCCTCTTCTGCGGAGCCGCTATTTGGAGGGATATGTTGACGGGTCCATACCGTGTCCACCACCTCACCACCCGGCATACCACACCTGGGTGTCTCAGGATCAGGCCATTCTCTCCGCCATTCAGTCCTCGCTCACCCCGAGCGTCTCGTCGCTGGTCATCTTCGCCGCTACATCCCGGGAGGCGTGGGCGGCGCTTCACACCAGCTTTGCCTCTCAGTCTCAGGCGCGTGCTCATGCTATCCGCACCGAGTTGGGAGAGACGAAGCTTGGTGACCTCAGCATCACCGACTACTTCAACAAGATGCGGGGTCTTGCCGACACACTGGCCTCCGTCGGCCAGTCGCTCCAGGATCAGGAGTTCACCACCTTTGTACTGAATGGGCTTGATGATGATTATGACAATCTCATTGAGAATGTTCACGGTCGCGATGACCCGCTACCACCTCGTGAGCTCTACGCCCGTCTTCTTGGCCGCGAGCAGCGCATTAAGGCGCGCCGAGCCTCTCCTAGTTTCGCCTCCGCCAATGCCGCAACTCGGGGCAAGCCTCAGCGGTCATCTTCGTCCGGAGGCAAACCGGCGCTGCCCTCATCACCAGCCTCGAGGGGCAGCGCTCCAACCATCACAGGTGGTAACCGGCCCGTGGCGTGTTGTTCTTCTTGTGGTGCCCAACAGGCATGCCAGTTGTGTGGCTTGGAGCGCCACATTGCCTCTCGCTGTCATCGTCGCTACAAGCAGGATTTTCTGGGCCACGGCAACAACGGAAAGGGAAACGACAAGCAGGCCGCCGCTGCCGTGACGAGCCATGATCATGGTCGTACTCCGTCATACTCCGTTGATCCTGCATGGTACATGGACACTGGAGCTACCAACCACCTCACCGGTGAGATGGGTAACTCTCTACTCAGGAGCCATATCGCGGTCATGATCAGGTGCACACCGCTAGTGGAGCAGGTATGCGCATCTCTCATGTTGGTCAGGCTTCTCTTCTTGCACACAACTTTCGCACATTGCATCTATCTAATGTCCTTCGTGTTCCTTCTGCTACACGTAGTTTGTTGTCCATTCCTCAACTTACCCGTGATAATAATGTCCTTGCTGAGTTTCACCCTTTTCGCTTCTTTATCAAGGATCGGGACACGAGGGCCGTTCTGCTTAGCGGTCGTCTTCGCCATGGCCTGTATGCACTTGATGCGCCGCGCTCCTCTTCCACGTCGTCCTCTCCTCAGGTGTTCAGTGGTGTTCGTGTGTCGCCTACACACTGGCATGCGCGCCTTGGTCACCCGGCGACTCCCATAGTTCGACATATTTTGCATCGTCATGATCTACCAGTTGTGTCCAATAAAACTGCTGAAACTATTTGTGATGCCTGTCAGCAGGGCAAGAGTCATCAGCTAGCGTTTTCAGAGTCTAGTCGTGTTGTGAAACATCCTCTTGAGCTTGTGTTTTCTAATGTATGGGGTCATGCCCAGACATCTGTTAGTGGTCACAATTATTATGTCAGTTTCATTGATGCTTACAGCCGTTTCACTTGGTTATATCTTATTAAGCGAAAGTCTGATGTGTTTGATGTCTTCATTCAGTTTCAAGCACACGTTGAGCGCCTTCTTAAGCAGAAAATCATCCATGTCCAATCCAACTGGGGGGGTGAATACCACAACCTCAACTCGTTTTTTAATAAGCTTGGGATCTCGCACCGCGTGTCATGCCCTCACACACATCAGCAGAATGGTGCTGCTGAGCGTAAGCATCGTCATCTTGTTGAAACTGGCTTAACCTTGCTAGCTCATGCCTCCGTCCCGTTTCGGTTCTGGAGTGATGCTTTCTCTACAGCTTGTTTTCTTATAAACAGGCTCCCCTCGAGGCTTCTGAAAATGCAAACTCCGCTTGAGCTCCTACTTAATGAGACTCCGGACTACACTTTCTTCAAAGTGTTTGGGTGTGCCTGCTGGCCTCACCTCCGTCCATACAACAAGCGCAAGCTAGAGTTCAGGTCAAATAAGTGTGTCTTTCTTGGGTACAGTTCTCTTCACAAAGGGTACAAGTGCTTACATGTTCCTACCAACCGCGTCTACATCTCTCGTGACGTTGTGTTTGACGAAAATGTGTTTCCCTTTCGTGCACATCCGACTGACCCTGCCACTTCCACTTCCACACTTGTGTCTACACCTACGCCTGATCAGTTTGTGGATGTTGCATATGCCCCTGCGTTGCTTCCTAATCATACTGCATGTATTGGACGTGGTGCTCGGCTCGAGCTCCTTTATGAACAGGTCGTCGATGATCCTCCTGGTCGGGACGTGCATGAGCCATGCATAACGGGCGGCACCCGCCCACCCGTCCTCCGTTCGCCCCAGGCGGTCAGCCCGCCTGGCTCGCCCACGCCAGCGCCAGTGGCCTCCTCCGACTCGCGGGACCCGGCCACCCCAGTGGCCGCATCGCCCGACCTGCAGGCCTCGCCTGTGGCCGCCTCGCCCGACCTGCGGGCCGCGCAAGTGGCCGCCTCGCCCGTCTCGCGGGCCGCGCCAGTGGCTGCCTCGCCCGACCCGTGGGCCTCGTCCACACCGGCGGCCGTATCACCCGGCTCGCCCGGCTCGCGGGCGTCACCTGGCCTGGCTAGCCCAGTGGCCCCGTCACCAGCTCTGGCCACTGGGGAGCCCGACTCGCCGGGCTCGGCCCCGGCCTCGTCCACGGCCTCTGCTGATCCGGCTCCGGCGGAGTCTGCGGTCACACTTCGGCCGTGCACACGGAGCCAGTCTGGCGTGTTTCGCCCGAAGGAATGGACAGATGGCACGGTTGCGTGGCTCGCTGCATGCATGGCTCATACTGCTGGCGATCCTACTGCAGAGCCTCGTCACTTTCAGGCTGCATTGAGTATTCCTCATTGGCGTGCTGCAATGGAACTAGAGTTTCGTGCCCTCCAACAAAATGATACTTGGCGTCTTGTTCCTCCAAAGTCTGGTGTCAACATCATTGATTCTAAGTGGGTCTTCAAGGTCAAGCGTCATGCTGATGGTTCCATTGAGCGTTACAAGGCACGGTTAGTTGCCAAGGGCTTCAAACAAAGGTATGGTCTTGATTATGAAGACACATTCAGTCCAGTCATCAAGCCTACTACTATTTGGTTACTACTGTCTCTTGCGGTTACTCGTGGATGGTTCCTTCGTCAGCTTGATGTGCAGAACGCTTTTCTCCATGGCATTTTGGAGGAGGAGGTTTATATGCGTCAGCCGCCTGGTTTTGTTGATCCAGCACGACCTCATCATCTCTGTCGTCTGGTCAACGCACTGTATGGACTCAAACAGGCCCCTCGTGTGTGGCATGCTCGACTTGGATCTGTTCTTCGGGGTCTTGGGTTTGTTCCCTCCACTGCTGATACATCACTGTTCCTCCTCCAGCGCCCTGAGGTTACGATGTATATCCTGGTGTATGTTGATGATATCATCCTTGTTAGTTCCTCGGCTGCTGCTGCTGATCGCCTTGTGCTTGCTCTCCGTGATGATTTTGCTGTCAAGGATTTGGGTGCTCTTCATTTTTTCCTTGGTCTTGAGGTTACCCGGTCCTCTGCAGGTCTGACTCTCACTCAGAAGAAGTACTCCTTGGACTTGTTGCGTCGTGCTGGCATGCTCAAATGCAAACTTGTTTCAACTCCGATGTCTGCTACTGATCGGTTGTCTGCTCTTGATGGTGATTCTCTCTCGTCTGATGATGCCACTGAGTATCGCAGTATCGTTGGTGGTCTGCAGTATCTCACTATTACCAGGCCTGATATCTCCTATGCAGTTAACCGTGTTTGTCAGTTTTTGCATGCACCCAGGACGTCTCACTGGTCAGCTGTGAAGCGTATTTTACGCTATGTCAGTATTACTGTTGCCCATGGTCTGCATCTTCAGCCTGCACCGTCGTATGAGCTTTCGGCCTTCTCTGATGCTGACTGGGCTGGTAGTCCGGATGACAGGCGATCCACAGGGGGTTATGCAGTCTTTCTGGGTCCTAACTTGATCGCCTGGAATGCTCGCAAGCAAGCGACTGTGTCTCGCAGTAGTACTGAGGCTGAATACAAAGCTGTTGCTGATGCGACAGCTGAGATCATATGGGTACAGTCTCTGCTGAGAGAGTTGCGTGTTCCTCAAGCTCGTCCTCCGGTTCTGTGGTGTGACAACATTGGTGCTACATATCTCTCTTCTAATCCAGTGTTTCATGCGAGGACAAAACACATTGAGGTGGATTATCACTTTGTTCGGGAACGCGTTGCACAGAAGCTACTTTGTATCAAGTTCATCTCCTCAAAAGATCAACTTGCTGACATCTTCACGAAGCCTCTTCCACAACCACAGTTTGTAGGATGTAGGCGCAATCTTAACTTGCTTTGTACTTCAGGACATAGCTAAGATTGAGGGAGGGTGTTAGACTGTATATACGTAGCCTATATGTATTCGTATTGTAACATTGTATTGTACCTCTTTGGTACCTCTATATAATGAGATAGCCACACCCCCGGTTAGGGGTGTCGTGCAGTTGCCCAAAATACTTTGTTCTACACTCGCTGCCGTCAGCCTTCGGGGTTTCAGGCACTGTTGCTTGAAGCTGCTCAAGTTCAAGGGCCATCTGGGTCTCCAAGTTTAAAATGTTAGCACAACCTCTGTTTGCGTTTGCTAGGGTCTGATGTGGTGCTTAGGACCCACTGTCATACCCCTGTTGTTGTGTGCGTGACACTAGAGTCTGCCAGTGATCTGCTTTGTGTATCGAAGCTTGTACCCCTGCTACCCAAGTCATGTTCTTCCCTTTCAGCTACCTTCATGATGCTTTTTCCAGTTAAATTCGTGCTGGTGTTTGCTGGTTGCCTGTCAAACCTGGGTTTCTTGCCCAGTGTGCTATCTGTCATCATCGCGTCCGTCGAGTCTGCAATTTGAATATGTTAGCTCACAACTTCAACATTCTTTGCTGGAATGTTCGGGGCCTTAACTGCCCGAATAGAAGAGCTACAGTTCATGAGACCATTTCCTCTTCTCAGTGCCACATTGCATGCCTCCAGGAACCAAAGCTAGCCAACGTCGACCAGTTCATCGCCTCCTTCCTGGGTGGATACAGATTACAAAACATTGCCCAAAGGCCGGCCACGGGTACTCGAGGAGGCATTTTATTGTTATGGGATGACTCAAAAGTGCACTGTTCGGACTTGGTGATGGGTGAATTTTGTTTGTCTGCTAAAGTGTTGATCCGGGCGTCAAACGAGAGCTTTCGCATCACCATTGTGTATGGTCCGTCCACCTCTAGAAGGAAGGAAGCCTTCTACGTTGAGCTTCTGGCTCTCAAACCACCCTTGGGTGAGGGCTGGTTAGTGTGTGGAGATTTTAACCAAATTTATAGAGTAAGAGACAAAAACAAACCTAGTTTCAGCAGGAGGAGGATAACAAAATTCCACGAAGCCCTTGCTGAGGGGGAACTCAAGGAAATCCACATGCAGAACCGTCGTTTTACTTGGAGCAATGAGCGTTAGAACCCAACTTTAAGCAAGCTTGACTCCTTCTGCAACTCCGATTGGGACATCTCCTATGACGGCCATATTCTTCATGCTCTTTCGTCTTCCCTCTCCGACCACTGCCCACTCCTTCTTTCGCATGAACTAGGGCCCAAACGTCCACGGAGCTTTCGGTTCGAGAATTTCTGGATTACTATGCCCGGTTTTTAACAGGCGGTCCAACAAGCCTGGAATGCCCCTTCTGACCACGTAGAGCCCTGTCACATCCTATTTCATAAGCTCCGCAAAACAGCTTTCATGTTGAAGTGTTGGACTAAACGACTGTTCTCGAGTGCAAAGATCCAACTCCACATGGTTCTGCAGGTCATCCTGCACCTCGACATCGCTCAGGATCGCCGCACTCTCTCCTCTGACGAGGCCGACCTCCGTTCGAGGCTCAAGAGGCGAGTTATTGGCCTCGCAGCTTTAGTTCGGGCGAGAAAAAAGCAATGTGCCAGAATAAAAACCTGAAGGAAGGGGATGCCAATACCAAGTTTTTTCACCTAAGGGTTAACGCGAGGAGGCGGAGAAACTTCATCCACCGCCTCAAAGTGGGTTCCGGATGGGTCACCTTGCATGATGAAAAGAGTACAGCGGTCCATGATCATTTTGAAGCTATTTTTAGCGAGGGTCAGAGAAGGACAATAGACTTCAACTGGGAGGCTCTCCATTTTGACGATTGCAATCTCTCCAGCCTAGGTGATAATTTCAGTGAGGCCGAGGTGCTTACGGCCATCTCCCAGCTCCCGGTGGTAAGGCCCCGGGCCCCGATGGTTTCACCAGCTCGTTCTTTAAATCTTGTTGGGAAACAATTAAAGTGGACATGATGTGCGCGATCAACTCCTTCTCTAATCTGCACACCACCAACTTGCACTGGCTTAACTCGTCGAATATTGTTTTACTGCCAAAGAAGGATGGGGCAGAAGACATCTCGGATTTCCGCCCAATCAGTCTGATTCATGCCTTTGCCAAGATCATTGCTAAGATCTTGGCCAATCGTCTTGCCCCTTTTATGAACAATATGGTCTCCAAGTCTCAAAGTGCTTTCATCGAGACTAGAAGTATCCACGATAATTTCATGTTCGTCCGAGGCTTTATCAGACGGCTCCACCGCACAAAGACGCCGGCCCTCCTTCTTAAACTGGACATTAAAAAGGTTTTTGACTCGGTGCGTTGGGACTACCTTTGGGACTTGCTGCAACGACGAGGTTTCCCTACTAGGTTCCTTAATTGGTTGGCCACTCTCTGGGCCTCGTCCTCCTCACGGATTCTCCTAAATGGCGTTCCAGGAGACCTAATCAAACTTAGGAAGGGGCTCCGGCAGGGGGACCTTATCTCTCCATTGCTTTTTGTCATCGCCATCGACCCTTTGCAACAACTGCTCGCAAAAGCCACAGACCAGGGACTTCTCCACCATTTGCGGGGCCGCACTACCACGCTGCGCACCTTGCTTTACGCTGATGACGCCGCAATCTGTATTGCACCCTTTAAAGAGGACATTGATGAATTGGCTGCTATTTTGACCAGTTTTGGGGAGGCCACTGGTTTAGTTGCTAATCCCCTCAAGAGTGTTGTCGCCCCTATCCGTTGTAGTAACCTTGACCTCGACGCCATTGTGGAGAGCTTCTCGGCCAAAAGGGTGGGCTTCCCCATGAGGTACCTGGGGCTCCCACTTTCCACCCATAGCCTGAAGACTTCTGATTGTCAATTCCTGGTGGATAAGGTGGCGGCCAAGCTTCCACCCTGGTAAGGGAATAACATAAACACAACTGGACGGACTGCCCTTGTCAAATCTGTTTTGACTTCTATTGTGATCTTCCACATCACTGCGCTTGATTTGCCTTCGGGCACCAAACAAAGTATCACCAAGATTCAGCGGGCTTTCCTTTGGGCGGGGACCGATCAGATCTTGGGAGGCAAATGCAAAGTTAACTGGTAGGTGGTCTGCCGACCGGCAAACTTGGGTGGCCTGGGTATCCTTGACCTGGACAAATTCTCTCGGGTGCTCAGGCTGCGTTGGCTATGGTTTGCTTGGGTGGACCCTCAAAGGGCCTGGGTTGGTCTGGAAACCCCATGCGACGATAAAGACAAGGACCTTTTCTATGCGGCCACAAAAATCACCATTGGGGATGGAATGAAGGCGAGTTTTTGGTACTCCCCTTGGTTAGACGGTCACAAGCCTAAAGACATTGCCCCGGGCATCTTCGCCCTTTCCAGGGATTCCAATAGCTGTGTTGCTACTGCGATGGCCAATGATGATTGGGTCAGACACATTAACTTGCAAGGCGGCCTTTCAGTTACCCAGATCCAGCAATTCTGTGCCCTTTGGTCTAGAGCTCAGGAGATCAACCTTGTTCCAGGCATTAGCGATAGCATCCGCTGGAAGTTCAGTGTGGACGGTTGCTACTCTGCGGCCTCTGCGTACAGGATGCAGTTCGCTAGGTTGATCAAGTCTGCATTGCCACAGATGGTTTGGAAGAGTTGGGCGCCCCCTAAGATTAAATTCTTCTCTTGGCTCATACTACAAGATAGAATTTGGACGGCTGACAGACTGCAACGCAGGGGTTGGCCAAACTGTGGCCTTTGCCAACTTTGCAAGCAGGAGCCAGAGCCGGTGGCCCATATTATGTTCAAATGCCGCTTCACTATCAGGGTGTGGAACTTCATTTTCGACTGGCTGGGATGGCAATTTTCGACCCTCTCTTGGGCCAACCTTGAGACGATGAATCAATGATGGATTGCAAGCGAGGATCGGCCAGGCTACCCCAGGAAGGCGGTCAACTCCCTACAGATGCTCATATGTTGGGAGATTTGGAATGAAAGGAACGCCGGAGTCTTTCGAAATAAGGCTTCCCAACCTTCGAGGGTGGCGACATCGATTAAGGATGAGGTGAAGACTTGGGTAGTTCCAGGGGCTAGGTTGCTAGGGAATATTCTGCCGGGAGAGTGATCCCTTCGTTCGGACCTGAGTGGTCCTGTAACCATTAAGACTATGTTTTCTCTTCTGCTTAATTAATAAGATGAGGCAAAGCTTTTGCCTCCGTTTAAAAAAAAGAATCAACCATTTCGTAAACTAAGTTTGGATGTTGCTAGCTATACTTCACATCACGCAATTTGGTGGCGAGATGAGAGGCTTTTCTGCTGCAACCATGTGTATTTTTGCTACTACTGTCAACTATTTTTGCAACATCCATTCTTTCACGACAGTGCTATGCCGACGATCGTTTGCTGTGAATCCCGACGATGAGATCTAGCATGGGCCAGCGGGGCTGGATGTTGCAACCAGTCACCGGCGAGCTGCAAACTCGATCGGAAGGCACGACGGTGCCCACACGGTGCTACAATCGTAAAGGTAGGGAGCTACAGGTTCGACTCAATTCTTTTTTTGGGCAGGAATCCAGTGACCACGGGGAGTGCGACTGGTCACCACGGCGAGTACGACGAACACAGCGGTCAGTACAACAGGCGCGTGCACTGGGGTCGTCTGGGGATGGGGTCTGGTGTGCGCTGATGCAGCGGCGCATGAGGGAGCTAACGAAGAAGCCAGGAGAGAAGAAAGAATACGCCGAGGGGCAAATCAAACGGCTGTTCGCAGTTGTTTCGGACGGTTGTGTGACGACCGGCCCAAATTTAGACCCGCGTGTATCACTGCCTAAAAAAAGGAGCACCCCAAATCGCCTCCCCTCAAGAGATCGCCACCGACACGAACCAACTTGTGGTTGGATGGTTAGAGGGATTGTGATATCCCAGCCCAGCAGGGTTCAAATCCTGGTGCTCGCATTTATTTCTGGTTTATTTTAGGATTTCCAGCGATACGCATTCAGTGGGAGGAGACGTTCCCGTCGACGACGAGGCGCCTACGGTGACTTCGTAAATCTCAAGATGATATGCCGGCTCAGTCTTTCGGAGGTGCTCATAGGGATAGGGTGTGCGTGTGTGTTCATAGGGATGAGTGTATGCGTGTGTATATGAGCGCTTGTGTCTGTACTTATACTGATGTTAAAAAAAAATTGCCACCGACGCCACCGGTTAACCTAACGGGCTAACCCCAAATCGCTTCTTGTGAACACGCAGACCATGCAACGACCCTCAAATCGGAAGGAGCGGACACGCGGTGCTGCATTTGACCAACGCTAGGGACGCGAGACGTCGGTTGCGTTCCCCTCGCCGCAACTTGACCCTGACCGTCGGGCACCCCTCTGGGGAAAAGAACGTCGGAGAGGGCCCAGAAAACTTGCAACACGCGACCAACTCCTGACCCCTGTAAAACGGGACCCACACGAGCCCTCTAGCGGTGATCCAATTGATGAACCACGAAGCAGCGTATCCCAAGAGCTAGAGGATACGTATATACTCGGATACGTGCAGCTTATCAGTGATCTGTATCAGTGGGCTGACTAGGTCCTGGAATATCCTCGTTGCAAAGAAAAACAAAAAAACAGAAATAACCAACTCCGAACGTGTATTCGTGACCAACACACGGATACGGCCGGATTCTTGCACTGATCGATCTCCAACTGCACTATATATATCCCAACATACGAATCTCTTACTAAAGCCAAGAAGAGCTAAAGGCATGTTTGGTTACATTGCCGATCTAGCCTGGCCCGGCGAGCCTGGCTCTATTGAGCCGGTTTGAGGGGATGCAGGCCAAAAAAATAGATGCACATAGTTTGGTTGCCTGCATGCCCCTAGTTGCATGAGACAATCATGTTCGACCCGGCGTTTGGTTGCCCGCATTGCATTAGGCGCAATATGGCATGGTGTTTGGTTGCAACCTGCATAAGGTGTTGTCACCACTTCTAACTAGTGGTGAGCTTAACACACAGAATCTGAACATGTAGCGCCATCTACTTAAACAAATGATAGTTCATCCTAACTACTATCAAATGACAGCTCAAATTATTAACAGCCATTGGCTAAATAAGGGATAGTTCATCGGTGTTGTTGCTACCAGATCTACCATTTCCTCTTCCTCTTCTTCTGCTTCTGTTGCTTCTTGCTCTTCTTCCATCTTCTTCAAATCCTGCACTGACCTCTGTTAAGCCATATCGCCTCTGCCCACTCCAACCTTTTGTTCTTCCAAGCATCATTGTCAAATGCCTCCACACCATGGCCAGAGCTAACAACATCGTCAGGCTTGACATCTTCCTCCTCAGGCACGTGTTCATCAAAGCCCCATTGGAGGATCCAGTTGTGCAGAATGCAACAAGCAAGAACTAGTTTAACCTGAGTGGAGTATGGGTGGAATGGCTTCTGATCCAGGATCTTAAACCTATTCTTCAGAGCTCCAAATGCCCTCTCAACAGTTACTTTAAGGCTGGAGTGTCTGAGATTAAACAACTCATGTGCAGTCCTAGGATAGTTCCTACCAGAGAACTCGTTGAGATGGTACCTTGTTTTCCTGAAGGGTGGAAGAATACCCGGCCGACATACATAGCCAGCATCTCCAGGGTAGAACTTGCCGTCGGGGATGTTGATCCCATCAGGTCGACTCATGCTGTCAGTGAGAATGTTAGCATCATGCGCTGACCCCTCCCAGCCAGGCATCACATATGTGAACTTCAGATCAAAGTCAATAGCAGCAAGCACATTCTCGCTTGTGTAGTGCTTCCTCCCCCTGTATGCTACAAACTGTGACCTAGGAACTTTGGCAGTGACATGAGTACCATCTATTGCCCATGCAATCCTGAAAATGGCATCACAAGCCTGTGTTAGTGCTCAACTCGAACAATACAAGTATATCAAGCCATGAAAAGTGTATATTGTCAATGCTCACCTTGAAGTATGGATACCATCTTGGGCTTCCGCGAATCTTGGGTGGAGTCTGACCAGATGGTCTCCTGATCATCTCTCCTCTAAGCTCCCCAATAGCATAAAGCACTTTCTTGAAGTACCTAGAGATGGTCTCCGTTGATCTCCTGAACATGTTGTGAATGACCCTGAACCTCTAGTTATGGCCAACAACATGGAGGAACATGGCCACTTTCTCTTCCACACTGGTGTTGATGCTATCTTGTAGCAGCCCCCTGCTCCTGAAGGTCTCGACAAGCCTGGCAAATGGTGCTCTTTTCATTTGAAGCATCCACAGAGCCTTGACGTCATTGCAGTTGTAGATGTAGTTCAGATTTTGGATCCTCTCCTGTTCCCGAGGAAACAATGAACCATAGCGGATCAAAGGTCTCCCAGCACGACGAACAACACTCTGGTGCATGAACATGACCCATGCCTGAATCACACTAATCAGTGCTGCTGCCTAGATTATCAGCCTCATCCGTGCGTCCATAACCTAGTTGACATCGACGGTTCGTTCAATGGGAAATCGATCCTACATCTAGCTTAACGGCCTAACCACTGAGCTAATAAAGGGGGGAGGTGATGCTGCTTACCGGCATCGGAGACAAGGACGGTGTAGGGGGAGCCATGGCATAGACTAGGTCGACCAAACGGTGGCCAACAGCAAGGGGAGCACCAGATTCGCCGCAAACGCCGCCGCCTCTTCCGCCGCCGCCTATAGCCAGATCTGAAATCGCAGCCGCCACCAGTAGTGAGGGAGTAGGACAGAAAGGGGATCAGTTGCTATGGGTGAGCGAGTGAAAGGGGGTGAGGCTAATTTGGTGCCGGGACGGCGTGCCAGATTTCCATCTCCCGCCATCCCCCTCGCCCTCGCCTCGCTCCCGCCCGTGCGACCTTGCGCCGCACTCAGCCTGGTTCACGAGAAACTGCCGATCCGAGCGTTTCCAGCGAGCCAGGCTCTGGGCTGCTTTGAAAAGCGTGCGATGCAAGCCCAACAGGAAAACCAGGCTACCAAACAGGCCTCTTCCTTCCCGCGCGGGCCTGGTTGGGCTTGATGCGGGCAACTAAACACGCCCTAAATCGTTTGAACAACGTGCATAGCAGTGCGTCTCTCCGGGCATCCATGGCTAAGCGGCGCAGATGTGTCGAACTCCCCGATCATCTCATCGAGGAAATATTCCTGCGGTTGCCGGCCAAGTCGGTGCTTGGGTGCCGCTGCCTCTCCCGCGCCTCAGCCGCCAAGCTCTCCTCGGAGAATTTCAAAGACCTCCACCACTGCATGGCCAACCTCCACGACTGCCCCAGGATCTTTGGCACGCAGCACTAGATATACGCCACGGAGCCGAAGGTGCTAGCACCACTCACGATCACCCCGTGCTTCATCCCGCTTGATAGTTTCCCATGTCTTGTGATACGTCTCCATCGTATCTATAATTTTTGATTGTTTCATGCCAATATACTACAACTCTTACATACTTTTGGCAATTTTTTATACTATTTTTGAGACTAACATATTGATCCAGTGCCCAGTGCCAGTTCCTGTTTGTTGCATTTTTTTGTTTCGTAGAAAATCCATATCAAACAGAGTCCAAATGGTATAAAACAGACGGAGACTTTTTTTGGAATATATCTTAATTTTGAGAAGTGGAATCAACGCGAGACGATGCTCAAGGGGCCCACGAGGCAGGGGGCGCCCCTGACCCTCGTGGAGACACCGTAAGGTGGTTGTTGCCCTTCTTTCATCGCAAGAAAGCTAATATCCGGAAAAAAATCGTGTTCAAAGTTTCAATCCAATCGGAGTTACGGATCCCCCAGAATATAAGAAATGGTGAAAGGGCAGAATCTGGGAGCGCAGAAACAAAGAGAAACAGAGAGATAGATCCAATCTCGGAGGGGCTCTCGCCCCTCCCATGCCATGGAGACCAAGGACCAGAGGGAGAACCCTTATCCCACCTAGGGAGAAGGCCAAGGAAGAATAAGGAGGGGGGCTCTCACCCCTCGCTTCCGATGGCGCCGGAACACCGCTGGGGCCATCATCGCGACAACAATCTACACCAACAACTTCACCGCGGTCATCACCAACTCTTCCCCCCTCTATGCAGCGGTGTAACCTCTCTTTTACCCCCTATAATCTCTACTTAAACATGGTGCTCAATGCTATATATTATTTCCCAATGATGTATGGCTATCCTATGATGTTTGAGTAGAACCTTTTTGTCCTATGGGTTAATTGAAGATCGTGATTGGTTTGAGTTGCATGTTTTATTATTGGTGTTGTCCTATGGTGCTCTCCATGTCGTGCAAGCGTGAGGGATCCCCGCTGTAGGGTTTGCAATATGTTCATGGTTTGCTTATTGTCTGAGTTGCGTGAGTGACTGAAACACAAACACGGATAAGTGGGTCATGGCGTATGGGAATAAAGAGGTCTTGATACTTTAATGCTATGGTTGAGTTTTACCTTAATGATCTTTAGTAGTTGCGGATGCTTGCTAGAGTTCCAATCATAAGTGCATATGATCCAAGAAGAGGAAGTATGTTAGCTCATGCCACTCCCTCAAATAAAATTGCAATAGTGATTACTGGTCTAGTTATCGATTGCCTAGGGACAAATAAGTTTCTCGTGACAAAAAGCTCTCTACTAAAACTAACTTTATTTCTTCTTTATCTAAACAACCCCTAGTTTTTATTTACGTGGTCTTTATATTCTTGCGTGGGGAAACAACGTAATCCAGTCATTATTGACCACAACGCGGTCGAGACGCACACGACAGTAGGCTCCTCCTGACGTTTTCTTTTCAAAAGTCCAAGTTCTCCCTTGGTAGCCCAAGTCCTCGAGCGCACACATGTCCAGCGCATCTCTGAACCCCGCCATCTGCGCTTCTCTTCTCTGCCCCGCACCCACATGCTCATGTGCATATAACACCTCATTAAAATCTCCCAGGCACATCCATGGTAAGGGGCTGGTTGCAGCCAGGGATTTTAGTGTGTCCCATGTTTTGTATCTTTCACCAACTTGAGCTTCGCCATAGATACACGTGAGGCGCTGATATGTCTCCAACGTATCTATAATTTATGAAGTATTCATGCTATTTTATTATCTGTTTTGAATGATTACGGGCTTTGTTATACACTTTTATATTACTTTTGGGACTAACCTATTAACCGGAGGCCCAGCCCACATTGTTGTTTTATTGCCTGTTTCAGTATTTCGAAGAAAAGGAATATCAAACGGAGTCCAAACGGAATGAAACCTTCGGCATCGTGATTTTTTGGAAGAATATGATCCTGGAGACTTGGAGTTCACGTCAGAAGATCCTCGAGGCGGCCATGAGATAGGAGGGCGCCCCCCCCCCTGTAGGGCGCGCCCCCCTGTCTCGTGGGCCCCTCGAGCACCTCCCGACTGACTTCTTTCGCCTATATAAGCCTACATACCCTAAAAACATCGAATATCAAGATAGATCGGGAGTTCCGCCGCCGCAAGCCTCTGTAGCCACCAAAAACCTCTCGGGAGCCTGTTCCGGCACCCTGCCGGAGGCGGAACCCATCACCGGTGGCCATCTTCGTCATCCCGGCGCTATCCATGACGGGGAGGGAGTAGTTCACCCTCGGGGCTGAGGGTATGTACCAGTAGCTATATGTTTGATCTCTCTCTCTCTCTCTCGTGTTCTCTCTATGGCACGATCTTGATGTATCGCGAGCTTTGCTATTATAGTTGGATCTTATGATGTTTCTCCCCCTCTACTCTCTTGTGATGAATTGGGTTTCCCTCTTGAAGTTATCTTATCGGATTGAATCTTTACTTTGAGAACAATTGATGTATGTCTTGCCGTGTTTATCTGTGGTGACAATGGGGTATCACGTGCCACTTGATGTATGTTTTGGTGACCAACTTGCGGGTTCCGCCCATGAACCTATGCATAGGGGTTGGCACACGTTTTCTTGACTCTCCGGTAGAAACTTTGGGGCATCTTTGAAGTACTTTTATGTTGGTTGGATGAATCTGAGATTGTGTGATGCATATCGTATAATTATGCCCACGGATACTTGAGGTGACAATGGAGTATCTAGGTGAGATTAGGGTTTTTGTTGATTTGTGTCTTAAGGTGTTATTCTAGTACGAACTCTTTAATAGATTGATCCGAAAGAATAACTTTGAGGTGGTTTCGTACCCTACCATAATCTCTACGTTTGTTCTCCGCTATTAGTGTCTTTGGAGTGACTCTTTGTTGCATGTTGAGGGATTGTTATATGATCTATCTATGTTATTATTGTTGAGAGACCTTGCACTAGTGAAAGTATGAACCCTAGGCCTTGTTTCCTATCATTGCAATATCGTTTACGCTCACTTTTATCATTAGTTAACTTGCTGTTTTTATTATTTCAGATTACAAATACCTTTATCTACCATCCATATTGCACTTGTATCACCATCTCTTCGCCAAACTAGTGCACCTATACAATCTACAATTGTATTGGGTGTGTTGGGGACACAAGAGACTCTTTGTTATTTGGTTGCAGGGTTGCTTGAGAGAGACCATCTTCATCCTACGCCTCCCACGGATTGATAAACCTTAGGTCATCCACTTGAGGGAAATTTGCTACTGTCCTACAAACCTGTGAACTTGCAGGCCCAACAACGTCTACAAGAAGAAGGTTGCGTAGTAGACATCAAGCTCTTTTCTGGCGCTGTTGCCGAGGAGGTGAGTGCTTGAAGGTATATCTTTAGATCTTGCAATCGAATATTTTTGTTTCTTGTTTTATCACTAGTTTAGTTTATAAAAGAAAACTACCAAAAAATGGAATTGAGTTTGTCTCATACGCTTCGTCTTTTTAATATCTTTTGTGAGTATGATGGAAAGGAAAATTGTGCTCAAGTGCTAGAACAAGAATGCATTAAAATGCTTGGTACTAAATCTTTGAATGATGAGCATGATTGCAATGTTGTTAGTATGAACTCTTTGAATATCCATAGTACTAATGATGATTGCACTAGTTATGATGAAAATGTCTCTTATAAGCATGTTGATTTTTGTGGAGTAGAATGGGTTTGCATGGACACACCAAATAGAGAAAATAGATATTGCAAGAGGCATAAGTATTTAAAAATTAAAGGTTTGCAAGAAAGGCTTGATGATTGTGCTGAAAGATTCAATATTTTTCGTGCCCCTTGTGAACTTTGCAATGAACATGGTCATTTAAATCTCCAATGCAAATTGTTTCATGATCGAATCATGTCCAAAAATTGTGATAACTTGATTACCCTTGGGCATCATAAAGAGCTTAGTCTTCTTTTGGGGTATGAAGAAATGAAATGTATAACTGAGGGTATTCCAAAATTTAATCTTGATAGATTTCTTGATTTTGATCTAGAGAATATTTATATGTGTTGTGCGGTGAATTGCATTGAAAATCCTTATATTGCCAATTACCTAAAGAAAAGAAAGCAAATAGAAGATGATGAGAATACTAATGAAAGGGAAGAGACTTCCCAATATCCTCCTATTATTTCTTATGATGAATCAGGTAACGAGGAGGAGCTTTCTATTCAACCAATCTCGTAAATAAGGAGCTCAAAGAGGAAGGTTGAACCCACACATAATGTGAAGAAGAAAAAGAAAAGAAGGAGTAACAAAGGTAAAAAGGTATCTCTCCCAAATGATGTTGCTCCTACTACTCATTGTGATGATGATAATTGCTTTACTATTGGTGCTATCCATATTTTTAATGATGAGGGTGACTATGCTTATGATATGGAAGGCCCCAAGCTTGGGGAAGCTATGTTTGATGAGGATGAAATATTTGAGAATATATTTGCTGAAATTAATGTTTGTCCCAAGCTTGGGGATGCTATGTTTAATGAAGATGATATTTTTAGCATCCCAAGTTTTGATATGCAAAGTTGTTATGATGATAGCATGCCTCCTACTTATGATGATTATATTGATGAAAGTGGGTGTGGAAGAGTGTCAACTTTAGGAATTAGTGATCCCACTATTTTGGAGGATGTTGAATCTTATTGTGATGAATATGAAAGTGGATTTGGAAGAGTGTCAACTTTATTTAGTGATTCCACTATCTTGGGAGAGGTTTCTATCGATTATGATGAGAACGAAGTTGCTACTTATGATGATTATTGTGATGAAACTTATGCTATAAGAAGTAGTGATGATTATATTTATAAAATTTGTCATGATTATGATTACCCTTTTTCTGAACATTACTCGTTTAATGTGGAAACAATTTATAGTATTCAAGTCTTTTATGATACTCCCACTATTCCGAATGAGAAGAAATTTGCTTATGTGGAGAGTAGTAAATTTTCTATGCTTATAGATCATGAAAAGAGTGCTTTAGGTGCTGCTTATAGTGTTGAATTCATTCATTATGCTAC
Organism: Triticum timopheevii; assembly: GCA_963921465.1. Classification (NCBI taxonomy): domain Eukaryota; kingdom Viridiplantae; phylum Streptophyta; class Magnoliopsida; order Poales; family Poaceae; genus Triticum; species Triticum timopheevii. The sequence goes on along the minus strand of OY997270.1, from coordinate 60,600,798 downwards.
TAAAAATTATTATGAGAGAGGAACATATGCTTATAGGAATTGCAATAATGTCAAGTTTCCTCTCTATGTGCTTAAAATCTTGAAGTTATGCTTGTTTTACCTTCCTATGCTAGTTGATTGTTGTTCCCATAAGTTCTTTGCTTATAAAATCCCTATGCATAGGAAGTGGGTTAGACTTAAATGTGCTAGTCATATGCTTCATGATGCTCCCGTTATGTTTCAATTATTATCTTTTATATGAGCATCATTGTCATCATCATTCCTAGCTAGAAAGGCATTAAAGGAAAGTGCTTGCTGGGAGACAAACCAATATTTATCCTTACTTTTTTTGTGTGTCCACATGATTATGCTACTGTAGTAATCATGTTTTATAGCTTTTGTTTCAATAAAGTGCCAAGTAAGACCTTTAGGATAGCTTACGGTGATAGTTGTGTTGATCCTGCTAAAAATCAGAAACTTTTGCACCCAGTAAATTAGTTTTGTTAATTCACAGAAACGTGCTTCTGATCTTATTATTTTTTCTATGGATTGATACACGAATTTCTTAGGACTTCCTAATTTGGTAGAATGTTTGGAGTTCCAGAAGTATACATTTGATACATATTACTATAGACTGTTCTGTTTTTGACAGATTCTGTTTTCTATGTGTTGTCTGCTTATTTTGATGAATCTATGAGTAGTATCAGAGGGTATGAACCATAGATAAGTTGGAGTACAGTAGATATTACACCAATATGAATTTATAATGAGTTCATTACAGTAGCTAAGTGGTGGTTTTATTTTCTTATACTAACGGAGCTTACGAGTTTTCTGTTGAGTTTTGTGTTGTGGAGTTTTCATGTTTTGGGTAAAGATTCGATGGACTATGGAATAAGGAGTGGCAAGAGCCTAAGCTTGGGGATGCCCATGGCACCCCTAGATATTCAACAATAGCCAAAAGCCTAAGCTTGCGGATGCCACTATAGGCATCCGCTCTTTCGTCTTCGTTCATCGGTAACTTTACTTGGAGCTATATTTTTATTCACCACATGATATGTGTTTTGCTTGGAGCATCATTTTATTTTGTTAGTATTTGCTTGCTGAATAATGTCTTGCATCTTTATTTTCAATAAAAAAGTCAAGGATAGCCTTTACCATGCTTATTTTGCTAGTATACATGTTGTTGTTTGAAAACAGAAAGTTTACCGCTGTTGCAAAAATTCCCTAGAAAAGTCAGAGCATGATATAATGTTGAAACTTTTTGAATAATGAGATATGATAAATTTACTACAGTGGTAATTTTATTTCATAATTTTTGGAGTTAGGGAAGTATTCATACTCTTGCATTATTTACAGACTATACTGTTTTGGCAGATTGCTGTTATGTTTGCATTGTTTGCATATGTTTGCTTGTTTAATGATTCTATTTGATGATTGGAGTATTAAATATGCAGAGGCATTTAGTATGCAATGTTGAATAATAATTTTAGTGATTTGTTACAGTAGAAAATGATAAGGTTTTGCATTGGTTTATACTAACCTATCTCACGAGTTCTTGTTGAGTTTGGTGTGGATGAAGCTTTTGATAAAAAGAGAAACCATGATATGAGAGGAATTAAGGAGACATAAAAGCTCAAGATTGGGGATGCCCAAGTCACCCCAAGATAATATTTCAAGAAGTCTCAAGCATCTAAGCTTGGGGATGCCTCGGTAGGCATCCCACCTTTCTTCTTCAACAACTATCGGTTAGTATCGGTTGAGCCTAAGTTTTTGCTTCTTCACATGAGTTGTGCTATCCTTGCAATGTCATTTTATTTTGTTTTGCTTGAATACATTACCAAGATCTGAAATTCTTAAATGAGAGAGAGTCTTCACATAGTTACATATTTATTTAGCTACTCATTGATCTTCACTTATATCTTTTTGGAGTAGTTTGCCATTTACTCGTGTGCTTCACTTTTATCCTATGAGTAAATTGTTGAATGAGTTGAATGTCATAAATATGAAATTATATATGTCTCATTTGCTTATCCCATGGGGAGTAATGACTTCACATCTAAAAAGTAGAGGTTGTAAATTTATTGAAGGTTGGCAAGCATTGTATTGGTCATTTGAACAATTCATGAAAGAATATTGAAGGAAGAGAAATTTCATATATAAATACACTATCCTAGACATATTTTATAATTGGGAGCACTCATTAAGTATTACATGTTAAAGAGTTGATGTTAGAAAAGGAAGACAACATAATGGGATATGTTTTCCGACATCTCAGTTAAAGTATATTGTCATGGATCATTCAAACATGTTGAGCTTGCCTTTCCCCCTCATGCTAGCTAAAATTCCTTGCACCAAGTAGAGATACTACTTGTGCTTCCAAATATCCTTAAACCCAGTTTTGCCATGAGAGTCCACCATGCCTACCTATGGATTGAGTAAGATCCTTCAAGTAAGTGGTCATTGGTGCAAGCAATAAAAATTGCTCCCTAAATATGTATGATCTTTTGGTGTGAAGAAAATATCTTTATACGATCTCTTGTTATGGAAGCAATAAAAGCAACGAACTGCATAATAAAGGTCCATATACAAGTGGCAATATAAAGTGACGTTCATTCGCATTAAGATTTTGTGCATCCAACCTTAAAAGTGCATGACAACCTTTGCTTCCCTCTGCGAAGGGCCTATATTTTACTTTATGTCTTTTACTTTTATGCAAGAGTCAAGGTGATCTTCACCTTTCCCTTTTTTCATTTTATCCTTTGGCAAACACTTCGTGTTGGGAAGATCCTGATATATATATATATATATATATATATATATATATATATATATATATATATATATATATATATATATATATATATATCCAATTGGATGTAAGTTAGCATGAACTATTATTGTTGACATCACCCAAAGGTGAATACGTTGGGAGGCAAAACTATAAGCCCCTATCTTTCTCAGTGTCTGATTAAAACTCCATAACCATTAGTATTGCGTGAGTGTTAGCAATTGTAGAAGACTATATGATAGTTGAGTATGTGGAGTTTGCTATTACTGAAAATAAGATGAATTGCAATTGTTTAATGACTAAGAATGAAGTTTGCTAGTTTTCAAGGAAGTTTATGGTCTATGCTTTAACATGTGAATTGCTTGTTACTTTATCGTGAGAAGTTTTATGAGATGAACTACTGTTATGACATATTATCATGATAGAAAAGGTGATTGAAATTATCATTGATCAAACTTGTGCACCTTCTAGCATTCAAACTTCATAAATTCTTTCTTTATCATTTACCTACTCGAGGACGAGTAGGAATTAAGCTTGGGGATGCTGATACGTCTCCAATGTATCTATAATTTATGAAGCATTCATGCTATTTTATTATCTGTTTTGAATGATTACGGGCTTTGTTATACACTTTTATATTACTTTTGGGACTAACCAATTAACCAGAGGCCCAGCCCACATTGCTGTTTTATTGTCTGTTTCAGTATTTCAAAGAAAAGGAATATCAAACGGAGTCCAAACAGAATGAAACCTTCAGCATCGTGATCTTTTGGAAGAATATGATCCTGGAGACTTGGAGATCATGTCAGAAGATCCTCGAGGCAGCCATGAGATAGGAGGGGCCCCCAATAGGGTGCGCCCCCCTGTCTCATGGGCCCCTCGAGCACCTCCTGACCAACTTCTTTCGCCTATATAAGCCTACGTACAATAAAAACATCGAATATCAATATAGATCAGGAGTTCCGCTACCGCAAGCCTCTGTAGCCACCAAAAACCTTTCGGGAGCCTGTTCCGGCACCCTGCCGGAGGCGGAACCCATCACCGGTGGCCATCTTCATCATCCCGGCGCTATCCATGACGAGGAGGGAGTAGTTTACCCTCGGGGCTGAGGGTATGTACCAGCAGCTATGTGTTTGATCTCTCTCTCTCGTGTTCTCTCTACGGCACGATCTTGATGTATCGCGAGCTTTGCTATTATAGTTGGATCTTATGATGTTTCTCCCCCTCTACTCTCTTGTGATGAATTGAGTTTCCCTCTTGAAGTTATCTTATCGGATTGAGTCTTTACTTTGAGAACACTTGATGTATGTCTTGCCGTGTTTATCTGTGGTGACAATGGGGTATCACGTGCCACTTGATGTATGTTTTGGTGACCAACTTGCGGGTTTCGCCCATGAACCTATGCATAGGGGTTGGCACACGTTTTCTTGACTCTCCGGTAGAAACTTTGGGGCACTCTTTGAAGTACTTTTATGTTGGTTGGATGAATCTAAGATTGTGTGATGCATATCGTATAATCATGCCCACGGATACTTGAGGTGACAATGGAGTATCTAGGTGACATTAGGGTTTTGGTTGATTTGTGTCTTAAGGTGTTATTCTAGTACGAACTCTTTAATAGATTGATCCAAAAGAATAACTTTGAGGTGGTTTCGTACCCTACCATAATCTCTACGTTTGTTCTCCACTATTAGTGGCTTTGGAGTGACTCTTTGTTGCATGTTGAGGGATTGTTATATGATCTATCTATGTTATATTGTTGAGAGAACTTGCACTAGTGAAAGTATGAACCCTAGGCCTTGTTTCCTATCATTGCAATATCGTTTACGCTCACTTTTATCATTAGTTACCTTTCCGTTTTTATTATTTCAGATTACAAATACCTTTATCTACCATTCATATTGCACTTGTATCACCATCTCTTCGCCGAACTAGTGCACATATACAATCTACCATTGTATTGGGTGTGTTGGGGACACAATAGTCTCTTTGTTATTTGGTTGCAGGGTTGCTTGAGAGAGACCATCTTCATCCTACGCCTCCCACGGATTGATAAACCTTAAGTCATCCACTTGAGGGAAATTTGCTAATGTCCTACAAACTTGTGCACTTGCAGGCCCAATAACGTCTACAAGAAGAAGGTTGTATAGTAGACATCAGGCGCCAATCGAGGCTGTTATGTGAGCTAACAGTAACATCAATGTGGTACTCTGAGTAACCTGAAACATTTATTTTTATTGCATCATTCCAAAACAAACCGAGGCCCCCACTATGCATAGCACGGATGGGGCAAACTACTTCGGTAGATCACGAAGCTCTCGGACTGTCACGGCTTTGCCCGCACCATGACAGTTCCAACATAAGATATTCATTGTGCCCAGCGATCCACCTCACGGGAGGTCGCCGATCTTGCATCATTGGGTTTGTCGAGTGCTCCACCTTTCTTCAGGGCAGCTTTGTCAGGGTTCGTGCGAGGTCTTTTCGGGTCTTGTTTTGGCGGAGGGCTTACAGGCACAGTCGAGGTCGAAATAGGAGGGGGATCCTTCGAGGACTGCAGCTGAACTGGCGTAGCCCCGCCCCGGGGGTCGTCTGGAAGTAGTTTCCGATTTTCATCCGCTTCCTGCATAACAAGATCAGGATCCGTAATGCCTTCTGAATCTTGTGCCTTGTTGTTCTCCCTCTTGCCGCGACTAGAGCCCCTCCTCGCCGTCCTCCATGACGGCCCCTGCCACGGCCCCACCTGGGCCTGCTCCAACATTCATGTTCCAGAAAGCCCTAAGGTCCTTGAAGTACAGGGCGGAAGGAGGATGGATGCCGTCGCCATGCTCCTTGTACACATGTCCTAGGTGCCCGCATACCGCGCACCAGTCAGGGAGGCGCTCGTATCTCACGCGGTAGATCTGCCTTTTCCCCTCTCGGATCATGGACACATTGTTTTTTAGAGGCTTGTGCACATTGATCTTTACCCAAACTCTGTAGAAGTTGCCAGCAAAATCTTGAGTGATTGGCTCCAAGAACAAGACTTCTCCAACCCTTGCTGCTAGTGGTTTAACAAGATGTGCGTACAGATCCGGAACATCATGGATTTGGATCCATATATTGATAGTGTCAAGGGCGACCTCTGTAGGTTTTGTGATTCCGTCATAGGGCTCGATCACCACCGTGTTACCTCGGAAATTCCACGGGCCATGCTGCATCACGCGTTCCCAATCACCAAGACAGAAAAATTGCATAGTGTAGAGTTTGTCCTCTAAAGGGCGAAACTTCACATCATGGGCCAAATCCCAGGCATCACGCATGTTCTTGAAGAACCAATATTGACTGTATGGCTTGTCGATGTGAACCCTGGCCACTGCCATCCATCTCACAGCTTCTGGCGGCGCCTGCTTTTCGTCAAAAACGACATCGTCAAGGTCCTCCTCTCGAAGCCCTAACTCAGCTATCATCTTCTCCATGTCGGATGCAGAGTTAGACCCAGACGCCTCATCCGCCTTGGATCCCATCCCGCAACAAAGCTTGAACCCTAGTTCGAAGAACAGGTCGGACCTTGCGAACCAACCCTAAACTCTCCTCTCTCCCCAGGGCGTTGGTCAAGGTCGGGCAGCGATACCAGATCGCTCCGTGTTCAGCCCGAACCAGCAGCCTAGAGAGAATCGAAGGAGGGAAGCAAAGTTCTCGACGGCGGCAATGGAATCGCCTCCGGGAGGAGAAACCCTAGCTAGAGGGAAAACACCTACCCAAAGCACCTTTGTACTAAGGCACAAGGGCTTTAGGCCCTCGCTGGCGCCCCAGCAGCTCGCGGCCAACTTTTTTTTGAAAGAAAACATGCACTTTATTGATTGGAAATAATGGTTACATCGTCTATAAGAAGAGGTACAATATTCTCCATAAGATCCTCAAACCAATCTCTAGTTACAGAAACTTTTGCTAGCCTAGCAAGTTCATGAGCAACCTTATTAGCTATCCTATTACAATGTTCAAATCTAGTCAACGGAAAATCACATGCCATGAAGTAGCAATCCTTGAAGACTGCCGCCGCAACTCCTGCCGATTGTCCTCCATTTTTCATTGTGTCAATGACTTCCATATTATCAGAGTTAATAATAAGACGATTGCATCCCGCCTTTTGTCCAGTAATTAAACCAAACCTCAAAGCCATCGCTTCTGCTGTTAGTACATCAGCACACCAATTGATCTTCCAATTTCCGCCAACAATGAATTTTCCTTTGTCATCTCTGAGTACAGCACCTGTCGTGCCCCTGAGTAGATCATGGTCAAAAGAAGCATCAACATTTAGTTTAACAAAACCCATAGGAGGTCGGCCCCATCCTTCTTTTCTACTAGGCGCACTAGGGGAGTGGGCATTCACATAGTTTGCCGTTATAGCACGAACCCCCATCGAAATTTAGTTCACATCTTGAGACTTCCCTTCATGAACCAACATGCGTCTCTCCCACCATAAATACCAAGCGGTTATCGCGATTAATTCACTTGCATTCTGGCATCCTAATATAGATAGTTCTTGGTGCGGCATAAGAAGTAAGAATTCAAGAACCGCCTCACCCGCACGATCAATAACACAAGCTTTCTTAATTACCTCGTTCATCCCCAGCTTACCCCAAACCTCTTTTGCCTTCTCACACAAAAACAAGATGTGTTTTGTATCTTCTTGCCCATTCGAGCATGATGGACAAAGGGGCGAAACTTTCATATGTCTATTGGCAAGTGTAACACGACACGGTAGAGTTCCATGCAATGTTCGCCAAATAAATATTTTTACCTTTGCCGGACACGATAATTTCCAAATCTTACCCCAAATAGGATTGACATTGGTACGACCCATACCATTAGTATATTGCAATTTCCTCCCGCGTTGCTGGTTCCATTCCTCCGAATAAGATGATCGAACAATGAATACACCATTTTGTGTATAGCTCCAGGCAATGAAATCCGACATATTATGCATAGTAAGGGGGAATCGCAAGGACCCTTTGCACATCAATTGGCCACAAAGTTTGTCTCACCAAATCTTCATCCAAAGAATTCGTGATTGGATCAATAAGATCAACCACCTTTGACAGAAGTTGCCCACCTCTAGGAGTAATAATTTTCCTATTCGCACAATTCGGAATCCATGCATCTCTCCAAATATCAATGTTTTGTCCACTTCCAACTCGCCAGATATAACCATTTCTCAAAGTGTTCACTCCCGCCATAATGCTTTGCCAAGTAAACGAAGATCCCTTCTTTAACCTTGCGTTCATCAAATCTCCCTCAGGGAAATATTTAACTCTCGATATGGTTGCACATAAAGATTCAGGATTATCAAGAAGACACCACGCTTGTTTAGCTAATAGTGCCAGGTTGAAACAATGTATATCTCGGAAGCCCATTACCTCCTTGATCTTTTGGAACACACATTTTCCACCATGCCATCCAATGCATCCTCTTCTGATTGTCCTTGTCACCCCACCAAAATTGCGACATCACTTCAATAATTCCTTTGCAAAAAAATTTAGGAATTTTAAAGACGGGCATGGCATAGCTGGGGATGGCTTGTACAACAGATTTGAGCAAAATTTCCTTCCCTCCAGAGGATAACAAATTTTCCTTCCATCCACTAATTTTCATAATAATTCGATCGATCAGGAACCGGAAACAGTCACTTTTTTCCATGCCCACATTTGCCGGCAAACCCAAATATTTGTCATTGAGGGCTTCGGTAATAATATTTAGAATTGTACATATTTGTGCCTTGTCTTCCACTTTAATATTAGGACTAAAGAGTATACTAGATTTTTCAACACTAACCATTTGCCTTGAGGCGGCACAATACAAATCGAAGAGTGATTTCAACGCCTCCGCACTCATGGGATTGGGTCGCATAAGGATCAAAGAGTCATCAGCAAAGAGGAGATTAGAAATTGATGGGGCATCTCTGCAAACCTTTATACCGGAAATGTTTCCATTCTCCTCCGCATTAGCTAACAGGGTGGTCAAACCCTCTGTACACAACAAGAATAAGTAGGGAGAAAGGGGATCTCCCTGCCTCAATCCTTTAGTTGGTTTAAAACTCTCCGTCTCATCATCATTAATACGGACCCGGTACTCCACAGAGGATACACATTTCATAATTAAGTTCACCCAACTCTCTTTGAAACCCAATTTCAGCATAATTTCCTTTAAGAAACACCACTCCACTCGGTCATATGCTTTGTGCATATCTAATTTGATGGCACACAAACCCTCTTTACCCGCCCTTTTGTTTTTTAGTGTATGGAAACATTCATATGCCACCAATATATTGTCTGTAATCAATCTTCCAGGCACAAAAGCACTCTGAGTTGGGCTAATAATATCTGATAGGATTATCTTTAGACGAGCAGCAATCATTTTTGAAATGACCTTATACACCACATTGCACAAGCTGATTGGTATAAATTGGGTCACCTTTTCAGGAGAGTTAATCTTTGGAATCATTACGATTGCAGTATAATTCCACCCAGTTGGTATAGAACAGGTATTTACCGCTTGAAGAACCTCTTCGGTCAAGTTATCTCCCAACATAGACCAAAATCTTTTGTAAAAAATAGCATGGAGGCCGTCAGGACCTGGCGCTTTTAAATGACCAATATCAAATAGGGCCTTTTGAACCTCCTTGGCCGTATAGGGGGCTAGAAGAGCATCATTCATTTCATCGGTCACTTTTCGTTGGACAAGAGATAGAACCTCCGAGTTAGGATGGGAAACTTCGGATGTAAAGAGGTTTGAGAAATATGACATGATATGATTCTTCATCTCTGTACCTTGCACCCATAGCCCATTATCATCCAGCAATTTTTTAATCTGATTTCTTTTCTTTCTGGCCGTTGCCACATTATGAAAAAAGGAGGTGTTACGATCCCCATGCAATAGCCAGTTTGCGTGTCCACGTTGTAGCTAGTAAATCTCCTCTTGTTCCAACAGATTTTCAATGAGGACAAGAATCTCCTTTTGTCGCGCTTGAGACTCCCCACCCATAGGTCCCCTCCGCGGCCTTTCTAGTTCTTTTTTTAGTTTGTTAATTCTTTTTTTCGGTCCCTTCAGAATATCGCGATCCCAAATATGCAGATCCGCCTGCACTGCCCGTGTACGGTCAGTGAGAGAAGGCCCAATACCCATCATCTTTGCTTTATCCCATGTTGTACGTACAATTTCTACAATTGTCTCTTCTTTGAGCCATCGAGCTTCAAATTGTTTTACTCGACCCCTTGGGCGACTAAACATATTCACATCAAAGTAATCTGTATCCAGGATGAGGGGTCGATGATCAGAGCTCACGGCCAACTTGGCTTCCTGGTGGACGAATTCGCTTCAAGGTTGGACTGTTGTTGCTTCAAGAAGCTTGGAACTCAACTGTCATGCTCACCTGGTACATGATTTGGAAGAAGAGGAACACAGTGTGTTTGCTAACAAAGCCATCAGCGCGACTCAGCTAACAGACAAGACTATGCAAGAAGTGAGATGTTGGCATCAGGACAAGATTGGAGCTATAGCCCCGTTCTTCATCCATGAGCCTCCCTGAACTGTATTCTCTGCATTCTTGTTTCATTCACTTTTGTTGCTTTGGTAGTTTGCCCATATGTTTATACTCTCCCTCTGTTCCATAATTCTTGTCGTGGTAAGGTTTTAGTTACCACAACAAGAATTATGGAACGGAGGCCGGTTCTCTTAATGAATGAAAAGTAGCACTCGCTGCATTTTGTCAATAACAAAAAAACAATGAGATTTGACATGACCACAACCATATCACCCGGGGAAGCTGAAATTCCCTGTATTAACTCGATTACATTTGAAACTTTGGTAGACTAGCACACATTCAGCAAGTTTGTTTAGATAGTTTATAAAGTTTGTCAAACACATTGATGCGATGCGATGCGATGGACTCAGCAAGAACTACAGCGGCCGTTCCTTCACCTGGAGAAAGCAAAAATGCCAATCCATTAGTAACCTGATAGGCACTAGTAATATATAGCCTCAAACATACTGATGTTTATACAATAAAAGGAAAATGGACTACTAATATATAGCTGGAAAAGGCAAAATCGTCAATCCAGAATTCCAGATTCTATACCCTCAACTTGTAGCAGCTGCCCATGGCTGCTGTTTATAACAAGAAAATGGTCCAAAGGAATGTTATTTGAAACGCGGCTAAGCCAAGGAGAACTTCTATGAATGCCCACATAGGCACAAACGCGTGTAATTTCAACATCCACACCCCATATTCAACCCTTTATATCATATGCGATAAAAAAGGAGACATTTTAGTTTGGCATCACCATCCATTTTAGTTCTTCTCTGTGCTATTCACAAGTGTGAATCCTTATAGCCAAATGGACAATAGCTTGTGAGTGCATGTTACCCATGATGCAGCCAGATATTTTACACATAAAAAATAATCAAACAATCCAAATCTCACAAGCTATATTCAGATGATTTTCTTACATGTTGAACCGTTTCAGCATATTCGCACATCAAACCAGTCAGCCATCCCCAGCTTCGTTATATCCACCAGCAATGGCTGTGCCTGAAGACACAAGAAGTCAGCCAATTAAAAACAGTTCCAAGGAAAAGACAGATGGATAGCTAGAAACACTACTTGAGCGAAAGAACTCCCTTTTGTAACTCGCATTTTATAGACTATTTATAGCTCATTTTTTATACTAACAAGGAATGTCCGGAAAACAGTACACTTAGCCAATAAGAACCAAGACATGGTACAGCATTTGTCTCATGTAAACTCGTCCCCAGTCATGTCAAGTTGTCAACCAACACAATTAAAACGCCAAACTAATAAACTTTAGCAACAAAAGTGACTTTAGGTACGCAGTTTTAAATAATTGGAGCATGATTAGAGCCAAGAAATGCAATTTATTTTTGTGGGTTACCAATATACTCCATCCATCGTGTTTATTGGGTCAGCGGGCCAACCAACGACGTCCAAATTTGCGAGGCTACGTGCAATGAAATTAATTAGGAAGTACTTTTTTTGGGACGAAATTAGGAAAGTGCTGCATGCAACGGAATTAATTAGCAATGGGGGAATAGAAAGCTGCAAGGCGTGCACACCACGTTCGGCTTCGCTGCAGAGGTAGTAGATTTTTTATGCAATGCAAGCTAATTAATTAGCAACAAACAAGCTCATACTCTAGTTTTCCTTCCCAACATGGTCCCAGAGTTTCGGCTAGCAGGCCTAATAAACACGAACAGAGGGACTACTAGTCACTTGCAAGAGGGTCTACAAGTGGCAAAAGGTAAGTACTATATTCTCATATGCAGGCGTATTAGGTTTCATTAAGATGAGGCTTTGATGATGAATTACTTTGTTAATATGCCTTTTTATCACATGAACTTGGTGCCACTTGATTTGTTTTCAAAAGCATGTGCTGAGAATTGCAATATTACATCATATAAAACCATGTGGTAAAGGAGTAATTCTTGGTCAAAGCCTTTTTTTGCGACCAAGTCAAAGCCTTGTCTTAGCAAAACCTAATAAGCCCAAGATATCGGAATGACAGGAATATCATTTAAGAAGGTATGGATTCAACCGAAGTTGTTATTATCGAGTTTAAAAAGTAACGGATAAAAGAATATAATTAATTAGCTTTGATATCCAAACATCTCAATTAAGTTACTAAGTGACATTTGATTTTGCAATTTTAACCATTTGACATTTGATTTGGACCTTCCAGGAATGAAGACAGCTAATGAGAACATAAGGAAAATATGGCTATAGATTAATTTTGTCTATCTATCAAAGGGATAATTGCTGATTAGGCTTAAGTTGTCTGTGACTTAAGAGATACAATCAAGATGCTTGAGCAACAATTTATGAAACATAACTGAATTTGGCAGCTCATACAATATTAGGACTAAGGACAAGCAATTACCTGGTGTATAGAAACTCAGGAATGGATGGTAGGCACTTCTAAAACGCTTTCCAGGAATACTCTTGGATCGCATTGAATTAAGTTGAATCATGGAGACATTGACGTCCATATGTATAAAAATTACATCAGTATCCTCAACATAGCACATTATACCTCCCGTCCCCTTGACATAGTCCCAGCCTCGTGTCAATCGTGCCATCCTTCTAGTTCTCCCAATTTGAGGACGGGGCCCGAGAATGTTACGCAAATCAACGGTCTACCACGGCACCCATGTGGCAACACCATGAGCTTCGACGTTCCTTTGCCACGTTTGGAAGTGTGGGTAAGACATCATGGCGAAGCCAACAGCGCCATCCTCAGCCTGGATGATTTGATGGGTACCACCACTGGGGAAATCATCTGTAAAAGGTGGCCCCTTGATCACAACTAGACTCTGCTCTTCCAAATCAAACTCAACAATGCCAGCCTCCATAGTTGTAAGCAACCAGTAAAGTGCTTTACCAACGAGTGAGCCATCCATACCAGCATCAAACAGTTGACATGGAGCAGCCGTCGAGACGAGATTGCTCCATGCCCCGGTATCTGAGGAGTAAACACTGGCGAGGGGTCTATAGTCATGTCTGCACAAGGATACCAAGGCCACCTTGAAGGGGCTGGAGTGGCATTCACTGTGCACGTGGCCAGGGTCGCCGGCAGCGCAGAGCACGGCCCCGTTGAGGTGGCCCGTCTTGAACTCGGGCGGAACGGCCACGCGGCGCTGCTCGCCGGTGACGGGGGCGCACACGACGAGGTCCTTGCGCACATGGTCTAAGACGAGGACGCGGCTGTGGCGGAAGCCGAGCACACCGTAGTCGCAGTGGTCGCTGTAGCGTCCCAGGTCGAAGCGCCCGGGTGGGATGCGGTCGGGACGGTCGAGCAAGGAGGTGAAGACAAGGTTGCCCTGGATGTACTCGAAGGCGCCGAGGAGCGGCGGCTTCCGGTGGTGGGCGGCCGAGGAATCTAGGATCGGTGGTGATGCTCCGCCACCGCCTGCAGACGGCGGAGGCGCGGATGAGCGAGGAGGGCTGCGGAGGGAGGCGGAGGAGGATCTCCCGTAGGAGATCGTTGTCGTCCGGCAGAGCGGCAGCCTCCGTCGGCGAGCTGTGGCGGCGGCGGGTTGTCTCACTCATGTCGTGCGGGACTTGGGACTGTGGATTTTACTTCGAAGACAATGGAGTGGGGAAAGGAAAACGTTTCACGCCGGGGCGCCGGCCGAAGCTTCGGCCGGTCTCCCCGGCTTGCTCCCTCGCGCGCCTATCCCAGGCAGTCATGTGCCCTGGCCCACATGCTGCATCTGCCTTTCCCTTATCTCTTTTGCACCAGCCGTTTTGGCCGCACAAATCTCATCTCTTGAACATCGTTATGTACTCTTTCTTCTACCTTTCGCATCCCCAATCACTCTAGCCTCCATCCTGCAAGCTTTTGCTTCCACCCGATTCTCCCCTGGCAACAAACCACCATGAGGCTCCTACAAGGATGTGTCGCTGGTCCTCGATATCATCGATGCTAGCCGCCAATATCCTCGCCGTCTTGGCTGCGAGCCCTCGGTGTTGCTACAACCACGGCCTCGTCGCCAGCGTGAGATGTGCTACAACCATGGCGAGGCGGTGATGCGACCGGCGTCGCGCACTGCTATGACTACGACATCGCGGTGCTACAACCAACATGCTCCCGTGCTGGAACCGGCATGCACGGGTGCTGGAACCGGCGCGGGGAAATGCTACAACCCCGGCGTGCGCCCGCGCTAGAAAGGACATGGCGATGCTGCGACCGGCCATGTGGTGTGCTGGAACCGGCTATCTGATGTGCTGGAACCGGTGACAAAAAATGATACAATTGATGCGACTGTGTGCTCGGAACCGGCCGCCGGAGCTGCATCCAGTGACACAAATTGCTACATCCGGCATCGAGTTTTGCTGGAACCATAGAAATCCGCACATCAATGCTACAAACCAGGTGGGCGGCACCAGCGAGCCATTTTTTTGCTGGAACCGGCACACCCGTTTGCTACAACCGGCGAGCATTTTTGCTACAGCCAGCAACCGGAGACGAGATACACTACAAGCTCGTCGGCGCATGCTGGAACCGGCGACCGTCGAGCACCGGAAACTGAGAGCGTCGCCATCAGGGTTGCAACCGCGAGCAAACGCTTCTGCATGTGCGGAGCTGGCGAGGGCGGCGATCCGCCGGTGGCCGGCGTACGGCGTCTGGCGGCGAGGACGGTGACTGGCTGGTGGCCGGCATCCGGCAGCGAGGGCGGCGACCGGCCAGTGGATGACCAGGCGATGCTTCGAGGCCAGCCATCTCTTTTTGTCCATGGCACTGCGGATGAGCTTTTTCTGCGAGCGCTGGCAATGAAACGATAAAGCATCACGAGAGGGCAGAAAATCATGTGGCTCTGGGTGTTTCGATCGTACGGTTTGGCTGCGACCGGCCCAAATTTGGGCCGGCGCACCGGCGCGTAGTAGTGGCCGTGGGGAAAAGGTTAGGTTTCTTTTACTCCAGTCACTTGTGTTATTGGGCCGCCACATCGACGCCAAACCGTTCGATTTGTTACACGGGCTTTGTGCGAGGACGACCTGACTTCAAAATTGTCTCAAAAAAAAAACCTGACTTCAAAATTGCCTCAAGAGACAATTGATTTCAAAATGTTGCCAGATTGCTAAATTTTGTTCTTTATTAGACATGCTAATTTTTGGGATGGAACATAATGTTATGTTGGTTGTCATACACATGTAATATATCGCAGTTAGAAACTATTCCCTCTGTTCCTAAATATAAGTTTTTTTTAGAGATTTTATAATATAAACAACATACAGATGTATATAGACATAGTTTAGAGTGTAGATTCATTCATTTTGCTCTGTGTGTAGTCTATATTGAGATCTCTAAAAAGACTTATATTTAGAAACGGAGGGAGTAATGGTGAATTTTGGAAGTTAAGAATCTACGCGGCACCGTTCGTTTGCGTGGGAAAGAGATGATCCAAGAACTAAGATGGTGGTTTGTGGATGGCAATTCTTGTGTTGTGCCTCGGCAACATCGATAGGAGAACAATGGTTTTGACATGTGAGGAGTACGAGTACGTTCCCGATCGATGTGCTATAATGATTTCGGCTCCACCGACAACGGGCCTCTCAGTCAGCTCACAAAGCCCAATCAAGGCGATGGTACTTCTTCAACTCTTGCGAGGGTATGTGGCAGTGATGGCAATTGCAATGATTCCTAGAGACTTTTCTCATTTTCTATTTTCTGAGGGAGGGAGTTTTCTAGAAATGTTTGTGGACGCATATCTTCACTCGCCCTTTCTGGATGATTTCGTGTGTGTGTGTTGTATCGTGACTTCTGATGAATAACTCATGGCAATCTTCTAAAAAAGATGAATTTACTATTTATTTTAGTATATTTTCACTTTTTTATTAGGATTTACCCGACGGTTTATAGGCACCCTTGGAAGAGTAAATGTGATATTTAATGTGTTCCTTGGTAATCTTTTTCAAAATCACTGCTTGTATTATTTTATTAATTAGTACTCCCTCTGTAAAGAAATATAGTAAGAGTGTTTAGATCATTATAGTAGTGATCTAAATGCTCCTATATTTTTGACTCTTGAGTAGAAATCAAATAATACCATGATACAATACCAATTCTTGGGAATTTTGTAATACTACTTCAGGGAAATAACAATACTGGGAATTTTATGATACTAATTCTAAAAAAATCATGATACTAAATTCCATGAAATTTCATGACACTAATTCCTGGAATACTAATTTCTGAATAGTTTAGACACGCCTGCTCGTCCTGAGCGTTTTGAGCAGTCATAGACCGAAAGTGGGCTACAAACATCATGGAAACCTATTCTGGATTGAATTTGGAGAGTTCTTGTCTAGTTGGATGCAAATTTTTTTGCCTTGTTTTCTTATCTAAAATTAAACTAAGGGATATCTAACATGGCCGAACGAAGATGCCAACAACCTCAAGTTTATGATGTAGAAGGGTTGTGATAGGGACATGGTGGAACTTGACGAGAAGTGGTGAACAACACATATTATGGTTGTGCAGCGGGAGGCGGTCACTGGGAACATAACTCAGAACTCTACAGGAACTGAACACTGAGACAAACAACTCGAGAATACAAATGTAAACTCAACGATGCAACACACTGAAAGTAAACATGGCAATGCCTTAGAGTATTCTATATGTGGTGATCTAACCATATAGGGGTGGACAAACCATATCAACATATAGTTTCCTAGGGCCCACATGTACTTTCACCAAGGTAAGCATTCGTGATTTTTTGTCAAAAGAGACTACATGTCCAACAAAATTGGCAAAAAAGACCCCTTTCAAATGAAATTGACAAAAAAGACCACCTGGACCGTGGCGGCAGGCGCGCCGGACGACACGTGGCACCTGCCGCCACGGTACGAGGCGGCAGCCCCTGCCGCCACGGCGCCAGGCGGCAGGCCATGGATTAAGGTGCAACACTGGCGTGACAGAACGGTGTGCTGGGTTGGGCCTCGGCCGCCTGGGGAGTTGGCGGCAGGCTTGTGCCGCTGGGCCCGGCCGCCTGGGGAGCTGGCGGCTGGTGTTGTGCCGCGTGCGTGACTGCACCTCGTCGTTTTCTGTCCCTGCGCGATTGTAGCTTGTACACGACTAGATGTGTTTGTTCATTAACCTGATATGGTCATCATCATGATTTATCCCCTGGAACTTGGCATTTGTGATGCCCTTATAGCGCTGCATTAGCTCGCTCCAACTTAACAAATGACAAGTGAGGGAGTCGCCAGCACTATATACCAGTACTATTGTACAGTGGATATATACTTGCAGCTCCTGCCGCCAGCTACCCAGGCGGCCGGGTCCAGTGGCACAAGCCTGCCGCCAGCTCCCCAGGCGGCAGGGGCCCACCCAAGCACACCGTTCCGTCGCGCCAGAGTTGCACCGTAATCCGTGGCTTGCCGCCTGGCGCCGTGGCGGCAGGTGCCATGTGTCGCCCGGCGCGCCTGCCGCCACGGCCCAGGTGGTCTTTTTTGTCAATTTCATCCGGAAGGGGTCTTTTTTGCCAATTCTGTTGGACATGTAGTCTATTTCGACAAAAATTTAGCATTCGTAGGAGATAATGATGATGGACACGTTAACATTAGGATCTTGCTGTAGCTAGAATAATTATACTGTTCGGTAGTAGTAACGTATCAGATGTAACACACTTGAGGGCTCATATCACATCTATCAAACTTGGAGGGCTTGGGTTCGAGCTATTATTGCTGCACTGTGGTGCGGTCACACCTTCTAAGCTTGACTGAATAACACTAAAATCATATTTTGTAAAGCAGGGACACGATCCTACGACCTCGCCCTACCACGATGACAAAGGTTGACTTACGATAGTATATGCGCATGAGTGCTATTTTACATTATCTTGACGTTTAAATTCAAATTAATTCAAAATTTTGAACGGTATAAAATTTTCCTCTAGTGTCAACGAAATTTTAACCGAAAAACCCTGGCCAACATAGCCAGTATGTCTAATAATTGACGATGGAAATATGCCCTTTTGCCAATTAATTACTGATTATTTGCATTATTTGTCCAATTATTTTCATTTGTGAAGTTATTGTGGTTTATAACACATATCTTGGTTTTTGTTTCTTTACTAATGTTTTTTTATTGGAGAATTTCTGCAGTTTGTGATGTTGTTGGCATCAGTTCCGTTGGTGCAAGGATGGATTATATGGCCATTTGATGCCAAAGATTACCTTGTTATAGCTTCCAACGGTCCTTTTTTTTTGAACTGGCTTCCAACGGTCGTTGATACACTAGCTACAACAGGTCGCAGTAAAGCTAGATTCCGTTTTCATTATGCGTTTTTGGGATAATGTTATATAAGCCTTTTGTGTTATTAGGCGTCAATGACTGTCTTTTTTAGTTTTGATTTGACATTTTTGTGTTGTTCTATATTTGAGAGCCATCAATCATTTGTGTTGAAATGAAACATAACCAAATCCATCCTTGCAAACCAAACACTCAAACATGATAGGGGAAGATGTTTGGGATAGAGAAGAGGATTGGGGGTGGTAGCAGGGCTTTTTTTTTACCGGGTGGTAAATTCGGTTACCATCCGGTAATTGCGTCCCCCCCCCCCCCCCCCCCCCCCCTCGACAACATTCATACTGAGCAAAAAAACATTCGTACTCTAAAACGAAAATGATTTCAGTAAAAAAAACATTCATACTGACCAAAAAAAACGAGAATTTTGAAAATTTTGAACCCAAACGGTCATGCTCTAGTTAAACATATGGTGTTTCTTTTAGAACATGAGAACTAGTCATTGCCTGGTGGCATAGCCACAATTTCCTTTGCAGCGCGGGAGGATGCCAAAGTTTAAAACGCTCTAAAATAAATGTGGGAGCAACCAATAGTCGAATTGCCGACGAAATCAGGCGTCAACTTTTGCTGAACAGCCCCCACATTAGGAGATGGTTGGGATGTACTCGTATAAAGGTTAAATACTTTTGTACATAGACTGTAAAAAATTGAATTCAAAATCTGTTTGAAATATTTCAAACGGTATTTGTCCAAAATGGTTGGAGATGTAAAAACGAGCTTCACCTCAGCATTGAACGGAGGAGCCGAGTGAAGTATATTTTGCAACGGAGGGAGTACAAAACAGAAGATATTATTCTCGACACTGGCGGCGCCCATCAATAAAAAAGATTACATTCATGTCAGACGCTGCCGGCCGGCGCTCACCAACAAAAGACAATCTTCTCAACGCTGCCGCCGGCGCGCACATCGATCTCTCCGACCCGCACTCACTATGTAGGAGTACAAAATTCAGTCGCTTCCACATCTCTCCCGATCCGATCGAGATCTCGCCGTGCCGGCCTCACCCCCTCTTTGGTTCCCCCGCTTCACCCGCGTCTCACTGTGGGTCGCTCCCAGCCGAGACGCCTCCGCCACCGGTCCGGCCCCGCCCGCGCTCGCGCTCCTTCTCATCGGCTCCGCCGGACGACGCCGATCGCCTCATCCTGGCCGCTCAGTCCAGTCCCCGCTGGTGGGACTCAGGCAGAGTTTAGTTTCATGCAAATTGGCAGAGCGCGGGCATGCGACGCAACATTAACGACGTCTCCACGTGAAGGTAAACGAGGCTGCCACACAAGTTCCGATTTTTCTTTCTGAATGTGATGAAGCAGATCGGTTAACAGACGCAGTCATCTTCCACCCTTGCCGCCAATCTTGCTGCCTCAGCCCAACCCCAGAATGGCGAAGCGTCGGAAACTCACGTCCGCCATTGTAGCTGAAGAAGAACGAAGGACGCACGTGATCAACATAGATGGGTACTCAAGAACCAAGGAGCTGCTCAAGGCCGGTGACTGTACCACATCCATCCCTTTCATGGTTGGGGATCATAACTGGGTCGTCAAGTATTACCCGAACGGCAACGACAAACCTGGTCACATATCTGTTTATCTGGTTCTTGATTCGTCTGGTGGCGAGGGCGTGAAGGCCAAAGTCACCTTCAGCATCCTTGACAAGGGTGGAGAACCAGTGCCTTCGTACGTCAAAGTCGCCCCGGAACATGTGTTCCCATACAGTGGTTCAGATTGGGGTTTCGGTGATTTTATCAAGCATGAGGATTTGGAGGAATCGGTGCATCTAGGAGGCGATAGTTTCAGAATCAAGTGTGATGTGGCCGTGAAGAAGATCCGTAGCGAAGAGACACACGCAAATCAGTTTGTTGTGGTTCCTCCAAGCAACTTGCATCAACATTTCGGTGAGCTCTTGAAAAGTAAGGATGGAGCAGACGTGGCCTTTCGGGTTGGTGGCGAGATATTCTCGGTTCATAGGTCCGTGCTCGCCGCTCGTTCCCCGGTCTTCAAGGCGGAGCTCTTTGGCGCCATGAGGGAGAAATCCGGTGATCCTATTGAAATTGACGATATAGAAGCTGATGTGTTCAAGTCCTTGCTCCATTTCATCTACACGGACTCACTCCCTGAGACGACTCATGAAGGAACCGATGAAGGCGCAACGCAAGAAGATGTAGTGACAGCTGGCCATCTCCTTGTAGCGGCGGATAGGTATGACGTTGCGAGGCTCAAGCTGATATGTGAGGAGATATTGTGTAATCACATCGATTCCGACATGGTTGCAACTAGCTTGGTTTTGGCTGAGCAGCATAATTACCATGGACTCAAGGAGGCTTGCTTCGAGTTCCTTGCTTCTCCTTCCAATTTGGAAGCGATGATCGCAAGTGATGGTTACCAACATATAAAAAGCAGTTGCCCGTCTCTTCTCCGAGAGTTGATTGCTAGACTCTTGCCTGTTGAGCTGACAGCAGCCAAGGATATTATCAGGGACATTTAGTACGCGCTTACGTGTGTGGGTACTAATGATCATATCATCAAGTAAGCTTAAAATCTACTCCCTCCGTTCCATAATACTTATAGTTGTTTTGGTTCAATTTTAAACTAAAACCACGACACTCAAATATTTGGAACGGAGGGAGTATTTTGCTAGTTCCGGTGTATGCATGTATGGTTGCATAGATGTGCAAGAATAAAAATGCTATTTTGTTTGAAATGTTCATACATATTGTGAAAATTATATGTGTATGCTGAATAAAATGCTGAAAATGTGATGTTGAAACTTTATAAACATGGTCCCAGTTTTGATCTGTGATGCCGCAAAATTATGCATGATGAGAAGGACATCATAATGAGAATTCCATAAATCGGAGGCGAGTTTTCTAAAGATGGAGTAAATTGCACAAAACCACCACTTTGAAGGCTAGGTTTGCGAAAAATACTACAATACATTTTTTCAAAAAACACCACATCTACAGTAATCTTTTTGCAAAAAGCACTGATCGGCGGATCAGGCTCAGTTAAGTGAGTTTATGACAGGTGGGCTCCATTTTTTGCCTACGTGGCGTGAATTTTACACATGCACCCCCTCTCTTCTTCTCCATCTCTCTCCCCTCTCTGTAAAAATTAAACCGCCGCCGCCTGCCGCCGGCACTCCCTGCCGCCCACCACCGCGGCCCGGGATCCCGTCGTGCCACCACAGGTTCACCGGCTCCACCGCCGCGCCCCACACCGGATCCGGCGACATCCGCTTCCACCTCCGCACCCCACGGCAGATCCGGTGACATCCAATTCGACATGCAGCCGGAGCGCAAGGCGCACCCGGAGCCTCAACCTGCATCCGGAGTGCAAGGCACAACCCTGCAGCCGGAGCCCATGGCCCTTCGGCGGCGGCGGCACCAGCCATACCTGGTTCCCTGGCCGCCAGCGTGGCCCTTCGCGGGCGCCCCGACGACGGCGACAACACCTCGACGTGCCCCATGACGGCACCTTTGACCGCGACCTGGTTCCCCGGCTGCCCACGCGGCCCTTCGGCGGTCGCCCGACTACGGCGACAGCGGGGCAACGTGCACATGCTGGAGCTCATCTTGGTCGCCCCGAGATCCAAATCGGGCTCGCCCCAATCCATCCAAATCGAGCTCGCCCCAGCACCAATTAGAGAGAAGAGGAGGTGCTAGACCTCGCCGCCGGTGAGGTCCATGAGCCGCCCCAAGCCTCCATGGGCGCCGCCCTAGCCAGCGACAAGAGCCCATGGCCGTCGTGCTACTGGTTTTATGCACGTGGGGGGCTGATTGTGATTTTACATTTTGATTCAGGGGTGTATACATAAATTTCTAGGGACTACTTTGTGAATTTAGATTAAAACCCATTGGCACGAAATGTGATGCCACGTAAGCAAAAAACGTGACCCACCTGTCATAAACGTGCTCAAACGAGCCTAATCCGCCGATCAGTGTTATTTGCAAAAAGATTACCGTAGATGTGGTGTTTTCTGCAAAAAAAATGTATTGTAGTGTTTTTCGCAAACCTAACCTTCAAAGTGGTGGTTTTATGCAATTTACTCCTAAAAATGGGAAGGACTGCATGTTGAGAAATAGCTAAACTGAAAGGATTACTGCACGGACGTCCCTGATAGTTTTGGGGCGTCCAGCTAGGTGTGGCTATGCATTTCGTTTCTCTCATGTCTAGCAGGGAGCATGTTCCTACGGCAGGACAATGTGGAGAAGATAAATTGACAAACGTGATCGTGGTCGAGGACGAGGAGACGACATCGCTGAGTTTGATGTCACACACATGCTGCGAGGCAAACGGAGCAACCGGAAAGTAATTCTAGCAACTAGCTACTGGTACAATCCATATTCAGCCTCTTCTCTTTTACATTTTTGGAGTTTTTAAAATTATGAAATAATTGATGGATGTAATTCATGTTTTTATTTGCGGGAAGATGCCAAATTGTGATGTTTGCCCTCTCTGCAAGAGAGTGCAAGAGTGTGGGGCCCATCTCTTCTACAAGTGCCGCTACACCCGACGCTTTTGGTCTCTGGTCATCGAGAAATTCCCCATGCTCAGGCTCGACACTTCCGCTTGGCCCATCTTTGAAACGGTTGAAGATTGGTGGGCAAGCACTTGCGTCGAAGGAACGCCAGATCGTCAAGCCAAGGCCTCCATCACCATGCTTGTCTGGTTTTTAAGCATAAGAGTGTCCCACTGCCAATCTTGCTTTCATCCATCTCCACCGAGGCAAACCTTTGGGTCATCGCCGGAGCTAAGAAATTAGGGTCTTTTATCGCGAGCGCATGTCGTGTATTTTGTAACAAACTATATTCTCTCTTATTCAATGGATGAGGCAAAGCTTTTGCCTCCGTTTCAAAAAAATAAATTCATGTTGTGTGCACATGCAAAAACTCACAGAAAAATATGACTTATTTTGACGTATACAGAGAAAAGATAATTTTCTATCATTGCATGCTATTTACACTGGTAGAAAAAGAGGCTTCCATACGCCCCCATTAGTCCCCAAAACAATCGAACCGCGACCAAAGAGGTCTTTAGTCGCGGTTCGGGAGAAGACCCGCGACCAACTATCTGGGCCCAGCGCGCTCGGTCAACAGCTAGCGGACGGGAGGGGCTTTAGTCCCGGTTGGCCTGGCCAACCGGGACTAATGGTCCCCGAAGGCCTTTAGTCACGGTTGGCCAGGCCAACCGAGACTAAAGGCCCATCCAGCTGGCGGACGGGAGGGGCTTTAGTCCCGGTTGGCCTGGCCAACCGCGACTAAAGGCCCATCCCTATATATAGGACTCAGCTCACTTCACTTCACTCAGCTCACTTCACAATTTTCAGAAGGTGGTGGTGGGTTTGCTTTTGGTTTCTCCTATGCACACAAGGTGTTTGATGAAATGCCCGAGAGCCTGAAACAAACATGATATGAAGTGTCCGAGCCACACTTGAGCTTTCTCATTTATTTTTCCTCCGCGATCGCGGTTAGCAACTTGAACCTTTCATGTGTCATTGATAAAATACGCATGTGTGTAGTTCATTGTTTAATTTGTATTATTTCTAGCTAGTTAGTTTAACAAATGCATCATGGTTAATTATATACTGTATATAATAATAATGCAGATGAATCGACAATGGATGTACGGTCCCCGACTCTCCGGCGAGTTCACTACGGGTTTGAAAGATTTCCTCGTAGTGGCAAATGCGAACAAGCAGCAAGGTTTTATTATCTGTCCATGTGCTGTCTGTAAGAATCAGAAGGGTTACTCCTCCTCAAGAGACGTTCACATGCACCTGCTTCGGCATGGTTTCATGCCAAGCTATAATTGTTGGACCAAGCATGGAGAAAGAGGGGTTAGAATGGAAGAAGATGAAGAAGGGGATGATATCGATGACAACTATCATGATCATTTCGGTGATACTTTCATGGAGGATGATGCTGAAGGTGGGGAAGGGTTAGGTGAAGGTGAAGAAGAGGCACATGATGAGCCCGCTGATGATCTTGGTCGGACCATTGCTGATGCACGGAGACGCTGCGAAACTGACAAGGAGAGGGAGAATTTGGATCGCATGTTAGAGAATCACAAAAAGTCGTTGTATCCAGGATGCGATAATAGTCTAAAAAAGCTGGGCTGCACACTGGATTTGCTAAAATGGAAGGCACAGGAAGGTGTAGGTGACTCGTCATTTGAAAATTTGCTGAAAATGTTGAAGAATATGTTCCCGAAGAATAACGAGTTGCCCGCCAGTACGTATGAAGCAAAGAAGGTTGTCTGCCCTCTAGGTTTAGATGTTCTGAACATACATGCATGCATTAATGACTGCATCCTCTACCGCGGTGAATACGAGAATTTGAATGAATGCCCTGTATGCACTGCATTGCGTTATAAGATCAGAGGCGATGACCCTGGTGACGATGTTGAGGGCGAGAAACCCAGGAAGAGGGTTCCCGCCAAGGTGATGTGGTATGCTCCTATAATACCACGGTTGAAACGTCTGTTCATGAACAAAAAGCATGCCAAGTCGTTGCGATGGCACAAAGAGGACCGTAAGTCCGACGGGGAGTTGAGACACACCGCTGATGGAACGCAATGGAGAAAGATCGACAGAGTTTTCAAAGATTTTGCAGCTGACGCAAGGAACATAAGATTTGGTCTAAATACTGATGGCATTAATCCTTTTGGCGAGCAGAGCTCCAGCCATAGCACCTGGCCCGTGACTCTATGCATCTACAACCTTCCTCCTTGGTTGTGCATGAAGCGGAAGTTCATTATGATGCCAATTCTCATCCAAGGCCCTAAGCAACCCGGCAACGACATCGATGTGTACCTAAGGCCATTAGTTGAAGAACTTTTACAGTTGTGGGCCAGACCTGGTGTACGTGTCTGGGATGAGCACAAAGGAGAGGAATTTGACCTACGAGCGTTGCTTTTTGTAACCATCAACGATTGGCCTGCTCTCAGTAACCTTTCGGGACAGACAAATAAGGGATACAATGCATGCACGCACTGCTTACATGAGACTGAAAGTGTACGATTGGTTAATTGTAAGAAGAACGTGTACCTGGGTCATCGTCGATTTCTTTCCCGAAATCATAACGTAAGAAAGAAAGGCAAGCATTTCAACGGGAAGGCAGATCACCGGCCGAAGCCTGCGGAACGTACTGGTGCTGAGATATTTGATATGGTCAAGGATTTAAAAGTCATCTTTGGAAAGGGTCCTGGCGGACAATCAGTTCCGCGGGGAGTTGACGGGCACGCACCCATGTGGAAGAAGAAATCTATATTTTGGGAGATAGAATATTGGAAAGTCCTAGATGTCCGCTCTGCAATCGACGTGATGCATGTTACGAAGAATATTTGCGTGAACCTGCTAAGCTTCTTGGGCGTGTATGGGAAGACAAATGATACAAAGGAAGCACGGCAGGACCAGCAACTTTTGAAAGACCCAGATGACCGGCATCCGGAATGGTTTCAAGGTCGTGCCAGCTACGCTCTTACCAAAGAAGAGAAGGTCATTTTTTTTAATGCCTGAGCAGTATGAAGGTCCCGTCTGGCTTCTCGTCGAATATAAAGGGAATAATAAACATGTCGGAGAAAAAGTTCCAAAACCTGAAGTCTCACGACTGCCACGTGATTATGACGCAATTGCTTCCGATTGCTTTGAGGGGGCTCCTACCGGAAAATGTTCGAGTAGCCATTGTGAAGCTATGTGCATTCCTCAATGCAATCTCTCAGAAGGTAATCAATCCAGAAGATCTACCACGGTTACAGAACGATGTGGTCCAATGCCTTGTCAGTTTCGAGTTGGTGTTCCCACCATCCTTCTTCGATATTATGACGCACCTCCTGGTCCACCTAGTCGAAGAGATTTCCATTCTCGGTCCTGTATTTCTACACAATATGTTCCCCTTTGAGAGGTTCATGGGAGTATTAAAGAAATATGTTCGTAACCGTGCTAGGCCAGAAGGAAGCATCGCAAGGGCTATGGAAATGAGGAGGTAATTGAGTTCTGTATTGACTATGTTCCTGACCTTAAGCCGATTGGTATTCCTCAATCGCGGCACGAGGGGAGACTAAGTGGAAAAGGCAAGATCGGAAGGGAATCCACGATATGTATGGACGGTCATTCTATGACTGAAGCACACCACACAGTTCTGCAAAATTCCAGCTTGGTGGCTCCGTACTTCGAGCAACACAAGAATATTTTACGCTCGGACAACCCGGGGAAGCCTGAATCCTGGATTAGAAAGGCCCACATGGAGACTTTCGGCAGTTGGTTGCGAAAACATTTAATGAATGACAATGATGTTGGAGATCAGCTGTACATGTTGGCCAAGAAACCATCTTCGACTATAACGACTTTCCAAGGGTACGAGATAAATGGGAATACATTTTACACCATCGCCCAAGATAAAAAGAGCATCAATCAAAACAGTGGTGTCCGCTTTGATGCAGCAACCGAGAATGGGCAAAAGGTCACATATTATGGTTACATAGAGGAGATATGGGAACTTGACTATGGACCCTCCTTTAAGGTCCCTTTGTTCCGGTGCAAATGGTTCAAGCTAACAGGAGGTGGGGTAAAGGTGGACGAGCAATACGGAATGACAATGGTGGATTTCAACAATCTTGGTTACCTTGACGAACCATTCATCCTTGCCAAAGATGTCGCTCAGGTTTTTTATTTGAAGGACATGAGTAGCAAACCGAGGAAACGGAAAGATAAGAAAACGATCAGTACATCATGCGATGATCCAAAGCGCCACATTGTTCTTTCAGGGAAAAGAAACATCGTGGGAGTGGAGGACAAGACAGACATGTCAGAAGATTATAATATGTTTGGTGAAATTCCGCCCTTCAAAGTGAACACTGACCCAAGCATTAAGTTAAATGATGAGGATGCTCCATGGATACGGCACAATCGTAAGCAAGCAGGGACACAAGGGAAGAATTGATGTGTAATAATTTATTGTACCAAACTTTGTATTTGGTCGATGAACTGAATGATGTATCAAACCTTTTGTCAAACCTTCAAGGGGTTTTAAAATGAATTAGTTTTATTTTTCTGATTTTTTTGATATATAATTGTATTTTTAAGATTTTAAAATGAATTAGTTTTATTTTTCTGATTTTAAAAGGAAAAAGGAAGAAAAAACAGAAGAAAAAAACAGAAGAAAAAAGGAAAAACAGAAGAAAAAAACAAACAGAAGAAAAACATAAGAAAAAACAGAAGAAAAAAGGAAAAAGGAAGAAAAAAAGAAGAAAAACAAAACAAAATAAATAAAGCAAAAAAGAAAACAAAAAACATGCCACCTACTGGGCCACCACGGCCTGAATACGACTAGAAACCCATTAAAGGGCCAGGATTCAGGCCCGCAGAAGGCCCAGCAGGCCCACAGGTACCCTTTAGTCGCGGTTGTTGTCCCCAACCGCGACTAAAGGGTCTTTCTACGCGGGAACTTAAGCGGCGCCAAAACCCTTTAGTCCCGGTTGGGGAGGCGGACCGCGACTAAAGAGTACCCTTTAGTCCCGGTTGGGGAGGCGGACCACGACTAAAGGGTACCTTTAGTCGCGGTCCGCCTCCCCAACCGCGACTAAAGGTGCGTCTATAAATACTGCACTTAGCAGTTTTGCCACTTCCCATTCTCCTCTCTCTCGACGCCGAAGCGCTGCCCCGACGCCGATCGACGCCGAAGCCCTGCCCCGACGCCGACACCGAAGCCCTGCCCCGACGCCGACGCCGACACCGAAGCCCTGCGCGCCGCCGCCCCCGTCCCCAGTGAGCGCCGCCTCCGCCCGTGCCCTGCCCTTGCCCGCCGCCCGTGCCTTGCGCCCTTGCCCGCCGCCCGCCGCCCGCCGCCCGCCGCCCGACGCCCTGCCGCCCGCCGCCCGCTGGCCCTGCCTGCCGTCCTCCGTGCGCCGGCAGAAGAAGAAGAAGGAAGAAGAAAAAGGAAGAAGAAGAAGAAGAAAGAAAAAGGAAAAAGGAAGAAGAAGAAAGAAGGAAGAAGAAAACAAAAGAAAAACAGAAGAAAAACAAGAAAAAGGAAGAAAAAAGGAAAAAAGGAAGAAAAAAAGAAAAAGGAAGAAAACAACAGAAGAAAAAAAGAAAGAAGAAAAAAAGGAAGAAGAAAAAAAGAAAGAAGAAAGAAAGAAGAAAGAAAAAGGAAGAAGAAAAAACAAGAAAGAAAAAGGAAGAAGAAGAAAGAAAGAAGAAAGAGGAAGAAGAAAGGAAGAAGAAGAAGAAAAGAATTTTTATTTAAAGAATCTTATTTTTTAATTCCTCCTCCTCTATGTCCCCTTAATCTTATTTTTTAATTCCTTTATACTTAAAGAATTTTTACTACATGCAGGAGTGACATATGGCGGACGATAGAACCGAGCCGCTTAGGGATCCGGAGGCTGAACGTTATTTAATGGGCATCATCAACAACGAGATTCCTTATGTGCCGGGCTCAGAATATGAGCAACAAGAGGATGTAGTCTCTTCTTATCTGAACCTTGACGGTGGAACAGAGATTGTCGATGATCAAGAAGGTGAAGGAACGGACATTGTCGACGGAGGTCAACCGTCAACAACCGACGATCTCGAATTGCAAGTAGCAACCACCTCCGGCGAGGTATATATATACATTGAGCCTCTCGTGATACAAACTTACTGAAATGTGAATACATATGTATTAACGCGCGTGACTCTCTTTCTTTTTTTAGCCCTCCGGATCGAGTACGACAAAGCGTGGCAAATCCAAGGCGATGAAAACAGGAGAAACATATGCCATTGAGTTTGTCAGTGAAACCGGCAAGCCCCTACAGCACACCTCAAAGTTTATCAACCAATGCGGAGTCGTTGTTAGAGACAACGTCCCGATCACCGTCCAGGAATGGAAGGAGCCAAAGAAGGCACGTCTTGGTTTCAGTTTTGTCGACAAGAGAACGAAAAAGGATTGCTGGAGAAAGCTTATGGAACATTTCATTCTACCTCCGGAATACAACAAAGTCGATGAATTCGGTAACGAGGTTCCGGGTGGACGTCAGAGGAGGAGGCTAGTTAAAGAGTTCGCTCTTCAGAAGATGGGCGAAGCATTCCGGAACTTCAAGAAAAATTTAACCCGTGACTATGTCAACAAGGGCAAGACTCCGGATTTCAATGGACAACATGAGAAAGTGAAAGATGATTGGCCAGAATTTGTGAGGCAAAAGCAATCGGAGCATTTCAAGGAAATATCAAAAAAAATTAAGGATAATGCGAGTAAGAAAAAGTTCCATCATATTATGGGGCCAGGAGGATACCGCCTTTCGGAGCCTAGGTGGCAGAAGATGGAGGAGGACCTGAGGGTGCGAGGAATCCCTCTAGGTACAGAGGGATGGGACCCAAGGGCCAAAAGCTGGTGGTACGGGCATGGGGGATCGCTAGACCCGGAGACAGGGGTGTGTGTTCACCGGCAGAGACAGTTTGCTCCCACCCAAGCCCTTATTGACGCAATGACCCAAGCTCAAGAGGGCTTGATCAAGTTCAACAGAGAGAAAGACGCACTGACAACAGCCCTCGGGAATGATGAACACGGAGGACGTGTACGAGGCAAAGGCAAAGTTCCGTGGAAAGTAGGGTTTTCCCAGGACAATGACCCGTACTGTTACAGAAGTCGTAAGAGAAAGACGGACCGGGATGCAGATCTTATGACGAAGTTAGCATCGGAACTCCATGAGTTGAAGCAGACCGTGCATGAACTAGTGAAAGAAAAATCGGCTGCAGGGCCGCATGAAGATCATGAAGCGGATCGCGGAAGCCAGCAGCGGAGAAGCAGCGTGGCTTCCACGGATGCCCCGCCTGGTGCTAGTGCACCGATGATCGAGATTCATGCACCGGAGCCTCACTACCCCGTGGATGATGTAAAGGAGATGAAAGAATGTGATCTGCATTATCCCGTGGGGAACGTTTCCACGAAGGTAGCTAGCGGCAGTGCTTTACCCTGTACACCTGGAGCACTCCACCACAACAACCCCATTGCATATGGCTATGCTCATGTCATGGTGGAAGACATAGTCCAAGGGTTTGAGGACCTGGATATTGACAAACCTACACCCGAAGGGGAGAGAAGACTTGGAGATGTCAAGCGCCAGTTCATTCTATGGAAAAAGAAGTACATAGTGTTTCCAGGCGAGGCGCCAAGGCTAGCAAGTCCACCCCCCTCCGATGGTGGTGGTGGTGGTGGCGGTGGTGGCGGCGGTGGTGGTCGTGGTGGTTCACCTACACCTCCTTCACGCCATTCGACGCCGTCCCCCGATCCACAACCTCCGGCGGGTACGACGCCCCCCAATCCTCCTCCGGCGGGTACGACGCCCCCCAATCCACCTCCGGCGAAGAAGCAGAAGCAGGCGGACAGCAAGGAAACCCGCTCCTGGACTATTAACCCGGACCCTTATGTACCTAAGACCACAAGGGTACCGGAGCCATCACTGAAGCCTCTCCTCCCAAGGCCTGGGGAACTTAGTGAAGCTGAAATCAAATTGGCCGCGTCCGCTGATTATGAGAAATGGAAGGCGGATATGAAGGCGAAAAAAGAGCCTGAGCCCAAGCAAGTATTCACTGAGAAGCAAAAGAAGTGGGCTAAGGATTTTTTGACGACACCGTCCCAAGCCGAGCTAAATATGCCTGACGACTATGGACATGAACTTCGTAGGCAAGCAAAAATATTGAAGGAGGAGAAAGAAGAAAGTAAAAAAAGAGGGAAACAAGTTGACCAGCTCGGGATGCAGAAGAAACAATCGACCCCCCCGCTCATAGTGAAAGCCGGTCCGGAAGAGGACCCCGAGATCATAGCAGCTGCGGCAGCACTTGGATTGACTGTAGCGGGTGCCATGAAACAAGCGTCCGAGATGGGTTTGACTCTTCGTGCCTTCTTAGACCTTGAGGATGCGCCAGTATGTGAGATAGCATTACAATATGTGCGGAATGGGCCTCTCGTCGAGCCTGCGCAGGAAAAGAGTCTACCACCACAAATGCGAAATCTGCTACGTTGGTACAAGCAATTCATAACATGGGCCGACAAAGAATATGTTTATGCGGATGTTACAGATGAGCATCACACCAAACGGTACTATGTAGAAGTTCATATGAGTGAATTGTTCCAGCTGTTCAATCTGCGCGACCTCGACAAATCTATGCTGAGTTGCTACGTTCTGTAAGTGATTTATTTCTACCTCATCTCGTTCTTCATTGCCTGCACTATATATATATATATATATATATATATATATATATATATATATATATATATATATATATTGTCCTAACTATATTGTTGCGTACGCTATTATGCAGATTGAAGATTTGGGAATGCAAAATAAGAAACATCCATGATGTTGGGTTCATTGACCCACATATCGTTAATGGACATGTGTTACAACATCACCCCGAAGACGTGGAGAAAGACCTGTACAAGTTTCTTAGAAAGCATCAACTCAAAAGTCATATTCTATTTCCTTATCATTTGGGTGAGTGTTTCTCTCTTGTGCCCATTCTCTTTTGTTTACTCCATGCATGGTATGTCTAATCGATGAGTTATGCATGACTGTGCATGTAACGTGTCCGCAGGTTCCACTGGATTCTGCTAAATATTGAACTTCACACCTCCAGAGTTCTAATCATGGACTCTATGGATTCGGATCCAAAGCGTTGGGCCGACATGAGAAAAATGCTGCAAAAGTAATTATTTTCAATCATTTGAGCTCTATATCGATCGGTCTCTTTCGTTCATTTCCTAATATCAAGTAACTAATAACTCCCTTATTCATTTAATTTTCTTTGCCCTGTAGGGTTTGGAGACGGTTCTCAGAAGAAATTGTCGGTGAATTCAAACATGAACTAGATTTCAGAAGGTTAGTTAATGTGGATAAGCAGCCACCGGGGACCAATCTATGTGGATACTATGTTTGTGAGAACATCCGGAGACACACCACTGAGCGAAAGGCATCAGATAGCGTGCGGAACGCGACGGATAACTTGCGGAGGAGGCTTAGTCCAGAAGCTCGCTTCCGACCAATTCAAGAAGAATTAGCAGGATTTTTCATGAGGGAAGTCATCAATCCTAAAGGAGAACACTATACCGAGGACGAAGAAATTTATATGCATACCCGAGATTGAAACTTGTTCGAAGTTGTATATGGTCATCCATCCTAATTGTGTATGGAAACTTGTTCGAAGTTGTATATGGTCACCCGAGATTGAATATATATTATATATTCCTCTTGAATTCTTCTTGTTTGAAATTTCATATGCATGTATATAGTAGCGTAGAATATGTGTACTGAAACTTCATTAAAAATAAAATAAAACACAAAATAAAATATAAAACAAATAAAACACTACAAATTAAAAAGAAACCAGGTTTAGGGGGGCTGAAACCCTAAACCTGCGGAGGAGGCCTTTAGTCCCGGTTGGCCACGAGAACCGGGACTAAAGGTCCTCCGCCCCGACGGACCACGGGCGCCCACGTGGACGGGCCTTTAGTCCCGGTCAGCCACAAGAACCGGGACTAAAGCCGTTAGTCGCGGTCCGTAAGAGGCGCGACTAAAGGGGGGTGTCTTTAGTCGCGCATATTTAGTCCCGGTTGCACAGCTGGGACTAAAGGCTGTTGCGAACCGGGACTAAAGGGCTTTTTTCTATCAGTGTTAACTTGCACCACTCATTGGAATCATGTTTTTTTATCTAGGCCAGGATAAATATTTGCATTTAGACATGGCATAACATTACTAACATCTATGAATTATTTCATACGGTAATATGGGTTGCACAAAATCTACTATCTTGTGTAGGTATTGTTATTAAATGGACTAATCTAGGACTTGAAAGAACGGAAACGATTCTCGTCACATAATTGGTCCGGTAACTTGATCAATTGCTTCTCCTACATTGCCTCAACGTATAATTTTTTGCCCTCTTCCTCTTTCTCCTCCTTTTCGGCACTATTGATCATGCATATCAACACCCTTCATTGCACACGGTTCAACCAAAATGTGTGATATGCTTATCATACATGAAGGCCCACACAGACCCATTTGTCAAGTGCTAGGCTGAAATGGTGATTGTGTGATGTACACCTCTCTTCCCCCTCCCTTCTCTCTGAACGATATTGGACAATGTGCATGGGTGGATCCGACGCCCTTCTTCTCCTCCAGGGATATTTAAATGGGAGAAGGTTGGGTGATGCATCAGCTCGATGAGGCATAACATCCGCGCGAGGACCCGACACGAGAGGGCAGGAGAAGGAGTGTAGGCAATGCGATAATGCTCTCGGGTGGACATGCGGAGGGTGTAGCACCGGCATGCATGAGGTTGGTGTGGTTGTGGGGGAGAGGAAGAGCGCCCTTTCGCCGCGGGCAATTCCGTGGTTCGAGTAATTATCCCACATTCGATGTCGGAGCAAATATTTTCATGAGTAAATTGGAAATATTTTTTAAAAATCAATAAAATAACACAAAACAGACATATTTTTAAAACATCTCTTCAGTCATAAGAAATATGTGATTTTTTTTTGCATACATTGCCCAAATCATAGACTAAAAATAGTTAGTTGATCATTTATGTAGATTCTGATTTTCAAATTTTCTTTTTAAACCATGAGGAGTCCGTGAAAATGATGCATCCCACCATATCTTTTCAATTGTATATTATCTTCAACATTTCGATGAATCCTCTGCAAGTTACAATCAAAGCAATGCAGCAGTAGGAACGTACGAAACGGAGGTGCTCATAGGGGGCAGTGTATGTGTGACTTCGTCAATTTCAAGATGATGTAGCAGTTCAGTCTTTCGGAAATGCTCATAGGGGTAAAGTGTGCGTTTGTGCGTTCATATAGGTGAGTATATGTGCGTATGTATAAGCGTTTGCGTCTGTACTTTATTAAAAAAACTACGCACCTATGGAACAGAAGAACACGCACAAAACATGCTCAATGACACACGCAATGTGTGTGTGCGCGCGCGCGCGCGTGCGCGCCCTCAAATTTGTATATATCCATTGCATAGTGTACACAATATGTTTGGAAATCGGTTGGAGGATACACAAGGTGCTTATTTCTCGGGCACCGCTAGGCGCCGGTGCGCCGGCCCAAATTTGGGCCGGTCGCACCGCAGCCGTGCGATCCACCAGGCAGGAGCCGTCCGATCCTCGCTCCCCACGTCATCTTCTTTCTTCCTCCCCGCATCAGATCCGTTTCAGCGCGCCCTTCCTTCCCCAGCCCTCGATGTGCGTGTGCTCCGGTGAGATGCGAAAGCACCCGCGTCCTCTTCCTCGCCGTCGCCGCTCGTCGCAGCACTTGCGTCCTCTCCCCCCTCGCCGTTCGCCGCTCGTCGCCATCGTCACTCGTGCGTCCACAGATTCCGTCCTCCGGTTGAAGCTTTTTTGACCTCTGGTTGAAGCTTTTCCTATGCCGATTGAAACTTTTTTTACCTCTGGTTGAAGCTTTTCCTATGCCGATTGAAGCTTTTTTTCCCCTGCTGAAGCTTTTTCATGGGGGTTTGAAGCTTTCTCTGCTATGCCTGTTGAAGCTTTTTCGGTACCGGTGGTAACTTCTTGTAGGCCAGTTGAAGCTTTTTCCCATGTCAGGTTGAAGCATCGACGCCGTCATCTGCCATGCATGTACCAAAAAAAGTCATCGATGGTAGCAAAAACAGGATATGGTTGTAGCAAAATAGGATGTGGTTGTAGCAAAAATGCACTACATTCCCCGCGGTCATCGTGGCCACCATGGTCACCATTGAGGGAGGAAAAAAGCCGGTTCCAGCAAACCGCGGCAGTGGTTCCAGCAAATCATCACGCTGGTTGCAGCATTTCATTGATCCTGCGATGAGGCTGATGCGGGGGGAGATGACGGCCTCACTCACGAAATTGGGCTGCAATGGGTGGGTGAGGGGGGGGGGGGGAGGGGGAGGGGGCGGGGGCGGGGTGGGAGGGGCGGTAGGGGGAGGGGGGAGGGGTGGGAGGGGCGATGCGGGGGTAGGGAGCGGCCTCGCCGGCGAGATTGGCGTGCAGCGGGGCTGGGCGATTTCCTGGGCTCGGGCGACCGGCCGAAGCATTGGCGGTGCGCCGTTTCCAAACGTTTCCCTTATTTCTCATGTCTCGGTTCGGGTGCCTGCTCTGTGTTGGAACTTTGACTAACCAAGAATAAAAAAATTGACAAAAAGAAAAGATCCTTTTCATTGTACTTGTACCCTCTGCACTAGCAGTGGCAGGTGCCGGGCACTAGGAGCTTGCAGCAGCTTGAGGTAGCGGAGTTCATCCGTTGTTCGCTCGATGGCGAAGCTCCAAAAAAAACTCTATGATGTTGTATCGCAACAGGGCGCCACTGCTGCGCGCGGGTATCCAATGAAGTCCACTGATGGGCATACTGCTGTCCGCCTAAACCTGCCTTGGAAGCAACTCAACTCCAATGAAGCGCACGCCGGGTATCCGATCCGGTCCGTTCCATGCCTTCCTCGTCCACCCGTGCAAGAAACAGACCAACGGCGGATCACGCATATAAAAGCGCACGAAAGCATTACTAGCTCCGCTGCATTCCGTCCCATGGTTCGCCATTAATGACGATGAGCAAGCCGCACGCCGCGTGCTCCCTCTTGCTAGCCCTGCTCATCGGCCTCACGCGCCCTTCGCCCTGCGCCTCCTCCCTGTACACCCCCCCGCCGCCGGACATGGCGTACCACCACGGCGGCGTGCTCGACGGCACCGTGCCGGTCTCCGTGCTCTACTACGGCGCCTTCTCGCCGCACCACAAGGCCGTCCTCGCCGACTTCCTGCGCTCGCTCTCCCCGCGCTCGCGCCCCCACGCCTTCGGCGCTCCGTCGTCGTCGTCGGTGGCTCAGTGGTGGGAGACCGTCGACCGGTACGTGCAGAGGACTGGCAGGGAGCGCACGCGGGTGATGCTCACCAACCAGGTGTCCGACGAGGGGTGCTCGCTGGGGAAGCACCTGTCGCGGCTCCAGGTCGAGCAGCTGGCGGCGCGGCTCGGCGTCGCCCCCGGGGGCGTCGCCGTCGTGCTCACCGCCGCGGACGTCGCGGTCGACGGCTTCTGCGGGAGCTCCTGCGGGCTGCACGGCTCGCTGGCGCCCAGTGGCGCCGTGCATGTGTGGGTGGGCAACGCGGCCGTGCAGTGCCCGGGCCGGTGCGCGTGGCCGTTCCACGCCGCGGACCCTGCCGCGGCGGCGACGGCAGGGCCTGGGCGCCACAGGGGCGGGGAGACTCCGCTCCGTGCGCCCAACGGCGACGCCGGAGTGGACGGCATGGTGATCAACCTCGCGGCGCTGCTGGCCGGCGCGGTGACCAACCCGTACGGGCACGGATACTTCCAGGGCGACGCCGGCGCGCCGGTGGAGATTGGCGGCGGGTGCCCGGGAGTGTACGGGCGCGGCGCTTACCCTGGCTACCCCGGCGCGGTGAAGCTTGACACGGCCACCGGCGGCGGATACAACGTGGTGGGCAGGAACGGCAGGAGGTACCTCGTGCCGGCCCTGCTCGATCCCGCCAACTACTCCTGCCTTATCATGGCCTGATCCAATCACAAACCAAGGCGTGTAATCAACTTCTATGCTTAGGCCGCGAGTTTATGCATGAGACTTCAAAAGCTTTGCTTGATGGTAGGCACCGATCTACATCGTCACGTGTAGCAGCTGCGTGATGCACGTTCGTAAGCGACTCATGTCACAAGCAGTGTAGCCCCTTAAAAAGTTATATGCATGGCAGCATGTATATCAATGCAGAGCAACGGTGTGATTAGAATTAATCTCTTGACTTCAAAGGGTAATCAGGTCTATACTTCCTCCTCCGGTCGTCCCTAAATGGATTGCCGATATATTCAATCAAAACGTCAAATATTTCTAAGTTTAGCTATATGTATAGAAGAAAATATTAACAATTACTCCACTTGAGCGGAACTTATTTACGGACAGAAGGAGTACAATATTGAATAAATATATTTGTAAAATATATCTAATGATGGACGTACTGATAATGACTTGGCACTGTTCATCTTTATTTTTTCTTATACTAGCAAAAGGGCTCGTGCGTTACAACGGGAGAAAAAAAATCATAATCTTCAATGGCCATGATCACCTTTTGTTGCATCACCGAGATACACTATCACTCTAAATTTCGTGAAATCATGAACATTTTTTTAAACTCGTGAACATAATTGAAATCGTGAATATTTTTTAAATTTATGAACACTTTTACAAATTTTGAACATTTTTTGAATTCCTGAACATTTTATACTATTTGCAAACATTTTTCTAAAACTGTGATTTTTTTTTTACAATTTTCTTGATCGGCGAACATTTCTAGAATGGATGAAGATCATTTTGTAAATTGGTGGAATAGTTTTTGAAATTCACAAATATTCTTTTGATTTAACGATCATTTTTCGAAATGCATGATTATTTTTTGAATTAGTAAATACTCCCTCCGTTCCGAATTACTTGTCTTAGATTTATCTAGATACGGAGGTATCTAGCACTAAAATAAGTCTAGATACATCCGTATCTAGACAAATCCAAGACAAGTAATTCGGAACGGAGGGAGTATTTTCTTAATAAATAAAGTACTTTATACGTCACGAACAGTTTTTGAATTTTTAGGATAGTTTTTAGACAATTTTGAAGTCAGGGTGTCATCAGGCCGTCGTCGCACAAAGCCCAGACGAACTTACGTGTGTATAACCCGTGTACCAAATCGAGCGGTTATGTGGCAGCCCAATACCACAAGTGACGGGAGTAAAAACCATCCAACCTTTGCCCCACCCCAGTGCCTTCGAAGTTCGATCCACAGTCCCAAGTCCCAGACGACATGAGTGAGACGACCCGCTGCCCCCGCCGCGGCAGCTCGCCGACGGAGCCTGTCGCTCTGCCGGACGACGACGATCTCCTTCGGGAGATCCTCCTCCGCCTCCCGCCGCAGCCCTCCTCGCTCATCCGCGCCTTCGCCGTCTGCAGGCGGTGGCGGAGCATCACCACCGATCCTAGATTCCTCGGCCGCTTCCGCGCGCACCACAGCAAGCCGCCGCTCCTCGGCGCCTTCGAGTACATCCAGGGCGACCTCGTCTTCACCTCCTCGCTCGACCGTCCCGACCGCATCCCTCCCGGGCGCTTCGACCTGGGACGCTACAGCAACCGCCGCGACTACGGCGTGCTCGGCTTCCGCCACGGCCGCGTCCTCGTCTTAGACCGTGTGCGCAAGGACCTCGTCGTGTGCGCCCCCGTCACCGGCGAGCAGCGCCGCGTGGCCGTTCCGCCCGAGTTCAAGAAGGGCTCCCTCAACGGGGTCATGCTCTGCGCTGCCGGCGACCCTGGCCACGTGCACGGTGAATGCCACTCCAGCCCCTTCAAGGTGGCCTTGGTATCCTTGTGCAGACATGACTATAGACCCATCGCCGGTGTTTACTCCTCAGATACCGGGGCATGGAGCAATCTCGTCTCGACGGCGGCTCCATGTCAACTGTTTGATGCTGGTATGGATGGCTCACTCGTTGGTAAAGCACTCTACTGGTTGCTTACAACTATGGAGGCTGGCATTGTTGAGTTTGATTTGGAAGAGGAGAGTCTAGTTGTGATCAAGGGGCCACCCGTTACAGATGATTTCCCCGGTGGTGGTACCCATCGAATCATCCAGGCTGAGGATGGCGCTGTTGGCTTCGCCATGATGTATTACCCACACTTCCAAACGTGGCAAAGGAACGTCGATGCTCATGGTGTTGCCACATGGGTGCCGTGGAAGACCGTTGATTTGCGTAACATCCTCGGGCCCCGTCCTCAAATTGGGAGAACCAGAAGGATGGCGCGATTGACACGAGGCTGGGACTATGTCAAGGGGACGAGAGGTATAATGTGCTATGTTGAGGATACTGATGTAATTTTTATACATATGGACGTCAATGTTCACATGATTCAACTTAATTCAATGCAATCCAAGAGTATTCCTGGAAAGCATTTTAGAAGTGCCTACCATCCATTCATGAGTTTCTATACACCAGGTAATTGCTTGTCCTTAGTCCTAATATTATATGAGCTGCCAAATTCAGTTATGTTTCATAAATGGTTGCTCAAACATCTTAATTCTATCTCTTAAGTCACAGACAATTTAAGCCTAATCAGCAATTATCCCTTTGATAGATAGACAAACTTAATCTATAGCCATATTTTCCTTATGTTCTCATTAGCTGTCTTCATTTCTGGAAAGTCCAAATCAAATGTCAAATGGTCAAAATTGCAAAATCAAATGTCACTTGGTAACTTAATTGAGATGTTTGGAATATCAAAGCTAATTATATTCTTTTGTTCGTTACTTTTTAAACTCGATAATAACAACTTTGGTTGAATCCATACCTTCTTAAATGATATTCCTGCCATTCCGATATCTTGGGCTTATTAGGTTTTGCTAAGACAAGACTTTGACTTGGTCGCAAAAAAAGGCTTTGACCAAGAATTACTCCTTTACCACATGGTTTATATGATGTAATATTGCAATTCTCTGTACACTCTTTTGAAAACAAATCAAGTGGTACCAAGTTCATGTCATAAAAAGGCATATTAACAAAGTAATTCTTCATCAAAGCCTCATCTTAATAAAACCTAATACGCCTGCATATGAGAATATAGTACTTATTTTTTGTTACTTGTAGACCCTCTTGCAAGTGACTAGTACTCCCTATGTCCGTGTTTATTAGGCCTGCTAGCCGAAACTCTGGGACAATGATGGGAAGGAAAACTAGAGTATGAGCTTGTTTGTCGCTAATTAATTAGCTTGCATTGCATAAAAATATCTACCTTTGCAGTGAAGCCAAACGTGGCGCGCACGCCTTGCACCTTTCTATGCCCCCCATCGCTAATTAATTCCGTTGCATGCAGCACTTACCTAATTTTGTCGCAAAAAAAGTACTTCCTGATTAATTTCATTGCACGCGGCAAATTTGGACGTCGTTGGTTGCCCTGCTGACCCAGTAAACACGATGGATGGAGTATATTGGTAGCACACAAAAATAAATTGCATTTCTTGGCTCTAATCATGCTCCAATGATTTAAAACTGCATACCTAAAGTCACATTTGTTGCTAAAGTTTATTAGTTTGGTGTTCTAATTGTGTTTTGACAACTTGACATGACTAGGGACGAGTTTACATGAGATAAATTCTGTACCATGTCTTGGTTTTTCTTTCTGGCTAAGTGTACCGTTTCTAGATATTCCTTGTTAGTATAAAAATGAGCTATAAATCATCTATAAAATGCGAGTTACAAAAGTGAGTTCTTTCGCTCAAGTGGTGTTTCTAGCTATCCATCTGTCTTTTCCTTGGAACTGTTCTTAATTGGCTGACTTCTTGTGTCTCCAGGCACATCCATTGCTGGTGG
Source organism: Triticum timopheevii (assembly GCA_963921465.1). Lineage (NCBI taxonomy): Eukaryota > Viridiplantae > Streptophyta > Magnoliopsida > Poales > Poaceae > Triticum > Triticum timopheevii. The sequence goes on along the minus strand of OY997270.1, from coordinate 60,559,808 downwards.
ATATAATGAAGCTGGGGATGGCTGACTGGTTTGATGTGTGGATGTGCTGAAACGGTTCAACATGTAAGAAAATCTTCTTATAGCTTGTGAGATTTAGATTGTTTTATTTTTTTTCCCTGCGTAAAATATCTGGCTGCATCATGGGTAACATGCACTCACAAGCTATTGTCCATTTGGCTATAAGGATTCACACATGTGAATAGCACAGAGAAGAACTAAAATGGATGATGATGCCAAACTAAAATGTCTCATTTTTTTTATTGTACATGATATACAGGGTTGAATATGGGGTGTGGATGTTAAAATTACACGCGTCGTATGTGCCTATGTGGGCACTCATAGAAATTCTCCTTGGCTTAGCCGCATTTCAAATCAATATTCCATTGGACCATTTTCTTGTATAAACAGTAGCCATAGGTGGATACTACAAGTTGGGAGTGTAGAATCTGGATCGATGATTTTGCTTTTTCCAGCTAACATTAGTAGTCCATTTTCCTGTTATTATATAATATAAACATCAGTAAGTTGGAGGCTATATATTAGTAGTGCCTATCAGGTTACTAATGGATTTGCATATTTGCTTTCTCCAGGTGAAGGAACGGCTGCTGCAGTTCTCGCTGAGTCCATCGCATCGCATCACATCAATGTGTTCGACAAAATTTATAAACTATCTAAACGAACTTGCTGAATGTGTGGTAGTCTACCAAAGTTTCGAATGTAACCGTGTTAATAGAGGGAATTTCAGCTTCCCCGGGTGATATGGTTGTGGTCATGTCAAATCTCATTGTTTTTTTGTTGTTGGCAAAATGTAGTGAGTGCTACTTTTCATTCATTAAGAGAACTGGCAGAGCCATAGAGAGTACATGGGAGATACTCCCTCCGTTTCATATTTCTTGTCAGCGCCGGTTTCTATTGCTCCAATTCCTGCGTTGCAAGCGTCGGTTTCTATTGCAAACAGCTAGCTGTAGTCTGGTAAAGTTAAGACTGGGGTGTTGATCATAGCATGTTTCAGTTTCTCAAAGGCTGCAGTTGCTTGGTCAGACCACACAAAACGTTTTTAAGCGAGTAACCGAGGCAGAGATTTAGCCATCATACTATTAGTCTCACACAAACTTGTGATAGTAACCAGTAAATCCAAGGAACCCACGAAGTTCTGTGACATTTGTAGGTTGAGGCCATTGTTCCATAGCCAAAGTTTTTTCAGGGTCAGTATCTACACGGGATGGCAGGATAATACGAACAGAGAGGGACAATTGGATCCCGAGCTTAGTCTGAGCCCAGGCCTTAGATATTGGCTTGTTGTGGAGGGAGTTGGCGAGGGAGGGAGGGATGGCTCCTTCCCTTTTTTCCTTATACAGTTAGCTCAAGATGCGTGGTTTAGATGAGTAGGCTATTTTCTTTTGGTTCTTTACAGACTTGGTGATTTCTATTAATGAAAATCGGAGAGATGTCTCTCTTTTATCAAAAAGAAAAAAAAGTCTGCATAGCATGGCATATGAAGAAGTCTGGTATTTTTTTCAGTTAAAAGTGCGTACAAGTTGGTTAGACAGATTAAGGGGAGAGAGAGAGAACCCACCAGCCTCGACCTCTTCTAATGAGGCATATGACAGAAGCATATGGAATCTAATCTGGCAAGCTAAAGTTCCACAGAAAGTTAAGATAGCAGGTTGGTGGATCGCCAATAAATTGACGGCTACGAGAGAAAATAAAATGCTCCATCTGTGGCATGGAGGATGAATCGGAATTTCATGCGGTCATTGCATGCACTACGGCGAGAGCACTCAGGGATGAAACTAGGACAGTATGGCAGCTGCCGCCGGGAAGATGATTCTGTTATACTGGAGAGGATTGGCTCCTTTGTTTACTTAGTACCTGCGCTGAAGCCATGCATGCCAGAGTTCTGGTAATCATTTGGAGATCATGGCATCTTCGGAATAACTGCGTGCACGAAGAGAGGGGGGGGGGGGGGGGGGGGGGGGGATATCTGCAATAGCAGTTTGTAAGCGTTGTGTTTTCCTAAACAAAAAGTATCTGCACCGGATCTGGAAATTATCAAATACTGAATGTTGGACTGAGCAAAAGAGCACTTTGATATCTTGGCATACAATTGTTGTTCGCGGAGAATTCCCAATACCTGACGCAGATGCTCCATGTGTTCCTCCCAATTTTGATTGTAGACTTAGGATATCATCAAAGAATATAATCACAAATTTACGAATGAAAGGCATTTTGAATGCCGTTTTGTCTTCATCATTTTCACACACACGAATTTGATCGTATCCTACACAGAGGTCCAGTTTAGAAAAATATTTGGAACCGGCCAACTCGTCCACAACGGGCAAAGGGAACTTGTTTTTGACAGTCACTGAATTCAACTTGCAATAATCAACACAAAATCGCCAACCACCATCTTTTTTCTTTACCAGCAAGACAAGGGAAGCATAGGGACTCAAACATGGTTGCAGACACCTGCAGCAATCATTTTAGCTACCTGACGCTCGATCACGTCTTTTTGTTGCGGAGAATATTTGTAAGGACAAGGGTTCGGGGCTTGTGACACATTCCAAACCACTTTCCCCTTAATTTCTTCCTTCGATCCCCAACCCCCGAGTCCGCATGAGTGGGAGCGGTTCCGGCGCGGACATGGCCCGCCGACGCGGCAGCACCAACCCGCCTACGGGGCCTGCCTCCCTGCCTGGCGACGACGATCTCCTCTGGGACCATGATCGGAGTGGATCGTCGACCCATCGCTTGTGTTTACTCTTCTGAGACCGACTTATGGGGCAGTCTCATATCAAGTCCATGTTCACCTCCTTTCGATTATGGTAGAACTGGCAGACTTGTTGGCAATGCACTTTACTGGTTGCTTTGGTCTGGTATGCGGGATAGCATACTTAAGTTTGATTTGGAAAACTTGAGTCTGGATTTGATCGATGGGCCACCCATTAACGATGATTTCCGCCTTGCCGGCTGTCAGATCATCCAGGCTGAGGATGGCGCTCTTGGCTTTGCCTATTTGTCTTACCCAAGCTTCCAAGTGTGGCAGAGGAATGTCAATGCTCATGGTGTTGCCATATGGGTGCTGTGGAAGACCATTGAATGGCATAGCATTCTTGGGCTTCCTCCTCAGATTCAGAGACCCGCAAGTGAGGTGGTAATTGTTACGGGCTCGGACCATGCTGGGAAGATGGGAGTTATACTGAGCTATGCTGAGGATACTGATGTAGTTTTTATATTTGTGGATGCAAATGTCTACATGGTTCAACTTAATCCAATGCAATCCAAGAGACTTCATAAAACAAAGTGTATCCTTGACAACTATCCTTTCACAAGTTTCTATACACCAGGTAATTGCTCATCTTATCTTAGTCCTAATATTGTAGGAGCAACCGAGTCCGGCTATATTTCTTGCAATGTTGCTCAAACATCTTAACTGTGCCTCTTAAGTCAGTACCAAGTTAAGCTTAATCAACAATCGTCCCTTTGATAGATGGACAAAATTAACTCATGGCTTTATTTTATTTTGTGTTATCACTAGTTGTCTTTATTCTTGGAAGATCCATATCAAATGTCAAATGAGTAAAAATGCAAAATCAAATGCCACTTAGTTGGCATGTGTGGAATCTCAAACTAGTTGTATTTTTTTATCCGGTACTTCTTTCTGTTTAACTGTTTTAATCTTGATTTTTTAGTCAATGATAACATCTTCCGTTTACCTTCTTAAATAGGAACAGCCATTGCTGGTGGATCTAATGGAGCTGAAAACGCTGCACAACACATTGGATGATTATCTGTTCTGATGTGCTAATGCTGAAATGGGTCAACATGTAAGAACATCTTCTCAATATAGCTTAAGAGATATGGACCATTCAGTTTTTTCTCTATGGGAAATATCTGGCTGCCAACATGGATAACATGCACTCCCAAAATATTGTCAATTTGGCTATAGGGATTCACACATGTGAATAACATACACGTCAACTAAAATGACGATGATGCCAAAAATAAAATGACTCTCGTTGAACTGTAAATGATATCCAGATGTTGAATATCATGTGGATGTCGAAATTATGTGTGCCTATCTGGGCATTGCTAGAGTTCTCCTTGGTTTAGCTGTTTCAAAATCAATGAATTACTATTCCATTTTGTTGTTATAAACATCAGTCATAATGGCCGCTACAAGTTGAAAAAGTAGAAATCTGGATTGATGATTTTTCTCGAGCCATACATTAATAGTCCATTTTGTTGTTATAAACATCAATAAGTTGGAGGCTATGCATTAGCAATGCCAATCAGGTTGCTAATGGATTGACGTTTTTGCTTTCTCCAGGACAGGTCAAGTAACGGGCTGGTGCAGCTCTAGCTGGGTCTGCCGCATCGCATCAATATGTTTTGCAGAATTTATAAGTTACCTACCCGAACTTACTGAATGTGTGCTAAGTTTCTAATGTACCAAGATGTTTTTAAAAACCTATGTTTTGGTTGCATCTCCCCGAGTAATATGGAAGTTGTATTCCGTTGTACTATCTGTTTATGTCAGATGCTTGTTCTTTGCAGCCCTTCGTCAGCCAGTTGAGAGTTTTCACCTAGTTAACTATCATCAAACAAACTGAACATAATCCAACCATTGTAACAGATAGAAACTTAGGTGCTCGCAAACTCTGTTCGGGCGGTGGAGCATTGCGTCTTTTGTTCGTCTTTTTTATTTTATGTTTTTTGCAAAACACCACCCTGAGCCACTCAACAAAGTTATTCTTGGTTTTCAACTCAGAAGCAATGTATAGCAAGAAGTAAGTAAAAGCCAATAGGAGCAGAGATGGTTTACCCGCCATGAGCTCACAGCTTAGCGATTAGCAATAACTAGTCATGGTACCTGATGCATAGATCTCAACATTTGCTTCTAGAGACTATAGTTCTGGTCCATTAGATAAGGTCCACAAAAGGCTTGACAATACAATACAAAAAACTACTGCTAAAAAAACAGATATATATTGTGATCCGCAGAAGACAAGACACACTGCATATATTTTACAAGGAACCCTGCTGCAGATAGCTTGCAGCAGGAAACGGGAAAAGAAGAAAGCCTCGTGATTATTTCCAGCTGCCTTCAAAGTTGGCGGCTCCAGGCAATATAAGCGGATGTTGTTCACGCTAGAAATTCGACCTTGTACTACCCAACAAGAATCAGACCATGTTAATTTACCTCTTCTGACAGAGGACTTTCCATATATAAGAACCATCAAGCTGAACCAGTTACCCCGGTTGCCTTCCGCTCCAATCAAAAATTTGCTGGGCTATGGGGGGTTGATCAATCAAGAGCTTTTGCCTCCAAAGCTGCCGAATCCACCCCAGCTAGAGCCAGAGCTACCAGAGCCGCTACCAAACGCACCAGACCGCCCTGAACCAGAATCCCCAAACCCACCACTTGAGCCGAATCCTCCACCACCACCTGATCGGCCAAACCCTGAATCGCCGAATCCACCACCACCACCTGATCGGCCAAACCCTGAATCGCCAAATCCGCCGCCGCCACCGCCGCCTGAACGACCAAACCCACCACCTGAACGACCAAACCCGGAATCACCAAACCCGCCACCTCTGCTAGAGGAGTTGCCGAAACCACCACTGCGGCCACCGAAACCGCCACCGCGTGAGCGCCCACCTCCGCCTCCACCTCCGAATGAATCATAACCACTAGCCATTGTCAAGTCAGAACCTTCAACATTGATCTTTGGAAGCTGCGAAAAGAGAACACTTTGAGCATAAATGCCATAAGAAAAAGCTCAAGCAACGACTTAAAATGACGGAAAATCTCACCTCCTTAAACTTGCCTCCAACGTCATTCTCGATGCCCCTGACAGCTCTACTTTGGTTGTAGCTGTACATCACAATAGCAGTGCCCTTCTTCCCAGCACGGCCAGTACGGCCAGACCTGTGAACGAATATCTCTGAATTGTTTGGCAATTCATAGTGTATCACCTGAACAACGAAACACAGCCAGTAAGGGGTTTAACAGCAGATGTTGCAATGAGATAATGTCGCCAGCTTTAAGCAGATTAATAACACAGTTCTAAATGACAAAAGTAAAGGAAAGGACAGAAAAACACTAACCAGATCAACATTTGGAATATCCAAACCACGAGCAGCAACATCAGTGGCAATCAAAATATTAAAGCGCCCTTCACGAAAACTTTGAAGCGTCCTCTCTCTTTGTTGTTGTGTAATATCTCCATGAAGAGCCTGACACTGGACACTTCGACCCATAGTGTATGACAACCGATCAGCATCCCTTTTTGTTTGCGTAAATACAATGCACTTGCCACCTTTAGCATGGTCCTGCAATGAACTCACACACACATTACGTCATAGAGTGCAGAAAGAAACTTAGATAGCACTTGAGAAAAAATATTCCATTGGTACTACAGAGAAAACATCCTTGCCTGAATCAATTGTCCAAGGACAGCAGGTTTTGCATGATTCTCTGTAGCAATAGACAACAGACTAATCCCTTCTGCTAGCTTCTGGTCATCTTCACCCACCTAGAAAAGAAATAGCATCATAAATCAAACCCAGCTAGTAGCTATGTATTTTCTTAACTAAACAATGTGCCTATGATGTCATGCAGGAGCAACAAAGAGCAAAATTAACCTGTAATTTTTTCCTAGTTCGTAACTTTGCAGTTAGTAACTTAAAAATGATTTAATGATATACAGATCTTCAGGTAAAGACTAGGAGATCTTTGCAGGCACATCCACACATATTATCAATACCTGAAATAGACTATGCATTTTATCAAAAAAAAAAAGGTGTCTATGCATTTACACCGCCAGAATAATTTTCTTAATATGCCTCTTAATACAAACACTAATGCTTATCTTACTCGCAAAGAAACAACAAAAGTCCGAACCAACCAGCGAACATAACAAAATTGAAGTTACTTCTAGTGATAAGTTAAATGCAAGTCAAAATAGCAAATGCATGACAAATAAGGTCAGATATGTATACACAAATTTTGCAATGAAATCATAGTTGCAGTGTTCAGTATAACATGTGTAAGCATCACTCACAAGATCGACTATGACAGGATCTTTGAGGTACTTCTGCATCAGCTTGCGTATCCAGGGTGGCATTGTTGCGGAGAACATCAAGGTTTGACGTTTTGCAGGCACATTTTGCAAAATTGTCTCAACAGCTTCATCAAAACCCACTGACAGCATCTGGTCTGCCTCATCGAGAACAACAAACTGGACATTTGACAAATTCAGAGCACGTCTATTTAGCAGATCAATTACCCGTCCAGGTGTCCCAACAACTACATCAACGCCCTGGCTAAGGGCTCTCATTTGTTGCTGAATTGGAGTGCCTCCATATACACAGAGTGTATCCAGCCGGGAAGAATCAACAAATTCTTTCTCAACTTGTTTTGCAAGTTCCCGTGTTGGTGCCAAACATATCGCCAGGGGATGTATTCCAGGTCTGTGAATCCAGAGATTCAATTGAGGTGACAATACAACACAAGATGGCACTAAAAGGGGTAGAGGGAAAATGAATAATGATTGATGCAAAAAATGTCCGAACTTACTTGTTAGCTGCGTTATGGCGAATAATTGCATCCATTATGGGGATTCCAAATGCCAAAGTTTTCCCTGTCCCCGTTTTGGCCCGGCCAACCATATCCTTGCCTTGCATTGCTGGCTCAAGGACAGCTCTCTACACATCAGAGAAAGGAAGGGAATTTTAACATCCAAAACGCAAGGCCTCCACTAATTGTGTGATCATGTAAGCAGTAAACAATCAATCCTACTGCCAAGAGAATATTGAAGATGACAACATAAAGGTAAGCAAAAAGAAAAAAAAAATGGACCTATACAGGGATGATTTGATTGACCCAATCTAGAAGCAGAAGTAAAAGACAGCTGAGCATGCATAACTATTGTCACAAGAGAAAGTGACACGCGAGCACACATAATAATACAGAGTGATAGTCGCAACAGCTAATGAACTGCTGAACAATATCACGCAACCTTAAATTTTTGTCTCTTATTACAAATGACAAATTAATTAAGCTTCTATAGACTAACTTATAGTGTATAAATTTCACTAGCAATAAAACATCAGTCCATTCGGAACAGAAATATCACAGTTGCCTCGCATAGGTCAGTGAGGTAGTGGAAAACCACAGAAAACTATCATAGTGGGTAAGAAATGCTCCGCAATTCCACACATAGAGCTATGCTCAAAATTAATTAACTGAGCAGAAATTGCAACATTCCATCAAGAGGAGATGTCCTTGTTCCTAAAAATAATAATTAACTGTGCAGCAATCAATCAAGCAGTATGCCCACAGAGCAAACAATCCACGGAAGATAAAGAGAGCAGTAATCACGTTCCAATCGAATAGAGGGGGGAAAGGCTGCGTGCCTGCCTGCTCCCCTTACCTGGATGGGGAACAGCCTGGTGATGCCCTTGGCGGAGAGCTTGTCGACGATCTCGGACGAGATCCCGAGCTTGGCGATCTCCAGGCCCTCCTCCTTGGCGCCGGCGCCGGCGCCGGCCCCAGCCAAGCCCCCCGCGGGCTTCCTCTTATCCTCGTAGTTCCACCCCTCGTCCGCCGCGAACTGGGCGTGCGCCCCAGCCAGCGCGGCCCCCGTCTCCCGGAACCCGAGCGGGCTCGGCCTGGAGTGGAACCACATCGCCGGCGGCGGGAGAGGCGACCGCGGCCGCAGGGCCGACGCCGACGCCCCGGCGGAGGAGGGGGCCGCCGGGTGCTGCAGCAGCGCAGCCAGGATGGCTGACGCTGCGCGCCTCCGGAGGGGATCCGCGCGGCGGATCATGGCGTACATCCTGGCTGGCCCTGGCGGCGGCTGCGGCTAGGGTTTATGGCGGCGGCGGGGTTTAGGGTTCTGGGGAGGAGGAGGAGGGGACGAGGAGTGGAGAGGGGGGGAGAGGGAATGGGGTTAATAGGCAGGCAGCCACGAGAGATATTTCTGCGGCTCCGGCGCGCGCGTACGGGATGGAAATATCTCCTGCTCCCACGGACACCGACAGGTGGGGTCAGGAGGTTGCAAATCATGTGGGGCCTATCTGTCTGTGAGGTGGTGAAGGTTGCCAGGGGTTGTTGCGGGTGCCTCTAGCAGTAGCTGGGGTGAGTGAAGGGGCTACGCGGGAGTGCGGAGCGGATGTCAGACGTAGGGAATGACTTGTGGAGCCACGAGCTTGGTGCGCCCGGGTGTCAGTGGGCGAACGGTAGGAAAAGGTTTATGATAACGCATTGCTTGGAGGAAAAGCTATGGCGGTTTTGGAGGCCCTGGGCTTATTGCTCGGCTGGGTTATTTCCCATGGGCTGTTGAATGTCGTGGGGATTTCTTTTGAATGGGCCGGGTGTCAGGTGCTCAAAATTATTTTAGTTTGTAGTTGAATTATTTTTTCCTAAAATCTAAAAAGTGCATACGCACTAATTAGAGGAAACGAGCGGACGGTCTTACACACGCATGCATGTAGTTTTGTGGTCTAAATTTTGTTTCTATTCGTGATGTGGCATGTACTACTAGGATGGTCACATGGGCAAGACACCGCATTATTTCATGGATGCGCATGTCCATTTATTCAGGTTTTTAAATTTTTAAAAAGTCATATCTTTTAAACCGTGCTTCCGAATTTAGATCCGTTTTCATTATTGAAATCCTCGCGATGAGATCTTTGAAAGTAGATCCCGCATGGGTATGTTTTGACGAAATTTTTCTGATGCCAATTTTGATGTTATATTGTGCAACTCTACTACTGTATTGTGCAACTTTAGTACTACATTGTGCAACTTTTTTTTCAAAACTAATGTTTGGAGCTACACCTTCGTATGCTATGAGGTTGCAACCTAGCAACCACGACAACTTTGATGTGCAACTAGTCTATTGTCTCGACGAAAGTCGATGTGCAACCTCTTCTTGTAATGTAGTCTAGTTGCACACACATTGATGTTTAGTTGGCTTGTAATGTAGTCTAGTTGCACACGCATTGATGTTTAGTTCGCAGGAAGACTAGTTGCACACACATATACTCAGTTGGCTTGTAATTTAGTCTAGTTGCACACGTATTGATGTTTAGTTCGCAGGACACTAGTTGCGCACACATATGCTCAGTTGGCGTGACAATCTAGTATAGTTGCACACACATTGATATTTAGTTGGCAGGAAGACTAGTTCGCCAAAACATCCCCATGCGGGATCTAGTTTCAAAGAGCACGTCGCGAGGATTCCAGCGGTAAAAACGGATCTTAATTCTGACACGTGGATTGAAAGTTATGCTTTTTTTTGTTTTTGAAACCACAAATTAAATACATCAAAAAATAAAACGCATGCACTGAAGAGATGGCTGTGCAAACATTTAAGGACAGGTGAAAAGCTTTCTTAATTAGGATGGTTAATTAGAAAGGGGATAAAAAAAATTCTTAAAATAGCCTGCCGCTCACGAGCGGCAACGAGTGCCCAGCCGCCAGCTGGACCGGTCCTTATTTTTTTTCAGGAGAAAACATGCTCAGATTTATATAGCGTCGTAAGTGTTGTGATCAAGAATTAGCTGCTTAGCTTCAACTGTCACGAGCATAGAAATGCAGAGATGGTTCCTGAGCTTCGCAATGTCGTGAGGCCACAAGTGCCCTCCTTGGTCTTTCTGTATGAAACAAAGAAGGAAGGGAGGAAAGCTCAGGCCAACTACAATGCACGGACCCATTTTGGTCTAGTTGTGTTCGTTTGGGTCTGTAAGGACAAAAAACACGGACCAACGCAGCAACCCATTTCATTTGTATGTCTGTTTTGTGCCCGTTTCGACCCATTTTCACTCCAAACTCGGGACAGGTTTGCATCGAGGGGGACACATACTTCAAAACTGTTCATGGTTTTTGAAAATAAAGTTCACAAACTTTAAAAGTTCTCGAATTTGAAAAAAAAGTTCAAGTATTGTAAAAAGTTCATCAAATTTTTTAAAGAAGTTCATTGCATTGGCAAAAGTTCATGGATTTCGGAAAAACAATCACATAAAATGAAAAAAAAAATCATTGATTTTGAAAGAAAGTTCATCAATTGTGAAAAAATCATCGATTTAAAAAATGTGCACAAAAGCAGAAAAATATTATCAATTTCTTAAAGTTCATCGAATTTTAAAATAAGTTCATCAATTTGAAAAAAAAATCCCATGTTGAAACATGAAAAATAAACGAACAGAAAAACAAATGGGTCGGGCCGCTAACAGGACCTAAGGGGTGTACGCCCTGTACTGATTACCCTATAAACGACGCTCCCCCTGCCTCCCCCAAAAAAACTTTTAAATGGCACTTAGGGCGCCGATTAGGAAACGCCTGTGATAAAACCAAGGATACATACGCAAAAGCCAACCACGGCTCGACAGAAAAAAGAAGGCCAGGACAACGGAGACAGCCAACAGATGGATAACGACGGTTGCTCGTATAAGAATTATGTAGTCGATTGCGACTGGGCCGGCCCATTAAGACATGTCCCTTCTATACTTCAAGTGCTCATATACTCTATCGTGTTTGACTGGGTCTTGAGTTTGACTCCTCATATACTCTTTTGTCCAACACTTATATTACGTATAAGAACATCTTTCGAAACATGTTGTGTAAGGGCATATTTATCCCTTAGTAGTTTTGGTGATTGATGACAATGTTTTTGCGGACTAATCGTGTGCATTGAGCATTTCAGATATTATCATGTCTAAACACAAGACAATTTGCCGCCCCTGAAGACTATTGAAGACGGTGTTTCTCTACGTTTTCTTTCAGTGGATCTGAGTCATAGGAAAGCCGTACTATTAAGAGGGGGTCCGCGTTGGAAATGTTTGGGTGGAATCTCATGTGCACGTATGTTCCTTTTGCACCACCTTTCCTTTGGCTCTTTGGGGCGTCCTCCGTCTCTTCGTGTCTATGCAAAATGTAGGACTCCTAAATGTTGTTGTACTGAGGCAGGCGGTAGTATGGCTCCCCAGAGCGGTACTACCACAGGCCCCTGCGGTAGTACCGGCCTCCTGCACGGTAGTACCGTAGGTGCTCACGATAGTACCGCTCCTTGGGAGCGGTAGTACCGTGGCCTCAGTACAGGCGCTGCTGCCCGAGCGGTAGTAGGGGCGGATGTAATTTTTTACATCTGCACCCTACGCGGTAGTACTGCGCCCTACCGTGAGCTCTGGTCAGGCACAGTAGCATGAGCGGAAGTAGGGGAAGATGTAATTTTTTACTCCGCGCCCTACACGGTAGTACCGCGCCAGGCTTGCGGTAGTATCGTGTCAGATTTTTGCATGGATCTAAACTCAGCGGAAGTAGTCACGAATGTAATTTTTTATGTCCGTGCCTTCTCAGCCTTGACTATCCCTGCCTTGCGGTAGTACCGCAAGGGGGCGCGGTAGTACCGCGCCAGCGGTTCTACCGCTCCCTGTCTTAGCACATCAGGTCTAGTCCTGGCCCCTACCGTGCCAGTGGTAGTACCGCAGTCCGCCGCGGTAGTACTGCAGGCCCGTGCGGTAGTACCGCTTGTTTGATGCGGTAGTACCGCGTGTTGCAAGCTGAGTTGGTGGATAACAGTTGGATTTGTTCTTCCACTATAAAAGGGGTGTCTTCTTCTCCGAGTTAACTACCTCTTCCACCCCTAAGCTTCATTGATGCTCTAAGCTCCATTTTCGCCCGATCTCTCTCCCTAGCCAATCAAACTTGTTGATTCTCTAGGGATTGGTTGAGAAGGCCTTGATCTACACTTCCACCAAGAGAAATTTGATTCCCCCACTAATCCCTTGCGGATCTTGTTACTCTTGGGTGTTTGAGCACCCTAGACGGTTGAGGTCACTGCGGAGCCATAGTCCATTATGGTGAAGCTTCGTGGTGTCGTTGGGAGCCTCCAATTAAGTTGTGGAGATTGCCGCAACCTTGTTTGTAAAGATTCGGTCACCGCCTCCAAGGGCATCAATAGTGGAATCACGACATCTCGCATTGTGTGAGGGCGTGAGGAGAATACGGTGGCCCTAGTGGCTTTTGGGGAGCATTGTGCCTCCACACCGCTCCAACGGAGACGTACTTCCCCTCAAAGGGAAGGAATTTCGGTAACACATCCTCGTCTCCATTGGTTCCACTCTTGGTTATCTCTTACCTTTACTTGTGCATGTTATATTATGTTATATCCTTTGCTTGCTCTTGTGCTTATTGTTGTTGCATCATATAGGTTGCTCACCTAGTTGCATATCTAGACAACCTACTTTGATGCAAAGTTTAATTTGGTAAAGAAAAGCTAAAAATGTTAGTTGCCTATTCACCCCCCTCTAGTCAACTATATCGATCCTTTCAATTGGTATCAGAGCCTCGTCTCTTTATTAAGGACTTTGTCGGTCGAAGAGTATGGTTGACACCGTAGACGGTGAGGGGGAGCACCCCTGCGTGATTCCATCCTCGTCTACGGCCAACGGGGGAACCTCGGTCTCACGTGTGGAATTCGATGTGGCTTTGGACACATTGAAAACCTCCATGATGGCCGAGGTCAAAGGCATGCTTAAGAACTTTCTTGATGGTCTCAAATTATCCACCGCACCGTTGGAAGTGGTCGATCCCACTAACAAGGTGACGGATGCTAACTCCGACAAGGGGGAAGCTACTAGTGAGAAAATTCGTTTGTCTAGTGGTAGAAATGGTAGTGGCACCTTTGCCCATGTGGAACCTCCACTTACCTATGGAGGACCGATTCCCTGTACTCATTTAAATCATGCCGGTTCTCCCCCTAAGATTGTGAAAAATGAGGATTTTTATGCTTGGGTCTATCGCTTTAAGCGTCATTTAAACCATGTTAACACTAATCTTTCGAGAATCATTGAAGAATGTTTCTATCCGCATGACTGAAGCAACTTCACCCCTAGAGAAGCCGCGGATAATCAATTCAATGAGAATGCTCTCTTCATCATCCAAGATGCAATTCCACCCGAAGATATTGCACATCTCCGACCCTTCACCGTGGCCAAGGAAGCATGGCACCATGTTGTTTCCCTCTACAAGGGAAGCGCAAGCATTCAACGCTCCAACTATGAAGTGGTGCAAGATGAAGCCGATGAGTTTGCAATGAATGAAGATGAAGAACCTCGTGAGCTTTACCGGAGATTAACCACTCTCGCGGTCTCACTCCGAGATCATGGGAGCAAGGATACAGATGACAATTGGATCAAGCGCAAGTTCCTCAAGGCCATGATGCCCTACCACAAGGCCATGTCCTCCGTCATCCGTCAAAGGCCGGACTTCCGCACCTTGTCCTCAAGTGAAGTGTTAGATGAGTTTGTGGCAATGAGGACCTTGGACAAGACTGTCGACAATGCAGTGTTGCGTTCTCAAAGAGCAAAGAAGCCCAACCTTGCCTTGAAGGCCAAGGTTAGTGTGGAAGAAGAGGATGAAGAGGAAGAAGAGGAGAGCAACCCCGGAGATACGAAATATGATTACCATGAGCATATGGCTCTTGCTTCAAGGCAATTTTGGAGCAAGAAGAACTGAAGGCCCAATTTCAACAAGAACAACTCTAGTGGCTTCAAGGGCAAGCAACGTCTGAGAACATGTTACAATTGTGGCAATGTGAGCCACTTTGTTGCGGAGTGCCCTTACAAGAAGAGGGAAGACAATGGTGGCAAGCTCATCCGAAAAGACAAAGCCAAGTCCTTCCCCACCAAGAACAACTTCACCAAGAAGACTCCAACCAAAGGGTTGGTGGCTCAAGAAGAATACCATGAGGATGATGATGATGATGATGAAGATAGTGAAGCCATGGCCATGGCTTCCGTTGCCATTGCCACAACTCCACGGGTGTCTCTCTTCGACTCACCTAACGAGAACATCACCGCCAAGTGCCTCATGGTCAAAGCCACCAACAAGGTAACCCCCAACATCAAAACTACCATCATTACTAATCCTTCCTTGACGGGTTGCATTGATGAAAGTGAGGGGTCTAATGAGGAAGTAAATGAATTTGAGTCTTTTATGAGTAAGCTCAAGGGAAAATCCAAGAAGCACTCCGTTGCTCTCTTGGAACAACTTGGTGAAGCCAATGACGTGATCGAGGCTCATGAGGAAACCATCTCTAAGATGGAAGGTCATAGTCGTGACTATGCCGATGAGATATCAGACCTCTCTAATGCGCTTGAGGAAGAGCGTGTTCATCGTTTGAATCTTGAGGAGTCACACAACGATGACCATGCTAAATTAAAGAAAGATCTTGATAATGCTCTTGTTGTATCTCGTGTGCTCAATTCTGAGAAGGCTAAACTTGGGGTTGACCATGCTAGACTCAAAGAGGAGTTTGATATACATGACAAGGCTCACAAGGCCTTGAAGGGTGCTCATGCTAGCCTCAAGGAGTCTCATGATCAACTCCAAGTAAAGCTAACCAAGGAGAAAGCCACTTTTCCTCATATGGTCTTAATTGATAATGCAAATGCTACTAACATGTGTTGTGAGCATGTGCATCTTGTGGAGGAGAATGCCAAGTTGAAGGAGCAACTTGAGAAAGGCCTTTTCTCTTGCATACAAGGTGAGAATAATCTCAATGACCTTTTGAGCAATCAAAAGGAAGTTGTGGCCAAGGAGGGAGTTGGGTTCGCACCCAAGTCCAAGAACAAGAAGAAGAATGACAAGACCAAACGACCTCCCCCTCTCAAGCAAACTTTTGTGAAGGAGGGAGAGGGTGCTTCAAAGGAGAAGAAGAACCATGTGAAGGGTGGTGATGTCAAAAGGGACAATGCCACCCCTTCCAACAAAGCCGGTGACTTTAACCCCTCTTATGTGTTGTGCCGTGCTAGTGATGGGCATGTTTATGCTAAATTTGTTGGTTCTCCTTATGAGTACATTGAATGGTCTATTTGGGTTCCTAAGACCCTTGTTACTAACATCAAAGGACCCATTACAAAATGGGTACCTAAAACCAAGCATTGATATCTTGTAGGTGTTTGCTTTCGGCGGGGGATCATGGTTGCTCGATAGTGGAGCCACAAATCATATGACCGGAAGCAAGGATTTGGTGGTGGACGTGCACAAGATCCCATCTATGCCCACCAATGTCGAGTGGGGTGATGCCTCGTCTTCTAAGGTATTGGGTCTTGGCAAGGTTGTCATTTCTCATGATCTCACGATCGAGAAAGTCATGCTTGTTGAGTCCCTTGCATACAATCTACTTTCCATTCATCAACTTGCACTCATGGGCTTTGCCACATTCTTTGACATTGATATTGTGGCCCTCTTGTGGAGCAATACTCTTAAAGTAGCCTTTGTTGGGCATGTCGAGAATGGTCTTTATGTGATTAACTTTTCGGAGCGACCCACTAAGACCGCGACATGCCTAATGGCTAAAGTTGATGTGGGATGGCTTTGGCATCGCCGTTTAGCCCATGTCAATATGAGATCTTTGCAAAGTCTTTCGGGACTCATTGAGGAGACGTGTAATGTGGAGTTTGACGAGAATAACGGCTCCCAAGTGGAGTAAAGTGGTACTTGTGATGTAGGTGATGAAATTCCTCCCCAAGCCATAAGAAGAACGGGTGTTGGTCATATCCTACCCATTGAGGAACCCCTTGTGTCCAAAGGAGAAGGACAATGCTCCACTCAAGTGGAGCCATCACCAACCCAAGACCCACACGCTTCCGAAGAACAAAGTGAAGGCCCTCAACCTCGTGAACAATATCAAAGGCAAGATCAACCTCAAGATGGTGGTGAGCCACCAAGTGATGCCCAAGGTCGAGTTCTCCCTTCCGAGCAAGTTCAAGATCAAGAGCAAGCTCAAGATCAAGAACAAGCTCATGACGACGCTCAAGATGATCAAGTTTCCGCTCCTCTTTTCACACTTGAGGAGGAATTAGAGCGTCGTGCTGCGAAGATTGCTTCCAAGCTCACAACGAAAGGTCATCTCATGGAAAATGTGGTTGGAAGCCTAAGAAAGGGGGCAAGCACTCGTAGACAATCAGCAAACTATTGTGAACATCACGCGTTTGTTTCTTGTGTTGAACCCCAAAAGGTTTATGAGGCGCTCGAGGATCCGTATTGGCTCAATGCCATGCATGAAGAACTCAACAACTTCGAGCACAACCAAGTGTGGAGATTGGTGCCAAGGCCAATGGGGAATCACAATGTCATTGGAACCAAGTGGATATTCAAGAACAAGCAAGATGCTCATGGGATCATTGTTCGCAACAAGGCTCGTTTGGTGGCACAAGGCTACTCCCAAGTCAAGGGTATCGACTACGATGAAACCTTTGCTCCCGTTGCTCGCCTTGAATCTATTCGTTTGTTGATTGCTTATGCTTCTCATCATAATTTCAAGTTGCAACAAATGGATGTGAAGAGTGCTTTTCTTAATGGTCCTATTAATGAGTTGGTGTATGTCAAACAACCCCCAGGATTCGAGGATCCCTACTTCCCCGATCATGTGTACCAACTCGACAAGGCACTCTATGGCCTTAAACAAGCCCCACGTGCATGGTATGAGCACCTTACCGAGTTATTGCAAGATCGTGGGTTCGAAATTGGGAAAATCGACCCCACTCTTTTTACTAAGAAGGTCAAAGGGGAGTTGTTTGTATGCCAACTATATGTTGATGATATTATCTTTGGTTCCCCTAACAAAGCTTTCAATGAGGAATTTGCCGCTCTCATGACCTCAAAGTTCAAGATGTCTATGATGGGAGGGTTGAAGTTCTTTCTCGGGTTCGAAATCAAGCAAAGAAGAGAAGGAACCTTCATCAACCAAGCCAAATACACTCAAGACATGCTCAAGAGATTCAAGCTAAGTGATGTCAAGTCGGCTTCCACTTCAATGACCGTCAAATGCCAACTTGACATGATTGGCTCCCTGCTTTACCTTTGTGCATATGGACCGGATATCATGTTGAGTGTGGGAATTTGTGCACAGTTTCAAGCCGCACCTAAGGAAAGCCACTTTGTGGCAGTCAAGCGAATCTTTTGATATTTGGCTCATACCCCAAACTTTGGCTTATGGTACCCAAGAGGAGCAAACTTTGATATTTTGGGCTATTCAGACTCAGATTGGGTGGGAGACAAAGTGGATAGGAAGTCCACTTCCGGAGGGTGCCAATTTCTTGGTTGCTCTTTGGTGAGTTGGTCTTCTAAGAAGTAAAGTTGTGTATCTCTCTCGTCCACCGAAGCGGAGTATGTGGCTGCCGGTAGTTGTTATGCTCAACTTCTATGGATGAGGCAAACCTTGAAGGATTACGGTGTCACCTGTGACGAAGTGCCTCTTTGGTGTCACAATGAAAGTGCCATCAAGATCTCTCTCAACCCGGTGCAACACTTCAAGATGAAGCACATTGAGATTCGGTATCACTTCATCTGGGATCACATTAGGCGAGGGGGGATCAAGCTCAAGTATGTCAACACTCATGATAACCTTGCAGATATTTTCATGAAGCCCTTGGATGAAGCAAGATTTCGCGAGTCAAGGCATGAGCTAAATATCGTTGACTCGAGCAATGTATCTTGAACCCTTGCACACACCACCATACTCAACGTGATATCTTGTTTAGGTGTAGGAATGGACATAGGGGGAGTGTTGTTCTCTCAATGAACTCTCCCTCCACCCATTATGCATAAATTGATCAACTCTTTCACATTAGCCATTGTTGATGGTACTTGTGCTTCAAAGACGAGTTTTGGTCATGGGCCCAAGGATAATTGTTCGCGGTGTCATACGAATTGACTCATACATAGGTGGCACCGGCCACCGCCCTCTCTTCCTAAGAGCTTTGTTTCGTGTTTTGGTCTTCATTGTCTTTTGCCTTCTTTTTCTTTCGTGTTTGTGTTGTCTCTTGTGCTCGCCTCTTGGTGTGTTCGGTGTCTTGAAGGTTGCATTGCAAATGTCGTTTCCCTCTCTTTTGTGAAACTTGCACTCTCTTGGGGGTACAGTACTACCGTGGCAAGCCACGGTACTACCGCAGGAGTGGATTGCTCTGTGCGTGCATAGTTGCATCCTAGGCACACGGTACTACCGCTTCCATCGCGGCAGTAATTTTTTACTGCCACTGGAAGAGCGGTACTACCACCCAGCGAGCGGCACTTCCGCCCGGGCGGTACTACCGTGATGACCCATGGTACTACCATGCTGTCGTGAACGGGTGGGAGTTAAGAGCGGGGCAGGGGAGTTCCAACTCCCCCATACCCATTCATCTCTTTCCCCACCCCGTCTCTCTCTCTCCTGCCCAAGAACGGTGCCGGCAGACCTCGCCGGATCTCCATCTCCGGCCGCTCTCCTCGCATTCCGTCCGGTGGGATCGTTCCCCACCTGGTCCTCTTGCCATGGACCCCGGTATTTCCCCAAGTCCTTCTCTTTTTTCTGTTCTTGTGCTTCTAGGTCTTGGGGAGATGCATGTGTTGTTCATGTGATTTTTGTCTAAATATGTGCAAGAGGGAATTGTAGGAGAGTGGTAGTGCAGTAAGCATGCTATTTGGAATGACACAACAGTTTAGTTTGATCAACGGTAGTACCGATCTAGTTTTGCGGTTGTTCCTAGATTCAGATCCGCCATTTCTATGGCGTTTGTATCCATGCGATACTACCGCTCCTCCTGGAGCGGTACTACCGCATCCTCGCCCATGATCTGCCTCGCGTGGTACTACGGTTCCCTTGGAGCGGTACTACTGCTCGGGGCACGGAAGTAAGAAATTTCTTCCGCTCCAGGCGCGGTACTACCGTGCCACCCCGGCACGGTACTACCACGGCTGGAGCGGATGTAATTTTTTACATCCGTGCGCCGGTCCGGTACTACCGTAGATTTGCAAATTTTGTTGTTTTGTCCTTCCAAGTCTCGTGCTTGCTTGTTTCTTTTGGCTTTGGCCCTGGTCTTTGCATTGATCCTTCTCGCTTTTGTTGCGTTTTTGTGTTGTGTGTCATAGGTGGTGGCTCCGGTTCCAATGTTCGTCACTCGAATCCTAGCCGTGACACGGGTTTGAAGCGCCTGCGCAACCAAGATGAAGCTCTAGAGGGCTCCAATGCCTCCCAACGCAGAACCAAGCACACCGCCACCAAGCTCGAGGAGCCCACCATGGGCATGGATGAGATACCACTGGCTGAGTTCATTGTTCGAAGGACGATCAACCCCTATGTGAATCCCCGTGCCAACTTCAGAGGGAATCATCTGTTCTAGACCAACCAGCAGAACCTTATCTATTTGGATGTGATCAAGGCCAAGTAGAACATTTACGTGGACGTGCACTGGATCGACATGACTCACATGAGGCAGGATAAGCATTGTGACTATTTTGGTGAGGCTTTGGACCTGGTGGAGCAATTTGGCATTGAGCACATGTTTACCTTTCACCTGGACTTTGACCCAGAGGTGGTGGCTCAGTTCTTTGCTTCGGTCCACTTCCATTCTGATGAGCCAAGGACCATGACATGGATGACCAATGGTCAACAATTGGCTGCTAAGTGGAAGGACTTCATGGATTTGCTTCAGGTTCCTGATGCAGGGCTCGACACGCCCGTTGGTGTTTGCCCTCATGCCAACCCTGAGTCAACCAACAAGAACAAGCTCCAGCCCCTCCTTGTTGAGAAGACGCTTCCTAGTAAGAAGAAGGTGTGGGTGCTGAAATCCTTCCTTGACATCATGCATAGGATCTTCCGCAACTCCCTCTTCCCGCGCATCGGTGACTAGGACAAGGTGCATGCTTATCTTGTGGATATGATGCTCCTTTGTGAGGAGGCGCGTCATGCTCAGACGCAACCACTTGATGTCCCACATATCATGTGGTGTAAGCTTCAGTTTGCGGTGTTCAATCATAAGGTCCCCATCTATGGGCCTTACCTGTTTCTCTTGATCACAAAGACTTGGGAGAAGCTCTATCCCGATGATGAGTTTGTTGCCCCGGCTGGACTCGTCATGAGCCCATCAAGCTCCGCATCAAGAGCCAATGGGCTAACACCACCACCAGTGCTGAGGCCAAGGCTGCCAAGATGGATGTGGATGAGGATGAGATCGAGGAGGAGGAAGCGGATGAGGACAGTTCTGATGGATACACTCCTCCCTCCACTGAGCCCTCTTGGGCTAAGAAGCTGAAGAAGAAGATGAAGGCTCTATTCTGCATGCAGACCCAGGGGCAGTACAGGGCCCATGTTGACTCCAAGAAGAGTCGCCAGCGCGATAAGAAGATATTGAGGACCTTTGGCGAGAATGTGACCAGTGGCTCAGAGGAAATCATCACTCCGGAGGCTGAATGGATAGTCAAGCAGAAGTATAAGTGGACGGAGTCAAAGGAGGAGACTATTCCCGCTGCCAAGACCGACGAGGAGTCGTTTTTAGCCTAAGCTACCCCCTGTGTCCACTACAAAAAAAATACACTTCCGTGATGATACGTGTTTGTCACAGTAGGTCACATTTTTTGTCATTCATGTACATCCATGACGATTTTATGACAGAATCAAGATAGTCATACCTGTGCTATCGTAGAAGTGTTCCGTGACATTACCAAAATTATCATCACGGAAGTGTCCACTTCCATGACGATAAATCACGCGTCACAGAAGTGCTTTTTTCAAGGGTGGCCGACACGTGGCATCCACCGTAACGGAACGCCGTTAAGCTATCGGGTCCGGTTTTGGATCTGATAACCCGTTAACAGCACCGACCAATGAGGATTTTCCACGTGTAAAATCATCATTGGCTGGAGGAAACACGTGTCGGCTCACCGTTGGGACAGATGTGATGGGGAACGTAGCAATAATTCAAAATTTTCTACGCATCACCAAGATCAATCTATGGAGATTCTAGCAACAAGAGAGGGAGATGATGAGTTGATCTTCATACCCTTGAAGATCGCGATGCGGAAGCGTTTTAAGAACGCGGATGAAGGAGTCGTACTCGCGGCGATTCAAATCACGGAAGATCTGATCTTGCGCCAAACGGACGGCGCCTCCGCGTTCAACACACGTACAGCCCGGCACTACTAGGGAAAAGCCTATACACAGAATCTTAGCAGCAACGCGGCTCAAAAAGGAGCGCTGCTGCTAATTAGTAGTAGAGCGTGTGCAGTAAACTTGCTACTGATAAGTTTTTAGCAGTAGCGCGCTCTGTGTAAACCGCGTTGCTACAAATATCGACCGGCGGTGTCCACCAAACTCCATTTAGCAATAGCGCGGTGGCGCGAGCCGCGCTACTGCTACGGATGTAGTAGTAGCGCGCTTTTTCTGAGATCGCTGCTGCTAAATTTCAAATTGGCACACTTTTTTGTCCCTGTTAGCAGTAGCGCCATCGCCCAAAGCGCGCTGCTGCTACTTCCTTAGCAGCAGCACATTTTAAATCCCGCGATACTGCTAATCCGCACCAACCCACCACCTTTTCCCCACCCGTCCCTCCCCTCCCCCTCCTCTCTTCCCTTTCCCCTACCTCCCACATGCTCCCACTCTCACTCTTCTTCTTCCTCAATACTCCCCCATTACTCTCTCTCTTCTATCTACCTTTCTCTCTCTTCATTACTCCTACCTAACTACACCACCTCCATTAATGCATCTCCTTTCTCTTTTTCCTTTCCCCTCCACTAGTTGAAGTTGTCTCCTCCCAAATTAGGTAGCTAGGTAGATGTAGGATTTAGTTAAGTGACCTATTTGCC
Source organism: Triticum timopheevii (assembly GCA_963921465.1). NCBI lineage: Eukaryota > Viridiplantae > Streptophyta > Magnoliopsida > Poales > Poaceae > Triticum > Triticum timopheevii. The sequence goes on along the minus strand of OY997270.1, from coordinate 60,537,172 downwards.
CCCTAACTAGATCTATCTTTGTCAAGAAGAGCTTTGTGCACTTTTGATCTCCCTACAACATCATCTCCACCGTGTGCTCGATCTCGAGATAGAGGTGATGAAAATTTCATGCTTTTGCAAAATGGAAATATGTTTATGTGTGTGTGATATGTTTGTGGAAATTGTGTGTGTGGCATGAGTTGACGCCAAATTATGCTTTTGAGTTGCCTATGTTTTGCCGAAATGTCAATTTATTTCTGTTTCGGCGAATTCCTGGCAAACTCTAGATCCATATATGTCCTATTTTTTGGGAAGGTCATGCCGAATTTTTGTATGACTTTGTGCATGCATACATTTTTATAATCAATTTTTTTATTATTATCATGCAAGTTGATGATGGTCAGTGGAACGATGGTGGACAGGTGGTTGCGATCGGCGGTGCAGGACATGAAGGAAAATAACCGGGCAGAGGTTTTATGTCCATGTCGAAAATGCAAAGGAATAGTTTGGCTCGACCCCCATGATGATGGTCGTGTCGAAGCGCACCTGCTCATGATTGGTTTCATGGATGGCTATACTCGGTGGATAATTGAAGATGAGGATGACGATGTTGAGGATGCCGGATATGGGGCAAGACGAAGAGATGATCGCTAATGGCGGAGGGGAAGAGGCCGGATATGGCGGCGGAGAAGGGGCCGGACATGGCGGAGAAGAAGGGGCCAGACATGGCGGCGGAGAGAACGACATGGACTCCATGCAGCAGAGTTCGTTGGTACTAAGTTCAATCGTGCGGGACCCTCATGTTCAAGCATTGCTTCGCAAGGAGACGAGTACTGAGAGAGCTGCTTCTAGAGAGGAGGCTAAGCTGGAGCAACTGGTGGTAGACTCGAACACTCCATTGTATGATGGTTGCAATCCTGAGGTGACTCGCTTGAGTTTCACTCTCCAACTCCTGAAGACGAAGGCTAAAAACAAATAGACCGACACTAGCCTCGATGAGCATCTCAAGTACCTAAAGGATGTTCTTCCCGCGGGTAATCTATGTCCTACTAGTGTTGATGAGGCCAAGAAGATCGTGTGCCCTCTTGATCTGCCACACGTTAGATACCATGCATGCATCAACGATTGCATAATTTATCGGAAGGAGCACGCAGAAAAAACAAGCTGTCTGGTGTGCAATGCTTCTCGATACAAGAAGGCCGGGAAGAAATGTCCCCAGAAAGTTGTATGGTACTTACCGATCACTCCCCGTCTCCAGAGGTATTTGGTAGATCCCAAGGAAGCAAAGCTAATGCGCTGGCATGTGGAGAGGAAGAAGCCCGACGATGGAGATGATCCGAAGCTGAGACACGTGAAGGATGGAAGCCAGTGGAGAGCGTTGAACAGCTTCTATCGGTATTTTGAATATGATGCAAGGAACATCGTGCTCGGCGCGTGTACTGATGGCATGAATCCGTTTGGCAACCAGAACACCAACCATAGCACATGGCCCATGTTTGTATGGATGTACAACCTCCCCCCTGGTTGTGCATGAAATCGAAGTACATTCACATGAGCATGCTTATTCAAGGGCCGAAACAACCAGGAAATAATATTAATTTGTATCTGGGGCTACTTCAAGAGGAGTTAGACACATTATGGAAAACACTGGCCAAGACATGGGATGCCAGCAAAGGTGAGTATTTCAACATGAGAGCCGCGTTGATCACTACAGTGCAGGACTATCTCGGTTACGGATATGTGGCAGGCCAGGTGTGCCATGGTTATTGCGGATGCACGCGGTGCATGGATGATACGACGTCTCAGCAGCTAACGTCAAGGAAAGATGGCGGGTCTGGGAAAATCGTGTACATGGGGCATCGAAGATGGCTTGAACAGGACGACCCGTGGAGAAACCGTGGAGATCTATTCAATGGTCACGCTGAGCATCGAGGACCTCCACCTAAGCGGAGCGGTGCCAAAATCGATGAGCTGTTGAAAAACTAGAAGGAGTGCCCCGCGCTGGGAAAGACGATGAGAAAGGCGCCGGAGCCGCTGCTGAAGGTATGGAAGACGAGGTCTATGTTCTGGGACTTGGAGTACTGGCACAAACTCGATACACCTCATTGCCTTGATCAAATGCATATCTGTAAGAATGTCCTTGAGAGCTTGCTCGCAACACTGATGAACATGCCAGATAAGACCAAGGATGGGCCGAAGGCAAGAAAAGACTTGCAAGATTTGAAAATCAGGGAAGATCTGCACATTCCGCCCCGTAAAATGTTAGATGAGACAGAGACGGAGACAGAGGCACGGGAGAAGAAGGGCAAGAAAATAAAGAAAGAGGATTATTGCCCCCCTTATTGCTTCACCTTAAGTCAGGCTGAGATCAATCAATTCTTTAAGTGCCTTACCGGAGTCAAAGTTAGTTCCGGTTACTGTGGCAAGATAAGCAGATATCTAGACACGAATAAGAAAAGGTTCAGCAGGATGAAGTCTCATGACTGTCATGTGATGATGACGCAGATACTACATGTTGCCCTTAGAGGGATAATGGACAAGCACGTCCGTGACACGCTTATTGGTCTCTGCAACTTTTTTGACGTCATCTCTCGAAAGTCGATCAGTGTGAAGCAGCTCCGAAGGCTACAGGAAGAGATCGTTGTGATACTGAATGAGCTTGAGATGTACTTCCCGCCCGCGTTCTTTGACGTGATGGTGCATCTGTGTGTCCATATTGTGGATGACATAATAGACCTGGGGCTGTCATTCCCGCACAACATGATGCCGTTTGAGAGGATGAATGGGATCATCAAAGGATTCGTTCGTAACATGTCCCGTCTGGATGGAAGCATCGTCTAGGGCTATTTGGCACAAGAGTGCATCTCTTTCTGTGAGAATTTTCTATATGGCGCAGACCAGCCGCCTGGTGTTAGTGTTGGTTTGCCCATTAACAAGCACGATGGGAGGCTCCAAGGAGATGGTCACTGCAACAGTCGCATGGAACTGCACGTGGCATACTCAGATCGACGCAACAACTTTGACAGAGCAAACATGGTAGTGCTACAACACCTAGACGAGGTGGATCCTTTCGTGGCACTGCACAAAGAAATTAACGTAGAGAAGTATCGTGACTGGGGGGTATGTGAAAGTGCAACTATCCCTAGGTGGTTTTGGTAATTTATAACAACATATAGCTCATTGAGCTAATGCTATTCCAAGACTATTATTTCAGGAAAGCTCAATGAATGGCATGGCATGGATGATGAAAGTGGATCCCTCAAAATACTAAGGACAAAGGATTGGCTCAAGCTCAAAAGCTCAAGACTCTTCATTTTATATTTTAGTGATCCAAGATCACATTGAGTCTATAGGAAAAGCCAATACTATCAAGGAGGGATGAGGTGTTGCTTAATGAGCCTCTTGCTTCATGTGCTTAGTGATATGCTCCAAAACCCTCAGCTACTTTCTCACTCCACAAATGACCTAAACCCAAAGCCAAAATCGGTCACACCGATTCTTCCTATCCTGCGCCACTGATTTCAAAAGTCATAGCCACTGCCACAAACCTAAGCAAATCGGTCTTACCGATAGGGATCTCGGTCTCACCGAGATGGGATTGTAATCTCTCTGTTTCCCTTCGTAACGTTTCGGTCTAACCGAAGTGAGCGATCGGTCCCACCGAGATTGCAATGTAAACTCACTGTTTCCCTTTTGTAACATTTCGGTCTCACCAAAAAGAGCAAATCGGTCCCACCGAGTTTACCTGACCAACTCTCTGGAAAGCTTATTACCAAAATCGGTCTCACCGAGTTTGTGTAATCGGTCTTACCGAGATTACGTTATGCCCTAACCCTAACCATATCGGTCTCACCGAGTTGCATGTCAGTCCCACCGAAAATCACTAACGGTCACTAGGTCTACTAAATCGGTCCGACCGAGTCCGTTGAATCGGTCCCACCGAGTTTGGTAAATTGTGTGTAACAGTTAGATTTTGTGTGGAGGCTATATATACCCCTCCACCTCCTCTTCATTCGTGGAGAGAGCCATCAGACTAAACCTACACTTCCAACTTACCATTTCTGAGAGAGAACCACCTACTCATGTGTTGAGGCCAAGATATTCCATTCCTACCATATGAATCTTGATCTCTAGCCTTCCCCAAGTTGCTTTCCACTCAAATCTTCTTTCCACAAGATCCAAAACCTATGAGAGAGAGTTGAGTGTTGGGGAGACTATCATTTGAAGCACAAGAGCAAGGAGTTCATCATCAACGCACCATTTGTTACTTCTTGGAGAGTGGTGTCTCCTAGATTGGCTAGGTGTCACTTGGGAGCCTCCGACAAGATTGTGGAGTTGAACCAAGGAGTTTGTAAGGGCAAGGAGATCGCCTACTTCGTGAAGATCTACCGCTAGTGAGGCAAGTCCTTCGTGGGCAACGACCATGGTGGGATAGACAAGGTTGCTTCTTCGTGGACCCTTCGTGGGTGGAGCCCTCCGTGGACTCGCGCAACCGTTACCCTTCGTGGGTTGAAGTCTCCATTAACGTGGATGTACGATAGCACCACCTATCGGAACCACGCCAAAAACATCTGTGTTTCCAATTGCATTTGAATCCTCCAAACCCTTCCCTTTACTTTCTTGCAAGTTGCATGCTTTAATTTTCGATGCCTATATACTCTTTGCATGCTTGCTTGAATTGTGTGATGATTGCTTGACTTGTCCTAAGATAGCTAAAATCTGCCAAACTCTAAAATTGGGAAAAGGTTAAGTTTTTAATTGGTCAAGTAGTCTAATCACCCCCCTCTAGACATACTTCAAGGTCCTACAAGTGGTATCAGAGCTTTGGTCTCCAGTTGCTTTGATTTCCATAGCTTTTGGTGGTGATAGCCTTGGTTTCACAACCTAGGAGAGTATGGCGTCTAGCGAGGGAAATTATCACCGTAGAGGTCCTTACTTTGATGGTACTAATTTTGCTAGTTGGAAGCATAAGATGAAAATGCATATTCTCGGACATAACCCCGCCGTTTGGGCAATTATTTTTATTGGCTTGCAAGGTGAATTCTTTGATGGGAGAGAACCGAACCGTGAAGCTAATGCGGAAGAATTGAAGATGCTGCAATACAACGCTCAATCTTGTGATATCATCTTCAACGGATTGTGCCCCGAAGAATTCAACAAAATCAGCCGTCTTGAGAATGCAAAGGAAATTTGGGATACTTTGATTGATATGCATGAAGGTACCGAATCCGTCAAGGAATCCAAGTTGGATGTGCTCCAAAGTCAGCTTGACAAGTTCAAAATGAAGGATGGTGAAGGTGTCGCTGGAATGTACTCTAGGCTTGCTCTTATCACAAATGAGATTGCCGGCTTAGGGAGTGAAGAGATGACCGACAAATTCATCATCAAGAAGATACTAAGAGCATTGGATGGAAAGTATGATACCGTGTGCACATTGATCCAAATGATGCCAAACTACAAAGATCTCAAGCCAACGGAAGTCATTGGAAGAATTGTTGCTCATGAGATGTCACTCAAGGATAAGGAGGAACTTCACAACAAGTCAAGTGGTGCTTACAAAGCCTCAAATGAAGCCCCCACATCATCAAGTGAGAAACAAACCTTCAATGAAGAATTGAGCTTAATGGTGAAGAACTTCAACAAATTCTACAAGAGAGAAGCAAAGAAAAAAGCTCCAAGTCAAGGTCTTACAATGACAAAAGATCTTCAAGTCGAGAGCGCAATTGCTACAATTGTGGGAGACCCGGACACTATTCCAATGAGTGTACGGCACCTTACAAAAGAAGAGAAGATTCTCCAAGAAGAAGAAGCAAAAGAGAAGAATCACCACCAAGAGAGAGAGGAGGAGTAGAGATGATCGTTATGAACGAAGACCCTCACGGAGAAGCAAGGATTCGGAAAGGAAGGACAAGTCATCAAGGAGCTACAAAAAATGAAGACATCAAGCTCATGTTGGTGAATGGGTATCCGGCTCCGACTCCGACAATCACTCCGAGAGAAGCTATCACTCCGACTCCGAATATACTCAAGATGAAGGTGTTGCCGGTCTAGCACTTGTGTCAACCAACTCCTACGAAACATTTGATTCACCAAATGAAGGAATTGGAAGATGCTTCATGGCCAAAGATCCAAAGGTAACACATCCTGAGTATGTTGATTTCAATAGTGATGAAGATGACTTGCTTGTGGATGATGATTTACTTGTTGACAACTCTAGTGATGAATACTATGATGAAATGTCAATTAATCATGCTAATCAAGATAAAATGAATGACAATGATAAGGAGAAGATTGAGCTTCTAACTAAAGAACTAAACACTCTTAAGTTGGCTCATGAAACTATCTTCGAAGATCATCGAGAACTTTTAAGGGCTCATGAGAAGTTACGCTTTGAAAAGCTCAATCTTGAGCAAGAGCATGAATTCTTAAAAGCAATCAATGATGATCTCCGTAAGAAAAGTTCTTCTTACATTGCCAAGCATTTACTCTTATCTACTTACATGCCTCAAGTCAAGTCTAGTAACAAGTACAAGAAAGATACTTCCTCTAGTAGTAACAATAATAATGTCAAATCCAATATTGTTGCTTCTAGTAGTTCTCTTGATTCCACTAATGATTCTCTTAGCCAAGTTACACTTGAGCAAGAAAACATCTTATTGAAGGGAATCATAGATAAAGGTGTTTACAAGAGCTTTGCCGGGAGTAAGCAATTCGAGGAAATTGTACGCAAGCAAGGAAGGCACCGGAAGAATCAAGGTGTTGGTTTTGAACAAAAGTTCAATGCCAATGGAGTTGAGTGGGAAGAAGATCAATACCCCAAGACAAAGTTTGTTCCTCAACAAGAGAAGTATGATCCTACTTCCTTCAAGGGAACACAAGCCCAAGATGATCTTCCACCACAAGACCACAAGAACAAAGGCAAGGACAAGCTTCAAGAAGAGATTGATGCATTTGAAGAAGCACCTAAGGCCTCGTTCAAGTGGGTTCCCAAGACTACGTCAAGTTCTACTTCATCAAGTACAACTACAACTCCAAGGATTCCCATCAAGATGATGTGGATCCCGAAGAAGAAGAACTAGAGAGTTCTTGAGGGTGACTCCGCCAACATTCTTCACTCATATCATTATGGCAAGAACAAGTGCAATCAACTTCCACATCTTGCACTAGTTCAAGGAGTCACAAACCCTCATGTTGGTAAGGCAAGGGACAAGGTAACCTAATGATTTCATGGACATCATCTTGTGTGTGCATCACTCTATGTCTATGGATATTCTTGTTTGTTCCTTGTGGGACTAACCCGTGTAGGTATTGAAAGTGCAACTCACTCCAAAGGATTGCTCCAAATGATCTACATCAACATTGAGCATCCACATCTTCAACACCTACATGAAGTCATCATCGACAAAACCCAAGGTTAGTTCATCCCTCTAAGGGGGGATCTCACATCTAGGGGAGCTTAACTCTAAGAATTGAGACAAAGCAACTCTAATGGTGTGAACACATCAATGCATTATGTAAAAGTGGTAACCCCACTTGAGCTTAAACGATGAGTATGACCTATGATCAAATGTTCTCATTTGACTCCTAAGTCAATATACTCATATATAGATGACCTAGTCATCGCCAATTGTTTGATAGATGCTAGAATTGGTTGTGCATGTTTGGCCACATATTTCATTTGCCATCTTATTGTGTGAGCATGTTGGTGCATATTTTACTCATTCAAGGACATCCACTTGTTGTTTTGATTGATTGGCTTCTTTTATTTTTGCCAAGTGGATGCACAAGAATGCCTAAGAACCTTCTCTAGCTATCTATGCTTTTCTCGTCTCAAACTCTATTCATGCTACATCACAAAATTTGATCAAGTCAGATTCGAACCACTCTAGTGAGGAGCACTTGGAGTCCCCGATTCGTCATAGACTTAAACTTCCAAAACCTCTTTGTGATTCTCGGTCTGACCGATTCCTCCATTTCGGTCCTACCGAGATCATTAAGTTAATCTAAGTTTTCCATCTTGGTGCAACCGATTTAAACTTTTCGGTCACACCGAGTTGCTGTAACTGTACACAGTTATGCATCTCGGTGCCACCGAGTTGTTCCACTCGGTCACACCGACAGGGTCAGGCTATATATAGTCACGGGCAAAAAATTGGAAATTCCTCCGAACCCCTTCGCCCGCGCAATAGCTCGCTCTGCCATCCAGGGTCTCCGGATCGTCTCCTCGTCGCCAGCCTCCCCCTGTCGCTGGTCTCCGCCGCCGTCAACGGATTTCAACCCCGCAGTTGCCGCCGTAGCGAGTTCATCGCCAAGCTAGGGTATGGACTCGATCACTGTGCTATCCTCGTCCAATTCCTAGCACATTGTGTTCTTATTGATTCTTGCCACGATTGACACACTCCTATCCAGTCAATGCAATCCATAGAGTAGATGAGATTCGAAATTTTAGGGTTAGGTTTCCTCCGAAACCATCTCGGACCCACCGAGTTGAAAAACTCGGTCCCACCAATTTGGCTTATGCCATTGCACTAGTAACTCCCGGTCTGACCGAGAATTGCTAATCGGTGATACCGATTTTAGGACTTTGTGAAACCGTAGCAGTCTCGGTGCCACTGAACTGTGACTCGGTCCAATCGAGTTCATCAGTTTAGGTTCCAAAACTGCTTCGGTATCACCGAGTTTGAAAATCGGTTGATCCGAAATGCTTTCTATGGAAAACTAAAACTGAACTTTTGAATCATTCTTTTGCAAAAATCTCTGCATTTTGTGATGCTCATCCATTCTACCTCATCTATAACTCTTCACAGGGTCAGCAGTCAGTGTTTGAAGCATGTCAGACCAGAGTGACAGTTAGAACAGGTCAGAAGAGCAGATTGACATGAGTAAGTGAAAGTGCTAGTATCGACTAGAGGGGGGGGGGGTGAATAGACGATTTTTATGAAAGTCTTCAAAACTTGGAAGTTTCGAAGACAAACAATAGAAACAACCTAGTTGATATGCAGCGGAAGATAAACTAGCCTAAACAAGCCATAGTCAAGTATGTAATGATATGAAAGTACAGGACTAATAGCAGTTAGGTAGTAAGGATCAATATGGAAGATGGTATGAAGCCAATCAACAATAGTAGTCAAGCAATGAAGTCAAACAGATAAACAGATAGGCAATGACTTCACGAAGACAAACTAAAGTAAGGTTGGGAAGGGATAGAACCAGTTGCTTGTTGAAGACACATGATTTGTTGGACCAGTTCCAATTGCTGTGACAACTGTACGTCTGGTTAGGGAGGCTGAGATTTAACTCAGAAGACCGTGTCTTCACCTTATTCCCCTTGAGCTAAGGACACCCAGTCCTCGCCCAATCACTCTGGTAAGTCTTCAAGGGAGAATTCCAAACCTTCACAGACTTCGTTCACCGGCAATCCACAATGACTCTTGGATGCTCAGAACGCGACGCCTAACCAGCTGGAGGATTCACAGTCCTCAAGTGTAATAAGTCTTCAGGTCACACAGACAGAAAGACTTCAGTGATGCCTAACACTCTTTGGCTCTGGGTGTTTGGGCTTTGTCCTCGCAAGGATTTCTCTCTCTCAAATGCTTCGAGGTGGGTTGCTCTCAAACGACAAAAGCCGTGCACAAACTCTAAGAAGCCACCAATTTATGGTGTAGGGGGTGGGCTATTTATAGCCACTAGGCAACCCGACCTGATTTGTCCAAAATGACCCTGGGTCACTAAGGAACTGACACGTGTTCCAACGGTCAGATTTCAAACACACGCGACAACTTTACTTGGGCTACAAGCAAAGCTGACTCATCCAGCTCTGGATAAGTTTTGCTCTCATTGTCTTTGCTCGAAGACATAGGATTTGGGTTGAGCATCACTTTAGTCACTCTGACTTAGTTCACTTGGACCCCACTTAACAGTACGGTGGTTCCTATGACTCAACAAAGAAGAAAAGGAAACGACGAAACCACACAGTCTTCGCGCTCCATTGTCTTCACGTAATGTCTTCTCATGTCATAGTCTTCAGTATGAATATCTTCTCATACCACCATTGTCTTCAATGTCTTCATACATTTTTAGGGGTCATCTCCGGTAGGTAAAACGAATCAATGAGGGACACTACCTGCGTTATCCTGCAATTCTCACAAACGCATTAGTCCCTCAACCAACTTTGTCGTCAATACTCCAAAACCAACTAGGGGTGGCACTAGATGCACTTACAATCTCCCCCTTTTTGGTGATTGATGACAAATTGGTTGAAGTTTTCAATGGGGATAAAGTATGTGAAATTGTAAGGATAGGGAATTGTCTTCATAAGTTGCAAGGGCTCCCCCTGAAGATGTGCATATAAGTAATTTGCTTTTGGAATGCAAATGCACATGGTAGGTTGTACTTGTGGAGATCCACTTCAACTTATGAAGCTAATTCATCATGCATGAACTGATATAACAAGTAGAATGACATGCATAATGAAAAATGGACGTCTGCAGAATGATCTAAGTGCGGAAGTTATCATCGCACATGCAGAATTTATCATCGCATCAGAGTAAAGCAAATACGTAGCAGAAGTAGCAGACGACCATCAAGTTTAGGTGTTACAACTCAAAGAACCAAATGTTTCAAAGCGCAAGAGTTGTAAGCATGCAGCAAAATATAGTGCAACCGCCCATATGAACCCGCTTGAAGACTATCAACTCATACGCTTCTCCCCCTTTTGTCAGTAATGACCAAAAAGGTTTGAAGACATAGAGCATCTACTCGCCATGAGTAGGTGAAGCAGCTGGGTCGTTGTCGTTGGTTGGCGGTGCAGATGAACTTGGTGCAGTGTCGACGCGTGCAGTAGTAGTTGGAGGTGGGGAAGTAGCGTCATCTTCATCATCGATCACTCTGGCATTAATTGTTGCCGCGGAAGAGGAATATTCAGAGTCTTCAAGAGATGGAGTTCGACGCAGGGTAGCAGTCCGTGTAGGAGTGGAGTCGAACTGGAATCTTTCATTGAAGCCATCGTCTTGAAGATCAGCTTCAGCACTGAGCAGGGTCAAACTCTTCCATGATCTTCGGCAAGTTTCATGAGCAACAAAGGCATTCTTGGTGGCAAGGTTGCGAATGCGATTGACATCCACCAAGAGGCTTTGCATTTGGCGCTTGAGCCAGAAATGATGCTTATCTTGCTTCTGATGAAGAGCCACAAGAAGCTCTCGGTCATTGAGAACACGAGAACGCTTCCGAGGCCTTTGCGCAATGGTGCTTTCAGTGGCTTCAGTGGGCGCTCTATGTGGCAGACGAGTGTTTCCAGCCAGTGGATAGAATCTTGTTGCTGCTTGAACACCTTCAATAGGCTGAGTGAAGCTTTGGTGCTCAATGTTCTGAAGACAAAGTGGCGTCTTGGCAGGGTCAGAGTATACAGCATCAACTGACATATCAACCTCTGGCAGAAATATTATGTGATTGCGAGCAGATGGCTGATAATTGACAGATGAGTGTCGCTTGATGAGGCGCATGACCCATGGAGCATAAAACTTCAGACCAAATAGGTCAGAGCCGGAAGCAGCAAGTTGCCTGATGAAGAATTCCTGAGTGTTGAAGCTGATGCCATTTAGAATGTAGAAGACCAAAGTCTTCATAGCTCCTTCAAGCTTGGCCGCTGATGAGTGTCCCTTGACTGGCCATAGAGTACGCCTGATGATATGATATATGGTGCGAGGCAGATACTCAAGGTCTTCAACAAGGAAATGTGTGGGATACTCAGCGTCAGATGGCAAAGGCTTCATCATGCTCAGCATCTGGCTCATATTGGGTTCTGGCTTGTGAAAGATGCTCTCCACAGCATTCCGGTGTAGCTGACAGTTAGGCTCATACAGTTCTCCAGGAGTGGCTAGCCCAGTAAGCTCGATGGTATCCATAGCTTTGGCTTCATGGTGAATGTTTCCAGTCATCCACTCGAGAACCCAAGTCTTGATGTCTCTGTAGTAACCGCAAATGTGCAGAGTGGCATAGAATTGAAGCAAAAGCTCTTCATTCCAATGTTCCTTGTCTGTCACAAAGTGGAGCAGACCAGCATCACGAAAGCAGTCAAGTGCTTCTTCTAAGCACGACAATCCAGCAATAGCTTCAGTGTCAAGACGCATATGAGGGAAAATGCGCCCTTGATCATATAACACGCATGAGTAATAGCTTCTCTGCTGATAGCTCCAGAACCTATCTGATGATATTCTTGGCTTGGAGTAGGGGTTCTTGGCGCTGTCAAAGAAGGTATTGTGGCTCTTGAAGCCATTTGCATTGAAGGACCCGGGGGAGTTGGCAGTACCTGGAAACCGTGGCAACCTGGGCTTTGGCTTCTGGACCTGAGGCCGATGCTCAACATGATATTCAAATTGTGGTCCTGAAGCAAAAGGCGGAGGCACCAGAATGGGCCATCGGACAGTGACAAGCTGACCATGATCGTATGCTTGCTCAATAGTGTGAGGCCTTGGTGGCGGAACAGGAGCAGGGGCAACATCAGAGGCATCAGGCTGCACGACAGGTGCTTCGGGAGCAGTTGTCATATTTGCTTCAGGTGCAGCCTCCTCATTGGCGTCAGGTGCAGCATTCTCATGAGCTTCAGGTGCAACATCCTCATTGTCTTCAGGAGCAGCATCCTCATTGGTTTCAGGTTCAGGGGCCACATTTGCTTCAGGCACAGTGGCCTCATTGGTTTCAGGCACACTCGTTGGTGCAGGCTCCACATTAGTGTCAGCCATGACTATGTCACTAGCTTCATTGGCGTTGGTGGTGGCAGCCTCAACATTGTCAACCTCCTCTTGACGAACAGGAGGGTCGGGCACAGGCACGTTCAGATCATGAACTGCTTCTTCTTCAATCGGTGGGGGAGTTGGTACACGTACTTCTTCTTCATTTTCTTCGGCTCATGCAGCCGGAATGTCTTCAGCAGCATGTGCTTCAGACGCGGAGACATTCACTGTTGGAGCTGGTTCAGAAAATACTTGCCGTGCAACTTGTGAATGTTGCACTTCTCTTTCGGGAACGCTCGACAGAGGGACTTCAGGCCTTTGTCCTCTGCGAAGCCTGCGAAGTGCTGGCTTCAAGTTAGGAGATGGAGTTGGCCGGGCCTGAAAGTCTTCATCCTCTTCTTGCACTGGGGGTGTAGCTTGTTGTTGTTGTTGGGGAGTACTGGGGGAGTCTTGTTGTTGTTGTGGGTGATCAGTCCACGAAGCATCCTGAGCAATTGGCGTCAATGGACGACCAATGCTGATGAGTTTGCTGTTCGTTCGAACAGGCAATGATACCACTTGATGTTCAATCTGAGGAAGAACTTCATCATCATTTACATTGTCATCTTGACCAATGTCTTCAGCAGCGCTGTGTTCAGCTGCTGGAATATCTTCAGCTACATGAGCCTCTGTGGTAGCAGGCCCATGGACAACCATTCTTCGTTCTTGATGAACAGACACAGGGCGAACCACGGAAATGGGTTCAACGACTAAGGGCTCTGTGGAAGCAACCCTAGTCTTCTTGGTCTTGCGCTTCTTCTTGGAGGGAGCGACATCAGAGGCTTCATCATGCTTTCTCTTTCTGGCTTCAGCCTCGGCAGCCCTCGTCTTCTTCTGTTCAGAAGCTGTTGTGGTGACCTTTGGCTTCGAGCCAGTCATGTTGCTTGGGAAGATAATGCGAGGGGCTTCTTCGCTTGAGGGTGTAGGCTGATCAGCAGGGCGCTTGTTCCTCTTCTTTGCAGCCATCCTGGGATCAATGCCAGGATGGCCAAGGGACTTATGCTTCTCAGCCTCATTGTAGGCAAGCACACACTTATCAGCCAAAAGCTTCATGCGTTCTCGAGAGCCCTGAGCTTCTTGGCGTTTCTTTAGAAAAGCTTCTTTAAGCTCATTCAGCATGACCTTGAAGTTGCGGACGTCTTGAACACTTAGCTTGGCCACATGCTTCTTGAATTGAGCCTTCTCAAAATCAATCTTGTTTTTGAGCTCAACGATGCGCTAAGCGAGAGCTAGCTCAGAAGCAATGGCGCCATTGAAGGCGACGCTGAGGCCAACTGGAAGCTGTAAGTCTTCAAAGCTGACGTTGGGGGTGTCGAACCAGTCATCAATGAAGTTGTGAATGATGGCCACATCAAATAGAGGCAAGTTGCTGAAGATTTCAGCTTCTTCCTTGCTCTTGATCAGCTGCTCAAGGGTATCATCCGCAAGATCTTCATCACTTGATAGATCAATGGGTTCTTCATGCAGAATTGCGGCAGGAGTCAAGACTCTTTGATCAGATGGTCTAACAAGCTGCTTTTTCTTGTCTGTTCTCTTGGAGACACGGGACAGATCTTCAGATTGCACACTGGCTTCAGGAGGTGCAGTGGCCAGTGGCTTCGCACGCACAGTCTTCGGAGGTGTAGCTGAGGTTGAAGCCTTTGACTTCTTTTGCTTCTGTGGCTTTGGAGGAGGAGCAGGGGCTTCATCAGAGTCAGCACCATTGTCAGAATGATCTACTCTGGCGCCTTGGACCATGATGTAGGTGATGAGGCCGTCAAGGTTGGCGTAGGGGCCGATGACATTGGGATTGGCTTCACGGGAGCCATCAGCACGGGGAGCAGAGGGACCTGGGTTGAAGTCCAAACCCAAGGACTTCTTGTTCTTCTTGGCCGAAGCCACAGCAAACTGATAGTTGCGCTTGAAGAGCGAATCGTCACGACACCATAATAGTGAAGTGGGATCTGCGTTCGCTGGCTGTGGCCCACGGACCATACAGGGATAGAAGCCTTGTTCAATGGCTTCAGCTCGGCTCTTGGGTTGAAGCCCTCGATAGAGGATATCACCCCAAGGTCTCTTGATAGCATTCTTCTCTGCATATTCCTTTGTCACAAACCTGTACCTGAACCACTCCTCAGCCCAATAGCGTCGAATCCATTGGATTCGCGTCTTTCTCTGATGATAGTTCTCTTCAGGGTCAGTCTTGTACAGTTCAGCTAAATCATCAGGCAGATCTTTAGATGTCCCTTCTCTGCGCTGTCTGCCACCCTTCCTTGCTGATTTTTCTATTGCCATGAACTTCAAGCTAAAAGGCTTCAAAACGTTCAAAGGCTTCAGAGATTTGCGCTTGCTGGTCAAGCAGGAACTGGCTTCAGGAGAATTTATATGATGTTGTAAGTATTCTGCAAATGAATGCAGACTATGAGAACCAAGGGATTCTCCCACGGACATGTACCTGTGACAGCATTAGAGATGCGAGGGAAGGGGAAGAGGTCATATGCATTCTCAGAAGATTTTGAAGATAAATCAGTTTGAAGACATTGACCTCATGTTGCGAAGACATTCACTTATATAGGTGAGTTGGTTCCAGATTTGTACCAATCCGAGAATAAGTACAAGTGAGGAATCAAACTAGAAGAAATCTAAGCGAATCGACTAAGCAGTATGAGATGCAGACGGAATAGATCTAGCTTTGAATAGACAGAAACTACTTTCGGTAAACAGGATGAATCTTGAAGATCAAAAAGGTGGTAAAAATAGAGTTTTGATTACCACACGAAGAACTGCTAGATGGAGGAATAGGAGACCAAGCAGTTCAGCCCACCGTGCCCTAACTTGGCGACGGAGGACACCTACGGCGACGGCGGAGAGGACGATGTCCGCAGCCGGCGTGAGGACGGCGTCGGAGAAGTCGCAGCAGCTAAGCGCTTCGTCGCCGGCGTCGTCGCGAGCTAGCGGTGGCGCTAGGGTTTTGACGGAGGTGGAGAGGTGGAAGAAGTATTTCTTTACCGCGGGGGGACAGGTATTTATAAGTAGGTGAGAGACACAGTGCAATTACGCTGGTGCCCCTGGCGGTTCACATCTGAGGGGCACGTGGCAAGCATGCAACACACTCAGGGTTGTCCCACGTTCCCACGCCCGCCAGGCATGTCGGAGAGTTGTTCCGGCTTCTCCGGATTTCAACAGTAAAGATAAGCCATTTAAAACAGATTTAATGTTTGTCTCTTTGCCTTCTGCTGACTAGGACGCAGAGAAGACATTCAACTGTTTCAATAGAATGCATGTGATTTGGATAGATAGAGTTGAGATAGGAAGCATAGAGAGGTTAGGGTCTGATCACATTCACTTAGTTCAAAAGGTTCAATCTTGAAGACATAGCTATAAGTGAATGCTGTAGAGGACAGAGCACTAGTATATATATATATATATATATATATATATATATATATATATATATATATATATATATATATATCAGAAAGCAATCAAATCATCATAGTGCAGAAAGTCATGAAGACAAATTGAAACTGAAGACAAACCAAATGCGAAGTCATTGCAATATAACACTTTGAGTGAAACACTTCAAACAAGAAAAGTTGGTGGTGGCGTTACCCACCGTATAGGAAGTGTTAGACCTAGACACGGCGCACAACTATCGTGGTGCTCCGAAGTCAAATTCCATGTTAATGTATTCACACTCAGAGTGTAAATCTTCATTGATTGAAGATATACCTTACTTTGTGTGTTGCACATCTAAGTCATCAACATGCATAAGTGTTAGGATGTGTGCCTGACCACAGGACATTAGAGGATTCTAAGATATTTAGCTCACATCGTAACTTGCAAAACCTTTTCTCATCCAAGGGCTTTGTGAAGATGTCTGCCAGTTGCTCTTCAGTGTTGACGTGAATGATATTGATATCTTTCTTCATAACATGATCTCTGAGAAAGTGATGACAAATTTCAATGTGCTTTGTCTTCGAGTGTTGGACTAGATTGTTGGCTAATTTGATGGCACTCTCATTGTCGCAGAAGAGAGGTACTTGTGTCAGGTTGATGCCATAATCCTTGAGAGTTTGCTTCATCCATAGAAGCTGAGCACAACAGGATCCAGCAGCAATGTATTCAGATTCAGCAGTTGAGAGTGATACACAGTTCTGCTTCTTCGAAGACCAACAGACAAGTGATCGACCAAGAAAATGACATGTGCCAGATGTAGACTTGCGATCCACCTTGTCACCAGCATAATCAGCATCCGAGAATCCAACCAAATCGAATCTTGAGACCTTGGGATACCATAATCCGAGTGTTGGGGTGTAAGCCAAATATCGAAGAATTCGCTTCACAGCTAAGTGATGCGATTCCTTTGGTGCCACTTGGTATCAAGCACACATGCAAACACTAAGCATAATATCTGGCCTAGATGCACATAAATAAAGCAAAGAACCAATCATGGAGCGGTATACCTTTTGATCGAACTCTTTACCATTGTCGTCGGGACCAAGATGGTGTTTGGCTGGCATTGGCGTCGTGTAGCCTTTGCAGTCTTCCATTCCAAACTTCTTCAGACAATCTTTGAGGTATTTTTCTTGAGATATGAAGATGCCATTCCTCTGCTGATGAATTTGAAGACCAAGGAAGAACTTTAGCTCACCCATCATGGACATTTGATATTGCTCTTGCATCATGTACCCAAACTCATCACTATACTTCTGGTTGGTGCAGCCGAAGATTATGTCATCCACATATATTTGGCACACAAATAGTTCACCATCATATGTCTTCGTGAAGGGAGTGGGATCGAGGGATCCGGGTTTGAAGCCTTTGCTCTTCAGGAAGTCTTTGATTGTATCATACCAGGCATGAGGGGCTTGTTTGAGGCCATACAGTGCCTTGTTTAGCTTGTACACCATATCAGGATGTTTTGGATCTTCAAAGCTTGGTGGTTGTGCGATATATACTTCTTCTTCAATCTTGTCATTGAGAAATGCACTCTTTACATCCATTTGATATAGCAAGATGTTGTGATGATTAGCGTAGGCTAGCAGTATGCGAATAGCTTCAAGCCTATCCACAGGAGCAAATGTTTCATCGAAGTCAATTCCTTCAACTTGAGTGTAACCTTGAGCCACAAGACGAGCTTTGTTTCTGACGACTTGACCATGCTCATCTTGCTTGTTTCGATATATCCATTTTGTTCCAATAATGTTATGCTTGCATGGATCAGGTCGCTTGACCAGTTCCCAGACATTATTCAGTTTGAACTGTTGAAGTTCTTCTTGCATGGCTTGAATCCATTCAGGTTCCATAAAAGCTTCAGCAACTTTCTTGGGTTCTGATATTGACACAAATGAAAAGTGCCCACAGAAGTTTGCTAGCTGTGTTGCTCTTGATCGAGTGAGCGGACCAGGTGCATTGATGCTGTCAATTATCTTCTCTATTTGAACTTCATTTGCAACACGTGGATGAACAGGATGAAGATTTTGCTCTGGCTGGTCATTGTCATCATTGGGAGGATTGAGTTCGGACTGAGCATTGTCTTCAGGTTGATTTGGTGCAGAGATGATAAGTTCCTCTTCAGGTTGTGCTTTAGAGGGCATGATTTCACCAGTTCCCATCAGCTTGATTGCCTCGTTTGAAGGAGCTTCATCAAGTGTGCTTGGCAGTATCTCTCTTTGTGAACCATTGGTTTCATCAAATTTCACATCCATAGTTTCAACGATTTTGTAGAGATAAAGGTTGAAGACTCTGTAGGAGTGTGAATCCTTTCCATAGCCAAGCATGAAGCCTTCGTGAGCCTTAGGTGAAAATTTTGACTTGTGATGGGGATCCTTGATCCAGCATCTTGCTGCAAATACTCTGAAGTAACTGACGTTTGGCTTCTTGCTAGTAAGTAGCTCATATGATGTTTTGTTAAGAAGCTTATGAATGTACGCACGATTGATGATGTGACATGCTGTATCAATAGCTTCAGGCCAGAACTTCCTTGGTGTCTTGTACTCATCTAGCATTGTTCGAGCCATCTCAATGAGGGTTCTGTTCTTGCGCTCAACGATGCCATTTTGCCGAGGTGTGTATGGAGCAGAGAACTCATGAGTGATTCCCATTGTATCCAGATACAGATCAAGTCCAGTGTTCTTGAATTCAGTGCCATTGTCACTTCTGATGTGCTTGATCTTCACACCATAATTGTTCATTGCTCGATTTGCAAAGCGCCTGAAGACATCTTGCACTTCAGTCTTGTAAAGAATTATATGAACCCATGTGTATCTTGAGTAGTCATCAACAATGATGAAGCCATAGAGACAGGCAGTTGTTGTGAGGGTGGAGTAGTGAGTAGGTCCGAATAAGTCCATGTGTAACAGCTCGAAGGGTTGAGATGTTGTCATGATTGTCTTCGAGTTGTGCTTTGCCCTTGTCATCTTTCCAGCTTCACAGGCACCACACAGATGATCCTTCTTGAACTTGACATCTTCGATGCCTATGACATGCTTCTTGACGAGTGAGTGTAAGTTCCTCATGCCAGCATGTCCCAGCCTTCGATGCCAGAGCCAGCATTCTGAAGCTTTTGTGAGAAGACATACGGCAAGCTAT
This sequence comes from Triticum timopheevii, assembly GCA_963921465.1. NCBI lineage: Eukaryota > Viridiplantae > Streptophyta > Magnoliopsida > Poales > Poaceae > Triticum > Triticum timopheevii. The sequence continues at coordinate 60,517,850 of OY997270.1, read as the reverse complement.
GGACCTGCTGAGAAATCTACCATGTACAGATCATCTTTTTGATACCCTTCAAAGATTAGAGATTTGTCAGATTCCATTAGTACAAGGCAACGATATTTGCCAAATATCACAATCATGTTCAAGTCACAAAGCATTGAGACAGACATTAAGTTGAAACCAAGGGATTCAACAAGCATCACTTTATCCATGTGTTGATCCTTTGAGATTGCAACTCTACCTAGACCCAATACTTTGCTTTTACCAGTGTCAGCAAATGTGATGTGACTCTTGTTGGATGGGCGTAAGGTTGAGTCCATGAGAAGACTTCGATCACCAGTCATATGATTTGTGCATCCACTATCCATAATCCATTCTGAAGCTTTTGGTGATGTACCCTACAGAGCAGTTTGGAGGATAGGCTTCACACAAGTGTTGTGAAGCATATGCATTTGATAGGGACAGTCACAGCTTATAACAAGGTTAGGACATAGTATGACTGATAATAAATTTAGATGTGAAGCATATAGAGTGATATTTTAACGTGCATCCTCAGTGAGTTTTAGGTCCCCAGCAATAGTATCGGACGCCATTGATTGCTGGCTGGAGACCGTTTTCTGCAAAAGTGAGTTAGTTCTTCTTTGCCACCCACATCTTCAGTGGGGGCTTAGAAGCAATGAGTCTAAGTGCAGCATCTGAGAATTTTGGCTTTGGAGCCCTAGCAAATAGCCTTGCAGGAGATGAATGATACTCATATGAATAAGCAGAAAAGTTCTTAGTCCTATGAACATAGCGGTTCGAAGATACACGCTCATATTCATAAGTCTGAGCATGATTTCCTTGCAAAACATTGGCGTTAGGGTGACTCATGTGAGTCCTGTATCTGTATGAAGCCTTTGGGCCATATGAAGCCATAGGTCTGGGGTTTGTCTTCTTCCTTGGTGGTGTCATGACGACATTCACAGGAAGATTCTCAATGTATCGCTTAGGTACCCAGATCTTCTTCATAGGTGGTCCATTCCTGCAGTTAGTACCAATGTACCTGGCAAACACTTCACCATTCTGATTTTTGAACAGCTTATAGTTTGCATCAAAGGATTCATCAATGATAATAGGATTAGCACAAGTAAAACCAGATAAGGTAGATGGATCTACTGAAGGTTCCTTTGCAGCAACCCATGTGGTTTTGGGGTACTGCTCTGGCTTCCAGTACGAGCCATCAACATTCATTTTCCTTTCAAACCCAACACCCTCCTTCCTAGGGTTTCGGTTCAGAATCTGCTTTTTGAGGACATCGCAGAGAGTCTGATGTCCCTTCAAACTTTTGTACATCCCTGTTTCAAGCAATGTCTTCAACATAGCATTTTCATCAGCAACAGCAGTGGTATCCTCCGCAGAGGGGTTAGTAACCACATCAGTAGGTGAAGACAATGAAACAGTAGCAGCAGTGGAACATTCAGCAACAGATGTAGCATTATCACGCTCAATGCATTTTAGACATGGTGGTTCGAATCCTTCCTGAGCGGAACTGATCTGTTGGGCGCGAAGTGAATCTCGCTCCTTCTGAAGTTCTTCATAATCCACTCTTATATTTTCAAGGTCTAGCTTTCTTTGAAGACATTCAGAAGAAAGCTTCTCATGATCCGATAAGATAGCATTATGTTGATCCTGAAGGGCGTCAAACTTAGCATGAAGTCTCTGAAGACTATCAGCCAAAGCTTTTGACTGATCCATTTCTTCATCCAACATATCATCGCTCTTACTAAGCATGTCTTGAACCTTTTCCAAGATTCTTTGTTGTTTAGTGGCAAGGGAAGCAAGTTTGTCATAACTGGGCCCAAAATCATCACCTGATTCATCATCACTAGATTCAGAGAGATAGCATTCAGTTACCTTATCACCCCTTGCCATGTGGCATGATGAGGATGATGATTCAGGTGCAAAGGTCATTTCCTTGAGAGATTCCTTGTAGTCCTCAAACCGCGGATCACAACGAGTGCGATGACCTTCGTATACGTCAGAAAGCTGGTCCCAGATTAGCTTCGCGTGGTTGAGGTGCATAACATTCCTGAACTGATTTCTAGACAAATGACAGCAGATGACATCCTTCGCTGTGAGGTTCAATAGCGTATACTTGCGAATGTCATCAGCCTCTGCCATCTTGCATAGATCAGTGAGTCCAATCTCAGTGACGGTCCACAGTTTGCTATCCATGGACATGAGTAGCTTCTTCATCATGGCCTTCCATCGGGGATACTCATGACCGTCAAAGGTGGGACATGATATGTTCCTCAATCCTGCAGTCGACATAGCTGAAACTCCAGGTGGTTAAACCGAATCACACAGAACAAGGGAGTACGTTGCTTTGATACCAATTGAAAGTGCTAGTATCGACTAGAGGGGGGGGGGGGTGAATAGGCAATTTTTATGAAAGTCTTCAAAACTTTGAAGTTTCGAAGACAAACAACAGAAACAACCTAGTTGATATGCAGCGGAAGATAAACTAGCCTAAACAAGCCATAGTCAAGTATGTAATGATATGAAAGTACATGACTAATAGCAGTTAGGTAGTAAGGATCAATATGGAAGAAGGTATGAAGCCAATCAACAATAGTAGTCGAGCAATGAAGTCAAACAGATAAACAGATAGGAAATGACTTCACGAAGACAAACTAAAGTAAGGTTGGGAAGGGATAGAACCAGTTGCTTGTTGAAGACACAGGATTTGTTGGACCAGTTCCAGTTGCTGTGACAACTGTACATCTGGTTAGAGAGGCTGAGATTTAACTCAGAAGACCGTGTCTTCACCTTATTCCCCTTGAGCTAAGGACACCCAGTCCTCGCCCAATCACTCTGGTAAGTCTTCAAGGGAGACTTCCAAACCTTCACAGACTTCGTTCACCGGCAATCCACAATGACTCTTGGATGCTTAGAGCGCGACGCCTAACCGGCTAGAGGATTCACAGTCCTCAAGTGTAATAAGTCTTCAAGTCACACAGACAGAAAGACTTCAGTGATGCCTAACACTCTTTGGCTCTGGGTGTTTGGGCTTTGTCCTCGCAAGGATTTCTCTCTCTCAAATGCTTTGAGGTGGGTTGCTCTCAAACGACAAAAGCCGTGCACAAACTCTGAGCAGCCACCAATTTATGGTGTAGGGGGTGGGCTATTTATAGCCACTAGGCAATCCGACCTGATTTGTCCAAAATGACCCTGAGTCACTAAGGAACTGACACGTGTTCCAACGGTCAGATTTCAAACACACGCGACAACTTTACTTGGGCTACAAGCAAAGCTGACTCATCCAGCTCTGGATAAGTTTTGCTCTCATTGTCTTCGCTCGAAGACATAGGATTTGGGTTGAGCATCACTTCAGTCACTCTGACTTAGTTCACTTGGACCCCACTTAACAGTACGGTGGTTCCTATGACTCAACAAAGAAGAAAAGGAAACGACGAAACCACACAGTCTTCGCGCTCCATTGTCTTCACGTAATATCTTCTCATGTCATAGTCTTCAGTATGAATATCTTCTCATACCACCATTGTCTTCAATGTCTTCATACATTTTTAGGGGTCATCTCCGGTAGGTAAACCGAATCAATGAGGGACACTACCTGCGTTATCCTGCAATTCTCACAAACGCATTAGTCCCTCAACCAACTTTGTCGTCAATACTCCAAAACTAACTAGGGGTGGCACTAGATGCACTTACAGTAAGGGCACTAGTCCCTCAAGCACTTCAGATGAAGGAAGCAGAAGCACTCCTAGCAACCTGCCTAAGGCTGCTACTAGGCAAAGGAGGAAAAGAACTTCAGACTCTGAAGATGAGGACAATGAAGAGCACTATCCTGGAGTGCAAGACAGTTTTGTTGCTTGTGGAGTTGCTGATTTTGTTGGGCAAAAGCTCACCAACTGGAATGATGAACTTATCATGCAATTCTACTCCACAGCACACTTCTATCCAGATGGAAGGATATTTTGGATGTCAGAAGGCACCAGGTACCAGTCAACTATTGAGGAATGGGCAAGTCTGATCAATGCCCCAAAGGAAAGTGAAGATGACCTGGATATTTATGCCAAGAAGAAGATGGACCACAATTCCATGGCACACATGTACAAGGAGATCCCAGACAAAGCTGTTGAGACACATAAGTTTGGATCAGTCCACTTCCTTCTGTCAGGGCTGCCAACTATCAATTGGATCCTAAGGCACACTCTGTTGCCTAAGTCTGGTGACCACAACATGATCAGAGGGCATGCCATCAACATGTTGCATTTGTTTGATGTGCCACAAAAGTTTAAGGTCATGGGCCTTATGATTGAAACCATTAAGAGGACTGCAGCAGATCAGAAGAGGAGCTGTGGATATGCCCCTCAGATTCAGGAGTTGATTAACTCAAAGATGGGCACAGGGAAATATCAATTGGATAAGGAACATTTTCCACTTTATCCAGACTTTGAGGACAATGAGGTTGTCATGAATGAGAATGATCCATCATCTGTACATGCTCAAGAGAAGAAGGAGAAGGCAAGGAAGGAGAAGGCTGCCAGGATGCCAACTCAAGAGGAGGCATCTGAGTATTTCTTGAAGAACAAGCAGGAGCAGCTTGGTTACTTAATAGCATCAACACTGAGGATTGAGAAAGGATTGGCCACCCTCTCTCAGAATCAGGAGAGCTTGGAAAGAATCATGGAACTCAAATTCCATGACCTTGATGTCAAGGTAACTGAGATTCAGTCAGTTGTGGAGCAACTGCAGGATGACATGCAGGAGAGGCAGGGCAAGACTACCACTAATGTGTTTGCCAGAGTGCCTAGAGCCCAGAGGTCAGTTGCAGTTCCTATGACAGACACTAGAGCAACATCATCTGCACCAGCTACAGCACCTACTGCTCCAGTGCAACCAGCTCCAGCATCAACTCCAGCACCCTCTACTTCAACTGAAGCCTTCGTTCTAGGAGTTATCCGGACACCACCACCTGAAGATCAAGCCTGAGAGTCGATCTAGCACTATGCATTTTCTATGAACTTTTTGGTAACTTGTTGCCAAAGGGGGAGAAAAATGTATAGATCATAGGCTTCAAGAGAGAGAGAGTGTTGCTTTTGTTCTCTCTTATTTTGATTTGGTGGTTAAACTTGTTTGCTTTTGATTGCTTGAGATACTATGCTTGTGAGACATTGATGATCATGTGTTTGATCATAAGCTACACTTATGCATGTTTGATGATATTATCTTATCTATCCTATGTGATCATTCACTTTGCTTGGTGATGAGTGCATGTATTCAATCTTTATTATTTTGAGCGCTCCACCAAGATGTATGTGACATGGAAGAGTAACCCATGAGCCTAATTCATTGTGCATTTGCAGTCCAAAGCAAATCTTATACTATGCACAAATTTAGGGGGAGCTCTTGCTTATCACATACTTCTCAAAGCGACGATGTTGTTAAATCTTATTATTATCATTTGTCGAAGCTTTGATCTATATGTTGTCATCAATTACCAAAAAGGGGGAGATTGAAAGTGCAACTATCCCTAGGTGGTTTTGGTAATTCATAACAACATATAGCTCATTGAGCTAATGCTATTCCAAGACTATTATTTCAGGAAAGCTCAATGAATGGCATGGCATGGATGATGAAAGTGGATCCCTCAAAATACTAAGGACAAAGGATTGGCTCAAGCTCAAAAGCTCAAGACTCTTCATTTTATATTTTAGTGATCCAAGATCACATTGAGTCTATAGGAAAAGCCAATAATATCAAGGAGGGATGAGGTGTTGCTTAATGAGCCTCTTGCTTCATGTGCTTAGTGATATGCTCCAAAACCCTCAGCTACTTTCTCACATCCACAAATGACCTAAACCCAAAGCCAAAATTGGTCACACCGATTCTTCCTATCCGGCGCCACCGATTTCAAAAGTCATAACCACTGCCACAAACCCTAAGCAAATCGGTCTTACCGATAGGGATCTCGGTCTCACCGAGATGGGATTGTAATCTCTCTGTTTCCTTTCGTAATGTTTCGGTCTAACCGAAGCGAGCGATCGGTCCCACCGAGATTGCAGTGTAAACTCACTGTTTCCCTTTTGTAACATTTCGGTCTCACCGAAAAGAGCAAATCGGTCCCACCGAGTTTACCTGACCAACTCTCTGGAAAGCTTATTACCAAAATCGGTCTCACCGTGTTTGTGTAATCGGTCTTACCGAGATTACGTTATGCCCTAACCCTAACCATATTGGTCTCACCGAGTTGCATGTCAGTCCCACCGAAAATCACTAACGGTCACTAGGTTTACTAAATCGGTCTGACCGAGTCTGTTGAATCAGTCCCACCGGGTTTGGTAAATTGTGTGTAACGGTTAGATTTTGTGTGGAGGCTATATACACCCCTCCACCTCCTCTTCATTCGTGGAGAGAGCCATCAGACTAAACCTACACTTCCAACTTACCATTTTTGAGAGAGAACCACCTACTCATGTGTTGAGGCCAAGATATTCCATTCCTACCATATGAATCTTGATCTCTAGCCTTCCCCAAGTTGCTTTCCACTCAAATCTTCTTTCCACCAGATCCAAAACCTATGAGAGAGAGTTGAGTGTTGGGGAGACTATCATTTGAAGCACAAGAGCAAGGAGTTCATCATCAACGCACCATTGGTTACTTCTTGGAGAGTGGTGTCTCCTAGATTGGCTAGGTGTCACTTGGGAGCCTCCGACAAGATTGTGGAGTTGAACCAAGGAGTTTGTAAGGGCAAGGAGATCGCCAACTTTGTGAAGATCTACCGCTAGTGAGGCAAGTCCTTCGTGGGCGACGGCCATGGTGGGATAGACAAGGTTGCTTCTTCCTGGACCCTTCGTGGGTGGAGCCCTCCGTGGACTCGCGCAACCGTTACCCTTCGTGGGTTGAAGTCTCCATCAACGTGGATGTACGATAGCACCACCTATCGGAACCAAGCCAAAAACATCCGTGTCTCCAATTGCGTTTGAATTCTCCAAACCCTTCCCTTTACTTTCTTGCAAGTTGCATGCTTTAATTTCTGCTACCTATATACTCTTTGCATGCTTGCTTGAATTGTGTGACGATTGCTTGACTTGTCCTAAGATAGCTAAAATCTGCAAACTCTAAAATCGGGAAAAGGTTAAGTTTTTAATTTGTCAAGTAGTCTAATCACCCCCCCTCTTGACATACTTCAAGTTCCTACAGTATGCAGGACGAACGCTGAAGTTACTAGAGAGCACAACTCCACTTTCCTGCATTGGTTCAAAGAGCATATTATTTCTAATCCCCCAGAGGAGGGCTCTAAGGACGGATTGCTCATATACGCCTTAGCACATAGCCCCTCGCCCAACCTCGTAACCTATCAGGCATATGATATCAATGGATACACGTTCTACACGGAGGCCAAAGATATGGACAATGATGATCAGAACTCAGGGGTGACGACGGAATGCATGACCGGCAGCGACAACGGCGCAACTGAACGATTTTATGGAAGGGTCGAGGAGATCTGGGAGCTTGACTACTCTGGACTGCACAATACGACGATGTTCCATGTCAGATGGGCAAAGAATGTCGAAAGAGAAAACCGGATTTTTCACTACCATGAGTATACCCGACACCAAGAGCGCTACCGTGAACACTATCGCAAAAAACGAGCCATGGGTACACGCTAAGCATGTGATGCAATGCTTCTTCATAACCGACCCATGCAATCCCAGTCGTGTTGTCGTGAGGAGAGGCAAAAGGAACATCATTGGAATGGATGGAGTCGCCAACGAGGAAGACTATGATCAGTACGACAACCCAATGAGGGAAGATGACGATGATGATGAAGTATACGTCAAAAGAAGAATCGATACTACATTACCTAAGAAAAATCGTACTCCATGGAAAAGGCAAAGTCACAATGAGGGGCTCAATTATTCTTCGATGAACAAGAAGGGAAAGAAGCTGACTCAAAAACGAAAACGTCAGCGTTGAGGAACCGTTTGTTATCGGTCAAATGATGTAATACACACTTAGCCATTATTATGCATGGGTCCAATGATGCAATATATATGTTCCTATTTTGCATACATATTTAACCGTCAAATGATGCAATATATATCGCCCTCCCTTCGTTCACTACTCTCGGGAAATAAAAGTGGGAGAAAATAAAGGAAAAGAAAAAGGAAAACTGGCAGTAGCAGTAGGAGCGCATTTCGTATAAACTGCTACAGCTAGTGAAGGTAGTAGTAGCGCATTTCATATAAACCGCTACAGCTACTGAAGGTAGTAGCATCGCGTTTTGTCCAAACGCGCTGCTGCTACATCCACTTAACCCAAAATTCTCACTATCCCTGCTTCATCCAGCCTTTTCCCCCCAAATCCCCACTCTCTCTTCCCCCGTCGCTCGCCCCCGACCCCGGCGCCGGCGCTCGCCCCCGACCGCGGCGCTCGCCCCGACCCAGCCCTCGCCCCCGACCCCGACCCCGGCGCTCACCCCCGACCCGGCCCTCACCCCCGACCCCGGTGCCGGGGCTCGCCCCCGACCCAGGCGCTCGCCCCCGACCCTAGCGCGCTCACCCCCGACCCGTCGGCCCTCGCCTCCCTCCTCTGCTTCCTCCCCTCCCAACCTCGGCCGTCGTCGGGCCTGCCTCCTCGCCCCTGCACCCTCTGTAACCCCCCTCTCTCTCTGCTAGGGTTCTTCGGTTAATTTACTTAGGTTTTAGTTAGGGCAGTCTGTTTATTAGGTTATCTATTTAGTCATGAATTTAGCTAGGTTTCAAAATTAGCTGAATTTATATGCAAATTTGAACTGGACATGTGATATGTGGATATATCATGTTTTGGACATGTCATGTTTGGAAAATGATCCGAGTGGCCTATGTTACGCTGGAATGTTGATTCATTTCCGTTCCAGTGAATTTCAGGCGCTCGATATGTCCATTTTTTTAGCAAAGGTCATGCTGAAATTTCCCGTGAATAGAGGCATAATTTGTGCTACATAGTTGGCATATCGAGTGCTGGCACATAGATTTCTTTTTATGTCATTTCTCATTTATTCATACTTTTAGAAATAAATGAGGACACTTAATCATAGGAAACATGTCGAACAACGAAGACACTGGGCCTTCTGACCAAGATGCAGACGAGATGGATTATGAGGGTGAACAAGAGTACCTCGACTATTTGACTGCTAAGCAAGGTTTGCAGGTCAGCCTTGATGATGGTAGTGATGCCGACATCAACACCGACGGCGCCGACACCGTTGGCGGCGCCGAGACCGGTGGGGAAGGTACCGGCAGGGAAGATACCGGCGGGGATGGTACCGGCCCCGATGCCGCTACCGAAAAGAGGAAGCATAAGAAGTAGAGGATATGAAAACCTAACAAACTAGGGATTGGACGACTTGTGATCACAAAGATGGCACCTGGCAAGTTTGAGCCGTTAGAGCCGGAAGAACCTCACAAGTGCTATGGGAACCAAGTAGGATGCATCCTACAGGAATGCGCGATCATCAACGACGATGACTTAAGGAGTAAAGAACATTTGACGCAGTTGCTCCTAACGAAGTTGCACAAGAGATTCAAGTTCCCCGACCGGGATGATAACATAGAACAACCATGGGATGATCCGAAGATGAAAAAGATTAACAATCACGCCATGGGCATGTTCAGCAATGATTTGGCCTCCTGGAAAGGGAGGGTGAAACGAGCTATTGAGGCTGATGAACCCCGGTCCAAGATTCTGGAGGAAAATCCGACACTTACGGAAGAGGAGTTTGAAAAGTTCAAGGACACTTGCGCTACCGAGGCAGCCAAGGCTAAGGCTGCGAAATTCAAGAGCCTTCAGCAAAGGAACACAGGGAAGCATCGCCTCAGAAGTCGTGGCTACCTCGGTAAAAGGCCCATATGGGATAAGGAGGACGCGGAACGTGAAGCCGCGGGTCTCCCAGACCCCTTCGCGAAGTTCACCAACCCCTTGGAGCGTGACTTCATCAGGGCCCACTATAAGTGGGACAAGGAGAAAAAGGTTTTTACATGGATAAGATCATGAGGAAATTGATTAGACTACTAGAGAAGCAACACCAGCTTGCAGCCGAAAAGCCCTACTTCTCCGATGAGGCCCAAGTGGGACACCCCTCTCAACCGGGCCTTGAACAAACTTAAGGGACTCCCTTTGGGCCAGCGGCCGCAATATGGTCGTGTGCACGGTGCTGGAGACGGTGCCACGTGGAAGGTGTTTTACAATGAGGGCCCGGAGGCCAAGAAGCAGAAAAAGAAGTTTAGTCAGGCGGACATCGACGCGAAGGTGAAGCTTGCGGTCGAGAAAAAAGCAGTTGAGGACGCGAAAAAAGCAGCCGACGACAAATATGAGTTGCTACAGCAGGCAGTCAATGCAGCTGTAACTGCCTGCAGAAATGATTTTGCTACTAACTTGGTTCCAATTATCATCAACTGGACGAAGGAAAATCCAGACAAGACGGTACATGATTTCTCGTTGCCCAGTTTCGTCGGGAGCAACTCCATGAACAACAACACCATCGCACCATCACTTGCTCACGCAACCGGGCCTCCTCTCGCAGCCGCTCCCGCTCATAGCAGCCCGTCCTCAGTCTCAAGCGCGCTAGGTGGGCCTTCGTCTTTGGCTGAGCTCGACACCGTCAATTACATGTCGCACCAACATATATATATATATGTATATATAATATTCCATTTTTGTTGCCTTTTGGTTGTTTTACGCCACAGACATATGTGTTTGTAGGCGAAAGAAACCCCGTGCACCATACTCTACTTGATCAAAGGCCAGAAGGTGAACGTGGGAAAGGGGATGATAATGGACCCCTCGCAACCCACATTCCACAACCAGCTGATCCCTGCTGGGCACTTCAGGGTTAGCTTGACCAGTGTGAAATCAGGGCACGAGGATTTGCCTCGTCCAGTACAGCATGTGGGAGTGGACGACGAGACCCCGCCGCGAATTGGAAGCTGCAAGGGTTGGGTGCTGCTATGGCCGAATAATCTTATTCGTCTGGAGCCGGCTGAGAGCACACCAATAACCAAACATCAACAAGCATGTGCGGAGACCACCACCCCGCCTACGCAATTACCAGCTCCTGTAGTTCCGGGTGAGAGCGACGGACGACATGATGAAGGGGGTGCAATAGTACTGGCTAATGTAATTTCTCCTGTAGAACAGAGAATGGATGATGAGACAGAGGTCGACCCTATGGATTTCCTCAATACAAACGCGTATGACTGTGACATAGATATGATGAGTCAACCATATGACGAATTAGGCTATCAGCTTGCTAATGAGGATATGGATGATATGCCCGAGAAGGGTCGTAGCAGGGATTGCAAAAGGTCTCTCTTCATGAAATCCTCACAGGACACGCCTGAGGATGCCGCCTCAACACAGGCTCAACTAGCCAGGCGCGAGGGTCATACAGTACTTAGCCCGGGAACACTGGGGCAGGGGTTAAGGAAGAGTTTGGAAGGTGTGCCCAAGAAAAAGGAGAGGAAGAGATCGGGGAAGATAACTGCCTCCAAACAAGCCAGAGCACATAGCAGCCAAACGATGCATTCTGAAGAGCGTGTACCCGTGAAAGGTGCGGTCATGTTCCATCTCATAGGCGAACCGATGCTACTGCCGAAACCGCTGGAGGCACTATCAGGGGATCTCAGGAGACTGCACGACCATGTGCTGTCGACTGAGAAAAGCCTACTAGCCTTAAAGGATCCAGGATATCCGACAGACGCGGCTCGTGTGCCTGAGGGGAAGTGCTACGTCGACACACGGCCCGCAGAGGTGTTCTTCCTGCGGTTTGACCATATCTTTGAGATGTTTCTAACAAGGCGGCTCGATTTTACAATCATCCGCCTTTTTGCGCTACATATGAGCTCCGTCATGAAGAGTGAAGAAGTCTCGCAAATCTGTGTGGCGGATCCGTACTACATGCACGAGTCTTTCTTGAGTGTCGGCGACTTTGAGCGTGAAACTGCTAGGGAGTACCTCCAAAACTTCATGGTACAGAATAAGGACCGGGAAATTGTCCTCGTGCCTTATCATCCAAAGTAAGTCAGTTCCAGACAACCCTTTCGTACATTTCAATCATTCCTTCTCTCTCATATGGGGAATAATTTGAGGTGTCTTTTCCCCACAGCAACGGGCGCGCCGTCCTTATCGTTCTTTACCCGCAAGTCTCCCACGCCGTGTATTTTGACCCTTCCAAAGACTACGAGAAAAAAGACTACACCCACATAATGAATATTCTAGATGATGCTCTCCAAGGCTTCAGCTTTAGAGGTGGCCACGTGCAGATCAGGAAACAAAGGAACAATAAGATGGGTTTCGCGCATAAAACTAACTTCTCCTGCATCCATGTCCCAAAACCAAGCAAGAAGGATGGATTCTACATCGTCCATCTCATGATTCAGTTCAACACGGATCACCAAAAGCTTCGCATGAATAGAAGAAATGATGATCATATCCACAAGTGGCTAGAATCTCATGGAGAAGCGGATTATAAACTTAGAGATGACTTATTTCGCATCCAAAGCGACATTGCGACGATCATCATGAAAGAAGTCGTCGATGAGAAGGGGATGTTCCACCACGGCCCTATATCGCGAGCTGACGTCCGAACTCGCATAGGCATGCAACGTCTAGACCTCACGCCGTTCAAGAAGCTAGGGTTCACCCTCGATGATATGGAAGGATGGAACTTCTAGTGATTTATGATGCCGATGATGATATGTGTCGGTTGAACTTGTATACTTTTTGTAGCGATGAAACTTTGTGATGTCCACGGTCCCTGCCGAACTTGTGTAACACTACTTTGTTAGTTTGCGTACGATGACCTGCGTACCTCTAGTTAATTAATTTGCATACTGTATGTTGCATCTAGTTGCTAACCCTTTCTTTTTTGGTGTTGCTCTAGTATATTTTGTTGCATATATATGATTGTGCATCCTCTTCATGAACATGCATCTCTAACAGATACCTAGTTTCTTGATGGCGAGATGGAATTGCTATGTCGTGTACAAAAGGAAGGTTCCGGGGGTGTACAACGAGTGGCATGAGTGTCAGGCGCAAGTGAATGGGTTCACGGGCGCCAACCATAAAGGCTTCAAAAGCAGCCAAGAAGGAGAAGCTAGTTACTTGAGGTTCACGCTAGCGCGAGAGAGGACTCGTAACTGCCACCTCATGTACTGCATAGTTCCGCTCTCACTCATAGTGATAGCTCTTCTTGCATATACCTTTGTTTAGATGGATGACGTTGTTGTAGTGGCAAGTATTCGAGACTTGCATGTATCGCTATTTTCGAGATGATGACAAGATACCACTTTGTGTTGGATGATGATTATGATGAGACTATTTGTATGCATATGCTATGATTACATTTGTGGTCTCGCAGGCATTTGTATGTGTATCATGATGAAATTTCTATGTGCTAAAGATTCTTCTATAAAGCCTGTTCAAATACAAAACAAATATGCCGAAAAAAACAAAAAACTACTTAAATTAGCAGTAGCGAGTGTATAAAAGTTAGCAGCAGCGCCGCGTTAGCAGTAGCGCGTCCGGGCAAAGCGCGCTAGAGCTACTAGCAGTAGCGAGCTTCCACTAACCGCGCTGCTGCAACACTTGTGTAGTAGTAGCGTCGGTGAGCACGTGCTACATCTATGTGTTAGCTGTAGCGCCTTATTAGTAGCGCCTCTCCCCGCGCTACTGATACACCTAAAACCCGCGCTGCTGCTAGCCTTTTCCCTAGTAGTGCAGGGACGTCTCCTCCTTCTTGATCCAGCAAGGGGAGAGGAGAAGTTGAGGGAGAACTCCGACAGCACGACGGCGTGGTGGTGGTGGAGCTCGTGGTTCTCCAGCAGGGCTTCACCAAGCACTACGGAGGAGGAGGAGGTGTTGGAGGAGGGAGAGGGCTGCGCCAGGGGAGAGGTGCGGCTGCCCTCCCACCCCTCCACTATATATAGGGGCAAGGGGAGAGGGGGAGGCACCCTAGGGTTTCCCCTAGGGGGCGGCGGCCAAGCAGATTGGATCTCCCTAGGGAAAATCCTAGGGGGACTTGCCCCCCAAGCCAAGCAGGTGGAGGATTGCCTCCCAAGCCAGGTGGAGGCGCCCCACCTCCCCAAATAACGTGGGAAAGGGTGTGGGGGGCGCACCACCCCTTAGTGGGCTGGTTTGCCCCTTACCCTTTGGCCCATGAGGCCCTCCAACACTTGCCGGGGCTCCCAAAACACCTTTCGGTCATGCTGGTCATAGCCTGGTACCCCCGGAACACTTCCGGACTCCAATACCCTTCGTCCAATATATCAATCTTCACCGCCGGACCATTCCGGAACTCCTCATGACGTCCGGGATCATATCCGGGACTCTGAACTACCTTCGGTAACCACATACTATTTCCCATAACAACTCTAGCGTCACCGAACCTTAAGTGTGTAGACCCTACGGGTTCGGGAATCATGCAGACATGACCGAGACATCTCTCCGGCCAATAACCAACAGCAGGATCTGGATACCCATGTTGTCTCCCACATGTTCCACGATGATCTCAGCGGATGAACCACGATGTCGGGGATTCAAGCAATCCCGTACGCAATTCCCTTTGTCAATCGGTACGTTACTTGCTCGAGATTCGATCATCGGTAACCGAATACCTCGTTCAATCTCGTTACCGGCAAGTCACTTTACTCGTTCCATAATGCATGATCCCGTGACTAACTACTTAGTCACATTGAGCTCATTATGATGATGCATTACCGAGTGGGCCCAGAGATACCTCTCCGTCATACGGAGTGACATATCCCAGTCTCGATTCGTGCCAACCCAACAGACACTTTCGGAGATACCTGTAGTGCACCTTTATAGCCACCCAGTTACGTTGTGACGTTTGGTACACCCAAAGCATTCCTACGGTATCCGGGAGTTGCACAATCTCATGGTCTAAGGAAATGATACTTGACATTAGAAAAGCTTTAGCAAACGAACTACACGATCTTGTGCTATGCTTAGGATAGGGTCTTGTCCATCACATCATTCTCCTAATGATGTGATCCCATTATCAATGACATCCTATGTCCATGGTCAGGAAACCATAACCATCTATTGATCAATGAGCTAGTCAACTTGAGGCTCACTAGGGACATGTTGTGGTCTATGTATTCACACATGTATTACGGTTTCCAGTTAATACAATTATAGCATGAACAATAGACAATTATCATGAACAAGGAAATATAATAATAACCATTTTATTATTGCCTCTAGGGCATATTTCCAACAGTCTCCCACTTGCACTAGAGTCAATAATCTAGTTCACATCACTATGTGATTGTAATGAATCCAACACCCATTGGGTTTGATCATATCTTGCTTGTGAGAGAGGTTATTTGTCAACGGGTCTGAATCTTTCCGATCCGTGTGTGCTTTACAAATCCCTATGTCATCTCCTATATGCAGCTACCACGCGCCATTTGGAACTATTCCAAATAACATCTCTACTATACGAATCCGGTTTACTACTTAGAGTCATCCAGATTAGTGTCAAAGTTTGCATCGGCGTAACCCTTTACGACGAACTCTTTTACCACCTCCATAATTGAGAAAATTCCTTAGTCAACTAGTTACTACGGATAACCTTGACCGCTGTCCTGTGATCCATTCCTGGATCACACTTGTACCCCTTGACTGACTCATGGCAAGGCACACTTCAGGTGCGGTACACAGCATAGCATACTATGGAGCCTATGTCTAAGCATAGGGGACGACCTTCGTCCTTTCTCTCTATTCTGCCGTGGTCAGGTCTTGAGTCTTACTCAATACTCACACCTTATAACACAGCCAAGAACTCCTTCTTTGCCGATCTATTTTGAACTCCTTCAAAATCTTGCCATGGTATGTGTTCGTTTGAAAGTACTATTAAGCGATTTTGATCTATCCTTATAGATCTTGATGCTCAATGTTCAAGTAGCTTAATCCAGGTTTTCCATTGGAAAACACTTTTAAAATAACCCTATATGCTTTCCAGAAACTCTACATCATTTCTGATCAACAATATGTCAACAACATATACTCATTAGAAATTCTATAGTGCTCCCACTCACTTCTTTGGAAATTCAAGTTTCTCATAAACTTTGTATAAACCCAAAATATTTGATCATCTCATCAAAGCGTATATTCCAACTCCGATATGCTTACTCCAGTCCTTAGAAGGATTGCTGGAGCTTTGCATACTTGCTAGCGTCTTTCAGGATTGTCAAAACCTTCTGGTTTTATCACATACAACCTTTCCTCAAGAAAATTGTCGAGAAAACAATGTTTTTACATATTATCTGCAAGATTTCATAAATAATGCAGTAATTGCTAATATAATTCCAAAAGACTCTTAGCATCGCTACGAGTGAGAAAGTCTCATCGTAGTCAACTCCTTGAACTTGTCGGAAAACATCTTAACGACAAGTCGAGCTTTCTTAATGGTGATACTTACCATCATTGTCCGTCTTCCTTTTAAAATCCATATGTACCCAACAGCCTTACGACCATCAAGTAGTTCTTCCAAAGTCTGTACTTTGTCTTCATACATGGATCCTCTCTCGGATTTTATGGCCTCGAGCTATTCATCGGAATCCGGGCCCACCATCGCTTCTCCATAGCTCGTAGGTTCATTGTTGTCTAGCAACATGCCCTCTAAGACAGGATTACGTACCACTCTTAAGTAGTACGCATCGTTGTCGACCTACGAGGTTTGGTAGTGACTTGATCTGAAGTTTCATGATCACTATCATTAGCTTCCACTTCAATTGGTGTAGGCGCCATAGGAACAACTTCCTGTGCCCTGCTACACACTAGTTGAAGTGATGGTTCAATAACCTCATCAAGTCTCCACCATCCTCCCACTCAATTCTTTCAAGAGAAACGTTTCCTCGAGAAAGGACCCATTTCTGGAAACAATCACTTTTGCTTCCGGATTTGAATTAGGAGGTATACCCAACTGTTTTTGGGTGTCCTATGAAGATGCATTTTATCCGCTTTGGGTTCGAGCTTATCAGGCAAAACTTTTTACATAAGCGTCACAGCCCCAAACTTTTAAGAAATGACAGCTTAGGTTTCTCTAAACCATAGTTCGCACGGTGTCATCTCAACGGAATTACGTGGTGCCCTATTTAAAGTGAATGTGGTTGTCTCTAATGCCTAACCCATAAACGATAGTGGTAATTCGATAAGAGACATCATGGTATGCACCATATCCAATGGGGTGCAGTTATGACATTCGGACACACGATCACACTATGGTGTTCTAGGCGGTATTAGTTGTGAAACAATTTCCACAATGTCTTAATTGTGTGCCAAACTCGTAACTCAGATATTCATCTCTATGATCATATCATAGACATCTTATCCTCTTGTCACGATGATCTTCAACTTCACTCTGAAATTACTTGAACCTTTCAATAATTTAGACCTGATGAGGGAGTCCTGGACTAGGGGGTGTCCGGATAGCCGAACTATCATCGTCGGCCGGACTACAAGACTATGAAGATACAAGATTGAAGACTTCATCCTGTGTCCGGATGGGACTTTCCTTGGCGTGGAAGGCAAGCTTGGCGATACGGATATGTAGATCTCCTACCATTGTAACCGACTTTGTGTAACCCTAGCCCTCTCCGGTGTCTATATAAACCGGAGGGTTTTAGTCCGTAGGAAAGAACAACAATCATACATAGGCTAGCTTCTAGGGTTTAGCCTCCTTGATCTCGTGGTAGATCCACTCTTGTACTACCCACATCATCAATATCAATCAAGCAGGAGTAGGGTTTTACCTCCATCGAGAGGGCCCGAACCTGGGTAAAAACATTGTGTCCCTTGTCTCCTGTTACCATCCGCCTAGACGCACAGTTTGGGACCCCCTACCCGAGATCCGCCGGTTTTGACACCGACATTGGTGCTTTCATTGAGAGTTCCTCTGTGTCGTCACCGATAGGCTCGATGGCTCCTTCGATCATCAACAACAACGACGCAGTCCAGGGTGAGACTTTTCTCCCCGGACAGATCTTCGTATTCGGCGGCTTTGCACTGCGGGCCAATCCGCTTGGCCATCTGGAGCAGATCGAAAGCTACGCCACTGGCCGTCATGTCAGATTTGGAAGTCTGAACTTCACGGCTGACATCCGCGGAGACTTGATCTTCGATGGATTCGAGCCACAGCCGAGCGCGCCGCGCTGTCACGATGGGCATGATTTAGCTCTGCTGCCGGATAGTGCCCTGGAGGCCGCACACGAGTCCGCTCCGACTCTTAATTCGGAGCCAGCTGCGCAGATCGAGGACGGGTGGCTAGACACCACCTCGGGGGCTGCAACCTCTATGGCGATGGAGCCGAATACTGACTGAGGGAGTCCTGGACTAGGGGGTGTCCGGACAGCCGGACTATCATCGTCCGCCGGACTCCAAGACTACGAAGATAGAAGATTGAAGACTCCGTCCCGTGTCCGGATGGCACTTTCCTTGGCGTGGAAGGCAAGCTTGGCGATACGGATATGTAGATCTCCTACCATTGTAACCGACTCTGTGTAACCCTAGCCTTCTCCGGTGTCTATATAAACCGGAGGGCTTTAGTCCGTAGGACACAACATACATCACAACAATCATACCATAGGCTAGCTTTAGGGTTTTAGCCTCCTTGATCTCGTGGTAGATCCACTCTTGTACTACCCATATTATCAATATTAATCAAGCAGGACGTAGGGTTTTACCTCCATCAAGAGGGCCCGAACCTGGGTAGAACATCGTGTCCCTTGTCTCCTGTTACCATCGGCCTAGACGCACAGTTCGGGACCCCCTACCTGAGATCCGCCGGTTTTGACACCGACATTGGTGCTTTCATTGAGAGTTCCTCTGTGTCGTCACCGATAGGAAGGATGCCTCCACCCGTCTTCAAAGACGGTATTTTTGCCAAAGGGGCCTTGGCCGCCGGCCAAACCATCCGGCTAGGTGGTTTTCTTATGACCGCCTGTCCGGCCACTGCTGTGACAATGACTTCCCAAGTCGTCAAAAGCAATCTCTGCGTCAGCTCGGAATTCGCCGAGCGGCTGGATCCAATAGAGCTCTCGTCTGTTAATGAGCTCTTGGATCGCATCGCCGCCCTGGGAGTCGCTACAGACTACAATCAGATTGGGCTTAAAACCGATCTGAGAGAGATTAACTCTCCCCAGGCCACCCACCACGTCGCAGTGGTAGAGGAGCAATGCGGCGACTCTTCGCCTATATTGAAAACTAGTCACGTCCGGATTACCGAACCCTCCATGCCGGATTTCCGCGGAGGGACGGACTTCGATCGAGCATTGAACTTAAAATCATGCATCATTCCGGACTCGCTGAATCATGTCCAGCAATCCAAGCTTCCGAATTCGGAAACTCCTCGGCCTTTAAGCCCCAAGATGGGCAGGGATCTGGATTTTAGTCCACCCACCCTCCCAGACATATGCGATCTATCTCTAATACGGCAAGAGCCCACTGAAACAGTACATCACTACTGGGCCAGATTCCTCCTGGTTATGGACAGGATAAAGGACTGCCGAGAGGAAAACGCAATCTCAATCTTCTGCAATAATTGCACGGACAAGGGAATATTGAACGCCATCGGCCGTCGTAAAATTATACGCTTCACCGATCTGGCGTCCATAGTACGAAATTACTGTGCGATGGAGAGTTTACGGAAAACCGAAAACCAATTTTGGGATAATCTGGCCCCGAATACAACCCTAGTCCGCAACAAAAGGGCGCATCACACTCAGGCCCCAGATGCAAAAACCAAAAAGTAAAAACCCCATAAAGGGCACGGAACCGTACTGGAGGGATGGCTCAATGGACCCTATAAGCTTCATAGTACAGAGGGAGCCGTCCCAACACATAGCCTTCGAGCATGTTGGATATTACGGCAGGTGGCCAAAAGTGGCGAGGAGCTTCTATCCCTGGAAAACCACTCCAACAATACCGGTACGGTATCAACAGTCTTCGGGACCTTCGCATCAAACAATATGTGAAAACGAACAATCCGCGGCCTCGCTGAAGTCTACCAAGTAGCAACAGCAAATCCATGGAGCGACACAACCATCACCTTCAACGCCAGCGACGAACCTAAATTCCGAACAGCCCGAGCACTAGCCGCATTGGTGCTTAGTCCCATAGTGGACGGCTTTCGACTTACAAAGGTCCTCATGGATGGTGGCAGTGGACTAAACCTCATCTACGAGGAAACTCTTCAAAAAATGGAAATCGATTGGAGCCGTATTGAGCGAAGCAGCACAACCTTCAGAGGAATAATCCCTAGCCGGGAAGCGCGCTGCACCGGAAAAATCACACTCGATGTGGTGTTCGGCTCGCCGGACAATTACAGATCCGAAGAAGTCACGTTCCAAGTGGCCCCGTTCAACAGCGGATATCACGCTATATTAGGATGAGAGGCATTCACAATTTTTCAAGCCGTACCCCATTACGGGTTTATGAAGCTCAAAATGCCTGGGCCCGGCAGAATAATCACTATCGCTAGTGATCCGGACATAGCACTCCGTGCCGAAAACAAGACAGCCGCACTAGCCCTGGAGGCACTATCCGAGGCCCTAGCGGCAGAAGAACTCACCGTGCTGCGCTCTACGGTAAACAGGGATGATGTGATACTTGATAAAAGATCAAAGTCCACCTCCTTCAAACCAGCAGATGAAATAGTGAAATTCCAGGTCCATCCAACGGACCCAACAAAGACGGCCTCCATTGGGGCACAATTAAACCGCGAGGTAGACGCCGCACTGCGTGAATTCCTTCGGGAAAATTGGGACATTTTCGCCTGGCATCCTTCGGACATGCTCGGAATCCCACGCAGATTGGCAGAACACAGCCTAAACATCCTAAAAGGATTCAAGCTGGTCAAACAGGCTCTTTGATGATTTTCCGAACCCAAAAGACAGGCAATGGGAGAAGAGCTAGCCAAACTATTGGAAGCCGGATTCATTAGAGATATCAAACATCCGGATTGGCTAGCAAATCTGGTAATGGTACCAAAGAAGGACAAATCTTGGCGCCTATGCGTCGATTTTAAAGACCTTAATAAGGCTTGCCCAAAGGATCCCTTCCCCCTCCCCCGCATCGACCAAATTATTGATGCTACCACAGGGCACGATTCATTGTGCTTCCTCGATGCATACTCTGGCTACCATCAAATCAAGATGGCGGAAGCAGACCAAGCCGCAACGGCATTCATCACTCCATACGGACCATTCTGCTTCAATGCGATGCCCTTCGGACTTAAAAATGCCGGCGCAACATATCAGCGCATGATTCAAACATGTCTGGCTACCCAGATCGGCAAAACAGTCGAGGCATACGTAGACGACATAGTCGTCAAAACAAAACACGTCAAAACTCTAGTAGACGATTAGAGGCTCACATTCGACAACCTTAGAGCATATGACATTAAGCTGAATTCGGAAAAATGCGTTTTCGGCGTACCAGCCGGAAAGCTGCTGGGCTTCATTGTATCCGGTAGAGGAATTGAAGCAAACCCGGCTAAAATCCGAGCTCTGTCACAGTTGGATATCCCAAAAGACCTCAAACAGATACAAAAATTAACAGGATGCGTGGTAGCTTTAAGCCGCTTTATCTCCCGTCTAGGAGAAAAGGCATTGCCCCTCTATCGCCTCCTCAGGCGCACCGAACACTTCGAGTGGACGGATGCTGCCACTACCGGACTCGAAGAAATAAAGGCCATATTGGCAACAAATCCGGTCCTGGCGAACCAATGTTATTATACATCACAGCAACGCATCAAGTTGTAAGCGCGGTACTCGTCGTTGAACGAGAGACAGAAGGGCATAAATTCCCTCTTCAAAAACCAGTGTACTATGTATCCACTGTGTTAACTCCCTGCAAGTCCCGTTACCCACACTATCAGAAGATAGCGTATGCGGTGTTCATGGCATCCCGGAAGTTCAGGCACTACTTTCAAGAGTGTTCGATAACAGTGGCCTCCGAAGTACCACTTAATGACATCATAAATAACCGCGACGCAATTGGCAGGATTGCAAAATGGGCCATTGAGCTCTTACCATTCGATATAACTTACAAACCTCGGCGAGCTATAAAGTCACAAGTTTTGGCTGACTTCATCGCCGAATGGACAGAAGCCGAACTCCCTAAAGAGTACGGCGCATACTCCAATTGGACTATGCACTTCGACGGCTCCAAAATGTTGGCCGTATTGGGGGCTGGCGTCGTCTTGACGTCCCCAATCGGGGACACAGTCCAATGCGTACTTCAAATAATGTACAAGGACTCCAACAATGCAGCGAATACGAGGCCCTCCTACATGGTCTCCGGATGGCAATCTCCATGGGCATTCAATGCCTAGAGGTGCGTGGGGATTCAAACCTTGCAATATCTCAAATAAACGGAGACTTTGACGCCAAGGATCCGAAAATGGCAGCATATCGCAACGCTGTCCTAAAAATGTCGGCTCGGTTTGAAGGACTTGAATTCCATCACGTAGCCCAAGAAAATAACCAAGCAGCCGACATACTGGCACGCATCGGCGCAAAACGTGACGCTGTCCCTCCAAATATCTTCCTGGAACGGCTCTTCAAGCCATCCGTACTATGGGAAGGGGAATCCGGAAATGACAAACCAGAAACAACCACGCCAACCGGCGATTCAGCCGATGACATAACACCTTCAGCCCACGACATAATGGCAGTAATTGCCCCGTGGACGGAACCATTCCTAGCCTATCTGCTTAGACAGGAACTTCCCGAAGACCAAAATGACGCCCGCTGCATAGTCCGGCGATCGAAAGCCTACAAGGTCCATGAGGGAGAACTTTATAAGAAAAGTACAACCGGAGTCCTCCAAAGGTGTATCTCCAAAGAGGAAGGGCGAAACCTCCTGGCTGAAATTCATGCCGGATTAGGCGGACACCACGTAGCAGCCCAGGCCCTTGTAGGAAAGGCATTCCGTACAGGATTTTATTGGCCGACGGCCCGGGCAGATGCCCAAGACTTAGTCCAGAGATGCATCGGTTGTCAGCTCTTTGCTAATCAGAGCCATATGCCACCCACCGCCCTCAAAACTATACCCATTACCTGGCCGTTCGCGGTCTGGGGGCTTGATATGGTTGGACCCCTTAAAGGGGGAACCCACAAGCAAAGGTACCTATTGGTCATGGTGGATAAATTCACCAAATGGATAGAGGCCAAACCGGTCAAAACGGCAGAGTCCGGACCAGTGATAGACTTTATATCCGGGGTGGTACACCGTTACGGAGTCCCCCACAGCATCATCACCGACAACGGCATGAACTTCACTGCCGACAAGGTTAAGTCATGGTGCAAAAATATGGGCATCAAGCTCGACTACGCTTCAGTCTATCACCCTCAAACCAACGGTCAAGTGGAACCAGCAAATGGTCTAATAATGAGCGGCATTAAACCCAGACTAGTGTGGTCACTTACTAAATCTGACACGCACTGGGTTGAGGAGCTCGAATCCGTACTCTGGGGGCTACGGACAACGCCAAACCGTACTACCGGATTCACACCATTTTTTATGGTATACGGCACAGAGGCAGTACTGCCCTGCGACATTATTCATGACTCACCTCGAGTGCGCATGTACGAAGAAAGAGAGGCCGAGCTGGATCGGCAGGACAACTTGGATACATTGGAGGAAGAACTCGACGTCGCCAAGGCTCGTTCCGCATTCTATCAGCAGCAGGCCCGAAGATATCAAAGCAGAGAAGTACAGGCCAAGACTTACAACATTGGCGAACTAGTTCTACGCATGCCGGACAAGAAAAAGGACAAGCTCAAGCCCAAATGGGAGGGCCCCTTCATTATCGATCAAGTCCTGACCGGCGGAGCGTACCGTCTACGAAATGCGTCGGATAACCGACTCGAGCCGAACCCATGGAATGCAGCCCGCCTCCGACGATTCTATGCCTAGCGCCGGACTAAGAGTTCGTCCCCTTCCTCCGTTCAAATTTTTACACTTCAGCTGTCTTTTGTTTCTCTTTCTTCCCCTAACCTTTTTACTAAAACGCCCCTACGGGCCTACTTCCGCATTGTTCGCGTACACTTGATGTGCCATCCGCACTCATTATACCTGGGGGCTTCTTTTCCAGAAGCTCAATTATAAGGGCTTCATGCCCAAAACATGTGTCAAGCTTCCACATGTACCTTTTACTCACCATTATATGCATCGATATGACTTAAGTTTTGGCCAAGCTGGGTTGCCTGGCTCCTGTGCTTACCCCTACGTTCCCGATTGTTCGGCTAGGAGGTAAAGGGAGCACCTCTGCGATTGTTACTGCCGGGTCAGCCGGATGTGTACCTCAGACTGGGTGAAACCGAAAGCTAGCGTTCTTAAGGGAATATTCGGTCGGTGACTTGACAGATGATTTTTTACCTACTTATTTATCTGCCGCCAGATGTTTTTCTACTTTTTTCGCAGTCCGGACATGCACTTTAGGGCATGCCTCCCAGGGAAAGGAACCCTTAACGGAACTATTCTCCCTGGAAGATGTTTCTTACTAACCATGTAATATAACATAACTAGTTGGGCACTTGTCTGATAAAGCACTAATGACCCCTATGCCTGGTCTCCATGCATACCCCGGTTGTTTCTTAACCAAAAAGGTATTCGGACACACTCCGGACTCTAGGGTCCCGAGGTCAAAGCGAAAAGGTCGGCAAAGACAAACGATCTACAATCCGGCTAGAAGGAATTTCACATGTCATTTAAAAAAAATACATTGTCAAATTTACTGATTGTATTCCTCCTCAATCCCGTCTAACAGGCTGTCTAATTTACAGTCCCGTTGCGAAAATTTAGCAGCCAACTCTACCTGGCTGTATACTAAACTCACAGGGATCTCCTTCCCATCGGGCCCCACCGGTCCAACTTCGGCCATGTGGTTGGGATCCGCCTTCTTGTAACGCGTCTTCACCATGGCCCAAGCCTCCCTGGCACCTTGACGGCAAGCCGAAATCTTCCACAAACGGAAGCGCTGCCGCACTCCCAGAAGCTTCTCCGCAAGCTCCCCAAGGCCCTCAGGTAGGGAGAGGGCTGGCCATAAATCCTGGACGACGCCGCTCATTGCCTGCCGAACTCGTTCGAGCAGTTGCAACAGCTCGGGAAGTTGATCACCCGTTGATATGGGCATCTCCTCCGCAGGGCGACCTGTGAGCATACCTACAAGACATCTTATGTCAATTTACTTCTTCGCCGAACTCTTCTTTTTAAAGGAGTCCGCTCAAGCACTTACTATAAATGCCACGACGAAGCCGCTAATTCTCCTTAACGGAGCCGGACAGCTCGGCTCGAGCGCCTTTCAGCTCCTCTCCGAGCTTGGCGTTGGCATCCTGGAGCTTGTTCCTTTCTTGCTGCACCCTGTTCAGCACCCTCTTGCCGGCCTTTAGCTGGCGCAGTAATTCTTGCCGGTCCGGATCTTGTCCGGCGGCACCTGCAATGTCATTATTAGACTTGCGCGCATGCCGCACAGTGCTTATATTTATTAATAAAAATGTGTTACCAGGAGGGGTCTCTGCGCTTCCTCCTGCGGCAGCAAGTGCGGCCTCAAGCTGGGCCTTGCATTCTTGCAGCTCCTGAGACAGCTGGGCATTCTTCTCGGTAAGAGCCTGCGTTTCAGATGATCCTTAAATCAGTTAACATAACTACTTTAAGTCTCGGGGGCTACTGGTATATATAACCATTAAAATTCCCTTACCCGTATGTCTTTTACATACTGCTCCGTGGCTCTGGTAAAACCGTCTTAAGCAGCACGGAGGTGCGCGTCCCCTGCGTTAAAGGCGTCCAATGCCTCAGGGGAGAAGCACGCCTCACGAAACACTGTCCGGCGGCGCCTGTGGTTCATGGCGCTCTCCACCTCAGACTTGGTGGTAGACAGTCTGTCGGCATCCTCCGTTGGAGGATTATCCGGCCCGCACCTTGCGCTTGCCTCCCCCTCCAGGCCGGGCGCTGGAGCCTGGCCGGTATAGGTCGGATCGGCAACCTCTACGCCCGCAGTCCGGCGGGCGCTCTTTCTCCTATAAAAGATAATGAGCACTCAGACGCTTCCTAGGAACGTTGCTCTAAATATTTAAATATGAGCTATACCTTTGCGGCGACATTTCGGTCCGTGCCGCGCTCCTTTTCCGCCTGCTGGTCCGGACTGGCCTTTGTTGGTCAGCCGCCGCAGGCTCGGCTTCCCGCCTTGAAGGTGCTTCTTGTAAAACACCATCGTTCGCGAAGGTCAGGAATGGGCAAGGAAGGGATAATGGTGTCCAAACCTCGGTCACAATCACCTGGGAAGCCGGATATAATCCGGGGTAGTCCGCCGTAATGGTGACCAAAGCATTATCCATGCTAAGCTGGTGAAACACCCCGTCGATCAGCTCCACCTTGATATCCGGATCCTCTTCGGAGGCTGGATCTTGGGATCTCCCTGGATCCTCAGGTCGCGGAGCCGGACTCATCATGTCCTCCACAATCCGGCGCAGTTCCTGCGCCGAAGACATAATGTAAGAAGCTTAAACTTCGAAAGCATGGGTTGAGCCCTTAAAGATGTTCGCTTACCCAGCTTCTAGGGTTGTTCATAGAAAACCCATTCAAGGGGTTTGTTCGAAGGAAATCCTCCTTTTCCCCCTTGTACAGGCCGGACAGGATCTGCACCAGGTCCTCGGTCGAATCCGGTCCTTCGCGGCCGTGGCGGGTGGCGTCGTCCTCCCCGTTGAAATCCCACATGGGGTGGCCCCTGTATTGTAGTGGCTGTACTCCCCGCAAGATGCATATTGCCATGACTCCGATCATGGTCAATCCGGAATGGGCCAGTAATCTTATTCGGCCCATCAGGTAATGGACGCTCTTGTCTTCCTCCAAACGGGGGCTCCGCGGGCGCCAGCTGAGGCGTTTCTTCAGAGGAGCAGCACTGAACTCCGGGAGGCCAATCCGGACTGGGTCCGGTAGTGGAGCGTCTTCTATATAAAACCACTCCGAAGGCCAGTCTTCGGACGCCTTCTTAGGGGTACCGGATGGGTATCCGGTCCCCGCAATGCGCCATATTTCGGCGCCACCCACTTGATATATAGATCCCTCGTGAGAACGAGGTACGAGGCAGAACAGCGTCTTCCACAGTGAAAAATGGGGCTCGATGCCCAGGAATAGCTCGCAAAGAGCTACGCAGCCCGCGATATGCAGGACAGAGGCGGGCGTAAGGTGATGGAGCTGGAGTCCGTAGAACTCCAGGAGCCCGCGGAGAAACGGATGTATTGGAAATCCGAGTCCCCTTATCAGATAGGGGACGAAGCATACCCGCTCCCCTTTGTTGGGACTTGGGGTAGCCTCCGCTTGCTTCCCACCTTGGTAGGTGGCCAGCCCGATTCGAACCGGGACCATGAAGGCCGGAGGGAGATATCCCCCCGCTTGGAGCTTCACTAGCTCGTTGTGTGGAACAGAGCACCTCCTCCAATCCCCTGGCGTTGGGCTGGGAGCGCGAGAAGAGGAGCCGCGTCGACGGTCCATGATGGAATGGATTTTTAGGTCAAGGGCGCTCCGATGAAGTATTCGCGGAAGGAAGATGATGTGGTTTGGATCTGGATTTTTGCCTCTTTTGTAGGCGGATGACTCGCACGACTAGGGGGTGAAATATAAAAGACACCCTGGCTTTTCGCATTCGTGCGACGCGTGGAAGAAGGCCATTATTGGGCGTAGAAGCCAAGAGGCATAGTATTTATGATGAAGCCGGACACTGTTCGGCAGGTACATGGAACTTGAAGGGAGAACCTACCTTGCAACGCCGAAGACTATATACGCGCTGGACTTATCATCATTGAAGCCTGGTTCGGGGGCTACTGAGGGAGTCCTGGACTAGGGGGTGTCCGGACAGCCGGACTATCATCGTCCGCCGGACTCCAAGACTACGAAGATACAAGATTGAAGACTCCGTCCCATGTCCGGATGGGACTTTCCTTGGCGTGGAAGGCAAGCTTGGCGATACGGATATGTAGATCTCCTACCATTGTAACCGACTCTGTGTAACCCTAGCCTTCTCCGGTGTCTATATAAACCGGAGGGCTTTAGTCCGTAGGACACAACATACATCACAACAATCATACCATAGGCTAGCTTTAGGGATTTAGCCTCCTTGATCTCGTGGTAGATCCACTCTTGTACTACCCATATTATCAATATTAATCAAGGAGGACGTAGGGTTTTACCTTCATCAAGAGGGCCCGAACCTGGGTAAAACATCGTGTCCCTTGTCTCCTGTTACCATCCGCCTAGACGCACAGTTCGGGACCCCCTACCCGAGATCCGCCAGTTTTGACACCGACATTGACCTTGTCCCTTGTAAAGCTCGTGACTCCAAGGTGCCAAACTCCTCGCCGGACTCTGAACCTCCCGCGCCCCCTCCAATCGAATCCGATTGGGCGCCGATCATGGAGTTCACCGCTGCGGACATCTTTCAACACTCACCTTTCGGCGACATCCTGAATTCGCTAAAATATCTCTCATTATCAGGAGAGCCCTGGCCGGACTGCGGTCAGGACGGTTGGGATGCGGACGACGAATAAATTCAAAGCCCACCCACCACCCACTTAGTAGCCACTGTCGACAATCTAACCGACATGCTAGACTTCGACTCCGAAGACATCGACGGTATGGACGACGATGCCGGAGATGACCAAGAACCAGCGCCCACTGGGCACTGGAAAGCCACCTCATCATACGACATATACATGGTGGACATCCCAAAGGATGGGAATGGCGATGGAATAGCGGAGGAAGACCCCTCCAGGAAACAGCCTAAGTGCCGGCGTCAGCGGCGCCGCTCTAAATCCCGCAACAGCAAGAATGGAGATTCCGGCACCAGAGATAATAACACCCCAGACAGTGCCGAAGACAACCCCCTCCAGCAAGATTCAGCATAGGAGGACAGAGAAGCCATCCCTCACGAGAGAGCGGTAGACGAAGAGGTAGAGGATGATAATTACATGCCTCCCTCTGGAGACGAGGCAAGCCTCGACGACGACGAATTCGTCGTGCCTGAGGATCCCATTGAACAAGAGCGTTTTAAACGCAGGCTTATGGCCACGGCAAACAGCCTCAAGAAAAAGCAGCAACAACTTAGAGCTGATCAAGATCTGCTAGCCGACAAATGGACTGAAGTCCTTGCGGCCGAAGAGCATGAACTCGAACGCCCCTCCAAAAGCTACCCCAAACGCAAGCTGCTCACCCGATTAGAGGAGGAGGCATATAAACCTGCATCACCAGCGCACAATACGGCTGACCGACCACCCCGTGGCCGCGAAAGAGAGGCCTCTAGGCCCTCCACTAAAACCGTACCCCGGCATCGCTCGAAAAGCACAAAGCCACAGGGGAATGCTCCGGACTTGCGAGATATATTGGAGGATAAGTCAAGACAATCAAGATCGATCTACGGATTGCGTGGGCACCCCATGATACGCGACGACAACCGCCACGCCGAACACGGCAAGTCCGGCCGGGCCGAACATAGTAGACAAAGCTCGTTTGAGCTACGTCGTGATAGAGCCCAATACAGAGGCGCTGCACACCCACTATGCTTCACAGATGAAGTAATGGATCATCAAATCCCCGAAGGGTTTAAACCCATGAATATTGAATCCTATGACGGCACAACAGACCCCGCGGTTTGGATCGAAGACTATCTCCTTCACATCCACATGGCCCGCGGTGATGATCTTCACGCCATCAAATACCTCCCACTCAAGCTTAAAGGACCAGCTGGCATTGGCTTAACAGCTTGCCAGCAGAATCAATTGGGTGTTGGGAGGACCTGGAAGCCGCATTCCTTGATAACTTCCAGGGCACGTATGTGCGACCACCAGACACTGACGACCTAAGCCATATAATTCAGCAGTCAGACGAATCGGTCAGACAATTCTGGACACGGTTCTTAACTAAGAAAAATCAAATCGTCGACTGTCCGGATGCGGAGGCCCTCGCGGCCTTCAAACATAACATCCACAACGAGTGGCTTGCCCGGCACCTGGGACAGGAAAAGCCGAAATCCATGGCAGCCCTCACATCACTCATGACCCGCTTCTGCGCGGGAGAGGACAGCTGGCTAGCCCGCAGCAACAACCTCAGCAAAAATTCTGGCAGTCCGGATACCAAGGACCGCAACGGCAGGTCACGTCGCAACAAGCACAAACGCCGCATTAACGGCGACAATACTGAGGATACGGCAGTTAATGCTGGATTCAGAGGCTCCAAACCCGGTCAGCGGAAAAATCCATTCAAAAGAACTACTCCGGGTCCGTCCAATTTGGACCGAATACTCAACCGCTCGTGCCAGATACACGGCACCCCCGAAAAGCCAGCTAATCACACCAATAGGGACTGTTGGGTATTCAAGCAGGCAGGCAAGCTAATTGCCGAAAACAATGACAAGGGGCTGCATAGCGATGACGAGGAAGAGACCCGACCGCCGAACAATAGAGGACAGAAGGGTTTCCCCCCACAAGTGCGGACGGTGAACATGATATACGCAACCCACATACCCAAGAGGGAGCGGAAGCGTGCACTCAGGGGCGTATACGCGATGGAGCCAGTCGCCCCGAAGTTCAACCCATGGTCCTCCTGCCCGATCACTTTTGATCGAAGGGACCACCCCACCAGCATCCGCCACGGCGGATTCGCCGCACTGGTTTTATACCCAATCGTCGATGGATTTCACCTCACCAGAGTCCTGATGGACGGCGGCAGCAGCCTGAACCTGCTTTATCAGGATACAGTGTGCAAGATGGGCATAGACCCCTCAAGGATTAAATCCACAAAGACGACCTTCAAAGGCGTCATACCAGGTGTAGAGGCCAATTGTACAGGCTCAGTTACACTGGAAGTGGTCTTCGGATCCCCGGATAATTTCCGAAGCGAGGAATTAATCTACGACATAGTTCCGTTCCGCAGCGGCTATCATGCTCTGCTCGGACGGATCGCGTTTGCAAAGTTCAACGCGGTGCCGCACTACGCATACCTCAAGCTCAAGATGCCAGGCCCTCGAGGAGTCATCACGGTCAACGGAAACACTGAACGCTCTCTCCGAACGGAGGAACATACAGCGGCTCCCGCGGCAGAAGTACAGTGCAGCCTCTCAAGGCAATTCTCGAGTCCGGCCGTTAAGCGACCGGACACGACTAAACGCACCCGGAGTAACCTACAACAAGACCACCTGGCATGTTCCGAGCACACGTAGTAATGCGGCCCCAACCCCAGCCCTTGCAAAATTGCAAGACCGGTCCTTCGCGTACATCATTACGCTCTGGAGATACCATGGGCATATGGGGAGGGGCACGACCACGACAGGCCCAGAATGCGGCTTAACCACACCAGGGGCTCCCAAGTGTGTCATTCATTTTTTTCCTTTTTCTTTTTTCTTACCCACAGGACTCCGTTCACCAGAGGCCCTATCCGGCAGTAGACCTGCCGAACTCACGATGCAACAGCCAAGGAAGGAGAAAGGCTACGACGAGTATCCAGGTGGTCTCCATTACGAGCATTAAATTTGTTTTATACACCATTCCGCAGCCTACCCCTGGAGGGGGACATGTTTAATAGTCCCATCCCTTGCTTACCGCACTATTTGTATTGTTCTGCATTCATGGCAGTATTTCTTGAATAAACAATGCATCGCTTTTTTGCTTATAATTGCATTCCTTTATTATACATATGTTCATTTATGACATGTTGCATCCGTACACTTTGGTACGGCTAAATACACCAGGGGCTTAAGTTCCCCACATTATGGTGTGATAAGTCCGAACACTTTCACAAGTGCGGCACCCCAAAGATATAGCATTATATGCATCGGCTCCGAATCATGTCTTGGGTCAATAGTTGGGTTTGCCTGGCTCCCATGTTTTGGTACCTTATGTTCCGTTATATCGGCTAAGGTAGCGCTGGGAGAACCACTGCGATTGCGCCCCAGTTGAGATGGGACGAGCGCCTCAGTGGAGAAAGCTAAAACTGACCGTCATGATGAGGCGAGAGCCAGTCGCTGTTCGAGAGGTTTTTTCGAGTCCCTAAAGACTTATGCCGCTCAGAGCGAGGAACCGGCTTTGTCCGGCCCAGGCGTGGATAGCGCCCCGAATTCGGCCTTCAGAACACTAGGGGCTTCGCCGAAATTTAAAATTATAGAATTCTATGGCTAAGTGAGAGTGTTCAAGCATTATAAGTCCGGTTGCCTCGTTCGTTGTGTTGAGCGCCTCCCTAGATGGACCCAAAAATGGGAACAAGAGTGCTCAAGTTTATCCCGAACACCCCAGCACTCGCGGCATGGGGGCCGAAGCCGACGACTTGCCATCTCTCAGATTTGATAAACAACCGCACAGAAGGTAATATTTTAAATTAACAAGCGTTGCTTAGCGCACAGGAACAACGTTTTCAGCGCACAGGATAACAAAATGCGAGTCTACTCAAATATTACATCTTTGGAGCACTCACCCGCAATAATGCGGGCACCCTTCAGGACACCCTTATAATACATCTCGGGCGTGCGATACTCCTTGCCCGGCGGTGGCGCGTCCGTCACAAGCTTCTCAGCGTCCATCTTGCCCCAGTGCACCTTAGCACGGGCAAGGGCCCGACGGGAACCTTCAATGTAGGCGGAGTGCTTGATGACTTCAACCCATGGAAAAGCATCCACCAGCCGCCGCACCAGGCCAAAGTAGCTCCCAGGCATGGCCTCCTTGGGCCACAGCCGAACTATGAGGCCCTTCATGGCCTGTTCGGCCACCTTGTGGAGCTTGACCAGCTGCTTCAGCTGGTCGCTAAGGGGCACCGGATGTCCGGCCTCAGCATACTGAGACCAGAAGACCTTCTCCGTCGAGCTCCCCTCCTCTGCCCTGTAGAAAGCGGCAGCATCGGACACGCTGCGGGGCAGATCTGCGAACGCTCCTGGAGAGCTCCAAATTCGGGTAAGTAATAGGTAATTCACATTCACATGCTTGCTTTGCATGAAAAATGCCTTACCCGCCGCTATTTTCTTCAACGCCTCGATTTCCTGGAGGGCCTTGTGGGCTTCGGCCTTAGCGGCTTTGGCACTCTCAAGAGCCGATGCAAGCTCGGACTCTCGAGTCTTTGAGTCGCGCTCCAAGCTCTCATGTTTTTCCACGAGAGCCTGGAGCTCTTGCCGTACCTCCGCCACCCGCGCCTCCTGCTTCTCTCGCCCAGCATGCTCTGGAGCCGCATTACGTTCGGCCATGGACACTGCCTCCTTCAGGGTCGCCACCTCGTTCGTGGCCCCTAGAGTACCCACGTTATCCTTGTCATTCCTCTTGCAACCAAATCCTTTTCTGTAAGGTACAACTTTAATAAGGTGTTACTCACCTTCCTTGTCCTCGAGCTGCTTCTTGGCACGGACGAGCTTGCTCTCGGACCGCTCGAGGCTTTGCTTCAAAGCATTGACCTCCGTAGTCAGTGCGGCAGAGGTCAGCAGCGCAACCTGCAATCCCATATTGACATATTTTTTAAGACTCCTGCGTATATCTTTTTAGATCCACAGTCCGGCTTTTCTTTCCGAGCACCGAACCGAGCATCAGGAGCTATTGTCTAAGTGGTACTATTTTACATATATTAAAATTCTTACCTCAAAGCCTGTTAGAAGGCTGCTGCAGGCCTCGGTCAGCCCGCTTTTGGCGAGCTGAACCTTCTGAATCACCGCACTCATGACAATGCGGTGTTCCTCTTCGATGGAAGTGCCGTTGAGCGCCTCCAGCAAGTTATCCGGCGCCTCCGGTTGGACGGAGGCCGCTGGCGTCACAGTCTTGCCCTTCTTACGAAGGGGCCGCCCACCGGACCCCGGAACCACTGCAGGTTCCGGTGCGGAGTCCGGTACGAAGTCCGGGAGGTTGCCCTGTGGCATCTCCAGGGCCTCCTCCTCCGGGTGGGTCCCTCTCTGGGATCCCACCTCGGCGTCGTCGGTGTCACGGGGGGTGGAGGCGGTCGGAAGTGAAGTACTATCCACATCCGACGTACCCAAGGACCCGCTCGACGAAGCGGGAAGATCGTCCTTGGGCGGACTACAGGGTTGTATGCGGCATTAGAAAGACACCGCGTGGAGAAAAGATAAGTCATGAAGTTATTCGGGAGTCTGGATACTTACGATCTCGCCAGGGGCTTGGCCCTTGAGGGCCACTCCTCGTCGCCATCGCCGACGTTGGCGGAACAGTCCGGGGGAAGGGTCCTTCCCTTCTTGGACCCTTCGGCCTCCCTCGTTGGGGAGGCCTTCCTCTTCTTCTCTCCCCCCCGCTGGGGGAGAGGCCTCTTTCTTCTCCTCCTCGTCCTCGTGGGAGGAGTCCGCCTCGGAGTCATCGGACGATGAGTCCGATACCACCTGACGCCGGGAACTCCTTCGGGTTCCCGTGGCCTTCTTCTTGGCCTTGTTCTCAGGAACTACGTAAAGTGCCGGGACCAGCAGCCCTGTCAAACAGGCATCCGCTGGGTCTTCTAGAAGGGGAGCCGGACAGTTAACCTGTTCGGACGTCGCTTGCCAGGCCTGTTAAAGGTGTTGGGAGTTTAGATCCTGCATAAAGTCAAAACATGAAAAGCAAGTGTCCCATAAAGGATAACATGGCTTACCTTGCCAGCCGGACGCTGCGAGCTGAATCCGCGATCTTCGGTAGCGGATGTGGGAGCTTCGGTGCCCTTGAACAACACCCTCTAGGCATCTTCGTACATAGTGTCGAAGAGCCCGCTCAGGGTCCGGTGCTGTGCCGGATCAAACTCCCACAAATTGAAGTCCTGTTGTTGGCAGGGGAGAATCCGGCGGACGAGCATGACCTGGATCACGTTGACAAGCTTGAGCTTCTTGTTCACCAGGGTTTGGAGACAGGACTGGAGTCCGGTCAGATCTTCCGAACTACCCCACAGTAGGCCCTTCTCCTTCCAGGAAGTGAGCCGCATGGGGACGCCAGATCTGAATTCGGGGACCGCTGCCCATTTAGGGTCACGCGGCTCGGTGATGTAGAACCACCCCGATTGCCACCCTTTGATGGTTTCCACGAAGGCGCCCTCGAGCCAAGTGACGTTGGGCATCTTGCCCACCATGGCACCTCCGCACTCCGCTTGGCTGCCCTTCACAATCTTTGGCTTGACGTTGAAGGTCTTGAGCCACAAGCCGAAGTGGGGCTGGATGCAGAGGAAGGCCTCGCACACGACGATAAACACTGAGATGTTGAGGATGAAATTCGGGGCCAGATCGTGGAAATCCAGGCCATAGTAGAACATGAGCCCCCAGACAAAGGGGTGGAGTGGGAAGCCCAGTCCGCGGAGGAAATGGGGAAGGAATACCACCCTCTCATGGGGCCCGGGGGTGGGGATGAGCTGCCCCTCGTCGGGGAGTCGGTGCGCGATGTCGCTGGACAGATATCCGGCGCTGCGCAGCTTCTTGATGTGCCCCTCCGTAACAGAGGAGGCCATCCACTTGCCTCCCGCTCCGGACATGGCTGGAGAAGGTCTAGGTGAGATGTGCGGACTTGGGCGCTGGAGCTCGAGTGCGCGGAGATGGATAAGCAAAGGAGGAAGAAGGCGTAGGTAAAAAAGTTGGATCCTTATCCCCTTATATATGGCGGACGAAACTATGCGTCCCCACCGGCCTGGTAAAACTTGCTTATCTCCCAAGCGCCGCAATCAATGGCGCGGTTGGGTTACCCACGTCCGTGTTGATGGGAATCCCGAAATAAGGGGAACACGATCTCTGCTTCGACAAGACGTGCCAAGGAAACCGCTTCGCTTAACGCGCTGAGGTGGTATAATAAAAACGATTCGAGTAAAGGCTTGGTTGTGGTGTGACGTCACGCCACAAAATACGTCAGCAGATTAAACTTGTGTAAATATTATTCTCTCTACGGTGGTATGTGGAATTTATTTTACAGAGCCGGACACTATCCTGGTGTTCACAATCTTCTATGAATTATTCGGAGGAGGAACCCGCCTTGCAATGCCGAAGACAATATGCGCGCCGGACTCGTCGTCATTGAAGCCTAGTTCAGGGGCTACCGAGGGAGTCCTGGACTAGGAGGTGTCCGGATAGCCGAACTATCATCATCGGCCAGACTCCAAGACTATGAAGATACAAGATTGAAGACTTCGTCCCATGTCCGAATGGGACTTTCCTTGGCGTGGAAGGCAAGCTTGGCAATACGGATATGTAGATCTCCTACCATTGTAGCCGACTCTGTGTAACCCTAGCCCTCTCCAGTGTCTATATAAACCAGAGGGTTTTAGTCTGTAGGACAGAACAACAATCATACCATAGTCTAGCTTCTAGGGTTTAGCCTCCTTGATCTCGTGGTAGATCCACTCTTGTACTACCCACATCATCAATATCAA
Source organism: Triticum timopheevii (assembly GCA_963921465.1). Taxonomy (NCBI): domain Eukaryota; kingdom Viridiplantae; phylum Streptophyta; class Magnoliopsida; order Poales; family Poaceae; genus Triticum; species Triticum timopheevii. The sequence continues at coordinate 60,481,457 of OY997270.1, read as the reverse complement.
TCAAGCAGGAGTAGCGTTTTACCTCCATCGAGAGGGCCCGAACCTGGGTAAAAACATCATGTCCCTTGTCTCCTGTTACCATCCGCCTAGCGCACAGTTCGGGACCCCCTACTCGAGATCCGCCGGTTTTGACACCGACACTTGTGTTTCATCAAGTAAATATACTTAGCATCTACTCAAATCATCTGTGAAGCAAGAACATAATGATATCCACTGCGCGCCTCAGCACTCATTGGACTGCACACATCAAAATATATTACTTCCAACAAGTTGCTTTCTTGTTCCATCTCACTGAAAACGAGGCCTTTCAGTCATCTTGCCCATGTGGTATGATTTGCATGTCTCAAGTGATTCAAAATCAAGTGAGTCCAAACGATCCATCTGCATGGAGTTTCTTCATGCGTATACACCAATAGACATGGTTCGCATGTCTCAAACTTTTCAAAAACGAGTGAGTCCAAAGATCCATCAACATGGAGCTTCTTCATGCGTTTTATACCAATATGACTCAAATGGCAGTGCCACAAGTAGGTGGTACTATCATTACTATCTTATATCTTTTTGGCATGAACATGTGTAACACTACGATCGAGATTCAATAAACCATTCATTTTAGGTGCAAGATTGAAGGTATTATTCAAATAAACAGAGTAACCATTATTCTCCTTAAATGAATAACCGTATTGCGATAAACATAATCCAATCATGTCTATGCTCAACGCAAACACCAAATAACAATTATTTAGGTTTAACACCAATCTCTATGGTAGAGGGAGCAGGCGATGCTTGATCACATCAACCTTGGAAACACTTCCAACACACATCGTCATCTTACCTTTAGCTAGTCTCCGTTTATTCCGTAGCTCTTTTATTTCGAGTTACTAACACTTAGCAACCGAACCGGTATCTTAATACCCTGGTGCTACTAGGAGTACTAGTGAAGTACACATTTAATACAATGTATATCCAATATACTTCTGTCAACCTTGCCAGCCTTCTCATCTACCAAGTGTCTAGGGTAGTTCTGCTTCAGTGACCGTTCCCTCATTACAGAAGCACTTAGTCTCGGGTTTGGGTTCAACCCTGGGTTTCTTCACTAGAGCAGCAACTGATTTGCCATTTCATGAAGCATCCCTTCTTGCCCTTGCCCTTCTTGAAACTAGTGGTTTTACTAACCATCAACGATTGATGCTCCTACTCGATTTCTACTTTCGCGGTGTCAAACATCGCGAATTGCTCAAGGATCATCATGTCTATCCCTGATATGTTATAGTTCATCACGAAGCTCTAATAGCTTGGTGGTAGTGACTATGGAGAACCATCACTTTCTCATCTCGAAGATTAACTCCCACTCGATTCAAGTGATTGTAGTACTCAGACAATTAGAGCACATGCTCAATGATTGAGCTTTTCTCCCTTAGTTTGCAGGTTAAGAAACTTGTCGGAGGTCTCATACCTCTTGACGTGGGCACGAGCATGAAATCCTAATTTCAGCTCTTGGAACATCTCATATGTTCTACGACGTTTCAAAAATGTCTTCGGTGCCTTAATTCTAAACCGTTTAGCATTACGCACTGAACTATCATGTAGTCATCAAAACGTGTATGTCAGATGTTCGCAACATCCACAAACGACGCTCGAGGTTCAGCACACCGAGCGGTGCATTAAGGACATAAGCCTTCTGTGCAGCAATGAGGACAATCCTCAGTTTACGGATCTAGTCCGCATAATTCCTAGTATCAACTTTCAACTAAATTTTCTCTAGGTACATATCTAAAACAGTAGAACTAAAGCGCAAATTACGACACAATTTGCAAAGACCTTTTGACTATGTTCATGATAATTAAGTTCATCTAATTATTTAACGAACTCCCACTTAGATAGACATCCCTCTAGTCATCTAAGTGATACATGATCCGAGTCAACTAGGCCATGTCCGATCATCACGTGAGACGGACTAGTCATCATCGATGAACATCTTCATGTTGATCGCATCTGCTATACGACTCATGTTCGACCTTTCGGTCTCTTGTGTTCCTAGGCCATGTCTGTACATGCTAGGCTCGTCAAGTCAACCTAAGTGTTTTGCATGTGTAAATCTGGCTTACACCCGTTGTATGCGAACGTTAGAATCTATCACACCCGATCATCACGTGGTGCTTCGAAACAACGAACCTTCGCAACGGTGCACAGTTAGGGGGAACACTTTCTTGAAATTTTATGAGGGATCATCTTATTTATGCTACCGTCGTTCTAAGCAAATAATATGCAAAAACATGATAAACATCTCATGCAATCAAATAGTGAGATGATATGGCCAATATCATTTTGCTCCTTTTGATCTCCATCTTCGGGGCACCATGATCATCATCGTCACCGGCATGACACCATGATCTCCATCATCATGATCTCCATCATCGTGTCTTCATGAAGTTGTCTCGCCAATTATTACTTCTACTACTATGGCTAAAGGTTTAGCAATAAAGTAAAGTAATTACATGGCGTTATTCAATGACACGTAGGTCATACAATAAATTAAGACAACTCCTATGGCTCCTGCCGGTTGTCATACTCATCGACATGCAAGTCGTGATTCCTATTACAAGAACATGATCAATCTCATACATCACATATATATCATTCATCACATCCTTTTCGCCATATCACATCACACGGCATATGCTGCAAAAACAAGTTAGACGTCCTCTAATTGTTGTTGCAAGTTTTTACGTGGCTGCTATAGGTTTCTAGCAAGAACGTTTCTTACCTACGCCAAAACCACAACGTGATATGCCAATTGCTATTTACCCTTCATAAACACCCTTTTCATTGAATCCGATCCGACTAAAGTGGGAGAGACAGACACCCGCTAGCCACCTTATACAACTAGTGCATGTCAGTCGGTGGAACCTGTCTCACGTAAGCGTACGTGTAAGGTCGGTCCGGGCCGCTTCATCCCACAATACCGCCGAAACAAGATAGGACTAGTAACGGTAAGCAAATTGAACAAACCAATGCCCACAACTATTTGTGTTCTACTCGTGCATAGAATCTATGCAATAGACCTAGCTCATGATGCCACTGATGGGGAACGTAGTAATAATTCAAAATTTTCTACGCATCACCAAGATCAATCTATGGAGATTCTAGCAACAAGAGAGGGAGAGGATGAGTTGATCTTCATACCCTTGAAGATCGCGATGCGGAAGCGTTATAAGAACACGGATGAAGGAGTCGTACTCGCGGCGATTCAAATCACGGAAGATCCGATCTAGCGCCGAACGGACGGCGCCTCCACGTTCAACACACGTACAGCCCGGGGACGTCTTCTCCTTCTTGATCCAGCAAGGGGAGATGAGAAGTTGAGGGAGAACTCCGACAGCACGACGGCGTGGTGGTGGTGGAGCTCGTGGTTCTCCAGCAGGGTTTCGCCAAGCACTACGGAGGAGGAGGAGGTGTTGGAGGAGGGAAAGGGCTGCGCCAGGGGAGAGGTGCGGCTGCCCTCCCACCCCTACACTATATATAGGGGCAAGGGGAGAGGGGGAAGCGCCCTAGGGTTTCCCCTAGGGGGCGCCCGCCGCCAAGCAGATTGGATCTCCCTAGGGAAAATCCTAGGGAGACTTGCCCCCCAAGCCAAGCAGGTGGAGGATTGCCTCCCAAGCCAGGTGGAGGCGCCCCACCTTCCCAAATAACGTGGGAAAGGGTGTGGGGGGAATTTCCTATTGGATGATCGTTGCGTCAAACAGTCGAGGCTTCGCATAGAGCCAGCGATCATCGAGCGCTACACTTGGGCTAGCCCATTTAACGTGTTCCAGTGTTTCTGGATTTGGTAACCTTCTAGAGTTTCTCAGCCGGTTTTTTCTGGTTTTGGGAACCTTCTAGAAGGTTCCTAAACCGATTTTCTTCTTATTTCTTTTTTTATTTTCTGTTTCTTTTCTTTATCCATTTCTTTTTTCTGTTTCTTTTTCTAATTTCTTCTTTTCTTTTCTTTTTTACATTTTTTTCTTGTTCTTTTTTCAATGTTATTTTATCTTTTTAAACTAAGTACATATTCATATTTTTTCTTAATTTTAGAAAAATGTTTTTTCTTTTAAAAAATGTTCTTTTTTTGAATTTTTGAATTTTTCTTCTTCTTTCGTTTTTAGTTATTCCTGTTTCTTATTTATTTTTTTATTTGTTTTATTTCTTTGGTTTGTTATTTCATTTTCTTTTCTCCTCTTTTTTTATAAAAATATTCAATTTTTGTTTGCGTTTCCATAAAATGTTCAGTTTAAAAAAAATGTTATCAAAATTCAAAATTTGTTCTTGTTACACAAAAAAGTTCAAAACTTTTGAAATTCATATAATGTACCAGATTTCAATTTTTTTGTTCACGTTTTCAAAAAATGTTCAGGCTTTCAAATTTGTTCAGGATTTTTCAAATTTGTTCTCCGTCTCAAAATTTGTGCTCAATATTCGAAAAATGTTCATGCTTTAAGAAATAGTTCGCGCTTCCAAATTTGTTCTCCGTTTCAAAATTTGTTCTCAAGATTCAAAAAAAATGTTCATGGTTTAAAAAATTGTCCGTTCTTCTAAATTTGTTCTCCGTTTCAAAATTTGTTCTCAAGATTCAAAAAATGTTCGTTCTTTAAAAAATGTTCATATTCAAATTTTGTTCTCTAAATTCAAAAAAAAATATTCGGGATTTTATATCACAATTTTGAAAAATGTTCTCGTTTTCAATTTTGTTCCTTTTTTCACAATTGTTTGTGGTTCCTAGAAAATGTTCATGTTTTCAGAAAATGTTCCGGTTTTCAAATTTTGTACACAATTTCAAAACAATATTCTTTTGTAATAATACCCGCAAATTCCAAAAAAATGCGGTTTTAAAAGTACTTAATTTATGAAAAATGTGCGGTTATAAAATTTCTTTCAGCTAATTTACTCGCAAAGACCAAATTTCGTCTTTTGTAATAAATACTCGCAAAGACCAAATTTTCTTTAAGTTTTGCCTTTGTCATTGACTTCTTTAAGCGTCGTGCTGCCTATCGGTGACTAGAACTTTTTCTGTTGCAGTGGCTAGCTCGGTGCGCAACCCGCTTCGAGGTCGCTTGTTCGAATCCCATTTGCCCCCGCGCACCTTTTTCGGTTGCAAGAATTTGGTCTTTTTAAAAGAGAGATTCTTTTTGCAGTGCACAGTTCTCAAAACAGTCTAGTCTAAGTTTTTAAGACTGTCCAATTTTTGTGTTAGTCGTGAAAGAAACAGTTTTACATTCAACCTGACGAAACAGTGCAGACAGTAGAAACAATCTCCTTTAGATTATCTCTCCCAAATTAACATGCACGCATAGAAAAAACGAATCAATTCGTTCAAACACGTGCACGTGCACGCTAGCTGTTAGTGCTCTTGGTAGTACATACAATATAATACACACAAAAAAAACACGTGAACCGCTAGGGGGGCGATCTCGTGAACGCACGCTCATTCCGCTCATTTAAAAAAAACTCGCGCTCGCGAAACAGACGAAAGAGTAGAAACACGACTGCGGCCCACTAAGCACACGAACTAGGCTCTCTATGCGAAACACCAGCAACTCGACGCAGAACGCTTCACATAGGAGCTCTCGGTGTGGGGGGCGCACCACCCCTTAGTGGGTTGGTTTGCCCCTTCCCCTTTGGCCCATGAGGCCCTCCAACACTTGCCGGGGCTCCCGAAACACCTTTCGGTCATGCTGGTCATAGCCTGGTACCCCCAGAACATTTCCGGACTCCAATACCCTTCGTCCAATATATCGATCTTCACCGCCGGACCATTCCGGAACTCCTCGTGACGTCCGGGATCACATCCGCGACTCCGAACTACCTTCGCTAACCACATACTATTTCCCATAACAACTCTAGCGTCACCGAACCTTAAGTGTGTAGACCCTACGGGTTCGAGAATCATGCAGACATGACCGAGACATCTCTCCGGCCAATAACCAACAGCGGGATCTGGATACCCATGTAGGCTCCCACATGTTCCACGATGATCTCATCGGATGAACCACGATGTCTGGGATTCAAGCAGTCCCGTACGCAATTCCCTTTATCAATCGGTACGTTACTTGCCCGAGATTCGATCGTCGGTATCCCAATACCTCGTTCAATCTCGTTACCGGCAAGTCACTTTACTCGTTCCATAATGCATGATCCCGTGACTAACTACTTAGTCACATTGAGCTCATTATGATGATGCATTACCGAGTGGGCCCAGAGATACCTCTCCGTCATATGAAGTGACAAATCCCGGTCTACTTGACATTAAAAAAGCTTTAGCAAACGAACTACACGATCTTGTGCTAAGCTTAGGATTGGGTCTTGTTCATCACATCATTCTCCTAATGATGTGATCCCGTTATCAATAACATCCTATGTCCATAGTCAGGAAACCATAACCATCTATTGATCAACGAGCTAGTCAACTAGAGGCTCACTAGGGACATGTTGTGGTCTATGTATTCACACATGTATTACAGTTTCCAGTTAATACAATTATAGCATGAACAATAGACAATTATCATGAACAAGGAAATAAATAATAACCATTTTATTATTGCCTCTAGGGCATATTTCCAACAAGATGTCATCCACTCATTGGACCCAAGGCGCCTATGATACGTCGACACGTGGCACGACCCAACAGAGGCCCATTCCTGTGAAAAGGCCGGCCCGTTTGACTTGGTCAAAAGGTGGCAGGCCGGCCCACAAAAAGCCTGTTAACGGCCTGTTCGCATATAGCCCATTTACAACCCGCTAACTGAGGGCCCGTTACGACCTCTCCAAATTAGGCCCAGTAGCATCATCTGGGCCGTCCAATATGATTCCAGCCTGTTTTAACTTCCGGCCCATGTATGGCCCATGACGTCTTTCAGCCCATATGAGGCCCTTTGTAACTCTTGGCCCATTAACGGCCCATGGTGAAACTGGTCCGTAATGAATAGTGTATCACTTTATACCCATTAACGGCCCATTATTCCATTGGGCCATTTCTAGTCCAAGTTATCTTTCGGCCTTCTCAGGGCCCATTTATTCTTGGGCTTATTTCCAGCATTCGGTTACTTACGACACGTTACTGTCATTTTCTGCTTGTGGGCCAAATTCAGCCCGTCGTTACAGTCGGCCCGTTTGTGGCCCGTTAATACATTGGGACGTTTTCATGTCAAAAAAACCCATTGGGCTGTTTTCATAGAGTTATCAAATACGGCCTATTAACGGCCCGTTATGGTCCACGAATAGTATGGCCCATGATTGGTGAAATGATGATATGCCCCGTAGAAGGCCCATGCATCCTACGGCCCGTATAGAAGGCCAATGCATCCTACGGCCCGTAGAAGGCCCATGGATCATACGTCCTGCAGAAGGCCCATGGTTACAACAGTTCGTGTGTTGCCACGATTATTTTGGCCTAGTTAGCAAAAATAGGTTATTGTGGCCACTAGAAAAACACAGAAAAAGAACTGCAGTGACTACAAGCAAACAACTAAATAAGACAATAAGGAAATAAATAAGCAAGCAATTAACGCTAGCCTATTACCGCTATTACACATATTACATCCACTAGACATCAAAGTTCGCCACCAGTGCAAATATAGGAACAAAGCAACATATTACATACACTGGCCATCAAAATTGGCCACCAGTGCAAATAAATGCGGCAGCAAAACAAGAGCATAACTGAAACAACTTCAGAAGAGCTCAAGAAACGTTATCCTGGGTATCCACCATGCTGGCAATAAGCTTAGCAAGCTTATTAGCTTTGTCCTGTTTGGCGCTAAAATCCTCCAACGCTTGCTGTTGCATCAGAAAGTATGCATCTGAATGCTCCAGGGACTTCTGCAGTCCTTCCGCTTCTTGTCGCAGCATAGCTGATCGATGTCTTTCAGCTTGTAGTTGAGACTCAAGAAACCAAACTGATTCAGACAGTGAGTTTGAATAGCTTGTGCAAGCGGTAGTGGCCAGTAACTCGAACAATAAACCAAGACAGGACTTCGGGGTTGTCTCACTGTCTTTAAGATAGTCTTCCTTAGCTGTTTTATTAGCTTTGTTGGAGACCAACAAGGATGTGTCACTATCCTGAACCTTATCTGCATTACTTCCTTTACCATTGCTTAATAAGGCACTCTTCCCCAATATTCTGTCAGCATTCTAAAAGAAGAAACAAGCAAACACATGACATGTTTAGCATGTACTAGTATATGAAACTCATTTTGGTGAACCAGTTCATTAGTAAGGTGGACAGGATTAAACTACCAAGTATTCTATTGCAAAGTAGTAGTACATAATAAAAGCATCAAACAAACATATATCTATGTCCTATGGTCACTGCATTGTCTTGCCAAATCAAAATAGAGACACGGTTCAAATCATATCAGTTCAAGACAAAGCAGCAGTGAAAGAATATAAAGCGTGGGAAACTACATGGCACAACAAGATTTCAGATGGGTACCACGGGTCCACATGTACAACAACACTATTGGCTCTGTTGTGATGCTAGTAATGTGCATGATATGAGAACTCAACTGTATACACAATTGAAATTGAAATCAATAGAGCTATTGATAAGAGCAAACCTGTTAAAGAAACATGCGTGAACATACCTGCTATGTCATTGGAGTTTCGATTGGATCATTCAATTTAAAAATAAGTTTGTATGAGTAAATACAGTGATATAAGAGCAAAGCAGTATGCACGATAGCAATCATAGTTAAAAAAAGGCGCGCCTAAGCGAGCGCTTAAGCGCGCCTAGGCTCTAGACGTTGGCAAAATGCATTGCGCATAACTATGCTTAATCTGTGCATAACTACGCATAAGCATGCGCTTTGGTCAGTAAAGCGCAAGGCGGTGGCAAAACGCACAATTAATGCCTAGCACTTTTTGAACTATGGTATAAATGGTATCTTAAAACAGAACAGTTGTTCTTCAGGTTTAGGCACTTGTTCTACATGAACAGAGTACAGTAAGACGCAAGAATATAGTACTTAAAAATAGAAAATGAGCTCATAGACCTTACCACATTCTTGGTTCGGGACCAGTACAGAACAAGGTGTTCCCAGTTATCGTCCAGTAAATGTGTCTCAGGAGAACGTAAGGGAATTTGATGAGTTTCTTTGCCAGTGAAGTACGTTTTCTTTAGGTAATTTCGATACTGCCACCAAGCATTCTTGAAGATAGCAGAGGTATTAGCACAGGTTACCTCATCCTGAGTTTCCAAATCGGTCCTTCTCTATAGAGAAAAATGGGAAAATTTGCTGTATGATAACCATCATGGAGGTAGGATGTATGGGACAAAGCAAAGTAATTGCCATGAATAACATTACTTACACATAACTCCTGGACAAACACCTGCAACTGGCATTTTCCTTCATCTTCAGTATAATATTTCCAAGATGGGAAGATACGCACATACGATTTAACAACATCAAATGCTATAGATGCTAAACTATGACTAGCTGGTTGTGCTTCCTCCACAGGAATAGGCGTACTAACTGGTGGAGTTGGGGTTCGCCGCGGTAGTACTGGCCCTTTGGGCACTTGAGCTGCCTTACTAACTGCTCTTGTTTGGGAGCTCTGTGGTGGAGATGGTGCTGTGTCAACAGGAACTGGGTTACTATCTGCTGGGGTTGGGGTTAGATTGGGTGAAGCTGGTTCTCTGTCCATCGCAGTAGGGGTACAATCTGCGAGAGTTTGGGTTATGTGTGGTAGGGCTGGTTCTCGTGCATGTACAACCGGGGTGCTATCTCCACCAAGAGGTAGCACTGTTTTATTTGAAGACCGTGTTTTTTAGTCCACTAGATACTGGCATCACCCGCTCCAATTCAAATGGCTGATAAACAAGAAACATAGTTGAATGTACATACATTGTATGAGAGACAGATGCAATAGATAGTGTGGAAAAAAGAGGGCATGAAATAGTTGACATGTATATTGTTTAACTAAAACGGATAGCATGACATAATTTCACATATATGATGTCTATCTAAACTGGATAGCATAGCATAACATAATTCAAAGATATGATAAATAACTAAACAGGACCGCATGACATAATTCACCTACATGTTATCTAAGTAATCAGGATCGCATCATTTAATTCACATATGTGATTTATATGCTAAACAGAGGGCATTCGATATGATGTCTGAACTAAGAACATGGTGTTGAATATTGTGTATATGATGTCTAAACTATGCAATGCAAGACACCATATGCTTGATATGAGAAATATAACCGTGCCAAGTTAGAGCATACACCTCGGGGGGGGGGGGGGATAGGACTGGTCATCTATCTCTGAATCCATCTATGAGGAGCTATCGGGGCCCAACAAGAGATCTGCTTCGACAGGTAGCATTGTCTGCTCTGAAGGCCTTATTTTCACTCCAGATTCTTTCATCTCCCACCCAAATGGCTGATTCACAAGAAGAGTAGTTTAATGTACAAACATTGTCAACAAATGGAAATGTAATGAAGAAAACGATGGGCAAGATATCATTGAAATATATGATGCCTGGTTAAACAGGATGGCATTTCACATTTCAGATATATTATGGCTAGCTAAAAGACATGAGACAACATAATTCCCATATATGATATAGAAACTAAATAGGTGGCATTACAGAAGATGTCTAAACTAAGCAGATGACATATATGATGTCAAAAGTAGGCACTGCAAGGCAACATATGCATGATATGACTAACACCATCATGCCAAGGTATAGCAAACACCTTGGGGGTTAAATAGGAGTGGTCAGCGGCGTCTGAATCCACCTCAGAACAGATATCTTCCTGTGGATTACAATCTGGAGAGGGTTGGGGAGGGTTTGCCATTGAACCCACCATGGAGCGATGTCTGCATGACATTGTATTGCTGTGCAAGACTCTTCTCTTTTTCTCTACATGTTCAGCATGATTGTGTACAATATCTGACATGCATACGAAAAAATATGGTGAGATTATGTAAGGAGAGCATGCAGAAATTTAGAGTGATGGTAACAACCAGTGGATGGATCCAAAAAAATGATAGCAGGCTGATGATTGCTTTAATTTAATAAAAAGACAGATGATGATTGCTTTACTATTTGTTTCCCACCCAAGATGAACAACATAGGCATGCCCTAGGTGAACCGGATATTAGATAAAGATACTATTTATTGCTTCCTCGATATGTGCCCCATAACTAATTTAGAACTCAAGTTTAAACATTAATTTGGACCTGACTTGGAGTCCAAGAGGTGAACAGGATGATAAAGTATCAGGTAATTTTAAGCAATGCATAACATAAGCAGAAACAAAAGAGTGCGACCTCTCTTGTGGACCCGTGTACTCCTCAAGTTAGTCTGCTGAGTCGATGATGGTGATGCCGTTGCGGTGGGTGCCAGCGGCAAGGGAGGAGACCTGAGGCGGCGGAAGACGGTCAGGAGTCGTGATGTCTGGTTTGGTGATGCTTTTGTCGATGAAGCAGCTCAGGTGAGGTGGACGACGTCGCAGCAGGAGCAGGACAAACCACATAAAGTTCCCTTCGACACCTACCTGTAACTGAAGTAATTCTGTAAGGGCTCATTTGGCTTGCATGATTCTAAAAACGCGAGGATAGGAAAAACACCAGAATAGGATAGGAATGCACATGGTAAACAGAGCATTTGTAAACAGAGGATTTCTGTCAACTTAGGTGTTTGGTTTACAGGAATTGGAAGAGCAGAGGAATGCAAAGAAACATGGCCAAAATAAAGTGAAACCATATGAAAGCGTGTACAGTTAGAATGTTATTCTGCCACTAACGCACTTGGTCTTGTTTTCATGCATAGGATTTTGAAAAGTAAGTCCAGGTGGATGTTTTGCTTCATTCCTTTCAACAAAATGCATGAATAATTGAATAGTAGAGTGCCATTGGAAAATTCCCTATTGCTATATTTTTCCGTTGAACCAAAATAGCCCTAATGGATCGATATGAATGTATAGTAATAAGTGATGCAACAAGTGTACAACCTCTTTGCCGTAGCCGTGTCGACCTCAGCATCATTTGGTTGGTCGCCGAAGCAGTTGAGGCAGAGTTGGCCGTCGGAGGTGTGGAGGAAGATCTAAGGAATCTGTAGATGGCGTCTAGGGCACTTCTCTATTGTGATGGATCGTTCTGTTGTTGGAGGAGCTCCGGTGAGCCGTAAGACGTCAAGGCTGAAGCATCACAAGACAGACATCGTCAATGTCAAGTGGGATTCTAATAGCATCTCCAATAGATGATGTAAAATAGATGTAAAATTTACATCACCAAGAACCACTTGACTACAACAGATGAGGTAAAAACTGTTGACTCTGAACTTAACTGTCGAAACTAGAAATTTACTGTGGAATCTGAATCTTACTATCGAAACTGAACGCAATGGTAGCAGAGAGGCACTTGACATGTAGTTTAGGGGAGGGCCTGCAGTTCATCTTCAACCTGCACCCCCCTGAGCCGCCAGCCACCACCGGCCAAACCGCCGGCCCCAGCGCCGCCTCGCCGCTGTCGGTGTCAAAACCGGCGGATCTCGGGTAGGGGCCCCTGAACTGTGCGTCTAAGGCTAATGGTAACAGGAGGCGGGGGACACGATGTTTACCCAGGTTCGGGCCCTCTCGATGGAGGTAATACCCTACTTCCTGCTTGATTGATCTTGATGATATGAGTATTATAAGAGTTGATCTACCACGAGATCGTAGAGGCTAAATCCTAGAAGCTAGCCTATGATTATGATTGTTGTTGTCCTATGGACTAAACCCTCCGGTTTATATAGACAGCGGAGGGGGCTAGGGTTACACAGAGTCGGTTACAGAGAAGGAAATCTACATATCTGAATTGCCAAGCTTGCCTTCCACGCAAAGGAGTGTCCCATCCGGACACGGGACGAAGTCTTCAATCTTGTATCTTCATAGTCCAACAGTGCGGCCAAAGTATATTGTCCGGCTGTCCAAGGACCCCTTAATCCCGGACTCCCTCAGTAGCCCCTGAACCAGGCTTCAATGACGATGAGTCCGGCGCGCAGATTGTCTTCGGCATTGCAAGGCGGGTTCCCTCTCCGAATACTCCATAGAAGATTTCGAACACAAGAATCGTGTCCAGATCTGCAAAAAAAATTCCACATACCACCGTAGAGAGCACAATATTCCACAAACCTAATCTGCTGACCACTTTTTATAGCGTAACATCATGCCACGGCCCGGTCATTGTTCGAACCATTTTTCATAACCTGCCACCGCACATATCGCGAGGCGGTTTTATCGGCACGTCTTGTAGAAGCAGAGATTGTGTCCCCTCATCGCATGATTCTCATCAATACGGGCATGGGTAACCCAACCGCACCATCAATCATGGTGCTTTTGAAATAAGCGATTTTAACGGGCAAGTGGGGAGGCGCAGGATCTCTGCTGCCTTTATAAGGGGATAAGAACTCCCTCTTTCACCCACGCCTTCTTCCTCTGCTCATCCATCCCTTCTTGCTCAAGCCCTAGTGCTCAGTCGCTCGTCTTCTCCGCCCAAAAAGGTTTCCCGAAAAATGTCCGGATTCGGAGCAGGAGGCAAGTGGATGGCCTCTACCGTCCGGGAGAAGGATATCAAAAAGCTTCGGGGGGCCGGGTATTTGGCCAAGAGAATCGGCCACCGTCTTCCGACGGTGGGACAAATCGTCCCCACCCCGGAACCCCACGAGAGGGTGGTATTCCTCCCTCATTTTGTCCGCGGGCTAGGGTTTCCCCTCCACCCATTTGTTCGCGGCATCATGTATTATTACAGGATTGATTTTCATGATCTATCCGTCAATTCCTTCCTCAACATCTCGACATTCATCGTCGTGTGCGAGGCCTTCCTCTGCGTCCCGCCACACTTAGGCTTATGGATGAAGGTTTTTAATGTGAAGCCCAAGGTAGTGAGCGGCGAGCATGCCGAATGCAGAGGCGCCATGGTGAGCAAGATGCCCAATGTTACATGGCCAACAAGTACTTTCAATGATTCCGTCAAGGAGTCTCAGCAGCAGTGGTTTTACATCACCGAGCCGCGCGGCAAGGAATGGGCCGCCGCTCCAGAGTTCAGATCTGGCGCCCCCCTGCGACTTACGTCCTGGCCCAAGAAGGGCCTGAACTGGGCTTCATCTGACGAGCTATCGAAGCTCCAGACGTGCGTCCAAGACATGGAAGACAAGAACATCAAGCTCGTCAATGTAGTCCAGGTGATGTTAGTTCGCCGGATTCTACCTTGTCAACACCGGGTTTGCTATTTATGGGAGTTTGACCCGGCCAAGCACCAGACCTTGTTAGAGCTCTTTGGATCCTCGCATAAGGACATCTAGAAGGTGCTTTTCAAGTCCGGCAAATCGTGGCCGGACTCCGCCAAGGACCGCGGGTACCAACTGTCCCGCCCGGCAAGTTTGGTAAGTGATTGATTGTTGACAATTCATATGTTTTATTCGCATATCCTTAGGAAAATGCTTGATGTGTTTCCCCCAAATTTCCTAGGGCTGGGCAAAGAAGGCGGGGCGGATCTACCATCCGGCCCTGCTGCCAGAAGAAACGGCCGGCCCGCTTCTGATGAAGATGCTGGTCTCGGCGCCTTACAAGGCACCGAAGAAGAAGGCCAAAAAGGAGGCCAAGAAGACCAGGGGCGGCCTCCATTGTCGTGGAGCTTCAGACACAAGATCCGAAGACTCCAATGCCCATTTTTCCTCCGAAGAGGATGAGGAGGGGGAAGGAGACGAATCCCCCATGGGGGAAAGAAAGAAAAGGACGGCCTCCACATCCTTGGAGGCTGAGTCACCTAAGAGGGGGAAAACTCCTCTTCCAGAGGAGTCCACCGCCGCTGCCGATAGCAGCCCGAAGTGGGATCCCAGGGCCAAGCCCCTATGAACTCGTGAGTGTAAAATTTGAACACGCTCATGTGTCCAGACTTGTCATGGTGTGATATTTTAATCTGAGCCATACTTTTTTTAGTTCGGCGAGGTCTCACGCCGAACAATCCTCGTCAGAGGATTTGTTGGGTTTGGATGCAATGGAGAGTGGCACACCCCTGAAGGCCCCCTCCCCCAAACATATGAATGAAATCGAGGTTTCGTCCCAGAAGGACCCAGGCCACTGAGGGGGGGGGGGGGGAGATCACAAAGGCGGCGCCAGGAGGCCAGCCTTCATGGTCCGAACACACGGGAGAGAAGGCTCCCGTGGACATCGATGACGGGGGTTATCTTGAATCCGGCCCCCCACCGGACACTATTCCAGAGACCCATAAGGCCCCAGGGTCAGACAGGCGGCCTCCGTTAGCTGGAGGAGGTATGTCTGTTCCACCGGCAACCTCTATCCAACCAGAGGTGCCAGATACTTTATTGGCGGCGCTGAAGGGTGCATCCATCATTGATGAACACTGTGCCATTACGGGTGCAGTGATTGAGAAGATACAGTCCACTGAGAGTGGACTGAATGAATCCTGTATCAGCCTCATAAGAGGCTTTGAGGTACGTTTTATGAGGTTTGGAAGAGTGTCATGGTATAGATAGCAGCCCCTGATACACTGTTCGGTGAAAGAAAGAACCGAACAGAGATCAAATTTATGTTCGCAGGAGACTCACTTGATGACATCTATCACTCTTTTAAATAAGCAGGCGTCTGTAGCGACTGCCGCTTCTCATGCTGCGGAAGTATCCGGACTGAGGCATAGTCTGGAGCGGGCCGAAGGAGAACTTGGACGGGTGCAGAAATAGCTGGAGGACAACCAAGGTACACAAAAACCTTGTTTATTTAGCACAAATGAATAAGTGTGCATGGTGGAAATATTTTTATAATGTGCTCTAGGGGCGACGGCCGAAATTGAGGCTCTTAAAAAGGTTGTGGCCGAAGCTGAGAAGAAAGCGGCCATAGAGCAGTCTCTTTGTGAGAAGCACGAGGCCAGAGTTATTGAGGCTGAGCGAGAGCTTCAAGAGGCCGTGAAGAAATGCGAGACCTTGGAGCAGAAATTATCAGGGAAAGAATACGAACTCTCCCAAGCTCGCCAAGCTGCAAGTGATGCCCGGGGGGAAGCCCAAGGTGCCTTGAAGGAAATCCAGGAGGCGAGGAAGATTGCGGCTGGTAAGGCTTTTTTTATACAAAGCGGGTATTTGAAAGCAGAAAATCAAGTTGAGAGTTTAAATTCTGATTTCTCCAGGGGTATTTGCGGAGCTGCCGCACAACATATCTAATGCCGCCCAATTCTACCGAGCCGAAGAGAGGAATACTGCGGATAAGCTTTTCTGGATGCAGTATCTGGCGCCGAATTATCCGGTGCCTTTCTCTGATCAACTAAAGCAGCTGGTCGAACTGCATAAGGCGGCCGAGCTAGCCATGAAGGATTTGATTATCCGACTATGGCCTGCCGAGCCGATTCCAAGAAGTTACTTCGGGCTTGTGAAGTGGCTTGTGAGTGCCTACCCTCGGCTCGAAGTCATCAAGCGGTCGGTCTACATAGAAGGTGCGCGAATGGCCTTCGCCCGCGCAAAAGTGCATTGGGGGAAGATGGATGCGGAAAAGCTGATGACCGAGGGACCGCCGGAGGGAAAGGAGTACCGCAAGCCCGAGCTGTATTATGAAGGTGTCTTGAAAGGAGCCCGCCTTGCGGCGGAGCAATGCACCAAGGACATTATTTTTCCATGAATACGGTCATGTTTTTCCTTTGTAATGCTTGAACAAGATCATTTCTATCATTTATTGCTTGTCGTTTGAAAGTTTTTCCTTCTGTGCGGCCGTTTTATATACTAATCCTGAGAGTTGGCCAGTCGCCGGCTTCTGCCCCCACGTAGTAAGTACGGGGGTGTTCGGGATAACCCTAAACACTCTTTATCCTAGTTTTGTGTCCTTGAAGGAGGTGTTCAGCACAGCGAACCAGGCAATCAGACTATAGGGCTTTATCACTCTCACTTAGCCATAGCAGTTTTAAAAGGAAGGTAGGCGCAGCCCCTGGTGTTTGAAAGACCGCACGAGGGGCTCTATAGGCGCCTGATCGGAAGAAAAGCCGATCCCTCGCACGCTGCATTGGTTATGGCATTATGCGGAAGAAATCCTTAAGGATTTTACAACCTCTCAAACAGCTGACCAGCTCTCGCTGCATCATGACAGTCAGTTTTCGGCTTTCTCTACTGAGGTGCTCGTCCGGAAGAACCGGGACACAATCACAGTAGTTCTCCCTGTGCTACCTTAGCCGATATAGCGAAACGTAAGGTACCAAAACATAGGAGCCGGGCAAACCCAACTATTGACCCAAGACATGATTCGGAGCTGATGCATATAATGCTATAAGTTCAGGGTGCCGAACTGCCGTGAAGGTGTTTGGACTTTTTTGCCGTAGTATGGGTGTAACGAAGCCCCTGGCATATTAAGGCATATCGCGGTATGCAGCTTCCTTTTAACAAAAGAGTTTTTATAAGAAATTGCAACAGACGAGCATCATATAAACTCACATGTTGTATTGGAATAATACGTCAATGCGTATGAGTACAGGTAATGTGATAAAAAGAAATATGACTGCGGAACCTGCTGAGACCAGGCGGGAGGAAGATGTATGCGGATCCGAAGTGTGGTCGGATAATCGTAGAGGGGAATATCTAGAGATTCCCTTACGCGCTTGAACTGTCTTCACGCCATCCGTCCTGGCCTATGCAAAGGTGAACCTACAAAGCAAATGTAAGAGATGGTTTCGCGCCATAGAGCGGTTGAGCCGAGGTATGTGTCTTGTCTTAACTTTTTGCCGGAGTGTTTTTAATTAAGCTGCGAGCAAGCCGGTCTATCCTGCCGCGCAGTAGTTCAGACTCCTTTAGCGGTGTCCGGGAGCTGGGCCTTGCCATTAACCGTGATGACACCGCGCGGACCGGGCATCTTGAGTTTACGGTAGGCGTAATGTGGCACCGCATTGAACTGAGCGAATGCGGTTCGTCCGAGTAATGCCTGATAGTCACTGTGAAAGGGGATGATGTTGAAGACTAACTCTTCGGTATGGTAATTGTTTAGTGATCCGAAGACTACCTTCAGAGTGATGGAGCCTGTACAATTGGCCTCCACACCTGGTATGACACCTTTAAAGGAGGTTTTAGTGGGCTTGATCATCGAATGATTGATACCCATCCTTGGCGCTGAGTCCTGATACAGCATGTTTAGACTGCTGCCTCCATCCATAAGGACTCGTGTGAGGTGGAATCCATTGATTATTGGGTCAAGGATGAGTGCAGCTGGATTACCCTGATTGGTATTGGCCGGACGATCCTTATGATCGAAGGTAATCGGCCATAGGTTGTATTATGGGGCGACTGGCTCCATTAAGTCGACATCCCTAAGGGTGCACGTTCGTTCCAGCTTGGGAATGTGGGTGGCGTTTATCATGTTCATCGTTTTGATTTGCGGGGGAAGTTTCTTTTGCCCTCCTGTATTCGGTGATCTGGGCCCCTCGTCGTCATCGTCGCTTTGAGACCCCTTCCCCTTGTTTTCGGCACCTGACCTGCTGGCTTGTCTGAAGACCCAGTATTCTCTGTTGGTCTGATTGGCTGGTGTTCCTGGGGTGCCATGAATTTGGCATGGACGGTCGAGTATGCGGTCCAAACTGGACGGGCCCGAATTGTTTTTATTGAATGGCTTTTTCCGTTGACCGGACTTGGAGCCACTGAATCCGGCGTTGACTGCCGTGTCTTCGGCACTATCACCGTTTTTGCGACACTTGTGTTTGTCGCACCGTGGTTTGTCGTTGCTATCCCTGGCTTTTGATGTGCCAGGATTGCTTGCTATGTTGTTGCTACGAGCCAACCAGGTATCCTCGCCCGCACAAAAGCGGGTCATGAGTGTTGCGAGGGCTGTCATGGACTTTGGATTTTCTTGGCCGAGATGTCGGGCAAGCCACTCATCACGGATTTTATGCTTAAAGGCCGCTAGGGCTTCGGCATCCGGACAGTCGACAATTTGGTTCTTTTTAGTTAGGAACCGGGTCCAAAATTTCCTGGCTAACTCTTCGGGCTATTGGGTTATGTGACTTAAGTCATCAGCATCCGGTGGTTGCACATAAGTGCCTTGGAACCAGGTCCAAAATTTCCTGGCTGACTCTTCGGGCTGGTGGTTGCACATAAGTGTATCCGGCGTGATGGTAACCGTCATGCATTGTGGCGCGCCCCCGTGATCCGTAGATCGATATTGACTGTCCATCTTTGTTTTCCAATACGTCTCGCAGGTCCTTCGTGTAGCCCCGGGCCTTGGTGTTTTTGCTTGATTGGCGACGGGGTGCGGTCTGGACTTCGGGCTGGTACGCCACTTTGTCTCGGCCACGGGGTGGTCGGTCAGCCGCACCAAGCGCTGGTAGTGTGGGATGTAATGCTTCCTCCTCGAGTTGAGGTAGCAACCTACTCTTTGGGTAGCTTTTGGTAGGGCGCTCGAGTCCATATTCCTCGGCAGCCAGGACCTCGGTCCATCTATCAGTTAGCAGATCTTGATCAGCTTGAAGCTGTTGCTGCTTTTTCTTCAGGCTTTTTGTAGTGGCTATAAGCTGGCGCTTGAAGCGCTCCTGCTCAACGGGATCCTCAGGCACGATGAATTCTTCATCGCCAAGGCTCACTTCGTCTTCAGAGAGAGGCATGTAGTTATCATCCTCTGATTCTCCATCTGTTGCCTGTTCCTTAGGGCTAGATTGCCCGTTCTCTTGCTTGGCCTGCTCGAAGCCTGGCTGGGCAGGATTGTTTTCATCTTCAGCACCATCTGGATTGTTATCATCTCTTGTGCCGATATCACTATTTTTGCTATGGCGGGGCTTGGAGCGGCTCCTATGACACCGGTGCCTAGATTGCTTCTCCAAGGGGTTATCTTTCCTTGCCTCATTGCCATTGCTTTCTTTGCGGGTGTCCACCATGTATATATCATATAATGAGGTGGCTGTCCAGCGCCCTATAGGCGGCTGCATCGTCGTCCATACCGTCGATGTCTTCAGAGTTAAAGTCAAGCACATCGTTTAAGTCATCGACAGTGGCTATTAAGTGGGTGGTGGGTGAGGAATGAATTTCTTCGTCGTCCGCTTCCCACTCGAGCCGGACATATTTCGGCCAAGAATCTCCCGACAAGGAAAGAGACCTTAATGAATTTAGCACATCACCCAAGGGAGAGTGCTGAAAAATGTCCGCGGAGGTGAACTCCATGACCGGTGCCCAATCAGATTTGATAGGCACGGACGTACGCGGTTCAGATCCTGTAGCCGGAGACGAGTCTGAGGATCCGATGACACCGTCCTCATAGTAGGTAGAATCAGTGTTCGGCTCCAACGCTGATGCGTGTGGGGCCTCCGTGGCGGGGTCCATCCACCCGTCCTCGGAGGGCGCGATCTGCTCCGGATTGATTCCCGGGGCCGCCGCAGGTGCGATCTCCTGAACACTGTCTGATGGCAGATCTAAGTCATGCTCGTTGCGACTGTTCGGCGTACCTGACATGGGCTCGTCTCCATCGAAGATCAAGTCTCCGCGGATATTGGCAGTATAGTTCAAGCTTCCAAACCTGACCTGATGGCCAGGGCCGTAGCTATCGATCTGCTCTAGGTGGCCAAGGGAGTTGGCCCGCAGTATGAAGCCGCCGAATACGAAGATTTGTCCGGGAAGGAAAACCTCCCCCTGGACTGCATCGTTGAAGATGATTGAAGGAGCCATCAAGATTTATCGTGATGACACGGTGGAGCTCTCAATAAAAGCACCAATGTCGGTGTCAAAACCGGCGGATCTCGGGTAGGGGTCCCGAACTGCGCGTCTAAGGCTAATGGTAACAGGAGGCGGGGGACACGATGTTTACCCAGGTTCAGGCCCTCTCAATGGAGGTAATACCCTACTTCCTGCTTGATTGATCTTGATGATATGAGTATTACAAGAGTTGATCTACCATGAGATCGTAGAGGCTAAACCCTAGAAGCTAGCCTATGATTATGATTGTTGTTATCCTACGGACTAAACCCTCCGGTTTATATAGACACCGGAGGGGGCTAGGGTTACACAGAGTCGGTTACAGAGAAGGAAATCTACATATCCGAATTGCCAAGCTTGCCTTCCACACAAAGGAGAGTCCCATTCGGACATGGGACAAAGTCTTCAATCTTGTATCTTCATAGTCCAACAGTCCGACCAAAGTATATAGTCTGGCTGTCTGAGGACCCCTTAATCCCGGACTCCCTCAGCCGCCCTGAAACAACTCCCCATCGCCGGTCTACCGCTGCCCCGGCCAGCCCTCTAGCCCCCCGCTCCCCCACCCTGAACTGTAAGATAGATAGTGGGGTACCTCTCCGGCTAGCCCCCGTCCCCGCCGCGGGTGGTTCTTCCTTAACTCCGGTGAGCCCCCCACTCCTTGAAAATCGACTGACCCAAAAGTAGATTCAGTTGACTGACGTGTAGCTAAATCAGAGCAGAACAGCAGAACAAACGAGGGGGAGAGCAGCATCAGCAACAGATTCGAAGCCAGAGCACCACTAGTAGCGCGAGCAAGTGAGAGCCGGAGCAGCAGCAACAGATTCGACTGTATGGACGCTGCCGCCGAAGGGGCCTCTCGCACAGGGGAGAGCCGCCGTGGAGATGTCGCCCGCTACACCGGCTTCAAGGTAGCCGCTCCATGGGGGTGCGGGATGGAGCACCGTCGGCACCGGGAGGTCGAGTTAAGGAGAAGGTGCAATGCGATGAGTGTATAACCCCTTTGGCGGCGCCAAGTAGGCCTCGGCTTCGTCCGAGGAGTCAGTGAGGATGCTGTGGTTCCGGTGGAGCAGGTTAAGGTGGCGCTGTGGGGATGGAGCAGCCTCGATAGACGAGGCGATCGTCGTAGCATCTCCTTGGAGGTGGAGGACGGGGCGGCTGAACCGGCGGGACAACAAGATGGACGACGGATCCTCATCCGGGGAGGTGGACAAGGGACATCAAGCTGTTGCGGTGGACGACGTCATCAGGGAAGAGGCTCCGGCTGGGCAGTGATGAGGTGGCGGATGGAGGAGGGTGGGGTTTTGCGGCTGGAGCAGAGAGGTTATGGTGGCCTGGGATTTTGAATGGCGAAAAGGGGGCGATGGGAGGGGGTGCACCATGACTTAGGGACGCGCTTGTCCAAAATGTAGGGTGTGTTACAAAAATACCCCCACTGATTTGAACTAGCGGCCCTTTCGGCTCAGGGTTAGAAGGGGGATTTCGTGTATCGGGATTTGGCAGCTGGAGGGAGTTTTCGCGCGTGTTGTAATTTCGGGATAGCAAGGCGCGGGTTGTGAAGGCGCCAGTTTTGGGAGCGCGATATCTGAATTTTCGGGATATAACAAGGCGTGGGTTGAATTTTAGGGACAAGCCTAACCTGTAGTAATATTGTACTTGTACATACCATTAATTCGCACTTCCCTCAACCAAAAACAAAACGAAAAAAATAAACTATTCACACCACACAAAGAGAGAGTCTTGCTCTGTTTTACTATACAAATGCTATTCAAAGCTACTCCCTCCTTCCATCTATATAGGGCCTAATGCGTTTTTTGATGCTAACTTTGAGCAAATATTAGAGCAATAATATATGACATGCAACTTACACAAAGCACACCGTTAAATTCATTTGTGAAGGGTTCTTTCAATTATATAATTTTCACATTGTGCATGTCATCTACTATTAATCTTGTCAATAGTCAAAGGCGGTCTTAAAACTCATTACGCCCTATATAGATGGAAGGAGAGAGTATGAATCCATGTTATGTCCAATTAAATTTTTTTGCTTGCTGTATAATGCATGTAACCTACTCATACCAACATTTTAGTGCATTCCAAATGTCTATACTACCGCTGCAATTCGAACTGAATTTGAATTCATTTCTCTATTTCACTAAGAATCTACAATCATGATTGTTGCCAACTTCAACCATCATTCGTGTATTACCTTAATAACACACCACATGATTACTATAGAGATAGATATGAACTATGTGTACTACATGAACTCGAATTCTATTTTTTGAATACACTTGATGTTGATTCCAAATAATAGTACATTTGATGTACTAACTATATATTCATAATCTAAACCATGTTCCATACGTACACCATGTTTATCACACAAAGTATAGTGCCCCGCCCCCTACATTATGACAAGTATTCAGACCTGAGCTGCAAAAGCCACACATTAGCCCAAATTATAATCAATGTTCTATGTATTATACGTAGTACTAGCAAGATGCCCATGCGTTCCACAGAACATCAACATGATTAAGGGGAGGCCTAATTTGCAAATATGGAGAGGGGTGTGGGTATCTTTTTTCAAAATTGCCATAGTTTCCTTCCTATCCGCCAGATATAAATCGGACGACCTATATTGTAGGATGGCAGGCACACCATCATCAACAACTCCGTTTTTTATAAGAGTAGAGATAAAATATATTATCTGTAGTATACCATGTTCATAACCACACCATGTGTATCACCGTTATATATATTCACACATGCGTCGGTTTAAAACACTATGATAAATTCTTCAAATATCTCAATTCTCTTTTTATAATGAAGTATGATCTCTATTCATCTTTTACACCCACACAATCCTCTTATCTTTGTAGCTAGCGCTAACTTTCTCTCGTGCATGCACACGCCCGCATCCCTCTCACCCTCCCTCAACATTCTCTAGCTCCATCGCGCAAATTCATCTTTTCACTTTAGGTCATTCACCCATGGTGTGTGTAGGCCCCCATCTCCTTTACGGCACACATCGATCGATATGCCTCTCTAGCCAGGTGTGCCTAGCACAAATACAAGCTTCCCCTCTTCTCTTATCACCGTCCATGCCTCACTCCCACCACTCTTTTCATCAATCTCGTACTCGCACACTCCTTCCCCCTCGATATAGTATGCCTCTCGTACCACCTCGTAGATGCATCCCTCTGTCTCTATCCTTCTCCCCGTGCCTCATTTGCTTCTAACACACACATGCATGTATACCGATCGATCTCCCAACATATACCTAGGTCGACTTTAACTATTCCCCCCCATCGATCGACGTACCTCACAAGTTATGTCTCTCCTTTCTCTAACAAAGGACGATTGATCTTCCTATGTAGTTACGTCTGCTTACCACAGCCATATCGTCCCCCCTCATCATTCGTGCGTGCCTCCTGACCCGCCTCTCACACGCACGTGCACAGACAGGCAGCCATCTCCTCTCTTATTGATATTGCAGGCGTGCCCTCCGTTTGTCTAGCAAGCCTATCCCACCATTTGTTAGAAGCAACTCCACTACCACCCCCTCCAACACTCGAGCTCTGTCTCTCTCCCAACCTTATTCCTCTCCTACACATATGCATGGATGCCGACCGATCTCCCTTAATACATGAGGTAGATCGATCTCCCTTAGTACATGAGGTAGATCGATCTCCCTTAATACATGAGGTAGGCCTCTCTCCTCCTCCACACATATCCCAGCCATTGTACCTCTATAGTTAATTAGGCCTCCCTCCCCCCACCACACACCGATAGTCGAGTGCTGTAGGTAGGTATCCATGCCACAGAGACAAACTGCACACGTCCCCTCTCATGTTCCAGTAGGCCAGCCACTCTATATCTTTGACGTGGGCACACACAAATTCGATGGCACTCTTTATCGATCGCGCATGCACACACACACACACATCATCCCTCTCTTCGATTCTATGGACACATCAAGCCGATGATACCTCCACTCTCTTCTCGTGGATCACCCCCTCTATATATATGATATATCCAGGACTCTATTTCACACAAATTGCATATGTTACATTTTTTGATTGACCCCCCCCCCCCCCCAAAAAAAACTCTCATGAACCCACACACTATATCTCTCTATGTTTGTATCTCTCTCACACAACCCCGCATAGGTGGTGTACGTATACAAGAAGAGAATAGGTGCACCGTGCACGTACTCACACTTCGTGCCCAGCCACACCCGCGCGGGTACACGGTGGAGCTCATTTCTGTACGAAGTGGCAGCCCACGTGCTAATTTAAATGCGTGTAGCGGTTGTTTACCTACGGTGGTCGTGTACCACGCGTGCACGAAACAAAGTTCGACTTGATGCGTTGGTGCGTTATTTTTAAATAAAGTTATATCACTCAATGGCAAGTACATAGAATATAAAACGATTTTTATGGAGAAAAAGGTAGTCCGCTCCACTATATGCAATGGAGCCTGCCTGGTTTGTCTCTCTTCAGAGTATCTCACACAAGGCTACGGTGGCCTCTCTCTCTCTCTCACCGTTGGTCACTGATCCAGCCGCATCCCGTCTGCCGGCAGAAAGGGAGGAAGTGCATCATTTTTCCGTTCGACGGCGCCGAGGCAGCACTTCCCGATCTGCGGTACACACCGTTCTCTCTGACCAAGCTCCGGCGCGGTAGGGCCTATGCCACCTGCTTGCTGCCGCAGTATGGGCAGATTCCGCTTGCTGCCGCTCACCTAGTTACATCCTGACAACCTCCAGGTATCCCCTCTGACCTTGCTCCACTGTCCGTCTTCCCACGTCGCTGCATGTGGATCTTCCATAGTTCTTTGCCCAAAACGTAGCTCGTCCGACGTACTTTCCATATTGCAATCTCGTCCTCACACCGTTTTAGACAAACACAACCATGTTGTTATCTTCCCTTAGGACAAGGAATATGCTTCTTTTTTGTCGTCGCATGTGTCATCAACTGTTATTGGCCAGTAATTGTTTCCTTTCTACCTCTTTTTTGCAAATAGGGCTATCCATTTCACCTCGTTGCTATTGCGACCTTTTGGTGAACTACACAAATCACTTTTTTCTTGAGAGTGTTTTGTGCAGTTGTACTAAAATGTCACACGTGCAACGTCTCTACATTTCAGTGCGACTGCACAAAGGGAGATTGGTTTTGCTCTATCCTCCTCATCCAACTCCGAGCCTAATCTTCTCCAACTAGTTAGTCTTAAGAGAGACTGCAAAGGTGACCGACTTCTATTTATGTGTTTATTGTTTCATCAGCAGTCCTCTATTATCATAATCACACTTAATATCTTTGGAACAGGGACGCTCAGCTCTATTTTAGTGGAACTGCACAAAATGATCGGAATGTTGCATGCTCCAGACAACTACTTTTTCCCAGCATGCCTTGTTGATTTAGACAGTGCTGGAGGGACGTTGCTGCCAATGAAAGCATGGATCAGTTTTAATTTAACACCTTCTTGTAACTTTGTCTTCAGTTGTGATGTAAATATTAGCTCTGATCTGCTAATAATTGAGATGCATTAGCAAGGAAGTTAGTTTTTTATTGTTTTTGAAAGAGCATCAATGGCAAGACACACGAAACAAAAGCTGAAAGCTCACACCATTGTGCAATTTCATGTCGCTGGAAAATTATTTGTATAGTACGTCAATTATGTAAACAAATGCTGGAAGCTTGATAGCATTGCCAGAAGCCTCTTCACCTTCCGGGTCCATGTGCCATGCACAAAATTATACTCCTTCGTTCCTAAATATTTGTCTTTTTACAAATTTCAAATGGGCATATTTTAGAGTGTACATTCACTCATTTTGCTTCGTATGTGTACTCCCTTCGTTCCTAAATATTTGTCTTTCTAGAGATTTCAACAAGTGACTACATACGGAGCAAAATGAGTGAATCTACACTCTAAAATATGTCTATATACATCCGTATGTAGTACTCCATTTGAATCTCTAAAAAGACAAATATTCGAGTAGTCACTTTGTTGAAATCTCTAGAAAGACAAATACTCCGGAGTATATTTAAGAACCGAGGGGGTAGTGCACAACCGCATGGGAGACTCAGCCCGGTCATTGCACCACATTAAAAGTGAGTAATGAGCAGTCAAATCATAAGCCCCACCTTACCCACTGTAAGTTGCTCGGAAGAAGCAACCATCAATACGCTCTTCTTTGAATCCGCTTATACTACTCAATCCGTCACTATTTATAGAGCGTGCTTCAGAAAAAAGAAAACAATCTGTGGGACCAAGGCGACTAGCGATCAGCCTGAAAAATAGTATTGGTAGTTATAGCACGGTGTCTATTACTAGAGGAAATAATGCGTACACACATGCATCATCATTACATGCTGGGCTGCCGTTTTCCGCCCTTCTCCGGAATAAACGTGTACTTTATCAGAGATTAAAAAAATAAGAGTACATACGCTCCACCATGCGGTTCTAGTAGTAGTACTACTCATACTACTAAACTTTGCACTTGGCTCTTCGTCTCTTCGTGAAGTCGAACAATGATGGTACTCCGCATGTTGGGTACTACAGTGTATGCCTCTAACAATCTGACACCGAATGGACTAATGCATGTCCACCGCCTGGGCGAGGGTAGGTTGCATTAGTCAAAAGGCGTAAGCGAGCTTCACCTTGTCCTGCAAGCTTCTCCTCGTTCTGCGAGTTGACGGGACACACCAAAAAGTAGTGCTAGTCCATACTCCCTCCTTTCCAGTTAATATGGCTTAATCTTTTTTGTGGGTAAATGAGAGAGCTTTATTCATATATAAGCATTCCTAGGACGATCAGCCAAGACACTGGTCAATAGGAAGTGAGGTACCCCATAAAAAAAGAAGTAGGAAGCGAGGTGTTTCATCAAGCCAGCTCTCGGCTACATTCAAAGTGCAGCAAGCACGGTTCGCACAAAGATGCGCCGCAAGGTTTGCTGACCTGTTTACATGCTGAATAACAAAAACAAAGGAAATATTACCGAGCGCTCCTATTTGTAACAGGATATGAGCCAGAATTAAGCGAGAATTATGGCGAGTGTTCCATGCAATCAACTTCCATTATCACATGCGAGAACTCTTGAAGAGAACCAAATGTGGTGAAGATTTCTTTATCACATTTTAAAAATATAATAAGAGTGCATACGCTCCTCCATCCGGTTCCTAGTACTAGTATAGTACATACCTCTATAGACTATAGTAGTAGTACTAGTACTAGTAAACTTTGCGCTTGGCTGTTCGCCTCTTCGGGAAGTTGAACAATAATAGTACTAGTATAGTATATGCTTCTGGCAATCTGACACAAAATTAACTATTGCACGTCCATCGCCTGAGCGAGGGAGAGCTTGCATTAGTCAAAAGTTTCTCCTTGTCCTGCGAGCCACCACGCGCAAGCTTCTCCCGTCCTGCAAGCTTCTCCTCGTTCGGCAAGTTGACGGGACACATCTAAGTAATGCTAGTCCAAACAGTCACGCTCAAGTGCTAGTCCATACTGCCACCTCTCCGGTTAATATGGCTTAATTTCAAACGAGATAAATACACTGTCTGTCACTGTATATTTGTAAAAATACGGCCAGTGGACTTCATAATACGCTCATTGCGCTCAATATATACATTTCCTGGTGTTTATACGATCACTAGCTCACCCTGGCTGAATATGTGTGTGCATGCACGTGTAGGTTGAGCACTTGAGGGTGACTGTTTGTGTTCCATCGTGTGCTCGAACATGCATGCATTAGGGCATCGCGTGCGTTTTTGCGTCCATGTGTACATGTGACTGTTGCATACACATAGGGGGAGTACATGTAGGGGCCACTAAGGAGCAGTCAAATCACACAGTAAGTTAGTCGGAAGAAGCAACCATCATTTCACTCTTCAATGACACGTACGCAATATAAAATGGTTGATATGGAGAGAAAAATAAAACCACTATATATACACTAGCAGGTGCCTAAGCTACATGCCTGCTTGCTTGGGTTGCTCTCTTCAAAAGCATAGAACGACGGTGGCCACACCGCTGGTCACATATTCGGCCTGATCCCGCAGCTGGGGGAAGGGAACAATGTTCTGCGTAGACGCGGTCGACATCGGCGAGGGATAAAACCCACAGTCGGTGCGTCCCAATCAAGGGTCACCGCGGTATGGGCCGATGCCGCGTCCCAACCGCCCTTCTTGCTATAGCCCGACGTCCCAGGTAGCCCATCTTCCTTTTGGAGCCGGCTTGCTCCACTGCTGCAGCTCCCCATGTAGCTCCATCTCCATGTCGATCTTTCTCTACTTCTACCGGCTTCTACATGTGATGATTTTATGTCTGATGAACTAGTGCCAGTACTATTATTCTAATCACACTTCTTCAATATCTTTGCCATCAGGGATGCTCAGCTCGATTTTAGTGGAACTGCACATAAGCGCCGTATGATCCGAGGGTGCCGGTCGTCTTTCCTTCGACAAGTTCTACCTAGCCAGGAAATTAAATCATGCTTAGGGTTTAGGGTTTAAGTCGTAGTGACCCCATCAGTAGTTTTTCTTTCATACACGCTCTCACAACTTTTGTCTTTAGTTGTGAAGTAAATATTGGCTATGATCTGTGAATCATTGAGATGCATCAGCATGCGTGTTAGTTTTCCTTTGTATTTGATGGAATGTTGTAACGGGGCAACCTTGGAATAGGAATGAAAATGGAGTGGAAAGTTTCCGTTTTTCCGGAGAAAAAATGGAAACGGAGAGAAACCAACGTTTCATTTCGTTGGATCGCGCCATCGAGCAAAACCAACATTTAAATCACGTCTGTCGCGTTCGTGTCTCACCCTCCTCCATGGCCCGACCCCACACTGTCGCTCGGCATGCTACTCATCGCAAACCGAGTATACGATAACTTTCCCGCCTGCTTGTCGATGGATCGCACCATGGAGTACTAGCACTACTGGAACAGATTGACGAGTTAGGGGAGGACAGCTAGCTATAGTGCAGACTCCCAAGAACATTCTACATGCATGTTGTGGCCGGCTATTGCGACCTTTAAACGCGGAGCAGTCGCGTGCACCAGGAAGTGACGTGGGCGACTCTCTCTCGGCCGGCGCGCCGCTTCAATGCTGGCGCTAGTGAGAGGTCGCGTCCGCTCTGGCCGGGCATGAATGCGGCACTGACCGTTTCGGGCGGGAAGCACGCGCAGGTGATGAAGAGGGTTCGGGTTGGTCAGGAGCAGCCGTGGTAGCGGTCCGGACGCCCACAAACAAGAGATGATGTACGTTAATATTATTGCGTATATAATTAACAACATAAATAATGTGCTAGTTGGACAAATATGATTGGAGATGGAGATGGAAATGGAATTTTACATAAACACGGATATGCATGTCTATGTCTATGTGTGTGTGCGCGACGACTCTCGCGACCTGGAAGGAGGGGCGTGTTTTTAATCGAGTTTTCTTTCTTGGTACGTTAAAAAATTGTCCGCCATTTTTCGTTTCTTTTTTCTGGGAACACGCGTACTCTATTTAAAACCACTGCTATGGAGAGATTTTTTTACTCCATTATAGCCTCTTGTTTGACAGAATTTCTCGCGTCTCGCTCTCTCACCCTCTCCATATCAAAACAAGATGACAATGTCCACTCTATCTCTCTCCTCACCGGTGGTCACAGATCCGGCCGAATCCCGTCCGCTGCGGGAGGTGAGGAGGTGCAGCGTTGATGTTGTCGCCGTCGGTGATGGAGGAAGCCGATGCGCACCGTCCTCTCGGAGTCGGCGCTGGCACGGATGAAGGTTCTCCGCACCCTTGTTCGCTGCTGTCGTGTGGGCAGATCCCGCCCGCCCGCCTAAACGACATCTCGCCCACCTGAGGTATAACTTCTTGTACTGGTCCAGCTCCCCAGGTTGCTGCATGCGGGTTTTCTTCTATGCGACTACTCCCCAGCTCCCTATGTATAGTAGCTAGGGTTCGCCGGCTGGTCCAACATCACCTACTATTATAGAGGAAATGCCACTCGAAAAGTTGTCCTGATTTATGCCTCGGTGGAGGTATACATGTTGTTTCGACAAAAAGTACATGGTGTTTGTGCGGTCATTGTCCATATGCTCCTATTGCTGCTGCTAATCTAGTACTATCACTGGTTAAATGAAGAAATGCTTTTTTTCTCGGGTATCATGGTTTAGTTCCCATCAAGATAATCATGATGCTTCTGTTTGTTGGTGTACTTTTCATTAATTCTTATTGACAATTGAGATGTCGTTGTTAATCTTGTAAAACAAAGTAACAACAATATATCCCTTTTTTTATATTTTTCGAAACAGCTATGCGTATCTCCATACCCGGGCATGTATTCCTATATTTTAGTGGAACTGCACAAAATTGAATGGCCATTGTTGTTCCGCCTCACTGTCCTCTACCACGTGGTTCTTCCTTCCTCGAGCTTGATTACTGAGAAGAAACAGACCACAGTGAGAATTTGTCAAACTTCATACATGCCTCACCCAAACTTGATGCCAAATGGATGATGCATCACCACGATGACCTATCGATACTCATGGTTGCGTCGGCTGGTGAAGCTGATCGATTTTCAATGAAAACCAAGCTGTCTTCCATCGGTGCTCTTTGCTTGTTACGCACAAAGATGATATCCTTCGTCAGTTTACCTTGGTTGCATTGGAGACGCAGTCGTCTTTCACGTTGGTGCAATTTTATCACACAATTGGCTATGAACCAAATGTTTCCTCAAAGAAGGATCAACGTTGGTAATAAGAGCACAAGTTTTATATTGATTTCTAAGCCTTCTCACAACTTTGTTTCCAGCTCCCTTGTAATTTTTTTGTCCAGCTATTAACTTTGATTAAAAAAATGGTGTGGACTAAAAACCCGGATGGACGTAGTAGCCCTCCATTTTTATTTACTCTGCATATTATATTTGACTGAAGTCAAACTTTGTAAAGTTTGACCAAGTTTAGGCTGAACACAACAAACCATAATTATTAGAGAGGGCAAACTGTACATACTCTCAAACCTTTCCGATAATTGAAATTAAAATTCTTTATTTGTACACACTCTCACACGTTTCTGATAATTTGGCGCATGTGTGGTTATTCACTTAAGGGAGGATAGTGTACCGCATGTGAAGGACAGGAAGTGCGACCAGGACGCGTGGATCCTTAGTTCATCGGAAGTAGTAGTAGTTTTCTTCACTGTACGGTAAATAAAGAGTTTTGTTTCATACTTACACAATTTAAAACAATTGTTATGGAGAGAATAAGAAAACCACTCCACTATATATTATTCGTATACACGAGTACTATATGGACGCAGCTTCATTGACTTTAGTGCACCTGCCTTTGGGTTTATGACAAGTGGGCCCAAAATGTGGCTGGCCCACCTGTCATACAGCCAAAAGCAGGTGCAGTTAAGGCACCAGAGTCAGTCCGTACTACAGTATATATATAAGCTGGAGCCTCAATGCTTGTTCGCTAGGATTTGCACTCTCCACACTCTCGTCGCACTACATATATATACACGCTGGAGGCTCAGCGTTCCTTTGCTAGGGTTTGCTATATTCACAGTCTCTCACCCTCTCTTCACCAGATCTAAACAAGACTGTGTTGACCTCTTGTCTCTCTCCCCCCCTCACAGCCGGTGAAGGAGGTGTCCGGATCCCGTCGCACCGGGAAGGGGAGGAGGTGCAGCATTCACTCTATTGCCTTCGGCGAGGGAGGCAATCCACTGCAGGCTGCGCTATTCTCTTTCACCCAGTGCCTGTGCGGGAGGGACACCGACCCCTTCTTCCTCGCTGCCGTACGTAGTGTGGGCAGATCCAGCCTCCCGCCGCACGCCTTGCCACATCCTGATGACCCTAAGGTATAAGTTTCTTTGAAACCGTCGTTGCTCTAGCTGCATGTGGATCTTTTTCGATCTCTAGTCGAATCTAGGTCTTGGTTCAAAGAGGAAAGAAGGGTGCGGTGGGGTGGAGCATAAATCTAGGACGTGGTTAAATGAGGAAAGGCAGGATAGAAAGTAGTATAGACTTGCTATCCAGCCGCTTTGTTGGTCGAAAAGGGAAAAAGGTGGGTAACCCAGTACACACATCTGTAAGGAACCGATCTCTTTCTTGAAAAGGGAAAGAAACTGGGGGGTCGGGTAGTTTGTGCAGGACTAGATATGCTGCCCTCACATAGGAAAAAGGTTCAAAGAGAACAAATATGGGACCAACGCAGATATGCTGCTTGGATACATACTCTGCATCACCCATTTATACGTGTGGACACACGTGGTGCTGGCATGACCCATACACTTATTTTGCTGTTGTTAATCTAAGAATGCCGCCGGAAAATTGAAGCAATGCCACTGTTAAAAGTAAATTACATTTTTAGCGAATGTTGTTTTAAGAGAATGTCTCTGTTAATATGAATCAATGCAACCATTTTAGAAATGCTACTATGCTACTTTGTTTTCCATCAAGATAAGTTAGATGCTTCTTTCTGTTACCGTTTGTTTCATCCTCCTTTATCGGCAAGTAATTGTTTCCTTCTTTGCCTCTGTTAAAATAGGGGTATCTATTCAACTTGTTGCTATTGCGACATTTTGATTTGCTATGCGAAACACTTTGCTTGATTTCAGTGCAACTGCACAAAACGAGATTGGATTTCCTATTCGTGTTGGTAGATTCGTATTTTATCATGGTCATCTCATGAAAGGTCAGTACAAGCCTTCATCCACATGATTGTGCAGTGTGATTTGAGATGTTGTGCTACTTGTATTGGTATTGTTTTAAACAAATGTTGAATTGAAGCTATTGTATTGCTGTCTTTTCCCATTAAGTAGTGAACAAAAATGGGACCAACCCAGACATGATGCTTGTTGCTTTTTTACAACAAACTCTGCATCACCCCCTTTATAAGTAGATGGAAGCACATATTGTTCTTGCGCCCACTCTACCCTGGAACTGTTTATGCTTTTCGTTAATCTAATGCCGCTGGTAAAATTAAGCAGTGCCACTCTCAGAATTAACTACTGAATCTTATTTCAAAACTACAACACTTGTTAGGGATTGGCAGGATTACCATTTTTGTGGACGCATGTTTCATCCTTCTTTATTAGCCAATAACTGATTCCTTTTTTTGCCTCTGTTTAAATAGGGATATCTATTCAACTTGTTGCTATTGCGACATTTTGCTTCGCTACGCGAAACACTTTGCTTGATTTCAGTGCAACTGCACAAAAAGACATTGGATTTCCTATTTGTGTTGGTAGATTCGTATTTTTTGTTGGTCTTCTCATGAAAGGTCAGTATAGGCCTTCATCCACATGATTGTGCAGTGTGCTTTGAGATGTTGTGCTACTTGTATTGGTACTATTTTAAATAAATGTTGAAATGAAGCTATTGTATTGCTGTCTTTTCTGATTAAGTAGTGAACAAAAAGGTACCAACCTAGACATGATGCTTGTTGCTTTGTTACAACAACTCTGCATCACCCCCTTTATAAGTAGATGGAAGCACATATTGTTGTTGCGCCCACTATCCCCTAGAACTGTTTATGCTTTTCGTTAATCTAATGTTGCTGGTAAAATTAAGCAATGCCACTCTCAGAATTAACTATTGAATCTTATTTCAAAACTACAGCACTTGTTAGGGATTGGCGGGATTAACATTTTTGTGGCCGCATGTTTCATCCTCCTTTATTAGACAGCAATTGATTCCTTTTTTGCCTTTGTTTAAATAGGGATATCTATTCAACTTGTTGCTATTGCGACATTTTGCTTTGCTACGCGAAACACTTTGCTTGATTTCAGTGCAACTGCACAAAACGAGATTGGATTTCCTACTTGTGTTGGTAGATTCGTATTTTATCATGGTCGTCTCATGAAAGGTCAGTACAGGCCTTCATCCACATGATTGTGCAGTGTGATTTGAGATGTTCTGCTACTTGTATTGGTACAGTTTTAAACAAATGTTCAATTGAAGCTATTGTATTGCTGTCTTTTCCCATTAAGTAGTGAACAAAAATGGGACCAACCCACACATGATTCTTGTTGCTTTGTTACAACAAACTCTGCGTCACCCCATTTATAAGTAAATGGAAGCACATATTGTTTTGTTGTTGCGCCCTCTTTCCCCTGGAACTGTTTATGTTTTTCATTAATCTAATGCTGCTGGTAATATTAAGCAATGCCACTCTTAGAATTAACTGCTGAATCATATTTCAAAAATGCAACACTTGTTAGGGATTGGCGGGATTACCATTTTTGTGGCCGCATGTTTCATCCTCCTTTATTAGCCAGTAATTGATACTTTTTTTGCCTCTGTTTAAATAGGGGTATCTATTCAACTTGTTGCTATTGCGACATTTTGCTTTGCTACGCAAAACACTTTGCTTGATTTCAGTGCAACTGCACAAAACGAGATTGGATTTCCTATTTGTGTTGGTAGATTCGTATTTTATGTTGGTGTTCTCATGAAAGGTCAGTGCAGGCCTTCATCCACATGATTGTGTAGTGTGCTTTGAGATGTTTTCCTACTTGTATTGGTACTGTTTTAAATAAATGTTGAAATGAAGCTATTGTATTGCTGTCTAAGTAGTGAACAAAAACGGGACCAACCCAGACATGATGCTTGTTGCTTTGTTACAACAACTCTGCATCACCCCCTTTATAAGTAGATGGAAGCACATATTGTTGTTGCACCCACTCTCCCCTGGAACTGTTTATGCTTTTCGTTAACCTAATGCCGCTGGTAAAATTAAGCAATGCCACTCTTAGAATTAACTACTGAATCTTATTTCAAAACTGTAACACTTGTTAGGGATTGGTGGGATTACCATTTTTGTGGCCGCATGTTTCATCCTCCTTTATTAGCCAGTAATTGATTCCTTTTTTGCCTCTGTTTAAACAGGGATATCTATTCAACTTATTGCTATTGTGACATTTTGCTTCGCTACGCGAAACACTTTGCTTGATTTCAGTGCAACTGCACAAAACGAGATTGGATTTCCTATTTGTGTTGGTAGATTCATTATTTGTGTTGGTCTTCTCATGAAAGGTCAGTACAGGCCTTCATCCACATGAATGTGAAGTGTGCTTTGAGATGTTGTGCTACTTGTATTGGTACTGTTTTAAATAAATGTTGAAACGAAGCTATTGTATTGTTGTCTTTTCCCATTAAGTAGTGAACAAAAATGGGACCAACCCAGACATGATGCTTGTTGCTTTGTTACAACAAACTCTGGATCACCCCCTTTATAAGTAGATGGAAGCACATATTTTTGTTGCACCCACTCTACCCTGGAACTGTTTCTGCTTTTCGTTAATCTAATGCCGCTGGTAAAATTAAGCAGTGCCAGTCTCAGAATTAACTACTGAATCTTATTTCAAAACTGCAACACTTGTTAGGGATTGGCGGGATGACCATTTTTGTGGCCGCATGTTTCATCCTCCCTTATTAGCCAGTAATTGATTCCTTTTTGCCCTTGTTTAGACAGGGATATCTATTCAACTTTTTGCTATTGCGACATTTTGCTTCGCTACGCGAAACACTTATGTTTTAAAGAGTGTTTTGTGCAGTTCAACTTGAATGTCACACCGGCGACTTTGCTTAATTTTGGTGGAACTGCACAAAAGGAGATCGAGATTTCATATATGTGTTGGGATATGTGTCCAGTCTTCATCTCGAGCTGTTCCAAATCTTGGTCAAGAAAGGTCAGTACCGACTTTCATCCACATGATGCTGCAGTGTGCTTTGAGATGTTGTGCTACTTGTATTGGTACTGTTTTGGATAAATGTTGAATTGAAGCTATTGAACTGTTGTCTTTTACTATTAAGTGAGCAAAAATTGTTCCAACCCAGACATGATGCTTGTTTCTTTGCTACAACAAAACTTTGCATCACCCCCTTTATAAGTAGATGGAAGCACATGCCGTTGTTGCGCCCAGTCTCCCCTGGAACTGTTTATGCTTTTTGTTAATCTAATGCCGCTGGTAAAATTAAGCAACACCACTCTCAGAATTAATTAACTACTGAATCTTAGTTCAAAACTGCAACACTTGTTAGGGATTGGCGGGATTACCAAATTTGTGGCCGCATGTTTCGTCCTTCTTTATTGGCCAGTAATTGATTCCTTTTTTGCCTCTGTTAAAACGAATCAGTCGCATTGTTTTAGGAATGGTACTATCCTACTTTGTAGTTCTTTCTACATGTTTAACCAAGGTATTGTTAAGATAATGTCTCTGTTAAAATGAATCAGTCGCATTGTTTTAGGAATGGTACTTTTCTGCTTTGTCGTTCTTTATACATGTTGAAACAAGCATTGTTAAGATAATGTCTCAGTCAATATGAATGAATCACATTGATGGAGAATTGCTACTCTCCTGCTTTGTTTCCCATTAGGATAAGGTAGATCAGTAGATGCTTTTCTTCTGGGAGTACAAGTCATCAACCGTTATTTCTCAGTAATTGTTTCCCTTATACCTATTGTTTCTTACAGGGATATCAAAAGTAAAGCTCGGTTTTATTCTGACTTTGATTTTAGTTGAACTGTACAAAAGGAGCCAATGTGTCCAAGGAAAACTGCTGCATTACTGGGTCTAGTTGGTCGTTCCACTTTGTAGAAAGAAGCAGTCATTGTTTGCACTACATTACAGAAGGAATGACCGAGAAGCTTTACAGAGTATTAGTAGACGCTGGTGACATGACTAGTCTGCAGAGAGCATAGGCAACTCTACAACACGTGGAGTGCACTGGGCAAAAAGTGCCCAAACAAGTACAAGAAGCCACGATAGGACTCCACGATCATAGGCATTACATATTTTGAAGGGGAAAAGCTTGTCAAAGTTTAATCATTGATGTTAGCAAGAAGACGTTAGTTTAATATACTAGAATTGGAAAACCTTGTCAAAAATTGCTCATTGATGTTAGGCAGAAGACATGCATTTGATATTTTTGAGTAGGATGGCCTTTGCTGTGAGCAGCGTCGATCGTTTTTTCCTATTCTTGTGTTCAGTTTAGAAGTAAATAGTTACTCTGCTGAGATATTCCTGTGTTAAGAGTTTGTTCTGAATATTGTCTATGTCCAGGCCTTGTGTTTGATTGCAAAGTTGAGCTTGGAATGTTGTGGCATGCGGCATCACGAGCTGTTCACCATGCCTCCTGAGAATAATGCTTCGTATTGTTTTGCATGTCAATCTAATGCCAGTGATTTGCTTGTTAAGAAGATCACCCTCTTCCGTTGTTTCCGTGCTTAAGAAGTTCATCGTCTTATGTTTCATTCATAGCCTATACGACAAGTCGGGTAGGTTAGACGTGAAACCATATGATCTTCCAACCAACTCATCATCTTAGGCCGTGATTGGATCGTTGTTTTCCAACCAAAACCGCTTGTAAAGCTGACGCTTGTAAATAAAAGCATATGGTCTCAGGCGAAGCACTTGGTTGGTCGATTTCGACTAGTAAAATATACACTGGTCTCTCAAATTACACGCGTAACCCGCCGGTTTTACTTACAGACCTCGGGCCCTCGATTTCATTATGCCTATATTTTACGCGTTGTTTCCGATGACGAGTAAATTACATTTGTATCTTAATACAAGTGTGAAATAAACCAGAGCTCCCAAGTGCGGAGATGACTTTATTTTGACTGGATGATAGTAGGGACCCACTAGGGCCATAGCCGTACGTACACAAGTGCCTCCTTATTATGTACAACTATATTTTTTTTGCTTCCTCCTGGTTTCCTGACATCACGGTCCCACATCATTGTTAACCTATGTAGTCAATATAAACGAGAGAATTGCACAAGGTGCGTCCGACATCTGGGACCAAGCAGCTCGAGCAGTATTTGTGTTTTTGAGGCGTGAGCACTGCAGAGTTTTTCTTGGCGATGTTTTCGTTGTTGTTCAGAGGAGAGCAGGGTATTAACTAGGCGGGCTGTGGCCCGTCTAGCCCAAGCCAGATATTAATTTTTTTCAAGATGAAAATGGCTAACCCAGTTATACGTTTTTTTGAGGAATACCCAGGCAAGGTCAACTTGTTATTCTCCGCCCCGCTGGGCTACAAATCTTTCCTACGAGGGATGCATTAGGCTTAACAGGAAAATGAGCTTTAAACAATAATAAATGAGATGTAATTATATAAACTGGGCAGTAACTATAAAAAAATGCACCAAACACGAAATTAGTTTATAAAATATTATTTATGGATTTGGAAAATCTTAAATTTTAATTGTTGCACGCGTAATGTTTCGTTGGATTTTTACGTAATACAAATTTATATTTAATCTGACTAGAAATTTCGGGATAAAAATATTTCAGATCCCATCAAAATGTGTGAAATTTTATTGAATTCTGTCTTGAACGGTTGGTTGAAATTATTAATCGTTGTCCTAGCTAGAAAATGGGCTGTAGTTTTAACAAACTGTAAATGGGCTGTAGTAAATTCCACTAGAATTCAAAAATGGGTTGTACATTCTTACAAATCGCAAATGGGCTATAAGTTCTCTTCCATACACTTGTGGGCCTACTAAGTTGACGCGTCCCCTAAAAAAATAAGTTGACACATATGCAAGACTTTGTCAACTTATTATAGTCAACACACGGTTCTAGCAGCAGTGGCCGTTGGATGTTTATCCAACGGATGTCGTGCTTCTTCTTCAATCTCGGATATTCTAGCTTCGGCCGCCCAAAAAATGATTCCTTCCCCTGACATCTGGGGTGCACCATTTCGGAGGCTGACCTGTGGGCCTACTAAGTTGGTGCGTACAAAGGGCTTTGTCAACTTAGTCAATATAAACAATTCTAGCTGCAGTGACCGTACGATGTCCATCCAACAACCGTAGTGCTTCTTCAACCTCTGGTCTTCTTGCTCCAGCCACCCAAAGCAGCGCCGGTCGTGCTGCCTGCTCCTGCCTCCCGTGGGCAGCTGTGCTGCCGCGGAGGCCTCACCGCCCCTACTACTCCCACTGCTGGCCATGCCATCCCTCCAGTCACCCACACCCCATGTTATTCTGCAGCGATGACAGCCTCACAACACAGTCATACCAGTGAACCCTCGTACTCCTCTCCGCATGGGCATCCACTACCGCGTCTTCCCCGGATCCGCGTCGTCCCCTTCCTAGGCCTCGCCGTCGTCCACCGCCGTGGTGCTCTCGGCGCGGCATGGTCAATGTGGTCAACGATCGACTTCCATCGGAAGAGTACTGTACGTGGAGAGGTTGACAGCTGGGTCCACGGCAGCCGCAAGGAAGTGCCTCCTTATTATGTGCAAAATAATTATTCCTCCACCTAACAGCAGGGACCCACTAGACGGGCCACCGTATTTTGCAAAAAAAAAACGTTCCCCCTGACTGCTGGGACCCACTGGACGGGCCACTGTATTTCGCGAAAAAAATGCTCCCCCCCTCTGTCATCTCGGACCCACCGGAAGTGCCTCCTTATTACACAAAAAAATGAATACTCCACCAGCTAGCTGGGACCCTCCTTGGTGGGAGGATGACTTGTGGGCCTACTAAGTTGACGGGGACGGAGGGATTTGTCAACTTAGTCAATATGAACGATTGTAGCTCCAGTGACCGTACGATGTCCATCCAACGGCCGTGGTGCTTCTTCAACCTCTGGTCTTCTTGCTCTAGCCGCCCAAAGTAGCGCCAGTCGTGCCGCATGCTCCTGCCTCCCGTGTACGGCTGTGCTGCCACGGAGGCCTCACCCCCTACTATTCCCACCGCTGGCCAGGCCATGCAGCGACGGCAGCCTCACACCGCAACCAAACCAGTGAACCCTCGTACTCCTCTCTGCGTGGGCTTCCACTGCCGCGTCTTCCCCGGCTCCGCGTTGTCCCCTTCCTAGGCCTCGCCGTCGTCCACCACCCTGGTGCTCTCGGCGCAGCGTGGTCAATGTGGTCAAGGAACGACTTCCATCAGAAGAGTACTGTACGTGGAGAGGCTGATAGCTGGGTCCACGGCGGCCGCAAGGAAGTGCCTCCTTATTACGCGCAAAATAATTATTCCTCCACCTGACAGCAGGGACCCACCGAACAGGCCACCGTATTTTGCGAAAAAACGTTTCCCCCCTGACTGTTGGGACCCACCAGCTACATCTTCGCACGCAAGAAAGTGCATTAAAAAAACAATTCACCCCCATGACTGCTGGGACCCACCAGCTACATCTTCGCACGCAAGGAAGTGCGTGACAGTCGGGACCCACCTGGTCGAAGCGTATGTAGCATTGTCATTCTGGTCGCGAACGTGTACGTACATAATAGTCGATGTAGAGGCGCGCACGTGTCGTAGTAGAGGCGCGCACGTGTCGTAGTAGAGGCGCGCATGTAGCATGTACACATACGTACAGCGGCCAGGGTGCAAGAAAGTAAATACGGCCACGTACGTACATACGGGCGGGGTCTCGAACGCCTACTCGCGCATACGTACGGCCAGGGCTCGTGTATGTGGCTGGGTCAGAACGGAGAAACAACGTCATCGTCGTGTTCATGGGGAGCCAAATGGCTAGGTCGGAATGGAATGCATCGTCGTGTTCATCAGGAGGGCTTGGACAGAACAGCCGATGGAAACGAGGCCTGGCGTACCCCAGAACGGAGGACACGGCCTTGTGTTCGACCGGCCACGTTCGAAACGGGATCCTGTTCATCGGGAGGGGTCTGGCGTACCGCAAAACAGAGGAAACAGACTTGTGTTGGACCTCCTACGGTCGAAACGGGGTCCTGTTGATCGGGAGGGGTGTGGCGTACCGCAAAACAGAGGAAACAGACTTGTGTTGGAGCGCTACGGTCGAAAGGGGGGTCCTGTTCATCGGGAGGGGTGTGGCATACCGCAAAATGGGACTCCACGGGATACTGTTCATCTCCACTATCGACCTCCTCCAGCCTCCACGGGCTACTGTTCATCCACCGTCGACCTCCTCCAGCCTCCACCAGCGGCTGTTCATCCACGGGCTCCTGTTCATCCAGCCTCCACTGCGCGCTACTCCACAGGCTACTATTCAACCAGCCCTCTCCACAGGCTCCTGTTCACCCTCCACGGGCTACTGTTCATCCATCCCTCCATCGTCTACTGTGCATCTAGGCCTCCACGGGGTTGTCCTGTTCATCCAGCCCTCCACGGGGTCCTGTTCATCCAGCCCCAACCGGCTTGATCGATCAGGGTCTTGTTCATCCAGAGGCAACACCACAGGGTCATGTTCATCCACCCCCACCAGGAACTGTTCATCCAAACCCCCCAGCAATGCTCACTATTCATCCACCCACCCCCCTAGCAAACTCACTGTTCATCTAGAGGCAGCATCGATCGGCTTCAGTTAGCAGCAGTAGTGAAGGAATTGCTCGATCTCTCGGGTTCAGTAACGCGTAGCCTGAAGTGCAATCGCTCGGGTTCAGTTAGGTGACGCCTCGCTCAGGTTTAGTTAGAACCCAACGCCTCGCACCCACGCGCGTACGGTACGAGAGAAATGCGCATCGCTCGGCCCCTGACCACCCACCGTAACCGGGAACTCCCCGATATTTTCCTCGCCCTTGCTTCTGAAGGAAATATGCCCTAGAGGCAATAATAAAGTTATTATTTATTTCCTTATAATCATGATAAATGTTTATTATTCATGCTAGAATT
Source organism: Triticum timopheevii (assembly GCA_963921465.1). Classification (NCBI taxonomy): domain Eukaryota; kingdom Viridiplantae; phylum Streptophyta; class Magnoliopsida; order Poales; family Poaceae; genus Triticum; species Triticum timopheevii. The sequence continues at coordinate 60,439,161 of OY997270.1, read as the reverse complement.
GTATTAACCGGAAACATAATACATGTGTGAATACATAGACAAACAAAGTGTCACTAGTATGCCTCTACTTGACTAGCTCGTTAATCAAAGATGGTTATGTTTCCTAACCATGGACAAAGAGTTGTTATTTGATTAACGAGGTCACATCATTAGTTGAATGATCTGATTGACATGACCCATTCCATTAGCTTAGCACCCGATCGTTTAGTATGTTGCTAATGCTTTCTTCATGACTTATACATGTTCCTATGACTATGAGATTATGCAACTCCCGTTTACCGGAGGAACACTTTGGGTGCTACCAAACGTCAGAACGTAACTGGGTGATTATAAAGGAGCATTACAGGTGTCTCCAAAGGTAGATGTTGGGTTGGCGTATTTCGAGATTAGGATTTGTCACTTTGATTGTCGGAGAGGTATCTCTGGGCCCTCTCGGTAATACACATCACATAAGCCTTGCAAGCATTACAACTAATATGTTAGTTGTGAGATGATGTATTACGGAACGAGTAAAGAAACTTGCCGGTAACGAGATTGAACTAGGTATTGGATACCGACGATCGAATCTCGGGCAAGTAACATACCGATGACAAAGGGAACAACGTATGTCGTTATGCGGTCTGACCGATAAAGATCTTCGTAGAATATGTAGGAGCCAATATGGGCATCCAGGTCCCTCTATTGGTTATTGACCGGAGACGTGTCTCGGTCATGTCTACATTGTTCTCGAACCCGTAGGGTCCGCACGCTTAAGGTTACGATGACAGTTTCATTATGAGTTTATGCATTTTGATGTACCGAAGGTTGTTCGGAGTCCCGGATGTGATCACGGACATGATGAGGAGTCTCGAAATGGTCGAGACGTAAAGATTGATATATTGGAAGCCTATGTTTGGACATCGGAAGTGTTCCGGGTGAAATCGGGATTTTACCGGGTTACTGGGAGGTTACCGGAACCCCCCGGGAGCCATATGGGCCTTCATTTGCCTTAGTGGAAAGGTGAAAGGGCTGCCCACAAGGGCTGCGCGCCTCCCCCCTTCCCCTAGTCCTATTAGGACTAGGAGAGGTGGCCGGCCACCCCTTTCCCCCTTCCCCTCCGAGGAATCCTAGTTGGACTAGGATTGGGGTGGGGGGGGGGGGGAATCCTACTCCCAGAGGGAGTAGGACTCCTCCTGCGCCTCCCTCCTTGGCCGGCCAGCCTCCCCTCCTCTCCTCCATTATATACGGAGGCAGGGGCACCTCTAAACACACAAGTTGATCCACGTGATCTATTCCTTAGCCGTGTGCGGTGCCCCCTGCCACCATATACCTCGATAATACTGTAGCGGAGTTTAGGCGAAGCCCTGCTGCTGTAGTTCATCAAGATCGTCACCACGCCGTCGTGCTGACGGAACTCTTCCCCGACACTTTGCTGGATCGGAGTCCGGGGATCGTCATCGAGCTGAACGTGTGCTCGAACTCGGAGGTGCCGTAGTTTCGGTGCTTGATCGGTTGGATCGTGAAGACGTACGACTACTTCCTCTACGTCGTGTCATCGCTTCCGCAGTCGGTCTGTGTTGGGTACGTAGACAACACTCTCCCCTCGTTGCTATGCATCACATGATCTTGCGTGTGCGTAGGAAATTTTTTGAAATTACTACGAAACCCAACAGTGGCATCCGAGCCTAGGTTATTTATGTTGATGTTATATGCACGAGTAGAACACAAGTGAGTTGTGGACGATACAAGTCATACTGCCTACCAGCATGTCATACTTTGGTTCGGCGGTATTGTTGGACGAGACGACCCGGACCAACCTTACGCGTAGGCTTACGCGAGACCGGTTCCCTCGACGTGCTTTGCACATAGATGGCTTGCGGGCGACTGTCTCTCCAACTTTAGTTGAACCGAGTATGGCTACGCCCAGTCCTTGAGAAGGTTAAAACGGAGTCTATTTGACAAACTATCATTGTGGTTTTGATGCGTAGGTGAGATTGGTTCTTACTTAAGCCCGTAGCAGCCACGTAAAACATGCAACAACAAAGTAGAGGACGTCTAACTTGTTTTTGCAGGGCATGTTGTGATGTGATATGGTCAAGGCATGATGCTGAATTTTATTGTATGAGATGATCATGTTTTGTAACCGAGTTATCGGCAACTGGCAGGAGCCATATGGTTGTCGCTTTATTGTATGCAATGCAATCGCGATGTAATGCTTTACTTTATTACTAAACGGTAGTGATAGTCGTGGAAGCATAAGATTGGCGAGACGACAACGATGCTACGATGGAGATCAAGGTGTCGGCCGGTGACGATGGTGATCATGACGGTGCTTCGGAGATGGAGATCACAAGCACAAGATGATGATGGCCATATCGTATCACTTATATTGATTGCATGTGATGTTTATCCTTTTATGCATCTTATCTTGCTTTGATTGACAGTAGCATTATAAGATGATCTCTCACTAAATTATCAAGAAGTGTTCTCCCTGAGTATGCACCGTTGCCAAAGTTCGTCGTGCCCAGACACCACGTGATGATCGGGTGTGATAAGCTCTACGTCCATCTACAACGGGTGCAAGCCAGTTTTGCACACGCAGAATACTCAGGTTAAATTTGACGAGCCTAGCATATGCAGATATGGCCTCGGAACACGGAGACCGAAAGGTCGAGTGTGAATCATATAGTAGATATGATCAACATAAACGATGTTCACCATTGAAAGCTACTCCATCTCACGAGATGATCGGTCATGGTTTAGTTGATTTGGATCACGTAATCACTTAGAAGATTAGAGGGATGTCTATCTAAGTGGGAGTTCTTAAGTAATATGATTAATTGAACTTAAATTTATCATGAACTTAGTACCTGATAGTATCTTGCTTGTTTATGTTGATTGTAGATAGATGGCTCGTGCTGTTGTTCCGTTGAATTTTAATGCGTTCCTTGAGAAAGCAAAGTTGAAAGATGATGGTAGCAATTACACGGACTGGGTCCGTAACTTGAGGATTATCCTCATTGCTGCTCAGAATAATTACGTCTTGGAAGCACCGCTGTGTGCCAGGCCTGCTGCTGGAGCAACACCAGATGTTATGAACGTCTGGCAGAGCAAAGCTGATGACTACTCGATAGTTCAGTGTGCCATGCTTTACGGCTTAGAATCGGGACTTCAACGACGTTTTGAACGTCATGGAGCATACGAGATGTTCCAGGAGTTGAAGTTAATATTTCAAGCAAATGCCCGAATTGAGAGATATGAAGTCTCCAATAAGTTCTATAGCTGCAAGATGGAGGAGAACAGTTCTATCAGTGAGCATATAATCAAAATGTCTGGGTATAATAATCACTTGATTCAATTGGGAGTTAATCTTCCGGATGATTGCGTCATTGACAGAATTCTCCAATCACTGCCACCAAGCTACAAGAGCTTCGTGATGAACTATAATATGCAAGGGATGAACAAGACTATTCCCGAGCTCTTCGCAATGCTGAAAGCTGCGGAGGTAGAAATCAAAAAGGAGCATCAAGTGTTGATGGTTAACAAGACCACTAGTTTCAAGAAAAAGGGCAAAGGGAAGAAGAAGGGGAACTTCAAGAAGAACAGCAAGCTAGTTGCTACTCAAGAGAAGAAACCCAAGTCTGGACCTAAGCCTGAAACTGAGTGCTTCTACTACAAGCAGACTGTTCACTGGAAGCGGAACTGCCCCAAGTATTTGGCGGATAAAAAGGATGGCAAGGTGAACAAAGGTATATGTGATATACATGTTATTGATGTGTACCTTACTAGAGCTCGCAGTAGCACCTGGGTATTTGATACTGGTTCTATTGCTAATATTTGCAACTCGAAACAGGGACTACGGAATAAGCGGGCACTAGCAAAGGACGAGGTGACGATGCGCGTGGGAAATGGTTCCAAAGTTGATGTGATCGCGGTCGGCACGCTACCTCTACATCTACCTTCGGGATTAATATTAGACCTAAATAATTGTTATTTGGTGCCAGCGTTGAGCATGAACATTATATCTGGATCTTCTTTAATGCGAGACGGTTATTCATTTAAATCAGAGAATAATGGTTGTTCTATTTATATGAGTAATATCTTTTATGGTCATGCACCCTTGAAGAGTGGTCTATTCTTATTGAATCTCGATAGTAGTAATACACATATTCATAATGTTGAAGCCAAAAGATGCAGAGTTGATAATGAAAGTGCAACTTATTTGTGGCACTGTCGTTTAGGTCATATCGGTATAAAGCGCATGAAGAAACTCCATACCGATGGACTTTTGGAACCACTTGATTATGAATCACTTGGTACTTGCGAACCGTGCCTCATGGGCAAGATGACTAAAACACCGTTCTCCGGTACTATGGAGAGAGCAACAGATTTGTTGGAAATCATACATACCGATGTATGTGGCCCGATGAATATTGAGGCTCGTGGCGGATATCGTTATTTCTCACCTTCACAGATGATTTAAGCAGATATGGGTATATCTACTTAATGAAACATAAGTCTGAAACATTTGAAAAGTTCAAAGAATTTCAGAGTGAAGTTGAAAATCATCGTAACAAGAAAATAAAGTTTCTACGATCTGATCGTGGAGGAGAATATTTGAGTTACGAGTTTGGTGTACATTTGAAAAACTGTGGAATAGTTTTGCAACTCACGCCACCCGGAACACCAGGGCGTAATGGTGTGTCCGAACGTCGTAATCATACTTTATTAGATATGGTGCGATCTATGATGTCTCTTACTGATTTACCACTATCATTTTGGGGATATGCTTTAAAGACAGCCGCATTCACGTTAAATAGGGCACCATCAAAATCCGTTGAGACGAAGCCTTATGAACTGTGGTTTGGCAAGAAACCAAAGTTGTCGTTTCTTAAAGTTTGGGGCTGCGATGCTTATGTGAAAAAGCTTCAACCTGATATGCTCGAACCCAAATCGGAGAAATGTGTCTTCATAGGATACCCAAAGGAGACTATTGGGTACACCTTCTATCACAGATCCGAAGGCAAGACATTCGTTGCTAAGAATGGATCCTTTCTAGAGAAGGAGTTTCTCTCGAAAGAAGTGAGTGGGAGGAAAGTAGAACTTGACGAGGTAACTGTACCTGCTCCGTTACTGGAAAATAGTTCATCACAGAAAACTGTTTCAGTGACACCTACACCAGTTAGTGAGGAAGCCAATGATAATGATCATGAAACTTCAGATCAAGATACTGCTGAACCTCGTAGATCAACCAGAGTAAGATCCGCACCAGAATGGTACGGTAATCCTATTCTGGAAGTCATGATACTAGATCATGATGAACCTACGAACTATGAAGAAGCGATGGTGAGCCCAGATTCCGCAAAGTGGCTTGAAGCCATGAAATCTGAGATGGGATCCATGTATGAGAACAAAGTGTGGACTTTGGTTGACTTGCCCAATGATCGGCAAGCAATTGAGAATAAATGGATCTTTAAGAAGAAGACTGACGCTGATGGTAATATTACTGTCTACAAAGCTCGACTTGTCGCAAAAGGTTTTCGGCAAGTTCAAGGGATTGACTACGATGAGACCTTCTCACCCGTAGCGATGCTTAAGTCCGTCCGAATCATGTTAGCAATTGCCGCATTTTATGATTATGAAATTTGGCAGATGGATGTCAAAACTGCATTCTTGAATGGATTTCTGGAAGAAGAGTTGTATATGATGCAACCGGAAGGTTTTGTCGATCCAAAAGGAGCTAACAAAGTATGCAAGCTCCAGCGATCCATTTATGGACTGGTGCAAGCCTCTCGGAGTTGGAATAAATGTTTTGGTAGTGTGATCAAAGCATTTGGTTTTATACAGACTTTCGGAGAAGCCTGTATTTACAAGAAAGTGAGTGGGAGCTCTGTAGCATTTCTGATATTATATGTGGTTGACATATTGCTGATTGGAAATGATATAGAATTTCTGGATAGCATAAAGGGATACTTGAATAAAAGTTTTTCAATGAAAGACCTCGGTGAAGCTGCTTACATATTAGGCATTAAGATCTATAGAGATAGATCAAGACGCTTAATTGGACTTTCACAAAGCACATACCTTGACAAGATTTTGAAGAAATTCAAAATGGATCAAGAAAAGAAAGGATTCTTGCCTGTATTACAAGGTGTGAAGTTGAGTAAGACTCAATGCCCGACCACTGCAGAAGATAGAGAGAATATGAAAGATGTTCCCTATGCATCAGCCATAGGCTCTATCATGTATGCAATGCTGTGTACCAGACCTGATGTGTGCCTTGCTATAAGTTTAGCAGGGAGGTACCAAAGTAATCCAGGAGTGGATCACTGGACAGCGGTCAAGAACATCCTGAAATACCTGAAAAGGACTAAGGATATGTTTCTCGTATATGGAGGTGACAAAGAGCTCACCGTAAAAGGTTACGTTGATGCAAGCTTTGACACTGATCCGGACAATTCTAAATCGCAAACCGGATACGTGTTTACATTAAACGATGGAGCTGTCAGTTGGTGCAGTTCTAAACAAAGCGTCGTAGCGGGATCTACATGTGAAGCGGAGTACATAGCTGCTTCGGAAGCAGCGAACGAAGGAGTCTGGATGAAGGAGTTCATATCCGATCTAGGTGTCATACCTAATGCATCGGGTCCAATGAAAATCATTTGTGACAATACTGGTGCAATTGCCTTGGCAAAGGAATCCAGATTTCACAAAAGGACCAAACACATCAAGAGACGCTTCAACTCCATCCGGGATCTAGTCCAGGTGGGAGACATAGAGATTTGCAAGATACATACGGATCTGAATGTTGCAGACCCGTTGACTAAGCCTCTTCCACGATCAAAACATGATCAACACCAAAGCTCCATGGGTGTTAGATTCATTACAGTGTAATCTAGATTATTGACTCTAGTGCAAGTGGGAGACTGAAGGAAATATGCCCTAGAGGCAATAATAAAGTTATTATTTATTTCCTTATAATCATGATAAATGTTTATTATTCATGCTAGAATTGTATTAACCGGAAACGTAATACATGTGTGAATACATAGACAAACAAAGTGTCACTAGTATGCCTCTACTTGACTAGCTCGTTAATCAAAGATGGTTATGTTTCCTAACCATGGACAAAGAGTTGTTATTTGATTAACGAGGTCACATCATTAGTTGAATGATCTGATTGACATGACCCATTCCATTAGCTTAGCACCCGATCGTTTAGTATGTTGCTAATGCTTTCTTCATGACTTATACATGTTCCTATGACTATGAGATTATGCAACTCCCGTTTACCGGAGGAACACTTTGGGTGCTACCAAACGTCACAACGTAACTGGGTGATTATAAAGGAGCATTACAGGTGTCTCCAAAGGTAGATGTTGGGTTGGCGTATTTCGAGATTAGGATTTGTCACTCCGATTGTCGGAGAGGTATCTCTGGGCCCTCTCGGTAATACACATCACATAAGCCTTGCAAGCATTACAACTAATATGTTAGTTGTGAGATGATGTATTACAGAACGAGTAAAGAGACTTGCCGGTAACGAGATTGAACTAGGTATTGGATACCGACGATCGAATCTCGGGCAAGTAACATACCGATGACAAAGGGAACAACGTATGTCGTTATGCGGTCTGACCGATAAAGATCCTCGTAGAATATGTAGGAGCCAATATGGGCATCCAGGTCCCGCTATTGGTTATTGACCGGAGACGTGTCTCGGTCATGTCTACATTGTTCTCGAACCCGTAGGGTCCGCACGCTTAAGGTTACGATGACAGTTTCATTATGAGTTTATGCATTTTGATGTACCGAAGGTTGTTCGGAGTCCCGGATGTGATCACGGACATGACGAGGAGTCTCGAAATGGTCGAGACGTAAAGATTGATATATTGGAAGCCTATGTTTGGACATCGGAAGTGTTCCGGGTGAAATCGGGATTTTACCGGGTTACTGGGAGGTTACCGGAACCCCCCGGGAGCCATATGGGCCTTCATTTGCCTTAGTGGAAAGGTGAAAGGGCTGCCCACAAGGGCTGCGCGCCTCCCCCCTTCCCCTAGTCCTATTAGGACTAGGAGAGGTGGCCGGCCACCCCTTTCCCCCTTCCCCTCCGAGGAATCCTAGTTGGACTAGGATTGGGGGGGGGGGGGGAATCCTACTCCCAGAGGGAGTAGGACTCCTCCTGCGCCTCCCTCCTTGGCCGGCCAGCCTCCCCTCCTATCCTCCTTTATATAAGGAGGCAGGGGCACCTCTAAACACACAAGTTGATCCACGTGATCTATTCCTTAGCCGTGTGCGGTGCCCCCTGCCACCATATACCTCGATAATACTGTAGCGGAGTTTAGGCGAAGCCCTGCTGCTGTAGTTCATCAAGATCGTCACCACGCCGTCGTGCTGACAGAACTCTTCCCCGACACTTTGCTGGATCGGAGTCCGGGGATCGTCATCGAGCTGAACGTGTGCTCGAACTCGGAGGTGCCGTAGTTTCGGTGCTTGATCGGTTGGATCGTGAAGACGTACGACTACTTCCTCTACGTCGTGTCATCGCTTCCGCAGTCGGTCTGCCTTGGGTACGTAGACAACACTCTCCCCTCATTGCTATGCATCACATGATCTTGCGTGTGCGTAGGAATTTTTTTGAAATTACTACGAAACCCAACAGCTTCTACCACGGTTTTTTCGTCATGGACGGCCCAAAGAATGTCATGCAGCTGCGTCTCTGGCCCGCCCAGGATGAAAAGCCCATTTTCTGTCTTGATTTTTTGTCATAGAAGTAGGAGCCCACCACATCTATGATGATACCGGGTTTTTCACAATTATCGTCATAAGTGTCATAAGTATGACAGAATTTTTTTCGTTTGGCCCAAAATGTCACAGATGTATCTTTTTTTGTAGCCTTTTTGGTGTCTCGATGCCAAAGGGGGAGAGAGTGTAGGATTTGCGCGTCTTGTGTCATGTGTTTCGCTTTGTCGCTTTGCTTTCGGTCTGTTGAACCTTGTTTGCTTTGGTTTGGTTTGTGCTCGTAAGACCAAGTTATCTATCGTATGGTGTAAGACATATGCACTCTAGCGTACCTTATTGTCTTTGTTACTTAGTAGTTCATGAGCCTATGTGAAAGAACATGCGGTGCCCCCATGTTTGGTTTTGGTAATTGATGACAATCTCTATGGACTAATGGTTGTCTTGAGTTATATTTTAAGGATTTGTCCATAGGCTTTTCTTGAAGTCCATGTGTTGGTTTCAAGGAGTTTATGAGTTGACCAATGTGCTATTAAGGAATTATCCAAAGATTGGTCGTGTGAGTGTTGAGCTTATTGCAAGCATGTCTTGAAGAAGAAGATTGTGTGATCATTCATGTTTACCTTCAAGACATCATCCAAATGAAGAGAGTTGGAAAGGTTCAAGGTTGATCAAGACTAAGTCAAGAGTGAATCAAGTTGATCAACTCACAAAGCGTAGAAGATGTACCGAGAGGGATCAAGTGATCCCACGGTATGGTAAGCATTGTCCATTGCACTTTGTGTACTAACCCATGGTCTATGTGAGAGTTCTATGTGGGGTTAGGTACATGTCCATGGGCTTGCATCAAGAGGAAGATATCATACGACCCATAGAAAGGATGACATCAAGTGGTGATCGTCATCAAGATTGCCATGTGCAATTTCAAGTGGAGCATCACGAAGAGATCAAGTGCTTGAATCTTGCCATCCATTGTGGTGTCAATGGACTTGTGAAGATGTGCTAAAGAGTGGCTCACCCATAGTGGACTATGAGGGAGCAATCGTCTAGTCCTCATCGAGCCAACGCAATCAAGAAAGGTGGTCCAACTTGAGGGAGTCAAGATCATCATCATCTAGCTCAAGTGGACCATGTGCAAGGCAAAGATTTTCCCTTGATAGGTTTTCTATTTTACCGGTCTCGTGGTGGTAGTTGGGAGACCGGGTTCTAGGATCGTTTGCCGTACTATCAAGGGGGGCTCTCAAGTTGGTAGCTTGATCGTATCGTTAGTAGAGAGCTCAAACCATTGCATCCTTGCATCATGTTTCTTGGTTCTTGTTTGGTTCTCTTTGTGAGTCTTAGAGCTTATGGTCACACTACTAGGGAAAAGCCTAGCAGCAGCGCGGGTTTTGGGCCTATTAGCAGCGCGGGGGCCGGCGCTACTAATAAGGCGCTACAGCTAACTTATAGCAGTAGCGCGGGTGCTACCCGCGCTACAGCTAACATATAGCAGTAGCGCGGGTGCCACCTGCGCTACAACTAACGCATAGCAGTAGCGTGGGTAAAAACCCGCGCTACTACTAATCTGTAATCTCTAAATTTTTTTTGAATTTTTTCAATTTTTTTTGAATTTTTTCCCTAATTTTCAAATTTCTGAATTATTTTAACCTCAAATCTCTAATCACCCCTCATCGCTGCTCAATTTAATCTCTAATCACCCCTCATCATTCCAAATCATCTAACTTCCCGGACGGTCACCCATCCTCTCACTACTCCAGCCTGAGCACGCTTAACTTCCGGGTTCTATTCTCCCTCGTTTCCAAGTCTGCACTTGTTGTTTTCTTGACAATAGTAAGATGTCAATCCTATTAACCTCAGGAATTTAGCTTGAGCATGAAGTCACATATTTCACTTTTTGAGTTTGAAACTATTGTTCTAAAAAATTAGTAACACTAATATTTTTCTTGAATAATTAGTTTGACCACAGTTTGACCAGATTTGACCACAGTTTCACCATAGTTTGACCAGATTTGACCAAAATTCAGAAAAACTAAAATAATTATTTAGTAACACTAATATTCTTGAATAATTAGTTTGACTATACTTTGACCAGATTTAACAAAAATTAAAGAAAAACTGATTTTTTTGATTTTTTTTGCCTCCAGATCTTAAAAGCCCCGTAACTTTTTTTCTGTTAGGCTTTTGAGGATTTTAAAAATGTTTAACGGGGTTCCCCCGGTTAAATTCGGATGTAACTTTTCGAGTAGATGATTTTTCATATAAAAAACTTTTTCATCCGAGTTCGTATGCAAAAGTTATGCCCATTTTACAAATTTCCATAGAGATTTTGCAAATAAAGTCGAAATTCATATTTGTAAATTTTCCCAACAACTAGACCACATATCACCTGGGAAACTTATTTTCTTTTATTTTTTTGACATTTTTATCATTTTCTATTATTTTTTTAAAACTGAAAAGGCGGTCCACAGGGGGAGGGGGGTAGACTTTGAAAATTTTGCAAACAGGCCATACCCGGCGCTACTACTATGGCAGACGATTAGTAGTAGCGAGGGGTAAAAACCCGCGCTACTATTATGGCATGGTCCAGGGGCCACTTAGTAGTAGCGAGGGTTAAAAACCCGCGCTAGTGCTATCAACTTAGTAGTAGCGAGGGTTAAAAACCCGCGCTACTACTATGGCATGTCCCGGGGGGCATGGTAGAGACCGCTTAGTAGTAGCGAGGGTTATAAACCCGCGCTGCTGCTATCAACTTAGTAGTAGCGAGGTTTAAAAACCTACGCTGCTAGTAAGTAGCAGTAGCGAGGGTTTTTAACCCTCGCTGCTGCTAAGATTCTGTGTATAGGCTTTTCCCTAGTAGTGTCATCTTGATGACAATCTTCAGTTCATCGAAAACGGAATTCACATGCGTCTTCTCTGATGTTTTCGGTGTTGGAGGTTTTACCGGTCTTATCCGAGGAAGGGTTCTCACCATTTTTTATGGGCCTTTTCTAATTTGCTTCTTATTGATATTTCTTTTAAGATTGTGTTATCCCTTGTCGCTAGCTTTCCAACAAACTTGGTTTCATCGAATTTGGAATCCGTATGCAATAGTTGTGGCAGTTTTTGTGTTCTGAAAAGGCTGCAGCGGTACTACCGCGAATTGGAGCGGATGTAATTTTTTACTACCACGGCTCCTACAGCGGTAGTACCGCTCCGGACCAAAAACTCGTCCCAAGTCTTGTGGTGGTAGGCCTAGATGTAATTTTTTAGTACTGCTCGCAAGCAGTAGTACCGCTACCCTTAGCAGTAGTACCGCTACCCCTAGCGGTAGTACCGTGAGGTCAAGCGGTACTACCGCTCCGACGGTTCTTCTGGCCTTTTTGCCTCCTTGCTGTTGTTTTACAAAGGGGTAGTACCGCTCCTTGGAGCGGTAGTACCGCTCTGTGCGGGCTGTGAGCATAACGGTTGGATTTTTTCCCACCTATAAAAGGGGTCTTCTTCCCCAATGAACCTTATCCTTTGAGCTCGTGTTCTTCCCCCATTGTTGACATTCTTCGAGCTTGCTAACTCTCAATCCCTCCAATGATTCTTGCTAGTTATTGAGGGAAAAGAGAGAGGAGATCTAGATCCACGTATCCACCAATCACTTTCTCCTCTAAGTGAGGGGAACCCCTTGGATCTAGATCTTGGAGTTCTTCGTGTTCTTCTTTCGTTCTTCCTCTCATTTTCCTCCCTAGCATTAGTTGCTTTAGTGGGATTTGGGAGAGAAGGACTTGGGCACTCCGTGTGCCCTTGCCATTGCATTTGGTGCATCGGTTTGAGTTCTCCACGGTGATACGTGGAAGTGAAGTTTGAGAAGCTTATTACTCTTGGGTGTTTGGGCACCCTAGAGCTTGTTCCTCTTGGGTGCCTTGGCACCCTAGACGGTTGGTGGTGTTTGGATCTCAATCATTGTGGTGTAAAGCTCCGGGCAAGCGTCGGGGTCTCCAATTAGGTTATGGAGATCGCCTCGAGCAATTTGACGGGTTCTGGTGACCGCCCCCAAGGGTTGCCAAAGTGTATGGGTTCGGTGACCGCCCCCAATTAGGTTAGTGGAATCACGGCATCTTGCATTGTGCTAGGGCGTGAGGAGATTATGGTGGCCCCAGTGGCTTCTTGGGGAGCATTGTGCCTCCACACCGCTCCAAACGGAGAGTAGCATCCGCAAGGGTGTGAACTTCGGGATACATCATCGTCTCCGCGTGCCTTGGTTATCTCCTACCCGAGCCCTTTACTTATGCACTTTACTTTGTGGTAGCCATATTGTTCTTTGTCATATATCTTGCTATCACATAGTTGCTTATCTTGCTTAGCATAAGTTGTTGGTGCACATAGGCGAGCCTAGTTTAGGTTTTGTGCTTGACAAATTAACCGCTAGGTTTATTCCGCATTTGTTCAAGCCTTAACCGTAATTATTCTAAAAGCGCCTATTCACCCCCCCCTCTAGGCGACATCCTCGATCTTTCACTATGTTATCTTGTGCCCTTCTCTTTACGCTCATATGCATCATCTTGCCTACTTGCTTAGTGTTAGTTATATTGTTGCAAGAGATGCCTTGTCTATAAAATATAGGGGGAGTGTTGATCCTAGTATGTGTGTCGTGTAGTCCAAAGAACTTCTCTAGAGTGCACGCATCTAGGGGGAGCCCATCTATATTTTATAGATGGTGGGTTTGCCGTTGCTTCATTTTTTATCCCTATGTGCAAATCCCGTATTGTCATCAATCCACCAAAAGGGGGAGATTGTAAGGGCATATTTATCCCTTAGTAGTTTAGGTGATTGATGACAATGCTTTTGCGGACTAATCGTGTGCATTGAGCATTTCAGATATATCATGTCTAAACACAAGACGATTTGGTGCCCCTCGAAGACTATTGAAGACGGCGTTTCTCTACATTTCTTTTTGGTGGATCTGAGTCGTAGGAAAGCCGTACTATTAAGAGGGGGTCCGCGTTGGAAAGGTTTGGGTGGAATCTCACGTACATGTATGTTCCTTTTGCACCACCTTTCCTTTGGCTCTTTGGGGCGTCCTCCGTCTCTCAGTGTCTATGCAAAATGTAGGACTCCTAAATGTTGCTGTACTGAGGCAGGCGGTAGTACTGCTCCCTAGAGCGGTACTACCGCAGGACCTTGCGGTAGTACCGGCCTCCTGCACGTTAGTACCGCTCCTTGGGAGCGGTAGTACAGTGGCCTCAGTACAGGCGCTGCTACCCGAGCGGTAGTAGGGGCGGATATAATTTTTTTACATCCGCGTCCTACGTGGTAGTACCGTGCCTTGAGAGCGGTAGTACTGTGCGCTCTAGCCAGGCACAGCAGCATGAGCGGAAGTAGGGGTGGATGTAATTTTTTACATCCGCGCCTTACACGGTAGTGCCGCGCTAGGCTTGTGGTAGTACCGTGTCAGATTTTTGCATGGACCTAAACTCAGCGGAAGTAGTCACGGATGTAATTTTTTATGTCCGTGCCTTCTCGGCCTTGACTATCCCTGCCTTGCGGTAGTACCATAAGGGGGCGGGTAGTACCGCACTGATGGTTCTACCGCTCCCTGTCTTAGCACATCTAGTCTAGTCTTGGCCCCTGCCATGCCAGCGGTAGTACCGCGGTCCGCCGCAGTAGTACCGTAGGCCCGTGCGGTAGTACCGCTTGTTTGATGAGGTAGTACCGCGGGTCGTAGGCTGAGTTGGTGGATAATGGTTGGATTTGTTCTTCCACTATAAAAGGGGTGTCTTCTTCTCCGAGTTGACTACCTCTTCCACCCCTAAGCTCCATTGATGCTCTAAGCTCCATTTTCACCCAATCTCTCTCCCTAGCCAATCAAACTTGTTGATTCTCTAGGGATTGGTTGAGAAGGCCTCGATCTACACTTCCACCAAGAGAAATTTGATTCCCCCCACTAATTCCTTGCGGATCTTGTTACTCTTGGGTGTTTGAGCACCCTAGATGGTTGAGGTCACCGCGGAGCCATAGTCCATTGTGGTGAAGCTTCATGGTGTCGTTGGGAGCCTCCAATTAAGTTGTGGAGATTGCCCCAACCTTGTTTGTAAAGGTTCGGTCGCCGCCTCCAAGGGCACCAATAGTGGAATCACGGCATCTCGCATTGTGTGAGGGCGTGAGGAGAATACGGTGGCCCTAGTGGCTTCTTGGGGAGCATTGTGCCTCCACACCGCTCCAACGCAGACGTACTTCCCCTCAAAGGGAAGGAACTTCGGTAACACATCCTCGTCTCCATCGGATCCACTCTTGGTTATCTCTTACCTTTACTTGTGCAAGTTATATTGTGTTATATCCTTTGCTTACTTGTGTGCTTATTGTTGTTGCATCATATAGGTTGCTCACCTAGTTGCATGTCTATACAACCTACTTTGATGCAAAGTTTAATTTGGTAAAGAAAAGCTAAAAATTGTTGGTTGCCTATTCACCCCCCTCTAGTCAACTATATCGATACTTTCAATTGGTATCAGAGCCTCGTCTCTTTATTAAGGACTTTGTCGTCTGAAGAGTATGGTTGACACCGTAGATAGTGTGGAGGAGCACCCCGGTGTGATTCCGTCCTCGTCTACGGCCGATGGGGGAACCTCAGTCTCACGTGAGGAATTCAATGTGGCTTTGGACACAATGAAAACCTCCATGACGGCCGAGGTCAAAGGCATGCTTAAGAACTTTCTTGATGGCCTCAAATTATCCACCGCACCGTTGGAAGTGGTCGATCCCACTAACAAGGTGACGGATGCTAACTCCGACAAGGGGGAAGCTACTAGTGAGAAAGTTTGTTTGTCTAGTGGTAGAAATGGTAGTGGCACCTTTGACCATGTGGAACCTCCACTTACCTATGGAGGACCGATTCCCTCTACTCATTTAAATCATGCCGGTTCTCCCCCTAAGATTGTGAAAAATGAGGATTTTGATGCTTGGATCTATCGCTTTAAGCGTCATTTAAACCATGTTAACACTAATCTTTGGAGAATCATTGAAGAAGGTTTCTATCCGCATGATCGAAGCAACTTCACCCCTAGAGAAGCCGCGGATAATCAATTCAATGAGAATGCTCTCTTCATCATCCATGCATGCACCCATCTCACCTATTCTAGCACACTCATAAAACTGGTATTTTTTTTGGACTATGAATAAATGACCCCACGCAGTAGCGTGACATGAAGATATGAGGCATCGATGCCAGGTTTGAACGACTTCTGACGTTGTTTGCACGTTGTGACACATATGGTCATTTACCGGTCCTTTTTCACCGAGAAAACCGAAGAAAATGCAAAACTTGTCAAAATCCAGACAATTTGGCATGATGGCTTGAATTCGTCATTGAAGTGGGTGGAAAATTTTGGGGCCATTTGATGGATGTCGAAAAATATTGTGCTTTCAAACATTCCCTTCCGGCCCTACGCAAACAACCTCAATTGCATGTGGTCTATTTTTGGACATCCTTCAAATGACCTCAACTTTGCAAAAAGGTGGGCATGACCATGGTAGGCATTCATGCCTGATTTGACAACTTTTGACACCATATGCAAGTTAGCACACGTCCAACCATTTATCGACCTTTTTGACCGAGAAAACTCCAGCAAATGCCAAATTTGTCGAAAACAAAAATAACTTGGCATTGTGCCTTGAACTGGTCATGCAAGTCCATAAAAAATTGAGGTCATTTCAGTGATGTCAAGAAATAGTGTGCTCTCAGACAGAGCCTTCTGGCTTACCCAACTTTATATGCATTTTCTAGCCCCCCCCATGCAACCAAATTTGGCTCCATTTGGTTAATGTGAAAATACATGGTAGTCCCCCCACGCAAAATTTGATCAAATTCGGACACCGAACGCACGTTGCCTCATGTCCGACCTGTGTTTTACTGTTTGTTCACGGGAAAAACCCTAAACAATGCATAAATGTCATAAACCAACAAAACTTGGCATGCATGCTGGCCATGGTGGTGCCAATGTGTGAAAAAAATTGAGTTTGTTTGGCGGAGGTAAAAAAAGTGCTTCGAGACTTGCCCTGTCGGCCTACCCGAACGCTTAGGTTGTACATGGTGTGTTGCTACCATGCATGAAAATGACACCAGATTTTACCATTGTGCCATGCCCATGGAAGGCCTCCAAGCAAATTTTAACCGAATTCGGACACCAACCGCACATTTGCGTCACATGCGAGCGGTATTCTAGGGTTTTAATTTTTTCACGGAGAATGTCAAAGAACAATGAAAATTGGCATGCATGCCTTCCATTGTGATGGAAGTGTTTGGAAAATTTTTGATTCCATTTTATGGACTTGAAAAAAAACTGCTTCGAGACTTGCCGTACCGGCAGACACAAACTATCCCGGTTGAACATGGTGTAGGTCCTGTCGTGCATGAAATGACACCAAATTTTGCCAGCATATGGGCAGACCCAAGGTAGTCCTCAACACAAAAAATGAATGAATTCAAACACCAAACACAGGTTACGTCACGTGTGAGCAGTATTTTAGGGGATTTCACTCGAAAACCCCTAGAAAATGCATACAATGTCGGAAAGCAACGAAAGTTGGCATGCATGCATACCATGGGAGGCTAGTGTGTGAAGTTTGTTTGGCTCCATTTGGTTCATGTGAAAAAAACTGGGTCGTGACTTACCCTACTAGTAGACCCGAACGATCCTGGTTGAACATGGTGTAGGTTCTACCGTGTATGAAATGACATCAAATTTAGCTAGCGTGTGTGATTGCCCATGAAAGGCCTCCATGCAAACTTGAACGAATTCAGACAGCAAATGCCCATTGTGTCATGTCCAGCCTATGCTTTAAAGCTTTTCACCGAGAAAACCCTAAAAATGCATAAAATGTCATAAACCAACGGAAGTTGGTATGCGTGTTGGCCATGGTGATGCCAATGTGTGAAAAACAATTGGGTCCATTTGGTGCAGGTGAAAATAATGTTTCAACATCAAAACAACTTGGCATGGTGCCTTTAATTGGTCATATAAGCTCATGAGAATTTTTGGGGTCATTTGACGGATGCAAAAGAAAGTGCCCTCAAACTGAGCCTTATGGCCTCTACCCGGACACCCTACGTTAAACATGGTGTTTTCTTGACATTCATGAAATGATGCCAACTTTTTCCAGCAGGTGGACATGCGAACAAAGTATTAAATCATAATTTAAGCAAGTACTTAAAATTGCAATTTTAATTTTCCCACGTTTCCACGCGCAACAGTGCACCGGCCTAGCCGGGCGGCCTCCTGTGAACAAAGTATTTAATTCGTGAACCTTTTTTTTCAAAACCACGATTTTTTGTCAAATTTGTGACAAAAAAAATCAGATAGATGAATTTTTTTTCAATTTTGCGAACCTTTTTATCCATCGAGCTAGGCGTGGGCATAAAAACCGACAGATCAAAGACCAAACCAAAAAACCAAATTTTTCGTCTTTTCTATTGGTGTTGGAAAATTTCTGCCAAATACAACGATGAGCGCGTGTGTGTGGCAGCGACGTGAATTACATGGACCAAGCTAATCGCTTGCACAAAAAAGTTCATGAATTTGACAAAAAAACCATGAACTATTTTTAAATCATGAACCTTTTCTTAATCCATGAACTTTTCAAATTTATGAAAAAATTCTTAAATTAGTGAACTTTGTGTTAAACTCTGTGCACTTTTTTCCAAATCCACTAACTCTTTTCAACTTTTACAAAAATATCATCTAAAAGGAACATTTTTCCACTAAAAAAATGTGACACGGGCCGGCCCACTTCGAGCGAGCAACCGATTTGGTGAACCTTTGGACGGTTCCCTAAGTTTTTTTACTATTCTGTTTTCTATTATAGTCTTTTCTGGTTTCTTCATGTTTTTATTTTCTGTTTTTCTTTCTACTTATTTATTATTTTTCGTGTTCCTTTTTACCTTATTTTTTTCTATATCCTTTTTTCACAAATTTATTTTTTTTAAAAATTATTCAGCATTTCAAAAAAAGATTGAAATTGCAAAATTTTCTAACGTATTCAAAAGTTGTTCATGTTTCCAAATTTACTCACGTTTCAAAAAAGTTCAGAATTCCAAATTCTAATAAAAGTGCAAAATTAAAAAAAAATCATTTTCTGAAAAATGTCGGTGTTAAAAATATTGCAGCATATTGACGAAAAATGTTCACCATACATTGAAAAAATGTTCACTATGTATAAAAATATTCATCGTGTATATAAATTTTGTTTTGCATGCATTTCAAAAAAGTTCAACATAAGGAAAATTTGTTTTGTGGTAACACAAGCATGCATGAGGTTAATGTTGTCACTACTACTACCACCCTTGCGGACACTTTCTGTGATCATTGTGCTCCTCAATTTGATACCTTCTCTTTAACTTGCTCCACTTTCAAGGGGGGCGGCAAGTGCAACTTTCTTACTACTTTAAATTGCTAGTACTTTATTAGAACCCCATCTGTGTTTACTAGTGTCACTGGAGTAGTACCATTTATCTACATGTTGGCAGGGAGAGACGGATTAATGATCGCTTCAGATTAGCGATGGTTTTTACCGGAAAAGGCTTTCGCCCCGTTTTATAAATAAAGTAAACCACCACAGCCACAAAGTAACACAATAGTTCACCCACACACACATAGAGAGTCTCACAACAAAGAGTACAAGAGGGTACTGCTGAGGGCACAGCTCAACAAGCCCTAAGAGAAAAACAAAGGAGGATCAACCACAACATCGACAACATCTAAGAGTATAGTCCAGCTCGGGTGGTGGAGGAGGAAGCGGCGGCGCCAAGCGGATAGCCATCAAGCGG
This sequence comes from Triticum timopheevii, assembly GCA_963921465.1. Taxonomy (NCBI): domain Eukaryota; kingdom Viridiplantae; phylum Streptophyta; class Magnoliopsida; order Poales; family Poaceae; genus Triticum; species Triticum timopheevii. The sequence goes on along the minus strand of OY997270.1, from coordinate 60,419,654 downwards.
AGGTCGGCGATGATGGTGTTGATGGCGTCTCGGTCTTGGTGACGGCTAAGCGCCCGCCAAAGCTGCAAGTAACCCCACAATTTGAAGACCGCATCAGTGGCATGTCGAAGAGGAACTCGCTGGATGGCAAGCTTCTTGCGCACGGTCCAAAGCGTCCAAGCAAGGACCGCAATGAGCAACCACCTAATGTGGTGGCCCGACGGGGCGGACGCCTGGTCCTCGGTGAGGAGGTCAGGGAAGTTAGTATTACACCAGCTGCCGCTGACAACCTCACGGAGGTAGCCCCAGAGGAACTGGGCAGAGACGCACGAGAAGAAAATGTGATTCGAGTTTTCCTCAGTCCCACATAGGGGGAAAATCCCATTGCCGAGGCCATGTCGTTTAACCACCTCCATGCCAGAGGGAAGCCGACCGCAGATCCATTGCCACACGAAGATCCGAATCTTGAGGGGGACACGGATAGTCCAGATCACCTCAAGGACCGCCGATGCAGGTGAGGGGGCAATGGCCTGGTCTAGAGATTTCATGGAGAACTGGCCCGAGGGCTCAAGACGCTAGGATAGGCGATCGAGGGGTTGCGCCAGATCAGGCTCATGAAGAGCAACGGTCTCCAGGAGCTCATGCTAGGCGGCGATTTCCAGGGCCCCAAATGGCTGCTGGAACGCGAGGCACCCTAAGTCAATAAGGGCCACCTCGACGGAGATCCTAGGCTCCACCGCAAAGGAGAAAAGATCCGGGAACCTGGCAGCAAAGGGGGCGTCCCCAGCCCACCGATCAAACCAAAATAGAGTGGTTGACCGAGAGCCAACCGCAATGGACGTCCCGAGGCGGAGGACCGGAAGTAGCTGGATGTGGACTGCCAGGACTGGGAGCCTCCCGTCCTAGTGCAAAAGGCAAGGGGTTGGTCGCGCAAGTAGTTGTTCTGGATGATTTGTAACCACAAGCCACCCTCGCCATTCGCAACGCGCCAAAGCCATCTCGTGAGGAGAGCCAGGTTCATATGCTTGGAGGACATGATGCCGAGGCCGCCCTGGTCCCTAGGCTTGCATATGTTGGTCCAGCGAACCATATGATATTTCTGCTTATCGCCCTCGTCGGCCCAGTAGAAGCGTTCCTGGACTGTGCCGATCTCATGGTGAAGCATCTTGGGAAGACTATAGAAACTCATGATGAACAGAAGAAGGCTGGACATGGTCGAGTTGGTGAGAATCGTCCGTGTCACCATGGACAACCAACAACCATGCCAAGGCTCGATGCGGTGCTGAAGCTTGAGCACTGATGGCCTTAGATATGCCACGGAGAGTCGGGAGTCGCTAATGGGGATCCCCAAGTAGGCGGTTGGGAACGACCCAAGCCGACAGTTGAGCTGGTTAGCAATATTCTGACTTTCAGTGGGGTAGTAGCCAAGAACCATCACCTCGCTCTGATCGAAGTTTATTCGGAGACCCGACAGTTGCTGGAAGCACAACAACAGGAATTTCAGGTTCGAAATATTGGCCACCGAGCCTTGCACCATGATTATGGTGTCGTCGGCATATTGGAGGAGAGAAACACCACCTCCCTCCACAAGGTGCGAAATGATGTCGTGGATCTGGCCAGCGGCCTTAGCCCTATCAAGGATCGAGGCCAGGGCATCTACTACCATGTTGAACAAAAATGGAGAAAAGGGGTCCCCCTGTCTGACCCCACATAAGGTGGGGAAATACGGCCCAATCTCCCCATTATTGTTCACCACAGTGCGTCCCGAGGTCACCATCTGCATGACACGGGTGACCCGACGTGTTGGTGAACGTAGCATGCAATTTCAAAAAAAAAATCATACACTCACGCAAGATCTATCTTGGAGATGCATAGCAACGAGAGGGGGAGTGTGTGTTCACGTACCCTCGTAGACCGAAAGCAGAAGCGTTAACTTAACACGGTTTATGTAGTCGAACGTCTTCTCGAATCGACCGATCGAGTACCAAACGCACGGCACCTCCGAGTTCTGCACACGTTCAGCGCGATGACATCCCTCGAGCTCTTGATCCAGCAGAGGGTCGAAGGAGTGGATGAGTTTGGTCAGGACGACAGTGTGGTGACGGTGGTGGTGAAGTGATCCGCGTAAGGCTTTGCCTAAGCACTACGACAAAATGACCGGAAGAGTAAACGGTGGAGGGGGCACCGCACACGGCTAAGGTTATCTACTTAGAGGTGCCCCCTGCCCCCGTAGATAAAGGAGGGAGAGGGGAGGAGGCCGGCCAAGGTGCACCCCCCAAGTGGGGAGGAGTCCTACTAGGACTCCAAGTCCAATTCGGACCCCCCTTCCTTTTATCGGGGAGGGAAAGGGGAAGGAGAGGGAGAAGGAGAAGGAAAGGGGGGCGCCGCCCCCTTCCCCACTCCAATTCAGCCTTCTCCCTTGTGGGGGGCGCACCAGCCCCTTGTGGGCTGGTTAGCCTCCCTCCTATGACCCATATGGCCCATACCTTTCACCGGGGAGTTCCAGTAACCCCTCCGGTACTCCTGTATGTACCCGATACACTCCGGAACCCTTCCGGTGTCCGAATACTACCTTCCAATATATCAATCTTTACCTCTCGACCATTTCGAGACTCCTCGTCATGTCCATGATCTCATCCAGGTCTAAAGAACCTTCGGTCACCAAAACACATAACTCATATAATACATATCGTCATCGAACGTTAAGCATGCGGACCCTACGGGTTTGAGAACTATGTAGACATGACCGAGACTCCTCTCCGGTCAATAACCAATAGCGGAACCTGGATGCTCATATTGGTTCCCACATATTCTACAAAAATCTTTATCGGTCGAACCGTAATGTCAATCATATGTTATTCCCTTTATCATCGGTATGTTACTTGCCCGAGATTCGATATCGGTATCTCCATACCTAGTTCAATCTCGTTACCAGCAAGTTTCTTTACTCGTTCCGTAGTGCATCATCCCATAACTAACTCATTAGTCACATTGCTTGCAAGGCTTCATATGATGTGCATTACCGAGAGGGCCCATAGATACCTCTCCGATACTCGGAGTGACAAATCCTAATCTCGATCTATGCCAACCCAACAAACACCTTTGGAGATACCTGTAGAACATCTTTATAATCACCCAGTTATGTTGTGATGTTTGATAGCACACAAGGCATTCCTCCGGTGTCCAGGAGTTGCATTATCTCATAGTCGGATGAATATATATTTGACTCGAAGAAGGCAGTAGCAATAAAACTGAACGATCATTATGCTAAGCTAACGGATGGGTCTTATCCATCACATCATTCTCCTGATGTGATCCCGTTCATCAAATGACAACACATGTCCATGGCTAGGAAACTTAACCATCTTTGATCAACGAGCTAGTCAAACAGAGGCATACTAGGGACACGGGGTTTGATGTGTACTACACAACCTTCTTCTTGTAGACGTTGTTGGGCCTCCAAGTATAGAGGTTTGTAGGACAGTAACAAATTTCCCTCAAGTGGATAACCTAAGGTTTATCAATCCGTGGGAGGCGTAAGATGAAGATGGTCTCTCTCAAACAACCCTCCAACCAAATAACAAAGAGTCTCTTGTGTCCCCAACACACCCAATACAATGGTAAATTGTATAGGTGCACTAGTTCGGCAAATAGATGGTGATACAAGTGCAATATGGATTGTAGATATAACTTTTTTGTAATCTGAAAATATAAAAACATCAAGGTAGAAAGTGGTAAAAATGAGTGAAAATGGTATTGCAATGCTTCAAAACAAGGCCTAGGGTTCATACTTTCAATAGTGCAAGTTCTCTCATGATAACATAATTAGATCATATAACAATCCCTCAACATGCAACAAAGAGTCACTCCAAAGTCACTAATAGCGGAGAACAAACGAAGAGATTATTGTAGGGTACGAAACCACCTCAAAGTTATTCTTTCCGGTCAATTCATTGGGCTATTCCTATAAGTGTCACAAATATCCCTAGTGTCGGGGGGATGAACCCCGGGCAGGCAACGGAACCCGTATCTATTTCAAAAACAGCGGGGCCCGCATCGCCCCGCGAACCAGCGTGCGCCAGGCTGGGTCGCTCGACCCGACAAGGCGCGCAACCCGGCCAAGACCCTCGACTCGGCAAGGTACGTCAACCCGGCCGCAGCGGCTGGCGCAAGGCAGCTCAACCCGGCGCAACCTTGGCTTCCCCAGTAAGCCAACCCACCCGTGGCGTCCACGGCAACCCAGCCACGGGTCAGCTCCCGTCCCATCCAGGCCGTACGATGGGACGAGACCTCAATCACTCATGACCAAGACTATAGTGCCCCCGCCCATGCCCGTGGTCAGCCAGAGCGTGGCAACAGTGCCCCTTACCTACCCACCGACCAAGGCTGGCACGGAAACAGTGTTCCCGCCCTTACCGCTGACGATAGCAAGCGGTGGCCTGACGGAGAACACTGTGTGCGACTCGACCCGGCCATGACGCGACGATCGACAAGACGACGCACAGTCCCCCTAGGCACACAGGGCCCGCACCTAGGGGAACCCGGTGAACCACAAGCCCCCAAGCGGGACCCAGCCCGGCACCCCAGACGCCGACAATACGGACCCACCAACTCGGCATATTACCATTGTAACCCTGGGTGGGTTGGTCTATAAAACCCCCCCAGGAGTCCACGCCTATAGAGAGACAGACGAGAGATATTCAACAGAGACATACGACACACATGGCATGCAAAGCCACACAAGATAGAGCAAGCAAGATAGGACTAGCCACTACATAGCAACACCAAGGATAAGGAGCAGCCGGAGCCTTGGCCAGCCTCCTTCCTCCTCCAAACAGCTCCTGGAGCGACATTGTACTATCAACCATCCAACAAAACTCGGCAAGACTAGGGGTGTTATCTCTCCGGAGAGCCCCGAACCTGGGTATGTCCGGTGTCCCGAGCCCGCGCATATCAACCTCGCTCCGAAGCCCACTGGCGCCCTCGAGCCTCCTCCTCTCTTTAGCCATCCCTTGGCATCTGCCGTGTGCCCACCACGACAGTTGGCACCCACCGTGGGGCTGTTCGAGGGGCTGGCCGGAAGCATGCTTCGGACGGGGCCCCCCTCTTACTCCAACGAATCCGTCGCTCTGGTGGACGACGTCATCGGCGCGCTCGCTGCCTCCTTCACCGTGCTGCGCATCTCCGACGCTCTCGCGGCCGACGAGTACCCCAGCGGGGTGCTCAGCTACTCCGACTCCCCGCTTTCTCTCAGAGGCGGATTTACTGCCGGGGCGATGGACGCCCACGTAGAGGTCTTAGTCACCGGTGATGGCGCCTCTTCCTCGTCGAGCAAGGCGAGAAGAGCCGCCGAAGCCGTGGCCGCCACGGCACGGATGGAGTCGTCCGACCCACTGCGCACTGCGATGCAGAGCCTCCGCATCCCCATCGGCACCGACGTCGACGCCACCAACGTCGCTGAAGCCCGAACCTAGCTCGAGGAGAGGCGCCAGCAAATGCTGGACCTGTCCGAGATGCTGGCCGCCACCAGACGCCGCCTGGAAGCTGCTCAGATGGAGCACGACGCAACCCACGGATTCACGCCCGCCGCGGCCGAGCCAAGCCGGGCCGCCGAGACTCGCGCCCGGGAAGGAGCGATCGGCCGAGCCTTCGGCACCGGCCGGACCGCCTACGAGACCCCAGTCAAGAACATGCGCGCTCTGGAGGTAGCCGCGGTCAGCCTCGACCAACTCGCAGGCGAGGAGCTCAAGGAGCGCATCGGGCGGATGCACGAGCTCCTCCGCACCGCCAACACCCAGCAGGATTGCCTCAACCAGCTCGCCAAGCCGGCGAGGTCTGGCTCCGCCCGCCTTGGCGGACCCGGCGAACTCCTGCACACGGCCTCTTCGCCGCCCGGCGAGGCGCACTCTGGCCTAGGCCAAACCCGGCGCAACCCGGCCGGCACCGCCACCGATGCTCTGGGCAACAAGCCTGCCCCGGAGACCCAGCGCGGACCCGGCCAGCCTGGCCGGCGTCCAGCTCCAGCCAACCCGGCCCCTCGGGGCCCGCGCGCCATCGTCGACGCCGACGCACGCCACCGCCTCGATCAGCTCGATCGCTCCATGGAGGTGGAGGAGAGCGGCGCTATCGGGCTGGCGTGTTTCGGCCCACGCATCCGGGAGGAGCCCTTTGCCAAGGGGTTCGTGCTTCCCCGCGACACCCCCAAGTACAATGGGACCGTGAAGCCAGAAGACTGGCTCACCGACTACACCATGGCCATTGGCATCACCGGTGCCAATCGTCGTCTCGCCGTGCGCTACGCACCGCTCATGCTCCAAGGATGGGCTCGCACATGGTTGAACAGCCTGCCGATGGGCAGCATCAACGCATGGGTCGATTTCGAGGAAGCATTTGTCCGCAACTTCATGGGGACGTACAAGCGACCCGGTCGCCCCAGTCAGATCGCCATGTGCGTGCAGGGGCTGATGGAGACCGGCCGCGAGTACCTTGCATGCTGGACCGAGCTCCGGAACAGCTGTGAGGACGTCCATGAAGTCCAGTCGATCCAATACTTCGTCAGCGGGTGCCGAGACGACACCCTTCTCAAGCACAAGCTTCTACGCTCTGAGCCGGCCACCATGGCCACGCTCATGGTGACGGCGGACAAGTACGCCAGCACCGACTCCGCCATGAAGATCCAAGTGGCACTGGACGAGGCCGGCAAGGCGAAGCCGGTCCTCCCATAGAAGCCGGCCGGCGAAGGCAGCCGGCAGTAGCACCACCAGAACAACAAGCGCAAGGCCGAGCAGCCGGCGCAACATCACCACATCCGGCTCGTCCCGGCCGCCGAGCCCGCGGCGGACCCGGCGGCGAAGCGCCGGCAGACCGGCAAGATGGCATGGCAACCCGCCATGAGCTTTGAAGATATGCTCGACGCCCCATGCAAGCACCACAGCGGCGCAAGACCCTCCACGCACACGCTTCGACAATGCGCCATCACCAAGCGCATCAGGAGGGGCTCTGGGTGCGGGACAGCCGCCTCTGCCTCTAGCGCCGCCTCCCGCCGGCGGCGTAATGCGGAACGACGCCTACCCGGACCAGAACGTGGCCTACGTCATCTTCACCAGCCTCGGCGATGACAAGCGCAGCGAGCGCCTCCTCCGGCAGGAGGTGAACACCGTCGTCCCGGCCAAGACGGAGTTCATGCATTGGTCGGAGCGCCCGATCACCTGGACCCGGGAGGATCACCCGGCAGTCATGCCAAGTCCGGGTGGATACGCCCTCGTGCTCAACCCTACCATCATCGCGCGGCGCACCTGCAAGTTCTCCCGAGTCCTCATCAACCGCGGCAACAACATCAACATCCTCTACCGCCACACGATGACCAAGCTCGGCCTCAAGGCCGAGGACCTGGAGCCGACTCGGACCGTCTTCCACGGCATCGTACCCGACCTCTCCTGCTCACCCATTGGCCGGGTCCATCTCGATGTCCTGTTCGGCGACAACACCCACTTCCGACGCGAACCGATCTGGTTCGAGGTGGTGGACCTGTCCAGCGCGTACCATGCGTTGCTGGGCCGGCCCGCGCTCGCCAAATTCATGGCGGTTCCCCACTACGCGTACCTGAAGATGAAGATGCCGGGTCCCAAGGGCCTCATTACCGTCACCGGCGACTACCGCAAGTCTCTGGAGTGCGCCCGAGACGGCGCCAAGCTGGCCGAGTCGCTGGTCATTTCCGAGGAGCGGCGCCAACTCGACCGGATCATCGCCCTGGCCGGCGAGGCCTCCGACGCATCGATCCCGACCCTGGACCCGGCCGATGAGGCTGCCTTCAAGCCCTCCAAGGAAACCAAGAAAGTGAAGATGAACCTGGAAGACCCCAGCTGCAGCAAGTACGTTGTCATAGGCGCCCGCCTCGACAGCAAATAGGAAGGCGAGCTCGTCGACTTCCTCCGTGAGAATTGGGATATCTTCGCATGGACCCCCAAAGACATGCTGGGTATCCCGAGGAAGTATGCCGAGCACAAACTCCACGTCCGCAAGGACACCAAGCCTGTCCGTCAACCCCTCTGACGATTTTCCGAAGAGAAGAGAAGAACCATCGGTGAAGAGGTCACCAAGATCTTGGCGGCCAGCTTCATAATGGAAGTGTTCCACCCCGAGTGGCTGGCCAACCCAGTCCTTGTCCTGAAGAAGAACAAGACCTGGCGCATGTGTATCGACTACACCAGCCTCAACAAGGCCTGTCCCAAGGATCCGTTCACCCTCCCGTGGATCGACCAAGTCATCGACTCGACCGCCGGGTGCGAGCTGGTGTCCTTCCTGGACGCCTACTCCGGCTATCACCAGATCAAGCAGGACCCGGCCGATGCCCTGAAGACGTCCTTCATCACACCCTTCAGGGCGTACTGCTACATCACCATGTCGTTCGGGTTGAAGAACGCTGGCGCCACCTTCCAACGCCGCATGCAGAAGTGCCTGCTACCGCAACTTGGCAAGAACATCCATGTATATGTGGACGATATCGTGGTGTAGACCAAGCAGCACCTCACGCTTCTCGACGATCTGAAGGAAACATTCGCCAACCTCCGCGAATACAAGGTCAAGCTCAACCCGGAAAAGTACGTCTTCGGCATCCCAGCCGGAAAGCTGCTCGGTTTCCTTGTCTCGGAACGCGGGATCGAGGCGAACCCGGATAAGATCAAGGCCATCGAGCGCATGCGCAAGCCAACTCGGCTGCGCGATGTCTAGAAGTTCACAGGCTGCTTGGACTCGGTCAGCTGGTTTCTAAGCCGGCTGGGCGAGAAGGCGCTGCCCCTGTACCAGCTAATGAAGAAAACAAGCCCGTTCGAGTGGAATGGCAAGGCGGACGAAGCCTTCCAAGACCTCAAGCGCATGCTCTCCACCGCACCCATCCTGGTCGCGCCGACTGACAAGGAGCCGCTGTTGCTCTACATAGCCGCGACCTTGCGGGCGGTCAGCATGGTGCTAGTGGTCGAGCGACCGGAGAAGGGCAAGATCCAGGCCGTCCAGCGCCCGGTCTACTACCAGTGAAGTGCTCTCCACCTCCAAGCAGAACTACCCGCACTACCAGAAGATGTGTTACGGCGTGTACCTCACCGCCAAGAAGCTGAAGCAGTACTTTCAAGAACATGTCATCACCGTCTTCAGCATGGCGCCTATCGGAGAAATCATCGGGTGCCGGGACGCCTCCGGCCGGGTCGCCAAGTGGGCGATCCAGCTAGCTGGCCACTGTCGGATTTCGGGTTCCGGCAGACCCTTGAGGTTCGAACACTGGGGCGCGCGCGGAGATTCAACCCTCTGCCTACATGCTCCTCGCCGAATCGCTAGGATCTAAACTACCAAACAGAACAACACAAGAGACACAAGATTTATACTGGTTCAGGCCACCATTGTGGTGTAATACCCTACTCCAGTGTGTGGTGTGGTGGATTACCTCTTGGGCTGATGATGAACAATACAAGGAAGAACAGCCTCGCGAGGGTCTATTCTTGGCTGGTGCTACTTGGTTCTGGCTCTTGGATTCTCGATCAGGTCTTGCCCCTCTCTCCTCGGGGGTGGCTAGTCCTATTTATAGGCAAAGGCCCTAGGCCTCTTCCCAAATATTGAGCGGGAAGGGCGCCAACAATTGGCCATTTTGAAGGGGAACAACGGGTACACTTATCCTGACTAAAGTTGGTCCTCGCCTGTCAAAGGCTCTGGTGGTGACGTCTGCTTGGGCTCCACAATGACTTCTTCCCTGCTGTTGGGCTGGTCTTGGTCTTGTTGCACCGAAATGGATGCCTTTGCTTTATGCTCTCGCCTACGCTTGCTCCCTTTGCACCAAAGAGGAAAGGAGGACACTGCGCGGGCTGGCGCCCGACTGGCGCCCTTGGTCATCACGGCTTGCGTCGTGGGCACCTCACGAGGTACCCCGACTTAAACTCTCCGCCTCCTCGTGAGCCAGCCTGACGAGGCCGTGCCTGAGGAAGCTCTCCGTCGTCCGCCCCGCGAGGCTTGGCTCTTCGCGAGGGTCTTGAGCTTGTGTTGATGAAGATGAGCCGCGCTGGGCCTCCCTTGAGCCATGCCACAGGCCGCAGGCAGGCAAGTCTGGGGACCCCCATTCCTAGAACGCCGACAGTAGCCCCCGGGCCCATGGCGCGCCCGGACTTGGCCGAGCAGAGATGCGAAAGGGCAAGTGCGAAGCATCGCGGGCCCTAACAGCCTACGACCTTGGGCGCCGCGTGGCGGTTGATTGGACGTGGGCGCCTCCGCTTCCCCACGACGCCTTGGTAACCGCACGGACTCGACAAGTCCCTGCATGCAAAGCGGGTCATGATTACCTGCGATCGCGGAGGTCGACGGTTGGCCTTCGTCGGCTATAAGTATGGAACGGCGCACACCCTTCCAGCCTATCCCCTCTTGCTTCTTCTTCTTCATGGCTCCACCAAGGAAGTTCTCGGCCGCAGAGAAAGGAAAGGCTCGCCAGGTCGAGTCTACCTCTCCCCCGCCCAAGCACGGTCGAGGTCACCCTCGTAAACATCCTGTGACCTCCATGACGGCCCCCGCGATCGCGGAGGTGGCTCTCTGCACGGCGATGAGCGGCTAGCCATGGTCGGCGGGCGTGTTCTGGCCGTGCGACCCCCGAGGCCGCGCCTCCATACAGCGGAGGTGTTGCCAGAGTTCATTGTGTGGGCGGTGGAGCCATTCGGCGCCCGGCTTCAGCTCCCTCGCTTCCTCCTAGGTGAGCTCCCAGCTAGCGCCTTGGGTGGCCTCTGGCTCCAGGCAGATGGCTGCTGCAGCCGGGCTTCGTGGGCTTCCCTGGAGGTCTCCCCTACCGGCTGGCAGACGTTTGCTCGCGCGCGTGGTCTCCACCGCCCGTGCTCTCTACACTTCAAGTTCGACGGCGACGCCACCCTCTACGTGAGGATGTTTGGGGAAGATGGTCACCGTGCAGGGTGCTGCCCTGAAGATGACGACCGTGGCTGGGGACTCAGCCCGGGCAAGGACGAAGAGGACAGCGCGCGGGCGGTTGGCGGCGCCTGTGACTCCTCAAGCTTCACCAGCTCTTCTTCGGGTAGCGACCCTTCTAGCAGTGGCTGCGGTCAGCCTCCACGCCGTCGTGCCTGCTTGGAGGGCGGCAACGGGTCTGCCCGCCGTCGCGCCCTAGTGAAGCGCGAGAGGGAGTCCGCTTGAGCTCCGGAGGCGGCTCGAGTCTTCCATGAGGGCCGGCGCGGGACGAGCTTCGCCTGCTTTTGTTTTTTCCTTTCTTTTCTCCTGCGCAAAAAGACAGCAATGTTTTGCCCCGTGGGGGCGTGTTTGGGTTAACGTCGTCAATCATCGTATTGTTTCTGTTACTCCGGTATTGTTCCTTTCTGTTGCATGCCCATTCGCAAGTTGTCTCTAGTCTCAGCCGTGGGGGCGACCGACCCAGGCCCTGTATTCATGTCGTGCTTCCCGTGAGGCATGGTCTGGAGGGGCGCTCCGGTAGTGGACCTGGGAAGAAACTCTCGCGGGGCCCCCCGGGGCTTCCACTTCGCGAGCCCCCGCGCAAGAGAAATCGAGGAAGGAGAGCGAAAAAGTTGAAGAACCATGGGTCAAAGGGCGGCGATAGTTTCGATAAAGCTCCAAATGAGAATGAACTAGCCAACTGCAGAAAGCCAATGAAAAAGCCGTGTCCGGCACCTAGTCTAGTCTTCGACGTCTTCTCACCAGCGCAGAGCTAAGTTCTGCCACTGGGCGTTCGAGGGAGCCCCAGGGCCTGAGGCCGGCACACCTGAGACTCTGGGGCGTGTACAGCCCCAACTCATTATTACGTGAGAGTGTCACGGGCGGCGAGCTTCACAGGCGTTGGCCTTCTTCATAGGCTCCGGGCCTTTCTTCGGGGAAGCAAGCTTCACGGGCATTGGCCCTCTTCACAGGCTCCGGCCTTTCTTAGGGGAAGCAAGCTTCACGGGCATTGGCACTCTTCACAAGCTCTGGGCCTTTTCCAAAACGCGATAGCTTCATAGGCATTTGCCTTCTTCACAGGCTCTGGGCCTTTTCCAAAAAGATGAGCTTCACAGGCATTTGCCTTCTTCACAGGCTCTGGGCCTTTTCCAAAAAGATGAGCTTCACAGGCATTTGCCTTCTTCACAGGCGCTGGGCCTTTTCCAAAAAGATGAGCTTCACAGGCATTTGCCTTCTTCACAGGCGCTGGTCCTTTTCCAAAAAGATGAGCTTCATAGGCATTTGCCTTCTTCATAGGCTCTGGGACTTTTTAGGGGTAAAACCTCCGGAGGTGCTGGATGTTCCACGCGTTCTGTACAGGTACTCCCTCCTGAGTCTCCAAGTGCACGGAGCCGGGCCTGGAAACATGAACAACCTTGAACGGGCCCTCCCACATAGGAGAGAGCTTATGCAGCCCCTCCCTGGAGAGGACCCGCCGGAGCACGAGGTCCCCTACCTCGAGAGTTCTGGGGCGGATGTTGCGGCAGTGGTACCTCCGGAGTGCCTGCTGGTATCTTGCCGCTCGCAGCGCAGCTTCTCGATGACGCTCCTCCCCCAGCACGAGGTCCGTCCCCCGCATGGCGTCCTGCAGCGTATCATCAAACGCCAGGACCCGCGCGGACCGACGCCTGACCTCATGCGGAGGACCGCTTCGGCTCCATAGACCAAGAAGAAGGGGGTCTCCCCAGTCGGCTTGGTCGCGGTTGTGCGGATGGACCACAGCACGGACTGAAGCTCGTCGTACCAACCTCTGCTGCAGGCCTCCAGTTTCTTCTTGAACGTCATGGTCTTGAGGCCCCTCAGGACTTCTGCATTGGCCCTCTCGGCCTGGCCGTTGCTTCGGGGGTGCGCCACTGAAGCATAGCATATCTGCGTTCCAAGGTTAGCACAGTATGTTTTGAAAAGGTTACTGGTGAACTGCGAACCGTTGTCAGTGATGATGCGGTTCGGCACAACGAACCGGCTCACGATGCCCTTGATGAACTTAACCGCAGAACCAGCAGGGATGGTGCGGACGGCCTCGACTTCGACCCACTTGGTGAACTTGTCCACGACGACGTAGAGGTAGCGATAGCCCCCTGGCGCCCGAGGAAAAGGGCCCAGGATATCCAGCCCCCAGACTGCAAATGGCCACGTGAGGGGTATGGTTTGTAGACCTCCTGCCGGCTGATGGATCTGCTTGGCATGGAATTGGCAAGCCTCGCAAGCCTTCACAAGTTCGACAACATCATTGAGCGCAGTAGGCCAATAGAAACCGCTGCGGAATGCCTTGCCGACGAGGGTCTGTGACAACGAATGATGCCCACAGTCTCCATCGTGTATATTTGCCAGTAGTTCTTTCCCTTGCTCCCTGGTGATGCAACGTAGGGACACATCGTTCGGTCGTTTCCGGTAGAGCTCTCCATCCCTGATGCAGTACGCTGTGGCTTGCCGCGCCAAATGCTCTGCTTCCTCCTCCTCCTCCGGCAAGGTCCCTTGCGTTAGGTAGCTCCGGAGCTCTGTGATCCAGCACACCTCCTGAGGCTCCATCGTCAGGAGCAAGCGTGCTCCTGAGGCCGGGCCATAGGCTGGGGCTCCCGAGGCAGGCGGCTGGGGAAGCTCCACCCGAGGCTGTGCTGCACTCGACAATGATAGCAGGGCCGAGGGCTTGAAGAGCCCCTCCTCGAAGATGCCCGGCTCCTGGGGCAACCGCCTGGAGGCTCATTTGGCGATGTCGTCGGCCTCTTGATTAGTGCCGCAGGGCACATGCTGTAGCTCCAACCCCCAGAACTGCTTCTCCATCCTGCGGACCTCCGCAAGGTAGGCCTCCATGTGCTCATCTCTTGGCTCGTATACCTTGTTGGAAAAATTGACAAGGAGCTGCAAATCGCCCTTGATAGTAAGACGCTTCACTCCCAGGGCAGCGGCGGCCTTCAGGCCCGCTATCAGTCCCTCGTACTCCGCTATATTGTTGGAGACCTTTTCGCCCTGCTGGAAGCAGAGCTGCACGGCGTAGTACAGCTTGTCTTGAGTGGGAGATATGAGCACCGCCCCAGCACCAGCGCCATGCCTGGAGAACGCCCCGTCGAAGTACATGACCCAGCCTTCTGGCGCCTCGCTTCCTGGGGAGAGTGACCAGTCCTCGTCGGCCTTGAGGTCTGGTGCCTCCGTCCATTTAGCCACGAAATCTACTAGCGTGGCACCCTTGATGACCCTGGTCGTACTGAATTCGAGCTGAAACGCTTGCAGTTCAATGTTCCACTCAGCGACCCTTCCAGCTGAGTTAGGGCTCCTGAGCACCCTTTCCAAGGGGTATGCCGAGACAACCTTGATCAGGTGACCCTGGAAGTAGTGCCGCAGCTTGTGCGAAGCCACCAGCAGCGCGAGGAGGAACTTCTGCGGCATGGGGTACCGTGCCCTCACATCCCGCAACACCGTGCTGACGAAGTACACCGGGTGCTCCACGAGGCTTGGAGCGTCGTTGCTGGTGGTGCCCTCCGGAGGCTCTGGCGCCTACTGAGGCGACGGGGCCTCCGGAGGCTGGTTGCCTGGGGGAAGAGCTTCCTCCGTTTCTGGCGCGCTTCCCTGCGGCGGTTGATCCTCCTCAGCCGTGGTTGCGACCTCTGCGAGACCTTTTTGGTCCTACCTTGCCTCGACACGTGCAGCAGCCGTGGCCTTGGTCTGATGCTCCTCCCTAACTGCCACCAGAGCCGCACTAGCTGAGTAGGGAGTGGCGGCGAGATAGAGTACCAAGGGCTCTTGAGGGCGTGGGGCCACCATCACCGGAGGGCTGGTAAGGTATCTCTTGAGATCTTGGAACGCTTTGTCGGCTTCTTTAGTCCATTCAAAGGGCCCCTTCTTCTTCATCAGCTGAAAGAAAGGCAACGCTCGCTCTCCTACCCTAGAGATTAAGCTCCCCAGTGCAGTCACGCGCCCCGTGAGCTTCTGCATTTCTCTGAGGGTCTTTGGTGGGCTCATGTCTTCGACTACCTTGACCTTTTCTGGGTTGGCCTCGATGCCTCGGTGGGACACAAGGAAGCCCAAGAGCTTGCCCGAGGAGACTCCAAACACACACTTCTCCGGGTTGAGCCGCAGGCTCACTGCGTTGAGGCTCGCGAAGGTTTCCTCTAGGTCTTGTATCAGGGTCTTGGCCTCGTGAGACTTCACTACGATGTCATCGACGTAAGCCTCCACATTCTTCCCGAGCTGCGGGCCCAAGGTGATGTGCATGAGCCACTGAAAGGTTGCCCCAGCATTGGGCAGTCCGAATGCCATGCATGTATAGCAGTACACCCCCCACGGGGTCAGGAAGGCCGTCTTCTCCACGTCTTCCACCGTCATCTTGATCTGGTGATACCCGGAGAAGGCATCCAAGAAGCATAACAGGTCACACTCAGCGGTGGAATCGACGATCTGATCGATGCGAGGGAGTGCGAACGGATCTTGCGGGCATGCTTTGTTGAGGTTGGTGAAGTCGACACACATGCGTTCCTTCCCTCCCTTCTTTGGCACAACCACGGGGTTGGCCAACCAATCTGGGTATCGGACCTCATGAATAACCCCCGCGGCTTCTAGCTTGCGGGTCTCCTGGATGATGAAGGCCTGCTTTTCAGTGGACTGCCTCCTCGCCTTCTGCTTCACGGGGCGCACGTTTGGACACACGTTGAGGTGGTGCTCGATTACGCCCCGTGGGATCCCTGCCAATTGATCGGGCTCCCAGGCAAACACCTTCTTGTTTGCATGCAGGAACTTGACCAGGGCTTCCTCCTGCTCGGGCTCGAGGTTGGCGCCTATGGTGAAAGTGGCATTGGTGGACCCGTCCTCGTCGATAGGTACCTGCTTGGTCTCTGCCTTGTCTTGGGTGAACAACTGCTTCTTCTTGGTCGGCGCAGCCCCCTTGGGCTTGGGGGTTTCTGCGTCGGCGGGCCGCGCCGCCACCGTCTTCTTGAAGGCAAGCTTGAGCACTCACAGCGCGCCTTCGGTGTCCCCGGGCACGGTGAGGACGCCGTTGCTCCCGGGCATCTTCATGAGGTTGTACGTCGGGTGAGTCGCGGCCATGAATTTGGCCAATGCCGGATAGCCGAGGATGGCATTGTAGGGGAGGCCGATGGGGGCGTTGTCGAAATCGACCAGCTCCGTGCGGAAATTTTCGTAGGTGCCGAAAGTTACCGGGAGTCGGATCTGCCCCAAGGAGCTAGACGACCCGCCCCCGACGCCCGAGAAAGGCCGGCTGGGTTGGAGCCGCTCCCGGGGTATGCAGAGGAGGTTGAAGGCCTCAACTGAGAGCACGCTGAGGCCCGCGCCACCGTCGACGAGGGTCCTGGTGACGGCCACCTGGCAGATGGTGGGCGTGCAGAGCATGGGGAGCGTGCCCGATCAGGCCGAGTTGGTGGGGTGGTCCTCGGAGCTGAAGGTCAGCTTAGCCGATGGCTCCGACCGGCCCGGGGGAGCCCCCTGCCGCGTGGAGGCGGTGCCGACCCGGCGGACGAATGGCTTGACGTGGTGGCTGGAGGGCGGCGCATGCGAGCCGCCCAGGAGGGCCGCGACGGCCGAGGGAGCTAGCGCGACGGGGTGGGTGAGGAAGAGGCCGCGTGGCTCTTCCCAAGAGGCCATGGGGAAATGCTGGGATGATGCTTGCTGCCCGTTCCCCGCCAGGCCGATGGCGGCATTGACGGCAGGTGACGGGGAACGACGAGGGAGCTCGCCGACGGGAGTCGTCTGGGCGACGTGGGAAGCGAAGGCGGCTCAGCGCTCGGCGCGAGCCCGACGAGCGTCAGACATGGATGTGATGGTCGGAGAAGAACGAGACGACGAAAGGCAAATTCCGGCGCATCCCTACCTGGCACGCCAAATGTTGGATTTCGGGTTCCGACAGACCCTTGAGGTTCGAACACTGGGGCGCGCGTGGAGATTCAACCCTCTGCCTACTTGCTCCTCGCCGAATCGCTAGGATCTAAACTACCAAACAGAACAACACAAGAGACACAAGATTTATACTGGTTTAGGCCACCATTGTGGTGTAATACCCTACTCCAGTGTGTGGTGTGGTGGATTGCCTCTTGAGCTGATGATGAACAATACAAGGAAGAACAGCCTCGCGTGGGTCTGTTCTTGGCTGGTGCTACTTGGTTCTGGCTCTTGGATTCTCGATCAGGTCTCGCCCCTCTCTCCCCGGGGGTGGCTAGTCCTATTTATAGGCAAAGGCCCTGGGCCTCTTCCCAAATATTGAGCGGGAAGAGCGCCAACAATTGGCCATTTTGAAGGGGAACAGTGGGTACACTTATCCTAACTAAAGTTGGTCCTTGCCTGTCAAAGGATCTGGTGGTGACGCCTGCTTGGGCTCCACAATGACTTCTTCCCTGCCGTTGGGCTGGTCTTGGTCTTGTTGCACCGAAATGGATGACTTTGCTTGATGCTCTCGCCTGCGCTTGCTCCCGTTGCACCAAAGAGGATAGGAGGACACTGCGCAGGCTGGCGCCCGACTGGCGCCCTTGGTCGTCACGGCTTGCATCATGGGCACCTCGCGAGGTACCCCGCCTTGAACTCTCCGCCTCCTCGTGAGCCAGCCTGAAGAGGCCGTGCCTGAGGAAGCTCCCTGTCATCCGCCGCACGAGGCTTGGCTCCTCGCGAGGGTCTTGAGCTTGTGTTGATGAAGATGGGCCGCGCTGGGCCTCCCTTGAGCCACGCCGCAGGCCGCAGGCAGGCAAGTCTGGGGACCCCCGTTCCCAGAACGCCGACAGCCACACCATCCTCTACGACCCCCGTACCACGATCAAGTCTCAGGCCCTGGCCGATTTCCTCGTCGACTGGACCGAGACCAATTACCTGCCGCCGCCTCCCGACTCGACGCATTGGCGCATGCACTTCGACGGGTCCAAGATGCGACTCGGCTTAGGGGCCGGCATCGTACTGTCATCTCCGAAGGGTGACCGACTCTGCTACGCGCTCCAGATCCACTTCGCCGCCTCCAACAACGTCGCCGAATACGAAGCCCTTGTGCATGGCCTCCGGCTTGCCAAGGAACTCGGCATCCGACGCATCCTGTGCTACGGCGACTCGGACTTGGTGGTACAACAATGCTCCAGCGAGTGGGACGCCCGCGACTCCAACATGGCAAGCTATTGCTTCCTCATCCAGAAGCTGTCCGGATCCTTCGATGGCTGTGAGTTCCTCCACGTCCCGCGCGCAGACATGCTCGCCAAGATCGCCTCGTCACGTCAAGCCATCCCGTCCGGCGTCTCCCTCGAGCACCTGCGCAAGCCGTCCGTCAAGCCGTCGCCACACTCGGAATCCATCCACGTCCCAGAAGACCCAGCCGCGCCGCAAACCGGCCCAGGGACTGCTGAACCCGGCCCAGGGGCTGCTCAACCCAGCCCGGGGGCTGCTCAGCCCAAACCCGGCCACCATCACCCCGGACCTGGCCGTCGCCGTCACCAACCCGGGGGCTGCTCAACCCGGCCCAGGAGCCGCCGACTCGGAACCCACCCAGGTGGCCGTCTTCACCACCATCACGACCCCATCTTGGGCCCTGCCGATATCAGAATGGCTGGAGAACGGGGTTCTCCCCATGGACGAGATCGAGGTTCGGCAAGTTTAGCGCCGGGCGTCCGCCTACACCATCATTAACAACGAGCTCGTCAAACGCAGCTCTACCGGCATGTTCTAGCATTGTGTCGAGCGGCATCGACATCCTCCTCGACATTCACCAGGGCGAGTGCGGGCACCACGCCGCATCTCGATCCCTTGTGGCCAAGGCACTCCGCCATGGCTTCTACTGGCCAACGGCCCTCGAAGACGCCGAGTCGCTTGTCCTCAAGTGCGAAGGATGCCAGCGCTTCAGCAAACGCAGCCACCAGCCGGCGTCAGCACTCCGCACCATCCCGATCGCCTGGCCCTTCGCAGTCTAGGGACTCGACATGGTGGGACCCTTCCAAACCGCTCGAGGCGGCATGACGCACTTGCTGGTGGCAGTGGACAAGTTCACCAAATGGATCGAGGCAAGACCAATCAAGAAACTTGACGGGCCAACAGCCGTCCGGTTCATCAAGGACATAGCGGTGTGCTACGGCATGCCGAACAGCATCATCACCGACAACGGCACTGATACGTCTCCATCGTATCTACTTTTCCAAACACTTTTGCCCTTGTTTTCGACTCTAAATTGTATGATTTGAATGGAACTAACCCGGACTGACGCTGTTTTCAGCAGAATTGCCATGATGTTGTTTTATGTGCAGAAAACAAAAGTTCTCAGAATGACCTGAAACTCCACGGAATATCTTAGAATAAATAATAAAAAATCCTCGCCAAGATGAAGACCAGGGGGCCCACACCCTGTCCACGAGGGTGGGGGGCGCTCCCCCTCTTGGGCGCGCCCCTACCTCGTGGGCCCCCTGGAAGCCCTCTGACGCCAACTCCAACTCCATATATTGGCTTTCGGGGAGAAAAAATTCAGAGAGAAGAAATCATCGCATTTTACGATACGGAACCGCCGCCAAGCCCTAATCTCTCTCGGGAGGGCTGATCTGGAGTCTGTTCGGGGCTCCGGAGAGGGGGATTCGTCGCCGTCGTCATCATCAACCATCCTCCATCACTAATTTCATGATGCTCACCGCCGTGCGTGAGTAATTCCATCGTAGGCTTGCTGGACGGTGATGGGTTGGATGAGAGTTATCATGTAATCGAGTTAGTTTTGTTAGGGTTTGATCCCTAGTATCCACTATGTTCTGAGATTGATGTTGCTATGACTTTGCTGTGCTTAATGCATGTCACTAGGGCCCGAGTGCCATGATTTCAGATATGAACCTATTGTGTTTTCATGAATATATGTGAGTTTATCCTATCTAGCAAGTCTATAGTCACCTACTATGTGTTATGATCCGGCAACCCCGAAGTGACAATAATCGGGACCACTCCCGGTGATGACCATAGTTTGAGGAGTTCATGTATTCACTATGTGCTAATGCTTTGTTCTTGTTCTCTATTAAAAGGAGTCCTTAATATCCCTTAGTTTCCAATAGGACCCCGCTGCCACGGGAGGGTAGGACAAAAGATGTCATGCAAGTTCTTTTCCATAAGCACGTATGACTATATTCGGAATACATGCCTACATTACATTGATGAATTGGAGCTAGTTCTATGTCACCCTATGTTATGACTGTTACATGACGAATCGCATCCGGCATAATTATCCATCACTAATCCGGTGCCTACGAGTTTTCCATATACTGGTTCTCGCTTATTTACTTTTCCGTTGCTACTATTACAATCACTACAAAAATACCAAAAACATTACTTTTGCTGTCTTTACTTTTGTTACCGTTACCACCACTATCATATTACTTTGCTACTAAACACTTTGCTGCAGATACTAAGTTTCCAGGTGTGGTTGAATTGACAATTCAGCTGCTAATACTTGAGAATATTCTTTGGCTCCCCTTGTGTCGAATCAATAAATTTGGGTTGAATACTCTACCCTCGAAAACTGTTGCGATCCCCTATACTTGTGGGTTCTCAAGACCTTTTTCTGGCGCCGTTGCCGGGGAGCATAGATCTATTCTTTGAGTCACTTGGGATTTATATCTGCTGGACACTATGAAGAACATGAAAGACGCTAAGACAACAATTTATCCCTCAACTACAAGGGGAGGTAAGGAACTTCCATCTAGCTCTGCACTTGATTCACCTTCTGTTATGAGTAAGCTAGCGACACCTAAACCTGCTTCTGCTATTCGTTCCGATATGTCACATGTTATTGATGATGCCACTTCTGCTATGCATGATAGTTATGATGAAACTACTTCTATGCTTGATACTACTGTGCCCCTTTGTAAATTTCTTGATGAACAGATTTCTAGGTCTAGAGAAAGAGAAATTATTGAATCTGAATATGATGATGAGAGTGATGATGAGAATATGCCTGCTATTCCTGAGGGTTATCTTTTTGATGCAGAATCTTCTGCAGCTATTTTTGCCTGCCAGGATGGATACGAACTTAAGAGGCTGCTAGTTAAATGGAGTAAAGAATCTCTTAGAGATAGAATGAACCCAACCCTGATTTTACTACTTCACCTATTTGTTTTCCCGATAAGGATTATTATGAATTTTCTGTTGATCCAGATATAATTACTTTGGTTGAATCCGATCCTTTCTATGGCTATGAATGTGAAACTGTTGTGGCACATCTTACTAAGTTAAATGATATAACCGCCCTGTTTACTAATGATGAGAGATCGCGCTACCTTTATATACTCAAAATATTTCCGTTCTCATTAAAGGGTGATGCTAAGATATGGTTTAATTCTCTTGATCCTGGTTGTGTGCGTAGTCCCGAGGATATGATTTATTACTTCTCTGCTAAATATTTCCCTGCTCATAAGAAACGCTTTGAGGGAAATATACAACTTCGTGCAAATTAAAGAAGAGAGTCTCCCACAAGCTTGGGGGAGGCTTATCAAGTTACTTAATGCTTTGCCTGATCATCCTCTTAAGAAACCTGAAATACTTGATATCTTTTATAATGGACTAACTGATGCTTCCAGAGATTACCTGGATAGTTGTGCTAGTTCTCTTTTCAGGGAAAGAACACTGGATGAAGCTGAAACTCTATTGAATAATATGTTGACAAATGAAAATAATTGGGCACCTCCTGAGCCAACTCCCGAGCCAACTCCTGAGCCAATTACAGAGCCTACTCCTAAACCAACTCCGAAGAATAGAAGTGTTCTATTTCTCAGTCCCGAAGATATGCAAGAGGCAAAGAAATTTATGAAACAAAAAGGTATTAAAGCTGAAGATGTTAAGAATTTACCTCCTATTGAAGAAATACACGGTCTTAATTTACCGCCTATTGAAGAACCTCCTGATCCCGATATCCCGACACAGGTAGTAAAGGTAAATTCTCTCTATAGATATGATAAAGCTGAAGTCCCTCCTACTAAAATTGCTAGTCAGTGCTTGGATGAGTTTGATGACTTTATGTTTAAGCAAGATGACTTTAATGCTTATTTAGGTAGACAATTAAAACAGAATACCTTTATGATTAAATGCTTGGGTGATTTTATGGCTAATATTAGGGGTGAACTTAAACTTGTTAGCAAACATGCTTCTATGGTTACCACTCAAGTAGAACAAGTACTTAAAGCTCAAAAAGAAGTGCTTGATGAAATGAATAGTAAGAAAAATGATTATGCTGTTAGAGTGGCTACTAGAACTGGTAGAATGACTCAGGAACCTTTGTATCCTGAAGGCCACCTAAGAGAATCGAGCAAGATTCTCAGAGAAACAATATTGATGTACCTAGTTCTTCTAAAAGGAAGAAAAAGAAAAATGATAGGACTTTGCAAACTTCTAGTGAACCTATTGCTGAACCACCTGAGAATCCGAATCATATCTCTATGTCTGATGCTGAAACACAATCTGGTAATGAACATGAACCTAGTGAAAATGTTAATGATGATGTTCATGATAATGCTCAACCTAGTAATGATAATGATGTAGAAGTTGAACCTGCTGTTGATCTTGATAACCCACAATCAAGGAATCAACGTTATGATAAAAGAGACTTCGTTGCTAGGAAACATGGTAAAGAAAGGGAACCATGGGTTCAGAAACCCATGCCTTTTCCTCCGAAACCATCCAAGAAAAAGTATGATGAGGATTTTGAGCGCTTTGCTGAAATGATTAGACCCATCTTTTTGCGTATGCGATTAACTGATGTGCTCAAAACAAATCCTTATGCTAAATATATGAAGGATATCATTACTAATAAAAGAAAGATACCGGAAGCTGAAATTTCCACCATGCTTGCTAATTATACTTTTAAGGGTGGAATACCAAAGAAACTTGGAGATCAAGGAGTACCTACTATACCATGCTCCATTAAGAGAAATTATGTTAAAACTGCTTTATGTGATCTTGGAGCCGGTGTTAGTGTTATGCCTCTCTCTTTATATCGTAGACTTGACTTGAATAAGTTGACACCTACTGAAATATCTTTCCAAATGGCTGATAAATCAACTGCTATACCTGTCGGTATTTGTTAGGATGTGCCTATTGTAGTTGCAAACGTTACTATTTTAACGGACTTTGTTATTCTTGATATTCCTGAGGATGATAGTATGTCTATTATTCTTGGAAGACCTTTCCTTAATACTGCAGGGGCTGTTATTGATTGCAACAAAGGCAATGCCACTTTTCATGTTAATGGTAATGAGCACACGGTACACTTCCCGAGGAAACAACCTCAAGTTTATAGTATCAACTCTATTGGAAAAATTCCATCGATTATATTTGGAGGTTCTGAATTTCCTCTCCCTACTGTCAAGAAAAAGTATGATATTCTTATTGTTGGGGATTTTCATATCCCCGTTGAGGTAACTTAGTGTTATTCGAAATTTCTCCGGTTCTGTGTTATTCAGAATGAGTTTGTTAACAAGACTTGATCAACCTTGTTAGTGGGTTCATTTTGATGATCACGAGATGGATGAAACTAGAAGCACAACCTTCTGTACCCTCTTTATATTTTCTGTTATTTAGTAAAAATAAAGTAAAATAGTATTTTTTTTGTCTGTTTCATGACTTATCCGTGCAATATAAAAATATCCCGAAAATAGAAGTCCTTAGAATGCCATGCCAATTTAATATGATTTTTTCGGCAATATTTGAGGATTTACTGTGCAAAAATTACCGCGGGGGAGCTGCCACCTGGCCACAAGGGTGGAGGGCGCGCCCTACCCTCCTGGGTGCGCCCCCTGCCTCGTGGGCCCACGGTGGCCCTCCTCCACTTATCCCTGCACCCATCTTCTTCCTCTGCCTCACACAAACCCGAAAACCCAACTTAAGCACGAGTTCCAGCCCCTGTTGCTGTGATTTTCGATCTCCTTGCTCAAAGCACCTCTCGCAAAACTGCTTGGGGAGATAGTTCCTTGGTACGTGACTCCTCCATTGGTCCAATTAGTTTTTGTTCTAGTGCTTTATTCATTGAAAATTTATGCTGCATAGGTGACCTTGTTCTTGAGCTTGCATGTCAAATTTATATGGTTCCAAGTAGTTCTAATGCTTGATATAGGCTCTAGGCACTTGTGAGAGTTGTTGCTATCAATTTTATTGAAGTTGGTTCACTTTTATTTGAAGTTACTAAAAAATTCAGATTATTTCAGAAAATAATGAAGATACTTTTGAGGGGCTCGTCGAGCCGAAGCTCAAAGGAAAAACAAAAGGAAGAAGAGTAGAAGCCCAAATTTAATTTGCCTCGCACCGCAGAGGTCCGTCCGTGTGAATGGCCTTCTGATGACTTCTTGAGGAGAGCCGGGATTTATGAGGATTTCTATTTATTGATTGAGAATGCTGGCCTCAACAACTTCCTCCGCGACCAACGTCATCAGTATCTCTTACTCACAAATACTTTTGTGCAAAACTTCTACTTTTTCCCTAAGAAATCACCTCCATCAGTAGAGTTTCATTTATATGACGTTGTTAAGGAAATGCCATTAGCTGAATTTTGCGAGGCTTTCAAAATACCCTTTGAGGGAACCTTGGATGAACCACACCGTAACGAAGTAGAAGCTTTTATTAACACTATCACTGTGGGAGAAACCAGGAAGGTTTCTGATGCAAGGATTACTAGCATACATTTTCCTGTTTTACGCTACTTTGCCTTATTTGCTAGTTGTTGCTTGATTGGACACGGGAACTGTGGAAACCTTAGTGTTCCTGATATTATTATTTTGTTCCATGGTTTATACCGCAATAACTCTTTTAGTATGGGTGGAATTGTTGCTAGACGGTTAAGTCCGTACTAAGGGCCCTATCTTTGGAGGCATTTATGCTTCGCACCTAGCTGAATATTTTGAAATACCTATTAGGCATGAGGAGAAAGAAGAAACATCGTTGCCCCGTGCTTATTTAGATTATAAGAGTATGCTAGCGCATGACTTTCTTGTTAAGAGTCGTGAAGAGGAGCTCAAATATAAATTATACTTTGATAAACATCACCCTGAGACTATTACTTTGCCTGCTCCCTCTTTGTTTAACTTGTCTGCAGGTCCTCACATCGTTCCATGGGCGGCCGTTCAAGCCTATCGGAATCCTACACCAGCCCCGGAACTGGAGCCACAAGATGAGCATCCACGACAGTCTGTTTACTCTTGGGATCCAGAGGTGGTTGCCAGCCAGTGGCAGTCAGAGTCTTCTTCATCGCAGTATGACCCTAGCTTCACCTATGGGTATCCGCCAGGCTATCCCTGGCAATAGACCAACTTAGGCCAAAAGCCTAAGATTGGGGGAGTACGTATTTCCCACCGACATTACATTCATGTTCACACACACTCATTGCTAGATGTCGGTGCTCATACTCTTTCACTGTAATATCCATGCTAGTTTATTTTCTTTTTCTTGCTTTCTTCTTGTGTGTTTAATAAACCTTAAGAAAAAACCAAAAAAAACATTGTTAGTAGTAGTTTATTTCTTTGCTGTAGTACTTAAAAAGAAAACCCAAAAATATTTCTCGTTCTTCTTTTGCTTGTTGGGAGCTTTCCCGTGTAAATAGCTTTTATTTCTTTTCTTTTCTTTGGGGGTCAGTACGAGAAGACCATGATTAAATTGTTGAAGTGGCTCTTATATGCATCGTTGTTGATTTAACCAAGAGCCCATATTGCCTTGTCTTCTCCTGTTTATTGAAGGCTCGCAGATTCCAGCTTAGTCCAATGCACGTGCACTCTTATTATTCACATCGTTCGGTCGTGCAAGTGAAAGGCAATCATGATGATATATGATGGACTGACTGAGATGGGAAAAGCTGGTATGAACTCGACCTCTCTTGTTTTTGTAAATATGATGAGTTCATCATTCTTGATTCAGCTTATTATGAATAAACATGTTTGCAATGACAATTAGAGATCATAGTTGCTCGTGCCATGCTTGATTAGCTATGAGTTATAATGGTTCACCTTGCGTGCCAACATGCTATTAAAATGGTTGTGATGTGGTATGATGGGGTGGTATCCTCCTTTGAATGATTTAAATGACTTGACTTGGCACATGTTCACGCATGTAGTTGAAACAAATCAACATAGCCTTCACGATATTTATGTTCATGGTGGATTATATCCTACTCATGCTTGTATTCAATGTTTATTAATTTTAATGCATGTTCATGACTGTTGTCGCTCTCTAGTTGGTCGCTTCCCAGTCTTTCGCTAGCCTTCACTTGTACTAAGCGAGAATACTGCTTGTGCATCCAATCCCTTAAACCCAAAAGTTATTCCATATGAGTCCACTATACCTTCCTATATGCGGTATCTACCTGCCGTTCCAAGTAAATTTGTATGCGCCAAACTCTAAACCTTCGAATAAACATTCTGTTTTGCATGCTCGAAAGCTCATATATTAACTAGGGCTGCCCTTATCTTCCGTGTTAGGCGGGTTATTCTCAAGAGGAGTGGACTCCGCTCCTCATTCACGAGAAAATGGCTGGTCACCGGGATGCCCAGTCCCATGCTTTATGCAAACTAAATCAAAATAATTGCAAACAAAACTCCCCCTCAGACCCGTTGAATGTTGGAGGCACTCGTTGTTTCGAGCAAGCCATGGATTGATGCTTGTGGAGGAGGGGGAGTATAAACTTTACCATTCTGTTTGGGAACCGCCTATAATTTGTTTAGCATGGAAGATATCGTCATCTCTTAGTTGTTATGTTGAAAATGAAAGTATGCCGCTCAAAAAATAATTTATCCCTATTTCAAAACCGAGCTCTGGCACCTCTACAAATCCCTGCTTCCCTCTGCGAAGGGCCTATCTATTTACTTTTATGTTGAGTCATCACCCTCTTATTAAAAGCACTAGCTGGAGAGCTCAACTGTCATTTGCATTCATTACTGTTATTTTATATCGGGTATGACTATGATTGGATCTCTTTTACCATGAATTACAATGTCTAGTCAGTCCTTAATCTTTGAAGGTGCTCTGCATTTATGTTTTGCGGTCTCAGAAAGGGCTAGCGAGATACCATCTTGTTATATCATATTATGATTATTTTGAGAAAGTGTTGTCATCCGAGATTTATTATTATAGCTTGCTAGCTAATTATGTTATTGATATGAGTAAACATGAGACCTGAGAATTATTGCAAATGTGGTTAGTTATAATCTTTGTTGAAAACCTGAATGCTAGCTTGACATAGGTACAACAACAAGAGCAAACAGAGTTTGTAGAAGTTTTTCTTTTTCTCTTTCAATTTGTTAACTGAGGACAAGCAAGGGTTTAAGCTTGGGGGAGTTGATACGTCTCCGTCGTATCTACTTTTCCAAACACTTTTGCCCTTGTTTTGGACTCTAACTTGTATGATTTGAGCGGAACTACCCGGACTGATGCTGTTTTCAGCAGAATTGCCATGATGTTGTTTTATGTGCAGAAAACAGAAGTTCTCGGAATGACCTGAAACTCCACGGAATATCTTAGAATAAATAATAAAAAATCCTCGCCAAAGATGAAGACCAGGGGGCCCACACCCTGTCCACGAGGGTAGGGGGCGCCCCCCCTCCTGGGCGTGCCCCCTACCTCGTGGGCCCCCTGGAAGCCCTCCGACGCCAACTCCAACTCCATATATTGGCTTTCGGGGAGAAAAAAATCAGAGAGAAGAAATCATCGCGTTTTACGATACGGAGCCGCCGCCAAGCCCTAATCTCTCTCGGGAGGGCTGATTTGGAGTCCGTTCAGGGCTCCGGAGAGGGGGATTCGTTGACGTCGTCATCATCAACCATCCTCCATCACCAATTTCATGATGCTCACCACCGTGCGTGAGTAATTCCATCGTAGGCTTGCTGGACGGTGATGGGTTGGATGAGATTTATCATGTAATCGAGTTAGTTTTGTTAGGGTTTGATCCCTAGTATCCACTACGTTCTGAGATTGATGTTGCTATGACCTTGCTATGCTTAATGCTTGTCACTAGGGCCCGAGTGCCATGATTTCAGATCTGAACCTATTATGTTTTCATGAATATATGTGAGTTCTTGATCCTATCTTGCAAGTCTATAGTCACCTACTATGTGTTATGATCCGGCAACCCCGAAGTGACAATAATCGGGACCACTCCCGGTGATGACCATAGTTTGAGGAGTTCATGTATTCACTATGTGCTAATGCTTTGTTCCGGTTCTCTATTAAAAGGAGGCCTTAATATCCCTTAGTTTCCAATAGGACCCTGCTACCACGGGAGGGTAGGACAAATGATGTCATGCAAGTTCTTTTCCATAAGCACGTATGACTATATTCGGAATACATGCCTACATTACATTGATGAATTGGAGCTAGTTCTGTGTCACCCTATGTTATGACTGTTACATGACGAACCGCATCCGGCATAATTATGCATCACTAATCCGGTGCCTACGAGTTTTCCATATACTGGTTCTCGCTTATTTACTTTTCTGTTGCTATTGTTACAATCACTACAAAAATACCAAAAACATTACTTTTGCTGTCTTTACTTTTGTTACCATTACCACCACTATCATATTACTTTGCTGCTAAACACTTTGCTGCAGATACTAAGTTTCCAGGTTTGGTTGAATTGACAATTCAGCTGCTAAAATACTTGTGAATATTCTTTGGCTCCCCTTGTGTCGAATCAATAAATTTGGGTTGAATACTCTATCCTCGAAAACTGTTGCGATCCCCTATACTTGTGGGTTATCAGGCACCAACTTCGCCAAGGGTGCGCTCGAGCAATACTGCTCCGTCTCCGGCATCCGCCTTGACCTGGCCTCCGTGGCACATCCGCAGTCCAATGGGCAGGTCGAATGGGCCAACGAACTCATCCTGTCTCGCATCAAGCCGCGACTCGTCGAGCCACTTGTCCGCTCACCCGGTAGTTGGCTCGACGAGTTGCCCACGGTTCTCTGGAGTCTGCGCATGACACCAAACCGGTCGACCGGGTTCACCCCGTTCTTCCTCGTCTACGGATCCGAAGCCATCATCCCGACCGACGTCGAGTTGGACTCGCCGCGCGTCACGAAGTACACCGAAGCAGAAGCAAGAGAAGCACGCGAAGACGGCGTCGACCTGCTCGAAGAGGCGTGCCTTCTGGCACTTAGCCGCTCGGCTATCTACCAGCAAGGCCTGAGGCACTACCACAGCAAGAAGATCAAGCCTCTCGCATTCCGCAAAGGTGACCTCGTCCTCTGACTCGTCCAAGAGCACGCAGGCCAGCACAAGCTGTCCTCTCCATGGGAGGGCCCGTTCATCGTGAGCAGGGCTTTGCGCGACCGCAACGCCTACTACCTCATTGACGCACGCAAATCGAAGAAGTGCAAGAGGGACACCGCCAGCGAAGAAACGATGCTGTGGAACGCGGAACTCCTCCGTCTGTTTTACAGTTAGCCGAACGAATGTATGTATCAACGCCTTTTGTAAGCATATGAAACTATGGGGTCTCCGAACGAGACTCGGGGGCTGGCTTTTGCCGACAAATTTATTGCATCCATATTTCACACCTCTTTACTACCGAACCTGGCCAACGGCTCGACAAGCTCGACTCGGGGGCTCGTGGGTTGGCCGGCTTGATCATCACCCTGCCGCTTTCACTTAGTGATTCCTGATAAGTTAGGATGCCCCGGCCCCCCACTTCACCCTAAAACCGCAGATCCAGCTCCGGCTGACGGCGGGCAAGCACAACGGGCTAAAGCTCCCCTACGATTCATACAATAAGTCAAAGCCGCTGGGTCGACCAACCGGCCCGACGCTCGTCAACTAAGTTAGCCGCACGACCGGCTGCTCACCAACCGGCCAAGCCGGATTGCCGCCAGCCGGCCCAGTGGGTGTTTTGCTCGCGCTCAACGTTTTTAAGGACCCAACTCCTGTGGCCGCCTCTCGAAGAGCCGAACTCCTTGTCACGGACCGGAGCCTCGGCCGTATGACTCGTGGGGGGGAGCTTCAGAGAGGAGCAACGCATGAAATAAGTTCGAAAAAAGCAGAAGGCAAAAGGCAAATAAACACTCACATCATTTACACATAAATGTTTCAAGCAAAGGCCCACGGCCCGAGTTCATTACACCCTGAAAACCCCCAGTGGGTGGGTGGACCTGCTACTTAATAGAACTTTCGACAAAAGATTCTCAGGCATTCCCAGCGCCGCGTCCAGCGAAGCACCGGGTCCAACGAAGCACCGGTGTCCTCTTCGACCTCCGCGTCGCCGTAGACGCCCTTCTCCTACGAGCTGCCCTCCGGGTCACGAAGAAGCAAGCCGTAGTCGTCGCCATCCACGACCGCACGGTCTTCCGTTTGTTCCGGATGGAACTCATCGTGGAAGGCGAACTCGGTGATATAGCTGGCCCGGGAGGCGATCCGGCCGGCCTGCTCCTGCAGCAACTGCTCCGAGCCAGCGTGCTGACCCATCAGCGTGTCCAGCTGAAGATCCGGATGCCAACACAGCGTGGTCCGGAGTGCCATCTCAGCACCGGCCCGGGCGGCGGAAACGCGCCAGTCGCTAAGGCGATCCGGGCCCATCTCCAACCAGCGCGCCAGACGCAAGAAGCTACGTGGATGGACGGAATCCGGCCACAAGGCCGCCGTCATCGTGGTACCGGCTCGGGACAGCCGCTCCATCTACATCCCCAAGGCCCGCAGCCGGGCCTCAGCAGCGGCAATGATCTCCGTGAAGGTCCAGGATGTCAGCGGATCCGTCCCGGACCCAACAACGCCGGTCGGGTCGCGCTGATAGCGGACGGCTTCCTCCGCCAGCTGCTGCGTCTCTGGAAAGGCCCCTGCAGCCAAAGACGAAGCAAGTCAGAAGAGAAACAAAGAAGAAAGGGCCGGGTCCCGACCCGGCAAACAACGAAGAAGCAGCACTTACTGGAGAAAGACTCTTCCAGGTGCTGCACCTTGAGCAACGTACCACGTCGCTCCCGCTCCAAGACACGGTCCCGCTCCCCGAGCGCCCTCTCCAGGTCGGCCGTCTTAGCAAGGGCCACCTTCAGCTCAGTGTCCTTGTCTTCGGTCGCCTTCTCGGCCGCCTCACGGCAGCGAGCCTCGGCCTGGCGGGCCTCCTCAGCCGTGGTGGCCTGCCCCCGCAGACGCTCCACCTCGGCCTAGAGCCGGCCCTTGTCGTCGGCCAGCTGGCCGCGCTGCTGGTCTGCCTCGACCAAGGCCTGCTGCGCCTCCACCGCCTTGGCGGCCTCCGCCTTAAGAAGCTCCACCTCGGCCTCGAGGCGGCTCTTGTGACCCACCAGCTACTCGTGCAGCCGGTTGGCCTCGTCAAGAGACCGCCGGGCCGCGGCCGCCTCCGCCCTCGCCTGCGCCGCCTCAACGCCGAGATGGCCGGAATCAGCAACGAGCCGGTCATAGTGATGACCAGCCCGGAACAGCCGGGTCCGCCAAGACAGCACCTCGGCTGCAGAGAAGAAGAAATAAGCAGGAAGAAAAAATAAGACAAGGCCTAATATTTGGCCCAACTGTTACACAGTTGTCCCGAATCTCGGGGGCTACACCCAGTAGGTGCGCTAGCGCGCCCCCACTAGAAGGAAAGAACTCAACAAAGTACCTGTGGTGACGCGAAGCTCCTCCTCCTTGGCAGCAAGCTGCTCCTTGAGCTCCCGATGCTTGCCCAGGAGCCGGTTGTAGGCGGCAACCCGGAAGGCGTCAAGGTGCTGAAGAGAAGACAAAAATCGACACAAGGCAAACGCTCCTAAGGTTCGACCCAACTACTACATAGTTGGCCCGAACCTCGAGGGCTACACCTAGTGGGTGCGCTGGCGCACCCCCACAGAGATAAAATCACAAGAAAACAAGAAGAAGAAGGACTTCCTAGGACAGCGCGCTCCAGGTCGCGCATCCGCTCCGTCTCGGCCTGGGCGAAGGCCTCAAGGCGCTTCGTCCGGCCTCGCAGACGGCGGCTGACGGCATCCAGCGCCGCCTCCTCCTGGGTCTGGGGGCCGAAGACGGCCGCGCCCCCGCTCCGCGCGGGCTGCGGCACGGCAGCTTGGCGCCCGCCCTGCCGGGGCACCAAGGTGTGCCCCCCGCTGGCCGCTTGCAACACGGCTAGCACCTCCTTCAATGCCGGGGCGCCCTGTGTTGCCACCTCAGGCACCGCCGCCTGCGGTGCCTCCTCCATAGCCGACGGCGCCTCCGGTGCCGCCGCTTGCGGCGCCCCCTCCAGGATGCCTCCTCAACCACCATCAGCCCCCGCGCGCTCGACAATGTCGGCTCGGGGCGGGGTATCGCCCCCCACCTCCACGACCTCTTAGTCGAGGAGCACCACCTCGGGCCGGCCCCCACGGCCGCGCTCCCTCACTGATGACGGTTCAAAAACCGTCGCCTCCACCACCATGCCCTCCGGCATCTCGCACCAGGCCGGCTCCACGCCGCCGCGTCAGTCCAAGCCCGGACCGACGCCTCCAGCTCCGCCTCGGCCCGGTTCCTGTCACGCCAGGCCAAGGCCTTGGCGTCGTCCGGGTCCAAGCCGAGGTCCGAGTCGCCTCGTCCCTCCTCCCGGGCCAGGCCGGCGAGGTCGGACCGACTCCCGCGGACCGCGGTCCCTTCGGTGGCCGCAGCCTCCGCCGCTGCCCTCGCCAGCGCAATCGGCGACCTAAAGAAGAAGGCAGAATAAGCAAAAGAAACAATAAATCAGGGCACAGACAAGAAACAAGACTTACCCCGTCAAGATCGGGACCGAAGTCGGCTTCGCGCGCTTCTTCTTGGCCAGCCTTCCGGGCTCGGCCGGGTCCGCTGCGCGCTTCGATCTGCGGGGTCGCGGCGCGACGCTATCCTTGCCATGCGGGCGGCTCGGCGCCGCCCCATGCGAGGACCCGGCTCCGCCCGCGTCGCCGCCTCCCCCGCCCAACACCGCTACACCAAGCAACCGTCGTCAGCGTCGCCTTCACCGCGACACGAGCAACAATTTAAGACAAATTGAAGAAGAGGAAGACTCAAAGCTTACCGGCTCGGCGCACAGCACTGGCGTCGGACTCGGCCACCTCCTCACCGCCTTGGGCCGCGGGCTCCTCTGG
This sequence comes from Triticum timopheevii, assembly GCA_963921465.1. Taxonomy (NCBI): domain Eukaryota; kingdom Viridiplantae; phylum Streptophyta; class Magnoliopsida; order Poales; family Poaceae; genus Triticum; species Triticum timopheevii. The sequence goes on along the minus strand of OY997270.1, from coordinate 60,386,724 downwards.
TGCCACCGGCGCCACCTGCAGTGGAGCCCGGGCGTAAGGATGCTGGCTCGCATTCAGAAGAACCTCCCGTGACGCGTCGGGACGAACAATAAGATGCGCGGCGGCAAAATAAGGAGACCAGATGCTCACCTGCAGCGCCGGGTTTGCCTGGCTATACGGCGCCTTGCCGAATCGCCAATCCTCTCCAAGATTGGTCCTGGAGATGGCGTTGACGGCGCGCGCGGGCTGCTCCCCAGACAGCCGCGTCGACCCCATTCGGTTGGGGTCCTGTAGGACGATCATCTCGCCGATGAGGCAGGAGCGCCTCTGAAGCGGGAGGACCCGGCGAGTGATGAACGCGGCGAGAAGGTCCGTGCCGGTGAGCCCCTCCTGCATCCTCATCACCGTCACCCGCTCGCAGAGGCTGACGATCTCCTGCGACGGGCGACGGGGCGAGTAGACCCATTTCGTCTTCGCCCGCGGCGGCGCCATGGCGAAGGGGGGAAGATTGATTTGGTCCGTGCCATGATTGCGGACATAGAAGAAGGAATTCTGCCACTTCTTGGCAGAATCCTCGAGCGGAATCTTGGGGAAATCTGCCCCCGACCGCTTGGAGATGACGGCGGCGCCACTGTCGGCGAACTCCCCGGCCAATGGGCCCTGCTGCTTCAAGGAGAAGAAGCGCGCCCAGAGGTCGACCGTCGGCTCGACCCCCAGGTACCCCTCGCACAGGGTCACGAAGCCGGAGAGTTGGACGATGGTGTCGGCGTTGAGATGGTGCGGTTGAAGCCCGAAGAACTCCAGGAAGGTGCGGAAGAAGGTGCTCGCCGGTAGCCCGAGCCCGCGCTCGACGTGAGTGAGGAAGACGACGCGCTCCTGCCCCTCGGGACGGGGCCTTTGCTCGCCGTGCGACAGGCGGACGCCAACGTCCGTCTCCCGCAGCAAGCGCCGCGAAGCTCGAAGTTGCGTGATGTCGTCGTTGGTGACTTTGGAGCCCATCCAAGAGCCTGACGGCAGCGCCATGGATAGAAGCGGAAGGAAGAAGGACGGCAGAGAAGAGCTCTGCTCGGGGCTGCGGGCGCAGCTGTGCGTCGGTGGCAAGGAGCAAAGCAAGAGCAAGGGGACAGGAGGGCGCGAGTGAGAATAACGCCCGCCGCCCCCTTGCGGCCCTCAATTTATAAGCCCCGGTTCAAATGTGGGGAAGTGGGATCGTCTGCACGTGCCCGTTCCACTACCCCACAATAAGTGCGCACGTACACACGCACTAACTACATGGGGAAGTGCAACCGGCTCCCAGACGCTGCAATAAATCCGTACGCGTGGCCAAGGGCACCAGGCGGCGGGCCCCCGGCCCGTCGCCCAGTCCCGTCACGCGCGTGGCCTGCCAGGCCCCTCCGGCTTCTGGGCACCACGTGGCGCCAGCGCGAAGCCCGAGAGATCGCCTCAAGATTCAACAGACTCCACGGTTCCCACCACGACCGAGATGCCGCGATCCGGTTTCCGAAAAAACCGGCACACAGTGGGTGTTGCCGGACCCGGCGTTCGCAGATTCCGCCTTGCTCAAGGGGGAAGCTGCGAAGCCCCGCTCATCCGAAGACAGCTGACCTTCACAACTTCGGGGACTACTGTTGGGGGGATGAACCCTGGGCAGGCAACGGAACCCGGATCTATTTCAAAAACAACGGGGCCCGCATCGCCCCGCGAACCGGCATGCGCCAGGCCGGGTCGCTCGACCCGGCACGGCGTGCAACCCGGCCAAGACCCTTGACTCGGCAAGGTACGTCAACCCGGACGCAGCGGCTGGCGCAAGGTAGCTCAACCCGGCGCAACCTTGGCTTCCCCAGTAAGCCAACCCACCCGTGGCGTCCACGGCAACCCACCCACGGGTCAGCTCCCGTCCCATCCAGGCCGTACGATGGGACGAGACCTCAATCACTGATATCCAAGACTACAGTGCCCCCGCCCATACCCGTGGTCAGCTAGAGCGTGGCAACAGTGCCCCTTACCTACCCACTGACCAGGGCTGGCACGGCAACAGTGTTCTCGACCTTACTGCTGACGACAGCAAGCGGTGGCCTGATGGAGAACACTATGCGCGACTCGACCCGGCCACACTGTGACGATCGACAAGACGGCACACAGTCCCCCTAGGCACGCGGGGCCCGCACGTAGGGGAACCCGGCGAACCACAAGCCCCCAAGCGGGACACAGCCCGGCACCCCGGATGCCGACAATACGGACCCACCGACTCGGCATATTACCATTGTAACCCTGGGTGGGTTGGTCTATAAAACCCCCCAGGAGTCCACGCCTACAGAGAGACAGACGAGAGATATTCAACAGAGACATACGACACACACGGCATGCAAAGCCACACAAGATAGAGCAAGCAAGATAGGACTAGCCACTACATAGCAACACCAAGGAGAAGGAGCAGCCGGAGCCTTGGCCAGCCTCCTTCCTCCTCCAAACAGCTCCAGGAGCGACATTGTACTATCAACCATCCAACTAAACTCGGCAGGACTAGGGGTGTTATCTCTCCGGAGAGCCCCGAACCTGGGTATGTCCTGCGTCCCGCGCCCGCGCATATCAACCTCTCCTCCGAAGCCCACCAGCGCCCTCGAGCCTCCTCCTCTCTTTAGCCATCCCTTGGCATCTGTCGTGCGCCCACCACGACACCTAGAGTTCGTAGTAATATAACACCTTAAGACACAAATCAACCAAAACCCTAATGTCACCTAGATACTCCAATGTCACCACAACTATCCTTGGGTTTGAATATACGATATGCATCACACAATCTTAGATTCATGTATTCAAACCAACACAAAGAACTTCAAATAGTGCCCCAAAGTTTCTCCCGGAGAGTCAAGATGAAAACGTGTGCCAAACCCTATGCATAAGTTCACAAGGTCACCGAACCCGCAAGTTGATCACCAAAACATACATCAAGTAGATCACGTGAATATCCCATTGTCACCATAGATAAGCACATGCAAGACATACATCAAGTGTTCTCAAATCCTTAAAGACTCAATCCGATAAGATAACTTCGAAGCGAAAACTCAATCCATTACAAGAAGTAAGAGGGGGAGAAACATCATAAGATCCAACTATGATAGCAAAGCTCATGATACATCAAGATCGTGCCAAATCAAGAACACGAGAGAGAGAGAGAGATAGATAGATAGATAGATAGAGAGAGAGAGAGAGAGAGAGAGAAAGATCAAACACATAGCTACTGGTACATACCCTCAGCCCCGAGGGTGAACTACTCCCTCCTCGTCATGGAGAGCACCGGGATGATGAAGATGGCCACCGGTGATGGATCCCCCCTTCGGCAGGGTGCCGGAACAGGGCCCCAATTGGTTTATGGTGGCTACAGAGGCTTGCGGTGGCGGAACTCCCTATCTTGGTTCTGTTCTGGAAGTTTGGGGATATATAAGAGGTGTTGGCGTCGGGAACAAGTTAGGGGGGTCCACGAGGAAGCCACGAGGTAGGGTGGCACGCCTAGGGGGGTAGAGCATGCCCTCCACCCTCGTGGTGGCCTCGAGACTCTTCTGGTCCATCTCCGATGCCCCGTGGGTTTCTTCTGGTCCAAAAACAATCTCCATGAATTTTCAGGTCAATTGGACTCCGTTGGGTATTCCTTTTCTGTAAATATCAAAAATAAGGAAAAAACTGGCACTGGGCTCTAGGTTAATAGGTTAGTCCCAAAAATCATATAAAATAGCATATAAATGCATATAAAACATCCAAGAAAGATAATATAATAGCATGGAACAATCAAAAATTATAGATACGTTGGAGATGTATCAAGCATCCCCAAGCTTAATTCATGCTCGTCCTCGAGTAGGTAAATGATAAGAACAAAATTTTTGATGTGGAATGCTACCAAACATATTTTTCAATGAAATTTTCTCTATTGTGGCAAGAATATTCAGATCCATAAGATTCAAAAAAAAAGTTTAATATTGACATAAAAGACAATAATACTTCAAGCATACTAACAAGGCAATTATGTCTTCTCAAAATAACATGGCCAAAGCAAGCTATCCCTACAAAATCATATCGTATGGCCATGCTGCATCTTCATCACACAAAATATCCAAAGCATGCACAACCCCGATGACAAGCCAAGCAATTGTTTCATACTTTTGATGTTCTCAAACTTTTTCAACTTCCATGCAATACATGAGTGTGAGCCATGGACATAGCACTATAGGTGGAATAGAATATGGTGGTTGTGGAGAACACAAAAAGAAGGAGATAGTCTCACATCAACTAGGCGTATCAATGGGCTATGGAGATGCCCATCAATAGATATCAATGTGAGTGAGTAGGGATTGCCATGCAATAGATGCACTAGAGCTATAAGTGTATGAAAGCTCAAAAAGAAACTAAGTGGGTGTGCATCCAACTCGCTTGCTCACGAAGACCTAGGGCAATTTGAGGAAGCCCAACATTGGAATATACAAGCCAAGTTCTATAATGAAAAATTCCCACTAGTATATGAAAGTGACAACATAGGAGACTCTCTATCATGAAGATCATGGTGCTACTTTGAAGCACAAGTTTGGTAAAAGGATAGTAGCATTGCCCCTTCTCTCTTTTTCTCTCATTTTTTGTTTTTTTTTGTTTTTTGGGCCTTTTTTGGCCTCTTTTTTTCGTCCGGAGTCTCATACCGACTTGTGGGGGAATCATAGTCTCCATCATCCTTTCCTCACTGGGTCAATGCTCTAATAATGAAGATCATCACACTTTTATTTACTCACAGCTCAAGAATTACAACTCGGTACATAGAACAAAATATGACTCTATATGAATGCCTCTAGTGAATCAAGAGGTGACATGTATGAAAGAATTATGAAAGGTGGCTTTGCCACAAATACGATGTCAACTACATGATCATGCAAAGCAATATGACAGTGATGAAGCTTGTCATAATAAACGGAACGGTGGAAAGTTGCATGGCAATATATCTCGGAATGGCTATGGAAATGCCATATTAGGTAGGTATGGTGGCTGTTTTGAGGAAGGTATATGGTGGGTGTATGGTACAGCGAAAGTTGCGCGGCATGAGAGGCTAGCAATGCTGGAAGGGTGAGAGTGTGTATAATCCATGGACTCAACATTAGTCATAAAGAACTCACATACTTATTGCAAAAACCTATTAGTCATCGAAACAAAGTAATATGTGCATCCTCCTAGGGGAAGGGTTGGTAGGAGTTAACCATTTTGCGATCCCAACCTCCACACAAAGGATGACAATCAAAAAAAAATACTTCATGCTCCAACTTCGTTACATAACGGTTCACCATACGTGCACGCTACGGGACTCACAAACCTCAACACAAGTATTTCTTAAATTCACAATTACTCCACTAGCATTACTCTAATATCACCATCTTCATATCTCAAAACAGTCATAAAGAATCAAAGTTCTCATAGTATTCAATGCACTTTATATGAAAGTTTTTATTATATCCCTCTTGGATGCCCATCATATTAGGACTAAATTCATAACCAAAGCAAACTACCATGCTGTTCTAAAAGACTCTCAAAATAATATAAGTGAAGCATGAGAGTTCATCAGTTTCTTCAAAATAAAACCACCGCCGTGCTCTAAAAAGATTTAAGTGAAGCACTAGAGCAAATGACAAACTACTCCAAAAGATAGAAGTGAAGATCAATGAGCAGTCGAATAATTGTGAAACTATGTGAAGACTCTCTAACATTTAAGAATTTCAGATCTTAATATTTTATTCAAACAGCAAGCAAAACAAAATAAAATAAAATGACGCTCCAAGCAAAACACATATCATGTGATGAATAAAAATATAGCTCCAAGTTAGGTTACCGATGAACGAAGATGAAAGAGGGGATGCCATCCGGGGCATCCCCAAGATTAGGCTCTTGGTTGTCCTTGAATATTACCTTGGGGTGCCTTGGGAATCCCCAAGCTTAGGCTCTTGCAACTCCTTATTCCATAGTCCATCGAAACTTCACCCAAAACTAGAAAACTTCACAACACAAAACTTAACAGAAAATCTTATGAGATCCGTCAGTATAAGAAAATAAAATCACCACTTAGGTACTGTTGTGAACTCATTCTAGATTCATATTGGTGTTATATCTACTGTATTCCAACTTTTCCATGGTTCATACCCTCCGATACAACTCATAGATTCATCAAAATAAGCAAACAACACATAGAAAACAGAATCTATCAAAAACAGAACAGTCTGTAGTAATCTGTAACTCTGGAATACTTATGTAACTCCAACAAACCTGGTAAATTAGGAAAACCTGAGAAATTTGCGTACAAATACAGATAAACAATAATAAGATCAAAATCACGTTTCTGTGAATTATTAAAACTAATTTACTGGCCGCAAAAGTTTCTGGTTTTCAGCAGGATCAACACAACTATCACCGTAAGCCATCCCAAAGGTCTTAATTGGCACTTTATTGAAACAAAAGCTATAAAACATGATTACTACAGTAGCTTAATCATGTGAACACACCAAAACAGTAGGGATAAATATTGGGTTGTCTCCCAACAAGCGCTTTTCTTTAATGCCTTTTAAGCTAGGCATGATGATTTTAATGATGCTCACATAAAAGATAAGAATTGAAACACAAAGAGAGGCTCATGAAGCATATGACTAGCACATTTAAGGCTAACCCACTTCCTATGCATAGGTATTTTGTGAGCAAACAACTTGTGGGAACAAAAATCAACTAGCATAGGAAGGTAAAACAAGCAAATCTTCAAGATTTTCAACACAGAGAGGAAACTTGACATTATTGCAATTCCTACAAGCATATATTCCTCCCTCATAATAATTTTCAGTAGCATCATGAATGAATTCAACAATATAACTATCACACAAGGCATTATTTTCATGATGCACAAGCATAAAAATTATATTACTCTCCACATAAGCTTCTTCTTGTAGACGTTGTTGGGCCTCCAAGTGCAGAGGTTTGTAGGACAGTAGCAAATTTCCCTCAAGTGGATGACCTAAGGTTAATCAATCCGTGGGAGTCGTAAGATGAAGATGGTCTCTCTCAAACAACCCTCTAACCAAATAACAAAGAGTCTCTTGTGTCCCCAACACACCCAATACAATGGTAAATTGTATAGGTGCACTAGTTCGTCGAATAGATGGTGATACAAGTGCAATATGGATTGTAGATATAGCTTTTCTGTAATCTGAAAATATAAAAACATCAAGGTAGCAAGTGGTAAAAATGAGTGAAAATGGTATTGCAATGCTTCAAAACAAGGCCTAGGGTTCATACTTTCACTAGTGCAAGTTCTCTCAACAATGATAACATAATTAGATCATATAACTGTTGGAAATATGCCCTAGAGGCAATAATAAAATGGTTATTATTGTATTTCCTTGTACATGATAATTGTCTATTGTTCATGCTGTAATTGTATTAATTGGAAACCATAATACATGTGTGAATACATAGACCACAACATGTCCCTAGTGAACCTCTAGTTGACTAGCTCGTTGATCAATAGATGGTTATGGTTTCCTGACCATGGACATTGGATGTCATTGATAACGGGATCACATCATTAGGAGAATGATGTGATGGACAAGACCCAATCCTAAGCATAGCACAAGATCGTGTAGTTCGTTTGCTAAAGCTTTTCTAATGTCAAGTATCATTTCCGAAGACCATGAGATTGTGTAACTCCCGGATACCGTAGGAGTGCTTTGGGTGTACCAAACGTCACAACGTAACTGGGTGACTATAAAGGTGCACTACATGTATCTCCGAAAGTGTCCGTTGGGTTGGCATGAATCGAGACTGGGATTTGTCACTCCGTATGATGGAGAGGTATCTCTGGGCCCACTCGGTAATGCATCATCATAATGAGCTCAATATGACTAAGTAGTGAGTCACGGGATCATGCATTACGAAACAAGTAAAGTGACTTGCCGGTAACGAGATTGAACGAGGTATTGGGATACCGACGATCGAATCTCGGGCAAGTAACATACCGATTGACAAAGGGAATTGTATATGGGATTGATTGAATCCCCGACGTCGTGGTTCATCCGATGAGATCATCGTGGAACAAGTGGGAGCCAACATGGGTATGCAGATACCGCTGTTGGTTATTGTCTAGAGAGTTGTCTCGGTCATGTCTGCATGATTCCCGAACCCGTAGGGTCTACACACTTCAGGTTCGATGACGCTAGGGTTATAAGGGAAGTTTGTATGTGGTTACCGAATGTTGTTCGGTATCCCGGATGAGATCCCGGACGTCACGAGGAGTTCCGGAATGGTCCGGAGGTAATGATTTATATATGGGAAGTCCAGTTTCACTCACCAGAATAGTTTCGGGGGGTATCGGTATTGTACCGGGACCTCCGAAAGGTGTCCGGAGGTCCACCGGGTGGGGCCACCTGCCCCGGGGGACTTGATGGGCTGAATATGGGAGGGAACCAGCCCCTAGTGGGCTGGTGCGCCCCTCCACAAGGGCCAAGGCGCCTAGGGTTGGAAACCCTAGGGGAGGGGGGCGCCTCCACCTTGCTAGGGGTGCAAGCCTCCCCTCCTGGCCGCCGCCCCACCTCTAGATGGGATCTAGAGGGGCCGGACCCCTCTCCCCTTCCCTTATATATAGTGGGGTTTTTGGGGCTGCCAAGGACATGAGTTTTCCTCTCTCCTGGCGCATCCCTACCCATCTCCCTCCTCGTCTCTCGCAGTGCTTGGCGAAGCCCTGCTAGAGTGCCACGCTCCTCCATCACCACCACGCCGTTGTGCTGCTGCTGGACGGAGTCTTCCCCAACCTCTCCCTCTCTCCTTGCTGGATCAAGGTGCAGGAGACGTCACCGGGCTGCATGTGTGTTGAACGCGGAGGCACCGTTGTTTGGTGCTTAGACCGGATTCGGTCGCGATCTGAATCGCTTCATGAACGACTCTACCGACCGCGTTCCTGCAACGCTTCCGCATCGCGATCTTCAAGGGTATGAAGATACACTCCCCTCTCTCTTGTTGCTAGAATCTCCATAGATTGATCTCGGTGAGCGTAGAAAATTTTGAATTTCTGCTATGTTACCCAACAATAACAATCCCTCAACATGCAACAAAGAGTCACTCCAAAGTCACTAATAGCGGAGAACAAACGAAGAAATTATTGTAGGGTACGAAACCACCTCAAAGTTATTCTTTCTGATCAATCCATTGGGCTATTCCTATAATTGTTACAAACATCCCTAGAGTTCGTAGTAAAATAACACCTTAATACACAAATCAACCAAAACCCTAATGTCACCTAGATACTCCAATGTCACCACAACTATCCGCAGGTTTGATTATACGATATGCATCACACAATCTCAGATTCATTTATTCAAACCAACACAAAGAACTTCAAAGAGTTCCCCAAATTTTCTACCAGAGAGTCAAGACGAAAACGTGTGCCAAACCCTATGCATAAGTTCACAAGCTCACCGAACCCGCAAGTTGATCACCAAAACATACATCAAGTAGATCACGTGAATATCCCATTGTCACCACAGATAAGCATGTGCACGACATACATCAAGTGTTCTCAAATCCTTAAAGACTCAATCCGATAAGATAACTTCAAAGGGAAAACTCAATCCATTACAAGAAGTAAGAGGGGGAGAAACATCATAAGATCCAACTATGATAGAAAAGCTCATGATACATCAAGATCGTGCCAAATCAAGAACACGAGAGAGAGAGATCAAACACATACCTACTGGTACATACCCTCAGCCCCGAGGGTGAACTATTCCCTCCTCGTCATGGAGAGGGCCGGGATGATGAAGATGACCACCGGTGATGGATCCTCCCTCCGGCAAGGTGCTGGAACAGGGCCCCGATTGTTTTTTGGTGGCTACAGAGTCTTGCGGTGGTGGAGCTCTCGATCTTGGTTCTGTTCTGGAAGTTTGGGGATATATAAGAGGTGTTGGCGTCGGGAACAAGTCAAGGGGGTCCATGAGGAAGCCACGAGGTAGGGGGGCGCACCCTCCACCCTTGTGGTGGCCTCGGGACTATTCTTGTCCATATCTGATGCTCCGTGAGCTTCATCTGGTCCAAAAACAATCTCCGTGAATTTTCAGGTCAATTGGACTCCGTTTGGTATTCCTTTTCTGTAAAACTCGAAAAGAAGGAAAAAAACAGAATCTGGCACTGGGTTCTAGGTTAATAGGTTAGTCCCCAAAATCATATAAAATAGCATATAAAACATCCAAGATAGATAATATAATAGCATGGAACAATAAAAAATTATAGATACGTTGGAGACGTATCAGGGTTTTGTCTATGTATTCACACATGTATCGAGTTTCCGGTTAATACAATTCTAGCATGAATAATAAACATTTATCATGATATAAGGAAATATAAAATAACAAATTTTATTATTGCCTCTAGGGCATAGTTCCTTTAGTCTCCCACTTGCACTAGAGCCAATAATCTAGTTCACATCGCCATGTGATTTAACACCAATAGTTCACATCTTTATGTGATTAACACCCATAGTTCACATCGCCATGTGATCAACACTCGAAATGTTTACTAGAGTCAATAATCTAGTTCACATCGCCATGTGATTAACACCCAAAGAGTACTAAGGTGTGACCATATTTTGCTTGTGAGAGAGGTTTAGTCAATGGGTCTGTCACATTTAGATCCGTATGTATTTTGCAAATTTCTATGTCTATAATGCTCTGCATGGTGCTACTCTAGATAATTGCTCCCCACTTTCAATATGTATCAAGATTGAGACTCAGAGTTATCTGGATCAATGTAAAGCTTGCATCGACGTAACTCTTTATGATGAACTCTTTATCAGCTCCATAACCGAGAAATACTTCCTTAGTCCTCTTAGGTAACTCAGGATAACTTTGACCGCTATCCAGTGATCCACTCCTGGATCACTATCGTACCCCCTTGCCAAACTCATAGCAAGGCACACAACTGGTCTGGTACATAGCATGGCATACTTTATAGAACCTATGACTGAGGCATAGGGAATGACTTTCATTCTCTTTCTATCTTCTGCCGTGGTCGGGCTTGGAGTCTTACTCAACTTTACACCTTGTAATACAGGCAAGAAATCCTTCTTTGACTGATCCATTTTGAACCCTTTCAAAACCATGTCAAGGTATGTACTTATTAAAAGATCTTGTCAAGCGTCTTGATCTATCTCTATAGATCTTGATGCCCAATATGTAAGCAGCTTCACCGAGGTCTTTCTTTGAAAAACTCCTTTCAAACTCTCCTTTATGCTTTCCAGAAAAATCTACATCATTTCCGATCAACAATATGTCATTAACATATACTTATCAGAAAGGTTGTAGTGCTCCCACTCACTTTCTTGTAAATACAGGCTTCAACGCAAGTCTGTATAAAACTATATGCTTTGATCAACTCATCAAAATGTATATTCCAACGCCGAGATGCTTACACTAGTCCATAGATGGATCACTGGAGCTTGCATACCTTGTTAGCACCTTTAGGATCGATAAAACCTTCTGTTTGCATAATATACAACTCTCCTTAGAGATATCCTTTTAAGGAATACAGTTTTGACATCCATTTGCAATATTTCATAAAATATGGCAATTCCTAACATGATTCGGACAAACTTAAGCATCACTATGGGTGAGAAAGTCTCATCGTAGTCAACTCCTTGAACATGTCGAAAACCTTTTGCGACAAGTCGAGCTTTATAGATAGTAAAATTACCATCAGCGTCAGTCTTCTTCTTGAAGATCCATTTATTCTCTATGGGTCGCGGATCATCGGGCAGATACACCAAAGTCCACAGTTTGTTCTCATACATGGATCCTATCTCAGATTTCATGGCCTCAAGCCATTTATAGGAATCTGGGCTCATCATAGCTTCTTCATAGTTCATAGGTTCGTCATGGTCAAGTAACATGACCTCCAAAACAGGATTACCGTACCACTCAGGTGCGGATCATGCTCTACTTGACCTGCGAGGTTCTGTAGCAACTTGATCTGAAGTTTCATGATCATTATCATTAGCTTTCTCTCTAGTTGTTGTAGGCATCACGGGAACGGATTTCTTGGATGAGATACTTTCCAAATTTAGAGAAGGTACAATTACTTCATCAAGTTCTACTTTCCTCCCACTCACTTCTTTTGAGAGAAACTCCTTCTCTAGAAAGGTTCCATTCTTGGCAACAAAGATCTTGCCTTCAAATCTGTGGTAAAAGGTGTACCCAATTGTCTCCTTAGGGTATCCTATGAAGACACACTTCTCCGATTTGAGTTCGAGCTTATCAGGCTGAAGCCTTTTGACATAAGCATCGCATCCCCAAACTTTAAGAAATGACAGCTTAGGTTTCTTGCCAAACCACAGTTCATACGGTGTCGCCTCAATGGATTTTGACGGTGCCCTGTTTAAAGTGAATGCAACTATCTTTAATGCGGTTACGACGTTCGGACACACCATTACACTATGGTGTTCCAGGTGGCGTGAGATATGAAACTATCCCACATTGTTTTAAATGAAGGCCAAACTCGTAACTCAAATATTCTCCTCCACGATCAGATCGTAGAAACTTTATTTTCTATTATGATGATTCTCCACTTCACTATGAAAATCTTTGAACTTTTCAAATGTTTCAGACTTGTGTTTCATTAAGTAGATATACCCATATCTGCTTAAATCACCTGTGAAGGTCAGAAAATAACGATACCCGCCACGAGCATCAACACTCATTGGACCGCATACATCGGTATGTATTATTTCCAATAAGTCACTAGCTCGTTCCATTGTTCCGGAGAACGGAGTTTTAGTCATCTTGCCCATAAGGCATGGTTCACAAGTATCAAATGATTCATAATCAAGTGATTCCAAAAATCCATCTGCATGGAGTTTCTTCATGCGCTTTATAACGATATGACCCAAACGGCAGTGCCACAAATAAGTTGCCTATCATTATCAACTTTGCATCTTTTGGCATCAATTAACATTGGGTGTATGACCATAGAAGGTTTTATTCATGTAAACATAATAACAATTATTCTCTGTCTTAAATGAATAACCATATTGCAATAAACATGATCTAATCATATTCATGCTCAATGCAAACACCAAATAACATTTATTTAGGTTCAACACTTATCCCAAAACTATAGGGAGTGTGCGATGATGATCATATCAATCTTGGAACCACTTCCAACACACATCATTACTTCACCCTCAACTATTCTCTATTTATTTTGCAATTCCTGTTTCGAGTTACTAATCTTAGCAACCGAACAGGTATCAAATACCCAAGGGCTACTACGAGCACTAGTAAGGTACACATCAATAACATGTATATCAAATATACCTTTGTCACTTTGCCATCCTTCTTATCCGCCAAATATATGGGGTAGTTCCGCTTCCAGTGACCATTTCCTTTGCAGTAGTAGCACTCAGTTTTAGGCTTAGGTTCAGCTTTGGGCTTCTTCACGGGAGTGACAACTTGCTTGCCATTCTTCTTGAAGTTCCCTTTCTTTCTGTTTGCCTTTTTTCTTGAAACTAGTGGTCTTGTTTAATCATCAACACTTGATGCTTTTTCTTGATTTCTACCTTCGTCGATTTCAGCATCACGAAGATCTGGGAATCACTTTCATCATCCCTTGCATATTATAGTTCATCGCGAAATTCCAGTAACTTGGTGATGGTGACTAGAGAACTCTGTCAATCACTATCTTATCTGGAAGATTAACTCCCACTTGATTCAAGCGATTGTAGTACCCAGACATTCTGAGCACATGCTCACTAGTTGAGCTATTCTCCTCCATCTTGTAGGAAAAGTATTTATCAGAGGTCTCATACCTGCCGACACGGGCATGAGTCTGAAATACCAATTTCAGCTCTTGGAACATCTCATATGCTCTGTGGAGTTCAAAACATTTTTGAAGTCCCAGTTCTAAGCCGTAAAGCATGGTGCACTAAACTATCAACTAGTCATCATATCGAGATTGTCAAATGTTCATAACGTCTGTATCTGCTCCTGCAATAGGTCTGTCACCAAGCGGTGCATTAAGGACATAATTCGTCTGTGCAGCAATGAGGATAATCCTCAGATCACGAACCCAGTCCGCGTCATTGCTACTATCATCTTTCAACTTAGTTTTCTCTGGGCACATATGAAGAAACATAGGGGAGCTACACCGCGAGCTATTGATCTACAACATAATTTTGCAAATACTATGAGGACTAAGTTCATGATAAATTAAAGTTCAATTAATCAAATTACTTAAGAACTCCCACTTAGATAGACATCCCTCGAGTCATCTAAATGATCACGTGATCCAAATCAACTAAACCATGCCCGATCATCACGTGAGATGGAGTAGTCTTCAATGGTGAACATCTCTATGTTGATCATATCTACTATATGATTCACGTTCGACCTTTTGGTCTCCAGTGTCCCGAGGCCATGTCTGTACATGCTAGGCTCGTCAAGTTTAACCTGAGTATTCCGCATGTGTAAAACTGTCTTGCACCTGTTGTATGTAAACGTAGAGCCTATCACACCCAATCATCACGTGGTGTGTTAGCACGAAGAACTTTCGCAATGGTGCATACTCAGGGAGAACACTTATACCTTGAAATTTAGTAAAGGGGTCATCTTATAATGCTACCGCCGTACTAAGAAAAATAAGATGCACATAAAAGAAAAACATCACATGCAATCAAAATATGTCACATGATATGGCCATCATCATCTTGTGCTTTTGATCCCCATCTCCAAAGCATCGTTATGATCTCCATCATCACCGGCTTGACACCTTGATCTCCATCGTAGCGTCGTGGTCGTCTCGCCAACTATTGCTTCTACAACTATCGCTAACACATAGTGATAAAGTAAAGCAATTACATGGCGTTTGCAATTCATACAATAAAGCGACAACCATAAGGCTCCTGCCAATTGCCGATAACTTTTACAAAAAATGATCATCTCATACAACAACGTATATCACATCATGTCTTGACCATACCACATCACAACATGCCCTGCAAAAACAAGTTAGACGTCCTCTACTTTGTTGTTGCAAGTTTTACGTGGTTGCTACAGGCTTCTAGTAAGAACCGTTCTTACCTCTGCATCAAAACCACAACGGTGATTTATCAAGTTTGTTGTTTTAACCTTCAACAAGGACCGGCCGCAGTCAAATTCGATTCAATTAAAGTTGGAGAAACAGACACCCGCTAGCCACCTTTATGCAAAACTAGTTGCATGTCTGTCGGTGGAACCGGTCTCATGAACGTGGTCATGTAAGGTGGTCTGGGACGCTTCATCCAACAATACCGCCGAGTCAAAATAAGACATTGGTGGTAAGAAGTATGATGATCACCGCCCACAACTCTTTGTGTTCTACTCGTGCATATCATCTACGCATAGAACTGGCTCGGATGCCACTGTTGGTGAACGTAGCATGCAATTTAAAAAAATTCCTACACTCATGCAAGATCTATCTAGGAGATGCATAGCAACGAGAGGGGGAGAGCGTGTCCATGTACCCTCGTAGACCAAAAGCGGAAGTGTTAACTTAACGCGGTTGATGTAGTCGAACGTCTTCTTGAATCGACCGATCGAGTACCGAATGGACGGCGCCTCCGGGTTCTGCACATGTTCAGCGCAATGACGTCCCTCGAGCTCTTGATCCAACAAAGTGTCGAAGGAGTAGATGAGTTCCGTCAGCATGACGGTGTGGTGGCAGTGATGGTGAAGTGATCCGTGCAGGGCTTCGCCTAAGCACTACGATAATATGACCGGAGGAGTAAACGGTGGAGGGGGGCACCGCACACGGCTAAGAACAATTGATGTGCTTAGAGGTGACCCCTGCCCCCATATATAAAGGAGGGAGAGGGGATAAGGATGCCCAAGGCGCGCCCCCAAGTGGGGAGGAGTCCTACTAGGACTCCAAGTCCAATTCGGACCCCCTTCCTTTTACCGGGGAGGAAAGGGGGAAGGAGAGGGAGAAGGAGAAGGAAAGGGGGCGCCGCCCCCTTCTCCACTCCAATTTGCCTCCTCCCTTGTGGGGGGCGCACCAACCCCTTGTGGGCTGGTTAGCCTCCCTCCTATGGCCCATATGGCCCATATCTTTTGCCGGGGGGTTCCGTATCCGAATACTACCTTCCAATATATCAGTCTTTACCTCTCGACCATTTCGAGACTCCTCGTCATGTCCGTGATCTCCTCCAGGACTCCGAACAACCTTCGGTCACCAAAACACATAACTCATATAATACATATCGTCATCGAACGTTAAGCGTGCGGACCCTACGGGTTCGAGAACTATGTAGACATGACCGAGACACCTCTCCAGTCAATAACCAATAGCGGAACCTAGATGCTCATATTGGTTCCCACATATTCTACGAAGATCTTTATCGGTCAAACCGCAATGTCAACATATGTTATTTCCTTTGTCATCGGTATATTATTTGCCCGAGATTCGATCGTCTGTATCTCGATACCTAGTTCAATCTTGTTACCAGCAAGTCTCTTTACTCGTTCTGTAGTGCATTATCCCATAACTAACTCATTAGTCACATTGCTTGCAAGGCTTCATATGATGTGCATTACCAAGAGGGCCCAGAGATACCTCTTCGATACTCGGAATGACTAATCCTAATCTCGATCTATGTGAACCCAACAAACACCTTCGGATATACATGTAGAGCATATTTATAATCACCCAGTTATGTTGTGACATTTTATACCACATAAGGCATTCCTCTGGTGTCAGGGAGTTGCATAATCTCATAGTCGGAGGAATATATATTTGACACGAAGAAAGCAGTAGCAATAAAACTGAACGATCATTATGCTAAGCTGACGGATGGGTCTTGTCCATCACATCATTCTCCTAATGATGTGAACCCGTTCATCAAATGACAACACATGTCCATGGCTAGGAAACTTAACCATCTTTGATCAACGAGCTATTCAAGTAGAGGCATACTATGGACATACCGGATATACCAGCCTTCGTGAAAGGACTTCATGAAAGGCAAGAACCCCATCCAGGATATACCGGCCTTGGATGAAGGCGGATTGATTCGGGTGGGTGATGCGGTCAGCCAAAGGGGCCATCCTATTGGTGTACCCCTTTGCCAGAATGCGGAAGATCATATCGATCACCGTGATCGGTCGAAACTGACGGATGTCCGAGGCGCCGGGGACCTTGGGGATCAATGTTATGATCCCGTAGTTAAGGCGATGGAGATCAATGCAGCCCACATAGAACTCCTCAAAGAGGGCCATGACCTCCGATTTTATAGCCGGCCAAAAGGTCTAGAAGAACTTCACAGGCAGACCGTCGGGACCAGGGGCAGACGAGGGGTTCATCCCTTTAATCGCCAGCCACACTTCCTCCTCACTAAACGGAGCCATGAGGGCTAAATTTTCCTCAACCGAAATGCACTGGGTGCCAACCCAGAAGTCTGGAGCAAGGGCCAGGCCTCCCCTAGGGGGGCGGAAAAGAGGGCTTTATAGAAGCCATCTACATGAGCTCAGATGTCATCCGGACGTTGCAAGAGGGTATCCCCATCCCAGAGCAAGGGAATGGTATTAAGTCTCCTACACGATTGTTGGTGATGGCCTAGAAGTAGGCGGTATTGGCCTCACCCTTGAGGACCCATTTTTGGGTTCCTCGCAGCTGCCAATATGCCTCCTCATCGATGTAGATGACCATGAGCCGATCCTCAAGATCGTACCGAAGCATCCACTCATCGGGGGCTAGTCCCACCGAATCGGCCTGGAGGTCAGCCATGCATTTTAGCTTCACTAGCTTTGAGTCAAGTCTCAAATGGAAGTGCATAAGTTGGCGGGAAGTCGTGCGAGCTAATCAAATTAAAGAGATCCTCCATAGCCTTCAGATGCCAAGTTACCATACTCTGCAAATTATGTCAACCTACACTACACTTGAAGTGGAACTGAATGGAAGGTGATCGTCACTGGTAGTCTCTTCTTTATCTTTCTTTTTTTGTCGACAAGAAAATGTATCACTTTTTTTAGAATAAAAGAAATGTATCTCTCCTTTCATTTGTTTTTGAAGAATCAAACTTCTTGCAGATTACACCAAACACGCTACACCTCAAGGGGTCTAGAACACTAAAAGTGTTGGGGAACGTAGTAATTTCAAAAAAAAATCCTACGCACAATAAAGATCATGGTGATGCATAGCAACAAGAGGGGAGAGTGTTGTCCACGTACCCTCGTAGACCGAAAGAGGAAGCGTTAGAACAACGCGGTTGATGTAGTCGTACATCTTCACGATCCGACCGATCCAAGTACCGAATGTACGGCACCTCCGAGTTCAGCACACGTTCAGCTCGATGACGATCCCCGGACTCCGATCCAGTAGGGTGTCGGGGAGGAGTTCCGTCAGCACGACAGCATGGTGACGGTGATGATGTTATATCGACGCAGGGTTTCGCCTAAGCACCGCTACGATATGACCGAGGTGGAATATGGTGGAGGGGGCACCGCACACGGCTAAGGAACGATCACGAAGATCAACTTGTGTGTATAGAGGTGCCCCCTGCCCCCGTATATAAAGGAGGGAGTAGTGGAGGTGCGGCCAGCCCCTAGGGGTGCGCCTGGAGGAGTCCTACTCCCACCGGGAGTAGGACTCCCCCCTCTTGCCTTGTTGGAGAAGGAAGGGGGAAGGGGGAAAGAGGAAAGGGGGGCGCCGTCCCCCCTTCCTTGTCCTATTCGGACTAGGGGGGAGGGGGCGCGCGGCCTGCCCTGGCCGGCCCTCCTCTTCTCCCTCAGGGCCCATGTAGGCCCATTAACCCCCGGGGGGTTCTGGTAACCCCCCGGTACTCCGGTAAAATCCCGATTACACCCGGAACGATTCCGGTATCCAAATATAGGCTTCCAATATATCAATCTTTATGTCTCGACCATTTCGAGACTCCTCGTCATGTCCGTGATCACATCCGAGACTCCGAACAACCTTCGGTACATCAAAAACTATAAACTCATAATATAACTGTCACCGTAACATTAAGCGTGCGGACCCTACGGGTTCAAGAACTATGTAGACATGACCTAGAACTGTTTCCGGTCAATAACCAATAGCGAAACCTGGATGCTCATATTGGCTCCTACATATTCTACGAAGATCTTTATCGGTCAAACCGCATAACAACATACGTTGTTCCCTCTATCATTGGTATGTTACTTGCCCGAGATTCGATCGTCAGTATCCAATACCTAGTTCAATATCGTTACCGGCAAGTCTCTTTACTCGTTACGTAATGCATCATTCCGTAACTAACTCATTAGCTACATTGCTTGCAAGGCTTATAGTGATGTGCATTACCGAGAGGGCCTAGAGATACCTCTCCGACAATCGGATTGACAAAACCTAATCTCGAAATACGCCAACTCAACATGTACCTTTGGAGACACCTATAGAGCTCCTTTATAATCACCCAGTTACGCTGTGATGTTTGGTAGCGCACAAAGTATTCCTCCGGTAAACGGGAGTTGCATAATCTCATAGTTGTAGGAACTTTGTATAAGTCATGAAGAAAGCAATAGCAACATACTAAACGATCAAGTGCTAAGCTAACGGAATGGGTCAAGTCAATCACATCATTCTCCTAATGATGTGATCCCATTAATCAAATGACAACAAATGTATATGGTTAGGAAACATAACCATCTTTGATTAATGAGCTAGTCAAGTAGAGGCATACTAGTGACATTATGTTTGTCTATGTATTCACACATGTATCATGTTTCCGGTTAATACAATTATAGCATGAATAATAAACATTTATCATGATATGAGGAAATAAATAATAACTTTATTATTGCCTATAGGGCATATTTCCTTCAGTCTCCCACTTGCACTAGAGTCAATAATCTAGATTACACAGTAATGATTCTAACACCCATGGAGTCTTGGTGTTGATCATGTTTTGCTCGTGGAAGAGGCTCAGTCAACGGGTCTTCAACATTCAGATCCGTATGTATCTTGCAAATCTCTATGTCTCCCACCTGGACTTGGTCCCGGATGGAATTGAAGCACCTCTTGATGTGCTTGGTCCTCTTGTGAAATCTGGATTCCTTTGCCAAGGC
Source organism: Triticum timopheevii (assembly GCA_963921465.1). NCBI lineage: Eukaryota > Viridiplantae > Streptophyta > Magnoliopsida > Poales > Poaceae > Triticum > Triticum timopheevii. The sequence continues at coordinate 60,366,613 of OY997270.1, read as the reverse complement.
AATTGCACCAGTATTGTCACAGAAGATCTTCATTGGTCCCGATGCACTAGGTATGACACCTAGATCGGAAATGAACTCCTTCATCCAGACTCCTTCATTTGCTGCTTCCGAAGCAGCTATGTACTCCGCTTCACATGTAGAACCCGCCACGATGCTTTGTTTAGAACTGCACCAACTTACAGCTCCACCGTTAATAAAAACATGTATCCGGTTTGCGATTTAGAATCGTCCGGATCAGTGTCAAAGCTTGCATCGATGTAACCATTTACGACTAGTTCTTTGTCACCTCCATAAACGAGAAACATATTCTTCGTCCTTTTCAGGTATTTCAGGATATTCTTGACCGCTGTCCAGTGATCCACTCCTGGATTACTTTGGTACCTACCTGCCAAGCTTATTGCTAAGCATACGTCAGGTCCGGTACACACCATTGCATACATGATAGAGCCTATGGATGAAGCATAGGGAACATCTTTCATTTTCTCTCTATCTTCTGCTGTGGTCGGGCATTGAGTCTGACTCAACTTCACACCTTGTAATACAGGCAAGAACCCTTTCTTTGACTGATCCATTTTGAATTTTTTTCAAAACTTTATCAAGGTATGTGCTTTGTGAAAGTCCAATTAAGTGTCTTGATCTATCTCTATAGATCTTGATGCCCAATATGTAAGCAGCTTCACCGAGGTCTTTCATTGAAAAACTTTTATTTAAGTATCCCTTTATGCTATCCAGAAATTCTATATCATTTCCAATTAATAATATGGCATCTACATATAATATCAGAAATGCTACAGAGCTCCCACTCACTTTTTGTAAATACAGGCTTCTCCAAAAGTCTGTACAAAACCATATGCTTTGATCACACTATCAAAACGTTTATTCCAACTCCGAGATGCTTGCACCAGTCCATAAATGGATCGCTGGAGCTTGCACACTTTGTTAGAACCTTTTGGATCGATAAAACCTTCCAGTTGTATCATATACAACTCTTCTTCCAGAAATCCATTCAGGAATGCAGTTTTGACATTCATTTGCCAAATTTCATAATCATAAATGCGGCAATTGCTAACATGATTCGGACAGACTTAAGCATCGCTACGGATGAGAAAGTCTCATCGTAGTCAACCCTTGAACTTGTTGAAAACCTTTCGCAACAAGTCGAGCTTTGTAGACAGTTACATTACCATCAGCGTCAGTCTTTTTCTTGAAGATCCATTTATTCTCGATGGCTTGCCGATCATCGGGCAATTCAACCAAAGTCCAGACTTTGTTCTCATACATGGATCCCATCTCAGATTTCATAGCTTCAAGCCATTTTTGCGGAATCTGGGCTCATCATCGCTTCCTCATAGTTCGTAGGTTCGCCATGGTCAAGTAACATGACTTCCAGAATAGGATTACCATACCATTCTGGTGCAGATCTTACTCTGGTAGACCTACGAGGTTCAGTAGTAACTTGATCTGAAGTTTCATGATCAATATCATTAGCTTCCTCACTGATTGGTGTAGTTGTCACAGGAACTGGTTCTAGTGATGAACTATTTTCCAATAAGGGAGCAGGTACAGTTACCTCATCAAGTTCTACTTTCCTCCCACTCACTTCTTTCGAGAGAAACTCCTTCTCTAGAAAGGATCCGAATTTAGCAACGAAAATCTTGCCCTCAGATCTGTGATAGAAGGTGTACCTAATAGTCTCTTTTGGGTATCCTATGAAGACACATTTCTTCGATTTAGGTTCGAGCTTATCTGGTTGAAGTTTCTTCACATAAGCATCGCAGCCCCAAACTTTAAGAAACGACAACTTTGGTTTCTTGCCAAACCACAGTTCATAAGGTGTCGTCTCAATGGATTTTGATGGTGCCCTATTTAACGTGAATGCGCCCGTCTCTAAAGCATAACTCCAAAACGATAGCGGTAAATCAGTAAGAGACATCATAGATCGTACCATATCCAGTAAAGTACGATTACGATGTTCAGACACACCATTTCGTCGTGGTGTTCCGGGTGGCGTGAGTTGCGAAACTATTCCGCATTGCTTCAAATGTAAACCAAACTCGTAACTCAAATATTCTCCTCCACGATCAGATCGTAGAAATTTTATTTACTTGTTACGATGATTTTCCACTTCACTCTAAAATTCTTTGAACTTTTCAAGTGTTTCAGACTTGTGTTTCATCAAGCAGATATACCCATATCTATTCAAATCATCTGTGAAGGTGAGAAAATAACGATACCAGCCGCGAGCCTCAATATTCATTGGACCACATACATCAGTATGTATGATTTCCAATAAATCAGTTGCTCGCTCCATAGTTCCAGAGAACGGCGTTTTAGTCATGTTTCCCATGAGGCATGGTTCGCAAGTACCAAGTGATTCATAATCAAGTGATTTCAGAAGTCCATCAGTATGGAGTTTCTTCATGCGCTTTACACCGATATGACCTAAACGGCAGTGCCACAAATAAGTTGCACTATCATTATCAACTCTGCATCTTTTGGCTTCAACATTATGAATATGTGTATCACTACTATCGAGATTCAATAAAAATAGACCACTCTTCAAGGGTGCATGACCATAAAAGATATTACTCATATAAATAGAACAACCATTATTCTCTGATTTAAATGAATAACCGTCTCGCATCAAAACAAGATCCAGATATAATGTTCATGCTCAACGCTGGCACCAAATAACAATTATTTAGGTCTAAAACTAATCCCGATGGTAGATGTAGAGGTAGCGTGCCGACCGCGACCACATCGACTTTGGAACCATTTCCCACGCGCATCGTCACCTCGTCCGTAGCCAATCTTCGCTTAATCCGTAGTCCCTGTTTCGAGTTGCAAATATTAGCAACAGAACCAGTATAAAATACCCAGGTACTACTGCGAGCATTAGTAAGGTACACATCAATAACATGTATATCACATATACCTTTGTTCACTTTGCCATCCTTCTTATCCGCCAAATACTTGGGGCAGTTCCGCTTCCAGTGTCCAGTCTTCTTGCAGTAGAAGCACTCAGTCTCAGGCTGTGGTCCAGACTTGGGTTTCTTCTCTTGAGCAGCCACTTGTTTGTTGTTCTTCTTGAAGTTCCCCTTCTTCTTCCCTCTGCCCTTTTTCTTGATACTGGTGGTCTTATTAACCATCATCACTTGATGCTCTACCTCCGCAGCTTTTAGCATTGCGAAGAGCTCAGGAATAGTCTTGTCCATCCCTTGCATATTATAGTTCATCACGAAGCTCTTGTAGCTTGGTGGAAGTGATTGAAGAATTCTATCAATGACACTATCATCAGGAAGATTAACTCCCAGTTGAATCAAGTGATTATTATACCTAGACATTTTGAGTATGTGTTCACTGACAGAACTATTCTCCTCCATCTTACAGCTATAGAACTTATTGGAGACTTCATATCTCTCAATCCAGGCATTTGCTTGAAATATTAACTTCAACTCCTGGAACATCTCATATGCTCCATGACGTTCAAAACGTCGTTGAAGACCCGGTTCCAAGTCGTAAAGCATGGCACACTAAACTATCGAGTAGTCATCAGCTTTGCTCTGCCAGACGTTCTTAACGTCGTCAGTTGCATCTGCAGCAGGCCTAGCACCCAGCGGTGCTTCCAGGAAGTAATTCTTCTGTACAGCAATGAGGATAATCCTCAAGTTACGAACCCAGTCCATGTAGTTGCTACCATCATCTTTCAACTTAGCTTTCTCAAGGAACGCATTAAAATTCAACAGAACAACAGCACGAGCCATCTATCTACAACAAACATAGACAAGCAAAATACTATCAGGTACTAAGTTCATGATAAATTTAAGTTCAATTAATCATATTACTTAAGAACTCCCACTTATACAGACATCTCTCTAGTCATCTAAGTGATCACGTGATCCAAAACAACTAAACCATGTCCGATCATCATGTGAGATGGTGTAGTTTCAATGGTGAACATCACTATGTTGATCATATCTACTATATGATTCACGTTCGACCTTTCGGCCTCCGTGTTCCGAGGCCATATCTGTATATGCTAGGCTTGTCAAGTTTAACCTAAGTATTCCGTGTGTGCAACTGTTTTGCACCCGTTGTATTTGAACGTAGAGCCTATCACACCCGATCATCACGTGGTGTCTCAGCACGAAGAACTTTCGCAACGGTGCATACTCAGGGAGAACACTTCTTGATAATTTAGTGAGAGATCATCTTAAAATGCTACCGTCAATCAAAACAAGATAAGATGCATAAAGGATAAACATCACATGCAATCAATATAAGTGATATGATATGGCCATCATCATCTTGTGCTTGTGAACTCCATCTCTGAAGCACCGTCGTGATCACGATCGTCACCGGCGCGACACCTTGATCTCCATCGTAGCATCATTGTCGTTACGCCATGTATTGCTTCTACAACTATCTCTACCGCTTAGTGATAAAGTAAAGCAATTATAGGGCGTTTGCATTTCATACAATAAAGCGACAACCATATGGCTCCTGCCAGTTGCCGATAACTTCAGTTACAAAACATGATCATCTCATACAATAAAATATAGCATCACGTCTTGACTATATCACATCACAACATGCCCTGCAAAAACAAGTTAGACGTCCTCTACTTTGTTGTTGCAAATTTTACGTGGCTGCTATAGGCTGAGCAAGAACCGTTCTTACCTACGCATTAAAACCACAATGATAGTTTGTCAAGTTAGTGCTGTTTTAACCTTCGCAAGGACCGGGCGTAGCCACACTCGGTTCAACTAAAGTGAGAGAGACAGACACCCGCCAGTCACCTTTAAGCACGAGTGCTTGTAACGGTGAAACCAGTCTCGCGTAAGCATACGCGCAATGTCGGTCCGGGCCGCTTCATCTCACAATACCGCTGAACCAAAGTATGACATGCTGGTAAGCAGTATGACTTGTATCGCCAACAACTCACTTGTGTTCTACTCGTGCATATGACATCTACGCATAAAACCTGGCTCGGATGCCATTGTTGGGGAACGTAGTAATTTCAAAAAAAATCCTACGCACACACAAGATCATGGTGATGCATAGCAATGAGAGGGGAGAGTGTTGTCCACGTACCCTCGTTTACCGAAAGCGGAAGCGTTAGAACAACGCGGTTGATGTAGTCGCACGTCTTCATGATCCGACCGATCCAAGTACCGAACATACGGTACCTCCGAGTTCAGCACACGTTCAGCTCGATGACGATCCCCGGACTCCGATCCAGCAGGGTGTCGGGGAAGAGTTCCATCAGCACGACGGTGTGGTGACGGTGATGATGTTCAACCGACGCAGGGCTTCGCCTAAGCACCGCTACGATATGACCGAGGTGGAATATGGTGGAGGGGGCACCGCACACGGCTAAGGAACGATCACGAAGATCAACTTGTGTGTATAGAGGTGCCCCCTGCCCCCGTATATAAAGGAGGGAGGGGGAGGTGCGGCCGGCCCCTAGGGGTGCGCCTGGAGGAGTCCTACTCCCGGAGGTGCGGCCGGCCCCTCTTGCCTAGTTGGAGAAGGAAGGAGGAAGGGGGAAAGAGGAAAGGGGGGTGCCGTCCCCGCTTCCTTATCCTATTCGGACTAGGGGGAGGGGGGGCGCGGCCTGCCCTGGCCGGCCCTCCTCTTCTCCCTCGGGGCCCATGTAGGCATATTAATCCCCGGGGGGGTTCTGGTAACCCCCCGGTACTCCGGTAAAACCCCGATTTCACTCGGAACGATTCCGATATCCAAATATAGGCTTCCAATATATCAATCTTTATGTCTCGACCATTTCAAGACTCCTCGTCATGTCCGTGATCACATCCAGGACTCCGAACAACCTTCGGTACATCAAAAACTATAAACTCCTAATATAAGTGTCATCGTAACGTTAAGCATGCAGACCCTACGGGTTCGAGAACTATGTAGACATGACCTAGAACTGTTTCAGGTCAATAACCAATAGCAGAACCTGGATTCTCATATTGTCTCCTACATATTCTATGAAGATCTTTATCGGTCAAACCGCATAACAACATACATTGTTCCCTTTGTCATCGTTATGTTACTTGCCCGAGATTCGATCGTCGGTATCCAATACCTAGTTCAATCTCATTACCGGCAAGTCTCTTTACTCGTTACGTAATGCATCATTCCGTAACTAACTCATTAGCTACATTGCTTGCAAGGCTTATAGTGATGTGCATTACCGAGAGGGCCCAGAGATACCTCTCCGACAATTGGAGTGACAAAACCTAATTCGAAATACACCAACTCAACATGTACCTTTGGAGACACCTGTAGAGCTCCTTTATAATCACCCAGTTACGTTGTGACGTTTGGTAGCACACAAAGTATTCCTCTGGTAAACGGGAGTTGCATAATCTCATAGTTGTAGCAACTTTGTATAAGTCATGAAGAAAGCAATAGCAACATACTAAACGATCAAGTGCTAAGCTAACGGAATGGGTCAAGTCAATCACATCATTCTCCTAATGATGTGATCCCGTTAATAAAATGACAACACATGTCTATGGTTAGGAAACATAACCATCTTTGATTAATGAGCTAGTCAAGTAGAGGCATACTAGTGACATTATGTTTGTCTATGTATTCACACATGTATCATGTTTCCGGTTAATACAATTATAGCATGAATAATAAACATTTATCATGATATGAGGAAATAAATAATAACTTTATTATTGCATCTAGGGCATATTTCCTTCAAAAAGTCAATGCAAACTGTCCAGAAAAACAACATCTCTAATTCAATGACAAGCACTAAACAAAACTACTGTGGGTTCTGTTGGGGAACGTAGCAGAAAATAAAAAAAATCTACACATCACCAAGATCAATCTATGGAGTCATATAGCAATGAGAGACAGGAGTGCATCTACATACCCTTGTAGATCGCGAGCGGAAGCGTTCAAGAGAACGGGGTTGATGGAGTCGTACTCGTCGTGATCCAAATCACCGATGATCCTAGCGCCGAACGGACGGCACCTCCGCGTTCAACACACGTACGGTTGGGGAAGACATCTCCTCCTTCTTGACCTAGCAAGGGGGAGGGAGAGGTTGATGGAGATCCAGCAGCACGATGGCGTGGTGGTGGAAGTAGCGGCGATCTCCGTAGGGCTTCGCCAAGCTCAGCGAGAGGGAGAGGTGTTACGGAGGGAGAGGGAGGCGCCAGGAGCTGGGGTGCGCAGCCCTCCCTCCCCCCTCTTTATATAGGGGCCCTGGGGGGCGCCGGCCCCTTAGAGATCCCATCTCAAGGGGGGCGGCGGCCAAAGGGGGGGACTTGCCCCCCAAGCCAAGTGGGGCGCCCCCCACCCCTAGGGTTTCCAACCCTAGGCGCAGGGGGAGGCCCAAGGGGGGCGCACCAGCCGACCAGGGGCTGGTTCCCTTCCCACTTCAGCCCATGGGGCCCTCCAGGATAGGTGTCCCCACCCGGTGGACCCCCGGGACCCTTCCGGTGGTCCCGGTACAATACCGGTGACCCCGAAACTTTCCCGGTGGCCGAAACTGGACTTCCTATATACAAATCTTCACCGCCGGACCATTTCGGAACTCCTCGTGAGGTTTGGGATCTCATCCGGGACTCCAAACAACTTTCGGATTACCGCATACTAATATCTCTACAACCCTAGCGTCACCGAACCTTAAGTGTGTAGACCCTACAGGTTCGGGAGACACGCAGACATGACCGAGATGACTCTCCGGTCAATAACCAACAGCAGGACCTGGATACCCATGTTAGCTCCCACATGCTCCTCGATGATCTCATCGGATGAACCACGATGTCGAGGATTCAAGTAATCCCGTATGCAATTCCCTTTGTCAATCGGTATGTTACTTGCCCGAGATTCGATCGTCGGTATCCCATTACCTCGTTCAATCTCGTTACTGGCAAGTCACTTTACTCGTACCATAATGCATGATCACGTGACCAACCACTTGGTCACATTGATCTCATTATGATGATGCATTACCGAGTGGGCCCAGAGATACCTCTGTTGGAAATATGCCCTAGAGGCAATAATAAAAGCATTATTATTATATTTCTTTGTTCATGATAATTGTCTTTATTCATGCTATAATTGTATTATCCGGAAATCGTAATACATGTGTGAATAACAGACACCAACATGTCCCTAGTAAGCCTCTAGTTGACTAGCTCGTTGATCAATAGATAGTCATGGTTTCCTGGCTATGGACATTGGATGTCATTGATAACGGGATCACATCATTAGGATAATGATGTGATGGACAAGACCCAATCTTAAGCATAGCGTGAGATCGTGTAGTTCGTTTGCTAGAGCTTTTCTAATGTCAAGTATCTTTTCCTTTGACCATGAGATCGTGTAACTCCCGGATACCGTAGGAGTGCTTTGGGTGTATCAAATGTCACAACGTAACTGGGTGACTATAAAGGTGCATTACAGGTATCTCCGAAAGTGTCTGTTGGGTTGACACGGATCGAGACTGGGATTTGTCACTCCATATGACGGAGAGATATCACTGGGCCCACTCGGTAATGCATCATCTTAATGAGCTCAAAGTGACCAAGTGTCTGGTCATGGGATCATGCATTACGGTACGAGTAAAGTGACTTGCCGGTAACGAGATTGAACGAGGTATTGGGATACCGACGATCGAATCTCGGGCAAGTAACATATCGATTGACAAAGGGAATTGCATACGGGGTTGATTAAATCCTCGACATCGTGGTTCATCCGATGAGATCATCGGGGAGCATGTGGGAGCCAACATGGGTATCCAGATCCTGCTGTTGGTTATTGACCAGAGAGCGATCTCGGTCATGTCTACATGTCTCCCGAACCCGTAGGGTCTACACACTTAAGGTTCAGTTACGCTAGGGTTGTAGGGATATGTATATGCAGTAACCCGAATGTTGTTCGGAGTCCCGGATGAGATCCCGGACGTCACGAGGAGTTCCGGAATGTTCCGGAGGTAAAGATTTATATATGGGAAGTCCTGTTTCGGGCATCAGGACAAGTTTCGGGGTTATCGGTATTGTACCGGGACCACCGGAGGGGTCCCGGGGACCCACCGGGTGGGGCCACCCATCCCCGGGGGCCACATGGGCTGTAGGGGGTGCGCCTTGGCCTGCATGGGCCAAGGGCACCAGCCCCACTAGGCCCATGCGCCTAGGGTTTCCATGGGGGAGGAGTCCTACTAGTGGAAGGCACCTCCTAGGTGCCTTGGGGGGGAGGGAAACCCCCCTTGGCCGCCGCCCCCCTAGGAGATTGGATCTCCTAGGGCCGGCCACCCCCCCCTTGGCCCTCCTATATATAGTGGGGGAGAGGAGGGACTTCACACCTTGGCCTTTGGTTGCCTCCTTCTCCCTCTCCAACACCTCCTCCTCCTCCATAGCGCTTAGCGAAGCCCTGCCGGAGTACTGCAGCTCCATCAACACCACGTCGTCGTGCTGCTGCTGGTGCCATCTCCCTCAACCTCTCCTCTCCCCTTGCTGGATCAAGAAGGAGGAGACGTGGCTGTTCCGTACGTGTGTTGAACGCGGAGGTGTCGTCCGTTCGGTTCTAGGATCTCCGGTGATTTGGATCACGTCGTGTTCGACTACATCATCCCCGTTCTTTGAACGCTTCCGCTCGCGATCTACAAGGTACGTAGATGCATCTAATCACTCGTTGCTAGATGAACTCATAGATGGATCTTGGTGAAACCGTAGGAAAAATTTTTGTTTTCTGCAACGTTCCCCAACAACCTCTCCGTCATACGGAGTGACAAATCCCAGTCTCGATTCGTGTCAACCCAACAGATGCTTTCGGAGATACCTATAGTATACCTTTATAGCCACCCAATTACGTTGTGAAGTTTGGTACACCCAAAGCACTCTTATGGTATCCGGGAGTTACACGATCTCATGGTCTAAGGAAATGATACTTGACATTAGAAAAGCTCTAGCAAACGAACTACACGATCTTGTGCTATGCTTAGGATTGGGTCTTGTCCATCACATCATTCTCCCAATGATGTGATCCTGTTATCAATGACATCCAATGTCCATGGTCAGGAAACCGTAACCATCTATTGATAAACGAGCTAGTCAACTAGAGGCTCACTAGGGACATGTTGTGGTCTATGTATCCACACATGTGTTACGATTTCCGGATAACACAATTATAGCATGAACAATAGACAATTATCATGAGCAAGGAAATATAATAATAACCCTTTTATTATTGCCTCTAAGGCATATTTCCAATAGTCTCCCACTTGCACTAGAGTCAATAATCTAGTTACATTGTGATGAATCGAACATCCATAGAGTTCTGGTGTTGATCATGTTTTGCTCGCGGAAGAGGTTTAGTCAACGGATCTGCGACATTCAAATCTATGTGCACTTTACAAATATCTATGTCTCCATCTTGAACATTTTCATGAATGGAGTTGAAGCGACGCTTGATGTGTCTGGTCTTCTTGTGAAACCTAGGCTCCTTGGCAAGGGCAATGGCTCCAGTGTTATCACAGAAGAGAGTCATCGGCCCCGACGCATTGGGAATAACTCCTAGGTCGGTAATGAACTCCTTCATCCAGATTGCTTCATGTGCTGCCTCCGAATCTGCCATGTACTCCGCTTCACATGTAGATCCCACCACGACGCTTTGCTTGCAACTGCACCAGCTTACTGCCCCAACATTCAAAATATACACGTATCCAGTTTGTGACTTAGAGTCATCCAGATCTGTGTCAAAGCTAGCGTCGACGTAACCCTTTATGATGAGCTCTTCGTCACCTCCATATACGAGAAACATATCCTTAGTCCTTTTCAGGTACTTCAGGATATTCTTGACCGCTTTCCAGTGTTCCATGTCGTGATCACTTTGGTACCTTCCTACCAAACTTACGACAAGGTTTACATCAGGTCTGGTACATAGCATGGCATACATGATAGACCCTATGGCCAAGGCATAGGGGACGACACTCATCTTTTTCTATCTTCTGCCGTGGTCGGACATTGAGCCGAGCTCAATTTCACACCTTGCAACACAGGCAACAACCCCTTCTTGGACTGATCCATATTGAACTTCTTCAATATCTTATCAAGGTATGTGCTTTGTGAAAGACCTATGAGGCGTCTCGATCTATCTCTATAGATCTTGATGCCTAATATGTAAGCAGCTTCTCCAAGGTCCTTCATTGAAAAACACTTATTCAAGTACGCCTTAATGATGTCCAAAAGTTCTATATCATTTCCCATCAAGAGTATGTCTTCCACATATAATATGAGAAATGCTACAGAGCTCCCACTCACTTTCTTGTAAACGCAGGCTTCTCCATAAGTCTGCATAAACCCAAACGCTTTGATCATTTCATTAAAGCAAATGTTCCAACTCTGAGATGCTTGCACCAGCCCATAGATGGAGCGCTGGAGCTTGCATACCTTGTTAGCATTCTTAGGATCGACAAAACCTTCCGGCTGCATCATATACAATTCTTCCTTAAGAAAGCCGTTAAGGAATGCCGTTATGACGTCCATTTGCCATATCTCATAATTGTAGAATGCGGCAATTGCTAACATGATTCAGACGGACTTAAGCTCCGCTACGGGTGAGAAGGTCTCATCGTAGTCAACCCCTTGAACTTGTCGATAACCCTTAGCAACAAGTCGAGCTTTAGAGATGGTAACATTACCATCTGCGTCCGTCTTCTTCTTAAAGATCCATTTATTCTCTATCGCTCGCCGATCATCGGGTAAGTCTGTCAAAGTCCATACTTTGTTTTCATACATGGATCCTATCTCGGATTGCATGGCTTCAAGCCATTTGTTGGAACCGGGGCCCGCCATCGCTTATTCATAGTTCGAAGGTTCACCGTTGTCTAACAACATGATTTCCAGGACAGGGTTGCCATACCATTCTCGTGTGGAACGTGTCCTTGTGGACCTTCGAAGTTCAGTAGCAACTTGATCCGAAGTACCTTGATCATCACCATTAACTTCCTCTCTAGTCGGTGCAGGCACACAGGAACATCTTCCTGAGCTGCGCTACTTTCCGGTTCAAGAGGTAGTACTTCATCGAGTTCTACTTTCCTTCCACTTACTTCTTTCGAGAGAAACTCTTTCTCCAGAAAGGACCCGTTCTTGGCAACAAAGATCTTGCCTTCGGATCTGAGGTAGAAGGTATACCCAATGGTTTCCTTACGGTATCCTATGAAGACGCATTTTTCCGACTTGAGTTCGAGCTTTTCAGGTTGAAGTTTCTTGACATAAGCATCGCATCCCCAAACTTTTAGAAACGACAGCTTAGGTTTCTTCTCAAACCATAATTCATACAGTGTTGTCTCAACGGATTTAGACGGTGCCCTATTTAAAGTGAATGTAGCTGTCTCTAGAGCGTATCCCCAAAATGATAGCGGTAAATCGGTGAGTGACATCATAGATCGCACCATATCCAATAGTGTGATTACGACGTTCGGACACACCGTTACGCTGAGGTGTTCCAGGTGGCGTGAGTTGTGAAACGATTCCACATTTCCTTGAGTGTGTACCAAATTCGTGACTTCAATATTCTCCCCCACGATCTGATCGTAAGAACTTTATCTTTCAGTCATGTTGATTCTCTACCTCACTCTGAAATTCCTTGAACTTTTCAAAGGTCTCAGACTTGTGTTTCATCAAGTAGACATACCCTATCTACTCAAGTCATCAGTGAGAGTAAGAACATAACGATAGCCTCCGCGAGCCTCAACGCTCATTGGACCGCACACATCAGTATGTATGATTTCCAATAAGTTGGTTGCTCGCTCCATTATTCCGGAGAACGGAGTCTTGGTTATTTTTCCCATGAGGCATGGTTCGCATGTCTCAAATGATTCGTAATCAAGAGACTCTAAAAGTCCATCGGCATGGAGCTTCTTCATGCATTTGACACCAATGTGACCAAGGCGGCAGTGCCACAAGTATGTGGGACTATCGTTATCAACCTTACATCTTTTGGTATTCACACTATTAATATGTGTAACATCACGTTCGAGATTCATTAAGAATAAACCATTGACCAGCGGGGCATGACCATAAAACATATCTCTCATATAAATAGAACAACCATTATTCTCGGATTTAAATGAGTATCCATCTCGTATTAAACGAGATCCAGATACAATGTTCATGCTCAAAGCTGGCACTAAATAACAATTATTGTGGCTTAAAACTAATCCTGTAGGTAAATGTAGAGGTAGCGTGCCGTCGGCGATCACATTGACCTTGGAACCATTCCTGACGCGCATCGTCACCTCGTCCTTCGCCAGTCTCCGCTTATTCTGCAGCTCCTGTTTTGAGCTACAAATATGAGCAACCGCACCGGTATCAAATACCCAGGAGCTACTACGAGTACTGGTAAGGTACACATCAATTACATGTATATCACATATACCTTTGGTGTTGCAGGCCTTCTTATCCGCTAAGTACTTGGGGCAGTTCCGCTTCCAGTGTCCGCTTCCCTTGCAATAAAAGCACTCTGTCGCAGGTTTGGGTCCATGCTTTGGCTTCTTCCCGGCAACTGGCTTACTGGGCGCGGAAACTCCCTTGCCGTCCTTCTTGAAGTTCTTCTTACCCTTGCCTTTCTTGAAACTAGTGGTTTTATTTACCATCAACACTTGATGTTCCTTCTTGATCTCCACCTCCGCTGATTTCAGCATTAAATATACCTCAGGAATGGTTTTCACCATCCCCTGCATATTGAAGTTCATCACAAAGCTCTTGTAGCTAGGTGGGAGCGACTGGAGGATTCTGTCGACCACCGCGTCATCCGGGAGATTAACTCCCAATTGAGATAAGCAGTTGTGCAACCCAGACATTTTGAGTATGTGCTCGCTGACAGAACCATTCTCCTCCATCTTACAACTGTAGAACTTGTCGGAGACTTCATATCTCTCGACCCGGGCGTGAGCTTGGAAAACCATTTTCAGCTCTTGGAACATTTCATATGCTCTGTGCTGCTCAAAACGCTTTTGGAGCCCCGGTTCTAAGCTGTAAAGCATGCCGCACTGAACTAGGGAGTAATCATCACTATGCGACTGCCAGGCGTTCATAACGTCTTGAGTTGCTGGGAAAACGGGTGCTTCACCTAGCGGTGCATCTAGGACATATGCTTTCTTGGCAGCTATGAGGATGATCCTCAAGTTCCGGACCCAGTCCGTATAGTTGCTGCCGTTGTCTTTCAGCTTGGTTTTCTCTAGGAACGCGTTGAAGTTGAGGGCAACATTAGCTTGGGCCATTTGATCTACAAGACATATTGCAAAGATTTTAGACTAAGTTCATGATAATTAAGTTCATCTAATCAAATTATATAATGAACTCCCACTCAGATAGACATCCCTCTAGTCATCTAAGTGATCCATGATCCGAGTCAACTAGGCCGTGTCTGATCATCACGTGAGACGGACTAATCATCATCAGTGAACATCTTCATGTTGATCGTATCTTCTATACGACTCATGTTCGACCTTTTGGTCTCTTGTGTTCCGAGGCCATGTCTATACATGCTAGGCTCGTCAAGTCAACCTAAGTGTTTTGCATGTGCAAATCTGGCTAACACCCGTTGTATGTGAACGTTAGAATCTATCACACCCGATCATCACGTGGTGCTTCGAGACAACGAACTTTCGCAACGGTGCACAGTTAGGGGGAACACTTTCTTGAACTTATTGTGAGGGATCATCTTATTTACTACCGTCGTACTAAGCAAATAAGAAGCAAAACATGATAAACATCACATGCAATCAAATAGTGACATGATATGGCCAATATCATTTTGCTCCTTCCGATCTCCATCTTCGGGGCGCCATGATCATCATTGTCACCGGCATGACACCATGATCCCCATCATCATGATCTCCATCATCGTGTCTTCATGAAGTTGTCACGCCAACAATTACTTCTACTTCTATGGCTAACGTGTTTAGCAATAAAGTAAAGTAATTACATGGCGTTATTCAGTGACACGCAGGTCATACAAAAAATAAAGACAACTCCTATGGCTCCTGCCGGTTGTCATACTCATCGACATGCAAGTCGTGATTCCTATTACAAGAACATGATCAATCTCATACATCACATATATTTCATTCATCACATCCTTTTGGCCATATCACATCACAAGGCATATGCTGCAAAAACAAGTTAGACGTCCTCTAAGTGTTGTTGCATGTTTTTACGTGGCTGTTATAGGCTTCTAGCAAGAACGTTTCTTACCTACGCCAAAACCACAAGTGATATGCCAATTTCTATTTACCCTTCATAAGGACCCTTTTCATCGAATCCGATCCGACTAAAGTGGGAGAGACAGACACCCGCTAGCCACCTTATGCAACTAGTGCTTGTCAGTCGGTGGAACCTATCTCACGTAAGCGTACGTGTAAGGTCGGTCCGGGCTGCTTCATCCCACGATGCCGCCGAAACAAGATAAGACTAGTAGTGGCAAGAAAATTGACAAAACCAACGCCCACAACAATTTTGTGTTCTACTTGTGCATAGAAACTACGCATAGACCTAGCTCATGATGCCACTGTTGGGGAACGTAGCAGAAAATAAAAAATTTCTACACATCACCAAGATCAATATATGGAGTCATCTAGCAACAAGAGAGAGGAGTGCATCTACATACCCTTGTAGATCGCGAGCGGAAGCGTTCAAGAGAACGGGGTTGATGGAGTCGTACTCGTCGTGATCCTAGCGTCGAACGGACGGCACCTCCGCGTTCAACACACGTACGGTTGGGGAAGATGTCTCCTCCTTCTTGATCCAGCAAGGGGGAGGGAGAGGTTGATGGAGATACAGCAGCACGACGACGTGGTGGTGGAAGAAGCGGCGATCTCAGCAGGGCTTCGCCAAGCTCAGCGAGAGGGAGAGGTGTTACGGAGGGAGAGGGATGCGCCAGAAGCTGGGGTGCGCAGCCCTCCCTCCCCCCCCCCCCCCTCTTTATATAGGGGCCCTGGGGGGCGCCGGCCCCCTAGAGATCCCATCTCAAGGGAGGGCGGCGGCCAAAGGGGGGGACTTGCCCCCAAGCCAAGTGCCCCCCCCCCCACCCCTAGGGTTTCCAACCCTAGGCGCGGGGGGAGGCCCAAGGGGGGCGCACCAGCCCACGAGGGGCTGGTTCCCTTCCCACTTCAGTCCATGGGGCCCACCGAGATAGGTGGCCCCACCCGGTGGACCACCGGGACCCTTCCGGTGGTCCCGGTATAATACCGGTGACCCCTGAAACTTTCCCGGTGGCCGAAACTGGACTTCCTATATACAAATCTTCACCTCCGGACCATTCCGGAACTCCTCGTGACATCCGGGATCTCATCCGGGACTCCTAACAACTTTTTTTTATCGCATACTAACATCTCTACAACCCTAGCGTCACCGAACCTTAAGTGTGTAGACCCTACGGGTTCGGGAGACACGCAGACATGACCGAGACGACTCTCCGGTCAATAACCAATAGCGGGACCAGGATACCCATGTTAGCTCCCACATGCTCCTTGATGATCTCATCGGATGAACCATGATGTCGAGGATTCAAGTAATCCCGTATACAATTCCCTTTGTCAATCGGTACGTTACTTGCCCGAGATTCGATCGTCGTTATCCCAATACCTCGTTCAATCTCGTTACCGGCAAGTCACTTTACTCGTACCGTAATGCATGATCCCATGACCAACCACTTGGTCACATTGAGCTCATTATGATGATGCATTACCGAGTGGGCCCAGAGATACCTCCCGTCATACGGAGTGACAAATCCCAATCTCGATTCGTGTCAACCCAACAGATGCTTTCGGAGATACCTATAGTATACCTTTATAGCCACCCAGTTACGTTGTGACGTTTGGTACACCCAAAGCACTCTTACGGTATCCGGGAGTTACACCATCTCATGGTCTAAGGAAATGATACTTGACATTAGAAAAGCTCTAGCAAGCGAACTACACGATCTTGTGCTATGCTTAGGATTGGGTCTTGTCCATCACATCATTCTACCAATGATGTGATCCCGTTATCAATGATATCCAATGTCCATGGTCAGGAAACCATAACCATCTATTGATAAACGAGCTAGTCAACTAGAGGCTCACTAGGGACATGTGTTCTATGTATCCACACATGTATTACGATTTCCGGATAACACAATTATAGCATGAACAATAGACAATTATCATGAACAAGGAAATATAGTAATAACCATTTTATTATTGCCTCTAGGGCATATTTCCAACAGGTTCTTGCTGAAGAGTTGAGCTGGCCCTCCTTTTTTGATGGCTACTATCTTTACTAGGACAAGAAGACACAGAAAATGAAGACACAATGATGCAAGGTTCAAAATTTGGTGGACAAGGTTTGGAACTCCTGTTGCAGACTGCTTGCAACTTTCTCCGAAAAAGTAAGCCTATCTAATTGTTTTTTGAAGGGTCGGATGGAGCTCTAGCATTTCTTCGTTTTTGAAATTTGATTCACACTGCCTTCTTCAGAATCCATTAATGCTAAGTTGCTGACCTTTTTTCTTCCCCTACAATGGGCATATTCACGCTCATTACTTTTTTTTAGCAATTCAAGAACCCGAGGAAGAAGAACAGCTAAATGGTAGGTTGAGAGAGTAGCACTAGGTGGACAGACAGATGGTAGATGCAATATGAAGCTGAGGTGGTGTTTATTTTGCCTGGTGCTAATCAAAGTTGTCCTCCCATATAAGTGGGTGTGATTGCTTGTCCATTTGATAGTTTCGTCTGCCTTTGCCCTTTGTTAGCTCTAAGCTCCAAGCAAAGCGGTCATATTGTCAAGAGGGGCCACAACATCTGGACCATTAGACTGTGTAAATGCCTTTAACTATCCATTGCAAATGCAATTCAAGGACCTGAGGAAGTACTAAAAGGCAGGGTGCGTACTAGTTAGTTAGCATAAGCTCAACTAGCGGGCAGAGGCGACACGCCGCGCCCGTGAAAGATCACGTCCAAATAATTGTTGTTGGTTTGGAAGAAAAGCAAATTTGTATAAACATCACATGATCAAACTTATGTCTAGCTTATTGTATATCAACTGGTGTCAAACACATGTTATAGTAAATATGAAGAGAAAGTTTGTGCATCCCTAGAAGTGGCCACTTCTTATCCACGGTCTGAAACAACCCCCACCATGAGTAAGTGAATATTCGAGGGAACATATTGGCAGTATGAGTCTCTTCAATCTAGTCGCATTGTCATATTCCATATTCTCCACGAGTTGAGAAAGATTTAGGAACAGTTTCAGTGTGGACAGAGCATAGTGGGGGTTGTGGAAGAAACCAATATTAACTTCTTTCTGAAGAAAACAATCTACATAAAAAATGCAACATAACCTAAACACCCACTGACATGATAGGCAATCCGTCTCTCGTATTGCTCATGTGGAAAGAAGTGCAAGTGATAAATCTCACACTGTGATGGACTCAAGAATCCCAAACAACCTGTACATAGTATTGAGTTGTCATGCCTTTGTCCAAGGTTTAACGGAGCCACACAAATTAAAGCAGCGATCGCTACTTACAAACTCTATTTAGGCTAGACAGAACATGTGGATTAATCTAGTATGATGTAGACCATATAAGTATGCTGTTCCAAAGAGATATTTCAAAAAATATGGGAATCAGTATCTGATGTATGCAAGAAATATTACACAGGCGAATATATGTTTTATGTAAATGTACATATCAAGATGCGGTTGAAGAGAGATGTGACGGTGCAGGGCGTGCATTGCAGAAGCGATTAGGAAGGAAGCAACAACATAATTAGGGATCAGAAGCATCTAATCAATCACCCAGAGTAATTACCAGAACGTACGTCCTACTTCTGATCCGACGGCCTTAGACTGACCTGATAGATGCAAACTATCAGTAGTCTGATGGCTAGTGATGCCCATCAATCTACTCATACACGGAACATGCATGTATAAACCCTATTGTAATATCAAAGTTAAAGAGACAAAGAAGAGACACAAATGATTTTCTAGTTCCATTGCAATGTGGGAGACCCACTTATATACGTGGTGAAGGGGTGTGTTGGGGAGACACATTTTCCTCCAACAGACACCTTCTGGGAGGCATCCCTTCCACAATTGATCACATGTTTTATTTGTTGACACTCCCCCTTGATCAATTCGTCATATGTATATTGCAAACTGAAAACTCCTCCAAACACCTTGCGGAAAAATTGACTAGAAACCTTATAATAATATGCCATCGAAAACTCCTTTAAAACCTAGTGGGAAAAATATAAGGAGAAACCAATATGGCGTATATCCGCACTTGTATTTACATTGTCTCGTTAAAAACCTTATATGAGAAACCATCATGGAAAACTCATAAAGGGAAAAAGAGTACAATATGAGTGATTTGAGGATTACCAACGGGTTATAACTTGGGATTTTACCCCCCCCCCCCCCCCCAACTTTGCAAACCTCAAGAATATCTCATACCAATTCCACGAACCTAGTTCTGGAGTATAAACATTGATAGAGACATTGTGAATATCACAATAATTCGTTTGCATATTATCCTCTTACATTTCTGTAATACACAAGGATAAATATAACCCATAAGCAACACAAGTGACATTATCTTGGTAGATAATGATAATCTCCACATGATTTCACATGTGCCCAATCATTCTATGAAGTCATCCACATTCCAAATAATATAGAACGATTACTGGAAGGACTCGTTTAGAGTCTATTCTGAAGACTTCCCTGAAAATACTCTTCCAACAAACCCAGTCTTTGATATGGCATTGTGGGATCAGATAATTAGCCACTATCAATATATCAAACCATGGTCCCATCTTGATTTTTCGGATGAAATTGAGCAAGATCCTTTATGCCCTCGATATATTCGAGGATATTCCTTACACAAACCTTATACCTTTTGGGGAATTGCACTCTCAATAAATTGCCAAACTATAGTGTCAGGCCTGACATATTTTGCAAGATATATGAGTGCTTCGATGGTATTTAGATATGACAATTCATGCCCCACTATCACTTCACCATCTCCCTTATGTCTCAAGGATTTGTATCCCATATTAGGTATAATATGACCATATGTGTCTTTGATATAATATATCCATATTGAACTTCTCTAATACTTCCGGATATATGAAGACTGATATATTAGGGGGATATGCTCAGGTCATAAACTTAGCATAATTTGGTTTAACCCAAATATCCGTCTTAACATGATTGTGTGTATTTCATGTCTTATATAGACTTTGATGATAAGATCATTGACACCACAAATTAAGGTGATGTAAAATCCAATCCAGGATTTCTTCATGAATACACGCCAACAATCATTAGTATGAGAGTAATCCTTGTCAAGGAATAACTCACTTAGTCGGTTGCACCACACAATTCTCCGACTACTTCAAGTCATAGAATGACTTCAAAAGTTCCACACGTGCATGTTGCAATTTACCTTTGGATTCAGAATATTAAGTCATTCAATGACTTCAATATATACGTCCAAACTAATTGACTCATGGAAGTATGTAGACATTACATACATCAACCGTATGGATCTGTACTGCCATTAACATTCAGTATTGAAACATAATTCCACTCATACTAAGAAGGTATGCTACATCGTAATTGATGTCGGGTCTCTGTGAAAAACCCTTGTGCTACAAGCCTCGCTTTCTTACCACCTCATTTATTTTCATTTCCAAACGAAGATTCACTTCTCTTCCCCCTGGAATATACTTATGAGGAGCAGGTTTTACAATGGTAAATACCTCTCTTTTGATGAGCGAGTGCCACTATTTCTTAATTTCTTCCTTTCATTTGAACCAATATAAGTGCAACAACACTCCCCATGGATTTGGTTCAGGGCCCAAAAGGATTCTAGCAATTCTCGAGAAGAATTTTTATGTCGACATATGTAGACTTTTTACGATTCTCATGAATCAATATCATTTGTGGAATTCTCATTATGCATCTTAACTCCTTGTGATTTCCCATAACAATGGAGTCAAGGTATTTTGATGTCCCAACACCTAAAAAATGTGTGCACATATGTGTTGGATTTTGGATGCCGCACATCCCTCAAGTGTCATTCAACCGAGGTTGAATCATATTTACTGATCGAGGAGGCAATCTCCTCTGTTTCCGCTAAAACATATGAGAACTTAATCTCATGCGACCAGAATTCTCCCCCTCTTGCTCTCATTTGGGGAGACGAGTAGTTCATTAGGTACCTCTATACATTCTGGTACTTGACCATAGTGACACCTTTGCAAGCAGTAAATATACTTGGCAGATTATTTGCAATATGCTGCAAATTTATCATAACTTGAACATGTAGTTCATATTCTTAAGTACGTGGACAAAATGTCTATGACATTTCTTATCCATTTCCTGGCATTCTTTGTGGTTATCATCTCCCCCTAATGCCAGAAAATGTTCTTATTGCAAAAGCAATCAGCGTATGGGCCGCAAATAACTCACTTGTAAGGGTTAAGGTATTCGGCAGATTAACAAACATACCACAATTATTCCTCACATGGATCCCAACCATATGTGAAGGCCCAGGATGTATGCTGGGGTGGTGACATCGGTATGCAACCGAATTACCGCAGATAGGAAATAATTTCACTTATTTCCACATACAAACTGTAAGGGGATGCAGTATCATTTGATCTTATATAGACCAAATATGCGGTGTGTGAGACCGCATGCTACCATCAGCAAAATGTTGGTAAATCACAATTTTGCAACATTTGCCAAGCAATATTTAATCTCTTTCATAAGAGATCAAGCCAAACCATTCTGGTTATGTACTATATACTAAATGTAACCACTGAATGCTCGTGAATCAACTTCAATGGCATTTGCATTCCAATGGAATTATCCCATGTTAGGATAATTTGCTCTAAATTCGTCAATTTGAGCAATTCATTCAGTAAACATATGGTTTTGTGTGGAATACACATTGTCGGTGTCAAAACCGGCGGATCTCGGGTAGGGGGTCCCGAACTATGCGTCTAGGCGGATGGTAACAGGAGACAAGGGACACGATGTTTTTACCCAGGTTTGGGCCCTCTCGATGGAGGTAAAACCCTACTCCTGCTTGATTGATATTGATGATATGGGTAGTACAAGAGTGGATCTACCACGAGATCAAGGAGGCTAAACCCTAGAAGCTAGCCTATGGTATGATTGTTGTAATGGTTGTTGTCCTATGGACTAAAACCCTCCGGTTTATATAGACACCGGAGAGGGCTAGGGTTACACAGAGTCGGTTACAATGGTAGGAGATCTACATATCCGTATTGCCAAGCTTGCCTTCCACGCCAAGGAAAGTCCCATCCGGACATGGGACGAAGTCTTCAATCTTGTATTTTCATAGTCTTGGAGTCCGGCCGATGATGATAGTCCGGCTATCCGGACACCTCCTAGTCCAGGACTCCCTCAGTAGCCCCTGAACCAGGCTTCAATGACGACGAGTCCGGCGCGCATATTGTCTTCGGCATTGCAAGGCGGGTTCCTCCTCCGAATAATCCATAGAAGATTGCGAACACCAGGATAGTGTCCGGCTCTGCAAAATAAATTCCACATACCACCGTAGAGAGAATAATATGTACACCAGTTCAATCTGCTGACGTATTTTCTGGCGTGACGTCACACCACTACCAAGCCTTTACTTGAATCATTCTTAATGTACCACCTCAGCGCGTTTAGCGAAGCGGTTTCCTTGGCACGTCTTGTCGAAGCAGAGATCGTGTTCCCCTTATTCCGGGATTCCCATCAATACGGACGTGGGTAACCCAACCGTGCACGTTGCCACGCCTCCTCCATCGAAGGTGAGTTCCAAATGGTTACGGGGACGGCTCTTGGTATTCTCCCTCTTTATAATGAGACCAAGGCTCGTTTCTTTTCTTCAATCCTCAATCGAATCCGCCCCTCGCCCTGAGCTCCAACACTCAGGGCTCCAGATTCGAGCGCTTCGGAACTTCGACAATGCCCGGCTCCGACTTGCAGGGCCGGTGGATGCCCTCCTCCGTCACGGAGGAGGACGTGCTAAAGCTGAGAGAAGCCAGGTACTTAACCTACGAGATTTCGCATAGGCTTCATGCCCAAGGGCAAGTCATTCCTACTCCCGAGCCAGGCGAGAGCGTCGTGTTCGTGTCTCACCTCCGTCGGGGTTTAGGCTTCCCGATGGATCCCTTCGTGAGGGGGCTCATGTTTTACTATGCGTTGGAATTCCACGACTTGGCTCCGGAGTCCATCCTCCACATCTCATCATTCATTGTTGTCTGCGAAGCCTTCCTCCGCACTACAACTCACTTCGGTTTGTGGCTCAAAACCTTCAACATGGAGCCGAAGATGATCGAGGGGTGTCAAGCATAGTGCGGCGGGGCGGTTGTAAGCAAGAGGGCCGATGCTCCATGGCCCGAGGGCTCTTTCCAGGAGGAGCTCGGTTTGTGGCAACAGGAGTGGTTCTATATTACCGCTCCCAGGGGCAGTAGGCAGAAGCCGCCGCCCGTCTTTCGCTCGGGCCCTCCACAACGGCTGATGTCATGGGTCAACAAAGGGCTTAACTAGGGGCCGTCAAAGGATGTACCCCTATTGCAGGGCCGGATTCGAGACCTCCAAGAGAGGGAGATCAATCTGGTCGTAGTGATGCAGGTTATGCTGATTCGGCGTCTTCTGCCCTGCAAATGTCGCCCCCTCCGCCTGTGGGAATTCAATCCAGAGGGTCCACGAGCTCTCCAACACTTCATGGGTACGACACCCGTGGAGACGTACAAATTGTTCTTTGGATCACAAGAAGTGTGTCCGGAAATGACCGAGGATGCCGGCCTAAGCTGCAATCGCCCGGATGCTCAGGTATGTAGCCCTGTGTCCGGACATACCGTTTGTTTGCATATTCTTGGATTTTCCTTTTAACCAATCGTCCTTTGAACAGGAGTGGATAGCGCAAGCAAAACTGATACGGTGTCCGGCCCCCCTCCCGGAGACCGCGCCGGATTCGGTGTTGGTCAAGATGCTGGAGGTTGCGCCTCCAGAGGAGGGCGAAGGGGAAAACAGAGAAACTACCGCCTCTACTAAGGAGGCTTTCGAGAAAGGGGGGATTGAGAATCCCTCCTTCCAGGGGGAGAAGAGGACCGCTTCCGAAGATCCGGAGGCTAAGGCATCAAAGCAGGGGAAGAAATCTTCACCAGAGGGTCCTACGCTAGGGGAAACCCTGGCCGCACTATCTCCCCTAAGGAATCAGCCCTCCAGCGAGCCGCAAGTAGAAAAAGGGGAGTTTTGTAATAAGAGACATCCCTATTTTTGCTTCTGAGGATAACTGAAGTTTTTATCTTGTAGTTCGGATCTCCGTCCTTCTCAGCTGAGCTCGTCTTCGAGGGACCTCCGTCTGGAGATGATGGAGAGCGAGACGCCTCCATCTGCCGTGCTATCAGGCGGGGTGGACGACCCTAAAGTGTCGTCGCGGAGGGTCTCCCCAAGTCAGGCGGGGCTGGAGAGTTCGGCACCTACTAGTGTACGGCCGGGGGAGCTGAAGGATCTGCTCGAGAGGGCGTCTATCTCAGAAGGTCACCGTACATTGATGAGTACGGTGATTGAAAGAATTTCATCCGCCGAGGGCAGGTTGCATGATGCCGTCAGAAGTTTGCTGGTGGGGTGTGAGGTACGTAAAAATGACATGCCTTTTGACAGTTTTACACATAAAGTGCGCCCTGTATAGATAGTAGCCCCTGAGACTCGGTATGTTGTCGGAAGCGACAGCATGCCGAGGATCATAATCTCAGGTATTAATTCTCGTCTTTCCTATGCAGGTGGCGGATAGTCCGGTGGCCAGCCGGACTGATGGAGTTGCCGAACTAAAGCGGCAACTCGACGTTGCGGATGCGGACATCGCGCTGGTCAATAAACGACTTGACGAGTCACAAGGTAGGTTGTTTCTCCGTGGTAACCTAGTAAGGGAGCTGATGCCCACTCCTTACAACATGTATGCTTGATGCAGATGGTGCCGCTGCTGTGGAGGACCTTTGGGCAGAGCTTGCTTGAGCCAAGGAGCAGGCCAGAAGGGGTGATTCGGCTGCCTCGAAGGCAGCTGAAGAGCTAGGAGCCGAAAGGGCTGCTCACTGCCGAAGCAGGGAGGAGATGGCCGGAATGGCCGTGAAGCTGAAGGATGTTACCGACCGCTATGAGGTTCTTGAAAAAGAACGCCGAGCGGAGCAAGAAGGCCTGAAGAAGGCCACCGCCGAAGCCAAGGATGCCCGTTCTGCAATGAGGGGTATAAAGGAGGAGCTGCGTCAGGCCGGAGACATTGCGGCTGGCAAGCCCTTTCTGCTGCGCAGGAAGTTCACAGATCCGAAGTATGCTCAGCTTGGCCAGCTGTGGGGTCCGGAGGATCCTTATCTGGATTTGGCGGCAAGTGCGGCGGATGCGGTTGTGCACTTCCGAAGTCAAAAGGATCATGAGACAGAAGAGCTTTTTTGGTCTCAACTCCACAGTCCGGAGCGTTCACTTCCGTCGACCGATCTGTTGGCTGAGTGGGCTGAGCTCAATAGATTGTCCGGACTTGCCATGACGGATGTAATGGCTCATCTGTGGCCGGATAGGCCCAAGCCGAAGAGTTATTTTTGCTTATTGCAGCAATTCCTTGGGGCGGTGCCGCATATCAAGGCGATGAAGCGGTCGGCATGCATAGAGGGTGCACGGATGGCCCTCGCCCGTGTCAAGACAAACTGGACGGAGATGGATGTCACCGATGTTGCAACCCGGGGTTCGGACGAGAGCCGGTTACCCGCCGAGCACTATTTTGGGGAAGTCCTGCAGGGTGCTCGTGTAATAGAGTCGCAGTGCTCAAAAAATGTCATGTTGAAATGATCTTTATGATTTGTAAAACGATATTCATAATATAAGTGCTTTTTATACTTGTGCGTTCAAGTATTGAAATATCTCCTGTGCGGCCGTTAATGTATACTTGTGTATAACCTGAAAGATGGCAGTCTTCGGCTTCAGCCCCCACACACATGGTGCGGGGGTGTTTGCAAAATAGCGCATTTTCACACTTAATCCAACGTCTTGGTCCTTTGAAGGAGGTGATAGCATAGCAAACTAGGCAACCGGACTATAATGCTTTATCACTTTCACTTAGCCATAGGAGCTCGACGGTGGGGCTACGATATAGCCCCTAGGGGCACCGCGCTCTCTGAATTCGGGGCGCGTGTGTGCCTGACCGGGAAGCGGTCCTTCGTCAAAGCGGAGGAATTCTAAACATTCCAGAGGTCGATCGAGTGGTTGACCAGTCTCTCGCTATATCATGACAGTCAGTTTTCAGCTTTCTCTACTGAGGTGCTCGCCCGGCCGAACCGGGGCACAATCGCAGTAGTTCTCCTGGTGTCGCGTTAGCCGATGATACGGAACGTAAGGCAGCAAAACACAGGAGCCGGGCAAACCCGACATTTGACCAAAGAAATGATTCGGAGCTGATGCATATAAGGCCTAACTCGAGACGCCGAACACTCCCTGAGGTGTTCAGTCTTTACGGTAACGGGCAGATCAATGCCCTAAGCCCCTAGTGTCCAGGTACGCGCGAAATCTTCTGACGCGGCCGATGCCAAAACGTCCGCCTCCTCTCTAGTTATGGTAAGAAACCAGGGGATGTATAGCAACAAGAGACAGTAAAAAAGGTTTACGCAGGGTCTTAATCTGAAAAGAATCCTTGTCGCGGGTCCCTACTGCATGTCTGCGCCTGTGTCTCCGTTGTGCTGTATCCTGGACGGGTGTAGCATGTTGTTCATCTGTAAAAGAGAAGAACTTGGTTTGAAAAGGTATCGTGCAGAAGATGTATTTAAAACAGAGTATGATTTAAAAAATGAAATAAGGTTGATCTTTATTGGCTTTCATTGTCTGTGCTTGCAGCCCCTTGTAAAGGGGTATGCGGCTAGTAAGCCCCTGGTTAATTATACCGGACTCGTCTAGCCGTGTCCGGGGTCTGCACGACCCGTCTTGTAGGGGCTTTGATTAGCAAGGCCGGTTTAGTGTGTGGCTGTCAAGGCAGTCTCACGATCTTCCGTGGTCGAGGAACACTCGAAGTTACCTTTTAATGAGATGATGCCGCGCGGACCGGGCATTTTAAGTGTAAGAGACGTGTAATGCGGTATTGCGTTAAAGCGGGCGAAAGCTTCACATCCCAATAGTGCTTGATGGCTACTTTTAAATGGGGCGACATGGAAGATTAGCTTTTCACGACGGAAGTTGTCGGGTGAGCCGAACACAACTTCTAGTAGTAAGGAGCCCGTACACTTGGCATAAGGGCCTGGCGTCACTCCTTTGAAGGAAGTGCGGCTATGGCGAATTTTAGTAGGGTCTAACCCCAACTTGCGGATTGTGTCCGGATACAGCAGGTTTAAATCGCTGCCGCCGTCCACTAGGACTTGTGTAAATTGTAGTCCATCGATTATAGGATCCAATATCAGAGCAGTCCATCCTGCATTTCGAATACCTCTGGAGTAATCCAGGTGGTCGAAAGTAATTGGTTTTGACATCCAATCTCGGGATTCCGCTGGGGTGGACCGTGCGACGCGTACTTTAGCGGGTGCCGCACTATTGTTCCATATTATCACATGAAGTGAGTTTACAGTTTTGACTTCTTGTGGGAAAGCCTTTTGTTTTCCGACGCTCTGCTTGTGGGGTTCGTCATCGTCCTCACTTGGCGTGTCGAGCCCCTTGTGTTCGGCGTTGAGTCGGCCGGACTGCTTGAAGACCCAACAATCTCGGTGCGTGTGGTTTGCAGGCTTCCCGGGGGTACTGTGGATTTGACATATCCGATCCGAAATTTTGTTTAGGTTGGATAGCTCGTCACTGTTATCCTTAAGAGGCAGTTGAGGGAGTCCTGGACTAGGAGGTGTCCGGACAGCCGGACTATCATTATCCGCCGGACTCCAAGACTACGAAGATACAAGATTGAAGACTCCGGCTCGTGTCCGGATGGTACTTTCCTTGGCGTGGAAGGCAAGCTTGGCAATACGAATATGTAGATCTCCTACCATTGTAACCGACTCTGTGTAACCCTAGCCCTCTCCGGTGTCTATATAAACCGGAGGGCTTTAGTCCGTAGGACAACATACATTACAACAATCATACCATAGGCTAGCTTTTAGGGTTTAGCCTCCTTGATCTCGTGGTAGATCTACTCTTGTACTACCCATATCATCAATATTAATCAAGCAGGACGTAGGGTTTTACCTCCATCGAGAGGGCCCGAACCTGGGTAAAAACACCGTGTCCCTCGTCTCCTGTTACCATCCGCCTAGACGCACAGTTCGGGACCCCCTACCCGAGATCCGCCGGTTTTGACACTGACATTGGTGCTTTCATTGAGAGTTCCTCTGTGTCGTCACCGATAGGCTTGATGGCATCTTCAACCTGCAACGCTGTCCAGGGTGAGACTTTTCTCCCCGGACAGATCTTCGTATTCGGCGGCTTCGCCCTGCGGGCCAATTCACTTGGCCATCTGGAGCAGATCGAAATCTACGCCCCTGGCCGTCAGGTCAGATTTGGAAGCTTAAACTTCACGGCCGACGACCGCGGAGACTTGATCTTCGACGGACTCGAGCCACAGCCAAGCGCGCCGCACTGTGACGACGGGCATGACTTAGCTCTGCCACCGAACAGTGCCTTGGTGGCCGCACACAGGTCCGCTCCGGCCATTGGCCCGGAGCCGATCGCCCAGATCGAGGGCCGGTGGATAGACGCCACCCTGGGGGCTCCAACATCCACGGCGATGGAGCCGAACACTAATCTTGTCCCCTGCGAAACTCGTGATTCCGAGGCGCCGGACTCCTCGCCGGACTCCGAACCTCCCGCGCCCCTACCAATCGGTCCAGATTGGGCGCCGGTTATGGAATTCACCGCCGCGGACATCTTCCAATGCTTGCCTTTCGGAGATATCTTGAATTCACTAAAGCATCTCTCGTTATCAGGAGAGTCCTGGCCGGATTATGGCCAGGATGGTTGGGATACGGACGACGAAGAAATTCAGAGCCCACCCACCACCCACTTTGTAGCCACTGTCAACGATCTAACCGACATGCTAGACTACGACTCCGAAGACATCGACGCTATGGACGACGATGCCGGAGACGAACAGGAACCAGCGCCCACAGGGCACTGGAAGGCCACCTCGTCATATGACGTATACATGGTGGATACCCCAAAAGATGGGGACGGCGAAGAAACAGCGAAGGCAGATCCCTTAAAGAAACAGCCCAAGCGCCGGCGTCAGCGGCGCCGCTCTAAATCTCGCCACAGCAAGAATGGAGATTCCGGCACAGGAGATAATAATACTCCAGAAAGTGTCGAAGACAATCCCCTCCAGCAAGACTCAGCACAGGAGGATGCAGAAGCAAGCCCTCATGAGGGGGTGGCAGACGAAGAGGTTGAGGATCATCATTATATGCCTCCCTCCGAAGACGAAGCAAGCCTCAACGATGACGAATTCGTCGTACCCGAGGATCCCGTCGAACAAGAGCGCTTCAAGCGCAGGCTTATCGCCACAGCAAACAGCCTAAAGAAAAAGCAGCAGCAGCTTCAAGCTGATCAGGACCTGCTGGCCGATCGATGGACCGAGGTCCTCGCAGCCGAAGAGTATAAACTCGAACGTCCCTCCAAAAGTTACCCAAAACGCAAGCTGCTCCCCCGATTAGAGGAGGAAGCATACGTACCTCCATCACCAGCGCACGATATGGCTGACCGACCACCCCGTGGTCGTGACAGAGAGGCATCCAGGCCCCCAGCCAAGACCATACCCCGGCATCGCTCCAAAAGTATGAAGCCAAGAGGGAACGCGCCGGACTTGCGAGACATATTGGAGGACAAAGCAAGGCAATCCAGATCCATCTATGGATCACGTGGGCACCCTACGACCCACGACGAATACCGTCGTGCCGGATACAATAACCCCGGCCGGGCCGAACATAGCAGACAGCGCTCTCTCGAGCTGCGTCGCGATATCGCTCAATACAGGGGCGCCGCACACCCGCTATGCTTCACTGACGAAGTAATGGACCATCAGATCCCCGAAGGGTTTAAACCCGTAAACATCGAATCTTACGATGGCACAACAGACCCCGCGGTCTGGATCGAAGGCTATCTTCTCCACATCCATATGGCCTGCGGCGACGATCTCCACGCCATAAAGTACCTCCCACTCAAGCTTAAAGGACCAGCTCGGCATTGTCTTAACAGCTTGCCCGCAGAGTCAATTGGGTGTTGGGAAGACCTGGAGGCCGCATTCCTTGATAACTTCCAAGGCACATATGTGCGACCACCAGACGCCGATGACCTAAGCCACATCATTCAGCAGCCAGACAAATCGGCCAGACAATTCTGGACACGGTTCTTGACAAAGAAAAATCAAATCGTCGATTGTCCGAACGCAGAGGCCCTTGCAGCCTTCAAACATAACATCCGGGACGAATGGCTAGCCCGGCACCTGGGGCAGGAAAAGCCGAAATCCATGGCAGCCCTCACATCATTAATGACCCGCTTTTGTGCGGGAGAGGACAGCTGGCTAGCCCGCAGCAACAATCTCCGTTAAAATTCTGGCAGTCCGGATACTAAGGACAACAACGGCAAGTCACGTCGAAACAAAAACAAGCGCCGAATTAACGGCGACGATAAGGAGGATACGGCGGTCAATGCCAGATTCCAAGGCTCTAAACCCGGTCAATGGAAGAAGCCATTTAAAAGAACCACTCCGGGTCCGTCCAATCTGGACCGAATACTCGACCGCTTATGCCAGATACATGGCACCTCTGAAAAGCCAGCTAACCACACCAATAGAGATTGCTGGGTGTTCAAGCAGGCCGGCAAGTTAATTGCCGAAAACAATGACAAGGGGCTAAATAGCGATGACGAGGAAGAGACCCGGCCGCCGAACAACAGAGGACAGAAGGGTTTTCCCCCACAAGTACGGACGGTGAATATGATATACGCGACCCACATACCCAAGAAGGAGAGGAAACGCGCACTAAGGGACGTCTATGCGATGGAGCCAGTCGCCCCAAAGTTCAACCCATGGTCCTCTTGTCTGATCACTTTCAATCGAAGAGACCATCCGACCAGCATACGCCATGGCGGATTCGCCGCATTGGTCTTAGACCCAATCGTCGATGGGTTCCACCTCACGAGAGTCCTGATGGATGGCGGCAGTAGCCTGAACCTGCTTTATCAGGATACAGTGCGCAAAATGGGCATAGACCCATCAAGGATTAAACCTACAAAGACAACCTTTAAAGGTGTCATACCAGGAGTGGAAGCCAACTGCACAGGCTCAGTCACACTGGAAGTGGTCTTCGGATCCCCAGAAAATTTCCGGAGCAAAGAGTTAATCTTCGACATAGTCCCGTTTCGCAGCTGCTATCACGCTCTGCTCGGGCGAACCGCGTTTGCCAAATTCAACGCGGTGCCGCACTATGCATACCTAAAGCTCAAGATGCCAGGCCCTCGTGGAGTCATCACGGTCAATGGAAATATGGAACGCTCCCTCCGAACGGAGGAACATACAGCGGCTCTCGCGGCAGAAGTACAGAGCAGCCTTCTAAGGCAATTCTCGAGTCCGGCCGTTAAACGGCCGGATACAGCAAAGCGCTCCTTGAGCAATGCCAACCAAGACCACCTGGCGCGATCAGAGCACGCGTAGCAATGCGGCCCCAACCCTCGCCCGCGTATGATCGCAAGAATAACACTCCGCGTACATCATTACGCTTTGGAGATACCATGGGCACAGGGTTAGGGGGCACGATCGCAACGGACCCAGAGTGCGGTTCGACCACACCGGGGGCTCGCAAATGTGCCCCTCTTTTTTTATTATTTTTCTTCTTTTTTGTACACAGGACTCTGTTAACCAGAAGCCCTGTCCGGCGGTGAACCTGCCGAACTCATGATGCAACAGTCAGGGACTAAAGAAGGCCGCGCCGAACACTCAGGTGGTCTCAATTACGAGCATTAAATTCGATTATATACACCAAATACGCAGCTCATCCCTGGAGGGGGACATGTTTATTTAGTCCAAATCCCTTGCTTACCGCACTATTTGTATCAGTCCGCTCTACTTGCAGACTTTTCTTTCATTAATAATGCAGCACCTTTATGATCGCAATTGCATCACATTTTATATATATATGCTCATTATATGACATCTGGCACCCGTATATTTTGGTACGGCACAATACACCGGGGGCTTATGTTCCCCACTCTATGGTGTGATAAAGTCCGAACACTTTCACAAGTGCGGCACCCCGAACTTATAGCATTATATGAATCGGCTCCGAATCATGTCTTGGGTCAATAGTTGGGTTTGCCCGGCTCCCACGTTTTGGTGCCTTACGTTCCGTTCTGTCGGCTAAGGTGGCACTGGGAGAACCACTGCGATTGCGCCCCGGTTGAGCCGGGTTAACGCCTCAGTGGAGAAAGCTAAAACTGACTGGCATGATAAGGCGAGAGACTGGTCGCTGTTCGAGAGGTTTTTTCGGGTCCTTAAAGACTCACGCCGCTTCGAGCGAAGTTCCAGATAATGTCCGATGAAGGCGTGGATAGCGCCCCGGATTCGGTCTTCCAAATACCAGGGGCTTCGCCGAAATTTAAAATTATAGAATTCTATGGCTAAGTGAGAGTGTTCAAGCATTATAAGTCCGGTTGCCTTGTTCGTCGTGTTGAGCGCCTCCCTAGATGGACCCAAAAATGGGAACAAGAGTGCTCAAGTTTATCCCGAACACCCCAGCACTTGTGGCTTGGGGGCTGAAGCCAACGACTTGCCATCTCTCAGATTTTACAAACGGCCGCACAGAAGGTAATATTTTAAATTAAACAAGCATTGCTCATGGCACATATGAACGAAGTTTTCAGCGCACAGGATAAATAAACAGGGAGTTCACTCAAAGATTACATTTCGGGAGCACTCATCTGCAATATTGCAGGCTCCCTTCAGGACAATTTTATAATACTTCTCCGGCGTGCGATACTCCTTGCCCGGCGGCGGTGGGTCCATGAGAAGCTTCTCCGCATCCAATTTGCCCCATTGCACCTTTATGCGGGCAAGGGCCCGACGAGCGCCCTCGATACAGGCGGAGCGCTTGACTACATCCAGCCTGGGGCATGCATCTACCAGCCGCCGCACGAGGCCAAAATAGCTACCAGGCATGGCCTGTCCAGGCCACAGCCAGACTATGAGGCCCTTCATGGCCTCCTCAGCTACCTTGTGGAGTTCGACCAGCTGCTTCAGCTGGTCGCTTGGGGGCACCAGATGGCCGGCCTCAGTATACTGAGACCAGAAGACCTTCTCCGTCGAGCTCCCCTCCTAGCCACGATAGAATGTGGCGGCATCAGACGCACTACGCGGCAGATCTGCAAACACCCCTGGAGAGCTCCGAATGCGGGTAAGTGTCAGGTAGTTCACATTAACATGCCTGCTTTGCATGAAAAACGCCTTACCCGCCGCTATCTTCTTTATGTCCTCAACCTCCTGAAGGGCCTTACGGGCCTCGGCCTTGGCGGACTTGGCACTTTCGAGAGCCGAGGCAAGCTCGGACTCTCGATTCTTGGAGTCACGCTCCAAACTCTCATGTTTTTCCATGAGAGCCTGGAGCTCTTGCCGAACTTCCGCCACCCGTGCCTCTTGCTTTTCTCGCTCAGCCCGTTCCGCGGCCGCACTGCGTTCGGCCGCGGACACAGCATCCTTCAGGGCTGCCACCTCGTTAGTGGCCCCTGCAATACACATATTATCCTTGTTAATTTTATTTGCAACCAAAATCCTTTTCTGTAAGGTACTTATTCAAAGAGGTGTTACTCACCTTCTTTTTCCTCGAGCTGCTTCTTTGCATGGCCGAGCTCTTGCTCAGACCGCTCGAGATCCTTCTTCAGCACGTCAACCTCCACCGTTAGTGCGGCAGAGGTCAGCAGCGCAGCCTGCAAACCCATATTGACATATTTTAGGCAACCCTGCGTATATCTTGTTAAAGATCCTTAGTCCGGCTTTTCTTTCCGAACACCAAACTAAGCATCAGGGGCTACTGTCTATGCGGTATTACATTACATAATTTTAACTTCTTACCTCAAAGCCTGTTAAAAGGCTGCTACAGGCTTCGGTCAGCCCGCTCTTAGCGAGCTGAACCTTCTCAATCACCGGACTCATGATAGTGCGGTGTTCTTCCTCGATGGAAGCGCCTTTAAGCGCCTCCAGCAGGTTGTCCGGCGACTCCGGTTGGACGGAGGCCGCCGGCGTCACGGTCCTGCCCTTCTTTCGAAGGGGCCGCTTGCCGGAATCTGGAACCACTGCGGGTTCCAATGTAGAGTCCGGCACGAAGTCCGGGAGGCTGCCTGACGGCGCCTCCGGAGCCTCCTCCTGATGGGTCCCTCTCTGGGATCCCACCTCGACGTCCTCGTCGGCGCGTGGGGTGGAGGCAGTCGGGATGGAATTCACATCCGATGAGGCCAATGACCCGCTCGATGAGTCGGGGAGATCATCATTGGCCGGACTACGGGCAGAATGCGGCGTTAGAAGGATACTACGCGATATAAAAGAAATTACACATCAAGGATCCGGATACTTACGATCTTGCCGGACGCCTGGCCCTTGGAGGCCACTCATTCTCACCAACGCTGATGTTGGCGAAACTGTCCGGGGGGATAGTTCTCCCCCTCTTGGACCCTTCGGCCTCCCCGATGGGGGAAGCCTTCCTTTTCTTCTCTCCCTCCTCCGGGAGAGAGTACTCCTCCTCCTCGTCTTCGGGGGAGGAGTCCTCGTCGTCATCTGACGCCCGATTGCGGGAACTCTTTCGAGTCCCCGTGGCCACCTTCTTGGCCTTCTTCTCCGGCACCACGTGCGGTGCCGAAACCAGCAGCCCTGTTAAGCGGGCGTCCACTGGGTCTTCTGGCATGGGAGCCGAGCTGATGAGCAGCTTGGCCTTCTCCATCCATTCCTGTCAAAGGAAGAGGCAGAATGAAACCTCACTAGAGTCAATCTAATTATCACGAGTGTCCCGTAATGGGGTTGAATCACTTACCTCGTCAGTTGGATACTGCGAGCTGAATCCGCGGTCTTCGGTCGCGGACGCGGGGGCTTCGGCGCCCTTGAACAGCACCCTCCAGGCGCCTTCATATGTTGTATCGAAGAGCCCGCTTAGCGCCTGGTGCTGTTCCGGATTGAACTCCCACAAATTAAATGCCCGTTCTTGGCATGGGAGGATCCGCCGGATGAGCATGACTTGGACCACGTCGACGAGCCTGAGCCTATTGCTCACCATCTTCTTGATACATGCTCGGAGTCCCGTCACCTCCACCGGATTCCCCCACTGCAAGCCCTTATCTTTCCAGGAGGTGAACTGTGTGGGGATGCCAGATCTAAACTCGGGGGCCGCCGCCCATGTGGATTTGCGCGGCTCGGTGATGTAAAACCACCCCGATTGCCACCCCTTGACGGAGTCCACGAAGGTCCCTTCCAGCCAAGGGACGTTGGGCAATTTTCCCAACATGGTGCCTCCGCATTCCGCTTGCGTGCCCTTCACAACCTTCGGCTTGACGTTGAAGGTCTTGAGCCATAGGCCGAAGTGGGGCCGGATGCAGAGGAAGGCCTCGCACACGACGATAAACGCCGAGATGTTGAGGATAAAGTTCGGCACCAGATCGTGGAAATCCAGGCCGTAGTAAAACATGAGCCCCCGGACAAATGGATGGAGCGGAAAGCCCAGTCCGTGGAGGAAGTGGGGGAGGAAGACGACCCTCTCATGAGGCCTGGGGGTAGGGATGAGCTGCCCCTCGTCGGGCAGCCGATGCGCGATATCACCGGAAAGGTATCCGGCGCTGCGCAGCTTGGTGATGTCCTCCTCCTTGACGGTGGAGGCTAACCATTTACCTCCCGCTCCGGACATATTCGGAGAAGGTCGAGGCGAGATGCGCGAGCTCGGGTGTTGGAGCTTGAGTTCGCGGGGATGGATAAGCAAAGGAGGAAGAAGGCGTAGGTGAGAAGGTGAATCCTTATCCCTTATATATGGGCGGACAAAACTATGCGTCCCCCACCAGCCTGGTAAAACTCGCTTATCTCCCAAGCGCCACCATCAATGGCACGGTTGGGTTACCCATGCACGTATTGATGAGAATCCCGGAATAAGGGGAACACGATCTCTGCTTCGACAAGACGTGCCAAGGAAACCGCTTCGCTAAACATGCTGAGGTGGTATAGTAATTCAAACAAAGGCCTGGTGGCGTTGTGATGTCACGCCGCATAATACGTCAGCAGATTGAACTAAGTGTACATTTTATTCTCTCTACGGTGGAATGTGGAATTTATTTTGCAGAGTCGGACACTATCCTGGTGTTCATGATCTTCTCTGGATTATTCAAGAGAGGAACCCGCCTTGCAATGTCGAACATTATGCACGCCGGACTTATCGTCATTGAAGACTGGTTCAGGGGCTACTGAGGGAGTCCTGGACTAGGGGGTGTCCGGACAGCCGGACTATCATTATCCGCCGGACTCCAAGACTACGAAGATACAAGATTGAAGACTCCGGCTCGTGTCCGGATGGTACTTTCCTTGGCGTGAAACGCAAGCTTGGCAATACGGATATGTAGATCTCCTACCATTGTAACCGACTCTGTGTAACTCTAGCCCTCTCCGGTGTCTATATAAACTGGAGGGCTTTAGTCCGTAGGACAACATACATTACAACAATCATACCATAGGCTAGCTTTTAGGGTTTAGCCTCCTTGATCTCGTGGTAGATCTACTCTTGTACTACCCATATCATCAATATTAATCAAGCAGGACGTAGGGTTTTACCTCCATCGAGAGGGCCCGAACCTGGGTAAAAACACCGTGTCCCTCGTCTCCTGTTACCATCCGCCTAGACGCACAGTTCAGGACCCCCTACCCAAGATCCGCCGGTTTTGACACCGACAGCGGTGTTTTGTTGTTCGGCCGAGAGCTTTTGAATCCGGCGTTGACCGTCGTGTTCTTTGGGCCATTTTCTTTATTTCGGCACTGATCTTTTCTGCGTCGTGATTTCCCATTTCCATCTCTGACCTCGGATGTACTTGGGTCGCTGGTGCTGCATCTTGCCAGCTAGCTATCTTCTCCCGCGCAAAAGCGGGTCATGAGGCTCGTTAGCGCGGCCATTGTTCTTGGCTTTTCCTGGCCGAGGTGTCTGG
Organism: Triticum timopheevii; assembly: GCA_963921465.1. Lineage (NCBI taxonomy): Eukaryota > Viridiplantae > Streptophyta > Magnoliopsida > Poales > Poaceae > Triticum > Triticum timopheevii. The sequence goes on along the minus strand of OY997270.1, from coordinate 60,329,402 downwards.
CGAGCCATTCATCTCGGACAATATGTTTAAAAGCTGCTAAGGCTTCGGCGTCCGGATTGTCGACTATTTGGTTCTTTTTAGTGAGGAACCTGTTCCAGAATTTGCGCGCTGACTCTCCGGGCTGTTGAGTTATGTGACTTAAATCGTCTGCATCCAGAGGGCGGACATAAGTCCCGTGAAAATTTGCTCTAAATGCATCCTCGAGCTCTTCCCAACTTCCAATGGTATTTTCTGGGAGGCTTTTGAGCCAGTGCCGAGTTGGCCCTTTGAGCTTGAGGGGTAGGTATTTTATGGCATGGAGATCCTCTCCTCTAGCCATATGTATGTGTAGGATGTAATCCTCAATCCAGACTCCAGGGTCTGTTGTTCCGTCGCATGCCTCTATGTTTACAGGCTTAAAACCCGCTGGAAATTCATGATCCAGTACCTCATCGGTGAAACATAGTGGGTGTGCGGCGCCTCTGCACTTAGGTGTGCCGTTATCTTCGAACACTCGGCGTGTTGTGTTGCTTCTTGGGGCCCTCTTTTTTGGCCCATAAATGGACCTGACCGGGCCATCCTTTTTGCGGGGATCTTTATGTGCCGGCTTGTGTGCGGCGCCGCTTGCCGCTCTTAGCCTGTCATCTGGTCGTCTATCCGGCCATGCAGCCTCTTTGCTTTTTGATTGCGGTGGCCCTACGGCCTCCTCGTCAAATTCGGGCAACAGCTTGCGCTTCGGGTAGCTCTTTTCTTGGTAACTATTGCTGTATTTGTCTGCGGTCTTGAGTACTTTGCTCCATCTCATTCTGAGTACGTCTTCCGCTATTTTGAGCTTCCGTTTCTTCTTCTTCAAGCTTCTTGCGGTGGCGACGAGCCTTTTGTGAAGGTTCTTATGCTCCGGTGATGTGTCCGGCGTGAAATCGTCTGGACTGTTGTTTTCGCCGGGGATGGGTTGCTTGTCCGATTCATCCTGTTCGGATGGTTGCTTGGTTGCATGTTCGTCGTCCATTGGTTTGCCCTGCTCTGCGGCTGGGTCATTATGGGTGTTGTTGTTATCGAGGCAGGACTTCGGGCGGCGCTTGCGTCGCCGTTTTGGTTGTTTTGCGGAGGAATTATCCTTCGCCGCGTCCCGTTGTTCCTCGTTATCGCTTCCTTTTGGTGTATCCACCATGTATATGTCATGAGTTGAGGTGGTCTTCCAGTGTCCAGTAGGCACTAGTTCTTGGTCGTCTCCGGCATCGTCGTCCATACCGTCGATGTCTTCGGAGTCTAAGTCTAGCATGTCAGTTAAATCATCGACAGTGGCTACAAAGTGGGTGGTGGGTGGGCTTTGAATTTCTTCGTCGTCCGCATCCCAACCATCTTGACCGCAGTTCAACCAGGGCTCTCCTAATAGCGAGAGACACTTTAGTGAATTCAGGATGTTGCCAAAAGGTGAGTGTTGAAAGATGTCCGCAGCGGTGAACTCCATGATCGGCGCCCAATCGGATTCGATTGGAGGGGGCGCGGGAGGTTCGGAGTCCAGAGAGGAGTCCGGCACCTCGGAGTCACTAGCCTCATGAGGGACAAAGTCAGTATTTGGCTCCATCGCCGTTGCAGCCCCCGAGGCGGTGTCTAGCCACCCATCCTCGATCTGTGCGGTCGGCTCCAAATTAAGGGTCAGAGCGGACTCATGTGTGGCCTCCAGGGCACTGTCCGGCAGCAAAGCTAAATCATGCCCTTCGTGACAGTGCGGCGCGCTTGGCTGTGGCTCGAATCCGTCGAAAATCAAGTCTCCGCGGATGTCGGCCATGAAGTTCAGGCCTCCAAATCTGACCTAGTGGCCAGGGGCGTAACTTTCAATCTGCTCCAGATGGCCAAGCGAATTGGACCGCAGTGCAAAGCCGCCGAATACGAAGATCTGTCCAGGGAGAAAAGTCTCACCCTGGACCGCGTCGTTGTTGATGACCGAAGGAGCCATCAAGCCTATCGGTGACGACACAGAGGAACTCTCAATGAAATCACCAATGTCGGTGTCAAAACCGGCGGATCTCAGGTAGGGGGTCCCGAACTATGCGTCTAGGCGGATGGTAACAGGAGACAAGGGATATGATGTTTTTACCCAGGTTCGGGCCCTCTCGATGGAGGTAAAACCCTACTCCTGCTTGATTGATATTGATGATATGGGTAGTACAAGAGTGGATCTACCACGAGATCAAGGAGGCTAAACCCTAGAAGCTAGCCTATGGTATGATTGTTGCAATGGTTGTTGTCCTACGGACTAAAACCCTCCGGTTTATATAGACACCGGAGAGGGCTAGGGTTACACAGAGTCGGTTACAATGGTAGGAGATATACATATCCGTATTGCCAAGCTTGCCTTCCACGCCAAGGAAAGTCCCATCCGGACACGGGATGAAGTCTTCAATCTTGTATCATCATAGTCTTGGAGTCTGGCCGATGATGATAGTCCGGCTATCCGGACACCTCCTAGTCCAGGACTCCCTCACACATCTAAGACCATCTTCTAGATGCGTCTATGAACACTATGAAGTACCAACATAACCTAGATAATGGTTGAATAATCCAAACATATTCTTGAATGCAATCAACAGTATTGGCTAGCTCATTTCAATTTTTAAGGTGAGAGTGCCTTAAAATTAATTCCCCAATGTCACATGTAGTGCACAAAACAATCTGATGATTGTTGGGAATATTGCAACTTGTCAAGTTGTGGCCGACAGAATTGTCAATAATTTCTCTAGTCGTCCAATACCATGATGATAAAGGATGAAAAATTATTATGTATGCAACAAGATTGAGTATGAACTGACTTATACACTCAATTTCCTCAACTATCATGTCCTAGGGACAAGAGGTTGCAATTTATACTACATGTAGTAGTACAATTATAGGCTAATGATATTTAGGTATAACTAGGAGACATGAGATCTCCAAAATATCTTGGAACATCATTCCACAAGCATATCAACAATATAGAGTAGTCCATTCTCCTTCTACCATGCCAGAATATTTTCTAGTTGTTTCCTTTTGAAGTAGAACTTCAAACTTATCCCATTAAAATCGTTTGCCTCAAGTGAGGCGGTGGTATGATTCAACCCAATACTTGACCAATTGGTAATCATTGGTAGGATATTTCGTACAACAACCACTTTGACAAACTTTGGAGTTTGTCATTGTGATCATTTAGTTTAAATGATCCATTCCATTTTGAGATATACACTCTATTTCTGTTTGTCATCCTTCACTTTACATTCAACTCCTCGTGTTTTTCTTAAACACTATTGCTTAATACTAAGAGCACTAGCATGAATTTTAGGCATTGTGGCCTAAAACAAAGATAATATTTCTGTTTACCATCCTAGGAGAATGTAAAGTGCAGTAAGGAGTTATAGTCCGATATGCATCTGAAGCCGCCTTATCACATAATATCAACATAGTGTTGATTTATAGATAACAGAACTATAAGGCTTAGCGGACTCAAAGTTCTGACAACGAATGAATAATCATTCATGTGATGCTTATAACAATATATCTCGCCTCAATGAAGGCTCAAAGGGAAAATGGATATTCATCATCCATTACATACTCAGTTTGAGAACCGAGCCATTGTGATGACACATAAATACAAATATGCATATTCTTAGCTATTTATAAATAGCCATTACATTTTCTGCAGGTGGAGTCTCTGTGGCAACAAGGCCCCAGGTCGACAAAATCTTTAATGTCCATGACCCATGTTAAATAGTTACTCCCACCAAATGTCATCTCATCGCATTTCCTATCAAAAAGGACAGTCATATGATGTATGGCATACTTGAAGGAAATATGCCCTAGAGGCAATAATAAAGTTATTATTTATTTCCTTATATCATGATAAATGTTTATTATTCATGCTAGAATTGTATTAACCGGAAACATAATACATGTGTGAATACATAGACAAACATAGTGTCACTAGTATGCCTCTACTTGACTAGCTCGTTTATCAAAGATGGTTATGTTTCCTAGCCATGGACAAAAGAGTTGTCATTTGATTAATGGGATCACATCATTAGGAGAATGATGTGATTGACATGACCCATTCCGTTAGCCTAGCACTTGATCGTTTAGTATGTTGCTATTGCTTTCTTCATGACTTATACATGTTCCTGTAACTATGAGATTATGCAACTCCCGTTTGCCGGAGGAACACTTTGGGTGCTACCAAACGTCACAACGTAACTGGGTGATTATAAAGGAGTACTACAGGTGTCTCCAAAGGTACATGTTGGGTTGGCGTATTTCGAGATTAGGTTTTGTCACTCCGATTGTCGGAGAGGTATCTCTGGGCCCTCTCGGTAATGCACATCACTATAAGCCTTGCAAGCAATGTGACCAATGAGTTGGTTACAGGATGATGCATTACGTAACGAGTAAAGAGACTTGCCGGTAACGAGATTGAACTAGGTATTGGATACCGACGATCAAATCTCGGGCAAGTAACATACCGATGACAAAGGGAACAACGTATGTTGTTATGTGGTTTGACCGATAAAGATCTTCGTAGAATATGTGGGAGCCAATATGAGCATCCAGGTTCCGCTATTGGTTATTGACCAAGAATAGTTCTAGGTCATGTCTACATTATTCTCGAACCCGTAGGGTCCGCACGCTTAAGGTTTCGATGACAGTTATATTATGAGTTTATGAGTTTTGATGTACCAAAGGAGTTCGGAGTCCCGGATGAGATCGGGGACATGACGAGGAGTCTCGAAATGGTCGAGACGTAAAGATCGATATATTGGAAGACTATATTCGGAGTTCAGAAAGGTTCCGAGTGATTCGGGTATTTTTCGGAGTACCGGAGAGTTACGGGAATTCGCCTGGGAGTATATGGGCCTTATTGGGCCATACGGGAATAGAGGAGAGAGGCCGAAAGGAAGGAGGCGTGCATCCCCCCTCTGGTCCGAATTGGACAAGGGGTGCGGCCCCCTTTTCCTTCCTCCTCTCCCCCTCTTTCCCCCCTTCTCCTACTCCAACAAGGAAGGAGGGAGTCCTACTCCCGGTGGGAGTAGGACTCCCCTTGGCGCACCCCTCCTAGGCCGGCCGTCCCTCCCAACTTGCTCCTTTATATACGGGGGCAGGGGGGCACCTCTAGACACAACAACAATTGATCCCTTGGATCTCTTAGCCGTGTGCGGTGCCCCCCTCAACCATAATCCACCTCGATAATATTGTAGCGGTGCTTAGGCGAAGCCCTACGTCGGTAGTACATCAAGATCATCACCACGCCGTCGTGCTGACAGAACTCTCCCTCGACACTCGGCTGGATCGGAGTTCGAGGGACGTCATCGAGCTGAACGTGTTCTAGAACTCGGAGGTGCCGTAGTTTCGGTGCTTGATCGGTCGGGCCGTGAAGATGTACGACTACATGAACCGCGTTGTTCTAACGCTTCCGCTTTCGGTCTACAAGGGTACGTGGACACACTCTCCCCTCTCGTTTCTATGCATCACCATGATCTTGCGTGTGCGTAGGAATTTTTTTGAAATTACTACGTTCCCCAACAGTGGCATCCGAGCCTAGGTTTTATGCGTTGATGTTATATGCACGAGTAGAACACAAGTGAGTTGTGGACGATACAAGTCATACTGCTTACCAGCATGTCATACTTTGGCTCGGCGGTATTGTTGGATGAAGCGGCCCGGACCGACATTACGCGTATGCTTACGCGAGACTGGTTCTACTGACGTGCTTTGCACACAGGTGGCTGGCGGGTGTCAGTTTCTCCACCTTTAGTTGAACCAAGTGTGGCTACGCCCGGTCCTTGCGAAGGTTAAAACAACACTAACTTGACGAACTATCGTTGTGGTTTTGATGCGTAGGTAAGAACGGTTCTTGCTCAGCCCGTAACAGCCACGTAAAATTTGCAACAACAAAGTAGAGGACGTCTAACTTGTTTTTGCAGGGCATGTTGTGATGTGATATGGTCAAGACGTGATGAGATATAAGTTGTTGTATGAGATGATCATGTTTTGTTGAAGTTATTGGAAACTGGCAGAAGCCCTATGGTTGTCTCTTTGTTGCATAAAGATGCAAGTGCCAAATATTTGCTTTACATTATCTATATGCGATAGCAATAGTTGCAAGAGCAATAGTTGGCAAGACGACCATGTGACGACACATTGATATAGATCAAGATGATGAAGATCATGGTGTCGTGCCGGTGACGATAGAGATCATGACAGTACTTTGGAGATGGAGATCAAAGGCGCAAGATGATCATGGCCATATCATGTCACATATTTTGATTGCATATGATGTTTATCCATTATACATCTTATTCTGTTTTGATTGACGGTAGCATTTTAAGATGATCTCTCACTAATTATCAAGAAGTGTTCTCCCTGAGTATGCACCGTTGCGAAAGTTCTTCGTGCTGAGACACCACGTGATGATCGGGTGTGATAGGCTCTACGTTCAAATACAACGGGTGCAAAACAGTTGCACACGCGGAATACTCAGGTTAAACTTGACGAGCCTAGTATATACAGATATGGCCTCGGAACACAGAGACCGAAAGGTCGAGCGTGAATCATATAGTAGATATGATCAACATAGTGATGTTCACCATTGAAAACTACTCCATCTCACGTGATGATCGGACATGGTTTAGTTGATTTGGATCACCTGATCACTTAGAGGATTAGAGGGATGTCTGTCTAAGTGGGAGTTCTTAAGTAATATGATTAATTGAACTTAAAATTATCATGAACTTAGTCCTGGTAGTATTTTGCAAATTATGTTGTAGATCAATAGCTCGCGTTGTTGCTTTCATATGTTTATTTTGATATGTTCCTAGAGAAAATTGTGTTGAAAGATATTAGTAGCAATGATGCGGATTGGATCCGTGATCTGAGGTGTATCCTCATTGCTGCATAGAAGAATTATGTCCTTAATGCACTACTAGGTGACAGACCTATTGCAGGAGCAGATGCAGACGTTATGAACGTCTGGCTAGCTCAATATGATGACTACTTGATAGTTTAGTGCACCATGCTTAACGGCTTAGAATCGGGACTTCAAAGACGTTTTGAACGTCATGGACCATATAAGATGTTCCAGGTATTGAAGTTAATATTTCAAGCAAATACCCCAGTTGAGAGATATGAAGTCTCCAACAAGTTCTATAGCTAAAAGATGGAGGAGAATCGCTCAACTAGTGAGCATGTGCTCAGATTGTCTGGGTACTTCAATCGCTTGAATCAAGTGGGAGTTAATCTTCCAGATAAGATAGTGATTGACAGAATTCTCTAGTCACCATCACTAAGTTACTAGAATTTCGTGACGAACTATAGTATGCAAGGGATGACAAAAACGATTCCCGAGCTCTTCGTGATGTTGAAATCGATGAAGGTAGAAATCAAGAAAGAGCATCAAGTGTTGATGATTGACAAGACCGCTAGTTTCAAGGGAAGGGCAAAGGGAAAGAAAGGGAACTTCAAGTGGAAAGACAAGCAAGTTGTCACTCCTGTGAAGAAGCCCAAAGCTGGACCATAGCCTGAAACTGAGTGCTTACACTGCAAAGGAAATAGTCACTGGAAGCGGAGAAGCCCTGAATATTTGGTGGATAAGAAGGATGGCAAATTGAACAAGGGTATATTTGATATACAGGTTATTGATATGTGCCTTACTAGTGTTTATAGTAGCCCCTGAGTATTTGATACTTGTTCGGTTGCTAAGATTAGTAACTCGAAACAGGAGTTACAGAATAAACAGAGACTAGTTGAAGGGGAAGTGACGATGAGTGTTGGAAGTAGTTCCAAGATTGATATGATCATCATTGCACACTCCCTATACTTATCGGGATTAGTGTGAAACCTAAATAAATGTTATTTGGCGTTTGCGTTGAGCATGAATATGATTTGATCATGTTTATTGCAATACATTTATTCATTTAAAATCAGAGAATAATTGTTGTTCTATTTAAATGAATAAAACCTTTGATGGTCATACACCCAATGAAAATAGTTTGTTGGATCTCGATCGTAGTGATACACATATACATAATATTGATGCCAAAAGATGCAAAGTTGATAATGATAGTGCAACTTATTTGTGGCACTGCCGTTTGGGTCATATCGGTGTAAAGCGCATGAAGAAACTCCATAAAGATGGATTTTCAGAATCACTTGGTTATGAATCATTTTGATGCTTGCGAACCGTGCCTTTTGGGCAAGATGACTAAAATTCCGTTCTCCGGAACAATGGAACGAGCTACTGACTTATTGGAACTAATACATACCGATGTATGCGATCCAATGAGTGTTGATGCTCGTGGCAAGTATCGTTATTTTCTGACCTTCACAAGATGATTTGAGCAGATATGGGTATATCTACTTGATGAAACATAAGTCTGAAATAGTTGAAAGGTTCAAAGAATTTCAGAGTGAAGTGGAAAAATCATCGTAACAAGAAAATAAAATTTCTGCGATCTGATCGCGGAGACGAATATTTGAGTTACGAGTTTGGTCTTCAATTACAACAATGTGGAATAGTTTCACAAACTCACGCCACCTGGAACACCACAATGTAATGGTGTGTCCGAACATCGTAATCGTACTTTACTAGATATGGTGCGATCTATGATATCTCTTATCAGTTTACCACTATCGTTTTGGGGTTATGCATTAGAGACAGCTGCATTCACGTTTAATAGGGCACCATCTAAATCCGTTGAGACGACACCGTATGAACTATGGTTTAGCAGTAAACCTAAGCTATCGTTTCTTAAAGTTTGGAGTTGCGATGCTTATATGAAAAAGGTTTTCAACTTGATAAGCTCGAACCCAAATTGAAGAAGTGCGTCTTCATAGAATACCCAAAGGAAATTGTTGGGTACACCTTCTATCACAGATCCGAAGGCAAGATATTCGTTGCTCAAAATGGATCCTTTCTAGAGAAGGAGTTTCTCTCGAAAGGAGTGGGAGGAAAGTAGAACTTGATAAGGTAACTGTACCTTCTCCCGAATTGGAAAATATTTCATCACTGAAATCAGTTCTAGTGATTCCTACACCAATGAGTGAGGAAGCTAATGATGATGATCATGAAACTTCAGATCAAGTTACTACAGAACCTCGTAGGTCTTCCAGAGTACGGTCCACACCAAAGTGGTACGGTAATCCTGTTCTGAAAGTCATGTTACTAGATCATGATAAACCTACGAACTATGAGGAAGCGATGATGAGCCCAGATTCCGCGAAATGGCTGGAGGCCATGAAATCTGAGATAAGATCCATGTATGAGAACAAAGTGTGGACTTTGGTGGATTTGCCCGATGGTCGGCAAGCCATAGAAAATAAATGGATCTTCAAGAGGAAGATGAATGTTGATAGTAGTGTTACTATCTACAAAGCTCGACTTGTCGCAAAAAGGTTTTTCGACAAGTTCAAGGTGTTGAATACAATGAGATTTTCTCACTCGTATCGACGCTTAAGTCTGTCCAAATCATGTTAGCAAATGCCACATTTTATGAAATCTGGCAAATGGATGTCAAAACTGCATTGTTTAATGGATTTATTAAAGAAGAGTTGTATATAATGCAACCAGAAGGTTTTGTCAATCCTAAAGATGCTAACAAAGTGTGCAAGCTCCAGCAATCCATCAATGGACCGGTGCAAGCATCTCAGAGCTGGAATATATGCTTTGATGAGTTGATCAAAGCATATGGTTTTATACAGACTTTTGGAAAGGCCTGTATTTACAAGAAAGTGAGTGGGAGCACTACAGCATTTCTGATAAGTATATGTGAATGACATATTGTTGATTGGAAATAATGTAGAATTATTCTGCAAAGCATAAAGGAGTATTTGAAAGGAGTTCTTTAAAAGAAAGACCTCAGTAAAGCTACTTATATATTGAGCATCAAGATCTATTGAGATAGATCATGATGCTTGATAAGATTTTCAATGAGTACATACCTTGACAAGATTTTGAAATAGTTCAAAATGGAACAGTCAAAGAAAGAGTTCTTGCCTGTGATGCAAAGGTGTGAAGTTGAGTAAGACTCAAGACCCGACCATGGCAAAAAAATAGAAAAAGAATGAAAAGTCATTCCCTATGCCTCAGTCATAGGTTCTATAAAGTATGCTATGCTGTGAACCAGACCTATTGTATACCTTGCTCTGAGTTTGACAAAGGAATACAATTTTGATCTAAGAGTAGATCACTGGACAGCGGTCAAGAATATCCTTAGTGAGAACTAAGGAGATGTTTCTCGATTATGGAGGTGATAAAAGAGCCCGTCGTAAAAAGTTACAACGATGCAAGCTTTTACACCAATTCAGATGACTCTAAGTCTCAATCTGGATACGTATTGAAAGTGGGAGCAATTAGCTAGAGTAGCTCCGTGCAGAGCATTGTGGACATAGAATATTTGCAAAATACATATGGCTCTGAATATGACAGACCCATTGACTAAACTTCTCTCACAAGCAAAACATGATCATACCTTAGTACTCTTTGGGTGTTAATCACATAGCAATGTGAACTAGATTATTGACTCTAGTAAACCCTTTGGGTGTTGATCACATGATGATGTGAAATATGGGTATTAATCACATACAGATGTGAATATTGGTGTTAAATCACATGGCTATGTGAACTAGATTATTGACTCTAGTGCAAGTGGGAGACTGAAGGAAATATGCCCTAGAGGCAATAATAAAGTTATTATTTATTTCCTTGTATCATGATAAATGTTTATTATTCATGCTAGAATTGTATTAACCGGAAACATAATACATGTGTGAATACATAGACAAACATAGTGTCACTAGTATGCCTCTACTTGACTAGCTCGTTTATCAAAGATGGTTGTGTTTCCTAGCCATGGACAAAAGAGTTGTCATTTGATTAACGGGATCACGTCATTAGGAGAATGATGTGATTGACATGACCCATTCCGTTAGCCTAGCACTTGATCGTTTAGTATGTTGCTATTGCTTTCATCATGACTTATACATGTTCCTGTAACTATGAGATTATGCAACTCCCGTTTGCCGGAGGAACACTTTGGGTGCTACCAAACGTCACAACGTAACTGGGTGATTATAAAGGAGTACTACAGGTGTCTCCAAAGGTACATGTTGGGTTGGCGTATTTCGAGATTAGGTTTTGTCACTCCGATTGTCGGAGAGGTATCTCTGGGCCCTCTCGGTAATGCACATCACTATAAGCCTTGCAAGCAATGTGACCAATGAGTTGGTTACGGGATGATGCATTACGTAACGAGTAAAGAGACTTGCCGGTAACGAGATTGAACTAGGTATTGGATACCGACGATCAAATCTCGGGCAAGTAACATACCGATGACAAAGGGAACAACGTATGTTGTTATGCGGTTTGACCGATAAAGATCTTCGTAGAATATGTGGGAGCCAATATGAGCATCCAGGTTCCGCTATTGGTTATTGACCAAGAATAGTTCTAGGTCATGTCTACATTGTTCTCGAACCCGTAGGGTCCGCACGCTTAAGGTTTCGATGACAGTTATATTATGAGTTTATGAGTTTTGATGTACCGAAGGAGTTCGGAGTCCCGGATGAGATCGTGGACATGATGAGGAGTCTCGAAATGGTCGAGACGTAAAGATCGATATATTGGACGACTATATTCGGAGTTCGGAAAGGTTCCGAGTGATTCGGGTATTTTTCGAAGTACTGGAGAGTTATGGGAATTCGCCGGGGAGTATATGGGCCTTATTGGGCCATACGGGAATAGAGGAGAGAGGCCGAAAGGAAGGAGGCGCGCAGCCCCCCTCTGGTCCGAATTGGACAAGGGGTGCGGCCCCCTTTTCCTTCCTCCTCTCCCCTCTTTCCCCCCTTCTCCTACTCCAACAAGGAAGGAGGGAGTCCTACTCCCGGTGGGAGTAGGACTCCCCTTGGCGCGCCCCTCCTAGGCCGCCGCCCCTCCCCCTTGCTCCTTTATATACGGGGGCAGGGGGGCACCTCTAGACATAACAACAATTGATCCCTTGGATCTCTTAGCCGTGTGCGGTGCCCCCCTCCACCATAATCCACCTCGATAATATCGTAGCGGTGCTTAGGCGAAGCCCTGCGTCGGTAATACATCAAGATCATCACCACGCCGTCGTGCTGACGGAATTCTCCCTCGACACTCGGCTGGATCGGAGTTCGAGGGACGTCATCGAGCTGAACGTGTGCTAGAACTCGGAGGTGCCGTAGTTTCGGTGCTTGATCAGTCGGGCCGTGAAGACGTACGACTACATCAACCGCGTTGTTCTAACGCTTCCGCTTTCGGTCTACGAGGGTACGTGGACACACTCTCCCCTCTCGTTGCTATGCATCACCATGATCTTGCGTTTGCGTAGGAAATTTTTTGAAATTACTACGTTCCCCAACAATACTCATGCATTAATTTACCTTCAGTAAATTAAGTAGGATGAAAATGCTATGGCTAAGCATAATCATGGTCATGGTGATTGTTGTTGACCCAAAGTGCAAGCCTTCCAGTAGAACACCACAATGTCGTGTGGATCTCCAAATTAAAGGTAGTCACCTCAAAAGGGATAAACCTTCAATTTCCTTAAAACACATAGAGGTAGTCAACCACCTAGTGGTGCCTCACTCTTATGACAGTTCCCATTGATCATAGCCTCCATAACCTTATGTTATTTATAACACATGAAGGTAATCGCCATGAAACGGCATAAACCTCTCAGCTGTGCATGAAACTTAATTCATAGCTATAAATGGTGTCTCATAAGTTGTGTATGGATGGAAGGTAATCACCAAAATATGCAAGTGTTTTGCATAATTCTCTTCATAGCATAATATGCAGCATAATCACCAATGCCTTGGGTTCATCTCCTGATGGAGTATGTGACACTATAGTCACAACCAATGACACATGCTATGAAATTGACAAGTATTTGAAAAAATCATGAAGGTAGGCACCAACGGTGTAGGCCTCGTAATGACTATGTTATAAGTATTGTGCCTTCATTTTTTGCTTTGAACACATGGAGATAATCACTACTAAGTAGTGTAGACCTCACTCTTATGGAGATTCTCACAACCTTGTGTTAATTAAAAGCACATTGAAGGTAATCACCACATGGTGATGTAGACCTCACAGTTGTGAACAAAATTAATTCGTTCCATAATGCAATCCATAAGTTGTGTGCAAAATTGAAGGTAGTCATTATGTCGGAATGACATAATATAGACCTCACAATAATATTGGATAACCTGCAATTAAGCAGTGGGTACCATTTGTCGATTCCTTGTGACAAATGTAAATTTGACATAGTCAGGTATTATCATACACTTCACTACCTCATACTTTCAAACTTGCAAGCAAATTCCATGTTCTATGAGAATAATGGAATCAACATATTGCTATGCAACCATATTACTTATGTAATACAAATAAATGCAGAAGTATAAACATACTTGTGCAGCATATATGAGGACTTGGGGGGCCTCAAACGGTCATTTTACATGATGTAAAATGATGCATAATCAATTATTATGCAATTCAGCAAGACTCGATGGCCTGTATATTTGCTTTGAAGCCTAGGTATAAAACGCAAATAACAACAATCTTATGGTTAAAGTGCTGAAAAAACAGTAAGCCTCCGGGCTAAACTGTTAAGGTTTTAAGTCCAACGATCCTGATGACTCATTTGCAATTTTCAGTAAGACCAAGGGCTAACCCTCACAATCTTATAAGCCCGAGGGCTGAAACAGAAACTGCAATGACTTATCAAGGATTACAGAATAATTCGAGGGTCTTAGACTGGCCTGATAGATATGAAAAGAAAGTTTGTGCACATATTGGCAGTAACCGGGCGCCGTATTGTCGCTCGGAGTCAGCTGCGCCGTACTGGCATGATAGTATACTAGATACGAAAAGAAAGTTTGTGCACATATTGTCGCTCGGAGTCAGCTGCGGAGGCCAGGCGCCGTCGCCGGCAGGAGATGGAGGCCGCGGAGGAGGCGGAGATGCTCACCTATATGGATGAGGTCGAGCGGGAGGAGGATGAGTCGGAGCCCTCCTATCCGCCCGTCCAGACGGCGCCCGGCATCGTCGTCATGGAAATCTCCGACGATGAAGATTAGTTAGGGTAGCACGTAGTATGTAGTAAGTAGGATTTTTTTGCATGCTTTGTATGGATTTAGGGATTGAAATATGAGAGACTCGAATGCAAAATGCCTAATTTGAGACGTGATTGGTTACTGTCCGCGGACGCGCCCGAATTTGCAAAGTCCGGTTGTAAATAGTCTTAGCTAGTAGATGAATTTCTGCAAAGTGTACATAAAATTCTGGACGAGCCTCGTGATTGGGTTTGTTGAGAAATAAAACATGTGACCAATTATGGGAGGGATGCCTTCCAGAAGGTGTCTGTTGGGGAAAAGGTGTCTCCATAACACACACCTTCATCATGTATATAAGTGGGTCTCCCACATTGTAATGGAACTAGAAAATCATTTGTATCTCTTCTTTGTCTCTTTTACTTTGATATTACAATAGGGTTTATACATGCATATTCCGTGTATGAGTAGATTGATGGGCATCGCTAGCCATCAGACTACTGATAATTTGCATCTATCAGGCCAGTCTAAGGCCGTCGGATCAGAAGTAGGACGTACGTTCGATCTGGTAATTACTCTGGGTGATTGATTAGATGCTTCTGTCCCTAATTTTGTTGCTGCTTCCTTCCTGACCGCTTCCGCAATGCACGCCCTGCACCGTCACGTCTCTCTTCAGCCGCATCTTGATATGTACATTTACATAAAACATATATTCGCCTGTGTAATATTTCTTGCATACATCAGATATTGATTCCCATATTTTTAGAAATATATCTATGGAGCAGCATACTTATATGGTCTACCGCATACTAGATTAATCCACATGTTCTGTCTAGCCTGAATAGAGTTTGTAAATAGCGGTCGCTGCTCTAATTTGTGTGGCTCCGTTGAACCTTGAACAAAGGCATGACAACTCAATACTATGCGCAGGTTGTTTGGGGATTCTTGAGTCCATCAGTGTGAGATTTATCACTTGCACTTCTTTCCACATGAGCAATACGAGAGACGGATTGCCTATCATGTCAGTGGGTGTTTAGATTATGTTGCCTTTTTTTTATGTAGATTGTTTTCTTCAGAAAGAAGTTAATATTGGTTTCTTCCACAACCCCTACTATGCTCTGTCCACACTGAAACTGTTCATAAATCTTTCTCAACTCGTGGAGAATATGAAATATGACGATGCGACTAGATTGGAGAGACGCATACTGCAAATATGTGCCCTCGAATATTCACTTACTCATGGTGGGGGTTGTTTCAGACCGTGGATAAGAAGTGGCCACTTCTAGGGAAGCACAAACTTTCTTTTCATATTTACTTCTGATCCAACGGCCTTAGACTGTCCTAATAAATGCAAACTATCAGTAGTCTGATGGCTAGTGATGCCCATCAATCTACTCATACACGGAATATGCATGTATAAACCCTATTGTAATATCAAAGTAAAAGAGACAAAGAAGAGACACAAATGATTCTCTAGTTTCATTGCAATGTGGGAGATCCACTTATACATGGTGAAGGGGTGTGTTGGGGAGACACCTTTTTCCTAACAGACACCTTCTGGGAGGCATCCCTACAACAATTGATCATATTTTTTATTCTCAACAAACCCCATCACGAGGCTCATCCAGAATTTTGTGTACAGTTTGCAGAAATTCATCTACTAGGTAAGACTATTTACAACCGGACTTTGCAAATTCGGGCGCGTCCGCAAACAGTAACCGATCACGTCTCAAATTAGCCATTTTGCATTCGAGTCTCTCATATTTCAATCCCTAAATCCATACAAAGCATGCAAAAAAATCCTAGTTACTACATACTACGTGCTACCCTAACTAATCTTCGTCGTCGGAGATTTCCATGATGACGATGCCGGGCGCCGGCTGGACGGGCGGGTAGGAGGGCTCCGGCTCATCATCCTCCCGCTCGACCTCGTCGATATAGGCGAGCATCTCTGCCTCCTCCGCGGCCTCCATCTCCTGCCGGCGATGGCGCCTGGCCTCCGCAGCTGACTCCGAGCGAAGGGAATCGATGATGGCCTGCTCCTCCGCCTGCATATCCATGTCGTCAGCGTCCCCGCATCCTCCTCCTCCTCCAGATCCACTGCATCCGGAGGTAGCCCCGCGGCTATCCGGGTTTCGCGCCTTGCCCGGATCTGCTCAAGGAGCTCGAGCCGGTGCTCCGATATTAGAAATGGGTGGCTCCTCACCCGTCGGCGTGGGGGCATGGCTACTAGGCGGACGGGGGAAGTGGAAAATGGCGGCGACGGCGGACAGGCGGAGGAAAATATGGATGGTAGGGTTTTGGTGTCGCCGGTAGACTTAATAGCCAGGCTAGGCAGTATGCGGCCCGCCGGAGCAGCGCCACGCGGCGACATCGGTTCGACGAAGGAGACAAGTTTCGGACCGCCGGGTTTCCGCGTTGGATCCGGTCGTCGGTCTGATGTGGCTGGATATGAATGGTGCCGGTCAGACCGGGCGTTTGAGACCCGTTTGAGGCGTCCGTCTGGGTCAGATTTTCATGACCGGTCAGTGACCAGACGGACCGCCCGGATGTTTGAAGCCAGTTTGAAGCGGCCAACTGTAGATGCTTTAAGTGGGCTTGGGCCATTCGTTGCTCCATCTGATGGTGTTTTAGTCCCCGTCTCTCTAATTGTTAGGGGGCCGATCCATAGTCCAAGTCGCTAGAGGACCAGTACTTAATACTCCCTTCATCCTAAAATAAATGTATCAACTTTGTACTAACTCTAGTATAAAATTGTATTAAGCTTACAACAGCTATTTTGGGACGGAGGGAGTATGAATAACTGTTGCTCAAAAGAAAAAAAAACTTACATCTGTGTGTAAAAAAAAACCTACATTAGTCCCTGCTCGGCCCCTAGGCCCCCCTACTGCCTCCGCCCCTGACTCAACCGCGCCGCCTGTTCATCCAAAGTGGCGTCCCCGCACCCCTCCCCCGATTCTCTCCCCTCTCCTCTGTTCCGCGTCGGCCGGGGGCCTCCTGAACTTGCGCAAGGAGATGCTCCATTCATGGCGGAATCTGGATCGTGTTTCCAGGTGCGTTTTTGCATTGTACTGATTTTTGGCTCTGTATTGCGATCAACGTTGAAATTTGGGCGTTTGAAATCTTATTGGGTCAAGTCTTATTGCTGGTCGCATTATCCTCCACCCCACAGCCCGGGGAAAATTGGAATTGATATTTGTTAGTAGTAGCGAGGAATTAACAATTTCTATTGCGCTAGAGTAAAATCCGGTGACTATATTTGGATTTCTATCCTGCTTGCGTATCTTATTTGAGTCGGATTCTAACTTTGCTTTCGTGACAGATCTGCTCATGAATCCTTCTTGATGGCAAGAAACATTGCAGCACATAGCCAAACGAATCGGCCCAGCCACCTCCCTTGGGGCAATGCTTTTTCCTGCTGCACCTCCAATAATACCCTCGGTGAGCAATTTGCCTTTATCAAAGGGAAAGATAGAGCAGAAATTATGAAGGAACCCAAGAAGGTCAATGTCAGGTCGGCCGACATCTATCCTAATAGCAGCCATCGCGATGGGTCTATATACAAAAACTCCATTCTCCAAAGCATAGGTCATGTTACAAAGCGTGATGAGAGTAAGTGATGCAAATTGATTAAAAGTTTGAGGCCGAATGCATGTTGTTTTGTTTTGAAATATGCAATGTGTATTTTGATTGTTCTAGAGAATTGTTTAGCAAAAGGACGACCAACATGTGGTTTTTTTATCTAAAATTTCTGGATAGAAGTTTGCTGATAGATACTGCATGGTTAGGATCTGGACAATATGTAGTCTTGTTTCTCTATAAATAGTTCTCATGTGGTTGATTTAACAATGTCCATATCATGTTTTAATACAACAACAACAAAGCCTTTAATCTCAAACAAGTTGGGGTAGGCTAGATCCGAAACCCATAATATCTCAAAACCACCTTCATGCACCCCTGTCTGCCTAGTTCTTTGGTGTTATTCTAGTCCTTGAGATCTCTCTTCACGGACTCCTTTCATGTCAAGTTTGCTCTACCCAGACCTCTCTTGACCTTATTAACACGTTTTTACCGTCCGCTATGCATTGGCGCTTCTAAAGGTGTGTGTTGTATATGCCCAAACCATCTCCAGTGATGGTGGACAAACTTTTCTTCAATCGGTGCTACTCCGACTCTATCATGTATATCATCATTCCAGACCCGATATTTCCTTGTGTGGCCATACATCCATCTCAACATGCACATCTCCGCTACACCTCACTATTGAACATGTCTTCTTTTAGCCGGCCAACACTTAGCTCCATACAACATTACGAGTCGAATCACCGTCCTATAGAATCTGTCTTTTAGCTTTTGTGGCACTCTCTTGTCACAGAGAACACCAGAAGTTCGGCACCACTTCATCCATCACGCTCTGATTCAATGACTCGCATCTTTATCAATATCACCATCCTTCTGCAACATTGACCCCAAATATTGAAAAGTGTCGTTTTAAGGTACCACCTCCCCGTCAAGGCTATCTTCCTCCTCCTTGTGCCTTGTAGTACTGAAACCGCACCCTCATGTACTTAGTTTTAATTCTACTAATCCTAAAACTTTTTTCTTCCAAAGTTTGTCTCTGCAGCTCTAAGTTTCTATTAACCCAGGACCGACTATTATCGACTAGCACCACATCATTTATCTCCTTATATATCCCTTGTGACCTCATCCATCACCAAAGCAAAAAATATAAGGGCTCAAACTGACCTTTGATGCAGTCCTATTTTAATGGGAAAGTCATCAGTTTCGCCGTCCACTTGTTCGGACACTTGTCAGAACATTGTCATACATGTCCTTGATGAAGGCAATGTACTTTGTTGGGACTTTGTGTTGCTCCAAGGCTCACCACATAACATTCCATGGTATCTTATTATAGGTCTTCTCCAAGTCAATGAACACCATATGCAGGTCCTTTTACTCCCTTTATCTCTCCATAAGTTGTACCAAGAAAATGGCTTTCATGGTTGACCTCCTAGGCATGAAACCAAACTGATTTTTGTCATGCTTGTCATTCTTCTTAAGCAGTGCTCAATGACTCTCTCCCATAGCTTCATTCTATGGCTCATCTGCTTAATTACACGGTCATTAGTACAACTTTGAACAGCCCCCTGTGTACTAATATACTCCGCCTCCATCCTTTGGCATCTTTTTTGCCCGAAAAATGGGGTTGAAAAGCTTAGTTAGCCATACTTCGCTGTGTCTCTGAGGCCTCTCGACACCTCAATGAGGATACAATCAGGGCCTATTGCCTTGCCTCTTTTCATCCTTTTCAATGTCCGCCTGACCTCAGACTCATGGGTTTGTCACAAAACGCTTGCTTGTATCGTCAAAGGAGTCGTATGTTTTAATAGAGGACCTCAATATGGAATCAAGTATTTGGTTGTGGAGTAGTTTTCTCCAAATTGCAACATCGATAAGCTTGTCGATTATTCTAACACATAATAGATGTATAGCCAATTATAATATGGGTGTGTATCGTGAGAAAAAAGACTATATAAAAAGTATTTAGGTGTATATTTGATACTCAATGTTGGTATTATTGTCATTTTGACTTTCAACAAATTTAGGACTTGGATCAAATTTCTTATGTTCTATTTACTTTTGTATATTATTATATTGTCAGAAACATTACTTTTTTCTCGGAATCACGTGAAAAAAGTAAGCTCTATGCAAACTTATGCGTTCATACCAAAATATAAATGGTAGATAAGAAAATCATGATTTGTGGATAATTAATTGATATGGAAAATTCTATAAAGTTCAACCTATTGCTTTTTAATATTTTTTGTCGTGTATGCCATGAGACTTGTAGCATTTGTTCTTGTAGCTTGGATTAGTAAACCTATTCCCGAAAGGTATACTTTTTCAATGTAGCATTGCTTTATTCTCCTCGCTTATTTTGTTATATTTTTTGTTATGTTTCTCTAATAGACAAACAAAATTCTAACTTAGCACATGTATGCATGTGGAGATCATAACTGTACTAATTATTTTAAGTACTTGTCTAATATTATAATTTTTAAATGAAGCACAACTGGAGCCAATGAAGTTTTCGGATCCCACTAATTGCTTTCCTGACCAGCAAAGGTGTTGTATACATTTTGTATGTAACATGATGCAATTTTTCTCACTGAAATTGGCTAAAGTTTCTGCAAACACAAGCTTAGTACAATTATATGGATATATAGCAGTGCGAGATTCTCGGGATTTGTTGTTTAATTATATTGTCAATCGTAGCAGGGACGATCCCATTGTGGTGAAACAGGTGCACATCTTTACTTATACACAACTATTTTAAATAATTCATTTATTTTATAATGTAGGCCTATTTCTGTCAAATGCATAGTGTGGATGGATTGAAATATAAACATTTTATGGCATACTACAATCATAGGACCACAATCGTTTTTCAATCATAAAAGTTGGATGGAAAGTAGAATTTTCTAACCTACCTTATCTGTTTTATCTCTTGTGTAGAATGAAAATGGTGTTAGTTATGTTCTCTGTTTGTTCTAATGTTTTTACTTAATAGATATGACAAGATTAGTTTATCGTTTTGTTTAAGCAATCATTTTCTTATTTCGTAATACATGAATATTTACCTACTTTTGGTTTTATGAATGAATATTTGCTTCCATGTGGTTAAATCTAACGACCATGATATCAAGAAGAGAATAACATCGTGGGTTGACAATTACTAAGAAAAAACATTTCAAGTAAATATATGTGAAATGAGTGATATTTTAGCAAGTGTTAGGTATTCAAACAAAGTCAGACGCTATAATTTTTTACTACTAATATTGTTGGAGCAGACTAGGGAATGGTGTCGCACAATTGCCTTCACATGCGGCTTACTAGCTCACTGCCCTCGTACAAGCAGACAACAACATGAGAGCAACGAAGATTTTTCAAATTTCAAAATTTGAAAACTTTTATCTCTGTTAAACATGATTGACTTTTCACCATTGGCTTTGCTATGATGAGGTCTTCAAAACTAGATCTCATATCTTCAAGAAGTGTATTCGCCAGGTTATTAGCCACTCAGTTGCCATAAAATTTACTTGGTTATCTACTTATACACTAATGTAGAACTTTGCTTCATGGTAGTTTTATGAGTTGATGAAGTTATTGCACTCTCTAGCTACGCATAACATTGCACTGCAATGTGTAAAAAGAAGTTATTGTATGGTAACTTTATTGTGGCAATTGTTCACTCCTAACATGCATATGCTCTCTCTATATGAACAAATTCCCACTGGGACGCCGCCATACTGGGGCGCATATGTGGGCGCATATCCCACATAGAATTACTAATATTCTTTTTGTTTTGTGAAATACATCCGATTGTGCTTATCGCATATGATATAAACGCAACAAATACTTAGGATTTCAGCTACAAGACCATTTGGGTGTTTGTTGCTATAAGTTAAGTGTTATCTTTACTCTTATGAAATTTGAGGTGTTGGTGATGATGGCTCCACTTTGAGGATCATTATGGATTTTTGCATTGAAATGCTTGTGTTTGGAGGATGTCATACACATATGTTGTTATCCTTGCATCTATTAGGCAAGTTTATGGTTAATTATCTTTGGATAATTTACTGAACATTAAGTTTCATGTGCAATCGACTTACACTTGTTTGTGGGTTTAGAATTTAAGCCATCATTTATTTGAGATTCATCATTGTCAGTTGGCTCGAAATAAGAATATACACTTTAGATAACTCTTCATTTTTTACCATGAGCTACTAGCAATTAATAATTAATAGTTGTTTCGCAGGGTTCTCTCATTGATATGACTCGCCCTAAGAGGGGCATTAAGATGCTCGGTGATGTTCTAGTTGAGTTTGACATGAGGATCAAAACAGGAGAGCAAAAAGAAGATGATCTACAACTTATTGACGGTGTAGTAGAGTACAGCAAAGCAAATGCACCTTTTCGTCCATTCACAGAGCGCATTACTGGTAATTGTGGTGCAGTTGACATCACTTTAGCACGTGTTCCCGATGCAATGGAGGCCACAATAGATGTTATCATATCAAAAGTACAGAGTGGGTTCGATTTATCTCTCAGCTCATTTGTGTTTATCGGTGGGTCACATAAGGAGATTGAGCTGTTTTGTGGTATTATTGGTGAGTCATCTGGTTTAACAAGAAGGCATGTGATTGCTATACAGGAGGATACTTGGATGCATTTGAGGTTCAAGGTAGGTCAGAAAGGCTCTAATTATGATGATGTAGAACGGTATTGTCAGTTCAAAGCAAACATTCATGGATGTGCCTATCAAGAAATAATGCTTAAGCATGCCTCTATCTTGGTGAAGGTGAGTTGGTCGATCATACCGTAAAGTTGGTGTTCCATATTCAAATTTGAGTTGGATTAATTGATCTTGCACTGAGTACATGTCTAATTGGCACTGGATCAATTTCTTCAAGCTCTAAGCTCCCTTGGAATAGAGGTGAGATTTCTCTCACTTTGTTGTACGTGGTGTCCTTGGGTATTAGTAGGCGGCTACTGCAGGTGGTTCCAGCTGCCGAGGATATGGCCAAGATGCACACGAGGACCATCTCGTTCGTGCTACCATCTTCTCGCTCCCTAGCCCAACCTTTTGTCTCTCTATAAATTGGCATAGGCGACTTTCTGTCTCTGTAAATCGGCCTTGGCGAGATGGATACGATTCAGCTGCCTCCATCGTTTAACTAGAAGCTAACGCACGCTTCACTGCGCCGATTTTTATCAACGTGTAAGATGTGTAGGTTTTAGTCATTTTGTTTGTTTTGCACACATGATATTCATTGTCAATCAGTAGCGCAAGTGGACCAGTAATGCGGCCCGATACGGTCACATATGACCTAGGAAAATCTACACACATGTCACACACCCATCAAGCGACTGAATCAATGAACTCCCTCCTACAGCTAGGACTCACACGTCTAATCCTGTACGATGCACCAAAGAGCACCCTCTAGCAAGCTTAGTATTTTTATCTATCAACTAAAGAAGACGTAAGGACATCTACAACACGGAACGATACTCCGGCCTCATATCTATGGCATCTCCAACGAAGAACCCTACTCCGTCCTCATATGTACGTTTGGACCGAATGGTCCGGGCACTTTTAGGCCTCTGACCTAGGTGTCTATACTGGGTCGGCCGTAGACGGACATCCAAAATCCCCCGGTCCAACCCAAATATGAGGCACATTAGGGGAGTCGAGACGTGTGCCATGCCGGATGCTGGACCCATCCAAAATCCTACCTGGAGCCCATGATTTTCTCACTCTAAATTGAACTTAATGCTCTGCCTCCCACATTCATGGCATGGCAATCGCGTGGCGCCCGAAAAGGCCCTTCTGCCATGGCTATAAAAAGCAGGTCGTCGAACCAAAAATCCTACCCGTCCCCATTTTCCTTCTTTTTCCCATGCCTTCACACTGAAGGCATGCTACATCCCCGCGATCTTCCCTCGCCACCTGGAACATACCTCGTATAAGCCATGGCGCACCCTTCTAAGACATGCAAGCTAAGATGGTCTACTGGTTGTACCTCGCCTCGTAGCCCACACGACAATCTGCACAACAACCCGCCCTCCCCATCAGATGGTGTATGTGGCGCCCGTGTTGCCGCCAAAGCAAGGAAGAAAGAGGTGCTCACTGATGGAGCTAAATCCGACGGATCTCGGGGTAGGGGGTCCCTAGATAGGCGTCTAGAAGCGATGGTAACAAGGACACAAGGTTTTACCCAGGATTAGGCTCTCCGGGGAGATAATATACCCTACATCCTACTTTGGCTGTATTATTGCGGCGGCGTGTACAAAGTACAAATGTTCTACTACGAGAGCATGGCCTCTCGGTTTATATAGGTAGGGGGTCCTAGGGTTATAGGATCCTAGTTGACTACTTACGAGGAGGTAGAGGCCTCCACGAATCCAACGTCTTGTGGTATACGTCAAGTCTTCTAGATTTCTCTAGTAATTGCCATGGGCTCCTCGAAGTGGCCCAGGACAAAACCGACATGGAGGTCCTCAGGCTGGGCCTTGACATGGTCAGAGCCTCCCTAGCTGGGACACTGTCATTAGCCCCTGAACCGGTCTTCAAGTCTGGAAGCACCTCAGCTCATCTAAACTGCTTCTTTATCTTTAAACGCCAACCTTGAAACTGGTTCAACAATAGCATCATCTTCCGGATATGAAGTCATAGTGCTGAGCTGCATCCAAGTAGCAATTGCAGTTTCCAAGGGAGCATAGCTCACCAACAGAATCAATTTAAGAACAATGAAGACGCTCTCGTGATAGAGGTACCTTGATTCTAACAACTTGGAAACCGCATCCTCCAGGTTCACCGACGACGACCTCGAAGCATCTCCCTGGAAGCAGCCAATTCACAGCTTCCCGACTTAATAATAGTCCACCGAAATGTCAATACACACAGATGTGTATGGGGGAGAGAGGTGGCGTACCTCAAGGTTAGCCTGAGACTGGAGGGCGGTGAGCGTGAGAGGGGAGGGGGTGGGGCGTTGAACTCGAGGAAGGCGACGACGACGGTCAGGACCCGTGCATCTGGGGAAGGGGATGCCTTGGTGGCGGCTCCCTTGCTCTTGCTATTCTTCAACTTATTGACCTCCTCCTTGGCCATGGTGGCGGCGGAGGTGGAGGGTAGGGAGGTGAGTGTGACTTGGCGCGGGACGAAGAGCTTCAAAGAGGGGGAATACACGGAGTCAGGACTTGGGTGCCGGGGACTGCCTACCGAGCTGCTTGGCAGCGTAGAGTTAGGAGCCTTGCACTGCTCCAGCCAGGACTACGTCTGCATGGACGGCGACAGCAGCAGCGCCCCGCATCCTACGCTCCGCCCTGCACCACGTCCACTGCCAGCACCAAACCTGTCCATGCACCTCCACCGCCATGACCACCACCTCTGCCTCTGTGGGCCTTCTTCTTCTTGAGAGGCGTCGCCTTTGCCTTTGCTTTGAGGCGGTGGTTCTGCCGTGTTGCGGAGTTGATCTTCTGGGCGAGCGCGATCGCCGGACCACCACCATCGTCTCTGGCAGCTTTTTGTACGGGTCCATGCAGCTGCGGCGGCAACAAAGGGCGGGAATATGGGTGGAGAGCGACGGGATGGAATAGGGGAGTGTTGAAAAGGGGGGACTTTGACACGAAAACAGTGCGGACAGTTACAAAAGCACGGGTCCGCCTCAATTTTGGGTGGGTCTGGGGTGTCGGAGTCCTACGTGGCTGGTGTCGGACTCCCGCATAGCCCCCCTGATTTGGCTCCGGTTTGTGGGAAAACGGCGGTCCAGACTGGTCCGTGAACTGATAGAGGATGTCGTTCGATGGCTTGCAAGGTCCAGACAGCTCGAGTGAATTGCAAAAAACATCGACATTGAAGGCTAGAGTTGCAGAAATGACAAGTCTCTAGTTTTGTGCCCAAAAACACTAATTCCCAAGCTAATTTTTTGCAGAAACCACAAGTCGCTCTATTCGGTCATTTTAAGTGGGATTATGATAGGTGGGTCCCGCTTTTGTAGACGTGGCGTGACTGTTCATCCGTTTGGCTCGGTAGACGCCGTTAGACACCGTGCGCGGGTCGTCTCGAGCCGGAACCCTTTTGACCGGTCCATCCCCGCTAGCTCTTATCCATCTCTTTCCCTCCCCCGCACCCTCTCTCGGCACCCCTCTCTCCTCATACATGACGATGGTGAGTGGCGGCGGCGACTGCGGTGGGCCTGCCGGTGGCGGAGACGACAGACCACTGGAGGCGGATTTGTGCGGCAGCTCAAACCCCGGCGCCCCTTCGGAGAGCAGCCCCAACCCCAGCCCCCGACACTTGCTCGAGTTCGCGGCGGCTAGATCTTGGGCCAGGGTCGTGAAGGCGGATCTGACGCAAAGCCACCAGTGAGGCTCGTCATTCGGCGGCGTCTAGTAAGTTAACCTCATTTGTACAGATTCTAGGGTTAGGGTTAGAGGTAGGGTCAGGATTCGGCGGCTGGATCTTGGGCTGTATCTATGTGTGGTTATTTTGATTTGCAGTGTTAAACCCTAGCTTGGGCTGTACTGAAACAGTCCATTTGATTATTCAACGGCTGGATCTTGGGCTGTACTGAAACACTGAATTTGATTTTATTTAGTTGATATGTAGCAATGTCAGCTGTTAATTAGAGCAGTGCCAATGGAGAACACATCAGAGTAGCTTATTTTGTTAATATGGAGTGTTAATTATGTATATTAGAGTAGAAAATTAGTGTATCTACATCTGTAGTTATGCACTAAAACAATGAATTTGATTTTATTATGGGCAGTACATTAGAGTATCTACATCTGTAGTTATGCATTGTTAATTAGAGCAGTGGCAATAAAGGGCAAATTAGAGTAGCTTATTCTGTAGTTATGCATTGTTAATTAGAGCAGTGCCAATAAGAGCAAATTAGAGTAGCTTATTTTGTAGTTATGTATTGTTAATTAGAGTAGTGCCAATAAGAGCAAATTATAGTAGCTTCTTTTGTAGTTTTGTACTGTTAATTAGAGTAGTGCCAATAAGAGCAAATTATAGTAGCTTCTTTTGTAGTTTTGTACTGTTAATTAGAGCAGTGCCAATAAGAGCAAAGTACAGTAGCTTCTTTTGTAGTTATGCATTGTTAATTAGAGCATTGTTAACTGGAATTTTTGTTTTATCTTGTTGTGTAGTTTGGATGATGCTGTTTGGGAAGTTAGAATGCACTTCCATGAAAGAGACAACTTGGAGAGATCCCTATGCATTTCAGACATCACATATCACAATTTGGTAGCATTAATAGAGACAGAGGGATATGGGGTGAATGATTACATTTACTTTGTGAGGGAGCCTGGTGTGGGTATTGAAGGATTGGTAGAAATTACTGATGATGACATGGTCGATGAAATGTTTGACCATATTGCTAGCAAGGATGAGACTGTACTGAATTTGACAGTGATTAGGGCCACTAATCCAAGACTTGCAGATTTGAATTCAGGTTATTTGTATGAGGAGCAGGTTCCTTTGAGTCAATTAGGAGAAAAACTGTCTATGAAGTCAATCCTTTTGGAGTTCTATTCAGATCACCTGAGAAATCAAACAAACAGAGGCAGTCAGAGCCGCTTCTGTTCTTTTCCACACAGCAGAGCTCAAACTTACATATTGCTATGGAGCAAGATGAGCAGGAGACACTAATGGAGCTCAAGAGGAGAACCAAGATTGAGAACTTTAGGAAACATAAGGAGGCATCTGGGCATGTTCAAATGGTTAAGCAAAAACTACTAGTTCTTCTAACTGAAGATGACTCTGATCTGGATGCAGATGAGGACTTTGTTAACAGGCTTAATGAATTGAGGAGGCAGAGAGAGGACCCACTCCTTCATTTTGAAGGAGACACTGATGTGGATGAAGTGTATGGGGAAGATGAGGAGGAGGAGCAAGTGGAGCAAGTGGAGCAAGTGGAGGAGGATGAGCAGATGGTGCATGAGGAGGAGGAGCAGGTGGAACAACAACAGGATCCACCAAAGAGGAAGGAAAAAAAGAAAAGGGACAACCAAGAGGTCACATTCAAGCTTGGAGCAAAGATTTGAGGATGTGGGCACAATCATCAGATGAGGAGCTAGATGTAGGTGATTTGAAGGAGGAATATGATGATGGAGCTGAGAATGCACCTTATATTCTGCCCAATGGAAGGAAGAGCAGAGCATATAAAGCACAACTAAGGAAGTGGTACAGTGAAGAAAGAGAGAACCCAGAGGAGCAGTTTTGTAGAAAGCTTTGTTTCCTTAATGTGTACCAATTTAGGAGAGCACTCCAGACATTTCACATAATTCAGAATAGGAACTATGAGTTCCACAGAAACTACAATGACAGCATCATAGTTGTGTGCACTAATGTTAAATGTCCTTTCTACATTGTAGCTTTTGTTCTTGCAAATGAAAGTAATTTTGGAATAAGAAAGGCTAATTTTCTGCACACATGCCCAGCAGTAGCAGAGAATACCAAGTTCACAGCAAAATGGGTGGCACACCAGTGTGAGGATATGCTGAGAATTGATATTGGCACACCAATCACCACAATTATGCAGAATTTGAAGAAGAAATATGGAGTAGATATCTCAACCCATATGGCCTATAGGGCTAGGAAACAAGCATTGAAGGTTGTCCAAGGAGACCAGAGAGGTCAATACATTAGGATTACAGATTACTTGCAGGCTGTTTTAGACACAAACCCAGGAAGTAGATGTGTTGTGACCACTAAGCATCTGCCAGAGCACCTAAGCAAGAACCCAAGGTTCCATGGCCTGTTCTACTGTCTTAATGCTTGCAAAGAAGGGTTTTTAGATGGATGTAGGCCATTCATAGGTACATTGTGTTGTAACTTGTGTACTGTATTTGTTATTTGGCCACATTAAATACACTGTCTTCTCACATTTGTCACTTTGCAGGGGTAGATGGTTGTTTTATCAAGCTGTCAGCAGGTCAGCAGATCCTTGCTGCAACAGGAAGGGATGGAAACAACAACATATACCCTATAGCATTTGGAGTTGTTGACAAAGAGGACAAAGACAGCTGGACCTGGTTCTTAACACAACTGAAAGATGCACTTGGTGGAGAGAGTGGAAAGTTTGGGTACTATACTATCATTAGTGATAGGCAAAAGGTAAACTTCTCTTCTCATATTTCTATTGTACTATTAATTTTTCATGTGCACATTGCTTTGTGAACAATTCAATTGGCCAAATATTTAGCTCTAGTTCATATTCTGTCAACAGGGCCTTTTAAATGCAGTAAACCATGTATTTCCCAATTGTCCACAAAGATTCTGCCTTAGACACATATATCAGAATTTCCAAACAGCTGGTTTTAGAGGTGATGAACTAAAGAAACACATGGATGCAGCTAGCTACTCTTATACTAAGAATGAACACCTAGCTGCAATGAATGATTTGAAAAGAGAGTGTAAGGTAGCTTCGGCATGGCTTAATAAAGTACCAGTTCATACATGGGCTAGACATGCAATGGATTTAACCTGCAAGACAGACCTAGTTGTGAACAACATCAGTGAGGTGTTTAACAAAATGATCCTAGATGTTAGAGGCAAGCCAATAAAGACCATGCTGGAAGGAATTAGGACTAAATTGATGGTCAAATTTAACACCAATAGAACCAAGACAGAGACAGCAAATTGGGAGATTTGCCCAACATATGCAGAGATGTTAGAGGAGGCAAAGTACAACTCAAGGTGGTGCCAATCTTTGATGCTGGTCCTAACATTTACCAAGTTAGTAGTAGAGATAACACCTACTCAGTGAACTTGCTGCATAGAACATGTGGATGTAGGAAATGGGATATGACTGTTATGCCTTGCAATCATGCAGTATCTGCAATTGTGAAGGCTAAGTTGCAACTTGAAGACTTTGTTGATGATTTCTTCAAGAAGGCAATGTACCAAAAAGCATATGGGCATATCATATTTCCTGTCCCTGGTCCAAATCTGTGGCCAAGGACAAGAACTCAGGACATAGAGCCTCCAGTTTTTAGAGACAAAGTTGGGAAGCAACAAACAAAGAGGAGGAAAAACCCATTTGAGAAGCCAGCACCAAGAGATACATCTAGGATGGCATCCATTACTTGTAGCAACTGTAAACTTGTAGGGCACAGATACACTGTGTGCTCTAAGCCCTTGAAACCAGCTCTTGCTATGAGACAAAACCAGCATCAGGTTAGCTAAGAATCTTTGTTTGTGTTTTTGCAGTTATGTCTCAATGTGGGCACAAATAGAATTGTAGTTATGTCTCAATGATTGTTTCTGTTTTTTAAATGCAGCCAAACAGGTCAAATGCTTCTGCTTCATCTACAGCTGTTGCACCAACAAGGAAGAGGCCATCTCCATCTAC
This sequence comes from Triticum timopheevii, assembly GCA_963921465.1. NCBI lineage: Eukaryota > Viridiplantae > Streptophyta > Magnoliopsida > Poales > Poaceae > Triticum > Triticum timopheevii. The sequence goes on along the minus strand of OY997270.1, from coordinate 60,299,403 downwards.
AGCAGATGTTGGGACTGCTCCTCCCAGGAAGAAAGCTGCACCTGCTGCAAGTACACCTACTGCTCCTCCAAAGAGGAGAGCTGCACCTGCTGCTACTGCACCTACTGCTCCTCCCAGGAGGTCTCCAAGGAAGAATGCTACCCCAGCACCTACTGCTCCTCCAAGGAGGTCTCCCAGGAAGAAAACTAACCAAGCTGGTGCATCTTCTACATCTGCTGCAGGCCATAGGGGAACATTTCATGCTCCAAGACAGACTGGAAGGAAGAGGACAGTTTCCTACAAGATGAAGGAGTACCTATATGCTTCTGGTAACTAGATGTTGAATTTGATGCCTTTGTTGGTTGTTGAACTAGATGCCTTTGTTGGTAGGTTTGTTGAATTTGATGCCTATGTTGGCTGTTGAACTAGATGCCTTTGTTGGCAGGTTTGTTGAATTAGATGCCTTTGTTGGCAGGTTTGAACTAGATGTTGAACTAGATGCCTTTGTTGGCTGCTTTGAACCAGTTGTTGAACTACATGCCTTTGTTGGCTCCTTTGAACTAGTTGTTGAACTTGTTGCCTTTTGATGATTGTTGAACTTCATGCTGGATGTTGATGTTAGTTGATGCCTTTTGTTGCCGTCTGATGGTTGTTGAACTTGAATGCATGATGTTGATGCTTGTTGAACTTGAATGCATGATGTTGATGCTTGTTGAACTTGAATGCATGATGTTGATGCTTGTTGAACTTGAACCACCTAAATGAGTCTAGGGTGGCTCGACGTCGAAAAAACCACCTAATGAGTCTAGGGTGCCTCGACATCGAAAAAACCACCTAAATGAGTCTAGGGTGGCTCGACGTCGAAAAAACCACCTAAATGAGTCTAGGGTGGCTCGACATCGAAAAAACCACCTAAATGAGTCCAGGGTGGCTCGACGTCGAAAAACCACCTAAATGAGTCTAGGGTGCCTCGACATCGAAAAACCCACCTAAATGAGTCTAGAGTGCCTCGACGTCGAAAAAACCACCTAAATAAGTCTAGGGTGGCTCGACGTCGAAAAACCACCTAAATGAGTCTAGGGTGCCTCAACGTCGAAAAAACACCTAAATGAGTGTAGGGTGCCTCGACATCGAAAAAACCACCTAAATGAGTCTAGGGTGCCTCAACGTCGAAAAAATCACCTAAATGAGTCTAGGGTGGCTCGGCGTCGAAAAACCACCTAAATGAGTCTAGGGTGCCTCGACGTCGAAAAACCACCTAAATGAGTCTAGGGTGCCTCGACGTCGAAAAACCACCTAAATGAGTCTAGGGTGCCTCGACGTCGAAAAAACCACCTAAATGAGTCTAGGGTGGCTCGACGTCAAAAAACAACCTAAATGAGTCTAGGGTGCCTCGACGTCGAAAAACCACCTAAATGAGTCTAGGGTGCCTCGACGTCGAAAAAATCACCTAAATGAGTCTAGGGTGCCTCGACGTCGAAAAACCACCTAAATGAGTCTAGGGTGGCTCGACGTGGAAAAACCACCTAAATGAGTCTAGGGTGCCTCGACGTCGAAAAACGACCTAAATGAGTCTAGCGTGCCTCGACGTCGAAACAACCACCTAAATGAGTCTAGGGTGACTCGACGTCGAAAAACCACCTAAATGAGTCTAGGGTGCCTCGACATCGAAAAACCACCTAAATTCATCACATTCAGCATATTGGAAGATCCATAGATAAGCAATACATAACTAATAAGTAGCATAATTGGGGGGGGGGGTCCATGCATGACCATTACATAACAAATAAGTACCATAACTGGGAGATCCATACATGAACATTACATAACTAATAAGTAGCATAATTTGGAGATCCATACACGACTAATAAGTAGCATAATTGGGAGATCCATACATGACCATTACATAACTAATAAGGAGATCCATACATGACCATGAACTCCATGACCATTACTGCCCAGTGTGGCTCATTCATCTAAGATTGCCTTGATCCCATTCAGCTTGGCCTTGCTCTGCTCCACAACCTTCTCAAGCTCATCAATGCAGGCCTGCAACTTAGTCTTCTCTTCAGCAAGCTTCAGCTTCATGTTCCTAATGACAGTGGCTTGAGATACTGTTAGCTCCTTAACCATGTCATACTTCTCCTGGAGCTTGCTCTCATCAGGCTTGACTCTTTCCATCTAGGCCCTCCTCTCATTCTCATCCAAAAGGGCTTGAACATCTCCAACCAACTTGTCACAACTGGCCTACAGCTTGATCTTCTCTTGTGTTAGTTTGTGAACAGCAAATGAGTTCATCAGATTGTCCTCAGTCCTATTTCTCTTGGACTGTTCATACATATCCCACAACTTGGACAGTGCATTCTCCATTGTAGCTGGCCAAGATGGATCAATCCATTCAACAAGTCCACAGTTTTTAGCATCATGTTCAATTACAGTGTTAAGCAGCAAGATATAAGCTACATGCCAAGATGAATTCTTTACTAATAACAAGTTGGCACTCCAACCAGTACCAACAATTAGGCAATCTAAATGAGTGCTTACTAATTAAAACCAACTAGGCCAACAAGATATAAGCTACATGCCAAGATGAGTTCTTTACTAATAATGAGTGCTTACTAACTAAAAGCAACTAGGCCAGCAGTACTTGATAACAATTTTTAATGAGTGCTTCCAACCCCATGCACATGCTGACATATAAACAAACCTCACTGGTCCACACTGTCACATGCTGACATATTAACAAATGACCTCACTGATCCACACTGTCATATGCTCAGATATAAACAAATGAACATGCCACAACACTATGCACATATGCTAACATAAATACAATGAGTTAACTGAGCCAATAAGCATTGGCCACATATTTAAACAGACTAACTAACAAGCCAGATCTGCTAACTACCAAAATCAATACTAAACAATGACCAAATGATTAGACCACAACAGCTAATTAGCAAAAATTTGACACATACCTTCACAGCACAGCCAAGGAACCTCCTGCCAGTATGGATGCCCTTGAAAGCAACAAGTCTTTCTGCTCGCACCCCGTGTTCATGGAACAAAGCAAAATCATTGCCCTCAAATTCAGAGTCATCCGTGGTAGCAGGCATCTGCACGTGCAAAGGAAAGCAAGGGGTTTGGGAAGGAAACTTCATATCTAGCTCAAGAGGAAAATCCCCAAATCCAAACCCTAACCCTATTTCTACTAACTCACCTTCACGATGCCGTCTTCTGAACCAGAGGTGGCGTACTGGTAATAATTCTCACTGCTGTCATCATCCTCACTCTAGGAAACCATGGCGACGCGGTGGCGGCGGCGGCGGTCGGAGATGTGGACGGGTCGACGGCGGCGAATGAGTTGGAGCAGAGAGCGGGAGCGAATGAGGGTTGGGGTGGGTGGGCCTGTAACGAGTCGCGGGGATGGGCCGGTCAAAAGGGTTCCGGCTCGAGACGGCCCGCGGACGGCGTCTGACGGCGTCTACCGAGACAAACGGATGAACAGTCACGCCACGTCGACAAAAGAGGGACCCACCTATCATAATCCCACTTAAAACGACCGAACAGAGCGACTTGTGGTTTCTGCAAAAAAATTAGCCTGGGAATTAGTGTTTTGGGGCACAAAACTAGAGACTTGTCATTTCTGCAACTCTAGCCTTCAATGTCGATGTTTTTTGCAATTCACTCCAGACAGCTCAGTCCGAACGGATGCGGAAGGTTCGGGGGTCGGCGTTGGAGATGCCCTCTGTTCCAAACTTCAAGCAAAGTGATCGTGTTGCCAAGAGGCCACTACATCTGGACCACTGGAGTTTGCTAATGCCTTTAATGATCCATTGCGGCCAAATTTCGTGTTTTGACCCTTTTGTGAAACAAAATCGAGATCTGACCCCAGTCTGAAAAAAATTCGAAATCTGACCCTTTTGCTACCGTCAGACCCTCAGGCGGTAGGGTTGCACAGCCTACCGCCGCAGGTTCCGGCGGTAGGTGTGTCTGACGGGCGTCAATCCATTAACGGCTGCTGACGTACCTACCGCCAAAGACCACGGCGGTAGCCCACAAACCTACCGCCGAGTTCTCTGGCGGTAGGTTGGCACTAAACTTAACTACTTTGGTTTTGTCTTCAATTTTTTTCGCCATAAGACATAACATAAGAAACATAACATAGACATAAGAAACATAACATAAGCACAATTTTATAGACATAACATAGATTGATCACATCCACAAAATTTTGCCATTACGGACTAAGAAACAAGTACCAAATAACATAGTTTGATCACATAACATAGTACGAAGGCAACATAAGAAGTTTAACAAGTTCAACGGTCATTGACCACATAAAAGGTTTCATCCATAGGTAGAAATCAAACATGACGATCATCAGCAGCCACACACATATATAGTTTAGATGATATCGATGACGATCATCATCTTCAAGCCTTGACGGGTGGTCTTCTTGATAGTAATAAGGATGGCCTATCCAACATGAAGATTCTTGTCAACGAGGAAGCTCTTCCACCCATGTGTGCTTAGACCAGACCTTACCGCCATAGTATGCAGCGGTAGCCGGCCACGACCTACCGCCATCCGGCCCGGCGGTAGGATGCCTCCCCCCACGCCAATCTTCTGTGACCAAAAAATCGAGCAACGCAGCGGTAGGGTTGCGCCGCCTACCGCCAAGGCTCTGGACGGTAGGGTGCTACCGCCGAGCCCCCTGGCAGTAGGCTGCGCAACCCTACCGCTGCATTGCTCGATTTTTTGGTCACAGAAGATCGGCGTGGGGGGGAGGCACCCTACCGCCGGGCGGGATGGCGGTAGGTCGTGGCCGGCTACCGCCGCATACTATGGCGGTAGGGTGCCTTTGTGTGCAATTTTTTGCACCTAGTAACTTCTGTTGGCTTCAATTTTTGGCATACAACATTTAAACAGCATATGTATGACATATAAAGCACACAATGTATGATATATGATGCACACACCGCAGAACTATAAATAAGGTAGGTTCGATACACCACAAATCTAAAAATAAGGTAGGTTCGGTACATAGCAAGTTTCACAAGCAAATTCATATGGTTCACAAAGCAAATATGCAAGTTTTTAGTTCAACGACACGGCAACAACTTCAGTTCTTCCTTCCCCTCTTCGACGTTCGGTCCTCGTTATCCTTGGATCGCTTCTCGGCCGCCGTCTTCTTGCGGGTTGTAGGACGTGCTTTCTGAAGAACTGCAGGACGAAACCCAATAGTCGGGCTCTCCTGAAGAACGGTGCGTACCGATCGTCGTACTCCATCTTAACCGTCGTCTTGTGAGCCCTCATCCGCAGTGGCGGCAGCATCTGTGAAAATCAATAACCAAAGCATAATTAGCATGGACATAATAGTTAGCAACTTGTTTTCATCAATTCGAAAGATTTGGTTTAAAATGCTAATTACCACTCCATTCTCAATGAAACGGGCACAGTGATGCTTGTCGAACCTAGGGTCAAGCATTGTGTACTTTGTGCCGATGTCGTCCGCAAGAGGTGGCCTCCTAAAAGAATTGCATAAGCACATCAAAAGATTTTTCAACATTAACTAGAGTTCAACATTAACTACGAAACACATCGATGCATAACAAAAATTGAACCTATGAGTTCAATCTTTGAATAATCATATATCAAGATTATTATGAACTAAATACAATACATATATCAAAAACTAAATAAAATACTTTTATGAAGATGCAATCACCATTGTTTCAATGCATCATAACACATATACTACATATAACAAATACTTGCATCTTGAGGATTCATATACTACATATAACAAATACTTGCAATCACCATGTTAAAAAAATGAACTAGGGTTCATCTTGAGGATTCATATACTACATATAACAAATATATCAAATATTTGCATCATCCAATACTTGCATCATAGCATCCAATACTTGCATCATAGCATAGGAACATGCATCATCCATCATATAAAAAAACCATTCAAATCAATTATGAACTAGGGTTCATCTTAACACAACCATAGCATAGGAACACGCATCATCCATCATATAGTTCAAATCTAACACAATATAACATCTAGAATCAACCTAAATCAATCCTAGGGTTAATTTTTTTTCAAATAGGAGTGATTTCAAACGAATAATGCGACGAATCGGAAGGTGTTTGATTAAAACTAGTTGGAGGGATTGAAAGAGCTTACTTTTCTTTCTTCGGGGCCATCTCGATCCGCAAAATCCGTCAAGAAATGAGGAAGATCGGAGGGGGGGAGTGGAGGGGAGGAGAGAGGCGACTGTGAGCAAAACTGCTCTGTTCTTCGTGGTGGGGGGCGGCTGGGTGAGGGAGAAGGGGGTGGGGGCGGCCGGCCCGCGGTTTATATATGCCCACACCCTACCGCCAGGAAGGGCGGCGGTAGGTTCAGACAACCTACCGCCAGGCAGGGCGGCGGTAGGGTGTGACGGAGGGGGAACGGCGGCAGTTATCGTTGCTGACGTGGAAAAGTTTGCTACCGCCGCAGGGCTCGGCGGTAGGCTATACGATCCTACCGCCGGGCCTCTCGGCGGTAGGCAAAATGGTCAAATTCCGAAATATTTTCAGACTGGGGTCAGATCTCGATTTGGTTTTCCAAAAGGGTCAAAACACGAAATTTTGCCATCCATTGCCACCTGTCCATTGCAAACGCAATTCAAGGACCAGAAGAAGTACCAAAAGGCAGGGTACGTGGCAGTTAGTTAGCATAAGCTCAATTTGTTTCGTGGCAACGCAAGCATGCATGAGATTTATGTGCAGTACTACTCCTACATACGCTTTTTGTACACGCTGTCCTCCTCAGTTTGAAAACCTTCTCTTCCCCTTTCTACCACTTCCATCGTGCCAACAAGAGCAACTGGCTTTGGCATACCTTTTGGCTTTACTAGCTTTGAGCGGCCGTGCATGGCATGGCGCGCGGGAGCTCGCTCAAACTGATCATAGCTCGTTTTACTTCAAATTAGATGAACCTACACTACACTTCAACACATACAAACTCGCCGTATTTCCAGTGGGGTCTTATTGGAGAGTTGAGCCGGCTCTCCTTTTGTTGTCCTGCCTTTACTAGAACAAGAAGACTCAATCAGGTTACATGAAGCGTCAGTCCTGGCGACACGGCTGTGCAGGGCCCCGCGTGCACGGCGCGAGGCCGCTTCGAGCGACGCGGTGGGGCGCGGGGGGTTTCCCCAGAGCCGATCTGCTGGGGTTGGCCTTCCCCCCATGGCACGGCTCTCCTCTCCCACGAGGCACCGCGGCTAGCGGCCCGCCTGCGGCTCGGATCCATGGCGGCGGCCATGGCTGGTGGCACGCGGCGCAGCTTGGCGGCGGGCGGCGCCGGCGTGGACAGGTGGGCCACTTCCCTGGCCATGTGGATGGCGGGGAGGTGGTGGGCTTCGGCTGCGGCGGCGGTTCCTCGCTGGATGTTGGTGGCCATGGTGATGTTCGTCCTCGACCCCGATCTACTCCGATCTGCAGCGGATCCGGCCCTTGGTGACTTCGGTCACCATTCTTGGGTGCTGGCCTTGCAGATCCGGTGGCTGGAAGGGTTCCGGGGGAATCTCTTGGCCGACGTGGCGGCCACTCCGATGGCAGTGCCTTTGGGTGTTGCTTCCCTCGTTGGAGGCTTCGGAGAGGACCTCCTTCCTTCCACCCCTCCCAGGAGCTCAGGTGAAAACCTCAGACCCCCCTCCCTTTTCCAAGCGACGACGACACCACGGTGGCGTGCTCCTTCCTGAAGGCGTTGCTCGGGGGCTGCTCAAGCGGCGGTGGAAGTGGCGGCGGTTCGGTGTCGGCATATGCATTCTGATCAGTTTCATCTTGGAGCTGCGGCGACATAGGCGACGCTCGTCTGGTGGAGCGACTGCCGATGGTCGAGGCATCGTCGACAGTCTGCGCCATCAGGTTCGGGATGCTCAGGGGGAAACCCCAGATCTGGGTCTTCCGGATCGGATGATGATGGCGTTCTATCGCTTTCCCTTCTGAGGGCATCGTCTTGGAGCAAGTGCTGGCTGGAGGGATGGTGGAGCGGTGTTTCATCTCACACATTGGATGGCGGCGGAGATCGATGGCATGGCGCCGTGGAGACTCGGCGTCCGATGCGTGGAGATGGGCTCGCGCAGGAGGAGGTTGCTGTCTGGCGTCATGGTGACGTCGATGGCAGAGTGGCTAGACAAGGTAGAAGCCTCAATATGATCTGAAGACCTGTGGAAGATGGCGGCGACGACACACGAGTGCGTCTGACCGGATTGTGCCCCAGACCCGGTATGTGGCTTGGCTGGGGCTTCCGAATGAGTTTCGGCTTCCGGCTTTTGATGTTAGGCTTAGGTGAGTGGTTTGGGTAGTGGCCCAGCTAGCACCCCTTCATCATTTTGGATAGGAGTAGGGGCATATGTTGCCAAGATGGTGGACTCAGGCACATTGTTGTAATACTTTGTAAGGTCCTTGAGAATAATCAATAAAGTGGCCGTATGCATCTCCCAGATGCAGAGGCCGGAGGTCATCCTCCTTTTCTAAAAAAAAAAAAAAAACATGAAGCGTCAGTCAATCAAGTTTCAGTGTCTCGTGAACTAAAATTCAAATCCTTGCTGCAGATTGGCATCTTTCGCCTAATAAGTTAGCCTAGCTTTCTTTTACTAAAAGCGTTGGATAGAGATAGCATTTCTTTAGTTTGTGATACTTCATTCACACTCCATTCTTCAGATTTTTTATCTTTTGAACAATTCTCTGCTTTTTCATTAAAAGGAATAAAATTTGTCTACTTCATGTTGAATACTGGTCCATTCATGCTGTGAATGTTTATCCAACGTTGGATACTTGAAATTCTAATTCACCAGACACCGTCAGACGGGCGAATTTGGAAGAGTTTATGTGTGGCGGGTACGGTCAGCCGCCCGCCACTGCTACAACGATTCCGCTGGCAGGCATAAACTGGTACCCGCCAGTGCTACTTCTCCAAAATAGCTTTAGTTCTTTGTTTTTTGCTACGATTTGTTGTTTTTTTTTCACTATGGCTTTAGTTCCTTATTGTAGAAGAACATGTAGCTTTAGTTCAAACAGAAGAGACAAGCGAATGGATGCTTCCGAACGGGATCTAGTTTGTTGGAGAGTTGAGCTGGCTCTCCTTTTGTTGCTCTACCTTTACTAGCAGTCTAGCAGAAGAAAGACAGTGACATGAAAGACTTGATCACTCAAACAAGCAAGGTTCAAAATTCTGGTGAACTACCAGAGAATTCGTCGTTGCAGATTAGCAATTTTTGCCTAGAATGTTTAGGATCACCTTAATCAGAGAATTTAGGTGATGATCTAGCATAACATTGACAGACAGATGGTGCATGCAAGATCAAGTTGAGGTGGTGTTTCATATGCCTGGTGTTATTAATTAAATCTGTCCTGCATAATTGGGGCACATTCCTTGTTTCATTTCGCACTCATGGATTGGAACACCGCATAGATTCATCTGCCTTTGCCTTTTGTGATACAAGTAAAGTGATGTTGCCAAGAAGAACCTACTGCATGTGGACCACTCAACCTTTCAAATGCCTTTAAGATCGATGAGATGCAATTCAAGTACCTCAAGAAGTACCAAAAGGAACGCTAGATTTTTCTTAACCAAAAGGCAGGGCACCAGTTAGTTACTGTAGGAAATAGCAACCATAAGTCCATAAGGTCAATTTCTTTTGCAGCAACAAAGCATGAGGTTACAGTCAGTCCTTGTGGTCTTTTGGACACTTTCTGTGCTCATGTCCTCATATCAGTTTGTTGATTCCTTCTCTTTAATTTTCACCACTTTCATATGAGGGCCAGCAAGTGCAACTTTCTCAGTTTAAATTACAGTACTACTACTATGTTTGCGCCGTCATCTATGTTTACTAGCGTCAGTGTAGCATTTATCTACGTTCTGCCCCCATATATGTTGGCAGGGAGAGATGGATTAATTATAGCACTATAAATTAGCCACGCTTTTTAGCTTCACTAGCTTTGAGTCAAAGTGGCCTTGCATAAGTTGGCGGGAAGTCGTTCGAGCTGATACCAAGTTACCTTACTCTGCCTAATTAGGTGGCCTCTTCTATTCGCAAAAAAAAAAAAAAAGGTGGCCTCTTCTGTACAAGTGTGGCACAACATGTACCTTTCTTTCTTCTCTTTTCTTTTTTGAGAAAGGGCTTCTCCAATTTGTAGTAAGAGAAATCAAACTTCTTACAGATTCCACCAAACACGCTGCACCTCAAGCCGACCATACCACCAAAAGTTAACGCAAACCACACATAGAAACTACACTCATTTCAGCGACAGTTAATTCCGTACGGAGGGAGTATATATGTCTAATCCAATGACAAACACAGAAACGAAATTGCTATGTTCTTTTTTGAGGGATGCTATTGGTTCTTGTTGGGGAGTTGAGCTGACCCTCCTTTTCTCGATGTACATTTACCAGCACAAGAAGACAGAGACATGAAGACACAAAGAACCAAAGGTTCAGAAATCTGGTGAACAAGAGAACTCTTGTTGCAGATTGTTTGCAACCTTTGCGGCTTTGCCTACAAAGTAAGCCTATCTGTTTGTTCATTGAAGCGTTGGATGGAACTAGCATTTTCTTATTTTTGAAGCCATTGACAAAACGCATTGTGGCTGGACCACTGAACTTTTTCATGCCTTAAGCATGCAATTCAAGAACATGAGGAAGACGAACAACTAAATTGTAAACGTTCAGAGAGTAGCACTAGGTGGAATAGTTATCTCTCCCGCTCTTTTTCATTCCTGTCATGTTATCTGCTCCTTGTGGTCTTCCTCAGATTGGCAACTTTCGCCTAGAAAGTATCCAATTTTAGTTATTGCGTTGGATGAAGCCAGCATTCCCTTTTTTAATCTGAAAAAAAGGGACGAAAATACGCGGCCCTTTGAAAATTCAGTTGCACCTTAGAAAATCCAGCTGATGATCTGACAAACAGATGGTAGATGCAAGATCAAGTGGAGGTGGTGCTTAATTTTGCTGTCGCTAATGAAAGCATTCCTCCTATAGACGTAACTGGGTGTGATTGCTTGTCCATTTGGCACAGCATTAGATTCACCTACCTTTGCCCTTTCTTAGCTCTGGATTCCAGCCAAAGTGATCATGGTGCCAAGAGGCCACTGCATCTGGACCACAAAATGCCTTTAACGATCCATTGCAAATGCAATTTAAGGACCCGAGGAAGTGCTAAAAGGCAGGGTACGTACCAGTTGGTTAGGCAGCATAACCTAAATTTGTTTCATGGTAACACAAGCATGGTTAAGAGCATGTACAATGCATAGCCTCAAGGTGATGCCTCGCATGCCATATAGGATCGGATATGACGTAAAGTAGGTTCGGATAGGGAAGCAGGATCCTCTTCAGGAGGCGGGTGCTTGAAGAGAAAAAGTGTGCTCCGATGACAAAAGCTGAAAAGGTTGGAGTGAAAAGTAGAGATGCATGTGTACTAGAGTCTTTATTTTTTATTTCTTAATGAGGCCTACTAGTGATAACTTGCATTGGAGAGGAAAAATTAATGTAGGTGCTTCAAAGTACTTTTTGTCATGAGGCATATGTATCCATATGCCACCATTGTACATGCCCTAAATTTGAACTAAAACCACGTCACTTATTTTGGGACAGAGGGAGTGCTACTTATTCAGGCGCTTTTTGTACACGCTGTCCTCCTAGTTTGAAACTCTCTTCCCCTTCTTACCACTTCCATGGTGCCGACAAGTGCAACTGAACTGTCTGCCAAAAACTGAGTACCATTTACCTACATGTGGCCCATATCTTGGCCGGAAGAGATGGATTAGTAGTGTAGTATAAAAATTAGCCATGCTTTTGGGCTTTACTAGCTTTCAGCGGTCGTGCATGGCATGGCGCGCGGGAGCTCGCTCAAACTGATCGTAATGAGCAGGTCCTCGTTTACCTTGAAATTATAACATACACAAACTCGCCGAACTTCCAGTGGGGATCTTATTGGAGAGTTGAGCCGGCTCTCCTTTTGTTGCCCTGCCTTTACTAGCACAAGAAGACGGTGACATGAAGACTCAATCAGGTAACATGAAGAGTCAATCAATCAAATTTCAGAGTGGCTGGTGAACAAAAATTCGAATTCTTGCTGCAGATTGGCAACTTCCACCTAAAATCTTCAGCCTGGCTTTCTTTTTATTAGAAGCGTTGGATAGAACTCAGTGCTCCAACTTTTAATACTACTACTCATACTGCATTCTTCAGATTTCTTTCCTGAGCAATCGACGATTCATTAACACGAATAAAACTTTGCTAGTTAATGACGAAAACTGGGTGAAAAGTTCCGCACACCAGTCAAGCTGGCGGCTCCGGCACCCTACTGACCGGAACCACGACCCCTACAACATGACAACGGTTTCACGCTTCATCCTTCAGAATTCACGCTCAAATGCCAACCTTTTTTTCTTCATTCTCAACATCCATATCATTCCATTCCATCAATCATCCGAACAATAATATCTCGGTTGCGTGCATTGATCGATAGGGCATTTGAAACCTAGCGGCGGGCTTTTGCTAATCATTTTAGCACGATGGCTAGCTCTGAATTCCAGGAAAAAGTGATGTTGCCAAAAGCCAATTGTGCATGGAGCACTGAACTTTGCATGCCGTTTCAAGAACCTGAGGCGAAGAAGAAACAAAGGCAGAGAGAGTACTAGCACTAGCTGGTTACTTAGCACGTAAGATGCATCTGTTTTCTCTCTTCTTCATAAATCTTTTCTGCCCTGTGCTGTCTCATTGTGTTACTCAGTATGGGTAGCCTTCTCCCAATCTGCATTGAGCACTTTACCACACAAAAAATGACCTCTTTTAGCACTTTGATGGGGGCAAGTGCAACTAGTTTTACCTTTAGTTACTGAACTAAATTCAGTACTAATGACCATAGATAGCATAGATTAGCCATGCTTTTAGCTTTACTGTAGCTTTTCCCCGTAAAAGAACAGGCATTGTGGCTTGCTTTGCGTGGCCGTGACATGGCGGGATCTCACTCAAACTGCTGACAGAAGCGGGGCATCAGGTGTGCACTGCCCCGTGATACACCAGCTGTACCAAACTCGATCGCGCTGGCTGAACCGCTGGTGTCGCCTACCAGTGGCAGCATCAGTGCAACAGAGTGTGCGCTTCAGTTCATTTTCAGTCTCGTCGACGTTGGATTGTACTCTCATGTGGAGATGGCACCGACTGATTACCATTGATCGGAGGCAAGATAAAAACAGTAAGAAAATACCTGTTTTGGTTTTGAAAATTACTTTTTTGCTACTAACGTGCTGATCGTTTTTGTGTGTCCCTTGGAAAAGAAAAAAAGAAAAAAAAATCTGCATCTAAGAAAGTACAAGTACTAATCATTTTTGCGCTTTATGTTTTCCTGTCCTTTGGCCATCCTTCTTTTTTTCCAATCATTACGTGGTACTGTACCTGTTTAAATTTGATGGGGACGAGTAGTGCAAGTGTGTGCGCAACTAATCTCCCCTTTTTAATTACTGCGCACAAGATACCGGCACTACAAATTAGCCATGCTTTCTTGCTATGCTTAGTTTGATCGTGTGGTACCTCCCGCTGACTCCATATTTGGAGGTTGAATGAGGTGATATGGCGCGCTCTCCATCCATTCAAATATTGACGTCACGGACATTTCAGGACGTGCGCTCCTTTTCACCGTCGGCCACATTCCCGCACCCCTTAGCAAACACCGCCGCCGCTTGGCCCGCCGCAATTAGGCCCCTGTCGCCTCCGTTGATCCATTTTCGGACCTCCCACGCTTCATTGCAGCCCTACGCCTTCTTCCTGCCGTTCGGCCGCGCCACCCCTTCCGCCTAGGGTAAAATTCCTTGTAGACTTAGTTTAGCGGCTCATAGATTTGTGTAGATGGCATATAATTTGCAATGTGTGTAGATGGATCCGATGGCGGAGCTAATATTTTTTGATGATTCCTCGTCATATTCGAGCTTCGAGTCTGACAGTGTGAAATGAAGGATGCCAACGAAGACGAGGTAATACTGATCGTTGTAGAATGGATAGCATCAACTGGAAGGAAGAGGAAGCGTCCGGGATCGCAGGTTGGTCATGCAACATTTCGCCGAAACAGATTCGCCGACCACAAGCGGCTCATCCCTGACTATTTTTATGTCGGGTTGTACCTACCCGTCGTACATGTTCTGGTGACGCTTCCACGTGACCGAACGTTTGGTCCGTCGAATTGCCAGCGACATGTACGACAGTGAAACTTTCTTCCAAGAACAGAGAAATGTCGCTGGTCTGTTGGTTTCTTATTTTTAGAAGGTGACCACGGCACTTTGGATGCTTGCATATGCCTCTCCTGCAGATTTCATGGGATAACACTCTTCGAATGGCCGAAGATACAATTCAAGTGCACGAAAGTGTTTGCTGAAATTGCGTTGCGTGTTTATGGACTGCGGTATCAGACGAAAAGAAATCGTAAGGAAGATCCTCCAAATTGTCTGAAATTCTTTTTTGAATGAAAGAGGTCCTTTGGTTCTTTGCTCACACTTAGTTTATTTCATCCGTCCTTTCTGAAGAAAACATCTAGCGTTCCTTTTCAGTGGTTACCACTTTGATGGGGACAACAAGTACTGTAAGTGTGTGCTCAGCTAGTCTTCCCTTTAATTACTCCGCTAACCTGGTCTATATTCAGTACACTAGCAGATGCTACAAATCACACATGCTTTTTTGCTTTTTACTTAGCTTTGATTTGATTGATTAGTCGCTTTGATCGTGTAGCCGTGCACGTCGCCTGCTTTGTCATGGCGCGCGGGAACTCGCTCAAAATGCTGAACTCTCACATGGCTAGACATATTGATCACCCAGAGAGTCCTGTGCTACTACTGTGTGAGTAGTACGTAGTATCCAAGTACTAGTGTGGAAGATTTGGGATCGAGAGGTCGGTGTAGCCTGTAGGCGAGAGGCTCGCGCTTTGTCACTCACTCACGTGTCCGCTCTGGAGCAATCCAGCTTAGAGCATCTCCAACCGCGCTTCCAGAACGGCCTTTTCAGTCGCTTTTTTCGTGCCGGCGCCAAAAAACGGCTCAGTCGCGTTCCCAAAGGCCCATTTTTCGCCGGTTCGGTCCGAAATTGGCGCCGGCGGATCCAGGCCGAACCCGGCGCGCTGGGGGCGCTTGGGGGCGCCGACTGAAACATTTTTGGCGCGAAAACCGGCGGCCCTCCTTGGCAGTGACTCGGCTCCTCTCGCCGCTTCGTCGTCCTCATCGTCTCGGTTCCCGCGGCGAATCAATGCCCAAACTGCCGCGCGCTGCCGCGCCAGTCAGCCTCCTCCATTGATGCCTCACGGGCGGCGCAGTGAAGACAGAACGACGCGCGTCCCTCGCCCGCCACGCGTACACACGGCGGCCATGCGTACGCGCGGCGGCTCCGCCTATGTACGCCGCCCCCAGCGCGCCGGTGAGGCACAGACACTGCATCGCCGACGCCCGCTCCTCCCCCGTTCCTTCCTCTCCCCTCGCCGTCTCCAGAGCCATGGCCGAGCGTTTCCCAGGCGACGGCGCGGCCGCGAACGGTGGTGGTGCGTGCCCGGCCGCACGCTGGAGGCCGTCCTCGAGTACATCGAGGGCGGCAACACGCCCTGGCTGGAGTACCCCGCTCCGCCGTCCTTCTCCCGCCGTCATGGGAGCTCCTGGACGCCGAGGCAGGGGGCGTCCTCCTCCTTGTCCGGCCGCTCGACCGGCTCTCCCTGCCTCCCCCACGTCCAGCCGGAGCCCCAGGACACGCCGGTCAGCCAGCGCACCCGCAGCTCCGGCGTCCGCATCGCCGACCCCTCCCCCGCCTCTGGACGCCTCGTCCTCGTCAGGCCGAAGCCGGAGCCCGACCTCCCCGCGGAGTACGAGGCCATAGCCCGGCGTGGCTTCTCCGACGAGGAGGCCCTAAAGTGGGCGCGGGACGACTACCTCCGCTACGAGATGGTCCGGCAGCGCCGAGCCCTGGAGAAGATAGCCGCCTGCAGGCGTGAGCGCGAGGACGAGCACGGCAATGTGATCCTCGACAGCGACGAGGACAAGGACGCCCCCGGACCGTCCAACCCCCCGCACCAACCTGGGGAGGGGTGCAGCAGGGACGGCGGCCGCAGAGGAGGCGACGACGACGACGACTACACACAGTTCTACAGGCGCCTCGGCATGTAGAGCTTTAAGGGTGGCGGGCGGCGAGGAGCGGCGAGGCGACGGCGGGCCTAGTAGCGTTTTTTTCTTTTGCGTAAAATATTTTAAATATGTAGAACTCGCCGAAGTTGGGTTGAATTTAGCCGTGTTTTAAACGAACTCGCTGAACGTTTCCTTTTTTTAAAAACAATTTGACGCGGCTGCGGGCGGCCCTGGGGCCGGCGACTGCGGGCCAACTCGCCCCCAGGCCGGTTTTTTGCGCCGGCTCGCCCTCGGGCGGCGATTTTAGGCGCCTCCTAAGAGGCCAACGGCTAGAGATGCTCTTAGTCAATGGAGGCAGTAACTAATTCTAGCCAACTTTCCGTATGCATACACATACACACATATGCATAGTACATTAGTACTAGCACATACTGTTTGAGCTTTCAGGTTTCAACGCCGTGGTTGAAATGCAGTGCAGGGGTAAAATAATTCGCAGTGTCAGCTATATATATGCATGCGCACGGACGCAAGGTATAGTATCCTAGGAGCACTTCTCTGTATACCGCGTTTGTAAATTGTAAATTCTGCCACAGCCATTAGTTCTAGGGTTCTAGCTGGCTCCTGCCGGGCGGCGTGCAGCAGTAAGTAAACTACAGTAAACTGCAAGATGATGAGTTGACACCCATCGAAGTTCACTTTTACTACCACCCTGGGGTTGAATTGAACCAACAAGGTTGAACTGAAGATTCGGTTGCATTGACATGCCAGCTTAACTTACACATGCACACGGTACGGTACGTACATCCATGTGAGGTTAAGCTGGCAGTGGAAAATCGAAATCGAGGGCCTGCCTCACGTGCATGCAGTTAACAGCGCTCCAATGGCGATGGTTAAAGCTGGACCGACGGAGATCTGCTCTTCGCCCGTCGCGTCGCATCGCATGCATGCGGAAGCTTCCGGTGAATTAAGAGACGCTGCGTCCGATGGGGGCGTTGACAAGTTTCAACTCCCCCCAAGGCCAAGGCGGTGAAACTTGTGGGGTAAACGAGGTGGTGATCCGGCGTCGGTAACGGGGCGCCGTGAGATCCATGGCGTCCTCGGTTAATTTAATTTAACTAACTAACCTGTCTCCTCTCTTTGTTCTTTTGGTAAAACTCGTGAGAACCGATGCTGCTACTGTGGCCGGCTCGTCCCAAAAAATTTACCAGCTCGTGGTGGCAGCATAGCATATATGTCGCGGTCAAAGAGGTAATAAAGGGTCAAATTACCGCTTTCTTGACCCCAAAGGCGTCTGCAGTGTGTGCAAGTGCAAAAAATGTGTGCTGCTCCTCTGTTTTTCCAGTAATAGTTCTGCTTCTGGAACAGTGAGGGCACTGTCGAGTGACACTGGCTAGTGCGGTGCAGTGCTGGTACCCCTCTGTTTTCCTTCCTCCTGTTGATGCGCCGGTGTCTCCTACCAGACAGTTCAGTTCCTGTAGGAGGAATTCAGACGTTCCAACACACAGATCGTCATGCGCTTCAGTTTCTGTCGTCGAAGGCAGTTGAGTTTCTTCTGCCCGGGAAGCAAGTCATGGTATCTCTTCCACGTCTCGTCCCTTGTGCAAAGCTAGGCCGTAGGCGCACACAACACGGCATGAGTATGAGAACATACGGGGTAGAAGAAGTACAAGGAAGATCATGCTTCACGAGTACAATGTACAATGTACCTATCTATACATCTGCCTTGATGTAGAGTGCAATGCTCATTTTCTGATACATCATTCGGAAGTTACAGGTTATACACAGCTAGCAGATGACTTTATACAGCCTTCAAGTCTCATCTTTGCCAAAAAAAAAAAAATCCTTCTTTAGGGCAACTCCGGCCATCAAAATGCCTCTAGACATTCGGACAGCGTGGTCCAGACATTTTTTTTGCAATCCAACACGGTGCATCGGGCTTCTATGAACCTGTTCGGACATTTGAATTATTCCCCAAAACCGAAAACGAACTCGTGGGAGGTTTGGGGGAGTTCGAACGGCTGTCACGTCGGACTCCGACATACCCCGACCGACCCAAAACCCCTCTCCCGGAGCCCTTTTCCCCACTCCGCTCCTCCCCTATTGCTCTGTATTCGCGCCGACCGTCACCGCCTCTATACCACTCCGGTCATCGCCCAGTCCTAGCCGGACCTTCGCTGCTCCAACCAACCGTGCACCCCAGATCCGAATGCAACCCAGGTATCGCCCGCCCATGCCTGCCGATGTCATCCATGGAGGACACTAGGACTGACAAGTGTTTGGCCCAAAGCTATTGAGAATCTTTTTTGACTTTCTCTTTGTTTAACATGAAGCAAGCACGATGGCGGTGTACTCAGTGAGGGAGGAATGCATTGTTTTGTGACACGTGGTTGGCCACAAGTGTGGGCTTTGTAGGCTTGAAGAAAAAGGGCCCGATGTTTTGGCAACATGTGCATTCTTGGTTTCATGAACACAAGCACTACACACCCTACAATTTTGATGCGATCCATGATCGCAATGTGAACTTGCTACTCCATCGATGATACACCATTTCAAACGCCGTCATGAAGTATTGCGGTGCGACCACACAGTGGAAACAAGGTGGCCACCGGACGTGTCAATCATGGAGATCGTAAGTTTCGCTTCTTATTGCTCTACGTGTTAGTCAATTCACTGACTCAATGTTGCAACTAGATGATCACAAGATTGTGTAGCCCAGATGCGCCGCCACGCTGTATCAAAGGACAGAGGGCAAGCCCTTCACATTGATGCATTGTTGAATGAAGCTCAACGGACACAACATCATAGGTGAACAACATGTGTTGATGAAGAAGTTCAAGGTCGAGCGGTGATAGTTTGAAATGAATACCATTTTCAAGGAGTACGACTGAATTTTGAATCGATGAATTTTAAGAATTTGAACATCCAACGCTTATATTAGGGTTCAAATGTACAATTTAGGTTCTACTGACCGAAGATTCAAAGTGAGGTTGCATAGCGGACATTTGATTTAGTTTTATTTTAGATAATTATTTTGGAAAAGAAACAGACATTTTGGTGTCTCGGTTTAGATGAACGCCCTCCTATCCGTTATCGACAAACACTTTCAAACGTGTCCACCAATATTTGGTGTGTCCGTTTCAATGAACCGCATTGAAATTGCCCTTACTCCTCGACGCACGCCACACAACCAGGAAACGAAAAAGAAGAAGGGGAGACCATCTTCAGCGACATGCATGTTGTATGCTCGCTAATCATGCATTTGCCGTGCATCTCTCTCCTCTTGATTACCTTGACACATCATTTTTTTGCCTACATGGCAGCCTTAGCACCTATATAAGGTGGAGCATTGGGAAGGGCCTGATGTATGCTTCCTAATCATGCATTTGCCGTGCGATTAACCGCACATTGCAATCGATCATCAAGCTACTAGTACCATTTATTAGCCGTCTGTCAGCATCAGGACAGATGGGCAATTAGGGCTAATCCGACCCGCGTCGGTTTCAATTGGACCTGCCCGCGAGGGAAAACGGGAAGAAAGGAAACCGCTTTTTTCAAAGGATGGCATCTCCTCCTTTTTTTGCTTTACACATTGACACATCGTATTCGCTGCTCATTCGATTTCAATTTTGGGCAGTATAGTATTTCGCGGTGAACTGCTTTTTGAATGTCGCTCGACAAAGTGGACGGACATGACAAGGTGTGATGTGAGCTACAGTAGAATCAGCTTGACTCCATAGGGCTTTTTCATCGTGCCCCACATGTCGGCGACTCGTGGAGGGAACAGAACAGAGGAGAGCAGAGGAGAAATAAAAGTACGTAAAAACATTTCGATTCCTCTGTTCCACAGGCGGGCAATGTACAAAACTTTGGGAGGGTGACCCGTCCACGTCGCATGCATGATCGGCTCTTGATCCGTGTCGTGTCAGTGCCGTGAGTCCTGCGTCGACGCCGGCGATGGCATGGTGGACGCGGTCCTGCCGGTGGTGCCCGTGGTCGCGGCGGAGGACGTGGTGGCCGAGGAGAGCCGCGGCGGCGTCGGCGACACCTGCTTGATGGCCACGTTGGGGAGGAGCCCTGGGGGTGAGTCTCGCCGGCGGTCGTGCTCCTTCACCAGCTCCGTCGCGAACGCGTCCAGCTTCTCCCGGTTGGACTTCTCGGACAGCCGGCGGCCGCGGAACAGCTCCGCCTCCACGTTCCGCTGCGTCAGCATCCCGTCCGCGATCGCCACCACCTTCCGAGCCTCCAGCGACCGGAGCGCCTTGATCGAGTGCGCCGGCGCCGCGGCCTGGAACAACTCACCGGCGGCCACAGTTAGAATGCATTTTGATGGGAAGATGAGATGAAATTTTTTGGTGTTTTTCTTGTTCGGCTGACCTGGATGCGCACGTAGTTGCGGCCGCAGGTGTGGCCGAATGCCATGGCCACGGCCTGGTCGACCATGTCGGCGACGCCCTCGGCGGTGAGGCGGACCATCTCGGCGGGGGACGGGGAGCGCGGGGGGATCGGGGTGCGCCAGCCGGCCGACGGGGTGGCGGAGCCCGAGGCGGTGCCGCCGGAGGAGGACCCGGAGCCGATGGAGACGACGAGGAGGTCGTCGACGCCGGCGGCGAGGGGGAATTCCTGCTTGTTGTGCAGGACATGCGTGATGGCGGCAGCGGCAGGGTTGCCCATGGCCGCCACGCCACCCGACGCCGCGGCGATGGCCGTGCGGCCGTCGATGGAGCGGACTGCGGCGGCGACCGAGCCGCCGGCGCAGGTGGCAGCGCAGACGTCGCGGAGGCGGAAGTCGAAGCTGTCGCTCTCGACGGCGTCGGCGCGGGAGAAGAGGAACGGCGCGCCCGTGGCGAGGTCGTAGCACGGCACCAGCAGCGGCGCCACCGTGTCCCTCAGCGTCGCGTCGCCGAACACCCGCCGGAGCGACGACGAGGACGAGGACGCCGACAACGACGACTTGTCCGACGACCTCTCCCCGCGCCGGAACAGCGCGGCCCACCTCCCGCGCCATCCACCTCCACCTCCGCCCCACCCGCCCTTCCCGAGGCTCGCCGCCACGAACGCCAGCGCGTCGGCGGCCGTATACTTCGGCCGCCCGTCAGCACCCCTCACGAACAGCATCGCCGCGAGCACGCCGCCCGCGCCGGCCCCCGCGGCGGCGTCGAAAAAGTCGGCGACGCGGGCGTCGGGGTCCCCGGCCTTGGCCCGCAGCGCGGCCTCGAGCCGGGCCAGCGCGGCAGCTGCCAGCAGCGCGTCCCCGGGGCCCGGGCCGCAGCCGTCAATGGCCAGCACCCGCACCCTGGCGCCCCCACCACCAAGCGGCCCCCTCCCCGGCGTGCCCGGCAGCGAGCACACCCCGCCCCCGCCAGCGCCACCACCGCCACCGTACAAGAACTTGCTCTCGAGGAACGAGAAGATCTCGTAGCTGAGCTTGCCGAGGTCCACGTCCACCTGCGGCGGCGAGGCCATGGGAGCTGGGCAGGGGCGGGAGTAATGGCGGAGGGGGAGTGGGAGCTTTCGTTGGATGGGATGTCCTTATTTACTCTTCCGACTGCGCAGCTGAACCGCGCAGAGCCCACCCCGCCTCCCCGCTTATAAATCGGAGAGACGACGCTACAGTGCGAGCAGTATAGTACAGTCGAGGCTTCGAGCCAAACCCGCAACGCAACAGTAGAAGGCGTATTCCTACTGAACCCGCGTCCACCTGGGTGGCCATGCGGAGGGAGGCAGCGGTGCGGGCTCGGCGGGTACCACGGATGCTTCGCTGACTGGTGGGTCCGGAGGCCGCTGACACGCGATCCACATTCGGCGGGTCCGGGCGTCAGTGGGCCGGCACGGGCCGCACGTGCGAGCGACGGGATCGGGGAGGTGTCGGGGCCGGCCAGCTAAGCTGCTTCCGCGGGCCCGCGCTGCCAGTGGGCCTGTCCGGGTAGGTGGGCTGTGGGAGGGATCAGGGTGACCTGGCCGGCCACCTTTCTTCCTCGCTCGCTTGCCTGCCTGGCTGCAGCATGCAGCATGCAGCAGCAGCTTGGCGTAATTGCACGGCTGCGTAGGCGCAATACGCACGAACGGTACCACCCTAGCTAACTATAGCTTGATCAGTTGATCTAGTGCAGTAGACTGCGGATTTCGTACTGCTGCGTTCATGGTCGCGGCACGTACTACGTACTCTCCGCGTCTGGCCTATCGCAGGCCGATGCTTATTGGTGACCCAATGTGATGTGCCACTCACTCATCATCGTACATCCTCTTGCCTTGCGTCTGCAGCAGCGATCGATCCATCTCCGTATCTTCTTCTACGCGTATGCATTATTGCAGTGACGAATCATGCATGGAGCGAGAAAATAATTCTATGTTGCTACAGTTGAACTGCGTCTGAAATCGCTTCTATTCTATGTACGGAAATAGCTTTGAGACGAGGCGTTGAATGATCGTCGTCATCAAGATCACGGTTGACATCTCGCACCGGAGAACAACCGACCACACGGATCGAACAGCTGGTGCGTCTGAGTATTATAGTATTCGTGTGGACGGATATGAATCATGCATGCCAATGCTATCATCATCACCCTAATAATAATATTATTATTGCTGCGTGCCTAATCGCCGGTCCTTCCGGTGCACATCATATCGCGCGATGGTGGATGATCGACGTCGCAGCCAGCTGATTAGCAGCTAGGATCAGCGTGCGGTACGTGTACGCGCACGGCATTGAACAAGACCTTTGAACTTGATAACCGGCCGGCCGGAGCAGTTATTGGTTAAACTGCAGATTGGTTGAACTTAGGTGCGTGGTAACTGCAGCTTGGTTGGTTGGTTCGTTGGTGCGACCGTGCTTCGCGCAGCTTTTTCACCGCCGTCGCCGTCAGGTTGACACCATCAATCGTCGTATCATTGCGGAAAGGGGTTTGCTTGTCGACTATGCATTCATGGATCGACAAGGCAATCCGAACTGCATGCCACGTACGCATTTCATATAGGCTAGCCATGCATCCACGCTGTCCATGTGTCAAAACTCAAAAGCAGCCAGCTGCCAACAGATACGCTCTTTCTCGCTGCCTTTTGAATGTTTGTAAAATTTCATTAAGAGACACACCTCCGATCCATATTAATGTCGCTGATTTAGCAATTCATTCACTTTTATTTACTCAGCATATTAGCTTTGACTTAAGTCGAAGTTTAAAAAGTTCTTTTTTTGCGGTTTAAAAAGTTTGATCAACTTTATAGAAAACAATCCACACTTTCACAATAAAAAATACTATATATGATATGAAAATATACTCAATGATAATCTAATGGTATTTATGTGGTATTGTGGATGTTATTCTTTTCGGATGCGCTAAAACTCAGTCGACTTAGTTTTAACGAAGTCTCAGTCGAATCCATCATCGTCAGATTTTTTGCTAAGATTCCCGCTGGAACATTTGTCTTTTGTACGTATATATTCAAGTCGCTCGCACAGGTCGCTGCACCCCCGTATTGCCGCTACCTGGGCCTTATTCTTTCTTTCTTTTCCTTCACTCTGGTCCTTAGGTACGTGTTGGTCTCTGCTTTTTTTTTTTTCTTGTCTAGTGAATCTCACTCTTTAACCTGTGTTCGGCTTGTGTGTTTTTTTCTTTTTCCATTTCTGTCCCGTATGGCAAGCTGTTTTCTTATTGCTAAAAAAGCTGAATTTTATTTTCACATTTTTCTTGTTTCTTTTCTTTTTTTTGCCTTTTACCTTTTTAAACCATTTTTCCTTTCTAACAGTATATTTCTTGCTAGCATTCTTTTTTCAGGATTTGCTAATTCTCAGTCGAATGAGGATTAGTCAAGTCTCACATGTTCGGTAGCTATAAAATCTTGACGCAAAGATTCGTGCAGTGTATCATTTTTCTTGTTTGTTGAGTTGACGCGCGGACGTGCCATACACAATGGATGATATGCTTTTTCTGTGGGCGAGTGATCAATACGCCAGGCCTCTCTCATGGCCTATGCTCTTTTGTCCTTCTTTTCTATTGCGGCCCTGTAGTTGTGAGGGATGCACACGGGCCTTTTGCTCTTATACGAGCGGCCAGTGTTTATTGGAGCATCTGAAATAGGTATTTTTTGTATTGTTTTTTTTGTTTTTCTTGCCTTACATTTTATTTTTATTTTAATGCTTTTCCTAGTTTTTAGTTTTTGTTGCTTGTTTTATTTTCTCTCTCTTTGTTGGAAATTAATAATATATTTTACTTTAATTTATTATGCATTAACCTTTTGTTCAAATAATAATGTGTTTCATTTTTGTCTGTGTGTTGCATCATTTTATTCTTCCTAATTTTATTTCCTTTTAAAGTTATAATTGTAATTGTTTTCGTTGACTAAAGCATTGCTAACCAAGTTTTACGTGTGGAAGTAGTGGATCATGGTATTCCACCACCTTTTTCCTCTCTTCCTGCGGATGTGGTTTGTCTCCGAGCCAAATGGGTCAAACCAGGGAGGGCGAGGGGGGGGGGGGACCTAGTGCCTAGTGGTGTTTTTGTCAAGGGGGGAGTTGCATGTCTGTCACTAGGTGCGGAACTGCGAGTGTTTGCTTCGACTATAACTTCTGTTGCTTTGTTGGGTAATTGAGAGTGGGGAGATGCATGTCTGCCATTATGTCTTGCTTTTGTGTTTGTGTGTATGGGGGGGGGGGGGGTGCATGTCTGCCACTGGGCACAAGCTGCAAGTGTCGCCCTCGAATGCAACTGCATGTCTTCAAGGCGACTTCAACTTAGTAATTTTTTGTGGGG
Organism: Triticum timopheevii; assembly: GCA_963921465.1. NCBI lineage: Eukaryota > Viridiplantae > Streptophyta > Magnoliopsida > Poales > Poaceae > Triticum > Triticum timopheevii. The sequence goes on along the minus strand of OY997270.1, from coordinate 60,274,519 downwards.
GAGGGGTAGTTGCATGTCTTCCATATAGGCATGCAACTGCATGTGTCGCCTCCGTCTGGAACTGAACTTTGTTTTGTTTGTGGGCGGCGGGAGAGGGGGGAGCAGTTGCATGTGCACACTAGGCATGCAACTACAAGTGTAGCGCCTCGACCGCAACTGCAGTTACACGTGTACACTAGGAATGCAACTGCAAGTGTCAGCCCCGGCTGCAACTGCATGTTTTCCAGCACGACTGCAACTGAACTTTGTTTTTGTTAGAGGGCGGTGGGAGAGGGAGGCAATTGCATGTGTACATTATGCAATGCAACTGCAAGTGTCGCGCCCCAACTGCAATTGCATGTCTTCCATCAGGACCGCAACTAAACTTTTTTTGTTGGAGGGCAGCGGGAGGGTGGAGCAGTTGCATGTGTACACTAGGCGTGCAACTGCAAGTGTCAAGACCATAACTGAACTTTGTTTTGTCGGAGGGGAGGGTGCAGTTGCATGTCTAATACTAGGCATGCAACTGCAAGTGTGACGCCTTACTGCAATTGCATGTTTACCCATCCGACTGCAAGTGACCTTTGTTTTATCGAAGGATGGTGCGAGATGGGGACATTTCATGTCTACCCATGCGACTGCAAGTGACCTTTGTTCTATTAGAGGGCGGTGAGAGGGGGCAGTTGCATGTGTGACACTAGGCATGCAACGGCAAGTCTGCAACCAGAGCCCTCGACTGCAACTACAGGTTCGGCCACAACTGCAACTGTCGTCCCTAGTACAACTCTGTGGTGTTTTATGGGGGTGCGGCAGTTGCATATCTACCACTAGGAGGGGGTCGACCATCGTATCATTATTTTATTTATGTTTCTTCATTTTTCCATGATTTACTTTTAATACATTAATTATTTTTTGTAAATACACGGTGAACATTTATGTAAAATACAAGATAAATATTTATTTGAATACGAGATAAACATTTTTATATTATGTGGTGAAAATTAGACAAATGTGCGATGAACATTTCATAATATAGAATGAATTTTTTTGTGAATACACGATCAATTTTTCTTATAAATACGAGATGATACAAATGTACGATGGCCATTTATACACACGAAAACACAAACAATTTTTGTTTTACACAATATAGATTGTTTCTCATTTTTAAAATTAATTTTCATAGTTTACTTTTGGATCTATGAAAAAAAGAAGCTAAAACAGGACATGAGCTGGCAGAACAGCCAATGTAAGGCAATTGTTTTGCTGACTGTAAGAAACGCATGCGCAACACAGTACCTTTTTTTTTGGCATGGAACTATTTTATATATCTTTTACTAGTATATTTTGCTGTTGTACAAAAAAAAAACAAAGCCGAAGTAAGGGAGCAAAGCCCAACAAAAAGAGGAGACAAGCCAAGAACATAAGCCAACGAGAATAGACCCAGCCCAAATAGAAAACCAGTCACGCACCTAAAACAGAAAACCAAACGATACAATACTACGTACGCGAGGATCAATCGTAACATCCAATTTTGTACCTGCTGACATCAGTCGACTGAGACTTCGTCAAGTCTCAGTCGACTGAGACCTAGACAAACCCTATTCTTTTTATATAATTGATCAAAGTTTATAAAAATTGACTCGAGACAAAGCTAATTTGTGATGTAAGTAAAAACAAAGAAGTACACAAAATTATACTAAATCAGCGACAATTAATATGGGTCAGAGGGAGTAGTGTTTAGTTTGTGAGCTGCATCAAATTTTGTGTGAGGATATTTAATCACAACACAATTAACTGTTTGCTACTTTTATATCCATATATTTGACTCTCTTTTTTTGCGAGAAAATACTTATATTAGTCACGTAGCATCGCTACCATCAAAAGTAGATTGTGTGACAACCTCATGAGGGCCCGAACCAAGCCAAACCATAGTGCGGCCAGAGCTCCTACCATAAGATGCCAACAAATGACTTATGATATTTTGAGTAATGTGAGTAATACAAGAATTTCGTTGTTCCATAAGTTGCTTGATTTCACGAACAATAGTACTGTTTCGTGATCTGTCCATATCTCCCTTACAGACTAAATTAACAGCCTCCAAACAATCGGACTCAATTATTATTGGTCATTGACTCCATTTTAATGCCAGAGATAATCCTTCATTAATCGCAGATAATTCAGACTCTAGTGCATCATGGCAATGAAGAAGATGTTAACAAGCACCGAAAATAACATCACCCTCATGATCACGAAGAACCACACCGGAGCATGTTGTCCCATCATGCGGTACAAATGCTCCATACTTCACCCATCTTGCATTACATGTATCATCCATACTTGTTCATGTACATATATGAAAACATTTATTACATGGAATTTCTAGATACATAGATCACTTCCATGGTTTTTAGTTTTTAGTTTTTTATACTCACCAAAGACATATCAACACCATTTTCCGAAGATTCTATGAACCTATATATCGAAACAAAGAAATCTGAAGAAGAAAAATGTTTCTAATGGTATGACGAGGGTTGTGGAGCACCCTTCCATGCAAGCGGCGATCTCTGCATCATCGAGGTGGGAATGTAGGTTTGGGAAGGCTGATTTAGGGTCAACTTTTTTGGTGACTTAACAATAAGTTGTCTCTATCCAGCTTAAAAAATAAGCCACTCCTAAATTTGTTGAGACTTCTAAATTAATTGTCTCATAACTATTTTAAGCCCCAAGAAATAAGAGAGACGGCATATATGAAAAGCTGGAGAGGAGGCTGCTTATTTTTTAAGCTGCCAAAAGAACCAACCCTTAGTGGTGCGTTTAAGTAACAAGTGACCAAAAGAAGGTAGAGAGGCCGTCATTGGTGAGAACCAATGAGATATTTTGTAGAGTGGGTAATTGGTGGGTGTTCTCAATGACATAGTTTTTAAGATGGTACTCCCTCCGTCTAGGTGAATAAGTCACCTTACGAAATCCAGATTTTCCCAAAACCATAAGGCGCATAACATTAAATTCTCCTCGATCTCGTTTCAATCTCGTTCAGGAGCGGCCGCATCCTGCTCGATTCTCTCGCTGCCTCATTCTCCCCCGTGGAAACCCCTCCCCTTGACCGGTGCATGCATCGTGGCCAGCATGGAATCACGTTTGTGGGCGTGCATGGACAGTTGAAAAGGCATCTTAATAACTAGCGATTAATTGCTAACTTTGCTTCCTTTTGTAACAGTGTTTTGATTGGAAGTTCAGCTATTCCCGGTGCTCCTCCTCGCCTAATCTAAAGCCACCTAGGTCGCGCTGCCACTTTTAAGATGACTTGTTCACCTAGAGGAAGGGAGTATAGCTAGCTTGACCATTAACTTTTGCGTAAGGGTGTTCTCTCACATCACCAAAGCATCATCGAATAAAGTATACACCAAGTGACTTGAGCGAGTTTTGAGTAGTCAACACGTACAGAAGTTGCGCTCCCACACGTGCGCCAGAATGTGCAGACCAAGCGACGAAACTAGCTTGGCCAGCCATGGAAAGCTCCAGTTAACGTGTTCCGATCGACCGGCCTTATCCTGGACGTAAAGTACTTAGGCTTCGTCACAAGTCTTATTAATCTCCATTAGTGTGCACGTACGCAGAGGCGATGAAAAGGCAGATAGATACCTGAAGGAGGCGACGACGACTACAGTGGTTGACGCGTGCAACGGTGCCATGCGTCGACTATCAATCATATCGCATCGTGCGTGCATGTTTCGCATACGTACGCTGCAAGCCCGGACGCCCGCACGTACGCAGAAGACAGAATTAGCACGATTAGCGTTCGTTGGTCTGCTTCGCACGTGATATCGCATCGTGCGTGCATGTTTCGCACGTACGCTACAAGCCCCGGCCGCACGTACGCAGGAGATAGAATTAGCATGATTACCGTTGGTCTGTCCAACTATATTTTTTTTTGAAACGAGGCAAAAGATTTGTCATTTTCATTAAATAAGGAGAAGAGAGAGAGTTTTAACGACATCCCCGCCCCGTGAAAACGGGGAAAATTACAAAGATCTACTCTCATGGCATCAAATTACACAAATGTTTAGCGCCCGCCATGACCCATAGGAAAGCCTCCTCTTTAATAGATCGCACGACCACCAGCATCGGTGCCGCCTTATTCCTGAACACGCGTGCATTTCGCTCATTCCAAACCACCCAGCTTACAAGATGAAGAAGGGAGGCGAGGGCTTTCGTTGGCAACGCATTGTTGGTGAGGACCCCATCCCACCAAGAACCCACCTTGTCGTAGATCATCCAATGTGTGGTATCGACATCTAGGTGCAGCCATGTAAGGATCTCCTTCCAGAAATGGAGTAGCGGCACTTGAACAGAAGGTGCACCGCGGACTCTTGCACCAACTATTCGCTCAGTCCTTGGTTCGTTTGTACTACCTCTATCACAATATAAGATGTTTTTGTAGAATATATTTTGATATATAGCGAGATGATGGATTAGTCAATCGGTCGATGGATCCGTGGTCTGAGCCCCGTGCCACTGTCATTGTGATTCTAATTATTGTAATACAGTCGGTTTAGCCCGGGTAACTTGGCGCTAATGTCATTGAAGAAGTTTATGCAAAAAGCCCCCCCCCCCCCCCCCCCCGAGAAGAAGGATTTTGTACTGGATGAAGCTGTGAAGACTTTTGTAGGAATTGATGATCTGCTGCTTTTCACCTGTGGCTTTGGTGTGCTACTTTTGGTGTGATCCTTGCATGGATGCTTAAATCTCTCTATGTTTCTTATCATTTGTAAAACACTTGATCTGGGGTGCAGGACTAAATTGCAGAAAACCACCATTTTGAGGGCTAGGTTATCAGAAAACACTCGGTTACAGTTTCTTGACAAAAAGCACCACCTCTCTCGTAAACATTTTGCAAAAACCACTGATCGGCGGATTAGTCTCGTTTGAGCGCGTTTATGACAGGTGGGCCCCTATTTGGCTTACGTGGCATAACTTTCATGCCAAATGGAATTTTATCTATATTTACAAACTAGTCCCAACAATTTTATATAGACACCCCTTAATCAAAAATAAAAACCGCAATCAGGCCCTCGTGTGCACAAAACCGGTTGCACGACGCCCATGGCTCATGCGAGCAGAAGGAAGGTGGATGGGGCGGACCATGGGTCTCGTCGCCGGCGAGAGGGCGCACCATCGGGGTTTAGGGAGCGGCGGCGCGCCACTGGCCCGACAACTGCTTGAGGACGACCTGCGGAGGGAGCGGCGGCGGCGACCTCGGCCTGCAGAGGGAGCGTTGCCCGTGCCTCCAGCGACGACGAGCTCAAATGGCGGCCGGAGCTGGGTCACATGGGCGCAACGCTACGGGTTGCGAGCGAGCGAATTGGGCGGCTAGGCGTTAGCTACTGGGCACGGGGAGCGCGCCCATGTCCCCAGACGTAGCAGGAGGGCACGGAAACGACGCGCTCGTCGACCAGGGCGGCGGTGAGCTTCGGCCATGGTGGGAACCGGAGCTAGCGAACGAATGGGGCGACGGAAATAAGGGAAAAAAAATCAAGAAGGGCTCACGACGGAGCTGCAGAGATGGTTAGTGGGCTCGAGGACGAGCTGCAGATGGTGAATCGACGCCTGTGACCGTCGGGGCAGAGGACGAGGACGAGCTCAATTCAAGCATCTCCGGAATCCTTTGCTTGAGTTATTCCGTGGAGAGATCGAGGATGACGAGGGGGACTTCCTGGATATTCATTCTTGGCGAGGTCTAGTCGGTGGCCGCACGGACGACAAGCGACGGCGATGGCTCCCTCTCTCTCTCTCTCTCTCTCTCTCTCTCTCTCTCTCTCTCTCTCTCTCTCTCTCTCTCTCTCTCTCTCGGGAGCTGTCGAGCGCCGACGGCGGCGGTTACCTGCATAGGGAACGACGTCTGCTGTTGCTTGCGGAGGGAGCGGCGGTGGCCTGCGTAGGGAGCGGCAACGGCAGCGGTGGCCTGCGGAGGGAACGACGGCGGTTTCCCGCGAAGGGAGCGGCGACTGCCCGCGAGAGGGTAGGGAAGGGGGACACGAGGGGAAGAAAGTTAAGGGCTTTTATGCTTTAAACCCAAACAGTGATGCCACGTAAGCAAAAAGGGGGGGCCCATCTGTCATAAAGGCGCTTAAACGAGACTAATCCGTCGATCAGTGGTTTTTGCAAAATGTTTACGAGAGAAGTGGTGTTTTTTTGTCAAGAAACTGTAATCTACTGTTTTCTGATGACCTAGCCCTCAAACCGGTGGTTTTCTACAATTTACTCAGGGTGCAGCTGTGGGTTATAGTTTGGCTGTTTGCCCTTCCTATGTTTTTTCTTGATTTTTGCTTCCTTTGTAAAATTGGTTGACGGTTTCTCTAATGGAAATCAATGAGAAGGCTCGTTGCTTGAAAAAAAAGGCCACCCTCATAGATGATGCATGATTCTGAAGTCATTGGCGCAAGGGAAACAGAGCATCACTTGATTAATAGGGGTGCCACTAGGTACCCTCTACCCTTTTAGTTCAACCAAATGGGCTAAGTTTTAAAATCAACATTAGTTTTAGAATTTTTAATTCATTATTAGTTTGATCTAAGTAGGATTAGATGTAAGGACAACTAAGTTGCGTCCATGTTGATTAATGATCATTCTCTGTTTTACATGGAATTTCTCTATATCGGTTAATTTCTTTTGTAAAAAACGCCTAAATTTATTAATCAAACTAGCACACATGCCCGTGCGTTGCAACGGGAGAGAGATTTTGTGTGTTTATATAAACATTCATCAATGTAACACGCCAGAATCCGTCAAGTGCCACCCAAAGACGACATAGAGACGAATGCCAAGGTCAAAATGTATATCAACAAAAACTTCACAATTAATGAGTTTGCCTTTCTTTTAATTTTTTGGATTATCATGTAACTGACAACCTTAGGAGGGTCTTCCTTTCTTGATTGTCTGTGTTTTGGCATCGATGTTTTTTATTATGCACTTGTATGAACCAGGATCAATAACGCTTAGAGAGAATTTATTTTGTATTTACTTTAAAGGACGTGCAAGTATATATGTTTTCACCGTGCGTGTCCTAATCCGTGTATATATGCTAGTATAACATTGTCTAATCCTTATTCATCTACGTGTAATGTTTGTTATTTTTTCAGTTTTGTCATTATGAGTTTGTGAGGGAGATAAATAAAGTAAAATCAAACTTTTTTTGTAGGCGAGTCAAACTGAACTTCAAAAAACAAAAATAGTTCAGAGAACAGACATGCTATGTGCGCATCCTCGTGATGGACCTAGATTTTATCGGTCTAACAGCTGCAACTTCAGCTGGTCTAGAAGAAACCGGACTCAACATCGTATGGACTTCGTCTTCGCAGCCTTATCTCCTCCTTCGTCGGCGCTGTGGACACCGACGGATCCCTCGCCCCACCGGCCTTGGCGGGCTCATCTCCCAAATCCAGCGCGCTCGAGTCCGCCGTCGCCTAGCCGTCGGAACGACTCTGCCATCGGGATCCCACCCTGGCCATGGCACACCTCCCACTCCCTCCCGCTCCACCGGCCATGGCCGTGCATCCCCCGCACCCTCCCGCACATCGCCGGATCCCCCACTCCTCCGGCCATGGCGGGTCTCATCTGCCCAGTCCGGCCTGCTCGAGGCCGCCGGCACCGGGATCCCCCCGCTCGGCTATGGCACACCTTCCACTCCCTCCGCTCCACCAGCCATGGTGGGCTCATCTGCCAAGTCCGACCTGCTCGAGGCCGCCGTCGCCGGATCCCGCTCGGCCATGGCACACCCTCTACTCCCTCTGCTCCACCGGCAAGGGGGCTCATCCCCCAAGTTTGGCCTGCTCGAGGCCGCCATCGCCTAGCACCGATGGTCACTTCTCGTTCCTTTTTTCCTCTCAAGATAGGCTCTGTTTCTCCTCCCGCTCGAGGCCGCCGTCGCTCCAGCTCCATATGCTGCAGGTGTCTTTTTTCTGCTTTGGCTTGTTTGATTGCAATTCGAGAACGTATTTAACTTGCTAGGATATGATCTAGAAGAGCAGGGTGGGACTATTAATCACAAAAGTAGTATCTAATTTTAGCACATGGAGCAACTTTTTTTAGTAGCGTCCCGTAACAGAAATATAGATTCTGGCCCACCTAAGCTCCAGACCGCACGTGTTCGAATCCACGCATCTAGTAGCAAAGGCCCATCTGGCTGTCAATCGAGGCGAGGCTTGCTAGCGATCGGCCCATCTGGTTGTCAATCGTGCGTGGCGAGACTTGCTAGCGATCGATTGTTGCCTCCCGGAAGCCTGCAGGGATATAGACATCAATTAGTACCACCTCGGGCAGAGAAAATATAAATCGTAAAAGCGTATTACGAACAGGCGGAAGCGTATTGTGACGGTGAACCCGGAGACCCAATCCATGCTTTATTATTAGAGAGAGATAAGCCGTACAGAGACCCTCCCCCCCGAAATAGTCAAGATCAACCATCTTCTTCCTCCCAAATAGGCTTACGACATGCTGCCACCTCCGCCTCTACATCGTTAGAGCCAACCGATTTGCTTTTGTTAGACCAAGATTAGGTTCCTAACCTCCAAATTTGCCTTTTACCTAACTGTTGCGTAGAGGCTAGACTGATATTGACAACCTCACACATATGTTTTCTCCCTACCCAAAATCTCCACATACACGACCACGTGATTATGTGTTTGAAATTCAAGTGCATGCAGATGGCAGTGGAAGAGGGATTGTGACTGGATGAGCCATTGATGCAGGTGGTGGATTAGGCCAAGATGGTGGGTGAAAGATACATGTCAAACACAATTGACGTTGAAGCATTAAAATATATATGCACTAGTTGCAATGTAGGGGCGATTAGCTAGTGCTTGTAAACTCACAGTTTTTGTACTGAAAATCAACAAGGGGAGCTTGGTGTGTAAAAGAAGTATCAAATGCAACATAAGAGAGATGGCTCCCCCTCCCCACTTCTCCCTCCCCCCAGGCGGCATCGGCGTTGGGCTCGCTCCCCCTCCCCGTCTCCGGCGTCCCCGTGCCGCCCCGGTGCGGTCTCGCCCCCGGTCCCTTCCCACTTCCCGTCGTCCTCTCCTCGCTCAGTCCTGTGGGCTCCTGCCCCTGCTAACGGGTTCTGGGCTCTTGGTTCTGAGGCCTCAGACTCCGACTCTGATCCCCCCTTCCCCGTCCGGCGTCTCCGCGCGGTGTGCTCGCTGCCCCGGCTCCGGCGCGGCGCCGTAAGTTTGCGCTTGGTGGGCGTGGACGTCCGGCTCCCGTTTCGGTGGTCATGGATGGCTGGTCGCACGTGTCGCACGGGCGCCGTCGGGCTCCTCCGCCGTCCCCTGATCGTGGTATCCTTGGGCCTGGGCGGTGCTCTGCGCCGGCGTCGGTGATTGGATCCCCTCCCTCTCCTCTGGCGTCCTCACCCATCTGTGCCCTGTGCGAGGAATCTTTGGTGCCTCGCCGCCGCCGCCTGCTCCGCCCGTAACCCTAGATCTGGCGGCGCACCCTGTGGTGGCGCTTGCGCCTGGGCCGCGGGCCTCCGCGTCGCTTGGTGGGCCTGGTGGGCCTGGGGCACGCCTCGCCCTTGCTAGTGTCTCGGAGTTCCTCCCCTTCCCCATGTGGCTCTTGGGCCTCGGGTGGCCTAGGCCCACCCCCCGCTCCTTCCCCAGCCCAACCCATCGGCCCCGGACTGGCGCGGTCCAGGTATTTATGGGTTCAGAAGGTTCTCTCCCCCCATTTCCAGGGTTTCCAGCATCTCTCTTCGACCTTCGTCGTCTCCGCTCCCCCATTTGCGACTTCTCCAGATCTGCTCCTCCTCCTCCCCTTTCTCTCTCGTTCGCGTCCGTGGTCTCGATGGATTGCTCGCGTGGGTCCTCCAGTGAGGCCTTGTCCGGCCAAAAGCGGCGGCGGGAGGGCTCAGCTGATGGTGAGATCGATCTGGAGTATGAGGCTGCCCTTCGCTCCAAGCTTCAGGCGGATCGTGGCCTTGCAGGGGGGGGGGGAGCCTCGTGGTCCTCCTCTTGGATCTGGCTCAGTGGCGGCCGGCCGTTCTACATTGGGTGGATCTGCGTCGCACGCTTCGGACCCTTGGGAGGTGGCGGCCGTGGCGAGTCGGGCTGGCTCTGCTGGCCTGACCTCGCGTCCTCCTCCCCTTCCTCGTGGTTCCCCGGCCTCGGCGCGGGCTCCGGTGCGGGCTCCGGTGGCCCCTGGCGGCGGGCCTAGTCGGTTCGGCCCTCATGGCTCCTCCGTGGCACCGGACCGTCGCCCATCTCTGGCAGTCGTGGTTCTGCCGCTGCCTCTGGTTCTGTTGGTGATGGTCTTCTTCCTCCGCCCCCCCCCCCCCCCCGACCCGGGCCGTGTTCCTCCTCCTACCCAAGTTGCTAATCCCACCCTCACGTGCTTCGCATGTCACCGTCCTGGGCACTTCCAATCTAGATGTCAAAACCCACCCTTTTGTCTGATCTGCACAGAGGACGACAACCTAACAGTCAACTGTCAAAATCGCAACAAACCTCTTGCTTTTGTGCATTATGGTCTTGGCCTTCATGGATGCTCTTTCTTCGCTCTCGACCGTGAGGGTCCTCATGTGGTTCCGATCCCTACTCTATCCAACCCCGGCATCATTATTGTCAAAGATAAGAAAATATCTCCCCAGGTCCTTCTTGATGAACTTCGCCCATGGGATGATGGGGGCTGGGATTGGCAGATTCGCCAACTTTCTGAGTATGAGTTCGCCGCCTTGTTCCCCTCCAAAGAAATCTTGTGGATGATTTCGTCCTGCTCCAGTTTCACTCTTTCCCTAAACCAGCTGGTCGTATCTGTCAAGGCAGCCTCCAACGGATCGAAAGCTATCTCCTCTCTGACTGATGTTTGGGTCCTAGTCGACAATGTTCCACCTATGCTCCGCTCCACTACCTTTCTCATGGCTTTCGGTGTTTTGATTGGCAAACTTATCGAGGTCGATCCGGAGTCTTTGTGTGTCCTGGGCCCTGTCAGGCTGCGGGTGTGGAGCGTTGATCCTCTCTGCATCCATGGCTCCGTTGATGTCTTTCCCTCCGCTGGTGGCTTCCGTCTCAGGGTAGAGGGTAATGTGTTGGAAATATGCCCTAGAGGCAATAATAAAAGCATTATTATTATATTTCTTTGTTCATGATAATTGTCTTTATTCATGCTATAATTGTATTATCCGGAAATCGTAATACATGTGTGAATAACAGACACCAACATGTCCCTAGTGAGCCTCTAGTTGACTAGCTCGTTGATCAATAGATAGTCATGGTTTCCTGGCTATGGACATTGGATGTCATTGATAACGGGATCACATCATTAGGATAATGATGTGATGGACAAGACCCAATCCTAAGCATAGCGTAAGATCGTGTGGTTCGTTTGCTAGAGCTTTTCTAATGTCAAGTATCTTTTCCTTTAACCATGAGATCGTGTAACTCCCGGATACCGTAGGAGTGCTTTGGGTGTATCAAACGTCACAACGTAACTGGGTGACTATAAAGGTGCATTACAGGTATCTCCGAAAGTGTCTGTTGGGTTGACACGGATCGAGACTGGGATTTGTCACTCCGTGTAACGGAGAGATATCACTGGGCCCACTCGGTAATGCATCATCATAATGAGCTCAAAGTGACCAAGTGTCTGGTCACGGGATCATGCATTACGGTACGAGTAAAGTGACTTGCCGGTAACGAGATTGAACGAGGTATTGGGATACCGACGATCGAATCTCGGGCAAGTAACATATCGATTGACAAAGGGAATTGCATACGGGGTTGATTAAATCCTCGACATCGTGGTTCATCCGATGAGATCATCGTGGAGCATGTGGGAGCCAACATGGGTATCCAGATCCCGCTGTTGGTTATTGACCGGAGAGCGATCTCGGTCATGTCTACATGTCTCCCGAACCCGTAGGGTCTACACACTTAAGGTTCAGTGACGCTAGGGTTGTAGGGATATGTATATGCAGTAACCCGAATTTTGTTCGGAGTCCCAGATGAGATCCTAGACGTCACGAGGAGTTCCGGAATGGTCCGAAGGTAAAGATTTATATATGGGAAGTCCTGTTTCGGGCATCGGGACAAGTTTCGGGGTTATCGGTATTGTACCGGGACCACCGGAAGGGTCCCGGGGGTCCATTGGGTGGGGCCACCTGTCCCGGGTGGCCACATGGGCTGTCGGGGGTGCGCCTTGGCCTACATGGGCCAAGGGCACCAGCCCCAAGAGGCCCATGCGCCAAGAGAAAGAAAAAAGGGGAGAGTCCTAAAGGGGGAAGGCACCTCCGAGGTGCCTTGGGGAGGATGGACTCCTCCCCCCTTGGCCGCACCCTTCCTTGGAGGAAGGGGCAAGGGCTGTGCCTCCCCCTCTCCCTTGGCCCTATATATAGTGGGGAAAAGGAGGAGCAAACACACCTTGGCCTTTGGTTTCCTCCTTCTCCCTCTCCAACACCTCCTCCTCCTCCATAGTGCTTAGCGAAGCTCTGCCGGAGTACTACAGCTCCATCAACACCACGCCGTCGTGCTGCTGCTGGTGCCATCTCCCTCAACCTCTCCTCCCCCCTTGCTGGATCAAGAAGGAGGAGACGTGGCTGTTCCGTACGTGTGTTGAACGCGGAGGTGCCGTCCGTTCGGTGCTAGGATCTCCGGTGATTCGAATCACGTCGTGTTCGACTACATCATCCCCGTTCTTTGAACGCTTCCGCTCGCGATCTACAAGGTATGTAGATGCATCTAATCACTCGTTTCTAGATGAACTCATAGATGGATCTTGGTGAAACCGTAGGAAAATTTTTGTTTTCTGCAACGTTCCCCAACAGTGGCATCATGAGCTAGGTCTATGCGTAGTTCTCTTGCACGAGTAGAACACAATTTGTTGTGGGCGTAGATTTGTCAACTTTCTTGCCGCTACTAGTGTTATCTTGCTTCAGCGGTATTGTGGGATGAAGCGGCCCGGACCAACCTTACACGTACGCTTACGTGAGACCGGTTCCACCGACTAACATGCACAAGTTGCATAAGGTGGCTGGCGGGTGTCTGTCTCTCCTACTTTAGTTGAAGCGGATTCGATGAAAAGGGTCCTTATGAAGGGTAAATAGAAGTTGACAAATCACGTTGTGGTTTCACGTAGGTAAGAAAACGTTCTTGCTAGAACCCTACTTCAGCCACGTAAAACATGCAACAACAATTAGAGGACGTCTAACTTGTTTTTGCAGCAAGTGCTTTGTGATATGATATGGCCAAAGTTGTGATGAATGATGAATGATCTATATGTGATGTATGAGATGTTCATGCTATTGTAATAGGAATTACGACTTGCATGTCGATGAGTATGACAACCGACAGGAGCCATAGGAGTTGTCTTTATTTTTGCATGACCTGCGTGTCATTGAAGAACGCCATGTAAACTACTTTACTTTATTACTAAATGCGTTAGTCATAGAAGTAGAAGTAGTCGTTGGCGTGACAACTTCATGAAGACACGATGATGGAGATCATGATGATGGAGATCATGGTGTCATGCCGGTGACAAGATGATCATGGAGCCCCGAAGATGAAGATCAAAGGAGCTATATGATATTGGCCATATCATGTCACTATTGTATATAATTGCATGTGATGTTTATTATGTTTTATGCATCTTGTTTACTTAGGACGACGGTATTAAATAAGATGATCCCTTACAAAATTTCAAGAAGTGTTCTCCCCTAACTGTGCACCGTTGCTACAGTTCGTCGTTTCGAAGCACCATGTGATGATCGGGTGTGATAGATTCTTACGTTCACATAAAACGGGTGTAAGACAGTTTTACACAGCGAAAACACTTAGGGTTAACTTGACGAGCCTAGCATGTACAGACATGGCCTTGGAACACGGAGACCGAAAGGTCGAACACGAGTCGTATGGAAGATACGATCAACATGAGAATGTTCACCGACGATGACTAGTCCATCTCACGTGATGATCGGACACGACCTAGTCGACTTGGATCGTGTAACACTTAGATGACCAAAGGGATGTCAAATCTGAGTGGGAGTTCATTATAATTTGATTAGATGAACTTAATTATCATGAACTTAGTCTAAATGTTTTACAATATGTCTTGTAGATCAAATGGCCAACGTAGTCCTCAACTTCAACGCGTTCCTAGAGAAAACCAAGCTGAAAGACGATGGCAGCAACTATACGGACTGGGTCCGGAACCTGAGGATCATCCTCATAGCTGCCAAGAAAGATTATGTCCTACAAGCACCGCTAGGTGATGCACCTGTTCTCCCTGCAGAACAAGACGTTATGAACGCTTGGCAGGCACGTTCCGATGACTACTCCCTCGTTCAGTGTGGCATGCTTTACAGCCTAGAGCCGGGGCTCCAAAAGCGTTTTGAGAGACATGGAGCATATGAGATGTTCGAAGAGCTGAAAATGGTTTTCCAAGCTCATGCCCGGGTCGAGAGATATGAAGTTTCCGACAAATTCTTCAGCTGTAAGATGGAGGAAAATAGTTCTGTCAGTGAGCACATACTCACTATGTCTGGGTTACATAACCGCTTGACTCAGCTGGGAGTTAATCTCCCGGATGATGCGGTCATTGACAGAATCCTCCAGTCGCTTCCACCAAGCTACAAGAGCTTTGTGATGAACTTCAATATGCAGGGGATGGAAAAGACCATTCCTGAAGTATTTGCTATGCTGAAATCAGCAGAGGTAGAAGTCAAGAAGGAACATCAAGTGTTGATGGTCAATAAAACCACTAAGTTCAAGAAGGGCAAGGGTAAAAAGAACTTCAAGAAGGACGGCAAGGTAGTTGCCGCGCCTAGAAAGCAAGCTGCCGGGAAGAAGCCAAAGAATGGACCCAAGCCCAAGACTGAGTGCTTTTATTGCAAGGAAAGTGGTCACTGGAAGCGGAACTGCCCCAAATACTTAGCGGACAAGAAGGCCGGCAAAACCAAAGGTATATTTGATATACATGTAATTGATGTGTACCTTACCAGTAATCGTAGTGACTCCTGGGTATTTGATACCGGTGCCGTTGCTCATATTTGTAACACACAGCAGGAGCTGTGGAATAAACGGAGACTGGCGAAGGACGAGGTGACGATGCGCGTCGGGAATGGTTCCAAGGTCGATGTGATCGCCGTCGGCACGCTACCTCTACATTTACCTACGGGATTAGTTTTGAACCTCAATAATTGTTATTTTGTGCCAAGTTTGAGCATGAACATTGTATCAGGATCTCGTTTAATTCGAGATGGCTACTCATTTAAATCCGAGAATAATGGTTGTTCTATTTATATGAGAGATATGTTTTATGGTCATGCTCCGATGGTGAATGGTTTATTCTTTATGAATCTCGAGCGTAATGCTACACATATTCATAGTGTAAGTACCAAAAGATGTAGGATTGATAGTGATAGTCCCACATACTTGTGGCACTGCCGCCTTGGTCACATAGGTGTCAAACGCATGAAGAAGCTCCATGCTGATGGACTTTTAGAGTCTCTTGATTACGAATCATTTGACACGTGCGAACCATGCCTCATGGGTAAAATGACCAAGACTCCATTCTCAGGTACAATGGAGCGAGCAACCAACTTATTGGAAATCATACATACTGATGTGTGCGGTCCAATGAGTGTTGAGGCTCGCGGTGGCTATCGTTATGTTCTCACCCTCACTGATGACTTGAGTAGATATGGGTATGTCTACTTAATGAAACACAAGTCTGAGACCTTTGAAAAGTTCAAGGAATTTTAGAGTGAAGTTGAGAATCAATGTGACAGGAAAATCAAGTTTCTACGATCAGATCGTGGAGGAGAATACTTGAGTCACGAGTTTGGTACACACTTAAGAAAATGTGGAATAGTTTCACAACTCACGCTGCCTGGAACACCTCAGCGTAATGGTGTGTCCGAACGTCGTAATCGCACTCTATTAGATATGGTGCGATCTATGATGTCTCTTGCCGATTTACCACTATATTTTTGGGGCTATGCTTTAGAGATTGCCGCATTCACTTTAAATAGGGCACCGTCGAAATCCGTTGAGACGACACCGTATGAATTGTGGTTTGGGAAGAAACCTAAGCTGTCGTTTCTAAAAGTTTGGGGATGCGATGCTTATGTCAGGAAACTTCAACCTGAAAAGCTCGAACCCAAATCGGAAAAATGCGTCTTCATAGGATACCCTAAAGAAACTATTGGTTATATCTTCTACCTCAGATCCGAAGGCAAGATCTTTGTTGCCAAGAATGGGTCCTTTCTGGAGAAAGAGTTTCTCTCGAAAGAAGTAAGTGGGAGGAAAGTAGAGCTTGATGAAGTATTACCTCTTGAACCGGAAAATGGCGCAACTCAAGAAAATGTTCCTGAGGTGCCTGCACCGACTAGAGAGGAAGTTAATGATGATGATCAAGATACTTCTGATCAAGCACCTACTGAAATTCGAAGGTCCACAAGGACACGTTCCGCACCAGAGTGGTAAGGCAACCCTGTCTTGGAAATCATGTTGTTAGACAACAGTGAACCTTCGAACTATGAAGAAGCGATGGCGGGCCCGGATTCCGACAAATGGCTAGAAGCCATGAAATCCGAGATAGGATCCATGTATGAAAACGAAGTATGGACTTTGACTGACTTGCCCATAGAACGGCGAGCCATATAAAATAAATGGATCTTTAAGAAGAAGACAGACGCGGATGGTAATGTGACCATCTATAAAGCTCGGCTTGTCGCTAAGGGTTATCGACAAGTTCAAGGGGTTGACTACGATGAGACTTTCTCACTGGTAGCGAAGCTGAAGTCCGTCCGAATCATGTTAGCAATTGCCGCATTTTATGATTATGAAATTTGGCAAATGGACGTCAAAACGGCATTCCTTAATGGTTTCCTTAAGGAAGAATTGTATATGATGCAGCCGGAAGGTTTTGTCGATCCTAAGAATGCTGACAAGGTGTGCAAGCTCCAACACTCGATTTATGGGCTGGTGCAAGCATCTCGGAGTTGGAACATTCGTTTTGATGAGATGATCAAAGCGTTTGGGTTCTCACAGACTTATGGAGAAGCCTGTGTTTACAAGAAAGTGAGTGGGAGCTCTATAGCATTTCTCATACTATATGTAGATGACATACTTTTGATGGGAAATGATATAGAACTTTTGGACAACATTAAGGCCTACTTGAATAAGAGTTTTTCAATGAAGGACCTTGGAGAAGCTGCTTATATATTAGGCATCAAGATCTATAGGGATAGATCGAGACGCCTCATAGGTCTTTCACAAAGCACATATCTTGATAAGATTTTGAAGAAGTTCAAAATGGATCAGTCCAAGAAAGGGTTCTTGCCTGTTTTGCAAGATGTGAAATTGAGCACAGCTCAATGTCCGACCACGGCAGAAGATATAGAAGAGATGAGTGTCATCCCCTATGCCTCAGCCATAGGTTCTATTATGTATGCCATGCTGTGTACCAGACCTGATGTAAACCTTGCCGTAAGTTTGGTAGGAAGGTACCAAAGTAATCTCGGCAAGGAACACTGGACAACAGTCAAGAATATCCTGAAGTACCTGAAAAGGACTAAGGAAATGTTTCTCGTTTATGGAGGTGACGAAGAGCTCGTCGTAAAGGATTACGTCGACGCTAGCTTCGACACAGATCTGGATGACTCTAAGTCACGAACCGGATACGTGTATATTTTGAATGGTGGGGCAGTAAGCTGGTGCAGTTGCAAGCAGAGCGTCGTGGCGGGATCTACATGTGAAGCGGAGTACATGGCAGCCTCGGAGGCAGCACATGAAGCAATTTGGGTGAAGGAGTTCATCACCGACCTAGGAGTCATACCCAATGCGTCGGGGCCGATCAAGCTCTTCTGTGACAACACTGGAGCTATTGCACTTGCCAAGGAGCCCAGGTTTCACAAGAAGACAAGGCACATCAAGCGTCGCTTCAACTCCATTCGTGAAAATGTTCAAGATGGATACATAGAGATTTGTAAAATACATACGGACCTGAATGTAGCGGATCCGTTGACTAAACCTCTCCCTAGAGCAAAACATGATCAACACCAGAATTCCATGGGTGTTCGATTCATCACAATGTAACTAGATTATTGACTCTAGTGCAAGTGGGAGACTGTTGGAAATATGCCCTAGAGGCAATAATAAAAGCATTATTATTATATTTCTTTGTTCATGATAACTGTCTTTATTCATGCTATAATTGTATTATCCGGAAATCGTAATACATGTGTGAATAACAGACACCAACATGTCCCTAGTGAGCCTCTAGTTGACTAGCTCGTTGATCAATAGATAGTCATGGTTTCCTGGCTATGGACATTGGATGTCATTGATAACGGGATCACATCATTAGGATAATGATGTGATGGACAAGACCCAATCCTAAGCATAGCGTAAGATCGTGTAGTTCGTTTGCTAGAGCTTTTCTAATGTCAAGTATCTTTTCCTTTGACGATGAGATCGTGTAACTCCCGGATACCGTAGGAGTGCTTTGGGTGTATCAAACATCACAACATAACTGGGTGACTATAAAGGTGCATTACAGGTATCTCCGAAAGTGTCTGTTGGGTTGACACGGATCGAGACTGGGATTTGTCACTCCGTGTAACGGAGAGATATCACTGGGCCCACTCGGTAATGCATCATCATAATG
The DNA here is from genome assembly GCA_963921465.1 of Triticum timopheevii. Classification (NCBI taxonomy): domain Eukaryota; kingdom Viridiplantae; phylum Streptophyta; class Magnoliopsida; order Poales; family Poaceae; genus Triticum; species Triticum timopheevii. Next base: position 60,255,880 of record OY997270.1, on the reverse strand, counting down.
AGCTCAAAGTGACCAAGTGTCTGGTCACGGGATCATGCATTACGGTACGAGTAAAGTGACTTGCCGGTAACGAGATTGAACGAGGTACTGGGATACCGACGATCGAATCTCGGGCAAGTAACATATCGATTGACAAAGGGAATTGCATACGGGGTTGATTAAATCCTCGACATCGTGGTTCATCCGATGAGATCATCGTGGAGCATGTGGGAGCCAACATGGGTATCCATATCCCGCTGTTGGTTATTGATCGGAGAGCGATCTCGGTCATGTCTACATGTCTCCCGAACCCGTAGGGTCTACACACTTGAGGTTCAGTGACGCTAGGGTTGTAGGGATATGTATATGCAGTAACCCGAATGTTGTTCGGAGTCCTGGATGAGATCCCGGATGTCACGAGGAGTTCCGGAATGGTCCGAAGGTAAAGATTTATATATGGGAAGTCCTGTTTCGGGCATCGGGACAAGTTTCGGGGTTATCGGTATTGTACCGGGACCACCGGAAGGGTCCCGGGGGTCCACCGGGTGGGGCCACCTATCCCGGGGGGCCACATGGGCTGTAGGGGGTGCGCCTTGGCCTACATGGGCCAAGGGCACCAGCCCCAAGAGGCCCATGCGCCAAGAGAAAGAAAAAAGGGGAGAGTCCTAAAGGGGGAAGGCACCTCCGAGGTGCCTTGGGGAGGATGGACTCCTCCCCCCCCCTTGGCCGCACCCTTCCTTGGAGGAAGGGGCAAGGGCTGCGCCTCCCCCTCTCCCTTGGCCCTATATATAGTGGGGAAAAGGAGGAGCAAACACACCTTGGCCTTTGGTTGCCTCCTTCTCCCTCTCCAACACCTCCTCCTCCTCCATAGTGCTTAGCGAAGCTCTGCCGGAGTACTGCAGCTCCATCAACACCATGCCGTCATGCTGCTGCTGGTGCCATCTCCCTCAACCTCTCCTCCCCCCCTTGCTGGATCAAGAAGGAGGAGACGTGGCTGTTCCGTACGTGTGTTGAACGCGGAGGTGCCGTCCGTTCGGTGCTAGGATCTCCGGTGATTCAAATCACGTCGTGTTCGACTACATCATCCCCGTTCTTTGAACGCTTCCGCTCGCGATCTACAAGGTATGTAGATGCATCTAATCACTCGTTGCTAGATGAACTCATAGATGGATCTTGGTGAAACCGTAGGAAAATTTTTGTTTTCTGCAACGTTCCCCAACATAATGCAGCTCCGATTTCGCCCCCCTCCACCCCCTCAGCCTATGTCGGACGACAGCGACAAGGATAAGGACGATGATGGCCTCCCGGATGATTCTAACCATGGCAATGAGCATCATTTCACCCAATCGGAATGGGATGGGATGACATTTGAAGACCATAACCTGCTCAAGGAAAATGCCCCGGTGGGGGCGGGAACCAGGGCTCGTTGGATGGCGTTGGCAGGGGGGCTGCGGCTTCTGGTGGAGCAAGGGGCACCCCCTTCTATGGTGTTTGCTCCAACCTCCCAACCCGCCCCGCCTCCCCTTTCCTCTCTGGTATTGAAGACCTACCCCCGTCCGGCCCCATGACCAAGAGAAAGAAGAAGAAATCATCCATCAAGAAGTTCTCAGCGCGCAGCAGGGCATCTGGTGATTCCAAGCAGTCTTCGGTGGGGCTTTGCCGTAGGCTTGATGCTGATCTGGGTGCGGCCTCGGGCCCCTCATCTGCGGCGGCTACCCCATGTCGTGCCCGCCCCGCGTCGGTGCGCTCTCTTGCTTCCACGACCCGCAAGAGCGGGCACATCTCCAATAGCGGCGAGCAGGTGGCTGATCGGACGGCGCGGTGCGCTGCGGCCAGAGATCTGCCTCTTTCAGGTACTCCCCAAGGTTCCCCAACCCCCCATACCAGCTTCTTCTCCTGTTCGACTAGTTCTTCCGTCATAGTCCAATGCTCATCTTTTGCATATCTTAGAGGATGTAGGTATTTCTTGTGATCCTAGTTTTGGGTCTCCATCTTTATTGGATATTATCCGGGCCAATGAATTGGCACAGGCTGATATTGCTAGGGCCAAGGAGGCTGCTTCTAGGGTTGACGCATCACTGGTTGTGGCCAGTGGGGTCGAGGGGGGACCTGAAAGGGATTAGGTTCCCTCCGTTGCGCCTTGGTGCGGGGCTGGCAAATGCTCTAAATCCTGCATTGCCCCTAGCAGGTCAAATCTTCGCATTAAAAACCTCTCTCATTGATGAAGGCCTTATTCTGAAATATTAGGGGTTTCGGTGCTAGGGGGCGCAGGGACCAGCTTAAAGATCTTGTCCGCTCTGAGAACATAGACATCATTGGCCTTGTTGAAACGCTTAAACCTTCCTTCTCTTCGAATGAACTCTCTGCTGTGGCTGGGATATTTAGGGCCAGTACTGTTGTTTCTCACCGCTCCTTCAATATGCTCTTGGAAGTTGTGGTTGTTTACGGCCCGGCTGATCACTCTCTTTCTCATATCTTCTTGGATAAAATTCTGAATAAGATAGAGTCTTGTGACCTCCCTCTGCTTATTGGTGGCGACTTTAACTTGATGCGATCTCCTCTGGATAAAAATTCGCCTAATCTTTCCTGGCCACTCGCTGATGCGTTTAACGCTTTTATTAGGGACTCTGCTATCCGTGAAATTCCTAGGGTTGGTGCCCGATACACCTGGACGAACCACCAAACGGCTCCCATCCGCTCTGTTCTTGATCGTGTTTTTATTTGCCCCAGGTGGGACGCATTGCTTCCTCGGGCTTCCCTATGGACCTTGCCCATCGTGGGGCCTGACCATGCGCCCTTGATTCTTGACGATGGGATTCACTCTGTTTCTTCTTCGCGATTCCAGTTTGATGCGTCTTGGCTTCTGGTTGATGGTTTTGCTGACCTGATTGCGAATAAGATCTCTTCTTTCCTTTCTTCGACTCGGTGTTCTTTTGGTCCGATGGATGACTGGCACCAATGCTCCTATTTCCTTCATAAATTTCTTCGTGGGTGGGCCATGAACCATACGGCCGAGTCAAGGCGTGACAAGGCTCGGATTGCTGCCCAAATCGGCTCCTTGGACGCTCGCGCAGATGGCTCTGGCCTTTCCCCCTCTGAATGGCAGGCTAGGTACGATTTAGAAGAGGCCTTATTGGCTTTGCACCGGCAAGAGGAAGTTTATTGGAAGGAAAGGGGCACCATTAACTGGACTCTAAAAGGCAATTCCCCTACCGCGTACTTCTTCGCCATAGCCAATGGCAGGCGTCGTCGTTGCTTGATTGATACCTGCTCATCAATAACGTCAGGGTATCTGATCCCTCCTAGATTATGTCACACGTGGTCAACTTCTTCTCCTCTCTGCTCTCTGCTAACCCTGAGGTAGGCTTTAGACTGGCCAATTCTTTCTGGGCCTCTCAGGATCAGGTTTCGAGTGATGATAACGATGCCTTGCTGATCCCCCTTTCTGATGAGGAGATTTTTGATACGATCCGCTCAGCCAACTCAAATGCGGCATCAGGACCTGATGGTTTCTCCATCCCCTTCTTTAGGCATTTCTGGCCATAGATACGGGGTCTTGTTCATGCTATCATTCAAGGCTTCTGGCTGGGCACCGTTGATATCTCTCGGCTAAACTATGCTGTGCTTACTCTTATTCCTAAAGTCAAAGGGGCTGACTTGATCACTCAGTTCAGACCTATAGCCTTGGTCAATAACTTTGTGAAGCTTCTGGCTAAAGGCTTTGCCACTAGGCTATCCCACATCGCCCATCGCTCTCTTAGCCCATTCCAAACAGCTTTCATTAAGGGCAGGTTCATTCTGGATGGTATTCTCTGTCTTCATGAGATCGTTCATGATCTGCGAGCCTGTGGCTCCAAAGCGGTGATTCTGAAATTGGATGTCGAAAAAGCTTATGATTCGGCCAGTGGAACTTCCTGTGGCAAGTGCTACTAGCCAAAGGCTTTGATGGTGTGGTAGTACATAGGCTTATGCAGTTGGTCACGGGTGGACACACTGCGGTTTCGGTCAATGGAAATGTTAGCCACTTCTTCGCCAACGGTAGGGGTCTAAGGCAAGGTGACCCCGCCTCTCCTCTTCTCTTCAACTTTGTCGCAGCTGCTCTTTCTCATATTCTGACTAGGGCTGTTCCAGCCGGGCACATTACTCCTGTCAGCTCTCACCTTGTCCCTAATGGCATTTCCCAACTACAATATGCAGACGATACCATTATTATGGTTGATTTAAATGAGGATAGCATTACCCACCCGAAATTTTTGCTCCTCTGCTTCGAAGCACGGTCTAGTCTCAAAATTAATTTTGCCAAGAGTGAAGTCATTGTTACCGGGGTCTCGGACGTTGAGGCCCAAAGATTTGCTGATGACTCACAAGTGTAGGGGATCTATCGTAGTCCTTTCAATAAGTAAGAGTGTCGAACCCAACGAGGAGCAGAAGGAAATGACAAGCAGTTTTCAGTAAGGTATTCTCTGCAAGCACTGAAATTGTAGGTAATAGATAGTTTTGTGATAAGATAATTTGTAACGGGTAACAAGTGATGAAAGTAAATAAGGTGCAGCAAGGTGGCCCAATCCTTTTTGTAGCAAAGGACAAGCCTGGACAAATTCTTATATAGAGAAAAGCGCTTCCGGGGACACATGGGAATTATCGTCAAGCTAGTTTTCATCACGCTCATATGATTCGCGTTCGTTACTTTCATAATTTGATATGTGGGTGGACCGGTGCTTGGGTATTACCCTTTCTTGGACAAGCATCCCACTTATGATTAACCCCTATTGCAAGCATCTGCAACTACAAAATAAGTATTAAGGTAAACCTAACCATAACATGCAACAAGTGGATCCAAATCAGCCCCTTACGAAGCAACTTATAAACTAGGGTTTAAGCTTCTATCACTCTAGCAACCCATCATCTACTTATTACTTCCCAATGCCTTCCTCTAGGCCCAAATAATGGTGAAGTGTCATGTAGTCGACGTTCACATAACACCACTAGAGGAGAGACAACATACATCTCATCAAAATACCGAACGAGTACCAAATTCACATGACTACTAATACCAATACTTCATCCAGGTCCTCAAGAACAAACGTAACTACTCACAAAGCATATTCATGTTCATAATCAGAGGGGTATTAATATGCATTAAGGATCTGAACATATGATCTTCCACTAAATAAACCAACTAGCATCAACTACAAGGAGTAATCAACACTACTAGCAACCCACATGTACCAATCTGAGGTTTTGGTATGAAGATTGGATACAAGAGATGAACTAGGGTTGAGAGGAGATGGTGCTGGTGAAGATGTTGATGGAGATTGACCCCCTCCCGATGAGAGGATCGTTGGTGATGATGATGGTGATGATTTCCCCCTCCCGGAGGGAAGTTTCCCCGACAGAACAGCTCCGCCGGAGCCCTAGATTGGTTCCGCCTCGTGGCGGCGAAGTTTAGTTCCATAAGCTTGCTTATCGATTTTTCCAGGGTAAAAGACTTCATATAGCAGAAGATGGGCACCGGAGGGCTGCCAGGTTGCCCACGAGGCAGGGGGCGCGCCCCCCACCCTCGTGGGTGGTGGGTGGCCCCCCTTAGGTATTTCTTCCGCTGAATATTTTTTATTAATTCCAAAATGACTTTCGTGGAGTTTCAGGACTTTTGGAGCTATGCAGAATATGTCTCCAATATTTGCTCCTTTTCCAGCCAGAATCCCAGCTGCCGGCATTCTCCCTCTTCATGTAAACCTTGTAAAATAAGAGAGAATAGCCATAAGTATTGTGACATAACGTGTAATAACAGTCCATAATGCAATAAATATCGATATAAAAGCATGATGCAAAATGGACGTATCAACTCCCCCAAGCTTAGACCTCGCCTGTCCTCAAGCGGAAGCCGATATCGAAAAATATGTCCACATGTTTAGAGATAGAGGTGTCGATAAAAATAAAATATGGACATGAGGGCATCATGATCATTCTTATAACAACAACATATATATATTTGTCATATAATTTCTTATGCTCAAGTAACAATCTATTCACAATGTCAAGTATGAATCACAAACTTTGTTGAGAACTAACAAACTATAGTCTCAGTCATTGAAGCAATTGCAATTTATCATAACGTAGGAAAGTGTCAACATAAATTTTTTTCAGCAAGTCCACATACTCAACTATCATTTAGTCTTTCACAATTGCTAACACTCACGCAATACTTATGGTTATGGAGTTTTAATTGGAAACAGAGAAAGATAGGGGCTTATAGTGTTGCGTCCCAACCTTTTACCTCAAGGGTAATGTCAACAATAATAGTTCATGCTAACTCACATCCAATTGGATATATATATCAGGATCTTTCCAACACGAGGTGCTTGCCAAAGGATAAAACAAAAAGGAAAGGTGAAGATCACCATGACTCTTGCATAATGTAAAAGTAAAAGATATGCCCTTCGCAGAGGGAAGCAGAGGTTGTCATGTGCTTTTATGGTTGGATGCACGAAATCATAATGCAAAAGAACGTCACTTTATATTGTCACTTGTGATACGAACCTTTATTATGCAGTCCGTCGCTTTTATTACTTCCATATCACAAGATCATATGAAGCTTATTTTCTCCACACTAATAAGTCATACTTATTTAGAGAGCAATTTTTATTGCATACAACATGACAACTTACTTGAAGGATCTTACTCAATCCACAGGTAGATATGGTGGACTCTCATGGCAAAATTGGGTTTATGGATATTTAGAAGCACAAGTAGTATCTCTACTTGGTGCAAGGAATTTTGCTAGCATGAGGGGGAAAAGCAAACTCAACATGTTGGATGATCCATGACAATATACTTTAACTAAGATGTGAGAAAACATAACACATTACGTTGTCTTCGTTGTCCAACCTCAACTCTTTAGCATGTCATACTTTAATGAGTGCTCACAATCATAAAAGATGTCCAAGATAGTATATTTATATGTGAGAACCTCTCTTTCTTTATTACTTCCTATTAATTGCAACGATGACCAAAACTATGTTTGCCAACTCTCAACAACTTTTATGTATCATACACTTTATGTGTGAAGTCATTACTAACCACAAGATCTATATGGTCTCTTATTTCTTTTCATTCTTTTTCTTCTTTCTCAAGATCATAGCAAGATAGCAAAGCCCTTGACTCAACACTAATCTTTATTATATATAGCTCACAAACTCGATTACATAGAGGGATCATAAAGCAAAACTCAAAACTAACTCATACCAAAACTTTATTCTACTAGATCAAGATATTACCAAAAGGATCGAACTAAATAAAATGGTAAAGATAGGAGTGTGATGGTGATACGATAACGGGGCACTCCCCCAAGCTTGGAAGTTGCCAAGGGGAGTGCCCATACCCATGTGATTATGTCCTCGAAGGTGGTGATGATGGAGTTGTTGATGATGTAGGCTTGTCATCCGTCTTCCAAGGCATAGGCTCACCATCATAGAAGGATGATCGAGTCTCCGGGATCCTCAAATCTGCAGCCAAACTAATCCTCTTGAATCTATATTCATACTCACAGTTTTGGTTCTGCAGGTCATAGATCTGGGCTTGGAGATGCTCGATTTTCTCATGAAGCTTGAAGATGGTCTCCCCAATGTTCTTGGCATCCAGCTTGTGGTTGTTGGTGAACTCCGCGATCATCATCTGGTTGGCGTTGAGTCTGCGCTGGACCATCCCTTGGCACTTGAAAACTTGTTGTTCCATTGTCTCGAGCTTTGTCTCCACGCTTTCGGTACTCCTTGGTCCCTCACATCGCGGATGTGCAGCACCCCCTCACGCATCTCAATGGTTTGAGGGTGATGCAGCAGCTCCACGAGGTAGGGGTTGATGACCCTCTCAAAAAACTTGTCCTTGGGGGCTCTTGAAGACGTCATGGTGCTCTAGATCTGTCAGAAAACAGCTCGAAACAAAGACAGAAGATATTTGCATGATACGGTGGTCAAAACCTTCGGGAGATTATATAATGAATTTTTACCGACCAAAAGAAGTATCGTGCAAGAAAACGGAGTCCGGAGAGTACACGAGGTGCCCACGAGGCAGGGGGCGCGCCCAGGGGGGTAGGGTGCGCCCTCCACCCTCGTGGATGCCTCGTGTCCTTCCCGGACTACTTCTTATTTTTCTATTTTCTTAAATATTCCAAAACGGACAAAAATTGCTATTAGAACTGTTTTGGAGTCCGTTTACTTATCGTACCACTTCGTTTCAGAGTCTGAAAATGTTCTGGAAAGTGTCCCTTATGTATTCCTCTGGTGTTATGGTTTCAATAACATTAGTTGCAACATTTATAGGATTACCTGAGATATAATGTTTGATTCTTTGACCGCTCAACACCTTCGGGTTTGTGCCTTCGAAGTTGTTGATTTTTATGGCACCGGAACGATAGACCTCCTCGATAACGTAAGGGCCTTCCCATTTAGAGAGAAGTTTTCCTGCAAAAAATCTTAAACGAGAGTTGAAAAGCAAAACATAGTCACCTACATTAAATTCACGCTTTTGTATCCTTTTGTCATGCCATCTTTTAACTTTTTCTTTAAACAGTTTGGCATTCTCGTAAGCCTGGGTTCTCCATTCATCAAGAGAGCTAATGTCAAATAACCTCTTCTCACCGGCAAGTTTGAAATCATAATTGAGCTCTTTAATAGCCCAATATGCCTTATGTTCTAGTTCGAGAGGTAAGTGACATGCTTTTCCATAGACCATTTTATATGAAGACATACCCATAGGATTTTTATATGCAGTTCTATAAGCCCATAATGCATCATCAAGTTTCTTGGACCAATTCTTCCTAGATCTATTAACAGTCTTTTGCAAAATTAATTTGAGCTCTCTATTACTCAATTCTACTTGACCACTAGACTGTGGGTGATATGGATATGCAATTCTATGATTAACATCATACTTAGCCAGCATTTTTGCGAAAAGCACCATGAATAAAATGTGAACCACCATCCATCATTAAGTATCTAGGGAGTCCAAATCTCGGAAAAATAACTTCTTTAAGCATCTTAATGGAGGTGTTATGATCAGCACTACTAGTTGGAATAACTTCTACCCACTTAGTAACATAATCAACATCAACTAAAATATATGTATAACCATTAGAGGCAGGAAACGGTCCCATATAATCAAACCCCAAACATCAAATGGTTCAATAACAAGAGAATAGTTCATAGGAATTTCTTGACGTCTACTAATATTACCAATTCTTTGACATTCATCACAAGACAAGACAAACTTACGGGCATCTTTGAAGAGAGTAGGCCAATAAAAACCGGATTGCAATACCTAATGTGCAGTTCTATCTCCAGCGTGGTGTCCTCCATATGCCTCGGAATGACACTTGCGTAGGATCTATTCCTGTTCATGCTCAGGTACACAACGTCTAATAACACCATCTACTCCTTTATAAAGGTGTGGGTCATCCCAGAATTAATGTCATAAATCATAAAAGAACTTTTTTTTTGCTGGTATGTGAAACTAGGTGCTATAAATTTAGCAACAATGTAATTAGCACAATCAGCATACCATGGAGCAGTACGAGAAGCATTTATGACAGCTAATTGTTCATCAGGAAGGCTATCATCAATAGGTAGTGGGTCATCAAGAACATTATCTAACCTAGACAAGTTGTGTGCAATGGGGTTCTCAGCTCCTTTTCTATCAATAATACGCAAATAAAATTCTTGCAGCAAGAGAACCCATCTAATGAGTCTAGGTTTAGCATCTTTCTTTTCCATAAGATATTTGATAGCAGCATGATCTGTGTGAATAGTTACTTTAGAATCAACAATATAAGGTCTGAACTTATCACAAGCAAATACACCTGCTAAGAATTCTTTTTCAGTAGTGGCATAATTTCTCTGGGCATATTGAATAACATTTAATTTCTTATCAACTATTTGTCCTAGAACAATACGTACAGCATAATCGCTAGCATCACACATAATTTCAAAGGGTAAATTCCAATTAGGTGGCTGAACAATAGGTGCAGAAACCAAAGCTTTCTTAAGTATTTCAAATGCTTCTACACAATCATCACTGAAGACAAAAGGAATATCTTTTTGTAATAGATTAGTCAGAGGTGTAGAAATTTTAGAGAAGTCCTTAATCAACCTCCTATAAAAACCGGCATGACCAAGGAAACTTCTTATACCTTTAATGTCCTTGGGACACGGCATCTTCTCAATAGCATCAACTTTAGCTTTATCAACTTCAATACCTCTTTCAGAAATTTTATGCCCCAAGATAATGCCTTCATTATGAAGGAAATATGCCCTAGAGGCAATAATAAAGTTATTATTTATTTCCTTATTTCATGATAAATGTTTATTATTCATGCTAGAATTGTATTAACCGGAAACACAATACATGTGTGAATACATAGACAAACTTAATGTCACTAGTATGCCTCTACTTGACTAGCTCATTAATCAAAGATGGTTATGTTTCCTAACCATAGACATGAGTTGTTATTTGATTAATGGGATCACATCATTAGTAGAATGATGTGATTGACATGACCCATTCCGTTAGCTTAGCACTTGATCGTTTAGTATGTTGCTATTGCTTTCTTCATGACTTATACATGTTCCTATGACTATGAGATTATGCAACTCCTGTTTACCGGAGGAACACTTTGTGTGCTACCAAACGTTACAACATAACTGGGTGATTATAAAGGAGCTCTACAGGTGTCTCCGAAGGTACATGTTGAGTTGGCGTATTTCGAGATTAGGATTTCTCACTCCGATTGTCGGAGAGGTATCTCTGGGCCCTCTCGGTAAATGCACATCACTATAAGCCTTGCAAGCAATGTGACTAATGAGTTAGTTGCGGGATGATGCATTACGTAACGAGTAAAGAGACTTGCCGGTAACGAGATTGAACTAGGTATTGAGATACCGACGATCGAATCTCGGGCAAGTAACATACCGATGACAAAGGGAACAACGTATGTTGTTATGCGGTTTGACCGATAAAGATCTTCGTAGAATATGTAGGAGCCAATATGAGCATCCAGGTTCCACTATTGGTTATTGACCGGAAACGTGTCTCGGTCATGTCTACATAGTTCTCGAACCCGTAGGGTCCGCACGCTTAAGGTTTCGATGACAGTTATATTATGAGTTTATGAGTTTTGATGTACCGAAGGAGTTCGGAGTCCCGGATGAGATCGGGGACATGACGAAGAGTCTCGAAATGGTCGAGACGTAAAGATCGATATATTGGACAACTATATTCGGACTTTGGAAAGGTTCCGAGTGATTCGGGTATTTTCGGGGGTACCGGGGAGTTACGGGAATACGAGGAAGAAGCAATGGGCCTCATGGGCCAAGTGGTGGAAGAGAGGAGGCAGGGCGCGCGGCCCCCTAGCCCAAACCGAATTGGACTAGGGGGCCGCCCCCCCTTTCCTCCTTTTCCTCCCTCTCCTTCCTTCTCCTTCTCCTTCCCTTCCTTCCCCTCTCCTAGTTGGACTAGGAAAGGAGGGAGTCCTACTCCCGATGGGAGTAGGGCTCCTCCCTGGCGTGCCCTCCCTTGGCCGGCCGCCCCCTCCCCCTTGCTCCTTTATATACGGGGGCAGGGGGCACCCTAGGACACACAAGTTGATCTACGGATCGTTCCTTAGCCGTGTGCGGTGCCCCCCTCCATCATATTCCACCTCGGTCATATCGTCGCGGAGTTTAGGTGAAGCCCTGCGCCGGTAGAACATCATCACCGTCACCACACCGTCGTGCTGACGGAACTCATCCCCGACGCTTTGCTGGATTGGAGCCCGGGGAACGTCATCGAGCTGAACGTGTGCTGAACACGGAGGTGCCGTACGTTCGGTGCTTGGATCGGTCGGATCGTGAAGACGTGCAACTACATCAACCGCGTTGTCATAATGCTTCCGCTTACGGTTTACGAGGGTACATGGACAACACTCTCCCCTCTCGTTGCTATGCATCACCATGATCTTGCGTGTGCGTAGGAATTTTTTTGAAATTACTACGTTCCCCATCAGTGGCATCTGAGCCTAGGTGTTATGCGTTGATGTTATATGCACGAGTAGAACACAAGTGAGTTGTGGGCGATACAAGTCATACTGCTTACCAGCATGTCATACTTTGGTTCAGCGGTATTGTTGGATGAAGCGGCCCGGACCGACATTACGCGTACGCTTACGCGAGACTGGTTCTACCGACGTGCTTTGCACACAGGTGGCTGGCGGGTGTCAGTTTCTCCAACTTTAGTTGAACCGAGTGTGACTACGTCCGGTCCTTGCGAAGGTTAAAACAACACTAACTTGACGAACTATCGTTTTGGTTTTGATGCGTAGGTAAGAATGGTTCTTGCTCAGCCCGTAGCAGCCACGTAAAAATTGCAACAACAAAGTAGAGGACGTCTAACTTGTTTTTGCAGGGCATGTTGTGATGTGATATGGTCAAGACGTGATGCTATATTTTATTGTATGAGATGATCATGTTTAGTAACCGAGTTATCGGCAACTGGCAGGAGCCATATGGTTGTCGCTTTATTGTATGAAATGCAAACGCCCTGTAATTGCTTCACTTTATCACTAAGCGGTAGCGATAGTCGTAGAAGCAATAGTTGGTGAGACGACAACGATGCTACGATGGAGATCAAGGTGTCGCACCGGTGACGATGGTGATCATGACGGTGCTTCGGAGATGGAGATCACAAGCACAAGATGATGATGGCCATATATCACTTATATTGATTGCATGTGATGTTTATCCTTTATGCATCTTATCTTGCTTTGATTGACGGTAGCATTTTAAGATGATCTCTCACTAAAATTATCAAGAAGTGTTCTACTTGAGTATGCACCATTGCCAAAGTTCGTCGTGCCCAGACACCACGTGATGATCGGGTGTGATAAGCTCAACGTCCATCTACAACGGGTGCAAGCCAGTTTTGCACACGCGGAATACTCAGGTTTAACTTGATGAGCCTAGCATATGCAGATATGGCCTCGGAACACGGAGACCGAAAGGTCGAGCGTGAATCATATAGTAGATATGATCAACATAATGATGCTCACCATTGAAAACTACTCCATCTCACGTGATGATCAGTTATGGTTTAGTTGATTTGGATCACGTGATCACTTAGATGACTAGAGAGATGTCTGTCTAAGTGGGAGTTCTTAAGTAATATGATTAATTGAACTTAAATTTATCATGAACTTAGTCCTGGTAGTTTTTGCAAATTATGTTGTAGATCAATAGCTTGCGTTGTTGCTTTCATATGTTTATTTTGATATGTTCCTAGAGAAAATTGTGTTGAAAGATGTTAGTAGCAATGATACGAATTGGATCCGTGATCTGAGGTTTATCCTCATTGTTGCACAGAAGAATTATGTCCTTAATGCACCGCTAGGTGACAGACCTATTGCAGAAGCAGATGCAGACGTTATGAACGTTTGGCTAGCTCAATATGATGACTACTTGATAGTTTAGTGCACCATGCTTAGCGGCTTAGAATCGGGACTTCAAAGACGTTTTGAACGTCATGGACCATATGAGATGTTCTAGGAATTGAAGTTAATATTTCCAGCAAATACCCAAGTTGAGAGATATGAAGTCTCCAACAAGTTCTATAGCTAAAAGATGGAGGAGAATCGCTCAACTAGTGAGCATGTGCTCAAATTGTCTGGGTACTTCAATCGCTTGAATCAAGTGGGAGTTAATCTTCCAGATAAGATAGTGGTTGACAGAATTCTCTAGTCACCATCACTAAGTTACTAGAACTTCGTGATGAACTATAGTATGCAAGGGATGACGAAAATGATTCCCGAGCTCTTCGTGATGTTGAAATCGACGAAGGTAGAAATCAAGAAAGAGCATCAAGTGTTGATGATTGACAAGACCACTAGTTTCAAGAAAAGGGCAAAGGGAAAGATAGGGAAACTTCAAGTAGAATGGCGAAAAAGTTGTCACTCCCGTGAAGAAGACCAAAGCTGGACCAAAGCCTGAAACTGAGTGCTTACACTGCAAAAGAAATGGTCACTGGAAGCAGAAATGCCCTGAATATTTGGTGGATAAGAAGGATGGCAAAGTGAACAAGGGTATATTTGATATACAGGTTATTGATGTGTACCTTACTAGTGTTTATAGTAACCCCTAAGTATTTGATACTTGTTCGGTTGCTAAGATTAGTAACTTGAAACAGGAGTTACAGAATAAACAGAGACTAGTTGAAGGGGAAGTGACGATGAGTGTTGGAAGTAGTTCCAAGATTGATATGATCATCATCGCACACTCCCTATACTTTCGGGATTAATGTTAAACCTGAATAAATGTTATTTGGCATTTGCGTTGAGCATGAATATGATTTGATCATGTTTATTGCGATACGGTTATTCATTTGAAGTTAAAGAATAATTGTTATTCTGTTTACATGAATAAGACCTTCGATGGTTATACACCCAATGAAAATAGTTTGTTGGATCTCGATCGTAGTGATACACATATTCATAATATTGATGCCAAAAGATGCAAAGTTAATAATGATAGTGCAACTTATTTGTGGCACTGCCGTTTGGGTCATATGGGTGTAAAGTGCATGAAGAAACTCCTTAAAGATGGATTTTCGGAATCACTTGGTTATGAATCATTTGATGTTTGCGAACCGTGCCTTTTGGGCAAGATGACTAAAACTCCGTTCTCCGGAACAATGGAACAAGTTACTGACTTATTGGAAATAATACATACCGATGTATGCGATCCAATGAGTGTTGATGCTCGTGGCAAGTATCGTTATTTTCTGACCTTCACAAAATGATTTGAGCAGATATGGGTATATCTACTTGATGAAACATAAGTCTGAAATAATTGAAAGGTTCAAAGAATTTCAGAGTGAAGTGGAAAAATCATCGTAACAAGAAAATAAAGTTTCTGCGATCTGATCGTGGAGACAAATATTTGAGTTATGAGTTTGGTCTTCAATTAAAACGATGTGGAATAGTTTCACAGCTCACGCCACCTGGAATACCATAACGTTATGGTGTGTCCGAACGTCGTAACCGCACTTTATTGGATATGGTGCGATCTATGATGCCTCTTATTGATTTACCATTATCGTTTTGGGGTTATGCATTAGAGACAGCTGCATTCACGTTAAAAGGGCACCATCTAAATCCGTTGAGACGACACCATATGAACTGTGGTTTAGCAAGAAACCCAAGTTGTTGTTTCTTAAAGTTTGGGGCTACGATGCTTATGTGAAAAAGTTTCATCCTGATAAGCTCAAACCCAAATCGGAGAAGTGCGTCTTCATAGAATACCCAAAGGAAACTGTTGGGTACACCTTCTATCACAGATTTGAAGGCAAGATATTCGTTGCTAAAAATGGATCCTTTCTAGAGAAGGAGTTTCTCTCGAAAGAAGTGAGTGGGAGGAAAGTAGAACTTGATGAGGTAACTTTACGTTCTCCCGAATTGGAAAATAGTTCATCACTGAAATCAATTCCAGTGATTCCTACACCAATTAGTGAGGAAGCTAATGATGATGATCATGAAACTTCAGATCAAGTTACTACAGAACCTTGTAGGTCTTCCAGAGTACGGTCCGCACCAGAGTGGTACGGTAATCCTGTTCTGAAAGTCATGTTACTAGACCATGATCAACCTACGAACTATGAGGAAGCGATGATGAGCCCAGATTCCGCGAAATGGCTGGAGGCCATGAAATCTGAGATAGGATCCATGTATGAGAACAAAGTGTGGACTTTGGTGGACTTGCCCGATGATTAGCAAGCCATTGAAAATAAATGGATCTTCAAGAGGAAGACGGACGTTGATAGTAGTGTCACTATCTACAAAGCTCGACTTGTCGCAAAAAGGATTTTCGACAAGTTCAAGGTGTTGAATACAATGAGATTTTCTCACTCGTATTGATGCTTAAGTCCGTCCGAATCATGTTAGCAATTGCCACATTTTATGAATTCTGGCAAATGGATGTCAAAATTGCATTCCTTAATGGTTTTCTTAAAGAAGAATTGTATATGATGCAACTAGAAGGTTTTGTCAATCCTAAAGGTGCTAACAAAATGTGCAAACTCCATCGATCCATCTATGGACTGGTGCAAGCATCTCAGAGTTGGAATATACGCTTTGATAAGTTGATCAAAGCATATAGTTTTATACAGACTTGCGGTGAAGCCTGTATTTACAAGAAAGTGAGTGGGAGCACTACAGCATTTCTGATAAGTATATGTGAATGACATATTGTTGATCGGAAATAATGTAGAATTATTCTGCAAAGCACAAAGAAGTGTTTGAAAGGAGTTTTTCAAAGAAAGACCTCGGTGAAGCTGCTTACATATTGAGCATCAAGATCTATAGAGATAGATCAAGACGCTTGATAAGTTTTTCAATGAATACATACCTTGACAAGATTTTGAAGTAGTTCAAAATGGAACAGTCAAAGAAAGAGTTGTTGCCTGTGTTACAAGGTGTGAAATTGAGTAAGACTCAAAGCCCGACCACGGAAGAACATAGAAAGAGAATGAAAGTCATTCCCTATGCCTTGGCCATAGGTTCTATAAAGTATGCCATGCTGTGTACTAGATCTATTGCATACCCTACCACTGAGTTTGGCAAGGGAGTACAATAGTGATCTAGGAGTAGATCACTGGACAGCGGTCAAAAATTATCCTTAGTAGAATAAGGATATGTTTCTCGATTATGGAGGTGACAAAAGGTTCGTCGTAAAGGGTTACATCGATACAAGTTTTGGCACTAATCCAGATGACTCTAAGTCTTAATCTGGATACATATTGAAAGTGGGAGCAATTAGCTAGAGTAGCTCCGTGCAGAGCATTGTAGACACATAATATTTGCAAAATACATACGGCTCTGAATGTGACAAACCCGTTGACTAAACTTCTCTCACGAGCAAAACATGATCATACCTTAGTACTCTTTGGGTGTTAATCATATAGCGATGTGAACTAGATTATTGACTCTAGTAAACCCTTTGGGTGTTGGTCACATGACGATGTGAACTGTGGGTGTTAATCATATACAGATATGAATTTTGGTGTTAAATCACATAGCGATGTGAACTAGATTATTGACTCTAGTGCAAGTGGGAGACTGAAGGAAATATGCCCTAGAGGCAATAATAAAGTTATTATTTATTTCCTTATTTCATGATAAATGTTTATTATTCATGCTAGAATTGTATTAACCGGAAACACAATACATGTGTGAATACATAGACAAACTTAATGTCACTAGTATGCCTCTACTTGACTAGCTCATTAATCAAAGATGGTTATGTTTCCTAACCATAGACATGAGTTGTCATTTGATTAACGGGATCACATCATTAGTAGAATGATGTGATTGACTTGACCCATTCCGTTAGCTTAGCACTTGATCGTTTAGTATGTTGCTATTGCTTTCTTCATGACTTATACATGTTCCTATGACTATGAGATTATGCAACTCCCGTTTATCGGAGGAACACTTTGTGTGCTACCAAACGTCAGAACGTAACTGGGTGATTATAAAGGAGCTCTACAGGTGTCTCCGAAGGTACATGTTGAGTTGGCGTATTTCGAGATTAGGATTTGTCACTCCGATTGTCGGAGAGGTATCTTTGGGCCCTCTCGGTAAATGCACATCACTATAAGCCTTGCAAGCAATGTGACTAATGAGTTAGTTGCGGGATGATGCATTACGTAACGAGTAAAGAGACTTGCCGGTAACGAGATTGAACTAGGTATTGAGATACCGACGATCGAATCTCGGGCAAGTAACATACCGATGACAAAGGGAACAACGTATGTTGTTATGCGGTTTGACCAATAAAGATCTTCGTAGAATATGTAGGAGCCAATATGAGCATCCAGGTTCCACTATTGGTTATTGACCGGAAACGTGTCTCGGTCATGTCTACATAGTTCTCGAACCCGTAGGGTCCGCACGCTTAAGGTTTTGATGACAGTTATATTATGAGTTTATGAGTTTTGATGTACCGAAGGAGTTCGGAGTCTCGGATGAGATCGGGGACATGACGAAGAGTCTCGAAATGGTCGAGATGTAATGATCGATATATTGGACGACTATATTCGGACTTCGGAAAGGTTCCGAGTGATTCGGGTATTTTCGAGGGTACCGGGGAGTTACGGGAATACGAGGAAGAAGCAATGGGCCTCATGGGCCAAGTGGTGGAAGAGAAGAGGTAGAGCGCGCGGCCCCCCCTAGCCCAAACCGAATTGGACTAGGGGGCCGACCCCCCTTTCCTCCTTTTCCTCCCTCTCCTTCCTTCTCCTTCTCCTTCCCTTCCTTCCCCTCTCCTAGTTGGACTAGGAAAGGAGGGAGTCCTACTCCCGATGGGAGTAGGACTCCTCCCTGGCGCGCCCTCCCTTGGCCGGCCGCTCCCTCCCCCTTGCTCCTTTATATACGGGGGCAGGGGGGCACCCTAGGACACACAAGTTGATCTACGGATCGTTCCTTAGCCGTGTGCGGTGCCCCCCTCCACCATATTCCACCTCGGTCATATCGTCGCGGTGTTTAGGCGAAGCCCTGCGCCGGTAGAACATCATCACCGCCACCACGCCGTCGTGCTGACGGAACTCATCCCCGACGCTTTGCTGGATTGGAGCCCGGGGAACGTCATCGAGCTGAATGTGTGCTGTCCTAAATTAATAAAATAAAGAAGTGAATTTTCAAATTTTCAAATTTTAAATAAGGAATAAATCATGTATACATCTAAACAGGGAGGTGCCGTACGTTCGGTGCTTGGATCGGTCGGATCGTGAAGACGTACGACTACATCAACCGCATTTTCATAACGCTTCCGCTTACGGTCTACGAGGGTACGTGGACAACACTCTCCCCTCTCGTTGCTATGCATCACCATGATCTTGTGTGTGCGTAGGAATTTTTTTGAAATTACTACGTTCCCCATCACATTAACCATAAAGTGGCACTTCTCCCAATTCAAAACAAGACTAGTATCTTCACATCTCTGCAAAACTCGTTCAAGGTTGCTCAAGAAATCATCAAAAGAGGATCCATAAACAGAGAAATCATCCATGAATACCTCACAAATCTTTTCAGAAAAGTCAGAGAATATAGCCATCATGCATCTTTGAAAGGTAGCAGGTGCATTGCATAAACCAAAAGGCATACGTCTATAAGCAAAAGTACCGAAAGGGAAAGTAAAAGTAGTATTTTCTTGATCCTCCGCTAACATAGGTATTTGAGAGAAACCAGAGAAACCATCTAGAAAGCAGAAATGTGTATGTTTGGATAGTCTTTCTAGCATTTGATCAATAAAAAGTAAAGGGTAATGATATTTTTTAGTAGCTTTATTTAGTTTGCGGAAATCAATTACCATCCTATAACCTGTAATAATTCTTTGCGGGATCAATTCATCTTTATCATTAGGAACGACAGTAATACCTCCCTTCTTAGGGACACAATGGACAGGACTTACCCACTGACTATCAGCAACGGGATAAATTATACCTGCCTCGAGGAGCTTTAGTATTTCCTTTCTTACCACTTCTTTCATCTTAGGATTTAACCATCGTTGGTGATCAATAACTGGTTTGGCGTCTTGCTCCAACTTTATTTTGTGTTGGCATAGAGTGGGACTAATGCCCTTAAGATCATCAAGAGTATATCCAATAGTAGTATTGTGCTTCTTTAGAGTTTTCAATAATCTTTCCTCTTCCTGCTATGAAAGCTTAGCACTAATAATAACAGGATATATCTTCTTTTCGTCAAGATAAGCATATTTAAGAGTATCAGGTAATGGTTTAAGCTCAAACACGGGATCACCCTTGGGTGGAGGAGGATCCCTTAGGATTTCAACAGGCAAGTTGTGTTTCAAAATAGGTCCCTATTTAAATAATACTTCATCTACTTCCCTTCTTTCATTCATAAACATATCATTTTCATGGTCTAGCAAATATTGTTCCAAAGGATCAGTAGGAGGTACGGCAATAGAAGCAAGACCAACAATTTCATCCTTACTAGGCAATTCTTTATCATGGGGTTTTCTACGAAACTTAGCAAAATTAAACTCATGAGACATATCCCCTAAGCCAATTGTGACTACATCCTTTTTGCAATCTATCTTAGCATTAACAGTGTTCAAGAAGGGTCTACCAAATATAATGGGACAAAAGTCATCTTGTGGGGAACCAAGACCAAGAAAATCAGCAGGATATTTAACTCTCCCACACAAGACTTCAACATCTCTAACAATCCCAATTGGTGAAATAGTATCTCTATTTGCAAGCTTAATTGTGACATCAATTTCCTCTACCTCAGCAGGTGCAATATCATGCATAATTTCTTCATATAAGGAATAAGGTATTGCACTGGCACCAGCACCCATATCACATAAGCCATGACAAAAATGATCTCCTATTTTAACAGAAATAACAGGCATGCCTACAACGGGTCTATGTTTCTTAGCATCGGGTCTAGCAATTCTAGAAGCTTCATCACAGAAGTAAATAACATGCCCTTCAATATTATCGGCCAAGAGATCTTTAACCATAGCAATACTAGGTTCAACTTTAATTTGCTCAGGATGTGTATATGTTCTAGTATTACTCTTACGAACCACAGTTGAAGCTTTAACATGATCCTTTATCCTAATAGGGAAAGGTGGTTTCTCGACATAAGTAGTAGGAACAATAGGATCATTATAAGTGATAGTTTTTTCTTCAACTGTAATAGGTGCAACTACTTTTACTTAAGTGGGAGGATTATATTTAAACCACTTCTCCTTAGGGAGATCAACATGAGTAGCAAATGATTCACAGAAGGAAGCTACTATCTCAGAGTCAAGTCCATATTTACTGGTAAATCCACGAAAAGCATCGGTATCCATAAAATATTTAACACAATCAAACTTAGGTGTCATACCTGACTCCTTACCATCATCGGAATCCCAATCTTCAGAGTTGCGTTTAATTCTTTCCAATAAATCCCACTTGAATTCAATAGTCTTCATCATATAAGAACCAACACAAGAAGTATCGAGCATGGAGCGATTACTGAGAGAAAGTCAGGCATAAAAATTTTGAATAATCATTTCCCTTGAGAGCTCATGATTGGGGCATGAATATAACATTGACTTAAGCCTCCCCCAAGTTTGAGCGATGCTTTCTCTTTCGTGAGGCCAAAAATTATATATATAATTACGATCACGATGAACAAGATGCATAGGATAAAACTTTTTGTGAAATTCCAATTTCAATCGTTTATAGTCCCATGATCCCATATCATCACATAGCCTATACCATGTCAATGCATCTCCCTTCAAAGATAAGGGAAGACCTTCTTCTGGATAACATCATTAGGCATACCTGCAAGCTTAAATAATCCACAAACTTCATCCACATAGATAAGGTGTAAATCGGGATGCAATGTTCCTTCTCCTGCAAAGGGATTAGCTAGCAGTTTGTCTACCATACCCGAAGGAATTTCAAAGTAAACATTTTCAGTAGGTTCAGTAGGTTGAGGAGCAACTCTTTGCTCTACTGGTCGGGGTGAAGATACCCCGAACAAGCCCCTCAAAGGATTAGGTTTCATACTAACAAGTCACAGTAAATTTCAGCACACTATATAAATGTTTCCTTACCAAGTTCCACTTACCAAAGGCACTTCACTCCCCGGCAACGGTGCCAGAAAAGAGTCTCGATGACCCACAAGTGTAGGGGATCTATCGTAGTCCTTTCGATAAGTAAGAGTGTCAAAACCAATGAGGACAGAGGAAAATGACAAGCGGTTTTCAGTAAGGTAGTCTCTGCAAGCACTGAAATTGTAGGTAACAGATAGTTTTGTGATAAGATAATTTGTAACGGGTAACAAGCGATGAAAGTAAATAAGGTGCATCAAGGTGGCCCAATCCTTTTTGTAGCAAAGGAAAAGCCTGGACAAATTCTTATATAGAGAAAAGTGCTCCCGAGGACACATGGGAATTATCGTCAAGCTAGTTTTCATCATGCTCATATGATTCGCGTTCATTACTTTGATAATTTGATATGTGGGTGGACCGGTGCTTGGGTACTGCCCTTTCTTGGACAAGCATCCCACTTATGATTAACCCCTATTGCAAGCATCTGGAACTACAAAAGAAGTATTAAGGTAAACCTAACCATAGCATGAAACAAGTGGATCCAAATCAGCCCCTTACGAAGCAACTTATAAACTAGGGTTTAAGCTTCTGTCACTCTAGCAACCCATCATCTACTTATTACTTCCCAATGCCTTCCTCTAGGCCCAAATAATGGTGAAGTGTCATGTAGTCGACGTTCACATAACACCACTAGAGGAGAGACAACATACATCTCATCAAAATATCGAACGAATACCAAATTCACATGACTACTAATAGCAAGACTTCACCCATGTCCTTAGGAACAAACGTAACTACTCACAAAGCATATTCATGTTCATAATAAGAGGGGTATTAATATGCATTAAGGATCTGAACATATGATCTTCCACCAAATAAACCAACTAGCATCAACTACAAGGAGTAATCAACACTACTAGCAACCCACAGGTACCAATCTGAGGTTTTGGTACGAAGATTGGATACAAGAGATGAACTAGGGTTGAGAGGAGATGGTGCTGGTGAATATGTTGATCGAGATTGACCCCCTCCCGATGAGAGGATCTTTGGTGATGATGATGGTGATGATTTCCCCCTCCAGGGGAAGTTTCCCCGGCAGAACAGCTCCGCTGGAGCCCTAGATTGGTTCCGCCAAGGTTCCGCCTCGTGGCAGCGGAGTTTCGTCCCGTAAACTTGCTTATCAATTTTTCTAGGGTAAAAGACTTCATATAGCAGAAGATGGGCACCGGAGGGCTGCTAGGTGGCCCATGAGGCAGGGGGCGCGCTCCCCCACCCTCGTGGGTGGTGGGTGGCCCCCCTTAGGTATTCCTTCCGTTGAATATTTTTTATTAATCCCAAAATGACTTTCGCGGAGTTTCAGGACTTTTGGAGCTATGCAGAATAGGTCTCCAATATTTGCTCCTTTTCCAGCCCAGAATCCCAGCTGTCGGCATTCTCCCTCTTCATGTAAACCTTGTAAAATAAGAGAGAATAACCATAAGTATTTTGAGATAACATGTAATAACAGCCCATAATGCAATAAATTTCGATATAAAAGCATGATGCAAAATGGACGTATCAGTTGCTCACCTTCTTAATTGCTCACTAGGCTCCTTTCCTTTGAAATACCTTGGCCTCCCGATCTCTCCCCTCAAGCTCCTGCTAAAGACTTTGCTCCGGCTGTCACCAAGGTGGGCAATCGAGTCTTACCATGGAGAGGACGGTACAATACCCAAGCGGGCAAGGTTGCCCTTACCAATGCATGCCTGTCTTCCCTCCCCGTGTTCCTGATGGGCTTTTATCTTCTCTCTGGAGGGACCCATGCTGGCTTTGACAAGCACATGAGTGCCTTCTATTGGAACTCGGCTGATAACAAACGCAAATATAGGATGGTGAAAGTGAAACTCATTTGCAGACCCAAAAACCTGGGTGGGTTAGGCATTATTAATACGGCTATCATGAATAAATGCCTCATCTTAAAGTGGTGGTGGAAAATCATGTCTTCTGTTGAGAGCCCCCTTTGGCTAACCATCCTCAAGGCTAAGTACTTTCCGGGTTCGAGCCCCATGTTTGCTTTGTCCACTGGTGGCTCCCAGTTTTGGCGCCAGCTCGTTAAAATTCGCTCGATTTTTGTAGCGACCAGACCTCAAACAGTCTGATCTCTGTGCATCAGTGTCATCCCTGGATCGGTAATGCTGACACGCACAGTACTTGAAGGATTTATAACAGAGTAGCAATCACACACTTATTAAATCGAATGTCTCAAAAGATAACTTATTACAATGAATATGGCTTAAGGCCATCTAATAACGATAACAACGAAAGGCTTGGAAGATAAGCAAGTCCATCAACTCCAACGGCATCACTGAGTATAGGATCACGACCTAAGGCACCTTACTTGTCGTCTGAAAAGTCTGCAACATGAACGTTGTAGCCCGAAAACGGGTCAGCACATGGAATATGCTGGCAATGTAACACATAGAGAGTAATGAACAGAATAATGCTATCACTACATGCATATATGGCTGGTGGAAAGCTCTATGGTTATAGTTTTGCATAAAGCCAATTTTTTCCTACAACAAAGGAATAAATTTTATTTAACTATCATGGTGGTTGTTAAACATTGAGAAGGTTCCTCCAACTCAATCCCAATTAAGCATCATCTTTAACCCAACAAAATTAAATTAAGTAACATGATGAGATTCACATGATAATCCAAGAACTAGATACTCAAAAACGTCCATAACCGGGGACACGGCTAACCATGGTTAGTTTGTATACTCTGCAGAGGTTTGCACACTTTTCCCCGCAAGACTCGATCTCCTCCGTTAGATTACTCGCAGTACATGGTGTTTGAGAAACAGATGACCGAGACACAGTCTTTCAGAAGCATTAACTCTTTACTCTGGGTAGACAGTACCAACCTACATCCCCTACGTCTGCTAGTCTACAACTGAAAGAGGTCACACAACATACTCAACTATGCTAGAGCCCATAGTAGCTTGCGGCTGCACACGGAAGTTTCTAGCATGAATAATCTCATGATCCCTTTGAGCTTGGGTGGCGGTACATAGGAGAATCACATGGTACCCCGGGATTTCCAGAAAAACAGGCAACACTGGGTTCCCCAGGTGCCTCAATCTACCTAGATGTGAATTTAAGTTGCCACCTTAAATAAACCATTAATTAACAATCTCACATGTGTCATGGATACACTCACCCAATCCACATCTACTAGCATAGCATAGCAATATAAGCAGACGTAGAAGTAACTCCCAAAGGTTTGATAATAAAACAGGTAATAGGTACTACCTCATCTACTTCCCAATACCCTCATATTAATCAGATCCTAACCATGCAATTGTTTGAGGATTGATCTAATGCAATAAAACTAGGTAGTAAAGGGGTATGATCAAAGTGTTACCTGCCTTGCTGATGATCCGTGAAACATAGAGACTCGAACTAGCAAGCGGCGCACTCCGGGTAATCTATCGCAAACAAACAAGCATACAATAAGTACTCATCTAATGCACAGGTAAAATCAAATAAGAGATCTAACCAGAAAGTTCAACTTAAGAACTCCAGTTTGCAAAAAGAATCAAATCAAACGAAGCAACGAAAGTCAAACGGCGAAAGAAACAAGCTTCGTTTTACTAATCCGGACCTAAGTCAAATTTTACATTAGCAAAAACTTGTTTGAGTTGGTCAAACGGAAAGAGGGTTTCGAGACGAAACTCTAGGCGCTTGAATTGCCTAATTCCGATAAACGAGCGAAAAGTTATACTAGAACGAAAATCGGATCAGAAATCGCGATCAGAAATAATCGTGGAAAATCCGAGAAAAAGTAAAACGGACGAACAAGCTAACGAACGAACGTTCGATGTCTGCGGCTAAAATACGAAAACCATTCGTTAAAACGAACGAACGAACGGGCGTTCGCCAAATAACTAAACCGTAAAAAAAATCGATCTACTAAAAAAATCAACCACAGTTTTTTTTTAAAAACCGGGCGGTTTTCCGAAGAAAACCGCCGGCGGCGGCAGCAAGTCTGGCGGCTACCTCGGCGGGGTCCGGCGAGGCGGGCGGCGGCTCCGGCCGGGCGGGTCGGGCGGCGACGGCGGGATGGGCGGCGGCAGCGGCAGCAGCAACCGGCAGCGGCGACGGCGTGGATTGAGGGCGGCGGCGGTGCTAGAGTTTGGCGCGGGCTGGGGCTGGCTTGGGCGCCTCGGGCTTTAAAGGCCCGGCCGGGTCAGTGTCCCAGGCGGAGACGGCCCGGTAAGGTCGGTTCATTTTTTTAAAATAATTTCGTGCAGAAAAACAAATAAAAGAAATACTAAACGAACTCCAAAAATCCCAAAATAAATTTTCCCTGTCCTCTGAAATCAAGCCGGACAAGAAGAACATTTATTTGGGGCCTAAATGCAGTTTTAAAAAACGCGCTTTTTGCCTAATTCAAATAAAATAGTGATAAAACTCCGAGATAAAATCTTGTTTGATTTTAATATTAAACCCTCAATATTTATTTATTTTGGGAAAGTCATTTTATTCCCTCTCTCATATTTTTATAATAGAAATAATTGAAGATAAAATAATTAAAATCAAATGATCCTATTTTCAAAATTTGAGAAAACTCAAATATGAAAATAACGAAATCCCCAACTCTCTCCGTGGGTCCTTGAGTTGCGTAGAATTTCTAGGATCAAGCCAAAAGCAATAAAATATGATATGCAATGATGATCTAATGTATAACATTCCAAATTGAAAATTTGGGATGTTACAATTTTTCAGTCCCTGGTCAAATTTGTAGTTAGAAATGGTAAGTCTACTCGCTTTTGGTTAGATTGGTGGTACGGGGACTCCACCCTCGCAGTGGCTTTGCCGACTCTTTTTTCTTACTATCATAATCCGGAGATCTCTATCTTCGAGATCTCTCTAAATAACTGGGACCTAGACCTTCGCAGGACGCTCTCTCCTGTAGAGTTGGAAGACTGGCATCGCCTTACTGCTTGCTTCCCCTTGCTCTCGGAGGAAGAGGACTCTGTCATCTGGCCCCATTCCTCTTCTGTCCGCTTTTCGGTCAAGTCTGTATATGCTAAAATTATTTCTGGCTCTCCCACGTCTAAGTTCAATTGCATCTGGATAGCTCGTATCCCTCCTAAGATCAAAATTTTCTTGTGGCAAGCTTTCCGTGCGAAACTTCCCGCGCCTGATCAAATTTAGAAAAGGAATGGTCCGGGCTCTAATAGATGCGCTTTATGTGGGGCCTTCGAAAACACCGACCATATTTTCTTTCATTGTTCTCTGGCTAAATTCGTGTGGAGTTGTATTCGCTTTTGGCTGCAAGTGAACTGGAATCCTTCGTCCTTCGTGGACTTGAGGAGACTATCCAGCGGCTTATCTGGTGCCTCTAAAAGGATATTCTGGGTTGGGTTTGCGGCGATCTGTTGGTCGCTGTTGACCATTCGCAACAAATTTACCATCGAGCTTTCCTTCCCGGCTAATCCTGTGGGTTGCTTATTTAAAACTGGTGTATTTCTGCAGCAGTGGAGATTATTGATTAGGGAGGCGGACCTCGAGGCTTTTGACGCTATGACATCCAAGATCCGGTCCACGGCTTCCTCCTTGATGTAGCGGAATCAGTCGGCGCCTTAGTTCTGCTGGCTTTTATCTTGTCTTTTGATTGCTGGCCTGTGTGGCATGATTGGCTCGTTAGCCATGTACGCTAAACTTTCTTCTGCTGGTTGCTACTTTGTTGGCTTGGTTGTTGGATGTTGGTTATGATACTATGTCTGGTGGTTTTATTTATAAAGTCGGGCGTATGCTTTTTCTTTAAAAAAATGCAACACAAACTCTGATAACGCACCGTCACTTCTTCATCATGACCATCATGATTTTAACCGAGGAGCGTCCGCATACGAGCTATTTCATGCATTCATTTTGAATTATGTGAAATGGCTTGCTTGAAGTGGTGGTTTTTAGTAAAAAAAGGATAATGAATAACCGAGTGGTGGTTATATTTAAGCAAGAGTAAGGTCTAGTTTTTATCCCATATTCTCACAAATTTTACACTAATTATTCCATTGAACAAAATAAACATCAATTATACTCCATTTCACAAAAGCATTGCAAGTTTTTACCCCCTATTTTGTGCGACTTACTCTACTGTAACTGGTACTCCTAGTCCTAGGTTAGGTGTACTCTTGCCATGTCGGTGACTAGCTAGGCTCCTAGGTTAGGTTAGGTACGTGTACGTGTAGGTACGTCGCCAAAATTAAGAAGAAGAAACAAACAAAATCAAAACAAAGCATTGGAGGGCACCGCATCCGCATGATCGATCGGTGTGGGTGTGGCGGATAAATTGGCTTTAATTGACGTGCGCTTTGTCTTTTCCGTTGTCGATCTTGTCTTAATGCTGCCACCATCTATGATTGAATACATCGTACTGTTCGGACCTTGTGCTAGCGGTGGTACGTGTACAAGCTAGCAAGCTAGACTACAAGGTATCGGGACGGTGACACTTGGCCATGCATACTTATCGTTTGCTTTTGGTAGGTCGTATGTGGACATGTAGTCGCCGAGTGCGCGCGTGCGTATGCACCTACGAGCAGGCAAACGCACAAGAGCGGTTGAGCGGTCCGGCGGTGGCAAATGACGACAGTGGTGGCGACGAAAACGACTACGATTATTGTGGGATTTGTCATCCATTTACTGTACCTGTGTTTACACACACATGATTATTGCGGGACAGACTTAACAAATTCAATATTTGCGGACCAATTTGTGATTGAATTATTAGTAGGATAGTAGTAACCCCAGCACATCACAATTCGAGTCCTAGATTTGACACTGGTGCTCACATTTTTTAAAATTTATTTGAGGTCACGTTTACATCAACTACGAATGCGTCTATGGCATGGCGACTTTGTCGATCTCAACGTTTACATCAACTACGAATGCGTTTATGGCGACTTTGTTAATCTCAATCTGATGTGCCAGCTCAACTCTCAGAGATGCTCATAGGTAGGGGTGCGTGCGTACATTCACAGGGATGAGTATATGCGCGTATGTATGAGCTTGAGTGTATACTATGCTAAAAAGCCAAATTCAATATTTGCAAGCTAAGTTTTTCTTAGGTACACTCAAACTTATATAGGCAGTCAAACTTAGCAAACTTATTTAACAATTTGCTTAACTGTAGTCATAGATGATCTTTTCAATTAGTCAGAAAGTATTGTATTAAAAGGATGACAAAAATAGACAGATGCTTATATTTGTAATTTATTTTCTATCAAAAGTTATCTGACAACTTGCAGTTTGTCCAAAAGACACAAGATATGCAATTGTTGCACACGACTAGTATGTTGGAGCATCTTCAGCCACGTACCTCTAATTCGACCCCTCAGCCATGTCCGGTCTGAGCCCCTATTTGTCCATCCACGTAGCCACAATCCTCATTTTCTTCCTCATATGTCCGGTCACTTGCACGTGATTGGTGAAGATGAAGATAGGAAAGGAAAAGAATGAATAAAGAAAGAGAAAATATGGTCCGGGATGGGGCCACGTCCTATGTGACGGATTGACCGGGCGCGCCCAGGCGTGTCCGTGAGCCCTCATATCCTCCTCATATTTGAGATGGATATGAGGGTTCGCGGACAACCCAAACATATAGAGAAGATATGAGGGGTCTGGTTGGGTCAATTTTTTTTTACTTTTTCTTTCTCTTTTTTGTCCGGTCAGTGATCCCCGTGCCCGCTCGGTCAATTTGAGGAGTTCAACTGTAGATGCTCTTAGTGACTTAGTGCCATTTTGCATTATAATTTATTTTGTGTTTTTAATTGAGTGCATTTTTAGTACATTTTACGTTGCCATATTTCTACGTGTGTGACTCGTTCTTCTCAGAGTCAAGTATATCTTTGCAAACCAGTTTATTTCGGCGGGATGCAAATATTTTGCATATCAATAAGATGTCGGTAATGCTATTTTACGATTTAAAATGTAAGTTTTTAAATATTGACATAGTTTTTTACATGATACTTTGACCACCAATGAACATGTTTCCTCACACCCTCCTACTTATACCGTAGTTAAAAAGGACATAAGGTTATGTGGTCCATCCGTGCGTCTCTCCCCCTTCTGCATTTTTAAACTTTTTCCTCCCATCTCTGTTCTTTCACTAGGTTTCTTAAAAGTTGCCTCAACTACCTCACTTTTTTTTGAGGAAAGCCTTCCTGGCGGTTTTGATTGATCTGAAATAAGAGTTACATCATCTGCTAGAACAACACGAATAAAATCTGGGGTTTCCTGCCACATTTGGTTCCCCATACTAAATTGAGCTAAATTATGGGCTGCCCTATTAGCCTCCCTGGGACAATGTGAAAAAATTACATGTGTAAAATTGCGGCAAAGGAAAGTGCATTCGTCATAGATAGCTGCCGCCACGCCTAGTGAGTTCCCGCAATTCTGCATGACTTCCACCACTTCCATGCAATCACTCTCGACTAGGATTCTGTTACAACCAACGTTTCCTGCAATGATCAGACCATCACGTAGCGCACATGCTTCGGCAGTTGACGTGTATCGATTGTAGGGATGCTCCAACTACCTCACATTTAGATAAGCCAATAAATACTTATCAAAGTAGTGTTTATCGCGAACCAACCTGTGGTTGGATGGTTAGAGGGATGATGTGCATTCAGTGGGAGGAGACGTTCCCGTCGACGAAGAGGCGCCTACGGTGACTTCGTAAATCTCAAGATGATATGCCGGCTCAGTCTTTCGGAGGTGCTCATATGGGTAGGGGGTGCGTGTGTGCTTCATAGGGGTGAGTGTATGCGCATGTATATGAGCGCTTGTGTCTGTACTGATGTTAAAAAAAAGAAGTGTTTATCAAAATAAAATTATTTTATTTTATACAATCACATTAATATGAGTACATAAATAACAGGCTAGAATATTAATGCCTCGGTTACAACATACAAACAATTATCTAGTTCATAAAAACAATCTTACACTACAAAATCAGATTCCATGGATGTACTTACGTTTGAGTAGTTAACAATAGGGAAGTTTTGATTTGCACACCCTAACTCCAACCGGACGTAAAGTACTAAACCTTGAAGAAGATAATGGTCTCAATTAGTGTAGACGTAATTAGAGATCGAACTATAGCATAAAAAGCTACTAAGGCGACGACGATTAGAGTGGTTGACGCGTGCATCGTGCATGTTTGACACGCACGTTATACAGGTCGGCACGTACGTGCACACAAAAAGATTGCCCGACCCTGTGTGTATGCTTGTCCAATCATGATTAGTTGGTCCAGCGAAGCTAAATTATCTCATCAACTTCTTGGCTGGTTTTTTTTTGAAGCTTGTTTAGTTAATTATAATTAGTTAGTTTATAAATAGCTCGGGGTGTCTCTATATATAATACTAGAAAAATGCCCGTGCGTTGCAACAGGGAACACTCATATACTATATGTATAAGTGATATTTTTAAGTAATGCTATCAATATGTCAGCTCGATGAAAAAACTTTACTCAGTTCCTCTTCTCCTTTTATTACAGTATTGTACACGCACAATGCATTTATTTGTTTAAATAAATGAGTGCCACAACATGCATATTGCAAAAAATACTAAAAGTTCTCAGGTCTGGAGAAACCTCTTGCAAAATGCTTCCCCCGTCCTTTTGCAACTCTGGCATGTACCCCCCCCCCCCCCCCCCCGCCCCAAAATAAGTGTCTCAACTCTAATATAACTTTATACTAAAATTAGTACAAAGTTGAGACACTTACTCTGGGATGAAGGCAGTAATACTCACCGAAAGCTTTCTCCACTATTACCTTGATGTTTCTTGATAAACAATAAGTGAGGAAATAATAAAATTACATTAAAAAGACCGATCTCAAATTAAGAAACCTCTCTCTTGGATTCAGTCATTTACCCTAGCTACAAGGGAATGAAGAAGACGGGCTGAGGGAGGCGTAAGCGGAACCTGCGAACCGGGGTGCTCTCTCCCGTCTCCTCCATTGCCGAACCTATTTGATATGTTTGAAATCCATTTTCATGTACGGGATCAGCTTAATGCTGGGAGGTATGTTTATAAAATTAAACTTGTTTAGAGACAGTAAATTTAAGAAGAATATAATTGCATGTAGATGTACATAGTACTCTCTTGGAGCCCAGAAACTTCGATACGTAATTATCATATACATAGATTGATTTTCATATTGACACCAATACATTGCACTGAGGATGCACGACCATGTTGCAGGTGCGCGCAGAGCTGCAGGTGCTGTGGCGGCAGGTGTGACGTTCCTGCGGTTGTGCAAGCAGCATCGTACATCAAGATCAAAGAGTGCAGAACCGTGCATGCCAGCTACATGGTCATTATCTTCTCTGAATGATGCTTAACTCACAAAACGAATGCTCACTATTCACCATTTACTTATTAGAAAGGAGATAAAATCTTGTGCGTAGAGAAACATGACAACAAATTAGATGTCAATTGTTTCAGTAACGACCTATAAATTGCAAAGGATATAAACATGCCAGCCAAAATCAATATGCAGCTGCGTAGGAGCTCAGGAAATCCAAGATCTGCATGCATTACCATGGACGTCATTCAGGGGCATGAGCAGGTCATGGATAGGCGTCCACGCCGCTCTAAAGGATATCCCTCGCGGACCCAAGGCCGGCCCATGCATGCTCACGTTCTCACCTTGTTTTTGCTGTCTGCAGTCGCTGTGCGAGCGTGTGCATTGTCGGAGTCATTGTGTGTTGCCTGCATCATCACGTTCAAGGAGGAGAGCCACACGTCAGAGACTGGCGGAGGGTGTTGTCAGGGTGCCCATAAGGAGGTCGTGTCATCGGCGCCGCCCAGAGTACCGCACCCGGACCAGGCACTTCATTCGCAGGCGCAACGCTGTTGGCGCCCACACCATGGCTGAACCAGAGGCCTTGTATGGTAGATGTAGTCCCATATGCAATGATCATATGAATGCAGCGCACGCTCCTACAGTCGAGGATTCCCCAGTGCTTACGGCGGCCGATTAGAAGATGGGGCAGAGCGGAGGTATATCATGGTGGACGCACAGCGGCGGAGGCCACCAGAGTGCGCTGGAAAAGAGCGGCGGCGGAGGCCACCAGAGTGCGCTGGAAAAGAGCGGCGGCGGCGACGGGAGGCGACGCTATCCAGGCAAAGCAGACTCAATGTTGTTGTTACGATCCAATCGTGACTTTGGTATGTGTCGGGCGCCAAGGGCGTGGTCTTCGTATGGTATTGTGTAAGGAAGAATATTGATCACGGTTTCAATGAAAGAAGGAATGAGAGATTGATCACTGTTTGTTTGAAAGAAGGAAGGTGATTGAATGAATTGATTGCCATGCATGAATTGATTGGGTTTGAATTAATTGTGTCTGGTTGCCTTATGTGAAAAGATTGCGTTTGGAATGATTGCCTCTGGTTACCTTATCTGATTTATTGTGTCTTGTTTGTCTGGCCAAAGGGAGAAAACCGTAAGGAAGAAAACCGGGATGAGGGAAAGAAAGTCGGGGGGTGAGGGGGTCATACGAGAGGTTGGAAGAAGCGGGGAACGTAAGAGGGGAAATGGAACACTAGGTTTCTTTTAGATAGTAGAGAAATCGATCACCCGTGACACTACGCCACCGTCATGCACTGTTGTTTTAGCCGGGTAGACGGGTAACCGGGCGCTAATCATGGCTAGTCTGACGATGCATGCGTCTGACGATGCGGGAGTAATCAGTTTTGCTAAAGCATATCTGTGCCCTAAATATTGCATATCTAAATTCTATTTCATTGATTTTATGTAAATATTCATGCTGATTTTTTCTTTTGTCTTTTTTCATTTCTTTATAGTTTGATTGATTCATTTAGATGTGCAATAATTATAGCATATCTATTGTAATACTCTATCTGTTTCTTTTTACTTTTATCATAGTATTGTAAGTCAAATATATTGAAGTTTGGCGAACGTTGTAAGGGAAAAGAAATTAACATTCACAATACCAAATCAAATATTATTAGAGCATCTTCAGCCGGCCTCTTCAAATCCTCTTCAAACGTCCGATGACACGCTCGACCAGTGACCGAGCGTGAGAAAGAAGGAAAAAGTGACCCAACCATACCCCTCATATCATCCCTATACATCCAGACTGTTCGCGAAAACTCATATGGAGACCAAATGTAGTAAGGATACAAGGGTTCGCGGGCGTGCCCGGTCAGTCTGTCATGTAGGATGCGGCCCACCCGTACCACATTTTCTCTTTCTTTTCTTTCTCTCCCTTCATCTTCACCAATCACATGCAGGTGATGAGACGTATAAAAAAGAGAGAGAAGCATGACTGCATGCATAGACAAATAGGGGCACAAAACGGACACGCCCGGACACTAACCGGGCGCGTCCACAGACTTTTGGACTCGACCTCCCTCTGCCAGCCATTATAGCACCCGGTGGAGGGGAAGGGATCCCGGTGCCTCGGCTCCGTCTAGTAGTTTGTCCTAGGTTTTTTCTATCGCAGAGACGGCGTTTTGAGCGGATGGCAGTGTTTCATCTTTGAGTTGGTCTTCCGGGCTCCAGTCCTCTTTGAGTTCACCCTTCGGGGCGGAGTTGATGGACCTCCGACGTAGATTCATGGTGTCTCCTCATGGCGACGAGGTTAGGGTTTTTGTAGCGCATATAGAACGAGTGGTTCAAATTGATGCAAGCGTTCAATGGTGACGACCGTGATTCTGCGGCGTTGGTCCTTATGGGCACATGCACGAAGACTTCCAAACTATTATCAACAAGGTCAGTCTGGCACTGCTAGGGGAGCGGCGACAACGGCACGTCAACCGCTCATTCTAGTGGCGGAAGTTGTTGTTTGATGGTCCAGGGTCCGTAATGTAATTTTATTGATGTTTGAGATGCTTTATACTACTGCTGCACCTTTTATAATATATTTGGATCATTTTTGCATAAAGGAAAAAAACTAACATGTAAAGTAAAAAAACAATTTAGTAGTTTTTTATTTTTTAAACATTTTTCTGCAGGTAGTAATTGTTCTTTGCATAATATATGGTTCAACTAATTCTATGTTTTGCAAGGAATTTTGTTATGAATGTGCGAGCTGGAGGGCGCGTTAGAGTAAATTCATTTTTTTAAGAGTGCTAGAATAAATTCAGCTAGTGCCTTATACTTCTATTTTTGCAATGTCGGTATTGTTTAGGAAGAGAAGAGTTGTACATTACTAGGGAAAACCTTATACACAGAATCTTACCAGCAGCGCGGTTTAAAACAACTCGCTACTGCTACTTAGCAGTAGTGCGTGGCAGCAAACCGCGCTACTGATATCCATGTAACAGTAGCGCGTTAGAAGAAAAGTGTAAGTGCATCTAGTGCCACCCCTAGTTGGTTTTGGAGTATTGACAACAAAGTTGGTTGAGGGACTAATGCGTTTGTGAGAATTGCAGGATAACGTAGGTAGTGTCCCTCATTGATTCGGTTTACCTACCGGAGATGACCCCTAAAAATGTATGAAGACATTGAAGACAATGGTGGTAGGAGAAGATATTCATATTGAAGACTATGACATGAGAAGACATTGCGTGAAGACTATGGAGCGCGAATACTGTGTGGTTTCGTTATTTCCTTTTCTTCTTTGTTGAGTCATAGGAACCACCGTACTGTTAAGTGGGGGTCCAAGTGAACTAAGTCAGAGTGACTGAAGTGATGCTCAACCCAAATCCTATGTCTTCGAGCGAAGACAATGAGAGCAAATCTTATCCAGAGTTGGATGAGTCAGCTTTGCTTGTAGCCCAAGTAAAGTTGCCGTGTGTGTTTGAAATCTGACCGTTGGAACACGTGTCAGTTCCTTAGTGACCCAGGGTCATTTCGGACATATCAGGTCGGGTTGCCTAGTGGCTATAAATAGCCCACCCCCTACACCATAAATTGGTGGCTGCTCAGAGTTAGTGCATGGCTTTTGTCGTTTGAGAGCAACCCACCTCGAAGTCTTTGAGAGAGAGAAATCCTTGTGAGGACAAAGCCCAAACACCCAGAGCCAAAGAGTGTTAGGCATCACTGAAGTCTTTCTGTCTGTGTGACCTGAAGACTTATTACACTTGAGGACTGTGTATCCTCCAGTTGGTTAGGCGTCGCGTTCTGAGCATCCAAGAGTCATTGTGGATTGCCGGTGAACGAAGTCTGTGAAGGTTTGGAAGTCTACCTTGAAGACTTACCAGAGTGATTGGGCGAGGACTGGGTGTCCTTAGCTCAAGGGGAATAAGGTGAAGACATGGTCTTCTGAGTTGAATCTCAGCCTCCCTAACCAGACGTACAGTTGTCACAACAACTGGAACTGGTCCAACAAATCCCGTGTCTTCAACAAGTGACTGGTTCTATCCCTTTCCATCCTTTACTTAAGTTTGTCTTCGTGAAGTCATTGCCTATCTGTCTTACCTGTTTGACTTCATTGCTTACTATCGTTGATTGGCTTCATACTATCTTCCATCCTGATCCTTACTACTTAGCTGCTATTAGTCTTGTACTTTCATATCATTGCATACTTGACTATGGCTTGCTTATGGTAGTTTATCTTCCGCTGCATATCAATTAGGGTATTTCAATTGTTTGTCTTCGAAACTTCCAAGTTTTGAAGACTTTCATAAAAATCGCCTATTCACCCCCCCTCTAGTCTACTAGCACTTTCAATTGGTATCAGAGCAAGGTACTCCCTTGTTCTGTGTGATTCGGTTTAACCACCTGGAGTTTTAGTTATGTCGACTGCAGGGATAATCAAAGTCTCCGCTGCTTGCCCCGTGTTCGATGGAACTGAATATCCCTACTGGAAGAATAAGATGCGTATGCATCTTGAAGCCATTGATGTCGACCTCTGGTATGTCGTCAAGAACGGCGTTCCCAAAACTGGTGAAGGTGTCACCCCTACTGATGTCAAGAAGTTCATTCAACTGGACTCCACTTCAAAGAACATCATCTGTGGTCATCTGACCAAAGGATAGTATGGCCGTGTGAGTGCTCTGGAAACGTCGAAGCTAGTCTGGGACTGGCTATCCAAGGTCAACGAAGGCGTATCAACCCAGAGAGATCAAAGAATCAGTGTTCTTCGCAACCTCTTCAATCGCTTCAAGAGAAACGACAATGAAAATGTCCAGCTCACGTTCGATCGCCTCACTTACATCACAAATGAACTTCAAGCTCTTGGCGCAACTGAGATCACCAAGCATGAAATCGTCAAGACACTACTGAGATCACTCGACAGCTCCTTTGACACCCTTGCCCTCATGATACAAGAACGTCCTGACTTCAAGACACTCGAACCGTCTGATTTACTTGAGAGGCTCAACACACATGAGTTCCAGCTATCTGAGAAAAGAGATATCTATGGCCCAAACTATGGCCGAACTCGCGCTTTGAAGGCAAAAGTTGTTTCCTCATCTGAAGAAGAATCTGACTGCAGTTCTGATGATCCTGAAGACATTGGAAAGGAACTTGCTATGCTTGTGAAGAAGTTCCAGAAGTTCACTAAGAAGAAAGGATTCAGAAAGTCTTCACGATCCAGATCAAGGAATGATGAAGCTTCCACCCATGACCACAAGAAGAGAACCTGCCACAAGTGCAAGAAACCTGGTCACTACATATCTGAGTGTCCATAGTGGGACAATGAGAAGAAGAAGAAGAAGAGCAAGGAATATGATTCTGATGACAAGAAGAAGAAGAAATCCTCAAAGTCTTCTTCTAAGTTTTCTTCCAAATCTTCATCATACAAGAAGAGCTCATCTGGCAAGGCTCGTGCTTTTGTTGGCAAGGAAATGGATTCAGAGGAGGAGTCTGCTTCTGAGGAGGCGGAGGTGGAGTCTGGAGAGGAGTCTGACCCTGGCGTTGTAAGTCTGGCTCTAGCCATAGCCTATGTTGCCAAGTCCATCTTCAACACTGAAGACAATGACTTCCACACCAACACTGAAACTAATGACGAAGACGATCCTACTCCCACCTACTGCTTCATGGCACGTGGTGCCAAGGTAAAATCACGCGATGCTTACTTTCAAACATCAAGTGAAGATGACTCTGATTGTGAATCCAAACCCAGCTACAAAACACTTGCTAAAATTGCAACTGAACAACAAAAGGCCATGGAACATACTCAAAAACTATTAGACAAAAGTGATGACCTGTTGGACGCTGAAATGACCCGTTCACAGTCCTTAGTTGAAGATATAAAAAATCTTCATGCTAAGTACCAAGAACTTGAAAGTCGTCATGAAACACTCTCAACTACTTATGAAAGGCTCTCCTATGATTATCTTCAAAGGAAGCAAGAGCTTGAGAAATTGAGAGCGGCTCATGAAGATCTTCAAAAAGTGAATGAGTCACTTCGCGCTCAACAGTTCAGTTCTGCTCAGGATGAATTTGAACCACCATGTCTAAAATGCATTGAGCATGATAACGCTACATCAGTTGCTGAATGTTCCACTGCTGCTACTGTTTCATTGTCTTCACCTACTGATGTGGTTACTAACCCCTCTGCGGAGGATACCACTACTATTGCTGATGAAAATGCTAGGTTGAAGACATTGCTTGAAACAGGGATGTATAAGAGTCTGAAAGGGCATCAGACACTTTGCGATGTCCTCAAAAAGCAGATTCTGAACCGAAACCCTAGGAAAGAGGGTGTTGGGTTCGAGAGGAAAATGAACGTTGATGGCTCGTACTTGAAGCCTGAGCAGTACCCCAAAACCACATGGGTTGCTGCAAAGGAACCTTCAGTAGATCTATCCACTTTATCTGGCTTTACCTATGCTAATCCTATTATCATTGATGAATCCTTTGATGCAAACTATAAATTGTTCAAGAATCAGAATGGTGAAGTGTTTGTCAGGTACATTGGTACTAACTGCAGGAATGGACCACCTATGAAGAAGATCTGGGTACCTAAGCAGTACATTGAGAATCTTCCTGTGAATGTCGTCATGACACCACCAAGGAAGAAGACAAACCCCAGATCTATAGCTTCATATGGCCCAAAGGCTTCATACAGATACAGGACTCATTTGAGTCACCCTAACGCCAATGTTTTGCAGGGAAATCATGCTCAGACTTATGGATATGAGTGTGTATCTTCAAACCGCTATGTTCATAGGACTAAGAACTTTTCTGCTTATTCATATGAGTATCATTCATCTCCTGCAAGGCTATTTGCTAGGGCTTCAAAGCCGAAATTCTCAGATGATGCACTTAGACTCATTGCTTCTAAGCCACCCCTGAAGATGTGGGTGGCAAAGAAGAACTAACTCTCTTTTGCAGAAAACAGTCTCTAGCCAGCAATCAATGGCGTCCAATACTATTGCTGGGGACCTAAAACACATTTCGGACGCATGATAAAATGTCATTCTATATACTTCACATCTGAATCGCTTATCAGTCATACTATATGTCCTAACTTTGAAATAAGCTGTGACCATCCCTATATGTGCCAAATGCTTATGCTTCATAACACTCTTGTGAAGCCTATCCTCCTAACTGCATTGTAGGGTTCATCACCAAAAGCTTTAGAATGGATTATGGACAGTGGATGCACAAATCATATGACTGGTGATCGAAGTCTTCTCATGGAATCAACCTTACGTCCATCCGACAAGAGTCACATCACATTTGCTGACACTGGTAAAAGCAAAGTATTGGGTCTAGGTAGAGTTGCAATCTCAAAGGATCAACACATAGATAAAGTGATGCTTGTTGAATCCCTTGGTTTCAACTTAATGTCTGTCTCAATGCTTTGTGACTTGAACATGATTGTGATATTCGGAAAATATCATTGCCTTGTAGTAATGGAATCTGACAAGTCTCTAGTCTTTGAAGGGTATCGAAAAGATGATCTATACATGGTAGATTTCTCAGCAGGTCCACAGCTTGCAGTATGTCTTCTCACAAAAGCTTCAAAATGCTGGCTTTGGCATCGAAGGCTAGGGCATGCTGGCATGAGGAACTTACACTCACTCGTCAAGAAGAAGCATGTCATTGGCATTGAGGATGTCAAGTTCAAGAAGGATCATCTGTGTGGTGCCTGCGAAGCTGGAAAGATGACAAGGGCAAAGCACCCCTCGAAGACAATCATGACAACATCTCAACCCTTCGAGCTGTTACACATGGACTTATTTGGACCTACTCACTACTCCACCCTCACAACAACTGTTTGTCTCTATGGCTTCGTCATTGTTGATGACTACTCAAGATACACATGGGTTCATATAATTCTCTACAAGACTGAAGTGCAAGATGTCTTCAGACGCTTCGCCAATCGAGCAATGAACAATTATGGTGTGAAGATCAAGCATATCAGAAGTGATAATGGCACTAAATTCAAGAACACCGGACTTGATCTTTATCTGGATACAATGGGAATCACTCATGAGTTTTCTGCTCCATACACTCCTCAGCAAAATGGCATCGTTGAACGCAAGAACAGAACCCTCATTGAGATTGCTCGAACAATGCTCGATGAATACAAGACACCAAGAAAGTTCTGGCCTGAAGCTATTGATACAGCATGTCACATCATCAACCGTGTCTACATCCATAAGCTTCTGAACAAAACATCCTATGAGCTCCTAACTGGCAAGAAGCCAAATGTCAGTTACTTCAGAGTATTTGGTGCAAGGTGCTGGATCAAGGATCCCCATCACAAGTCAAAATTTGCACCTAAAGCTCACGAAGGCTTCATGCTTGGCTATGGAAAGGATTCACACTCCTACAGAGTCTTCAACCTCTATTTCTACAAAATCGTCGAAACTGTGGATGTGAGATTTGATGAAACCAATGGTTCACAAAGAGATTCTACCAAGTACACTAGATGAAGCTTCTCCAAGCGAATCTATCAAGTTGATGGGAATTGGTGAAATCATGCCTTCAGAAGCACAGCCTAAAGAGGAACTTATCATTTCTGCACCTAACCAACCTGAAGACAATGCTCAGACGAAGACAATCCACCCAATGATAACAATGATCAGCAAGAGCAAAGTCTTCGTCCAGTTCATCCTCGTGTTGCAAATGAAGTTCAAATTGAGAAGATAATTGACAGCCTCAATGCACCTAGTCCACTCACTCGCTCAAGAGCAACACAGTTAGCAAACTTTTGTGGGCACTTTTCATTTGTGTCAATATCAGAACCCAAGAAAGTTGCTGAAGCTTTTATGGAACTTGAATGGATTCAAGCAATGCAAGAAGAACTTCAACAGTTCAAGCTGAATAATGTTTGGGAACTTGTCAAGCGGCCTGACCCTCGCAAGCATAACATTATTGGAACACAATGGATATATCAAAACAAGCAAGATGAGCATGGTCAAGTCATCAGAAACAAAGCACGTCTTGTGGCTCAAGGATATACTCAAGTAGAAGGAATTGACTTCGATGAAACTTTTGCTCCTGTGGCTAGGCTTGAAGCTATTTGCATACTGCTAGCCTACGCTAATCATCACAACATCTTGCTATACCAAATGGATGTGAAGAGTGCATTTCTAAATGGCAAGATTGAAGAAGAAGTGTATGTCGCTCAACCACCTGGCTTTGAAGATCCAAAACATCCTGATATGGTGTACAAGCTAAACAAAGCACTGTATGGCCTCAAACAAGCTCCTCGTGCATGGTATGATACGATCAAAGACTTCCTGAAGAGCAAAGGCTTCAAACCTGGATCCCTCGTTCCTACACTCTTCACGAAGACATATGATGGTGAACTGTTTGTGTGCCAAATATATGTGGATGACATAATCTTCGGCTGCACCAACCATAAGTATACTAATGAGTTTGGATACATGATGCAAGAGCAATATCAGATGTCCATGATGGGTGAGCTTAAGTTCTTCCTTGGTCTTCAAATTCGTCAGCAAAGGAATGGCATCTTCATATCTCAAGAAAAATACCTGAAAGATTGCCTGAAGAAGTTTGGAATGGAAGACTGCAAAG
Organism: Triticum timopheevii; assembly: GCA_963921465.1. Taxonomy (NCBI): domain Eukaryota; kingdom Viridiplantae; phylum Streptophyta; class Magnoliopsida; order Poales; family Poaceae; genus Triticum; species Triticum timopheevii. The sequence goes on along the minus strand of OY997270.1, from coordinate 60,214,299 downwards.
GTTACACGACTCCAATGCCAGCCAAACACCATCTTGGTCCCGACGACAATGGTAAAGAGTTCGATCAAAAGGTATACCGCTCCATGATTGGTTCTTTACTTTATCTATGTGCATCTAGGCCAGATATTATGCTTAGTGTTTGCATGTGTGCTCGATTCCAAGCGGCACCAAAAGAATCGCATCACTTAGCTCTGAAGCAAATTCTTAGATATTTGGCTTACACCCCAACACTCGGATTATGGTATCCCAAGGGCTCAAAATTTGATTTGGTTGGATTCTCGGATGTTGATTATGCTGGTGACAAGGTGGATCGCAAGTCTACATCAGGCACATGTCACTTTTTGGGTCGATCACATGTCTGTTGGTCTTCAAAGAAGCAGAACTGTGTATCACTCTCAACTGCTGAATCTGAATACATTGCTGCTGGATCCTGTGGTGCTCAGCTTCTATGGATGAAGCAAACTCTCAAGGACTATGGCATCAATCTGAATCAAGTACCTCTCTTCTGCGACAACGAAAGTGCTATCAAGATAGCCAACAATCCAGTCCAGCACTCAAAGACAAAGCACATTGAAATTCGTCATCACTTTCTTAGAGATCATGTCATGAAGAAAGATATCGACATCATTCATGTCAACACTGAAGAGCAACTAGCAGATAGCTTCACAAAGCCCTTGGATGAGAAAAGGTTTTGCAGGTTATGGTGTGAGCTAAATATCTTGGAATCCTCTAATGTCCTGTGATCAGGAACACATCCTAACACTTATGCATGTTGATGACTTAGATGTGCAACGCACGAAGTACTGTATATCTTCAATCAATGAAGACTTACATTCTAAGTGTGAATACATTAACATGGAATTTGACTTCGGAGCGCCACGATAATTGTGCGCCGTGTCTGGGTCTAATACTTCCTATACGGTGGGTAACGCCACCACCAAATTTCTTTGTTTGAAGTGTTTCACTCATGGTGTTATTTTGTAATGACTTCGCATTTGGTTTGTCTTCATCTTCAATTTATCTTCATGATTTTCTGCACTATGATGATTTGATTGCTTTTTGATATATATATATATATATATATATATATATATATATATATATATATATATATATATATACACAAGTGTTTTGTCCTCTACAACATTCACTTATAGCTATGTCTTCAAGTTGGATCTTTTGAACTAAGTGAATGTGATCGGACCCTAACCTCTCTATGCTTTCTATCTCAAACTCTATCTGTCCAAGTCATATGCATTCTATTGAAACTGTCAAATGTCTTCTCTGCGTCCTAGTCAGCAGAAGGCAAAGAGACAAACATTAAATCTGTTTTAAATGACTTATCTTTATTGTTGAAATCCCGAGAAGCCGGAACAACTCTCCAACATGCCTGGTGGGCGTGGGAACGCGGGACAACTCTGAGTATGTTGCATGCTTGCCACATGCCCCTCAGATGTGAACCGCCAGGGGCACCAGCGTAATTGCGCTGTGCCGCACACCTTCTTATAAATACTTGTCCCATGCGGTAAAGAAATCCTTCTTCCACCTCTCCACCTCGTCAAAAACCTAGCGCCACCGCTAGCTCTCGACGATGCCGGCGACGAAGCGCTTAGCTGCCGCGACTTCTCCGACGCCATCCTCACGCCGGCCGCGGACATCGTCCTCTCCGCCATCGCCGTAGGTGTCATCCGTCGCCAAGTTAGGGCACGGTGGGCTGAACTGCTCGGTCTCCTATTCATCCCATCTAGCAGTTCATCGTGCGGTAATTATAACTCTATTTTTACCACCTTTTTGATCTTCAAGATTTCATCCTATTTACCGAAAGTGGTTTCTGCTTACACAATGTTAGATCTATTCTGTCTGCATCTCATACTGCCTAGTCTATTCACTTAGATTTCATATCTAGCTTGATTCCTCACTTGTACTTATTCACGGATTCGTACAAATCTGGAACCAACTCAACTCATATAAGTGAATGTCTTCGCATCGTGAGGTCAATGTCTTCAAACTGATTTATCTTCAAAATCTTCTGAGAATGCATATGACCTCTTCCCCTTCCCTCGCATCTCTAATGCTGTCACAGGTACATGTCCGTGGGAGAATCCCTTGGTTCTCATAGTCTACATTCGTTTGCAGAATACTTACAGCATCATATCAATTCTCCTGAAGCCAGTTCCTGCTTGACCAGCAAGCGTAAGTCTCTGAAGCCTTTGAACGTACTGAAGCCATTCAGTTTGAAGTTCATGGCTGCAGAAAAATCAGCAAGGAAGGGTGGCAGACAGCGCAGAGAAGGAACATCCAAAGATCTGCCTAATGACCTAGCTGAGCTCTACAAGACAGATCCTGAAGAGACTTATCATCAGCGCAAGACACGAATCCAATGGATTCGACGTTATTGGGCTGAAGAATGGTTCAAGTACAAGTTTGTGACCAAGGAATATGCAGAGAAGAATGCTATCAAGAGACCTTGGGGTGATATTCTCTATCGAGGCCTTCAACACAAGAACAGAGCTGAAGCTATTGCTCAAGGCTTCTATCCTTGCATGGTCCATGGACCTCAGCCTGAGAACGCCGATCCCACTTCATTACTCTGGTGTCGTGACGATGCTCTCTTCAAGCGCAACCTTCAATTTGCTCAGGCTTCGGCCAAGAAAAACAAGAAGTCATTGGGATTAGACTTCAACCCAGGTCCCTCTGCTCCCCGTGCTAACGGCTCCCGTGATGCAAAACCTAATGTCATCGGCCCCTTCTCCAACCTTGACAGCCTCATCACCTACATCTTGGTCCTGGGTGCCAGAGTAGATCATTCTGATAATGATGCTGACTCTGATGAAGCTTCAGCTCCTCCTCCGAAGCCGCAGAAGCAAAAGAAGCCAAAGGCTTCAAGATCAGCTGCACCTCCAAAAACTTCTCCTGCGAAGCCACTGGCCACTACACCTCCTGAAGACAATGTGCAGTCTGAAGATCAATCCCGTATCTCCAAGAAGACGGAGAAGAAAAAGCAACTTGTCAGGCATACTGATCAAGCCTTGACTTCTGCCACCATTCTGCGCGAAGAACCCATTGATCTGTCCAGTGATGAAGATCTTGCTGATGATGCCCTTGAGCAACTGATAAAGAGCAAGGAAGAAGCAGAAATCTTCAACAACTTGCCTCTCTTTGATGTGGCAATCATCCATAACTTTATTGATGAGTGGTTTGACACGCCAAATCTCAGCTTTGAAGATTTGCACCTTCCCATTGGCCTCAGCGTCGCCTTCAATGGCGCCATTGCTTCTGAACTAGCTCTCACTTAGCGCATCGTTGAGCTGAAGAACAAGATTGATTATGAGAGGGCTCAATTCAAGAAGCATGTGGCCAAGCTAAGTGTTCAAGACGTCAGAAACTTCAAGGTCATGCTGCATGAGCTTAAAGAAGCTTTTCTGAAGAAGCGTGAAGAAGCTCAAGGCTCTCGTGAGCGCATGAAGAGTTTGGCTGATAAGTGTGTGCTTGCCTACAATGAGGTAGAGAAGCGCAAATCTCTTGGCCGTCCTGGCATTGACCCCAGGATGGCTGCAAAGAAGAAGTCATTAACCGCTCCACCTACGCCTTCAAGTCAAGAAGCCCCTCGCATTATCTTCCCAAGCAGCATGACTGGCTCGAAGCCAAAGGTCACCACAACCGCTTTAGAACAGAAGAAGACGAGGGCTGCCGTGGCTGAAGCCAGAAAGAGAAAGCGTACTGAAGCCTCTGATGCTGCTCCCTCCGAGAAGAAGCGCAAGACCAAGAAGACTAGGGATGCTCCCACAGATCCCTTAGTTGTTGAACCCATTTCAGTGGTTCGCCCTGCGTCAGAACATCAAGAAAGAAGGATGATAGTTCATGAGCCTGCTCCCACAGAGGCTCATGAAGCTGAAGATATTCCAGCAGCTGAACCCACCGCTGCTGAAGACATTGGTCAAGATGACAATGTTGAAGATGATGAAGTTCTTCCTCAGATTGAACACAATGTGGTATCATCGCCTGTTCTAACGAACAGCGAACTCATCAGCATTGGTCGTCCTCTGACGCCAACTGCTCAGGATGCATCGTGGGCTGATCACCCACAACAACAAGACTCCCCAAGTACTCCCCAACAACAACAACAAGCTACACCACCTGTGCAAGAAGAAGATGAAGACTTTGAGGCCCAGCCAACTCCATCTCCTAAGGCGTTGCCAGCATTTCGTAGACTTCGCAAAGGACAAAGGCCTCAAGTCCCTCTGTCGAGCATTCCAGAAGGAGAAGTGCAACGCCAGCCTGTTGCACGTCAAGTATTTTCTGAACCCACTACAACTGTGAATGTCTCCAAGTCTGAAGCCCAAGCTGCTGAAGACATTCCGGCTGCATCAGCCAAGGAAAATCAAGAAGACGTACGTGTCCCTACTCCCCCCGTTAATGAAGAAGTTGTTCCTGATGTGAACGTGCCAGTGCCCGACCCTCCTGTTCATCAAGAGGAGGTTGAAAATGTTGAAGCTGCCACCACCAACGCCAATGAAGCCAATGACATAGTCATGGCTGACGCTAATGTGGAGCCTGCACCAACCAGTGTGCCTGAAGCTAATGAGGCCACTGCACCTGAAGCTAATGAGGCAACTGCTCCTGAAGCACCTGTTGTGCAGCCTGAAGCCTCAGCTGTTGCCCCTGCTCCTGTTCTGCCATCGAGGCCCCATACAATCGAGCAAGCATACAGTCATGGTCAGCTAACCACTGTCCGATGGCCCATTCTGGTACCTCCGCCTACTGCCTCTGGTCCTCAATTTGATTATCATGTTGAGCATAGGCCTCAGGTCCAGAAGCCAAAGCCAAGACTGCCAAGGTTTCCAGGTACTGCAAACTCACCAGGGTCCTTCAATGCTAATGGCTTCAAAAGCCACAATACCTTCTTTGACAGCGCCAAGAACCCCTACTCCAAGCCAAGGATATCATCAGATCGGTTCTGGAGCTATCAGCAGAGAAGCTATTACTCATGCGTTCTATATGATCAAGGGCGCATTTTCCCTCATATGCGGCTTGACACTGAAGCCATTGCTGGACTGCCGTGCTTAGAAGAAGCACTTGATTGCTTTCGTGATGCTGGTCTGCTCAACTTTGTGACAGACAAAGAACACTGGAATGAAGAGCTATTGCTTCAATTCTATGCTACTCTACACATTCACGGCTACAACAGAGATATCAAGACATGGTTTCTCGAGTGGATGACTGGAAATGTTCATCATGAAGCCAAAGCTCTGGATATCATTGAGTTTACAGGCCTAGCCACTCCTGGAGAGCTATATGAACTTGATTGTCAACTACACCGCAATGCATTGGAGAGCATCTTCCATAAGCCAGAACCCAATATGAGCCAGATATTGAGCATGATGAAGCCTTTGCCATCTGACGCTGAATATCGAACAGAATTCTTTGTTGAAGACCTTGAGTATCTGCCTCGCACCATATATCATATCATCAGGCGAACTCTATAGCCTATCAAAGGACATTCATCAGCGGCCAAGCTTGAAGGAGCTATGAAGACTTTGGTCTTTTACATTCTCAATGGCATCAGCTTCAATACTCAAGAATTCTTGATCAGGCAACTTGCTGCTTCTGGATCTGACCTATTTGGTCTGAAGTTTTATGCTACATGGGTCATGCACCTCGTCAAGCGACACTCATCTGTCAACTATCAGCCCTCTGCTCGCAATCATCTGATCTTTTTGCCTGAGGTTGATATGTCAGTTGAAGCCATATACTCTGACCCTGCCAAGAAGCCTCTTTATCTTCAGAATGTCGAGCACCAAAGCTTCACTCAAACCATTGAAGGCGTCCAAGCTGCAACACGAATCTATCCCATGGCTGGGAATACTCGTATGCCTCATCGTGCACCCACTGAAGCCACTGAAAGCACCATTGCCCAAAGGCCTAAGAAGCGCTCTCGTGTTCTCAATGACCGAGAACTCCTTGTGGCACTTCATCAGAAACAGGATAAGCATCACTATTGGCTCAAGAGATAGATGCAAAGCCTCTTGGTGGATGTCAATCGCATTCGAAACCTTGCCACCAAGAATGCATTTGTTGCTCATGAGACTTGCCGAAGATCATGGAAGAGTTTGACGCTGCTCAGTGCTGAAGCAGATCTTCAAGATGATGGCTTCAATGAAAGATTCTAGTTTGACTCCACTCCTCCATGGACTGCAGTCCTACGTCGAACTCCATCCCTTGAAGACTCTGACTATTCTTCCTCCGCGACAACAGTGAATGCCAGAGTGATCGATGATGAAGATGATGCTACTTCACTACCTCCTACCTCTGCACGCATCGACACTTCACCAAGTACGTCTGCACCGCCAACCAACGACAACAACCCTGCTGCTTCACCTACTCATGAGGACGAGTAGATGCTCTATGTCTTCAAACCTTTTTGGTCATTACTGACAAAAGGGGGAGAAGCGTATGAGTTGATAGTCTTCAAGCGGGTTCATACGGGCGGTTGCATTATATTTTGCCTCGTGCTTACAACTCTTGCTTTTGAAACATTTGGTTCTTCGAGTTGTAACACCTAAAACTTGATGGTCGTCTGCTACTTATTTGCTTTACTGTGATGCGATGATAAATTCCGCATGTGCGACGATAACTTCCGCACTTAGATCATTCTGCAGACGTCCATTTTTCATTATGCATGTCATTCTACTTGCTATATCATTTCATGCATGATGAATTATCTTCATAAGTTGAAGAGGATCTCCACAAGCACAACCTGCCATGTGCACTTGCATTCCAAAAGCAAATTACGTATATGCACATCTTCAGGGGGAGCCCTTGCTACTTATGAAGACAATTCCCTATCCTTTACAATTCCACATACTTTATCCCCGTTGAAAACTTCAACCAGTTTGTCATCAATCACCAAAAAGGGGAAGATTGTAAGTGCATCTAGTGCCACCCCTAGTTGGTTTTGGAGTATTGACGACAAAGTTGGTTGAGGGACTAATGCGTTTGTGAGAATTGCAGGATAACGCAGGTAGTGTCCCTCATTGATTCGGTTTACCTACCGGAGATGACCCCTAAAAATGTATGAAGACATTGAAGACAATGGTGGTAGGAGAAGATATTCATATTGAAGACTATGACATGAGAAGACATTGCGTGAAGACTATGGAGCGCGAAGACTGTGTGGTTTTGTTGTTTCCTTTTCTTCTTTGTTGAGTCATAGGAACCACCGTACTGTTAAGTGGGTTCCAAGTGAACTAAGTCAGAGTGACTGAAGTGATGCTCAACCCAAATCCTATGTCTTCGAGCGAAGACAATGAGAGCGAATCTTATGCAGAGCTGGATGAGTCGGCTTTGCTTGTAGCCCAAGTAAAGTTGCCGTGTGTGTTTGAAATCTAACCGTTGGAACACGTGTCAGTTCCTTAGTGACCCAGGGTCATTTCGGACATATCAGGTCGGGTTGCCTAGTGGCTATAAATAGCCCACCCCCTACACCATAAATTGGTGGCTGCTTAGAGTTAGTGCACGACTTTTGTCGTTTGAGAGCAACCCACCTCGAAGTCTTTGAGAGAGAGAAATCCTTGCGAGGACAAAGCCCAAACACCCAGAGCCAAAGAGTGTTAGGCATCACTGAAGTCTTTCTGTCTGTGTGACCTGAAGACTTATTACACTTGAGGACTGTGTATCCTCCAGCCGGTTAGGCGTCGCATTCTGAGAATCCAAGAGTCATTGTGGATTGCCGGTGAACGAAGTCTGTGAAGGTTTGGAAGTCTACCTTGAAGACTTACCAGAGTGATTGGGCGAGGACTGGGTGTCCTTAGCTCAAGGGGAATAAGGTGAAGACACGGTCTTCTGAGTTGAATCTTAGCCTCCCTAACCAGACGTACAGTTGTCACAACAATTGGAACTTGTCCAACAAATCCTGTGTCTTCAACAAGTGACTGGTTCTATCCCTTTCCATCCTTTACTTAAGTTTGTCTTCGTGAAGTCATTGCCTATCTGTCTTACCTGTTTGACTTCATTGCTTGACTACTATCGTTGATTGGCTTCATACTATCTTCCATCCTGATCCTTACTACTTAGCTGCTATTAGTTCTGTACTTTCATATCATTGCATACTTGACTATGGCTTACTTATGGTAGTTTATCTTCCGCTGCATATCAATTAGGGCATTTCAATTGTTTGTCTTCGAAACTTCCAAGTTTTGAAGACTTTCATAAAAATCGCCTATTCACCCCGCCCCCTCTAGTCGATACTAGCACTTTCAAAAAGTACGCTACTGCTACAATTGCCACAGCGTTGCCTCCAGACTAGGTATAGTAGTAGCTGTTGGAAATATGCCCTAGAGGCAATAATAAAATGGTTATTATTGTATTTTCTTGTTCATGATAATTATCTATTGTTCATGCTATAATTGTATTAACTGGAAACCGTAATACATGTGTGAATACATAGACCACAACATGTCGCTAGTGAGCCTCTAGTTGACTAGCTCGTTGATCAACAGATGGTCATGGTTTCCTGACCATGGACATTGGATGTCATTGATGGGATCACATCATTAGGAGAATGATGTGATGGACGAGACCCAATCCTAAGCATAGCACCAAGATCGTGTAGTTCGTTTGCTAAAGCTTTTCTAATGTCAAGTATCATTTCCTTAGACCATGAGATTGTGTAACTCCCTGATACCGTAGGAGTGCTTTGGGTGTACCAAACGTCACAACGTAACTGGGTGGCTATAAAGGTGCACTACGGGTATCTCCGAAAGTGTCTGTTGGGTTGGCACGAATCGAGACTGGGATTTGTCACTCCGTATGACGGAGAGGTATCTCTGGGCCCACTCGGTAATGCATCATCATAATGAGCTCAATGTGACTAAGTAGTTAGTCACGGGATCATGCATTATGGAACAAGTAAAGTGACTTGCCGGTAACGAGATTGAACGAGGTATTGGGATACCGACGATCGAATCTCGGGCAAGTAACATACCGATTGACAATGGGAATTGCATACGGGATTGCTTGAATCCTTGACATCGTGGTTCATCCGATGAGATCGTCGTGGAACATGTGGGAGCCAACATGAGTATCCAGATCCCGTTGTTGGTTATTGACCGGAGAACGTCTCGGTCATGTCTGCATGGTTCCCGAACCCGTAGGGTCTACACACTTAAGGTTCGGTGACGCTAGAGTTGTTATGGGAAATAGTATGTGGTTACCGAAGGTTGTTCGGAGTCCCGGGTGAGATCATGGAAATTACGAGGAGCTCCGGAATGGTCCGCAGGTGAAGATCGGTATATTGGACAAAGGGTATTGGAGTCCAGAATTGTTCCAGGGGTACCAGGTGATGACCAGTGTCGGTGTACTAAAGTAGGGGTACCTTAGTATCCCGAACTTGTGCACGGGCAGTCGCAGCGCCCCGCGGCAAGGCTTGCCGGGTGCCCGCCAAGGTCCTCCGTGGTTCCTTTGGAGCCATTCAAGAACAAAGTGTTCAAGCCGAGAAGACAAGGCCCCGGCAAGAGGAGCTTGCCGGGAAGGACAAGGCCCCGGCAAGAGGAGCTTGCCGGGAAGGCCAACCAAGGCATTTTCAAAGAACTTATCACGATGCGCCGCGCGTCCCGGCAAGACCCGGCGAGCGACAAGCTTCCGGACGCGACAAGATAACGACCGCAGCAGGCTACCACTCTGTACCTACGCTCCAGCACATCCGTCAACGTGTCGCCCTGGGACCACTCCAGGCACGCGTGGCGAGAAGCTGTGCAGCCAAGCGGTGCGAGGTGGCAAGCGGAGATGACAAGATTGCCATCGTGGCAAGCAGTGGCGCCCCTAACGGTCACTTTTCTGCACTGTTTAGGCGACACAGACGGACGTTTAATGCCTTTGTCCCCTGCCGTCAGGGTTAGGTATGATACACTATGCAAGTAGGTACACCTACCGCACCTCTTTTCCATTTTTACCCTTGCATGCGTTGCCACCTGTTGGTGACCCCTTGAGCATATAAAAGGAGGCGCATGCGCAACGTAGAGGGGGTTCGAAACCAGAAAACACTCACGCTCGGTTTTGTAGCTCTCAGCGCTCCCGAGCAAGAACAGAATATAATCCGACAAGCAGCAGTAGGAGTATTATCTCTCCGAAGAGCTCCGAAGCTGGGTAAAATCGCTCGCGTGCTTCGCCTTGATCCGCTCTTCGTGCGGCCTCCGCCCCCCGCCGGACCGAAAAGGGGCCCTGCCCCATAGGTGTTCGTTCCCACGACATCTTTGGCGTGCCAGGTAGGGGGCGTCGAGGTTGTGTGAACACAATCCGGCGTTCACGCGAGCCAGATCTTCATCTTCTTCATCATCTACATCAACATGCCACCGAAGAAGAAGGCTTCGGAGGTGGCTGCTCCGTCCACGTCGATCCCACCACCACCGGAGCAAACGGGTGGTGGGGTAGACGCCGGCGGAGGAACGGGCGTCGACGAGGGAGCTCAAGCTCCCGCCAGGTCCAAGGACAAAGCTGCACAAACCTCGGTGTCCGTACATGCACCGCGCCCATCTCAGGAGGTGCGGGGCCAACAGCGTCATGGTACTCGCAGTACCATACGCTCGTTGGACCAAAATCGAGCTGGTGGATCTCAGGGTGCTCAAGACCAGCATGCACGCCAACCCGCTGGCACGAGCAAGACACGGTCGCCTGGACGGGATCCTGCTCCTTCTAACATAGTTAGAAGTCCGAGCATATCCCGCTCCTCGCACCGTTCACCACCGCCACCGAAGACTCCAGAAGAAGCGTTGGCCTGAGCCCAACTGCTCCTGGATTACCCTCCAACGGAGGACAAGATCGACGATTGGAGGGCCACCATTCAGAGTCTCATCGGCTTCACCAACGGCGACACTCCACGGCAGCCGAATGCGTCGCAGCCGCGGCAACATTGCCGGACGCGAGCCGATGGCGACAAGATTGGTGGGGGTGCAACCACCGTGCACTCCCCGCCGCGAAGGCCAAGATCGCCGACTCGCCGGGTCAACCTCGACACTGACTCCATAGCGTCATCAGACCCACGAGCTCGTCGCGATCAGCGCCAAGTTCTTCAAGAACGACAGCAAGAAGATGCTCGCACTCGCATCGAGCACCGAAGAGAAGCGCGGTGTCAGTCAGACCAGCGCGCTGGGCCCACTGTCGATATGCATGCGCCAGGGGAACCAGGCGACTTGCCGTATGCGGTAGGTTGCCCTGCGTTCACTCGTGAGCTGCGGCAAGTCCAGTGGCCCAGCACAAAGAACTTCAAGCCAGATGTACCAGAGAAGTACGATGGCAGGTTGCATCAGTCGGAGTTCCTCAGCATCTACACCATCGCGGTGCAAGCTGCCGGGGGGCGCGACGACAAGATCCTTGCAACCTACTTCCCACTGGTGCTCAAGCCCAATGTCAGATCCTGGCTCATGCACTTACCAGACAACTCCATATCCTCATGGGCGGATCTGTGCCATCAGTTTGTCAGCACCTTTACAGGCGGCCACAAGCCTCACAGCCAGGAGAGCGATCTGCATCTGCTCGCTCAGAAGGAAGGAGAGCCCCTGCGCAAGTACATTCAGAGATTCAGCCAAGTGCAGCGCAACATCCCAGATGTCCACCCTGCCGCGGTCATCAGCATGTTCCATCAGAACGTGCGTAACCGCAGGATGCGGGAGGAGATGGCGATGTGCAAGATTAGAGACGTCAGTGAGCTATACGCCCTGGCCGACAAGTGTGCATGTGCTGAGGAGGGGAGGAAACTCCCCGGAGAGAATGCAGGAGCAGGAGGATCTGACAGCGACGATGCTGCCCTGGCAAAGAAAAATCGGTGGCGGAACAACAGGAGAAGGAAAGGCAAAGATGTGCTAGCTGTTGAGCAGTCCGGCAACGGAGGTGGCGCCAAGGAAGCCGAAACTGTGGCGGCCACCGACAAGCAGGACGGTTCCGGCAAGCAGTACTGCAAGATCCACCGCACCAAAGACCATGATCTCCAGAGTTGTAAGAAGATTGAGCAGCTTGTTGAGCAGCAGAAAGCTGAGTACGAGCGACGTGACAAGGAGAAGGCCCAGGAAGGTACTGGGGGATCCGGCAAGAAGCGCCCCGGCCGGGGAGGACGCCGCGGCAAGGCCAAGCAGCGGCAAGGAGACAGACCTCCCCACGGCCGCGACAAGGACGAAGATGAAGGCGACGATGAAGAGATGGATGAAGATGAGGCCGACGAGCAGGAGTTTCAGAAATCCACAGAGGTTCTGTGCGTTGACGGCAGTGCTTCTCTGCATACTTCGCACCGCCAGCTCAAACAGTGGGTGCGGGAAGTTAATGCAGCAGAACCACCAGTTGAGTCACGCAAGCCTCTGAAGTGGTCCAGCACGCCTATCGTATTTGATATTGAGGACCACCCTGATCGTGTAACTGCGGTCGGGTGCTTGCCGATGTTGGTCTCACCAACCATCCGCAACCTCAAAGTCACAAAGATGCTAGTTGACGGCGGGGCTGGCTTAAATCTGATCTCCTCCGCGGTACTCTAGAAACTCCAGATCCGCGACTGCGAGCTCGAGGAGATCGACGCGTTCCAAGGAATTAACCCGGGAAGGAGCAAGCCGAAGGGGAAGATCACGTTGCCGGTGACATTTGGCAGCGAATTGAATTTCAGGACTGAGAGGGTCACTTTTGACGTCGCTGATTTCCCATTACCCTACAATGGGATACTCGGCCGTCCAGCACTCGCCAAGTTCATGGCAGCCTCTCACTATGCCTACAACGTGCTCAAGATGCCGGGTCCGATAAGTGTCATCTCTGTCCCTGGCGACAAGAAAGATGCTCTTATCTATACCGGCAAGATCTACCGAGAAGCAGCAGCCGCAGCGGATCGCAAGCCACTTGCTGCTGAAGCTCCCGGGGGGGAGAAGAAGACCATGTCCGGCAAGAGCTCTGATGCCCACTCCGACAAGCGCACCTCTTCGGAGTGCTGCGCTACCGTCGAGGACGCACCATCGAGCTCCACCGGCAAGTGTAAGAAGACGAAGACAGCTTCACCAGAGACCAAGAAGGTGTCCGCCAAGGAGGACGGCACTGGTGGTACCTTCACCATCAGTGCCACGCTCGACCCCAAATAGGAAAGCGCGCTCGTTGCTTTCCTGCGGGCGAACATCGACGTGTTTGCATGGCAACCGTCTGACATCCCCGGTGTTCCCAGGAAAGTAATTGAGCAGCATCTTGCCATCTGTCCTCACGCGCGGCCCGTCAAGCAGAAAGTCAGGAAACAAGCTGTGGAGCACCAAGAATTCATTGCAGAAGAGATCAAGAAGTTGGAAGCAGCAGGCCTTGTCAGAGGAGTGCTCCATCCTACGTGGTTGGCCAATCCTGTAGTCGTGCGCAAGGCAAACGGGAAATGGAGGCTTTGTATTGACTTTACCGATGTTAATAAAGCTTGTCCCAAAGACCCATTTCCCTTGCCGCGCATTGACCAGATTGTTGACTCCACGGCCGGATGTGATTTGCTTTCATTTCTTGATGCATATTCAGGATATCATCAGATCTTCATGGCAGAAGAGGATGAGGAGAAGACCGCATTCATCACTCCTTGTGGCACGTACTGTTTCATACGGATGCCTTTCGGATTGAAGAATGCTGGTTCAACATTTGCAAGAGTAGTCAGTCATGCTTTTGAGCCACAGTTACACAGGAATGTGAAAGCCTACATGGATGACATAGTGGTCAAAAGCAAGGATAAGGCGACTCTGATTCAAGATTTAGATGAAACTTTTACAAATCTGCGCAAGATCAACCTCAAGCTCAACCCCAAGAAGTGTGTGTTTGGAGTCCCCTCCGGCAAGCTTCTCGGGTTCTTTGTGTGTCAGCGGGGAATTGAAGCCAACCCCGACAAGATTAAGGCCATTGAGCACATTGAAGCACCGAAGTGCGTCAAGGATGTACGAAGGCTTGCCGGTTGCGTGGCTGCTCTCAGCAGGTTTATCTCTAAGTCTGCTAAGCGCACCCTACCATTTTTCAAAATATTGAAAAAGGCAGGTCCAATGAAATGGACTCCGGAAGCGGAGGCTGCGCTGCAGGACTTGAAGAGATACCTGTCCTCCACTCCAATACTTGTCGCACCTAAGCCACAAGAGAAGTTGTTGCTGTATCTAGCGGCAACAAATCAAGTGGTTAGTGCTGCATTAGTAGCGGAGAGGGAGGCGGATGATGAGCCAGCAACCACGGCAAGTGCGTCCAGCGACAAGCAGGGGGCTTCCCCGACAAGTTCTGGTCCCGACAAGGATGGATCTGCGCAGACACAGGAGGTGCAGAAGAAAATGGTGCAGCGCCCAGTTTACTTTGTCAGTTCCCTTCTGCAGGGGGCTAGGTCAAGGTACTCTGGTGTGTAGAAATTGCTTTTCGGCCTTCTCATGGCCTCGAGAAAGCTGCACCATTACTTCCAAGCACATGAGATCACAGTTGTTACTCGCTTTCCGCTGAAGAGGATACTGCAGAATCCAGAAGCAACAGGCAGGATTGTCGAGTGGGCACTGGAACTGTCAAGCTTTGGCCTCAAGTTCAAGAGCACTTCAACTATCCAAAGCAGAGCATTGGCAGAATTCATAGCAGAGTGGACACCAACACCAGATGAAGAAATTCCAGAAATGAGCATCCCCGTCAAGGAGGCAAGCAAAGAGTGGCTGATGTACTTTGACGGTGCCTTCTCGCTGCAAGGCGCCTGTGCGGGCGTGCTGCTTGTCGCACCCACCGGAGAGCACCTCAAGTACGTGGTCCAGATGCACTTTCCCAAGGAGCAAGCAACAAACAATACTGCAGAGTATGAAGGTTAGCTTGCCGGACTTAGGATCGCTGCAGACCTCGGGATCAAGAAGCTCATTGTCAGGGGTGACTCGCAGCTTGTCGTCCGCCAAGTGAACAAGGATTATCAGAGTCTGTTGATGGAAGCTTACATTGATGAAGTGAGAAAGTTGGAAGAGCACTTTGACGGCCTACAGATGGAACATGTTCCGAGAGCTCAGAACGACATTGCAGATGGCCTGTCAAAGTGCGCCGCACTTAAGTTACCTATGGAACCAGGGATCTTTGTGCTCAAGCTGACTCAACCATCTGTAACACCATCAACTGGACAGAGCAAGAAGAGGAAGTTAGTTTCTGGTGACTACTTTCCGGTAGAGCTCCCCGAAGCCGCTGCCAAGAAGGTCCTCAAGATCAACACCAAGGGTGCTGAGGAGCAATCTGCTCCGACAAGCCCTAGAGTTTGTTCCATTGAAGCAGACGCTCCTGACAAGTTTTGTTCCGGCTAGCTTGCCGGGGAACATCAAGCTCCAGCTGAACTGCAGGTTCTTGCCGTATAAGCGGATGTTCCCGCAGCAGCATATGTGCCTTTAGTCCTTCTTGTCGAGCCGCAAGCTCCAGCATGGGCGCAGCAGATTGTCTGTTTCCTTCAGACAGGAGAACTTCCCGAAGAGCAAGAAGAAGCGGAGAGAGTAGCCCGGCAATCAAGTATGTACCAGTTTTTCGACAACACACTGTACAGAAGAAGATTCAACGGTGTGAAATTGAAGTGTATTCACCGGGAAGATGGACAAAAGCTGTTGACAGAAATACACGGAGGCATATGTGGCCACAACATTGGCACAAGAGCACTTACCGGCAAAGCGTTCCAGCAAGGTTTCTTTTGGCCGACAGCCCTCCAGGATGCAACTGCACAAGTAACCAAGTGTGAAGCGTGCCAGTTCCATTCCAAGCAGATACACCAGCCAGCTCAAGCTCTCCAGACGATCCCTTTATCCTGGCCATTTTTGGTCTGGGGGCTCGACATCCTCGGCCCCTTTCCCCGAGCTGTCGGGGGCTTTGAGTACTTGTACGTTGCAATCGACAAGTTCACAAAGTGGCCGGAAGTGGAAGCAGTGAGGAAGGTGACAGCACAGTTAGCAGTCAAGTTCTTCAGGTCGATTGTTTGCCGTTTCGGAGTCCCTAACAGGATCATCACCGACAACGGCACGCAATTCACGAGCCGCACCTTCATGCAGTACGTCCAAGATCTTGGCACCAAGGTCTGCTTCGCTTCTGTTGCTCACCCGAGAAGCAACGGTCAAGCGGAGAGGGCAAACGCTGAAGTGCTGCGCGGGCTCAAGACCAGAACTTTCGACAGGCTACACAAGTGCGGAAAGAACTGGATTGAGGAGCTGCCGGTGGTTCTTTGGTCGATCAGGACGACGCCAAATCGAGCCACCGGCCAGACACCTTTCGCTTTAGTTTATGGAGCAGAGGCAGTTCTCCCCACGGAACTCGTATACGGATCGCCTCGAGTGCTCGCTTATGATGAGCTTGAGCAAGAGCAGCTGCGACAAGATGACGCGCTGCTCCTTGAGGAGGATCGTCTTCAGGCTGCTGTTCGAGCTGCTCGATACCAGCAAGCTTTGCGCCACTACCACAGCCGCAAAGTTAATGCCAGAAGTCTCGAGGAAGGCGACATTGTTCTTCGGCGCGTTCAGTCCGCCAAGAATTCCAACAAGTTGACGCCGAAGTGGGAAGGCCCTTATCGGGTGAAACGAGTCACTAGGCCTGGCGCTGTCCGCCTTGAGACCGAAGATGGTTTTGCGGTGAGCAACTCCTGGAACATTGAGCATCTTCGTTAGTTTTACCCATAAGGCACGGTTGCCGGAACCTGTTCCGGCAACCACCTTTTGTACAAGCCTTGCCGCTGTTGCATGTAACCCTTTGTACAAAGCCGGGTGTAGACCCCGTGCATAAATAAAGCTCATGTGCTCCGCAAATCTTGTCAATTTCATGCTTTCTATTTTTTGCATGTGTTATCTGACACTTTGTGCAGCACCAACCCCCGGTAAGCAGTAACGAGCCTTAAGGCTCCATATCTTTATTTTTCTCTTCTTTCTTTTTCTCAAGAAAAAGGAAGGTTCCCTCGCCCACAAGTTCACCGGGGGGAAGGAGAAGATAATGGTGTGGACCAGGCGTCGTTCAAGAAAATATCGCCTTGCCGGGATGCAAACGACAGGAAAGCTAAGTTGCCAAAGTTCGAGCACAATCAGTTTTATCTTCCTTGAACGACCGTGCTTTGTATGGAAAACCTGTGCGCGGAGGAACCAACTCGTAGCTAGTTGCGCCCTTACTTTGTTTCGAGTCCGCTCAACAACTTAAGTGTGCTGCGACTAGTTACGACAAGGTTTCTTGCCAGAAGCAGCACCACCAACAGGCTGCTGATGTTCCGCACTCAGCGCTCGCGGCAAGGGTGCCTGCGCCGGCAAGTTCCCCGAAAGCGTAGGGTAAAAACATACAAAGGAAGGAATCAAGTAAAGGAAATAACATAGCAAATACTGCCCAAAATAATAGTTATATTACAAGATAACTTGTCGCGCTCTAATAGATTGTTCTCGTAACATGACTAGCAGCGGCAAGAAAAGGGGAAAACGGGCGGCCTAATCTACGCGGCCACCATCAACCCTCCTGACCTCATTCACCTTGTCCACAATGGGTGCGACAAGGGCCTTGAGCTCTTCAAGATCAGCACCCGCCGGCAGCTTCTTGAGGACATTGGTGAGGTTGAGGCCTGGGTTGCGGAAGGCCACCTTCACCAACACCTTCTCCAGAACTCTGGCGCAGATCGTGCGCGACTCATCGGCCATCTGCTTTGGGATCCTTTCCCGGAGTTGCTGGAGGGCCGTCGCCACGCCCTTGAAGAACAAAGTGAGCTTGGCGCTGGGCTGGAGGTTCTCGTCGGAGGAGTACCCGAGACCCTCCACCCCCAGCTGCACCAGCTCCTCGTCGATGACTGCAGCAATGTTCACGAGGCCCTCTGTCCAGAGCTCCACCGTCTCCCTAAAGGTGTTTTGGGTTTCGGCGGCCCTCGTCAGCAGCGCTTCGTTGGCCTTGATCTCCTCTCTCAGGGTCACCTCCTGCTCCTTGGCGCTGTCTAGCATCTGGGTCAATGTAGCCAGTTTCAACTCCAGATCAGCATTGGAGTCCTTGGCGGTGCTCAGCTCCTTGCCCTTCTCGAGGAGACAGCCCTGCAGCTCACCATGGGCAAGGGCGTCCTTCTCGCGCTCGCGCTGGAGCGCGGCAAGCTCTTCATTCCTCGCCTTGAGATCGGTCTCCAGCTGCGCCAACTTCACCTTCAGCTCCTTCTTGGTGGCCTCGGCAGCTGCAGCAGCATCCTTTGCTTCCTTGAGAGCCCCGCCAAGTGTTTCCTCGCGCGCGGCAAGCTCCTCCTCATAGCTGTCCAGATTGACCTTCCGCTGCATCAACTCACCTTCCCGCGCGGACAGCTCCTCGGCGGCAAGCCGCTGTTGCTCTTCGGCTTCTGCCTTCTCGAGGAGGAAGGCCTTCCGCGCCTCGACAAGCTGCGCCCTCTCCTTTGCAATGGACCGGAGGGCTTCCTGGTTATGACTCTGGAGATCCTCCGCATGCTTCTCAATATCTACTCCCGCCCGCGCGACAAGCGCTTCCCGAGACTCCAGCTTGGCTTGTCGGGCGCGGTAGAGCGACAGCAGCCTCCGCAACAGCTTTTCCTCTTCAGGCTCGCCGCTGCTGCTGCTTGGCGCGTCGACCAGTGTCAACCCAGTGGAGGCGAGCACTTCTCCGTCAAAAACTTCTCCTTCGACTGGCACCCTGGAGCTTGAAGACCAGGGGAGCTTGATGAAGATACCGTCGCCAGCCTTCAAGTAGGCACTAGGCTGGGGCTCTTCGGAGCCTGGCGCTGCGTCAGCGGCGGAGGGATCGGCGTTCGGCGTAGCGCCTTGCGCTCCTGCGGCCTCAGGGTCGTCAGTGCGATCGCTGGACCCCTCGCCAGCTCCTGCGCCAGCAGCCTTGGCGGCCTCTTCGCTGCCGGGATCATCAGCGCCGGCCTCTTCTTCGGTGGCGGCGGCATCAATAGTATTCCCGCGCGCGTTCTCCTCGCCGGTGGCCTTGGTCTCCATCGGCTCCGTGGAGGGTGGATCTGGCGGACGGAAGAGGGAGAAGAGTCAAGAAAATATTCAAAAAGACAATCAGAAGAAGAACCCAAGGGAATTTTCAAGCAAGGGGGATTACCTGTACTAGGATCTACAGTCATGGGCTCCGCCAACGGGGGATCGCTAGTGCTGCCCCTTGCCAGAGACTCCTCCCTTGCCGGGGACTTCTCCCTTGCCGGAGAACGCTCCCTTGCCGGAGAGTCCTCCCTTGGCGGCGTAGTCGAAGCAGATAGTATCTCAGGGGCGGCTTCAGGAGGCTCTTGGTGAGGCTGTTCTGCTCCTACACAAGCAAACCAACAGCCAAAATATCAGCAAAGAAAGAACACCCATGCGCGCCTAACAGCGGGAAGTAGAACTATACACTTACGCTGGGGGCTGCGCTGGGGGCTGCTTCGGGGAGTAGTTGCCGGGTTCGACAAGGTGGTCTCGGACGCACCCTCTATTGTCACAGCGGGGTCGTCCTTGATGACAACCACGGGGACCTTGGCTCTCTTCGCTGCTCTTTGGGCCAGAGTCCTGAAAAGGAACAAGGTTCAGAGTAAAGCAGATCAGATATAGGACAAAGTCAGCAAGAAATCGAAGAATTACAAATACAACAAAGAGGCTTACTCCTCTTCTTCCTCGTCCGAGCTAAGTGCAGAGAGGTCGAAGTCAGGCCCACCTTTGGCGCGACGAGGCGGAGGAGTAGGCGCCCTTGGCTGCTTGGCGGGGGCAGCGGCAGTAGTCCGGGACGACCCCGCTCCAGTTGCCGCCACGGTGCGAGGCGCTCCCGCGGCAACACTACTTGTCGCGGCAGAGCGCGTCGCGCGGCGTGACGGCTGCTGACCCGTCTGCCGCCCTGCTACATCCCCGGCCTTGCGGAGACACCTTCTTGGTGGAGCTGGGGGCTGCGCTAATGGCTCCGCTTGCGGCAAGCTGCCTCGAGATGGCGGGCCGCTCGCACCCTCGTCAGGTTCGCCCGACTCGGCTTCAGATTCGGCAAGCGCTTCCTCGCCGTCAAGCCACTCTCGCTCGGCAAGGCTTGCCGCCTCTGCTGCCTCTGCCTCCTCCACGGTGAACCCAAATTCGCCCGCGGCGGCAGCTGCCGCCGCCTCTTCCGCTCTGGTGGCGATGCGCTGCATCTCCTCGTCAGTGGTGTCGCGGGTGAGACTCTTCTGCTCGACGGCGCGGACCGCTACGTCCACCAGGCCGTCGAAGAACTGCTGCACGACATCATCTGCAGGCTCCTGCCAGGTGGGGATGATTCCATGCGAGTCGCACTACGGCATCATTGCGCGGATGCGGTCAAGCGAAGAGTTATTGCACAGCGGAACGACACCCGCCGGCAATCTGAACCACTCAGGATGATTGGGGTCGTGCTTGAATAGCTCCTTGAGCATCGCATCTAGCTCCAAGACGGTGAAATTGAAGTTGAGGCCTGGGCGCAGCCTCATGATGTCCGCCGGACCCCCAAACAGCCAGGCGGGTCTCCCCCTCTCCTGCAGAGGGGCAATGCGGTGGCGAAAAAAGTCCGTGCCAACAGCGCCTACAGTGAGCCCGGCAAGCCTGAGTCGCAAGATACGGGTGGTGGCGATCTTCAGCTTAGCGTCGTCCGCGGCTAGGGCGCTCCAATCATTGCCGCGCACTGCTGGGGTTTGGCGCAGGGCAGTAAACGGCTGCGGGTTCTCCTCGACAATCCAGCACCACTCCGCTCTCCACTCCTCCCATTTGCTGCGGAGCTCCCCCTCCAGATAGGCCTCCTTCTTGCCGACCCTCGAGATCCAGGCGATCCCGCCGGATAAGGGCTCTCCTCTCTCGACCCGGGGCATGAAGTAGTGGCGGAAAAGGGCTACGTTTGGGTGGACTCCAACAAAGTTTTCGCAGAGATGTGCGAAAACCGCCATGGTCAGGACAACATTGGGGGTGAAATCAATGAGGTGGAACCTGTAGGTGTTCATGATGTCACAGAAGAACTCGGAGAAAGGCGGGCAGAGCCCGCAGTAGAAGAACAGTACGAAGAAGGGGTATCCGTTTGGAACCCGTTTCGAAGTGTCGGCGGAGAGTACCTTCGTGCGCAGATGCGCTCGCGTCTCCGTCGACCAGAAGAGGTAGTACCACTCCCTCAGCTCCGCCACGGCAAGCTCGGAGGGGAAAGTTGCCCGCTCCTTCCGCAGCGCCTCAAGCCGTAGCGCCTCGGCCGACTTCGCGCCCTTCCCGGTTTTCGGAGGTATGGCAGAGGTGGTGTGGGAGATCGAAGGCGTTGGCGGCGACGGCGGCGATGGGGAGCGGAGCGCTGCTCTCTTTCGGCTTTGGAAGCGGAGGGGAGCGGCGGAGATTTCAGAGATAGGAACAGCAAATGGCGAAAATGGGGAAACTGCCCCTGTTTCCCCTGCTTATAAAGAAGGACAAGGCGAACGTTACGCTTTTTCCGAATAAAGAACCACCCACGATCTCTCCCACGACGCCGCGTTCGACGCGTGCCATTAGGGGAGGGCTTGGTGGATACGGAGTAAGATACGGTGTGGACCCAGGCCGCGCGTGCCCGTTCCCTGTTTTGGGCCTGGCCCAACAGCGCTCGGCACCGTGTGTGTCCCAGGCCCGGGGGCTCCTGTCGGTGTACTAAAGTAGGGGTACCTTATTATCCCGAACTTGTGCATGGGCAGTCGCAGTGCCCCGCGGCAAGGCTTGCTGGGTGCCCGCCAAGGTCCTCCGTGGTTCCTTTGGAGCCATTCAAGAACAAAGTGTTCAAGCCGAGAAGACAAGGCCTCGGCAAGAGGAGCTTGCCGAGAAGGACAAGGCCCCGGCAAGAGGAGCTTGCCGGGAAGGCCAACCAAGGCATTTTCAAAGAACTTACCGCGACGCGCCGCGCGTCCCGGCAAGACCCGGCGAGCGACAAGCTTCCGGACGCGACAAGATAACAACCGCGGCAAGACGCTTGCCGCGGCAGGCTACCACTCTGTACCTACGCTCCAGCACATCCGTCAACGTGTCGCCCTGGGACCACTCCAGGCACGCGTGGCGAGAAGCTGTGCAGCCAAGCGGTGTGAGGTGGCAAGCGGAGATGACAAGATTGCCATCGTGGCAAGCAGTGGCGCCCCTAACAGTCACTTTTCTGCACTGTTTAGGCGACACAGACGGGCATTTAATGCCTTTGTCCCCTGCCGTTAGGGTTAGGTATGATACACTATGCAAGTAGGTACACCTACCGCACCACTTTTCCATTTTTACCCTTGCATGCGTTGCCACCTGTTGGTGACCCCTTGAGCATATAAAAGGAGGCCCATGCGCAACGTAGAAGGGGTTCGAAACCAGAAAACACTCACGCTCGGTTTTGTAGCTCTCAGCGCTCCCGAGCAAGAACAGAATATAATCCGACAAGCAGTAGTAGGAGTATTATCTCTCCGGAGAGCTCCGAAGCTGGGTAAAATCGCTCGCGTGCTTCGCCTCGATCCGCTCTTCGTGCGGCCTCCGCCCCCCGCCGGACCGAAAAGGAGCCCTGCCCCATAGGTGTTCGTTCCCACGACAACCAGCATGTCCGAAAGGGGTTTCGGAGGCCCCGGCAAGCGTTGGGGGCCTTATGGGCCAAGGGGAGAGGGCACATCAGCCCACTAAGGGGCTGAGCGCCCCTCCCACCCCATCTCACGTAACCAGGAGAGGCGGGGGCGCCACCCCTAGGGCAGCCGCCCCTCCCGGATTGGGGGGCAAGTTTCCTAGGGGTGGGGGCGCCCAAACCCATCTAGGGTTTCCCCTGTGGCCGCCGCCCCTCCCCTAGGGAACCCTAGGGCGTCTCCCCTTCCTCCCTTCACCCTATATATAGTGAGGGAGAGAGAGGGTAGCCGCACCCTTCCCCTGGCGCAACCCTCTCCCTCCTCCAACACCTCCTCCAACACCTCCTCCTCCTCCGTAGTGCTTGGCGAAGCCCTGCCGGAGAACCACGAGCTCCATCACCACCATGCCGTCGTGCTGCTGGAGTTTTCCCTCAACTTCTCCTCTCCCCTTGCTGGATCAAGAAGGAGGAGACGTCACTGGGCTGTACGTGTGTTGAACGCGGAGGCACCATTGTTCGGTGCTTAGATCGGATTCGGCCGCGATCTGAATCGCTTCGTGAACGACTCCACCAACCGCATTCTTGTAACGCTTCCGCTTCGCGATCTTCAAGGGTATGAAGATACACTCCCCTCTATCTTGTTGCTAGAATCTCCATAGATTGATCTTGGTGATGTGTACAAAATTTTGAATTTCTGCTACGTTCCCCAACAGTGGCATCATGAGCTAGGTCTATTGCGTAGATTCTATGCACGAGTAGAACACAAGTAGTTGTGGGCGTTGCTTTTGTTCAATATGCTTACCGTTACTAGTCCTATCTTGTTTCGACACTATTGTGGGATGAAGCGGCCTGGACCGAGCTTACACGTACACTTACGTGAGACAGGTTCCACCGACTGACATGCACTTGTTGCATAAGGTGGCTAGCGGGTGCCAGTCTCTCCCAGTTTAGTCGGATCGGATTCGATGAAAAGGGTCCTTATGAAGGGTAAATAGCAATTGGCATATCACGTTGTGGTTTTGGCGTAGGTAAGAAACATTCTTGCTAGAAACCTATAGCAGCCACGTAAAAACTTGCAACAACAATTAGAGGACGTCTAACTTGTTTTTGCAGCATATGCCGTGTGATGTGATATGGCCAAGAAGGATGTGATGAATGAAATATATGTGATGTATGAGATTGATCATATTCTTGTAATAGGAATCACGACTTGCATGTCGATGAGTATGACAACCGGCAGGAGCCATAGGAGTTGTCTTTAATTATTGTATGACCTGCGTGTCACTGAATAACGCCATGTAATTACTTTACTTCATTGCTAAACCATTAGCTATAGTAATAGAAGTAATCAGTTGGCGAGACAACTTCATGGAGACACAATGATGGAGATCATGGTGTCATGCCGGTGACGATGATGATCATGGAGCCCCGAAGATGGATATCAAAAGGAGCAAAATGATATTGGCCATATCATGTCACTATTTGATTGCATGTGATGTTTATCATGTTTATGCATCTTATTTGCTTAGAACGACGGTAGTAAATAAGATGATCCCTCATAATAATTTCAAGAAAGTGTTCCCCCTAACTGTGCACCGTTGCGAAAGTTCGTTGTTTCGAAGCACCACATGATGATCGGGTGTGATAGATTCTAACATTCACATACAACGGGTGTAAGCCAGATTTACACATGCAAAACACTTAGGTTGACTTGACGGGCCTAGCATGTACAGACATGGCCTCGGAACACAAGAGACCGAAAGGTCGAACATGAGTCGTATAGTAGATACGATCAACATGAAGATGTTCACCGATGATGACTAGTCCGTCTCACGTGATGATCGGACACGACCTAGTTGACTCGGATCATGTATCACTTAGATGACTAGAGGGATGTCTATCTGAGTGGGAGTTCATTAAATAATTTCATTAGATGAACTTAATTATCATGAACATAGTCAAAAGGTCTTTGCAAATTGTGTCATAGCTCGAAGTTTTAGTTCTACTGTTTTAGATATGTTCCTAGAGAAAATTTAGTTGAAAGTTGATAGTAGCAATTATGCGGACTGGGTCCGTAAACTGAGGATTGTCCTCATTGCTGCGTAGAAGGCTTATGTCCTTAATGCACCGCTCGGTATGCTGAACCTCAAACGTCGTATGTGGATGTTGTGAACATCTGACATACACGTTTTGATGACTACATGATAGTTCAGTAATGTTAAACGGTTTAGAATTGTGGCGCCGAAGACGTTTTTGAAATGTCGCGGAACATATGAGATGTTTCAAGGGCTGAAATTGGGATTTCAGGCTCGTGCCCACGTCAAGAGGTATGAGACATCCGACAAGTTTCTTAGCCTACAAACTAATTGAGAAAAGCTCAATCGTTAAGCTTGTACTCAGATTATCTGGGTACAAAAATCACTTGAATCGAGTGGGAGTTAATCTTCCAGATGAGATAGTGATGTTTCTCCAAAGTCATTGCCACCAAGCTACTAGAGATTCGTGATGAACTATAACCTATCAGGGATAGGTATGATGATCCTTGAAATATTCGCAATGTTTGACACCGCGAAAGTAGAAATCAAGAAGGAGCATCAATTGTTGATGGTTAGTGAAACCACTAGTTTCAAGAAGGGCAAGGGCAAGAAGGGATACTTCATGAAATGGCAAATCAGTTGCTTCTCTAGTGAAGAAACCCAAGGTTGAACCCAAACCCGAGACAAAGTGCTTCTGTAATGAGGGGAACAGTCACTGAAGCAGAACTACCCTAGATACTTGGTAGATGAGAAGGCTGGCAAGGTCGACAGAAGTATATTGGATATACATTATATTGATGTGTACTTTACTAGTACTCCTAGTAGCACCATGGTAATAGATATCGGTTCAGTTGCTAAGTGTTAGTAACTCAAAATAAAAGGCTACGGAATAAACGGAGACTAGCTAAAGGTGAGATGATGATATGGTTTGGAAGTGTTTCCAAGGTTGATGTGATCAAGCATCGCATACTCCCTCTACCATCGAGATTGGTGTTAAACCTAAATAATTGTTATTCGGTGTTTACGTTGAGCATAGACATGATTGGATTATGTTTATCGCAATACGGTTATTCATTTAAGGAGAATAATGGTTACTCCGTTTATTTGAATAATACCATCAATGGTCTTGCACCTAAAATGAATGGTTTACTGAATCTCGATCGTAGTGATACACATGTTCATGCCAAAAGATATAAGATAGTAATGATATAGTGCCATCTACTTGTGGCACTGCCATTTGAGTCATATTGGTATAAAACGCATGAAGAAGCTCCATGTTGATGGATCTTTGGACTCACTCGTTTTTGAAAAGATTGAGACATGTGAACCATGTCTATTGGTATATACGCATGAAGAAACTCCATGCAGATGGACCGTTTGGACTCACTTGATTTTGAATCACTTGAGACATGCAAATCATACCACATGGGCAAGATGACTGAAAGCCTCGTTTTCAGTAAAATGGAACAAGAAAGAAACTTGTTGGAAGTAATACATTTTGATGTGTGCAGTCCAATGAGTGTTGAGGCATGCAGTGGATATCGTTATGTTCTTACTTCAAGATGATTTGAGTAGATACTGAGTATATTTACTTGATGAAACACAAGTCTGAATTATTGAATGGTTCAAGTAATTTCAGAGTGAAGTTGAAGATCGTCGTGACAAGAGGATAAAATGTCTATGATATGATCATAGAGATGAATATCTGAGTTGCGAGTTTGGTACACTATCGTTCATGGGTTAAGCATTAGAGACAACCACATAGTGTGATGGTGTGTCCGAACATCATAGATGCACCCCATTGGATATGGGGCATACCATGATGTCTCTTATCGAATTACCACTATCGTTCATGGGTTAAGCATTAGAGACAACCACATTCACTTTAAATAGAGCACCACGTAATTCCGTTGAGATGACACCGTATGAACTATGGTTTAGAGAAACCTAAGCTGTCGTTTCTTGAAAGTTTGGGGCTGCGACGCTTATGTGAAAAAAAAGTTTCATCCTGATAAGCTCGAACCCAAAGCGGATAAATACATCTTCATAGAACACCCAAAACAGTTGGGTATACCTCCTATTTCAGATCCGGAAGCAAAACTGATTGTTTCTAGTAACGGGTCCTTTCTCGAGGAAAAGTTTCTCTCGAAAGAATTGAGTGGGAGGATGGTGGAGACTTGATATGGTTATTGAACCATCACTACAACTAGTGTGTAGCATGGCACAGGAAGTTGTTCCTGTGGCACATACACCAATTGAAGTGGAAGCTGATGATAGTGATCATGAAGCCTCGGATCAAGTCACTGCCGAACCTCATAGGATGACAAGGACACGTACTGCTTCAGAGTGGTATGGTAATCCTGTCTTGGAGGTCATGTTGCTAGACAACAATGAACCTACGAGCTATGGAGAAGTAATGGTGGGCCCGGATTCCGACAAATGGCTCGAGGCCATAAAATCTGAGAGAAGATCCATGTATAAAACAAAGTGTAGACTTTGGAAGAACTACTTGATGGTCATAAGGCTGTTGGGTACAGATGGATTTTAAAAGGGAAGACAGACAATGATTGTAAGTGTCACCATTAACAAAGCTCGACTTGTCGCTGAGATGTTTTCCGACAAGTTCAAGGAGTTGACTACGATGATACTTTCTCACTCGTAGTGATGCTAAGAGTCTGTTAGAATTATATTAGCAGCTACTACATTATTTATGAAATCTTGCAGATAGGATGTCAAAATATAGTTTCCTCGACGATTTTCTTGAGGAAAGGTTGTATCTGATACAACCAGAAGGTTTTGACAATCCTAAAAGATTCTAACAAGTATGCAAAGCTCCAGCAATCCTTCTAAGGACTGGAGTAAGCATCTCGGAGTTGGAATATACGCTTTGATGAGATGATCAAAGATTTTGGATTTATACAAAGTTTATGAGAAACTTGTATTTCCAAAGAAGTGAGTGGGAGCACTATAGAATTTCTGATGAGTATATGTTGTTGACGTATTGTTGATCAGAAATGATATAGAATTTCTAGAAAGCGTATAGGGTATTTGAAAAGGTGTTTTTCAATGGAAAACATGGATTAAGCTACTTGAACATTGAGCATCAAGATCTATAAGGATAGATAAAAAACGCTCAATAATACTTTCAAATGAATACATGCCGTGACAAGATTTTGAAGAAGTTCAAAATAGATCGGCGAAGAAGGAGTTCTTGGCTGTGTTATAAGGTGTGAGTATTGAGTAAGACTCAAGACATGACCTCGGCAGAAGAGAGAGAATGGACGAAGGTCGTCCCCTATGCTTCAGACATAGGCTCTACAGTATGCTATGCTGTGTACCGCACCTGAAGTGTGCCTTGCCATGAGTCGGTCAAGGGGTACAAGAATGATCCAGGAATGGATAACAAGACAGTGGTCAAACATATCCTTAGTAACTAGTGGACTAAGGAATTTTCTCGATTATGGAGGTGGTAAAAGAGTTCGTCGTAAAGGGTTACGCCGATGCGAACTTTGACACTAATCCGGATTATTCTGAGTAGTAAACCGGAATCGTATAGTAGAACAATTATTTGGAATAGCTCCAAATATAGCGTGGTAGCTGCATCTAGGAGATGACATAGAGATTTGTAAAGCACACACGGATCTGAAAGATTCAGACTCGTTGACTAATAACCTCTCTCACAAGCGAGATATGATCAAACCCCATGGGTGTTGAATTCATTACAATCACATAGTGATGTGAACTAGATTATTGACTCTAGTGCAAGTGGGAGACTTTTGGAAATATGCCCTAGAGGCAATAATAAAATGGTTATTATTGTATTTCCTTGTTCATGATAATTGTCTATTGTTCATGCTATAATTGTATTAACTGGAAACCGTAATACATGTGTGAATACATAGACCACAACATGTCCCTAGTGAGCCTCTAGTTGACTAGCTCGTTGATCAACAGATGGTCATGGTTTCCTGACCATGGACATTGGATGTCATTGATAACGGGATCACATCATTGGGAGAATGATGTGATTGACGAGACCCAATCCTAAGCATAGCACCAAGATCGTGTAGTTCGTTTGCTAAAGCTTTTCTAATGTCAAGTATCATTTTTTAGACCATGAGATTGTGTAACTCCTTGATACCGTAGGAGTGCTTTGGGTGTACCAAATGTCACAACATAACTGGGTGGCTATAAAGGTGCACTACGGGTATCTCCGAAAGTGTCTGTTGGGTTGGCACGAATCGAGACTGGGATTTGTCACTCCGTATGACGGAGAGGTATCTCTGGGCCCACTCGGTAATGCATCATCATAACGAGCTCAATGTGACTAAGTAGTTGGTCACGGGATCATGCATTATGGAACGAGTAAAGTGACTTGCCGGTAACGAGATTGAACGAGGTATTGGGATACCGACGATCGAATCTCGGGCAAGTAACATACCGATTGACAAAGGGAATTGCATACGGGATTGCTTGAATCCTTGACATCGTGGTTCATTGATACGTCTCCAATGTATCTATAATTTTTGATTGCTCCATGCTACTTTATCTACTGTTTTAGGAAATATTGGGCTTTATTATCCACTTTTATATTATTTTTGGGACTAACCTATTAACCGGAGGCCCAGCCCAGATTTGCTGTTTTATGCCTATTTCAGTGTTTCGAGGAAAAGGAATATCAGACGGAGTCAAAACAGAACGAAATCAATTGGAGAAGTTAATTTTGGAAGGAAACCAACCTGATGGGCTTGGAGTGCACGCCAGGGGAGCCCAGGGCTGTCCACGAGGGTGGAGGGCGCGCCCCTCCCCCTGGGAGGGCCCCCTACCTCGTGAGCAGCCCGGAGATCCACCGACGTACCCCTTTCACCCATATATACCTACGTACCCTAAACTTCCAGAACAGAAAATAGATCAGGAGTTCCACCGCCGCAAGCCTATGTAGCCACCAAAAACCAATCGGAACCCTGTTCCGGCACCCTGCCGGAGGGGGGTCCCATCACCGGAAGCCATCTTCATCATCCCGGCGCTATCCATGACGAGGAGGGAGTAGTTCACCCTCGGGGCTGAGGGTATGTACCAGTAGCTATGTGTTTGATCTCTCTCTCTCGTGTTCCTCTATGGCACAATCTTGATGTATCCTGAGCTTTGCTGTTGTAGTTGGATCTTATGATGTTTCTCCCCCTCTACTCTCTTGTGATGAATTGAGTTTCCCCTTTTTGAAGTTATCTTATCGGATTGAGTCTTTTATAAACACTTGATGTATGTCTTGCGTGGGATAACCGTGGTGACAATGGGTTATTCTATTGATCCACTTGATGTATGTTTTGGTGATCAACTTGCGGGTTTCGTGACACTTGGGAACCTATGCATAGGGGTTGGCACACGTTCTTGACTCTCCGGTAGAAACTTTGGGGCACTCTTTGAAGTACTTTTATGTTGGTTGGATGAATCTGAGATTGTGTGATGCATATCGTATAATCATGCCCACGGATACTTGAGGTGACAATGGAGTATCTAGGTGACATTAGGGTTTTGGTTGATTTGTATCTTAAGATGTTATTCTAGTACAAACTCTTTTATAGATCGATCCGAAAGAATAGCTTTGTGGTGGTTTCGTACCCGACCATAATCTCTACGTTTGTTCTCCGCTATTAGTGGCTTTGGAGTGACTCTTTGTTGCATGTTGAGGGCTTGTCATATGTTCTATCTTTGTTATTATTGTTGAGAGAACTTAACTAGTGAAAGTATGAACCCTAGGCCTTGTTTCCTATCATTGCAATACCGTTTACGCTCACTTTTACCGCTTGCTACCTTGCTGTTTTTATATTTTCAGTTTACAAAAACCTTTATCTACTATCTATTTTGCACTTGTATCACCATCTCTTCGTCGAGCTAGT
Organism: Triticum timopheevii; assembly: GCA_963921465.1. Lineage (NCBI taxonomy): Eukaryota > Viridiplantae > Streptophyta > Magnoliopsida > Poales > Poaceae > Triticum > Triticum timopheevii. The sequence continues at coordinate 60,183,887 of OY997270.1, read as the reverse complement.
GCACCTATACAATTTACCATTGTATTGGGTGTGTTGGGGACACAAGAGACTTTTTGTTATTTGGTTGCAGGGTTGTTTGAGAGAGATCATCTTCATCCTACGCCTCCTACGGAGTGATAAACCTTAGGTCATCCACTTGAGGGAAATTTCCTACTGTCCTACAAACCTGTGCACTTGCAGGCCCAACAACGTCTACAATAAGAAGGTTGTGTAGTAGACATCAAGCTCTTTTCTGGCGCCGTTGTCGGGGAGGCTAGGTAAGTGAAGATATATCTTTAGATCTTGCAATCGAGTCTCTTTGTTTCTTGTTTTAGCACTAGTTAGTGTATAAAAGAAAACTACAAAAAATGGTAGTTTGTCTCAAACGCTTCACCTTTTTAATATCTTTCGTGAAAATGATGGGAAGGAAAATTGTGCTCAAGTGCTAGAAGAAGAATTACATAGAATGCTTGGCATGAAATATGTGAATGATGAGCATGACTGCAATGTTGTTAGTATGAATTCCTTGAATATCCATGATGCTAATGATATGCAAAGCCACAAGCTTGGGGAAGCTATGTTTTATGAAGATGATATTTTTTGTCGCCCAAGCTTTGATGAGCAAATTTACTATGATGAAAGCATGCCTCCTATCTATGATGATTATTGTGATGATACGTATGCCATAAAGAAGAAGTTTGCCTAAGTGGAGAGTAGTAATTTTTCTATGCTTGTAGATCATGAAAAGAATGCTTTAGGTGCTGGTTATATTGTTGAATTCATTCATGATGCTACTAAAAATTATTATGAGGGAGGAACATATGCTTGTAGGAATTGCAATAATGTCAAGTTTCCTCTCTATGTGCTTAAATTCTTGAAGCTATGCTTGTTGTGCCATCCTATGCTAGTTGATTATTGTTCCCATAAGTTGTTTGCTCACAAAATCCCTATGCATAGGAAGTGGTTTAGACTTAAATGTGCTAGTCATATGCTTCATGATGCTCCCGTTATGTTTCAATTCTTATCTTTTATGTGACCATCATTGTCATCATCATGCCTAGCTAAAAGGCATTAAAGAAAAACGCTTGTTGGGAGACAACCCAATATGTATCCTTACTGCTTTTGTGTGTCCACATGATTATGCTACTGTAGTAATCATGTTTTATAGCTTTTGTTTCAATAAAGTGCCAAGTAGAACCTTTGGGAAGACTTGGGTGAAGTTTATGTGATCTTGCTGTGAAAAATAGAAACTTTTGCGCTCATGAGAATAGCTGCCATTTTTTACTGGAGAGTGATTTTAGGTTGATTCTTTTGGCAGATGATTAATAGACAAATTGCTCAGGTCCATAAATTTATTTAATAATTTTTGGAGTTACAGAAGTATACGTTTTATACAGATTACTACAGACTGTCCTGTTTTTGACAGATTCTGTTTTCTATGTGTTGTTTGCTTATTTTGATGAATCTATGAGTAGTATCGGAGGGTATGAACCATAGATAAGTTGGAGTACAGTAGATATTACACCAATATAAATTTATAATGAGTTCATTACAGTACCTAAGTGGTGGTTTTATTTTCTTATACTAACGGAGCTTACGAGTTTCGTGTGGTTGAAATTTTCAAGTTTTGGGTAAAGATTCGATGGACTATGGAATAAGGAGTGGCAAGAGCCTAAGCTTGGGGATGCCCAAGGCACCCCAAGGTAATATTCAAGGACAACCAAGAGCCTAAGCTTGGGGATGCCCCGGAAGGCATCCCCTCTTTCGTCTACGTTCATCGGTAACTTTACATGGAGCTATATTTTTATTCACCACATGATATGTGTTTTGCTTGGAGCGTCATTGTTTTTTTGTTAGTATTTTCTTGATGTAGTTAGAATAATGTTTTGCCTCTTTAGTTTCAATAAAAAAAGTCAAGGATAGCCTTTGTCATGCTTATTTTGCTAGTTTGCATGTTGCTGTTTGAAAACACAAAGTTTACCGCTGTTGCAAAAATTCCCTAGAAAAGTCAGAGCATGGTATAACATTGAATCTTTTTGCATATTGAGATATGATAAATTTATTACAGTGGGAATTTTAGTTCATAATTTTTGGAGTCAGGGAAGTATTGATACTCTTGCATTCTTTACAGACTGTACTGTTTTGATAGATTGCTGTTATGGTTGCATTGTTTGCATATGTTTGCTTGTTTAATGATTCTATTTGGTGATAGGAGTATTAAATATGCAGAGGCATTTAGTATTCAATGTTGAATAATAATTTTAGTGATTTTTTACAGTATAAAATGATAAGGTTTTGCATTGGTTTATACTAACCTATCTCACGAGTTCTTGTTGAGTTTGCTGTGAATGAAGCTTTTGATAAAAAGAAGAAACCATGATATAAGAGGAATTAAGGAGACACAAAAGTTCAAGCTTGGGGATGCCCAAGGCACCCCAAGATAATATTTCAAGAAGTCTCAAGCATCTAAGCTTGGGGATGCCCCGGTAGGCATCCCACCTTTCTTCTTCAACAACTATCGGTTAGTATCGGTTGAGCCTAAGTTTTTGCTTCTTCACATGAGTTATGCTATCCTTGAAATTTAGTTTTCTTTAGCTTTGCTTGCTGTTTGAATAAAGTATCAAGATCTGAAATTCTTTAATGAGAGAGAGCCTTACACAAATTGGAATTTGCTAGAATACTCTATGTGCTTCACTTATATCTTTTTGAGTGTGATAATTTTTGCTCTAGTACTTCACTTAGATCTTTTAGAGCACGGTGGTGGATTTGTTTTAAAGAAACTTGATCTCTCATGCTTCACTTAGATTATTTTGAGAGTCATTAATAGCATGGTAATTTGCTTAATGTTAATATACTTAGTGTTCAAGATATGTGAAACTTTCTTTTGAGTGAATTGAATACTAAGATAAATTTAATGCTTAATAATTGTTTTGAGATATGGAGGTAATAATATCAAAGTCGTGCTAGTTGAGTAGTTGTGAATTTGAGAAATACTTGTGTTGAAGTTTGCAAGTCCCGTAGCATGCACGTATGGGTAAAGTTGTGTAACAAATTTGAAGCATGAAGTGTACCTGGCTTGTGCATCCTTATGAGTGGCGGTCGGGGACGAGCGATGGTCTTTTCCTACCAATCTATCCCCCTAGGAGCATTGTGCATAGTACTTGATTTTTGATGGCTTCTAAATTTTTTCAATAAGTATATGAGTTCTTTTGACTAATGTTGAGTCCATGGATTATACGCACTTTTACCTTTCCGCATTTGCTAGCCTCTTTGGTACCGTGCATTGCCCTTTCTCACCTTGAGAGTTGGTGCAAACTTCGCCGGTGCATCCAAAACTCGTGATATGATACGCACTTTCACACATAAACCTCCTTATATCTTCCTCAAAATAGCCACCATACCACCTATTATGGCATTTCCATAGCCATTCCGAGATATATTGCCATGCAACTTCCATCATCATTATTATGACATACACTACTTTTGTCATATTGCCATTGCATGATCTTGTAGTTGACATCGTATTTGTGGCAAAGCCACCATGCATCATTTTTCATACATGTCACTCTTGATTCATTGCACCATCTTGGTACACCGCCGGAGGCATTCATATAGAGTCATATTTTGTTCTAAGTATCGAGTTGTAATTGTTGAATTGTAAGTAAATAAAAGTGTGATGATCATCATTATTAGAGCATTAGGATGATGGAGACAATGATTCCCCCACAAGTCGGGATGAGACTCCGTACTTTAAAAAAAAGGCCAAAGAAGCCCAAATAAAAAAAAGAGGCCAAAGAAGCCCACCAAAAATAAAAATTAAAAATTAAAAAAAAATATTAAAAAATGAGAGAAAAAGAGAGAAGGGGCAATGTTACTATCCTTTTACCACACTTGTGCTTCAAAGTAGCACCTTGTTCTTCATGTAGTGGGTCTCATATATCTGTGCTTCAAAGTAGCACCATGTTTTTCATATAGTGAGTCTCATATATTGTCTTGTTCATACTAGTGGGAATTTTTCATTATAGAACTTGGCTTGTATATTCCTACGATGGGCTTCCTCAAATGCCCTAGGTCTTCATGAGCAAGCAAGTTGGATGCACACCCACTAGTTTTATTTTGTTGAGCATTCATAGCTCTAGTGCATCCGTTGCATGGCAATCCCTACTCCTCATGTTGACATCAATTGATGGGCATCTCCATAGCCCGTTGATTATCCTCGTCAATATGAGATTTTCTCTTTTTTTTGTCTTCTCCACACAATCCCCATCATCATATCCTATTCCACCCATAGTGCTATATCCATGGCTCGCGCTCATATATTGCGTGAAGGTTGAAAAAGTTTGAGATTATTTGAGTATGAAACAATTGCTTGGCTTGTCATCGGGGGTATAGAAGTTGGGAACATCTTTGTGTGACGAAAATGAAGCATAGCCTAACTATATGATTTTGTAGGGATGAACTTTCTTTGGCCATGTTATTTTGAGAAGACATGATTGCTTTGATTAGTATGCTTGAAGTATTATTATTTTATGTCAATATGAACTTTTATCTTGAATCTTTCAGATCTGAATATTCATATCACAAGTAAGAAGATTTACATTAAAATTATGCCAAAGTATCACTCCGCATCAAAAATTCTTTTTTATCATTTACCTACTCGAGGACGAGCAGGAATTAAGCTTGGGGATGCTTGATACGTCTTCAACGTATCTATAATTTTTGATTGCTCCATGCTACTTTATCTACTGTTTTAGGCAATATTGGGCTTTATTATCCACTTTTATATTATTTTTGGGACTAACCTATTAACAGGAGGCCCAGCCCAGATTTGCTGTTTTATGCCTATTTCAGTGTTTCGAGGAAAAGGAATATCAGACGGAGTCAAAACGGAACGAAATCAACTGGAGAAGTTAATTTTGGAAGGAAACCAACCTGATGGGCTTGGAGTGCACGCCAGGGGAGCCTCGGGCTGTCAACAAGGGTGGAGGGCATGCCCCTCCCCCCTGGGCGCGCCCCCCTACCTCGTGAGCAGCTCGGAGGTCCACCGACGTACCCCTTTCACCCATATATACCTACGTACCCTAAACTTCCAGAACAGAAAATAGATCAGGAGTTCCGCTGCCGCAAGCCTCTGTAGCCACCAAAAACCAATCGGGACCCTGTTTCGACACCCTGCCGGAGGGGGATCCCATCACCGGAGGCCATCTTCATCATCCCGGCACTATCCATGATGAGGAGGGAGTAGTTCACCCTCGGGGCTGAGGGTATGTACCAGTAGCTATGTGTTTGATCTCTCTCTCTCTCTCTCTCTCTCTCTCTCTCTCTCTCGTGTTCTCTCTCATGTTCCTCTATGGCACGATCTTGATGTATCCCGAGCTTTGCTATTTTAGTTAGATCTTATGATGTTTCTCCCCCTCTACCCTCTTGTGATGAATTGAGTTTCCCCTTTTTGAAGTTATCTTATCGGATTGAGTCTTTTATGAACACTTGATGTATGTCTTGCGTAGGATAACCGTGGTGACAATGGGTTATTCTATTGATCCACTTGATGTATGTTTTGGCGATCAACTTGTGGGTTTCGTGACACTTGGGAACCTATGCATAGGGGTTGGCACACGTTCTGGACTCTCCGGTAGAAACTTTGGGGCACTCTTTGAAGTACTTTTATGTTGGTTGGTTGAATCTGAGATTGTGTGATGCATATCGTATAATCATGCCCACGGATACTTGAGGTGACAATGGAGTATCTAGGTGACATTAGGGTTTTGGTTGATTTGTATCTTAAGGTGTTATTCTAGTACGAACTCTTTTATAGATCGATCCGAAAGAATAGCTTTGTGGTGGTTTCGTACCCGACCACAATCTCTATGTTTGTTCTCCGCTATTAGTGGCTTTGGAGTGACTCTTTGTTGCATGTTGAGGGCTTGTCATATGTTCTATCTATGTTATTATTGTTGAGAGAACTTAACTAGTGAAAGTATGAACCCTAGGCCTTGTTTCCTATCATTGCAATACCGTTTACGCTCACTTTTACCGCTCGCTACCTTGCTGTTTTTACATTTTCAGTTTACAAAAACCTTTATCTACTATCTATTTTGCACTTGTATCACCATCTCTTCGCCGAACTAGTGCACCTATACAATTTACCATTGTATTGGGTGTGTTGGGGACACAAGAGACTTTTTGTTATTTTGTTGCAGGGTTGTTTGAGAGAGACCATCTTCATCCTACGTCTCCTACAGATTGATAAACCTTAGGTCATCCACTTGAGGGAAATTTCCTACTGTCCTACAAACCTGTGCACTTGCAGGCCCAACAACGTCTATAAGAAGAAGGTTGTGTAGTAGACATCATTCATCCGATGAGATCATCGTGGAAGATGTGGGAGCCAACATGGGTATCCAGATCCCGCTGTTGGTTGTTGACCGGAGAACGTCTCGGTCATGTCTGCATGGTTCCCGAACCCGTAGGGTCTACACACTTAAGGTTCGGTGACGCTAGAGTTGTTATGGGAAATAGTATGTGGTTACCGAAGGTTGTTCGGAGTCCCGGATGAGATCCCGGACATGACGAGGAGCTACGGAATGGTCCGTAGGTGAAGATCGGCATATTGGAGGAAGGGTATTGGAGTCCGGAATTGTTCCTAGGGTACCAGGTGATGACCAGCGTGTCCGAAAGGGGTTTCGGAGGCCCCGACAAGCGTTGGGGGCCTTATGGGCCAAGGGGAGAGGGCACATCAGCCCACTAAGGGGCTGAGCGCCCCTCCCACCCCATCTCAGGTAACCAGGAGAGGTGGGGGCGCCACCCTTAGGGCATCCGCCCCTCCCGGCTTGGGGGGCAAGTTTCCTAGGGGGTGGGGGCGCCCAAACCCATCTAGGGTTTCCCCTGTGGCTGCCGCCCCTCCCCTAGGGAAACCTAGGGCACCTCCCCTTCCTCCCTTCCCCTATATATAGTGAGGGAGAGAGAGGGCAGCCGCACCCTTCCCCTGGCGCAGCCCTCTCCCTCCTCCAACACCTCCTCCTCCTCCGTAGTGCTTGGCAAAGCCCTGTCGGAGAACCACGAGCTTCATCAACACCATGTCGTCGTGTTGTTGGAGTTTTCCCTCAACTTCTCCTATCCCCTTGCTAGATCAAGAAGGAGGAGACGTCCCCGGGATGTACATGTGTTGAACGCGGAGGCACCGTTGTTCGGTGCTTAGATCGGATTCGGCTGCGATCTAAATCACTTCGTGAACGACTCCACTGACCGCGTTCTTGTAACGCTTCCACTTCACGATCTTCAAGGGTATGAAGATACACTCCCCTCTCTCTTGTTGCTAGAATCTCCATAGATTGATCTTGGTGATGCGTACAAAATTTTGAACTTCTGCTACGTTCCCCAACAGTAGTGTTGTTTCCTTAAACGTGCTACTGCTATTATACTTAGCAGTAGTGCGTTTCGCCAACACTCGCTACTGCTAATTATCATCCCCTCCTTGGAACTAAGTTTAGTCTCACCTCGCTCCGCGAACAGGGTGTTTCTACCTTAAATATGTTACTTCTCAAACTATCACAAGCACTTGGTCTTCATTGAACTCTATGTGTAGGATTTGTGGCCGCAATATGAATCTTCACCGGTTCCTAAACCATTGAGGATTTATATTGACAATTTAGATTCTACACAAAAAGATCACTAATGAGCAATGTATTTTTGATGTTTTTACATGCCTAGCCTTAGTAGTAGCACGTTTCCTGTAATAAGCGCTACTACTATTGGGCTTAGCAACAACGCTTGTCTTCTGTCCCGCGCTACTGCTAAGTCATCTTATCCCCCTGCCTACTTCCTCTCTCTCTCATCACTCTCACTCCTTACTCTCCTCCCCGCTCTTCTCTCCTCGCCGCCGCCCGCCGCCGCAGAGGTAACTCCTCCCTCGCCATCCTCCTTTCTCCCCCTCCTCTCGTCGTGCACCCTCCTCTCTCCTACCTCCCTCCTCATCTATCCCTCCTCCTCCTTCCCCCTCCGCCCCGCCTCCTCCCTCCTTTCTCCCCCTCCTCCCTCCCTCCCTTCTCCTACTGCCCTCCTCCTCTCTCCTCTTTCTTCCCACTTCCCTCACTCCTCACTCCTCCCTCCTCCCACCTCTCTTTGCATAGAAATTAGGAATTCAAATTTTTAGTAATAGAACATATAAAATGTAGGTAGAATGGAGCTTTTTTGAATAGAATAGGTAGGTAGTGTTTTACTAATTTTGTAGGTTTTCTGAATAGAACTAGGTTTTACAATTTTTTAGTAAATGTAGGTCTTTTGAATCAGCGTAATAATGTTTAGTTGATAACTTATAGGGTTTCAGTAAGTCCTAAAATGTGGATAATAATGTTTTTGTTTATATTTTGTTTTTGCAAAAACCAAGGAGCCCTGCATCATCCCCGCCATCGTCCCCGTCACCGATCCCCTCCGACCTCGAGGTGAGACTAGCCAAATCCCCATGTCGATGATGTTGTGGATGTTTTGATAGATATAGTAGAGTAGTAGATGAGTAGCTGTGACAATTTCCATGGAATAGAAAATTTTCAATGTAGGCCTTTCAATGATGGAGATTTAGACATGTGATATATAGTGTTGTGTACTACTAGTGCTTGCCCAAGTGGCCTATGTTTGCAGGGAACACCTCAGAGTGGCCTATGTTTTGCCGGAGTGTTGATTAATTTTCATTCTGGCAAATTTCAGGTGCTCGATATGTCCTTTTAGCAAAGGTCATGCTGGATTTTTCCATGAATTTTAGCATGGCCTATGTTAGAATGTAGGAAATATCGAGTGCCTTGGATTTACCGGAAAGAGCATTAAACAACATTTTTGGTTGACTTTAAGTCTGTTGGGACTCCATACATGACAGTGAAAAAACAGTGAGGGAGTGTCCACCATATATGAGAGAAGAAGAATGTCGACTGTTGTCGTGGGGATCGCTCTTTCTCTTCTTACTCGTGATAGACCTTTTGGTAATGCACCGTAAGGAACAGAAGAGCGACCATCACCGATGGTTGCAAAATGTCAGAGATGAAGAATCCCGACTGTTGTCGTGGGGTCGCTTCTCCTTCATTCTCGTGTGCTAGACAATTTGGTGTAATGCACTCGGGGACGAAGGGAGGAGTGACCGTCACAGACGGTTGAAAATATCAGAGAGGGAGTGCCCACCATATACACCACGTGAGATGAGAGTTTTCAAGGAAGACTCGACAGACCGAAAGTCAACCCGTGATGAATATTCAGAAGTTTAATCTTTCAATTTTAAACACATGAGATGTCTAATGACGATAGGATCCTGGAGTTCAATACTGCTACGATGAACGAGGTTTGTGCGACAGGTATCCTCACCTGCAAAATGATAGGTTTTTCACCATGAAGCTGGACGAGACATTTGATGTTTGTACGGTACGCAACGGCAAGCATTTCATCATAATTAATATCATCACTTTTGCTTCTTTTGGTCAATGTGTAATTCCTGGATTTTTTTCAATTCGATTAGTACATCCCATGCCATGCAAGACCATATGTATTGTAGAAGCTCGGTTTCAAAGACTTTGAGAATACGGAGAGGAGGAGGCCTTACTTAAGAACTAAACATGGTTATGTGTTTCTGGTTAAGCTGTTCAATATGGAAAATCACTCCCATTTCGGTTGTTCTAATTGGGAAGCTCTCTGCAAGGCATATGGATTTTACGAGGGTATGCAAATAACATTTGATATTCGTCTCGAAGAAGATGATGATGATAATACCGATATCTGGGTGGATGTGATATGCCTCCAGTTTTGCCTAAATGTGAGTTTGTCAAACTAATTTGTTAAGTTAAGTAATTTATATTGTTAATTTAAAAATATTTGGTGTTCATTGGTACTAAATATCTTTATTTATAATTGTCAGCTTATTTCTTATCTTCCAAAAATACCCGAAAGGGTGTAGACAAGACGTACTACAGCTATGACTCCGAGCTTAATTATGAGGAGAAAGGTTATATTGTCTCATTCGTAGATGATGTCGAGGCCTTTAAAACCAATCATTTTATCCTCCCAAAATTTACTGGATATGTGCCACTAGTCCATAAATTGCATGATGGTAACTTTATTGCCAAAAACTTGATAAGATTTTGTTAATGATGGTAACTTTATTGCATACATTCTTCTTAAGTATATAAACTACATTGCTAACTATATATATTACTATTATGTTTTTCAATAGAGGCTCCCGGAGGAGGTTGTGCCTTACATGTTGTTTACCGAAGGTTATATGCATATGCTTAGCTTATGACCAACTCCTTCGAAGGCTTACTATACCACGTACTCAATTTCTTCAAATGATGGAAGGTTCAAAATCAAAGAATGGAGCAAAGTGATGAATGCGCACACACAACTAATTGGAGACAACATGAATGTGCGCAAGCCACAAGTTGGAGATAGGTTTATCTCCATTCTCCATTATGGAGATGGACCAATTTATCTCTTTTATGGTATTTTACCTAGGAGAGAGGAGTAGGTCCTAGGTATTAAGAACAATTAGTTAGTGTTGATTATGACTATGATGATGATGTGAAGTTGTTATTATATGCTACAATGGGTTAGAGTTGATGATGTATTATGATGATAAGTTGTTAATGATATGATGATGATGATGATGATGATGATGATGATGATGATGAGTTATTATATCATTGGGTGAAAGAACCGCGGATTAGTTTCAAGTGGATGTATCCAGAGTGACCAAGTCACGCTAATCCATGATTTGGTCACTTTGGATCCATCGACTTGAAACCAATCCACGGTTCTTTCACCCAATGATGTAGTAACTCATTATGATATAAAAGCAATCTCTAAATTGCTACTGTATGAAAATGTGTATAATGGTGTATGAATACGACATAAAACAAAAAAGAAATAACATATGTAATAATAGTAGTAGCGTGGGTAGAGAGGCACGCTGCTGGTAACTACCAGTAGCGCGTTCTACCAAAAGCGCTACTGCTAAGTAAGTATGTCAGTAACACGGGTAAACCCACGCTACTACTGAAGGAAATATGCCCTAGAGGCAATAATAAAGTTATTATTTATTTCCTTATATCATGATAAATGTTTATTATTCATGCTAGAATTGTATTAACCGGAAACATAATACATGTGTGAATACATAGACAAACAGAGTGTCACTAGTATGCCTCTACTTGACTAGCTTGTTGATCAAAGATGGTTATGTTTCCTAACCATAGACATGTGTTGTTATTTGATTAACGGGATCACATCATTAGGAGAATGATGTGATTGACATGACCCATTCCGTTAGCTTAGCACACGATCGTTTAGTATATTGCTATTGCTTTCTTCATTAATTATACATGTTCCTGTAACTATGAGATTATGCAACTCCCATTTACCGGAGGAACACTTTGTGTGCTACCAAACATCACAACGTAACTGGGTGATTATAAAGGAGCTCTACAGGTGTCTCCGAAGGTACATGTTGGGTTGGCGTATTTCGAGATTAGGTTTTGTCACTCCGATTGTCGGAGAGGTATCTCTGGGCCCTCTCGGTAACGCACATCACTATAAGCCTCGCAAGCAATGTAGCTAATGAGTTAGTTACGGAATGATGCATTACGTAACGAGTAAAGAGACTTGCTGGTAACGAGATTGAACTAGGAATTGGATACCGATGATCGAATCTCGGGCAAGTAACATACCGATGACAAAGGGAACAAAGTATGTTGTTATGCGGTTTGACCGATAAAGATCTTCGTAGAATATGTAGGAGCCAATATGGGCATCCAGGTTCCGGTATTGGTTATTGACCGAGAATAGTTCTAGGTCATGTCTACATAGTTCTCGAACCTGTAGGGTCCGCACGCTTAACGTTACGATGACAGTTTTATTATGAGTTTATGAGTTTTGATGTACCGAAGGAGTTTAGAGTCCCGGATGAGATCGGGGACATGACGAGGAGTCTCGAAATGGTCGAGACATAAAGATCGATATATTGGACGACTATATTCGGAGTTCGGAAAGGTTCCGAGTGATTCGGGTATTTTTCGGAGTACCGGAGAGTTACGAGAATTCGTATTGGGCCTCAATGGGCCATACAGGAAAGGAGAGAAAGGGCCAAAAGGGTGGCCGCACCCCTCCCCTTGGACTAGTCCGAATTGGACTAGGGAGGGGGGGCGCCCCCTTCCTTCCTTCTCCTTCTCTCTTCAATTTCCTTCTCTCCTACTCCTACTACATGGAAGGGTTCCTAGTTCTACTAGGAAAGGGGGAATCCTACTCCCGGTGGGAGTAGGACTCCCCTAGGGCGCGCCATAGAGAGGGCCGGCCCTCCCCCTCCTCCATTCCTTTATATACGGGGGCAGGGGGCACCCCATAGACACAGAAGTTGATCTACGGATCGTTCCTTAGCCGTGTGCGGTGCCCCCCTCCACCATATTCCACCTCGATCATATCGTCGCGGAGTTTAGGCGAAGCCCTGCGCCGGTAGAACATCATCATCGTCACCACGCCGTCGTGCTGACGGAACTCATCCCCGAAGCTTTGCTAGATCGGAGCCCGGGGATCGTCATCGAGCTGAACGTGTGCTGAACTCGGAGGTGCCGTACGTTCGGTGCTTGGATCGGTCGGATCGTGAAGACGTACGACTACATCAACCACGTTATGCTAACGCTTCTGCTTACGGTCTACGAGGGTACGTGGACACACTCTCTCCTCTCGTTGCTATGCATCACCATGATCTTGCATGTGCGTAGGAATTTTTTTGAAATTACTACGTTCCCCAACAGTGGTATCCGAGCCTAGGTTTTATGGTTTGATGTTATATGCACGAGTAGAACACAAGTGAGTTGTGGGCGATATAAGTCATACTGCTTACCAGCATGTCATACTTTGGTTCAGCGGTATTGTTGGATGAAGCGGCCCAGACCGACATTACGCGTACACTTACGCGAGACTGGTTTTACCGCCGTGCTTTGCACACCTGTGACTAGCGGGTGTCTGTTTCTCGAACTTTAGTTTAACCGAGTGTGGCTACGCCCGGTCCTTGCGAAGGTTAAAACAGCACCAACTTGACGAACTATCGTTGTGGTTTTGATGCGTAGGTAAGAACGGTTCTTGCTCAGCCCGTAGCAGCCACGTAAAATTTGCAACAACAAAATATAGGACGTCTAACTTGTTTTTGCAGGGCATGTTGTGATGTGATATGGTCAAGACGTGATGCTATATTTTATTATATGAGATGATCATGTTTTGTAACCGAAGTTATCGGCAACTGGCAGGAGCCATATGGTTGTCGCTTTATTGTATGAAATGCAAACGCCCTGTAATTGCTTTACTTTATCACTAAGCGGTAGCGATAGTCGTAGAAGCAATAGATGGCGTAACGACAACGATGCTACGATGGAGATCAAGGTGTCGCGCCGGTGATGATGGTGATCACGACGGTGCTTCGGAGATGGAGATCACAAGCACAAGATGATGATGGCCATATCATATCACTTATATTGATTGCATGTGATGTTTATCCTTTATGCATCTTATCTTGCTTTGATTGACGGTAGTATTTTAAGATGATCTCTCACTAAAAATTATCAAGAAGTGTTCTCCCTGAGCACCGTTGCGAAAGTTCTTTGTGCTGAGACACCACGTGATGATCGGGTGTGATAGGCTCTACGTTCAAATACAATGGGTGCAAAACAGTTGCACACGCGGAATACTCAGGTTAAACTTGACGAGCCTAGCATATAACAGATATGGCCTCGGAACACGGAGACCGAAAGGTCGAACGTGAATCATATAGTAGATATGATCAACATAGTGATGTTCACCATTGAAACTACTCCATCTCACGTGATGATCGGACATGGTTTAGTTGATTTGGATCACGTGATCACTTAGATGACTAGAGAGATGTCTGTCTAAGTGGGAGTTCTTAAGTAATATGATTAATTGAACTTAAATTTATCATGAACTTAGTCCTGGCAGTATTTTGCAAATTATGTTGTAGATCAATAGCTTGCGTTGTTGCTTTCATATGTTTATTTTGATATGTTCCTAGAGAAAATTGTGTTGAAAGATGTTAGTAGCAATGATACGGATTGGATCTGTGATCTGAGGTTTATCCTCATTGCTGCACAGAAGAATTATGTCCTTAATGCACTGCTAGGTGACAGACCTATTGCAGGAGCAGATGCAGACGTTATGAATGTTTGGCTAGCTCAATATGATGACTACTTGATAGTTTAGTGCACCATTCTTAACGGCTTAGAATCGGGACTTCAAAGACGTTTTGAACGTCATGGACCATATGAGATGTTCCAGGAATTGAAGTTAATATTTCAAGCAAATAGACGAGTTGAGAGATATGAAGTCTCCAACAAGTTCTATAGCTAAAAGATGGAGGAGAATCGCTCAACTAGTGAGCATGTGCTTAGATTGTCTGGGTACTTCAATTGCTTGAATCAAGTGGGAGTTAATCTTCCAGATAAGATAGTGATTGACAGAATTCTCTAGTCACCATCACTAAGTTATTAGAACTTCGTGATGAACTATAGTATGCAAGAGATGACGAAAATGATTCCTGAGCTCTTCATGATGTTGAAATCGACGAAGGTAGAAATCAAGAAAGAGCATCAAGTATTGATGATTGACAAGAACACTAGTTTCAAGAAAAGGGCAAAGGGAAAGAAAGGGAAACTTCAAGTAGAATGGCAAAAAAGTTGTCACTCCCGTGAAGAATACCAAAGCTGGACCAAAGCCTGAAACTGAGTGCTTACACTGCAAAGGAAATGGTCACTGGAAGCAGGAATGCCCTTAATATTTGGTGGATAAGAAGGATGGCAAAGTGAACAAGGTATATTTGATATACAGGTTATTGATGTGTGCCTTACTAGTGTTTATAGTAGCCCCTGAGTATTTGATACTTGTTCGGTTGCTAAGATTAGTAACTCGAAACAGGAGTTACAGAATAAACAGAGACTAGTTGAAGGGGAAGTTACGATGAGTGTTGGAAGTAGTTCCAAGATTGATATGATCATCATCGCACACTCCCTATACTTTCGGGATTAGTGTTAAACCTAAATAAATGTTATTTGGCATTTGCATTGAGCTTGAATATGATTTGATCATGTTTATTGCAATACGGTTATTCATTTAAAGTCAAAGAATAATTGTTGTTCTGTTTACATGAATAAAACCTTCAATGGTCATACACCCAATGAAAATAGTTTGTTGGATCTCGATCATAGTGATACACATATTCATAATATTGATGCCAAAAGATGCAAAGTTAATAATGATAGTGCAACTTATTTGTGGCACTGCCGTTTGGGTCATATCGGTGTAAAGCGCATGAAGAAACTCCATAAAGATGGATTTTCGGAATCACTTGGTTATGAATCATTTGATGCTTGCGAACCGTGCCTTTTGGGCAAGATGACTAAAACTCCATTCCCCGGAACAATGGAACGAGCTACTGACTTATTGGAAATAATACATACTGATGTATGCAGACCAATGAGTATGAAGGCTCGTGGCAAGTATCGTTATTTTCTAACCTTCACAGATGATTTGAGCAGATATGCGTATATCTACTTGATGAAACATAAGTCTGAAATAATTGAAAAGTTCAAAGAATTTCAGAGTAAAGTGGAGAATCATCGTAACAAGAAATAAAGTTTCTACGATCTGATCGTGGAGGAGAATATTTGAGTTATGAGTTTGGCCTTCATATAAAACAATGTGGAATAGTTTCACAGCTCACACCACCTGGAACACCACAATGTAATGGTGTGTCCGAACGTCGTAATCGTACTTTACTAGATATGGTGCGATCTATGATGTCTCTTATCGGTATACCACTATCATTTTGGGGTTATGCATTAGAGACAGCTGCATTCACGTTTAATAGGGCACCATCTAAATCCGTTGAGACGACACCGTATGAACTATGGTTTAGCAAGAAACCCAAGTTGTCGTTTCTTAAAGTTTGGGGCTACGATGCTTATGTGAAAAAGTTTCATCCTGATAAGCTCAAACCCAAATCGGAGAAGTGCGTCTTCATAGAATACCCAAAGGAAACTGTTGGGCACTCCTTCTATCAGAGATCTGAAGGCAAAACATTCGTTGCTAAGAATTGATCCTTTCTAGAGAAGGAGTTTCTCTCGAAAGAAGTGAGTGGGAGGAAAGTAGAACTTTATGAGGTAATTGTACCTTCTCCCAAATTGGAAAATAGTTCATCACTGAAATCAGTTCCAGTGATTCCTACACCAATTAGTGAGGAAGCTAATGATGATGATCATGAAACTTCTGATCAAGTTACTACAAAACCTCGTAGGTCTTCCAGAGTACGGTTCGCATCAGAGTGGTACGGTAATCCTATTCTGAAAGTCATGTTACTAGACCATGATAAACCTACAAACTATGAGAAAGCGATGATGAGCCCAGATTCCGCAAAATGGCTGGAGGCCATGAAATCTGAGATGGGATCCATGTGTGAGAACAAAGTGTGGACTTTGGTGGATTTGCCCGATGATCGGCAAGCCATATTGTATAAATGTATCTTCAAGAGGAAGACAGATGCTGATAGTAGTGTTACTATCTACAAAGCTCGACTTGCCGCAAAAAGGTTTTCGACAAGTTCAAGGTGTTGACTACAATGAAATTTTCTCAACCATAGCGATGCTTAAGTCTGTCCGAATCATGTTAGCAATTGCCACATTTTTTGAAATCTGGCAAAAGGATGTCAAAACTGCATTTCTTAATGGATTTATTAAAGAAGAGTTGTATATGATGCAACCATAAGGTTTTGTAAATCCTAAAGGTGCTAACAAAATGTGCAAGCTCCAGCAATCCATCTATGGACTGGTGCAAGCATCTCGGAGTTGGAATATACGCTTTGATAAGTTGATCAAAGCATATAGTTTTATACAGACTTGCGGTGAAGCCTGTATTTACAAGAAAGTGAGTGGGAGCACTACAACATTTCCGATAAGTATATGTGAATGACATATTGTTGATCGGAAATAATGTAGAATTATTCTGCAAAGCATAAAGGAGTGTTTGAAAGGAGTTTTTTCAAAGAAAGACCTCAAGAAAGCTACTTACATATTGAGCATCAAGATCTATTGAGATAGATCAAGACGCTTGATAAGATTTTCAATGAGTACATACCTTGATAAATTTTTGAAATAGTTCAAAATGGAACAGTCAAAGAAGGAGTTCTTGCCTGTGTTGCAAGGTGTGAAGTTGAGTAAGACTCAAGACCCGACCATGGCAGAAAATAGAAAGAGAATGAAAAGTCATTCCCTATGCCTCAGTCATAGGTTCTATAAAGTATGCTATGCTATGAACCAGACATATTGTATACCTTGCTCTGAGTTTGGCAAAGGAATACAATTTTGATCTAATAGTAGATCACTGGACATTGGTCAAGAATATCCTTAGTGGGGACTAAGGAAATATTTCTCGATTATGGAGGTGATAAAAGAGCCCGTCGTAAAGAGTTACATCTGTGCAAGCTTTTACACCGATCCAGATGACTCTAAGTCTCAATCTGGATACATATTGAAAGTAGGAGCAAATAGCTAGAGTAGCTCCGTGCAGAGCATTGTAGACATAGAATATTTGCAAAATGCATACGGCTCTGAATGTGACAGACCCGTTGACTAAACTTCTCTCACAAGCAAAACATGATCATACCTTAGTACTCTTTGGGTGTTAATCACATAGCGATGTGAACTAGATTATTGACTCTAGTAAAACCCTTTGGGTGTTGATCACATGACGATGTGAACTATTGGTATTAATCACATACAGATGTGTATATTGGTGTTAAATCACATGGTGATGTGAACTAGATTATTGACTCTAGTGCAAGTGGGAGACTGAAGGAAATATGCCCTAGAGGCAATAATAAAGTTATTATTTATTTCCTTATATCATGATAAATGTTTATTATTCATGCTAGAATTGTATTAACCGGAAACATAATACATGTGTGAATACATAGACAAACAGAGTGTCACTAGTATGCCTCTACTTGACTAGCTTCTTGATTAAAGATGGTTATGTTTCCTAACCATAGACATGTGTTGTTATTTGATTAACGGGATCACATCATTAGGAGAATGATGTGATTGACATGACCCATTCCGTTAGCTTAGCACACGATCGTTTAGTATATTGCTATTGCTTTCTTCATTAATTATACATGTTCCTGTAACTATGAGATTATGCAACTCCTGTTTACCGGAGGAACACTTTGTGTGCTACCAAACGTCACAACGTAACTGGGTGATTATAAAGGAGCTCTACAGGTGTCTCCGAAGGTACATGTTGGGTTGGCGTATTTCGAGATTAGGTTTTGTCACTCTGATTGTCGGAGAGGTATCTCTGGGCCCTCTCGGTAATGCACATCACTATAAGCCTTGCAAGCAATGTAGCTAATGAGTTAGTTACGGAATGATGCATTACATAACGAGTAAAGAGACTTGCCGGTAACGAGATTGAACTAGGTATTGGATACCGACGATCAAATCTCGGGCAAGTAACATACCGATGACAAAGGGAACAAAGTATGTTGTTATGCGGTTTGACCGATAAAGATCTTCGTAGAATATGTAGGAGCCAATATGGGGATCCAGGTTCCGCTATTGGTTATTGACCGAGAATAGTTCTAGGTCATGTCTACATAGTTCTCGAACCCGTAGGGTCCGCACGCTTAACGTTACGATGACAGTTTTATTATGAGTTTATGAGTTTTGATGTACCGAAGGAGTTCAGAGTCCCGGATGAGATCGGGGACATGACGAGGAGTCTCGAAATGGTCGAGACGTAAAGATCGATATATTGGACGACTATATTCGGAGTTCAGAAAGGTTCCGAGTGATTCGGGTATTTTTCGGAGTACCGGAGAGTTACGGGAATTCGTATTGGGCCTCAATGGGCCATACGGGAAAGGAGAGAAATGGCCAAAAGGGTGGCCGCACCCCTCCCCTTGGACTAGTCCGAATTGGACTAGGGAGGGGGGGCGTCCCCTTCCTTCCTTCTCCTTCTCTCTTCCATTTCCTTCTCTCCTACTCCTACTACATGGAAGGGTTCCTAGTTCTACTAGGAAAGGGGGAATCCTACTCCCGGTGGGAGTAGGACTCCCCTAGGGCGCGCCATAGAGAGGGCCGGCCCTCCCCCTCCTCCACTTCTTTATATACGGGGGCAGGGGGCGCCCCATAGACACAGAAGTTGATCTACGGATCGTTCCTTAGCCGTGTGCGGTGCCCCCCTCCACCATATTCCACCTCGGTCATATCGTCGCGGAGTTTAGGCGAAGCCCTGCACCGGTAGAACATCATCATCGTCACCACGCCGTCGTGCTGACGGAACTCATCCCCGAAGCTTTGCTGGATCGGAGCCCGGGGATCGTCATCGAGCTGAACGTGTGCTGAACTCGGAGGTGCCGTACGTTCGGTGCTTGGATCGGTCGGATCGTGAAGACGTACGACTACATCAACCGTGTTATGCTAACGCTTCCGCTTACGGTCTACGAGGGTACGTGGACACTCCTCTCGTTGCTATGCATCACCATGATCTTGCGTGTGCGTAGGAATTTTTTTGAAATTACTACGTTCCCCAACAACTACTCCCCTTTAGCTGTAGCGCCGTAGCAATAGCGCGGTCCCCCGCCCTACTACTAGGCCTAAAACCAGCGCTACTGCTAGGCTTTTCCTTAGTAGTGGTAGATAGCTAATTTTTTGCTAAATGACTTTTTTGTTGACTCAAAATGTTGTATCAACAGATAGAAATACAATGAGAGCATACCCGGCCTATGGACAACTAGGACACACACAGTCAACATCAACACACATAAAGTATCATGTCAGCAAGTAGCAAAGCCATGCAAGACCTAATTGGAGGGGGAAAAGAGCAACCATGATCCACACAAGCCACAAAAATCCAGGCTGATGCCACGGTCGCAAACATGGCCATTCCCAACACCTGGCTCGACGACATTGTCAGTGGACGGCTCCTATTGTCAAGCGGACAGTTCGGATGGTTCTAGCATGATTTTGAGAGATGAGAAGGGCTCTGTGATCTTCGCGGCATACAAACGTCTCAAGCGGATAGTTCGACGGGCTTTGGCATGATTATGAGAGACAAGAAGGGCTCTATGATTGCAGCATACAAACGTCTCCTCTATTGTAGCGATGCTCTGGAGTACAAGTTACATGCAATCAGGGAAGATATTGACTTGGCGATACATCAGACTCCCCTATCGGTTTTACTCCAGTTTGACTGCTCCAATGCTTTATCAGCGATTATGGACAGATCTTTAGACAAGCTAGCTAGTCTATGGCCATTTGAATCATGAGATCAAACTCTCAACGGAATATACGGTGTTTACTCATGTTAGGATTTCTCGTGAACATAATAGGATTTCAGATTGTTTAGCGAACTTTGGGCATAGCGGGGATAGCACTACGTGTTCGCTTAACCAAACCCCTACTTGTGCTGTGAAACTTGTCGCTTCCGATTGTAATCCTATGACTATGGAATAAATACCCTATATTTTCTCACACACAAAACTTGATCCACACTGAACAACTTTATACCAATGAAGACGAAGCAAACGTACATGATCCGTACATAGCTACCTTGTTGTCAAAGGCGTCTATGTACAAAGTCGCAACAATAAACAACGATCAAGCAAATTGAAAATCGTTGGCAACCACCGCATGATCAAAGTGCGGATAGATATAATAATTTGGATTCAGCCTAGGTTTTTTCTATCGTAGAGACGGCGCTTGGGCGGATGTCATTGTTTCATCTTTGAGTTGGTCCTTCGGGCTCCAGTCGTCTTTGAGTTCACCCTTTGGGGAAGAGTTGATGGACCTCCGTCATAGATTCATGTTGTCTCCTTGTGACGACGAGGTTAGGGTTTCTGTAGCGCGCATAGAATGATGAGATTTGATGTCAGGCGGTTCGAATCGATTTAAGCGTTCAATGATGATGACTGCGACTCTACGGCGTTGGTCCTCAGGGGCACATGCACGAAGATTTCCCAACTATTATCAACAAGGTCGGACTGGCACTGCTAGGGGAGCAGCAACAACGGCACGTCAACTGCTCATTCTAGTGGTGGTAGTTGTTGTTCGATGATCCATATCCTTATGTAAGTTTTATTGATGTTTGAGATGCTTTATACTACTGCTACACCTTTACAATACATTTGAATCATTTTTGCAAAGAAAAGAGAACAAACTAATATGCGTAGTAAAAAAAACGATTAAGTAGTTCTTCATTTATTCTTTAATATTTTTCTGCGGGCAGTAATCGTTCTTTGCTTAAAATATGGTCTTGCTAATTCTATGTTTTGCATGGAATTTTGTTATGAATGTGCGAGCAAGAGGGCACTCTAGAATAAATTCATATCTTTTTAAGAATGCTAGAATAAATTCAGCTAGTGCCTTATACTTCTAGTTTTGCAATGTTCCGTGGAGGAAGAGAAGGGTTGTAGATAGCTAAATTTTTGATAAATGACTTTTTGTTGACTCAAAATGTAGTATCAACGGATAGAAATACAATGAGAGCATACCAAGGCCTTTGGACAATTAGGATGCACACAGTCAGTATCAGCACACATAAAGTATCGTATCGGCAAGCGACAAAGCCATGCAAGACCTAATCGAAGGGGGGAAAGAGCAACCATGATCCACACAAGCCACAAAAATGCAGGCAGAAACCACCATCGTTGCCGTGGCCATTCCCACCACCTGGCTCAACGGCATTGTTAGTGGACGGGTCCTATTGTCAAGTGGACAGTTCGGCGGGCTCTGGCATGATTTTGAGAGACGAGAAGGGCTCTGTGATCTTCACTGCATACAAACGTCTCTTCTATTTTAACGATGCTCTGGAGTCCAAGTTACATGCAATCAGGGAAGACATTGACTAGGCGATACCTCAGACTCCTCTGTCGGTTTTAATCTAGTTTGACTGCTCCAATGCTTTATCGGTGATTATGGACAGTTCTTTGGACAAGCTAGTGTATGGCCATTTGAATTATGACATCAAACTCTCAATGGAACGTAGGGTGTTTACTCATGTTAAGATTGCTTGTGAGCATAATAGGATTGCAGATTGTTTAGCAAACTTTAGGCATGGCGGGGATAGCATTGTGTGCTAGCTTAACCAACCCTCTACTTGTGCTGCGTAACTTGTCTCTTCCGATTGTAATCCCGTGACTATGAAATAAATACCCTAAATTTTGTCAAAAAAAAGAGAGCATGATCCACACTGAACAATTTTAAAGATTAAACCAATAATGATCATGCAAGCATACATGATCCGGACATAGCTACCTTGTTGTCCAAGGAGTGTATGTACAAAGTCGCAACAGTAAACAACGATCAAGCAAACTGAAAATCGTTGGCAACCACCGCACGATCGAAGTGCGCATAGATACGCCGACGGAGGCAGCCCCCATATCCATCCCACATCGGTGCACGCCTGCCTAGCCCTCCTCTCTCCTAGCCCTGCCGTTGGCCACTCCGGCCACGGCAGCCACCGCCTAGCTGCCCCGTCGCTGGCCACTCCGGCCACGGCGGCCACCTCCACCTCTCCCGTCGTGTACCACTCCGGTTACGGCGGCCACCACAATCATGTCACTGTCTGACCTGCGTTTTGAGAGAGAGCATGCCTTCGAAGATCGTATTCGCTCCTCCTTGAATCTGCCAGTCAACTTCACTGCGGAAACAGGGCAAAGGGAATTCTTTTTTGTGGCGGAATTTACTAGATCAAAGATTCGCCTCACAGAGGAATCGGTAGGTACCATCCTTCTTTCGTGCTTTGGTGGTCGAGCTTCTCTGTTCAAGGTCCGTAAGCTTTGTGAGCATCTTTTCAAGTTCTCAGTCTCTTTGATCAGTGTGGGATTTGCGATCTACAATGGGGGAAATGTTTCTCTGCCGGAATTCAATATTGGTTTTCTCCTTTGGGATTCTAATGGTCCTAAATTTCGTCCCCTTTCTGATCCTGAGAAAGACAATGGTTGGACTTTAGTTTCAAGATCAAGAAACGTGAATTCATTTGCTAATGCAGTTCGTGCTCCGAGATTCTTCAATCAGGCCTCAATTCAAAATCAGAGTCGTAGATCTCGGCCAGCTCAATCTACGGTGGCAGTTACTACAGTCTTTGATAGGCTTCAATTTCCGGAATCGGGCAATAATGAGGCGGCAAATCAGCGCGTTCAAAAGGGCCCAGTTGTTGCCTTGGGCTCTATGGTGGCCCCTGCTTCTGTGGAGGCCCGGCCCAACCATTTCTGTGTTCGCTGTTTGCTGAAGGGCCACGAGAGATCGGGCTGCAAGAATAAAATCCGCTGTCATAATTGCAAAAGGTGGGGCCATGTTGCCAGAGGCTGCCGTTCAATCTTCCGCTCCCTCGCTGTGTCAAATCAATTGACTGCCTCTGTATCAGCTCCTGCCGCTGCTGCCCCCGTTAATGGTGCGACTCCAATGCCTCAATCGAGGAATGCTATCGCTCTCCCTGGAACTCAAGATATTGTTACCTCACCTACCAATCTCTCTGCTCCTGAACCTCATCTTCCAGGCTCGTCCCCTCTCCCACCCCCTCCGCCGCTAACAGTCAGTAGATTACTTCAATCTTCAGTAAGGGAGGGCGAGCTTGTTCCCCGTACAATGGCCAACTTTCCATTTGATCCGACGCCTTTTCTTCCGCCGCATCATCAAGCTGTTCATGTGGAGGGGCGGCCCGCTAGAGTGAGGGTAATCTCTGACCCTGCTCTGCCTCGTCATGAAGACTGGGCTGTTGCTACAATTGTTCCTATGCCCAACCAGCATGTTCATTTCCCGAATGTGAGACAGATTCTTGGTGAGTTTCTTACAGAAGTTAAGCACCTAGGGTTCCATGAGATCTGCCAGTCCCCATTTGGTCAAGCATATGTTAGATTAAGGTCTACGTTTGATCGAGATGCTCTGGTTCTGCAAAGCCCTCATGTACATGGAGATGTACATCTTATTTTTCAGAGGCATAATCAGGGCCTTAACTGGAGGAATCTTGCTTTAGATAGAGATATCTGGGCTTTGCTTATTGGTTTTCCTTTTGATAAGAGGGACATGCATGAGCTTGCTAATTCAGTTTGAAGCTTTGGTAAGCTGCTGCTATGGGATAGGGCTAGGAGCACTCAAGCCGCCCTAATGGTCAAGATCAGAGTTGAAGCCCTGAGTGATGTGCCTATAAGTTTAGTTGTGGGTGAATCTGATGATCCCAATTTGGAATCTTGGTTGGTACCAGTTGTCATTGTCCAGCAGGAACTGTTGGCTAATGGCCCTCCTGATGAGGATCCAGTTCCAGTGGATGGCAATCCCCATCCCCAACCTGCCAACAATTTCTTCCACCCAAATCATCTCAACCATTTCATGGGGCCTATTCAGGAGCACCAGGCTCAAGATGTTATGGGGGGTGATCCTCAAAATTTTCATCAAGATGTTCAAGATGCAGATCTAGAAGAGGATGATGCTGAGCTTCCTGGCTGGGGACATTGGGCAATGCCAGTTGAGAATGAGGATCTCATTGACCAAGAGCTGGAAGAAGGGGAATTCATGGAGTTTGCTGACCTTTTCCAGCCTTTAGATGATCAGCAGCAACACAACCTTCCTGATATGGACATGAACAGTGAGCTGACTCTTTCAGTGGGTTCCAATGGAGTGGATATTGATTTGCTCCTAGACAATGCTCAGTTGAACTTGGAGGGAAATGAGCTTTTAAACTTATTGGGCCCAGCCCGTGGGGAAATCCCGGATCTCAACCTGGCCCAAGTGGGTCTTCCAGATCTCAATTTGGGCCTGGGGCCCATGCCTGCTAATGCTATGATTGATGAGGTTCAGCCTGCACCTGCTGCTCCTGCCTTGGATGCTCCCTTGGAATTCTTACTCTTGATGCCTCCTGTTGAACAGTCTGCTAGAATTGAGCTTGATCTTAATCAATTGTTGCCTCAGTCCCCACCATCTGGTCAAAATTTCCAGGTGCAAGTTTCTCCCAGGGTTGCCCATGACCTCTCAAATGACATAAATGGGATGGATGAGGAGGGCACTTTTTTTAATCTTAATCTTGCTGAAGGGGAAGATCCTGTGATTAGGTTAGCTTCTCCCTCAGAATATCTGGCTGCTATGCACAAAGATGATGATCAATGCTCATATGTTGATGAGGAAATTGAAGTCCAAGACAATTTTTCAGATGCTTCCTCCAAACCAGATTCGGCCTCAGAAAGTAATACTGTCACTTGCTTCTCATCGTCAACTTGCTCAGCACCTCCTGGTTTTACCATCAAAGGGAAATATCTACCTAACTGTGACCCGGCTGACTCTACTGCAGATTCTGCTATCCCTGCCATGGCTTTTCTCTCTACTTGGGAGCAGCACTTCTCTGCCTGCACTGATGGCTCCTCTGTTAAGGTATCCTCAGAATGGGCAGATTTCATTTGCTCTGCTTTACTGACACCTGATAAATTTGATTGGGTCAAAGGGTTTCTGCATTCCCCCATGTGGAATATCATCTGTAAAGAATTTCATCAGTCACAGCATATTGTTTTCTTCATACCTCCTTCATGTCCTGTAACTGTGGCCCCTGGTTGCTCTCAGTTGCAGAGTCCTGGCCTGGAGGATGCCCCTCACCCACCCTTGGCTGAAGAAGCTAGCTTCTGTAGCCCTGCTGCTGTCAAAGGAAAAAGAAAGGACAGAGTGCCTCTTGTTGAATCTGAGGTAAGAAGAAGTGAGAGATTGCAGCATTTAAATAAGGGTTATAGAAAGAAAACTTGTCAGGATAAGAACTGTATGGCCTGCTCTGCTAAACCTCCTATATGCAATTCCAAAGTAATTAAGAACCTTAATTCTTCTTACTGCAAGGTGGACCCAAAAGTCTGCACTGAAGGAAACATTCAGCAGAAGAAGGTCAAGAGAGGAGGAAAGCCACCAGCAGGAAAGGAATAAAGATGCTGTGCTCAAGGAGGGTTGACCTAGTAGTAGGTCCATTTTTGGAAATATTTAGCAATCTATACAAGAGCTCTTTACCTCTGGATATTTTTGTAATGAGTCTACTTTATGCTCTTTTGGCTGGACTAAGATTATGCATGTTATGGGACTGTTACAATGATGATCGTATGCTTTGCCTTCAGTGCTTGAGTAGTGATTTTTCTTACCTAGACCTGAGCTTGATTGTTCTGAAATGAATAAGTCCTGGAGTATTTTGAATTGGAATGTGAGAGGCATAAATTCAAGTGACAAATGGCTTGCTATTTCAAATAAGATAGATGAGGCACAATGCTCAGTTCTTTGTCTGCAAGAAACAAAAAGAGAAGTTTTTGACAGTTCATATTTAAAACTTTTTTGCCCAAAAAGAATAAACAAATTTGATTACCTGCCTTCTGTGGGAGCCTCTGGGGGATTACTTGTAGCATGGAATGATAGCCCGTTTCATGGAGAGTGTCTGTTCAAGAATGATTTCTCCATCTCCATTAGATTTATATCAGTTCACACAGGAGAGTCTTGGATCCTAACAAATATTTATGGGCCTTGTGATGCTGAAGGGAGACATAACTTCCTTGAATGGTTCAGGAACATTCACATGCCTGTTGACTCGGATTGGCTAATCACAGGAGATTTTAACTTTATCAGGTATCCCTCTAACAGGAATGATGGATCAGGTGATATTAATAACATGATGAATTTCAATGCTGCCATTAGTCAACTGGCCCTAGTGGAGATTCCTCTGAAAGGAAGGAGCTTTACTTGGAGCAACATGCAACAAGCTCCCCTCCTGGAGAAAATTGATTGGGTTTTTACCTCAGAAAACTGGTCCTCCAACTATCCCAATACTATGGCTATTCCTCTGGCTAAGCCTATATCTGACCACTGTCCTTTTGTCATAAAAATTGGTACAAGCATTCCTAGGGCACAGGTCTTCAGATTTGAAAATTTCTGGCTTCAACACCATGAGTTTCAGGAAGTGGTACAATCCATTTGGCAGCAACCCATTTTGGCAAGTGACAGTGCCAAGATCATCACTGCAAAATTCAAAAGGCTTAGAAAGGGATTGAAAGTTTGGAGTAAAAACCTCTCCAGCCTAGCTTGTAGCATCAAGGCAACTAATGATGTTATCTTAATGTGGGATCATTTTGAGGAATATAGAGTGCTCACTGATTTTGAGCAGAATGGTAGGGATATGCTTAAAGAGCATTTGTTAAAACTGCTGTCTTTTCAAAGGATTTATTGGAGACAAAGAGCAACAATTCGTTGGGTTAAATTTGGTGATGAAAACTCCAAGTTTTTTCAAGCAAAGGCAACCATCAAATACAGGCACAATTACATTCAGAGTTAATGCAATGAGCAAGGAGTAGAAATGACAGAGCATTATGACAAAGCTGCAATTCTTTGGGCTGCCTTCAAAGAAAGGCTGGGTCAGAGTGGACAAATTGAAGACCCTTTGCATCTGATCAATCTCATTACCAGGGTGGAAGGTCTGCAGGATCTGGATGCCCCTTTCACCAAGGAAGAAATTGATTCAGTTATCAAACATTTGCCTTCAGACAAAGCACCTGGGCCTGATGGTTTTAATGCTGATTTCATTAAGGCTTGTTGGCATATAATTGCTCAGGATTTCTACCAGTTGATTGATGATTTTTATCATGGGAACATTTCCCTTCAGAGTATAAATGCTTCTTTCATCACTTTGGTTCCAAAGAAAGACAATCCAATGACAGCTAATGACTTCAGGCCAATTTCTCTTCTCAACTGCACTATCAAGATCATCACCAAGCTTTTGGCAAACAGACTACAAACTGTGATCCTCAAGATTGTGCACACTAATCAATATGGCTTCATCAAGAGTAGAACCATACATGACTGCTTGGGATGGGCATTTGAATATCTGCATCATTGTCAGCAATCAAAACAGCCCATTGTGCTTCTCAAACTGGACTTTGAGAAAGCTTTTGATTTACTAAATCATCAAGCCATCCTTGATATTCTGAAGGCCAGAGGTTTTGGAAGTAGGTGGATTAACTGGATCAAAATGTTGCTTTCCTCTGGTACCTCCTCTGTTCTGCTCAATGGAGTGCCAGGGAAACTTTTTCATTGCAGGCAAGGAGTAAGACAAGGGGACCCTGTATCTCCTCTTCTGTTTGTACTTGCAGCTGACCTTCTTCAGTCAGTGCTCAATGAGGCAATGCACCAAAACTTAATTCAGGCTCCTATCAGCAGTCAAGCTTGCCCAAATTTTCCTGTGATCCAGTATGCTGATGATACAATTTTAGTCTTGCCTGCTGATGCCAGACAACTTGCTCAAGTTAAAAATCTCATTTTGCATTATACTGCTTTTACTGGGCTTAAAGTCAATTATGAGAAATCATTCATGGTGCCAATTAATGTTCCTGACCCCCAGCTCCAACCTTTGCTCAATATTTTGGGGTGTCAACAAGGCCACTTCCCCTTCACCTATCTGGGACTTCCTCTTGGTACCTCTAAGCCAAAAATTGAAGATTATAGTCCAATGCTCCAAAGAATTGAGAGAAGACTTTCGGGCTGTTCTACCATGTTATCATATGATGGAAGGATTCTGCTCATCAAGTCTGTATTTGCAGCATTGCCAATATTCTTTATGTGTACCTTGGCTCTTCCTGTAGGTGTGATTGTGCAAATCAATAAATATTTGAGAAACTTTCTCTGGAGAAAATTTGGCATGGAAGATAGAGGGACAGCACTCATTGCATGGTCCAAGGTTTGTAGGCCAAAAGAACAAGGTGGCCTTGGTATTCTTGATTTAGCCCTCCATAATAAGGCCCTCCTCATGAAAAACCTCCTCAAGTTTATGAATAGAGAAGAAGTACCTTGGATTAAGCTGGTTTGGGAAAAATATTATCATTCTGAGGCACCAGTAGGAAATGCGGTGGGATCTTTCTGGTGGAAATCACATTTAAGCCTCCTACCAAAGTTCAAGCTGATTAGCAGGTGCACACTTGGCAATGGACAATCTGCTCTGTTCTGGAAAGATTCTTGGAATGAGCAAACACTGCAATCTATATTCCCCCACCTCCATTCCTTTGCACGAAATGAGGAACAATCTGTCCACAATTTCTTTGAGGAGAATGATTGGACTGAACATTTTCACCTGCCCCTCTCCATTGTAGCTTATGAGGAATTTAATCAAATTCAGGACTTGGCATTCAATTTACACCCAAACAGAGAGGATAAGTGGAAGTTCATTGGGGCCTCGGGCAAGACCTTTGCAATCCATATTTATAACCTTCTTTTGGAACCACAGGAAGCACATCCTTTTTTCAATCTCATTTGGAGAAGTTCTAGTAGACTCAAGTACAAAATCTTCTTTTGGTTGGTGGCCCATGGAAGAATCAATACTAGAGCTCTCCTCCTCAGAAAAGGTATGCATCTAGAAGACATCCACTGTCCTAACTGCAATCAGAGTGCAGAAGAGACCACCTTGCATTTGCTATGGGATTGTAACTTCGCACAAGAATGTTGGAACTCACTGATCCCAAATAGGAAACGAGGTACATCTGTTTATGAGGATACCATCCTGGCTCTAAACCTCATGCCTAAGCACATTGCACTAGAGATAATCATTTTGGGATGTTGGAATATTTGGATACAAAGAAATAACAAGATCTTCAAAGCAGTGCCACAGTCCATCTAGGCTTGGAGATTTTACCTGAAGCAAGATATTAAGCTCCTTCAACATAAGATCAAGCAAAAGTTTGTTCCTCGGCTGGCTCAGTGGATAGATCATAATTTGTAATCATGAGTCTAATTCCTAGAGCAGGCATTGGCTAGCCACCATGCTGGCCTCACTCCCTTAGGCTGCGTTCGGTTGGCATGGATTTGAGGGGGTTTGGCAGGGATTGAATCCCATACAAGTCAAATCCCCCCCAAATCCCCTCCAATCCCCTTGAGACAGGGTGTAACCGAACAAAGCCTTAGGGGATTTGTAATATTTCTGTACCATACTTTAATATTAATATCAATTTTACCGTAGAACAATTGTTCTACGGTGTTGGGTTCAAAAAAAAAGTGCGGATAGATAAAATAATTTGGATTTGATCGTCGTGCGCTTTGTTCCCTCTCCGGACCCCTCCTACTGTCACCATCTGTCGAGTGTATGTACGTACGTGGGGTTGATCCATCCATTATCTGGAGCTTGTGCTGGTGGTACATACGGGTACATGCTAGCTACTCCCGCTGGTAGGTACTCGATTACAAGTGCATCTAGACGGTGACACTTGGCCATGTACATACTTATTGTCTGCTTTTGGTGCGGTAGGTCGTATATTTATGTTGTACTGGTAGTAGTGACACGGCTTCGTCGACCTTTTCTTTTGTCGCGCAATGCGTGCACACGTGTGTGCATGCGGTGGCCAAAGAGCAAGAGCGGCTGAGCCTGTCCGGCGGTGGCACTCCACCACGGTGCAGTGTGTATCGGTGCAAGGCATTAGAGCAACTTGCACCGACCTGGACGGCGATTTTGTTTACTTTTCGTTCGTTTGGGTCTGTCGTCCGCTCGGTATCTGTCCTGGCTTTTTAGTTGGCCGTGCACCTAACATTTGTGACCATCTCATGTCAGCGACCCGCGACCATAAATTATGCCAGCAGTCATGCCGATGCCGTCACGCAAAGTTCATATGGGCACCATGCCAGCGGCCGACATATAATGCCAGCCTTAAAAAAACTATCACACAGTTCATGCTGGCTCACTTGCCAACAGCTGGCACACAAAAAGGAGCGGGGATTCAACCATGCCATCTCGGCTGTGGTCATGCTAGCACACTTGCCGGCATACAAAAAAGGATGGCGCTCGCCGCCATAGATCACTCACTGTCGAACTTGAGCATGTCGGCATGCATCTTCTCCATGGCCTCTTGTCGGCGACATGGTTTCGAGGTCCACCTTCATGATCTCCACCCCCGTCATCATGCTCACGAACGCTATTTCTTTCGCCTTGGTCTTGGCATTGGCGGCCTCGATCTTGAGCATCTTGACTTGCTTCTCCGCCTCCATCTGAAGCATCTTGGCTTGCTTCTCCGCGTCCATCTGAAGCCTCCTCCTTTTGATCTCCATGAAGGCATTCATTTGCTCTTCCTTATCTTGCCGGCAATTCTCCTCCCTTGAGTCCTTTTTGCTCATCATGTTCCCCATGGTTGCAAGCAAGGCGATCGGCGCCGCATCCCGCTTGTACTCCTTTTTGGAGTTGGTCTTTCCCCGCGGCCGTGGCTTTTTGCCCTCCCCAACCTCCTCCGCGGCTCTCTCCCCCACCCCCGCACGCCATGGGCGGCATATTGCTCCTTGAACTTCTTCTCCCCGTTGATGACCATCCAACAATGGGAGAGACTGGAGGACTTGCCATCATGTTGGACCTTGAATGCCTACGAATGAATAGCATCCAAGCATATGGGAAAAATGGATATGCAAATGCATGCAAGCATAATGGGAATGGAAACGAAGAGGGGCGCATGTACCATATCTTGCATGCCAATGCCGCTCACGGGGCGTGCCTTGATGCTCTCAAGGGTGGCACAAAGCTTGCGGATAGACGTGGAAGCTGGGAATCGGGTGCGTGGCAGACGCGCGTGGTGACTCTGGCGGCACCATTCGAGGAAACGAGGACCAGCTTGTGCTGGCCGCGGCCACGGCGGTGTTGACGAGCCCGTACTGGCCAGGGTTTACCCCTAGGTAGATCAGGACCTCCCTTGTTGCCACCGACACTCAGGCGTTGGTTTCCTCCTGCTGTGCGCTGGCGGTGAGGGCGGCGATGGCTGCTGCTTCGTCCCTTGTGTACGCCGCGTGCCTTCGGCCCTTCCTCTTGGCTGACTGCATGACCCGCTCTTGGGCGTCAGCTGCTTCTTCTTCTTGGGCGGCGCGACGGTCTTACGGGGGGCGCGGAGCTTGCCTTTTGCCAGAGGGGCAGGGGTGAGGCCGGACAAGGCGAGGAAGGCGAGGCCGGTGGCGGCATCGAGGTCGTCGTCCACAGTGAGCAGCTGGGAGCACAAGTGGGCGGGAGGTTTTGGGAAATTGGAGGGAAATGTTGGTCGTTTTGCCACCGACTAGCGGACCAGAGGAGGAGTAGGCGAGCGCCTTGCGCGTTAGTATGAATTCCTTGAATATCCATGATGCTAATGATATGCAAAGCCACAAGCTTGGGGAAGCTATGTTTTATGAAGATGATATTTTTTGTCGCCCAAGCTTTGATGAGCAAATTTACTATGATGAAAGCATGCCTCCTATCTATGATGATTATTGTGATGATACGTATGCCATAAAGAAGAAGTTTGCCTATGTGGAGAGTAGTAATTTTTCTATGCTTGTAGATCATGAAAAGAATGCTTTAGGTGCTGGTTATATTGTTGAATTCATTCATGATGCTACTAAAAATTATTATGAGGGAGGAACATATGCTTGTAGGAATTGCAATAATGTCAAGTTTCCTCTCTATGTGCTTAAATTCTTGAAGCTATGCTTGTTGTGCCATCCTATGCTAGTTGATTATTGTTCCCATAAGTTGTTTGCTCACAAAATCCCTATGCATAGGAAGTGGTTTAGACTTAAATGTGCTAGTCATATGCTTCATGATGCTCCCGTTATGTTTCAATTCTTATCTTTTATGTGAGCATCGTTGTCATCATCATGCCTAGCTAAAAGGCATTAAAGAAAAAAGCTTGTTGGGAGACAACCCAATATGTATCCTTACTGCTTTTGTGTGTCCACATGATTATGCTACTGTAGTAATCATGTTTTATAGCTTTTGTTTTAATAAAGTGCCAAGTAGAACCTTTGGGAAGACTTGGGTGAAGTTTATGTGATCTTGCTGTGAAGAAATTTATTTAATAATTTTTGGAGTTACAGAAGTATACGTTTTATACAGATTACTACAGACTGTCCTGTTTTTGACAGATTCTGTTTTCTATGTGTTGTTTGCTTATTTTGATGAATCTATGAGTAGTATCGGAGGGTATGAACCATAGATAAGTTGGAGTACAGTAGATATTACACCAATATAAATTTATAATGAGTTCATTACAGTACCTAAGTGGTGGTTTTATTTTCTTATACTAACGGAGCTTACGAGTTTTGTGTGGTTGAAATTTTCAAGTTTTGGGTAAAGATTCGATGGACTATGGAATAAGGAGTGGCAAGAGCCTAAGCTTGGGGATGCCCAAGGCACCCCAAGGTAATATTCAAGGACAACCAAGAGCCTAAGCTTGGGGATGCCCCGGAAGGCATCCCCTCTTTCGTCTACGTTCATCGGTAACTTTACATGGAGCTATATTTTTATTCACCACATGATATGTGTTTTGCTTGGAGCGTCATTTTCTTTTGTTAGTATTTTCTTGATGTAGTTAGAATAATGTTTTGCCTCTTTAGTTTCAATAAAAAAAAAGTCAAGGATAGCCTTTGTCATGCTTATTTTGCTAGTTTGCATGTTGCTGTTTAAAAACACAAAGTTTACCGCTGTTGCAAAAATTCCCTAGAAAAGTCAGAGCATGGTCTAACGTTGAATCTTTTTGCATATTGAGATCTGATAAATTTATTATAGTGGGAATTTTAGTTCATAATTTTTGGAGTCAGGGAAGTATTGATACTCTTGCATTCTTTACAGACTGTACTGTTTTGATAGATTGCTGTTATGGTTGCATTGTTTGCATATGTTTGCTTGTTTAATGATTCTATTTGGTGATAGGAGTATTAAATATGCAGAGGCATTTAGTATTCAATGTTGAATAATAATTTTAGTGATTTTTTACAGTATAAAATGATAAGGTTTTGCATTGGTTTATACTAACCTATCTCACGAGTTCTTGTTGAGTTTGCTGTGAATGAAGCTTTTGATAAAAAGAAGAAACCATGATATAAGAGGAATTAAGGAGACACAAAAGTTCAAGCTTGGGGATGCCCAAGGCACCCCAAGATAATATTTCAAGAAGTCTCAAGCATCTAAGCTTGGGGATGCCCCGGTAGGCATCCCACCTTTCTTCTTCAACAACTATCGGTTAGTATCGGTTGAGCCTAAGTTTTTGCTTCTTCACATGAGTTATGCTATCCTTGCAATTTAGTTTTCTTTAGCTTTGCTTGCTGTTTGCATAAAGTATCAAGATCTGAAATTCTTTAATGAGAGAGAGCCTTACACAAATTGGAATTTGCTAGAATACTCTATGTGCTTCACTTATATCTTTTTGAGTGTGATAATTTTTGCTCTAGTACTTCACTTAGATCTTTTAGAGCACGGTGGTGGATTTGTTTTAAAGAAACTTGATCTCTCATGCTTCACTTAGATTATTTTGAGAGTCATTAATAGCATGGTAATTTGCTTAATGTTAATATACTTAGTGTTCAAGATATGTGAAACTTTCTTTTGAGTGAATTGAATACTAAGATAAATTTAATGCTTAATAATTGTTTTGAGATATGGAGGTAATAATATCAAAGTCGTGCTAGTTGAGTAGTTGTGAATTTGAGAAATACTTGTGTTGAAGTTTGCAAGTCCCGTAGCATGCACGTATGGGTAAAGTTGTGTAACAAATTTGAAGCATGAAGTGTACCTGGCTTGTGCATCCTTATGAGTGGCGGTCGGGGACGAGCGATGGTCTTTTCCTACCAATCTATCCCCCTAGGAGCATTGTGCATAGTACTTGATTTTTGATGGCTTCTAAATTTTTGCAATAAGTAAATGAGTTCTTTTGACTAATGTTGAGTCCATGGATTATACGCACTTTTACCTTTCCGCATTTGCTAGCCTCTTCGGTACCATGCATTGCCCTTTCTCACCTTGAGAGTTGGTGCAAACTTCGCCGGTGCATCCAAAACTCGTGATATGATACGCACTTTCACACATAAACCTCCTTATATCTTCCTCAAAATAGCCACCATACCACCTATTATGGCATTTCCATAGCCATTCCGAGATATATTGCCATGCAACTTCCATCATCATTATTATGACATACACTACTTTTGTCATATTGCCATTGCATGATCTTGTAGTTGACATCGTATTTGTGGCAAAGCCACCATGCATCATTTTTCATACATGTCACTCTTGATTCATTGCACCATCTCGGTACACCGCCGGAGGCATTCATATAGAGTCATATTTTGTTCTAAGTATCGAGTTGTAATTGTTGAATTGTAAATAAATAAAAGTGTGATGATCATCATTATTAGAGCATTAGGATGATGGAGACAATGATTCCCCCACAAGTCGGGATGAGACTCCGGACTTTAAAAAAAAGGCCAAAGAAGCCCAAAAAAAAAAAGAGGCCAAAGAAGCCCACCAAAAATAAAAATAAAAAATAAAAAAAATATAAAAAAATGAGAGAAAAAGAGAGAAGGGGCAATGTTACTATCCTTTTACCACACTTGTGCTTCAAAGTAGCACCTTGTTCTTCATGTAGTGGGTCTCATATATCTGTGCTTCAAAGTAGCACCATGTTTTTCATATAGTGAGTCTCATATATTGTCTTGTTCATACTAGTGGGAATTTTTCATTATAGAACTTGGCTTGTATATTCCTACGATGGGCTTCCTCAAATGCCCTAGGTCTTCATGAGCAAGCAAGTTGGATGCACACCCACTAGTTTTATTTTGTTGAGCATTCATAGCTCTAGTGCATCCGTTGCATGGCAATCCCTACTCCTCATGTTGACATCAATTGATGGGCATCTCCATAGCCCGTTGATTATCCTCGTCAATATGAGATTTTCTCTTTTTTTTTGTCTTCTCCACACAATCCCCATCATCATATTCTATTCCACCCATAGTGCTATATCCATGGCTCGCGCTCATATATTGCGTGAAGGTTGAAAAAGTTTGAGATTATTTGAGTATGAAACAATTGCTTGGCTTGTCATCGGGGGTATAGAAGTTGGGAACATCTTTGTGTGACGAAAATGAAGCATAGCCTAACTATATGATTTTGTAGGGATGAACTTTCTTTGGCCATGTTATTTTGAGAAGACATGATTGCTTTGATTAGTATGCTTGAAGTATTATTATTTTATGTCAATATGAACTTTTATCTTGAATCTTTCAGATCTGAATATTCATATCACAAGTAAGAAGATTTACATTAAAATTATGCCAAAGTATCACTCCGCATCAAAAATTCTTTTTTATCATTTACCTACTCGAGGACGAGCAGGAATTAAGCTTGGGGATGCTTGATACGTCTTCAACGTATCTATAATTTTTGATTGCTCCATGCTACTTTATCTACTGTTTTAGGCAATATTGGGCTTTATTATCCACTTTTATATTATTTTTGGGACTAACCTATTAACAGGAGGCCCAGCCCAGATTTGCTGTTTTATGCCTATTTCAGTGTTTCGAGGAAAAGGAATATCAGACGGAGTCAAAACGGAACGAAATCAACTGGAGAAGTTAATTTTGGAAGGAAACCAACCTGATGGGCTTGGAGTGCACGCCAGGGGAGCCCCGGGCTGTCAACAAGGGTGGAGGGCATGCCCCTCCCCCTGGGCACGCCCCCCTACCTCGTGAGCAGCTCGGAGGTCCACCGACGTACCCCTTTCACCCATATATACCTACGTACCCTAAACTTCCAGAACAGAAAATAGATCAGGAGTTCCGCTGCTGCAAGCCTCTGTAGCCACCAAAAACCAATCGGGACCCTGTTCCGACACCCTTCCGGAGGGGGATCCCATCACCGGAGGCCATCTTCATCATCCCGGCACTATCCATGATGAGGAGGGAGTAGTTCACCCTCGGGGCTGAGGGTATGTACCAGTAGCTATGTGTTTGATCTCTCTCTCTCTCTCTCTCTCGTGTTCTCTCTCATGTTCCTCTATGGCACGATCTTGATGTATCCCGAGCTTTGCTATTTTAGTTAGATCTTATGATGTTTCTCCCCCTCTACCCTCTTGTGATGAATTGAGTTTCCCCTTTTTGAAGTTATCTTATCGGATTGAGTCTTTTATGAACACTTGATGTATGTCTTGCGTAGGATAACCATGGTGACAATGGGTTATTCTATTGATCCACTTGATGTATGTTTTGGCGATCAACTTGTGGGTTTCGTGACACTTGGGAACCTATGCATAGGGGTTGGCACACGTTCTGGACTCTCCGGTAGAAACTTTGGGGCACTCTTTGAAGTACTTTTATGTTGGTTGGTTGAATCTGAGATTGTGTGATGCATATCGTATAATCATGCCCACGGATACTTGAGGTGACAATGGAGTATCTAGGTGACATTAGGGTTTTGGTTGATTTGTATCTTAAGGTGTTATTCTAGTACGAACTCTTTTATAGATCGATCCGAAAGAATAGCTTTGTGGTGGTTTCGTACCCGACCACAATCTCTATGTTTGTTCTCCGCTATTAGTGGCTTTGGAGTGACTCTTTGTTGCATGTTGAGGGCTTGTCATATGTTCTATCTATGTTATTATTGTTGAGAGAACTTAACTAGTGAAAGTATGAACCCTAGGCGTTGTTTCCTATCATTGCAATACCGTTTACGCTCACTTTTACCGCTCGCTACCTTGCTGTTTTTATATTTTCAGTTTACAAAAACCTTTATCTACTATCTATTTTGCACTTGTATCACCATCTCTTCGCCGAACTAGTGCACCTATACAATTTACCATTGTATTGGGTGTGTTGGGGACACAAGAGACTTTTTGTTATTTGGTTGCAAGGTTGTTTGAGAGAGACCATCTTCATCCTACGTCTCCTACAGATTGATAAACCTTAGGTCATCCACTTGAGGGAAATTTCCTACTGTCCTACAAACCTGTGCACTTGCAGGCCCAACAACGTCTATAAGAAGAAGGTTGTGTAGTAGACATCATTCATCCGATGAGATCATCGTGGAACATGTGGGAGCCAACATGGGTATCCAGATCCCGCTGTTGGTTATTGACCGGAGAACGTCTCGGTCATGTCTGCATGGTTCCCGAACCCGTAGGGTCTACACACTTAAGGTTCGGTGACGCTAGAGTTGTTATGGGAAATAGTATGTGGTTACCGAAGGTTGTTCGGAGTCCCGGATGAGATCCCGGACATGACGAGGAGCTACGGAATGGTCCGTAGGTGAAGATCGGTATATTGGAGGAAGGGTATTGGAGTCCGGAATTGTTCCTAGGGTACCAGGTGATGACCAGCGTGTCCGAAAGGGGTTTCGGAGGCCCCGACAAGCGTTGGGGGCCTTATGGGCCAAGAGGAGAGGGCACATCAGCCCACTAAGGGGCTGAGCGCCACCCTTAGGGCATTCGCCCCTCCCGGCTTGGGGGGCAAGTTTCCTAGGGGGTGGGGGCGCCCAAACCCATCTAGGGTTTCCCCTGTGGCTGCCGCCCCTCCCCTAGGGAACCCTAGGGCACCTCCCCTTCCTCCCTTCCCCCTATATATAGTGAGGGAGAGAGAGGGCAGCCGCACCCTTCCCCTGGCGCAGCCCTCTCCCTCCTCCAACACCTCCTCCTCCTCCGTAGTGCTTGGCAAAGCCCTGTCGGAGAACCACGAGCTTCATCACCACCATGTCGTCGTGTTGTTGGAGTTTTCCCTCAACTTCTCCTCTCCCCTTGCTAGATCAAGAAGGAGGAGACGTCCCCGGGATGTACGTGTGTTGAACGCGGAGGCACCGTTGTTCGGTGCTTAGATCGGATTCGGCTGCGATCTGAATCACTTCGTGAACGACTCCACCGACCGCGTTCTTGTAACGCTTCCACTTCACGATCTTCAAGGGTATGAAGATACACTCCCCTCTCTCTTGTTGCTAGAATCTCCATAGATTGATCTTGGTGATGCGTACAAAATTTTGAACTTCTGCTACGTTCCCCAACAGTAGTGTTGTTTCCTTAAACGTGCTACTGCTATTATACTTAGCAGTAGTGCGTTTCGCCAACACTCGCTACTGCTAAGTATCATCCCCTCCTTGGAACTAAGTTTAGTCTCACCTCGCTCCGCGAACAGGGTGTTTCTACCTTAAATATGTTACTTCTCAAACTATCACAAGCACTTGGTCTTCATTGAACTCTATGTGTAGGATTTGTGGCCGCAATATGAATCTTCACCGGTTCCTAAACCATTGAGGATTTATATTGACAATTTAGATTCTACACAAAAAGATCACTAATGAGCAATGTATTTTTGATGTTTTTACATGCCTAGCCTTAGTAGTAGCACGTTTCCTGTAATAAGCGCTACTACTATTGGGCTTAGCAACAACGCTTGTCTTCTGTCCCGCGCTACTGCTAAGTAATCTTATCCCCCTGCCTACTTCCTCTCTCTCTCATCACTCTGACTCCTCACTCTCCACCCCGCTCTTCTCTCCTCGCCGCCGCCCGCCGCCGCAGAGGTAACTCCTCCCTCGCCATCCTCCTTTCTCCCCCTCCTCTCATCGTGCACCCTCCTCTCTCCTACCTCCCTCCTCATCTATCCCTCCTCCTCCTTCCCCCTCCGCCCCGCCTCCTCCCTCCTTTCTCCCCCTCCTCCCTCCCTCCCTTCTCCTACTGCCCTCCTCCTCTCTCCTCTTTCTTCCCACTTCCCTCACTCCTCACTCCTCCCTCCTCCCACCTATCTTTGCATAGAAATTAGGAATTTTGGGTTGACTTTAAGTCTGTTGGGACTCCATACATGACAGTGAAAAAACAGTGAGGGAGTTTCCACCATATATGA
Organism: Triticum timopheevii; assembly: GCA_963921465.1. NCBI lineage: Eukaryota > Viridiplantae > Streptophyta > Magnoliopsida > Poales > Poaceae > Triticum > Triticum timopheevii. The sequence goes on along the minus strand of OY997270.1, from coordinate 60,144,219 downwards.
GAGAAGAAGAATGTCGACTGTTGTCGTGGGGATCGCTCTTTCTCTTCTTACTCGTGATAGACCTTTTGGTAATGCACCGTAAGGAACAGAAGAGCGACCATCACCGATGGTTGCAAAATGTCAGAGATGAAGAATCCCGACTGTTGTCGTGGGGGTCGCTTCTCCTTCATTCTCGTGTGCTAGACAATTTGGTGTAATGCACTCGGGGACGAAGGGAGGAGCGACCGTCACAGACGGTTGAAAATATCAGAGAGGGAGTGCCCACCATATACACCACGTGAGATGAGAGTTTTCAAGGAAGACTCGACAGACCGAAAGTCAACCCGTGATGAATATTCAGAAGTTTAATCTTTCAATTTTAAACACATGAGATGTCTAATGACGATAGGATCCTGGAGTTCAATACTGCTACGATGAACGAGGTTTGTGCGACAGGTATCCTCACCTGCAAAATGATAGGTTTTTTACCGTGAAGCTGGACGAGACATTTGATGTTTGTACGGTACGCAACGGCAAGCATTTCATCATAATTAATATCATCACTTTTGCTTCTTTTGGTCAATGTGTAATTCCTGGATTTTTTTCAATTCGATTAGTACATCCCATGCCATGCAAGACCATATGTATTGTAGAAGCTCGGTTTCAAAGACTTTGAGAATACGGAGAGGAGGAGGCCTTACTTAAGAACTAAACATGGTTATGTGTTTCTGGTTAAGCTGTTCAATATGGAAAATCACTCCCATTTCGGTTGTTCTAATTGGGAAGCTCTCTGCAAGGCATATGGATTTTACGAGGGTATGCAAATAACATTTGATATTCGTCTCGAAGAAGATGATGATGATAATACCGATATCTGGGTGGATGTGGATATGCCTCCAGTTTTGCCTAAATGTGAGTTTGTCAAACTAATTTGTTAAGTTAAGTAATTTATATTGTTAATTTAAAAATATTTGGTGTTCATTGGTACTAAATATCTTTATTTATAATTGTCAGCTTATTTCTTATCTTCCAAAAATACCCGAAAGGGTGTAGACAAGACATACTACAGCTATGACTCCGAGCTTAATTATGAGGAGAAAGGTTATATTGTCTCATTCGTAGATGATGTCGAGACCTTTAAAACCAATCATTTTATCCTCCCAAAATTTACTGGATATGTGCCACTAGTCCATAAATTGCATGATGGTAACTTTATTGCCAAAAACTTGATAAGATTTTGTTAATGATGGTAACTTTATTGCATACATTCTTCTTAAGTATATAAACTACATTGCTAACTATATATATTACTATTATGTTTTTCAATAGAGGCTCCCGGAGGAGGTTGTGCCTTACATGTTGTCTACCGAAGGTTATATGCATATGCTTAGCTTATGACCAACTCCTTCGAAGGCTTACTATACCACATACTCAATTTCTTCAAATGATGGAAGGTTCAAAATCAAAGAATGGAGCAAAGTGATGAATGCGCACACACAACTAATTGGAGACAACATGAATGTGCGCAAGCCACAAGTTGGAGATAGGTTTATCTCCATTCTCCATTATGGAGATGGACCAATTTATCTCTTTTATGGTATTTTACCTAGGAGAGAGGAGTAGGTCCTAGGTATTAAGAACAATTAGTTAGTGTTGATTATGACTATGATGATGATGTGAAGTTGTTATTATATGCTACAATGGGTTAGAGTTGATGATGTATTATGATGATAAGTTGTTAATGATATGATGATGATGATGATGATGATGATGATGAGTTATTATATCATTGGGTGAAAGAACCGCGGATTAGTTTCAAGTGGATGTATCCAGAGTGACCAAGTCACGCTAATCCATGATTTGGTCACTTTGGATCCATCGACTTGAAACCAATCCACGGTTCTTTCACCCAATGATGTAGTAACTCATTATGATATAAAAGCAATCTCTAAATTGCTACTGTATGAAAATGTGTATAATGGTGTATGAATACGACATAAAACAAAAAAGAAATAACATATGTAATAATAGTAGTAGCGTGGGTAGAGAGGCACGCTGCTGGTAACTACCAGTAGCGCGTTCTACCAAAAGCGCTACTGCTAAGTAAGTATGTCAGTAACACGGGTAAACCCACGCTACTACTGAAGGAAATATGCCCTAGAGGCAATAATAAAGTTATTATTTATTTCCTTATATCATGATAAATGTTTATTATTCATGCTAGAATTGTATTAACCGGAAACATAATGCATGTGTGAATACATAGACAAACAGAGTGTCACTAGTATGCCTCTACTTAACTAGCTTGTTGATCAAAGATGGTTATGTTTCCTAACCATAGACATGTGTTGTTATTTGATTAACGGGATCACATCATTAGGAGAATGATGTGATTGACATGACCCATTCTGTTAGCTTAGCACACGATCGTTTAGTATATTGCTATTGCTTTCTTCATTAATTATACATGTTCCTGTAACTATGAGATTATGCAACTCCCGTTTACCGGAGGAACACTTTGTGTGCTACCAAACATCACAACGTAACTGGGTGATTATAAAGGAGATCTACAGGTGTCTCCGAAGGTACATGTTGGGTTGGCGTATTTCGAGATTAGGTTTTGTCACTCCGATTGTCGGAGAGGTATCTCTGGGCCCTCTCGGTAATGCACATCACTATAAGCCTTGCAAGCAATGTAGCTAATGAGTTAGTTACGGAATGATGCATTACGTAACGAGTAAAGAGACTTGCTGGTAACGAGATTGAACTAGGAATTGGATACCGACGATCGAATCTCGGGCAAGTAACATACCGATGACAAAGGGAACAAAGTATGTTGTTATGCGGTTTGACCGATAAAGATCTTCGTAGAATATGTAGGAGCCAATATGGGCATCCAGGTTCCGGTATTGGTTATGGACCGAGAATAGTTCTAGGTCATGTCTACATAGTTCTCGAACCCGTAGGGCCCGCACGCTTAACGTTACGATGACAGTTTTATTATGAGTTTATGAGTTTTGATGTACCGAAGGAGTTCAGAGTCCCGGATGAGATCGGGGACATGACGAGGAGTCTCGAAATGGTCGAGACATAAAGATCGATATATTGGACGACTATATTCGGAGTTCGGAAAGGTTCCGAGTGATTCGGGTATTTTTCGGAGTACCGGAGAGTTACGGGAATTCGTATTGGGCCTCAATGGGCCATACGGGAAAGGAGAGAAAGGGCCAAAAGGGTGGCCGCACCCCTCCCCTTGGACTAGTCCGAATTGGACTAGGGAGGGGGGGCGCCCCCTTCCTTCCTTCTCCTTCTCTCTTCCCTTTCCTTCTCTCCTACTCCTACTACATGGAAGGGTTCCTAGTTCTACTAGGAAAGGGGGAATCCTACTCCCGGTGGGAGTAGGACTCCCCTAGGGCGCGCCATAGAGAGGGCCGGCCCTCCCCCTCCTCCATTCCTTTATATACGGGGGCAGGGGGCACCCCATAGACACAGAAGTTGATCTACGGATCGTTCCTTAGCCGTGTGCGGTGCCCCCCTCCACCATATTCCACCTCGATCATATCGTCGCGGAGTTTAGGCGAAGCCCTGCGCCGGTAGAACATCATCATCGTCACCACGCCGTCGTGCTGACGGAACTCATCCCCGAAGCTTTGCTAGATCGGAGCCCGGGGATCGTCATCGAGCTGAACGTGTGCTGAACTCGGAGGTGCCGTACGTTCGGTGCTTGGATCGGTCGGATCGTGAAGACGTACGACTACATCAACCACGTTATGCTAACGCTTCTGCTTACGGTCTACGAGGGTACGTGGACACACTCTCTCCTCTCGTTGCTATGCATCACCATGATCTTGCATGTGCGTAGGAATTTTTTTGAAATTACTACGTTCCCCAACAGTGGTATCCGAGCCTAGGTTTTATGGTTTGATGTTATATGCACGAGTAGAACACAAGTGAGTTGTGGGCGATATAAGTCATACTGCTTACCAGCATGTCATACTTTGGTTCAGCGGTATTGTTGGATGAAGAGGCCCGGACCGACATTACGCGTACACTTACGCGAGACTAGTTTTACCGCCGTGCTTTGCACACCTGTGATTAGCGGGTGTCTGTTTCTCCAATTTTAGTTTAACCGAGTGTGGCTACGCCCGGTCCTTGCGAAGGTTAAAACAGCACCAACTTGACGAACTATCGTTGTGGTTTTGATGCGTAGGTAAGAACGGTTCTTGCTCAGCCCGTAGCAGCCACGTAAAATTTGCAACAACAAAGTAGAGGACGTCTAACTTGTTTTTGCAGGGCATGTTGTGATGTGATATGGTCAAGACGTGATGCTATATTTTATTGTATGAGATGATCATGTTTTGTAACCGAAGTTATCGGCAACTGGCAGGAGCCATATGGTTGTCGCTTTATTGTATGAAATGCAAACGCCCTGTAATTGCTTTACTTTATCACTAAGCGGTAGCGATAGTCATAGAAGCAATAGATGGCGTAACGACAACGATGCTACGATGGAGATCAAGGTGTCGCGCCGGTGATGATGGTGATCACGATGGTGCTTCGGAGATGGAGATCACAAGCACAAGATGATGATGGCCATATCATATCACTTATATTTATTGCATGTGATGTTTATCCTTTATGCATCTTATCTTGCTTTGATTGACGGTAGTATTTTAAGATGATCTCTCACTAAAAATTATCAAGAAGTGTTCTCCCTGAGCACCGTTGCGAAAGTTCTTTGTGCTGAGACACCACGTGATGATCGGGTGTGATAGGCTCTACGTTCAAATACAATGGGTGCAAAACAGTTGCACACGCGGAATACTCAGGTTAAACTTGACGAGCCTAGCATATAACAGATATGGCCTCGGAACACGGAGACCGAAAGGTCGAACGTGAATCATATAGTAGATATGATCAACATAGTGATGTTCACCATTGAAACTACTCCATCTCACGTGATGATCGGACATGGTTTAGTTGATTTGGATCACGTGATCACTTAGATGACTAGAGAGATGTCTGTCTAAGTGGGAGTTCTTAAGTAATATGATTAATTGAACTTAAATTTATCATGAACTTAGTCCTGGCAGTATTTTGCAAATTATGTTGTAGATCAATAGCTTGCGTTGTTGCTTTCATATGTTTATTTTGATATGTTCCTAGAGAAAATTGTGTTGAAAGATGTTAGTAGCAATGATACGGATTGGATCTGTGATCTGAGGTTTATCCTCATTGCTGCACAGAAGAATTATGTCCTTAATGCACCGCTAGGTGACAGACCTATTGCAGGAGCAGATGCAGACGTTATGAACGTTTGGCTAGCTCAATATGATGACTACTTGATAGTGTAGTGAACCATTCTTAACGGCTTAGAATCGGGACTTCAAAGACGTTTTGAACGTCATGGACCATATGAGATGTTCCAGGAATTGAAGTTAATATTTCAAGCAAATACCCGAGTTGAGAGATATGAAGTCTCCAACAAGTTCTATAGCTAAAAGATGGAGGAGAATCGCTCAACTAGTGAGCATGTGCTTAGATTGTCTGGGTACTTCAATTGCTTGAATCAAGTGGGAGTTAATCTTCCAGATAAGATAGTGATTGACAGAATTCTCTAGTCACCATCACTAAGTTACTAGAACTTCGTGATGAACTATAGTATGCAAGAGATGACGAAAACGATTCCTGAGCTCTTCATGATGTTGAAATCGACGAAGGTAGAAATCAAGAAAGAGCATCAAGTATTGATGATTGACAAGAACACTAGTTTCAAGAAAAGGGCAAAGGGAAAGAAAGGGAAACTTCAAGTAGAATGGCAAACAAGTTGTCACTCCCGTGAAGAATACCAAAGCTGGACCAAAGCCTGAAACTGAGTGCTTACACTGCAAAGGAAATGGTCACTGGAAGCAGGAATGCCCTGAATATTTGGTGGATAAGAAGGATGGCAAAGTGAACAAGGGTATATTTGATATACAAGTTATTGATGTGTGCCTTACTAGTGTTTATAGTAGCCCCTGAGTATTTGATACTTGTTCGGTTGCTAAGATTAGTAACTCGAAACAGGAGTTACAGAATAAACAGAGACTAGTTGAAGGGGAAGTGACGATGAGTGTTGGAAGTAGTTCCAAGATTGATATGATCATCATCGCACACTCCCTATACTTTCGGGATTAGTGTTAAACCTAAATAAATGTTATTTGGCATTTGCGTTGAGCTTGAATATGATTTGATCATGTTTATTGCAATACGGTTATTCATTTAAAGTCAGAGAATAATTGTTGTTCTGTTTACATGAATAAAACCTTCAATGGTCATACACCCAATGAAAATAGTTTGTTGGATCTCGATCATAGTGATACACATATTCATAATATTGATGCCAAAAGATGCAAAGTTAATAATGATAGTGCAACTTATTTGTGGCACTGCCGTTTGGGTCATATCGGTGTAAAGCGCATGAAGAAACTCCATAAAGATGGATTTTCGGAATCACTTGGTTATGAATCATTCGATGCTTGCGAACCGTGCCTTTTGGGCAAGATGACTAAAACTCCGTTCCCCGGAACAATGGAACGAGCTACTGACTTATTGGAAATAATACATACTGATGTATGCAGACCAATGAGTATGAAGGCTCGTGGCAAGTATCGTTATTTTCTAACCTTCACAGATGATTTGAGCAGATATGCGTATATTTACTTGATGAAACATAAGTCTGAAATAATTGAAAAGTTCAAAGAATTTCAGAGTAAAGTGGAGAATCATCGTAACAAGAAAATGAAGTTTCTACGATCTGATCGTGGAGGAGAATATTTGAGTTATGAGTTTGGCCTTCATATAAAACAATGTGGAATAGTTTCACAGCTCACACCACCTGGAACACCACAATGTAATGGTGTGTCCGAACGTCGTAATCGTACTTTACTAGATATGGTGCGATCTATGATGTCTCTTATCGGTATACCACTATCGTTTTGGGGTTATGCATTAGAAACAGCTGCATTCACGTTTAATAGGGCACCATCTAAATCCGTTGAGACGACACCGTATGAACTATGGTTTAGCAAGAAACCCAAGTTGTCGTTTCTTAAAGTTTGGGGCTACGATGCTTATGTGAAAAAGTTTCATCCTGATAAGCTCAAACCCAAATCGGAGAAGTGCGTCTTCATAGAATACCCAAAGGAAACTGTTGGGTACTCCTTCTATCAGAGATCTGAAGGCAAAACATTCGTTGCTAAGAATTGATCCTTTCTAGAGAAGGAGTTTCTCTCGAAAGAAGTGAGTGGGAGGAAAGTAGAACTTGATGAGGTAACTGTACCTTCTCCCAAATTGGAAAATAGTTCATCATTGAAATCAGTTCCAGTGATTCCTACACCAATTAGTGAGGAAGCTAATGATGATGATCATGAAACTTCTGATCAAGTTACTACAGAACCTCGTAGGTCTTCCAGAGTACGGTCCGCATCAGAGTGGTACGGTAATCCTATTCTGAAAGTCATGTTACTAGACCATGATAAACCTACAAACTATGAGAAAGCGATGATGAGCCCAGATTCTGCAAAATGGCTGGAGGCCATGAAATCTGAGATGGGATCCATGTGTGAGAACAAAGTGTGGACTTTGGTGGATTTGCCCGATGATCGGCAAGCCATATTGTATAAATGGATCTTCAAGAGGAAGCCAGATGCTGATAGTAGTGTTACTATCTACAAAGCTCGACTTGTCGCAAAAAGGTTTTCGACAAGTTCAAGGTGTTGACTACAATGAAATTTTCTCAACCATAGCGATGCTTAAGTCTGTCCGAATCATGTTAGCAATTGCCACATTTTTTGAAATCTGGCAAAAGGATGTCAAAACTGCATTTCTTAATGGATTTATTAAAGAAGAGTTGTATATGATGCAACCAGAAGGTTTTGTAAATCCTAAAGGTGCTAACAAAATGTGCAAGCTCCAGCAATCCATCTATGGACTGGTGCAAGCATCTCGGAGTTGGAATATACGCTTTGATAAGTTGATCAAAGCATATAGTTTTATACAGACTTGCGGTGAAGCCTGTATTTACAAGAAAGTGAGTGGGAGCACTACAACATTTCCGATAAGTATATGTGAATGACATATTGTTGATCGGAAATAATGTAGAATTATTCTGCAAAGCATAAAGGAGTGTTTGAAAGGAGTTTTTTCAAAGAAAGACCTCAAGAAAGCTACTTACATATTGAGCATCAAGATCTATTGAGATAGATCAAGACGCTTGATAAGATTTTCAATGAGTACATACCTTGATAAATTTTTGAAATAGTTCAAAATGGAACAGTCAAAGAAGGAGTTCTTGCCTGTGTTGCAAGGTGTGAAGTTGAGTAAGACTCAAGACCCGACCATGGCAGAAAATAGAAAGAGAATGAAAAGTCATTCCCTATGCCTCAGTCATAGGTTCTATAAAGTATGCTATGCTATGAACCAGACATATTGTATACCTTGCTCTGAGTTTGGCAAAGGAATACAATTTTGATCTAATAGTAGATCACTGGACATTGGTCAAGAATATCCTTAGTGGGGACTAAGGAAATATTTCTCGATTATGGAGGTGATAAAAGAGCCCGTCGTAAAGAGTTACATCTGTGCAAGCTTTTACACCGATCCAGATGACTCTAAGTCTCAATCTGGATACATATTGAAAGTAGGAGCAAATAGCTAGAGTAGCTCCGTGCAGAGCATTGTAGACATAGAATATTTGTAAAATGCATACGGCTCTGAATGTGACAGACCCGTTGACTAAACTTCTCTCACAAGCAAAACATGATCATACCTTAGTACTCTTTGGGTGTTAATCACATAGCGATGTGAACTAGATTATTGACTCTAGTAAAACCCTTTGGGTGTTGATCACATGACGATGTGAACTATTGGTATTTATCACATACAGATGTGTATATTGGTGTTAAATCACATGGTGATGTGAACTAGATTATTGACTCTAGTGCAAGTGGGAGACTGAAGGAAATATGCCCTAGAGGCAATAATAAAGTTATTATTTATTTCCTTATATCATGATAAATGTTTATTATTCATGCTAGAATTGTATTAACCGGAAACATAATACATGTGTGAATACATAGACAAACAGAGTGTCACTAGTATGCCTCTACTTGACTAGCTTGTTGATTAAAGATGGTTATGTTTCCTAACCATAGACATGTGTTGTTATTTGATTAACGGGATCACATCATTAGGAGAATGATGTGATTGACATGACCCATTCCGTTAGCTTAGCACACGATCGTTTAGTATATTGCTATTGCTTTCTTCATGACTTATACATGTTCCTGTAACTATGAGATTATGCAACTCCTGTTTACCGAAGGAACACTTTGTGTGCTACCAAACGTCACAACGTAACTGGGTGATTATAAAGGAGCTCTACAGGTGTCTCCGAAGGTACATGTTGGGTTGGCGTATTTCGAGATTAGGTTTTGTCACTCTGATTGTCGGAGAGGTATCTCTGGGCCCTCTCGGTAATGCACATCACTATAAGCCTTGCAAGCAATGTAGCTAATGAGTTAGTTACGGAATGATGCATTACATAACGAGTAAAGAGACTTGTCGGTAACGAGATTGAACTAGGTATTGGATACCGACGATCAAATCTCGGGCAAGTAACATACCGATGACAAAGGGAACAAAGTATGTTGTTATGCGGTTTGACCGATAAAGATCTTCGTAGAATATGTAGGAGCCAATATGGGCATCCAGGTTCCGCTATTGGTTATTGACCGAGAATAGTTCTAGGTCATGTCTACATAGTTCTCGAACCCGTAGGGTCCGCACGCTTAACGTTACGATGACAGTTTTATTATGAGTTTATGAGTTTTGATGTACCGAAGGAGTTCAGAGTCCCGGATGAGATCGGGGACATGACGAGGAGTCTCGAAATGGTCGAGACGTAAAGATCGATATATTGGACGACTATATTCGGAGTTCGGAAAGGTTCCGAGTGATTCGGGTATTTTTCGGAGTACCGGAGAGTTACGGGAATTCGTATTGGGCCTCAATGGGCCATACGGGAAAGGAGAGAAAGGGCCAAAAGGGTGGCCGCACCCCTCCCCTTGGACTAGTCCGAATTGGACTAGGGAGGGGGGGCGTCCCCTTCCTTCCTTCTCCTTCTCTCTTCCATTTCCTTCTCTCCTACTCCTACTACATGGAAGGGTTCCTAGTTCTACTAGGAAAGGGGGAATCCTACTCCCGGTGGGAGTAGGACTCCCCTAGGGCGCGCCATAGAGAGGGCCGGCCCTCCCCCTCCTCCACTTCTTTATATACGGGGGCAGGGGGCACCCCATAGACACAGAAGTTGATCTACGGATCGTTCCTTAGCCGTGTGCGGTGCCCCCCTCCACCATATTCCACCTCGGTCATATCGTCGCGGAGTTTAGGCGAAGCCCTGCGCCTGTAGAACATCATCATCGTCACCACGCCGTCGTGCTGACGGAACTCATCCCCGAAGCTTTGCTGGATCGGAGCCCGGGGATCGTCATCGAGCTGAACGTGTGCTGAACTCGGAGGTGCCGTACGTTCGGTGCTTGGATCGGTCGGATCGTGAAGACGTACGACTACATCAACCGTGTTATGCTAACGCTTCCGCTTACGGTCTACGAGGGTACGTGGACACTCCTCTCGTTGCTATGCATCACCATGATCTTGCGTGTGCGTAGGAATTTTTTTGAAATTACTACGTTCCCCAACAACTACTCCCCTTTAGCTATAGCGCCGTAGCAATAGCGCAGTCCCCCGCCCTACTACTAGACCTAAAACCAGCGCTACTGCTAGGCTTTTCCTTAGTAGTGGTAGATAGCTAATTTTTTGCTAAATGACTTTTTTGTTGACTCAAAATGTTGTATCAACAGATAGAAATACAATGAGATCATACCCGGCCTATGGACAACTAGGACACACACAGTCAACATCAACACACATAAAGTATCATGTCAGCAAGTAGCAAAGCCATGCAAGACCTAATTGGAGGGGGAAAAGAGCAACCATGATCCACACAAGCCACAAAAATCCAGGCTGATGCCACGGTCGCAGCCATGGCCATTCCCAACACCTGGCTCGACGACATTGTCAGTGGACGGCTCCTATTGTCAAGCGGACAGTTCGGATGGTTCTAGCATGATTTTGAGAGATGAGAAGGGCTCTGTGATCTTCGCGGCATACAAACGTCTCAAGCGGATAGTTCGACGGGCTTTGGCATGATTTTGAGAGACAAGAAGGGCTCTATGATTGCAGCATACAAACGTCTCCTCTATTGTAGCGATGCTCTGGAGTACAAGTTACATGCAATCAGGGAAGATATTGACTTGGCGATACATCAGACTCCCCTATCGGTTTTACTCCAGTTTGACTGCTCCAATGCTTTATCAGCGATTATGGACAGATCTTTAGACAAGCTAGCTAGTCTATGGCCATTTGAATCATGAGATCAAACTCTCAACGGAATATACGGTGTTTACTCATGTTAGGATTGCTCGTGAACATAATAGGATTTCAGATTGTTTAGCGAACTTTGGGCATAGCGGGGATAGCACTACGTGTTGGCTTAACCAAACCCCTACTTGTGCTGTGAAACTTGTCGCTTCCGATTGTAATCCTATGACTATGGAATAAATACCCTATATTTCCTCACACACAAAACTTGATCCACACTGAACAACTTTATACCAATGAAGACGAAGCAAACGTACATGATCCGTACATAGCTACCTTGTTGTCAAAGGCGTCTATGTACAAAGTCGCAACAATAAACAACGATCAAGCAAATTGAAAATCGTTGGCAACCACCGCATGATCAAAGTGCGGATAGATATAATAATTTGGACTCAGCCTAGGTTTTTTCTATCGTAGAGACGGCGCTTGGGCGGATGTCATTGTTTCATCTTTGAGTTGGTCCTTCGGGCTCCAGTCGTCTTTGAGTTCACCCTTTGGGGAAGAGTTGATGGACCTCCGTCATAGATTCATGTTGTCTCCTTGTGACGACGAGGTTAGGGTTTCTGTAGCGCGCATAGAATGATGAGATTTGATGTCAGGCGGTTCGAATCGATTTAAGCGTTCAATGATGATGACTGCGACTCTACGGCGTTGGTCCTCAGGGGCACATGCACGAAGATTTCCCAACTATTATCAACAAGGTCGGACTGGCACTGCTAGGGGAGCAGCAACAACGGCACGTCAACTGCTCATTCTAGTGGTGGTAGTTGTTGTTCGATGATCCATGTCCTTATGTAAGTTTTATTGATGTTTGAGATGCTTTATACTACTGCTACACCTTTACAATACATTTGAATCATTTTTGCAAAGAAAAGAGAACAAACTAATATGCGTAGTAAAAAAACGATTAAGTAGTTCTTCATTTATTCTTTAATATTTTTCTGCGGGCAGTAATCGTTCTTTGCTTAAAATATGGTCTTGCTAATTCTATGTGTTGCATGGAATTTTGTTATGAATGTGCGAGCAAGAGGGCACTCTAGAATAAATTCATATCTTTTTAAGAATGCTAGAATAAATTCAGCTAGTGCCTTATACTTCTAGTTTTGCAATGTTCCGTGGAGGAAGAGAAGGGTTGTAGATAGCTAAATTTTTGAAAAATGACTTTTTGTTGACTCAAAATGTAGTATCAACAGATAGAAATACAATGAGAGCATACCCGGCCTTTGGACAATTAGGATGCACACAGTCAATATCAGCACACATAAAGTATCGTATCGGCAAGCGACAAAGCCATGCAAGACCTAATCGAAGGGGGGAAAGAGCAACCATGATCCACACAAGCCACAAAAATGCAGGCAGAAACCACCATCGTTGCCGTGGCCATTCCCACCACCTGGCTCAACGGCATTGTTAGTGGACGGGTCCTATTGTCAAGTGGACAGTTCGGCGGGCTCTGGCATGATTTTGAGAGACGAGAAGGGCTCTGTGATCTTCACTGCATACAAACGTCTCTTCTATTTTAACGATGCTCTGGAGTCCAAGTTACATGCAATCAGGGAAGACATTGACTAGGCGATACCTCAGACTCCTCTGTCGGTTTTAATCTAGTTTGACTGCTCCAATGCTTTATCGGCGATTATGGACAGTTCTTTGGACAAGCTAGTGTATGGCCATTTGAATTATGACATCAAACTCTCAATGGAACGTAGGGTGTTTACTCATGTTAAGATTGCTCGTGAGCATAATAGGATTGCAGATTGTTTAGCAAACTTTAGGCATGGCGGGGATAGCATTGTGTGCTAGCTTAACCAACCCTCTACTTGTGCTGCGTAACTTGTCTCTTCCGATTGTAATCCCGTGACTATGAAATAAATACCCTAAATTTTGTCAAAAAAAAGAGAGCATGATCCACACTGAACAATTTTAAAGTTTAAACCAATAATGATCATGCAAGCATACATGATCCGGACATAGCTACCTTGTTGTCCAAGGAGTGTATGTACAAAGTCGCAACAGTAAACAACGATCAAGCAAACTGAAAATCGTTGGCAACCACCGCACGATCGAAGTGCGCATAGATACGCCGACGGAGGCAGCCCCCATATCCATCCCACATCGGTGCACGCCTGCCTAGCCCTCCGCTCTCCTAGCCCTGCCGTTGGCCACTCCGGCCACGGCAGCCACCGCCTAGCTGCCCCGTCGCTGGCCACTCCGGCCACGGCGGCCACCTCCACCTCTCCCGTCATGTACCACTCCGGTTACGGCGGCCACCACAATCATGTCACTGTCTGACCTGCGTTTTGAGAGAGGGCATGCCTTCGAAGATCGTATTCGCTCCTCCTTGAATCTGCCAGTCAACTTCACTGCGGAAACAGGGCAAAGGGAATTCTTTTTGGTGGCGGAATTTACTAGATCAAAGATTCGCCTCACAGAGGAATCGGTAGGTACCATCCTTCTTTCGTGCTTTGGTGGTCGAGCTTCTCTGTTCAAGGTCCGTAAGCTTCGTGAGCATCTTTTCAAGTTCTCAGTCTCTTCGATCAGTGTGGGATTTGCGATCTACAATGGGGGAAATGTTTCTCTGCCGGAATTCAATATTGGTTTTCTCCTTTGGGATTCTAATGGTCCTAAATTTTGTCACCTTTCTGATCCTGAGAAAGACAATGGTTGGACTTTAGTTTCAAGATCAAGAAACGTGAATTCGTTTGCTAATGCAGTTCGTGCTCCGAGATTCTTCAATCAGGCCTCAATTCAAAATCAGAGTCGTAGATCTCGGCCAGCTCAATCTACGGTGGCAGTTACTACAGTCTTTGATAGGCTTCAATTTCCGGAATCGGGCAATAATGAGGCGGCAAATCAGCGCGTTCAAAAGGGCCCAGTTGTTGCCTTGGGCTCTATGGTGGCCCCTGCTTCTGTGGAGGCCCGGCCCAACCATTTCTGTGTTCGCTGTTTGCTGAAGGGCCACGAGAGATCGGGCTGCAAGAATAAAATCCGCTGTCATAATTGCAAAAGGTGGGGCCATGTTGCCAGAGGCTGCCGTTCAGTCTTCCGCTCCCTCGCTGTGTCAAATCAATTGACTGCCTCTGTATCAGCTCCTGCCGCTGCTGCCCCCGTTAATGGTGCGACTCCAGTGCCTCAATCGAGGAATGCTATCGCTCTCCCTGGCACTCAAGATATTGTTCCCTCACCTACCAATCTCTCTGCTCCTGAACCTCATCTTCCAGGCTCGTCCCCTCTCCCACCCCCTCCGCCGCTAACAGTCAGTAGATTACTTCAATCTTCAGTAAGGGAGGGCGAGCTTGTTCCCCGTACAATGGCCAACTTTCCATTTGATCCGACGCCTTTTCTTCCGCCGCATCATCAAGCTGTTCATGTGGAGGGGCGGCCCGCTAGAGTGAGGGTAATCTCTGACCCTGCTCTGCCTCGTCATGAAGACGGGGCTATTGCTACAATTGTTCCTATGCCCAACCAGCATGTTCATTTCCCGAATGTGAGACAGATTCTTGGTGAGTTTCTTACAGAAGTTAAGCACCTAGGGTTCCATGAGATCTGCCAGTCCCCATTTGGTCAAGCATATGTTAGATTAAGGTCTACGTTTGATCGAGATGCTCTGGTTCTGCAAAGCCCTCATGTACATGGAGATGTACATCTTATTTTTCAGAGGCATAATCAGGGCCTTAACTGGAGGAATCTTGCTTTAGATAGAGATATCTGGGCTTTGCTTATTGGTTTTCCTTTTGATAAGAGGGACATGCATGAGCTTGCTAATTCAGTTTGAAGCTTTGGTAAGCTGCTGCTATGGGATAGGGCTAGGAGCACTCAAGCCGCCCTAATGGTCAAGATCAGAGTTGAAGCCCTGAGTGATGTGCCTATAAGTTTAGTTGTGGGTGAATCTGATGATCCCAATTTGGAATCTTGGTTGGTACCAGTTGTCATTGTCCAGCAGGAACTGTTGGCTAATGGCCCTCCTGATGAGGATCCAGTTCCAGTGGATGGCAATCCCCATCCCCAACCTGCCAACAATTTCTTCCACCCAAATCATCTCAACCATTTCATGGGGCCTATTCAGGAGCACCAGGCTCAAGATGTTATGGGGGGTGATCCTCAAAATTTTCATCAAGATGTTCAAGATGCAGATCTAGAAGAGGATGATGCTGAGCTTCCTGGCTGGGGACATTGGGCAATGCCAGTTGAGAATGAGGATCTCATTGACCAAGAGCTGGAAGAAGGGGAATTCATGGAGTTTGCTGACCTTTTCCAGCCTTTAGATGATCAGCAGCAACACAACCTTCCTGATATGGACATGAACAGTGAGCTGACTCTTTCAGTGGGTTCCAATGGAGTGGATATTGATTTGCTCCTAGACAATGCTCAGTTGAACTTGGAGGGAAATGAGCTTTTAAACTTATTGGGCCCAGCCCGTGGGGAAATCTCGGATCTCAACCTGGCCCAAGTGGGTCTTCCAGATCTCAATTTGGGCCTGGGGCCCATGCCAGCTAATGCTATGATTGATGAGGTTCAGCCTGCACCTGCTGCTCCTGCCTTGGATGCTCCCTTGGAATTCTTACTCTTGCTGCCTCCTGTTGAACAGTCTGCTAGAATTGAGCTTGATCTTAATCAATTGTTGCCTCAGTCCCCACCATCTGGTCAAAATTTCCAGGTGCAAGTTTCTCCCAGGGTTGCCCATGACCTCTCAAATGACATAAATGGGATGGATGAGGAGGGCACTTTTTTTAATCTTAATCTTGCTGAAGGGGAAGATCCTGTGATTAGGTTAGCTTCTCCCTCAGAATATCTGGCTGCTATGCACAAAGATGATGATCAATGCTCATATGTTGATGAGGAAATTGAAGTCCAAGACAATTTTTCAGATGCTTCCTCCAAACCAGATTCGGCCTCAGAAAGTAATACTGTCACTTGCTTCTCATCGTCAACTTGCTCAGCACCTCCTGGTTTTACCATCAAAGGGAAATATCTACCTAACTGTGACCCGGCTGACTCTACTGCAGATTCTGCTATCCCTGCCATGGCTTTTCTCTCTACTTGGGAGCAGCACTTCTCTGCCTGCACTGATGGCTCCTCTGTTAAGGTATCCTCAGAATGGGCAGATTTCATTTGCTCTGCTTTACTAACACCTGATAAATTTGATTGGGTCAAAGGGTTTCTGCATTCCCCCATGTGGAATATCATCTGTAAAGAATTTCATCAGTCACGGCATATTGTTTTCTTCATACCTCCTTCATGTCCTGTAACTGTGGCCCCTGGTTGCTCTCAGTTGCAGAGTCCTGGCCTGGAGGATGCCCCTCACCCACCCTTGGCTGAAGAAGCTAGCTTCTGTAGCCCTGCTGCTGTCAAAGGAAAAAGAAAGGACATAGTGCCTCTTGTTGAATCTGAGGTAAGAAGAAGTGAGAGATTGCAGCATTTAAATAAGGGTTATAGAAAGAAAACTTGTCAGGATAAGAACTGTATGGCCTGCTCTGCTAAACCTCCTATATGCAATTCCAAAGTAATTAAGAACCTTAATTCTTCTTACTGCAAGGTGGACCCAAAAGTCTGCACTGAAGAAAACATTCAGCAGAAGAAGGTCAAGAGAGGAGGAAAGCCACCAGCAGGAAAGGAATAAAGATGCTGTGCTCAAGGAGGGTTGACCTAGTAGTAGGTCCATTTTTGGAAATATTTAGCAATCTGTACAAGAGCTCTTTACCTCTGGATATTTTTGTAATGAGTCTACTTTATGCTCTTTTGGCTGGACTATGATTATGCATGTTATGGGACTGTTACAATGATGATCGTATGCTTTGCCTTCAATGCTTGAGTAGTGATTTTTCTTACCTAGACCTGAGCTTGATTGTTCTGAAATGAATAAGTCCTGGAGTATTTTGAATTGGAATGTGAGAGGCATAAATTCAAGTGACAAATGGCTTGCTATTTCAAATAAGATAGATGAGGCACAATGCTCAGTTCTTTGTCTGCAAGAAACAAAAAGAGAAGTTTTTGACAGTTCATATTTAAAACTTTTTTGCCCAAAAAGAATAAACAAATTTGATTACCTGCCTTCTGTGGGAGCCTCTGGGGGATTACTTGTAGCATGGAATGATAGCCTGTTTCATGGAGAGTGTCTGTTCAAGAATGATTTCTCCATCTCCATTAGATTTATATCAGTTCACACAGGAGAGTCTTGGATCCTAACAAATATTTATGGGCCTTGTGATGCTGAAGGGAGACATAACTTCCTTGAATGGTTCAGGAACATTCACATGCCTGTTGACTCGGATTGGCTAATCACAGGAGATTTTAACTTTATCAGGTATCCCTCTAATAGGAATGATGGCTCAGGTGATATTAATAACATGATGAATTTCAATGCTGCCATTAGTCAACTGGCCCTAGTGGAGATTCCTCTGAAAGGAAGGAGCTTTACTTGGAGCAACATGCAACAAGCTCCCCTCCTGGAGAAACTTGATTGGGTTTTTACCTCAGAAAACTGGTCCTCCAACTATCCCAATACTATGGCTATTCCTCTGGCTAAGCCTATATCTGACCACTGTCCTTTTGTCATAAAAATTGGTACAAGCATTCCTAGGGCTCAGGTCTTCAGATTTGAAAATTTCTGGCTTCAACACCATGAGTTTCAGGAAGTGGTACAATCCATTTGGCAGCAACCCATTTTGGCAAGTGACAGTGCCAAGCTCATCACTGCAAAATTCAAAAGGCTTAGAAAGGGACTGAAAGTTTGGAGTAAAAACTTCTCCAGCCTAGCTTGTAGCATCAAGGCAACTAATGATGTTATCTTAATGTGGGATCATTTTGAGGAATATAGAGTGCTCACTGATTTTGAGCAGAATGGTAGGGACATGCTTAAAGAGCATTTGTTAAAACTGCTATCTTTTCAAAGGATTTATTGGAGACAAAGAGCAACAATTCGTTGGGTTAAATTTGGTGATGAAAACTCCAAGTTTTTTCAAGCAAAGGCAACCATCAAATACAGGCACAATTACATTCAGAGTTAATGCAATGAGCAAGGAGTAGAAATGACAGAGCATTATGACAAAGCTGCAATTCTTTGGGCTGCCTTCAAAGAAAGGCTGGGTCAGAGTGGACAAATTGAAGACCCTTTGCATCTGATCAATCTCATTACCAGGGTGGAAGGTCTGCAGGATCTGGATGCCCCTTTCACCAAGGAAGAAATTGATTCAGTTATCAAACATTTGCCTTCAGACAAAGCACCTGGGCCTGATGGTTTTAATGCTGATTTCATTAAGGCTTGTTGGCATATAATTGCTCAGGATTTCTACCAGTTGATTGATGATTTTTATCATGGGAACATTTCCCTTCAGAGTATAAATGCTTCTTTCATCACTTTGGTTCCAAAGAAAGACAATCCAATGATAGCTAATGACTTCAGGCCAATTTCTCTTCTCAACTGCACTATCAAGATCATCACCAAGCTTTTGGCAAACAGACTACAAACTGTGATCCTCAAGATTGTGCACACTAATCAATATGGCTTCATCAAGAGTAGAACCATACATGACTGCTTGGGATGGGCATTTGAATATCTGCATCATTGTCAGCAATCAAAACAGCCCATTGTGCTTCTCAAACTGGACTTTGAGAAAGCTTTTGATTTACTAAATCATCAAGCCATCCTTGATATTCTGAAGGCCAGAGGTTTTGGAAGTAGGTGGATTAACTGGATCAAAATGTTGCTTTCCTCTGGTACCTCCTCTGTTCTGCTCAATGGAGTGCCAGGGAAACTTTTTCATTGCAGGCAAGGAGTAAGACAAGGGGACCCTGTATCTCCTCTTCTGTTTGTACTTGCAGCTGACCTTCTTCAGTCAGTGATCAATGAGGCAATGCACCAAAACTTAATTCAGGCTCCTATCAGCAGTCAAGCTTGCCCAGATTTTCCTGTGATCCAGTATGCTGATGATACAATTTTAGTCTTGCCTGCTGATGCCAGACAACTTGCTCAAGTTAAAAATCTCATTTTGCATTATACTGCTTTTACTGGGCTTAAAGTCAATTATGAGAAATCATTCATGGTGCCAATTAATGTTCCTGACCCCCAGCTCCAACCTTTGCTCAATATTTTGGGGTGTCAACAAGGCCACTTCCCCTTCACCTATCTGGGACTTCCTCTTGGTACCTCTAAGCCAAAAATTGAAGATTATAGTCCAATGCTCCAAAGAATTGAGAGAAGACTTTCGGGCTGTTCTACCATGTTATCATATGATGGAAGGATTCTGCTCATCAAGTCTGTATTTGCAGCATTGCCAATATTCTTTATGTGTACCTTGGCTCTTCCTATAGGTGTGATTGAGCAAATCAATAAATATTTGAGAAACTTTCTCTGGAGAAAATTTGGCATGGAAGATAGAGGGACAGCACTCATTGCATGGTCCGAGGTTTGTAGGCCAAAAGAACAAGGTGGCCTTGGTATTCTTGATTTAGCCCTCCATAATAAGGCCCTCCTAATGAAAAACCTCCTCAAGTTTATGAATAGAGAAGAAGTACCTTGGATTAAGTTGGTCTGGGAAAAATATTATCATTCTGAGGCACCAGTAGGAAATGCGGTGGGATCTTTCTGGTGGAAATCACATTTAAGCCTCCTACCAAAGTTCAAGCTGATTAGCAGGTGCACACTTGGCAATGGACAATCTGCTCTGTTCTGGAAAGATTCTTGGAATGAGCAAACACTGCAATCTATATTCCCCCACCTCCATTCCTTTGCACGAAATGAGGAACAATCTGTCCGCAATTTCTTTGAGGAGAATGATTGGACTGAACATTTTCACCTGCCCCTCTCCATTGTAGCTTATGAGGAATTTAATCAAATTCAGGACTTGGCATTCAATTTACACCCAAACAGAGAGGATAAGTGGAAGTTCATTGGGGCCTCGGGCAAGACCTCTGCAATCCATATTTATAACCTTCTTTTGGAACCACAGGAAGCACATCCTTTTTTCAATCTCATTTGGAGAAGTTCTAGTAGACTCAAGTACAAAATCTTCTTTTGGTTGGTGGCCCATGGAAGAATCAATACTAGAGCTCTCCTCCTCAGAAAAGGTATGCATCTAGAAGACATCCACTGTCCTAACTGCAATCAGAGTGCAGAAGAGACCACCTTGCATTTGCTATGGGATTGTAACTTCGCACAAGAATGTTGGAACTCACTGATCCCAAATAGGAAACGAGGTACATCTATTTATGAGGATACCATCCTGGCTCTAAACCTCATGCCTAAGCACATTGCACTAGAGATAATCATTTTGGGATGTTGGAATATTTGGATACAAAGAAATAACAAGATCTTCAAAGCAGTGCCACAGTCCATCTAGGCTTGGAGATTTTACCTGAAGCAAGATATTAAGCTCCTTCAACATAAGATCAAGCAAAAGTTTGTTCCTCGGCTGGCTCAGTGGATAGATCATAATTTGTAATCATGAGTCTAATTCCTAGAGCAGGCATTGTTTAGCCACCATGCTGGCCTCACTCCCTTAGGCTGCGTTCGGTTGGCATGGATTTGAGGGGGTTTGGCAGGGATTGAATCCCATACAAGTCAAATCCCCCCCAAATCCCCTCCAATCCCCTTGAGACAGGGTGTAACCGAACAAAGCCTTAGGGGATTTGTAATATTTCTGTACCATACTTTAATATTAATATCAATTTTACCGTAGAACAATTGTTCTACGGTGTTGGGTTCAAAAAAAAGTGCGGATAGATAAAATAATTTGGATTTGATCGGCGTGCGCTTTGTTCCCTCTCCGGACCCCTCCTACTGTCACCATCTGTCGAGTGTATGTACGTACGTGGGGTTGATCCATCCATTATCTGGAGCTTGTGCTGGTGGTACATACGGGTACATGCTAGCTACTCCCGCTGGTAGGTACTCGATTACAAGTGCATCTAGACGGTGACACTTGGCCATGTACATACTTATTGTCTGCTTTTGGTGCGGTAGGTCGTATATTTATGTTGTACTGGTAGTAGTGACGCGGCTTCGTCGACCTTTTCTTTTGTCGCGCAATGTGTGCACACGTGTGTGCATGCGGTGGCCAAAGAGCAAGAGCGGCTGAGCCTGTCCGGCGGTGGCACTCCACCACGGTGCAGTGTGTATCGGTGCAAGGCATTAGAGCAACTCGCGCCGACCTGGACGGCGATTTTGTTTACTTTTCGTTCGTTTGGGTCTGTCGTCCGCTCGGTATCTGTCCTGGCTTTTTAGTTGGTCGTGCACCTAACATTTGTGACCATCTCATGTCAGCGACCCGCGACCATAAATTATGCCAGCGGTCATGCCGATGCCGTCACGCAAAGTTCATGTGGGCACCATGCCAGCGGCCGGCATATAATGCCAGCCTTAAAAAACTATCACACAGTTCATGCTGGCTCACTTGCCAATAGCTGGCACACAAAAAGGAGCGGGGATTCGACCATGCCATCTCGGCTGTGGTCATGCTAGCACACTTGCCGGCATACAAAAAAGGATGGCGCTCGCCGCCATAGATCACTCACTGTCGAACTTGAGCATGTCGGCATGCATCTTCTCGAACCATGGCCTCTTGTCGGCGACATGGTTTCGAGGTCCACCTTCATGATCTCCACCCCCGTCATCATGCTCACGAACGCTATTTCTTTCGCCTTGGTCTTGGCATTGGCGGCCTTGATCTTGAGCATCTTGACTTCCTTCTCCGCCTCCATCTGAAGCATCTTGGCTTGCTTCTCCGCGTCCATCTGAAGCCTCCTCCTTTTGATCTCCATGAAGGCGTTCATTTGCTCTTCCTTATCTTGCCGGCAAATCTCCTCCCTTGAGTCCTTTTTGCTCATCATGTTCCCCATGGTTGCAAGCAAGGCGATCGGCGCCGCATCCCGCTTGTACTCCTTTTTGGAGTTGGTCTTTCCCCGCGGCCGTGGCTTTTTGCCCTCCCCAACCTCCTCCGCGGCTCTCTCCCCCACCCCCGCACGCCATGGGCGGCATATTGCTCCTTGAACTTCTTCTCCCCGTTGATGACCATCCAACAATGGGAGACACTGGAGGACTTGCCATCATATTGGACCTTGAATGCCTACGAATGAATAGCATCCAAGCATATGGGAAAAATGGATATGCAAATGCATGCAAGCATAACGGGAATGGAAATGAAGAGGGGCGCATGTACCATATCTTGCATGCCAATGCCGCTCACGGGGCGTGCCTTGATGCTCTCAAGGGTGGCACAAAGCTTGCGGATAGACGTGGAAGCTGGGAATCGGGTGCGTGGCAGACGCGCGTGGTGACTCTGGCGGCACCATTCGAGGAAACGAGGACCAGCCTGTGCTGGCCGCGGCCACGGCGGTGTTGACGAGCCCGTACTGGCCAGGGTTTACCCCTAGGTAGATCAGGACCTCCCTTGTTGCCACCGACACTCAGGCGTTGGTTTCCTCCTGTTGTGCGCTGGCGGTGAGGGCGGCGATGGCTGCTGCTTCGTCCCTTGTGTACGCCGCGTGCCTTCGGCCCTTCCTCTTGGCTGACTGCATGACCCGCTCTTGGGCGTCAGCTGCTTCTTCTTCTTGGGCGGCGCGACGGTCTTACGGGGGGCGCGGAGCTTGCCTTTTGCCAAAGGGGCAGGGGTGAGGCCGGACAAGGCGAGGAAGGCGAGGCCGGTGGCGGCATCGAGGTCGTCGTCCACAGTGAGCGGCTGGGAGCACGAGTGGGCGGGAGGTTTTGGGAAATTGGAGGGAAATGTTGGTCGTTTTGCCACCGACTAGCGGACCAGAGGAGGAGTAGGCGAGCGCCTTGCGCGTTAGTATGAATTCCTTGAATATCCATGATGCTAATGATATGCAAAGCCACAAGCTTGGGGAAGCTATGTTTTATGAAGATGATATTTTTTGTCGCCCAAGCTTTGATGAGCAAATTTACTATGATGAAAGCATGCCTCCTATCTATGATGATTATTGTGATGATACGTATGCCATAAAGAAGAAGTTTGCCTATGTGGAGAGTAGTAATTTTTCTATGCTTGTAGATCATGAAAAGAATGCTTTAGGTGCTGGTTATATTGTTGAATTCATTCATGATGCTACTAAAAATTATTATGAGGGAGGAACATATGCTTGTAGGAATTGCAATAATGTCAAGTTTCCTCTCTATGTGCTTAAATTCTTGAAGCTATGCTTGTTGTGCCATCCTATGCTAGTTGATTATTGTTCCCATAAGTTGTTTGCTCACAAAATCCCTATGCATAGGAAGTGGTTTAGACTTAAATGTGCTAGTCATATGCTTCATGATGCTCCCGTTATGTTTCAATTCTTATCTTTTATGTGAGCATCGTTGTCATCATCATGCCTAGCTAAAAGGCATTAAAGAAAAACGCTTGTTGGGAGACAACCCAATATGTATCCTTACTACTTTTGTGTGTCCACATGATTATGCTACTGTAGTAATCATGTTTTATAGCTTTTGTTTCAATAAAGTGCCAAGTAGAACCTTTGGGAAGACTTGGGTGAAGTTTATGTGATCTTGCTGTGAAAAATAGAAACTTTTGCGCTCATGAGAATAGCTGCCATTTTTTACTGGAGAGTGATTTTAGGTTGATTCTTTTTGCAGATGATTAATAGACAAATTGCTCAGGTCCAGAAATTTATTTAATAATTTTTGGAGTTACAGAAGTATACGTTTTATACAGATTACTACAGACTGTCCTGTTTTTGACAGATTCTGTTTTCTATGTGTTGTTTGCTTATTTTGATGAATCTATGAGTAGTATCGGAGGGTATGAACCATAGATAAGTTGGAGTACAGTAGATATTACACCAATATAAATTTATAATGAGTTCATTACAGTACCTAAGTGGTGGTTTTATTTTCTTATACTAACGGAGCTTACGAGTTTTGTGTGGTTGAAATTTTCAAGTTTTGGGTAAAGATTCGATGGACTATGGAATAAGGAGTGGCAAGAGCCTAAGCTTGGGGATGCCCAACGCACCCCAAGGTAATATTCATGGACAACCAAGAGCCTAAGCTTGGGGATGCCCCGGAAGGCATCCCCTCTTTCGTCTACGTTCATCGGTAACTTTACATGGAGCTATATTTTTATTCACCACATGATATGTGTTTTGCTTGGAGCATCATTTTCTTTGATAGTATTTTCTTGATGTAGTTAGAATAATGTTTTGCCTCTTTAGTTTCAATAAAAAATTCAAGGATAGCCTTTGTCATGCTTATTTTGCTAGTTTGCATGTTGCTGTTTGAAAACACAAAGTTTACCGCTGTTGCAAAAATTCCCTAGAAAAGTCAGAGCATGGTCTAACGTTGAATCTTTTTGCATATTGAGATCTGATAAATTTATTACAGTGGGAATTTTAGTTCATAATTTTTGGAGTCAGGGAAGTATTGATACTCTTGCATTCTTTACAGACTGTACTGTTTTGATAGATTGCTGTTATGGTTGCATTGTTTGCATATGTTTGCTTGTTTAATGATTCTATTTGGTGATAGGAGTATTAAATATGCAGAGGCATTTAGTATTCAATGTTGAATAATAATTTTAGTGATTTTTTACAGTATAAAATGATAAGGTTTTGCATTGGTTTATACTAACCTATCTCACGAGTTCTTGTTGAGTTTGCTGTGAATGAAGCTTTTGATAAAAAGAAGAAACCATGATATAAGAGGAATTAAGGAGACACAATAGTTCAAGCTTGGGGATGCCCAAGGCACCCCAAGATAATATTTCAAGAAGTCTCAAGCATCTAAGCTTGGGGATGCCCCGGTAGGCATCCCACCTTTCTTCTTCAACAACTATCGGTTAGTATCGGTTGAGCCTAAGTTTTTGCTTCTTCACATGAGTTATACTATCCTTGCAATTTAGTTTTCTTTAGCTTTGCTTGCTGTTTGAATAAAGTATCAAGATCTGAAATTCTTTAATGAGAGAGAGCCTTACACAAATTGGAATTTGCTAGAATACTCTATGTGCTTCACTTATATCTTTTTGAGTGTGATAATTTTTGCTCTAGTACTTCACTTAGATCTTTTAGAGCACGGTGGTGGATTTGTTTTAAAGAAACTTGATCTCTCATGCTTCACTTAGATTATTTTGAGAGTCATTAATAGCATGGTAATTTGCTTAATGTTAATATACTTGGTGTTCAAGATATGTGAAACTTTCTTTTGAGTGAATTGAATACTAAGATAAATTTAATGCTTAATAATTGTTTTGAGATATGGAGGTAATAATATCAAAGTCGTGCTAGTTGAGTAGTTGTGAATTTGAGAAATACTTGTGTTGAAGTTTGCAAGTCCCGTAGCATGCACGTATGGGTAAAGTTGTGTAACAAATTTGAAGCATGAAGTGTACCTGGCTTGTGCATCCTTATGAGTGGCGGTCGGGGACGAGGGATGGTCTTTTCCTACCAATCTATCCCCCTAGGAGCATTGTGCATAGTACTTGATTTTTGATGGCTTCTAAATTTTTGGAATAAGTATATGAGTTCTTTTGACTAATGTTGAGTCCATGGATTATACGCACTTTTACCTTTCCGCATTTGCTAGCCTCTTCGATATCGTGCATTGCCCTTTCTCACCTTGAGAGTTGGTGCAAACTTCGTCGGTGCATCCAAAACTCGTGATATGATACGCACTTTCACACATAAACCTCCTTATATCTTCCTCAAAATAGCCACCATACCACCTATTATGGCATTTCCATAGCCATTCCGAGATATATTGCCATGCAACTTCCATCATCATTATTATGACATACACTACTTTTGTCATATTGCCATTGCATGATCTTGTAGTTGACATCGTATTTGTGGCAAAGCCACCATGCATCATTTTTCATACATGTCACTCTTGATTCATTGCACCATCTCGGTACACCGCCGGAGGCATTCATATAGAGTCATATTTTGTTCTAAGTATCGAGTTGTAATTGTTGAATTGTAAGTAAATAAAAGTGTGATGATCATCATTATTAGAGCATTAGGATGATGGAGACAATGATTCTCCCACAAGTCGGGATGAGACTCTGGACTTTAAAAAAAAGGCCAAAGAAGCCCAAATAAAAAAAAGAGGCCAAAGAAGCCCACCAAAAATAAAAATAAAAAATATAAAAAATATAAAAAAATGAGAGAAAAAGAGAGAAGGGGCAATGTTACTATCCTTTTACCACACTTGTGCTTCAAAGTAGCACCTTGTTCTTCATGTAGTGGGTCTCATATATCTGTGCTTCAAAGTAGCACCATGTTTTTCATATAGTGAGTCTCATATATTGTCTTGTTCATACTAGTGGGAATTTTTCATTATAGAACTTGGCTTGTATATTCCTACGATGGGCTTCCTCAAATGCCCTAGGTCTTCATGAGCAAGCAAGTTGGATGCACACCCACTAGTTTTATTTTGTTGAGCATTCATAGCTCTAGTGCATCCGTTGCATGGCAATCCCTACTCCTCATGTTGACATCAATTGATGGGCATCTCCATAGCCCGTTGATTATCCTCGTCAATATGAGATTTTCTCTTTTTTTTGTCTTCTCCACACAATCCCCATCATCATATTCTATTCCACCCATAGTGCTATATCCATGGCTCGCGCTCATATATTGCGTGAAGGTTGAAAAAGTTTGAGATTATTTGAGTATGAAACAATTGCTTGGCTTGTCATCGGGGGTATAGAAGTTGGGAACATCTTTGTGTGACGAAAATGAAGCATAGCCTAACTATATGATTTTGTAGGGATGAACTTTCTTTGGCCATGTTATTTTGAGAAGACATGATTGCTTTGATTAGTATGCTTGAAGTATTATTATTTTATGTCAATATGAACTTTTATCTTGAATCTTTCAGATCTGAATATTCATATCACAAGTAAGAAGATTTACATTAAAATTATGCCAAAGTATCACTCCGCATCAAAAATTCTTTTTTATCATTTACCTACTCGAGGACGAGCAGGAATTAAGCTTGGGGATGCTTGATACGTCTTCAACGTATCTATAATTTTTGATTGCTCCATGCTACTTTATCTACTGTTTTAGGCAATATTGGGCTTTATTATCCACTTTTATATTATTTTTGGGACTAACCTATTAACAGGAGGCCCAGCCCAGATTTGTTGTTTTATGCCTATTTCAGTGTTTCGAGGAAAAGGAATATCAGACGGAGTCAAAACGGAACGAAATCAACTGGAGAAGTTAATTTTGGAAGGAAACCAACCTGATGGGCTTGGAGTGCACGCCAGGGGAGCCCCGGGCTGTCAACAAGGGTGGAGGGCATGCCCCTCCCCCCTAGGCGCGCCCCCCTACCTCGTGAGCAGCTCAGAGGTCCACCGACGTACCCCTTTCACCCATATATACCTACGTACCCTAAACTTCCAGAACAGAAAATAGATCAGGAGTTCCGCTGCCGCAAGCCTCTGTAGCCACCAAAAACCAATTGGGACCCTGTTCCGACACCCTGCCGGAGGGGGATCCCATCACCGGAGGCCATCTTCATCATCCCGGCACTATCCATGATGAGGAGGGAGTAGTTCACCCTCGGGGCTGAGGGTATGTACCAGTAGCTATGTGTTTGATCTCTCTCTCTCTCTCTCTCGTGTTCTCTCTCATGTTCCTCTATGGCACGATCTTGATGTATCCCGAGCTTTGCTATTTTAGTTAGATCTTATGATGTTTCTCCCCCTCTACCCTCTTGTGATGAATTGAGTTTCCCCTTTTTGAAGTTATCTTATCGGATTGAGTCTTTTATGAACACTTGATGTATGTCTTGCGTAGGATAACCATGGTGACAATGGGTTATTCTATTGATCCACTTGATGTATGTTTTGGCGATCAACTTGTGGGTTTCGTGACACTTGGGAACCTATGCATAGGGGTTGGCACACGTTCTGGACTCTCCGATAGAAACTTTGGGGCACTCTTTGAAGTACTTTTATGTTGGTTGGTTGAATCTGAGATTGTGTGATGCATATCGTATAATAATGCCCACGGATACTTGAGGTGACAATGGAGTATCTAGGTGACATTAGGGTTTTGGTTAATTTGTATCTTAAGGTGTTATTCTAGTACGAACTCTTTTATAGATCGATCCGAAAGAATAGCTTTGTGGTGGTTTCGTACCCGACCACAATCTCTATGTTTGTTCTCCGCTATTAGTGGCTTTGGAGTGACTCTTTGTTGCATGTTGAGGGCTTGTCATATGTTCTATCTATGTTATTATTGTTGAGAGAACTTAACTAGTGAAAGTATGAACCCTAGGCCTTGTTTCCTATCATTGCAATACCGTTTACGCTCACTTTTACCGCTCGCTACCTTGCTGTTTTTATATTTTCAGTTTACAAAAACCTTTATCTACTATCTATTTTGCACTTGTATCACCATCTCTTCGCCGAACTAGTGCACCTATACAATTTACCATTGTATTGGGTGTGTTGGGGACACAAGAGACTTTTTGTTATTTGGTTGCAGGGTTGTTTGAGATAGACCATCTTCATCCTACGTCTCCTACAGATTGATAAACCTTAGGTCATCCACTTGAGGGAAATTTCCTACTGTCCTACAAACCTGTGCACTTGCAGGCCCAACAACGTCTATAAGAAGAAGGTTGTGTAGTAGACATCATTCATCCGATGAGATCATCGTGGAACATGTAGGAGCCAACATGGGTATCCAGATCCCGCTGTTGGTTATTGACCGGAGAACGTCTCGGTCATGTCTGCATGGTTCCCGAACCCGTAGGGTCTACACACTTAAGGTTCGGTGACGCTAGAGTTGTTATGGGAAATAGTATGTGGTTACCGAAGGTTGTTCGGAGTCCCGGATGAGATCCCGGACATGACGAGGAGCTACGGAATGGTCCGTAGGTGAAGATCGGTATATTGGAGGAAGGGTATTGGAGTCCGGAATTGTTCCTAGGGTACCAGGTGATGACCAGCGTGTCCGAAAGGGGTTTCGGAGGCCCCGACAAGCGTTGGGGGCCTTATGGGCCAAGGGGAGAGGGCACATCAGCCCACTAAGGGGCTGAGCGCCCCTCCCACCCCATCTCAGGTAACCAGGAGAGGTGGGGGCGCCACCCTTAGGGCATCCGCCCCTCCCGGCTTGGGGGGCAAGTTTCCTAGGGGGTGGGGGCGCCCAAACCCATCTAGGGTTTCCCCTGTGGCTGCCGCCCCTCCCCTAGGGAACCCTAGGGCACCTCCCCTTCCTCCCTTCCCCCTATATATAGTGAGGGAGAGAGAGGGCAGCCGCACCCTTCCCCTGGCGCAGCCCTCTCCCTCCTCCAACACCTCCTCCTCCTCCGTAGTGCTTGGCAAAGCCCTGTCGGAGAACCACGAGCTTCATCACCACCATGTCGTCGTGTTGTTGGAGTTTTCCCTCAACTTCTCCTCTCCCCTTGCTAGATCAAGAAGGAGGAGACGTCCCCGGGATGTACGTGTGTTGAACGCGGAGGCACCGTTGTTCGGTGCTTAGATCGGATTCGGCTGCGATCTGAATCACTTCGTGAACGACTCCACCGACCGCGTTCTTGTAACGCTTCCACTTCACAATCTTCAAGGGTATGAAGATACACTCCCCTCTCCCTTGTTGCTAGAATCTCCATAGATTGATCTTGGTGATGCGTACAAAATTTTGAACTTCTGCTACGTTCCCCAACAGTAGTGTTGTTTCCTTAAATGTGCTACTGCTATTATACTTAGCAGTAGTGCGTTTCGCCAACACTCGCTACTGCTAAGTATCATCCCCTCCTTGGAACTAAGTTTAGTCTCACCTCGCTCCGCGAACAGGGTGTTTCTACCTTAAATATGTTACTTCTCAAACTATCACAAGCACTTGGTCTTCATTGAACTCTATGTGTAGGATTTGTGGCCGCAATATGAATCTTCACCGGTTCCTAAACCATTGAGGATTTATATTGACAATTTAGATTCTACACAAAAAGATCACTAATGAGCAATGTATTTTTGATGTTTTTACATGCCTAGCCTTAGTAGTAGCACGTTTCCTGTAATAAGCGCTACTACTATTGGGCTTAGCAACAACGCTTGTCTTTTGTCCCGCGCTACTGCTAAGTAATCTTATCCCCCTGCCTACTTCCTCTCTCTCTCATCACTCTCACTCCTCACTCTCCACCCCGCTCTTCTCTCCTCGCCGCCGCCCGCCGTCGCAGAGGTAACTCCTCCCTCGCCATCCTCCTTTCTCCCCCTCCTCTCGTCGTGCACCCTCCTCTCTCCTACCTCCCTCCTCATCTATCCCTCCTCCTCCTTCCCCCTCCGCCCCGCCTCCTCCCTCCTTTCTCCCCCTCCTCCCTCCCTCCCTTCTCCTACTGCCCTCCTCCACTATCCTCTTTCTTCCCACTTCCCTCACTCCTCACTCCTCCCTCCTCCCACCTATCTTTGCATAGAAATTAGGAATTCAAATTTTTAGTAATAGAACATATAAAATGTAGGTAGAATGGAGCTTTTTTGAATAGAATAGGTAGGTAGTGTTTTACTAATTTTGTAGGTTTTCTGAATAGAACTAGGTTTTACAATTTTTTAGTAAATGTAGGTCTTTTGAATCAGCGTAATAATGTTTAGTTGATAACTTATAGGGTTTCAGTAAGTCCTAAAATGAGGATAATAATGTTTTTGTTTATATTTTGTTTTTGCAAAAACCAAGGAGCCCTGCATCATCCCCGCCGTCGTCCCCGTCACCGATCCCCTCCGACCTCGAGGTGAGACTAGCCAAATCCCCATGTCGATGATGTTGTGGATGTTTTGATAGATATAGTAGAGTAGTAGATGAGTAGCTGTGACAATTTCCATGGAATAGAAAATTTTCAATGTAGGCCTTTCAATGATGGAGATTTAGACATGTGATATATAGTGTTGTGTACTACTAGTGCTTGCCCAAGTGGCCTATGTTTGCAGGGAACACCTCAGAGTGGCCTATGTTTTGCCGGAGTGTTGATTAATTTTCATTCTGGCAAATTTCAGGTGCTCGATATGTCCTTTTAGCAAAGGTCATGCTGGATTTTTCCATGAATTTTAGCATGGCCTATGTTAGAATGTAGGAAATATCGAGTGCCTTGGATTTACCGGAAAGAGCATTAAACAACATTTTGGGTTGACTTTAAGTCTGTTGGGACTCCATACATGACAGTGAAAAAACAGTGAGGGAGTTTCCACCATATATGAGAGAAGAAGAATGTCGACTGTTGTCGTGGGGATCGCTCTTTCTCTTCTTACTCGTGATAGACCTTTTGGTAATGCACCGTAAGGAACAGAAGAGCGACCATCACCGATGGTTGCAAAATGTCGGAGATGAAGAATCCCGACTGTTGTCGTGGGGGTCGCTTCTCCTTCATTCTCGTGTGCTAGACAATTTGGTGTAATGCACTCGGGGACGAAGGGAGGAGCGACCGTCACAGACGGTTGAAAATATCAGAGAGGGAGTGCCCACCATATACACCACGTGAGATGAGAGTTTTCAAGGAAGACTCGACAGACCGAAAGTCAACCCGTGATGAATATTCAGAAGTTTAATCTTTCAATTTTAAACACATGAGATGTCTAATGACGATAGGATCCTGGAGTTCAATACTGCTACGATGAACGAGGTTTGTGCGACAGGTATCCTCACCTGCAAAATGATAGGTTTTTCACCGTGAAGCTGGACGAGACATTTGATGTTTGTACGGTACGCAACGGCAAGCATTTCATCATAATTAATATCATCACTTTTGCTTCTTTTGGTCAATGTGTAATTCCTGGATTTTTTTCAATTCGATTAGTACATCCCATGCCATGCAAGACCATATGTATTGTAGAAGCTCGGTTTCAAAGACTTTGAGAATACGGAGAGGAGGAGGCCTTACTTAAGAACTAAACATGGTTATGTGTTTCTAGTTAAGCTGTTCAATATGGAAAATCACTCCCATTTCGGTTGTTCTAATTGGGAAGCTCTCTGCAAGGCATATGGATTTTACGAGGGTATGCAAATAACATTTGATATTCGTCTCGAAGAAGATGATGATGATAATACCGATATCTGGGTGGATGTGGATATGCCTCCAGTTTTGCCTAAATGTGAGTTTGTCAAACTAATTTGTTAAGTTAAGTAATTTATATTGTTAATTTAAAAATATTTGGTGTTCATTGGTACTAAATATCTTTATTTATAATTGTCAGCTTATTTCTTATCTTCCAAAAATACCCGAAAGGGTGTAGACAAGACATACTACAGCTATGACTCCGAGCTTAATTATGAGGAGAAAGGTTATATTGTCTCATTCGTAGATGATGTCGAGACCTTTAAAACCAATCATTTTATCCTCCCAAAATTTACTAGATATGTGCCACTAGTCCATAAATTGCATGATGGTAACTTTATTGGCAAAAACTTGATAAGATTTTGTTAATGATGGTAACTTTATTGCATACATTCTTCTTAAGTATATAAACTACATTGCTAACTATATATATTACTATTATGTTTTTCAATAGAGGCTCCCGGAGGAGGTTGTGACTTACATGTTGTTTACCGAAGGTTATATGCATATGCTTAGCTTATGACCAACTCCTTCGAAGGCTTACTATACCACATACTCAATTTCTTCAAATGATGGAAGGTTCAAAATCAAAGAATGGAGCAAAGTGATGAATGCGCACACACAACTAATTGGAGACAACATGAATGTGCGCAAGCCACAAGTTGGAGATAGGTTTATCTCCATTCTCCATTATGGAGATGGACCAATTTATCTCTTTTATGGTATTTTACCTAGGAGAGAGGAGTAGGTCCTAGGTATTAAGAACAATTAGTTAGTGTTGATTATGACTATGATGATGATGTGAAGTTGTTATTATATGCTACAATGGGTTAGAGTTGATGATGTATTATGATGATAAGTTGTTAATGATATGATGATGATGATGATGATGATGATGATGATGAGTTATTATATCATTGGGTGAAAGAACCGCGGATTAGTTTCAAGTGGATGTATCCAGAGTGACCAAGTCACGCTAATCCATGATTTGGTCACTTTGGATCCATCGACTTGAAACCAATCCACGGTTCTTTCACCCAATGATGTAGTAACTCATTATGATATAAAAGCAATCTCTAAATTGCTACTGTATGAAAATGTGTATAATGGTGTATGAATACGACATAAAACAAAAAAGAAATAACATATGTAATAATAGTAGTAGCGTGGGTAGAGAGACACGCTGCTGGTAACTACCAGTAGCGCGTTCTACCAAAAGCACTACTGCTAAGTAAGTATGTCAGTAACACGGGTAAACCCACGCTACTACTGAAGGAAATATGCCCTAGAGGCAATAATAAAGTTATTATTTATTTCCTTATATCATGATAAATCTTTATTATTCATGCTAGAATTGTATTAACCGGAAACATAATGCATGTGTGAATACATAGACAAACAGAGTGTCACTAGTATGCCTCTACTTGACTAGCTTGTTGATCAAAGATGGTTATGTTTCCTAACCATAGACATGTGTTGTTATTTGATTAACGGGATCACATCATTAGGAGAATGATGTGATTGACATGACCCATTCTGTTAGCTTAGCACACGATCGTTTAGTATATTGCTATTGCTTTCTTCATTAATTATACATGTTCCTGTAACTATGAGATTATGCAACTCCCGTTTACCGGAGGAACACTTTGTGTGCTACCAAACATCACAACGTAACTGGGTGATTATAAAGGAGCTCTACAGGTGTCTCCGAAGGTACATGTTGGGTTGGCGTATTTCGAGATTAGGTTTTGTCACTCCGATTGTCGGAGAGGTATCTCTGGGCCCTCTCGGTAATGCACATCACTATAAGCCTTGCAAGCAATGTAGCTAATGAGTTAGTTACGGAATGATGCATTACGTAACGAGTAAAGAGACTTGCTGGTAACGAGATTGAACTAGGAATTGGATACCGACGATCGAATCTCGGGCAAGTAACATACCGATGACAAAGGGAACAAAGTATGTTGTTATGCGGTTTGACCGATAAAGATCTTCGTAGAATATGTAGGAGCCAATATGGGCATCCAGGTTCCGGTATTGGTTATTGACCGAGAATAGTTCTAGGTCATGTCTACATAGTTCTCGAACCCGTAGGGTCCGCACGCTTAACGTTACGATGACAGTTTTATTATGAGTTTATGAGTTTTGATGTACCGAAGGAGTTCATAGTCCCGGATGAGATCGGGGACATGACGAGGAGTCTCGAAATGGTCGAGACATAAAGATCGATATATTGGACGACTATATTCGGAGTTCGGAAAGGTTCCGAGTGATTCGGGTATTTTTCGGAGTACCGGAGAGTTACGGGAATTCGTATTGGGCCTCAATGGGCCATACGGGAAAGGAGAGAAAGGGCCAAAAGGGTGGCCGCACCCCTCCCCTTGGACTAGTCCGAATTGGACTAGGGAGGGGGGGCGCCCCCTTCCTTCCTTCTCCTTCTCTCTTCCCTTTCCTTCTCTCCTACTCCTACTACATGGAAGGGTTCCTAGTTCTACTAGGAAAGGGGGAATCCTACTCCCGGTGGGAGTAGGACTCCCCTAGGGCGCGCCATAGAGAGGGTCGGCCCTCCCCCTCCTCCATTCCTTTATATACGGGGGCAGGGGGCACCCCATAGACACAGAAGTTGCTCTACGGATCGTTCCTTAGCCGTGTGCGGTGCCCCCCTCCACCATATTCCACCTCGGTCATATCGTCGCGGAGTTTAGGCGAAGCCCTGCGCCGGTAGAATATCATCATCGTCACCACGCCGTCGTGCTGACGGAACTCATCCCCGAAGCTTTGCTAGATCGGAGCCCGGGGATCGTCATCGAGCTGAACGTGTGCTGAACTCGGAGGTGCCGTACGTTCGGTTCTTGGATCGGTCGGATCGTGAAGACGTACGACTACATCAACCACGTTATGCTAACGCTTCTGCTTACGGTCTACGAGGGTACGTGGACACACTCTCTCCTCTCGTTGCTATGCATCACCATGATCTTGCATGTGCGTAGGAATTTTTTTGAAATTACTACGTTCCCCAACAGTGGTATCCGAGCCTAGGTTTTATGGTTTGATGTTATATGCACGAGTAGAACACAAGTGAGTTGTGGGCGATATAAGTCATACTGCTTACCAGCATGTCATACTTTGGTTCAGCGGTATTGTTGGATGAAGAGGCCCGGACCGACATTACGCGTACACTTACGCGAGACTGGTTTTATCGCCGTGCTTTGCACACCTGTGATTAGCGGGTGTCTGTTTCTCCAATTTTAGTTTAACCGAGTGTGGCTAGCCCGGTCCTTGCGAAGGTTAAAACAGCACCAACTTGACGAACTATCGTTGTGGTTTTGATGCGTAGGTAAGAACGGTTCTTGCTCAGCCCGTAGCAGCCACGTAAAATTTGCAACAACAAAGTAGAGGACGTCTAACTTGTTTTTGCAGGGCATGTTGTGATGTGATATGGTCAAGACGTGATGCTATATTTTATTGTATGAGATGATCATGTTTTGTAACCGAAGTTATCGGCAACTGGCAGGAGCCATATGGTTGTCGCTTTATTGTATGAAATGCAAACGCCCTGTAATTGCTTTACTTTATCACTAAGCGGTAGCGATAGTCATAGAAGCAATAGATGGCGTAACGACAACGATGCTACGATGGAGATCAAGGTGTCGCGCCGGTGATGATGGTGATCACGACGGTGCTTCGGAGATGGAGATCACAAGCACAAGATGATGATGGCCATATCATATCACTTATATTGATTGCATGTGATGTTTATCCTTTATGCATCTTATCTTGCTTTGATTGACGGTAGTATTTTAAGATGATCTCTCACTAAAAATTATCAAGAAGTGTTCTCCCTGAGCACCGTTGCGAAAGTTCTTTGTGCTGAGACACCACGTGATGATCGGGTGTGATAGGCTCTACGTTCAAATACAATGGGTGCAAAACAGTTGCACACGCGGAATACTCAGGTTAAACTTGACGAGCCTAGCATATAACAGATATGGCCTCGGAACACGGAGACCGAAAGGTCGAACATGAATCATATAGTAGATATGATCAACATAGTGATGTTCACCATTGAAACTACTCCATCTCACGTGATGATCGGACATGGTTTAGTTGATTTGGATCACGTGATCACTTAGATGACTAGAGAGATGTCTGTCTAAGTGGGAGTTCTTAAGTAATATGATTAACTGAACTTAAATTTATCATGAACTTAGTCCTGGCAGTATTTTGCAAATTATGTTGTAGATCAATAGCTTGCGTTGTTGCTTTCATATGTTTATTTTGATATGTTCCTAGAGAAAATTGTGTTGAAAGATGTTAGTAGCAATGATACGGATTGGATCTGTGATCTGAGGTTTATCCTCATTGCTGCACAGAAGAATTATGTCCTTAATGCACCGCTAGGTGACAGACCTATTGCAGGAGCAGATGCAGACGTTATGAACGTTTGGCTAGCTCAATATGATGACTACTTGATAGTTTAGTGCACCATTCTTAACGGCTTAGAATCGGGACTTCAAAGACGTTTTGAACGTCATGGACCATATGAGATGTTCCAGGAATTGAAGTTAATATTTCAAGCAAATACCCGAGTTGAGAGATATGAAGTCTCCAACAAGTTCTATAGCTAAAAGATGGAGGAGAATCGCTCAACTAGTGAGCATGTGCATAGATTGTCTGGGTACTTCAATTGCTTGAATCAAGTGGGAGTTAATCTTCCAGATAAGATAGTGATTGACAGAATTCTCTAGTCACCATCACTAAGTTACTAGAACTTCGTGATGAACTATAGTATGCAAGAGATGACGAAAATGATTCCTGAGCTCTTCATGATGTTGAAATCGACGAAGGTAGAAATCAAGAAAGAGCATCAAGTATTGATGATTGACAAGAACACTAGTTTCAAGAAAAGGGCAAAGGGAAAGAAAGGGAAACTTCAAGTAGAATGGCAAACAAGTTGTCACTCCCGTGAAGAATACCAAAGCTGGACCAAAGCCTGAAACTGAGTGCTTACACTGCAAAGGAAATGGTCACTGGAAGCAGGAATGCCCTGAATATTTGGTGGATAAGAAGGATGGCAAAGTGAACAAGGGTATATTTGATATACAGGTTATTGATGTGTGCCTTACTAGTGTTTATAGTAGCCCCTGAGTATTTGATACTTGTTCGGTTGCTAAGATTAGTAACTCGAAACAGGAGTTACAGAATAAACAGAGACTAGTTGAAGGGGAAGTGATGATGAGTGTTGGAAGTAGTTCCAAGATTGATATGATCATCATCGCACACTCCCTATACTTTCGGGATTAGTGTTAAACCTAAATAAATGTTATTTGGCATTTGTGTTGAGCTTGAATATGATTTGATCATGTTTATTGCAATACGGTTATTCATTTAAAGTCAGAGAATAATTGTTGTTCTGTTTACATGAATAAAACCTTCAATGGTCATACACCCAATGAAAATAGTTTGTTGGATCTCGATCATAGTGATACACATATTCATAATATTGATGCCAAAAGATGCAAAGTTAATAATGATAGTGCAACTTATTTGTGGCACTGCCGTTTGGGTCATATCGGTGTAAAGCGCATGAAGAAACTCCATAAAGATGGATTTTTGGAATCACTTGGTTATGAATCATTCGATGCTTGCGAACCGTGCCTTTTGGGCAAGATGACTAAAACTCCGTTCCCCGGAACAATGGAACGAGCTACTGACTTATTGGAAATAATACATACTGATGTATGCAGACCAATGAGTATGAAGGCTCGTGGCAAGTATCGTTATTTTCTAACCTTCACAGATGATTTGAGCAGATATGCGTATATTTACTTGATGAAACATAAGTCTGAAATAATTGAAAAGTTCAAAGAATTTCAGAGTAAAGTGGAGAATCATCGTACCAAGAAAATGAAGTTTCTATGATCTGATCGTGGAGGAGAATATTTGAGTTATGAGTTTGGCCTTCATATAAAACAATGTGGAATAGTTTCACAGCTCACACCACCTGGAACACCACAATGTAATGGTGTGTCCGAACGTCGTAATCATACTTTACTAGATATGGTGCGATCTATGATGTCTCTTATCGGTATACCACTATCGTTTTGGGGTTATGCATTAGAGACAGCTGCATTCACGTTTAATAGGGCACCATCTAAATCCGTTGAGACGACACCGTATGAACTATGGTTTAGCAAGAAACCCAAGTTGTCGTTTCTTAAAGTTTGGGGCTATGATGCTTATGTGAAAAAGTTTCATCCTGATAAGCTCAAACCCAAATCGGAGAAGTGCGTCTTCATAGAATACCCAAAGGAAACTGTTGGGTACTCCTTCTATCAGAGATCTGAAGGCAAAACATTCGTTGCTAAGAATTGATCCTTTCTAGAGAAGGAGTTTCTCTCGAAATAAGTGAGTGGGAGGAAAGTAGAACTTGATGAGGTAACTGTACCTTCTCCCAAATTGGAAAATAGTTCATCACTGAAATCAGTTCCAGTGATTCCTACACCAATTAGTGAGGAAGCTAATGATGATGATCATGAAACTTCTGATCAAGTTACTACAGAACCTCGTAGGTCTTCCAGAGTACGGTCCGCATCAGAGTGGTACGGTAATCCTATTCTGAAAGTCATGTTACTAGACCATGATAAACCTACAAACTATGAGAAAGCGATGATGAGCCCAGATTCCGCAAAATGGCTGGAGGCCATGAAATCTGAGATGGGATCCATGTGTGAGAACAAAGTGTGGACTTTGGTGGATTTGCCCGATGATCGGCAAGCCATATTGTATAAATGGATCTTCAAGAGGAAGACAGATGCTGATAGTAGTGTTACTATCTACAAAGCTCGACTTGTCGCAAAAAGGTTTTCGACAAGTTCAAGGTGTTGACTACAATGAAATTTTCTCAACCATAGCGATGCTTAATTCTGTCTGAATCATGTTAGCAATTGCCACATTTTTTGAAATCTGGCAAAAGGATGTCAAAACTGCATTTCTTAATGGATTTATTAAAGAAGAGTTGTATATGATGCAACCAGAAGGTTTTGTAAATCCTAAAGGTGCTAACAAAATGTGCAAGCTCCAGCAATCCATCTATGGACTGGTGCAAGCATCTCGGAGTTGGAATATACGCTTTGATAAGTTGATCAAAGCATATAGTTTTATACAGACTTGCGGTGAAGCCTGTATTTACAAGAAAGTGAGTGGGAGCACTACAACATTTCCGATAAGTATATGTGAATGACATATTGTTGATCGGAAATAATGTAGAATTATTCTGCAAAGCATAAAGGAGTGTTTGAAAGGAGTTTTTTCAAAGAAAGACCTCAAGAAAGCTACTTACATATTGAGCATCAAGATCTATTGAGATAGATCAAGACGCTTGATAAGATTTTCAATGAGTACATACCTTGATAAATTTTTGAAATAGTTCAAAATGGAACAGTCAAAGAAGGAGTTCTTGCCTGTGTTGCAACGTGTGAAGTTGAGTAAGACTCAAGACCCGACCATGGCAGAAAATAGAAAGAGAATGAAAAGTCATTCCCTATGCCTCAGTCATAGGTTCTATAAAGTATGCTATGCTATGAACCAGACATATTGTATACCTTGCTCTGAGTTTGGCAAAGGAATACAATTTTGATCTAATAGTAGATCACTGGACATTGGTCAAGAATATCCTTAGTGGGGACTAAGGAAATATTTCTCGATTATGGAGGTGATAAAAGAGCCCGTCGTAAAGAGTTACATCTGTGCAAGCTTTTACACCGATCCAGATGACTCTAAGTCTCAATCTGGATACATATTGAAAGTAGGAGCAAATAGCTAGAGTAGCTCCGTGCAGAGCATTGTAGACATAGAATATTTGCAAAATGCATACGGCTCTGAATATGACAGACCCGTTGACTAAACTTCTCTCACAAGCAAAACATGATCATACCTTAGTACTCTTTGGGTGTTAATCACATAGCGATGTGAACTAGATTATTGACTCTAGTAAAACCCTTTGGGTGTTGATCACATGACGATGTGAACTATTGGTATTAATCACATACAGATGTGTATATTGGTGTTAAATCACATGGTGATGTGAACTAGATTATTGACTCTAGTGCAAGTGGGAGACTGAAGGAAATATGCCCTAGAGGCAATAATAAAGTTATTATTTATTTCCTTATATCATGATAAATGTTTATTATTCATGCTAGAATTGTATTAACCGGAAACATAATACATGTGTGAATACATAGACAAACAGAGTGTCACTAGTATGCCTCTACTTGACTAGCTTGTTGATTAAAGATGGTTATGTTTCCTAACCATAGACATGTGTTGTTATTTGATTAACGGGATCACATCATTAGGAGAATGATGTGATTGACATGACCCATTCCGTTAGCTTAGCACACGATCGTTTAGTATATTGCTATTGCTTTCTTCATGACTTATACATGTTCCTGTAACTATGAGATTATGCAACTCCTGTTTACCGGAGGAACACTTTGTGTGCTACCAAACGTCACAACATAACTGGGTGATTATAAAGGAGCTCTACAGGTGTCTCCGAAGGTACATGTTGGGTTGGCGTATTTCGAGATTAGGTTTTGTCACTCTGATTGTCGGAGAGGTATCTCTGGGCCCTCTCGGTAATGCACATCACTATAAGCCTTGCAAGCAATGTAGCTAATGAGTTAGTTACGGAATGATGCATTACATAACGAGTAAAGAGACTTACCGGTAACGAGATTGAACTAGGTATTGGATACCGACGATCAAATCTCGGGCAAGTAACATACCGATGACAAAGGGAACAAAGTATGTTGTTATGCGGTTTGACCGATAAAGATCTTTGTAGAATATGTAGGAGCCAATATGGGCATCCAGGTTCCGCTATTGGTTATTGACCGAGAATAGTTCTAGGTCATGTCTACATAGTTCTCGAACCCGTAGGGTCCGCACACTTAACGTTACGATGACAGTTTTATTATGAGTTTATGAGTTTTGATGTACCGAAGGAGTTCAGAGTCCCGGATGAGATCGGGGACATGACGAGGAGTCTCGAAATGGTCGAGACGTAAAGATCGATATATTGGACGACTATATTCGGAGTTCGGAAAGGTTCCGAGTGATTCGGGTATTTTTCGGAGTACCGGAGAGTTACGGGAATTCGTATTGGGCCTCAATGGGCCATACGGGAAAGGAGAGAAAGGGCCAAAAGGGTGGCCGCACCCCTCCCCTTGGACTAGTCCGAATTGGACTAGGGAGGGGGGGCGTCCCCTTCCTTCCTTCTCCTTCTCTCTTCCATTTCCTTCTCTCCTACTCCTACTACATGGAAGGGTTCCTAGTTCTACTAGGAAAGGGGGAATCCTACTCCCGGTGGGAGTAGGACTCCCCTAGGGCGCGCCATAGAGAGGGCCGGCCCTCCCCCTCCTCCACTTCTTTATATACGGGGGCAGGGGGCACCCCATAGACACAGAAGTTGATCTACGGATCGTTCCTTAGCCGTGTGCGGTGCCCCCCTCCACCATATTCCACCTCGGTCATATCGTCGCGGAGTTTAGGCGAAGCCCTGCGCCGGTAGAACATCATCATCGTCACCACGCCGTCGTGCTGACGGAACTCATCCCCGAAGCTTTGCTGGATCGGAGCCCGGGGATCGTCATCGAGCTGAACGTGTGCTGAACTCGGAGGTGTCGTACGTTCGGTGCTTGGATCGGTCGGATCGTGAAGACGTACGACTACATCAACCGTGTTATGCTAACGCTTCCGCTTACGGTCTACGAGGGTACGTGGACACTCCTGTCGTTGCTATGCATCACCATGATCTTGCGTGTGCGTAGGAATTTTTTTGAAATTACTACGTTCCCCAACAACTACTCCCCTTTAGCTGTAGCGTCGTAGCAATAGCGCGGTCCCCCGCCCTACTACTAGGCCTAAAACCAGCGCTACTGCTAGGCTTTTCCTTAGTAGTGGTAGATAGCTAATTTTTTGCTAAATGACTTTTTTGTTGACTCAAAATGTTGTATCAACAGATAGAAATACAATGAGAGCATACCCGGCCTATGGACAACTAGGACACACACAGTCAACATCAACACACATAAAGTATCATGTCAGCAAGTAGCAAAGCCATGCAAGACCTAATTGGAGGGGGAAAAGAGCAACCATGATCCACACAAGCCACAAAAATCCAGGCTGATGCCACGGTCGCAGCCATGGCCATTCCCAACACCTGGCTCGACGACATTGTCAGTGGACGGCTCCTATTGTCAAGCGGACAGTTCAGATGGTTCTAGCATGATTTTGAGAGATGAGAAGGGCTCTGTGATCTTCGCGGCATACAAACGTCTCAAGCGGATAGTTCGACGGGCTTTGGCATGATTTTGAGAGACAAGAAGGGCTCTATGATTGCAGCATACAAACGTCTCCTCTATTGTAGCGATGCTCTGGAGTACAAGTTACATGCAATCAGGGAAGATATTGACTTGGCGATACATCAGACTCCCCTATCGGTTTTACTCCAGTTTGACTGCTCCAATGCTTTATCAGCGATTATGGACAGATCTTTAGACAAGCTAGCTAGTCTATGGCCATTTGAATCATGAGATCAAACTCTCAACGGAATATACGGTGTTTACTCATGTTAGGATTGCTCGTGAACATAATAGGATTTCAGATTGTTTAGCGAACTTTGGGCATAGCGGGGATAGCACTACGTGTTGGCTTAACCAAACCCCTACTTGTGCTGTGAAACTTGTCGCTTCCGATTGTAATCCTATGACTATGGAATAAATACCCTATATTTCCTCACACACAAAACTTGATCCACACTGAACAACTTTATACCAATGAAGACGAAGCAAACGTACATGATCCGTACATAGCTACCTTGTTGTCAAAGGCGTCTATGTACAAAGTCGCAACAATAAACAACGATCAAGCAAATTGAAAATCGTTGGCAACCACCGCATGATCAAAGTGCGGATAGATATAATAATTTGGATTCAGCCTAGGTTTTTTCTATCGTAGAGACGGCGCTTGGGCGGATGTCATTGTTTCATCTTTGAGTTGGTCCTTCGGGCTCCAGTCGTCTTTGAGTTCACCCTTTGGGGAAGAGTTGATGGACCTCCGTCATAGATTCATGT
Organism: Triticum timopheevii; assembly: GCA_963921465.1. Lineage (NCBI taxonomy): Eukaryota > Viridiplantae > Streptophyta > Magnoliopsida > Poales > Poaceae > Triticum > Triticum timopheevii. Next base: position 60,100,614 of record OY997270.1, on the reverse strand, counting down.
TGTCTCCTTGTGACGACGAGGTTAGGGTTTCTGTAGCGCGCATAGAATGATGAGATTTGATGTCAGGCGGTTCGAATCGATTTAAGCGTTCAATGATGATGACTGCGACTCTACGGCGTTGGTCCTCAGGGGCACATGCACGAAGATTTCCCAACTATTATCAACAAGGTCGGACTGGCACTGCTAGGGGAGCAGCAACAACGGCACGTCAACTGCTCATTCTAGTGGTGGTAGTTGTTGTTCGATGATCCATGTCCTTATGTAAGTTTTATTGATGTTTGAGATGCTTTATACTACTGCTACACCTTTACAATACATTTGAATCATTTTTGCAAAGAAAAGAGAACAAACTAATATGCATAGTAAAAAAACGATTAAGTAGTTCTTCATTTATTCTTTAATATTTTTCTGCGGGCAGTAATCGTTCTTTGCTTAAAATATGGTCTTGCTAATTCTATGTTTTGCATGGAATTTTGTTATGAATGTGCGAGCAAGAGGGCACTCTAGAATAAATTCATATCTTTTTAAGAATGCTAGAATAAATTCAGCTAGTGCCTTATACTTCTAGTTTTGCAATGTTCCGTGGAGGAAGAGAAGGGTTGTAGATAGCTAAATTTTTGATAAATGACTTTTTGTTGACTCAAAATGTAGTATCAACGGATAGAAATACAATGAGAGCATACCCGGCCTTTGGACAATTAGGATGCACACAGTCAATATCAGCACACATAAAGTATCGTATCGGCAAGCGACAAAGCCATGCAAGACCTAATCGAAGGGGGGAAAGAGCAACCATGATCCACACAAGCCACAAAAATGCAGGCAGAAACCACCATCGTTGCCGTGGCCATTCCCACCACCTGGCTCAACGGCATTGTTAGTGGACGGGTCCTATTGTCAAGTGGACAGTTCGGCGGGCTCTGGCATGATTTTGAGAGACGAGAAGGGCTCTGTGATCTTCACTGCATACAAACGTCTCTTCTATTTTAACGATGCTCTGGAGTCCAAGTTACATGCAATCAGGGAAGACATTGACTAGGCGATACCTCAGACTCCTCTGTCGGTTTTAATCTAGTTTGACTGCTCCAATGCTTTATCGGCGATTATGGACAGTTCTTTGGACAAGCTAGTGTATGGCCATTTGAATTATGACATCAAACTCTCAATGGAACGTAGGGTGTTTACTCATGTTAAGATTGCTCGTGAGCATAATAGGATTGCAGATTGTTTAGCAAACTTTAGGCATGGCGGGGATAGCATTGTGTGCTAGCTTAACCAACCCTCTACTTGTGCTGCGTAACTTGTCTCTTCCGATTGTAATCCCGTGACTATGAAATAAATACCCTAAATTTTGTCAAAAAAAAGAGAGCATGATCCACACTGAACAATTTTAAAGTTTAAACCAATAATGATCATGCAAGCATACATGATCCGGACATAGCTACCTTGTTGTCCAAGGAGTGTATGTACAAAGTCGCAACAGTAAACAACGATCAAGCAAACTGAAAATCGTTGGCAACCACCGCACGATCGAAGTGCGCATCGATACGCCGACGGAGGCAGCCCCCATATCCATCCCACATCGGTGCACGCCTGCCTAGCCCTCCGCTCTCCTAGCCCTGCCGTTGGCCACTCCGGCCACGGCAGCCACCGCCTAGCTGCCCCGTCGCTGGCCACTCCGGCCACGGCGGCCACCTCCACCTCTCCCGTCATGTACCACTCCGGTTACGGCGGCCACCACAATCATGTCATTTTCTGACCTGCGTTTTGAGAGAGGGCATGCCTTCGAAGATCGTATTCGCTCCTCCTTGAATCTGCCAGTCAACTTCACTGCGGAAACAGGGCAAAGGGAATTCTTTTTGGTGGCGGAATTTACTAGATCAAAGATTCGCCTCACAGAGGAATCGGTAGGTACCATCCTTCTTTCGTGCTTTGGTGGTCGAGCTTCTCTGTTCAAGGTCCGTAAGCTTCGTGAGCATCTTTTCAAGTTCTCAGTCTCTTCGATCAGTGTGGGATTTGCGATCTACAATGGGGGAAATGTTTCTCTGCCGGAATTCAATATTGGTTTTCTCCTTTGGGATTCTAATGGTCCTAAATTTCGTCCCCTTTCTGATCCTGAGAAAGACAATGGTTGGACTTTAGTTTCAAGATCAAGAAACGTGAATTCGTTTGCTAATGCAGTTCGTGCTCCGAGATTCTTCAATCAGGCCTCAATTCAAAATCAGAGTCGTAGATCTCGGCCAGCTCAATCTACGGTGGCAGTTACTACAGTCTTTGATAGGCTTCAATTTCCGGAATCGGGCAATAATGAGGCGGCAAATCAGCGCGTTCAAAAGGGCCCAGTTGTTGCCTTGGGCTCTATGGTGGCCCCTGCTTCTGTGGAGGCCCGGCCCAACCATTTCTTTGTTCGTTGTTTGCTGAAGGGCCACGAGAGATCGGGCTGCAAGAATAAAATCCGCTGTCATAATTGCAAAAGGTGGGGCCATGTTGCCAGAGGCTGCCGTTCAGTCTTCCGCTCCCTCGCTGTGTCAAATCAATTGACTGCCTCTGTATCAGCTCCTGCCGCTGCTGCCCCCGTTAATGGTGCGACTCCAGTGCCTCAATCGAGGAATGCTATCGCTCTCCCTGGCACTCAAGATATTGTTCCCTCACCTACCAATCTCTCTGCTCCTGAACCTCATCTTCCAGGCTCGTCCCCTCTCCCACCCCCTCCGCCACTAACAGTCAGTAGATTACTTCAATCTTCAGTAAGGGAGGGCGAGCTTGTTCCCCGTACAATGGCCAACTTTCCATTTGATCCGACGCCTTTTCTTCCGCCGCATCATCAAGCTGTTCATGTGGAGGGGCGGCCCGCTAGAGTGAGGGTAATCTCTGACCCTGCTCTGCCTCGTCATGAAGACTGGGCTATTGCTACAATTGTTCCTATGCCCAACCAGCATGTTCATTTCCCGAATGTGAGACAGATTCTTGGTGAGTTTCTTACAGAAGTTAAGCACCTAGGGTTCCATGAGATCTGCCAGTCCCCATTTGGTCAAGCATATGTTAGATTAAGGTCTACGTTTGATCGAGATGCTCTGGTTCTGCAAAGCCCTCATGTACATGGAGATGTACATCTTATTTTTCAGAGGCATAATCAGGGCCTTAACTGGAGGAATCTTGCTTTAGATAGAGATATCTAGGCTTTGCTTACTGGTTTTCCTTTTGATAAGAGGGACATGCATGAGCTTGCTAATTCAGTTTGAAGCTTTGGTAAGCTGCTGCTATGGGATAGGGCTAGGAGCACTCAAGCCGCCCTAATGGTCAAGATCAGAGTTGAATCCCTGAGTGATGTGCCTATAAGTTTAGTTGTGGGTGAATCTGATGATCCCAATTTGGAATCTTGGTTGGTACCAGTTGTCATTGTCCAGCAGGAACTGTTGGCTAATGGCCCTCCTGATGAGGATCCAGTTCCAGTGGATGGCAATCCCCATCCCCAACCTGCCAACAATTTCTTCCACCCAAATCAGCTCAACCATTTCATGGGGCCTATTCAGGAGCACCAGGCTCAAGATGTTATGGGGGGTGATCCTCAAAATTTTCATCAAGATGTTCAAGATGCAAATCTAGAAGAGGATGATGCTGAGCTTCCTGGCTGGGGACATTGGGCAATGCCAGTTGAGAATGAGGATCTCATTGACCAAGAGCTGGAAGAAGGGGAATTCATGGAGTTTGCTGACCTTTTCCAGCCTTTAGATGATCAGCAGCAACACAACCTTCCTGATATGGACATGAACAGTGAGCTGACTCTTTCAGTGGGTTCCAATGGAGTGGATATTGATTTGCTCCCAGACAATGCTCAGTTGAACTTGGAGGGAAATGAGCTTTTAAACTTATTGGGCCCAGCCCGTGGGGAAATCCCGGATCTCAACCTGGCCCAAGTGGGTCTTCCAGATCTCAATTTGGGCCTGGGGCCCATGCCAGCTAATGCTATGATTGATGAGGTTCAGCCTGCACCTGCTGCTCCTGCCTTGGATGCTCCCTTGGAATTCTTACTCTTGCTGCCTCCTGTTGAACAGTCTGCTAGAATTGAGCTTGATCTTAATCAATTGTTGCCTCAGTCCCCACCATCTGGTCAAAATTTCCAGGTGCAAGTTTCTCCCAGGGTTGCCCATGACCTCTCAAATGACATAAATGGGATGGATGAGGAGGGCACTTTTTTTAATCTTAATCTTGCTGAAGGGGAAGATCCTGTGATTAGGTTAGCTTCTCCCTCAGAATATCTTGCTGCTATGCACAAAGATGATGATCAATGCTCATATGTTGATGAGGAAATTGAAGTCCAAGACAATTTTTCAGATGCTTCCTCCAAACCAGATTCGGCCTCAGAAAGTAATATTGTCACTTGCTTCTCATCGTCAACTTGCTCAGCACCTCCTGGTTTTACCATCAAAGGGAAATATCTACCTAATTGTGACCCGGCTGACTCTACTGCAGATTCTGCTATCCCTGCCATGGCTTTTCTCTCTACTTGGGAGCAGCACTTCTCTGCCTGCACTGATGGCTCCTCTGTTAAGGTACCCTCATAATGGGCAGATTTCATTTGCTCTGCTTTACTGACACCTGATAAATTTGATTGGGTCAAAGGGTTTCTGCATTCCCCCATGTGGAATATCATCTGTAAAGAATTTCATCAGTCACAGCATATTGTTTTCTTCATACCTCCTTCATGTCCTGTAACTGTGGCCCCTGGTTGCTCTCAGTTGCAGAGTCCTGGCCTGGAGGATGCCCCTCACCCACCCTTGGCTGAAGAAGCTAGCTTCTGTAGCCCTGCTGCTGTCAAAGGAAAAAGAAAGGACATAGTGCCTCTTGTTGAATCTGAGGTAAGAAGAAGTGAGAGATTGCAGCATTTAAATAAGGGTTATAGAAAGAAAACTTGTCAGGATAAGAACTGTATGGCCTGCTCTGCTAAACCTCCTATATGCAATTCCAAAGTAATTAAGAACCTTAATTCTTCTTACTGCAAGGTGGACCCAAAAGTCTACACTGAAGAAAACATTCAGCAGAAGAAGGTCAAGAGAGGAGGAAAGCCACCAGCAGGAAAGGAATAAAGATGCTGTGCTCAAGGAGGGTTGACCTAGTAGTAGGTCCATTTTTGGAAATATTTAGCAATCTGTATAAGAGCTCTTTACCTCTGGATATTTTTGTAATGAGTCTACTTTATGCTCTTTTGGCTGGACTAAGATTATGCATGTTATGGGACTGTTACAATGATGATCGTATGCTTTGCCTTCAGTGCTTGAGTAGTGATTTTTCTTACCTAGACCTGAGCTTGATTGTTCTGAAATGAATAAGTCCTTGAGTATTTTGAATTGGAATGTGAGAGGCATAAATTCAAGTGACAAATGGCTTGCTATTTCAAATAAGATAGATGAGGCACAATGCTCAGTTCTTTGTCTGCAAGAAACAAAAAGAGAAGTTTTTGACAGTTCATATTTAAAACTTTTTTGCCCAAAAAGAATAAACAAATTTGATTACCTGCCTTCTGTGGGAGCCTCTGGGGGATTACTTGTAGCATGGAATGATAGCCTGTTTCATGGAGAGTGTCTGTTCAAGAATGATTTCTCCATCTCCATTAGATTTATATCAGTTCACACAGGAGAGTCTTGGATCCTAACAAATATTTATGGGCCTTGTGATGCTGAAGGGAGACATAACTTCCTTGAATGGTTCAGGAACATTCACATGCCTGTTGACTCAGATTGGCTAATCACAGGAGATTTTAACTTTATCAGGTATCCCTCTAACAGGAATGATGGCTCAGGTGATATTAATAACATGATGAATTTCAATGCTGCCATTAGTCAACTGGCCCTAGTGGAGATTCCTCTGAAAGGAAGGAGCTTTACTTGGAGCAACATGCAACAAGCTCCCCTCCTGGAGAAAATTGATTGGGTTTTTACCTCAGAAAACTGGTCCTCCAACTATCCCAATACTATGGCTATTCCTCTGGCTAAGCCTATATCTGACCACTGTCCTTTTGTCATAAAAATTGGTACAAGCATTCCTAGGGCTCAGGTCTTCAGATTTGAAAATTTCTGGCTTCAACACCATGAGTTTCAGGAAGTGGTACAATCCATTTGGCAGCAACCCATTTTGGCAAGTGACAGTGCCAAGCTCATCACTGCAAAATTCAAAAGGCTTAGAAAGGGACTGAAAGTTTGGAGTAAAAACTTCTCCAGCCTAGCTTGTAGCATCAAGGCAACTAATGATGTTATCTTAATGTGGGATCATTTTGAGGAATATAGAGTGCTCACTGATTTTGAGCAGAATGGTAGGGATATGCTTAAAGAGCATTTGTTAAAACTGCTGTCTTTTCAAAGGATTTATTGGAGACAAAGAGCAACAATTCGTTGGGTTAAATTTGGTGATGAAAACTCCAAGTTTTTTCAAGCAAAGGCAACCATCAAATACAGGCACAATTACATTCTGAGTTAATGCAATGAGCAAGGTGTAGAAATGACAGAGCATTATGACAAAGCTGCAATTCTTTGGGCTGCCTTCAAAGAAAGGCTGGGTCAGAGTGGACAAATTGAAGACCCTTTGCATCTGATCAATCTCATTACCAGGGTGGAAGGTCTGCAGGATCTGGATGCCCCTTTCACCAAGGAAGAAATTGATTCAGTTATCAAACATTTGCCTTCAGACAAAGCACCTGGGCCTGATGGTTTTAATGCTGATTTCATTAAGGCTTGTTGGCATATAATTGCTCAGGATTTCTACCAGTTGATTGATGATTTTTATCATGGGAACATTTCCCTTCAGAGTATAAATGCTTCTTTCATCACTTTGGTTCCAAAGAAAGACAATCCAATAACAGCTAATGACTTCAGGCCAATTTCTCTTCTCAACTGCACTACCAAGATCATCACCAAGCTTTTGGCAAACAGACTACAAACTGTGATCCTCAAGATTGTGCACACTAATCAATATGGCTTCATCAAGAGTAGAACCATACATGACTGCTTGGGATGGGCATTTGAATATCTGCATCATTGTCAGCAATCAAAACAGCCCATTGTGCTTCTCAAACTGGACTTTGAGAAAGCTTTTGATTTACTAAATCATCAAGCCATCCTTGATATTTTGAAGGCCAGAGGTTTTGGAAGTAGGTGGATTAACTGGATCAAAATGTTGCTTTCCTCTGGTACCTCCTCTGTTCTGCTCAATGGAGTGCCAGGGAAACTTTTTCATTGCAGGCAAGGAGTAAGACAAGGGGACCCTGTATCTCCTCTTCTGTTTGTACTTGCAGCTGACCTTCTTCAGTCAGTGCTCAATGAGGCAATGCACCAAAACTTAATTCAGGCTCCTATCAGCAGTCAAGCTTGCCCAGATTTTCCTGTGATCCAGTATGCTGATGATACAATTTTAGTCTTGCCTGCTGATGCCAGACAACTTGCTCAAGTTAAAAATCTCATTTTGCATTATACTGCTTTTACTGGGTTTAAAGTCAATTATGAGAAATCATTCATGGTGCCAATTAATGTTCCTGACCCCCAGCTCCAACCTTTGCTCAATATTTTGGGGTGTCAACAAGGCCACTTCCCCTTCACCTATCTGGGACTTCCTCTTGGTACCTCTAAGCCAAAAATTGAAGATTATAGTCCAATGCTCCAAAGAATTGAGAGAAGACTTTCGGGCTGTTCTACCATGTTATCATATGATGGAAGGATTCTGCTCATCAAGTCTGTATTTGCAGCATTGCCAATATTCTTTATGTGTACCTTGGCTCTTCCTGTAGGTGTGATTGAGCAAATCAATAAATATTTGAGAAACTTTCTCTGGAGAAAATTTGGCATGGAAGATAGAGGGACAGCACTCATTGCATGGTCCAAGGTTTGTAGGCCAAAAGAACAAGGTGGCCTTGGTATTCTTGATTTAGCCCTCCATAATAAGGCCCTCCTCATGAAAAACCTCCTCAAGTTTATGAATAGAGAAGAAGTACCTTGGATTAAGCTGGTCTGGGAAAAATATTATCATTCTGAGGCACCAGTAGGAAATGCGATGGGATCTTTCTGGTGGAAATCACATTTAAGCCTCCTACCAAAGTTCAAGCTGATTAGCAGGTGCACACTTGGCAATGGACAATCTGCTCTGTTCTGGAAAGATTCTTGGAATGAGCAAACACTGCAATCTATATTCCCCCACCTCCATTCCTTTGCACGAAATGAGGAACAATCTGTCCGCAATTTCTTTGAGGAGAATGATTGGACTGAACATTTTCACCTGCCCCTCTCCATTGTAGCTTATGAGGAATTTAATCAAATTCAGGACTTGGCATTCAATTTACACCCAAACAGAGAGGATAAGTGGAAGTTCATTGGGGCCTCGGGCAAGACCTCTGCAATCCATATTTATAACCTTCTTTTGGAACCACAGGAAGCACATCCTTTTTTCAATCTCATTTGGAGAAGTTCTAGTAGACTCAAGTACAAAATCTTCTTTTGGTTGGTGGCCCATGGAAGAATCAATACTAGAGCTCTCCTCCTCAGAAAAGGTATGCATCTAGAAGACATCCACTATCCTAACTGCAATCAGAGTGCAGAAGAGACCACCTTGCATTTGCTATGGGATTGTAACTTCGCACAAGAATGTTGGAACTCACTGATCCCAAATAGGAAACGAGGTACATCTATTTATGAGGATACCATCCTGGCTCTAAACCTCATGCCTAAGCACATTGCACTAGAGATAATCATTTTGGGATGTTGGAATATTTGGATACAAAGAAATAACAAGATCTTCAAAGCAGTGCCACAGTCCATCTAGGCTTGGAGATTTTACCTGAAGCAAGATATTAAGCTCCTTCAACATAAGATCAAGCAAAAGTTTGTTCCTCGGCTGGCTCAGTGGATAGATCATAATTTGTAATCATGAGTCTAATTCCTAGAGCAGGCATTGGCTAGCCACCATGCTGGCCTCACTCCCTTAGGCTGCGTTCGGTTGGCATGGATTTGAGGGGGTTTGGCAGGGATTGAATCCCATACAAGTCAAATCCCCCCCAAATCCCCTCCAATCCCCTTGAGACAGGGTGTAACCGAACAAAGCCTTAGGGGATTTGTAATATTTCTGTACCATACTTTAATATTAATATCAATTTTACCGTAGAACAATTGTTCTACGGTGTTGGGTTCAAAAAAAAGTGCGGATAGATAAAATAATTTGGATTTGATCGTCGTGCGCTTTGTTCCCTCTCCGGACCCCTCCTACTGTCACCATCTGTCGAGTGTATGTACGTACGTGGGGTTGATCCATCCATTATCTGGAGCTTGTGCTGGTGGTACATACGGGTACATGCTAGCTACTCCCGCTGGTAGGTACTCGATTACAAGTGCATCTAGACGGTGACACTTGGCCATGTACATACTTATTGTCTGCTTTTGGTGCGGTAGGTCGTATATTTATGTTGTACTGGTAGTAGTGACGCGGCTTCGTCGACCTTTTCTTTTGTCGCGCAATGCGTGCACACGTGTGTGCATGCGGTGGCCAAAGAGCAAGAGCGGCTGAGCCTGTCCGGCGGTGGCACTCCACCACGGTGCAGTGTGTATCGGTGCAAGGCATTAGAGCAACTCGCGCCGACCTGGACGGTGATTTTGTTTACTTTTCGTTCGTTTGGGTCTGTCGTCCGCTCGGTATCTGTCCTGGCTTTTTAGTTGGCCGTGCACCTAACATTTGTGACCATCTCATGTCAGCGACCCGCGACCATAAATTATGCCAGCGGTCATGCCGATGCCGTCACGCAAAGTTCATGTGGGCACCATGCCAGCGGCCGGCATATAATGCCAGCCTTAAAAAACTATCACACAGTTCATGCTGGCTCACTTGCCAACAGCTGGCACACAAAAAGGAGCGGGGATTCGACCATGCCATCTCGGCTGTGGTCATGCTAGCACACTTGCCGGCATACAAAAAAGGATGGCGCTCGCCGCCATGGATCACTCACTATCGAACTTGAGCATGTCGGCATGCATCTTCTCGAACCATGGCCTCTTGTCGGCGACATGGTTTCGAGGTCCACCTTCATGATCTCCACCCCCGTCATCATGCTCACGAACGCTATTTCTTTCGCCTTGGTCTTGGCATTGGTGGCCTCGATCTTGAGCATCTTGACTTGCTTCTCCGCCTCCATCTGAAGCATCTTGGCTTGCTTCTCCGCGTCCATCTGAAGCCTCCTCCTTTTGATCTCCATGAAGGCGTTCATTTGCTCTTCCTTATCTTGCTGGCAATTCTCCTCCCTTGAGTCCTTTTTGCTCATCATGTTCCCCATGGTTGCAAGCAAGGCGATCGGCGCCGCATCCCGCTTGTACTCCTTTTTGGAGTTGGTCTTTCCCTGCGGCCGTGGCTTTTTGCCCTCCCCAATCTCCTCCGCGGCTCTCTCCCCCACCCCCGCACGCCATGGGCGGCATATTGCTCCTTGAACTTCTTCTCCCCGTTGATGACCATCCAACAATGGGAGAGACTGGAGGACTTGCCATCATGTTGGACCTTGAATGCCTACGAATGAATAGCATCCAAGCATATGGGAAAAATGGATATGCAAATGCATGCAAGCATAACGGGAATGGAAACGAAGAGGGGCGCATGTACCATATCTTGCATGCCAATGCCGCTCACGGGGCGTGCCTTGATGCTCTCAAGGGTAGCACAAAGCTTGCGGATAGACGTGGAAGCTGGGAATCGGGTGCGTGGCAGACGCGCGTGGTGACTCTGGCGGCACCATTCGAGGAAACGAGGACCAGCCTGTGCTGGCCGCGGCCACGGCGGTGTTGACGAGCCCGTACTGGCCAGGGTTTACCCCTAGGTAGATCAGGACCTCCCTTGTTGCCACCGACACTCAGGCGTTGGTTTCCTCCTACTGTGCGCTGGCGGTGAGGGCGGCGATGGCTGCTGCTTCATCCCTTGTGTACGCCGCGTGCCTTCGGCCCTTCCTCTTGGCTGACTGCATGACCCGCTCTTGGGCGTCAGCTGCTTCTTCTTCTTGGGCGGCGCGACGGTCTTACGGGGGGCGCGGAGCTTGCCTTTTGCCAGAGGGGCAGGGGTGAGGCCGGACAAGGCGAGGAAGGCGAGGCCGGTGGCGGCATCGAGGTCGTCGTCCACAGTGAGCGGCTAGGAGCACGAGTGGGCAGGAGGTTTTGGGAAATTGGAGGGAAATGTTGGTCGTTTTGCCACCGACTAGCGGACCAGAGGAGGAGTAGGCGAGCGCCTTGCGCGTTAGTATGAATTCCTTGAATATCCATGATGCTAATGATATGCAAAGCCACAAGCTTGGGGAAGCTATGTTTTATGAAGATGATATTTTTTGTCGCCCAAGCTTTGATGAGCAAATTTACTATGATGAAAGCATGCCTCCTATCTATGATGATTATTGTGATGATACATATGCCATAAAGAAGAAGTTTGCCTATGTGGAGAGTAGTAATTTTTCTATGCTTGTAGATCATGAAAAGAATGCTTTAGGTGCTGGTTATATTGTTGAATTCATTCATGATGCTACTAAAAATTATTATGAGGGAGGAACATATGCTTGTAGGAATTGCAATAATGTCAAGTTTCCTCTCTATGTGCTTAAATTCTTGAAGCTATGCTTGTTGTGCCATCCTATGCTAGTTGATTATTGTTCCCATAAGTTGTTTGCTCACAAAATCCCTATGCATAGGAAGTGGTTTAGACTTAAATGTGCTAGTCATATGCTTCATGATGCTCCCGTTATGTTTCAATTCTTATCTTTTATGTGAGCATCGTTGTCATCATCATGCCTAGCTAAAAGGCATTAAAGAAAAACGCTTGTTGGGAGACAACCCAATATGTATCCTTACTGCTTTTGTGTGTCCACATGATTATGCTACTGTAGTAATCATGTTTTATATCTTTTGTTTTAATAAAGTGCCAAGTAGAACCTTTGGGAAGACTTGGGTGAAGTTTATGTGATCTTGCTGTGAAAAATAGAAACTTTTGCGCTCACGAGAATAGCTGCCATTTTTTACTGGAGAGTGATTTTAGGTTGATTCTTTTTGCAGATAATTAATAGACAAATTGCTCAGGTCCAGAAATTTATTTAATAATTTTTGGAGTTACAGAAGTATACGTTTTATACAGATTACTACAGACTGTCCTGTTTTTGACAGATTCTGTTTTCTATGTGTTGTTTGCTTATTTTGATGAATCTATGAGTAGTATTGGAGGGTATGAACCATGGATAAGTTGGAGTACAGTAGATATTACACCAATATAAATTTATAATGAGTTCATTACAGTACCTAAGTGGTGGTTTTATTTTCTTATACTAACGGAGCTTACGAGTTTTGTGTGGTTGAAATTTTCAAGTTTTGGGTAAAGATTCGATGGACTATGGAATAAGGAGTGGCAAGAGCCTAAGCTTGGGATGCCCAAGGCACCCCAAGGTAATATTCAAGGACAACCAAGAGCCTAAGCTTGGGGATGCCCCGGAAGGCATCCCCTCTTTCGTCTACGTTCATTGGTAACTTTACATGGAGCTATATTTTTATTCACCACATGATATGTGTTTTGCTTGGAGCGTCATTTTCTTTTGTTAGTATTTTCTTGATGTAGTTAGAATAATGTTTTGCCTCTTTAGTTTCAATAAAAAAAAGTCAAGGATAGCCTTTGTCATGCTTATTTTGCTAGTTTGCATGTTGCTGTTTGAAAACACAAAGTTTACCGCTGTTGCAAAAATTCCCTAGAAAAGTCAGAGCATGGTCTAACGTTGAATCTTTTTGCATATTGATATCTGATAAATTTATTACAGTGGGAATTTTAGTTCATAATTTTTGGAGTCGGGGAAGTATTGATACTCTTGCATTCTTTACAGACTGTACTGTTTTGATAGATTGCTGTTATGGTTGCATTGTTTGCATATGTTTGCTTGTTTAATGATTCTATTTGGTGATAGGAGTATTAAATATGCAGAGGCATTTAGTATTCAATGTTGAATAATAATTTTAGTGATTTTTTACAGTATAAAATGATAAGGTTTTGCATTGGTTTATACTAACCTATCTCACGAGTTCTTGTTGAGTTTGCTGTGAATGAAGCTTTTGATAAAAAGAAGAAACCATGATATAAGAGGAATTAAGGAGACACAAAAGTTCAAGCTTGGGGATGCCCAAGGCACCCCAAGATAATATTTCAAGAAGTCTCAAGCATCTAAGCTTGGGGATGCCCTGGTAGGCATCCCACCTTTCTTCTTCAACAACTATCGGTTAGTATCGGTTGAGCCTAAGTTTTTGCTTCTTCACATGAGTTATGCTATCCTTGCAATTTAGTTTTCTTTAGCTTTGCTTGCTGTTTGAATAAAGTATCAAGATCTGAAATTCTTTAATGAGAGAGAGCCTTACACAAATTGGAATTTGCTAGAATACTCTATGTGCTTCACTTATATCTTTTTGAGTGTGATAATTTTTGCTCTAGTACTTCACTTAGATCTTTTAGAGCACGGTGGTGGATTTGTTTTAAAGAAACTTGATCTCTCATGCTTCACTTAGATTATTTTGAGAGTCATTAATAGCATGGTAATTTGCTTAATGTTAATATACTTAGTGTTCAAGATATGTGAAACTTTCTTTTGAGTGAATTGAATACTAAGATAAATTTAATGCTTAATAATTGTTTTGAGATATGGAGGTAATAATATCAAAGTCGTGCTAGTTGAGTAGTTGTGAATTTGAGAAATACTTGTGTTGAAGTTTGCAAGTCCCGTAGCATGCACGTATGGGTAAAGTTGTGTAACAAATTTGAAGCATGAAGTGTACCTGGCTTGTGCATCCTTATGAGTGGCGGTCGGGGACGAGCGATGGTCTTTTCCTACCAATTTATCCCCCTAGGAGCATTGTGCATAGTACTTGATTTTTGATGGCTTCTAAATTTTTGCAATAAGTATATGAGTTCTTTTGACTAATGTTGAGTCCATGGATTATACGCACTTTTACCTTTCCGCATTTGCTAGCCTCTTCGGTACCGTGCATTGCCCTTTCTCACCTTGAGAGTTGGTGCAAACTTCGCCGGTGCATCCAAAACTCGTGATATGATACGCACTTTCACACATAAACCTCCTTATATCTTCCTCAAAATAGCCACCATACCACCTATTATGGCATTTCCATAGCCATTCCGAGATATATTGCCATGCAACTTCCATCATCATTATTATGACATACACTACTTTTGTCATATTGCCATTGCATGATCTTGTAGTTGACATCGTATTTGTGGCAAAGCCACCATGCATCATTTTTCATACATGTCACTCTTGATTCATTGCACCATCTCGGTACACCGCCGGAGGCATTCATATAGAGTCATATTTTGTTCTAAGTATCGAGTTGTAATTGTTGAATTGTAAGTAAATAAAAGTGTGATGATCATCATTATTAGAGCATTAGGATGATGGAGACAATGATTCCCCCACAAGTCGGGATGAGACTCCGGACTTTAAAAAAAAGGCCAAAGAAGCCCAAATAAAAAAAGAGGCCAAAGAAGCCCACCAAAAATAAAAATAAAAAATAAAAAAAATAAAAAAATGAGAGAAAAAGAGAGAAGGGGCAATGTTACTATCCTTTTACCACACTTGTGCTTCAAAGTAGCACCTTGTTCTTCATGTAGTGGGTCTCATATATCTGTGCTTCAAAGTAGCACCATGTTTTTCATATAGTGAGTCTCATATATTGTCTTGTTCATACTAGTGGGAATTTTTCATTATAGAACTTGGCTTGTATATTCCTACGATGGGCTTCCTCAAATGCCCTAGGTCTTCATGAGCAAGCAAGTTGGATGCACACCCACTAGTTTTATTTTGTTGAGCATTCATAGCTCTAGTGCATCCGTTGCATGGCAATCCCTACTCCTCATGTTGACATCAATTGATGGGCATCTCCATAGCCCGTTGATTATCCTCGTCAATATGAGATTTTCTCTTTTTTTTGTCTTCTCCACACAATCCCCATCATCATATTCTATTCCACCCATAGTGCTATATCCATGGCTCGCGCTCATATATTGCGTGAAGGTTGAAAAAGTTTGAGATTATTTGAGTATGAAACAATTGCTTGGCTTGTCATCGGGGGTATAGAAGTTGGGAACATCTTTGTGTGACGAAAATGAAGCATAGCCTAACTATATGATTTTGTAGGGGTGAACTTTCTTTGGCCATGTTATTTTGAGAAGACATGATTGCTTTGATTAGTATGCTTGAAGTATTATTATTTTATGTCAATATGAACTTTTATCTTGAATCTTTCAGATCTGAATATTCATATCACAAGTAAGAAGATTTACATTAAAATTATGCCAAAGTATCACTCCGCATCAAAAATTCTTTTTTATCATTTACCTACTCGAGGACGAGCAGGAATTAAGCTTGGGGATGCTTGATACGTCTTCAACGTATCTATAATTTTTGATTGCTCCATGCTACTTTATCTACTGTTTTAGGCAATATTGGGCTTTATTATCCACTTTTATATTATTTTTGGGACTAACCTATTAACAGGAGGCCCAGCCCAGATTTGTTGTTTTATGCCTATTTCAGTGTTTCGAGGAAAAGGAATATCAGACGGAGTCAAAACGGAACGAAATCAACTAGAGAAGTTAATTTTGGAAGGAAACCAACCTGATGGGCTTAGAGTGCATGCCAGGGGAGCCCCGGGCTGTCAACAAGGGTGGAGGGCATGCCCCTCCCCCCTGGGCGCGCCCCCCTACCTCGTGAGCAGCTCGGAGGTCCACCGACGTACCCCTTTCACCCATATATACCTACGTACCCTAAACTTCCAGAACAGAAAATAGATCAGGAGTTCCGCTGCCGCAAGCCTCTGTAGCCACCAAAAACCAATCGGGACCCTGTTTCGAAACCCTGCCGGAGGGGGATCCCATCACCGGAGGCCATCTTCATCATCCCGACACTATCCATGATGAGGAGGGAGTAGTTCACCCTCGGGGCTGAGGGTATGTACCAGTAGCTATGTGTTTGATCTCTCTCTCTCTCTCTCTCTCTCTCTCTCTCTCTCGTGTTCTCTCTCATGTTCCTCTATGGCACGATCTTGATGTATCCCGAGCTTTGCTATTTTAGTTAGATCTTATGATGTTTCTCCCCCTCTACCCTCTTGTGATGAATTGAGTTTCCCCTTTTTGAAGTTATCTTATCGGATTGAGTCTTTTATGAACACTTGATGTATGTCTTGCGTAGGATAACCGTGGTGACAATGGGTTATTCTATTGATCCACTTGATGTATGTTTTGGCGATCAACTTGTGGGTTTTGTGACACTTGGGAACCTATGCATAGGGGTTGGCACACGTTCTGGACTCTCCGGTAGAAACTTTGGGGCACTCTTTGAAGTACTTTTATGTTGGTTGGTTGAATCTGAGATTGTGTGATGCATATCGTATAATCATGCCCATGGATACTTGAGGTGACAATGGAGTATCTAGGTGACATTAGGGTTTTGGTTGATTTGTATCTTAAGGTGTTATTCTAGTACGAACTCTTTTATAGATCGATCTGAAAGAATAGCTTTGTGGTGGTTTCGTACCCGACCACAATCTCTATGTTTGTTCTCCGCTATTAGTGGCTTTGGAGTGACTCTTTGTTGCATGTTGAGGGCTTGTCATATGTTCTATCTATGTTATTATTGTTGAGAGAACTTAACTAGTGAAAGTATGAACCCTAGGCCTTGTTTCCTATCATTGCAATACCGTTTACGCTCACTTTTACCGCTCGCTACCTTGCTGTTTTTATATTTTCAGTTTACAAAAACCTTTATCTACTATCTATTTTGCACTTGTATCACCATCTCTTCGCCGAACTAGTGCACCTATACAATTTACCATTGTATTGGGTGTGTTGGGGACACAAGAGACTTTTTGTTATTTGGTTGCAGGGTTGTTTGAGAGAGACCATCTTCATCCTACGTCTCCTACAGATTGATAAACCTTAGGTCATCCACTTGAGGGAAATTTCCTACTGTCCTACAAACCTATGCACTTGCAGGCCCAACAACGTCTATAAGAAGAAGGTTGTGTAGTAGACATCATTCATCCGATGAGATCATCGTGGAACATGTGGGAGCCAACATGGGGAGAACGTCTCGGTCATGTATGCATGGTTCCCGAACCCGTAGGGTCTACACACTTAAGGTTCGGTGACGCTAGAGTTGTTATGGGAAATAGTATGTGGTTACCGAAGGTTGTTCGGAGTCCCGGATGAGATCCCGAACATGACGAGGAGCTATGGAATGGTCCGT
This sequence comes from Triticum timopheevii, assembly GCA_963921465.1. NCBI lineage: Eukaryota > Viridiplantae > Streptophyta > Magnoliopsida > Poales > Poaceae > Triticum > Triticum timopheevii. Next base: position 60,083,324 of record OY997270.1, on the reverse strand, counting down.
AGGTGAAGATCGGTATATTGGAGGAAGGGTATTGGAGTCCGGAATTGTTCCTAGGGTACCAGGTGATGACCAGCGTGTCCGAAAGGGGTTTCGGAGGCCCCGACAAGCGTTGGGGGCCTTATGGGCCAAGGGGAGAGGGCGCATCAGCCCACTAAGGGGCTGAGCGCCCCTCCCACCCCATCTCAGGTAACCAGGAGAGGTGGGGGCGCCACCCTTAGGGCATCCACCCCTCCCGGCTTGGGGGGCAAGTTTCCTAGGGGGTGGGGGCGCCCAAACCCATCTAGGGTTTCCCCTGTGGCTGCCGCCCCTCCCCTAGGGAACCCTAGGGCACCTCCCCTTCCTCCCTTCCCCCTATATATAGTGAGGGAGAGAGAGGGCAGCCGCACCCTTCCCCTGGCGCAGCCCTCTCCCTCCTCCAACACCTCCTCCTCCTCCGTAGTGCTTGGCAAAGCCCTGTCGGAGAACCACGAGCTTCATCACCACCATGTCGTCGTGTTGTTGGAGTTTTCCCTCAACTTCTCCTCTCCCCTTGCTAGATCAAGAAGGAGGAGACGTCCCCGGGATGTACGTGTGTTGAACGCGGAGGCACCGTTGTTCGGTGCTGAGATCGGATTCGGCTGCGATCTGAATCACTTCGTGAACGACTCCACCGTCCGCGTTCTTGTAACGCTTCCACTTCACGATCTTCAAGGGTATGAAGATACACTCCCCTCTCTCTTGTTGCTAGAATCTCCATAGATTGATCTTGGTGATGCGTACAAAATTTTGAACTTCTGCTACGTTCCCCAACAGTAGTGTTGTTTCCTTAAACGTGCTACTGCTATTATACTTAGCAGTAGTGCGTTTCGCCAACACTCGCTACTGCTAAGTATCATCCCCTCCTTGGAACTAAGTTTAGTCTCACCTCACTCCGCGAACAGGGTGTTTCTACCTTAAATATGTTACTTCTCAAACTATCACAAGCACTTGGTCTTCATTGAACTCTATGTGTAGGATTTGTGGCCGCAATATGAATCTTCACCGGTTCCTAAACCATTGAGGATTTATATTGACAATTTAGATTCTACACAAAAAGATCACTAATGAGCAATGTATTTTTGATGTTTTTACATGCCTAGCCTTAGTAGTAGCACGTTTCCTGTAATAAGCGCTACTACTATTGGGCTTAGCAACAACGCTTGTTTTCTGTCCCGCGCTACTGCTAAGTCATCTTATCCCCATGCCTACTTCCTCTCTCTCTCATCACTCTCACTCCTCACTCTCCTCCCCGCTCTTCTCTCCTCGCCGCCGCCCGCCGCCGCAGAGGTAACTCCTCCCTCGCCATCCTCCTTTCTCCCCCTCCTCTCGTCGTGCACCCTCCTCTCTCCTACCTCCCTCCTCATCTATCCCTCCTCCTCCTTCCCCCTCCGCCCCGCCTCCTCCCTCCTTTCTCCCCCTCCTCCCTCCCTCCCTTCTCCTACTGCCCTCCTCCTCTCTCCTCTTTCTTCCCACTTCCCTCACTCCTCACTCCTCCCTCCTCCCACCTCTCTTTGCATAGAAATTAGGAATTCAAATTTTTAGTAATAGAACATATAAAATGTAGGTAGAATGGAGCTTTTTTGAATAGAATAGGTAGGTAGTGTTTTACTAATTTTGTAGGTTTTTTGAATAGAACTAGGTTTTACAATTTTTTAGTAAATGTAGGTCTTTTGAATCAGCGTAATAATGTTTAGTTGATAACTTATAGGGTTTCAGTAAGTCCTAAAATGAGGATAATAATGTTTTTGTTTATATTTTGTTTTTGCAAAAACCAAGGAGCCCTGCATCATCCCCGCCGTCGTCCCCGTCACCGATCCCCTCCGACCTCGAGGTGAGACTAGCCAAATCCCCATGTCGATGATGTTGTGGATGTTTTGATAGATATAGTAGAGTAGTAGATGAGTAGCTGTGACAATTTCCATGGAATAGAAAATTTTCAATGTAGGCCTTTCAATGATGGAGATTTAGACATGTGATATATAGTGTTGTGTACTACTAGTGCTTGCCCAAGTGGCCTATGTTTGCAGGGAACACCTCAGAGTGGCCTATGTTTTGCCGGAGTGTTGATTAATTTTCATTCTGGCAAATTTCAGGTGCTCGATATGTCCTTTTAGCAAAGGTCATGCTGGAGTTTTCCATGAATTTTAGCATGGCCTATGTTAGAATGTAGGAAATATCGAGTGCCTTGGATTTACCGGAAAGAGCATTAAACAACATTTTGGGTTGACTTTAAGTCTGTTGGGACTCCATACATGACAGTGAAAAAACAGTGAGGGAGTGTCCACCATATATGAGAGAAGAAGAATGCCGACTGTTGTCGTGGGGATCGCTCTTTCTCTTCTTACTCGTGATAGACCTTTTGGTAATGCACCATAAGGAACAAAAGAGCGACCATCACCGATGGTTGCAAAATGTCAGAGATGAAGAATCCCGACTGTTGTCGTGGGGGTCGCTTCTCCTTCATTCTCGTGTGCTAGACAATTTGGTGTAATGCACTCGGGGACGAAGGGAGGAGCGACCGTCACAGACGGTTGAAAATATCAGAGAGGGAGTGCCCACCATATACACCACGTGAGATGAGAGTTTTCAAGGAAGACTCGACAGACCGAAAGTCAACCCGTGATGAATATTCAGAAGTTTAATATTTCAATTTTAAACACATGAGATGTCTAATGACGATAGGATCCTGGAGTTCAATACTGCTACGATGAACGAGGTTTGTGTGACAGGTATCCTCACCTGCAAAATGATAGGTTTTTCACCGTGAAGCTGGACGAGACATTTGATGTTTGTACGGTACGCAACGGCAAGCATTTCATCATAATTAATATCATCACTTTTGCTTCTTTTGGTCAATGTGTAATTCCTGGATTTTTTTCAATTCGATTAGTACATCCCATGCCATGCAAGACCATATGTATTGTAGAAGCTCGGTTTCAAAGACTTTGAGAATACGGAGAGGAGGAGGCCTTACTTAAGAACTAAACATGGTTATGTGTTTCTGGTTAAGCTGTTCAATATGGAAAATCACTCCCATTTCGGTTGTTCTAATTGGGAAGCTCTCTGCAAGGCATATGGATTTTACGAGGGTATGCAAATAACATTTGATATTCGTCTCGAAGAAGATGATGATGATAATACCGATATCTGGGTGGATGTGGATATGCCTCCAGTTTTGCCTAAATGTGAGTTTGTCAAACTAATTTGTTAAGTTAAGTAATTTATATTGTTAATTTAAAAATATTTGGTGTTCATTGGTACTAAATATCTTTATTTATAATTGTCAGCTTATTTCTTATCTTCCAAAAATACCCGAAAGGGTGTAGACAAGACATACTACAGCTATGACTCCGAGCTTAATTATGAGGAGAAAGGTTATATTGTCTCATTCGTAGATGATGTCGAGACCTTTAAAACCAATCATTTTATCCTCCCAAAATTTACTGGATATGTGCCACTAGTCCATAAATTGCATGATGGTAACTTTATTGCCAAAAACTTGATAAGATTTTGTTAATGATGGTAACTTTATTGCATACATTCTTCTTAAGTATATAAACTACATTGCTAACTATATATATTACTATTATGTTTTTCAATAGAGGCTCCCGGAGGAGGTTGTGCCTTACATGTTGTTTACCGAAGGTTATATGCATATGCTTAGCTTATGACCAACTCCTTCGAAGGCTTACTATACCACATACTCAATTTCTTCAAATGATGGAAGGTTCAAAATCAAAGAATGGAGCAAAGTGATGAATGCGCACACACAACTAATTGGAGACAACATGAATGTGCACAAGCCACAAGTTGGAGATAGGTTTATCTCCATTCTCCATTATGGAGATGGACCAATTTATCTCTTTTATGGTATTTTACCTAGGAGAGAGGAGTAGGTCCTAGGTATTAAGAACAATTAGTTAGTGTTGATTATGACTATGATGATGATGTGAAGTTGTTATTATATGCTACAATGGGTTAGAGTTGATGATGTATTATGATGATAAGTTGTTAATGATATGATGATGATGATGATGATGATGATGATGATGATGATGATGAGTTATTATATCATTGGGTGAAAGAACCGCGGATTAGTTTCAAGTGGATGTATCCAGAGTGACCAAGTCACGCTAATCCATGATTTGGTCACTTTGGATCCATCGACTTGAAACCAATCCACGGTTCTTTCACCCAATGATGTAGTAACTCATTATGATATAAAAGCAATCTCTAAATTGCTACTGTATGAAAATGTGTATAATGGTGTATGAATACGACATAAAACAAAAAAGAAATAACATATGTAATAATAGTAGTAGCGTGGGTAGAGAGGCACGCTGCTGGTAACTACCAGTAGCGCGTTCTACCAAAAGCGCTACTGCTAAGTAAGTATGTCAGTAACACGGGTAAACCCACGCTACTACTGAAGGAAATATGCCCTAGAGGCAATAATAAAGTTATTATTTATTTCCTTATATCATGATAAATGTTTATTATTCATGCTAGAATTGTATTAACCGGAAACATAATACATGTGTGAATACATAGACAAACAGAGTGTCACTAGTATGCCTCTACTTGACTAGCTTGTTGATCAAAGATGGTTATGTTTCCTAACCATAGACATGTGTTGTTATTTGATTAACGGGATCACATCATTAGGAGAATGATGTGATTGACATGACCCATTCCGTTAGCTTAGCACACGATCGTTTAGTATATTGCTATTGCTTTCTTCATTAATTATACATGTTCCTGTAACTATGAGATTATGCAACTCCCGTTTATCGGAGGAACACTTTGTGTGCTACCAAACATCACAACGTAACTGGGTGATTATAAAGGAGCTCTACAGGTGTCTCCGAAGGTACATGTTGGGTTGGTGTATTTCGAGATTAGGTTTTGTCACTCCGATTGTCGGAGAGGTATCTCTGGGCCCTCTCGGTAATGCACATCACTATAAGCCTTGCAAGCAATGTAGCTAATGAGTTAGTTATGGAATGATGCATTACGTAACGAGTAAAGAGACTTGCTGGTAACGAGATTGAACTAGGAATTGGATGCCGACGATCGAATCTTGGGCAAGTAACATACCGATGACAAAGGGAACAAAGTATGTTGTTATGCGGTTTGACCGATAAAGATCTTCGTAGAATATGTAGGAGCCAATATGGGCATCCAGGTTCCGCTATTGGTTATTGACCGAGAATAGTTCTAGGTCATGTCTACATAGTTCTCGAACCCGTAGGGTCCGCACGCTTAACGTTACGATGACAGTTTTATTATGAGTTTATGAGTTTTGATGTACCGAAGGAGTTTAGAGTCCCGGATGAGATCGGGGACATGACGAGGAGTCTCGAAATGGTCGAGACATAAAGATCGATATATTGGACGACTATATTCGGAGTTCGGAAAGGTTCCGAGTGATTCGGGTATTTTTCGGAGTACCGGAGAGTTACGGGAATTCGTATTGGGCCTCAATGGGCCATACGGGAAAGGAGAGAAAGGGCCAAAAGGGTGGCCGCACCCCTCCCCTTGGACTAGTCCGAATTGGACTAGGGAGGGGGGGCGCCCCCTTCCTTCCTTCTCCTTCTCTCTTCCCTTTCCTTCTCTCCTACTCCTACTACATGGAAGGGTTCCTAGTTCTACTAGGAAAGGGGGAATCCTACTCCCGCTGGGAGTAGGACTCCCCTAGGGCGCGCCATAGAGAGGGCCGGCCCTCCCCCTCCTCCATTCCTTTATATACGGGGGCAGGGGGCACCCCATAGACACAGAAGTTGATCTACGGATCGTTCCTTAGCCGTGTGTGGTGCCCCCCTCCACCATATTCCACCACGGTCATATCGTCACGGAGTTTAGGCGAAGCCCTGCGCCGGTAGAACATCATCATCGTCACCACACCGTCGTGCTGATGGAACTCATCCCCGAAGCTTTGCTAGATCGGAGCCCGGGGATCGTCATCGAGCTGAACGTGTGCTGAACTCGGAGGTGCCGTACGTTCGGTGCTTGGATCAGTCGGATCGTGAAGACGTACGACTACATCAACCACGTTATGCTAACGCTTCTGCTTACGGTCTATGAGGGTACGTGGACACACTCTCTCCTCTCGTTGCTATGCATCACCATGATCTTGCATGTGCGTAGGAATTTTTTTGAAATTACTACGTTCCCCAACAGTGGTATCCGAGCCTAGGTTTTATGGTTTGATGTTATATGCACGAGTAGAACACAAGTGAGTTGTGGGCGATATAAGTCATACTGCTTACCAGCATGTCATACTTTGGTTCAGCGGTATTGTTGGATGAAGAGGCCCGGACCGACATTACGCGTACACTTACGCGAGACTGGTTTTACCGCCGTGCTTTGCACACCTGTGATTAGCGGGTGTCTGTTTCTCCAATTTTAATTTAACTGAGTGTGGCTACGCCCGGTCCTTGCGAAGGTTAAAACAGCACCAACTTGACGAACTATCATTGTGGTTTTGATGCGTAGGTAAGAACGGTTCTTGCTCAGCCCGTAGCAGCCACGTAAAATTTGCAACAACAAAGTAGAGGACGTCTAACTTGTTTTTGCAGGGCATGTTGTGATGTGATATGGTCAAGACGTGATGCTATATTTTATTGTATGAGATGATCATGTTTTGTAACCGAAGTTATCAGCAACTGGCAGGAGCCATATGGTTGTCGCTTTATTGTATGAAATGCAAACGCCCTGTAATTGCTTTACTTTATCACTAAGCGGTAGCGATAGTCATAGAAGCAATAGATGGCGTAACGACAACGATGCTACGATGGAGATCAAGGTGTCGCGCCGGTGATGATGGTGATCACGACGGTGCTTCGGAGATGGAGATCACAAGCACAAGATGATGATGGCCATATCATATCACTTATATTGATTGCATGTGATGTTTATCCTTTATGCATCTTATCTTGCTTTGATTGACGGTAGTATTTTAAGATGATCTCTCACTAAAAATTATCAAGAAGTGTTCTCCCTGAGCACCGTTGCGAAAGTTCTTTGTGCTGAGACACCACGTGATGATCGGGTGTGATAGGCTCTACGTTCAAATACAATGGGTGCAAAACAGTTGCACACGCGGAATACTCAGGTTAAACTTGACGAGCCTAGCATATAACAGATATGGCCTCGGAACACGGAGACCGAAAGGTCGAACGTGAATCATATAGTAGATATGATCAACATAGTGATGTTCACCATTGAAACTACTCCATCTCACGTGATGATCGGACATGGTTTAGTTGATTTGGATCACGTGATCACTTAGATGACTAGAGAGATGTCTGTCTAAGTGGGAGTTCTTAAGTAATATGATTAATTGAACTTAAATTTATCATGAACTTAGTCCTGGCAGTATTTTGCAAATTATGTTGTAGATCAATAGCTTGCGTTGTTGCTTTCATATGTTTATTTTGATATGTTCCTAGAGAAAATTGTGTTGAAAGATGTTAGTAGCAATGATACGGATTGGATCTGTGATCTGAGGTTTATCCTCATTGCTGCACAGAAGAATTATGTCCTTAATGCACCGCTAGGTGACAGACCTATTGCAGGAGCAGATGCAGACGTTATGAACGTTTGGCTAGCTCAATATGATGACTACTTGATAGTTTAGTGCACCATTCTTAACGGCTTAGAATCGGGACTTCAAAGACGTTTTGAACGTCATGGACCATATGAGATGTTCCAGGAATTGAAGTTAATATTTCAAGCAAGTTGAGAGATATGAAGTCTCCAACAAGTTCTATAGCTAAAAGATGGAGGAGAATCGCTCAACTAGTGAGCATGTGCTTAGATTGTCTGGGTACTTCAATTGCTTGAATCAAGTGGGAGTTAATCTTCCAGATAAGATAGTGATTGACAGAATTCTCTAGTCACCATCACTAAGTTACTAGAACTTCGTGATGAACTATAGTATGCAAGAGATGACGAAAACGATTCCTGAGCTCTTCATGATGTTGAAATCGACGAAGGTAGAAATCAAGAAAGAGCATCAAGTATTGATGATTGACAAGAACACTAGTTTCAAGAAAAGGGCAAAGGGAAAGAAAGGGAAACTTCAAGTAGAATGGCAAACAAGTTGTCACTCCCGTGAAGAATACCAAAGCTGGACCAAAGCCTGAAACTGAGTGCTTACACTGCAAAGGAAATGGTCACTGGAAGCAGGAATGCCCTGAATATTTGGTGGATAAGAAGGATGGCAAAGTGAACAAGGGTATATTTGATATACAGGTTATTGATGTGTGCCTTACTAGTGTTTATAGTAGCCCCTGAGTATTTGATACTTGTTCGGTTGCTAAGATTAGTAACTCGAAATAGGAGTTACAGAATAAACAGAGACTAGTTGAAGGGGAAGTGACGATGAGTGTTGGAAGTAGTTCCAAGATTGATATGATCATCATCGCACACTCCCTATACTTTCGGGATTAGTGTTAAACCTAAATAAATGTTATTTGGCATTTGCGTTGAGCTTGAATATGATTTGATCATGTTTATTGCAATACGGTTATTCATTTAAAGTCAGAGAATAATTGTTGTTCTGTTTACATGAATAAAACCTTCAATGGTCATACACCCAATGAAAATAGTTTGTTGGATCTCGATCATAGTGATACACATATTCATAATATTGATGCCAAAAGATGCAAAGTTAATAATGATAGTGCAACTTATTTGTGGCACTGCCATTTGGGTCATATCGATGTAAAGCGCATGAAGAAACTCCATAAAGATGGATTTTCGGAATCACTTGGTTATGAATCATTCGATGCTTGCGAACCGTGCCTTTTGGGCAAGATGACTAAAACTCCGTTCCCCGGAACAATGGAACGAGCTACTGACTTATTGGAAATAATACATACTGATGTATGCAGACCAATGAGTATGAAGGCTCGTGGCAAGTATCGTTATTTTCTAACCTTCACAGATGATTTGAGCAGATATGCGTATATTTACTTGATGAAACATAAGTCTGAAATAATTGAAAAGTTCAAAGAATTTCAGAGTAAAGTGGAGAATCATCGTAACAAGAAAATGAAGTTTCTACGATCTGATCGTGGAGGAGAATATTTGAGTTATGAGTTTGGCCTTCATATAAAACAATGTGGAATAGTTTCACAGCTCACACCACCTGGAACACCACAATGTAATGGTGTGTCCGAACGTCGTAATCGTACTTTACTAGATATGGTGCGATCTATGATGTCTCTTATCGGTATACCACTATCGTTTTGGGGTTATGCATTAGAGACAGCTGCATTCACGTTTAATAGGGCACCATCTAAATCCGTTGAGACGACACCGTATGAACTATGGTTTAGCAAGTAACCCAAGTTGTCGTTTCTTAAAGTTTGGGGCTACGATGCTTATGTGAAAAAGTTTCATCCTGATAAGCTCAAACCCAAATCGGAGAAGTGCGTCTTCATAGAATACCCAAAGGAAACTGTTGGGTACTCCTTCTATCAGAGATCTGAAGGCAAAACATTCGTTGCTAAGAATTGATCCTTTCTAGAGAAGGAGTTTCTCTCGAAAGAAGTGAGTGGGAGGAAAGTAGAACTTGATGAGGTAACTGTACCTTCTCCCAAATTGGAAAATAGTTCATCACTGAAATCAGTTCCAGTGATTCCTACACCAATTAGTGAGGAAGCTAATGATGATGATCATGAAACTTCTGATCAAGTTACTACAGAACCTCGTAGGTCTTCCAGAGTACGGTCCGCATCAGAGTGGTACGGTAATCCTATTCGGAAAGTCATGTTACTAGACCATGATAAACCTACAAACTATGAGAAAGCGATGATGAGCCCAGATTCCGCAAAATGGCTGGAGGCCATGAAATCTGAGATGGGATCCATGTGTGAGAACAAAGTGTGGACTTTGGTGGATTTGCCCGATGATCGGCAAGCCATATTGTATAAATGGATCTTCAAGAGGAAGACAGATGCTGATAGTAGTGTTACTATCTACAAAGCTCGACTTGTCGCAAAAAGGTTTTCGACAAGTTCAAGGTGTTGACTACAATGAAATTTTCTCAACCATAGCGATGCTTAATTCTGTCTGAATCATGTTAGCAATTGCCACATTTTTTGAAATCTGGCAAAAGGATGTCAAAACTGCATTTCTTAATGGATTTATTAAAGAAGAGTTGTATATGATGCAACCAGAAGGTTTTGTAAATCCTAAAGGTGCTAACAAAATGTGCAAGCTCCAGCAATCCATCTATGGACTGGTGCAAGCATCTCGGAGTTGGAATATACGCTTTGATAAGTTGATCAAAGCATATAGTTTTATACAGACTTGCGGTGAAGCCTGTATTTACAAGAAAGTGAGTGGGAGCACTACAACATTTCCGATAAGTATATGTGAATGACATATTGTTGATCGGAAATAATGTAGAATTATTCTGCAAAGCATAAAGGAGTGTTTGAAAGGAGTTTTTTCAAAGAAAGACCTCAAGAAAGCTACTTACATATTGAGCATCAAGATCTATTGAGATAGATCAAGACGCTTGATAAGATTTTCAATGAGTACATACCTTGATAAATTTTTGAAATAGTTCAAAATGGAACAGTCAAAGAAGGAGTTCTTGCCTGTGTTGCAAGGTGTGAAGTTGAGTAAGACTCAAGACCCGACCATGGCAGAAAATAGAAAGAGAATGAAAAGTCATTCCCTATGCCTCAGTCATAGGTTCTATAAAGTATGCTATGCTATGAACCAGACATATTGTATACCTTGCTCTGAGTTTGGCAAAGGAATACAATTTTGATCTAATAGTAGATCACTGGACATTGGTCAAGAATATCCTTAGTGGGGACTAAGGAAATATTTCTCGATTATGGAGGTGATAAAAGAGCCCGTCGTAAAGAGTTACATCTGTGCAAGCTTTTACACCGATCCAGATGACTCTAAGTCTCAATCTGGATACATATTGAAAGTAGGAGCAAATAGCTAGAGTAGCTCCGTGCAGAGCATTGTAGACATAGAATATTTGCAAAATGCATACGGCTCTGAATGTGACAGACCCGTTGACTAAACTTCTCTCACAAGCAAAACATGATCATACCTTAGTACTCTTTGGGTGTTGATCACATAGCGATGTGAACTAGATTATTGACTCTAGTAAAACCCTTTGGGTGTTGATCACATGACGATGTGAACTATTGGTATTAATCACATACAGATGTGTATATTGGTGTTAAATCACATGGTGATGTGAACTAGATTATTGACTCTAGTGCAAGTGGGAGACTGAAGGAAATATGCCCTAGAGGCAATAATAAAGTTATTATTTATTTCCTTATATCATGATAAATGTTTATTATTCATGCTAGAATTGTATTAACCGGAAACATAATACATGTGTGAATACATAGACAAACACAGTGTCACTAGTATGCCTCTACTTGACTAGCTTGTTGATTAAAGATGGTTATGTTTCCTAACCATAGACATGTGTTGTTATTTGATTAACGGGATCACATCATTAGGAGAATGATGTGATTGACATGACCCATTCCGTTAGCTTAGCACACGATCGTTTAGTATATTGCTATTGCTTTCTTCATGACTTATACATGTTCCTGTAACTATGAGATTATGCAACTCCTGTTTACCGGAGGAACACTTTGTGTGCTACCAAACGTCACAACGTAACTGGGTGATTATAAAGGAGCTCTACAGGTGTCTCCGAAGGTACATGTTGGGTTGGCGTATTTCGAGATTAGGTTTTGTCACTCTGATTGTCGGAGAGGTATCTCTGGGCCCTCTCGGTAATGCACATCACTATAAGCCTTGCAAGCAATGTAGCTAATGAGTTAGTTACGGAATGATGCATTACATAACGAGTAAAGAGACTTGCCGGTAACGAGATTGAACTAGGTATTGGGTACCGACGATCAAATCTCGGGCAAGTAACATACCGATGACAAAGGGAACAAAGTATGTTGTTATGCGGTTTGACCGATAAAGATCTTCGTAGAATATGTAGGAGCCAATATGGGCATCCAGGTTCCGCTATTGGTTATTGACCGAGAATAGTTCTAGGTCATGTCTACATAGTTCTCGAACCCGTAGGGTCCGCACGCTTAACGTTACGATGACAGTTTTATTATGAGTTTATGAGTTTTGATGTACCGAAGGAGTTCAGAGTCCCGGATGAGATCGGGGACATGACGAGGAGTCTCGAAATGGTCGAGACGTAAAGATCGATATACTAGATGACTATATTCGGAGTTCGGAAAGGTTCCGAGTGATTCGGGTATTTTTCGGAGTACCGGAGAGTTACGGGAATTCGTATTGGGCCTCAATGGGCCATACGGGAAAGGAGAGAAAGGGCCAAAAGGGTGGCCGCACCCCTCCCCTTGGACTAGTCCGAATTGGACTAGGGAGGGGGGGCGTCCCCTTCCTTCCTTCTCCTTCTCTCTTCCATTTCCTTCTCTCCTACTCCTACTACATGGAAGGGTTCCTAGTTCTACTAGGAAAGGGGGAATCCTACTCCCGGTGGGAGTAGGACTCCCCTAGGGCGCGCCATAGAGAGGGCCGGCCCTCCCCCTCCTCCACTTCTTTATATACGGGGGCAGGGGGCACCCCATAGACACAGAAGTTGATCTACGGATCGTTCCTTAGCCGTGTGCGGTGCCCCCCTCCACCATATTCCACCTCGGTCATATCGTCGCGGAGTTTAGGCGAAGCCCTGCGCCGGTAGAACATCATCATCGTCACCACGCCGTCGTGCTGACGGAACTCATCCCTGAAGCTTTGCTGGATCGGAGCCCGGGGATCGTCATCGAGCTGAACGTGTGCTGAACTCGGAGGTGCCGTACGTTCGGTGCTTGGATCGGTCGGATCGTGAAGACGTACGACTACATCAACCGTGTTATGCTAACGCTTCCGCTTACGGTCTACGATGGTACGTGGACACTCCTCTCGTTGCTATGCATCACCATGATCTTGCGTGTGCGTAGGAATTTTTTTGAAATTACTACGTTCCCCAACAACTACTCCCCTTTAGCTGTAGCGTCGTAGCAATAGCGCGGTCCCCCGCCCTACTACTAGGCCTAAAACCAGCGCTACTGCTAGGCTTTTCCTTAGTAGTGGTAGATAGCTAATTTTTTGCTAAATGACTTTTTTGTTGACTCAAAATGTTGTATCAACAGATAGAAATACAATGAGAGCATACCCGGCCTATGGACAACTAGGACACACACAGTCAACATCAACACACATAAAGTATCATGTCAGCAAGTAGCAAAGCCATGCAAGACCTAATTGGAGGGGGAAAAGAGCAACCATGATCCACACAAGCCACAAAAATCCAGGCTGATGCCACGGTCGCAGCCATGGCCATTCCCAACACCTGGCTCGACGACATTGTCAGTGGACGGCTCCTATTGTCAAGCGGACAGTTCGGATGGTTCTAGCATGATTTTGAGAGATGAGAAGGGCTCTGTGATCTTCGCGGCATACAAACGTCTCAAGCGGATAGTTCGACGGGCTTTGGCATGATTTTGAGAGACAAGAAGGGCTCTATGATTGCAGCATACAAACGTCTCCTCTATTGTAGCGATGCTCTGGAGTACAAGTTACATGCAATCAGGGAAGATATTGACTTGGCGATACATCAGACTCCCCTATCGGTTTTACTCCAGTTTGACTGCTCCAATGCTTTATCAGCGATTATGGACAGATCTTTAGACAAGCTAGCTAGTCTATGGCCATTTGAATCATGAGATCAAACTCTCAACGGAATATACGGTGTTTACTCATGTTAGGATTGCTCGTGAACATAATAGGATTTCAGATTGTTTAGCGAACTTTGGGCATAGCGGGGATAGCACTACGTGTTGGCTTAACCAAACCCCTACTTGTGCTGTGAAACTTGTCGCTTCCGATTGTAATCCTATGACTATGGAATAAATACCCTATATTTCCTCACACACAAAACTTGATCCACACTGAACAACTTTATACCAATGAAGACGAAGCAAACGTACATGATCCGTACATAGCTACCTTGTTGTCAAAGGCGTCTATGTACAAAGTCGCAACAATAAACAACGATCAAGCAAATTGAAAATCGTTGGCAACCACCGCATGATCAAAGTGCGGATAGATATAATAATTTGGATTCAGCCTAGGTTTTTTCTATCGTAGAGACGGCGCTTGGGCGGATGTCATTGTTTCATCTTTGAGTTGGTCCTTCGGGCTCCAGTCGTCTTTGAGTTCACCCTTTGGGGAAGAGTTGATGGACCTCCGTCATAGATTCATGTTGTCTCCTTGTGACGACGAGGTTAGGGTTTCTGTAGCGCGCATAGAATGATGAGATTTGATGTCAGGCGGTTCGAATCGATTTAAGCGTTCAATGATGATGACTGCGACTCTACGACGTTGGTCCTCAGGGGCACATGCACGAAGATTTCCCAACTATTATCAACAAGGTCGGACTGGCACTGCTAGGGGAGCAGCAACAACGGCACGTCAACTGCTCATTCTAGTGGTGGTAGTTGTTGTTCGATGATCCATGTCCTTATGTAAGTTTTATTGATGTTTGAGATGCTTTATACTACTGCTGCACCTTTACAATACATTTGAATCATTTTTGCAAAGAAAAGAGAACAAACTAATATGCGTAGTAAAAAAAACGATTAATTAGTTCTTCATTTATTCTTTAATATTTTTCTGCGGGCAGTAATCGTTCTTTGCTTAAAATATGGTCTTGCTAATTCTATGTTTTGCATGGAATTTTGTTATGAATGTGCGAGCAAGAGGGCACTCTAGAATAAATTCAGCTAGTGCCTTATACTTCTAGTTTTGCAATGTTCCGTGGAGGAAGAGAAGGGTTGTAGATAGCTAAATTTTTGATAAATGACTTTTTGTTGACTCAAAATGTAGTATCAACGGATAGAAATACAATGAGAGCATACCTGGCCTTTGGACAATTAGGATGCACACAGTCAATATCAGCACACATAAAGTATCGTATCGGCAAGCGACAAAGCCATGCAAGACCTAATCGAAGGGGGGAAAGAGCAACCATGATCCACACAAGCCACAAAAATGCAGGCAGAAACCACCATCGTTGCCGTGGCCATTCCCACCACCTGGCTCAATGGCATTGTTAGTGGACGGGTCCTATTGTCAAGTGGACAGTTCGGCGGGCTCTGGCATGATTTTGAGAGACGAGAAGGGCTCTGTGATCTTCACTGCATACAAACGTCTCTTCTATTTTAACGATGCTCTGGAGTCCAAGTTACATGCAATCAGGGAAGACATTGACTAGGCGATACCTCAGACTCCTCTGTCGGTTTTAATCTAGTTTGACTGCTCCAATGCTTTATCGGCGATTATGGACAGTTCTTTGGACAAGCTAGTGTATGGCCATTTGAATTATGACATCAAACTCTCAATGGAACGTAGGGTGTTTACTCATGTTAAGATTGCTCGTGAGCATAATAGGATTGCAGATTGTTTAGCAAACTTTAGGCATGGCGGGGATAGCATTGTGTGCTAGCTTAACCAACCCTCTACTTGTGCTGCGTAACTTGTCTCTTCCGATCGTAATCCCGTGACTATGAAATAAATACCCTAAATTTTGTCAAAAAAAAGAGAGCATGATCCACACTGAACAATTTTAAAGTTTAAACCAATAATGATCATGCAAGCATACATGATCCGGACATAGCTACCTTGTTGTCCAAGGAGTGTATGTACAAAGTCGCAACAGTAAACAACGATCAAGCAAACTGAAAATCGTTGGCAACCACCGCACGATCGAAGTGCGCATAGATACGCCGACGGAGGCAGCCCCCATATCCATCCCACATTGGTGCACGCCTGCCTAGCCCTCCGCTCTCCTAGCCCTGCTGTTGGCCACTCCGGCCACGGCAGCCACCGCCTAGCTGCCCCGTCGCTGGCCACTCCGGCCACGGCGGCCACCTCCACCTCTCCCGTCGTGTACCACTCCGGTTACGGCGGCCACCACAATCATGTCACTGTCTGACCTGCGTTTTGAGAGAGGGCATGCCTTCGAAGATCGTATTCGCTCCTCCTTTAATCTGCCAGTCAACTTCACTGCGGAAACAGGGCAAAGGGAATTCTTTTTGGTGGCGGAATTTACTAGATCAAAGATTCGCCTCACAGAGGAATCGGTAGGTACCATCCTTCTTTCGTGCTTTGGTGGTCGAGCTTCTCTGTTCAAGGTCCGTAAGCTTCGTGAGCATCTTTTCAAGTTCTCAGTCTCTTCGATCAGTGTGGGATTTGCGATCTACAATGGGGGAAATGTTTCTCTGCCGGAATTCAATATTGGTTTTCTCCTTTGGGATTCTAATGGTCCTAAATTTCGTCCCCTTTTTGATCCTGAGAAAGACAATGATTGGACTTTACTTTCAAGATCAAGAAACGTGAATTCGTTTGCTAATGCAGTTCGTGCTCCGAGATTCTTCAATCAGGCCTCAATTCAAAATCAGAGTCGTAGATCTCGGCCAGCTCAATCTACGGTGGCAGTTACTACAGTCTTTGATAGGCTTCAATTTCCGGAATCGGGCAATAATGAGGCGGCAAATCAGCGCGTTCAAAAGGGCCCAGTTGTTGCCTTAGGCTCTATGGTGGCCCCTGCTTCTGTGGAGGCCCGGCCCAACCATTTCTGTGTTCGCTGTTTGCTGAAGGGCCACGAGAGATCGGGCTGCAAGAATAAAATCTGCTGTCATAATTGCAAAAGGTGGGGCCATGTTGCCAGAGGCTGCCGTTCAGTCTTCCGCTCCCTCGCTGTGTCAAATCAATTGACTGCCTCTGTATCAGCTCCTGCCGCTGCTGCCCCCGTTAATGGTGCGACTCCAGTGCCTCAATCGAGGAATGCTATCGCTCTCCCTGGCACTCAAGATATTGTTCCCTCACCTACCAATCTCTCTGCTCCTGAACCTCATCTTCCAGGCTCGTCCCCTCTCCCACCCCCTCCATCGCTAACAGTCAGTAGATTACTTCAATCTTCAGTAAGGGAGGGCGAGCTTGTTCCCCGTATAATGGCCAACTTTCCATTTGATCTGACGCCTTTTCTTCCGCCGCATCATCAAGCTGTTCATGTGGAGGGGCGGCCCGCTAGAGTGAGGGTAATCTCTGACCCTGCTCTGCCTCGTCATGAAGACTAGGCTATTGCTACAATTGTTCCTATGCCCAACCAGCATGTTCATTTCCCGAATGTGAGACAGATTCTTGGTGAGTTTCTTACAGAAGTTAAGCACCTAGGGTTCCATGAGATCTGCCAGTCCCCATTTGGTCAAGCATATGTTAGATTAAGGTCTACGTTTGATCGAGATGCTCTGGTTCTGCAAAGCCCTCATGTACATGGAGATGTACATCTTATTTTTCAGAGGCATAATCAGGGCCTTAACTGGAGGAGTCTTGCTTTAGATAGAGATATCTGGGCTTTGCTTATTGGTTTTCCTTTTGATAAGAGGGACATGCATGAGCTTGCTAATTCAGTTTGAAGCTTTGGTAAGCTGCTGCTATGGGATAGGGCTAGGAGCACTCAAGCCGCCCTAATGGTCAAGATCAGAGTTGAAGCCCTGAGTGATGTGCCTATAAGTTTAGTTGTGGGTGAATCTGATGATCCCAATTTGGAATCTTGGTTGGTACCAGTTGTCATTGTCCAGCAGGAACTGTTGGCTAATGGCCCTCCTGATGAGGATCCAGTTCCAGTGGATGGCAATCCCCATCCCCAACCTGCCAACAATTTCTTCCACCCAAATCAGCTCAACCATTTCATGGGGCCTATTCAGGAGCACCAGGCTCAAGATGTTATGGGGGGTGATCCTCAAAATTTTCATCAAGATGTTCAAGATGCAGATCTAGAAGAGGATGATGCTGAGCTTCCTGGCTGGGG
Source organism: Triticum timopheevii (assembly GCA_963921465.1). NCBI lineage: Eukaryota > Viridiplantae > Streptophyta > Magnoliopsida > Poales > Poaceae > Triticum > Triticum timopheevii. The sequence goes on along the minus strand of OY997270.1, from coordinate 60,065,407 downwards.
ACATTGGGCAATGCCAGTTGAGAATGAGGATCTCATTGACCAAGAGCTGGAAGAAGGGGAATTCATGGAGTTTGCTGACCTTTTCCAGCCTTTAGATGATCAGCAGCAACACAACCTTCCTGATATGGACATGAACAGTGAGCTGACTCTTTCAGTGGGTTCCAATGGAGTGGATATTGATTTGCTCCCAGACAATGCTCAGTTGAACTTGGAGGGAAATGAGCTTTTAAACTTATTGGGCCCAGCCCGTGGGGAAATCCCGGATCTCAACCTGGCCCAAGTGGGTCTTCCAGATCTCAATTTGGGCCTGGGGCCCATGCCAGCTAATGCTATGATTGATGAGGTTCAGCCTGCACCTGCTGCTCCTGCCTTGGATGCTCCCTTGGAATTCTTACTCTTGCTGCCTCCTGTTGAACAGTCTGCTAGAATTGAGCTTGATCTTAATCAATTGTTGCCTCAGTCCCCACCATCTGGTCAAAATTTCCAGGTGCAAGTTTCTCCCAGGGTTGCCCATGACCTCTCAAATGACATAAATGGGATGGATGAGGAGGGCACTTTTTTTAATCTTAATCTTGCTGAAGGGGAAGATCCTGTGATTAGGTTAGCTTCTCCCTCAGAATATCTGGCTGCTATGCACAAAGATGATGATCAATGCTCATATGTTGATGAGGAAATTGATGTCCAAGACAATTTTTCAGATGCTTCCTCCAAACCAGATTCGGCCTCAGAAAGTAATACTGTCACTTGCTTCTCATCGTCAACTTGCTCAGCACCTCCTGGTTTTACCATCAAAGGGAAATATCTACCTAATTGTGACCCGGCTGACTCTACTGCAGATTCTGCTATCCCTGCCATGGCTTTTCTCTCTACTTGGGAGCAGCACTTCTCTGCCTGCACTGATGGCTCCTCTGTTAAGGTACCCTCATAATGGGCAGATTTCATTTGCTCTGCTTTACTGACACCTGATAAATTTGATTGGGTCAAAGGGTTTCTGCATTCCCCCATGTGGAATATCATCTGTAAAGAATTTCATCAGTCACAGCATATTGTTTTCTTCATACCTCCTTCATGTCCTGTAACTGTGGCCCCTGGTTGCTCTCAGTTGCAGAGTCCTGGCCTGGAGGATGCCCCTCACCCACCCTTGGCTGAAGAAGCTAGCTTCTGTAGCCCTGCTGCTGTCAAAGGAAAAAGAAAGGACATAGTGCCTCTTGTTGAATCTGAGGTAAGAAGAAGTGAGAGATTGCAGCATTTAAATAAGGGTTATAGAAAGAAAACTTGTCAGGATAAGAACTGTATGGCCTGCTCTGCTAAACCTCCTATATGCAATTCCAAAGTAATTAAGAACCTTAATTCTTCTTACTGCAAGGTGGACCCAAAAGTCTGCACTGAAGAAAACATTCAGCAGAAGAAGGTCAAGAGAGGAGGAAAGCCACCAGCAGGAAAGGAATAAAGATGCTGTGCTCAAGGAGGGTTGACCTAGTAGTAGGTCCATTTTTGGAAATATTTAGCAATCTGTACAAGAGCTCTTTACCTCTGGATATTTTTGTAATGAGTCTACTTTATGCTCTTTTGGCTGGACTAAGATTATGCATGTTATGGGACTGTTACAATGATGATCGTATGCTTTGCCTTCAGTGCTTGAGTAGTGATTTTTCTTACCTAGACCTGAGCTTGATTGTTCTGAAATGAATAAGTCCTGGAGTATTTTGAATTGGAATGTGAGAGGCATAAATTCAAGTGACAAATGGCTTGCTATTTCAAATAAGATAGATGAGGCACAATGCTCAGTTCTTTGTCTGCAAGAAACAAAAAGAGAAGTTTTTGACAGTTCATATTTAAAACTTTTTTGCCCAAAAAGAATAAACAAATTTGATTACCTGCCTTCTGTGGGAGCCTCTGGGGGATTACTTGTAGCATGGAATGATAGCCTGTTTCATGGAGAGTGTCTGTTCAAGAATGATTTCTCCATCTCCATTAGATTTATATCAGTTCACACAGGAGAGTCTTGGATCCTAACAAATATTTATGGGCCTTGTGATGCTGAAGGGAGACATAACTTCCTTGAATGGTTCAGGAACATTCACATGCCTGTTGACTCGGATTGGCTAATCACAGGAGATTTTAACTTTATCAGGTATCCCTCTAACAGGAATGATGGCTCAGGTGATATTAATAACATGATGAATTTCAATGCTGCCATTAGTCAACTGGCCCTAGTGGAGATTCCTCTGAAAGGAAGGAGCTTTACTTGGAGCAACATGCAACAAGCTCCCCTCCTGGAGAAAATTGATTGGGTTTTTACCTCAGAAAACTGGTCCTCCAACTATCCCAATACTATGGCTATTCCTCTGGCTAAGCCTATATCTGACCACTGTCCTTTTGTCATAAAAATTGGTACAAGCATTCCTAGGGCTCAGGTCTTCAGATTTGAAAATTTCTGGCTTCAACACCATGAGTTTCAGGAAGTGGTACAATCCATTTGGCAGCAACCCATTTTGGCAAGTGACAGTGCCAAGCTCATCACTGCAAAATTCAAAAGGCTTAGAAAAGGACTGAAAGTTTGGAGTAAAAACTTCTCCAGCCTAGCTTGTAGCATCAAGGCAACTAATGATGTTATCTTAATGTGGGATCATTTTGAGGAATATAGAGTGCTCACTGATTTTGAGCAGAATGGTAGGGATATGCTTAAAGAGCATTTGTTAAAACTGTTGTCTTTTCAAAGGATTTATTGGAGACAAAGAGCAACAATTCGTTGGGTTAAATTTGGTGATGAAAACTCCAAGTTTTTTCAAGCAAAGGCAACCATCAAATACAGGCACAATTACATTCAGAGTTAATGCAATGAGCAAGGAGTAGAAATGACAGATCATTATGACAAAGCTGCAATTCTTTGGGCTGCCTTCAAAGAAAGGCTGGGTCAGAGTGGACAAATTGAAGACCCTTTGCATCTGATCAATCTCATTACCAGGGTGGAAGGTCTGCAGGATCTGGATGCCCCTTTCACCAAGGAAGAAATTGATTCAGTTATCAAACATTTGCCTTCAGACAAAGCACCTGGGCCTGATGGTTTTAATGCTGATTTCATTAAGGCTTGTTGGCATATAATTGCTCAGGATTTCTACCAGTTGATTGATGATTTTTATCATGGGAACATTTCCCTTCAGAGTATAAATGCTTCTTTCATCACTTTGGTTCCAAAGAAAGACAATCCAATGACAGCTAATGACTTCAGGCCAATTTCTCTTCTCAACTGCACTACCAAGATCATCACCAAGCTTTTGGCAAACAGACTACAAACTGTGATCCTCAAGATTGTGCACACTAATCAATATGGCTTCATCAAGAGTAGAACCATACATGACTGCTTGGGATGGGCATTTGAATATCTGCATCATTGTCAGCAATCAAAACAGCCCATTGTGCTTCTCAAACTGGACTTTGAGAAAGCTTTTGATTTACTAAATCATCAAGCCATCCTTGATATTCTGAAGGCCAGAGGTTTTGGAAGTAGGTGGATTAACTGGATCAAAATGTTGCTTTCCTCTGGTACCTCCTCTGTTCTGCTCAATGGAGTGCCAGGGAAACTTTTTCATTGCAGGCAAGGAGTAAGACAAGGGGACCCTGTATCTCCTCTTCTGTTTGTACTTGCAGCTGACTTCTTCAGTCAGTGCTCAATGAGGCAATGCACCAAAACTTAATTCAGGCTCCTATCAGCAGTCAAGCTTGCCCAGATTTTCCTGTGATCCAGTATGCTGATGATACAATTTTAGTCTTGCCTGCTGATGCCAGACAACTTGCTCAAGTTAAAAATCTCATTTTGCATTATACTGCTTTTACTGGGTTTAAAGTCAATTATGAGAAATCATTCATGGTGCCAATTAATGTTCCTGACCCCCAGCTCCAACCTTTGCTCAATATTTTGGGGTGTCAACAAGGCCACTTCCCCTTCACCTATCTGGGACTTCCTCTTGGTACCTCTAAGCCAAAAATTGAAGATTATAGTCCAATGCTCCAAAGAATTGAGAGAAGACTTTCGGGCTGTTCTACCATGTTATCATATGATGGAAGGATTCTGCTCATCAAGTCTGTATTTGCAGCATTGCCAATATTCTTTATGTGTACCTTGGCTCTTCCTGTAGGTGTGATTGAGCAAATCAATAAATATTTGAGAAACTTTCTCTGGAGAAAATTTGGCATGGAAGATAGAGGGACAACACTCATTGCATGGTCCAAGGTTTGTAGGCCAAAAGAACAAGGTGGCCTTGGTATTCTTGATTTAGCCCTCCATAATAAGGCCCTCCTCATGAAAAACCTCCTCAAGTTTATGAATAGAGAAGAAGTACCTTGGATTAAGCTGGTCTGGGAAAAATATTATCATTCTGAGGCACCAGTAGGAAATGCGGTGGGATCTTTCTGGTGGATATCACATTTAAGCCTCCTACCAAAGTTCAAGCTGATTAGCAGGTGCACACTTGGCAATGGACAATCTGCTCTGTTCTGGAAAGATTCTTGGAATGAGCAAACACTGCAATCTATATTCCCCCACCTCCATTCCTTTGCACGAAATGAGGAACAATCTGTCCACAATTTCTTTGAGGAGAATGATTGGACTGAACATTTTCACCTGCCCCTCTCCATTGTAGCTTATGAGGAATTTAATCAAATTCAGGACTTGGCATTCAATTTGCACCCAAACAGAGAGGATAAGTGGAAGTTCATTGGGGCCTCGGGCAAGACCTCTGCAATCCATATTTATAACCTTCTTTTGGAACCACAGGAAGCACATCCTTTTTTCAATCTCATTTGGAGAAGTTCTAGTAGACTCAAGTACAAAATCTTCTTTTGGTTGGTGGCCCATGGAAGAATCAATACTAGAGCTCTCCTCCTCAGAAAAGGTATGCATCTAGAAGACATCCACTGTCCTAACTGCAATCAGAGTGCAGAAGAGACCACCTTGCATTTGCTATGGGATTGTAACTTCGCACAAGAATGTTGGAACTCACTGATCCCAAATAGGAAACGAGGTACATCTGTTTATGAGGATACCATCCTGGCTCTAAACCTCATGCCTAAGCACATTGCACTAGAGATAATCATTTTGGGATGTTGGAATATTTGGATACAAAGAAATAACAAGATCTTCAAAGCAGTGCCACAGTCCATCTAGGCTTGGAGATTTTACCTGAAGCAAGATATTAAGCTCCTTCAACATAAGATCAAGCAAAAGTTTGTTCCTCGGCTGGCTCAGTGGATAGATCATAATTTGTAATCATGAGTCTAATTCCTAGAGCAGGCATTGGCTAGCCACCATGCTGGCCTCACTCCCTTAGGCTGCGTTCGGTTGGCATGGATTTGAGGGGGTTTGGCAGGGATTGAATCCCATACAAGTCAAATCCCCCCCAAATCCCCTCCAATCCCCTTGAGACAGGGTGTAACCGAACAAAGCCTTAGGGGATTTGTAATATTTCTGTACCATACTTTAATATTAATATCAATTTTACCGTAGAACAATTGTTCTACGGTGTTGGGTTCAAAAAAAAGTGCGGATAGATAAAATAATTTGGATTTGATCGTCGTGCGCTTTGTTCCCTCTCCGGACCCCTCCTACTGTCACCATCTGTCGAGTGTATGTACGTACGTGGGGTTGATCCATCCATTATCTGGAGCTTGTGCTGGTGGTACATACGGGTACATGCTAGCTACTCCCGCTGGTAGGTACTCGATTACAAGTGCATCTAGACGGTGACACTTGGCCATGTACATACTTATTGTCTGCTTTTGGTGCGGTAGGTCGTATATTTATGTTGTACTGGTAGTACTGACGCGGCTTCGTCGACCTTTTCTTTTGTCGCGCAATGCGTGCACACGTGTGTGCATGCGGTGGCCAAAGAGCAAGAGCGGCTGAGCCTGTCCGGCGGTGGCACTCCACCACGGTGCAGTGTGTATCGGTGCAAGGCATTAGAGCAACTCGCGCCGACCTGGACGGCGATTTTGTTTACTTTTCGTTTGTTTGGGTCTGTCGTCCGCTCGGTATCTGTCCTGGCTTTTTAGTTGGCCGTGCACCTAACATTTGTGACCATCTCATGTCAGCGACCCGCGACCATAGATTATGCCAGCGGTCATGCCGATGCCGTCACGCAAAGTTCATGTGGGCACCATGCCAGCGGCCGGCATATAATGCCAGCCTTAAAAAAACTATCACACAGTTCATGCTGGCTCACTTGCCAACAGCTGGCACACAAAAAGGAGCGGGGATTCGACCATGCCATCTCGGCTGTGGTCATGCTAGCACACTTGCCGGCATACAAAAAAGGATGGCGCTCGCCGCCATAGATCACTCACTGTCGAACTTGAGCATGTCGGCATGCATCTTCTCGAACCATGGCCTCTTGTCGGCGACATGGTTTCGAGGTCCACCTTCATGATCTCCACCCCCGTCATCATGCTCACGAACGCTATTTCTTTCGCCTTGGTCTTGGCATTGGCGGCCTCGATCTTGAGCATCTTGACTTGCTTCTCCGCCTCCATCTGAAGCATCTTGGCTTGCTTCTCCGCGTCCATCTGAAGCCTCCTCCTTTTGATCTCCATGAAGGCGTTCATTTGCTCTTCCTTATCTTGCCGGCAATTCTCCTCCCTTGAGTCCTTTTTGCTCATCATGTTCCCCATGGTTGCAAGCAAGGCGATCGGCGCCGCATCCCGCTTGTACTCCTTTTTGGAGTTGGTCTTTCCCCGCGGCCGTGGCTTTTTGCCCTCCCCAACCTCCTTCGCGGCTCTCTCCCCCACCCCCGCACGCCATGGGCGGCATATTGCTCCTTGAACTTCTTCTCCCCGTTGATGACCATCCAACAATGGGAGAGACTGGAGGACTTGCCATCATGTTGGACCTTGAATGCCTACGAATGAATAGCATCCAAGCATATGGGAAAAATGGATATGCAAATGCATGCAAGCATAACGGGAATGGAAACGAAGAGGGGCGCATGTACCATATCTTGCATGCCAATGCCGCTCACGGGGCGTGCCTTGATGCTCTCAAGGGTGGCACAAAGCTTGCGGATAGACGTGGAAGCTGGGAATCGGGTGCGTGGCAGACGCGCGTGGTGACTCTGGCGGCACCATTCGAGGAAACGAGGACCAGCCTGTGCTGGCCGCGGCCACGGCGGTGTTGACGAGCCCGTACTGGCCAGGGTTTACCCCTAGGTAGATCAGGACCTCCCTTGTTGCCACCGACACTCAGGCGTTGGTTTCCTCCTGCTGTGCGCTGGCGGTGAGGGCGGCGATGGCTGCTGCTTCATCCCTTGTGTACGCCGCGTGCCTTCGGCCCTTCCTCTTGGCTGACTGCATGACCCGCTCTTGGGCGTCAGCTGCTTCTTCTTCTTGGGCGGCGCGATGGTCTTACGGGGGGCGCGGAGCTTGCCTTTTGCCAGAGGGGCAGGGGTGAGGCCGGACAAGGCGAGGAAGGCGAGGCCGGTGGCGGCATCGAGGTCGTCGTCCACAGTGAGCGGCTGGGAGCACGAGTGGGCGGGAGGTTTTGGGAAATTGGAGGGAAATGTTGGTCGTTTTGCCACCGACTAGCGGACCAGAGGAGGAGTAGGCGAGCGCCTTGCGCGTCTGCTTCATGTCCGCGTCGGCGCAAATGAGGCCCAGAACTGGGTCGTTAATGGGTTCGCAAGTGGACAAAAAAGGATGCGCGTCCGTTTGGGTCGGTGCGTTAGGCCAACTTTTCTGTCCACAGCGACCCAAACAGACTGCACGGACGAAATGGGTTGGCGCGTTGAAGTTGCTCTTAGTAAAAAAAACTACTAATAATCTAGTATCATTTTTCAAAGTTGAGTGAACGAATATAATAAAAATTACATTAAAATTCCAAGATACCCCCCCCCCCCCCCAAAAAAAAACAACCAGTACCACCGCCAGAACGAACTATCTAATTAGAAAAAGGTCTAGATTTCAATCTTCAACTAACAATTCGATTAGATTTACAACCCTCAACTACGAGATTCAAAATACACCCTCAACTTACCACAAGATTAAGAAAACAACCCTGGTCTCGGTTTGGACCAAGTCAACCATTTTTGACCGAAATCAATGCTGATCAAATGATGACTAGGCATGTCAACTAGAGGCTGAATTGGTATTTTCTTTGTAAATTTTCATTGGTTTGACAAAGAGGATTGAAAATTTCCCATAATGATTAGCATATTAGTGTTTATTTTTGAGAATTTTTCAAAATTTTCTGGACTTCTCTGAATAGTGTATCGATGCCGATGTAGCTATCGGTTTACCATTGTGATGTATTTAGATATATAGCTATATGGAGGCAAAATTAAATCAAGTTTACACATGCGTGATTGCTAATTGTTTTTTTGTATACATGCATCTCAATCATTTTGCTGCGCAATACAAATATTAAAAAATAAATATATTTTAATATGGAAGGAGTACCATTAATTGACTTGACCCTGGATGTTTGGTCGATATTTAAAGTGCTTCTTCTCATTCTAATACAATCTGATTGTCGTGGAGGCAACACCAATTCTTAATGATTATATTAGATTACTGCAAGAGTTCGGGAATGTCATCATTGAACATTGTATGAGAGATGCAAATCTGGTTGCCCATGATCTAGCTAGTTTTGGAACGTGTAATTCATTGACTGTATGGTTAGATACCCCCCCCCCCCCCCCCCCTAATTCTGTTCATAAGTTTTTAGCAGACGATGTAAGTGTGAATTGAGTTAATACAACCAGCCATGAAGGCCTTCTCGGTAGAAAAAAGAGAACCTGTGGCTTTCTTAGGCCTTGTACAATCAGCTAGGTGCTTAGGGAGATGCTTAGTGAAAAAAATCGGGTTTTTTCTGAAGCACCGGTGCCTACTTCTATAGGAGAGACACTTAATTCTTTCTTAGAGTCTTCTATCGGTGCCATGTTCCTATTCTGTTTACATAGTAGTTTAATTCGGCATGTAAATGTATGTGGAGGCAAATAAAATCAAGGCTACACAGGCTTGATTGATATAATCGACTTTTTTTATGCATGCAGCTCAATCATTTTGTTGCTTAATTCCCATCTAGAATCTTGGCTAATCATTTGGGTAATGAGTTGATTTCCATGATTTTATTTGTTTAGGGTACGCAGATATGGCATCAATCACTATCTTGTCTACATCATGGGGACGAGCAAATCCCCGCCAATGAATTTTCTTTGTTATCTCCTTTTCCAGTGGGGATACACAAATAATTAAGTACACATACTTGTCCATGATGTGTATGTACAAACAATATATAGTAGCATGTACTCATGGGTCACACCCCGGGCTAGTCCTGCCCCTCTAAATGCTGGTCAACGTACTAATCATTTCCTGCACCAGTTCTTCTTTAGTTGTTTGCCACCAGTTTTTGGAAGCACGACTTGGTGGTCTTTTAGTACTACTGTCTCCATTATTTTTCTGGATGCAAGTTAATCAATTGTGTTAATTCTCCATGTCCCTGCCACTAATTGTGAGTGTGGTTTGTTTGGTGGGCTGTCTCCGGCGAGCCAATTGTCGTGTGAGCTTCCAAAATGATAATAAAGTACTGCATTTTATGTGATGAGGCCAGGGAGGCACCAGAAATGGATGCCAAAGAGAAGAGCACCCGACTATATAATGGAGACACCTTTGATTTTGCAATATATTCCATTGCATCTTTCCTTTTGTTTCATTTTGCTTGGGTGGTGATCTTCTTGGTGGTTAGGGTGTTGTTGTGCTGTGTGGGAAAGATTGGTCATGGTCTGCATGTCAAGCTCCTGCATGGGGCCTGAGGCAGACAGTCGAGCAGACAGGCTCCAGGAAAGGAGGCCATATGTATGGAGCATCTACTTGGATCAAGTGGCGCTGCATGCCAGGATCGGTCCTAAACGTCTAGTATTAATTTTGTCCTGTACATGGCCCTACAAAAACCCTGCAATGTGCTATATCAGACAAAAAATGCAATATATAGTGTGATTACTTTCTTTGTCACATTATTCAATTACATTGGTTATGGAGAGTACATTACCTTCCCAAAACTACTATTCTTTTATATTTATGTGCCTTATATATATATATTAAATTATGGACATTTTATCAGAAAAAAGATAACTAAATCCATAGGCGTGGAAATGATCCTAAATAAAGATGAAAAATACAATAAAGACCCTAGTAGGGCTCAAAGGGCCGAAGACATAGCCGAACTTGTCATTGTCGTTCTACCATAGCTCTTTGCGAGTGATGAACAACACCGAAAAAAATCCTGTTGAAGTACATGCAAAGACATGTAGATGACCAGACCTTATTGAATCACCACAATAGTATACGACGGGCATTAGCAATCGCGCATAAGCATATTGGTACCACCCGGATCTAGGCAGACAGGCACGCCATCATAGCCATACTATGTATATGAGTTTACTCGCAAAGACTCAAAAGAAAGTGTCCTTGAGAAGACAATATCAATGGAGCCCCAACAAAGGGCAACAACAAAACCAACCCATTCTCCATGAAGACCGGCAGAGACATAACAACCTAAGCTCACTGGCAACGCCGAAGGAGGCGTCACCAAGACGAGCTTCGATCCGGATGACTTCTATCCAAGAAAACACTGTCATCACCATGTGATGTCTCCGCTACACCAAATCTTTATACACACTTGATGAGATACAAGAATCTCCCCCCTTCGCCTCATGGTCTGGCTTGGCGATCGGAGATGAATTATATTTTGGTTTAATTAAATTATACAGTTTTTTTAGAACCTGCGCTCAATTCATTCACGGAGTGATTTGATTGGTAAGTTATGGATGCTTTTTTTGAAGGAAAAGAGGCAATGTCATCTCCAATGCGGACCCTCAAACCGCCAGCAACCGTTCGGACTGAACATTCCGGACGTATTTTGCCGTCCAACGCAGTCCCGCATTGGTCCGCCGACGCGTTCGGCTGTCCATTTTCGAACTTAATAAAGTGTATATCAATAAATACTCTTCCATATGTTTTTTATTAGTTTTAGTTGTTTATATAACACCTATTTATGCATTTTTAACAAGATTATTATAGCAACGCACAGATTATCATCTAGCATTTTTAAAATCTACGAACGTCTTTTCAGGTCCGTGAATATTTTTAAAATTTGCAAACTTTTTTCAAATTCCAAAAACATTTTTTTTTCAAATTTATAACATTGTTTTATAATTCATGAACATTTTGTTCAACTCGTGAACATTTTTGAAATTTTGGTAAATTTTAAAATTTGACTAATACTTTTGGAATTCACCAACATTCTTAAATTCATGAATATTTTTCTATTCATTATTTTTTTGAATCTATGAGCGTTTTTTGTCTCATGAACATCTTTTAAATTCAGGAACTTTTTTTAGTTCACAAATATTTCCCAGATTCATGACTTTTCTCAAGTTTGTGAATTGGTTAAAATTTATCAACATGTTTGAATTCGGAAATATTTTTCAAATTCTTAAAACAATTTTCAAATTAGTGAATATTGTAAAATAACAAATGTTTTTAAACATTTTTCATATAAAATTTCCGAAATATATAAAAGTGAAAATATATAAAAACTAGAAAACCCTTATTTTCAAGTAAGAAAAAGTACTCTTTTTGATCGGAATTAATTGACGTAGCCTTATACTACATGTGAGCGAACTGGTACATTGTTTTTTTGTGGGGTGAGCGAACCGGTACATATCACCGCCCAGGATGCTCAGTCGAGTCCAATCGTGCTTATTGGGCCGTGTATGTCTAAACTTCCAGGCTCGGCCCACTTTATGTTTTTTTTTACGTTACACATCCACAATTGGTAGGGGGAAGTCTCGTCTCGTCTCGGGGATAATAAAAGGGAAAAGGCTTTCAGGCTTTAGCGAGGGTTTCTCCTGCTGCTGCTGCTGCTACAGCTTCCCATCCCCACCTCTCCGGCGAGCGCCAGCCTTTTCCGGCGAGGGTTCGCTCCGATCGGAGCTCTCAGGCGGCAGATCGGCCGCGTCCTCCGCCCGCGCTCCGGCGCCCGCGCTGAAGAGGTAGGGTTCTCCGCCCTGTTGGCTCCACGCTCCCATCTTCCGCCGCTCTCCCCGCCCCTCGTTCTCTCTCGTGCGACGCTCGACGCCCTGTGGATCTCGCCGACTCGTCGCCGGCGCGCTTCAGCGTCGCTGCGAAGGTTCCGCGCCTCCTCCCCCATGCGCTCGGGGGAGCAGGGACTGCTGCTCTGCCGCCCTTCCCCTCACCCTTCTCCCATCGTCCTCCCCTCCTCCTATCCACTCCCTCCCCTGTTAGTTGCACAGCATTGCCGGCTGTGGAGGTCAAGCTCCCGTTCCCCAACATCCCACTCCCCTGTATGAGCACTGTTTTTGGTTTGATTTTCTTACTCTGAAGTTATTTTGATCTGGAAACTGCTAATAGGGTTGATCTGACGCACCTTGGACTATTTAACTGATGCCATGCCTAAGACTGATGCAAATTATGTCTACATTTGACACCATGCTAAATCTGACGCAAATGATGTTTATATATATTATGTGATACTAAATCTGACGCCATACCTTTCTTTATTAGTTTGTTAGAATCACATCAGGTGATGTTAATCTTAAATGATGCTGTTTAGCGGGCTTGGTTTGTATATGTGAATGTAATTATATAATAGGTGCATAATTGAACCGCTGCTGTTCTGTTTTCTGATGCGCTTGGCGCGGGTTTACTGGGTAACTGGGTTAAGCTTAGGTTTGGTGTTTTGCTCGGTTCGACGCTGAAGTGATCTGGGTGTCGGGGCCGATGGTATGGATCGGCATGGTTAATGCTGAACCGTGGCCTGCGCGACACATCATTGCTCTCTAATGGCTTAACTTTTATTATGGTGATTTGTCATGTATCGAGTTGGGAGAACTACCTGGTGTGAGCGATTTTGGTTTGAAATTTCATCTGTTACCATATTAATAACGTCAGTGTTGTGTACTCATGTTTAGCACGGAGCATGTGCATACGGTGTATGCGATGTCTGTAATTGCACACGAGACTTCATGTTGTGCTAACTTTGGCTTGTTGCTGGTGTTAGAAGTATATAAATGAACAAGTCTTAATGTAGTTCTTATTTGTTCTTTTTAAGTATTAAATTGCTCGACGTGTAGATTTATGCCTTTTTTATCTTGTTTACAAATTAGTTTAGTTAGTTGTTTAGGGCGAAAAGATTAACATGATGTAGAATGCTTTCTTTTCTGTCAAGCGTGGCTCTGAAGTTGAAAACATTCTTCTCGTTAGGAAAATGAAATCAATTTTGCCATGGTTTATGGTCTCCTACCACTTTTATCTGTTACTTGTATGCATTACACCAGCTGAACATCAAACCGTACTTATGAAAGCTGGACCGCCCGTGTACCCTCTCATGCTCCATGGCCACTACTTTAGTGTCTTACTGTTCAACCATAACAATGGTTTAATATGTTCTTATTGACGTATATATATTTTTAAACAGAGTCACATGCAGCCAAACTACAAATCTCATTTGTTTTAAATCCCCTCTTTGCCTATTTTGCAAACATTTTGACTTCTATCCACAGTAGTGGGAATAAGTAATTAATATTTTTCATTAATAACACAACATACACGTAGCGCATGTGGTAGGTACATAGGTGTGAAGCGAGTTGTCAGGTGTTCGATCTCCACATTAGATTGTTTAAATATTTTTCTGCTTGTTTTTTCTCCATCTAGTGTACTTGTCCTACTCCCACCAGAATGCATCCACCACCGATTCTGTTTGGTTTGGTACAGTTTTAAAATTTATGTACTTAGCAACACAGATGCAGTTAGGCTGTTGAACATTTCTCATTGCTTAATTTGCTTTTTAGACTACCGAATATCTTCGTGAAGAGGACTTGAACACAGATTTGGTGCAATGGCGAATATGAACATAACCGGCATCTTGGAGAAGGTATCTATTACACCAATTTACATTTCTTGATAAGGAATCCTCAGTTTTTGCTCGGTAACATTTTTTTTCCTTGTATGTGCTTTCAGATGACAGGGAAAGATAAAGACTACAGATATATGGCCACATCAGATCTGCTTAGTGAGTTGAATAAAGAGAGTTTCAAAGCAGACCAAGACCTTGAATCAAAGTTGACTAATATTATTCTTCAACAACTGGAAGATGCTTCAGGAGATGTTTCTGGTTTAGCTGTGAAATGGTACCTTTCCTTTAAAATACTTTCTTATTTAATCCATTGTTTGTGTTCTTGATATCTTACCATGCTTGCATGGTGTGGGATTGGGGAAGTAAGGATTTTGCATGTTAAGATCTTGTTACTGTTGATTATCCCCCCCGTCCTGCTAGAATTTGGGAACATTCTGATAATGCTAGTCACTATGTTGTTGTACCTGTCAGATGAGTTTAGCCTGCTATTTATCTTTTAAGATGGCATCATACCTCCTTTTGTCTTCAAGATTGCTTATTCATTTTTAAAGTTTGTTCTGTTTTCTTATGCATCAATTATTGGATCTGCGGGCTTACTTTTAAATGTTTTTTTGATTACCGATTGTTTCCCCTACATCCGTTCACTACATTTACTCTTAATTTTTTTATTGGTTAGCTTGGCTCCACTTGTTAAGAAGGTAAGCGAGGATAGAGTAGTGGAGATGACCGACAAGCTTTGTGATAAATTACTCAATGGAAAGGAGCAGCATCGTGATATTGCAAGTATAGCTCTGAAGACAATCATTGTGGAAGTTACTACGGCATCACTTTCTGAAAAGATTTTAGTTTCTCTTGCCCCGCAGCTAATCAATGGTGTCACCAGTGTAAGTTTTTTAGTCTGTTTCATGTCTGCCAGGATTTCCCTTGGTTATCTGTAGGCCCCTTAAGTTTGAACATATTCAGATGTTCCACAGAAATGGACAAATGGTAATGCAATATTATGTTATATTAGCTGGAAAATCAGCAATAAATTACGTACACAGTTTGCAGAATTTGTTTGTGAATGTTTAATATACCCTTTAATTAGGGTTGTTTGGTAGCATTTGGTTTACATTCATTTCTTCTTTCCATTATATGTTGCCTGTTCTATTATCTGGAAGTATAATTGTACGACAGACTTGCCATATGTTTATGAAAATGAAACTTGTAAATACATTTCTAGGTTTCAAGGATTTGTAACATAAAAATGTTTTTACTTGTTTCATGGCTCATCAGTTTGTTTTTAAATTAAATGCAATTGTCTTGATACATTTCTTCTTTTGTTGACAGGGAAAGAGTGCTGAAATTAAATGTGAATGCCTTGATATATTAGGTGATGTGCTTCATAGATTCGGCAACGTGATCACAAAAGATCATGCGTTTATGCTCACTGCACTTTTAACCCAGCTGAGCTCCACTCAAGCAAGTGTCAGAAAAAAGTCAGTTTCGTGCATAGGTACGCCTGAATGCATTTTGCAATTATTTTGATTGTTAATGCTTGCAAATGATTGAACAATCTTAGTTATTTACAGTGACTAATGTGTCGCTTTATGTTGCAGCATCGCTTGCTCCATGTTTGTCGGATGATCTATTAGCCAACGCAACGTCGGAGGTTGTCCTATTGCTGAAAAATAAAAGGGCAAAATCTGAAATAACCCGAACAAATATCCAGATGATTGGTGCTCTCAGGTATATGCTTTGACCTTCCAACTGCCGCAAAATTTTGTTCGTAACAGCTTGTAGGAACTATCTAAATTCAAAACTGGCTAGTTCAAACATTGATAACATATCTAGAAAAAAAATTCTGTCTGGACAATATAATACCGAGGGATAAATTATTTTTGGATGGAGGGAAGTACAAGAGATTTGGTAGGTTAAATTCATTTGATCACTGCAAACTCACAGTTTAATATACTTTATTTTGACCTACAGTCGGTCAGTTGGATACCGGTTTGGACCACACCTTGCCGAAGCTGTTCCTTTGCTCATTAGCTATTGTACAAGTGCATCAGAAAATGATGAAGAGCTCCATGAATACAGCTTGCAGGTGAAAATTTATGTTAAGTTCATACCTTCGATTACTCTTACCATTGCTTCTCTGTGGCTATAGATTACCTCCCATCTTGTAGGCCCTTGAGAGCTTTATGCTCAGATGTCCAAGAGATATTTCCCCATATTGTGATGGTATTTTGAATCTTGCTTTGGAATATGTAAGCTATGATCCTAATTACACTGATAGCATGGAGGAGGATACTGACGATGAAGTACAGGATGAGGAAGATGATGAGTATGTTACTTATATTCTTATAATACTGAAATCATGTTTCCTATTAAGCTAATTGGAACATCTTTTGACATTTTCTCCCAGTGAGAGTGCGAATGAATACACAGATGACGAGGATGCAAGCTGGAAGGTTCGCCGGGCATCAGCGAAGTGCCTGTCTGCAATTATAGTATCTCGTCCTCAAATGTTGTCTAAGATGTATCAGGAGGTATGTTGATGGCAGCAAGTAAAACCACCATACTGTTCTTTAACAATCTCGTTCTTCTTGACAGCATGATCCCATTTTGTCCATAATTGCTAGTGTTGTTTTTCAGCTGATTCCAACCATTTATTACCTGTTTTGAAATTAACTACTCAATGAAGTGCCTGGCTCTATGGAACCTGGTGTAATTTATTCGGTTGTTGCAGGCTTGTCCAAAGTTAATTGACCGCTTTAGGGAAAGAGAGGAGAATGTAAAGGTAACCACATGGCATTGCATTGCTAAATTAGATTTGAATTGTCATTGTATATCAATCATACGAAGCTTCTCCTTGATCCTAGATGGACATCTTCAACACATTTATTGAGTTGTTACGCCAAACTGGCAATGTGACAAAAGGACAAGGTGACATTGATGAGTCTAGGTAAACAAAATATCCATTTTATTACCTTTTTACCCATTTTTACCAGATTCTTGTAGAATTTATGGCAAGTACTAGATGATGCAGTTGTTTCTCTCATTGGATTAATAGCCTAACTGAGCCTATGTTGGTTAAAACATGGCATGGCTCTTATTTGGATACAATAATCGTTATCTGGTTGACTTGTTATGCTTAGTGGGAAAGTGTTTGTTTATTGTGATTGCAAGTTCTGTGCACTGAGCCTGTATTGTCATTCGTTTACTTTGCAGCCCTAGATGGTTGCTGAAGCAAGAAGTACCCAAAATTGTCAAGTCTATCAATAGGCAGTTGCGTGAAAAATCAATCAAGACAAAGGTTTGTTCTTCAACTGTCTGCAAAGCATCTATATGACTCACCATCATGATTTAATATGTTTTGTTGGCATTTTCAGGTTGGAGCATTCTCAGTTTTGAAGGAGCTTGTTGTTGTATTACCAGATTGCCTTGCTGATCATTTTGGGTCACTTGTTCCTGGGATTGAGAAGGCTTTGAATGTTAGTGGGTTTCATTTTCCGTGTAGCTTCTTGTGTACCCCCTCCGTCCGGAAATACTTGTCAAGGGGGTGTATCTAGACGTATTTTAGTTCGAGATACATCTCTTGTTATCCATTTTGATGACGAGTATTTTTGGACGGAGGGAGTAGGACTTATGTTTGTTTTTAACTTGTTGTCTATTTCGTATAGGACAAATCTTCTACCTCCAACCTGAAGATTGAAGCCCTTGCATTTGCTAGAATTGTTATGGCTTCACATTCACCCTCCGTGTTTCATCCGTACATCCAGGTATTATAGCTACTATCTTTGATTTTAACGACTCGAGACACTTGTTCTGTTACTCATTACTGAACGCAAAGTAAAATTTCCAGGCACTTTCTGGTCCAATATTATCTGCTATTGGAGATAGATATTACAAAGTCACAGCTGAGGCTTTACGGGTGTGCGGGGAGCTCGTCCGAGTCCTCCGTCCAAACTTTGAGGTCAGCCTTATACTCCATGCGCTGATGTTATAAGCACCCGGTTATGGTGGTATTTTAAATTCTCATTCTGCTTTTACACAGGCACGTTCCATAGATTTCAGGCCATATGTTAGTCCAATCTATAAAGCTATATTGGGCCGCTTGGCGAATCAAGATCAAGATCAGGTTTAGATCACTCTCGACGTACCCCTCTCTCTCTCTCTCTCTCTCTCTCTCTCATGTGATTCTATTTTGCCAGGAAGTTAAAGAGTGTGCCATATCTTGCATGAGCCTTGTGATCGCTACTTTTGGTGATGGTCTTCAGAGGGAATTACCGTCGTGCCTTCCAATACTTGTTGATAGGATGGGCAATGAAATAACACGACTTACAGCTGTCAAGGTAAGCTACCAACCACACCTTCAGAACCAAAACTAATAGCGACATGATGGTAAATGTTGAGTTGAATTTTCAGTGTTCTAGTCAATTGTAGAAAAACAGACGTAAATGTTTTGATCAGTGCATCTTGCTGAGTTGCTTGGGATAGAGATGCTTTTGTGGTGGGTTCATTGATTTAAAGATAGCTTTAGTACAATACCATAGTATACCAATCTATTTTTGTAGGTCTTGTCTACAGTTGTAGTTGTATACCCTGTCATTTGCTTAATGCCCACTGGAGGTGTTTTCAGACAGTTTTGTTTATTCTCTGTTTTCCTGTACTAGTTGATTGTACACAGATTCACTCCTTTTCTTGGTTCTGTTGCATTTTCAAAATGTTCATTCCTTTACAGGCATTTGCGGTGATTGCGAATTCACCTCCTCGGATTGATCTTTCATGTGTCCTGGACCATGTTGTTTCTGAGCTCACAGCTTTCCTTCGAAAGGTAAAGGTGCATTATACACATTGTTTGTTTTGATTTTGTAACTTGAAAAAACATGTATGTTAAACAGGGCTTCAAGATTGAAGACTAACTTCTTTTGCTGCCCCCTTCCAACAGGCCAACAGAGCCCTCAGGCAGGCAACATTGGGGACCCTAAATTCTTTGGTTGTCACATATGGTGGTCAAATTGGCTCGTCCTCTTATGAAACGATAATAGCTGAACTTTCTACTCTCATAAGGTTTTATCCTTGCTTAGCTTTCTTCAACAAATCTCCATTTTCTGCCCACCAGGAAGACTGATGTTGGATTGTCTATTGTGGCAGTGACATTGATTTGCATATGGCTGCTCTTGCATTGGAGCTGTGCTGCACAATAATGGTTGACAGAAGATCCATTAAAAATGTTGGTTTAGCTGTGAGACATAAGGTTTTGCCCCAGGCCCTTATTTTGATCAGGAGTGCTCTGTTGCAAGGACAAGCACTACAGGTATATATTTTCATATCTAAATATAAAGACCTGATTTCTTCTTATTTTCCTACTGACAGATGACATTGTTTCTATTGCAGGCGCTACAGAAGTTTTTTGCTTCACTGGTCCAGTCTGCAAATACAAGCTTTGAAACTTTGTTGGACTCCCTTATTTCAACTGCCAAGCCATCACAGTCAGGCAGTCTTTCCAAGCAGGCACTATCCTCCATTGCACAGTGTATTGCTGTGCTATGCTTAGCAGCTGGTGATCAGAAATGTGCATCAACTGTTGAGATGCTTAAAGGCATTCTAAATGATGACAGTTCAACTAATTCTGTAAGGCTTTTCCTGACCATGCATGTCTTCTGTTCACCATATTTGCGCATTTATATCATGTCATACTTGTGATCTTTGACATGACATGCCTTTATTCACTTACGTTAACTTAAAAAAAATCATTCATGGGCATCGTCTATCTTGTAGCATTGTGAAATTGGGATACTACATGTTTCTGTTTTTTTCATAATAGTTTACGTGTGCTGCTCTTTGTGCCCTAGTCAAATGACCTTAAAACTTTGAGCTGTAATTAGGCTAATTGTAATGTCATGATGGTAGGGTTAGTGCTTTGTCATATAGTCATCTGCAAATCAATATTATTTGCTATTGGTTAATTGCATACTTATGTTTGACTCGAAGATATATTATGCCCTTCTCTTGGTCATTTTTAATTGCTTCTAATGTGTTTTCCAGGCTAAACAACACATGGCCTTGTTATGTTTGGGAGAAATTGGAAGAAGGAAGGACCTCAGCAATCATGTTCAAATTGAGAACATTGTCATTGAGTCATTCCAGTCACCTTTTGAGGAGATAAAGTCTGCAGCATCGTATGCTCTTGGAAACATTGCTGTTGGCAATCTATCCAAGTATTTGCCATTTATCTTGGATCAGATTGACAATCAACAGAAGAAACAGTATCTTTTGCTTCATTCACTGAAAGAGGTAGGTTTTTAATGAACTTATTTTGTAAAAAGTACCTCCCATAAGGCTGCTGTTTAATTTGTGCTCGTATGCAATATATCTATCAGGTAATCGCACGGCAGTCTGTTGATCATACTGGCCAGAGTGAGCTCCAGGACTCAAACATTGTGAAGATATTGGCGTTGCTCTTTAATCACTGCGAAAGTGAGGAGGAAGGAGTTCGGAATGTGGTGGCTGAGTGTTTAGGCAAAATTGCACTGATTGAACCTAACAAATTAATCCCTGCTCTGAAGGTGTGGAGTGTGGACAATCAGCAAAGTTACACCCCATGTTTCATTTACTTTATGATATGAGATCTAATGTGACATTTCATATAATTTTGTAGGAACATACATGTAGCCCAGCAGCAAACACAAGGGCTACAGTTGCCATTGCTATAAAATATTCAATCGTTGAACGGCCTAGAAAGATAGATGCAATCATGTACTCCGAGATTTCTACTTTCCTTATGCTAATTAAAGATAGTGACAGGGTAATTTTACTTGAAATAGTATTTACACATCCTTAAAACTAATGTTTGCAAATAACTATGTGGAGATGACAATTCCATTTGTTACTTGCACTTTGCAGCATGTGAGACGTGCAGCCGTCCTGGCGTTGAGTACAGCTGCCCACAACAAGCCAAATTTGATCAAAGGTCTTCTTCCTGAATTACTGCCTCTTTTGTATGACCAGACTGTTGTGAAGGTATCGTTTCCTTTTTTCTTTTGCTTTTTTCTTATCAGTACTTATGGTCTGGCCTCTGGCTGCGTTACATATAATTTACAACTAGGAAGTAACGGTTTCCTTCTTTGCAGCAAGAATTGATCAGGACAGTTGATCTAGGGCCTTTCAAGCATGTCGTTGATGATGGGCTTGAACTTAGGAAAGCTGCCTTTGAGTGTGTGGACACATTGCTGGATAATTGTCTTGATCAATTGAATCCGTCGTCCTTCATCGTTCCTTTCCTCTTATCTGGCTTAGGTGGTAAGTACAGTTTAAGACATTATATATTTCATCATGGTATTTTTAGTGTGTTTGGTTGGTGCCTGGATTAGGCCTGCCAAGAAATTGGTAGACCTTAATATTTTTCCTCTCGCTTGGTTTGGTGCCACTTTTTTTGGCTACAAGGGGCTGTTTGGTTTTTGCCAGAGCCCCACCCCTGCCAAATGAGGGCACGCCAAATAATTGGTGGGCGGTTTCGCCGCGGAGCCTCGCCAACAATTTGGCTTAGATGTAGACTAGAAGCGTTAAGGTGGGCTGGGCGCACCAAAAACATTGGTGCTCATCCAAACGGCCTCACAAGCCTGGTGAACGACCAATATTTTGGACGGGCAGCCGAGGGAAGCAATCCAAACAGCCCTCAGTGCCTCACCCATTCCTCTCAAAGATTCTTGCCAAATAATTGGCCAGGTTTCCTTGGTAAAAAAATGGCAAGCCAATTTTTGCCCATGTTTGACAGGGCTGCATGGGGCGTCAGCCAAACATAATCTTCGTCTCAATTTCAGTGTAGCGATATAGGCCTGGACTGTATAGAACCGGCAATATTGAACGTACCTTTATCACTTCGACAAGATACTTTATATCTATAGCATGGCTTTCAGTTTTTCTTCAGGATAAATGGTCCACATTATCTGTTATTATCATATTATGTGTTTCTCTTTTTGTTTCTTTCTGAATCCTAAGATGGTATATCACCTATATTATCATAATCTTGTTGAATGTGTATTTTGTGTAGAACATGCTAATCAGTTGTTCGTATCATACCGCTTATTGCAGATCATTATGACGTAAAAATGCCCTGCCACCTGATTCTCTCAAAGCTAGCAGACAAGTGTCCTTCTGCTGTTCTTGCAGGTTTGCTGTAATCAAGGATCTTCAAAGTGATGTTTCATATGTTGTGACTGCCTTTTCTAACATTTACTATTATGATCCTGTTTCAGTTTTGGACTCATTAGTTGAACCTCTTGAGAAAACAATCGTCCACAGACCCAAGGGTGATGCAGTGAAGCAGGAGATTGATCGCAACGAAGACATGATCCGCAGTGCTCTTCGAGCAATCGCTGCTCTAAGCCGTATCAGGTACGGCTTGATTCTGCCCTACTAGCTGACGGCTGATTCTGGTTTAGATAAGACTTGAACTGTGCCAATCCACTGATGGCCTTTTGTGCTCGTCAAAATAACATCGTTTTAGTAGGCATGACCTAACCAGTTTGTTTGGTCTCGGCTTTGATCTGCAGTGGCAGCGACTACAGCATGAAGTTCAAGAATCTGATGAACAAGATAACGGCCACCCCTTCCCTTGCCGAGAAGTACAACTCGGTGCGCAGCGAATGAGAGCTGCAATTTTTTTTGTATATGTTACGTAGGAAATAGGTGAGTCGAGTGCCAGTTCCAAGGCGATGATCCAACCAAACCTCCCATTACCGTGCCCTTTTTTGGCTGAAAGGTTGCGCTGCGAACAAAGGGGTGTTGAATACCCTGCGTTGTTTTTCCTGTAGAAAATCTGGTGGTGAACCATTAGACACGGTTGTGGTTGTGTACTCCAGTCCATGGTAATGCGAAACAATGAGCCTTGGTCGGAGCATTGTGATTCTGTGTCGCTGGATGTATTCGGAGAGTACTTTGGTAAGCAGCTTTGAGACTAGGATTCGGCCCGTGGAACGTAGTCATGATTCACCGTCACGACGATCCGTTCACGTACCCGACGAACCCACGGCTCAGCGGTGCGTCGGCAGTTTGGCACTCAGCTATACAGGGTGTACACCGTTTGATGTCAGGACGATGACACTCAGCGTGCAGAATGGGTATATTGGCTGCGGCTGTTGCCACCCTACGGAGGCAAGGGCCGGCAACGAGGTGCCACTGAGTTAGGATCCTGTGCAAAATTAAGAAAAAGAGCAAAACTTGAAGCAGTTTAGCTAGATGTAAGTTGCCTTATTTTTAAATTTGTGTCGGTCAATGTGTGAGAGAAGGAAACAGGCGACAAGGCCTCATCCATGAATGAGTCGTAGACGCTGGCGTGTCAGCGGACGTTTCAGGGTTTGCGCCAAGGGAGGTGGGGTGTGTGTGTGCAGGTTTGCTGGAGATGCACAGGGGTGGGGCTTAGCACATCGTGGATGGCAGTGAGGGAAGGGTGGAGGCGGTAAGGCTGCCGCGGGAGCACCGCGGGCGACGGAGGCAGTCAGTTCGGCTTGGGCTGGCTTCCACGGTGGACAAAGGAAGAAGAGAAACATGAGGAAGAAGAAGAAGGCCCATGGCTGTTCGATGCTCATCCAACCGTTGGCGCAAATTCGACTTGTTATGAGTCGTTTTCTCAGTCAATTGAGCCCTGTCAAGGCTCAGTTTGAAGACACAATTTCCCATGGTGTTTTGTACCAGATATTTCCCAAGCGGCGATGGCCAACCCGTCACGAGTGCAGATCGAAGTTGCATAGGACCTACTAGCACAAAAGCCTGTGATTTGCAACGGGAGTGTAGAAAAATATATATAACGCCGCAATACGGTTTTGTATGAAACGACAGGTGAGAAAAAAGATGGAAGACGAAGCTTCAGAGGCTCGCTGCTCTAAACTTGTAAGGATGATGCTAACACAATTATAAAAAATGACACGCATCTTTTACTTAGGAATGACATTATGATGACCTCATCATGGTGATGCCAGAGTTGGCAGCATCTGGTTCACGTGCACATATGCTACAGATTTGGTCCGTGGCCAACAAAACAATCAGATGACGGACAATGTCTAGATTGTTGACGGTATCTAGATTAGTATATTGGTGTGAGTAATTGGAAAATTTCTTACCGAGCTCTACATGGATTGTTGAAAGAGAGTACATGACAGGAGCATAAATTCCAACCATAAAACAGCAGTAGCACCGACACAAAAGCAACTGAGGAGACTCTCAAACAGACGATTTAGAGGGACCCTGCAAACGTCCCATTCTCCCTCTGCTTGTTCCACTTATCAACCTGATTCGATGAGACCAAAAAAAAGTTGATGATACTGAAGAAAACAAGGTAATGTTGCTACTGTTAATAATAGAAGTTCCATGAATTTGCTTGCTTTTGAATCAAAGAGAGGTGATAGATATGGTGAATATATGTGTCCGGCTGAGAACAAAAAGAATGACTCGAACAAGCATAGTGAATATATGGGTCTCAGAAAACAAGGTTCAACATTGTTGTAGCTGTATAATAAATGAAGCCATTGCCAGTTTCCCAAATGGTAGCAATATAAAGATTTTGATGCGCCTTTTATTTTTTATTTTCGAGATTTACAAACTACATTCATTTCATTAGGTCAATTCATTGGCAAGGGAAGTAACATGTTTACGCTTGTTGAATCCTACTTATTCTACATTATACATGTACCAATTTAATAAACATACAACTAGAATCCATAAAGCAATAAAATCATCATATCATTTCACGAAGAAACTTCCAGACCAAACAATTTTTTCGTGGAAGAGAAAAACTCACGACAAAGTCTAATGAGCAAACAATTTCTCACCACGGTTCTAAAATATAAAAGACAAACTCAAATGAACTAGCATTGAACCTAAAAAGGTTCCAAGTCAGTATTATTGTGAAATGATTCTGAAAAAATGGTTGACAAGAAACAAAACTGTCCATTGCTCCAACGGCTGAGAATAAGCTATAGCTTAAATAATGGTTGACAAGAAACAACCGTTCAGCTAGAAAGGAATGGGCCATGGAAGAAACATGTATCATACATTTTCTGAAAGATTGAATATGGGCATAGTGTCCATCTTTCAAATTCTCAAGGACCTAGAGTCATAAGAGGATTACTATCTGGAACAACAAACAATTTATTGACCTGGAGTCATACGTGGCTTACCTTAGATACGTTGAGGCAACTCGGCCATTTTGCTTCGAAGAAACACGGTAGCGTTCTCTTCATCTTTGGCGGCGGAATCGAGAAAAATGTCACTGTTCTCGGCACTTTTGAAGACTTTGTAGGCAGCGGCTCTTTCATCGCGTTGGATGCTTTCTCTCTTGTGCAAAACAACAATGCACTTGCTGATGGAGAACTCTTGGGCATTTTTTGACCATGCCAATAGAGCAGACTCCTCCTCCGCTTGCTTCCGTTTGATCTCCACATATCATGCCATCACTTCCACCACTGGTTGTGTTGAACTTCTAGCAGGGTAGTCCTGAGCTCGGAGCACAAAGCATCGAAAGATGAACAAGAATCATATGGAGATATGATCGACATGTTTGCCTACCGATTGAAGTTCACATCATCAGTGATGTCCACATCAATTGCTATGAATAAGACCAGGGTCTTGAATTACTCACTTTCAATTATGAGAGATATTGATTTGAGTGAGAGCGCATTTTATATTAAAATTTGTTTAAACACTAGTGCACATTAATTACGAACAATGTGTATCTGAACCTTGTGTTTATCGTTGTAGATCAATGTCTCACAAAGCTTTCAACTTAGCCCCTTTGTTAAAGAAAGAAAAATTAGCCGCAACTGGTGACAACTATGAGGATTGGATCCGGAACCTGAGATATGTTCTCAGGAGGGCTAGGACAGAATATGTGCAACATTGTCTACTGCCCCGTCAACTAAAACTACACATCCACAAGTAGGGAGGGGAAGGAGTTGCACATCCACTAGTAGGCAACTGGCTGGAACAACAGACTAAGTTGCACATATCGTTGGTAGGGTGTGTGTGGGGAAGGTTGTGCCAACAGTGAAAAACTACACATTCACATGTAGGGAGAGGGAATGTTGCATATCGAGTGCCTGGTAGTTGACTGGGATGACAGACTAGTTGCACATCATAAATAGTTGGTTGTAAAGGTTGCTAGGTTGCAACCTCGTAGGAAGTTGCACGGGTTTCAAAATTGTTTTGAAAACTGTACCATGTTTAATAGAGTTGCATTATATAATATCAAAATTGACATCAAAAAAATTTCATCGAATCATACCCATGCGCGATCTAGTTTCAAAAATCTCATTGCGAGAAATCCAATAGTGAAAATGGATCTAAATTCCGACGCCTGATTTGAAAGATGTTTTTTCTTAAATTTGAAACCCCAAATAAATGCACATACACATCCATCCACATCACACAAACAAAGACAAAGGTTGAACCACGGAAATGCATGCATGCGTGTCAGCGTGTGTGTGCGGCTACTCGGTTCGTCCAAATCATGCATGCACACGACTAAGAATTTGGGATCAATTAAAAGATGGCCTGCATGTTCCATTTTACGATCTGCATGTTCCATTTTACGATCTTGTACCAACCTATGCAGACTAATATGATTTTTTTGAGGGTCTGCAGACCCATATGAGTTGGATAAGAGCATCTATAGTCGGGCACCCTAAACCCCTCTAATATGTTTGGGTGGACGGTTCGGTCCAGTAAAAAACAACCCCGACCAAGAAAGGCGTCTCAAATAGGCCTTAAACGCCCGGGCTAACCGGTATCCCTCATATCGAGCCCAAATATGGGGCAAATATAAGAAAGTCTGGGCATGTCCACCACGTCGGACTGACAATGAAATCTTAACGGAATCGCCCGAAAACCCAATAGTCCGATGGGCGTCTACTCCGGTGGGGTTGTGTACGACCGGTGGCGCTTGCCCAACTTGCCGCCTGAGGCCAAAGTCTGGCTATTTAAGCCCGACCAATTTCCCCAACCCCAGCCACAACCTCTTCCTCCCTCTTCGTGCCGTTAGCCCGGGCACATTTCTCTCCATCTCCATCTTCCTCTTTCCCTCGCCATCCGACATGGCCCAACAGAAGAAGACCACCTACGCTATGCTAACACTGGAGTGCCGCTTCCAGATCGAGGAAGAGATTCGGGTGAGGCATGCCGCCTCATCGCAGCCGCGTGCCTCCGGACTCGCCAGAGTCGGAGCAGCATTCGGTTCTGATGGAGGTGGCAGATCCGAAGGAGGACAAGGCGGAGCAGCCGGAGAATGAGCTGGCGCCGGCTGCAAGCTTCGGCATGGAGGACACCATGGCGGAGTTCGCGGTCGCCCAAACGGCGAAGATGGCGGAGCAGCAGGCCATCCTGGAGTTCAGGATGAGGCCTATGTCGAGGCCAACCGACAGTTCATCCGGTAGGAATGGGCGGCGACCAACGCGCTTTTTGCCGAACTTGACACGGAAGCGGAGTTAGATGACGAGGCGGAGCAACCGGAGTTGAGGCTGCCGCACAAGTACCCGAAGCCGGGCACGGAGATAGTGGACATCTCCGATGAGGATTATGGTAGTATAGGTTGATCTAAGTAGGATTTTCTCATTTGCATGTTTTTTTATGAATTTAAAATTTCAAATATGAGATATCTGGATGCAGATGAGTAAATTTAAGATGTGACCGGCCACTGTCCACGGACGCGTCCGTGGGTGTTTGAGTGACCGGATTTGCTGTCCGAGGTTCTAGATGCTCTAAATTAATTCAGAGTTTCGTAGTGTACGTGCCAGTCAATTTGTCCTACTACGTGTAATTCCCATCAGAGGGCTAGCCCTGCATGCATGAAAACCGCCGGCCGGATGCATGGATCCCAACAAACAAATACCGCTTATCCTGGCCCAACTCCACCCTGAAAATTTCAGTAGATCGGTCGAGGTCGCACGAAGCGCGATGGCTGCCGCCGCGGACGAACAGGAGCTGGTGGTGCCGGAGGCCGACGAGTGCAGCAGATGGGCAATAACATGCCTGCTGGGCTTCGCCGGTGCCACGGTTCTTTACATTGGCAGTCAGGTGCCCAAATTCGTCCAGGAAGACCCCCTCATGACGCTCCTCCTGCTTCTGCTCCTCTTCCTCGGCTTGTTTCTTTCCGCCCTTTCCACTCTTTTTCTTATGGACAAGTATATGCCTGGTCTTAATCCGGAGGGCCAAATTAGGTTTGTAGATAAAGTTTTGCTGCTTTATTGATTCATTCTTTCATCCGCCCATACATTCAATTATCTATCTGTAATTTATAATTTTATATATTCATCGATCGGTGCTCTATCTATTACTAATTGTCACACTAGATCCTTCTGTCCATTTATCCGTGTGTACGCCTTGGTCTTCTCCATTTATCCGTATCGGGATTGTATCCACGACTTATTTGTTGACTAAAGATATGTTTTGGTTGGAGGCGTCAAATCTCTACTATTAGAGCATCTTTTTTTTTTTGAGAATATACTATTAGAGCATCTATGCGTGGGAGGACGGTCCGGTCATTGACTGGTCAGAAAAATCCGACCCAATCGAGCTTCTTATACTGGCCCAAAGGCCCGGACTGTCCGGTACCCTTCATATCCACCCCCAAATCTAAGTGTCCGCCACATCGGACGAACCGCATGGACCCACGCTGAATCACTCGAAAACCATCGATTCGATGGATGTCTCCTCTGATTTCGATGAGGGTGGTGAGGACGCATTCATGACACGGCTCAGACGCGTTGCCCGGTGACCCAAGACTGGCTATTTAAGCCGGATGGCAACCCCAAACCCTAGCCGCATCTCATCTCCCTCCCCTCCACACCGCCACCCACCCATCCGCTCGTCATCCGTCACTAGCCATAGCCCGACAGAAGGTCACGACGTACGCCATACTCACGCCGGAGCAGCGCCTACAACTGCTTGAGGAGATTCGGGTTAGGCACGAAGCCCCGATCGCAGCCGGCCCGTCTCCTGACTTGTCGAAGCCGGAGGAGGAGGAGGACGAAGACATGGGGAAGGCGGATCCGGCTCCTTCGGCTGCGTGCTTCGCCATGGACGACGCCATGGCAGAGTTTGGGGCGGCCCAAATGGAGGAGGCGATGGAGCGGCATACCATCCTCGACTCCCTCCGCACTAGTGTTGGAATGGCCATCAGGCTCTCAGTGGTGCCTGCCACTGTTAACATGTCATCTGTGACGGGCGTGTTGACCGCCACTGGTAGAACAGTCCCAGTGGTGGCCATGGCTTAGAGCCCGTCACAGGTCCGAACGTTGCAATGGCGAGCATCCGTTCCTGCCCGCCAGTCATATGGGGTAGCAGTGACTAGCACTTTTGACGCCCGTCGTCACAGGTAGAAATCCGGGCTGACAGAAGAAACGCTGCCATGCATGGCAGCGTTTTAATCACGTGATTGCAACATTTTGCATTTGACCATCACATTGCATTACATATACAAAATGTAGTCTCGACGTTCATACATGCATACCATATTACAATGATGACATGGTAATTAAAAGTATATTAATGTATAATAAGTACACTGCAACACACATGTGTCATCAAATAATTAATAGTTTGATTAGTTGTTTTTGGTCAAATTCGTACGAGGCAGCTGATCATGCATTATGAGGCCCCACACATACTAAATGCACGCCGAGTGCTCGGAACGAACGGGCATCAGCGGGCCTCTGGAATCGAAGATCTGGCCTCACGAAGAACCCATTTAACCACCTCACGCGGCGTGGGTGTGATGGTTGGACTCAGATCCGACCAGACCCGCAACCTCTCATCCGAGGTCGTCTCCGTCAACATGTCATTGAACCATCTCTCTGTTATTTTCTTCAACATTGGGACACCACATCGGGACGGTGGAACACTTCTAACCCGGGCTAACATCGCTTCTCTAACTTGCTCCGCTCAGTGCCTATCATTCGTCAACTGGTACAATAGCTCCATGTCTGTCATGGAGTCCCCCTCCTATAGTTCTTCTCGTGATCCCATCTGTTATTGCTATCACAACAATATTCAGTATATATGTCACACGTACATATAATGAAAATATCACAAGGTAATTCTTAGAGTAGTGCAAGGCAACAATATATATAGCCGGTCTATTCTTCTAATATTATGAGAATAGTTATTCTGCTAACACTTTTGAACTGCACGCTCAATGCAAGTGCACGTCATTGTTGAAGTAAGAGCACTGCATTACTATTGCGAGTGAACTTTCCATCGAAAAAAAGCATGCCATTTTTTCGGTAGTGTTTTCGCTTCGGTTTTTAAACCATTTGTTGGAATAAGGCATGTAATATACCGTTGGAAAGCTATGGATTAGGCACAACTTCGCCATGTTATTTTTTTTGTGATTCGTCACTGTTTAAGAGCAGTTTTGAAAACGGTGTGGCGCCCAACGAGTGGCAGCGAGTGTATATTTGCGTTTTTTCTAAACCGCTCGTCGGAATGAAGCAAATGATACGCCGTTGGAAAGATATTGTCGAGGCGCAAAATTTTCAAATATATTACTTTCTCTAATTTGTTACGGTTTTAGAGCAGTTTAAAATTTACTAAATTGCGGAATTCTATTTTTCAATTTTTTTTTGCAATTTTTGGTACTGTTTTCGCTCTAGTTTTTAATCGTTTATTGAAACGAGGCGTGTGATATGCCGTTGGAAAGCTACAGACGAGGATCAACTCTCATTTGTATAAAGTTTTTTGAGATTCTTTATGGTTTTAAATTAATCTTGAAAATGGTGCGGCGGACAACGAGTGGCAGCGGTAGTTTTTTCATGAATTCTTACAAATTGCTCACCGGAATGATTCAAATGATACGCCGTTGGAAAGATATCGACGAGGCACAACTTTTCATGTAGAACACTATCTCTAATTCCTTACGATTTAAGAGCAGTTTTGATTTTTTTTTGAAATATGGACACTCTGTTTTTCGCAACATCAAAATCAATGAGTGAACCACATCAGACAAAAGAACACACTATTTCAGACTGAAAACCGCACTGCATCAGAGAGCTAAGAGAACTGCATTTTTTAAATGCATTTTTTAAGTGGAGTGTACTGAAAAGTCCTTCGAAGTGGACTTTATTTAAGACCAAAGTGCATCACATCTGGATGCTTTTTTAAAGTGTATTTTGGTTTAAGTGGAGTATACTAGAATGTCCTTCGTAGTGGACTTTTTGTAAGACCAACGTGCACTAAATTTGTATTTCCTTAAATGAATATTGTTCTAAATGGAGTGTACTTAGGAGTCCTTCGTAGTGGACTCCTTTTTAGACCAAAGTGCACCGTATTTGCATGTTTTTTAAATGTATTTTGTTTTAAATGGAGTGTACTGAAAGGGAAAATATCAGGTAATACCATGCCTTAGGTGATACCATGATACGAGCTTCTGGTCCGTTGGATCTCAGATCCAACGGCTCCTGGAGAATCTGAAAGGCTGCGTACTTGTTTGCAATTTTTCGACTTCAAAAGGTCCTTTTTGCAGAATGTTGAAAGCCTCCTAGGAGCCGTTGGATCTCAAATCCAACGGCTCCTAAGAGCTCGTATCATGGGAGCATTTAAGGCCCCGTATCACCTGATACTCTCCCTGTACTGAAAACTCCTTCATAGTGGGTTTTTTGTCAGACTAAAGTGCACTGCATTTGCATGTTTTTTTAAATGCATTTTGTTCTAAATAGAAATGTACTGAAGAGTCCTGCATCATACTGGCAAGTGAACCATTCAGCTGAGGCTAGTGAACCTCAAAATGTATTTTTATAAATGTGTCTCGACCACATTGTCGATGCTAACGAACTGCATTAAATTTTATGTCTTTTTCCAAAAACAAAATATCAATGAATATGCACCGCATTCCCCAAAACAGCAAAATCAAACTTGAGACGAACAATGATGGTCTCTTCTCTTTTGTTACTGAGTGCACTGCAAATGAGTTCCAGAAAAGAAAATGAGAGAGTTGCAAAGTGAGCATGTCGGCGATGGTGTACTGCAGTATGGACAGACATATCTGACCACAAACGTCACTGGATGAACTGCATGTAGGAACCGCACGCTCATAGATGATGAAGGCATCCGTTTTACAGAGTTAACCATTGAATTTTCTGAAGGAAATATGCCCTAGAGGCAATAACAAAGTTGTTATTTATATTTTATTATATCATGATAAATGTTTATTATTCATGCTAGAATTGTATTAACCGGAAACTTGATACATGTGTGGATACATAGACAAAATATTGTGTCCCTAGTATGCCTCTACTAGACTAGCTCGTTAATGTGTTGTCATTTGATGAACGGGACCACATCATTAGGAGAACTAGCTGGGTGACCCGCGCATTTGCGCGGCTAGAGTCCTATCTTGGTGGTTTTCTCTACCATCGTCTTTCTGATGCATGAATATTTATATAAAAGAATAAGATGAAATGTGTATCTTCATAAAACATTATTAAGCAGCAATGCCATGCGATATGCTTTCGTACTAATCTATAGTTTTAGTGTTCCACCTTTTTTATCCATTTTCATTTATCTTTTCACCTAATATATTTTGGGAATTTTCACCAAGGAAATATAAAGATTCATGACTTGTACCTATACCTTTTTATTTGTTCCATCACGTGCCCCAACACCCGCCATATAGTGTTTGTATGTTTTGTTAGTACATTGTTATATATCCACATATCAGTATATGTTCTTCAACGTCTTCTCATCATAGCGTGAATATCTATGCCACTTCTCACTCTAAATGGATGTAGCCAGTGAATGGTGGAAATTTTTCTAAAACATCCCCTCGCTCAGGCTAGCCGGAGCTTGTCACCTCGGATGATGCCCATTAATTTTTAACATAATTGTATTTTAAAGGAAATTAAAACAATTTATTACATATTTCACCACTATCTTTCTTGCAGTTACGACTCTAGATGGCACAATATCATGTGCGTCCATCTTCCATGCATGCTTCTAGATGCTCGTGACAATATCCTCTCACCCTAACTATGTTGTAGTCCAAGTAATTGTTGGTGCATATTCCTTTAAAATGGTATTAAATTATGTCTTGTCGAAGCTTGTCATAGATTTGTTTTTCTTTGTCCTTGTTGTTCAGCGCAAACTTAATTTTTAATTTTTTTTTTTGCATATTGGATTTGGATAACAATTTATGAGAGTTTTAATTTCATTTTCAACTTTATGGGTTAATTTAAGCCCTAGTGTTGAGTTTTATATAACGTAACTATACTTAATAATCATATTATAATTTATTTTAATTTCATGTTCAACTTTGTGGAATAATTCTTATATTTAAGCCCTATAGCTGAATTTTTTACTTATTAAACATATATTTAACATTTTAGTTACTATTTATTATTTTGCAATTCACATTTAAATCAAGTTGCATTCTTTGTCTATGAAAGGAGAGACATATCTAATATTTTTATGGTGAAAAACTCAAATTATCAACCATGATGAATTGCAGCTTGTCTGTTTGTTTGGATTTGTTTGCAGAACTATTTTTCTTTGTTGCTTGGCCTTTTGCATGCGAACATAGTGGGAAAATTTTGCTCGTGCATGTACGTGTGCTATGCATACGGGGCGGCTAAGGCTTCGTAGTTATATTTCCTTGTATGCTAGAAGAGTTACATGTGCATATCCTCGCAAAAAAAAGAGTTACATGTGCATGTTTTTCTCCTTCCAGAAACCTTCTTGTACGTGTCATCTCTGCGTGTTTATTTATTCCGAATAGAACTTTAGAGAGTTCAAAGAAAAATAATAGACCTCCCGATAGTTTCTTTGGGAAGTTTTTTTTTCAATGTGTACGTATCCATGTTAGACGTGTCAATGATGATCGTGTACATGATTTTCTTTTGAACAATAAATGCTCTTTATTCTCTTTTTACTGCAGCCCGCATGGTATACATAGCCATATTTTATTTTTTGAACAGGTACATGGCCGTATGGTAATTGGACTCTATCCCATCGCTTTGTTCTCTGTGTTTTTAAGGAAAATCGGCACAGTATTCTATGAGAACCCTTCCTTTTTATGATTAGACTCTCTCCTTTTTTCTTAACTGGACTCTTCCATAGCTGGCTACCGAACTTTACTTTTTCTGTCCCCATGTGCACCTTTTTGTAACACCAACGTAAGGTAGTGTTTTTTCGTTTTTCTATGAACACATCGTTTTCCTTATAACATGTTAAACTATTAGTACATGACACATGACATGTCCAGCCGTTTGTACAGAATAATATTTATATGTAATGTTGTATCTTTTAAATCTCAACAGTTCATATCTATATTTTACGGTCAAGATAATTTAATATATGTGGATTAACATGGTGTCTTATTTGTCTTCTATCTTAATTATATAATAGATGATGTGATGGACAAGACCCATTCGTTAGCTTAGCATAATGATCGTTAAGTTTTATTGCTATTGCTTTCTTCATGACTTATACATATTCCTTTGACTATGAGATTATGCAACTCCCGAATACCGGAGGAATACCTTGTGTGCTATCAAACGTCACAACGTAACTGGGTGATCATGAAGATGCTCTACAGGTATCTCCGAAGGTGTTTGTTGGGTTGGCATAGATCGAGATTAGGATTTGTCACTTCGAGTATCGGAGAGGTATCTCTGGGCCCTCTCAGAAATACACTTCATGATAAGCCTTGCAAGCAATGTAACTAATGAGTTAGTTGTGGTATGATGTACTACGGAACGAGTAAAGAGACTTGCTGGTAACGAGATTGAACTACGTATGAAGATACCGACGATCAAATCTCGGGCAAGTAACATACCGATGACAAAGGGAACAACGTATGTTGTCATTGTAGTTTGACTGATAAAGATCTTCGTAGAATATGTAGGAACCAATATGAGCATCCAGGTTTCGCTTGTGAAAGGATCAAGATGAACCTAGAGGGGGGGGGGGGTGAATAGGTACAATTACAAATATTAATTATTACTTAGCAATTTTAGGCAATAATGTGGAATAAGAAAGTGAGCCTAACAATTGCAAGTGTGATGCTAAGGGCTAAGCAAGATAATCAAGTAATACAAGTAGATGAGAAAGCTAGCACAATATGATATAAGTAAGTGCAAAGAGACAGGTAATCACAAGTAGAGAGTTGAGGTTAGGGTTAACCGCAACTCCGAGAGACGAGGATGTAAACCGATGTTCACTTCCTTGGAAGGAAGCTACGTCATTGTTTAGAGAGGTGGGTGTTACCACGAAGGCACATCAACGCCACAAAGGCTCACCCTATTCTCTATTTGAGACAACACCACGAAGGCGTTTCTCAACCACTAGTGGTAGACCTTGGGGTGGTCTCCAAACCCTCACAAACTTTCCGGGGGTAATCACAAAGATTGATTCCTCTCCGAACGACTCCTACCGCCTAGGAGTCTCCAACCTCCAAGAGTAACAAGAACGATGGGGAAAAGCTCAAGACTTGCTCAAATCACAAATTCCTTGGGTGCAAAGAAGGGGAAGGAGTGGATCTATCACTTGATTGGAGAACTTCTCTCAAATGTTCCCAAATCACTTGGGGATCTAGGATTTGGTGTAGAAGATTGAGAGAGAGAGAGTGAAGAGTGTTCTTGGCAAGCTCAAAGTGAATGGTCAACCCTCTCCCGTGGGAAGGAGAAGGCTATATATAGTGGGTGTGGAAAAAGTGACCGTTTGAGACACTTAAGTGCATAGAAGAGGTCGGACGTCCGGACGGAATCGGTCGTCCGATGGCACAAATGAGTCCGAACATCCAACAGTCATCGGTCATCCGGCCGCTGGGAATACATAAGCCACGAAGCAGCACGCAGCAAGCGGACATCCGAGGCGGGCCGGTCATCCGGAGAGGCCCGGAAATCCGTAAATATTGTTCTGTGGAAGAAACGCCGGACGTCCGAGACGTGCCGGAAGTCCAGAGACTGGACATCCAGAGGGGCTCGAAAACCGTAAATTTAGTTCTGTGGAAGAAACATCGGACGTCCGGGACGTGCCGGACATCCGGAGACCGGACGGTCGGAGGGGCTCAGAAATCCGTAAATAGTGTTCTATAAGAGAATTACTGGACGACCGTAGAGAGCCGGACGTCCGGACGTCTGAGAGGGATCGGACGTCCGGAGAAAAACTGGAGTTGGTGGGTTTGAGCAAATCTTTCACTAGATCCAACGATCCCCTCTTAATAGTGCGGGATCCCTATACTCAAGAACAACCAGTAAACAAAGCCAAGGATAATGTCTTGTATCTCCAATCTTGAGCAATATATATTTGTCCCTAGTCATGATCCACACACGGGCTTTGAGAAATAATCCTGAGATATACTTGATAAACATGATTAGTCCCATATATGCATGTTGTCATCAACATCAAAATATGATTAAGGGCATGATTGCACTTTCAATCTCCCCCTTTTTGGTAGTTGATGACAACATACATGCACTTCTTAATTATAATAAAACTTTGAATATCGAAGGAGTTGTTGTGGAGCTCCCCCTAACCATGCGCATAAAAAATGCGAGGAGCTCCCCCTCAGATTTATACCAAAGCACCCAAACCAAAAACTCAGCCAAACACTCAAAGAACAACACAAGAACCCATGATACCATAATAAGTACCTCACTCATATGATAGATCATAAAGCATAGTGAACATGGTACATGGCACACTACATAGTTCATGGTACGATAATAACATAGTTCATGGTATGATACAAACAAACAATCTAATATCACCATATTACATAGTACTAAAAGGAAGTGCTACTCCCCCTTGGCATCAAGTACCCAAAAGGGGGCCAAGAGAAGCAACCAGTACAACATCATCATCATCAGAACCCTGCCTCATCATCATCATCATGAGCACCGCTACCACCGGCCTCGTCAAAGAAGTTAGACCACTCAGGACCCGAGGGAAAGCTAAAGTCAGAAGGGGGCTCATCAGGAAAACGGTCATCATCACTCACATCAAACAATCCGGAATCTCTCAGACGAGCCTTTAGAGCATTCTTGGAGGTGATAAGGCGCGTGACAACATTGTGATTTTGGGAGCAGTTAAAAGTAACAGCCTTCATCAAGGCGGAGTGGGCCTTCCCCAGAAAGCGAGCAATGCGACCGAAGGGTGCAGATCCGGAGGGAGCAGAGTGAGGGGTGCTAGCAACAATGCGGCATGGGTGAGCACAAGAGGAAGAATCCATGGGAACATAGTCATCGGCCATGTGTGCGGGAATGACCCATCGCTCATGCAGATGGGTGCGGACAATAGGAAATGGAGCCACACTTTCGATAAATGCCTGAAGAAAGGGAGCATGAGGAAAGGCCCGCTTGTGCTGGAAAGAAGAAAGGCGAATCTCATGCCATAGGAAATGAGGCACATTGATCTTCCCTTTCGGAGATGCATAGAGGCGATGCATGAGATCGATGCAGTAGCTACTGCAGGACCCCTTGTCACCCATCTTAGGATAAAGGGTGCGAATGACACATTGATAGATAATGAAGAAAGGAGCACGCCAAATGGAGACTTGGTTAAAAGCCTTATGTTTCTCCTCTTCAGTTAGATCTGCTATGTGTTTGATAAGATCAGCACATGCATCAGTGCCCTTGGGTCTATGTTCGGGGTCAGCATTTTGAATTTTGAACCCGGTGTCAGCAAAACCAAGGGCAGCAACAAACTGAGAATAGGAAGCCGAGAGCTTTGTGTCGGAGGTTATCCAAGTAACCGTGTTATTTGGACCGAAGAAACATGTGGCATAAAATTGATGAATGGCGGCTTGGTTAAAGTCTTGTTGGAATGCAAATGGGGCAGCAAGATTTGAGGACTCAATGAGCTCAATAGCCCCGGAGTATTTCTCCGGATGTTTACGAATATGCGCTAAATCAATGCACATATGCAGAGAAAGGCCCTTAGGAATAATGACAGTGGTAAAATGTCAGCTTGGACATTGGTGCGAAAACGATTGTCCTGAGAGTCACGATCAACCGAAAATTGATCTACATCTCGACGCAACTTAAGATATGAAGCAATGGGAACCGCAGTGAACCGCTTAACTTGGCGGCCGAGTGGTAAGGGAGGTTCAAGCGAGATATGACGAGCATCACCGCGAGGTTGCACCGGAGGAGGTGGAGGCTTGAAGGTGGGATGACGAGTGCCTGGCTTGGGAGCAGAGGTGCGAACAACAACAAACGCTGGCTGCTCCAAATCATCGAGTTCGTCCTCATAGTCGGAGTCCTCCGAAGAGGAGTTCTGGAAGAGCTGCGAGGACGGGCAGCACGTTTCCGAGGACGAGCCACCACGACGAATGGGGAGCGAATGGATTAGGGTAAGAATGAAGCAAACCGCACCCCACGCTATATATATGTGCCCACGACAAGCCCGGACGACCGAGGTTCTGCGGACGACCAAAGACTGGGCCAGGAAAAAGCTAATGGACGACCAGATGGACCGGACGTCCGGACTAAGTGTACCAGAATGCTTTTTATGGACGGCCGGGGTTCTATGGACGTCCGAAGCCTGGGTTAGGTGAATTTTTTTTGGAAGAAGGAATAGGCCGGACGTTTGACCGGAGGGCAACAGAAGACTTTTTGCGGACGACCGGAGTTCTACGGACGTCCAGTGCCTGGGCCAGAAAAATAGAGTCAACGGACGACAGGATAGACCGGACGTCCGGAGTAGAGAAATAGAGGGGGTTTTACAGACGTCCGGATACCACCGGACGACCGTCACGCAGAAATTTTGGCTGAGACATAGATAATAGGAGTATTTTTGTCAATGGCAATGAGTGGCGATGGTGACAATGATGATCTAACCCATGAGTAAGAGTACCAATGATATTTTTCAGCATGTAGTAGGAAGATTCAGCCTAATGTCATAAAGTGAGTATTCTAGGCTAGAAACAACAATAACAACACTAGATCACACAGATCAAACCCATGTTTGAGTATATGTGACATGGCACCGCAAAAATTTGAACTTTGGGTGCATACTCACTACTCCATCATGTTAAAGCACCATAGTTAGAATAACATGGTGGCTTTGAGAGTGTTGGTTTCATTTATGCATTGTATAGGGTGAGACAACTCATGAGTTGAGTGGCTCCCCCTAAACATATGCCTACATCTAAACAAGTCATTAAGTTTTATGCATGAATGGGTACTAGATTTCACATAATATTGTCAAGCTCTAAGATACCAAGTTCACGCCTAAGTTGACAAAACCTTGCTTCATCCAATGGCTTGGTGAAAATATCTGCAAGTTGCATATCTGTGCCAACATGAGCAATGTCAATATCACCCTTCTCCACGTGATCTCTCAAGAAGTGATACCTAATATGAATGTGCTTGGTGCGGGTATGATCTTTGGAGTTCTCAGCAATATTGATGGCACTTTCATTATCACATAGGAGAGGCACATGTCTATAGGTGATACCGTAATCCTTCAAAGTTTGCCTCATCCATAGCAATTGAGCTGCACAACTGGCAGTAGCAATGTATTCAGCTTCGGCGGTGGAGAGGGCAACACAATTTTGTTTCTTCGAGGACGAACTTACCAAGGAGCGTCCAAGATATTGACATGCTCCAGAGGTGGACTTTCGATCCACTTTGTCTCCAGCCCAATCCGCATCCGTGTACCCAATGAGATCAAACTTAGCATCCTTGGGGTACCAAAGACCCAACTTTGGGTGAACAAGGTATCTAAGAATATGCTTAACCGCCTTATGATGACTTTCCCTAGGGGAAGCTTGAAATCGAGCACACATGCATACACTAAACATGATGTCTGGTCTAGAAGCACAAAGATAAAGTAATGAACCAATCATAGAGCGGTAAATAGATGGGTCGAACGGAATACCATTTGTGTCTTCAGTGAGTGCAATTTTGGTTGGCATGGGTTTCTTACATGGACTAGCATCAGACATGCCAAACTTATCTAGGATATCCTTGAGGTATTTTGCTTGGGACAAGAAAATTCCTTCTTGAAATTGTTGAATTTGCAATCCGAGGAAGAACTTCAAATCCGCATTGAGTGACATTTCAAAATTCTTGGTCATTGAAGTCGCAAACTTCTTGCACAAATGAATGTTAGGAGAACCAAAAATGATATCATCTACATAGATTTTGCATAAGATCAAATCACCCTTGTCCCTCTTAGTAAAAAGAGTAGGATCGATCACCCCTCTCACAAAACCATCATCGAGCAGAAACTTCTTAAGATGATCATACCAAGCACGAGGTGTTTGTTTGAGGCCGTACAAAGCCTTATGAAGTTTATACACATAGTCTTTGTGATCAGGTTCAACGAACCCAGGTGGTTGTGATACATATACTTCTTCTTGTAGAGGACCATTAAAGAAATCACTCTTCACATACATTTGATGTAACGTAAAACCATTGAAAGCAGCATAAGCAAGTAAGATGCAAATGGATTCAAGACGGGCAACGGGGGCAAAGGTCTCACCAAAGTCCAAACCTTCAACTTGTGAGTACCCTTGTGCCACTAACCTTGCCTTGTTACGGATGATCACAACATTCTCATCTTGCTTGTTCTCGAAAATCCATTTTGTTCCAATGACATTGTGCTTGGTAGTTGGCCTCTTGACTAACGACCACACTTGGTTGCATTCAAAGTTGTTCAATTCTTCTTGCATAGCAACAAGCCAATCGTTGTCCGTCAATGCATCTTGTACCTTGAGAGGCTCAACACTAGACACAAACGAGAAGTGAGCACAAAAGTTTGTCAATTGTTTACGAGTGACTCTACCTTCCGATATGTCGGTGAGAATCTTGTCAACATCAACACGACCGGCCACTCGAGGCATGATGGAGGTAAGAGTTTCACGAGGTTCAACTTCATGTCCATCATCCATGTCCTCGACATATGCATCATTAATGTGTGTTGGAAGATCTTCTTCTTCATCTTGCATTTGTTGAGGTTCATCGTCAATGATTGCACTTTCTTGTTCTTGCCCTAGAGGATGATCTTGTTCTTGATTATTATCATGAAGAGAAACTTGATCATCATCTTGTACTTGGTCTATGGGCGTTGGTTGAACCATAGGTGCTTGAGGTGGTGAGGGTGTTGATGTAGTTTGATGATGCGTGAAGCTTCCATCTTCTTCTTCATCATCATGAGGTTCTTGTTTCATTGGAAGAAGTGCACCAACACCCATGGTCAAAATATCTTGAGTGGAATCTTCTTCACCTACATCACTTAGATCAACTTGCTCCCCATGGGAGCCATTAAATTCATCAAACACCACATCACAAGTTTCTACAACACATCCATTGGATTTGTTGTAGACTCTATAGGTGTGAGAGTTTGATCCATAGCCAACAAATATACCCTCAGTTGTTTTGGATTGAAATTTTCCTAACCATTCTCTTTTGTTGAGGATGAAACATTTTCGCCCAAATACACGAAAGAACGTGACATTTGGCTTGTTCCCGGTTAGGAGCTCATATGGAGTCTTTTCCAATATTTTGCGGAGGAAGAGCCGGTTTGATGCATGGCATGCGGTGTTGACAGCCTCGGCCCAAAAACTGTGTGGTGACTTGTATTCATCCAACATGGACCTTGCCATCTCCACAAGTGTATGATTTTTCCTTTCTGCAACACCATTTTGTTGAGGGGTGTATGGTGCGGAATATTGATGCTCAAACCCTTCATCACTAAGAAACCCTTCCAAGGTGTAATTCTTGAACTCGAAACCATTATCACTTCTTATTGCCATGATTTCTTTGTCAAACTTGCGTTGTGCTTGCTTGGCAAAATCAATGAAGGTGATCTTCGTCTCGTCCCTGGACTTGAGGAAAAACACCCATGTGTATCTTGAGTAATCATCAACAATGACAAGTCCATACTTTTTCCCACCAAGACTATCCCATGAAGGAGGCCCAAAAAGATCCACATGAAGGAGCTCCAGAGGCCTTGAAGTAGACACAATATTCTTGGGTAGGTGCTTTGATTGATGTTGCTTCCCAGCTATGCATGCACTACACACACGATCTTTCTCAAAAGAGACATTGGTTAGTCCAAGGATGTGATTACCCTTTAAGAGATCTTGAAGATTTCTCATGCCGACATGGACTAGACGGCGATGCCATAGCCACCCCTTGTCGGCCTTGACCATTAGACAAGTTGCATGGAATGTGCTCTCTTTCGAGAAATCAACCGTGTAAAGGTTGCCATCCAACTCTCCAACAAAGGCCACTTCGAGAGTATCTCTCTTAAAGACTTTCACATCCGTTAGTCCAAAGAGTGTATCATAACCAACGGAAGCCAATTGGCGAACAGAAAGCAAATGGTATTTGAGGGATTGGACAAGCATGACATTTGCAAGAGACATGTCATTTGTGATAGCCACCTTGCCCAACTCGAGTACCTGTCCTTTTGATCCTCCACCAAACGTAATGCTCATAAATGGTTGAATAGCTTCCATGAAATCGTAGAGCAACTTGCTATCTCCGGTCATATGATTAGTACATCCACTGTCAATCACCCATTTTACTCCACCGGAGAAAGCAACCAACACACAATTATGACTTGGTTAGAGGCACCCATTTTGCAATGGTACCTCTCAGGTTAGTAACAAGGGTCTTAGGGACCCAAATAGCATAGAACCGAAATGCATTTCGAGGACCAACAAATTTAGCAAAAACTTCTCCATCCTTAGTCTTATGAAGTACATAGGATGGAGGCATGAACTCTTTTGGCTTGTTGAGAGTAGGCATGCCCCTTGTGGCCTTCCCACTAACAACCTTACCTTTCTCCTTATGCCTTTCTCGTACGAAAGTTTCTTTTAGAGGGGTGGTGCACTTTTGAGAGGGCGTCTTCTTCTTGCTTGTGCTTGGTTCAAACCCGAGCCCCT
The DNA here is from genome assembly GCA_963921465.1 of Triticum timopheevii. Classification (NCBI taxonomy): domain Eukaryota; kingdom Viridiplantae; phylum Streptophyta; class Magnoliopsida; order Poales; family Poaceae; genus Triticum; species Triticum timopheevii. The sequence continues at coordinate 60,022,616 of OY997270.1, read as the reverse complement.
CTTTGGCAAACACCTCATTGTGTTGGCTCAACACCTCATTAAGGTTCTTTTGCCCTTGGGCACATGTCATGAGCCCTTTCTCGATTTGAGCCTTGAGAAAACGATTCTCCTCAAGAATAGATGCTAGATCACTACTAGAGTTAGTAGTACACGCATGACACATCAACATTGATAATAGGAGAAGAGTAAGCCTTGGCTAGAGTTTCAAGATAAGTAAGCTTGAGTGTCTCAAAACTCTTTTTAAGAAGGGTGAGCTCTTCTTCCTTAGTCTTGAGGGACACGGATGGGAGATCACAATCCTTAGAGAGAGAAGCATTAGACTTCTCAAGCTTACTTTTATCATTCATCAACTCTTCGCAAGAGTCAATAGCCTTTTTCAAGGAGGCAAGATCTTTAGTATGAACATCAATGTTTGCACCAATTTTTAAGCATAATTCATCATTTCGTGCTTCCTCATATTGGACTTTCCGCTCAAGGATTTCATATTTTTCCTTTTCCTCGGTGACGAGGGTTTCGAGTTCCTTAATGGAAATGGTGTGCTTACTCACCATCTCCATAAGCATACAAAACATAGTGAGCTTCTTTCCTTTAAGGGAGCACATGAACTTATTTAGTTTAGCAAGCATTGGATCATTCATATCATCATCCTCATAACTATCCTCCGCATCAAGAGATACTCATCACTAGGAGTAGGAGGAGTGAAAAGAGGAGGGTTTGATCGTGGGGTTACCTTGACCTTGTCAGGAGAGTGTTGGTCCTCTCCATCTTCTACCATGGCCTTCACCATGAGGCACTTGTGAGCGTTGCCCTTGTAGTCCTTCATGTAGTTGTAGGTGACAACATCACCACTCTTGTTGACTAGCCTCAATGTGTTTTGAGAATCTTGAGAAACTCTGGCAACACCACTAACATCATCCGGATCGGATTCTTCTTGAGCAACCATTGCTTTCCCATCTCTCTTCTTGAGCTTGGAGTTCAAAGGATTTGGCAACTTCTTCTTGGGGAAGGTTTTAGGAAATCTTGATTTATCCCCTCTCTTCTCATAAGGGCACTCGTTGGAGAAGTGGTTGGTTTTTTCACAGTTGTAGCATTTTCTTACTTTCTTCTTTTGAAATCTTCCCTTGATTTTTCCCGCGCTAAACTTCTTGACAAAGAGAGCCATGTCTTCATATGAAGGGCCCTCATCGGATTCAACCTCATCACCATCTTCATCATCATCATCATCATCATCATCATCATCTTCTTCTTCACTTTGCTCATCTTCACATACATGCTTGGCCTTCAATGCAAGATTGATCTTTGATGATGGAGTATCATGCATGGCAAGATGTTTTGTAGCATTTTCCTTTGACTCTTCAAAAAGTTGGAAAGTGGATATGATGTCATCTGTAGTCATTTCCTTGAAGGCATGGTGTTGTCTTATGTCCCATACCATTTGATGGTGATATGGGGCAAGAGCATGGAGCAACTTGTCCACAAGGAATCGCTTAGTCATGTTGAATCCATCTTGTGTCTAGTCACACTCACACGACTCAATATCAGCGGTGAGAGTCATGAGACGCTCAAGGAGTTGATTGGGAGTTTCACCTTTTTCCATACAAAAGTTTTGCAATTTCCCCTTGGCAATTTCATATTGAGCACTCCGGGGGGGGTGGAGGTACCGGTCTTGGATCTTATAATACTTTCCCATAGTTCCTTGGCACTTGTGATGTATATGAAAGGTCTCCTTTGCTTTTCAACCATACCTCTCCTTATACACATGATTGCAGTGTCATTGAGATTCTTGTCATAAATTTCTCTTGGTGTAGGATTCTTTGGATCAACCACATGGTAACCATACTCCAAGATCTCTAGCATCTCATCATTTCCATATCGAAGATGATCCTGCATAGCAACTCTCCACAAGGCAAAATCAGAAGTGGCATCAAGTAAAGTGGGTTTGCCTTGAGGGTTATATTTCGGTTTCTCAACTTGGGGTCTTGCATAAAGCCAAGGAACATTGGAGTGTTCATTACTAGGAGGTTGTTGGCCAATTGAAGGAGTAGGCACAACTGGCCTTGATGTCGCACCACCAGAAAGTGGTGCAAGCATCGTGGTTAGTGTGGCTAGCCTCATTTGGACCAAATCCTCAAGAGAAGCATCATGCTCCTCCTTCTATTTAGCAAGGGCTCGTTCCAGATCCTCTGAAGTGAAGGACTTATCTTCCATGGGAGCCACGCTCGTACTCTTCGGATCTGCAACAAGGGAGTCCCATCGGGGTTCATCTCGCTCTAGGGCGGTTAAGCCACAAGAATAGAGAACGAGGCTCTAATACCGATTGAAAGGATCGAGATGGACCTAGAGGGGGGGGGGTGAATAGGTACAATTACAAATTTTAATTATTACTTAGCAATTTTAGGCAATAATGCGGAATAAGAAACTGAGCCTAACAATTGCAAGTGTGATGCTAAGGGCTAAGCAAGATAATCAAGTAATACAAGTAGATGAGAAAGCTAGCACAATATGATATAAGAAAGTGCAAAGAGACAAGTAACCACAAGTAGAGAGTTGAGGTTAGGGATAACCGCAATTCCGAGAGACGAGGATGTAAGCCAATGTTCACTTCCTTGGAGGGAAGCTACGTCACCGTTTAGAGAGGTGGGTGTTACCACGAAGGCACACCAACGCCACGAAGGCTCACCCTATTCTCTCTTTGAGACAACACCACGAAGGCATTTCTCAACCACTAGTGGTAGACCTTGGGGTGGTCTCCAAACCCTCACAAACTTTCTGGGGTAATCACAAAGATCGATTCCTCTCCGAACGACTCCTACCGCCTAGGAGTCTCCAACCTCCAAGAGTAACAAGAACGATGGGGATAAGCTCAAGACTTGCTCAAATCACAAATTCCTTGGGTGCAAAGAAGGGGAAGGAGTGGATCTATCACTTGATTGGAGAACTTCTCTCAAATGTTCCCAAATCACTTGGGGATCTAGGATTTGGTGTAGAGGATTGAGAGAGAGAGTGAAGAGTGTTCTTGGCAAGCTCAAAGTGAATGGTCAACCCTCTCCCGTGGGAAGGAGAAGGCTATATATAGTGGGTGTGGAAAAAGTGACCGGTTGAGCCACTTAAGTGCACAGAAGAGGTCAGACGTCCGGACGAAACCGGTCGTCCGATGGCACAAATGAGTCCGGACATCCGACAGTCATCGGTCGTCCGGCCGCTGGGAATACATAAGCCACGAAGCAGCATGCAGCAAGCGGACGTCCAAGGCGGGCCGGTCGTCCGGAGAACGGACGTCCGGAGAGGCCCAGAAATCCGTAAATATTGTTCTTTGGAAGAAACGCGGGACGTCCGAGACGTGCCGGAAGTCCGGAGACCGGACGTCCGGAGGGGCTCGGAAATTCGTAAATTTAGTTCTATGGAAGAAACACCGGACGTCCGAGACGTGCCGGACGTCCGGAGACGTGCCGGATGTCCGGAGACCGGACGACTGGAGGGGATCAGAAATCCGTAAATAGTGTTCTGTAAGAGAATCAACGGACGACCGTACAGAGCCGGACGTCCGGACAGCTGAGAGGGATCGGACATCCATAGTGTACCGGACGTCCGGAGAAAAACTGGAGTTGGTGGGTTTGAGCAAATCTTTCACTAGATCCAACGATCCCCTCTTAATAGTGCGGGATCCCTATACTCAAGAACAACCAGTAAACAAAGCCAAGGCTAATGTCTTGTATCTCCGATCTTGAGCAATATACATTTGTCCCTAGTCATGATCCACACACGGGCTTTGAGACATAATCCTGAGATATACTTGGTAAACATGATTAGTCCCATATATGCATGTTGTCATCAACATCAAAATATGATTAAGGGCATGATTGCACTTTCAGCTGTTGGTTATTGACCGGAGATATGTCTTGGTCATGTCTACATAGTTCTCGAACCCGTAGGGTCCGCGCGCTTAACATTCGATAATGATTTTTATTATATGAGTTATGTGATTTGGTGACCGAATGTTATTCGGAGTCCCGGATGAGATCACGGACATGACGAGGAGTCTCGAAATGGTCGAGAGGTAGAGATTCATGTATAGGATGATAGTATTCGGACACCGTAAGTCTTCCTGGGGTACCGGGTACGTATCGGGTCACGGGAAGGGGTTCCGGGCACCCCCGGCAAAGATATGGGCCTTATTGGGCCAAGGGCGGGACAGACCAGCCCCTAAGGGGCTGGTGCACCCCCATATGGGCCGGCCTAAGTGGAGTAAGGAAAGGGGAGGAGGAAAGGAAATAGAGGGAATAGGATTCCCCCTTCCTTTTCCCCTCTCCCCTCTTTCCTCCCCCCTCCGAAGATAAGGAAAAGGGGAGGCCGAATTGGAGGAGGCCGCCAAGTAGGATTCCTCCTACTTGGGGCACCCCATGGCTATTCCCCTCCCATGTATATATATGTGGGGAGGGGGCGCCTAGAACACACAACAAACATTGTTAGCCGTGTGCGGCGCCCCCCTCCATAGTTTACGCCTCCGGTCATATTCACACAGTGCTTAGGCGAAGCCCTACGCGTCTCACTTCTCCATGACCGTCACCATGCCGTCGTGCTGACGGAACTCTCCCTCTACACTTTGCTGGATCAAGAGTTCGAGGGACGTCATCGAGCTGAACATGTGCAGAACTTGGAGGTGCCATACGTTCGGTGCTTGATCGGTCGGAACGAGGAGAAGTTCGACTACATCAACCGCGTTGTCAAATGCTTCTGCTTTCAGTCTACGAGGGTACGCGGACACACTCTCCACTTCTCGTTGATATGCATCTCCTAGATAGATCTTGCGTGAGCGTAGGAAATTTTTGAAATTGCTTGCTACGTTCCCCAACAGTGGCATCCGAGCCAGGTCTATGCATAGATGATATGCACGAGTAGAACACAAATAGTTGTGGGCAATCCTAGTCATACTTCTTACCACCAACATCTTATTTTGATTCGATGGTATTGTTGGATGAAGCGGCCCGAACCAAACTTACATGACCACGTTCATGAGACCGGTTCCATCGACAGACATGCAACTTGTTTTGCATAAAGGTGGCTGGCGGGTGTCTGTTTCTCCAACTTTAGTTGAATCGAATTTGACTAGGGTTGGTCCTTGTTGAAGGTTAAAACAACAAACTTGACAAAACATCGTTATGGTTTTTGATGCGTAGGTAAGAACGGTTCTTACTAGAAGTCCGTAGCAGCCACGTAAAACTTGCAACAACAAAGTGGAGGACGTCTAACTTGTTTTTGCAGGGCATGTTGTGATGTGATATGGTCAAGACATGATGTGATATACGTTGTTGTATGAGATGACCATGTTTTGTAAAAGTTATCGGCAACTGGTAGGAGCCTTATGGTTGTCGCTTTATTGTATGAAATGCAAACACCATGTAATTGCTTTACTTTATCACTATGCGTTAGCGATAGTTGTAGAAGCAATAGTTGGCGAGGCGACAACGACGCTCCGATCGAGATCAAGGTGTCAAGCCAGTGACGATGGAAATCATGACGGTGCTTTTGGAGATGGATATCAAAGGCACAAGATGATGATGGCCATATCATGTCACATATTATGATTGCATGTGATGTTTATCTTTTATGCATCTTATTTTGCTTAGTACGGCGGTAGCATTATAAGATGACCCCTCACTAAAATTTCAAGGTATAAGTGTTCCCCTGAGTATGCACCATTGCGACAGTTCGTCATGCCGAGACACCACGTGATGATCGGGTGTGATAAGCTATACGTCCACATACAATGGGTGCAAGACAGATTTTCATGTGCGGAATACTCAGGTTAAACTTGACGAGCCTAGCATGTACAGACATGGCCTCGGAACACTGAGACTGAAAGGTCAAACGTGAATCATATAATAGATATGATCAACATAGAGATGTTCAGCATTGAAAACTACTCCATCTCACGTGATGATTGGACATGGTTTAGTTGATATGGATCACGTGATCATTTAGATGACTCGAGGGATGTCTATCTAAGTGGGATTTCTTAAGTAATATGATTAAATTAAACTTAATTTATCATGAACTTAGTCCTGATAGTATTTGCATATCTATGTTATGGATCAATAGCTCGCGTTGTAGCTCCTATATATTTTTTGATATGTTCCTAGAGAAAACTAAGTTGAAAGATGATAGTAGCAATGATGTAGACTGGGTCCGTGATATGAGGATTATCCTCATTGCTGCATAGAATAATTATGTCCTTGATGCACCGCTAGGTGATAGTTCTATTGCAGGAGCAGAAGCAGATGTTATGAATGTTTTACAAGCTTGGTATGGTGGCTACTTGATAGTTTAGCGAGCCATGCTCAACGGCTTAGAACCGGGACTTCAAAAACGTTTTGAACACCACGGAGCATATGAGATGTTCCAAGAGCTGAAATTGGCATTTTAGACTCATGCCCGTGTCGAGAGGTATGAGACCTCTGACAAATACTTTCCCTACAAGATGGAGGAGAATAGCTCAATTAGTGAGCATGTGCTCAGAATGTCTGGGTACTACAATCGCTTGAATCAAGTGGGAGTTAATCTTCCAGCTAAGATATTGATTGACAGAGTTCCCTAGTCACTATCACCATGTTACTAGAACTTTGTGATGAACTATAATATGCAAGGTATGACGAAAACGATTCCCTGGCTCTTCGCGATGCTGAAATCAGCGAAGGTAGAAATCAAGAAAGAGCATGAAGTGTTGATGGTTGACAAGACCACTAGTTTCAAGAAAAGAGGGCAAGGGAAAGATAGGGAACTTCAAGAAGAATGGCAAGCAAGTTGCCACTCCCATGAAGAAGCCCAAAGATGGACCTAAGCCTGAAACTGAGTAATTCTACTGCAAAGGAAATGGTCACTGGAAGCAGAACTACCTCAAATACTTGGCGGATAAGAAGGATGGCAGAGTGAACAAAAGTATATTTTATATACATGTTATTGATGTGTAATTTACTAGTGTTCATAGTAACCCCAGGGTATTTGATACCGGTTCAGTTGCTAAGATTAGTAACTCAAAACAGGAGTTGCAAAATGAACAGGGACTAGTTAAGGGCAAGGTGACGATGTGTGTTGGAAATGATTCCAAGGTTGATAAGATCACCATCGCACACTCCTTTTACCTTCGGGATTAGTGTTGAACCTAAAATAAATGTTATTTGGTGTTTGCGTTGGGCATGAATATGATTGGATCATGTTTATTGCAATACAGTTACATTTAAGTTCATGAACAATTGTTATTCTGTTTACATGAATAAAACCTCCTATGGTCATACACTCAATATAAATGGTTTATTGAATCTCGATCATAGTGATACACATATTCATAATATTGATTCCAAAAGATACAAAGTTGATAATGATAGTGCAACATACTTGTGGCACTGCCATTTAGGTCATATTGGTGTAAAGCGCATGAAGAAACTCCATGCGGATGGACTTTTGGAATCACTTGATTATGAATCATTTGATACTTGCGAACCATGCCTCATGGGCAAGATGACTAAAACCCCATTCTCTAGAACAATGGAGCGAGCCACTGACTTATTGGAAATAATACATACCAATGTATGCGGTCCGATGAGTGTTGAGGCTCGCAGCCGGTATCGTTATTTTCTGACCTTCACGGAAGATTTGAGCAGATATGGGTATGTCTACTTGATGAAACACAAGTCTGAAACATTTGAAAAGTTTAAAGAATTTCAGAGTGAAGTGGAAAATCATCGTAACAAGAAAATAAAGTTTTAATATTTGAGTTACGAGTTTGGTCTTCATTTAAAACAACGTGGAATAGTTTCACAACTCACGCCACCTAGAACACCACAGCGTAATGGTGTGTCCGAACGTTGTAACCGTACTTTATTAGATATGGTGCGATATATGATGTCTCTTACCGATTTACCACTATCATTTTGGGGTTATGCATTATAGACAACTGCATTCACGTTAAATAGAACACCATCTAAATCCGTTGAGACGACACCGTATGAACTGTGGTTTGGCAAGAAACCTAGGCTGTCGTTTCTTAAAGTTTGGGGTTGCGATGCTTATGTGAAAAAGCTTCAGCCTGATAAGCTCGAACACAAATCGGAGAAGTGCGCCTTCATAGGATACCCAAAAGAAACTGTTGGGTACACCTTCTATCACAGATCCGAAGGCAAAATCTTTGTTGCTAAAAATGGGTCATTTCTAGAGAAAGAGTTTCTCTCAAAAGAAGTGAGTGGGAGGAAAGTAGAACTTGATGAGGTAATGGTACATTCTCTCGAATTGGAAAGTAGCTCATCACAGAAAACCGTTCCCATGATGCCTACACCAACTAGTGAAGAAGTTAATGATGATGATCATGAAACTTCAGATCAAGTTACTACCGAACCTAGTAGGTCAACCAGAGCACGTTCCGCACCAGAGTGGTACGGTAATCCTGTTCTTGAAGTTATGTTACTAGACCACGACGAATCTATGAACTATGAGGAAGCGATGATGAGCCCAGGTTTCGATAAATGTCTTGAGGCCATGAAATCTGAGATAGGATCCATGTATGAGAACAAAGTATGGACTTTGATTGACTTGCACGATGATCGGCGAGCCATTGAGAATAAATGGATCTTTAGGAGGAAGACATACGCTGATAGTAGTGTTACTATCTACAAGGCTCGAATTGTCGCAAAAGGTTTTCGACAAGTTCAAGGTGTTGACTACGATGAGATTTTCTCACTCGTATTGATGCTTAAAGTCTGTCCGAATCATGTTAGCAATTGCCACATTTTATGAAATCTGGCAAATGGATGTCAAAACTGCATTCCTTAATGGATTTATTAAAGAAGAGTTGTATATGATGCAACCAGAAGGTTTTCTCAATCGTAAAGGGGCTAACAAAGTGTGCAAGCTCCAGCGATCCATCTATGGACTGGTGCAATGATGTCTACTATGCAACCTTCTTCTTGTAGACGTTGTTGGGCCTCCTGAAGGAAATATGCCCTAGAGGCAATAATAAAGTTATTATTTATTTCCTCATATCATGATAAATGTTTATTATTCATGCTAGAATTGTATTAACCGGAAACATAATACATGTGTGAATATATAGACAAACAAAGTGTCACTAGTATGCCTCTACTTGACTAGCTTGTTAATCAAAGATGGTTATGTTTCCTAACCATGAACAAGGAGTTGTTATTTGATTAACAAGGTCGCATCATTAGTTGAATGATCTGATTGACATGACCCATTCCGTTAGCTTAGCACCCGATCGTTTAGTATGTTGCTATTGCTTCCTTCATGACTTATACATGTTCCTATGACTATTAGATTATGCAACTCCCGTTTACCGGAGGAACACTTTGTGTGCTACCAAACGTCACAACGTAACTGGGTGATTATAAAGGTGCTCTACAGGTGTCTCCGAAGGTACTTGTTGAGTTGGCGTATTTCGAGATTAGGATTTGTCACTCCGAATGTCGGAGAGGTATCTCTGGGCCCTCTCGGTAATACACATCACTTAAGCCTTGCAAGCATTTCAACTAATGAGTTAGTTGCGAGATGATGTATTACGGAACGAGTAAAGAGACTTGCCGGTAACGAGATTGAACTAGGTATTGGATACCGACGATCGAATCTCGGGCAAGTAACATATCGATGACAAAGGGAACAACGTATGTTGTTGTGCGGTTTGACCGATAAAGATCTTCGTAGAATATGTAGGAACCAATATGGGCATCCATGTCCCGCTATTGGTTATTGACCGGAGACGTGTCTCGATCATGTCTACATTGTTCTCGAACCGTAGGGTCCGCACGCTTAAGGTTTCGATGACAGTTTCATTATGAGTTTATGTATTTTGATGTACCGAAGGTTGTTCGGAGTCCAGGATGTGATCACGGACATGACGAGGAGTCTCAAAATGGTCGAGACATAAAGATTTATATATTGGACGGATATATTTGGACACCGGAAAGGTTCCGGGTGAGATTGGAAATATACCGGAGTTCCGGGAGGTTACCGGAACCCCCCGGTAAGTATATGGGCCTTATTGGGCCTTAGTGGAAGGGAGGGAGAAGGAGCAAGGGAGGGGGCGCGCCCCCCCCCCCAAGCCCAATCCGAATTGGGAGGGGGGCCGGCCCCCCCTTTCCTTCTCTCCTCCCCCCTCTTCCTTCCTTCTCCTACTCCTAATAGGAAAGGGGGGCTAAACCTACTTGGTGTAGGTTTGCCCCCCCTATGGCGCACCTCCTCCCTAGGCCGGCCTCCTCCTCCCTCCCTCCTTTATATACGGGGGCGGGGGGCACCCTAGACACACAAGTTGATCATTGAGATTGTTCCTTAGCCGTGTGCGGTGCCCCCCTCCACGATATTACACCTCGGTCATATTGTAGCGGTGCTTAGGCGAAGCCCTGCGACGGTTGAACATCAAGATCGTCACCACGCCGTCGTGCTGACGGAACTCCTCCCCGCGCCTCTGCTGGATCGGAGATCGGGGTGCGTCATCGAGCTGTACGTGTGTCAAGAACTCGGAGGTGCCGGAGTAATGGTGCTTGGATCGGTTGGACCGGGAGGATGTACGACTACCTCCTCTACGTTGCGTCAACGCTTCCGCTTCGGTCTACGAGGGTACGTAGACAACACTCTCCCCTCTCATTGCTATGCATCACCATGATCTTGCGTGTGCGTAGGAAATTTTTTGAAATTACTACGTTCCCCAACAGTGGCATCCGAGCCTAGGTTTTTATGGTTTGATGTTATATGCACGAGTAGAACACAAGTGAGTTGTGGGCGATATAAGTCATACTGCTTACCAGCATGTCATACTTTGGTTCGGCGGTATTGTTGGATGAAGCGGCCCGGACCGACATTACGCATACGCTTACGCGAGACTAGTTTTACCGCCGTGCTTTGCACACAGGTGACTAGCGGGTGTCAGTTTCTCCAACTTTAGTTGAACCGAGTGTGGCTACGCCCGGTCCTTGCGAAGGTTAAAACAACATCAACTTGACAAACTATCGTTGTGGTTTTGATGCGTAGGTGAGATTGGTTCTTGCTTAAGCCCATAGCAGCCACGTAAAACTTGCAACAACAAAGTAGAGGACGTCTAACTTGTTTTTGCAGGGCATGTTGTGATGTGATATGGCCATGACATGATGCTATATTTTATTGTATGAGATGATCATGTTTTGTAACCGAAGTTATCGGCAACTGGCAGGAGCCATATGCTTGTCGCTTTATTGTATGAAATGCAAACGCCCTGTAATTGCTTTACTTTATCACTAAGCGGTAGCGATAGTCATAGAAGCAATAGATGGCGTAAACGACAACGATGCTACGATGGAGATCAAGGTGTCGTGCCGGTGACGATGGTGATCATGATGGTGCTTCGGAGATGGAGATCACAAGCACAAAGATGATGATGGCCACATCATATCACTTATATTGATTGCATGTGATGTTTATCCTTTATGCATCTTATCTTGCTTTGATTGACGGTAGCATTTTAAGATGATCTCTCACTAAAAATTATCAAGAAGTGTTCTCCCTGAGTATGCACCGTTGCCAAAGTTCGTCGTGCCCAGACACCACGTGATGATTGGGTGTGATAAGCTCTACGTCCATCTACAATGGGTGCAAGCCAGTTTTGCACACGCAGAATACTCAGGTTAAACTTGACGAGCCTAGCATATGCAGATATGGCCTCGGAACACGGAGACCGAAAGGTCGAGCGTGAATCATATAGTAGATATGATCAACATAAGATGTTCACCATTGAAAACTACTCCATCTCACGTGATGATCGGTTATGGTTTAGTTGATTTGGATCACGTGATCACTTAGATGACTAGAGAGATGTCTGTCTAAGTGGGAGTTCTTAAGTAATATGATTAATTGAACTTAAATTTATCATGAACTTAGTACCTGATAGTATCTTGCTTGTCTATGTTGATTGTAGATAGATGGCCCGTGCTGTTGTTCCGTTGAATTTTAATGCGTTCCTTGAGAAAGCTAAGTTGAAAGATGATGGTAGCAACTACGCGGACTGGGTCCGTAACTTGAGGATTATCCTCATTGCTGCACTGAAAAATTACGTCCTGGAAGCACCGCTGGGTGCCAGGCCTGCTGCTGATGCAACTGACGACGTTAAGAACGTCTGGCAGAGCAAAGCTGATGACTACTCGATAGTTCAATGTGCCATGCTTTACGGCTTAGAACCGGGACTTCAACGACGTTTCAAACGTCATGGAGCATATGAGATGTTCCAGGAGTTGAAGTTAATATTCCAGAAGAATGCCCGGATTGAGAGATATGAAGTCTCCAATAAGTTCTATAGCTGCAAGATGGAGGAGAATAGTTCTGTCAGTGAGCACATACTCAAGATGTCTGGGTATTGTAATCACTTGATTAAACTGGGAGTTACTCTTCCGGATGATAGCGTCATTGACAGAATTCTCCAATCACTTCCACCAAGCTACAAGAGCTTCGTGATGAACTATAATATGCAAGGGATGGATAAGACGATTCCCGAGCTCTTCGCAATGCTAAAGGCTGCGGAGGTAGAAATCAAGAAGGAGCATCAAGTGTTGATGGTTAACAAGACCACTAGTTTCAAGAAAAAGGGCAAAGGGAAGAAGAAGGGGAACTTCAAGAAGAACAGCAAACAAGTTGCTACTCAAGATAAGAAGCCCAAGTCTGGACCTAAGCCCGAAACTGAGTGCTTCTACTGCAAGCAGACTAGTCACTGGAAGCGGAACTGCCCCAAGTATTTGGCGGATAAGAAGGATGGCAAGGTGAACAAAGGTATATGTGATATACATGTTATTGATGTGTACCTTACTAGAGCTCGCAGTAGCACCTGGGTATTTGATACTGGTTCTGTTGCTAATATTTGCAACTCGAAACAGGGACTACGGATTAAGCGAACACTGGCAAAGGACGAGGTGACGATGCGCGTGGGAAATGGTTCCAAAGTCGATGTGATCGCGGTCGGCACGCTACCTCTACATCTACCTTCGGGATTAGTATTAGACCGAAATAATTGTTATTTGGTGCCAGCGTTGAGCATGAACATTATATCTGGATCTTGTTTGATGCGAGACGGTTATTCATTTAAATCAGAGAATAGTGGTTGTTCTATTTATATGAGTAATATCTTTTATGGTCATGCACCCTTGAAGAGTGGTCTATTTTTGATGAATCTCGATAGTAGTGATACACATATTCATAGTGTTGAAGCCAAAAGATGCAGAGTGGATAATGATAGTGCAACTTATTTGTGGCACTGCCGTTTAGGTCATATCGGTGTAAAGCGCATGAAGAAACTCCATACTGATGGACTTTTGGAACCGCTTGATTATGAATCACTTGGTACTTGCGAACCGTGCCTTATGGGCAAGATGACTAAAACGCCGTTCTCCGGTACTATGGAGAGAGCAACAGATTTGTTGGAAATCATACATACAGATGTATGTGGTCCGATGAATGTTGAGGCTCGTGGCGGATATCGTTATTTTCTCACCTTCACAGATGATTTAAGCAGATATGGGTATATCTACTTAATGAAGCATAAGTCTGAAACATTTGAAAAGTTCAAAGAATTTCAGAGTGAAGTTGAAAATCATCATAGCAAGAAAATAAAGTTTCTAAGATCTGATCGTGGAGGAGAATATTTGAGTTACGAGTTTTGTCTACACTTAAAACAATGTGGAATAGTTTCGCAACTCACGCCACCCGGAACACCACAACGTAATGGTGTGTCCGAACGTCGTAATCGTACTTTACTTGATATGGTGCGATCTATGATGTCTCTTACAGATTTACCGCTATCGTTTTGGGGTTATGCTTTAGAGACGGCCACATTCACGTTAAATAGGGCACCGTCGAAATCCGTTGAGACGACACCTTATGAACTATGGTTTGGCAAGAAACCAAAGTTGTCGTTTCTTAAAGTTTGGGGATGCGATGCCTATGTGAAAAAGCTTCAACCTGATAAGCTCGAACCCAAATCGGAGAAATGTGTCTTCATAGGATACCCAAAGGAGACAGTTGGGTACACCTTCTATCACAGATCCGAAGGCAAGACATTCGTTGCTAAGAATGGATCCTTTCTAGAGAAGGAGTTTCTCTCGAAAGAAGTGAGTGGGAGGAAAGTAGAACTTGATGAGGTAATTGTACCTACTCCCTTGTTGGAAAATAATACATCACAGGAACCAGTTTCTGTGATGTCAAAACCGACTAGTGAGGAAGTTGATGATGATGATCATAGAACTTCAGATCAAGTTAGTACAGAACCTCGTAGGTCGAAGAGATTAAGATCCGCACCAGAGTGGTACGGTAATCCTATTCTGGAAGTCATGCTACTAGATCATGATGAACCTACGAACTATGAAGAAGCGATGGTGAGCCCAGATTCCGCAAAATGGCTTGAAGCCATGAAATCTGAGATGGGATCCATGTATGAGAACAAAGTATGGACTTTGGTTGACTTGCCCGATGGTCGGCAAGCAATTGAGAATAAATGGATCTTCAAGAAGAAGACTGACGCTGACGGTAATGTTACTGTCTACAAAGCTCGACTTGTTGCCAAAGGTTTTCGACAAGTTCAAGGGGTTGACTACGATGAGACCTTCTCACTCGTAGCGATGCTTAAGTCTGTCCGAATCATGTTAGCAATTGCCGCATTTTATGATTATGAAATTTGGCAAATGGATGTAAAAACTGCATTCCTGAATGGATTTCTGGAAGAAGAGTTGTATATGATGCAACCAGAAGGTTTTATTGATCCAAAGGGAGCTAACAAAGTGTGCAAGCTCCAGCGATCCATTTATGGACTGGTGCAAGCCTCTCGGAGTTGGAATAAACATTTTGATAGTGTGATCAAAGCATTTGGGTTTATACAGACTTTTGGAGAAGCCTGTATTTACAAGAAAGTGAGTGGGAGCTCTGTAGCATTTCTAATATTATATGTGGATGACATATTATTGATTGGAAATGATATAGAATTTCTGGATAGCATAAAGGGATACTTGAATAAAAGCTTTTCAATGAAAGACCTCGGTGAAGCTGCTTACATATTGGGCATTAAGATCTATAGAGATAGATCAAAACGCTTAATTGGACTTTCACAAAGCACATACCTTGACAAAGTTTTGAAGAAGTTCAAAATGGATCAAGCAAAGAAAGGGTTCTTGCCTGTATTGCAAGGTGTGAAATTGAGTAAGACTCAAAGCCCGACCACTGCAGAAGATAGAGAGAAAATGAAAAATGTTCCCTATGCTTTAGCCATAGGCTCTATCATGTATGCAATGCTGTGTACCAGACCTGATGTGTGCCTTGCTATAAGTCTAGCAGGGAGGTACCAAAGTAATCCAGGAGTGGATCACTGGACAGCGGTCAAGAACATCCTAAAATACCTGAAAAGGACTAAGGATAGTTTTCTCGTATATGGAGGTGACAAAGAGCTCATCGTAAATGGTTACGTTGATGCAAGCTTTGACACTGATCCGGACGATTCTAAATCGCAAACCGGATACGTGTTTACATTAAACGGTGGAGCTGTCAGTTGGTGCAGTTCAAAGCAAAGCGTCGTGGCGGGATCTACGTGTGAAGCGGAATACATAGCTGCTTCGGAAGCAGCCAATGAAGGAGTCTGGATGAAGGAGTTCATATCCGATCTAGGTGTCATACCTAGTGCATCGGGTCCAATGAAAATCTTTTGTGACAATACTGGAGCGATTGCCTTAGCGAAGGAATCCAGATTTCACAAGAGAACCAAGCACATCAAGAGACACTTCAATTCCATCCGGGATCTAGTCCAGGTGGGAGACATAGAGATTTGCAAGATACATACGGATCTGAATGTTGCAGACCCATTGACTAAGCCTCTTCCACGAGCAAAACTGTTGGGGAACGTAGTAATTTCAAAAAATTTCCTACGCACACGAGAGGGGAGAGTGTTGTCTACGTACCCTCGTAGACCGAAGCAGAAGTGTTGACGCAACGTAGAGGAAGTAGTCGTACGTCCTCCCGGTCCAACCGATCCAAGCACCGTTACTCCGGCACCTCCGAGTTCTTGACACACGTATAGCTCGATGACGCACCCCGATCTCCGATCTAGCAGTGGCGCGGGGAGGAGTTCCGTCAGCACGACAGCGTGGTGACGATCTTGATGTTCTCCTGTCGCAGGGCTTCGCCTAAGCACCGCTACAATATGACCGAGGTGTAATATCGTGGAGGGGGGCACCGCACACGGCTAAGGAACGATCTCAATGATCAACTTGTGTGTCTAGGGTGCCCCCCCGCCCCCGTATATAAAGGAGGGAGGGAGGAGGAGGCCGGCCTAGGGAGGAGGCGCGCCATAGGGGGGGCAAACCTACTCCAAGTAGGTTTGGCCCCCCTTTCCTATTAGGAGTAGGAGAAGGAAGGAAGAGGGGGGAGGAGAGAAGGAAAGGGGGGGCCGGCCCCCCTCCCAATTCGGTTTGGGCTTGGGGGGGGCGCCCCCTCCCTTGCTCCTTCTCCCTCCCTTCCACTAAGGCCCAATAAGGCCCATATACTTACCGGGGGGTTCCGGTAACCTCCCGGAACTCCGGTATATTTCCAATCTCACCCGGAACCTTTCCGGTGTCCAAATATATCCGTCCAATATATCAATCTTTATGTCTCGACCATTTCGAGACTCCTCGTCATGTCCGTGATCACATCCGGGACTCCGAACAACCTTTGGTACATCAAAATACATAAACTCATAATGAAACTGTCATCGAAACCTTAAGCGTGCGGACCCTACGGTTCGAGAACAATGTAGACATGACCGAGACACGTCTCCGGTCAATAACCAATAGCGGGACCTGGATGCCCATATTGGTTCCTACATATTCTACGAAGATCTTTATCGGTCAAACCGCACAACAACATACATTGTTCCCTTTGTCATCGGTATGTTACTTGCCCGAGATTCGATCGTCGGTATCCAATACCTAGTTCAATCTCGTTACCGGCAAGTCTCTTTACTCGTTCCGTAATACATCATCTCGCAACTAAATCATTAGTTGAAATGCTTGCAAGGCTTAAGTGATGTGTATTACCGAGAGGGCCCAGAGATACCTCTCCGATATTCGGAGTGACAAATCCTAATCTCGAAATACGCCAACTCAACAAGTACCTTCGGAGACACCTGTAGAGCACCTTTATAATCACCCAGTTACGTTGTGACGTTTGGTAGCACACAAAGTGTTCCTCCGGTAAACGGGAGTTGCATAATCTCATAGTCATAGGAACATGTATAACTCATGAAGGAAGCAATAGCAACATACTAAACGATCGGGTGCTAAGCTAACGGAATGGGTCATGTCAATCAGATCATTCAACTAATGATGTGACCTTGATAATCAAATAACAACTCCTTGTTCATGGTTAGGAAACATAAACATTTTTGATTAACAAGCTAGTCAAGTAGAGGCATACTAGTGACACTCTGTTTGTCTATATATTCACACATGTATTATGTTTCCGGTTAATACAATTCTAGCATGAATAATAAACATTTATCATGATATGAGGAAATAAATAATAACTTTATTATTGCCTCTAGGGCATATTTCCTTCAGTCTCCCACTTGCACTAGAGTCAATAATCTAGATTACACAGTAATGATTCTAACACCCATGGAGTCTTGGTGTTGATCATGTTTTGCTCGTGGAAGAGGCTTAGTCAACGGGTCTGCAACATTCAGATCCGTATGTATCTTGCAAATCTCTATGTCTCCCACCTGGACTAGATCCCAGATGGAATTGAAGCGTCTCTTGATGTGCTTGGTTCTCTTGTGAAATCTGGATTCCTTCGCTAAGGCAATCGCTCCAGTATTGTCACAAAAGATTTTCATTGGACCCGATGCACTAGGTATGACACCTAGATCGGATATGAACTCCTTCATCCAGACTCCTTCATTGGCTGCTTCCGAAGCAGCTATGTATTCCGCTTCACACGTAGATCCCGCCACGACGCTTTGCTTTGAACTGCACCAACTGACAGCTCCACCGTTTAATGTAAACACGTATCCGGTTTGCGATTTAGAATCGTCATGATCAGTGTCAAAGCTTGCATCAACGTAACCATTTACGATGAGCTCTTTGTCACCTCCATATACGAGAAACATATCCTTAGTCCTTTTCATGTATTTTAGGATGTTCTTGACCGCTGTCCAGTGATCCACTCCTGGATTACTTTGGTACCTCCCTGCTAGACTTATAGCAAGGCACACATCAGGTCTAGTACACAGCAGTGCATACATGATAGAGCCTATGGCTGAAGCATAGGGAACATTTTTCATTTTCTCTCTATCTTCTGCAGTGGTCGGGCTTTGAGTCTTACTCAATTTCACACCTTGCAATACAGGCAAGAACCCTTTCTTTGCTTGATCCATTTTGAACTTCTTCAAAACTTTGTCAAGGTATGTGCTTTGTGAAAGTCCAATTAAGCGTTTTGATCTATCTCTATAGATCTTAATGCCCAATATGTAAGCAGCTTCACCGAGGTCTTTCATAGAAAAAACTTTTATTCAAGTATCCCTTTATGCTATCCAGAAATTCTATATCATTTCCAATCAATAATATGTCATCCACATATAATATTAGAAATGCTACAGAGCTCCCACTCACTTTCTTGTAAATACAGGCTTCTCCAAAAGTCTGTATAAACCCAAATGCTTTGATCACACTATCAAAACGTTTATTCCAACTCCGAGAGGCTTGCACCAGTCCATAAATGGATCGCTGGAGCTTGCACACTTTGTTATCTCCCTTTGGATCGATAAAACCTTCTGGTTGCATCATATACAACTCTTCTTCCAGAAATCCATTCAGGAATGCAGTTTTTACATCCATTTGCCAAATTTCATAATCATAAAATGCGGCAATTGCTAACATGATTCGGACAGACTTAAGCATCGCTACGGGTGAGAAGGTCTCATCGTAGTCAACCCCTTGAACTTGTCGAAAACCTTTTGCAACAAGTCGAGATTTGTAGACAGTAACATTACCATCAGCGTCAGTCTTCTTCTTGAAGATCCATTTATTCTCAATTGCTTGCCGACCATCGGGCAAGTCAACCAAAGTCCATACTTTGTTCTCATACATGGATCCCATCTCAGATTTCATGGCTTCAAGCCATTTTGCGGAATCTGGGCTCACCATCGCTTCTTCATAGTTCGTAGGTTCATCATGATCTAGTAGCATGACTTCCAGAATAGGATTACCATACCACTCTGGTGCGGATCTTAATCTGTTCGACCTACGAGGTTCTGTACTAACTTGATCTGAAGTTCTATGATCATCATCATCAACTTCCTCACTATTCGGTTTTGACGTCACAGAAACTGGTTCCTGTGATGTATTATTTTCCAACAAGGGAGTAGGTACAATTACCTCATGAAGTTCTACTTTCCTCCCACTCACTTCTTTCGAGAGAAACTCCTTCTCTAGAAAGGATCCATTCTTAGCAACGAATGTCTTGCCTTCGGATCTGTGATAGAAGGTGTACCCAACTGTCTCCTTTGGGTATCCTATGAAGACACATTTCTCCGATTTGGGTTCGAGCTTATCAGGTTGAAGCTTTTTCACATAGGCATCGCATCCCCAAACTTTAAGAAACGACAACTTTGGTTTCTTGCCAAACCATAGTTCATAAGGTGTCGTCTCAACGGATTTCGACGGTGCCCTATTTAACGTGAATGTGGCCGTCTCTAAAGCATAACCCCAAAACGATAGCGTTAAATCTGTAAGAGACATCATAGATCGCACCATATCAAGTAAAGTACGATTACGACGTTCGGACACACCATTACGTTGTGGTGTTCTGGGTGGCGTGAGTTGCGAAACTATTCCACATTGTTTTAAGTGTAGACCAAACTCGTAACTCAAATATTCTCCTCCATGATCAGATCGTAGAAACTTTATTTTCTTGTTACGATGATTTTCAACTTCACTCTGAAATTCTTTGAACTTTTCAAATGTTTCAGACTTATGCTTCATTAAGTAGATATACCCATATCTGCTTAAATCATCTGTGAAGGTGAGAAAATAACGATATCCGCCACGAGCCTCAACATTCATCGGACCACATACATCTGTATGTATGATTTCCAACAAATCTGTTGCTCTCTCCATAGTACCGGAGAACGGCATTTTAGTCATCTTGCCCATAAGGCACGGTTCGCAAGTACCAAGTGATTTATAATCAAGCGGTTCCAAAAGTCCATCAGTATGGAGTTTCTTCATGCGCTTTACACCGATATGACCTAAACGGCAGTACCACAAATAAGTTGCACTATCATTATCAACTCTGCATCTTTTGGCTTCAACACTATGAATATGTGTATCACTACTATCGAGATTCATCAAAAATAGACCACTCTTCAAGGGTGCATGACCATAAAAGATATTACTCATATAAATAGAACAACCATTATTCTCTGATTTAAATGAATAACCGTCTCGCATCAAACAAGATCTAGATATAATGTTCATGCTCAACGCTGGCACCAAATAACAATTATTTAGGTCTAATACTAATCCCGAAGGTAGATGTAGAGGTAGCGTGCCGACCGCGATCACATCGACTTTGGAACCATTTCCCACGCGCATCGTCACCTCGTCCTTTGCCAGTGTTCGCTTAATCCGTAGTCCCTGTTTCGAGTTGCAAATATTAGCAACAGAACCAGTATCAAATACCCAGGTGCTACTGCGAGCTCTAGTAAGGTACACATCAATAACATGTATATCACATATACCTTTGTTCACCTTGCCATCCTTCTTATCCGCCAAATACTTGGGGCAGTTCCGCTTCCAGTGACCAGTCTGCTTGCAGTAGAAGCACTCAGTTTCAGGCTTAGGTCCAGACTTGGGCTTCTTCTCTTGAGCAGCAACTTGTTTGCTGTTCTTCTTGAAGTTCCCCTTCTTCTTCCCTTTGCCCTTTTTCTTGAAACTAGTGGTCTTGTTAACCATCAACACTTGATGCTCCTTCTTGATTTCTACCTCCGCAGCCTTTAGCATTGCGAAGAGCTCGGGAATCGTCTTATCAATCCCTTGCATATTATAGTTCATCACGAAGCTCTTGTAGCTTGGTGGAAGTGATTGGAGAATTCTGTCAATGACGCTATCATCCGGAAGAGTAACTCCCAGTTGAATCAAGTGATTACAATACCCAGACATCTTGAATATGTGCTCACTGACAGAACTATTCTCCTCCATCTTGTAGCTATAGAACTTATTGGAGACTTCATATCTCTCAATCTGGGCATTCTTCTGGAATATTAACTTCAACTCCTGGAACATCTCATATGCTCCATGACGTTCGAAACGTCGTTGAAGTCCCGGTTCTAAGCCGTAAAGCATGGCACATTGAACTATCGAGTAGTCATCAGCTTTGCTCTGCCAGACGTTCTTAACGTCGTCAGTTGCATCAGCAGCAGGCCTGGCACCCAGCGGTGCTTCCAGGATGTAATTTTTCTATGCAGCAATGAGGATAATCCTCAAGTTACGGACCCAGTTCGCGTAGTTGCTACCATCATCTTTCAACTTAGCTTTCTCAAGGAACGCATTAAAATTCAATGGAACAACAGCACGGGCCATCTATCTACAATCAACATAGACAAGCAAGATACTATCAGGTACTAAGTTCATGATAAATTTAAGTTCAATTAATCATATTACTTAAGAACTCCCACTTAGACAGACATCTCTCTAGTCATCTAAGTGATCACGTGATCCAAATCAACTAAACAATAACCGATCATCACGTGAGATGGAGTAGTTTTCAATAGTGAACATCTTATGTTGATCATATCTACTATATGATTCGCGCTCGACCTTTCGGTCTCCGTGTTCCGAGGCCATATCTGCATATGCTAGGCTCGTCAAGTTTAACCTGAGTATTCTGCGTGTGCAAAACTGGCTTGCACCCGTTGTAGATGGACGTAGAGCTTATCACACCCGATCATCACATGGTGTCTGGGCATGACGAACTTTGGCAATGGTGCATACTCAGGGAGAACACTTCTTGATAATTTTTAGTGAGAGATCATCTTAAAATGCTACCGTCAATCAAAGCAAGATAAGATGCATAAAGGATAAACATCACATGCAATCAATATAAGTGATATGATATGGCCATTGAGGGAGTCCTGGACTAGGGGGTGTCCGGACAGCCGGACTATCATCGTCCGCCGGACTCCAAGACTACGAAGATACAAGATTGAAGACTCCGTCCCGTGTCCGGATGGTACTTTCCTTGGCGTGGAAGGCAAGCTTGGCGATACGGATATGTAGATCTCCTACCATTGTAACCGACTCTGTGTAACCCTAGCCCTCTCCGGTGTCTATATAAACCGGAGAGGTTTAGTCCGTAGGACACAACATACATTACGACAATCATACCATAGGCTAGCTTTAGGGTTTAGCCTCCTTGATCTCGTGGTAGATCTACTCTTGTACTACCGATATCATTAATATTAATCAAGCAGGACGTAGGGTTTTACCTCCATCAAGAGGGCCCGAACCTGGGTAAAAACATCGTGTCCCTCGTCTCCTGTTACCATCCGCCTAGACGCACAGTTCAGGACCCCCTACCCGAGATCCGCCGGTTTTGACACCGACATTGGTGCTTTCATTGAGAGTTCCTCTGTGCCGTCACCGATAGGCCCGATGGCATCTTCAACCAACAACGCTGTCCAGGGTGAGACTTTTCTCCCCGGGCAGATCTTCGTATTCGGCGGCTTCGCACTGCGGGCTGATTCACTTGGCCATCTGGAGCAGATCGAAAGCTACGCCCCTGGCCGTCAGGTCAGATTCGGAAGCCTAAACTTCACGGCCGATGTCCGAGGAGACTTGATCTTCGACGGACTCGAGACACAGCCAAGCGCGCCGCACTGTGACGATGGGCATGATCTAGCTCTGCCGCCAAACAGTGCCTTGGTGGTCGCACATGAATCCGCTTCGGCCATTAGTCCGGAGCCGATCGCCCAGATCGAGGGCCAGTGGATAGACGCCGCCCTGGGGGCTTCAACATCCACGGCGATGGAGCCGAATACTAATCTTGTCCCCTGCGAAACTCGTGATTCCGAGGCGCCGGACTCCTTGCCGGACTCCGAACCTCCCGCGCCCCTATCAATCGATTCGGATTGGGCGCCGGTTATGGAATTCACCGCCGCGGACATCTTCCAACACTCGCCCTTTGGCGACATCCTAAACTCGCTAAAGCATCTCTCACTATCGGGAGAGCCCTGGCCGGACTATGGCCAGGATGGTTGGGGTACGGACGACGAAGAAATTCAGAGCCCACCCACCACCCACTTTGTAGCCACTGTCGACGATCTAACCGACATGCTAGACTACGACTCCGACGACATCGACGCTATGGACGACGATGCCGGAGACGAACAGGAACCAGCGCCTACAGGGCACTGGAAGACCACCTCGTCATACGACATATATATGGTGGACACCCCAAAAGACGGGGACGGCGAAGAAGCAGCGGAGGCAGACTCTTTAAAGAAGCAGCCCAAACGCCGGCGTCAGCGGCGCCGCTCTAAATCCCGCCACATCAAGAATGGAGGTTCCGGCACAGGAGATAATAATACTCCAGAGAGTGCCGAAGACAATCCCCTCCCGCAAGACTCAGAGCAGGAGGATGCAGAAGCAAGCCCTCACGAGAGGGCGACAGACGAAGAGGTTGAGGATCATGACCATATGCCTCCCTCCGAAGACGAAGCAAGCCTCAACGATGATGAATTCGTCGTACCTGAGGATCCCGTCGAACAAGAGCGCTTCAAGCGCAGGCTTATCGCCATAACAAACAGCCTAAAGAAAAAGCAGCAACAGCTTCAAGCTGATCAAGACCTGCTGGCCGATCGATGGATCGATGTCCTCGCGGCCGAAGAGTATAAATTCGAATGCCCCTCCAAAAGTTACCCAAAACGCAAGCTGCTCCCCCGATTAGAGGAGGAAGCATACATACCTCCATCACCAGCGCACGATATGGCTGACCGACCACCCCGTGGTCGTGACAGAGAGGCATCCAGGCCCCCAGCCAAGACCGTACCCCGGCATCGCTCCAAAAGTGCGAAGCCAAGAGGGAACGCGCCGGACTTACGAGACATATTGGAGGACAAAGCAAGGCAATCCAGATCCATCTACGGATCACGTGGGCGCCCCACGACCCATGACGAATACCGTCGCGCCGGATACAATAACCCCGGCCGGGCCGAACACAGCAGACAGTGCTCTCTCGAGCTGCGTCGCGATATTGCTCAATACAGAGGCGCCGCACACCCGCTATGCTTCACTGACGAAGTAATGGATCATCAAATCCCCGAAGGGTTTAAACCCGTAAACATCGAATCTTACGATGGCACAACAGACCCCGCGGTTTGGATCGAAGATTATCTTCTCCACATCCATATGGCCCGCGGCAACGATCTCCATGCCATCAAGTATCTCCCACTCAAGCTTAAAGGACCAGCCCGACATTGGCTAAACAGCTTGCCAGCAGAGTCAATTGGGTGCTGGGAAGACCTGGAAGCCGCATTCCTTGACAACTTCCAGGGCACGTATGTGCGACCACCAGACGCCGATGACCTAAGCCACATTATTCAGCAGCCAGACGAATCGGCCAGACAATTCTGGACACGGTTCTTGACAAAGAAAAACCAAATCGTCGACTGTCCGGACGCAGAGGCCCTTGCAGCCTTCAAACATAACATCCGGGACGAATGGCTAGCCCGGCACCTGGGGCAGGAAAAGCCGAAATCTATGGCAGCCCTCACATCATTAATGACCCGCTTTTGCGCGGGAGAGGACAGCTGGCTAGCTCGCAGCAACAATCTCCGCAAAAATTCTGGCAGTCCGGATACCAAGGACAACAACGGCAGGTCACGTCGAAACAAAAACAAACGCCGCATTAACGGCGACGATAAGGAGGATACGGCAGTCAACGCCGGATTCCGAGGGTCTAAACCCGGTCAGCGGAAGAAGCCGTTCAAAAGAACCACTCCGGGTCCGTCCAATTTGGACCGAATACTCGACCGCTTATGCCAGATACATGGCACCCCTGAAAAACCAGCTAATCACACTAATAGAGATTGCTGGGTGTTCAAGCAGGCAGACAAGTTAATTGCCGAAAACAACGACAAGGGGCTGAACAGCGATGACGAGGAAGAGACCCGACCACCGAACAATAGAGGACAGAAGGGTTTTCCCCCACAAGTGCGGACGGTGAATATGATTTACGCGACCCATATACCCAAGAGGGAGAGGAAACGCGCACTAAGGGACGTCTACGCGATGGAGCCAGTCGCCTCGAAGTTCAATCCATGGTCTTCTTGTCCGATCACTTTCGATCGAAGAGACCATCCGACCAGCATACGCCATGGCGGATTCGCCGCATTGTTTTTAGACCCAATCGTCGATGGATTTCACCTCACGAGAGTCCTGATGGACGGCGGCAGCAGCCTGAACCTGCTTTATCAGGATACAGTGCGCAAAATGGGCATAGAACCCTCAAGGATTAAACCTACAAAGACAACCTTTAAAGGTGTCATACCAGGAGTGGAAGCCAACTGTACAGGCTCAGTCACACTGGAAGTGGTCTTCGGATCCCCGGATAATTTCCGGAGCGAGGAGTTAATCTTCGACATAGTTCCGTTTCGCAGCGGCTATCACGCTCTGCTCGGACGAACCGCGTTTGCAAAATTCAATGCGGTGCCGCATTATGCATACCTAAAGCTCAAGATGCCAGGCCCTCATGGAGTAATCACGGTCAATGGGAATACGGAACGCTCCCTCCGAACGGAGGAACATACAGCGGCTCTCGCGGCAGAAGTACAGAGCAGCCTTTTAAGGCAATTCTCGAGTCCGGCCGTTAAAAGGCCGGATACAGCAAAACGCGCCTGGAGCAATGCCAACCAAGACCACCTGGCGCGATCAGAGCATGCGTAGCAATGCGGCCCCAACCCTCGCCCGCGCATGATCGCAAGAATAACACTCCGCGTACATCATTACGCTTTGGAGATACCATGGGCACAGGGGAAGGGGCACGATCGCAACGGACCCAGAGTGCGGTTCGACCACACCGGGGGCTCGCAAGTGTGCTCCCCCCCTTTTTTATTTTTTTTTATTTTCCTTCTTTGTGTACACAGGACTCCGTTAACCAGAGGCCCTGTCCGGCGATGAACCTGCCGAACTCATGATGCAACAGTCAGGGACGAAAGAAAGCTGCGACGAACACTCAGGTGGTCTCAATTACGAGCATTAAATTCGATTATATACACCAAATCCGCAGCTCACCCCTGAAGGGGGACATGTTTACTTAGTACAAATCCCTTGCTTACCGCACTATTTGTATCAGTCCGCACTCATAGCAGACTTCCTTTAATAAATAATGCAGCACTTTTCGACTGCAATTATATCACCTTTTTATATATATGTTCATTACATGACATCTTGCACCCGTATATTTTGGTACGGCCAAATACGCCAGGGGCTTCTGTTCCCCAAATTATGGTGTGATAAAGTCCGAACACTTTCATAAGTGCGGCACCCCGAACTTATAGCATTATATGAATCAGCTCCGAATCATGTCTTGGGTCAATAGTTGGGTTTGCCCGGCTCCCACGTTTTGGTGCCTTACGTTCCGTTCTGTCGGCTAAGGTGGCACTGGGAGAACCACTGCGATTGCGCCCCGGTTGAGCCGGGCGAGCGCCTCAGTGGAGAAAGCTAAAACTGACTGGCATGACAAGGCGAGAGACTGGTCGCTGTTCGAGAGGTTTTTTCGGGTCCTTAAAGACTCATGCCGCTTCGAGCGAAGTTCCGGACAATGTCCGACGAAGGCGTGGATAGCGCCCCGGATTCGGTCTTCCGAATACCAGGGGCTTCGCCGAAATTTAAAATTATAGAATTCTATGGCTAAGTGAGAGTGTTCAAGCATTATAAGTCCGGTTGCCTTGTTCGTTGTGTTGAGCGCCTCCCTAGATGGACCCAAAAATGGAAAAAGAGTGCTCAAGTTTATCCCGAACACCCCAGCACTCGTGGCTTGGGGGCTGAAGCCAACGACTTGCCATCTCTCAGATTTTATAAACGGCCGCACAGAAGGTAATATTTTAAATTAAACAAGCGTTGCTTAACGCGCACATGAACAAAGTTTCAGCGCACAGGATAATACATAACGAGTTTACTCAAAGATTACATTCCGGGGGCACTCATCCGCAATATCGCGGGCTCCCTTCAGGACAGTTTTATAATACATCTCGGGCGTGCGATACTCCTTTCCCGGTGGCGGTGGGTCCGTGAGAAGCTTCTCCGCATCCAACTTGCCCCAATGCACCTTTGTGCGGGCAAGGGCCCGACGAGCACCATCAATACAGGCGGAGCGCTTGATGACCTCCACCCAGGGGCACGCATCCACCAGCCGCCGCACGAGGCCGAAGTAGCTTCCAGGCATGGCCTGTCCAGGCCACAGCCGGACTATGAGAGGCTTCATGGCCTCCTCAGCTACCTTGTGGAGTTCGACCAGCTGCTTCAACTGGTCGCTTGGGGGCACCGGATGTCCGGCCTCAGCATACTAGGACCAGAAGACCTTCTCCATCGAGCTCCCCTCCTCGCCACGATAGAATGCGGCGGCATCAGATGCACTACGCGGCAGATCTGCAAACGCCCCTGGAGAGCTCCGAATGCGGGTAAGTATCAGGTAGTTTACATTAACATGCCTGCTTTGCATGAAAAATGCCTTACCCGCCGCTATCTTCTTTATATCTTCAACCTCCTGAAGGGCCTTATGGGCCTCGGCCTTGGCGGACTTGGCACTTTCGAGAGCCGAGGAAAGCTCGGAATCTTGAGTCTTGGAGTCACGCTCCAAACTCTCATGCTTCTCCATGAGAGCCTAGAGCTCTTGCCGTACTTCCGCCACCCGTGCCTCCTGCTTCTCTCGCTCTCCCCGCTCCGCGGCCGCACTGCGTTCGGCCGCGGACACAGCCTCCTTTAGGGCCGCCACCTCGTTCGTGGCCCCTAAAATATCCAAATTATCCTTGTTAATTTTATTGCAACCAAAATCCTTTTCTGTAAGGTAACTATTTAAAGGGGTGTGACTCACCTTCTTTGTCCTCGAGCTGCTTCTTGGCATGGCCAAGCTCTTGCTCGGACCGCTCGAGATCCTTCTTCAACACTTCGACCTCCACCGATAGTGCGGCAGAGGTCAGCAGCGCAGCCTGCAAACCCATATTGACATATTTTAAGCACCCTGCATATATCTTGTTAGATCCTCAGTTCGGCTTTTCTTTCCGAACACCGAACTGAGCATCAGGGGCTACTGTCTATGTGGTATTACATTACATAATTTTAACTTCTTACCTCAAAGCCTGTTAAAAGGCTGCTGCAGGCTTCGGTCAGCCCGCTTTTGGCGAGCTGAACCTTTTGAATCACCGCACTCATGATAGTGCGGTGTTCTTCCTCGATGGAAGCGCCTTTAAGCGCCTCCAACAAGCTATCCGGCGCCTCCGGTTGGACGGAGGCCGCCGGTGTCACGGTCTTGCCCTTCTTTCGAAGGGGCCGCTTGCCGGACTCTGGAACCACTGCGGGTTCCGATGTAGAGCCCGGCACAAAGTCCGGGAGGCAGCCTGACGGCGCCTCTGGAGCCTCCTCCTGATGGGTCTCTCTCTGGGATCCCACCTCGGTGTCTTCGCCGGCGCGGGGGGTAGTGGCAGTCGGAAGTGAATCCACATCCGACGAGGCCAATGACCCGCTTGATGAAGCGGGGAGATCATCATCGGCCGGACTACGGACAGAACGCGGCATTAGAAGGACACTACGCGACACGAAAGAAATTACATATCAAGGATCCGGATACTTACGATCTTGCCGGATGCCTGGCCCTTGGAGACCATTCATCCTCGCCAACGATGGTGTTGGCGAAACTGTCGGGGGGATAGTCCTCCCCCTCTTGGACCCTTCGGCCTCCCCTATTGGGGAGGCCTTCCTCTTCTTCTCTCCCTCCTCCGGGAGAGAGTCCTCCTCCTCCTCGTCTTTGGGGGAGGAGTCCGTGTCGTCGTCAGACGCCTGGTTGCGGGAACTCTTTCGAGTCCCCGCGGCCGCCTTCTTGGCCTTCTTCTCCGGCACCACGTGCGGTGCCGGAACCAACAACCCTGCTAAACGGGCGTTCTCTCGGTCTTCTGGCATGGGAGCCGGGCTGATAAGCTGCTTGGCCTTCTCCATCCCTTCCTGTCAAAGGAAAGAAGGAAACCCTCTGAGAATCAATTTGATTACCACAAGTGTCCCGTAATGGGGTTGAATCACTTACCTCGTCAGCCGGATGCTGCGAGCAGAATCCGCGATCTTCCGTCGCGGATGCGGGGGCTTCGGCGCCCTTGAACAGCACCCTCCAGGCGCCTTCGTATGTTGTATCGAAGAGCCCGCTCAGCGCTTGGTGCTGTTCCGGATTAAACTCCCACAGATTGAATGCCCGTTCTTGGCATGGGAGAATCCGGCGGATGAGCATGACTTGGACCACGTCGACGAGCCTGAGCTTATTGCTCACCAGCTTCTGGATGCAGGCTCGGAGTCCCGTCACCTCCCTCGGATTGCCCCACTGCAAGCCCTTCTCTTTCCAGGAGGTGAGCTGCGTGGGGATGCCAGATCTAAACTCGGGGGCCGCCGCCCATGTGGGCTTGCGCGGCTCGGTGATGTAGAACCACCCCGATTGCCACCCCTTGACGGAGTCCACGAAGGCCCCTTCGAGCCAAAGGACGTTGGGCAACTTGCCCAACATAGCGCCTCCGCATTCCGCCTGCATGCCCTTCACAACCTTCGGCTTGACGTTGAAGGTCTTGAGCTACAGGCCGAAGTGGGGCTGGATGCAGAGGAAGGCCTCGCACACGACGATAAACGCCGAGATGTTGAGGATGAAGTTCGGCGCCAGATCATGGAAATCCAGGCCGTAGTAAAACATGATCCCCCGGACGAATGGGTGGAGTGGAAAGCCCAGTCCGTGGAGGAAGTGGGGAAGGAAGACGATCCTCTCATGAGGCCCAGGGGTAGGGATTAGCTACCCCTCGTCGGGCAGCCGATGCGCGATATCGCCGGAAAGGTATCCGGCGCTGCGCAGCTTGGTGATGTGCTCCTCCTTAACGGTGGAGGCCAACCATTTGCCTCCCACTCCGGACATATTCGGAGGAGGTCGAGGCGAGATGCGCGAACTTGGGCGTTGGAGCTTGAGTGCGCGGAGATGGATAAACAAAGGAGGAAGAAGGCGTAGGTGAGAAGGTGAATCCTTATCCCTTATATATAGGCGGACGAAAACTATGCGTCCCCCACCGGCCTGGTAAAACTCGCTTATCTCCCAAGCGCCACCATCAAGGGCGCGGTTGGGTTACCCACGTCCGTATTGATGAGAATCCCGGAATAAGGGGAACACGATCTCTGCTTCGACAAGACGTGCCAAAGAAACCGCTTCGCTAAACGTGCTGAGGTGGTATAAAGTAAAAAACGATTCAAACGGTGGCTTGGTAGCGGTGTGATGTCATGCCGCATAATACGTCAGCAGATTGAACTGGTGTACAATTTATTCTCTCTACGGTGGAATGTGGAATTTATTTTGCAGAGCCGGACACTATCCTGGTGATCATGATCTTCTCTGGATTATTCAAGGGAGGAACCCGCCTTGCAATGCCGAACATTATGCGCGCCAGACTAATCGTCATTGAAGCCTGGTTCAGGGGCTACTGAGGGAGTCCTGGACTAGGGGGTGTCCGGACAGCCGGACTATCATCGTCCGCCGGACTCCAAGACTACGAAGATACAAGATTGAAGACTCCGTCCCATGTCCGGATGGGACTTTCCTTGGCGTGGAAGGCAAGCTTGGCGATACGGATATGTAGATCTCCTACCATTGTAACCGACTCTGTGTAACCCTAGCCCTCTCCGGTGTCTATATAAACCGGAGAGGTTTAGTCCGTAGGACACAACATACATTACGACAATCATACCATAGGCTAGCTTTAGGGTTTAGCCTCCTTGATCTCGTGGTAGATCTACTCTTGTACTACCCATATCATTAATATTAATCAAGCAGGACGTAGGGTTTTACCTCCATCAAGAGGACCCGAACCTGGGTAAAAACATCGTGTCCCTCGTCTCCTGTTACCATCTGCCTAGACGCCCAGTTCGGGACCCCCTACCCGAGATCCGCCGGTTTTGACACCGACAGCCATCATCATCTTTGTGCTTGTGATCTCCATCTCCGAAGCACCATCATGATCACCATCGTCACCGGCGCGACACCTTGATCTCCACCGCAGCATCGTTGTCGTTTACACCATCTATTGCTTCTACGACTATCGCTACCGCTTAGTGAAAAGTAAAGCAATTACAGGGCGTTTGCATTTCATACAATAAAGCGACAACCATATGGCTCCTGCCAGTTGCCGATAACTTCGGTTACAAAACATGATCATCTCATACAATAAAATATAGCATCATGTCTTGGCCATATCACATCACAACATACCCTGCAAAAACAAGTTAGACGTCCTCTACTTTGTTGTTGCAAGTTTTACATGGCTGCTACGGGTTTAAGCAAGAACCAATCTCACCTACGCATCAAAACCACAACGATAGTTTGTCAAGTTGATGCTGTTTTAACCTTCGCAAGGACCGGGCGTAGCCACACTCGGTTCAACTAAAGTTGGAGAAACTGACACCCGCTAGTCACCTGTGTGCAAAGCACGGTGGTAAAACCAGTCTCGCGTAAGCGTATGCGTAATGTCGGTCTGGGCCGCTTCATCCAACAATACCGCCGAACCAAAGTATGACATGCTGATAAGCAGTATGACTTATATCGCCCACAACTCACTTGTGTTCTACTCGTGCATATAACATCAAACCATAAAAACCTAGGCTCGGATGCCACTGTTGGGGAACGTAGTAATTTCAAAAAATTTCCTACGCACACGCAAGATCATAGTGATGCATAGCAATGAGAGGGGAGAGTGTTGTCTACGTACCCTCGTAGACCGAAGCGGAAGCGTTGACGCAACGTAGAGGAAGTAGTCGTACGTCCTCCCGGTCCAACCGATCCAAGCATCGTTACTCCGGCACCTCCGAGTTCATGACACACGTACAACTCGATGACGCACCCCGATCTCCGATCCAGCAGAGGCGCGGGGAGGAGTTCCGTCAGCACGACGGCGTGGTGACGATCTTGATGTTCTCCTGTCGCAGGGCTTCGCCTAAGCACCACTACAATATGACCGAGGTGTAATATCGTGGAGGGGGGCACCGCACACGGCTAAGGAACGATCTCAATGATCAACTTGTGTGTCTAGGGTGCCCCCCCGCCCCCGTATATAAAGGAGGGAGGGAGGAGGAGGCCGCCCTAGGGAGGAGGCGCGCCATAAGGGGGGCAAACCTACTCCAAGTAGGTTTGGCCCCCCTTTCCTATTAGGAGTAGGAGAAGGAAGGAAGAGGGGGGAGGAGAGAAGGAAAGGGGGGGCCGGTCCCCGTCCCAATTCGGATTGGGCTTGGGGGGGCGTGCCCCCTCCCTTGCTCCTTCTCCCTCCCTTCCACTAAGGCCCAATAAGGCCCATATACTTACCGGGGGGTTCCGGTAACCTCCCGGAACTCCGGTATATTTCCAATCTCACCTGGAACCTTTCCGGTGTCCAAATATATCCGTCCAATATATCAATCTTTATGTCTTGACCATTTCGAGACTCCTCGTCATGTCCGTGATCACATCCGGGACTCCGAACAACCTTCGGTACATCAAAATACATAAACTCATAATGAAACTGTCATCGAAACCTTAAGCGTGCGGACCCTACGGTTCGAGAACAATGTAGACATGACCGAGACACGTCTCCGGTCAATAACCAATAGCGGGACCTGGATGCCCATATTGGTTCCTACATATTCTACGAAGATCTTTATCGGTCAAACCGCACAACAACATACGTTGTTCCCTTTGTCATCGGTATGTTACTTGCCCGAGATTCGATCATCGGTATCCAATACCTAGTTCAATCTCGTTACCGGCAAGTCTCTTTACTCGTTCCGTAATACATCATCTCGCAACTAACTCATTAGTTGAAATGCTTGCAAGGCTTAAGTGATGTGTATTACCGAGAGGGCCCAGAGATACCTCTCCGATATTCGGAGTGACAAATCCTAATCTCGAAATACGCCAACTCAACAAGTACCTTCGGAGACACCTGTAGAGCACCTTTATAATCACCCAGTTACGTTGTGACGTTTGGTAGCACACAAAGTGTTCCTCCGGTAAACGGTAGTTGCATAATCTCATAGTCATAGGAACATGTATAAGTCATGAAGGAAGCAATAGCAACATACTAAACGATCGGGTGCTAAGCTAACCGAATGGGTCATGTCAATCAGATCATTCAACTAATGATGTGAACTTGTTAATCAAATAACAACTCCTTGTTCATGGTTAGGAAACATAACCATTTTTGATTAACAAGCTAGTCAAGTAGAGGCATACTAGTGACACTCTGTTTGTCTATATATTGACACATGTATTATGTTTCCGGTTAATACAATTCTAGCATGAATAATAAACATTTATCATGATATGAGGAAATAAATAATAACTTTATTATTGCCTCTAGGGCATATTTCCTTCAAAAACATGATCAACACCAAGACTCCATGGGTGTTAGAATCATTACTGTGTAATCTAGATTATTGACTCTAGTGCAAGTGGGAGACTGAAGGAAATATGCCCTAGAGGCAATAATAAAGTTATTATTTATTTCCTCATATCATGATAAATGTTTATTATTCATGCTAGAATTGTATTAACCGGAAACATAATACATGTGTGAATATATAGACAAACAGAGTGTCACTAGTATGCCTCTACTTGACTAGCTTGTTAATCAAAGATGGTTATGTTTCCTAACCATGAACAAGGAGTTGTTATTTGATTAACAAGGTCACATCATTAGTTGAATGATCTAATTGACATGACCCATTCCGTTAGCTTAGCACCCGATCGTTTAGTATGTTGCTATTGCTTCCTTCATGACTTATACATGTTCCTATGACTATGAGATTATGCAACTCCCGTTTACCGGAGGAACACTTTGTGTGCTACCAAACGTCACAACGTAACTGGGTGATTATAAAGGTGCTCTACAGGTGTCTCCGAAGGTACTTGTTGAGTTGGCGTATTTCGAGATTAGGATTTGTCACTCCGAATGTCGGAGAGGTATCTCTGGGCCCTCCCGGTAATACACATCACTTAAGCCTTGCAAGCATTTCAACTAATGAGTTAGTTGCGAGATGATGTATTACGAAACGAGTAAAGAGACTTGCCGGTAACGAGATTGAACTAGGTATTGGATACCGACGATCGAATCTCGGGCAAGTAACATACCAATGACAAAGGGAACAACGTATGTTGTTATGCGGTTTGACCGATAAAGATCTTCGTAGAATATGTAGGAACCAATATGGGCATCGAGGTCCCGCTATTGGTTATTGACCGGAGACGTGTCTCGGTCATGTCTACATTGTTCTCGAACCGTAGGGTCCGCACGCTTAAGGTTTCGATGACAGTTTCATTATGAGTTTATGTATTTTGATGTACCGAAGGTTGTTCGGAGTCCCGGATGTGATCACGGACATGACGAGGAGTCTCGAAATGGCCGAGACATAAAGATTGATATATTGGACGGATATATTTGGACACGGAAAGGTTCCGGGTGAGATTGGAAATATACCGGAGTTGAGGGAGGTTACCGGAACCCCCCGGTAAGTATATGGGCCTTATTGGGCCTTAGTGGAAGGGAGGGAGAAGGAACAAGGGAGGGGGCGCACCCCCCCATGCCCAATCCGAATTGGGAGGGGGGCCGGCCCCCCCTTTCCTTCTCTCCTCCCCCCTCTTCCTTCCTTCTCCTACTCCTAATAGGAAAGGGGGGCCAAACCTACTTGGAGTAGGTTTGCCCCCCCTATGGCGCGCCTCCTCCCTAGGGCGGCCTCCTCCTCCCTCCCTCCTTTATATACAGGGGCGGGTGGGCACCCTAGACACACAAGTTGATCATTGAGATCGTTCCTTAGCCGTGTGCGGTGCCCCCCTCCACGATATTACACCTCGGTCATATTGTAGTGGTGCTTAGGCGAAGCCCTGCGACAGGAGAACATCACGATCGTCACCACGCCGTCGTGCTGACGAAACTCCTCCCCGCGCCTCTGCTGGATCGGAGATCGGGGTGCGTCATCGAGTTGTACGTGTGTCATGAACTCGGAGGTGCCAGAGTAACGGTGCTTGGATCGGTTGGACCGGGAGGACGTACGACTACTTCCTCTACGTTGCGTCAACGCTTCCACTTCGGTCTACGAGGGTACGTAGACAACACTCTCCCCTCTCATTGCTATGCATCACCATGATCTTGCGTGTTCGTAGGAAATTTTTTGAAATTACTACGTTCCCCAACACCTCCAAGTGCAGAGGTTTGTAGGACAGAAGCAAATTTCCCTCAAGTGGATGACCTAAGGTTTATCAACCCGTGGGAGGCATAGGATGAAGATGGTCTCTCTCAAGCAACCCTGCAACCAAATAACAAAGAGTCTCTTGTGTCCCCAACGCACCCAATACAATGGTAAATTGTATAGGTGCACTAGTTCGGCGAAGAGATGGTGATACAAGTGCAATATCGATGATAGATATGGGTATTTGTAATCTGAAATTATAAAAACAGCAAGGTAACAAGTAATAAAAGTGAGCGTAAACGGTATTGCAATGCTAGGAAACAAGGCCTAGGGTTCATACTTTCACTAGTGCAAGTTCTCTCAACAATAATAACATAATTGGATCATATAACTATCCCTCAACGTGCAACAAAGAGTCACTCCAAAGTCTCCAATACAATGGTAAATTGTATAGGTGCACTAGTTCGGCGAAGAGATGGTGATACAAGTGCAATATCGATGATAGATATGGGTATTTGTAATCTGAAATTATAAAAACAGCAAGGTAACAAGTAATAAAAGTGAGCATAAACGGTATTGCAATGCTAGGAAACAAGGCCTAGGGTTCATACTTTCACTAGTGCAAGTTCTCTCAACAATAATAACATAATTGGATCATATAACTATCCCTCAACATGCAACAAAGAGTCACTCCAAAGTCACTAATAGCGGAGAACAAACGAAGAGATTATTGTAGGGTACGAAACCACCTCAAAGTTATCCTTTCTGATCGATCTATTCAAGAGTCCGTAGTAAAATAACACGAAGCTATTCTTTCCATTCGATCTATCCTAGAGTTCATACTAGAATAACACCTTAAGATACAAATCAACCAAAACCCTAATGTCACCTAGATACTCCAATGTCACCACAAGTATCCGTGGGTATGATTATACGATATGCATCACACAATCTCATATTCATCTATTCAACCAACACATAGAACTTCAAAGAGTGCCCCAAAGTTTCTACCAGAGAGTTAAGATGAAAACGTGTGCCGACCCCGATGCATAGATTCCCAAGGTCACGGAACCCGCAAGTTGATCACCAAACCATACATCAAGTGAACCAATAGAATACCCCATTGTCACCACGGGTATCCCACGCAAGACATACATCAAGTGTTCTCAAATCCTTAAAGACTCAGTCCGATAAGATAACTTCAAAGGGAAAACTCAATCCATTACAAGAGAGTAGAGGGGGAGAAACATCATAAGATCCAACTATAATAGCAAAGCTCGCGGTACATCAAGATCGTGCCAAATCAAGAACACGAGAGAGAGAGAGAGAGAGAGAGATCAAACACATAGCTACTGGTACATACCCTCAGCCCCGAGGGTGAACTACTCCCTCCTCGTCATGGAGAGCGCTAGAATGATGAAGATGGCCACCGGTGAGGGATCCCCCTCCGGTAGGGTGCCGGAACAGGGTCCCGATTGGTTTTTGGTGGCTACAGAGGCTTGCGGCGGCGCAACTCCCGATCTAGGTTATTTTTTGGGGGTTTCTGTATTTATAGGAATTTTTGGCGTTGGGAACAAGTCAGGGGGGGTCTCCGGGCTGTCCACGAGGCAGGGGGCGCGCCCAGGGGGTGGGCGCGGCCTCCAATCTCATGGGCAGCCCGTAGCTCTTTTGGTCCATCTCCAATGCTCCGTGGGCTTCTTCTGGTCCAAAAATAATCTCCGTCAAGTTTCAGTTCATTTGGACTCCGTTTGGTTTTCCTTTTCCGTGATACTCAAAAACAAGGAAAAAATAGAAACTGGCACTGGGCTCTGGGTCAATTGGTTAGTCCCAAAAATCATATTAAAACTGTATAATAAAGCCCATTAAACATCCAAAACTAATAATATAATAGTATGGAACAATCAAAAATTATAGATACCTTGGAGACGTATCAAGCATCCCCAAGCTTAATTCCTGCTCGTCCTCGAGTAGGTAAATGATAAAAACATATTTTTTGATGTGGAATGCTACCTAACATAATTTTCAATATAATTTTCTTTATTGTGGCATGAATATTCAGATCCATAAGATTCAAGATAAAAGTTTATTGTTGACATAAAAAATAATAATACTTCAAGCATACTAACTAAGCAATCATGTCTTATCAAAATAACATGGCCTAAGAAAGTTCATCCCTACAAAATCATATAGTTTGGTTATGCTCCATTTTCGTCACATAAAATGCTATCCTTATGCACAACCCCGATGACAAGCCAAGCAATTGTTTCACACTTTAGTAATCTCAAACTTTTTCAACCTTCACACAATACATGAGCGTGAGCCATGGATATAGCACTATGGTGGAATAGAATAATGATGGGGGTTATGTGAAGAAGACAAAAAAGGAGAAAGTCTCACACCAACAAGGCTAATCAACGGGCTATGGAGATGCCCATCAATTGATGTTAATGTGAGGAGTAGGGATTGCCATGCAACGGATGCACTAGAGTTATAAATGTATGAAAGCTCAACAAAAGAAACTAAGTGGGTGTGCATCCAACTTGCTTGCTCATGAAGACCTAGGGCATTTGAGGAAGCCCATTGTTGGAATATACAAGCCAAGTTCTATAATGAAGAACTCCCACTAGTATATGAAAGTGACAAAACATGAGACTTTCTATCATAAAGATCATGGTGCTACTTTGAAGCACAAGTGTGGAAAAAGGATAGTTGCATTGTCCCTTTTTTGGGCCCCTTTTTTATTTGGCCTTTTTTATTTGGGACAATGCTCTATTAATGATGATCATCACACTTCTATCTATTTACAACTCAACCATTACAACTCGATAATAGAACAAAATATGACTCTATATGAATGCCTCCGACGGTGTACCGGGATGTGCAATGAATCAAGAGTGACATGTATGAAAGAATTATGAATGGTGGCTTTGCCAAAAATACGATGTCAACTACATGATCATGCATAGCAATATGACAATAATGAAACATGTCATACTAAACAAACGGTGGTAAGTTGAATGGCAATATATCTCGGAATGGCTATGGAAATGCCATAATGGGTATGTATGGTGGATGTTTTGAGGAAGATATAAGGAGGTTTATGTGTGATAGAGCGTATCATATCATGGGGTTTGGATGCACCGGCGAAGTTTGCACCAACTCTCAAGGTGAGAAAGGGCAATGCACGGTATCGAAGAGGCTAGCAATGATGGAAGGGTGAGTGTGCGTATAATCCATGGACTCAACATTAGTCATAAAGAAGTCACATACTTATTGCCAAAAATCTACAAGTCATCAAAAACCAAGTATTACGCGCATGCTCCTTGGGGGATAGATTGGTAGGAAAAGACCATCGCTCGTCCCCGACTGCCACTCATAAGGAAGACACTCAAATAACATCTCATGCTTCAAATTTGTTACACAACGGTCACCATACGTGCATGCTACGGAATTTGCAAACCTTAACACAAGTATTTATCAATTCCATAATTACTCAACTAGCACAACTTTAATATCACCATCTTCATATCTCAAAACAATCATCAAGTATCAAACTTCTCATAGTATTCAATGCACTTTATGTGGAAGTTTTTATTACACCCATCTTGGATGCATATCATATTGGGACTAATTTCACAATTAAAGCAAATTACCATGCTGTTCTAAAGACTACCAAAAAGATATAAGTGAAGCGTGAGATTTCATCTATTTCTGCAAAATAAAACTACCGCCATGCTCTAAGAAGATATAAGTGAAGCACTGGAGCAAATGACAAACTACTTCGAAAGATATAAGTGAAGATCAATGAGTAGTTGAATAATTATGTAACTATGTGAAGACTATCTAACAATTAAGAATTTCAGGTCTTGATATTTTATTCAAACAGCAAGCAAAATAAAATAAAATAAAATGACGCTCCAACCAAAACACATATCATGTGGTGAATAAAAATATAGCTCCAAGTAAAGTTACTGATAGACGAAGACGAAAGAGGGGATGCCTTCCGGGGCATCCTCAAGCTTAGGCTCTTGGTTATCCTTGAATATTACCTTGCGGTGCCTTGGGCATCCCCAAGCTTAGTCTTTTGCCACTTCTTGTTCCATAGTCCATCGAATCTTTACTAAAAACTTGAAAACTTCACAACACAAAACTTAAGAGAAAATCTCATGAGCTCTGATAGTATAAGAAAGCAAACCACCACTTTGCGGTATTGTAATGAACTCATTCTTTATTTATATTGTATATCTACTTTATTACAACTTCTCTATGGTTCATATCCTCCGATACTACTCATAGATTCGTCAAAATAAGCAAACAACACATAGAAAACAGAATCTGTCAAAAACAGAACAGTCTGTAGTAATCTGTATCAAACGCAAACTTCTGGAACTCAAAACATTCTGAAATAAATTGCTGGACGTGAGGAATTTGTCTAGTGATCAGGTTAAAAAAGAATCAACTAAAAAGCACTCTCTGGTAAAAAAGGCAGCTATTCTCGTGAGCGCTAAAGTTTCTGTTTTTTACAGCAAGATCATAAAGACTTCACCCAAATTTTCCCAAAGGTTCTACTTGGTACAAACATTAATTAAAACATAAAACCACATCTAACCAGAGGCTAGATGAACTATTTATTACTAAATAGGAGCAAAAAGTAAGGAACAAAAATAAAATTGGGTTGCCTCCCAACAAGTGCTAACGTGTAACGCCCCTAGCTAGGCATGATGATTTCAATGGTGCTCACATAAAAGATAAGAATTGAAACATAAAGAGAGCATCATGAAGAATATGACTAGCATATATAAGTCTAACCCACTTCCTATGCATAGGGATTTTGTGAACAAACAACTTATGAGAACAATAATCAACTAGCATAGGAAGGAAAAACAAGCATAACTTCAAAACTTTTAACACATAGAGAGGAAACTTGATATTATTGCAATTCCTACAAGCATATGTTCCTCCCTCATAGTAGTTTTCAGTAGCATCATCAATGAATTCAACAATATAACCATCACTTAAAGCATTCTTTTCATGATTGCTACCTCTTGAGCACTGCGTTGGTTTTCCCTTGAAGAGGAAAGGGTGATGCAGTAAAGCAGCGTAAGTATTTCCCTTAGTTTTTGAGAACCAAGGTATCAATCCAGTAGGAGGCCACACACGAGTCCCTCGCACCTGCACAAACAAACAGGAACCTCGCAACCAACGCGATAAAGGGGTTGTCAAGCCCTTCACGGTCTCTTACGAGAGTGAGATCTGATAGAGATGATAGATAATATTTTTGGTATTTTTGTATGATAAAGATGCAAAGTAAATAAAGCAAAGTAAACGGCAAAGTAAATAGCAAAGTGTATGAAGATTAATATGATGGAAAATAGACCTGGGGGCCATAGGTTTCACTAGTGGCTTCTCTCAAGATAGCATAAGTATTTGCGATGGGTGAACGAATTACTGTTGAGCAATTGATAGAATTGAGCTTAGTTATGAGAATATCTAGGTATGATCATGTATATAGGCATCACGTCCGAAACAAGTAGACCAAAACGATTCTGCATCTACTACTATTACTCCACACATTGACCGCTATGCAATATGCATCTAGAGTATTAAGTTCATGAAGAACAGAGTAATGCATTAAGAAAGATGACATGATGTAGAGGGATAAACTCATGCAATATGATATAAACCCCATCTTTTTATCCTCGATGGCAACAATACAATACGTGCCTTGCTGCCCCTACTGTCACTGGGAAAGGACACCGCAAGATTGAACCCAAAGCTAAGCAATTCTCCCATTGCAAGAATGATCAATCTAGTTGGCCAAACCAAACGGATAATTCGAAGAGACTTGCAAAGATAACCAATCATACATAAAAAATTCAGATTTGACTCAAATATTGTTCATAGATAATCTTGATCATAAACCCACAATTCATCCGATCTCGACAGACACACCGCAAAAGAAAATTACATCGAATAGATCTCCACAAGAGAGGGGGGCCTTGGAGATGATGTAGAGGCCCTCCATGATCAATGCCCTTCCGGCGGAGCTCCGGAACAGGCCACGAGATGGGATCTCCCAAGTACAGAAAGTTGCGGCGGTGGAATTACGTTTTTGGCTCCGTATCTGATCGTTTGGGGGTACGTAGGTATATATAGGAGGAAGAAGTATGTCGGTGGAGCAACAGGGGGCCCACAAGGGTGGAGGGCGCGCCTGGGGGGGGGGGGGGGGTAGGCGCGCCCCCTACCTCGTGCCCTCCTGGTTGATGTCTTGACGTGGACTCCAAGTCCTCTGGATCACGTTCGTTCCGAAAATCACGTTCCCGAAGGTTTCATTCCATTTGGACTCCGTTTGATATTCTTTTTCTGCGAAACTCTGAAATAGGCAAAAAAACAACAATTCTGGGCTGGGCCTCCGGTTAATAGGTTAGTCCCAAAAGTAATATAAAAGTGTATAATAAAGCCCAATAATGTCCAAAACAGAATATAATATAGCATGAAGCAATCAAAAATTATAGATACGTTGGAGACGTATGAAGCATCCCCAAGATTAATTCCTGCTCATCCTCGAGTAGGTAAATGATAAAAACATAATTTTTGATGCGGAGTGCTACTTGGCATATGGTTCTTAATGTAATTCTTCTTAATTATGGTATGAATATTCAGATCCGATAGATTCAAGATGAAAGTTCATATTGACATAGAAATGATAATACTTCAAGCATACTAACTAAGCAATTATGTCTTCTCAAAATAACATGGCCAAAGAAAGTTCATCCCTACAAAATCATATGGTTTAGTCATGCTCCATCTTCGTCACATAAAATACTCAAATCATGCACAACCCCAGATTCAGCCAAGCAATTGTTTCATACTTTAGGATTTTCAAACTCTTTCAACTTTTACGCAATACATGAGCGTGAGCCATGGACATATCACTATATGTGGAATAGAATATGGTGGTTGTGGAGGAGACAAAAAAGGGAGAAGATGGTCTCACATCAACTAGGCGTATCAACGGGCTATGGAGATGCCCATTAATAGATATCAATGTGAGGAGTAGGGATTGCCATGCAACGGATGCACTAATTAAGAGCTATAAATGTATGAAAGCTTAACAAAATGCAACTAAGTGGGTGTGCATCCAACTTGCTTGCTCACGAAGACCTAGGGCATTTGAGGAAGCCCATCGTTGGAATATACAAGCCAAGTTCTATAATGAAAATTTTCCACTAGTATATGAAAGTGACAGAACACACTACAAAAAAAATACACTTCCGTGATGATATGTGTTTGTCATAGTAGGCCGCGTTTTTTGTCATGCATGTACATCCATGACAAATTATGACAGAATCAAGATAGTCATACCTATGCTGTCGTAGAAGTGTTCCATGACATTACCAAAATTATCATCACGGAAGTGTCCACTTCCATGACGATAAATCGCGCGTCACAGAAGTGCTGTCATCAAGGGTGACCGACACATGGCATCCATCGTAACGGAACGCTGTTAAGCTATCGGGTCGGGTTTTGGATCCGGTAAACCGTTAACAGCCCCGACCAATGGGGATTTTCCACGTGTAAAATCATCATTGGCTGGAGGAAACACGTGTCGGCTCATCGTTGGGACAGATGTCATCCACTCATTGGACAGAAGGCGCCTATGATACGTCGACACGTGGCACGGCCCAACAGAGGCCCATTCCTGTGAAAAGGCCGGCCCGTTTGACTTGGTCAAAAGGTGGCGGGCCGGCCCATGGAAAGCCTGTTAACGGCCTGTTCGCATATAGCCCATTACAGCCTACTAACCAAAGGCCCGTTACGCCCTATCCGAATTAGGCCCAGTAGCGTCATCTGGGCCATCCAATATGATTCCAACCCGTTTTCACTTCTGGCCAATGTATGGCCCATGACGTCTTTCGGCCCATATGTGGCCCTATGTAACTCTTGGCCTATTAACGGCTCGTGGTGAGACTGGCCCGTAATGAACAGTGTATCACTTTAAACCCATTAACGGCTCGTGGTGAAACTGGCCCGTAATGAATAGTGTATCACTTTATACCCATTAACGGCCCGTTATTCCGTTGGGCCGTTTCCAGCCCATGTTATCTTTCGGCCTTCTCGGAGCCCATTTATTCTTGGGCTCATTTCCAGCATTCGTTTACTTACGGCCCGTTACTGTCATTTTCTGCTTGTGGGCCAAATTCAGCCCGTGGTTACAGTCGGCCCGTTTGTGGTCCGTTAATACGTTGGGCCGTTTTCATAGCATCATCAAATACGGCCTATTAATGATGGAGTTATGGTCTGTCCATGAACGGACGATTCCAACTCTAGCCCGTTTATGGCCATAATGCGGTCTGTTTGGCCCATGTTTGGCCAATCAATCATACGGCCCGTATAAGGCCCATTGATGATACGGCCCGCAGAAGGCCCATTGTTTCTACGGCCCGTAGAAGGCCCATTGTTTCTATGGCCCGTAGAAGGCCCACTATTTCTATGGCCAGTAGGAGGCCCAGTGTCACTACAGTAAATATTAGCCCATGGTTATTGTGGCCTAGTTTTAAAAAATAGGTTATTGCAGCCACTAGCTAACCGCGGAAAAAGAACTACAATGACTAGAAGCAAACAAATAAACAAGACAACAAGGAAATAAATAAGCAAGCAACTAACGCTAGGCTATCACGGCTATCACACATATTACATCCACTGGGCATCAAAGTTGGCCACCAGTGCAAATATAGGGAACAAAGCAGCATATCATATACACTGGTTGTCAAAGTTGGCGACCAGCGCAAATAAACGCCGCAACAAAACAAATCCAGAACTGAAACTACTTCAGAAGATCTCAAGAAACAATATCCTAGGTACCCATAATGCTGGCAAGATGCTTAGCAAGCTTATTAACTTTCTCTTGTTTGGCGCTTAAATCCTCCAGCGCTTGCTGTTGCACCAGAAAATATGCATCTGAATTCTGCAGGGACTTCCTCAGTCCTTCAGCTTCCTGTTGCAGCACATCTGATCAATGTCTTTCAACTTGAAGTTGAGACTCAAGAAGACGAAATGATTCAGGCAGCGA
The DNA here is from genome assembly GCA_963921465.1 of Triticum timopheevii. Classification (NCBI taxonomy): domain Eukaryota; kingdom Viridiplantae; phylum Streptophyta; class Magnoliopsida; order Poales; family Poaceae; genus Triticum; species Triticum timopheevii. The sequence goes on along the minus strand of OY997270.1, from coordinate 59,978,060 downwards.
GTTCGAAGAGCTTGTGCCAGCAGTAGTGGACAGTAACTCGAACACTACATCAAGACAGGACTTTTGGGTTCCCTCACTATCGTCAAGATAGTTTCTATCAGCTTTCTTAGAGACCAACAGGGATGTCTCACTATATTGAACCTTATCTGCATTACTTCCTTTACCATTGGATAACGCGGTACTGTTCTCCAATATTTTGTTCGCATTCTAAAAGAGAAACAAGCAGACACATCACATGTTTACCATGTTGTATATGAAACTCATTTTGGTAAATGAGTTCAGTAGTAAAGTGGACACGATAATATCATGAAACAAACATATATCTATGTAGCATGGTCACTTTATGGTCTATATCATTCTAGTTTTTGTTGCCAAATCAAGATAGAGACACAGTTCAAATAATATTTGTTCAAGACAAAGCAGAATAGACAGAATATAAGTGTGGGTAACTATAGAGAAATAACAACACTTGTAATGTGCATGACATGAGAACATAACTGTTTATTCAATTGAAACTGAAATCAACATAGAGCAGGTTACAACAGCAAACCAGTTAAAAAAACAGGTTTAAAACATACCTGTTGCGCCATTGGAGTTTCAATTCCATCCTTCAAATTTGAAAATAGTTGGTATGAGTAAATACAGTAATGCAAGAGCAAATGAGTATGAACCATAGCTACAGAACCTGACCTGAGAACAAATCTTCTTCTCCTTTAAGCGTTGAGTTGGGATTCGGAGTGGTGGTCCTCATGCTTTGGGCACTGCAGTTCCCTTACTAACTGCTCATGTTTGGGTGCTCTGTGGTGGAGACGGTGCTGTGTCAACTGGAATTGGGTTACTATCTGCCGGGGTTGGGTTTAGAAGGGGTGTAGCTGGTTCTCTGTCCAACTGGGTAGGGGTACAATCTGCGAGAGTTTGGGTTATGTGTGGTGGATCTGGTCCTTGGGCAAGTACAACCGTGGTTCTATCTGCATCAACTGGTAGCACTATCTTTTCTGAAGACCGTGTTGTTACTCCCTTAGATACTGCCATCACGCTCTCCAATTCAAATGGCTGATAAACAAGAAAAGTAATTGAAAGTATAGACATTGTATGATAGACATGTGCAATGAATAGTGGGGAATAAAAGAGGGCATGAAATAATTCATTTTTATGTTGTCTAACCAAACAGGATAGCATGACACAATTTCACATATATGATGGCTAACTAAACAAGATAGCATGACACAATTTCACATTATGATGGCTAACTAAAAAATATGGAAAGACATAGTTCAAAATATGAGACTATGTAAACAGGATGACATGACATAACTATATAATGTGTTTATTAAATAGGTTGGCATGCCATAATTCACATACATTCACGGATAGAATGCCATAATTCAAAATATGATGACTGTAAACACTAAACATGATGAGATGATATAACTATATGATGTCTTTATTAAATGGGTTGCCATGCCATAATTCAGATAGATGATGTGTATATACTATGTAAACATGATGGCATGATATAATTCAAATATATGATTTATATAGTAAGCAAGTAAGCAGATGTCAATCCATATATGATGTAAAAACTAAGCAATGCAAGACAACATGCATGACATGGGTAATATAACCCTGCCAAGTTTGAGCATAGACCTCAGGGGGGAAATAGGACTGGTCATCAGTCTCTGAATCCTCCTCTGAGGAGCTCTCTGTAACCAGCAAGATGTCTGCTTCAGCAGGTAGCATTGTCTGCTCTAAATACCTTATTTTCACTCCAGATACTTCCATCACCGCTTCAAATGGCTGATGCATAGGAAGAGTAGTTGAATATACAAACGTTGTCGACAAATGGAACACGCAATAAAAAAATGATAGCATGATATAATTCACATACATGATGATTGGCTAAACAGCATGGCATTGCATAATTCACATATATAATGCCTTTGCAACAAGATAGCATTGTATAATTCACATATATAATGTCTTGCAACAAGATGGTAATGCATAATTCACATATATGGTAATTAGACACTGAACAGGTGGCATTCACACAAAGCATGTCTAAACTAATCAAATGACATAGCAATGCGAGACACCATACGCATGATATGAGCAACATAACCCTGCCAAGTTAGAGCATACACCTCGGGGGGGGGGGGGAATAGGACTGGTCATCTGTCTCTGAATCCTCCTCTGAGGAGCTATCCATAACCAGCGAGATATGCGCTTCGTCAGATAGCATAGTCTGCTCTGAAGACGTTGTTTTCACTCCAGAATTTGCCATCACCGTGTCAAATGGCTGATGCACACAAAGAGCAGTTGAATTTACTAACATTGTTGACAAATGTAATATGTATCGAAAAAAGGATGGCCTGATATAATTTACATATAAGATGACTGGCTAAGCAGGATGGCATTGCAAAATTCACATATATGATGCCTGGCTAAACAAGATGGCGTTGCATAATTCACATAAACTATGAATAAACTAAACAGATGGCATTCGCACAAAGGATGTCTAAACTAAGCAGATAACATATTTGGTGTATAAAGTAAGCAATGCAAGACACCATATGCATGATATAACCAACAACAGCATGCCAAGTTGGAGCGAAGACCTCAGGGGGTAAATAGGAGTTGTCTTCTCCTTCTGAATCCCCCTCAAAACAGATATCTTCCTCTCGATTATAATCCGAAATGCGTGGAGGGGGGCTACCTTTGCACCTACCATGGAGCAACGTCTGCATGAAATTTTATTGCCACGCAAGGCTCGTCTGTTTTGCTCTACATGTTCAGTTCCATTGTTTACAATAACTGTCATGCATAGGAATAAAACATAGTGAGATTATGTAAGGAGTGCATGCAGAAATCTAGAGTGATGGTAGCAACCTGTGGATAGACCCAAAACCATTAATAGCAGGCAGATAATGGCTTCAGTTAAAAAATACAGATAATGGCTTCTTTACTATTTGTTTCCCACCCAACATGAAACTCATAGTAGACACCGGAGATTAACCAGATAGTAGATAGATACTATTGATAGCGGCCCCGATATGTACCCCACAACCATTTAAAAACTCAAGTTTGACCATTAGTTTGGAGCTGACTCAGAGTCTAATCGATGAACAGGACGATAAAGTAGCATGTAATATTAAGCGATGCATAACGTAAGCAGACACGAAAGAGTGCGACCTCTCTTGCGGACCCGTGTAGTCCTCGAGGTCATCTGCTCGGTTGATGATGGTAATGCAGTTTTCATGGCTGCCAGTGGCGGGGAAGAAGATCTGAGGCGGCGAAAGACAGTCTGGAGGCCGGATCCCTACTGTGCTGGACCCTTCTGTCGTTGGAGCAGCCGAGCTGGGGTGGATGACGGCGCAGCAGGAGCGGGACAAACCACGCAAGGTTTTCTTTGACAACTATCTATAAGATAAGTAATTCTGTAAGGGCTCATTTGAATTGGAGGATTCCAACAATGCAGTGATAGGAAATAGACAGGAATAGAATAGGAATGCACGTGCAAAACAGAGAATTTAAAAACACAGGATTTCTGCCAATCTGGGTGTTTGATTCACAACAATTGGAAGATCACAGGATGCAAAGAAGCATGGTGAGATTAAGTCAAACCACAAGAAAATGTACGGTTATAATGCTATTATGCTACTATCTCTTAGTCTTGTGCTTCATGAACAGGAATTTGAAAAGGAGGACAAGTGAAAATTAAAATTCCTACGTTTTTTCTTTCAAGGAGACACTAAAGGAACAAATCCATGTGCTCAGTGGACAATATATATAACATGTAGAGTAAAAAAGAGATGCAACAAGTGTACAACCTCTTTGGCGAAGCCATGTCGATCTCAGCGTGATTGGGTTGGCCGGTGAGGATGCTCCTAGGGGTGGAAAGTGGTAGCGGATAATCCGAAATATCCGATATTCATATTCGAGAAAATGCCTATTCGTATCCGAAACATCCACATCCGAACCAAAATGGAAATGGAAATTATCCGTATCCGAATTTATTAAACAAATAAAAAATAAAATATGGTAGGAGATTTTAACACAAATATGGATATGGAAGTGGATATATCCGTATCCGAATAATATTATGAGAGGTACTTTTCAAAATTTTGGACCCAATATTCCAATTATCCAACATAAAAGCCAAATAAGTGGTCAAATTTTACTCTTCGTATGATTAAACTTATAAATTATTATGCATTACAATAGTATTTATTCATAAACCTATTTATCATTGACTTATTGTATGTCACAAGTTGATTATTTCAGGTCACACAGCTATCGACTAATATACTTAAGCAATATGTTCATATTATTCGTATCCGTTCCGAATCAAGAAAATAACCGATACGTATCCGTATTCGAATAATATCCGAGCCGCATACGTATCTGATAACATCCGTATTCGGATTCGTATTCGTTTTGAAAATATGGAAATGGAAGTGGTAAGAGCACTATCCGATCTGCATCCGATCCGTTTCCACCCCTAGATGCTCCGGCTGACTTTGCTGTCGGAGGAGGGGAAGAAGATCTTAGGCGTCTGGAGATGGAGCCCGAGGTACTGCTCCACTGTGATGGAGGCTTTCGTCGTTGGAGCAGCTCCAGTGAGTTGTATGACACTGAGGCTGAAGCGGGACAAGAGAGACAACGAACAATGTTAACCTGAGTGGAATTCTAATAGCTTTCCAATACATGACCTAAAATACATAACCACAAAGTGCTAGATGTAAAATACATCAGCCGCTCATCTCTGAACTTAACTGTCGAAACTGAAGTTAACTGTCGAAACTGAACTTAACTGTCGAAGCTGAACTTAACTGTCGAAACTGAATTTTGCTGTCGAAACTGAATTTTGTTGTTGAAACTGAACGCACTAGCAAGGTGAGGCGGTCGACTGGCTTTTTCATCTCTGGTCAGTCGATTTTGCAGCCGTTGGATACGAAATCAAGGGCCTGTGGTTCATCTTCAACCTCCACCCCCCTGAGCTGCCAGCCACCACCGGCCAAACAGCAGCCCCCCGCCGCCCACGGCCGGCGGTGCGCGGCCCTGCCTGCCCCGAGAACACTCCCCACCGCCGGTCCACCGCCTCCCCAGCCATCCCTCTAGCCCCCCCTGCCGAGCTTTTTCTCTGACGATCCCCACGCCACCGCCCTGCCACCGCCCCGCCACCGTCGGCGACCATCGCCCCCATCCTGAACCCTAAGATAGATAGTGGAGTACCTCTCCGGCAAGACCCCCTCCCCGTTGCGGCTGGTTCTTACTTCACCCCGGCGAGCTGAAGGAAATATGCCCTAGAGGCAATAATAAAGTTATTATTTATTTCCTCATATCATGATAAATGTTTATTATTCATGCTAGAATTGTATTAACCGGAAACATAATACATGTGTGAATATATAGACAAACAGAGTGTCACTAGTATGCCTCTACTTGACTAGCTTGTTAATCAAAGATGGTTATGTTTCCTAACCATGAACAAGGAGTTGTTATTTGATTAACAAGGTCACATCATTAGTTGAATGATCTGATTGACATGACCCATTCCGTTAGCTTAGCACCCGATCGCTTAGTATGTTGCTATTGCTTCCTTCATGACTTATACATGTTCCTATGACTATGAGATTATGCAACTCCCGTTTACCGGAGGAACACTTTGTGTGCTACCAAACGTCACAACGTAACTGGGTGATTATAAAGGTGCTCTACAGGTGTCTCCGAAGGTACTTGTTGAGTTGGCGTATTTCGAGATTAGGATTTGTCACTCTGAATGTCGGAGAGGTATCTCTGGGCCCTCTCGGTAATACACATCACTTAAGCCTTGCAAGCATTTCAACTAATGAGTTAGTTGCGAGATGATGTATTACGGAACGAGTAAAGAGACTTGCCGGTAACGAGATTGAACTAGGTATTGGATACCAACGATCGAATCTCGGGCAAGTAACATACCGATGAAAAAGGGAACAACGTATGTTGTTGTGCAGTTTGACCGATAAAGATCTTCGTAGAATATGTAGGAACCAATATGGGCATCCAGGTCCCGCTATTGGTTATTGACCGGAGACGTGTCTCGGTCATGTGTACATTGTTCTCGAACCGTAGGGTCCGCACGCTTAAGGTTTCGATGACAGTTTCATTATGAGTTTATGTATTTTGATGTACCGAAGGTTGTTCGGGGTCCCGGATGTGATCATGGACATGACGAGGAGTCTCGAAATGGTCGAGACATAAAGATTGATATATTGGACGGATATATTTGGACACCGGAAAGGTTCCAGGTGTGATTGGAAATATACCGGAGTTCCGGGAGGTTACCGGAACCCCCCGGTAAGTATATGGGCCTTATTGGGCCTTAGTGGAAGGGAGGGAGAAGGAGCAAGGGAGGGGGCGCCCCCCCCCCAAGCCCAATCCAAATTGGGAGGGGGGCCGGCCCCCCTTTCCTTCTCTCCTCCCCCCTCTTCCTTCCTTCTCCTACTCCTAATAGGAAAGGGGGGCCAAACCTACTTGGAGTAGGTTTGCCCCCCCTATGGCGCGCCTCCTCCCTAGGCCGGCCTCCTCCTCCCTCCCTCCTTTATATACGGGGGCGGGGGGGCACCCTAGACACACAAGTTGATCATTGAGATCGTTCCTTAGCCGTGTGCGGTGCCCCCCTCCACGATATTACACCTCCGTCATATTGTAGCGGTGCTTAGGCGAAGCCTTGCGACAGGAGAACATCAAGATCGTCACCACGCCGTCGTGCTGACGGAACTCCTCCCCGCACCTCTGCTGGATCGGAAATCGGGGTGCGTCATCGAGCTGTACGTGTGTCAAGAACTCGGAGGTGCCGGAGTAACGGTGCTTGGATCGGTTGGACCAGGAGGACGTACGACTACTTCCTCTACGTTGCGTCAACGCTTCCGCTTCGGTCTACGAGGGTACGTAGACAACACTCTCCCCTCTCGTTGCTATGCATCACCATGATCTTGCGTGTGCGTAGGATTTTTTTTGAAATTACTATGTTCCCCAACAGTGGCATCCGAGCCTAGGTTTTTATGGTTTGATGTTATATGCACGAGTAGAACACAAGTGAGTTGTGGGCGATATAAGTCATACTGCTTACCAGCATGTCATACTTTGGTTCGGCGGTATTGTTGGATGAAGCGGCCCGGACCGACATTACGCGTACGCTTACGCGAGACTGGTTTTACCGCCGTGCTTTGCACACAGGTGACTAGCGGGTGTCAGTTTCTCCAACTTTAGTTGAACCGAGTGTGGCTACGCCCGGTCCTTGCGAAGGTTAAAACAGCATCAAATTGACAAACTATCGTTGTGGTTTTGATGCGTAGGTGAGATTTGTTCTTGCTTAAGCCTGTAGCAGCCACGTAAAACTTGCAACAACAAAGTAGAGAACGTCTAACTTGTTTTTGCAGGGCATGTTGTGATGTGATATGGCCAAGACATGATGCTATATTTTATTGTATGAGATGATCATGTTTTGTAACCGAAGTTATCGGCAACTGGCAGGAGCCATATGGTTGTCGCTTTATTGTATGAAATGCAAACCCCCTGTAATTGCTTTACTTTATCACTAAGCGGTAGCGATAGTCGTAGAAGCAATAGATGGCGTAAATGACAACGATGCTACGATGGAGATCAAGGTGTCGCGCCGGAGACGATGGTGATCATGATGGTGCTTCGGAGATGGAGATCACAAGCACAAAGATGATGATGGCCATATCATATCACTTATATTGATTGCATGTGATGTTTTATCCTTTATGCATCTTATCTTGCTTTGATTGACGGTAGCATTTTAAGATGATCTCTCACTAAAATTATCAAGAAGTGTTCTCCCTGAGTATGCACCGTTGCCAAAGTTCGTCGTGCCCAGACACCACGTGATGATCGGGTGTGATAAGCTCTACGTCCATCTACAACGGGTGCAAGCCAGTTTTGCACACGCAGAATACTCAGGTTAAACTTGACGAGCCTAGCATATGCAGATATGGCCTCGGAACACGGAGACCGAAAGGTCGAGCGTGAATCATATAGTAGATATGATCGACATAAGATGTTCACCATTGAAAACTACTCCATCTCACGTGATGATCGGTTATGGTTTAGTTGATTTGGATCACGTGATCACTTAGATGACTACAGAGATGTCTGTCTAAGTGGGAGTTCTTAAGTAATATGATTAATTGAACTTAAATTTATCATGAACTTAGTACCTGATAGTATCTTGCTTGTCTATGTTGATTGTAGATAGATGGCCCGTGTTGTTGTTCCGTTGAATTTTAATGCGTTCCTTGAGAAAGCTAAGTTGAAAGATGATGGTAGCAAGTACGCGGACTGGGTCCATAACTTGAGGGTTATCCTCATTGCTGCACAGAAAAATTACGTCCTGGAAGCACCGCTGGGTGCCAAGCCTGTTGCTGATGCAACTGACGACGTTAAGAACGTCTGGCAGAGCAAAGCTGATGACTACTCGATAGTTCAATGTGCCATGCTTTACGGCTTTAACCGGGACTTCAACGACGTTTTGAACGTCATGGAGCATATGAGATGTTCCAGGAGTTGAAGTTAATATTCCAGAAGAATGCCCGGATTGAGAGATATGAAGTCTCCAATAAGTTCTTTAGCTGCAAGATGGAGGAGAATAGTTCTGTCAGTGAGCACATACTCAAGATGTCTGGGTATTGTAATCACTTGATTCAACTGGGAGTTACTCTTCCGGATGATAGCGTCATTGACAGAATTCTCCAATCACTTCCACCAAGGTACAAGAGCTTCGTGATGAACTATAATATGCAAGGGATGGATAAGACGATTCCCGAGCTCTTCGCAATGCTAAAGGCTGCGGAGGTAGAAATCAAGAAGGAGCATCAAGTGTTGATGGTTAACAAGACCACTAGTTTCAAGAAAAAGGGCAAAGGGAAGAAGAAGGGGAACTTCAAGAAGAACAGCAAACAAGTTGCTGCTCAAGAAAAGAAGCCCAAGTCTGGACCTAAGCCTGAAACTGAGTGCTTCTACTGCAAGCAGACTGGTCACTGGAAGCGGAACTGCCCCAAGTATTTGGCAGATAAGAAGGATGGCAAGGTGAACAAAGGTATATGTGATATACATGTTATTGATGTGTACCTTACTAGAGCTCGCAGTAGCACCTGGATATTTGATACTGGTTCTGTTGCTAATATTTGCAACTCGAAACAGGGACTACGGATTAAGCGAACACTGGCAAAGGACGAGGTGACGATGCGCGTGGGAAATGGTTCCAAAGTCGATGTGATCGCGGTCGGCACGCTACCTCTACATCTACCTTCGGGATTAGTATTAGACCTAAATAATTGTTATTTGGTGCCAGCGTTGAGCATGAACATTATATCTGGATCTTGTTTGATGCGAGACGGTTATTCATTTAAATCAGAGAATAATGGTTGTTCTATTTATATGATTAATATCTTTTATGGTCATGCACCCTTGAAGAGTGGTCTATTTTTGATGAATCTCGATAGTAGTGATACACATATTCATAGTGTTGAAGCCAAAAGATGCAGAGTGGATAATGATAGTGCAACTTATTTGTGGCACTGCCGTTTAGGTCATATCGGTGTAAAGCGCATGAAGAAACTCCATACTGATGGACTTTTGGAACCGCTTGATTATGAATCACTTGGTACTTGCGAACCGTGCCTTATGGGCAAGATGACTAAAACGCTGTTCTCCGGTACTATGGAGAGAGCAACAGATTTGTTGGAAATCATACATACAGATGTATGTGGTCCGATGAATGTTGAGGCTCGTGGCGGATATCGTTATTTTCTCACCTTCACAGATGATTTAAGCAGATATGGGTATATCTACTTAATGAAGCATAAGTCCGAAACATTTGAAAAGTTCAAAGAATTTCAGAGTGAAGTTGAAAATCATCATAACAAGAAAATAAAGTTTCTACGATCTGATCGTGGAGGAGAATATTTGAGTTACGAGTTTTGTCTACACTTAAAACAATGTGGAATAGTTTCGCAACTCACGCCACCCGGAACACCACAACGTAATGGTGTGTCCGAACGTCGTAATCGTACTTTACTTGATATGGTGCGATCTATGATGTCTCTTACAGATTTACCGCTATCGTTTTGGGGTTATGCTTTAGAGACGGCCACATTCACGTTAAATAGGGCACCGTCGAAATCCGTTGAGACGACACCTTATGAACTATGGTTTGGCAAGAAACCAAAGTTGTCGTTTCTTAAAGTTTGGGGATGCGATGCCTATGTGAAAAAGCTTCAACCTGATAAGCTCGAACCCAAATCGGAGAAATGTGTCTTCATAGGATACCCAAAGGAGACAGTTGGGTACACCTTCTATCACAGATCCGAAGGCAAGACATTCGTTGCTAAGAATGGATCCTTTCTAGAGAAGGAGTTTCTCTCGAAAGAAGTGAGTGGGAGGAAAGTAGAACTTGATGAGGTAATTGTACCTACTCCCTTGTTGGAAAATAATACATCACAGGAACCAGTTTCTGTGACGTCAAAACCGACTAGTGAGGAAGTAGATGATGATGATCATAGAACTTCAGATCAAGTTAGTACAGAACCTCGTAGGTCGAACAGATTAAGATCCGCACCAGAGTGGTACGGTAATCCTATTCTGGAAGTCATGCTACTAGATCATGATGAACGTACGAACTATGAAGAAGCGATGGTGAGCCCAGATTCCGCAAAATGGCTTGAAGCCATGAAATCTGAGATGGGATCCATGTATGAGAACAAAGTATGGACTTTGGTTGACTTGCCCGATGGTCGGCAAGCAATTGAGAATAAATGGATCTTCAAGAAGAAGACTGACGCTGACGGTAATGTTACTGTCTACAAAGCTCGACTTGTTGCAAAAGGTTTTCGACAAGTTCAAGGGGTTGACTATGATGAGACCTTCTCACCCGTAGCGATGCTTAAGTTTGTCCGAATCATGTTAGAAATTGCCGCATTTTATGATTATGAATTTTGGCAAATGGATGTAAAAACTGCATTCCTGAATGGATTTCTGAAAGAAGAGTTGTATATGATGCAACCAGAAGGTTTTATCGATCCAAAGGGAGCTAACAAAGTGTGCAAGCTCCAGCGATCCATTTATGGACTGGTGCAAGCCTCTCGGAGTTGGAATAAACGTTTTGATAGTGTGATCAAAGCATTTGGGTTTATACGGACTTTTGGAGAAGCCTGTATTTACAAGAAAGTGAGTGGGAGCTCTGTAGCATTTCTAATATTATATGTGGATGACATATTATTGATTGGAAATGATATAGAATTTCTGGATAGCATAAAGGGATACTTGAATAAAAGTTTTTCAATGAAATTCCTCGGTGAAGCTGCTTACATATTGGGCATTAATATCTATAGAGATAGATCAAAACGCTTAATTGGACTTTCACAAAGCACATACCTTGACAAAGTTTTGAAGAAGTTCATAATGGATCAAGCAAAGAAAGGGTTCTTGCCTGTTTTGCAAGGTGTGAAATTGAGTAAGACTCAAAGCCCGACCACTGCAGAAGATAGAGAGAAAATGAAAAATGTTCCCTATGCTTCAGCCATAGGCTCTATCATGTATGCAATGCTGTGTACCAGACCTGATGTGTGCCTTGCTATAAGTCTAGCAGGGAGGTACCAAAGTAATCCAGGAGTGGATCACTGGACAGCGGTCAAGAACATCCTAAAATACCTAAAAAGGACTAAGGATATGTTTCTCGTATATGGAGGTGACAAAGAGCTCATCGTAAATGGTTACGTTGATGCAAGCTTTGACACTGATCCGGACGATTCTAAATCGCAAACCGGATACGTGTTTACATTAAACGGTGGAGCTGTCAGTTGGTGCAGTTCAAAGCAAAGCGTCGTGGCGGGATCTACGTGTGAAGCGGAATACATAGCTGCTTCGGAAGCAGCCAATGAAGGAGTCTGGATGAAGGAGTTCATATCCGATCTAGGTGTCATACCTAGTGCATTGGGTCCAATGAAAATCTTTTGTGACAATACTGGAGCGATTGCCTTAGCGAAGGAATCCAGATTTCACAAGAGAACCAAGCACATCAAGAGACGCTTCAATTCCATCCGGGATCTAATCCAGGTGGGAGACATAGAGATTTGCAAGATACATACGGATCTGAATGTTGCAGACCCATTGACTAAGCCTCTTCCACGAGCAAAACATGATCAACACCAAGACTCCATGGGTGTTAGAATCATTACTGTGTAATCTAGATTATTGACTCTAGTGCAAGTGGGAGACTGAAGGAAATATGCCCTAGAGGCAATAATAAAGTTATTATTTATTTCCTCATATCATGATAAATGTTTATTATTCATGCTAGAATTGTATTAACCGGAAACATAATACATGTGTGAATATATAGACAAACAGAGTGTCACTAGTATGCCTCTACTTGACTAGCTTGTTAATCAAAGACGGTTATGTTTCCTAACCATGAACAAGGAGTTGTTATTTGATTAACAAGGTCACATCATTAGTTGAATGATCTGATTGACATGACCCATTCCGTTAGCTTAGCACCCGATCGTTTAGTATGTTGCTATTGCTTCCTTCATGACTTATACATGTTCCTATGACTATGAGATTATGCAACTCCCATTTACCGGAGGAACACTTTGTGTGCTACCAAACGTCACAACGTAACTGGGTGATTATAAAGGTGCTCTACAGGTGTCTCCGAAGGTACTTGTTGAGTTGGCGTATTTCGAGATTAGGATTTGTCACTCCGAATGTCGGAGAGGTATCTCTGGGCCCTCTCGGTAATACACATCACTTAAGCCTTGCAAGCATTTCAACTAATGAGTTAGTTGCGAGATGATGTATTACGGAACGAGTAAAGAGACTTGCCGGTAACGAGATTGAACTAGGTATTGGATACCGACGATCGAATCTCGGGCAAGTAACATACCGATGACAAAGGGAACAACGTATGTTGTTGTGCGGTTTGACCGATAAAGATCTTCGTAGAATATGTAGGAACCAATATGGGCATCCAGGTCCCGCTATTGGTTATTGACCGGAGACGTGTCTCGGTCATGTCTACATTGTTCTCGAACCGTAGGGTCCGCACGCTTAAGGCTTTGATGACAGTTTCATTATGAGTTTATGTATTTTGATGTACCGAAGGTTGTTCGGAGTCCCGGATGTGATCACGGACATGACAAGGAGTCTCGAAATGGTCGAGACATAAAGATTGATATATTGGACGGATATATTTGGACACCGGAAAGGTTCCGGGTGAGATTGGAAATATACCGGAGTTCCGGGAGGTTACCGAAACCCCCCGGTAAGTATATGGGCCTTATTGGGCCTTAGTGGAAGGGAGGGAGAAGGAGCAAGGGAGGGGGCGCGCCCCCCAAGCCCAATCCGAATTGGGAGGGGGGCCGGCCCCCCCTTTCCTTCTCTCCTCCCCCCTCTTCCTTCCTTCTCGGTTTGCCCCCCTATGGCGCGCCTCCTCCCTAGGCCGGCCTCCTCCTCCCTCCCTCCTTTATATACGGGGGTGGGGGGGCACCCTAGACACACAAGTTGATCATTGAGATCGTTCCTTAGCCGTGTGCAGTGCCCCCCTCCACGATATTACACCTCGGTCATATTGTAGCGGTGCTTAGGCGAAGCCCTGCGACAGGAGAACATCAAGATCGTCACCGCGCTGTCAAGAACTCGGAGGTGCCGGAGTAACGGTGCTTGGATCGGTTGGACCGGGAGGACGTACGACTACTTCCTCTACGTTGCGTCAACGCTTCCGCTTCGGTCTACGAGGGTACGTAGACAATACTCTCCCCTCTTGTTGCTATGCATCTCCATGATCTTGCGTGTGTGTAGGAAATTTTTTGAAATTACCACGTTCCCCAACACGAGCCCCCCCCCCACCCCCTGAAAATCGACTGACCCAAAAGTCGATTCAGTCGAGTGAAGTGTAGCTAAATCGGAGCAACATCGCAAGCAAGAGCAAGAGCGAGAGCAGCAGCGCAAGCAAGAGCAATAGCAAGAGCAGACCAAGCAGGGGACCGAGAGCAAGAACAGAGCAGCAGCGCGAGCGAGAGCTAAAGCAGCAGCAGCTCCTACTGATGTGGACGTCGCCGCCGTGGAGGAAGTGGCCGGCGACGCCGCCGTGGATGGAGCAGCGCCGTGTCGGCTCGGGACTGAGCGCCGGCAACACCGTGAGATCGAATCAAGAAGAAAATGCGGCGATTAGTGTACAACCTCTTTGGTGGTGCCGATTAGGCCGCAGCTTCATCCGAGGAAACGGTGATGATGATGCTCTTCCGGTGGTGCAGGTGAAGACATCGGTGTGGGAATGGAGGTGGTGCAAAAGATGAGGGGAACATCGGGGCAGCTCCTTGGAGGTGGAGGATGGGGTGGCTGAACCGGCGAGACGATGTGATCGACGACGGATCCTCATATGGTACGGTGGATGGGGGACATCGAGGTGTTGCCGTGGACGACGTCGTCGGGGAAGAGGCTCTGGCTGGGTGGCGGACGGAGCAGGGTGTGGGGTTTCGTCATGGGTTTTCGCGGCCTCGGTGTACGATTGGGTGGGCGGATGGGATGGCAGTGGGGAACCATGGCTTAGAGACGCGCTTGTCTGAAATGTGGGGTAAGTTACAAAAGTACCCCCACCGATTTGAGGCGGTTCTTTCGATTCAGGGGTACCACGGGCATTTCGCGTGTCGGGATTTCACAGGAGGTGGTAGTTTTCGCGCACGTTGTAATTTCGGAATAGCAAGGCGCAGGTTGAGATGGAGGGAGTTGTCGGAGCACAACGAGACAAAGATATATCTTAAATATTTTGGGCTAACAAGGCGCGGGTTGAAATTTCCGGAAAAGCCTAACGTGTATTGTACCAAATCAATGCGCACTACAAATGTCATTCAAAACTTTGAATTCATGTTATGTTCAATTAAAATATTTCGCTACGTGTATAATGCATGCAACCTAGTACTCAAATGAACGTTTTAGTGCATTCCAAACGTATATACTACCGCTTCAATATGAACTAAATTTGAATCCGTTTCTCTATTTGAATAAGATCTATAGTAATGATTGTTGTGAAGTCAAAGCATTTGAATTCGTTTCTCTGTTTTAATAAGATCTACAATCATCATTATTGTCAAGTTAAACCATCGTTTGTGTATTATCTTCACAGCACACCACATGATTAGTCTCGAGTTACATATGAACTATGTGTACTATATGAACTCGAACTAGATTTCTTGAATCCACTTTATTTTGATTTCAGATCACATTACACTTCTAGCTCTAGCTAGATCTTCATAATATAAACCATGTCTCATATGTATAATGTGTTTATCACATTATGTATGGTGCCCCGCCCCCTACGCCTACAAGTATTTAGATATGAGTTGCAAACACCACACATTACCACAAATTTAAATAAAATGTGAGAATGTTCGATATATAGTATTGTTTAGATTGTTCGATATTTAGTTGTAAGCTGCAAACGCCACACATTATCACAAATTCAAATAAAATGTGAGATTGTTTGATGTATAGTATGGTTTAGATTGTTCGGCATTTAGCTGTGAGTTGCAAACGCCATGCATTATCACATTATGGTATAACATGTGCACAGCACGTGTATCACCGCTATATTCATGCATGCAATGTTTAAAACACTATGATCTCCTATTCAAATATATGAATCCGCTTTGATATCAAATTATGATCTTTGTTAGTCTCTTACACCCACACAATCCTCTAACCTATGTAGCTACCACTAACTTTCTCTCGTGCATGCACACGCCCTCCTTGCCCTCCTCCTCCCTCGGCATTCTATCCACCGGGCACATTCATTTTTTTCTTTAGGTCGTTCTCCCAGAGTCTCCACAACTCCTTTCTGACACACACCGATCAATAAACCTCTCCAGCGATGCCTGCCTACAACATACACACACACCTTCAATCTCCTCCTTTATGTGTCCTTGCTTCGTGTCTCTCATACGGCCAGACACACGTGTAAACTCTCGCCCCTCTTTTCATCGATCTCACAACCTCACACTCCCCCCTATCTAGCTAGTAGTTGGGCCTCTCGCACCACCTCCTAGCTCAATTCTCTCTGTCTATCCGTCTCGCTGGGCCTTATTTGCCTCTAACAAATGGACGTACACCGACCGATCTCTCGCTATACATATAGCTAGCTAGGTCCTTATAACTCGTTTTTACCCACACGTCAATCGATCTACCTCATTAGTTGTGTCTCTCCCTTCCTCCGACAAATAACAATTGATCTACCGATCTAGTTAGGTTTGCTTACCAAACACATGGTTCCCCTTCATCATCCATGGATGCGTCCCGCAGATCTATCACGCACAGGCACACACAGAAACACATCCCCACTCTTATTGATAACATTGCAGTTCCACCCTCAGTTTCTCTAGTAGGCCTCTCCCACCATCTTCGAGAAGCAACTCCATCACCCATCCAGCACTCTACCCCTCTCCCTCCCTCTCCCTCCCTCTCTCTCTCCTCTCTCTCTCTCTGTGTCCCATCATATTTCCCGTCCTTCAGTTATGTATGGATGTCGACCGATCTCCCTCAAGACATAGCTGGGTCTCCCCTTCTCAACACATATACGAGTCGTTCTACCTCTATAGTTAGGCCTCTGCCTACCTCTCCCCCCACCCCCCTCCCCCCCCACACACCGATACATCGAGCACTCTAGTCATGTCTCCCTGCCACACACAAACTTGACATGTGCCCTCTAACGTTCTGGTAGGCCAGTCGCCCTATATCTTTGACTTGCACACATGCACAATTTCGATGGCTCTCTTCATCGATCTCGCACCCACCCACTTGATCCTCTCTTCGACTC
Organism: Triticum timopheevii; assembly: GCA_963921465.1. Taxonomy (NCBI): domain Eukaryota; kingdom Viridiplantae; phylum Streptophyta; class Magnoliopsida; order Poales; family Poaceae; genus Triticum; species Triticum timopheevii. Next base: position 59,961,187 of record OY997270.1, on the reverse strand, counting down.
TATCGATAGCTATGACCCCTCCCTCTCTTCTCGTGGATTGCCCGAACCTCTATGTATGATATGGATAGGCCTCCATTTCACACACATTGCATGCAAAATTTTGTTTGAGATGTCATCGACACATATTCCCACAAATAATTCATGAAATCAACCCCACCCCACCCCCACCCCAAAACAAAAAACACTCACGAATGCGGTTTGTATCTCTCACACACACCCACGTAGGTGGGGGACGTGCACGAAGAGAAGAGCTGCATGCACGACGCACGCACTCCCATCTCTTTCCCAACCACACCCACGCCGGTACACGGTGGAGCTCATTTCTGTACGAAAAAGGCAGCCCACGTGGTAATTTGGCACGTGTACTAGTTGTCCACTTGGTGGAGGGAGGATCGTCTACCACAGGTGAACAAACAAATTGCGACTTGACATGTTATGTTAAAAAAGAGGCAAACCATGTGGGGCCTACCTTAGAGGCAAGGCTCTATACACTGGAGTACTTTTGATGTGTCCCGTCAACTCGCAGAATGAGGAGAAGCTTGCTTAGTACGCTGCCTCCCCCGCCCACAGGCGCGGTGGCTCGCAGGATGAGGTGAAGCTTGCTCCGCCTTACGCCCGCTCCCTCGCCCATGCGCGCGGTGGCTCGCGGGACGAGGAGAAAAATTTACTACTCCCTCCATTTAGTACTCGTCCCTACTACCTTGGTTATAGAGATTATATCATATTGTTTGGAATATATATGTCCTTTAGTAGATTTCAATATGAACTACTAGCACATACTCCAAACACTGATGTATATAGACGTATTTTAGAGTGTAGATTCACTCATTTTGCTCCGTATGTAGCACTCTCCCTCGCCCCTCGACCCTCGCCCATGTGGTGGACGTGCAGCAATTCATTCGGTCTCATATAGCCAGAACGATATATACTGCACTACCATTACTGCTCGACTTCCCGAAGAGGCGAAGAGCCAATCGCAAGGTTAATATTTTGGAGATGCCAAGCGCAAGGTTATAGGAGAATGAGTAGTAGGTGCCGCTTCATTTATAAATAAAGTTTTTTTCTTTAGTGGCACGTACGCAATATGATAGGTTCATATGGAGAGAAAAGGAAACCGCTCCACTATAGACATAGTCAGGATGGGCCAGCCTACATGGTTGCTTGCTGGGGTTTCTCTCTTCACACTCTCTCGCACAAAATGACTGTGGCCACATCTCTAACATCCCGGCGGATCACGTCCGCTTGGGGAAGGGGTGGATGCTTAGTGTAGATGCGGTGGCCATCGCCGACGGTGAAACCCACTGTCGACACGTCCCGATCAGGGGTCCCCGCCGTTCTCTCTCACAAAGCCGGTGAGGTTGCCTTCGTCCCTTGCTCACTGCCGCGACGTGGGAAGTTGCCGCCTCCCGCTGCCCTCCTCAAGGTTGAGCTACGTCCCTCAGGTACAACTCCCTTTACAACCGGCTTGCACCACTGCTCCAGCTGCCCACATCACTCCCTCTAGATATTTCTCTACTTCTTTGCCCCGCACATACCTCTACTGGCTTCTATGTACTGTATTTGTGATGAGTTTATGTCTCATCAACTAGTCCCAGTAATCTTATTCTACTCACGCTTCTTCAATTTCTTTGCCACAGGGATGCTCATCTTGATTTTGGTGAAACTGGACAAAATGATCCGATGGTCAAAAGGTTGCAAACTTCATTTATGAGGAAGCTCGAACGTTGCCAGCAAATTGAAGCCTGGTCAGGGTTCACGGTTCAAGGGCTAGGGGCTGCATGGATCATTTTTTTCTTTAGTTGCCTCCGTTCCAAAATAAACGTCAGCTTTAGTAGTAGTACAACTTTGTAGTAAAGTTTGCACAAAGTTGAGACACTTATTTTGGAACGGAGGGAGTACATATTTGCTATGATCTGTCAATCATTGAGATGCAATAGTATGCATGTTAGTCTCCTTTGTATTTGATGGAATGTTGCAACGGGCAACCTTGGACGCAAGATACATGTAACAGAAGCTGGAAGCTTCATAGCATTGTACAAATTTATCTCGCTCATAAATTATAGTACGTACTATACTAGTACTTCATCCGTTCCTAAATATAAGTCTTTGTAGAGATTTCACCATGAACCACATGCGGATGTATATAGATGCATTTTAAGTGTAGATTCATTCATTTTGTTTCGTATGTAGTGGAATCTCTACAAAGACTTATCTACTAGTAATAGCTAGCCCCACTACTAGGAATTCTCTATCCTCTCCTTGAGCCACATCATCAAAATTGATGTAGCCGTTAGATGAAGTAAATTAGTCCATAATAGTCGTCTGATCTAGACGTTGAGAGGCTCCGCACTAAGCCACATGCAAGCATGCAGAAATACCGTGGCACATGCATGTGAGTGGGTTTTAAATCACATCAACATGTCTACATGCAAGCATGCACCGGTAGCATGCATGTAAGTGAGCTTTTAAGTCCCATTAACATGTCAAAAAGAAAAATATAATCCCATTATGCAGTAGGAGTTGGCTGATCTTTTTCCTTACGTGGGATGATCTAAATGATGATGGGAGTTTATTTAGTTTGGCTACCACATTTGTCATGCGGTTATAGAGTTTTTTTAGTTCTATGAAATCGATAATTTTGCGCAGGGAGATATACCGCTGTTCCGCGGCAATGCGCATGGACTCATCTAGTAATATTTAGGAACGAAGGGAGTACTATGTAAAGAGTTAGGTGTCGCACGGTGATAGTGTGAGGTGGGCCATGTAATCACTGAGCCTGCATGTTTTCACTGCTCTTGCACGCCTCCGCTGTAAGAATGGAGAAAACTGTAATCTAGTAGTAGTACCTCCTTTCACCGAAAGCGTGGGACATCCAGCAGTCCTACTACCTCAGTAATAAAGACCAGTGAGCCATCAAATCACATAGACCCAGCAGTAAGTTGGACGGACGAAGCAACCATCACTCTTGCGCCAGTGAGAGGTCGTGTCCTCTCTGCCCGGGCCTGAATGCGGCACCGATTCTTTGGAGCGGCACTGACCGTTTCGGGCGAGAAGCACACGCGGGTGATGGAGGGGCTTTGGGTGGGCCAGGCTGGTCAGGAGCGGGCGTGGCAGTTGTCCGCATGTCCCTATCGGACACGCCCGGAAACGAGAGGATGCACCAACTCTCGCGGCTAAAATCGTACACTACACAACATCTCTCTGTAGGAGTAGGTCGATCTGTCGCTCTCTCTAACACACGCATGCTGTTAAACACACACACACACACAGACACGCACCTTGGTCCCGTTGCACCTTCTAACGTGACTTATTACACCTAGACAGAGGGAGTAGTAAGTATACGAGATATGGTGGCACACTGACTTAAGTCGAATACAAGTGCCCAAAATTTGTGTGCATGTTATAATAAGGATTCACTTAAAATAGTACGTGAGCGAACAGAGGGATCAATTGGACAGTGTTCCCGAGCAGTAGCGAGATGTGTGAGGTAAGATACACCGCTAGCGCTTTTAATTTTTCTTATTAATTTGTTTGTTTCACCCTCTGACTGGTGGGACCCAACGTACTATGTGGAGAGAGGTAAGTTGACTAAGGTTGCATTATTTCTGCATTACTGTGGATAGTCTTACCACCAAAGCCACATGACATGATTATGATTGAAATCCCAATGACTCCCACACACACACAAAAAACACGGCATGCTTGTCACATGAATGCAGGAATGTATAAAAGGTTATTTCCCTCTCGTTGAACATAACGGGAGGGTTGTGTAGCTGGTTAGCCTGTTCGCTCATCAAACTTGAGGAATCGGGTTCGATAACTACACTTGAGCCTAATTTGTGCCAGGAGGATTCTTTGACTGGTCAAAATGTTTTCTAGGGTTTGCATGCTTCACACTCTCTCTCCAGTATATATATACACGCTGGAGCCTCAGCGCTTGTAGTTGCTCTCTTCACACTCTCTCGCCCTCTCCCGCTGGAGCCTCGCTTGTAGTTGCTCTCTTCACACTCTCTCGCCCTCTCCAGATCTAAACAAGACTTCGTTGGCCTCTCTCTCCCCTCACTACTGCTCAAAGAGCCGGCAGGATCCGTCCGCCAGGAAGGGAAGGAGGCTTAACGTTGTCGCTGTCAGCGAGGGACTACCGGCGCAGCTGTTCACTTTCCACCCAGTGGCGGCGCGGGAGGGCCTCCGACCCCTTCTTCTTTGCCGTCGTCCCGTCGCCCACCGAACCACGCCCCAAGAACCTTAAGGTATAATTTACTTACTCTACATGCATTGCTCTAGCTGCATGTATACCATGAATCTAGGATGTGGTTCAAAGAGGAAAGGAGTGGGGGAAATTAGTGGGAAAAGTTGTATATAGCATGAATCTAGGACGTGGTTCAAAGAGGAAATGAAGGGGGAAAGTTGGATAGCATGAATCTAGGACGTGGTTCAAAGAGGAAAGGAATGGGGGAAAGTAGTGGGGAAAGTTGTATCGCATAAATCTAGGACGTGGCTCAAAGAGGAAAGGAAGGGGCAAAAGTACTAGTTCAAAAAGGAAAGGAAGGGACAAGGCTGTAGAGTTTGAGCAGGACTAGATTTGCTGCGCTCACATAGGGAAAGGTGTCTAAAGATAACAAAACTGGGACCAACACAAATATGCTCCTTGGTTGTTTGTTCTTTTGTTGCAACAGACTGTGCATGACCATAGTACATCAGCAGATGCACATGGTGCTGTGCGTCCACTGTCCCGTGCAACTCATTAGCTGTTATTAATCTAAGGCCCTGTTTGGTTAAAAACTCCCTAGTCCCTACCTGCTTGGTTCCAGGGACTAAACATGGACTAGAAGTTATTAAATGACATGCTAAAAGACCATGTTACCCCTAGTAATGAACTAATAGAGACAAGGTGTGATGCGTGGCAGGGGCAACTGTTGGAAGAAGTCCCGCAAAGACTCCCTCGGGGTCTTCTTTCTTTAGTCCCAAATGCCCACTTTTAGTCCCTAAAAGTCCCTTCTGTTTGGTTTAGATGGGACTGACACGGAGTCCCTACACCAAAATGTCCCTGTAAACAAACACCCTCTAATAATGCCGCTGGAAAATTGATGCAATGCCACAGTTAAAAGCAAATTACATGTTTAACGAATTTTATTGTTAATATAATCTCTATGTTAATATTAATCAATGCCACCATTTGAGAAATGCTACTGTCTTGCTTTCTTTCCCATTTAGATAAGGTAGATGCTTCTTTTTGTTGGCTTCTGTGTCATCCACCATTATTGACCACTAATTGTTTCCTTTGCACCTCTGTGTAAACAGGGTTATCTACTTCACCTCGTTGCCATTGTGACCTTTTGTTACACTGCACAAAACACTTTTGTTTTAAGAGTGTGTTTGCAGTTCAACCAAAATGTCACACCGACAATGTTGCTTGATTGCTTGATCTTAGTGGAACTGCACAAGAGGAGATCTTACTTCCTATCCGTTAAGGTGAATTTGGTTAAGATCTTCTTCTTGTGAGTTGTTTAAATTCCGCATCATGAGAGGTCAGTACTAGCCTTCTTTCACATGATTTTGCAGTGTGCTTTCATATGTTGTGCTACTTGTACGATAATGTTGCTTGATTTTAGTGAACTGCACAAATGGAGACAAGACTTCCAATCTGTATGTGCACCGTAATATCCCATTGAGGTAAGATAAGGATATTTCACAACGGTTGGCCTGTATTTTGCCACTTTCATCAGAAAATTAAGTTTAGTACTATACTTGTGCTCCCTAATTGACATGCCAAATCTTACATTGAAGGCGAAGCTTGTCTGTTATTGAACCAAGTGATGTAGGGGGAGAACAAGCGGAAGAAAAACAAAAATCAACTCCTGTTCTGTAATGAAGCACTGGAACTGTGATGACACAAGTAATGATATAGTTTTGCATCATAATTTATTGCTATGGCTGGAATGAGCAATTATTTTGCCACTGATTTGATGCCACTCTTAATGTAATATGTAATTATCTCTACTTGTGCAAACAGGGATCTTCTTTGAAGATACCATATATTTTAGTGGAACTGCACAAGAAGATGTTGGAAACATTAAACTAATCGAGGAGTATATAGTAAGCATGGCCAACACCGTAGATAGCAACAGATGGTACCGGAGAAGTGCTTCATCTGTATGCTCTACACAATAAGCCTCCTGACAAAGGTTGGTACTCGCCCACTGATTTCATCCATATGATTGAGCTTTGTCATCTCTATTGGTGTTGTGCTACTGTTTAGATACTGTCATGAAAAACTGGTATTGTCCTTGAGAAGTGCTTCATCTGTGATGTTTTAAATATTTCATTTCCTTTTTTTGAGCAAACAGGGATGCTAGCATTTAGTAGTCCTCTTGTCTTTGCACAACAGGATCATCTTCCTTTGAAGAAGAATATGGAGTATGTGAAGTGACTAGTTCCGATTATGCTAGGATGAAGAAGCCCTGTCTATCTTCTCATCAGAAGGAGCAGTTGAAGGATGGTTACATTACTCCCCACAAGACCAAACTAACTTCAGCTCAGAAGGACTGACAAATCTGCATTTTTTACTATGATGCGCGAGTACAATGTTGTTCTAGGATTCTTTCTGGTGAGTTCCATTTTTCTAAAAGTGTGCTCTACATGGACCATGTATGTGCCTGTTGAAACTGTCAATTCATAGTACAGTTTGCTTTATAATAATCACTTTTTTGTATTTGTGCAAACAAGGGTGCTCAGCTTGATTTCAATGGGAACTGCACAAAATGTTCATGAATACATCGAATCATTCATTTCCACCACAAGAAAGGAGGTGCCGATAAGTTCAAGGCGTTGCAACATATAAGGGAGAAATCATACAAGCTACGCTCGAATTTGGTTGATTTTGGTGGAATTGGAGAAAAAGAACAGCTCGTTTATTTAGCACGAGGTGCCATGTCAATGTACGAACTGATGGCAAACCCTGCCCATTCCACAATTGTAGGCATTTGATATTTTGGAATGGGACAACCTTATGAAATTTTGCTCATTGATTTTAGCAAGACATGCGTTTGATATTTTCGAATGGGACGCCCTTTGCTGTCAGCAGCGTCGATCAATTTTTTCTTTATTCTTTAGTTGTGAAGTAAATATTTCCTCTGAGATGTGAGTCGCTGAGATGCATAATCATCGATTGTTTTGAATGTTCTCTATGAATTGCCAGGCCCGTGTGTTTGATTGCAATGTACAGAAACGCTAAAAAGCTGCTCAAACTCTTTGTACTCCTTCTGTTCCTTTTTACTTCGCACATTGTGAAAGTGCATACTTTTTTGTATAAGATTGGTCAAAGTAGAGATACTTTGACTGCAGACAAAACTTGTATGCAGACTAGAAAGGACCGGAGGGAGTACATGTGAAACTGCTGCAAACGAGGTGATCACCCTGGGAATAATGCTAGTATGTATTGTTTTGCATGTTCATCCAATGCCAGTGATACAAGAATTCGAACTAAGCGAAATAAATTCATTCATACACGGTCGGATTTCATATATATGTCGGATTTCATTGCATTTCATACATTCTTCAACTAAAAAGGGGTGCGCTAGAGGTATAATTAATTAACCGAAGCTACCCACCTGTGTCCCGCTGAGCCGAACAGAAACTTCAGTGACTTAACTGCAAGTGCAGTTGCGTAACTGACATGTGGCCTGTTGGGCCCACGTGTTAGCCAGCCAACTACACCAGCAGTTAAGTAGAAGCAACGTTCTTCTCCAGCGCAGCTCTCCGACTCCACGTCGCCGCCAAGAAGCTAACCGGCCGTCAATGGTCAACCCGCCTAGCTTGGCTTCAATCGGAAGGTAGCAGCGGTGGCCTTACTTGGACCCGAGCGGCGGCGACCTACCATTTTCTACTCTTCCTCATTTTCTGTGTGGCGCGGCCTCGTTGGCAGCGGGGCGGGGCCTCAGTGGAGCCGGCGATGTCCTCTGTCTCGTTGCCGACGGGCGGTGCCTCAGCGGAGCGGTGGAAATCCTCCCCCACGTTGCCGACGGGGTGGGGCCTTGGCTGAGCCGGCGATGTCCTCTGCCTCGTTGTTGGCGGGGCGGGGCCTTGGCGGAGCCGGCGGTGTGCTCTGCCTCATTGTTGGCGTCGCGAGGCCTCGGCGGAGCAGGGCTTCGTCGACGCCAGCGGAGCGGGGACTCGTCGGAGTCGGCATTGTCCTCTGCCTCGTCCTGGTCTCGCCAAACAGCGCCTCGCCAGCTTCATTGCCCTCTTTGCTAGCCTCTTTGTAGGCGGCCGCAGCCTCCGCCACCCGCATGCGGTACCACCAGCGCTCGAGGCGGCCCTTGCGGGCGGAGCGGTACGAGTCGAGCAGCGCCTCCTGCTCCGCCCGCTCCGCGGCGATCTGCTCCTCCGCCTGCAGGTGCTCCTGGAGGAGATGGTGGTTGTAGGCGGCGTTGGCCTGCACCTCCTGGAACTGCTCCTCACGCATCTGCCTCACCCTGTCCATATATTGGGCACGGGCCTCGCCGATGGTCATGGTGCAATGCACCGGCGAGGATGGTGCAGAGGAGGGGGTTGGCGCCGGATCGTCGACTACTATGTTCTCCATTGGGCGGGCGGAGGGACGGACGTGTGGCGCCGGAGTAGCCGCCTCGGCAACCACGTATCATTAATGTGGGCGGCAGATGGACGGACGAACGTCACTTGTGTCGTTTGAAGGCGGAGCAATCGCCTGCATCAGGAAGCGGGGCGGGCCACGCTGACTGTTTCCGGCGGAAAGCGCGCGCGGGCGAGGAGATGACTTTACTTGGAGAGGATGACAATGGGGACCCACCAGGTCCATAGCCTCACGTACGCAAGGGCCTCCTTATTATATATATATATATATATATATATATATATATATATATATATATATATATATATATATATATATATATATATATATATATATATATATATATATATATATATATATATATAACTATAATTTATTTTGCTTCCTCCTGGTTTCCTGACATCACGGTCCCACACCATTGTCAACCTATGTAGTAGTCAATAAACGAGAGAATTGCACAAGAAGCGGCCGACAGCTGGAACCAAGCAGCTCGAGCAGTTTTTGTGTTTTTGAGGTGTGAGCACTGCAGAGTTTTTTGATGTTTAGCCCAGATATTAATTTTTCTCCTCTGAACAACAACGAAAACATCGCTGCAGGTATTAATTGGGCGGGTTGTGGCCCGTCTAGCCCAGGCCAGATATCCAGCCTAGATATTAATTTTTTTCAAGCTGAAAATGGCTAACCCAGCTATACTTTTTGTAGGAATACCCAGGCAAGGTCAAGTTGTTATTCTATGCCCCGCTGGGCTGCAAATCTTTCCTAGGAGGGATGCATTAGGCTTAACAAGAAAATGGGCTTTAAGAAATAATAAATGGGATGTAATTATAAAAACTAGGCAGTAACTATAAAAAAATGCACCAAACACGTGATTACTTTATAAAATATTATTTTTGGATATTGGAAATTTTAATTTCATTAATTGTTGCGAGCGCAATGTTTTGTTGGATTTTTACATAATATAAATTTATATTGAAATTGTATTTAATCTTACTAGAAATTTCGGGATAAAAATATTTCGGATCCCATCAAAATGTGGGAAATTTTTATTGAATTCTGTTTTGAACGGTTGGTTGAAATGGGCTGTACTTTTAACAAACTGTAAATGGGTTGTAGTAAATTCCATTAGAATTCAAGAATGGGCTACACATTCTTACAAATCTCAAATGGGCTATAAGTTCTCTGCCACACACTTCTGGCCTTACTAAGTTGACGCGTCCCCTAAAAAACAGAGTTGACGCGTATGCAAGGCTTTGTCAACTTATAGTCAACACACGGTTCTAGCAACAGTGGCCGTTGGATGTCCATGCAACAGATGCCATGCTTCTTCTTCAATCTCAGATATTCTAGCTTCACCCGCCCAAAAAATGATTCCTCCCCCTGACATCTGGGGTGCACCGTTTCGGAAGATGACCTGTGGGCCTACTAAGTTGACGTACCAAGGGCTTTGTCAACTTAGTCAATATAAACGATTCTAGCTGCAGTGACCGTACGATGTCCATCCAACGACCGTCGTGCTTCTTCAACCTCTGGTCTTCTTGCTCTAGCCGCCCAAAGCAGCACCGGTCGTGCCGCCTGCTCCTGCCTCCCGTGGCCGGCTGTGCTGCCGCGAAGGCCTCACCGCCCCCTACTACTCCCACCGCTGGCCAGGCCATCCCTCCACTCACCCACACCCCTTGTTATTCTGCGGCGACGGCAGCACATCCGAACCAGTGAACCCTCGTACTCCTCTCCATGTGTGCATCCACTGACGCGTCTTCCCCGGCTCCGTGTCGTCCCCTTCCTAGGCCTCACCGTCGTCCACCGCCCTGGTGCTCTCGGCGCGGCAGGGTCAACATGGTCAAGGAACGACTTCTATCGGACGTGGACTATACGTGGAGAGGCTGACATCTGGGTCCACGGCAGCCGCAAGGAAGTGCCTCCTTTTTATGCGCAAAATAATTATTCCTCCACCTGACAATGGGGCCCACCGGACGGGCCACCGTATTTCGCAAAAAAAATGATTCGCCCCCTGACTGCTGGGACCCACGAGCTACATTTTCGCACGCAAGGAAGTGCGTTCGAAAAAAAAAATGATTCGCCCCCCCCACTGACTGCTGGGACCCACCAGCTACATCTTCGCACGCAACGAAGTGCGTCCGAAAAAACCGATTCGCCCCCAGACTGTTGGGACCCACCAGCTACACCTTTGCATGCAGGGAAGTGCGTCCGGGCAAAAAAAACGTTTTGCCTCCCTGACTGCTGGGACCCAGCAGCTACACCTTTGCCCGCAAGGAAGTGCGTCCGGGCAAAAAAAAACGATTCGCCCCCCTGACTGCTGGGACCCACCAGCTACATCTACGCAGGCAAGGAAGTGCCTGACAGTCGGGACCCACCTGGCCGAAGGATACGTAGCGTTGTCATTCTGGTCGCGAACATGTACATACATACTGGTCGATGTAGAGGCGCGCACGTGTCGTAGTAGAGGGGCGCACGTAGCATGTACACGTATGTACAGCGGCTAGGATGCAAGAAAGAAAATATGGCCACGTATGTGTACATACGGGCGGGGTCTCGAACGCCTACTTGCACATACGTACGACGAGGGATCGATGACATGGCTGGGTCGGAAGGGAGAAACGACGTCGTTGTCGTGTTCATGGGGAGGCAACGGAATGCGTCGTGTTCATCGGGAGGCAACAGAACGCGTGGGAGCCAACCGGCTGGGTCAGAACGGAATGCGTGGTCGTGTTCATCGGGAGGGCTTGGACGGAACAGGCGATCGAAACGAGGGCTGGCGTACCGCAGAACGGAGGAAACGGCCTTGTGTTCGACCGCCCACGTTCGAAACGGGATCCTGTTCATCGGGAGGGGTGTGGCATACCGCAAAACGGACGAAACGGACCTCCTACGGTCAAAACGGGGGTCCTATTGATCGGGAGGGGTGCGGCGTACCGCAAAACAGACGAAACGGACCTCCTACGGTCGAAACGGGGGTCATGTTGATCGGGAGGGGTGCGGCCTACCGCAAAACAGACGAAACAGACCTCCTACGGTCGAAACGGGGGTCCTGTTCATCGGGAGGGGTGTGGCGTACCGCAAAACGGGACTCCACGGGATACTGTTCATCTCCACCGTCGACCTCCTCCAGCCTCCACGGGCTACCGTCAACCTCCTCCAGCCTCCACGGGCTCCTGTTCATCCAGCCTCCACCGCGCGCTACTCCACCGGCTACTGTTCAACCACCCCTCCACGGGCACCCCTCCACCATCTACTGTTCATCCAGCCCTCCACACCACGGGGTCCTATTCAACCACCCCTCCACGGGCACCCCTCCACCTGTTGGAAATATGCCCTAGAGGCAATAATAAAAGTATTATTATATTTCCTTGTTCATGATAATTGTCTTTTATTCATGCTATAACTGTATTATCCGGAAATCATAATACACGTGTGAATACATAGACCACAATATGTCCCTAGTGAGCCTCTAGTTGACTAGCTCATTGTGATCAACAGATAGTCATGGTTTCCTGGCTATGGACATTGGATGTCGTTGATAACGGGATCACATCATTAGGAGAATGATGGGATGGACAAGACCCAATCCTAAGCATAGCACAAAGATCGTGTAGTTCGTTTGCTAGAGCTTTTCCAATGTCAAGTATCTCTTAGACCATGAGATCGTGTAACTCCCGGATACTGTAGGAGCGCTTTGGGTGTATCAAACGTCACAACGTAACTGGGTGACTATAAAGGTGCACTACAGGTATCTCCGAAAGTGTCTGTTGGGTTGACACAGATCGAGACTGGGATTTGTCACTCCGTGTAAACGGAGAGGTATCTCTGGGCCCACTCGGTAGGACATCATCATAATGTGCACAATGTGACCAAGGGGTTGATCACGGGATGATGTGTTACGGAACGAGTAAAGAGACTTGCCGGTAACGAGATTGAACAAGGTATCGGTATACCGACGATCAAATCTCGGGCAAGTATAATACCGCTAGACAAAGGGAACTGTATACGGGATCGACTGAGTCCTTGACATCGTGGTTCATCCGATGAGATCATCGTGGAACATGTGGGAGCCAACATGGGTATCTAGATCCCGCTGTTGGTTATTGACCGGAGAACGTCTCGGTCATGTCTACATGTCTCCCGAACCCGTAGGGTCTACACACTTAAGGTTCGATGACGCTAGGGTTATAAAGGAAGCTTGTATGTGGTTACCGAATGTTGTTCGGAGTCCCGGATGAGATCCCGGATGTCACGAGGAGTTCCGGAATGGTCCAGAGGTAAAGATTTATATATGGGAAGTCCTGTTTTGGTCACCGGAAAGGTTTCGGGTTTTATCGGTAACGTACCGGGACCACCGGGAGGGTCCCGGGGGTCCACCAAGTGGGGCCACCGGCCCCAGAGGGCTGCATGGGCCAAGTGTGAGAGGGGACCAGCCCCAAGTGGGCTGGTGCGCCCTCCCACCAAGGCCCAAGGCGCCTAGGGTTTGGGGAGGGGGCGCCCCACCTTGCTTGGGGGGCAAGTTTCCCCCTCTCCACCCCTCGGCCGCCCCCCTAGATGGGATCTAGGGCTGGCCGCCGCCCCCTAGGGTGGAAACCTAGGTGGGGGCGCAGCCCCCTCTCCCCCTATATATAGTGGAGGCATAGGAGCAGCCCAACACATGAGTTTCTTCTCCTGTTGGCGCAGCCATACCTCTCTCCCTTCTCCACATATCTCGCGGTGCTTGGCGAAGCCCTGCTGGACTACCACGCTCCTCCATCACCACCACGCCGTTGTGCTGCTGCTGGATGGAGTCTTCCTCAACCTCTCCCTCTCTCCTTGCTGGATCAAGGCGTGGGAGACGTCACCGGGCTGTACGTGTGTTGAACGCGGAGGTGCCGTCCGTTCGGCACTAGGATCTCCGGTGATTTGGATCACGACGAGTACGACTCCTTCAACCCCGTTCTCTTGAACGCTTCCGCTTAGCGATCTACAAGGGTATGTAGATGCACTCTCCATCCCCTCGTTGCTGGTTTCTCCATAGATAGATCTTGGTAACACGTAGGAAAATTTTGAATTTCTGCTACGTTCCCCTACACCACCGTCTACTGTTCATCCAGCCCTCCACCACACCACGGGGTCCCGTTCATCCAGAGGCAACGCCACCGCTCACTGTTCATCCAACCCCCCCCCCCTGCAACGTTCACTGTTCATCCCAGAGGCAGCATCGATCGGCTTCAGTTAGCAGCAGTAGCGAAGGAATCGCTTGATCGGGTTCAGTTAACAGCCATCGATCGATCGCTCGGGTTTAGTAACGCGTAGCCTGCAATGCAATCGCTCGGGTTCAGTTAGAGCCCAATGCCTCGCTCGGGTTTAGTTAGAGCCAACGCCTCGCACACACACGCGTATGTGTACAAGAGAAACGCGCATCGCTCGGCCCCCGACCTCCCACCGTAACTGGGAACTCGCCGAAATTTTCCTCGCCCTCGCTTCTACCATGGTTTTTTCCGTCATGGACGGCCCAAAGAATGTCATGCAGTTGCATCTCCGGCCCGCCCAGGACGAAAAGCCCATTTTCTGTCATGTTTTTTGTCATAGAAGTAGGAGCGCACCACATCTATGATGATATCGGGTTTTGTCACAATTATCGTCATAGAAGTGTCATATGTATGACAGGAAAAAAATTCGTTCAGCCCAAAATGTCACGGATGTGTCTTTTTTTTGTAGTGACAAGAGACTCTCTACATGAAGAACATGGTGCTACTTTGAAGCACAAGTGTGGAAAAAGAGATAGTCCCTTCTCTCTTTTTCTCTCATTTTTTATGGCCTTTCTCCTTTTTTTTCTTTTTTTTATAATCCTCACTTGGGACAATGCTCTAGAAAATGATGATCATCACACTTCTATTTATTTACAACTCAATGATTACAACTCGATACTAGAACAAAGTATGACTCTATATGCATGCCTCCGGCGGTGTACCGGGATGGACAATGATTCATGAGCGACATGTATGAAAGAATTATGAATGGTGGCTTTGCCACAAATACTATGTCAACTACATGATCATGCTAGGCAATATGAAAATGATGAATATGTCATGATGAATGAAACGGTGGAAAGTTGCATGGCAACATATCTCGAAATGGCTATGGAAATGCCATAATAGGTAGGTATGGTGGCTGTTTTGAGGAAGGTATATGGTGGGTGTAATGCACCGGCGAAAGATGTGCGGTACTAGAGAGGCTAGCAATGGTGGAAGGATGAGAGTGCGTATAATCCATGGACTCAACATTAGTCATAATGAACTCACATACTTATTGCAAAAATCTACAAGTCATCAAAACCAAGCACTACGCGCATGCTCCTAGGGGGGAGGTTGGTAGGAGTTAACCATCGCGCGCCCCCGACCTCCACACAAGGGAAGACACTCAAAGAATATCTCGTGTTTCAAATTTGTTACACAATGTTTACCGTACGTGCATGCTATGGGACTTGCAACCTTCAAAACAAGTATTTCTCAATTTCACAACTACTCAACTAGCATGACTCTAATATTATTACCTCCATGTCTCAAAACAATCATCAAGCGTCCAACTTTTCTTAGTATTCAACGCACTCATAAGAGAATTTTAATTTCATGATTAGGACAAATTACCATGCTGTTTATGAGGTTCTCAAAATGATATAAGTGAAGCATGAGAGAACAATAGTTTCTACAAAACAAATCCACCACCATGCTCTAAAAGATATAAGTGAAGCACTAGAGCAAAAACTACATAGCTCAAAAGATATAAGTGAAGAACAAAGAGTATTCTAATAAATTCTTAATCATGTATGGCTCTCTCAAAAGGTGTGTACAGCAAAGATGATTGTGGTAAACTAAAAAGTAAAGACTCAAATAATACAAGACGCTCCAACCAAAACACATATCATGTGGTGAATAAAAATATAGCTCCAAGTAAAGTTACCGATGGAAGTAGACGAAAGAGGGGATGCCTTCCGGGGCATCCCCAAGCTTTGGCTTTTAGGTGTCCTTAGATTATCTTGGGGTGCCATGGGCATCCCCAAGCTTTGGCTCTTGCCACTCCTTGTTCCATAATCCATCAAATCTTTCACCCAAAACTTGAAAACTTCACAACACAAAACTCAACAGCAAATCTCATAACCTCCGTTAGCGAAAGAAAACAAAACACCACTTCAAGGTACTGTAATGAACTCATTATTTATTTATATTGGTGTTAAACTTACTGTATTCCAACTTCCCTATGGTTCATAAACTATTTTACGAGCCATAGAATCATCAAAATAAGCAAACAACACACAAAAAAAGAATCTGTCAAAATCAAAACAGTCTGTAGTAATCTGTACCTAACGCAAACTTATGGAACGTGAAAAATTCAGCCAAATTAGGAAGTTCTAGATAATTTGTTTATTGATCTACAGCAAAAATAATCAACTAAAAGTCATGTTCCTGTGATTTATTAAAACTAATCTCGTGCGCACAAAGTTTCTGTTTTCTGCAGCAGAATCAAAATAACTACTACCGTAGGTTATCCTAATGGTTTTACTTGGCACAAACACTAATTGAAACACAAAAACGAATCAAACCAGAGGCCAGAAAAATTATTATTCCTAAACATAAGAAAAAAGCAAAAAAAAAACAAAATAAAATCGGGTTGCCTCCCAACAAGCGCTATCGTTTAACGCCCCCAGCTAGGCATAAAAGCAAGGATAGATCTAGGTATTGCCATCTTTGGTGGGCAAACCATAAGTGGCTCTCATGATAGATTCATATGGTAATTTTATTTTCTTTCTAGGGAAGTGTTCCATGCCTTTCCTCAATGGAAATTGGAATCTAATATTCCCTTCCTTCATATCAATAATTGGACCAATCATTCTAAGAAAAGGTCTACCAAGAATAATAGGACATGAAGGATTGCAATCTATATCAAGAACGATAAAATCTACAGGCACATAATTCCTATTTGCAATAATAAAAACATCATTAATTCTTCCCATAGGTTTTTTAATAGTGGAGTCCGCAAGGTGCAAATTTAAAGAGCAATCATCAAGTTCATGGAAACCTAGCAAACCGCACAAAGCTTTCGGAATCATGGAAACACTAGCACCCAAATCACACAAAGCATAACACTCATGATCTTTAATTTTAATCTTAATAGTAGGTTCCCATTCATCATAAAGTTTTCTAGGGATAGAAACTTCCAACTCAAGCTTTTCTTCATAAGATTGCATCAAAGCATCAACGATATGTTTAGTAAAAGCCTTATTTTGACTATAATCATGCGGAGAATTTAGCACGGATTGCACCAAGGAAATACAATCAATTAAAGAGAAATTCTCATAATTAAATTCCTTGTAATCCAAAATAGTGGGTTTAGCAACATCTAGGGTTTTGATTTCTTCAATGCCACTTCTATCAATTTTAGCATCAAGATCTAAAAACTCCGAATTTTTAGAATGTCTTCTAGGTAAAGGCAAATCATCTCAGTCCCATCATTATCAAGATTCATATTGCAAAACAAAGATTTAATAGGGGACACATCAATAACCTTTAGATCTTCATCTTTATTTTCGTTGAATTTCTCCGGTTTAGCGGCCATCTTATTGACTAAGGTGGACTGCTTATCCGAAACTTCAACTATTAATTTTTCAAGATGAGCAATTTGAGAATTCAAACCATAAAATTCCTTAGACATATCATCAAGCTCTTTATTCATGTACTCCATAAAGCCCTTTTGTTCCTTGATACGTCTCCAACGTATCTATAATTTTTGATTGCTCCATGCTATATTATCTACTATTTTGGACCATATTGTGCTTTATTTTCCACTTTTATATTAATTTTGGGACTAACCTATTAATCGGAGGCCCAGCCCAGAATTGTTGTTTTTTTTGCCTATTTCAGTGTTTCGAACAAACGGAATATCAAACGGAGTCCAAACGGAATGAAACCTTCGGGAACGCGATTTCCTCATCAGATAAGATCCAGGAGACTTGGACCCTCCGTCAAGAAAGCCACGAGGCGGTCGCGAGGGTGGAGGGCACGCCCCCTAGGGCGCGCCCCCTGCCTCGTGGGCCCCCCGAAGCTCCACCGACATACTCCTTCCTCCTATATATACCTACACCCTGAAACTATCAGATACGGAGCCAAAAACCTAATTCCACCGCTGCAACTTTCTGTATCCATGAGATCCCATGTTAGGGCCTATTCCGGAGCTCCGCCGGAAGGGGAATCCACCACAGAGGGCCTCTACATCATCTCCAAGGCCTCTTCGATGAAGTGTGAGTAGTTTACCTCAGACCTCCGGGTCCATAGTTAGTAGCTAGATGGCTTCTTCTCTCTTTTTGTATCTCAATACAATGTTCTCCCCCTCTCTCGTGGAGATCTATTCGATGTAATCTTGTTTTTGCGGTGTGTTTGTTGAGATCGATGAATTGTGGGTTTATGATCAAGATTATCTATGAGCAATATTTGAATCTTCTCTGAATTCTTTTATGTATCATTGGTTATATTTGCAAGTCTCTTCGAATTATCTGTTTGGTTTGGCCAACTAGATTGGTAGTTCTTGCAATGGGAGAAGTTCTCAGCTTTGGATTCAATCTTGCGGTGTCCTTTCCCAGTGACAGAAGGGGCAGCAAGGCACGTATTGTATTGTTGCCATCGAGGATAACAAGATGGGGTTTTTATCATATTGCATGAATGTATCCCTCTACATCATGTCATCTTGCTTAAGGCATTACTCTATTTTCATTAACTTAATACTCTAGATGCATGCTGGATAGCGGTCGATGAGTGGAGTAATAGTAGTAGATGCAGGCAGGAGTCGGTCTACTTGTCTCGGACGTGATGCCTATATACATGATCATACCCAGATACTCTCATAACTATGCTCAATTCTGTCAATTGCTCAACAGTAATTTGTTCACCCACCGTAGAAATACTTATGCTCTTGAGAGAAGCCACTAGCGAAATTATGGCCCCCGGGTCTATTCTCTATCATATTAATCTTCCATCACTTTATTATTGCTTTGCTTTTTTACTTTGCTTTTTATTTTACTTTGCATCTTTATATCAAAAATACCAAAAATATTATCTATCAGATCTCACTTTCGTAAGTGACCGTGAAGGGATTGACAACCCCTAATCACGTTGCTTGCGTTGAGATATTTGTTTTGTGTTGGTACGAGGGACTTGCGCGTAGCCTCCTACTGGATTGATGCCTTGGTTCTCAAAAACTGAGGGAAATAATTACGCTACTCTGCTGCATCATCTTCTCCTCTTCGGGGAAATCCAACGCAAGCTCAAGAGGTAGCAAGAAGAATTTCTGGCGCTGTTGCCGGGGAGGTCTTCGCAAAAGTCAACATACCAAGTACCCATCACAATCCCTATCTCTCGCATTACATTATTTGCCATTTACCTCTCGTTTTCCTCTCCCCCACTTTACCCTTGCCATTTTATTCGCCCTCTCTTTTCCGTTTGCCTTTTATCTCGCTTGATTTTTGTTTGCTCGTGTGTTGGATTGCTTGCTTGTCACGATGGCTCAAGATAATACTAAATTGTGTGAGTTTACCAATACCAATAATAATGATTTCCTTAGCACTCCGATTGCTCCTCTTGCCAATACTGAATCTTGTGAAATCAATACTGCTTTGTTGAATCTTGTTATGAAAGATCAATTCGCCAGCCTTCCTAGTGAAGATGTCGCTACTCATCTAAATAGCTTCATTGATTTATGTGATATAGAAGAGGGATGTTGACAATGATGTGGTTAAATTGAAGCTATTTCCTTTTTCACTTAGAGATCATGCTAAAGCTTGGTTTTCGTCTTTGCCTAAAAATAGTATTGATTCTTGGAACAAGTGCAAAGATGCTTTTATCTCTAAATATTTTCCTCCCGCTAAGATCATCTCTCTTAGAAACGATATCATGAATTTTAAGCAACTTGATCATGAACATGTTGCACAAGCTTGGGAGAGAATGAAATTAATGATACGTAATTGTCCTACTCATGGTTTGAATTTGTGGATGATTATACAAATTTTTTATGCCGAATTGAATTTTGCTTCTAGAAATCTTTTAGATTCGGCCGCGGGAGGCACTTTTATGGAAATCACTTTAGGAGATGCTACTAAACTCCTAGATAATATTATGGTTAATTATTCTCAATGACACACTGAAAGATCTACTAATAAAAAAGTGCATGCAATAGAAGAAATCAATGTTTTGAGTGGAAAGATGGATGAACTTATGAAAGTATTTGCTAATAAGAGTGTTTCTTCTGATCCTAATGATATGCCTTTGTCTATTTTGATTGAGAATAATAACGAATCTATGGATGTGAATTTTGTTGGTAGGAATAATTTTGGTAACAATGCGCATAGAGGGAATTTTAATCCTAGGCCTTATCCTAGTAATCCTTCTAATAATTATGGAAATTCCTACAGCAATTCTTATGGAAATTTTAATAAGATGCCCTCTGAATTTGAGACTAGTGTTAAAGAGTTTATGAATTCGCACAAGAATTTCAGTGCTTTGCTTGAAGAGAAATTGCTTAAAGTTGATGAATTGGCTAGGAACGTTGATAGAATTTCTCTTGATGTTGTTTCTTTAAAGCTTAGATCTATTCCTCCTAAGCATGATATTAATGAGTCTCTCAAAGCCATGAGAATTTCCATTGATGAGTGCAAGGAAAGAACCGCTAGGATGCGTGCTACGAAAGATGCCTTTATTAAAGCGTGTTCTTCCAATTCCTATGAAAATAAAGATGAAGATCTAAAAGTTATTGATGTGTCCCCTATTAAATCTTTGTTTTGCAATATGAATCTTGATAATGATGGGTCTGAATATGATCCACCTTTACCTAGAAGGCGTTCCAAAAATTCGGAGTTTTTAGGTTATGATGCTAAAATTGATAAAAGTGGGATTGAAGAAATCAAAACCCTAGATGTTGCTAAACCCACTATTTTGGATTTCAAGGAATTTAATTATGAAAATTGCTCTTTAATTGATTGTATTTCCTTGTTGTAATCTGTGCTAAATTCTCCTCATTCTTATAGTCAAAATAAAGCGTTTACTAAACATATCGTTGATGCCTTGATGCAATCTTATGAAGAAAAACTTGAGTTGGAAGTTTCTATCCCTAGAAAACTCTATGATGAGTGGGAATCAACTATTAAAATTAAGATTAAGGATCATGAATTTTATGCTTTATGTGATTTGGGTGCTAGTGTTTCCACTATTCCCAAAACTTTGTGTGATTTGCTAGATTTCCGCGATTTTGATGATTGCTCTCTAAACTTGCACCTTGCGGATTCCACTATTAAGAAACCCATGGTAAGGATTAATGATGTTCTTATTGTTGAAAATAGGAATTATGTGCCCGTAGATTTTATCGTTCTTGATATAGATTGCAATCCTTCATGTCCTATTATTCTTGGTAGACCTTTCCTTAGAACAATTGGTGCAATTAATGATATGAAGGAAGGGAATATTAGATTCCAGTTTCCATTAAGGAAAGGTATGGAACACTTCCCTAGAAAGAAAATTAAATTACCATATGAATCTATCATCAGAGCTACCTATGGATTGCCTACCAAAGATGGCAATACCTAGATCTATCCTTGCTTTTATGCCTAGCTAAGGGCGTTAAACGATAGCGCTTGTTGGGAGGCAACCCAATTTTATTTTGGTTTTTTTTTCTTTTTTCTTCTGTTTAGGAATAATAATTTGTCTAGCCTCTGGTTTGATTCGTTTTCGTGTTTTAATTAGTGTTTGTGCCAAGGAAAACCATTAGGATAACCTATGGTAGTAGTTATTTGATTCTGCTGCAAAAAACAGAAACTTTGTGCGCACGAGGTTAGTTTTAATAAATCACAGGAACATGATTTTTAGTTGATTCTTTGTTCTGTAGATCAATAAACAAATTATCTAGAGCTTCCTAATTTGGCTGAATTTGTTACGTTCCAGAAGTTTGCGTTAGTTACAGATTACTATAGACTGTTCTGTTTTTGACAGATTCTGTTTTTCGTGTGTTGTTTGCTTATTTTAATGAATCTATGGCTAGTAAAATAGTTTATAATCCATAGAGAATTTGGAATACAGTAGGTTTAAAACCAATATAAATAAAGAATGAGTTCATTACAGTACCTTGAAGTGGTGTTTTGTTTTCTTTCGCTAACGGAGCTCATGAGATTTCTGTTGAGTTTTGTGTTGTGAAGTTTTCAAGTTTTGAGTGAAATATTTTGATGGATTATGGAACAAGGAGTGGCAAGAGCCTAATCTTGGGGATTCCCATGGCACCCCCAAGATAATCCAAGGACACCAAAAAGTCAAAGCTTGGGGATGCCCCGGAAGGCATCCCCTCTTTCGTCTACTTCCATCGGTAACTTTACTTGGAGCTATATTTTTATTCACCACATGATATGTGTTTTGCTTGGACCGTCTTGTTTGATTTGAGTCTTTACCTTTTAGTTTACCACAATCATCCTTTCTGTACACACCTTTTTAGAGAGCCATACATGAATTGGAATTTGTTAGAATACTCTATGTGCTTCACTTATATCTTTTGAGCCTTATAGTTTTGCTCTATGTGCTTCACTTATATCTTTTGAGCGTTGTAGTTTTTGCTCTAGTGCTTCACCTATATCTTTTAGAGCACGGTGGTGGATTTGTTTTAAAGAAACTATTGATCTCTCATGCTTCACTTAGATTATTTTGAGAGTCTTAATAGCATGGTAACTTGCTTAAAAATCTTAATATGCTTGGTATGCAAGATTTGTAAAACTTTCTTTTGAGTGCGTTGAATACTAAGAAAAGTTTGATGCTTGATAATTGTTTTGAGATATGGACGTAGTAATATTAGAGTCATGCTAGTTGAGTAGTTGTGAATTTTAGAAATACTTGTGTTAAAGTTTGTGATTCCCGTAGCATGCACGTATGGTGAACCGTTATGTGATGAAGTCAGAGCATGATTTATTTATTGATTGTCTTCCTTATGAGTGGCGGTCGGGGATGAGCGATGGTCTTTTCCTACCAATCTATCCCCCTAGGAGCATGCGCGTAATACTTTGCTTTGATAACTTGTAGATTTTTGCAATAAGTATGTGAGTTCTTTATGACTAATGTTGAGTCCATGGATTATACGCACTTTTCTTCCTTCCACCATTGCTAGCCTCTCTAATACCACGCACCTTTTGCCGGTATCATACACCCACCGTATACCTCCCTCAAAACAGCCACCATACCTACCTATCATGGCATTTCCATAGCCATTCCGAGATATATTGCCATGCAACTTTCCACAGTTCCGTTTATTATGACACGCTCCATCATTGTCATATTGCTAGCATGATCATGTAGTTGACATAGTATTTGTGGCAAAGCCACCGTTCATAATTATTTCATACATGTCACTCATGAATCATTATATATCCTGGTACAGCACTGGAGGCATACACATAGTGTCATATTTGTTCTAAGTATTGAGTTGTAATTTTTGAGTTGTAAAGTAAATAGAAGTGTGATGATCTTCAATTTTTAGAGCATTGTCCCAAGTGAGGAAAGGATGATGGAGACTATGATTCCCCCATAAGTCGGGATGAGGCTCCGGACGAAAAATAAATAAAAAATATAAAAAAAGAGGCCAAAGAAAAAAAATAGAAAAGGCCTAAATAAAAAAATGAGAGAAAAAGATAGAAGGGACAATGTTACTATCCTTTTACCACACTTGTGCTTCAAAGTAGCACCATGATCTTCATGATAGAGAGTCTCTCATTTTGTCACTTTCATATACTAGTGGGAATTTTTCATTATAGAACTTGGCTTGTATATTCCAATGATGGGCTTCCTCAAAGTGCCCTAGGTCTTCGTGAGCAAGCAAGTTGGATGGACCCCACTTAGTTTCTTTCATTGAGCTTTTATATACTTATAGCTCTAGTGCATCCGTTGCATGGCAATCCCTACTCACTCACATTGATATCTATTGATGGGCATTTCCATAGCCCATTGATACGCCTAGTTGATGTGAGACTATCTTCTCCCTTTTTTATTCTCCACAACCACCCTTCTATTCCACATGTAGTGCTATATCCACGGCTCTCGCTCATGTATTGCGTGAAGATTGAAAAAGTTTGAGAATGTCAATAGTATGAAACAATTGCTTGGCTTGTCATCGGGGTTGTGCATGATTTAAATACTTTGTGTGATGAAGGTAGAGCATAGCCAGACTATATGATTTTGTGGGGATAACTTTCTTTGGCCATGTTGTTTTGAGAAGACATAATTGCTTTGTTAGTATGCTTGAAGTATTATTATTTTTATGTCAATATGAACTTTTGTCTTGAATCTTTCTAATATGAATATTCATACCACAATTAAGAAGAATTACATTGAAATTATGCCAAGTAGCACTCCGCATCAAAAATTATCTTTTTTATCATTTACCTACTCGAGGACAAGCAGGAATTAAGCTTGGGGATGCCTGATACGTCTCCAACGTATCTATAATTTTTGATTGCTCCATGCTATATTATCTACTGTTTTGGACCATATTGGGCTTTATTTTCCACTTTTATATTACTTTTGGGACTATCCTATTAACCGGAGGCCCAGCCCAGAATTGTTGTTTTTTGCCTATTTCGGTGTTTCAAAGAAACGGAATATCAAACAGAGTCCAAATGGAATGAAACCTTTGGGAACGCGATTTTCTCATCAGATAAGATCCAGGAGACTTGGACCCTCCGTCAAGAAAGCCACGAGGCGGTCACGAGGGTGGAGGGCGCGCCCCCCCTAGGGCGCGCCCCTGCCTCGTGGGCCCCCCGAAGCTCCACCGACGTACTCCTTCCTCCTATATATACCTACGTACCCTGAAACTATCAGATACAGAGCCAAAAACCTAATTCCACCGCCGCAACTTTCTGTATCCACGAGATCCCATCTTGGGGCCTGTTCCGGAGCTCCGCCGGAAGGGGAATCCACCATGGAGGGCCTCTACATCATCTCCAAGGCCTCTCCGATGAAGTGTGAGTAGTTTACCTCAGACCTTCAGGTCCATAGTTAGTAGCTAGATGGCTTCTTCTCTCTTTTTGGATCTCAATACAATGTTCTCCCCCTCTCTCGTGGAGATCTATTCGATGTAATCTTCTTTTTGCGGTGTGTTTGTTGAGACCGATGAATTGTGGGTTTATGATCAAGATTATCTATGAGCAATATTTGAATCTTCTATGAATTCTTTTATGTATGATTGGTTATCTTTGCAAGTCTCTTCAAATTATCCGTTTAGTTTGGCCAACTAGATTGGTAGTTTCTTGCAATGGGAGAAGTGCTTAGCTTTGGGTTCAATCTTGCGGTGTCCTTTCCCAGTGACAGAAGGGGCAGCGAGGCATGTATTGTATTGTTGCCATCGAGGATAACAAGATGGTTTTTTATCATATTGCATGAATTTATCCCTCTACATCATGTCATCTTGCTTAAGGCGTTACTCTATTTTCATTAACTTAATACTCTAGATGCATGCTGGATAGCGGTCGATGAGCGGAGTAATAGTAGTAGATGCAGGCAGGATTCGGTCTAATTGTCTCGGACGTGGTGCCTATATACATGATCATACCTAGATACTCTCATAACTATGCTCAATTCTGTCAATTGCTCAACAGTAATTTGTTCACCCACCGTAGAAATACTTATGCTCTTGAGAGAAGCCACTAGTGAAATCTATGGCCCCGGGTCTATTCTCTATCATATTAATCTTCCATCACTTTATTATTGCTTTGCTTTTTATTTTACATTGCATCTTTATATCAAAAATACCAAAAATATTATCTATCAGATCTCACTTTCGTAAGTGACCGTGAAGGGATTGACAACCCCTAATCGCGTTGGTTGCGTTGAGCTATTTGTTTTGTGTAGGTACGAGGGACTTGTGTGTAGCCTCCTACTGGATTGATACCTTGGTTCCCAAAAATTGAGGGAAATACTTACGCTACTCTGCCGCATCATCCTCTCCTCTTCGGGGAAATCCAACGCAAGCTCAAGAGGTAGCATTCCTTAAGCTTGTTTCTAAAGAAATTATTATGCTCAAATTGTAAGGTCATAGAACTCCGGACATTGTTTTCAATCTCTTCCAACCTTTTAAGGTGAAGATCACCAAATGTAGGCAAGGCCATAAGGGCAATAGGCAACAAGAGACAAGCGGAAAAGAGGCAAACGGAAAAGAGAGGGCGAATAAAACGGCAAGGGTGAAGTTGGGGAGAGGAAAACGAGAGGGAAATGGCAAATAATGTAGTGCGAGGGAGATGAGTTTGTGATGGGTACTTGGTATGGCTTGACTTGAGCGTAGACTCCCCAGCAACGGCGCCAGAAATCCTTCTTGCTACCTCTTGAGCACTGCGTTGGTTTTCCCTTGAAGAGGAAAGGGTGATGCAGTAAAGCAGCGTAAGTATTTCCCTCAGTTTTTGAGAACCAAGGTATCAATCTAGTAGGAGGCCACGCACGAGTCCCTCGCACCTGCAGAAACAAACAAGAACCACGCAACCAACGCGATAAAGGGGTTTTCAAGCCCTTCACGGTCTCTTACGAGAGTGAGATCTGATAGAGATGATAGATAATATTTTTGGTATTTTGTATGAAAGATGCAAACTAAATAAAGCAAAGTAAACGGCAAAGTAAATAGCAAAGTGTATGAAGATTAATATGATGGAAAATAGACCCGGGGGCCATAGGTTTCACTAGTGGCTTCTCTCAAGATAGCATAAGTATTTGCAATAGGTGAACGAATTACTGTCGAGCAATTGATAGAATTGAGCATAGTTATGAGAATATCTAGGTATGATCATGTATATAGGCATCATGTCCGAATCAAGTAGACGGAAATGATTCTGCATCTACTAGTATTACTCAACACATCGACCGCTATCCAGCATGCATCTAGAGTATTAAGTTCATGAAGAACAGAGTAATGCATTAATAAAGATGACATGATGCAGAGGGATAAACTCATGCAATATGATATAAACCCCATCTTTTTATCCTCGATGGCAACAATACAATACGTGCCTTGCTGCCCCTACTGTCACTAGGAAAGGACATCGCAAGATTGAATCCAAAGTTAAGCACTTCTCCCATTGCAAGAACGATCAATCTAGTTGGCCAAACCAAATGGATAATTCGAAGAGACTTGCAAAGATAACCAATCATACATAAAAGAATTCTGATTTGACTCAAATATTGTTCATAGATAATCTTGATCATAAACCCACAATTCATCGGATCTCGACAAACACACCGCAAAAGAAGATTACATCGAATAGATCTCCACAAGAGAGGGGGAGAACATTGTATTGAGATCCAAAAAGAGAGAAGAAGCCATCTAGCTAATAACTATGGACCCGAGGGTCTGAGGTAAACTACTCACACTTCATCAGAGAGGCCTTGGAGATGATGTAGAGGCCCTCCGTGATCAATGCCCCTTCCGGCGGAGCTCCGGAATAGGCCATGAGATGGGATCTACCAAGTACAGAAAGTTGTGGCAATGGAATTAGGTTTTTGGCTCCGTATCTGATCGTTTGGGGGTACATAGGTATATATAGGAGGAAGAAGTATGTCGATGGAGCAACAGGGGGCCCATGAGGTTGGAGGGCGCGCCTGGGGTAATCATAATGTCCAAAACAAAATATAATATAGCATGAAGCAATCAAAAATTATAGATACATTGGAGACGTATCAATGATCTACAAGCATAGAAATTGTATTACTCTCCACATAGGCAAAATTCTTTTCATTCGGAATAGTGGGAGTATCATAAGTGACTCAAATACTATAAATTGTTTCCACATTAAAAGAGTAATGTTCAGAAAAGGGGTAATCATGACAAGTTTTATAAATATAATCATCACTACTCTTTATAGCATAAGTGTTATCACAATAATCATCATAAATAGGAGGCATGCTATCATCATAATAAATTTGCTCATCAAAACTTGGGAGACTAAAAATATCATCTTCATTAAACATAGCATCCCCAAGCTTGGGACAAACATTAATTGCAGCAAATATATTCTCCAACATGTCATTCTCATCAAACATAGCATCCCCAAGCTTGGGCCTTTTCATATCATAATCATAATCACTCTCATCATTAATAGTACGGATAGCACCAATAGTATAGCAATTATCATCATCACAATGAGTAACATCATTTGGGAGGGATACCTTTTCACCTTTTCTTCTCCATCTTTTCTTTTTCTTCTTCACATTATGTGTGGGTTTAATTCTCTTTTTGGAGCTCCTTATTAATGAGATCGGTTGAATAGAAGGCTCCTCCTCCTTACCTGATTCATCATAAGAAATAATAGGAGGATATTGGGAAGTCTCTTCCCTTTCATTAGTATTCTCTTCATCTTCTATTTGTTTTCTTGTCTTCATGTAATTGTCAATATAAGGATTTTCAATGCAATTCACCGCACAATACATATAAATTTCCTCTAGATCAAAATCAAGAAGTTTATAATGGGAAAATTTCGGAAGATGCTTAGTTATACGTTTCATTTCTTCGTAACCCATAAGCAAACTAAGTTCATTATGATGTGCAAGGGAACTCAAGTCATCAAATTTTTTGGACACGATTAGATCATGAAACAATTTGCATCGGACAGTTAAATGACCACGTTCATTGCAAAGTTCACAAGTACGGCTAAGAAAAATTTAATTTTCAGCACAAACATCTAGCCTTTCTTGCAACCATTTAGTTTCTAAGTACTTATGCCTCTTGCAAAATCTATCTTCCCTATTTGGTGTGTCCTTGCAAACTCTATGTATTCCACAAAAGTTAACATGCTTATAAGAGACATTTTCATCATGACTAGTGCAATCACAATTAGCATCATGGATATTAAAAGAGTTCATACTAACAACATTGCAATCATGCTCATCATTCAAAGATTTAGTGCCAAACATTTTAATGCATTCTTCCTCTAGCAATTGAGCACAATTATCGGAATCCTTATTTTCATGAAAGATATTAAAAAGATGAAGCATATGAGGTACCCTCAATTCCATTTTTTTGTAGTTTTCTTTTATAAACTAAACTAGTGATAAAACAAGAAACTAAAAGATTCGATTGCAAGATCTAAAGATATACCTTAAGCACTCACCTCCCCGGCAACGGCACCAGAAAAGATCTTGATGTCTACTAGGCAACCTTCTTCTTGTAGACGTTGGTGGGCCTCCAAGTGCAGACGTTTGTAGGACAGTAGCAAATTTCCCTCAAGTGGATGACCTAAGGTTTATCAATCTGTGGGAGGCGTAGGATGAAGATGGTCTCTCTCAAGCAACCCTGCATCCAAATAACAAAGTGTCTCTTGTGTCCCCAGCACACCCAATACAATGGTAAATTGTATAGGTGCACTAGTTCGGCGAAGAGATGGTGATACAAGTGCAATATGGATGACAGATATGGGTATTTGTAATATGAAATTATAAAAACAGCAAGGTAAAAAGTAATAAAAGTGAGCGTAAATGGTATTGCAATGCTAGGAAACAAGGCCTAGGGTTCATACTTTCACTAGTGCAAGTTCTCTCAACAATAATAACATAATTGGATCATATAACTATCCCTCAACATGCAACAAAGAGTCACTCAAAGTCACTAATAGCGGAGAAAAAACGAAGAGATTATTGTAGGGTACGAAACCACCTCAAAGTTATCCTTTCTGATCGATCTATTCAAGAGTCCGTAGTAAAATAACAAGAAGCTATTCTTTCCGTTCGATCTATCCTAGAGTTCGTACTAGAATAACACCTTAAGATACAAATCAACCAAAACCCTAATGTCACCTAGATACTCCAATGTCACCACAAGTATCTGTGGGTATGATTATATGATATGCATCACACAATCTCATATTCATCTATTCAACCAACACATAGAACTTCAAAGAGTGCCCCAAAGTTTCTACCGGAGAGTCAAGACGAAAATGTGTGCCAACCCCTATGCATAGATTCCCAAGGTCACGGAACCCGCAAGTTGATCACCAAAACATACATCAAGTGAACCAATAGAATACCCCATTGTCACCACGGGTGTCCCACGCAAGACATACATCAAGTGTTCGCAAATCCTTAAAGACTCAATCCGATAAGATAACTTCAAAGAGAAAACTCAATCCATTACAAGAGAGCAGAGGGGGAGAAATATCACAAGATCCAACTATAATAGCAAAGCTCGCGGTACATCAAGATCATGCCAAATCAAGAACACGATAGAAAGAGAGAGAGAGAGAGAGAGAGAGAGAGAGAGAGAGAGAGATCAAACACATAGCTACTGGAACATACCCTCAGCCCCGAGGGTGAACTACTCCCTCCTCGTCATGGAGAGCGCCGGGATGATGAAGATGGCCACCGGTGAGGGAGCCCCCCTCTGACAGGGTGCCGGAACATGGTCCCAATTGGTTTTTGGTGGCTACAGAGGCTTGCGGCGGTGGAACTCCCGATCTAGGTTATTTTTCGGGGGGTTCTGTATTTATAGGAATTTTTGGCATCGGGAACAAGTCAGAGGGGTCTCCGGGCTATCCACGAGGCAGGAGGGCGCGCCCTCCACCCTCGTGGGCAGCCCGGAGCTCTTCTGGTCCATCTCCGATGCTCCGTGGGCTTCTTCTGGTCCAAAAATAATCTTCATCAAGTTTCAGGTCATTTGGACTCCGTTTGGTTTTCCTTTCCTGCGGTACTCAAAAACAAGGAAAAAACAGAAACTGGCACTGGGCTCTGGGTCAATAGGTTAGTCCCAAAAATCATATAAAAGTGTAAAATAAAGCCCATTAAACATCCAAAAAAATTAATATAATATCATGGAACAATCAAAAATTATAGATACGTTGGAGACATATCATGCAAGCATCTCAGAGTTGGAATATACGCTTTGATGAGTTGATCAAAGCACATAGTGTTATACAGACTTGTGGTGAAGCCTGTATTTACAAGAAAGTGAGTGGGAGCACTACATCCTTTCTGATAAGTATACGTGAATGACATATTGTTGATCGGAAATGATGTAGAATTTTCTGGAAAGCATAAAGGAGTTTTTCAAAGAAAGACCTCGGTGTAGCTAGTTACATATTGGGCATCAAGATCTATAAAGTTAGATCAAGACGCTTGATAAGACTTTCGATGAATGCATACCTTCATAAGATTTTGAAGGAGTTCAAAATGGATCAGTCAAAGGAGTTCTTGCCTGCGTTGTAAGGTATGAAGTTGAGTAAGACTCAAGACCCGACCACGGCAGAAGATAGAGAGAGAATGGAAGTCATTCCCTATGCCTCAGCCACAGGTTCAATAAAGTATGCCATGCTATATACCAGACCTATTGTGTACCTTGCCATGAGTATGGCAAAGGGGTACAATAGTGATCCAGGAGTAGATCACTGGACAGCGGTCAAAATTATCCTTAGAAGACTAAGGAAATATTTCTTGGTTATGAAGGTGATAAAGAGTTCATCTTAAAGAGTTACGTCGATGCAAGCTTTAACACCGATCTGGATAACTCTGAGTCTCAATCTGGATACATATTGAAACTGGGAGCAATTAGCTAGAGTAGCTCCATGCAGGGCATTGTGGACATAGAAATTTGCAAAATACATATGGATCTGAATGTGGCAGACCCGTTGACTAAACTTCTATCACAAGCAAAACATGATCACACCTTAGTACTCTTTGGGTGTTAATCACATGGAGATGTGAACTAGATTATTGACTAGTAAATCCTTTGGGTGTTGATCACATGGTGATGTGAACTATGGGTGTTAATCACATGGTGATGTGAACTATTGGTGTTAAATCACATGGTGATGTGAACTAGATTGTTGACTCTAGTGCAAGTGGGAGACTGAAGGAAATATGCCCTAGAGGCAATAATAAAGTTGTTATTTCTATTTCCTTATATCATGATAAATGTTTATTATTCATGCTAGAATTGTAATCGGAAACTTGATACCTGTGTGAATACATAGACAAAATATTGTGTCGCTAGTATGCCTCTACTAGACTAGCTCGTTAATCAAAGATGGTTAAGTTTCCTTACCATAGACATGTGTTGTCATTTGATGAACGGGATGACATCATTAGGAGAATGATGTGATGGACAAGACCCATCCGTTAGCTTAGCATAATGATCGTTAAGTTTTATTGCTATTGCTTTCTTCATGACTTATACATATTCCTTTGACTATGAGATTATCCAACTCCCGAATATCGGAGGAATACCTTGTGTGCTATCAAACGTCACAACGTAACTTGGTGATCATAAAGATGCTCTACAGGTATCTCCAAAGGTGTCAGTTGGGTTGGCATAGATCGAGATTAGGATTTGTCACTTTGAGTATCAGAGGGGTATCTCTGGGCCGTCTCGGTAATACACATCATGATAAGCCTTGCAAGCAATGTAACTAATGAGTTAGTTGGAGGATGATCTATTACATAACATGTAAAGAGACTTGCTAATAACGAGATTGAACTAGGTATGAAGATACCGACGATCGAATCTCGGGCAAGTAACATACCGATGACAAAGGGAATGATGTATGTTGTCAATGCGGTTTGACCGATAAAGATCTTTGTAGAATATGTAGGAACCAATATGAGCAGCCAGGTTCTGATATTGGTTATTTACCGGAGATATGTCTCGGTCATGTCTACATAGTTCTCGAACCCGTAGGGTTCGCACGCTTAACGTTCGATAACTATTTGTATTATATGAGTTATGTGATTTGGTGACCGAATGTTGTTCGGGGTCCCGGATGAGATCACGGACATGACGAGGAGTCTAAAAATGGCTGAGAGGTAAATATTCATATATAGGACGATAGTATCCGGACACCGGAAGTGTTCCGGGGGTACCGGGTACGTATCGGGTCACCGGAAGGGGTTCCGGGCACCCCCGGCAAAGATATGGGCCTTATTGGGCCAAGGGCGGGACAGACCAGCCCCCAAGGGGCTGGTTCGCCCCCATATGGGCCGTCCTAAGTGGAGAAAGGAAAAGGGGGAGGAGTTAGGGAAATAGAGGGAATAGGATCCCCCCTTCCTTTCACTACAAAAAAAGACACATCCGTGACATTTTGGGTCGAACGAATTTTTTTTCTGTCATCCTTATGACACTTCTATGATGATAATTGTGACAAAACCTGGTATCATCATAGATGTGGTGGGCTCCTAATTCTATGAAAAAAAGTCATGATAGAAAATGGATTTTTTGTCCTGGGCGGGCTGGAGACGCAGCTGCATGATATTCTCTGAGCCGTCCATGACGGAAAAAACCATGGTAGAAGCGAGGGCGAGGAAAATATCGACGGAGTTCCCGGTTACGCTGGGTGGTCGGGGGCCGAGCGATGCGCGTTTCTCTCGTACATACATGCGTGTGTGCAAGGCGTTGTGCTCTAACTGAACCCGAGCGAGGCGTTGGGCTCTAACTAAACCCGAGCGATTGCTCTAGCTACGTTACTGAACCCGAGCGAGCGATCCCTTGCTATTAACTGAACCTGAGTGATTCCTTCGCTACTGCTGCTAACTGAAGCCGATCGAACCCTGCTGCCTCCTTCCTTGGATGAACAATGGAGCATTGTTGGGGGGTGGATGAACAGT
Source organism: Triticum timopheevii (assembly GCA_963921465.1). NCBI lineage: Eukaryota > Viridiplantae > Streptophyta > Magnoliopsida > Poales > Poaceae > Triticum > Triticum timopheevii. The sequence goes on along the minus strand of OY997270.1, from coordinate 59,927,974 downwards.
TCCCGATGGGGGGTGGATGAACAGTTCTCGATGGGGGGTTGAATGAACAGGACCCCGTGGTAGTAGAGGTCGTTGCCGCTAGATGAACAGGACCCCGATCGAGCCAGTTGGGGGGTGGATGAACAGGACACCGTGGAGGGCTAGATGAACAGGACAGCCCCGTGGAGGGCTGGTTGAACAGTAGCTGGTGTAGGGCTGGATGAACAGTAGCCCGTGGAGGGGTGGTTGAAATGGACCCCGTGGAGAGGGTTGGTTGAACAGTAGCCGGTGGAGGAGCGCGTGGTGGAGGCTAGATGAACGGGAGCCCGTGGATGAACAGTCGCATGTGGAGGCTAGGGGAGGTCGATGGTGGATGAATAGTAGCCCATGGAGGCTGGAGGAGGTCGACGGTGGAGATGAACAGTATCCCGTGGAGTCCCATTTTGCGGTACGCCACACCCCTCCCGATGAAAAGGACCCTCGTTTCGATCGTAGCACTCCAACACAAGTCTGTTTCCTCCGTTTTGCGGTATGCCACACACCTCCCGATCAACAGGCCCCCGTTTCGACCAAGAGAAGTCCGTTTCCTCCATTTTGCGGTACGCTTGACCCTTCCCGATGAATAGGATCCCGTTTCGACCGTAGCCGGTCGAACACAAGGCCATTTCCTTCGTTCTGCGGTACGCCAGGCCTAGTTTCCATCGGCAGTTCCGTTCCAAGTTGGTTGGCTCCCGATGAACACGACGACGCATTCCATTCTGACCCAGCCGGTTGCCTCCCCATGAACACGACAACGATGCAGTTTCTCCGTTCCGACCCAGCCATGTACACGAGCCCTGGCCGTACGTATCCGCGAGTGGGCGTTCGAGACCCCGCCCGTATGTACGTACGTGGCCATATTTACTTTCTTGCACCCTGGCCACTTTACATACGTGTACATGCTACGTGTGTGTGATGCCCTCGATTCAATCGTACACTAATCATACACGCAAATGTGTATGATCAAGATCAAGGACTCACAGGAAGATATCACAACACAACTCTAGACACAAATTAAAATAATACAAGCTTTATATTACAAGCCAGGGGCCTCGAGGGCTCGAATACATAAGTTCGAATACACAAGAGTCAGCGGAAGCAACAATATCTGAGTACAGACATGAGTTAGACAAGTTTGCCTTAAGAAGACCAGCACAAAAGCATCTATGATCGAAAAGGCAATGCCTCCTGCCTGGGAGCCTCCTAACTACTCCTGGTCGTCAGCGGTCTCCACGTAGTAGTAGGCACCGGCGGTAGCATCTGGCTCCTGGGCTCCGACATCTGGTTGCATCAACTGGAAAGAAAAATAAAGGGCGAAAAGGGGGAGCAAAGCAACCGTGAGTACTCATCCAAAGTACTCGCAAGCAAGGATCCACACTACATATGCAACATTATCAAAGGAAGGTTGTATATGTGGACTGGGCTACAGAAATGCCAGAATAGAGAGAAGGCCTAGTCCTATCGAAGACTAGCATCTTCTGGAAACCACCATCTTGCAGCAACCAGGAGGGAGTAGAGTAGCATAAAGTAAAGTAGTAGTAGTGTTATCAACCTCGGCCAGAGATCCTTTCTCGACTCCCTGCGAGAAAGAAATCCCAGAGCCGTACTATCCATTTCTCATCACAATCCAATTCTCATCACAAGTATCCAGTTCTAGTTGTATCGATCGGGATACAACTCCGAGTGTCCGTTACCGTAGGACAGGCTATCGATAGATGTTTTCTTCCCTGCAGGGGTGCACCAACTTACCCACCAATATCTAATGAACATTTTAGTTTTCATGTTTGAGCAATTTGATTTTTTTACTTTAGATTGGATTTGAATTTGAATTGTGATTTGGATCAAGTGAAGATTAGCAAAAGTAACATGATGACATGGCACCATTAACAGGGGATTACTGTAGCATGATTCTCGGGGTGTTACAGTGTGCGCCTCTACTACGACACGTGCGTGCCTCTACTATGACACGTGCGCGCCTTTACATCAACCAGTATGTACGTACACGTTCGCGACCAGAATGACAATGTTACGTATGCTTCGAAAAGGTGGGTCCCGACTATCAGGCACTTCCTTGCGTGCGAAGATCGTAGCTGGTGGGTCCTAGCAGTCAGGGATCGAATCATTTTTTTTCCGTAATATGGACGCACTTCCTTGCGTGTGAAGATGTAGCTAGTGGGTCCCAGCAGTCAGGGGGGAAACATTTTTTTCGTGAAATACGGTGGCCCGTCCGGTGGGTCCCTGCTCTGAGGTGGAGGAATCATTATTTTCCGCGTAATAATGAGGCACTTCTTTGCTACGGCCATGGACCCAGCTGTCAGCCTCTCCACGTACATTACTCTTCCGATGGAAGTCGTTCCTTAACTACGTTGACCATGCCGCGCCGAGAGCACCAGGGTGGTGGACGACGGCGAGGCCTACACTACTAGGAAAAGGGCTATAGATGAGATGGACACTAATGGCGCACCTGTCCTGTGGTGCACCACTACTATATAGCAGTGGCGCACCACGTGCCGGTGCGCCATTAGTGTGGAAGACACTAATGGCGCACCAGGCACATGGTGCGCCACTAGTAACAATTTTTTTCCAAACATACTAATGGCGCATCACGGCACGGTGCGCCATTACTAGTGCTAACTAGTAATGGCGCACCGGCCGCAGACTAAGGCATAGCCTAGTGGTGGGAAGGGGCTGATGCCTTTCCACCCATCCAGGTTCAAGGCATGGTACTTGCAATTTGGGTTTGTTGCACCAATTAAACTGTAGGGGGTTCCCTTACAGTCTTTCAGTCAAAAAAAATAGCGCACCGGCCACACAGTGCGCCACTACTGTTTTTTTTATTCTTTGTTTTGCAAAACTACTAATGGCGCACCGTAGAATAGTGCGCTATTACTAGTTTAAACTAGTAATGGCGCATTGTGCCACGGTGCGCCATTAGAATATATACTCGATCTCGATCTCGATCTCGATCGATCTCGATCCCCTTCCATCTTGATCGCTATCCCCCCTCGCTAGATCCCCCTTGCCAGATCCCCCTCGCCGCCGAGCACCCCCCGCACCCTCCCTCGCTCCACCACCGCCGACGACCCCCGCACCCTCCCCGCTCCACCGTCACAAATGAATGCAACTAAAAATCCAAAAAAACAAATTTGATTATATTTTCAAAAAACAAATTTGATTATATTTTCAAATAACAAATTTGGTGATATTTTTTTATATTCATGAATATTTTCAAATAACAAATCTGATGATATTTTTTAAACATTATACTGTTTTTATAAAAATTTATTACTGCTTCATATTCATATTCATTTTCTAAAACATTATTAGATGCAACCAAGTAATAAAAAAATCTTACTTATGGCGCACGGCTGGCTGGTGCGCCATTACTATGAAAAAAACATTCTAATGGCGCACCGCCAGGTGATGCGCCATTAGTAATCTTCCCCCATCCATACACTTTGTCCCTCCCTCGTCCCTCCCTCTCGCCAGACACTTCACCGCGCTGCCGCCGCCGCTCCCTCCCTTGTCCCTCCCTCCACCGCGCCGCCGCCGCCGCTGCCCCGACCCACTTCGCCGCAGCCGCCCACGCGCCCCCGCCGCCTCCCTCTCCCCTTCCTCCCCCTCGAGCGCCGCCTCCCCCGCCCCCCCCCCCCCCCCGAGCCCCGCCTCCCCCGCGAGCGCCGCCTCCCTCGCCTCCTGCCGGAGATTTGGAGCCTCGGAGCCGCCCCACGTCCACCAGGAGAGGAGGCCCCACGTCCACCAGGAGAGGAGGCCCGCGACCTCCCCGCCGTCTATCCCCGCCTCCCCCAAGCTCGCCGTCTCCGCCCTCCGTCGTCTCCGCTCCGGCCACCACCTCATCGTGGTCAGGTAACCCTCCTCCCTCTGCCTCTCTTCTCCTGTCTTCCTCCTCTCCTCCCTCCCGGCCATGCCCTCTTCTTCTCTGTTTTGCTAGGTTTAGGTCAAATCCCTCTCGAATTTAGGTCAAATTAGGTTCAAAAAATTGTGGGAGTAGTGCCTAGCAAACATGAATAATTAGTACTCCATGTGCATTGGAGTACTTGGTACCTGCAAGATTTGGACACACTGAAAAAATGCATTGTGCGGAGTTTTATTATCCGCTATGTAGCATTCTGAATTGTGTGCATGGAGTTCTTAAATACCCAAACTTGTCTATGTTCAAACTGCTATGTAACGGTTTTGAGTAGGACTTCATCTTCATTTAGACTAATAATCTTACACATGTCACTCTGCTTGGTTGATGGGCTCTGCACATGAAAATTGCCTGCAAGCTGTACTCTGAAGGAGGCAAGACAAGTTGTCCATGTCGAATCCATCGACTGGGTTGCTGGATTCTTTTCTTCGGCAGCGTCGGTTCCGAGCGATGACGACAAACGACATTTGTAGCACAGGATCCTGACGCTTGTGGATGTGATTGCAGCACCACATTCAGAGTCAGAGGCAATAGAACGCACGCTCGCCCTGCAAATACATACTGTATGTACCAACTGATTCAGTAAGCGTTCAGTTTTCTGCTCACTGGAAAAATATAGTTGTACAGTCTTCAGTTATAGTTCGAGGAACGTCGGCTGGCCACCACCCCTGGCGCAGTGGCCGGCGACCGCCGTGGCCCTCTGTTTTTGTGGGGGCAGCGGAGGATGATACATAACACAAGATGGGTTTGGTGTGGTTCTAGTCAAGAAATATGGACTCTTAATTACAAGTAAATATAGGGTTCAAGATGAGTATGTTGATTATCCAGGGCTGAATCTTAATTACAAGTAAATATAGGGTTTAATTTGTGTTTGGGGTTGGAGCTGGGAAAGAGAGAGAGAGGGATAGGAGGGGAAGGGGAAACAGAAATGTTTATTTTAGGGTTTAATTAGGGCAGTGGCATGGTGCCCAGCCCAGTTGATTTTCTTCTTGTGTACCCTGTTGTGTTGCTTCTAGAAATAATATAAAAGCTATGAAAAAGAAATCTCTAGAGTTGGCACTTTACATAAGGTTGTAGATCATTGTAGTGTCCTAATGTCTAAGACTGTTGCATTGGAGGTTCATCTTGCAAACATATCAGAACTTGCAAACATTTTATTACTTGTTGCATTGGAGGTTCATCTTGTCTTGAGGCAAACAAATCAGCATTGGAGGCGCATCTTTATTATGTATCAGAACTTGCAAACAAATCTGTGAAAGACTTGTAAAGTTGTTGGGTTTTGTCTTTGACCATTGTGTCGTGATGATTTTGCAGGTACCCCGAGAGGCCCTTGAGTTTGCCGGAATGTCGATTAACTTCCGTTCCGGTAAATTCGGTACTCCATATGTCCTATTTTCAGCAAAGGTCATGCTGAAATTTTCCGTGAATTTTAGCATGACTTTGCTAAAAATAGGACATATGGGGTACTTGCGACTAATGCATGGGCCGGGGTATCTTAGTACTTAGTTAAGTAGGATCAACTGCCTCTTGTGTTATACATATAGAAGTGTGATATCAACTCACAGTTATTACTAATGTCAGTTGCTCGTCATCGATAAACCCTAATCTGAAAGAGGAACCACTCATCCTAACACTATGGATTATCTTATTGGACCCAACAGAGATGATGTAGTTTTGAATTATGAACATAGGAAATGTCATCATCGGACGACGAAAGTCTCCCGGGGGAGTGCAACTAGTGCCACGACGGTGTGACAGATTCATTGAGCTGGATGAAGATCGACGCTTCAGCGTTAAGCTCGAGGAGACCTTCGATGTTGAAACGGTACGCAACGACGACAAGTGTTTTTTTTCGTCATTAAGCACGACTTCAACTATATATTTCAATGTGTACTTATCATCTTTTACAATTCGACTAGCTTATCCGATGCTATGCAAGATGCTATGTCTTGGAGAGGATGGGTTTTGAAGACCATGAAAATTATGAAACAAATAAAATTCACCTAAGGACTCGTCATGATGTGGATTTTGAAGTAAATCTTAATAATTCTGGGAGCGTAACCCATTTTGGTTGCAAAAATTGGGAAGCATTTTGCAAGATGTATGGTTTTGATGAGGGTATGCTTTTCACCATGGATCTTGGTGATCCTGACATCGACCAAGACAATATGGACATTTGGGTCCTTGTTGATACGCCTCCAATTCTACCGCTATGTGAGTTTCTCAAACATAGTTAATTATTAACTAATTTATATTGTTCATTTCAAAATAGTTGACAACTTATTTCCATTGACAGCTTATTTTGATTGTTCAAACAATGTGCGGAACATGGTAGACAAAACCCACTACACCGATGGCTCCGAGTTAACTTATCAGGAGAAAAATCATCTAGTCGGATTTTGTACTGATCTTGAGAATTACAATGTCTACAATCGAACTCTTCAACATTATGGTCAATACGTGCCACTAGTGCACGTGTTGAACTACGGTAACTACCATGGAGATACCCTGGTAAGATTTTCTACTATTACGACATTCGTGCATCTTTTGCATACTTCTAAAACTAGTACATCATTACTAACTATGTAGTTATTACTATGTTTTTCAATAGAGAATCCCAGAGGATTGTGTGCCTCATCTGATGTATACGCATGGTAGCCTTCATGTTTTGAACATACAACCAGGTCGTCCTACGAATCTCAACTGTCCATACCGGATTTCTAAAAGAAGTGGAGACATGACAATCAAAGAATGGAAAAAATGTATGGACAGTCGTAAAGAGCTTCTTGGAAGCAAAAGGAAGCGAAGCGCAAGAATTGGAGACAGGATGATCTCCATTCTTCATAATGGAGAGTCAGGGTCTATATTGTTTTATGCTATTTTACCGTAAATAGGGTATTTAGGTCCTGCCTAATACTGATGATCATGTGCTAAGAACAATTTAGTAGCTAGGGTTGGTTCGATGACTATCAAGATGATGATCGTATGACTTGTTATTAATAACGAGTAGAAGTTGTATGATGATGATTAGAAGTACTTGTTAGGATTAGTATTACTTTCGACAAACTCGCTACTCGCGGGCTCGAGACTTGTAATGTTAGAAGTTGTATGATGATGATCTTCTATGGTATTCGATGAATCTGCTGTTGCTGTGTGGTGCTGTCCATATTCTGTCCAGTAACATATTTTGTAACCTGTGCAAATATCAGAAGAAAAAATCCCTAATATTCAGACTAGTGGCGCACCACAAACAAGTGCGCCATTAGTAAGCCAGAGCACACTAATGGCGCATCACCCACTGGTGCGCCATTAGTATGCCAAAGCACATGGGTACATATGGCCCCCTAGGAGGCATTCTAATGGCGCACTCTGGGCTATACTAATGGCGCACTGCGTGGTGCGCCATTAGAACACCAGATACTAATGGCGCACCACTGGTGCGCCATTAGAATTTAATTCTAATGGCGTGATACTAGTGGCGCACCAGTAGTGCACCATTAGTAGGCAAAACTGGTGCACCACTAGCATGCCTTTTCCTAGTAGTGCTAGGAAGGGGACGACGCGGAGCCGGGGAAGACGCGGCAGTGGATGCCCACACGGAGAGGAGTACAAGGGGTTCACTCGTTCAGCTGCGGTGTGAGGCTGCCATCGCCGCAGAATAACAGGGCGTGTGGGTGAGTAGAGGGATGGCCTGGCTAGCGGTGGGAGTAGTAGGGGGCGGTGAGGCCTCCGCGGCATCACAACCGGCCACGGGAGGCAGGAGTACGCGGCACGACCGGCGCTGGTTTGGGCGGCTGGAGCAAGAAGACCAGAGGTTGAAGAAGCACTACGGCCGTTGGATGGACATCGTACGGTCACTGGAGCTAGAATCGTTCATATTGACTAAGTTGACAAAGCCCTCCGTCCGCGTCAACTTAGTAGGCCCACAAGTCAGCCTCCCATATGGTGGGTCCCAGCTAGCATGGGGAGTATTCATTTTTTTGTGCTTAATAAGGAAGCACTTCCTTGCGTGCGAAGATATAGCTGGTGGGTCCGAGCTGTCAGCGGCGGGAACGTTTTTTTTGAGAAATACGGAGGCCCTTTCGGTTGGTCCCAGATGTCACGTGGAGGAATCATTATTTTGCGCGTAATAAGGAGGCACTTCTTTGTGTGCGGCTGTGGACTCAGCTGTCAGCCTCTCCACGTACAGTCCAGTTCCGATGGATGTCGTTCGTTGACCATGTTGACCATGCCGTGCCGAGAGCACCAGGACGGTGGACGACGGCGAGGCCTACGAAGGGAACGACACAGAGCCGGGGGACATGGCAGTGGTTGCCCACGCGGTGGGGAGTACGAGGGTTGACTGGCACTACAAGAAATATGTCAACTTGTGACTATCACTATTGGCCGCTGAAAGGTCATAGTTTTTCATTTGCGACCTTTTTGTGACCAAAAATAGAAGGTCAAAAGCTGGCGGTCGTAAACTGAAATTAGTGACCTTCTTTGTGATATGTAAAAGTTCGTTGGTTCCACGACCAAATTTTTGGTCACTAGCAACCTCCTCAGGCCACGTAGGCATCCAGCGTGGCAAGCTGACGTGGCACAAGAATCAGCCCAGTCCGATTCGGCGTTTTACATGGGCCGAGCCCAACAATTCGGCCTTTTTGATGTATTTTTTCCTGTTATTTTTTGCTAGCTACATGGGCCTATTTTTTGCTAGCTACATGGGCCTAGCCCAGCAATTCGGCCTTTTATATTCTAGAGTGCAGCCTTTTATAGTCTACTAATTTCCTATTTTCAGCCATTTTATTTTGCAACGGGTCCCACTTGTCATGCTTAGCTCAAAATTGGTCCCACACATTAGAAATTTCGAAATTTGTCAAACAACCATTATTACTTGGACCCAACTTGTCAGGTTTCCATTTCACGGGTATTCAAATCACATACACAATCATTGTTTCGAACAGACGAGAGAGCAAATGAAATTGGTCCAAAACAATACTACATTAATCTATTACAATAGTTACAGAATATTACAACCCAGATATGCCTACTACTGCCTACAACTACAACACATAATATGCTACTCTTTGCTGTTATGCTTCACAGCTTCGGACATGGATTCGCACTTCACCTATGCAAAAAATAAGAATAAACATATAAGAATAAGAATAGGTATAGAACATCAAACAGTAGCCAATGAGGGAACAACAAATGCCATGTACATAAATAGTATGAGTAACACTAACCAGTATGCGTTCATGGAATGACTAAAATGTTCTCACTAGCTAGGAATTTTTTTGGTATATAATATACTAACATGTGCAACTCTCTAAATTGATCATAGAAATGAAAACTGTAAGAACGAGTTCTAGAATCCAGGCATGTCAAATTTTAAGCACCAGCAGAATAGATCTAACAAACCAGACCATGATCATCATGCATCAGGATTTATGGTTCTAGCAAAATAGTAAAGAGATGGACATACACGCATCAAGCATACCAGCTACTACATCACCATTCTCGTGACCACAGACATCACCATTCACTAATAATTCCCAATGGGGGATCAAACTATGCATCCAACAAGCTACAGCAACAGGGAATGCAGAAAAATTATGACCCGAGTGAAGGAAATATGCCCTAGAGGCAATAATAAAGTTATTATTTATTTCCTTATTTCATGATAAATGTTTATTATTCATGCTAGAATTGTATTAACCGGAAACATAATATGTGTGTGAATACATAGACAAACATAGTGTCACTAGTATGCCTCTACTTGACTAGCTCGTGAATCAAAGATGGTTAAGTTTCCTAGCCATAGACATGAGTTGTCATTTGATTAACGGGATCACATCATTAGAAGAATGATGTGATTGACTTGACCCATTCCTTTAGCTTAGCACTTGATCGTTTAGTATGATGCTATTGCTTTCTTCATGACTTATACATGTTCCTACGACTATGAGATTATGCAACTCCCATTTACCGGAGGAACACTTTGTGTTCTACCAAATGTCACAACGTAACTGGGTGATTATAAAGGAGCTCTGCAGGTGTCTCCGAAGGTACATGTTGAGTTGGCGTATTTCGAGATTAGGATTTGTCACTCCGATTGTCGGAGAGGTATCTCTGGGCCCTCTCGGTAATGCACATCACTATAAGCCTTACAAGCAATGTAGCAAATGAGTTAGTTACGGAATGATGCATTACATAACGAGTAAAGAGACTTGCCGGTAACGAGATTGAACTAGGTATTGAGATACCGACGATCGAATCTCGGGCAAGTAACATACCGATGACAAAGGGAACAACGTATGTTGTTATGCGGTTTGACCGACAAAGATCTTCGTAGAATATGTAGGAGCCAATATGAGCATCCAGGTTCCGCTATTGGTTACTGACCGGAAACGTGTCTCGGTCATGTCTACATAGTTCTCGAACCCGTAGGGTCCGCACGCTTAAGGTTTCAATGACAATTTTATTATGAGTTTATGAGTTTTGATGTACCGAAGGAGTTCGGAGTCCCGGATGAGATCGGGGACATGACGAGGAGTCTCGAAATAGTCGAGACGTAAAGATCTGTATATTGGACGACTATATTCGGACTTCGGAAAGGTTCCAAGTGATTCGGGTATTTTTCGGAGTACCAGAGAGTTACGGGAATTCGCCGAGGAGTATATGGGCCTTATTGGGCCATACGGGAATAGAGGAGAGAGGCCAAAAGGAAGGAGGCATGCGCCCCCCCCCCTCTGGTCCGAATTGGACAAGGGGTGCAGCCCCCTTTTCCTTCTCCCTCTCCTCCTCTTTCCTTCTCTCCTACTCCAACAAGGAAGGAGGGAGTCCTACTCCCGGTGGGAGTAGAACTCCCCATGGCGCGCCCCCTCCTAGGCCGGCCGCCCCCTCCCCCCTTGCTCCTTTATATACGGGGGCAGGGGCACCTCTACAGACACAAGTTGATCATCGTGATCGTTCCTTAGCCGTGTGCGGTGCCCCCCTCCACCATATTCCACCTCGGTCATATCGTTGCGGTGCTTAGGCGAAGTCCTGCGTCGGTAGAACATCATCATCGTCACCACGCCGTCGTGCTGACGGAACTCATCCTTGACACCTTACTGGATCGGAGTCCGGGGATCGTCATCGAGCTGAACGTGTGCTGAACTCGGAGGTGCCGTACGTTCGGTACTTGGATCGGTCGGATCGTGTAGACGTACGACTACATCAACCGCGTTGTCCTAACGCTTCCGCTTTCGGTCTACGAGGGTACATGGACAATACTCTCCCTTCTCGTTGCTATGCATCACCATGATCTTGCGTGTGCGTAGGAAATTTTTTAAAATTACTACGTTCCCCAACAGTGGCATCCGAGCCTGGTTTTATGCGTAGATGTCATATGCACGAGTAGAACACAAGTGAGTTGTGGACGATACAAGTCATACTGCTTACCAGCATGTCATACTTTGGTTCAGCGGTATTGTGAGATGAAGCGGCCCGGACCGACATTACGCGTACGCTTACGCGAGACTGGTTTCACCGTTATGAGCACTTGTTGCTTAAAGGTGACTGGCAGGTGTCTGTCTCTCTCACTTTAGTTGAACCGAGTGTGGCTATGCCCGGTCCTTGCGAAGGTTAAAACAGCACTAACTTGATGAACTATCGTTGTGGTTTTGATGCGTAGGTAAGAACGGTTCTTGCTCAGCCCGTAGCAGCCATGTAAAATTTGCAACAACAAAGTAGAGGACGTCTAACTTGTTTTTGCAGGGTATGTTGTGATGTGATATGGTCAAGACGTGATGCTATATTTTATTGTATGAGATGATCATGTTTTGTAACCGAAGTTATCGGCAACTGGCAGGAGCCATATGGTTGTCGCTTTATTGTATGAAATGCAAACGCCCTGTAATTGCTTTACTTTATCACTAAGCGGTAGCGATAGTTGTAGAAGCAATAGATGGCATAACGACAACGATGCTACGATGGAGATCAAGGTGTCGCGCCGGTGACGATGGTGATCACGATGGTGCTTCGGAGATGGAGATCACAAGCACAAGATGATGATGGCCATATCATATCACTTATATTGATTGCATGTGATGTTTATCCTTTATGCATATTATTTTGCTTTGATTGACGGTAGCATTATAAGATGATCTCTCACTAATTATCAAGAAGTGTTCTCCCTGAGTATGCACCATTGCGAAAGTTCTTCGTGCTGAGACACCACATGATGATCGGGTGTGATAGGCTCTACGTTCAAATACAACGGGAGCAAAACAGTTGCACACGCGGAATACTCAGGTTAAACTTGACGAGCCTAGCATATACAGATATGGCCTCGGAACATGGAGACCAAAAGGTTGAGCGTGAATCATATAGTAGATATGATCAACATAGTGATGTTCACCATTGAAAACTACTCCATCTCACGTGATGATCGAACATGGTTTAGTTGATTTGGATCACGTGATCACTTAGATGACTAGAGAGATGTCTGTCTAAGTGGGAGTTCTTAAGTAATATGATTAATTGAACTTAAATTTATCATGAACTTAGTCCTAGTAGTATTTTGCAAATTATGTTGTAGATCAATAGCTCGCATTGTTGCTTTCATATGTTTATTTTGATATGTTCCTAGAGAAAACTGTGTTGAAAGATGTTAGTAGCAATGATGCGGATTGGATCCGTGATCTGAGGTTTATCCTCATTGCTGCACAGAAGAATTATGTCCTTGATGCACCGCTAGGTGACAAACCTATTGCAGGAGCAGATGCAGACGTTAGGAACGTTTGGCTAGCTCAAAATGATGACTACTTGATAGTTTAGTACACCATGCTTAAACGTCTTAGAATCGGGACTTCAAAGACGTTTTGAACGTCATGGACCATATGAGATGTTCCAGGAGTTGAAGTTAATATTTCCAGCAAATACCCGAGTTGAGAGATATGAAGTCTCCAACAAGTTCTATAGCTAAAAGATGGAGGAGAATCGCTCAACTAGTCAGCATGTGCTCAGATTGTCTGGGTACTTCAATCGCTTTAATCAAGTGGGAGTAAATCTTCCAGATAAGATAGTGATTGACAGAATTCTCTAGTCACCATCACTAAGTTACTAGAACTTCGTGATGAACTATAGTATGCAAGGGATGACAAAAAAGATTCCCGAGCTCTTCGTGATGTTGAAATCAACGAAGGTAGAAATCAAGAAAGAGCATCAAGTGTTGATGATTAACAAGACCACTAGTTTCAAGAAAAGGGCAAAGGGAAAGAAAGGGAAACTTCAAGTAGAATGGCAAACAAGTTGTCACTCCCGCGAAGAAGCCCAAAGCTGGACCAAAGCCTGAAACTGAGTGCTTACACTGCAAAGAAAATGGTCACTGGAAGCGGAAATGCCCTGAATATTTAGTGGATAAGAAGGATGGCAAAGTGAACAGGGGTATATTTGATATACAGGTTATTGATGTGTACCTTACTAGTGTTTATAGTATCCCCTGAGTATTTGATACTTGTTCGGTTGCTAAAAATTAGTAACTCGAAACAGGAGTTACAGAATAAACAGAGACTAGTTGAGGGTGAAATGACGATGTGTGTTGGAAGTGGTTCCAAGATTGATATGATCATCATCGCACACTCCCTATACTTTCTGGATTAGTGTTAAAACTAAATAAATGTTATTTGGCGTTTGCATTGAGCATGAATATGATTTGATCATGTTTATTGCGATACAGTTATTCATTTAAAGTTAGAGAATAATTGTTATTCTGTTTACATGAATAAGACCTTCGATGGTCATACACCCAATGAAAATAGTTTGTTGGATCTCGATCGTAGTGATACACATATTCATAATATTGATGCCAAAAGATGCAAAGTTAATAATGATAGTGCAACTTATTTGTGGCACTGCCGTTTGGGTCATATCGGTGTAAAGCACATGAAGAAACTCCATAAAGATGGATTTTCGGAATCACTTGGTTATGAATCATTTGATGCTTGCGAACCGTGCCTTTTGGCCAAGATGACTAAAACTCCGTTCTCCAGAACAATGGAACGAGCTACTAACTTGTTGGAAATAATACATACCGATGTATGCGGTCCAATGAGTGTTGATGCTTGTGGCGGGTATCATTATTTTCTGACCTTCACAGATGATTTGAGCAGATATGCGTATATCTACTTAATGAAGCACAAGTCTGAAACATTTGAAAAGTTCAAAGAATTTCAGAGTGAAGTAGAGAATCATCATAACGAGAAAATAAAGTTTCTACAATCTGATCGTAGAGAAGAATATTTGAGTTACGAGTTTGGCCTTCATTTTAAACAATGTGGAATAGTTTCACAGCTCACGCCACATGGAACACCACAGTGTAATGGTGTGTCCGAACGTCGTAATCGTACTTTACTAGATATGGTGCGATCTATGATGTCTCTTATCGGTTTACCACTGTCGTTTTGGGGTTATGCATTAGAGACAGTTGCATTCACGTTTAATAGGGCACCATCTAAATCCGTTGAGACGACACCGTATGAACTATGGTTTAGCAGTAAACCTAAGCTGTCGTTTCTTAAAGTTTGGAGTTGCGATGCTTATATGGAAAAGGTTTTCAACCTGATAAGCTCGAACCCAAATCGGAGAAGTGCGTCTTCATAGAATACCCAAAGGAAACTGTTGGGTACACCTTCTATCACAGATCCAAAGGCAAAACATTCGTTGCTAAGAATGGATCCTTTCTAGAGAAGGAGTTTCTCTCGAAAGAAGTGAGTGGGAGGAAAGTAGAGCTTGATAAGGTAATTCGTACCTTCTCCCGAATTGAAAAGTAGTTCATCACAGAAATCAGTTCCAGTGATTCCTTCACCAATTAGTGAGGAAGCTAATGATGATGATCATGAAACTTCAGATCAAGTTACTACAAAGCCTCGTAGGTCTTCCAAAGTACAGTCCGCACCAGAGTGGTACGGTAATCCTGTTCTGGAAGTCATGTTACTAGACCATGATAAACCTACAAACTATGAGGAAGCGATGATGAGCCCAGATTCCGCGAAATGGCTTGAGGCCATGAAATCTGAGATGGGATCCATGTATGAGAACAAAGTATGGACTTTGGTGGAGTTGCCCGATGATCGGCAAGCCATATTGTATAAATGGATCTTCAAGAGGAAGACAGATGCTGATAGTAGTGTAACTATCTACAAAGCTCAACTTGTCGCAAAAAGGTTTTCGACAAGTTCAAGGTGTTGACTACAATGAGATTTTCTCAACTATAGCGATGCTTAAGTCTGTCCGAATCATGTTAGCAATTGCCACATTTTATGAAATCTGGCAAATGGATGTCAAAACTGCATTCCTTAATGGTTTTCTTAAAGAAGAGTTGTATATGATGCAACCAGAAGGGTTTGTCAATCCTAAAGGTGCTAACAAAATGTGCAAGCTCCAGCAATCCATCTATGGACTGGTGCAAGCATCTCAGAGTTGGAATATACGCTTTGATAAGTTGATCAAAGCATATAGTTTTATACAGACTTGCGGTGAAGCCTGTATTTACAATAATGTGAGTGGGAGCACTACCGCCTTTCTGATAAATATATGTGAGTAACATATTGTTGATCAGAAATGATGTAGAATTTTTCTAGAAAGGATAAAGGAGTATTTGAAAGAAGTTCTTTAAAAGAAAGACCTCAGTAAAGCTACTTACATATTGAGCATCATGATCTATAGATATAGATCAAGACGCTTGATAAGTTTTTCAATAAGTACATGCCTTGTCAAGATTTTGAAGTAGTTCAAAATGGAACAGTCAAAGAAAGAGTTCTTGTATGTGTTGCAAAGGTGTGAAATTGAGTAAGACTCAAATCTCGACCACGGCAGAAAATAGAAAAGAGAATGAAAGTCATTCCCTATGCCTCAGTTATAGGTTCTATAAAGTATGCTATGCTATGTACCAGACCTATTGTATACCTTGCTCTGAATTTAGCAAGGGAGTACAATAGTGATCTAGGAGTAGATCACTGGACATTGGTCAAGAATATCCTTAGTGAGGACTAAGGAAATATTTTTCGATTATGGAGGTGATAAAAGAGCCCGTCGTAAAGTGTTACATCGGTGCAAGCTTTCACACCGATCCAGATGACTCTAAGTCTCAATCTGGATACATATTGAAAGTGGGAGCAATTAGCGAGAGTAGCTCCGTGCAGAGCATTATAGACATAGAATATTTGCAAAATACATATTGCTCTGAATGTGACAGACCCGTTGACTAAGCTTCTCTCACGAGCAAAACATGATCACACCTTAGTACTCTTTGGGTGTTAATCACATAAGCGACGTGAACTAGATTATTGACTCTAGTAAACCCTTTGGGTGTTGATCACATGATGATGTGAACTATGGGTGTTAATCATATATAGATATGAATATTGGTGTTAAATCACATGGCGATGTGAACTAGATTATTGACTCTAGTGCAAGTGGGAGACTGAAGGAAATATGCCCTAGAGGCAATAATAAAGTTATTATTTATTTCCTTATTTCATGATAAATGTTTATTATTCATGCTAGAATTTTATTAACCGGAAACATAATACATGTGTGAATACATAGACAAACATAGTGTCACTAGTATGCCTCTACTTGACTAGCTCGTGAATCAAAGATGAATAAGTTTCCTAGCCATAGACATGAGTTGTCATTTGATTAACGGGATCACATCATTAGAAGAATGATGTGATTGGCTTGACCCATTCCGTTAGCTTAGCACTTGATCATTTAGTATGATGTTATTGCTTTCTTCATCGCTTATACATGTTCCTATGACTATGAGATTATGCAACTCCCATTTACCGGAGGAACACTTTGTGTGCTACCAAACGTCACAACGTAACTGGGTGATTATAAAGGAGCTCTACAGGTGTCTCCGAAGTTACATGTTGAGTTGGCGTATTTTGAGATTAGGATTTGTCACTCCGATTGTCGGAGAGCTATCTCTGGGCCCTCTCGGTAATGCACATCACTATAAGCCTTGCAAGCAATGTAGCTAATGAGTTAGTTACGGAATGATGCATTACATAACGAGTAAAGAGACTTTCAGGTAACGAGATTGAACTAGGTATTGAGATACCGACGATCGAATCTCGGGCAAGTAACATACCGATGACAAAGGGAACAATGTATGTTGTTATGCGGTTTGACCGATAAAGATCTTCGTAGAATATGTAGGAGCCAATATGAGCATCCAGGTTCCACTATTGGTTATTGACCGGAAACGTGTCTCGGTCATGTCTACATAGTTCTCGAACCCGTAGGGTCCGCACGCTTAAGGTTTCAATGACAGTTTTATTATGAGTTTATGAGTTTTGATGTACCAAAGGAGTTCGGAGTCCTGGATGAGATCGGGGACATGACGAGGAGTCTCGAAATGGTCGAGACCTAAAGATCGATATATTGGACGACTATATTCGGACTTCGGAAAGGTTCCGAGTGATTTGGGTATTTTTCGGAGTACCGAGAGTTACGGGAATTCGCCGGGGAGTATATGGGCCTTATTGGGCCATACGGGAATAGAGGAGAGAGGCCAAAAGGAAGGAGGCCTGCGCCCCCCCTCTGGTCCGAATTGTACAAGGGGTGCAGCCCCCTTTTCCTTCTCCCTCTCCTCCTCTTTCCTTCTCTCCTACTCCAACAAGGAAGGAGGGAGTCCTACTCCCGGTGGGAGTAGGACTCCCCATGGCGCGCCCCCTCCTAGGCCGGCCGCCCCCTCCCCCTTGCTCCTTTATATACGGGGGTAGGGGGCACCTCTACAGACACAAGTTGATCATCGTGATCGTTCCTTAGCCGTGTGCGGTGCCCCCCTCCACCATATTCCACCTCGGTCATATCGTTGCGGTGCTTAGGCGAAGCCCTGCGTCGGTAGAACATCATCATCGTCACCACGCCATCGTGCTGACGGAACTCATCCCCGACACCCTGCTGGATCGGAGTCCGGGGATCGTCATCGAGCTGAACGTGTGCTGAACTCGGAGGTGCCGTATGTTTGGTACTTGGATCGGTTGGATCGTGAAGACGTACGACTACATCAACCGCGTTGTCATAACGCTTCCGCTTTCGGTTTACGAGGGTACGTGGACAATACTCTCCCTTCTTGTTGCTACGCATCACCATGATCTTGCGTGTGCATAGGAAATTTTTTGAAATTACTACGTTCCCCAACACCGAGATGACGAATCAAATGGGTGCATCTCAATTTGAAGAACCATGGCGAGACAACAATCGCATACTAATGCGGCGAATCAAATCTGCACGCAGGAGCAGCACTATTCGTGGCATCCACATGAGGACGTGCAACATCAAGAACATGGCGCATGACAGCAACAGACCTAGAGATCTAGGATGGAGGGAGGGGGAGCTTACACTTGCGGATGCAGGCGGCCGGGAAACCGCACGTGGAGCAGGTGCTCTTCTGGAGGTGGAAGTTGTGGCGTCCGCAACGGATGCAGAATTGAAGAGGGCCCTCATGTAGCAGTAGCAGCATGAATAATTGAAGACTGACCACCGGAGCCCACAATGCAAACAGAGAGGCGTGAGGAAACTGAATCCAATCACATCAAATCAAATCGAGCTACTGCACCTTGACCTTGAGGAAAACAAACATCATCTCATCTCAGGGAAGAATAAGAAGAAAAATATATGGTTGTTGCTCCATGACCATGACCTTGAATTGTTGCTGCTGCACCAGATCGAGGAGGAAGAAGACCTGCAAAAAAAGCAATAGCTAGCAATGCACAAGCATGAATTCATGGAAGGACGGATGCAAGGCCAAACATCCAGCATACTGTTTCTTAATGCCCCAACTACTTAAAAACCCATGGTAGTTCTAACCATATTAAATTAAAGGACAAAGTGAAGTCATGATGAATCGATAGTTCCATCTTATAAAGCTTTCTGTTTAGCATATCCTAAATCACAGTCTATCTACCAATATATAAACTCTTTAGTTTTCAGAACCGAGGCTCACATATTTGGGCTGATTTGTACACTGCCAGGAAAAACTTCTTACAAATAAATTCATGGAAGCATATCATCCTTTCAGTCCCTCACCCATATCTTCTAGTAGTATTACAGAAAAACTAAAATTTACATAGGGAGGTTCAGATTATCTTCACTGTATTTTTAGTATTTTTTTTACTTGAGACAAACTAAATGATAACATCAATGAAAACAAGACTTGAACAGAAATAGCTATTGAAGAAACACGTTTATAAGATAGAATGAAAATGATTTACACCACAACATATAGTTCACATGTACTGGAGCTATCACAGAGACTACAGAACACACATAATCACACATATGCGAATAGGGTACTACTCCATGGTTCAGGTTACACTAATAAACAAAATTATACAAGTGACTAGACTAGTATCATAGATCTACAGAGTAGTACTAAATAGCTAAAAATAAGTAGTAGAAGTAACTAGTACAGGGAGCAAGTACTCTTAAAATCTGAATCTTACAGACTTATACAACACCGGGAAATTCAGAGAAGAAAGGGAGAAAGAGAGATTGCAGGAGGAGGTCGAGGATTATGAAATTAACTGCCATGTTCCTAATGGACCCCTGCCTGTACCCAAATTCAGGACTCGCTCACTTTCATATATACAAAATTGGGAGGTAGTTGTCTGTCCTGTTCCCAAATTTGGGACTCGCTGTTCAAGCATCCTATAATACAGCAATATATGCCCAGACAAGCCGTTGAAAAAAATACTTAGAAAGAACTTTCACTTAAAAAGACACCCTGCCTATAATCCTAGCTATACAAGACCAGACAATGTGTTAAAAAATTCAGACAATGTGTCCAATGGTACTAGCTATATATGCCAGCCCTTGATTTCTGAACAAGGGTCCAATGATGCCTAACTTGCATAGGTAAACTACTAACAGCCTGATGCTTGGAGATGCATGCAGTAGGCTGGTGCTATAACTTCAAAAAGAAACGGCGCGGCACGCATCATGCAGTAACTTTGAAAGTCGAAACGCTAAGATAACAACTAGATCTGCAGGGTCGTAGTTAGGCAGCTAGCTACAGGTGGATAGATAGATCACATGCGATCGCGGTCTTGGCTGGCTGCTGCCATCTAGGTGCTGGGTGAAGCAGGCAATATGCATGGTGAGGGCAGGAGCAGCAGAGGTGGCAGCGGCCAGTGGGAGTCGCGCAGGGCACCAGGCATGGCCGCCCCTCTGTCTAGTGGGAGGTGTGGTGTGAGGAGGCTGGTGCTGATGGCAGTGGTGGCTAGAGATGGTGGCGCTGGTGGAGTGGTGGATGGAGGGGTGATGGAGG
Organism: Triticum timopheevii; assembly: GCA_963921465.1. Taxonomy (NCBI): domain Eukaryota; kingdom Viridiplantae; phylum Streptophyta; class Magnoliopsida; order Poales; family Poaceae; genus Triticum; species Triticum timopheevii. The sequence goes on along the minus strand of OY997270.1, from coordinate 59,907,719 downwards.
CGGCTCACCTCTCCTCGCCGCTGTCGGAGGAAGCAGGGGAGGGGAGGAAGCAGAATGGTGGCCACACGTCGTGCACCTGCGCGTCTACCAAATTGAATCGAAGAGAACGAACATCATCAGCCTTCCAAATCAAATCAAAACAAAAAGTAGGAAGAGACCACGTCCTGCACCTGCTTGGTCTGCCGGCGCGTGGCTGCGGGAGCCGTGTCGGATCTGGACCTGCTCGAGATGGTGGGTAGGTCGGAGTCCGGGGTTGGGAGGCGGTTATGGTGAAGGAGAGCTCGCCGGTGGCGGTGCCTGGAAGGAGAAGGCGCCACGACCGTGGTGCCGCCCTAGCCGAGGCCATGACGAAGGGGACATCGGCGAGGTGCAGAGCCCGAAGGAGCAGCGAACGGTGAAGGAGTCATGGCACAGCGTTGCATCAAGTGCTCGGAACGGCGGCGGGGGCGTCGGCATCGGTGAGCGCGACGCAGAGCCGGTAGGGAAGGCGCTCGGAGGGGAAGCCGAAGAGGACGAGAGCGCGACGCGGATCCGACAGGGGAGGCGCTTAGAGGGGAAGATGAAGACGACGAGAGCGCGGTGGTCGGCGCCGACGGGTGGTCGGCTGGGTTGCCGGCGGGTGGTGAATCAGATCTGGGGATCGAGGGGGTAGCGGCGGGGGATTGGAGTTGGGGATCGAAGGGAGGGTTGGTGGGGCTGGCGGCGGGGGATCAAATTTGGGAGGTCGATGGGAGGGTGGGTGGCTGGGTTAGGGTATTTGTTTTTTGGGAGAAGCTCGATCGTTGGATGAGTGCGAGATGGATCGCTCAGATTGCATTCAATTTGGTGATCCGCGTGAAGGCGGTTCCTCACGTCTCATTGGCCCGTTGTTTCGCAATTGAATTCTTAAAAATTTAGACCTAAATCTATGATGTTTTTTTTAAAACATAACAATGGCAAAGTTTGTCAAAATGATCTTGTATTTTGCATAAGTTTGCATCATGGAATGGCAAACAATATTGCCAAATAGAGCTTTCATTTTCTTTGCACAAAAAATCATTTTCCATTTTCTGAGTGCATAAAATGGTTTTTTGTGAATAACCTACCAAATATTTGTTCCAAAATAGCACCACTCTATTTTTCAAAAATATTATAACACTTTATGTAAAATTTCTTGTATTTGGCATATTTTCAAGATTCAACCACTATCTGAGGGAGGGAGAGGACGACGCGAGACAGGTGGTGGTAGTCGGGCGCCGTATGTGACGGCAGCGAGGAGATGGGGATGACCGGACGAGGGAGGATGAATGCATCTTGAAATGGCAAACAACGTTGCCTAAGAAATTTTTAACTTTTTTTTTGGATAAAAAAATCATTTTCCATTTTTCGAGTGCCGAAAATGAGTTTTTTTGTGAAGGACCTACCATATATTTGTTGGAAAATTGGACAAAATCAATTTTATAAAATACTAGGTCATATTTAATGCACAACTGACCAAATGGTTGGGTGTCCAAAGCTTTGATCCACCTCTCGTGAAAAAGACAAATTTCTGTCGATTCAGTAGGAAACTGATCAAATTTGAACTGCAGTTGCCTCATAGTTTGCTCTTTATTGTTCCCAAAAATCATTTCTAGGTACTTAAGTATCTATTTAATCAGAGAAACACCAAAAAAATTCCAAGATTCAACCACTAGCTAGGAACAGTCATTCCCGCCGTTTTCATCGCATTCCGAAACAGGCATAAAAAATTTAAAAAAGTAAAAAAATTGGAGAACATCTGCATTGTGTCATTATATGTGACCAAGTTACCAGGAAAAAATAATAAACTTGTAATGCGGCAATTCTTTAAAAAAGTGTTCTCAGAAATAAGCTATCATGTGTGAAGATTCATGGCTTCCAACCGAAATGCTCAATCTTATGGCCACATTCATGGCATAGTTGTTTCAAATGATCTAATATTGTGCACACGGGTGCATGTTGGAATGGAAAACAATGGTGCCTAAGGAAGTTTTCATTTCCTTTGGACGAAAAAATCATTTTCCATTTTTTGAGTGCCCAAAATGAGGAATTTTTTGTGAAGAACCTACCAAATAATTGTTGCAAAATTGGACAAAATCAATTTTCTAAAATACTAGGCCATATTTAAGGCACAATTGACCAAATGGTTGGGTGTAAAAAGGTTTTATCCACCTCTGGTGAAAAAGACAAATTTCCGCCATTTTAGTTGGAAACGGGTCAAATTTGAACTGGAGATGCCTCATAGTTTGCTATTTATTTTTCCAAAAATCATTTTTAGGTACAAAAGTATTTATTTAATTAGAGAAACACCAAAAAAATCCAGTATTTAACAACTAACTAGGAACGGTCATTCCCGCCGTTTTGACCGCATTTTGAAACGGGCATAAAAAATTAAAAAAAATCAAAAAATTGGAAAACCTTCGCATTGTGTCATTATATGTGACCAAGTTAGCAGGAAAAATAATAAACTTGTAATACGGAAATTCTTTTAAAAAGTGTTCTCAGAAATGAGCTATCATCTCTCAAGATTCATGGCTTTCAAGCCAAATAATCAATCTTATGGCCACATTCATGGCATAGTTTGTTCAAATGATCTCATATTGTGCACAAAGGGTGCATATTGGAATGGCAAACAATGTTGCCTAAGGGAGTTTTCATTTTTCTTTGGACGAAAAATCAATTTTCCATTTTTCGAGTACCCAAAATGAGTTTTTTTTGTGAAGGACCTACCATATATTTGTTGCAAAATTGGACCAAATCAATTTTATAAAATACTAGGCCATGTTTAATGCACAATTGACAAAATGGTTGGGTGCCAAAACTTTTTATCCACCTCTGGTGAAAAAGACAAATTTCCACCGATTCAGAAGGAAGCTGGTCAAATTTGAACTGCAGCTGCCTCATAGTTTGCTCTTTATTTTTTGAAAAAAATCATTTCTATGTAGAAAAGTATCTATTTAATCAGAAATACATGGTTTGGTGGCGATACGTTGACGTTTGGATGGTGGCCCAGGGCCCCAACTCCAAAGCGCGTAGACTCGCATGCCCACCGCGTGGTCACCGTGTGACCGTGGTGTTGCCACACGTTCCGGGCGGCCTAGGAATGTCTAGTGGGTTGGGCACTCCCCTGATAGGTGTCAGGAAGAAGAAGGCAATAGAAGAATCTCATGAGGAGGCTGAACCGAGCTCAAACATGAATTAGCACCCCAAGTGTTCGATTAGTGGTTCGGGAAATGCACATGGCCAAGGGGCCTGAGTTTTGGCCGAGGATGATCATCTACTAAGGACACTATCTTGGAAATTTTGCAGCTCAAATGGAGGAGCCTAGGTGTCACTTGCTTTGCAACGTACCACACTGGACAAAAATGTGAATGTTGAAGCCACACTCACATGTATTGTTAGATGGGGCTCAAATTTTGTGGAGAGCTATCATTAGGATATGCCTAGCCAGTACTTCCTTCACAACAGTTCGAGCTGAACAAAAACTTTGGAAATTTGCCGAGGAAGATTTACCAGTCAAATGGAGTTGAATATTGTCATGAGGCAATGATTTGGATAGTAAAGAATGCCCAATTTTTTTGGGAATTTTGGGAATGACAGAAATATAGGTTGCTTCACAACCTAGGGCAAAAATTGACACATGGACATGACACATAGGCAAAACTGATGAGGTGGCGCCTTGTCATAGCAATAAGTACCAATGCATCCACGTTCACAACCTCATGACCATTTATATTGGTCGTAATCAGGTAGAAATAAGGTCATTGGCGCCTCTTGTCTGCTTTGTGACCATTTGGTGTAAGCAATTTCAGGGTTTGAGCCCTTCCAAGCGAAATGGCCGTGAATTTACGACCAATTCAGTTGGGGTCACTAAGAGAAGGTCATAAGTTGACATATTTCTTGTAGTGTGGTTCGGCTACCGTCGCCGGAAAATAACAGGAGGTGTGGGTGAGTAGAGGGATAGCCAGGCCAGGGATGCAAGTATGGTGGGGCCGTGAGGCCTGCCCGGCAGCACAGCCGGCCACGGGAGGCGGATGCAGGCGGTTCCACCGGCGCTGGTTTGGGCGGCTGGAGCAGGAAGATCAGAGACTAAAGAAGCACGATTGCCGTTAGATTGACATCTAACGGTTTGCGCTGGTAGAGTCGATTGTTGACTAAGTTTCTTTTTTTTGAGAAACCTTGTGTACGCGTGAACTTAGTAGGCCCACAAGTCAGCCTCCAAATATGTGGCAGACAACATAGAGCCCATTTGCTATTTTTTTTAATAATTTGCAGCCCATTTGCTAACTCTTAAGTAATTTATTACAACCCATTTTCTGCCCAGGACCACGGTCAGAAAGTTCAACCTTATTTTTGCATATTTTGGTGGAGTCCGAACTGTTGTAATCTCGAAATGATAAACATTTTTTAAGAAATTATTGATTTTCCAAAAAATCGTTTTGTTTTTGTAAGCAAATAAGACGTGGGACACAATGTTTAAGGGAAAACTAGCGGTAAAAAAATCAGCGCTGGGAGGGAAAACAACAACAAAAATAAGGATGTAAATATGAAAATGGAACTTTATGTATTTTCAATATAATGATATGTGTATATGAACTAGTAAAACTATAGGTAGAGATTAGAGAACGGAAGTAGGACATGGCGTCCAAGAGGAAAATAGAACTGAGTTGTGTGTTTGATTCAGTAAAAAACTGTCTGCGGATGTTGTAAGACAAAATATAACTAACGCTGGCGGGCCAGAGGCCAGTAGATACCTGCTGCTAGATTTTTGTGCCCTGTTGTTGTCATGGGCTGGGCCTGTTAAAAACAAAACCAAGCCTGGGCAGTCTACAGCCCAGTTGAAACTTGCTCGACCTGAAAAAAGAATATACTTGCTCAATAAATAAACGAGAGAATTCTGCAAGTACAGACTGATAACTAGGATGCAGCGGGTATATTGTTTTTTCATCATGATAATAATTGCACGCACTTGTTTCGAAAAATTTGGAGAACTGGGAGTTCGAATGGCAGTGCTTATGCTACCCGTCAAATAAAAATTAGGTGCCTGAAAATTCGTTTCGAAACAAATGATTTAGCTTTATATCCATGTCGACCCTCGGCATGATGGTTCGAAGCAATTGCCAAGTTCATACCGAAAGATCGTTAACAACAATACCAACTTGCGGACGACAAGGTAGTACAAGTACCAATACAAAACTAACTTATAATCTTTTTAGTCCTGGCCCTAGTGTTCGTCTGGTAGAAAATCTTGCAGAGGACCAGCTCCCGCTTCTTCTCTTGCTCCAAGTCCCCGAGGTGGTACTGGTGCATCACCCAGTTGTTCCTCTGCTGGTCGAAGTTCTTTTTTATTGTGGGAATGGTCGAAGTTCTTGTTGGTGTGCAGCACCAGAACCTTTTTACTGCCCGTCTACCGGCCATTGACCATCACCGGCAAGGTATTGCCGGTCTTGTGCCACATCGTGTGCATGCCATACTCCGATTGTATCTTGTAACGCGTCCATGTGCCCCTTTTGAACGCCCTGGAATTGCGCTGAAAGAAATGCTTGCTTAGGCCACTCAGTGTGATACCTGCAGTATTGTCGAATACAGGTTTTAGTGTACGTAGTTGGAATTTTCATAACATCTTTGGCATGTTGTAGTCACTTGTTTCACTTTTTATTAACTGTCAAATTGTAATTGCTTCACTAGGTCTGCGTCCAAAAAGGAAAATAGAGCTATAAACAAAGGAATATGTTTGTGCAAGTAGACGGCCGATTAGTGTCTTACCTGGCAGTTTCTCAGGATGGGTGTAGCATATGTTGTGCTCGTTGTCGATGGTTGGTATGAACAAGTCGATGAGCGGGTGAGATCTCATGCTGTCAGCACTCACTATGGCCTCAAGGTGCTCGATCAGCTCCTGATCCATGGGATCAAACTTGACGCCAGCCGGAAGCACCGACCAATCCTTCTTGGAGTTGCATCGGTTAATTCCAGTTATATGGTACTCAATATATGATCAATCGACTGTTTTAAGTGAATGATGAAAGATTCCGACAGATAAGTGGCAGTACTCCAAATCTGAAGTCCACAATACCCGAACACGCCGCCGGGATTCTTGTGTCACCTCACACGTAGCGTGTTTTCACATCAATTCAATGTGAGGATATTATGAATAATTTGACCGACATATACTAGTAATGCTACTGTATGAGTACTTACTAGTCATATTTAGTGTCACATTTTAACCATAGGTTTAACTAACAAAATGTCAATGCATGTCACCGAAAATTATTCCATTGGAAACTATGTTCAAATACGAATAAAGTGATATAATTTTTTGTGGCATGCATTAACATTTAGTTAGTGAAATTTATGGTCAAAATTTGACACAAATTACGAAGGGGACCAATAAACCAGGAGGGAGGTAGTAGTACGAGTAGCATAATATACGGTACAGAGTACTAGTCCAAATTTAGAAATGGCGTAAGAAGTTACAAGGCTGTGCGACAGACTTTGTAGGCTACATGAGTAATACAAAATATAATTCCCATTGGATAACACTTTCACCAACAAGGATGCACTTGAAGCCTAATTGACATATATACATACATATATACATACATATATATATATATATATATATATATATATATATATATACACACATATATACATACATATATATATGTATATATATACATATGTATATATATACATAAACACTATTCTGATCACAACCTGAATTGCTTGAGTAACGCGCCTGAACTTCCCTCTGTACGAACCCGACCTTCGGGCTATCTTCGCAACCGTAGCTTCCCCTGCGAATTATTCTGGTTAGTCGTGTTTTGTATGATGTTAGTGTAATCTAGAAATATTTTTTAGCAACTAAATACAGGTTTTAAATAGGAATCTCGCTCGTTGGCGGATTTTGCTCTCGGGTCGTGATGAAATTGCGTCTTTTGCAATTTTACTACCGGAGTTGTTCGACCTGAACTTCTCCCAATGCTAGGTTGAACTTCCGCCAACACTGCCCAAATAGGGCTTGCGATATACCGTTGGAAAGCTATGGACACCAGTATCATGACCCAAGTTAAAGTTTTGGCAAAATGTAAGCGGTTTAAGAGCAGTTTTGCAAACCATTTTTTCTTCATACAAAAAACGTGAATTGTATTTTTTATCACACTTTAAAACCATTTGTCGAAATGAGGCAAATAATATAGCGTTGGAAAGCTGCTGCAAAACCGCTCCTTCCACATGTTGAAAGTTTTCTCTAATTCTCTACGGTTAAAGAGTAATTTGGAAAATCGTAAAAGTTCTCAAACCAAACAGCCGAGTTTGTATTTTCGACGTCATTTCTAAATGGCTAATACAATTGAGGCAAATGATATGGCGTTGGAAAGCTTATGAAAATGCGCTACTTTTTCATGTTGAAAGTTTTTTCTAATTTTGAACAGTTTAAAAGTGATTTTAAAACGGTCCAAGTTGCACCGAGTTCGTATTGCCGAGCTAAATTTTTAACCTACGTCCGAATGTAGCAAATGATATGGCGTTGGAAAGCTTGAGGAAATGAGAAACTTTTTGGTATATATTGTTTCTCCCAATTCCTTACTGTTTTAAGTCTATTTTGAAAATGGCTAAAAACGTATTTTCACCGTAATTTCTACAAACTTTATCGGAATGGGGCAAATAATATACCGTTGAAAAGCTAAGGAAAATGCGAAACTTTTTCATGTTGATGATTTTCTCTGATTCCTAGCCATTTTTAAGTAATTTCAAAAATGGCAAGATCAATTGTTCTGCCATTATCGCGAAACAGATTCTTCGAAAATGCACCGCGTGAAGAATCTGAACTTCTTGGCATGTCTACTTGAACTTCACTCTGTTTTCACGTGCTTTTTTGCCTGTAGCTCTCCATCCACTCACCAGAACACTCACCAGAATTGAGCAAGTAATATACGGGTGGAAAGCTTATGTAAACACACAACTTTATCGTGTTGATCATTTTTCATACTCGCGACGATTTTAAAAGTTTTTCATCTCAAATTCATTCACTATAGTAGTCAAACTTCCTGCTGTTTTCACGTTGAACTTCGGTGACGTATTTTTGTTTGTAATTTTCTCATCCATTTCGTTAGTGTTACACAAATGATATTCTTTTTGTACAAACCTCTCTCACAATATATTTTTTAACTTTCTCCGACCGAGGACTTGAACTTACACAAATGATATTCCTGTCGTTTTGAAGCAAATTAGAAAAACGATGAGATCATGATTTCTGCCTTCATTGCGAATGGAAACGCACTGCGTGAAGTAGTTGAACTTCACGGGCATGTCTGTTTGAACCTCACTCTGTTTTTGACGTGTTGTTTTTTGCACTGCGTGAAGTAGTTGAACTTCTGGGGCATGTCTGTTTGAACTTCACTCTGTTTCACTTTATTGTATTTTTCTTATACGGAACACACACCATGCAGTACGTGAACTTCTGGATGTTATCACTTTGAACTTCTCTCTGGTTTGAGTGAATTATTTTAAAACACAACAAACAACATCTTTTTATGTATTTTGGACATCTAAACACACGGTGAACCTCTCTCACAAATTTTTTTGAACTTAGCCTCGCCGAGCACTTGAACTTCTAGCAACCATTTTTTTCATTTATGAGTAGTTTTTAAAAGTGCAAAAAAAGGAATTGTGTTTTTTATTTTTTGAACACGTAAATCCTAGGTTTTAATAAACTCCGAACTTCTCTGTTATTTCAATTTGAACTTCACCTTTTTATATTTTTGAGTAAAGAATTGTATCAGATTTTTATACGGAAAAAATTGAACATGGAAATACAAGGTGACCCTCTCTCGCAAGAATTTTTGAACTTCTCCATACACATCACTTGAACTTCTTTCAACAAATCTTTTAAGCTTTTATTTTTCTATACTTTTATTCTCACCTGAAATGCATTCCTTGCAGTACTTGAACTTCTCGTTGTTTTCACTATGAACTTCTGTCGCATTTTTCTGTATATGTCAAATTACACGCAATTGAAGGTCGGATGTCATTTTTTGCCATTTCAAAACATGTAATGGGAGGTCGGATGTCCCGCAATATAAATTTTGAACCATGCACGGAGGTGCACGTGAACTTCTTGCAACAAATCTGAGTTTTTTTATATAGTTCGAACTTCTCTGTTATTTTAATTTCAACTTCTTAGTCATATTCTTAGAAAGGAAATATGTTTTTAAATAAGCATCAAACATTTTTTTTGTAAATTGAACTTAATAATTTTATTTTTTATTAGAAACGGTAATAATTTGAGTTTCCCGTATACATCGTACTACTCCTCTATTTTTAATTTCAACTTCGTCATTTTTATTCTTTAGTAACAAGGAAAAATTAGAGATTTTTTCATAAATATTGAACTTCTCTATTTTCGTAATTTGGACTTCTTGGTTTATTTCCTTGTAGTAATGGAAAAATCTTAGTTTTCTAATAAATATTGAACCGGGCCCTTTATTTAAATATGAACTTCTAGAGTTTTTTTGTAAGTAATAGTGAAAATCCTTTTTATGAATTTTGTACTGTTCTATTTTTAAAAAGTTGAAGTTCTTTTTTTCATTCCTTAATAATGAGGAAAATCTGAATTTTGTATAACTATCGAACTACTCCATTTTTTCGATTTGAACTTCTAGGGGTTTTTTAACGGATAAAATCCTTTTTTATATAAGTTCGTGTTGAGATGCTTTTTCTTGTGTTTCACCTTCTTGGGGTTTGTAATAAACATTGGACTTCTTTGTCTTAAAAATTTAGAAATCTAAGTTTTTCTAGAAACGAGGAAATCCATGTTTTGTATAATTTGTGAAATGATCAAAATTTAAATTTGAACTTCTTGATTATTTTAGAAATGAGGAAAACCCATTTTCCAAAGATGAGAAAATCCATGAGCTTTTTTTTGTACAAACATATGTGTCTCTTTTTTGTTTTCTCATTTTTGTCGAACTGTCCAATTTATTAAATATAAACTTCGAGAGTTAACATTATTCTAGGCTATGCTTTTTTTTGTTCTTCGTATAGAAATATCCTGGTGCTTTGTTTTTCAAATTTAAACTTCTTGGTTATATTTCTAGGAAGAAAAAAAATCCAATTTTTTTGTTACAATTGAACTCCTTTGTTAGTTTAATTAGAACTTCTCAGTTTAACAGGAAATGGAATGCTCTATTATACTAATTTTTTATAAACTTAGAACTTCTCTGTTATTTTATTTTGAACTTCTTATTTTTATTTTTAGAAAAAAATGATTTTTCACATAAACATTGAACAATTTTTTCTTGAATATTTTTTCTAGAAACAAGAAGAATCTTTTTTTGTATGCATAGTGCTCGTCCGTTATTTTAATTTGAACTTATTTGGTTTTATTCTTTAGTACTGAGGAAAATAAGATTTTTTTTTCGAACTTCTTTGTTCTAAATTTTTGAACTTCTTGGTTTTATTTTTTTAATAATGAGAGAAAACTGAATTTTTTATTAACATTGGACTACTCCGTTAGTATAATTCGAACTTCTTGGTTTCTTTTTAGAAAATGCGTATACTGCATCCCTTTTTATTTAAACTTTTGTTTTTGCACTCGAGAACAAAGAGAACATCCTTTACCTTGTTGATGTTTTTGAAGTGAATTTTGTAGGCTTATATTTTGTTTGTACTCTTTTTAAATCTATTTGTCACTTGAAGTTCTAAAAGAATCGCAAATCTCCCATGTTTTCCCTTGTGTGTTTAAATTTTTTGAACTTGCTGAGATACACATAACACACTTGACCTTCTCAAACACAACATTTTGACCTTCACAAATAGAAATTTAAAGCAATTTTTTGCATAATAGTACAAGACAAATGGAGCAACACCCCACACACTGATGCTCACATGTTGTTTTCCCCTTCTTTTAGTATACAAATTGAACGACACACCTCTGATAGGATGAACTTCACTCTTTTTCTGTCCCATAGGAACACATGTACACAATTGAAAATCTATGGACCAAGGAGCACCCATTTTTTACAGTGACGCAGTGTGTTGCATCCACCGTTTGGGCGTCGGAAGAACCGGCAAGGGGATTCCGTCCAGGATCTGTGGGGGCAGTTGGTGGTCGTCTTCCACGAGGCGGCGGCGGAGCAGGACGACGCCGCGGCCGGGTCTCACGTGTGATCTGGCAGCAGTTGCTGCAGTGGTTGAGCCGGTTGGGAGGAGGCAGGGTTCAGGGCGGGGACACGCGGCTGCGCATGGGAGGAGGCGGGGTGCAGGGCAGGGACCAGCGGCGACGCACTGGAGCAAGCAGGGTTCTGGGTGGGAACGCGCGGCGGTGAGGGGCTGAAGTCCAAACCCACCTCGCCCTGAAGGAGATGGCCAGCCTCGCGCCGGAGGCGGGGCGACGGAGCGCCAGGAGGAGGTGGGTATGGCGGCCTCGCACCGGGAGGACGAGAGATGGCGGCGCGTCGAGAGGCAGCGAGGCGGCTACGCGCCAGGAGGAGGCGGGGTCGGCCGTGCGCGCGGAGAGGGAATGGCCGGCGGCGCTCCCCGAAGGAGGAGGGGCTGGCGGTGCGCCGAAGCATGGGTGGGCGACGGTCGGAGAAGGGAGGAGGCGGAGCTGCGGCAGTGGCGCCCCTATCCAGGCAGCGGGTCCTCCGGGCAGGTAGCGCGGCGGCAGGACGGCCAGGAAGGCCGCGCAGCGTCGGGGCCCCTGGGATATCATGCGGCAGCGCGGGTGAGGGGGATCTGGGGCGGGGGTAGGAAGTTGGGGGCGATGGGATCGAGAGTGATTTTTTTTTCTTTTTTTTCTACCGTTTCGTGAGTTCGGGGAAACCTGGTCGCTCCCTCTATATAGGGCTCCGTGATCGAGATAACTATTCTGATCCTAGGATCAGAATAGTGTTACTCTCTCTCTCTCTACATATATATATATATATATATATATATAGGACAATTTTTTCCTACTACCGGGTGTAGTTACTCCCATTTTTGTTTCATACATTCTAAGTAGTATCTATCATATGGGAGAGTATGTACGCATAGTATGTAGTACGTAAGAATGTTTAGGTAGTATGTAATATATTTTGAGCATACTGCTTTGTACGTACAAATATGTACGTATTTCACAAATATTATAAAAAAATGGGCTCACATGCAATTTTTTCACATAACTCGCTTTGGAGTATCTTATATATAGTATGTGAACATACTAAAAATAATAAAGTAGAGTATATACTACCACATAATAGTATATGAGAAATGAGTGTAACTACACCCGGTAGTAGGATGCATTTTCCATATATATATAGGAGTAGGATTTTCTACAATAGCTTGCCACAGAACTAGTTAAGGTTTTCGACGGTGTATAAGTTTTCAAAAATTCTGAAAAAAATACCGAACCATCACACCTATAATATAACATGATCCAACGGAGGGATTGAAAAAATATGACTGCACGTGTCCTGGACAAAAAGAACAAAATTTTCAGTATATATTGATCCTGTAGTGAGCTGAAATGCTTGTTTTTTTCGCTGAGGACACATAAATGCATATTTTCACAATCACACCGTTGGATCATCTTATTATATTAGAGTGAGGCTCCCCTATTTATTTCATATTTTTTTACTTACTTTTAAACTGTTAAATGTTTTGCAAGCCTTAACTAGTTCTGTGGCAAGCTATGATGGACACAATTTTACCTATATATATATATATATATATATATATATATATATATATATATATATATATATATATATATATATATGACAAATGTTTACTACAAACAGTGGTAGTTACCACCACTTGTGTTTTGTATGTTATATGTAGTATCTGTCGAAACCGAGAGTGTGTACGTGTAGTATATAGTATATAACAATGATTAGGTAGTATATATACAAATTTTTAGGTAGTATGTACCATATTTTGAGTATGCTCTTTTTTACGTACAAATATGTACGTATTTCACAAATATAACAAAAACTATGGGCTCATTTACGTACAAATATGTTCTTTTTTTACGTCTGAAATAAGACAAAATTTACGAAACGTAAAATTACGGTGGACTGATGTTAAAATAGAGGGGTGAAGAATAACTATTCCTCACCCAGGGTGGCGAATAGCACGACCTTATATATATATATATATATATATATATAGGGTAACGCTATTCTAAGCGTGAGTGTAGAATAGCTTATTCTACACCCCCTAGTAACGCTATATACAAAATCTAGTAAAACGGTGTACGAAATGTAGTAATTCGGAAAATAAAATTTTTATCACCGAAGTTTGGAATTTACTACATTTTTACAAAAATTACTATATTTTACATAGTGCGTTACTATATTTTGTATGTACCATTACTGGGGTGTAGAATAAGCTATTCTACACTCACGCTTAGTTTAGCGTTACTATATATATATATATATATATATATATATATATATATATATATATATATATATATATATATATATATATACCATCAAATCCAACATAAAAGCGCACTAGTTGATGGTAATGATCGTTTTATTTGTAAAAGCACATGGTTGGTCGTAGTGGACTTGGTCTTTTTTGCGATCAGTGTGGCTAGATTTGTACGTACAAAAAACGTTGTCCATTTGCATTTAAGTAAGATTTCAACCTGGATCGAAGCATTTTAACTTTTTCGTTGCCCACAAAATGCTAGATTATGCTTGGGAAAAACATAGACATGCACTAATGCATTACTACTCCCTCCGTTCCTAAATATTTGTCTTTTTAGAGATTTCAATTAGACTACCATATACGGATGTTTATAGCCATATTTTAGAGTGTAAATTCACTCATTTTGCTCCGTATGTAGTCACTTGTTGAAATCACTAGAAAGACAAATATTTAGGAACGGGGGAGTATATATCAACCTGGATCGAAGCATTTTGACTTTTTTGCTGTCCACAAATGCTAGATTATGCTTGGGAAGAACATAGCACATGCAGTAATGCATTACTACATATCAATCTGGATTGAAGTATTTTAACTTTTTTTGTTCGTAATTTTCTTTTTTGCGTTACCATCCACTGCATTTTTTTTACTGCTGCCAATTTGTGAGCATGTAGTAATACATTACTACAGGTTTCGGCCAGGTTTTACAACATATCTCACTGAACGGTCATAAAACTAGGTCCATTACCATGTCCGCTATACCCTATTACTTCCAATGATTAGTGACCAAAAAGCAGGACGAGGCGGACCAGCACATGGTAACATAATTAAATATGTTACTTTTCCTAGCACTTAGCGTTACCCTCAACATTAATGCGGTGGGGGGCGGCCTTCTCAGCGCCACCCGCTGGCCTAATATGTTACATATATATATATATATATATATATATATATATATATATATATATATATATATATATATATATACACACACATATATATATATATATAGTAAACATGCTCGTGCGTTGCAATGGGAGAGAAAAATTTACACGCTAGCCAAATAAGTTTGACTCAATACCCTGACATATGAGCGTTCTCTATTTTAATATAGTGACTCGCGATGTTGCGAACATATTTTATAATTTGCGAACAGTTTTGTAAAATCTAATATTTATTGAAACTGCGAAAATTTTATGATTTCCCACACACCAAACATGTTTTTCAAAATTTGCAATGTTTTGAAATTTGGAAATATCGAATTAATTTAAAGAAGGAAAAAACAAAAAAGAAATGAGAAAATAAAAGAAAAAGATGAAAGATGAAATGAAAAAAATAGGGGAGTCACGCCCTGCATGCCGGCCAATGAACACGCACTGGGGGAGGGGAGGTGCATCACAAAAGGAGGGGGAAAATCTGCAGAACCTGAGGATAAAGAATTACACTCTAGCCAAATAAGTATGACTCAATACCCTGACATATCAGCGTCTTCTATTTTGACACAGTGACTCGCCATGTTGCAACTTATCTTTCTTCCAACCCTTGCTGATGATAGATGCGATATCCATGTGATTGCAATGTAGTCGACATGGTAAATCCCAAGGCAATGAGCTTGCCATTGCACGACAGACTTTTAAACTTTTAAAACAAATCTCCTCGACCACAAACTTGCAATTTTTTTTTGAGTTTTTCAATATTTTCTAAAATTTTGTGGACATTTTTTTTCATATTCACGAATTTGTTTTGAATACACGATTATTTTTCAAAATCATGAACATAGTTTTATTTCATGTCATTTTTTCCAAATTTTGATTTTTTTAATAATTTGCAAACACTCTTCTAAAATCACTAATATTTTTAAAACTGTGATTTTTTATGATGTCCCACACATTTTTGAAATCACAAATATTTTATGATTTCTCGAACATGATTTAAAATTTTTGCAATGTTTCGAAATTCTGAAATCTCAAATTAATTTAAAGAAGGAAAAACACAAAGAAAAAGAAATGAGAAAAAAAAAGACAAAAGACGAAATGCAAAAAAAGAAAGTAAAACAGAGGCGTCAAGTCCTGCGGGCCGGCCCATTAACGCGCACTGGGTGGGGAGGGGAGATGCGTGACAAAAATTGTGGGAAAAATTAGTAGAAGCTGGGATTCGAACCCTGGTGTTCGCGGTGGGACTAACAGGCTTGAGCCACTGCGTCATCTCTGAGTTTCTGTTATATGTGCAGTATCACATGTATATAAGAACTTAGTACGATGACGAATTTGGAAAAAATGAATCGTTTTTTAATTTAACTTACAGGTGGCATTGATGGGTAATTCTTGCCAACTTCGAGGGTATTTTTTATGACGTACGACCAAAAACCCAATTTGCTTTATTATTAGGTAGAGATATATATAGGACAGGGCTATTCTGTTACTAATAACAGAATATTATTCTATTACTATCAGCTGTATATAGAGCGCGATCACAAATTCCCGAACCCAAAAAAAGCCTAATCAACGGACGTGGAGTTTCTACATCCAGGAGCAAATGCTCCTGGTGAACAGTAAAATAAAAAATCAAAAAAATTCAGAAAATTCTGAATTTTTTGTGGCATACTTTCACGAACGTTTGTTGTGCATGCAAATTTTCACCGCAAAATCACATTGGTGGAATGCGTGGTAAAAAAAGGTCGATGCTCTGCAAATATTACTTACAAAAGCATTTTGGAGCTTTGATTTTGTTTCTTCGCCACGACTTCCACGAAAGTGATTTCGTGATGAAATTTTGCATGCACCAACATTTGTGAAAGTATGTCACAAAAAAATTTCAGAATTTTTTGAATTATTTTTCTATTTATTTGATGTTACTGTTCACACCAGGAGCATTTTCTCCTGGGTGTAGAAAGGTACTTTCTCCAATCAACTCCTTATACCCACGGCAACATCCTCACTTCCTGACACTTCTTCGACCCGGCCTCACCACCGAGCCGCCGCCCCGGCCTCACCACCGTGCCGCCGCCCAGGCCACCCGGCCTCACCACCGCGCCGCCGCCCAGGCCACCCGGACACGCACCGCACTGCCGCCCTGGCCATGCGGCCCCCATCGCACCGCCATCCCGGCCACTCGACCCCCCATCGCGCTGCCGCCCCGTGTAACAAACCCAGTGGCACAAGGGATCGATACAGAGGAGATCGGGATGAGAGATCGAACTGGAGTTCTTACTTGCAGAAGAAGAAGATGAGGAACAGAGAAGGAGGGCGAGATACAGAGAGAGTAGGTGAGGGACAAGGTTCACATACAACACGCATCCCCAACTCTGGTTAACTCACACGCTTAAGTACACACACACATACAGCTACCAGTGGGCCCTGGCTGGGGACCCACGTCTTCCTTGTCCACCGCATCATCAAGGGGATGCACGTGTGACATGCCCCTCGTCTTCGGAAGGAGCGTCGCCTTCAGAAAGAACGCCGTCTTCAGGTTGTGCTTCATCTTGGTTCGCTGAAGCATCTTGCCATATGCTTGCCGTCGGGAAACGTTGACGCAAGGTCTCGTAGTCCTCTCATGTTGTGCCTGATGTGGATGAAGACCAACGGACGCGGAGTTGCACGATTGCCTGGTCGCCATGCTTGACCATCCGCCGCTCCAGAATTTCTGCAGGTTCACTGTCAGTGTTGGATAGATCAGGTAGACGAGGCAGTTCAGAGAACACCGGTGAGTAATTGGGCGTGAACGGCTTCAACTGAGAGACATGGAAAACGTCGTGGATGCAGCTATCCGAGGGAAGCTGCAGCTTGTACGCCAGCTTGCCGATGCGCGCACAGATCTTGAAAGTCCCAAAGAACTTGTACGCCAATTTTGCGCACGACCTGTTGACGAGGGAGGACTGGGCGTATGGCTGCAGCTTGAGCAAGACCGAATCACCAACCTCAAACTCCCGCTCCGTCCTGTGACGATCAGCCTGCTTCTTGAACCGGTGTTGGGCGCGGAGAATTTGCGTGCGCAGCCGTGCCATGTGCTCCCCCCAGTCCCAGTGCTCGGAGTTGAGGGCCAGGGGCGGCTTGTCGTCCCAGAGTGCCATGCCGCCCAGATTGGGTTCCACCCCATACAAAGCCTTGAATGGTGTGCAGTTGATCGACGAATGGAAGGACGAGTTGTACCAAAACTCCGCCGTCGGAAGCCAGTGTTGCCAGAGGCGCGGTGCGTCGTGGATCGCGCATCGAAGGTACATCTCCATGCATTGGTTGACGTGCTCGCTCTGGCCGTCAGTCTGAGGATGGTAGGCTGTAGAGTAGAGCAATTTGGTGCCCGCTGTGGTGAGCAGCTCACGCCAGAGGGCGCTGGTGAAAACTCGATCGCGGTCGGAGACAATGGAGTTGGGAAGGCCGTGCAGCTTGACGACGTTGCCCCAGAAGATGTGCGCCACCTGCGCGACATTGAACGGGTGGCGGAGGGGAACAAAGTGCGCAAACTTTGTTAGGCGATGGACCACCACCATGATTGTGTCATACCCTTCAGACTTGGGCAATCCTTCGACGAAATCCATGGTGAGGTCTTGCCATGGCGCCGTTGGGATAGGAAGGGGAGCCAGCATGCCCGCCGGGCGCCGGTGCTCATGTCTAGCTTGTTGGCATACCAAGCACTGCTTCACATACTCCGCCACGTCGCGCTTCATGCCAGTCCACAGAAAACGCTTCTTCAGGCGTTGATACGTGGCCGTGTTGCCTGAATGTCCGCCCACCGCGCTGTCATGGAGGGCACTGATCAACTTGGTGCAGAGAGCCGTATTGCTGCCAATCCAGAGGCGATCATTCCGACGAATCAGCCCTTTGTGCAGCTCAAATCCGTCTTCATTGGGGCTGTGGACTGATAGTTGTGTCAGTTTCTCTTGAGCATCTGCATCTGTGGCGTACGAATTGGCCACTTCCTGCACCCAGGTTGGCTGGCAAAGGGAGAGTGCTGCAATGTCCAGGGCCGCGCCCACGCGTGATAGAGCATCTACGGCTCCGTTGTCCACTCCCCGTCTGTACTGGAATTTGAATTGCAATCCGACCAACTTGGACATAGCCTTGCGCTGCAGATCCGTCTCGAGCTGTTGATCACCCAGATTGCAGAGACTTTTGTGGTCGATGACAATGGTGAACTAACCACGCTGCAGATACGCCCGCCACTTGTCCACGGCCATCATTACCGCCAAAAACTCCTTCTCGTAAGCTGAAAGCTTCTGATTGCGCACTCCCAGGGCCTTGCTGAAGTAAGCCACTGGGTGGCCTTCTTGCACGAGCACGGCGCCAATGCCGGTGTCGCAGGCGTCGGTCTCCATGCTGAATGGCTTCGCGAAGTCAGGCAAGGTGAGTACTGATGCGCTGGCCATGGCGCGTTTCAGGAGATCGAAGGCTGTTTGTGCATGCTCGCTCCACTCAAACCCCTTCTTTGTGAGCAAGTTGGTAAGTGGTTTGGCGATGATGCCGTACCGGGCTACAAATTTTCTGTAGTAGCCGGTGAGGCCAAGGAAGCCACGGAGTTCTGTGGGTGTTGTCGGCGTTGGCTAGTTCAACATAGCCTGGGTCTTCTCCGCATCAGTGGCGACGCCGTCGCTCGAAATGACATGCCCAAGGTAGTCAATGCTCTCCTGAGCAAAGGAACACTTGGATAGCTTGGCGAATAGTTGGTGTTGGCGAAGGAGATCAAAGACCGGCTGCAAATGCTCTTCGTGCTCCTGCAGCGTTTCACTGAACACCAAAATGTCATCGAGAAATATGATCACAAATTTGCGTACATACTTGCTGAATATTTGATTCATTAGGCACTGGAAGGTTGCCGGGGCGTTGCAGAGGCCAAAGGGCATGACCCTGAAGTGGAAGTGCCCGTGGTGGGTCTTGAACGATGTCTTCTCTTCATCGCCATCTCGCATGCAAATTTGGTGGTAGCATGCCCGTAAATCCAACTTGGAGAAGTATTTAGCACCTGCGAGCTCGTCCAGCAGCTCGCCCACAATTGGTAAGGGAAACCGATTCTTCACTGTGCTGTCATTGAGGCGTCGATAATCCACACAAAAACGCCATGATCCGTCCTTTTTCTTTACTAGCAGAACCGGAGCAGCATAGGGACTCATACTGTGCTCAATGACACTAGAATCGAGCATTTCTCTGACTTGCCGCTCGATTTCGTCCTTCTACAACGGAGAGTACTGATAGGGGCGTGCATTCGCCGGTTGTGCCCCCTCAACCAGTGTAATGGCATGGTCGTACTGACGATGTGGCGGCAATTTTTTGGGTTCGCCAAACACATCCTTGTACTCGCTGAGCACTGCTTGAATGCCGGCCGACAACTTGTTCCCGGGCTCGCTGGGGGGGGGGGGTGTCTGTCCAGAAGAGCCATGTACCAGATCTCGTTGCCGTCTTGCCACTTGTTGAACTGCTCTGGTTCGATTGCCTCCAGGGACTTAACATCATTGTGGTGAACACCTTGTAGCATAACGGTGGCACCCTCATGCTCAAAGGTGAGAGTCTTGTTTCGCCAATGGACTCATCGGGCTGAATTTCTCCAACCAGTCCATACCCAGCACGCCGTCATATGCACCGAGCGTGAGCTGGCGCATGTCTGTAGAAAAGGTGTGCCCTTGTATCCACCATTTGACACCAGGTACAAGCTTGTCGCAGACCAGTCGTTCACCATTAGCAATGCGCACGTCCACTGGCGGCAGGGGCGTTGTTGTTGCAGCAATGTGATTGGCAAAGGACGCGGAAATGAAACTGTGTGTACTGCCTGAATCGACAAGGAGCAGCATGACCTGATTGCCCACGAGAGCACAGAGGCGGATCGTACGCGGCGTCTCCACGTCGGAGATGGCTTGGGTGGAGAGCACGCAACACTCTTGCTCTGTTGGTGCATCGCCTGGCTCATCTAACAGTTCCATGGCCTGAATTGCTTCATCGGTGAGCACTTCCCCGTGCTCGCCCATGTGTATGGTGAGAAGCTGCGTGGCCTGCTTGCAACGGTGCTCCCTGGAGTATTGGTCACCACATTTGAAACACATGCCATGTGCCCGGCGGTGATCTCGGAGCTGCCGCTCATGCGCATAACCGTCCCCACCTGCGGCCGCGACCGGTGCAGCAGCAGGTCGCGACACAACCTACGGCCGTGGTGGCAGCGCGATGGGTGGTGTTGGGGGTCGTCCCACCGGGAACATGCATCGAGGTCGATGCGTGTCGGTCTCCTCCTGCTGGATGCGCGCCAGAACGGATGCACGCGTGATGCTCGTGGGCGCTTGAAGGTGCACCGCCGCTCGAAGATCGTCCCTCAGACCGAGCAGGAACTGCGTGATGAAGAACTTGTTGCTGAGCGTAGCGTCGAGCGCAGCAGGTGGTACATATGCGCCTCAAACGCGAGCCGGTATTCAGCCACTGTTCCTGTCTGACGGAGTTGCGGTAATTTGTGCATCTCTAACTCAAACTCGTCAGGGCCAAATTCCTCCTTGAGCGCTTCACAGAACGCCTCCCATGACAACGCTCTGTGTGCCTGACGGTAAGCTTGAAGCCAATGTGCAGCATGCCCCTCGATGTAGAGGGAGGCCGTGGTCACCCAATTGTGTTGCGGCACCCCGTACAGCTCGAAGTAGGACTCACAACGATAGATCCAGAGATACGGTGCCGTGCCGTCAAACTTAGGGAAGTCGTGCTTGGGGGGCTTGACGTGGTAGTCGTCCGTGGGCCGCGCTTGAGGAATCCAGCGAGGGGAAGCTGGCGGCGGCATCTGACCTGCCCCGGTGATGGTGACCGCGGGGCGGTGCGGAATGAGGGGTGGACCGTCGTTGACGAGGAGAGCGACCGGCCCATGGACTTCGAAGCCCCTTGGGTGCTCTGGTAGTGGCGTGGCCGAGGACGCATGCGGATCGCCTTCCCTGGGCGCGAACTGGTGATGGTGAGTGGAGGCGGGCGGCTGCTGCTTGTCGTGGTTGCTGCGCTGCTGGCGCACCTCATCGACGTCCGCTTGCGTCAAGTCCATCTGGCGGCGAAGGTGCGTGAGGTCGCTGGAGACCTGCTCGTTGAAGGCGAGATGTGCCTCCACATGCTTGTCGGCAGTGATCTGGCTTTTCTCGAACCGCGTCAAGAGTGACTCCAGCAAGGATTTGATCTCTCCCGAGGTTTCTGACATGGCTACTAGGATGTGGCGGGTCTAGGCGGAAGGTTTGGATGGCGGCGCCGTCGCCCTCACTCCAAATCGGTCCAACCCCGCTGGGGATTTTGGGCTAACTCACCGGAGTGAATAGGCACCCGCATCGGTGGATGTTACGGTCCGATCGAGAGGATGTGAGCACGATCTAGCAGAAATTTTTTTTGGGGGGGGGGGGGAGGCAACCAGGCTCTGATTACCAGTTTGTAACGAACCCAGTGGCACAAGGGATCGATACAGAGGAGATCGGGATGAGAGATCGAACTGGAGTTCTTACTTGCAGAAGAAGAAGATGAGGAACAGAGAAGGAGGGCGAGATACAGAGAGAGTAGGTGAGGGACAAGGTTCACATACAACACGCATCCCCAACTCTGGTTAACTCACACGCTTAAGTACACACACACATACAGCTACCAGTGGGCCCTGGCTGGGGACCCACGTCTTCCTTGTCCACCGCATCATCAAGGGGATGCACGTGTGACATGGCCCTCGTCTTCGGAAGGAGCGTCGCCTTCAGAAAGAACGCCGTCTTCAGGTTGTGCTTCATCTTGGTTCGCTGAAGCATCTTGCCATATGCTTGCCGTCGGGAAACGTTGACGCAAGGTCTCGTAGTCCTCTCATGTTGTGCCTGATGTGGATGACGACCAACGGACGCGGAGTTGCACGATTGCCTGGTCGCCATGCTTGACCATCCGCCGCTCCAGAATTTCTGCAGGTTCACTGTCAGTGTTGGATAGATCAGGTAGACGAGGCAGTTCAGAGAACACCGGTGAGTAATTGGGCGTGAACGGCTTCAACTGAGAGACATGGAAAACGTCGTGGATGCAGCTATCCGAGGGAAGCTGCAGCTTGTACGCCAGCTTGCCGATGCGCGCACAGATCTTGAAAGTCCCAAAGAACTTGTACGCCAATTTTGCGCACGACCTGTTGACGAGGGAGGACTGGGCGTATGGCTGCAGCTTGAGCAAGACCGAATCACCAACCTCAAACTCCCGCTCCGTCTTGTGACGATCAGCCTGCTTCTTGAACCGGTGTTGGGCGCGGAGAATTTGCGTGCGCAGCCGTGCCATGTGCTCCCCCCAGTCCCAGTGCTCGGAGTTGAGGGCCAGGGGCGGCTTGTCGTCCCAGAGTGCCATGCCGCCCAGATTGGGTTCCACCCCATACAAAGCCTTGAATGGTGTGCAGTTGATCGACGAATGGAAGGACGAGTTGTACCAAAACTCCGCCGTCGAAAGCCAGTGTTGCCAGCGGCGCGGTGCGTCGTGGATCGCGCATCGAAGGTACATCTCCATGCATTGGTTGACGTGCTCGCTCTGGCCGTCAGTCTGAGGATGGTAGGCTGTAGAGTAGAGCAATTTGGTGCCCGCTGTGGTGAACAGCTCACGCCAGAGGGCGCTGGTGAAAACTCGATCGCGGTCGGAGACAGTGGAGTTGGGAAGGCCGTGCAGCTTGACGACGTTGCCCCAGAAGATGTGCGCCACCTGCGCGACATTGAACGGGTGGCGGAGGGGAACAAAGTGCGCAAACTTTGTTAGGCGATCGACCACCACCATGATTGTGTCATACCCTTCAGACTTGGGCAATCCTTCGACGAAATCCATGGTGAGGTCTTGCCATGGCACCGTTGGGATAGGAAGGGGAGCCAGCATGCCCGCCGGGCGCCGGTGCTCATGTCTAGCTTGTTGGCATACCAAGCACTGCTTCACATACTCCGCCATGTCGCGCTTCATGCCAGTCCACAGAAAACGCTTCTTCAGGCGTTGATACGTGGCCGTGTTGCCTGAATGTCCGCCCACCGCACTGTCATGGAGGGCACTGATCAACTTGGTGCGGAGAGCCGTATTGCTGCCAATCCAGAGGCGATCATTCCGACGAATCAGCCCTTTGTGCAGCTCAAATCCGTCTTCATTGGGGCTGTGGACTGATAGTTGTGTCAGTTTCTCTTGAGCATCTGCATCTGTGGTGTACGAATTGGCCACTTCCTGCACCCAGGTTGGCTGGCAAAGGGAGAGTGCTGCAATGTCCAGGGCCGCGCCCACGCGTGATAGAGCATCTACGGCTCCGTTGTCCACTCCCCGTCTGTACTGGAATTTGAATTGCAATCCGACCAACTTGGACATAGCCTTGCGCTGCAGATCCGTCTCGAGCTGTTGATCACCCAGATTGCAGAGACTTTTGTGGTCGATGACAATGGTGAACTAACCACGCTGCAGATACGCCCGCCACTTGTCCACGGCCATCATTACCGCCAAAAACTCCTTCTCGTAAGCTGAAAGCTTCTGATTGCGCACTCCCAGGGCCTTGCTGAAGTAAGCCACTGGGTGGCCTTCTTGCACGAGCACGGCGCCAATGCCGGTGTCGCAGGCGTCGGTCTCGATGCTGAATGGCTTGGCGAAGTCAGGCAAGGTGAGTACTGATGCGCTGGCCATGGCGCGTTTGAGGAGATCGAAGGCTGTTTGTGCATGCTCGCTCCACTCAAACCCCTTCTTTGTGAGCAAGTTGGTAAGTGGTTTGGCGATGATGCCGTACCGGGCTACAAATTTTCTGTAGTAGCCGGTGAGGCCAAGGAAGCCACGGAGTTCTGTGGGTGTTGTCGGTGTTGGCTAGTTCAACATAGCCTGGGTCTTCTCCGCATCAGTGGCGACGCCGTCGCTCGAAATGACATGCCCAAGGTAGTCAATGCTCTCCTGAGCAAAGGAACACTTGGATAGCTTGGCGAATAGTTGGTGTTGGCGAAGGAGATCAAAGACCGGCTGCAAATGCTCTTCGTGCTCCTGCAGCGTTTCACTGAACACCAAAATGTCATCGAGAAATATGATCACAAATTTGCGTACATACTTGCTGAATATTTGATTCATTAGGCACTGGAAGGTTGCCGGGGCGTTGCAGAGGCCAAAGGGCATGACCCTGAAGTGGAAGTGCCCGTGGTGGGTCTTGAACGATGTCTTCTCTTCATCGCCATCTCGCATGCAAATTTGGTGGTAGCATGCCCGTAAATCCAACTTGGAGAAGTATTTAGCACCTGCGAGCTCGTCCAGCAGCTCGCCCACAATTGGTAAGGGAAACCGATTCTTCACTGTGCTGTCATTGAGGCATCGATAATCCACACAAAAACGCCATGATCCGTCCTTTTTCTTTACTAGCAGAACCGGAGCAGCATAGGGACTCATACTGTGCTCAATGACACTAGAATCGAGCATTTCTCTGACTTGCCGCTCGATTTCGTCCTTCTACAACGGAGAGTACCGATAGGGGCGTGCATTCGCCGGTTGTGCCCCCTCAACCAGTGTAATGGCATGGTCGTACTGACGATGTGGCGGCAATTTTTTGGGTTCGCCAAACACATCCTTGTACTCGCTGAGCACTGCTTGAATGCCGGCCGACAACTTGTTCCCGGGCTCGCTGGGGGGGGGGGTGTCTGTCCAGAAGAGCCATGTACCAGATCTCGTTGCCGTCTTGCCACTTGTTGAACTGCTCTGGTTCGATTGCCTCCAGGGACTTAACATCATTGTGGTGAACACCTTGTAGCATAACGGTGGCACCCTCATGCTCAAAGGTGAGAGTCTTGTTTCGCCAATGGACTCATCGGGCTGAATTTCTCCAACCAGTCCATACCCAGCACGCCGTCATATGCACCGAGCGTGAGCTGGCGCATGTCTGTAGAAAAGGTGTGCCCTTGTATCCACCATTTGACACCAGGTACAAGCTTGTCGCAGACCAGTCGTTCACCATTAGCAATGCGCACGTCCACTGGCGGCAGGGGCGTTGTTGTTGCAGCAATGTGATTGGCAAAGGACGCGGAAATGAAACTGTGTGTACTGCCTGAATCGACAAGGAGCAGCATGACCTGATTGCCCACGAGAGCACAGAGGCGGATCGTACGCGGCGTCTCCACGTCGGAGATGGCTTGGGTGGAGAGCACGCAACACTCTTGCTCTGTTGGTGCATCGCCTGGCTCATCTAACAGTTCCATGGCCTGAATTGCTTCATCGGTGAGCACTTCCCCGTGCTCGCCCATGTGTATGGTGAGAAGCTGCGTGGCCTGCTTGCAACGGTGCTCCCTGGAGTATTGGTCACCACATTTGAAACACATGCCATGTGCCCGGCGGTGATCTCGGAGCTGCCGCTCATGCGCATAACCGTCCCCACCTGCGGCCGCGACCGGTGCAGCAGCAGGTCGCGACACAACCTACGGCCGTGGTGGCAGCGCGATGGGTGGTGTTGGGGGTCGTCCCACCGGGAACATGCATCGAGGTCGATGCGTGTCGGTCTCCTCCTGCTGGATGCGCGCCAGAACGGATGCACGCGTGATGCTCGTGGGCGCTTGAAGGCGCACCGCCGCTCGAAGATCGTCCCTCAGACCGAGCAGGAACTGCGTGATGAAGAACTTGTTGCTGAGCGTAGCGTCGAGCGCAGCAGGTGGTACATATGCGCCTCGAACGCGAGCCGGTATTCAGCCACTGTTCCTGTCTGACGGAGTTGCGGTAATTTGTGCATCTCTAACTCAAACTCGTCAGGGCCAAATTCCTCCTTGAGCGCTTCACAGAACGCCTCCCATGACAACGCTCTGTGTGCCTGACGGTAAGCTTGAAGCCAATGTGCAGCATGCCCCTCGATGTAGAGGGAGGCCGTGGTCACCCAATTGTGTTGCGGCACCCCGTACAGCTCGAAGTAGGACTCACAACGATAGATCCAGAGATACGGTGCCGTGCCGTCAAACTTAGGGAAGTCGTGCTTGGGGGGCTTGACGTGGTAGTCGTCCGTGGGCCGCGCTTGAGGAATCCAGCGAGGGGAAGCTGGCGGCGGCATCTGACCTGCCCCGGTGATGGTGACCGCGGGGCGGTGCGGAATGAGGGGTGGACCGTCGTTGACGAGGAGAGCGACCGGCCCATGGACTTCGAAGCCCCTTGGGTGCTCTGGTAGTGGCGTGGCCGAGGACGCATGCGGATCGCCTTCCCTGGGCGCGAACTGGTGATGGTGAGTGGAGGCGGGCGGCTGCTGCTTGTCGTGGTTGCTGCGCTGCTGGCGCACCTCATCGACGTCCGCTTGCGTCAAGTCCATCTGGCGGCGAAGGTGCGTGAGGTCGCTGGAGACCTGCTCGTTGAAGGCGAGATGTGCCTCCACATGCTTGTCGGCAGTGATCTGGCTTTTCTCGAACCGCGTCAAGAGTGACTCCAGCAAGGATTTGATCTCTCCCGAGGTTTCTGACATGGCTACTAGGATGTGGCGGGTCTAGGCGGAAGGTTTGGATGGCGGCGCCGTCGCCCTCACTCCAAATCGGTCCAACCCCGCTGGGGATTTTGGGCTAACTCACCGGAGTGAATAGGCACCCGCATCGGTGGATGTTACGGTCCGATCGAGAGGATGTGAGCACGATCTAGCAGAATTTTTTTTTTGGGGGGGGGGGGGGGGGGAGGCAACCAGGCTCTGATTACCAGTTTGTAACGAACCCAGTGGCACAAGGGATCGATACAGAGGAGATCGGGATGAGAGATCGAACTGGAGTTCTTACTTGCAGAAGAAGAAGATGAGGAACAGAGAAGGAGGGCGAGATACAGAGAGAGTAGGTGAGGGACAAGGTTCACATACAACACGCATCCCCAACTCTGGCTAACTCACACGCTTAAGTACACACACACATACAGCTACCAGTGGGCCCTGGCTGGGGACCCACGTCTTCCTTGTCCACCGCATCATCAGGGGATGCAGGTGTGACACCCCGGCAACCGGATCCCTACTGCGTGTTGCTGCCCCGGCCACCCGGCTCAGCGTCGCTCCACGTTTGGCTCCCAAGCCCCCGCCGTCGCGCGGGATTCTGGCCCTCCGCTGGATCCCCACCGACAATGGCCTGAGCCGCACTGCCTAGTTATCTCCTTCGTGATCCAGTAGGTTCTGCTGCAGTCCTACTCCGACATCCGCCGCGGGCCGCTACTACAGCAAATATCCGAGTGAGTTGCGGTACAACTTGAGCTCGATGAGAGGGTGATAAATTTAAGAAGAATTAGGGTCGTATGCGTGCTGTGCCATTGATCTTTCTCTGAACAATGCTTTCTCTGCCATGGACGGATGCCTTCTCTGTAGATAAGGGCATATGACACTTTGTGCTCTGAAGGTGCTTGTTGATATGCCAGTGTGAACATGTACATTTTTCTGCAGGTTTTCTTGTTGATCTATGAGGGATACCACAAGTTCTATTTTTACAGAAGTTGAACTACAAGATATGAAGTTCGATGGATGTGGAGGTTCTTTTGACCTTGAACTTTATAAGAGTTCAGCTTTTACTTGATTTTCAGTTCAAAATTTGCATTCTTTTCAGTACATCAACTTTAAATGTGCAGAACATCAAGGAAATCTTGAAAATATATATGTGCACTCTATGTCTTTTTCTTATGCTTACCAGTATTCTGCACTCATACTGTTATGCATAAGTTCAGGTTGCGTGTGGAGTTTCAGATATATGCAATTGAATTAGAGCACCATGCTCTCACCCATGTAATTTGCAGGGAAAACATAATAAGTTCTAAGAAAATAAATATAGAAGTTCATATTTCGAAACAAATGAAGTATTTGGGAAATAAAATGAAGTATTTCAAAGTACAAAACTTCTATTTAGGTTTCTTTTGGGTACTTTTAATGTTACTGTGCATGAACTTGTCGGTATTTTTACATGTTTTACATGATTGTGGTCATTTCAACCTTGACAAATTTCATTTGCTTTTTTACGTTCATCTTACAGGTCGAAGGAGCTCCCTTCAGTTCAATGGATTCAACAAAATAATCCATGTTGCCTACTAGAACTTGCGTGTGTGCTGTGGCGTGTGTGCTGGTGCATGCCTGGTGCCTGATGTGGGGTGCGAGCATGTACACAAATTGAACTGAATGATCTCCAGTAAGTGAACTCAATGATCTCCTGTATCTGAACGACAGGGGAGTTGCATCATGTACAAAAAAATGGTAGGATCTTGAGGTGTTGCTGCTACTTCTTTCTTCTCATGCCCTACTATTCCTCCATTCGATTCCATGCTACTTATAGGATAATAGTTGATGGTCTATAGGTGCTTGTTGAAATGCTTATGAGAACCAATTTTTGTTGTTTGGTATTTGGTATAATAGGGCAATAGTTACAGATGACATATAAGCTGATGTTGTTTGGTATTCAAACAGATCAGTTCAATAGTTATAGTTTCAGTTTAATTTAGGTTAGTTCAATTACAAGCTGATGTTTAGTTCCTAATGTAGTATTTTTGAGGCCATCCTATAGTATTTCCTCTCAATTTTGTTAGCAGATGTGATGCGTAGAAACATCATCTCCACACACCCTCTATTCATGCACATTACAGGCTTCTCCGGCCGCCGCGCCACCTGGATCCAACGAGGCTACGTCACACCGGCCCCGGATCCGCCCACTTCTAATGAGGCTGCGTCACCCGCTGGCGCACCTCTGCTTCGCCGTGGGCAGTGGATGCTCCTCCGCAGGTCAACCTCCTGGTAGAGGGTAGTTCGATTCTCCCTGTCGCGCTACGTTCAGCGCTCCCTCGAGCTCCACAAGAACTTCTTTCCTGCTGCGTCTGCACCTCTAAAAAGGTACTAATTCAAATACTGAAGCTGGTTCTTAAAACGATTAAACTGAAACTATTACTTCAACTACTGTTATTAAGTTCACACTCTCGAAGGAGGGATCATTGTTTCTTATTGGAGAAGGCATGGTGTTTAGTTGGTGTCTGTGTGGTACCTACAACGGCATTTTCCATCAAGACCTCCAGAAAAGAGATATCATCTCAAGGTGAAAATACGAAATCCTTTTACTGCCCTCTTTCTTGTCTCACTCATTTATTATATGTACACAAATCCATGTCATCCTGAACTTGTTACACCGGTGCGGGAGCAAAAAGCAGATGCACAAGTTTATCTTTTGTGAAACACTCAGTTCGAATTCTGATTTTAGTTCAGTGCAATTCTTATTTTTTGTTCAGTTCATTTTCTTATTTTTATTATGGTGCCTTATTGAGTTTCTACTCTTCTGAATTTTGGTTACCACACCCCAGTCTGGTGGTTCAGATATCCAGTTCAACATCTGGTGGTTCTTCAGTTCATCGTAGTGTGCATTTTCACTTCATCTTGCAGGTATGAATTCTCTGCCCCTGCTAATGTATTTTGTAGTAACTTTGTAAACAAAAGAGATAGCACACTGGAACAAAACAGAAGTGAAGAAGATACCCTATGTTAATTTTGGTCACTCTATTGTTCGTTCCATCACTTAGAGATGTATGCCTGACCATTTTTTCTCAAATTTGGCATTTGTCAAGTTGTGAGGCTACCCATTCGGGTGTTCATTTCATTGGTTAAATGTTGAATTTAGGCTATGAGATTGGTAAGACCATAATCCATGGACCAGTCTTCAATTGTTATCCTGTAGTTCATTTCGGTCTTGAGGGGATTTGTGTCCAGAATGGGGGTTTTGATTGCTGCTGGTTGAACCTACTGATGACACATGTTTTGATTTCTCCTGGTTATGTATCTCATTGTGGTTCACAGGTAGAAGATGGAATATTCAGAGCTAACTTTGTTGTTTTGGTTTGTGGCACTTAGATGGTTTTGAAAATGTTTTGCACATGTTTTTTTCCCGTGGATCGAGCACCTGTTCCTCGTCGACCTGCAGCAGCAGGAGACACGAGGTCACCTCCGGCGTTGCTGGTCACGTGAAAGCCGTCAAAAATGGCACTCCATAAAAAATAGGTGTTTGCTTATCTATATTCTCTACTGTTGAATTATGGCACAAACATTTCCTGAAACAAGGTGCTCAGGACGTCTATTTTAATTTCTGAAACACAAACTAGGTGCTCTTAGTTCAGTACGTGAACAATCATCAGTTCGTGAAAAATACATATAACATGCTTTGTTGTGCAGGATATGGGGGGTGCCTAGTCTGGCTAAGTTTTCAAGTATAACAAGTGTGACAGTGGCAATTTTCAAAAACTTTTAACAGTTCAAGTACATAAGAAAACATAACTCCACTCTGTAAAAAACATCAGTAGACGAAGAAAGTTAAGTTTTGCTATATGCGATTGGTAATGTAGATGTGTTCTTTTGTGGTGAATATTCTGCTGCTGCTACAAATCGTCTAAAACCTCCATAAAATTCTGCAAGTTTCATGTGTGTGCTGCTACAAATCTGAAATATTTTTCCAATCATACTAGTACTGATGCAATCACCTAAAAAAGTTGAAGAAAAATTCTATAAGTTTGGTACGTGTGCTGCTACAAATCTAAACTTCTTGTCTAGTCATTCTAGTACTGATGAAGATTGAGCTGACTAAAATAATGTACTGCTACCAGATAAATTCAAAACCAAGACCACTGCTAGTTCAAAACAAAAAACACGCCCCAACCCTCTTGGTAGAAAAAGAAGTTCAAATTTTTATGTGTAATGGGCCATAGTAACTCATGCCACTCGATTGGCCTGTTGTCCTTCCAACTCGTCATAGCAGTAAATGATGAATACAAGTAGATGATTGTGGTCTTTAGTAAAAATTCCTTCAAGTACATATGCAATCGAGCGCAAGTTCAACATCATCGTCTAAGAAGGCTCGCAGATATCATCACAAGGAATTCATATTTTGAAAAGGTTCATATAAGAAACCACATGAAAATACAGAGAACAAAAAAAGATTCAAAGAGTACGAATGCTCCTGACAGGACTACAAGTCTTTGTGTACAAATATTAATGCAGGGGAGCGAAAATGTTAATAGCATTTCTGCATGTGGGTGTTTGTACTTATGCCAGAAAGACAAATATTGTGTTCCTAGCTCATCCAGTTTGTCAGAATAAGTTTCTTTTCCTATATAAATAATTTTTCTAGTTGCAGAATTACATGTGCTACTCTAGATGAAGCTTCTGAAACCTCCAATGGCACTTCTAAGTCTAAAACCTGTATGTTTCAGTGTACATGTTGAAACTGCAGTAATTTTGGTGTGCATGTGTTTGAAAAAAAACACCTATTACACATTTCTTGTTGAAAGTCGGTGTCTTTGCCTGATTGTTTTTTGCTTACGGAAATGAAAATTATTTGTTACAGGTTTACTTTTTCATCCGTCCCTCTGATTGTTTCGGAGAACAAAGATGGGAGCAACCTGCAATTTGTGCTGCATGGTCACTAAAAAAGTTTGGATCCTGACCAGATTATTCTCAAGAGAAATTGTTTTGACTTGGTAAGCTTGGTAGCGTAATTTACTAGGCAGAAACATATGCAACTTGTACATTTCTTGACTGCCAATAATTACTTAGGTCCACATAGTTTGAGAACTGAATGTCAGAAAAATGATGCCTTTTCAGTTACTGTACATTACTTGGCATTTGAGCCCTCACTATTGTCAGAATGTCAAAGCTAGTGTAATCCCTGTTGAGATGCTGCTCTTCTGAATTTTGGTTCCCACACCCAAGTCTGGTGGTTTAGATATTTATTCAACAACTAATAATAAAAACTAAAAGGTCATCCATCACAAAAGTTCACATAGCATTATACTTGTTCGCGTAGTATTGTCTAGTAAGTACAGAAGTCATGCTCGTCTAGTAAGTACAGAAGTTATGCTCTTATTAGCACATCATGCAAGTTGAACTATATATCCCCCATGGATGTCTCCCTCAGTCCAACTATTGCCTGCTGCTTCAAAACATAGAAATTTGATTCGGCCAGTAAGTTATTAGCTGACTTCATTTTTATTGTTAATGGGCTCGTTAACAACCTCATTTGTTGAACTGATTAATAGTTGTTACTAAATGCTACTCCCACCGTCCCATAATATAAGAGCGTTTTTGACACTAGATTAGTGTAACAAACACTCTTATATTATGGGACAGAGGGAGTAGATTATTTGGACTGATTGATAGTACATAAACTGGTTAGCAAAAACTTTTTTTGATTATTTAATTACTGCTAGTCAGTCAAGGCATGGATGAAATTCTCTTTTGAACTTAAACCTGTATTGGATTTTTGAACTAATGCAGGATAGAGAAAAAGAAAATGAAGAGAATGACTACCATCTCATTTTCCTCGATTTACTATAAAGAACACATGTCACAGCAAGTCCTGGTATTACTACATGTGGAGTACGAAAGTTACTTTTACTGAGAGTTCACTTAAATCCTGCATAGCTACTAGCCATAGTAACTTAATTCTTGAATGGTTTCAAACTTGTAATGTTCTTATCAAAATTTATCTTTTGATTTTTCTATAGATCTTCCTCTGGCTCCCCTGACTCCTGCCCTTCCTCTCTTCCTCTGTCGTTGTCTATACTTAAGAATAATGGATTTATATATTTTGCATAGTCGATACTTAAGAAAACATAAGTTCAAATCTTCAAACTTTAATCAGTTTAAGTACATAAGGAACGTAAGACGACCATGCAAAAACAGCAATAGCGTAGGAAAAAAGTTCATTTTTCACACTTAAAAAGGTACAAAAAAGTTCGCTCAAAATTATATGACAGTTCGCTATGTATGAAAAACTAAACAAACAAATGGTAGTACGCTATGCAAAGAAAAAGTCTCACACAAGTTCACTTCTAATAAATTCATAAGTTCAAACTCACGAAGGGGGGAGGTTCGTTGAACAATTATTTAAAAAAAAATGAAAACCAGGCAAATGAGCATGTGAGGTTGCCGAGAAGCTATTACACCAATTTATCCATTTAATATTCTTTTGTTCATCATAACGAAATGGAAGTTTCAGCTGTTTGTTTATTGGGTTTCAGGTTAAAATGGTCTTTTATGCTATGGAGCAGTCAAGCCCAGCCATGGCGTGCGTCCGCAGACGACGATGATGCCTTCGTTTGTGTGCCTGCGTGTGCTCATATGTTGTACTGGTATGGGGTGTTTTTTTCTGATTCTAATTGACGTTTTCACTTGGATGTTTCTCTGAGACGCTCAAGTATCACTGTCCAAAAGCTGCAGTTATGAACTCACCCATGGGTTCAGGTTACTCGCGCTGCTGGTCCTTAGTGCTAGTTGGAATGATTGTGAGCTTGTGATCTCTCCGGAAAACGAGTATTTCTTGCTCTTTCAGTTCTGTTTATGGTCACGGTGACTATGTGCATGTCTTGATACCCTGTTATACCTCCATCATACATGGTTGCGAGCAGAAGTTGTTATGTCAAATGGTATTTGTTTGGCCATTTGACCAAAGATTCTAAAATAACAAAAGTTTAGCTAAAAAAGGCATGTCAGTTTGTATGCCAGCAGAAAATGTTAAGAAAGAATCTAAAAAAATTCACTCATGTAAGTTCACGTGTTCATTCCCTTATTAAAAAAAAAACTCTATGTGTTCATCTTGAATCAGTTCAAAATGTTCCATGAGATCAATCCAATATTGATATAGTAAAGTTTATAGTGTTAATAAATAGCTCAGTTCAAACGCAATCTTCAGTCAGTACGAGTACTCCATTTTTCAGACAGGAAAACAACATGATCCGTCTTGCCGTATTCAAAATTACGCTTAGAGCATCTTCAATAGACGGTCCAAAATTTGTCGGTCCAAAACCGGAGATGTAAAATTTGGACCGTAAAAGTGCGTTTTGGAGCTCCGAAAAAAGCTCAACTCCAACAGATGGTCCAAATAGATGGTCTAAAAGAGCAACTCCAGTAGATGGTCCAAAATGAAGATGTAAAACGACATACTACTAGTCCATTCAGCATAGTTCAAACATCAAATTCAACATAGTTTCATACATCAACTTCAACTACTACTTATTCAAACTACTAGATAAACTACTCCTCATCGGAGCTACGGAACTGCTCCCAGAACTCCTCCTTCGTCGGGTCGTCGCACCCTCCTCCTCCTCCTCCTCCTCCTCCTCCGAGAAGTCTGCCTAGTCCTCCTCGGAAGAGGACTCGATGGGGATCACCGTCGAGGGACCGGCCTCATCCTCCTTCTTCGGCCCCTTCTTCTTCTGCTCCACCTCACGCTTCCAGTAGTACTCCATCTCGGCCTGGACGTACTCCGGATGCTCCCGAGCAAACCTCGCCATCGCCTCCTCATCGGTCTCGCCAGCACTAACGACAACCGACGGCTTCTTCGTCTTCTTCTTCTTCGTCCTGATCTCCTTCATATTGATGCCCTGCGGCATAAGCATCTCCGCTTCCGCCCGACTCTCGATCTCTGGAAAGTTGAGGTGCGACCGAGGCCTCTCGGCACGCCACATTGCCACGTCGTAGGCACGCGCGGCCTTGTGGGCGGAGGGGTACGTGCCGATCCACCAATGCCTTCCGGCGTCGGAGAACTCCACACCCCAGTTGCCGGAGGGCTTCTGCCTCACGCCGAAGAAGCCCGACTTGCCCTTCGGCATCTTCTTCGGCGCCATCGGAGAGCGGTGGAGCGGCGTGCGGCCGGGACGGTGGCGGACGGAGCCGGGTGGGGCGGCGGTGGCGGGCGGGGCGGTGGCGGGCGGGGCGGATCTGCGGGGCGGCGACGGCGTGCGGGGCGGCGGTCGGCGTGAGGGGCGGAGCTGCGTGGCGGCGGTGGCGGAGCTGCGGGGCGGCGGTCGGCGGGTTGTGGGGCAGAGCTGCGGGGCGGGCGGGCGGCGATGCGGCGTGGAAACAGCGGCGGGCGGCGGGGCGGCGTGGAAACAGTGGCCGGGGGCGGGGCGGCGCCGGATCTGATGCGGGCGGCATGCGGCGGGGCGACGACGGGGTGTGGAGGCGGCGGGGCGGCGGTGGGGCGGCGGCGGACGGGCGGGCGGGAACGAAAATGAAGTGGCGGTTGGGCGTTCGCGGGCGGCGGTTGGTTTTGGACCAGATGCATCTCGTGATGTATATTTGCATCACGAGGTGTTCAATTTTAAATCACGAGGAGGCCGCGGTCCATTTTTTTTTTTTTTTGCATATGGACCGTCTATTGGAGCAGCGTTTTTTGCCCCAGACGGTTCAAAAGTTAGTTATTTTTACATTTGGACCATCTATTGGAGATGCTCTTAAGCGGTTGTGAATTTGAGAAAATGTTCAACATGACTAAGTTTCGTATTTTTGATAACTTTTCAACGGTATATTATTTGCCCCATTTCCACAAATTTTTTAAATAAATCATGTTCGAAATCAAATTTAACCGTATTTGAATTCGTATTAAAATCGTAAGGAATTAGAAAAAACTTTCTATACAAAAAAGTTGTTGTGTTCTATAACTATGTATTTACAGGAGCTTTAGCAAATATTGTTGTGTTCTGAGTATTCTGATGTGGGCCAAAATGGTGAGCATTTAAACATCAGCCCGAATTAATAAAATTGATAAGTTCCACTTTGAGTAAATGGGTGAACCTAGATGCAACAAAGCTCTGCCATTAGCCGTGGGGATTATTAGTTCATGTGTATTGTGTTCTTTTGTCGGTTAATGTATTTTCTTGTTTGTCAGGTCGTGTGCAAGTTTGTTATCAGTTCATATATATGTGTATTGGTGATCACTGCTATTGCTGCCAGCTATCGATCAGACTGTGGTATTACTTCGGCTGCTCCATGTAATTAGCCCCTTTGTTGGGTGAATCTCCTACTACTTGCTAGCTTTGGAATTGTAAAAACACAATAAGTTCACAATTTAAAAAGTTGTAAGTTTAACACGACGTCCTAGATAAGTTCTAGGAAAAAGCTGAAACACAAAGAAAACCTAAAGAAATTCAAATGGAAACGTTCAAGTCGTGGGATGAAAGAAGTCCAGAACAATGTTGAAATGTTAGAGTTGACACACAATATTTTTCTTTAAATAAAATGTCATTTAGTTCAACGATATAAATCAATGCAAGTTCGAAGACGATAATATCGTAAACCGTTGAAAAGTTACAAGGAAAATGATACCGCAAAAACAGAGTAAAGACTAGTATGTGAAAAACATGCTCGGTACAAAACCATACGGGCATCCGTTCAAGTACTGTTTTTTGGAACCATTCAAAACTACTGTCAAAAATACCTCAATACAAACACATACATATATCAGTACAAGTATTTGTTTTTTAGACAGGAAAAACAACATGATGGGTTTCACCTTATTCAAAATTACTCTTAAACGGTTGCGAAGTAGAGAAAACGTTCAAAGTGACTACGTTTCACATTTTCGATAGCTATCCATCGGTATATTATTTGCCCCATTTTGACAAACTTTTAAAAAAATCGCGTTCAAAATCAAATTTGACCGTATTCGAATTCATTTTTAAACCGTAAGGAATTAGAAAAATATTTCTATATGAAAAAGTTGCGCATTTCCCATAGCTTTCCAACCCGTATCATTTGCGTCAATCCGACAAACCGTTTGCAAAAACGAAATGTGAAAATACGTTTCGCCCAGAATTTCACCGTTTTTCAAATTACTTTTAAATTGTATAAAATTTGAAAAAACAATAGATATATGGAATATGCGGATTTTTACTAGCTTTCCAACGCCATCTTATTTGCTCAATTCCGACAAACCGTTTGAAAATTGAGTCCAAAATACGATTCGCATTTTCGGTCTTGAAAAAACTTTTTTTTAAAACTGCTCCTAAACCGTGATGATTTTGCAAAAAATTCCTATATATCTGTAATGTAGATGTCAAGAGATTTCCAATGATATATTACGCGCCCCATTCCGATGAAAAGACGATCAGTTCGACGAGATGAAAATCATCAGTACAACCGCCTGAAACCATCAATTCAAATTTGATTCTGGGCTATTCTGTTTCGCGTAACAGAATGTTATTCTGTTACCCTTTTTGAACTGACGTTTTCAGTTGGTTGTACTGATGTTTTCGAAGCGGTTGAACTGATGCTTTCAGTTGTGTTTAACAGATCATCTTCTTTAGTTCAAAAACTTTTTGTAATTTTTTTGTCGGATTGGGGCGTGTAATATATCGTTGGAAAGCTCTTGACAACCATATTTCAAGTATATTGAATGTTTTTGCAAAATTATTATGGTTTAAGAGCAGTTTTGAAAAAACCGTTTTTTTCAAAACAAAAAACGTGAATCGTATTTTGGACTCAATTTTCAAACCGTTTTTCGGAATTGAGCAAATAAGATGGCGTTGGAAAGCTGGTGAAAATCCGCATCTTCCATATATGTATTGTTTTTTCTAAATCTATATGGTTTAAAAGTAATTTGAAAAACGGTGAAATTCTGGCGAAACGTATTTTCGTGATTTTTTGCAAACGGTTTGTCAGATTGACACAAATGATATGGCGTTGGAAAGCTATGGAAAATGCGCAACTTTTTCGTATAGAAATGTATTTCTAATTTCTTACGGTTTAAAAACGAATTCAAATACGGTCAAAAACTTCACAACCGTTTAAGAGTAATTTAGAATACGGCATGATGGATTTTGTTGTTTCCTTGTCTGAAAAACAGAGTAGTCGTACTGATATATGTGTATGTTTGTGCTGAGCTATTTTTTGTAGAGTAATTGTGAATGGTTCCGAAAAAGGATACTTGTACTGATGCGTGCATGGGTTTGTACTATGCGTGTTTTCACTAACTATACTTTGCTCTGTTTTTTGGGTAATATTTTTATCATAAGTTTTCAACGGTTTACTGTATCGTCGCCCCTGTACTTGTATGGTTTTGTATCATCGAACTGAATTATATTTTATTCAAAAAGAAAATGTGTTTGTTTTGTTTCTTTTTTTTAACTCGACATTTTTTTGAAAACGTTGTTTTGAACTTCTCTAATTTTACGACTTGTACTGAGGTACTTACTAAGCGGGATTTTCATGGGGTTTCTTTTTTTGCTTGAACTTTACAATTTGAATTTCTGTCATTTCTTTTATTCTGAACGGACCACCGTTTTTAACTCGTACTGAGGTACTTACTATGCCCGAACTGGGGTGGCTGTCGCGTGTCTCGGCGTGTTTTTTAACTAGAACAAGCAACCAAGTTTTTCAACGAATTTGATAGAGAAGAAAGAAAGAGATCCACGTGGGGTTGTAGTGAAGAGGGCGGCTCCCGCATCATCAGTCTGCCAGTGCAAGATAAGGAATAGCAGCAGGTCACGGTTGGTCGCCGGGGAGGTGGGAGGCGGTGGCACGGCTGGTCGCCGGGATCTTTTTTTAGCAGATGCTGGGAGGTGGGATGCGTCCGCGAGGAGGTGGGCGCGTGGGAGGATGGGCTCGAGGGATTGCGCCTGACAGCCTTTTTCCAGGAAATCAATTCGATCGCTCCTTATAGGGCCGAGGGTAACAGAATAATATTCTGTTACCGGTAACAGAATAGCCCTGTCCTATATATATACTAGCAAAAGAGCCCGTGCGTTGCAACGGGAGAAAAATATAACACACACTCTTAACCCAACAACCATAATATGTTCATGCCCTTTATTTTAGCGAGGCATCATTTTTGTGTTGCCGCTTATCCTCCTCACCCTCAGTGGCCTCAGTGTTCACACAAACCAAAGTGTGTTTGAATGTTGTTTTTCTCCTGCCAGTTTTTTCAGAGGTGCTCATGTGTGGTTATCGATGTTTTCTTTCGTCTCTTTATGATTTTAGTGGTTGTTTATTTGCAATCCAGATCGTCGCGGTACGAAA
This sequence comes from Triticum timopheevii, assembly GCA_963921465.1. Lineage (NCBI taxonomy): Eukaryota > Viridiplantae > Streptophyta > Magnoliopsida > Poales > Poaceae > Triticum > Triticum timopheevii. The sequence continues at coordinate 59,868,620 of OY997270.1, read as the reverse complement.
GAAAAACAGACGTGCCCTATAGGTAACAAGTTTGCTTTTAAAATGATATTTTCAAATATTTAATAGGTAAAAATAACATCATATTCAAATTTCATATATAACATGTTAAAATCGGAGTTACAGTTTAATAGATATGGATAATTAAGAAAAATATTTGTTTGACTTAAATATCTTCCAAAATAATATTTAACAAACAATAACATCATATTCAGATTCTACAAATTTTTCTAATCAATTTTCATATGTAACATGTTAAAATCGGGATTACGGTTTAAAAGATATGGATAATTTAGAAAAACATTTGTTTGACTTATATATGATCGACGGGTGAATTATCTAATATGTCAGGGGGATTTCCGTAAAAACGTAAAATAACGGTTCGGTTATGACTTAAGTGTGTACTGCGGGTTATTTCATAAAAAATATAGGGGGTTTTCTGCAAAAGTGCGTGACGGACGACCGAAACCCAATTTGCTTTATTATATATATATATATATATATATATATATATATATATATATATATATATATATATATATATATATATATATATATATATATATATACCTACTACCGGGTGTAGTTACTCCCACTTTTGTTTAATACGTTCTAGGTAGTATCTATCATATTGGAGAGTATGTACGCGTAGTATGTAGTATATAAGAATGTCTAGGTAGTATATATACTACTTTTTTGGTAGTATGTATCATATTTTGTGCATACTCTATTTCGCGTACAAATATGTACATATTTCACAATTACAATAAACCATGAGCTCACTTGCAATTTTTTCATATAACTCACTTTGGAGTATCTTAGATGTAACATATGAACATACTAAAAATAATAAAGTAGAGTATATACTACCACATGGTAGTATATGAGAAACGGGTGTAGCTACACCCGGTAGTAGGATGCATTTTCCCTATATATATATATATATATATATATATATATATATATATATATATATATATATGCACTTGATCCCAGAAAGGTATTTATCCTTCAAACTAGAGAAGTGCTTCAAACTAACAACAGTACATAATATTCAACCAAAAAGGGTCATGCTACAGCAGCAGGATACATGGCTAACCTAGATATCAGTACGAATCAAGTTGTGCATATTTGTTGTTGGCATGAACCACATCGCCGCATGTTGGGTTTGCAAAAGTCATCCATCGCATGGAACCTTGATGCCTTTAACACACTAAAAATTATCTGGCAACAAGCTGTGTCGACAAATCTCTGGATATGGTGATTCATGAAACCCATGGTATGATGTGTAAACACAGTTCCCACTGGTGAATGGATGTTGAATAGTATGATAATCATCGCCGGTGATATGATCGATAATTGGTTGGATGATCGGATAATAGAGCCCGAGGAACATGGAGTGGTTGCCGAGGCTGTAAACCTGCCTCCAGTTGAATACGCCTGGCCCAACGGAGCTGGGATCTTTCTCGAACACAAAGCAGCCATAGCCATCAATGTCATGTACACCCCATGCATTATACTGCATGTGGTTTGATGTAATGGTTTAGTCAATTTGGTACGTGCAAATGAGTATTAAATGATCGCCGTCAGCTAAACGAGCGATAAACCACCAGCCATTGGCTGGTATGATTCTAGGTCCTGGAATCATGAAGGCCAACGCATTTGCGTCTACTGCAACAAGTCAAATTGTAGACCAAAAGGAAAAAAAATAAACAATCATCTTCAGAGTATGTGTGGAATTAAGATTATTATAACAGTGACACATATCATAGACAGAGAATTGCAATGTCGTGGTCATAATCATACCCCAGCTTAAAAATAATAATAAGCTAATGGCTTTCATATTCTAGCAATATATCATGGTTCAAACATCATATAACAATGAGAGGAAAACAGATATGATAGGGCCTACTCATATTCTACCGTAGCACTTACTACTGTTCTCCTATCAACTCTAAGTAATAACATGCGTTGTTATAAAAACCCTGGAAATGAGAGTAACATATAGCAATCATGAGGTTATACTCATAATATCTATTCTAACATTCATTAGATGCCAATTGTTCTCATATAAACTCTAACAATAACATGTGTGGTCATAAAAATCTAGAAAATGAGAGGAACTACAACAATGATGTGGTTATAGACATACTATATATTCTAAATTTGCAACAATGATCAGACAGTCGTATTCATAAGGTAAAGATGAGATGAGATAGAACAATTACACGATGATAGATTCCACCAGTATAGGCGGCCAATCTATGCGTCGACTGCGTAAACGATGCCATCATGCACTATAGCATCAGACAGAAATGTTGGCTGAAGAGGATTGACGATGAGCCATAACCATGTATGGCGACTGTTGGGGATATGACTATTTGATATGACCCACCCAGGAGGGGTCGGGTTATCCCGATGGCGGTTCATCTAAGACAAAGCCCATGAGTATGTTGAAGATGGCGGTTCACGAAGTAGGCCTGTTAAAGGGCCCAAACCGAGAGGCTGCTTAAGGCCCATGAGTATAAACCGCCGTGTATATGTAACTTGTATTATAAGACATGTAAGATAAGTCACCGAGCCGGACACGTTTGTATGAGCCGGCCGAGACTCTATAGGCCGCAGGGCATCAACCCATGTATATAAGGGGACGACCCGGCAGCGGCTTAGGGCAAGAAACAACAGATCGAAAGCCGGGCAAAGCGTATTCGCTCCCTGGTAATCGAAACCCTAGCAATACCACCTCAAGCTGGATTAGGCTTTTACCTTCACTGCAAGGGGCCGAACCAGTATAAACTCCTCGTGTCCTTTGTCCCGTTTAACCCCGTTAAGCTAACCTCATTGCAATGGCTCCACAACTAAGTCCTTCCATGAGGACAACTGCCGTGACACTTCCACGGCAGTTGGCGCCCACCATGGGGCCAGCGCACGGTGGTTTCGAGTTCTTGAAGGGCAGCTTCGAAGGGATCAAGGGATACGCCATGGGCCGGATGACCAAGAGTCATCGCGGCAAGCTCTACATCGACGATGCAGGCTGGGCCCCCAAGGCCAGCTCAATTGAGTACGGGTACCGGGTCCCCTTCGGCGGAATCCATGTCTTCATCGGCAAGATCGGCGAACCGGGCCCTGAGCCGGACATCTGCACCGACATCATCGAGACGGCTCAGCGTGCACGACCCGCCCGGGTCAAACCCGCCGTGAAGCGTGCCTTTGTTGGATGTATCCATGGGGCTGAATTGGAAGGCTCTGTGTCTGGCGGTGAGACGACCATCTACTCTGATGGTGAGTTGAGATGGACGGCTTGGGGGCTGTTCCGATGGTGACAGTATTCCGGACCCCCGGGAGCTGCCGAATAGGGTGGCGATCTTCATGGCTGGCAGGCAGCCGGTTCTCGGCTCGACAGCCACCGCGGCCATAACTTCCGGTGCAGCGGCGGTGACAGCAATGGGTGCTGGCGATTCAGCGCGCCCGCCAGCTCAAGTTTTGACAGATCTGTTGGACGATCTGGCGACTCTGATGGGGGTGGAGGTAACCCTGGACAATCAGGAATAACATAGGGTGGATGTGGCTAAGCTACGTGAAGAGATAGCACAAGCCAAGGAAGATCTAGCGGCGGAGAATGCTAGAATGAATGCAGAGTGGGCCGTCTTAAACGCTCAAGCACAGTGGATTCAAGCAGACTCATACCAACTCTCGGTGGATCAGAACGCTGCTAAAGAAGTCTTGAGGAGAAAACACCGGACTCGTCTGCCCTCGATTTATGAATCAAGGAACCTTTTCAACACACCCGGAGCGGGGGCTAGTAACCCGCCGGTGATAAACCAGATGGTTGAGTCACTAGGAGGTGGAGTGCCGGGTCAGCCGTGCATGGCAGGTTCTCCGCATATGAATAACACCCCACCTCAACACGTAGTGACGCCGCCGGGTCATTACTCCACCCCTCTAGATAACATGATTGCTGCAGCTACGCGATTGGTGGCTCTGCCAGTTGAGGGTGAGACTCCAGCGGCGATTAAAACCAGAAGGGCCAGGGAGCTTTTTCAGACGACTTTGGTACAACAGCAGGCTTATTCCTATAGTCGTGACCGGATTCATTCGACCCCTCGTCCAAGCCAGAGCTATAGTAGGCACATTGACCCGCCAGCAGTTTCAAGTACTGAGCAGTGTCGTAACCAACCTCATGGACATGATCCGGCGCACAATGGTGCCAATGCACAGGATTTGGTGGACCAGGGCAGAGCGCGCCGGGAGGCCGAGCTGGCGGCTCATCAGCATGCACCGATTTACCCGACGGCTTCAGTTGAGGCGGGTGTAACTTCTAGAGCTTTCGGTGTGCCATGCCTAACGGCGGCTCTATGGAATGAGCATCTGCCCAAGGACTTCAAAGGACCTCGCAAGGTGCCCAATTACATAGTAGGTTAGCCCCCTGATACTTGGGTGGAGAGTTATGAGATGGCTATGGAGATGCTGAATGTTAGTGAGGCTGCATATGCTAAGTACTTCACCATGATGCTGGAGGGGATGACTCATACCTGGTTGAAAGGGCTGCCGGCTAACTCCATCGGGTCATGGGAAGAGCTGAAAGCCCGGTTTATCCAGAATTTCAAAGATACATGCAAGCAGCCTTGTCGATCGTGGATTTGGTTTGTTGTGTTCAGGCTGAGGGCGAGTCAATGACCAGCTGGGTGCGCCGGGTCTCGACTATCATACATTCTTCAGATAACATCAACGTCGGCTCAACAGTTCTAATGTTGGAGAAAAAATGCTGTTTTATTCCACTCAAGCAGAAGCTTGGGCGGCTTAAGAATCATTGCAACGACATGAGGGAGCTTATGTCAACTCTTGTTAAGTATGCCGACTCTGATGGTACCAAGGACCCCGATTCTGAGGATGAAAGATCGGGAAAGGGAAAGAAGAGTAGCGGCATGAAGGGACAGCAGTACAACCCTACCAATCAGGGCGGCAACGGTAAGCGCAAGGCTGATGATTTTGTGACTAACACCGGTGCGCAAAATTATAACCAGCGTCGTAAGGGAGGGCCGACTCAAGGGACAAGGTTTGACCTTGATGCAATATTAAATCAGCCATGTCCAAAACACGGAACAGATCAGAAGCTGGCTACTCATCTATGGAAGGATTGTAGCATAATGAGACACTTTAGGGAGTCCATCCAGCACAACCATGGCGCAAACGGCGGATCAGGATCCGGCTCTCATGGTCTGGGTCATGGAGGCGGTGGTTCAAATTCCGGGTTTCAAGGCCACGGTAACCAGGGTGGCTACAACCAGCAGAATAATCAGGGAAATCAGCAGCAGCAGCAGTCTGGGTATCAGAGCAACCCGAAGCAATTGAACAGTGGACAGTATCACGTCTTCACTACAAGCTTGTGTAAGTGGGATCAGAAGCTTCATAAGAGGGCAGTGAATGCTGTTGACACTACTAGGGAAAACCCTAGCAGTAGCGCGGGAATTTTGCCTATAAGTAGCACGGGAGGACGCACTACTGATAAGGCACTATAGCTATTCCTTAGCAGTAGCGCGTGCTACACGCACTGCTGCTAAGACATATAGCAGCGGCGTTTGTTCACTCCAGTGCTACTGCTAATATAGCTAGTAGTAGCGTGTTTACTCACAATCGCTACTAGTATTCTTTTTCTCTCTTTTTTTTTAATTTTTAGTGTATTTATACGCCATTATACAAATTTTGGTACAATACAAATTATGAGGTTGTTATATCAATATGTCCATAACAATGTGTCAAATGAAGGTGGATTAGGTTCAAGTGGAGGGAACATGTGGTGCATGTCAAAAGTATACTACTAATCCAAACTTGATCTAGTTTGGACTAGTAGTACTTTCGATGTGCACCACATGTTGCCTCCACTTGAATCTAATCTGCCAACACAAGCTATTTAATCATCATCATAGTCATTACCACCAACAGTAGCTATTTAATCATCATAGTCATAGTGTAGCACACATCATCATCTTCAAACTCATTCTAGATAGTTAATCACCACCAACACTAGCTGCGGTAGCTATCTAATCACCACCAACACTAGCTAATAATAATCATCATAGTCATTACCACCAACACTAGCTATTTAATCATCATAACTCATTTCTAGCTAGCTAATCACTCCTGCTCCTCTCTCTCAGGTAAAATAGCATAAAACATGTGTAGCACTCCTGCTTCATCAAGTTGGAGCATGCGGATGAACCTGTCTCCTAATCGTGGGCTGCGCTTCTGATTGCTGCCCCCTAGTACTTCTCTGTGATCGTTCACAATTTTGCTCCAGTCTTTCACTATTAAGCATTCCTCGCTTTTAGAAATCCTGAATGCACTAAAGTGCATTGTAGGATATCTTGGCCGTAAGCTAACCATTCTCATGCGACCTTTAGTCTCGATCCAATGAGGCACAACATTCATCGGGAGTCCCTGTTGAAGAACATCGTATAGTAACATACTTAGCAATGAAGTTTAGCTTAAAAAATAATGTATGCAAAAGATGCACTGAGGACTTATAGTAAAAATCTTACCATCTTTCCTAAATAGATGTGACCGTAGTTCAATACGATTAGTATTGGTCGCACATTTTGAGTACTAAGATTTTTAAGTCCAGAAAAATAATTTGTCTTGGCAGCATCAAGATCCTCAAGCCATGAAACATAATGACCTATCTCCTCGCAATTTAGTTCAGCCTCGGGACAGTGGACGGTCATGTCTACCAAGCGCCGGACATGTTTGCTTGAATGGAAATAAGCTGTCAATAGAAATTAGTTGTCAACTATTTTTGAATAAACAATATCGAAGACATAAATATGGTTGAGAAACTCACATAATGGTAGAACTAGAGGCGTCTGCACATCGACCCAAATGTCTCTATTACCTTGAATATCATCTTCGGGACGAATATCAAAGGTGATAAACATATCAGGCTCAAATGCATAAGCCTTGCATAGTGCTTGCCAAGTTTTGCATTCAAAATAGGTGTAGGTGTCTGCGTTGTATAATTTTGCGTGGAAAGTATAACCATGATCGGTCTTCAAGTTAACTCTCTTTACCTTCGTAGTAGTTTGCATAGGACTGAAACCTATCTTATCCAAGACAAAAGCTCTTGCATGGCAGGGGATACGCTAGTAGAATAGTAAAAAATTTAAATTATAAGTTGAAGCAAATGAAGCAGATGTCATGCTTAATTACGAAAAAAGACTTGTCGTTGTGACTTACTGTATCCACTTCGAAGTTCTCGTCCAGCTTGATGCCGAAGCGCCTATCATCATCTAGGAAGATTCCGTCGCATAGGCCGCGCTCGTCTTCGCAGTATTCACAAATACCGAAATCTTTTCGTCGTCAGACATTTCCTATGTTCATAGTTGAAACATTAATTGAAAATCGATCGAAGGCAACTACCAGGATACTCAACACACAAATCCGGGGCACTCGATATTTCCTACATATTCTGGCACAAGTCATGCCAAAATTCACGGAAAAATCCGGCATGACCTTTGCTAAAATAGGACATATCGAGCGCCTGAAATTTGCCGGAACGGAAATGAATCAACACTCCGGCAAAACATAGGCCACTCGGAGGTGTAACCTGCAAACATGACCGTCCACTTGGGCAAGCACATATCCTATTTGAGCAACACAAGATATACATTATAGGACTCATATTGACATGAGCATTCAATAAGAAAAACCAAATTGTAAAATAAATAAGTATTCAAATTAGCATGCATTCATTAAGCAAAAGTAAATCATCTCATGCGTCCGTACATCGTCGAATGTTATCACTAATACATCCCGAATAGTATTATACATATAACATCACTAAAACAACTAAAACCCTAGTGCACGACGGGCATCGACGTGGGCGGTGGACACCCACAGAGAAGGAACCATCATAGGATCATAGCTCCAGTGAGATCCCTGGAGAACCTGCCAGGTATTGGAGAACCTGTGCTCCAACGCAAACAAGCAGCGACGGACGTGCGCGTCCTCCTCACTGACACGGTGACGCACCACCTCCGCGGGGTCCTCGAGCCTCTGGACCGTCACTGTCCCACGCGACCGCCACCAAAGAAGGTTCGGGTCAACGACGGGCTGACTTGTAACGCAACGGATCCGATGCGCCAAGTGTCCGCCAGTTTTTTTCCGTTGTTGCCATGTCATTTGCTTGCGTGTTGCATTTTTCCATGTCATCATCTGCATTTCATCTGCATGTTTTTCCAAAACTTGCATCCGTTCGGGTCCTCCTGGTTCTCTCCGTTGTCCGTTCGGAGTCCAGACCACACTCGCACGCGCCCGCGGCACCTCCGAATATTATTTTTATAAGCGGCATAAAAATGTTCTCGGAATGGGTTGAATCTTGGCATGCGGTCTTATTATAGTGTAGACAGAGCGCATGTCAAGTTTCGTCGCATTCGGAGTCCGTTTGACTGCCCAACCGTTAGACATAGCGGTACCGCTGTCGGTACCTTCGTCAGATGTTTTCGGTCTCCAAAAACCGTGTGGGCCGCACTTCTTCCCCTCTCTTCTCAGCCCGAGGCCCTCTTCACAGCCCACTAGACCCACCTAACTACCCCCTCCGCTCCGGACCGTCCGATGGCGATCGAACGTCTCCGAAACAGAGCAAAACCCCTAACCCTAGCCTCCTTTTCCTATAAAAGGAAGCCACCATTCCATTTTTGGCAGCAGCCAAACCCCCTCCTCGAAACCCGCACGCCGCCAGCCTCCTCCCACCTCGGGGGCCGCGCCTCCGCCTTCCCCCTCCAGATCCGCCGCCGGCCACCTCACAGGCGCCACTTGGGGCTCAGCCATTGGCCAGCCGTCGCCGCGCCGTCGTCCGGCAGCCAACCAGGGGCTGCCACGTGTTTTGATGATGTTGCTGTAACATGTTGTTTGCTTGCTCTAAACATTGCAACCTGATGTTATTTCCTGATAAGTCTGAAACTGTTATTATTTGCAATCTTACCATGTGTTTTTGAGTATGATCTAGTGATTTATGGAGATAGCTCAGTGTTCATGTTTTGTTATGCTTTACCTGTACTTCATGCCCATGCCTTTTGTTATTATGTTGGGGTGCTGTAGCTTATTGTTTGATGCTTGCAAGATGCCTAGTTGCTGTTATGGACAGATTGTTGCTATATCATGTTTGGAGTGTATGTGTTGAACCGTTGCTCCGTTTTGAGTGTGATCTATATGAAACTTGCTTGATTTTGCATGTAGGTTCATATTATCTTGTTGCATCCTTGTTTTGGTGTGTTTGCTTGATGTTTGTATGCATTTTGCATCAATGCCATGCTTAACTTGTTTTGCTCATATCTTCTAGGCCGTAGCTCCGAATCTAATGTACTTTATATGTAACTTGACTAGAATTTCGTGTAGATTCTCTTGGTGCTCTTTAACTTGATGTTTAACAACTTCAACTTAAGGTTTATTTAGATCTGGACCAATTTCGAAATTTGCATATGAGGACTTACCGGAATTGTTATATGTTGTTTCCGACCTCATTTAAACTTGCTTTGATGTGTTGTTCTTGTTTGCATCGTCTCTTGCCATGAGTAGCTTCATGCAGCTTTGTCATGCATCATGTTTGTTGTGCATCATGTCTTGCCTATGTGTGGTGTGTTTACCATGTTGTGTGCTTCTTCTCGATAGTTCCCGTTTCGTTGCGATCGTGAGGATGCGTTCATCTACGTGTGGTTCGTCTTCGTGGCTTCATCTTCTTCATGGACTCGTTCTTCTTCCTTGCGGGATTTCAGGCAAGATGACCGCTACCCTGGATCTCACTACTATCATTGCTATGCTAGTTGCTTCGTTCTATCGCTATGATGTGTTACCTATCATTTGCTCTTCAAGCCTCCCATATTGCCATGAACCCCTAACCTTTGACACCTTTCCTATGCAAACCATTGTTTGGCTATGTTATCGCTTTGCTCGGCCCCTCTTATAGTGTTGCTAGCTGCAGGTGAAGTTGAAGATTTCTCCATGATGGACAGGATTTTGGTTGGGATATCACAATATCTCTTATATTATCAATGCATCTATATATTTGGTAAAGGGTGGAAGGCTCGGCCTTAAGCCTGGTGTTTTGTTCCACTCTTGCCACCCTAGTTTCCGTCATACCGGTGTTATGTTCCCGGATTTTGCGTTCCTAACGCGGTCGGGTGATTTATGGGACCCCCCTGACAGTTCTCTTTGAATAAAACTTGTCCAGCAAGGCCCAACCTTGGTTTTACCATTTGCCTCACCACCACCTATACCCTTCCCTTGGGTCGGCCAACCCGAGGGTCATCTTTATTTTAGCCCCTCCGGGCCAGTGCTTGTCTAAGTGTTGGTCCGAACTGAGCTGCCTGCGGGGCCACCTCGGGGAAACTCGAAGTCTGGTTTTACTCGTAGCTAGTCTCATCCGCTGTTGCCCTGAGAACGAGATATGTGCAGCTCCTATCGGGATTGTCGGCGCATCGGGCGGCTTTGCTGGTCTTGTTTTACCATTGTCGAAATGTCTTGTAAACCGGGATTCCGAGACTGATCGGGTCTTCCTGGGAGAAGGTCTATTCCTTCGTTGATCGTGAGAGCTTGTCATGGGCTAAGTTGGGACACCCCTGCAGGGTTTAAACTTTCGAGAGCCGTGCCCGCGGTTATGTGGCAGATGGGAATTTGTTAATGTCTGGTTGTAGATAACTTGACACCAGATCCGAATTAAAACACATCAACCGCGTGTGTAGCCGTGATGGTCTCTTCTCGGCGGAGTCCGGAAAGTGAACACGGTCTTTGGGTTATGTTTGACGTAAGTAGGTGTTCAGGATCACCTCTTGATCATTGCTAGCTTCACGACCGTTCCGCTTGTTCTCTTCTCGCTCTCATTTGCGTATGTTAGCCACCATACTTGCTTAGCCGCTGCTGCAACCTCACCACTTTACCCCTTCCTTTCCCATTAAGCTTTGCTAGTCTTGATACCCATGGTAATGGGATTGCTGAGTCCTCGTGGCTCACAGATTACTACAACAACAGTTGCAGGTACAAGTTATACGATGATCATGACGCGAGAGCGATGTTTGCTTGTTTTGGAGTTCTTCTTCTGCTTCTTCTTCGATCAGGGGATAGGTTCCAGGTCGGCAGCCTGGGCTAGCAGTGTGTATATTGTTTGAGTTTCTGTTTATGATTCATCCGTAGTCGGATGTTGTTCTTGTATGTTGTATTGTTGTATTCATGTGGCATTGTATGACTTATGTATGTATCCCCATCTATTACGTAATGTTGATGTAATGATATCCACCTTGCAAAAGCGTTTCAATATGCGGGTCTATCCTTGGTGGGACCTTCGAGTTCCTTTTGGATAGGGTCGCATATTGGGCGTGACAAGTTGGTATCAGAGCCTCGACCGACCCTAGGAGCCCCCTTGTTTGATCGTGTAGTTTGGCCGCTGTTGAGTCTAGAAGAAAACTTTTTCGGAGTCTAGTTATATCGGAGAGTAGGAATTCTTTTTACTCCTCTGCCCCTTCGTCACTCTGGTCAGGAATCTTGACGTAGGTGTTTTGAACTACTCCTCTTCCCCTTCAAATTTTTTCTTTAGGTTCACGCAGTTGGTTTTCCGATCGTTGTTCTTCAGCTCTTTTCATCCGGTGCATTTCTCGTCAAGTTGACTCGAGCCTCTTCATCTTTGCCAAGTCCAATCCTCAGTTGTTTTCTTTTCCCTCCCGCCCTACCTTCTTCTTCTCGAATCCGGAATCCGTAATCGAGTATCCATCCTACTCGTGCGAAGCCTTTGTTTTCTTTCTTCAATGATTTGAACCGGTGTTTTCTCTTCAAAATATTCGTCGGTTCCCCTTTTTCAAGTAGCCTTTGTTTTTCCCGCCCTCCCACCCTCTCCTTCCCGGAGTCTGAGTCTCTTTCGAGCATCAGTTCCATTCGTGTGGAGCCTCTTCAATCTTTTGTCAATCATTTCAACCGGTGATTTCTCGTATCGTTCGTCATTCTTCATCTCTTTTTCTTTTCCGGTGGACTCAATTCAAGTTTTCGGTGTTGATCGTATTCTTTCTTTGACCAAAGTGTTTTTCCATCCTCGTTTGCCTCTCCCAGTTTATCCTTCCGGAGTGTTCAAGATATTTCAGGAGATTCGTCTGTGTTCCAATTAATTCGAGGTTGTCACCTCATTCAAATATTTCAATTATTCCGATGCATCATCTATCTGTTCAACAATCCTTTCCAACGGTGTTATCTCTTTAGTGGGCCCTAACCCACAGGTCTTTTCCCAGGATCTTACCTGACTCTTCTAATTCCACGGAGTTATTCTCAATTCTTTTCAAGGGTGACGTAAGTATGAATTTAATCAGTCACATGCCTTCTCCAAGATCGCTTTCAAAATCATTTCATTGTTGGCTCAACCCCTTCGCTTTTCATTCTTCCGGAGTATCTTAGTAATTTTGGTGGTGTTTCTCGTCGTCATTTGAAGATCGAAGAAGATTTCTCTTAAATCGTGTCCATTCTCCCGGAGATTCGCGATGCTAGCTCAATGTTATCCTATCAAATTGTTTCAAGTCATGCAAATTATTTTCATCCATCCGGAGCATTTCAGGAGTTGCTTTCTCTCTCGATCATCCGGAGGCCATCTTTTCGGAAGATTTTGTTTGTTCTAAGTTTTTAGCTTCGGTCGTCTCAATATTATCCCGGTGCTTCGTTCAAGTGTTCTTTAATCATCTCATGATCTCTTTGTTCTTTTGCATCTAAATTCCCTCTAGCATATTTGTTCTTCTAATTCTTCCCGGTGATTCATTCTCTTTCATCATTCAATTTTCGAATTCTAACGGTGGTTCGTTCAAGATTCTTTTTCTTTGATTATCATATTAATCCTTTCGTTCTTTTCAATCCTACCGGTGGTTCATGAAGACTTTCTCAAGTTTTGCGCCATATTCCCCTCAATCCTTTTCAACAAGAATAAGTTGCATGCCAAATCCGGTTGTCATCAATTAAATTTGATGAGGATAAGCATAACGTAATTCTTATTCTTATTTCATCATCGTCAAGTAATTTCTTTCTTTGGAGTTTGTTCTTGATGAATAAATTCTAGTTCCAAGTGTTTTAATCTTTTCTTTCCGGAGTTCAATTTCCTCGGCCATTTCGTCAGAACCCCCATCTAAATCACCGCAAGCTTTAATCTTATTCTTTCATCCGTCATTTCTATCTCATCACCCTTTTGTCAACGGAGCTCTTCATGATTTAATTCATTCTTCAAGAGTTCATCAAGATTCTTGTTCAAGGAGTTCTAGTATCTTTTATTCTTGCATCTCGAAGTGCAATTAATTCTCCATATCCTTTTGAAGTGGAGTTTTGCATTTCTTCGTTCTTCTCAGTCATTCAATCTTTTCCGCTTGTGGTCGGAGATCACCTCATAATTTTGAGATGTTATCTATAAGTACACAACAAGCTTATTCTTTCATTGTTGATTTTCTCAACAATTCCGTTCAATCCTTTCTTCTGAGGTTGCTTTCAATTTCATTCGTGGCACAAGTTGTCATTTCCTTCTCCATTCTTTTCATTCAACTCTTTCAATTCTTTCCGGAGGTTTTGTGTCATGTCTTCATCAAGTTTCATTACATCCTCTCAAGTTCGTGTTCTATTCCTCCATGTTTCAGCCGGAGTGCTTCCTAAATCGTTTTAGTCTTATCCGTTTCTTTTCTCATTCTAACCACTCCGGTTAGAACGAGTGGCTTCATAGTATATCTGATTCCGTGAGCTTTCGATTCTCGTCATTCTCGTTGTTCCTCTCTTCTTCTCGAGTGCTCTCGATTCTTTGCTTATTCTCTTGAGTTCTTGTTTCACCTCATTCCTTTTCCCTTCCCTCTCGGTCCTAAGATCTCGGGAGGAGATCTCTTGTTAGTGGAGGAGTGTTGTAACGCCCCGGATCCGATGCGCCAGGTGTCCGCCAGTTTTTTTCCGTTGTTGCCATGTCATTTGCTTGCGTGTTGCATTTTGCCATGTCATCATCTGCATTTCATCTGCATGTTTTTCCAAAACTTGCATCCGTTCGGGTCCTCCTGGTTCTCTCCATTGTCCGTTCGGAGTCCAGACCACACTCGCACGCGCCCGCGGCACCTCTGAATATTATTTTTATAAGCGGCATAAAAATGTTCTCGGAATGGGTTGAAGCTTGGCATGCGGTCTTATTATAGTGTAGACAGAGCGCATGTCAAGTTTCGTCGCATTCGGAGTCCGTTTGACTGCCCAACCGTTAGACATAGCGGTACCGCTGTCGGTACCTTCGTCAGATGTTTTCGGTCTCCGAAAACCATGTGGGCCGCACTTCTTCCCCTCTCTTCTCAGCCCGAGGCCCTCTTCACAGCCCACTAGACCCACCTAACTACCCCCTCTGCTCCGGACCGTCCGATGGTGATCGAACGTCTCCGAAACGGAGCAAAACCCCTAACCCTAGCCTCCTTTTCCTATAAAAGGAAGCCACCCTTCCATTTTTGGCAGCAGCCAATCCCCCCTCCTCGAAACCCGCACGCCACCAGCCTCCTCCCACCTCGGGGGCCGCGCCGCCGCCTTCCCCCTCCAGATCCGCCGCCGGCCACCTCACAGGCGCCACTTGGCGCTCAGCCATTGGCCAGCCGTCGCCGCGCCGTCGTCCGGCAGCCAACCAGGGGCTGCCACGCACCCTCGGGCCTCCCAGCGCCTCCCAGGGCCCGGACGGCCCATCCGAGGCCCGCCTCGGGATGGTTCCGGGCCGAGTCGCCCCCGCGCTCCTGCGCCTCGTCCGCGCCCGCCGCCTGCCGCCGAACCCCGCGCATCTCCGCCGCCTCGCTGCCCGCCGTGCCGGCGTCCGCCGGAGGCTGCCGCCCTCGCCCGCACCAACCCCGCCGGATCTAGGTCACGGCGCTGCCAACCATCTCTCCTATCTCCCCGTCGCCTCCTTCCCCTAACCTCTCTCTCTCTCTGCTGCCCATGGACAAGGTCGCCATGGAGCTCGTCGCTGGAGCTCGCCGCCGTGCTCTGCCGACCCCCCCGCCGCCGGAAATGGGCTCCCCACGCCCAGATCCGGTCTTCGCCACCGTGGATACGCCTTCTTCGCGCCTCTGTGCCGCCCCAAGCCTCGCCGGAGTTTGTCGCCGCCGGCGCGGCCTTCCTCGACCGTGCGGGCGGGCGAGCGCACGCGCAGCCGTGCTCCGTGCGTGGGCCCCGTGGCCCGCTTTCACCACGTGGGCCGCGGCCCAGCCCAGCTCCCTCTGCCTCAGCCCAGCCCACCTCCACACCGACCGGGCCAAGGCCTGCTAGGTGAAACCCGTGAATCCCGCGCCCGTGCGTCTTATAGCTATATTGTGCTCATCTATTTTTTCCGAAAAAACTGCTAAGTCCCCAGATCTGCATATTATCATGCCATGTTCATCGCATCATATCTCTGCATCTGTAGCTCCGTTTTGTGCGTGTAATATGTCAAATTGTTCGTATCAACGAGTACTTCATTTCATTCCATTGCATCATTTTCATTTGAGCTCATCTTGATGCCCGAAATGCTGCTGGAGGAGTGCATGTTGATGTTAACCTGCTGAAACTGTTATAACTTGCTGTTTTGTCATTTTTGCCATGATTGATGTGTGCATCCTATGAGGTTGATGTCTACATGTGTTCTGATCTATGCTATGCCATCTTTCCAGAGGTGCAAACCATGTATTTTTGTGAGTTGTGTGTTGAGTGCATCAAGCTTGTTAAGTAGAGTACTTGCTGTTGCTGTTTTCCTGACAGATTCTGTTATATTTTGTTGCTATGTTAACATGCTTCTACTAATCATTCTATGCATATTCTGGAGATGTTCTATAAACATGTTTTGATTTACATGTTATGCCCTATCCATCCATGCCCCTGGTTGCATTTATAGCTTGCTGTAGATTGTTCATATCTTGCTCCAAAGTTGCTTGATGATGTTGCTATCAGCCTGTTAACATTAAGTTCACTAGTTCCCATGTGTTTTGCTAGTGTTCCATGCACCCTATGACCTTGCTCTTGCCATGTATAGCTTCACAAACATGTCTTCTTACTGTTGGTTGCCTTGCCATGCCATGTATTGCTCTGTGGTGAGTGGTTCAAGCTAACCAACATGCCTACTTATTGTTGTTTCTGCCATGTTTGAATCTGTAATATAACTTGCCATGTTTACATGGGTGCCATCATATTTTCTGATCCTTTTTGGCTCATGGTCAGTAAGGGACTGTTGTTCTATGCATTTAGTAGTATCATGCCATGCCTTTGTTTGCCATGATATGTTGCTGTAACATGTTGTTTGCTTGCTCTAAACATTGCAACCTGATGTGATTTCCTGATAAGTCTGAAACTGTTATTATTTGCAATCTTACCATGTGTTTTTGAGTATGATCTAGTGATTTATGGAGATAGCTCAGTGTTCATGTTTTGTTATGCTTTACCTGTACTTCATGCCCATGCCTTTTGTTATTATGTTGGGGTGCTGTAGCTTATTGTTTGATGCTTGCAAGATGCCTAGTTGCTGTTATAGACAGATTGTTGCTATATCATGTTTGGAGTGTATGCGTTGAACCGTTGCTCCGTTTTGAGTGTGATCTATATGAAACTTGCTTGATTTTGCATGTAGGTTCATATTATCTTGTTGCATCCTTGTTTTGGTGTGTTTGCTTGATGTTTGTATGCATTTTGCATCAATGCCATGCTTAACTTGTTTTGCTCATATCTTCTAGGCCGTAGCTCCGAATCTAATGAACTTTATATGTAACTTGACTAGAATTTCATGTAGATTCTCTTGGTGCTCTTTAACTTGCTGTTTAACAACTTCAACTTAAGGTTTATTCAGATCTGGACCAATTTCGAAATTTGCATATGAGGACTTACCGGAATTGTTATATGTTGTTTCCGGCCTCATTTAAACTTGCTTTGATGTGTTGTTCTTGTTTGCATCGTCTCTTGCCATGAGTAGCTTCATGTAGCTTTGTCATGCATCATGTTTGTTGTGCATCATGTCTTGCCTATGTGTGGTGTGTTTACCATGTTGTGTGCTTCTTCTCGATAGTTCCCGTTTCGTTGCGATCGTGAGGATGCGTTCGTCTACGTGTGGTTCGTCTTCGTGGCTTCATCTTCTTCATGGACTCGTTCTTCTTCCTTGCGGGATTTCAGGCAAGATGACCGCTACCCTGGATCTCACTACTATCATTGCTATGCTAGTTGCTTCGTTCTATCGCTATGCTGCGTTACCTATCATTTGCTCTTCAAGCCTCCCATATTGCCATGAACCCCTAACCTTTGACACCTTTCCTATGCAAACCGTTGTTTGGCTATGTTACCGCTTTGCTCAGCCCCTCTTATAGCGTTGCTAGCTACAGGTGAAGTTGAAGATTTCTCCATGGTGGACAGGATTTTGGTTGGGATATCACAATATCTCTTATATTATCAATGCATCTATATATTTGGTAAAGGGTGGAAGGCTCGGCCTTATGCCTGGTGTTTTGTTCCACCCTTGCCGCCCTAGTTTCCGTCATACCGGTGTTATGTTCCCGGATTTTGCGTTCCTAACGCGGCCGGGTGATTTATGGGACCCCCCTGACATTTCGCTTTGAATAAAACTTGTCCAGCAAGGCCCAACCTTGGTTTTACCATTTGCCTCACCACCACCTATACCCTTCCCTTGGGTCGGCCAACCCGAGGGTCATCTTTATTTTAGCCCCCCCGGGCCAGTGCTTGTCTAAGTGTTGGTCCGAACTGAGCTGCCTGCGGGGCCACCTCGGGGAAACTCGAAGTCTGGTTTTACTCGTAGCTAGTCTCATCCGGTGTTGCCCTGAGAACGAGATATGTGCAGCTCCTATTGGGATTGTCGGCGCATCGGGCGGCTTTGCTGGTCTTGTTTTACCATTGTCGAAATGTCTTGTAAACCGGGATTCCGAGACTGATCGGGTCTTCCTAGGAGAAGGTCTATTCCTTCGTTGATCGCGAGAGCTTGTCATGGGCTAAGTTGGGACACCCCTGCAGGGTTTAAACTTTTGAGAGCCGTGCCCGCGGTTATGTGGCAGATCGGAATTTGTTAATGTCCGGTTGTAGATAACTTGACACCAGATCCGAATTAAAACGCATCAACCGCGTGTGTAACCGTGATGGTCTCTTCTCGGCGGAGTCCAGGAAGTGAACACGGTCTTTGGGTTATGTTTGATGTAAGTAGGTGTTCAGGATCACCTCTTGATCATTGCTATCTTCATGACCGTTCCGCTTGTTCTCTTCTCGCTCTCATTTGCGTATGTTAACCACCATACTTGCTTAGCCGCTGCTGCAACCTCACCACTTTACCCCTTCCTTTCCCATTAAGCTTTGCTTGTCTTGATACCCATGGTAATGGGATTGCTGAGTCCTCGTGGCTCACAGATTACTACAACAACAGTTGCAGGTACAGGTTATACGATGATCATGACGCGAGAGCGATGTTTGCTTGTTTTGGAGTTCTTCTTCTGCTTCTTCTTCGATCAGGGGATAGGTTCCAGGTCGGCAGCCTGGGCTAGCAGGGTGGATATTGTTTGAGTTTCTGTTTATGATTCATCCGTAGTCGGATGTTGTTCTTGTATGTTGTATTGTTGTATTCATGTGGCATTGTATGCCTTATGTATGTATCCCCATCTATTATGTAATGTTGATGTAATGATATCCACCTTGCAAAAGCGTTTCAATATGCGGGTCTATCCTTGGTGGGACCTTCGAGTTCCTTTTGGATAGGGTCGCATATTGGGCGTGACATGACTCATCACCAACTTGCGCCCCCCAGTAAGTAGCGCCTCCCAGTACCAGCCCGGCGGAGCCCAGTCCCGGACATGGCCCATCTGGTGACGCAGGTGTCCTCCGCCGACTCGACGACGAGGATGCAGGATAGGCATCATCAACGTCAATGCAGGAATAATTGCTTTAACTGAAAAACTAAACTAGTTCTATTAATGTTCGTACTAAAAATAAAATAGTCGTATGAATTCAACTAGTTCAATTAAGCACTTACTACAAATAAAAATAAACTAGTTTTTACTGAAAGTAAACTAGTTCAACTAATTGTATTTTGATGAACTCTAAAATTTAATGATTCCTAACTAATTGAATTTGATGAACTCTAAAACTAGTTATATTTTGATGAATTTGATGAACTCTAAAACTAATTGAACTCTAAAACTAAAAATAAACTAGTTCAACTAGTTATATTTTGATGAACTCTAAAATTTAATGAACCCT
The DNA here is from genome assembly GCA_963921465.1 of Triticum timopheevii. Lineage (NCBI taxonomy): Eukaryota > Viridiplantae > Streptophyta > Magnoliopsida > Poales > Poaceae > Triticum > Triticum timopheevii. Next base: position 59,849,396 of record OY997270.1, on the reverse strand, counting down.
AACTAATTGAATTTAATGAACCCTAACTCTATTAATTTGATGAACTCTAAAACTTACTAAAAACAGTAAAAAAATAGTTAGATGAACTCTAAAATTTAACCCTAATTACCATATAATTATCCATTTTTTAACTAGGGTTCATACTCCCTAATTAAATAGGGTTAATACTAATTGTAATTAACTAACTAGTACTAAAAATAGCTTAGGATTCATACTAACTAGCACTAAATAGCTAGGGTTCATACTAACAGAGAGAGAGAGAGAACAGAGAGCAGAGAAGAGGGAAGGGGAGAATGCTTATAGAGGGCGGGGGGAGAGATGGGGTTGGGGGAGACGGTGGTGAGGCGGGGTCGGGGGAGACAGCAGCGAGGCGGGTCGAGGGAGATGGTGGCGGAGAGCGAGGGTAGGGGCTCTGACAAGGTCGAGGTCGAGGAGGAGGAGGCACAGGCGTGCAGCGACGTCGAGGGCAGACTCTGGTGGAGAGCAAGGACAGGGGCTCTGGTGAGGGCGAGGGCTGGGGCTCCGGCGGAGGCGACGAGGGGAGAGAGTGGGGAATTGGGGGAGGAAGCAGAGGAGGGAAGCCCGTGCGGGGGGTTAGGTCAAAATAGCTTTAGCAGTAGCGTGGGAAACGAAAACACACTGCTGCTACAATCCGTAGCAGTAGCGCGCCCTCACAAACTCGCTACTGCTAAGCTGGGCCCGTCCTGTGGACACATTCAAACTTAGAAGTAGCGCCCTACCCTAAAAGTTGTTGGAAATATGCCCTAGAGACAATAATAAATTAGATATTATTATATTTCCTTGTTCATGATAATCGTTTATTATCCATACTATAATTGTATTGATAGGAAACTCAGATACATGTGTGGGTACATAGACAACACCATGTCCCTAGTGAGCCTCAAGTTGACTAGCTCGTTGATCAACCGATGGTTACGGTTTCCTGACCATGGACATTAGATGTCGTTGATAACGGGATCACATCATTAGCAGAATGATATGATGGACAAGACCCAATCCTAAGCCTAGCACAAAGATCGTAGTTCATATGCTAAAGCTTTTCTAATGTCAAGTATCATTTCCTTAGACCATGAGATTGTGCAACTCCCGGATACCGTAGGAATGCTTTGGGTGTACCAAATGTCACCACGTAACTGGGTGGCTATAAAGGTGCACTACAGGTATCTCCGAAAGTATCTGTTGGGTTGGCACGAATCGAGACTAGGATTTGTCACTCCGTGTAAACGGAGAGGTATCTCTGGGCCCACTCGGTAGGACATCATCATAATGTGCACAATGTGACCAAGGGGTTGATCACGGGATGATGTGTTACGGAACGAGTAAAGAGACTTGCCAGTAACGAGATTGAACAAGGTATCGGTATACCGACGATCGAATCTCGGGCAAGTACAATACCGTTAGACAAAGGAAATTGTATACGGGATTGATTGAGTCCTTGACATCGTGGTTCATCCGATGAGATCATCGTGGAACATGTGGGAGCCAACATGGGTATCCAGATCCCGCTGTTGGTTATTGACCGGAGAACGTCTCGGTCATGTCTGCATGGTTCCCGAACCCGTAGGGTCTACACACTTAAGATTCGATGACGCTAGGGTTATAAAGGAAGTTTGTATGTGGTTACCGAATGTTGTTCGGAGTCCCAGATGAGATCCCGGACGTCACGAGGAGTTCCGGAATGGTCCGGAGGTAAAGATTTATATATGGGAAGTCCTATTTTGGCCACCGGAAAATGTTCGGGATTTTTCGGTATTATACCGGGAAGGTTCTAGAAGGTTCCAGAGTGGGGCCCACCTGCATGGGGGACCCACATGAACGTGGGTAGTGGGGGAAAGGCCCCCCACCCCTGGTCAAGGCGCACCAAGATCCCCCCTTAGAAGGAATAAGATCATATCCCGAAGGGATAAGATCAAGATCCCTAAAAAAGGGGGATAACAATTGGTGGGGAAGGAAATGATGGGATTTCTTTCCTCCCACCTTTGCCAACGCCCCAATGGACTTGGAGGGCAAGAAACCAGCCCCCTCCACCCCTATATATAGTGGGGAGGAGCATGGGAGCTTCACGCTTCCCCTGGCGCAGCCCTCCCCCTCTCCCAAGTACTCCTCCTCTCCCGCGGTGCTTGGCGAAGCCCTGCAGGATTGCCACGCTCCTCCGTCACCACCATGCCGTTGTGCTGCTGCTGGATGGAGTCTTCCCAACCTCTCCCTCTCACCTTGCTGGATCAAGGCATGGGAGACGTCACCGGGCTGTACGTGTGTTGAACGTGGAGGTGCCGTCCATTTGGCACTAGGATCTCCAGTGATTTGGATCACGACGAGTACGACTCCTTCAACCCCGTTCTCTTGAACGCTTCCGCTTAGCGATCTACAAGGGTATGTAGATGCACTCTCCTTCCCCTCGTTGCTGGTTTCTCCATAGATAGATCTTGGTAACACGTAGGAAAATTTTGAATTTCTGCTATGTTCCCCAACAGTGGTATCAGAGCTAGGTCTATTGCGTAGATTCTTTGCACGAGTAGAACACAAAGTAGTTGTGGGCGTTGATGTTGTTCAATATGCTTACCGTTACTAGTACAATCTTGATTCGGTGGCATCGTGGGATGAAGCGGCCCGGACCGACCTTACACGTACTCTTACGTGAGACAGGTTCCACCGATTGACATGCACTTGTTGCATAAGGTGGCTAGCGGGTGCCAGTCTCTCCCACTTTAGTCGGATCGGATTCCATGAAAAGGGTCCTTATGAAGGGTAAATAGCAATTGACATATCACGTTTCGGTTTTTGCGTAGGTAAGAAACGTTCTTGCTAGAAACCCATAGCAGCCACGTAAAACATGTAAACAACAATTAGAGGACGTCTAACTTGTTTTTGCAGGGTATGCTATGTGATGTGATATGGCCAAGAAGAATGTGATGAATGATATGTGATGTATGAGATTGATCATGTTCTTGTAATAGGAATCACGACTTGCATGTCGATGAGTATGACAACTGGCAGGAGCCATAGGAGTTGTCTTTATTTATTGCATGACCTGCATGTCATTGAACAACGCCATGTAATTACTTTACTTTATTGCTAACCGGTAGCCATAGTAGTAGAAGTAATAAGTTGGCGAGACAACTTCATGGAGACACGATGATGGAGATCATGATGATGGAGATCATGGTGTCATGCCGGTGACGATGATGATCATGGAGCCCCGAAGATGGAGATCAAAAGGAGCAATATGATATTGGCCATATCATGTCACTTTTTGATTGCATGTGATGTTTATCATGTTTATGCATCTTATTTGCTTAGAACGACGGTAGTAAATAAGATGATCCCTCATTAAAATTTCAAGAAAGTGTTCCCCTAACTGTGCACCGTTGCGAAAGTTCGTCGTTTCGAAGCACCACGTGATGATCGGGTGTGATAGATTCTTACGTTCACATACAACGGGTGTAAGCCAGATTTACACACGCGAAACACTTAGGTTGATTTGACGAGCCTAGAATGTACAGACATGGCCTCGGAACACAAGAGACCGAAAGGTCGCGCATGAGTCGTATAGTAGATATGATCAACATGAAGATGTTCACCGATGATGACTGGTCCGTCTCACGTGATGATCGGACACGGCCTAGTTGACTCGGATCATGTAATCACTTAGATGACTAGAGGGATGTCTATCTGAGTGGGAGTTCATAAGATGAACTTAATTATCCTAAACATAGTCAAAAGATCTTTGCAAATTATGTCGTAAGCTCGCACTTTAGTTCCACTGTTTATATATGTTCCTCGAGAAAATATAGTTGAAAGTTGACAGTAGCGATTATGCGGACAGTAGAAAGCTTATGTCCTTAATGCACCGCTCAGTGTGCTGAACCCCAAACGTCGTTTGTGGATGTTGCGAACATCGGACACACACGTTTTGATAACTACGTGATAGTTCAGTTAAACGGTTTAGAGTTGAGGCACCAAAGACGTTTTCGAAACGTCGTGGAACATATGAGATGTTTCGAGGGCTGAAATTGGGATTTCAGGCTCGTGCCCACGTCAAGAGGTATGAGACCTCCGACGATTTTCTTAGCCTGCAAACTAAGGGAGAAAAGCTCAATCGTTGAGCTTGTGCTCAGATTGTCTGAATGCGACAATCACTTGAATCGAGTGGGAGTTGATCTTCCAGAGATAGTGATGTTTCTCCAAAGTCATTGCCACCAAGCTGCTAGAGCTTCGTGATGAACTATAACATACCAGGGATAGATATGATGATCCTTGAGGTATTCGCGATGTTTGACACCGCGAAATTAGAAATCCAGGAGCATCAATTGTAGATGGTTGGTGAAACCACTAGTTTCAAGAAGGGCAAGGGCAAGAAGGGATACTTCATGAAACGGCAAATCAGCTGCTCCTCTAGTGAAGAAACCCAAGGTTGAACCCAAACCCGAGACTAAGTGCTTCTGTAATAAGGGGAACAACCACTGGAGCAGAATTACCCTAGATACTTGGTAGATAAGAAGGCTGGCAAGGTCGATAGAAGTATATTGGATATACATTATGTTAATGTGTACTTTACTAGTACTCCTAGTAGCACCAGGGTATTAGATACCGGTTCGGTTACTAAGTGTTAGTAACTCGAAATAAAAGAGCTACGGAATAAACGGAGACTAGCTAAAGGTGAGCTGATGATATGTGTTGGAAGTGTTTCCAAGTTTGATATGATCAAACATCGCACGCTCCCTCTACCATGAAGATTAGTATTAAACCTGAATAATTGTCATTTGGTGTTTGCATTGAGCATAGACATGATTGGATTATGTCTATCGCAATAAGGTTATTCATTTAAGGAGAATAATGGTTACTCTATTTATTTGAATAATACCTTCAATGGTCTTGCACCTAAAGGAATGGTTTATTGAATCTCGATCATAGTGATACACATTTTCATGCCAGAAGATATAAGATAGTAATGATAGTACCACTTACTTGTGGCACTGCCATGTAAGTCATATTGGTATAAAACGCATGAAGAAGCTCCATATTGATGGATCTTTGGACTCACTCGTTTTTGAAAAGTTTGAGACATGCGAACCATGTCTATTGGTGTATATGCATGAAGAAACTCCATGTAGATGGATCGTTTGGACTCACTTGATTTTGAATCACTTGAGATATGCAAATCATACCACATGGGCAAGATGAATTAAAAGCCTCGTTTTCAGTAAGATGGAACAAGATAGCAACTTGTTGGAAGTAACACATTTTGATGTGTGCAGTCCAATGAGTGCTGAGGCATGCAGTGAATATCGTTATGTTCTTACTTCACAGATGATTCGAGTAGATGTTGAGTATATTTACTTGATGAAACACAAGTCTGAATTATTGAATGGTTCAAGTAATTTCAGAGTGAAGTTGAAGATCATCATGACAAGAGGATAAAATGTCTATGATATGATCATAGAGATGAGTATCTGAGTTACGAGCTTTGGCACGCAATTAAGACATTGTGGAAATTGTTTCACAATTAATACCGCCTGGAACACCATAGTTTGATGGTGTGTCCGAACATCATAGTTGCACCCTATTGGATATGGTGCGTACCATGATGTCTCTTATCAAATTACCACTATTGTTTATGGGTTAGGCATTAGAGACAACCACATTCACTTTAAATAGGGCACCACGTAATTCCGTTGAGACGACACCGTTTGAACTATGGTTTGGAGAAACCTAAGTTGTCGTTTCTTAAAAGTTTGGGGCTGCGATGCTTAGGTGAAAAAGTTTCAGGTTGATAAGCTTGAACCCAAAGCGGATAAAATGCATCTTCATAGGACACCCAAAATAGTTGGGTATACCTCCTAATTCAGATCCGAAAGCAATAGGGATTGTTTCTTGAATCAGGTCCTTTCTCGAGGAAAAGTTTGTCTCGGAAAGTTGAGTGGGAGGATGGTGGAGTCTTGATATGGTTATTGAACCGTCACTACAACTAGTGTGTAGCAGGGCACAGGAAGTTGTTCCTGTGGCACCTACACCAATTGAAGTAGAAGCTTATGATAGTGATCATGAAACTTCGGATCAAGTCACTGCCGTACCTCGTAGGGTGACAAGGATGCATACTACTTTAGAGTGGTACAGTAATCCTGTCTTGAAGGTCATGTTGCTAGACAACAATGAACCTACGAGCTATGGAGAAGCAATGGTGGGCCCAAATTCCGACAAATGGTTAGAAGCCATGAAATCCGAGATAGGATCCATGTATCAGAACAAAGCATGGACTTTGGTGGACTTACCCGATGATCGGCAAGCCATTGAGATAAATGGATCTTTAAGAAGAAGACGGACGTGGACGGTGATGTCACCGTCTATGAAGCTCGAATTGTGGCGAAGAGTTTTTCACAACTTCAAGGAGTTGACTACAATGAGATTTTCTCATCCGTAGCGATGCTTAAGTCCGTCGGAATCATGTTAGCATTAGCTGCATTTATGAAATCTGGCAGATGGATGTCAAAACGAGTTTCCTTACCAGTCTTCGTAAGGAAAGGTTGTATGTGATACAATCAGAAAGGTTTTGTCGATCCTAAGGATGCTAAAAGGTATGCTGGCTCCAGCGATCCTTCTAAGGACTGGAGTAAGCATCTCGGAGTTGGAATGTGCGCTTTGATGAGATGATCAAAGATTTTGGGTTTATACAAAGTTTATGATAAACTTGTATTTCCAAAGAAGTGAGTGGGAGCACTATAGAATTTCTGATGAGTATATGTTATTGACATATTGTTGATCAGAAATGATATAGAATTTCTGGAAAGCATATAGGGTTATTTGAAAAGTGTTTTTCAATGGAAAACCTGGATTAAGCTACTTGAACATTGAGCATCAAGATCTATAATGATAGATCAAAAATGCTTAATGGTACTTTCAAAATGAGCACATACCTTGACATGATCTTGAAGGTGTTCAAGATGGATCAGTCAAAGAAGGAGTTCTTGCCTGAGTTGTAAGGTATGAAGTTAAGACTTAAAGCTCGACCACGGCAGAAAAGAGAGAAAGGACGAAGGTCGTCCCCTATGCTTTAGACGTAGGCTCTACAGTATGCTATGCTGTGTACCGCACCGGAAGTGTGCCTTGCCATGAGTCAGTCAAGGGGTACAAGAATGATCCAAGAATGGGTCATTGGACAGCGGTCAAAAATTGTCCTTGGAGTAAATAAGGACATGTTTCTCGATTATGGAGGTGATAAAGAGTTCGGCGTAAAGGGTTACGTCGATGCAAGCTTTAACACCTATCCGAGTGACTCTGAGTAGCAAAACGGATACGTATACTGGAGCAACCATTTGGAATAGCTCCAAGTGGAGCGTGGAAGCAGCATTTACAGAATGACCTAGAGATTTGCAAAGTACAGACCCGTTGACTAAAACCTCTCTCACAAGCAAAACATGATCAAACCCCAGAACTCATTGAGTCTTAATCACATGATGATGTGAACTAGTTTAATGACACTAGTAAACTCTTTGGATGTTGGTCACATGGCGATGTGATGTGTGAATGTTAATCACATGACGATGTGAACTAGATTATTGACTCTAGTGCAAGTGGGAGACTGTTGGAAATATGCCCTAGAGACAATAATAAATTAGTTAGTATTATATTTCCTTGTTCATGATAATTGTTTATTATCCATGCTATAATTGTATTGATAGGAAACTCAGATACATGTGTGGGTACATAGACAACACCATGTCCCTAGTGAGCCTCTAGTTGACTAGCTCGTTGATCAACAGATGGTTACGGTTTCCTGACCATGGACATTAGATGTCGTTGATAACGGGATCACATCATTAGCAGAATGATATGATGGACAAGACCCAATCCTAAGCCTAGCACAAAGATCGTAGTTCGTATGCTAAAGATTTTCTAATGTCAAGTATCATTTCCTTAGACCATGAGATTGTGCAACTCCCGGATACCGTAGGAATGCTTTGGGTGTACCAAACGTCACAACATAACTGGGTGGCTATAAAGGTGCACTACAGGTATCTCCGAAAGTATCTGTTGGGTTGGCACGAATCGAGACTGGGATTTGTCACTCCGTGTAAACGGAGAGGTATCTCTGGGCCCACTCGGTAGGACATCATCATAATGTGCACAATGTGACCAAGGGGTTGATCACGGGATGATGTGTTACGGAACGAGTAAAGAGACTTGCCGGTAACGAGATTGAACAAGGTATCGGTATACCGATGATCGAATCTCGGGCAAGTACAATACCGTTAGACAAAGGGAATTGTATACGGGATTGATTGAGTCCTTGACATCGTGGTTCATCCGATGAGATCATCGTGGAACATGTGGGAGCCAACATGGGTATCCAGATCCCGCTGTTGGTTATTGACCAAAGAACGTCTCGGTCATGTCTGCATGGTTCCCGAACCCGTAGGGTCTACACACTTAAGGTTCGATGACGCTAGGGTTATAAAGGAAGTTTGTATGTGGTTACCGAATGTTGTTCGGAGTCCCAGATGAGATCCCGGACGTCACGAGGAGTTCCGGAATGGTCCGGAGGTAAAGATTTATATATGGGAAGTCCTATTTTGGCCACCGGAAAATGTTCGGGATTTTTCGGTATTGTACCGGGAAGGTTCTAGAAGGTTCCGGAGTGGGGCCCACCTGCATGGGGGACCCACATGAACGTGGGTAGTGGGGGCAAGGCCCCCCACTCCTGGTCAAGGTGCACCAAGATCCCCCCTTAGAAGGAATAAGATCATATCCCGAAGGGATAAGATCAAGATCCCTAAAAAAGGGGGATAATATTCGGTGGGGAAGGAAATGATGGGATTTCTTTCCTCCCACCTTTGCCAACGCCCCAATGGACTTGGAGGGCAAGAAACCAGCCCCCTCCACCCCTATATATAGTGGGGAGGCGCATGGGAGCTTCACGCTTCCCCTGGCGCAGCCCTCCCCCTCTCCCAAGTACTCCTCCTCTCCCGCGGTGCTTGGCGAAGCCCTGCAGGATTGCCACGCTCCTCCATCACCACCACGCCGTCGTGCTGCTGCTGGACGGAGTCTTCCCAACCTCTCCCTCTCACCTTGCTGGATCAAGGCATGGGAGACATCACCGGGCTGTACGTGTGTTGAACGTGGAGGTGCCGTCCGTTTGGCACTAGGATCTCCAGTGATTTGGATCACGACGAGTACGACTCCTTCAACCCCGTTCTCTTGAACGCTTCCGCTTAGCGATCTACAAGGGTATGTAGATGCACTCTCCTTCCCCTCGTTGCTGGTTTCTCCATAGATAGATCTTGGTAACACGTAGGAAAATTTTGAATTTCTGCTACGTTCCCCAACAAAAGTGTGCTGCTACTAACTTTATAGCAGTAGCGCGGTTTGTAGAAGGGCGCTACTACTATACCTAGCATGTCGGCAATGGTGTGGCAATTATAGTAGTAGCGTGTTTTACTGCTGCCGCGCTACTGCTAAGTGGATAGCAGTAGTGCCTTTTATATCAATGCGCTTCTGCTAAGTAGCAGTAGCGCCTCATTTTAACTGGCGCTACTGGTAAGATTCTATGTATAAGGTTTTCCCTAGTAGTGTGAGCCGGTGGTGCCACATTATTTACGGTGGTCAAAGCAGCCCATTGTGTGGAGTCATGAGGATCATCCGCCCCGGGTTGATAATCCGGGTCACCTGGCTCTAGTGGTGGCGCCTCATGTTGGGGGCTATAAATTTACTAAGGTACTCATGGATGGAGGCAACAACATTAACATACTTTATTACGAGACCTTCCGTCGCATGGGACTTACTGATAAGAATCTTAAACCGTCAAACACTGTTTACCATGGTGTGGTGCCAGGCAAGTCAGCCTACCCAGTGGGTAAGATATCTTTAGAAGTTGCCTTTGGAGGTGAGCATGATTCCAGGTCTGAGACTTTAACCTTCGAAGCGGTCAAAATCAAGAGCCCTTATCATGCTCTGTTTGGGCGGCTGGCTTATGCTAAGTTCATGGCGAGGCCTTGTTATGTTTACTTGTAGCTTAAGATGCCGGGTTACAAGGGCACCATGACTGTACACGGGAGTCGAAAGGTGGCTTCGGAGTGTGAAGAAGGGGATGCCGCATATGCTGAATCAGTTTGTGCAACGGAGGAGCTGAAATTTTACACGGATAATGTTGACCCGGCAGACATGACGTCCTCGAAAAAGCCAACCACAGAGCATGATCCTTCGTTAAAGTTTAAGTCGGCAAATGACACTAAATTGGTTGACTTCATCCTTGGCGACTCATCTAAGCAGTTCAGCATCAGCGCTAATCTGGATTTGAAATATGAAAGCCATCTCATCGAGTTCATCTGTGAGAATCGGGACATCTTTGCATGGAGGCCTTCAGACATGCCGGGTGTACTGAGGGAACTCGCTGAGCACACTCTTAATATTGATCCAAAGTTTAAGCCGATCAAGCAATTTCTTCATCGATTTAACATGGAGAGGCGGAAGGCCATTGGTGAAGAGGTGGCCCGGCTCTTAGCGGCCGGGTTTATCGTTGAAGTTTTTCATCCTGAGTGGTTGGCTAACCCGGTGTTGGTGCTTAAGAAGAATGACACTTGGCGAATGTGTGTGGATTACACGGACTTAAACAAGGCTTGTCTGGCTAATCCGTTTGTTCTCCCTCATATTGATGAAATCATTGATGCTATAGCGGGTCGTGAGCGTTTGAGTTTTTTGGATGCTTATTCTGGTTATCATCAGATCAAGATGGCAGTTAAGGACCAGGAGAAGACAGCCTTCATTACTCCGTTTGGAGCCTTCTGCTATGTGTCTATGCCTTTTGGGCTCAAGAGTGCCCAGGCGACTTACCATCGGTGTGTGCAAAATTGCCTTCACAATCAGATTGGGCGTAATGTTCATGCTTATGTAGATGACATTGTGGTGAAATCCAGGAAGGATACCTTGATTGATGATTTGAGGGAGACATTTGACAATCTCTGGGTCTACAAGATGATTCTTAACCCGGCCAAGTGTGTTTTTGGTGTACCAGCACGCAAGCTCTTGGGCTTTCTGGTTTCTAACGGAGGCAATAAAGCTAACCCGGAGAATATCAAAGCCATTACTTCGTTGGCTAAACCGGCGTGTGTTAAAGACGTTCAGCATCTGGCGGGTCGTATTGCAGCTCTAAGCTAGTTCATAAGCCGGTTAGGTGAGAAGGCTATTCCTCTTTATTAGATGATGAAGAAGACATATCATTTTGTTTGGAGTGATGCTGCTAATCAAGCATTTGAGGATATGAATAAACTGTTGGCTGAGGCACCCGTTCTTGCTGCCCCTATTGATTAGGAGCCTCTGTTGTTATATGTGGCTGCTAATAGCCGCGCCGTCAGTGTAGCTATTGTGGTGGAAAGGAAAGAGGCAGGCAAGGAATACCTAGTTCAACGGCCAGTTTACTACATCAGTGAGGTGCTTATTGAGTCCAAAGAGAGATATCCACACTGGCAGAAGCTTGTGTATGGGGTTTTCATGGCAAGCCGGAAGCTTAAGCAATATTTCCAGGTTCATCCTATTATTGTGGTTAGCTCTGCTCCTTTAGGAGACATCATCCAAAACAGGGAAGCCACAAGCCGGGTTGCTAAATGGGCCATTGAGCTTGGACCTCATGGTTTAAAGTATGTGCCTCGTACGACCATCAAGTCCCAAGCACTTGTGGATTTGATCAATGATTGGACAGAGTTGCAGACACCTGAGGAAAAGCCGTATAACACATATTGGACTATTCACTTTAATGGATCCAGTCAGTTGGAGGGCTCAGGGGCTGGAGTTGTCTTGACTCCCCATGAGGTGATAAATTTTCTTATGTTCTCCTGCTAATGTTCCCTTGTACTAACAATGCAGCCGAGTATGAGGCCTTGCTCCATGGTCTTCGGATGGCTAAATAGATGAATTTAAGCCTGGTGAGGTGTTTTGGCGATTCAGATCTGGTAGCTCAACAAGTCTCTGGCACCTAGGATTCTAAGGATCCACTCATGGTGGCTTATCGCCGAGAGGTTGATGCTATTGCGGGTCACTTCAAGGGTTATCAAGTTGAGCATATTGATCACAGGAAGAATGAGGCGGCTAATACTTTAAGTCAGTTAGGGTCTCAGCGCAAGCCGGTGCCACCTAACACGTTCCTGGATATATATTTTGCTTAACCCTTCTGTGAAATTACCTACAGAGGAGGATCTTGCTGTCCCTGAACCGGAAGCACAATTGGTGGCTGATGTCTACTACACAACCTTCTCCTTGTAGACGTTGTTGGGCCTCCAAGTGCAGAGGTTTGTATGGCAGTAGCAAATTTCCCTCAAGTGGATGACCTAAGGTTTATCAATCCGTGGGAGGCATATGATGAAGGTGGTCTCTCTCAAGCAACCCTGCAACCAAATAACAAAGAGTCTCTTGTGTCCCCAACACACCCAATACAATGGTAAATTGTATAGGTGCACTAGTTCGGCGAAGAGATGGTGATACACGTGCAATATGGATGGTAGATATAGGTTTTTGTAATCTGAAAATATAAAAACAGCAAGATAACTAATGATAAAAGTGAGCGTAAACGGTATTGCAATGCGTTGAAACAAGGCCTAGGGTTCATACTTTCACTAGTGCAAATTCTCTCAACAATAATAACATAATAGGATCATATAACTATCCCTCGATGTCGGGTGGTAGGTGCGACATATGCCAACGGATGGCTTATCACTGTGGGAGCTAGTAAGACATCGCCGGTGCCTGGAAACGGGATAAGGCGAAGACATGCACGCCGGCGAATCTTACCCAGCTTCGGGGCTCTCCACGGAGATAACACCCCTACTGCTGCTCTGCGGGGTCTCCGCATGATCACTAGATCAACAAGTGGCTACAAGATGCTCCTTGAGATGTTCGGTGGGAGGAGGAAGAAGGGCAAGGCTAGCTCTCTTCTCTCCCTATGGCAGTGTCTAAAACTCTATGAGATCAACCCTTTGCATGGGTGTCCCGGGGGGGTTTATATAGGCCTACTCCCCGGGGGTACAATGGTAATCCGGCCCGGGCGCGGGACCAGGCCGTCAGTGTCTGTGACCACTGCCTTCTCTGCCGGCTTCTGGGGCCCGCCGACTGGTAGGTCCCGCCGGCTGTTGGCTCGCTGGTCGACAGGCCGGCCCCACCACCTGGGGGTCTTGTCGGGGGCTGGTTACTCTTGCCTCGCCTTTGATGACAAGGGCTCCGCCGTGGTAAGCATGGCTACAGTGCCGCCGCCTTGCGGGCTCCCACTGTAGCCTTACCATGTCTTATTTGCTTAATGATGCGCGTGCCCCGAGGGGGAGCAAGCCGGCTATTGGAAGCCGGCCCGGCCTTGGGCCAACTAGGGGAGGCCGGGCCGCCTTCGGACGTCTCTCTGACCGAAGGGGCCTGCCGCCTGCGGGCCGTACTAGCGATCCGTTGTGGATGGCATCATGACTCTCATGGTGACAGTGCCATGCCGGATGGGGGATGGCTGCCCTGTACGGCATACTATAGCCATGCATTCTCCGGGATTCGGGGGTGGCAGGGTTTGCTGTAGCCACGCCCTGTCCCGTCACCGTTATGGGCGATGGTCTTTGGAGGCGGCGTTCGGCCGCTTCCTTCTGGAAGTCGGCCCTTCATGGGCCGCCTTCGGGAAGTCGGTCCTTCATGGGCCGGCTTCTTGGAGTCGGCCCGATCGTGGCGTCCTCCAAGGGTTGTTTCTTGGCCGGGCCGCCTTCTGCCAGCTGGCCTAGGTGACAGCCGGCCGAAGGAAGGCGGCCCTGTGTCTTAGGTTCTTCGAGTTCCGATCGGCCCATTTTTTTTCTGAGGGCCAAAGGGAGCTGGTTAGGCTACCCGTGGTCATTTACACCAACAGTAGTCCCCGAAGCTGGTTGGGCTTCGCGGCTGAAGAGGGAATCGTGAAGCTCGGCCAGCTTCCGATCCCAAGGAGCCGGCTGCCAGGAGCCGGCCTTCCTTGCGTGCCTTCTCGGCGAAGCCTTCTCAAATTCAAAGGCGGGAACCAGCGGGCGCGCAAGCCGAGCGGCGGGCTGACCGCTCGCCTTCTGCGTGCCATGTGGCACCCTTCGGCTGGCAGGGCCTGCCAGCCCACGCGCATGACGGGACGCCGTCGCAGGCTGGGGCCCGCCACTCCCGCGCCTCGGCCCGCGCGCGGATCTTTTGTGGCCTGAACCGACCGCACGTCTTCCGGTGGCGGTTCCCACTCGCCATCAAGGCGCGATAATCGCGGGGCATGGGGAAGTGGGCGCAGTTAATCCCACACCTTCCCCACCTCGCCTCCTCGGCTTCGTCGCGCGAGGCTATAAGTAGGGGCAGGGATGGGGAGCAACAGTAGTTCGCACGCTCGCCCTTGCCCTGCCTCCTTCTTCTTCCTCCTCGCTGCGGCAGCTCTTTGTCGTGCCCCTACCTTGGCATTCTTCTACCTCCCAGCGTGCCGCAGGCCTACTGCCTCCGCGCCGGGCGCTTCTCGCCATCGCGCTCGCCGCCATGGCTCCGACGTCGAGTTCTTGGGATGGATCCACCATCTGCGACGACCACATCGAGTTCCTCCTCAAGACACGGCGTCTACCGAGCGAAGATCTCGTGCACGTCCGCCTCGCACTAGCGAGGGAGATCTCGCCAGCGCCGGAGGAAGGTGAGCGGGTGATCTTCTACTCGCACTGCATGCGCGGCGTCGGACTCCCCGCCAGCGGCTTTTTCCGCGCATTCTTGGACTTCTACCAGCTCCAGCCGCACCACCTCACCCCCAACACGGTGGTGCTGCTGTCGGCCTTCGTCTCTTTGTGCGAAGGCTTCCTCGGCATCCTCCCCACCATCGAGCTCTGGGGGGAGTTCTTTCAATCCAAGCTCGGCACGGTCACGGCCGGCGTGCCGGCTCCGTGCGGCACCTTCATCGCCATGAGGAGGTCCACCGCCGACAACCCCTTCCCTTCAATCGCGCTGATCCAGTCGGTGAAGCTCTGGCAACGGTCTTACTTCTATGTGAAGAACGTTGCCCCGAACGGCGACTACGTCAACTTGCCGGCCTACGTAGCCGGCCCGCCGGCTGGGAGGCCGGCTTCGTGGTCCTATCAGGCCAGATCGCTGACGCTGGCTGGAGCCGGAGCCGTCGCCCAACTTTGGGTGCTCATCCAGTCGGACCGCCTGACCGGGCCCGACTTGATCGCCGCCTTCGTCGAGTGCCGGGTCCTTCCGCTCCAAGGCCGGCCTCATCTGATCTGTCAGATGAGCGGCTGCTTCGACCCAAGACGGCTCAGCACCAGGGAGATGCCTCACGATGAGGTGTCTTATATGGTGAACTACATCGCCAACTACAAGCTCAAGCCGGATTGGCAGTATGGCATGGCGCCGTTCTCTCACGCCAATCCACCACCAATGGTAAGTTTTCTTTCTTTATTTGTCGCTGAATCTTTTTCCGGGCCGACTCTTGACCAGTCGGTCTGTTCTTAATCAGAACCCCCTTCTTCACCCTTCGACCGGGACCACGGGGCCGGAGCGCGAGTTCGCCCCCGACCGCGCGGCGGACGATCCTGACGATGCCGACTTGGGGGCGGCCACCCTGGACGAGGACGCCGCGGGGGGCGGCAGCGAGGCAGGCGGCTCCGGCTTCACCGCCGGCTTCGAAGACTGGCCCGACGATGACGGAGCCGACCTTGCCCCACGCCGCCAGCCGGCGTCCGACCCCCAAGGCGCCGGCCCATCCGGCGGGCCGACCGCACGAGGCGGCGTACTGAAGCGCCGAGCAGCACCGACTCCCTTCGGTGGCCGACCGAAGAGGCCTAAGGTGCCTGTGGCGGCAACCAAGCGGGATGAGGCGGCCGCGAAGGCGGCCCGCTTCCGCAAAGTGGTGAAGCAGCTGCAGGCGGTCTCGACGTAAGTTCCGGTCTTTACGCACTCTTTCTTTCTTTTCTTCGTTTGAAGTTCTTCTAAGTTTTGTCTCCCGTTTTGTCAATCAGGGCCCCGCTCACCCTTGAGCGAACTACCGCCGCCTCCATAGTCGACGGAGCGGGAGGGTCTGCGGGCTCCCGCCGCGTGGATCCCCGCGCCGAGCTTCAGGCAGCGATGGAGCAGATCGCGCGGGAGGCCCGGGAGGAGCGGGAGGCGGAGGAGAGAAGGGCCGCTGCCGCCGAGCCGGCCCTGGAGACGACGGCGGAGTCGATCGAGGCGCAGGCTGACGCGGCGACCAGTGCCCGGGTGAAGGTTGAGACCGCGGAGAAGACGACAGAGGCTCTGCGAGGTCAGCCCCCGCAGCTCATCATCCCCCTCCATTTCGCACCCCCAGACTTGCTGCAGCCCCCGCCGGAGGAGATCAGCCGTGACCTGCCGGTGACGGAGAGGGAGGAAGGCGACGTGATCGTCTTGGAGGGAGAAGTGGTGCCGCCTCCGTCGGCCGGGACTGGCCAAGGCGGCCATCCCGAGGTGCCGCCTGAGCAGCCGACTGCGCAAGCGGATCTTGTGGTATTGTCATCGGCTTGCCGGCGTGCGGCGAGGGCGGCTTCAGAGCCAGATCAGAAGAGGGCGGCCGCCTCCAGCTCGTTGTCGCACGAGCTAGAATCGGCCACTGCTAGCACGCCGGGGTGGACGTAAGGCAGTGGGACAGCCGTGCTGAACTTGGCGGCGCAGGACGTCCGCAGCCGGCTTCAGGCCCAAGCCACCGCGCTGCAGCAATGTACCCGAGAGTTTCTCGTGACGCGGACGGTCGTTCGGGTGTGTTTTCTTGTTCTTGATTTCTTTCCGTGGGGGCGCATCAGCGCACCCACTGGGTGTAGTCCCCGAGTTCCGAGCCGGCTGCTGAGCAGGTGGCTTGGAACTTCTTTGAAGACTCGTTTTGCTAACTTGCTTGCTTCTTCGTACTGTCTGCAGGATTACCACAACCTCCATGCCGCTACCTCCAACTCCCAAGTCCGGGAGGCAGACAAGAGGGTCGCCGATCTGACGGAGAGCCGGCGTGAGTGACTTTGTTTTTTGGTCCCATGTGGGGGAGCGTCAGCGCACCCAGTGGGTGTAGTCCCCGAAATTCGGGCCGACTGCTGTGCAGTCGGGTCGGATCTTTCTTGCCGACTTCGTTCTTAACTTCTTCTTGTTTCCATGCTGGCAGGAGCCAACGCCGACTTGAGGCAGCAGCTGGGTATCGCCCAGACCGCCCTTCGCACCAAGGAGGGCGAGCTCAATGCCTTGGCCCAGGAGCGTGACCGCCTGGCCAAGAAGCTGGCCGACCAGGAGGAAAGCCACCAGGCGGCCCTGAAGGCGGCCCAGGACAGCGAGGCCGCCCTCAAAGCCGAATACGAGACCAAGGAGGCGGGCTGGGCCGAGGCAAGGCAAGCTCTGAGCGAAGGGTACGGCCGTGTCGAGGACCTGATTGATGGTAGGCTGCCTTCTTCTTCACTCTTTGCTTGTCTTTGCAAGTCAGCTTATCTCCTGACTTGCTCTTTTTCCTTCTTCTTTGCGCAGAGTACTTCCCTGGCCATTCTGTTGCTGCTAACCAAGCCATCAAAGCCCATCGTGAAGCCCGGCAGCAGGCTGGGGTTGAGATCACGCCGGATGCCAACCGGACGCTTGAGGAGCAGCTTCTGGCGATCGAGGCCTGCCTCCAACCGGCCTACCGCATGCCCCGCCGGCTTCAGCGTGCCGGGGCGTAGGTACTGGCCGCCCTCTGGCCTGGCGAGGTAATTCCTCGCACCCCAACCATACTGCTGACTGGCTGGAGGTAGCCGTTGGCCGCCTTGAGGCCTGGAAGGCTTCAGCAGCTCGATCCGGCGCTCAGCGGGCGCTAGAGTTCGTCTGGGCTTGGTACCCTGGGCTGAACTTGGATCAGCTGCGCACCTGGAGGCAGGAGGCCGACGAGGAGCTGGAGGCGGTGCGGCCGGCTATCATCCGGCGTGCATCAACGATTGCCGACTTCACCGACACCAGCGCCTTTGCTCCTGAGGTGAATGAGGACGGCGTCGTGCAGCCGGATGACTGGTTCGGGCTGAACCCGGCCGACGGTGAGGACTCGGCAGAGGAGATTGACTCCAGCGACAAGGGCGAGGAGGGGGAGGAGGAAGACGGTGAAGATGTCGAGCCGGATGCCGGAGCAGCCGGCCAGCCTCAGCCTGACCGTGCCTCCAGCAATGAGGCACACGCGAATGCTCCGCCTGCCGCCGGTGATGACCAGGCCGAGACTCGCCAGCCGGCCACTCCTCCAGCCGACACCACCATCTCCACCGGTCTTCCTGAAGCTCCAAGCGCTCCCTTGGCTTGATTTCTCTTTTACTTCCCTGCTAGTTACTCTTTGAACAAAACTTGTTATTTTGCACAATTCCACCCACTGGGGGTGTATTCAAACTTCGTTGAATGCCGGCCTTTTGAAGGCCTTTGATGTAAATATTATTATGCACGTGCTTGGCTTCCATTCCGACTTGCTTTTTATCTTTCAGCTTTCTTCCTTTGCCGCCTTCCCTTGGTTGCCGCCTTCCCAGCCGGACAGCTACTCTGCAGTCTATGGCCGGGTAAGGAATTCGGCCGTCTAGGAAGGCAAGGGTTCGAGCTTTCTTAGATTTTGGCAGAGTAGGAAAGGAAGCCGGCCAGCCGACTGCTTCGACAGTCGGTTGGCGAGGGGGGGGGGGAGCCGGCTTGTGTTATGTAAGTTCGTTAGTCCTTAGCCATTTTTTCATGTGGGCATCCTTTCCGCCTTTAGCTCTTGCTAGTGGGGCAGCTGATTCTTCGAGCTGTGACTCTCGCAAGAGAGGGCTTGGGTGCCGGCACATTACTTGTCTGACTGTAGGTAGAACTTGGACATAACTTCAAGGCGGCAAGTCTCCGTGCCGACTTAGTCGAACCCGGTGCCGGACGGAGAAAGTAAAATGCAGTAGGGTAACCATGGGAAGGATACCCGACATACATAGATAAAATAGGGTAGTCCCCGAGAACTCCTCGGGGGCCCATTGTCTCATACTTAATACAAAAGGTAGCGTGATACATATTGCATTTCAACTGTAAAATCTTCGAAGAAGATTGGCGTTCCACGGGCGCTCTGACTCCTTGCCGGAGTCGTCTCTCTTGCGTGCCTTTGGCTTCTATGCGTCGATTAGGTAATAGGAGTCGTTTCCCAGAGCCCGGCTGATGACGAAGGGGCCTTCCCCAGGGGCCGATAGCTTGTGCTGGCCGGCTGTTCGCTGGATTAGCCGGAGCACGAGGTCTCCCTCTTGGAAGGTTCTTGGCTTCACTCTCCGACCGTGGTACCGGCATAGTCCTTGCTGGTAGATGGTGGACCGACTGAGGGCTAACAGCCGGCTTTCTTCCAGAAAGTCAACACCATCTTCTCTTGCTTCCTTGGCCTCCGCTTCTGTGTACATGGTGACGCAAGGTGAGTCGAACTCGATGTCAGTTGGGATGACAGGCTCAACACCATACACAAGGAAGAAGGGGGTGAAGCCGGTCGACTTGTTTGGAGTAGTGCGCAGACTCCAGAGGACGGCCGGTAGCTCGTCGAGCCAGCAGCCGGCCGAGCGCTCCATTGGCACGACCAGTTGGGGCTTGAGGCCGGAGAGGATGAGGCCATTTGCTCGCTCGACTTGGCCATTTGACTGCGGGTGGGCAACGGACGCTAAGTCCAGTCGGATGCCCTGTCTTGCGCAGAAACGTGCCAACGCTCCCTTGGCGAAATTTGTGCCGTTGTCGGTGATGATGCTGTGTGCTATGCCATACCGGGTTGTGATGTCGGCAATGAATGTCACGGCAGTTGGCCCATTCAGCTTCTTGATCGGCTTTGCTTCAATCCACTTGGTAAATTTGTCTATGGCGACAAGCAGATGTGTCATGCCGCCGCGCGCTGTCTTGAATGGTCCGACCATGTCCAGTCCCTAGACGGCAAAAGGCCAAGTGATGGGGATGGTCTTGAGTGCAGAAGCCGGCAGGTGTTGCTTGGAGCCGAAGACTTGGCACCCTTTGCAGTGTTTGACTAGTTCCTTGGCATCCTCCAATGCAGTCGGCCAGAAGAATCCATGGCGGAAGGCCTTGGCGACGAGTGCCCTGGAGGCGGCATGGTTGCCGCACTCGCCTTGGTGGATGTCTTCGAGGATTGCTAGGCCCTTCTCTTGCTCGACGCAGCGTTGGAAGACTTTGGTAACACTGCGCCTAACTAGCTCTTGATTCATTACTGTGTAGGCTCCGGCTCGGCGTTGGACTTGTCTGACCGAGATCTCGTCAGTCGGTAGTTCTCCATTCACCAGAAACCGGAGGATGGGCTGAGCCCATGATGGAGCCGTGATTTCTTCGACTGTCAAGACGGCTACTGCAACCAGGGTGGGCGGGCTGGGTTGTGAGGAGTTGGAGTCGGCCTCCGCCTGCTGTGCCACTGTAGTCCCCGGGCCGGGTTCGGCTACTGCAGTCCCCGGGCCGGGTTCGACTATGGAAGTCCCCGAGTCGGCTGCCATAGTCCCCTGGCCGCCTGCCTGGTCCCCGAAGTAGGATCCGACTGCGTCGGGGTCAGGCGGCACAAAGATGGAACTGGACTCTGGAGACTGCTTGACAGATGGCTTGAAGAGGCGTTGGAGGGCGACGCCGGTTGATATCGCTTGTCGGGTGGAGCCTATCCGTGCCAGGGCATCTGCTTGCTCATTATCGGCTCGTGGCACGTGAAGGAACTCGCACCCCTCGAAATATCCACTGAGCTGCTGGACAAGGAACGGTAGCTCGCCATGTTTGCGTCCTTGGCATCCCAGTCGCCAGATGATTGCTGAACCACTAGGTCCGAGTCGCCATAACACAGGATCCGGCGGATGCCGAGTTTCTTGGCTAGCCGGAGCCCGTGTATGAGCTCCTCGTACTCGGCCACGTTGTTAGAGGCGGCAAAGTGGATTTGCAGTGTGTATCTGAGTTTGTCTCCTTTGGGAGAGGTGAGGACGATGCCGGCTCCCAAGCCGGTGCGCATCTTGGATCCGTCAAAGTGCATCCGCCAATGAGTGGAGTCCGGAGCCGGCGGCAGATACTGGGTCTCGGCCCAGTCGATGAGGAAGTTGGCCAGTGCTTGGGACTTGATGGCGGTGCTGGGCTGGTAGTAGATTGTGTATGGAGCCAACGCAATGGCCCATTTCGCCACTCGGCCGGATAAATCCCGGCTGCCTATGATCTCGGCGAGCGGGGCAGTGCATACGACCGTGATGGGATGCTCTTGAAAGTAGGGCTTGAGTTTCTTGGAGGCGAAGTACACACCATAGCACATTTTCTGATAGTGCGGGTAGTTCTTCTTTGAGGTGGATAATACTTCACTTAAATAATATACCGGCCTCTGGACTTGCTGAGCTCGGCCTTCTTTTGGACGCTGAACCGCAATGACTGTGCTGATCACCCGGCTGGTGGCGGAGATGTAGAAGAGCATGGGCTCCTTCTCAGTGGGGGCCGCCAAGACAGGCAGCGTGGACAACATCTTCTTCAACTCTTGGAAAGCTTGATCCGCCTGGTCATTCCACTCAAAGTGAGCCGACTTCTTCATAAGTCGGTAGAGGGGGAGAGCCTTCTCTCCGAGCCGGCTCATGAAGCGGTTCAAAGATGCCAGGCATCCGGTGAACTTTTGGACGTCTCGCAGCTTGGTAGGGACCTTCATTCTCTCTATGGCCTTGATCTTCACTGGGTTGCACTCGATGCCGCGTGCGGAGACTAGGAAGCCTAGAAGCTGGCCGACTGGTACTCCGAACACACATTTCTCCGGGTTGAGCTTGATCTGAAACCGGTGCAAGTTCTCAAAGGTCTCCTTGAGGTCTTCCAGCAGGGTGCCGCGTTTCTCCATCTTCACCACAACATCTTCTACATAGATGTGGGCATTTCTGCCGAGTTGCTTGAGGAGGCAATTCTGCATGCAACACTGAAAGGTGGCACCGGCATTTCTCAAGCCGAATGTCATAGTCAGGTAGCAGAAAGCTCCGAATGGGGTGATGAAGGCGGTCTTCAGGCGATCAGCCGGGTTTAACTTTATCTAGTGGTAGCCGGAATAGGCATCTAAGAAACTCAACAGCTCGCATCCAGCTGTGGAGTCTATCACTTGATCAATTCTTGGTAGGGCGAACAGATCTTTGGGGCAGGCTTTGTTGAGGCTGGTGTAGTCTATGCACATGCGCCACTGCTTGTTCTTCTTTAGTACGAGGACCGGGTTGGCAAGCCATTCTGGAAAGAACACTTCCATGATGAAGCCGGCGGCCAGAAGCCGGGCTATCTCCTCTTCGACTACTCTTCTCTTCTCTTCTGACAGGCGGCGCAAGGGCTGCCTGTCCGGCTTTGCGTCAGATTGGAAGTGTAGCTTGTGCTCGTCGAAATCCGTCGGGACACCCGGCATGTCTTTGGGAGACCATGCAAAGACGTCCTGATTCTCACAGAGGAAATCAACGAGCTCGCCTTCCTATTTGCTATCAAGGCCTGTGCCTATGATAGCGTGCCTCTCTGGGTGCTCCGGGTCCAGGGGTATCTTCTTTGTCTCCTTGGCCGGCTGGAAAGAACCTTGAGCTTCACATTCTTTGGGGTCGGGAGACAAAGCCGGCTTCTTGCCGGCCAAGGCCACAACTCGTTCCAACGTCTTCTTTTCTTCGGCGATCACGAGGGACTCGGCCAGCCGACTACTGGCTGTTGCACACTCGTAAGACTTCTTGTAGTCTCTGGCTATGGTGATAATGCCTTTGGAACTCGGCATCTTCGTCTTGAGGTAAGAATAGTGGGGCACAACCATAAACTTGGCCAACGCTGGTCGGCCAAGTAGTGCGTGGTATGGGCTCTCCAAATCCACTACCTCGAACCATATTGCCTCTCGGCGGAAATGATCTTTGTCTGCAAAGAGAACATACATCTTGATCTTGCTGATTGGTGTGCAGGACAGGCCGGGTACGATGCCATGGAACACGATCCGGCTTGGCATGAGTTGCTTCGGCTTGATGTTGAGCTTCTCCATTGTGTCTCGGTACAGTATGTTGATACTGCTCCTGCCGTCTATCAGCACTCGGGAGAAACGAGCGGAGCGCCTCTCCGTCACCAGGGTAGCATCCAGAACAAGGGCGTAGGATCCAGGGGATGGCATCACCTCTGGGTGGTCGTCTCGGCTCCAGCTGATGGGCTTCTCAGACCAATGCATAAACTCTGGGTTACTGGAGGCAACCGCGTTGACTTCTTAATGTTGTCGGCGCCGACTTCGCCGATCGTCTGGTTGGCTCGTGAAGACGACGTAGGCGGCATGCTCGTCGGGGAACTCGTCATGGACGGCTCCGACTGCTGGCCGAGCGGCCGGCTGCTGGGGAGTAGGAGGCGGCTGGCCCGCAGGCGGAGGCGGCAACAGCCCTTCGCCCTTGCAGATTCGGGTGAGCCAATGGCACTTCCGGGTTGTATGGTTGGACGGCTTCACGCCGCTGTGGAACTTGCAGGGGGCATCGAGGGTCTGCTCGTAGGAGAATGCCGGCTGCCAAGCTGGCCTGCCGCCCTTCTGCTTGTTGGGAGCCGGCTGTCCCTCAGGCTGCTCTTCTTCGACCGTTGCCACCTGCCGACTAGTGGAAGGCGGCATTGGAGCCTTGCGCTTGTTGTCGCTCTGGTACGGGCGCCGGGTGGACTCTCCAGCCGACGTCTTGGGAGCCGACACAAGCACTTTTCCAGAGGCATCAACTCGGAGCTCGGTCTTCATGGAGGAGTCGGCCGTGGCGTATTTGTCCGCAATGATCAACAGCTCGTCAAGGGTAGTCGGCTCGTCGCAGAGGAGACGGTGCTTGAGGAGGGTGCCCTCTCGGCACCCGGTTGTGAAGTACTCGATTGCCTGAACCTCGTACACCCCTTCGCAGGAGTTTCGGAGCTCGGCCCACCGCGTGAGGTAGTCGCGAGTCGACTCGTTGGGTCCTTGTACGCACAAGGAGAGCTGTCGGGGCTTGGGATCCCGTTTGTAAGTGCTGGTGAAGTTGCGGATGAAGGCTTCCGTGAAGGCGAGCCAGCTGTTGATGCTGTAGGGCTTGAGGCTGTTGAGCCAGGTACGTGCCGTGCCTTGGAGCATCAGGGGGACATATTTCACGGCAACGCGCCGGTTGCCGTTTGCTATGCGAACCGCGGTGGAGTAGTCGATCAACCAGTCCTCCGGCTTCACGGAGCCGTTATACTTGGGCATGTCTCTTGGAAGCGAGAACCCTTTGGGGAAGGGCTCGTCGCGGATGCAGGGGCCGAAACAAGGCGAGCCTACATCATCTTTTTCTTCCAGGGCCAAGGATCGAGCAAGGCAGTCGATCCGATGGCGGGCATCATTCTCGCTGTCTCCTTCGCGGCGACCAAGTCGGCCGCTGAGAGTCGGATGCTCGATAGGCGACGGGGTGGGATACCTCTCCCCGCGAGGTGGAGGAGGGGGCAAGTCGCCTCGTCTCTCCATGCCTCGGGGACGGCTTTCCGCGTCGCGCTCGATGGTGATTCGTGCCCGGCTGCGGCTAGCAGCCGGCTCCTTCTCTTGTCTCGCACGGGCGCCTCCTGCAGTCGGCGTATGCGATGTCGCGTCGTGTTCTCGGCGAGGGGGCTTCCAGCTCGGACGCCGGCTTCGTGCCACGCTGCGGCCGCGCCGATTAGCTGCTGGATGCGTCTGGTCATGTAGGGGAGCTCGTCGGCCCCCAGTCTGTTGAGCTCGTCAACGATCGACTGGGCAGCGGGTAGGTTCTCGAGGGGCATGGCATAGATCGGGCGGTCCGCACCCAACATACTGGCAATGGCCGCACCGCGTTGCTTGACGGTGCCGACTCGGCTTGGCCCTTCTGGAGGCGGCATGCCGAAGGCGGCTCGATCGACCTCGCGCTGGTGGGCTTCCATGAGGCATCTCATGGTGTTTATCTTCTGGCCCTCCGCGACGAGGGCAAGGCGGCGAGCCTCCAGCACCTCGGCGTCGGCGTCGGCCGGGATGGGAACGGACAAGTCCTACAGCACCGCTTGCAGGGCGTCGTGGGTGTTCTCGCCGGAGGCGGCTCCGTGGCTGAAGACCAGCACCTCGGTGACGGTGCTGCCGCCACTGTCAGCTCGCAGTAGAGGGTCGTCGAAGACGATCACGTCGGTGGGGAAGGCATCGAGCGATGCCGTGTCAGAATCAACAAGCATCGGGTCGGCGGAGCCGACCGACTCTAGGTCCGCGATAGGCTCGCCGGAGACGTGGAGTTGGTTGAGGAGGCTGACGAGGCGGCTCTCGAGGCAGCCGGTGCCCCGTCAGATGCGGGCTCGTCGGAGATGCAAACCTCGCCAAGAAGATCGGCGAGGCAGCTCGCCGTGCAGGCGTCGTCGATGCTTTGCAGCGCATCGGGGCAAGCGCCATCGGGCGTGCCGGGATGGCTACGCTCGCTGGGGAGGAAAAGGGTTCCCGTCCAGAGCAGGTCTCCGGACGACGGTGCACCTAGCTCCACGGTGGGCGCCAAATGTCGGGTGGTAGGTGCGACGTATGCCAACGGATGGCTTATCATTGTGGGAGCCAGTAAGACATCGCCGGTGCCTGGAAACGGGATAAGGCGAAGACATGCACGCCGGCGAATCTTACCCAGCTTCGGGGCTCTCCGTGGAGATAACACCCCTACTGCTGCTCTGCGGGGTCTCCGCATGATCACTAGATCAACAAGTGGCTACAAGATGCTCCTTGAGCTGTTCGGTGAGAGGAGGAAGAAGGGCAAGGCTAGCTCTCTTCTCTCCCTATGGCAGTGTCTAAAACTCTATGAGATCAACCCTTTGCATGGGTGTCCTGGGGGGTTTATATAGGCCTACCCCCCGGGGGTACAATGGTAATCCAGCCCGGGCGCGGGCCCAGGCCGTCAGTGTCTGTGACCGCCGCCTTCTCCGCCGGCTTCTGGGGCCCGCTGACTGGTAGGTCCCGCCGGCTATCTGCTCGCTGGTCGACAGGCCGGCCCCACCGCCAGGGGGTCTTGTCGGGGCCTGGTTACTGTTGCCTCGCCTTTGATGACGAGGGCTCCGCCGTGATAAGCATGGCTATAGTGCCGCCGCCTTGCGGGCTCCCACTATAGCCTTACCGTGTCTTATCCGCTTAATGATGCGCGCGCCCCGAGGGGGGAGCAAGCCGGCTATTGGAAGCCGGCTCGGCCTTGGGCCGGCTGGGGGAGGCCGGGCCGCCTTCGGACGTCTCTCTGACCGAAGGGGCCCGCCACCTGCGGGCCGTACTAGCGACCCGTCGTGGATGGCGTCATGACTCTCATGGCGACAATGCCACGCCGGACGGGGATGGCTGCCCCGTACGACATACTGTAGCCATGCATTCTCCGGGATTCGTGGGTGGCAGGGTTTGCTGTAGCCACGCCCTGTCCCGTCACCGTTATGGGTGATGGTCTTTGGAGGCGGCGTTCGGCCGCTTGCTTCTGGGAGTCGACCCTTCATGGGCCGCCTTCGGGAAGTCGGTCCTTCATGGGCGGGCTTCTTGGAGTCGGCCCGATCGTGGCGTCCTCCAAGGGTTGTTTCTTGGCCGGGCCGCCTTCTGCCAGCCGGCCTAGGTGACAGCCGGCCGGAGGAAGGCGGCCCCGTGTCTTTGGTTCTTCGAGGTCCGATCGGCCTGTTGTTTTTTCTGAGGGCCAAAGGGAGCCGGTTAGGCTACCCGTGGTCATTTACTCCGACACTCGACATGCAACAAAGAGTCACTCCAAAGTCACTAATAGCGGAGAACAAACGAATAGATTATGGTAGGGTATGAAACCACCTCAAAGTTATTCTTTCCAATCAATCCAATGGGCTATTCCTATAAGTGTCACAAACAGCCCTAGAGTTCGTACTAGAATAACACCTTAAGATACAAATCAACCAAAACCCCAATGTCACCTAGATACTCCAATGTCACCTCAAGTATCCGTAGGCATGATTATACGATATGCATCACACAATCTCAATTCATCTATTCAAACCAACACATAGAACCTCAAAGAGTGCCCCAAAGTTTCTACCGGAGAATCACGACGAAAACGTGTGCCAACCCCTATGCATAGGTTCATGGGCGGAACCCGCAAGTTGATCACCAAAACATACATCAAATGAATCACGTGATATCCCATTGTCACCACAGATACGCACGGCAAGACATACATCAAGTGTTCTCAAATCTTTAAAGACTCAATCCGATAAGATAACTTCAAAGGGGAAACACAATCCATTACAAGAGAGTAGAGGGGGAGAAGCAACATAAGATCCAACTATAATAGCAAAGCTCGCGATACATCAAGATCGTGCCAAATCAAGAACACGAGAGAGAGAGAGATCAAACACATAGCTACTGGTACATGCCCTCAGCCCCGAGGGTGAACTACTCCCTCCGCGTCATGGAGAGTGCCGGGATGATGAAGATGGCCACCGGTGAGGGTTCCCCCTTCCGACAGGATGCTGGAACAGGGTCCCGATTTGTTTTTCGTGGCTCTGGAGGCTTGCGGTGGCGGAACTCCCGATCTATTCTCCGTTTTGGAAGTTTTAGGGTACGTAGGTATATATGGGTGCAGGAAGTACGTCGGTGGAGCTTCGGAGGCCCCACGAGGCAGGGGGCGCGCCCTGGGGGGGGGCCCACCCTCGTGGGCACCTCCCTTCTCTCCTGACGTGGGGTCCAAGTCCATCCAGTAGCTTTCCTTCCAAAAATAACTTCTCGAGTTGATTTCGTTCCGTTTCGACTCCGTTTGATATTCCTTTTCTTCAAAACACTGAAATAGGCAAAAAACAGCAAATTTGGGCTGGTAATATAAAAGTGGATAATATAAAAGTAATATAAAAGTGGTTAATAGGTTAGTCCCAAAAGTAATATAAAAGTGGATAATAAAGCCCAATAAAACATCCAAGATTGATAATATAATAGCATGAATACACTACAAAAAAATACACTTCCGTGATGATACGTGTTTGTCATAGTAGGTCGCATTTTTTGTCATGCATGTACATCCATGACAAATTTGTGATAGAATCAAGATAGTCATACCTGTGCTGTCGTAGAAGTGTTCCATGACATTGCCAAAATTATCATCACGGAAGTGTCCACTTGCATGACGATAAATCGCGCATCACAGAAGTGCTTTCGTCAAGGGTGACCGACACGTGGCATCCATCATAACGGAACGCCGTTAAGCTATCGGGTCGGGTTTTGGATCTGATAACCCGTTAACAGCCCCGGCCAATGGGGATTTTCCACGTGTAAAATCATCATTGGCTGGAGGAAACACGTGTCGGCTCACCATTGGGACTGATATCATCCACTCATTGGACAGAAGGCGCCTATGATACGTCGACACGTGGCACGGCCCAACAGAGGCCCATTCCTATGAAAAGGCCGACCCATTTGACTTGGTCAAAAGGTGGCGGGCCGGCCAATGTAAAGCCTGTTAACGGCCTGTTCGCATATAGCCCTTTTACGGCCCGCTAACCCAAGGCCCGTTATGCCCTATCCGAATTAGGCCCAGTAGCATCATCTGGGCCACCCAATATGATTCCAGCCCGTTTTCACTTCTCGCCCACGTATGGCCCATGACGTCTTTCGGCCCATATGAGGCCCTATGTAACTCTTGGCCTATTAATGGCCCGTGGTGAAACTGGCCCGTAATGAACAGTGTATTACTTTACACCCATTAACGGCCCGTGGTGAAACTGGCCCGTAATGAACAGTATATCACTTTATACCCATTAAGGGCCCGTTATTCAGTTCGGCCGTTTCCAGCCCATGTTATCTTTCGGCCTTCTCAGAGCCCATTTATTCTTGGGCTCATTTCAAGCATTCGTTTACTTACGGCCCGTTACTGTCATTTTCTGCTTATGGGCCAAATTCAGCCCGTGGTTACAGTCGGTCCGTTTGTGGTCCGTTAACACGTTGGGCCATTTTCATAGCATCATGAAATACGACCTATTAATGATGGCCCGTTATGGTCGGCCCATGAACGGACGATTCCAACTCTAGCCCATTTACAGCCATAATGCGGCCTGTTATTGGCCCATGTTTGGCCAATGGATCATACTGCCCATATAAGGCCCATTGATGATACGGCCCGTAGAAGGCCCATTGTTTCTGTGACCCGTAGAAGGCCCATTGTTTCTACGGCCCGTGGAACACCCACTGTTTATATGGCCCGTAGTAGACCCACTGTTTCTACGGCCCGTAGGTGCAGTGTCACTACAGTAAATATTAGCCCATGGTTATTGTGGCCTAGTTTTAAAAAATAGGTTGTTGCAGCCACTAGCAAACCGCAGAAAAAGAACTGCACTGACTACAAGCAAACAAATAAACAAGACAACAAGGAAATAAATAATCAAGCAACTTACACTAGGCTATCACAGCTATTACACATATTACATCCACTGGGCATCAAAGTTCGCCACCAATGCAAATATAGGGAACACAGCAGCATATAAACGCCACAGCAAAAGAAGTCCAGAACTGAAACCACTTCATAAGAGCTCAAGAAACAATATCCTGGGTACCAATAATGCTGGCAAGATGCTTAGCAAGCTTATTAACTTTCTCTTGTTTGGCGCTTAAGTCCTCCAGCGCCTGGTGTTGCACCAAAAAGTATGCATCTGAATTCTGCAGGGACTTCCTCAGTCCTTCGGCTTCCTGTCGCATAACATCTAATCGATGTCTTTCAACTTGAAGTTGAGACTCAAGAAGCCGAACTGATTCAGGCAACGAGTTCGAAGAGCTGGTGCCAACAGTGGTAGCCAGTAACTCGAACACTACATCAAGACAGGACTTTGGGGTTGTCTCAGTGTCCTGAATATAGTTTTTATCAGCTTTCTTGGAGATCAACAGGGATGTCTCACTATCTTGAACCTTATCTGCATTACTTCCTTTACCATTGCATAATAGGGTACTCTTCTCCAATATTTTATCCGCGTTATAAAAGGGAAACAAACAAACACATCTCAGGTTTACAATGTAGTATATGAAACTCATTTTGGTAAACCAGTTCAGTAGTAAGGTGGACAGGATAACAGCATGAAACAAACATATATCTATGTAGTATGGTCACTGTATGGTCTATATCATTCTAGTTTATGTTGCCAAATCAAGATAGATACAGTTCGAATCATATCTATTTAAGACAAAGCAGCATAGACAGAATATAAGTGTGGGAAACTACATAGCAATAACAACACTTGTAATGTGCATGGCATGAGAACATAACTGTTCATTCAATTGAAACTGAAATCAACATAGAGCAAGTTACAACAGCAAACAGCCAAACACGTTCAAGAAACAGGTTTAAAACATACCTGTTGCGCCATTGGAGTTTCAATTGCATTCTTCAAATTTGAAATTGGTTGGTATCAGTAAATATAGTGATGCAAGAGCAAAGTAGTATGAACCATAGCTACGGAACCTGACCTGAGAACAATTCTTCTTCTGCTTTAAGCGTTGACTTCGGGTTCGGAGTGGTGGTCCTCGTGATTTGGGCACTGCAGTTGCCTTACTAACTGCTCGTGTTTGGCTGCTCTATGGTGGAGACAGTGCTGTGTCAACGGGAACTGGGTGTATATCTCCTGGGGTTGGGGTTAGAAGGGGTGTAGCTGGTTCTCTGTCCAACTGGGTAGGGGCCGGTTACAATCTGCATGAGTGTGGGTTATGTGTGGTGGGGCTGATTCTTGGGCAAGTACAACCGTGGTTCTATCTGCATCGACAGGTAGCACGATCTTTTCTGAAGACCGTGTTTTTACTCCTACAGATACTGCCATCACTCCCTCCAATTGAAATGGCTGATAAACAAGAAAAGTAATTGAATGTACAGATATTGTAAGATAGACAGGTGCAATGGATAGTAGGGAAGAAAACAGGGCATGAAATAATTCACATTTATGTTGTCTAAGCAAACAGAATAGCAGGACATAATTCCACATATATGATGGCTAATTAAACAGGATAGCATGACACAATTTCACATGTATGATGGCTAACTAAACAGGATAGAATGACATACTTCAAAATATGATGACTGTGTAAACATGATGACATGATATAACTATACGATGTGTCTATTAAAGTGGTTGGCATGCCATAAATCACAAACATGCCGTCGATGGAAACATGATGGCATGATATAATTCACGGATAGAATGACATAATTTAAAATATGATGACTATGTAAACAGGATGAGATGATATAACTATATTATGTCTTTAGAAAATGGGATGGCATGCCATAATTCAGATACATGCTGTCTATGTAAACATGATGGCATGACATAATTCAAATATGTGATTTATATACTAAGGAAGTGAGCAGAGGGCAATTGCATATATGATGTGTCAACTAAGGAGATGGCATTCAATATTGTGTATATGATGTAAAAAATAAGCATTGCAATACAACATATGCATTATATGAGTAATATAACCCTGCCAAGTTTGAGCATACACCTCAAGGGGATAATAGGACTGGTCATCTGCCTCTGAATCCTCCTCTGAAGAGCTATCTGTAACCAACAAGATATCTGCTTCAGCAGGTAGCATTGTCTGCTCTGAAGACCTTGTTTTCACTCCAGATTTCTCCATCACCAATTCAAATGGCTGATGCACAGGAAGAGCAGTTGAATATACAAACATTGTCGACAAAAGCAATGAGAAATACAAAAACAGGACGGCATGATATAATTCACATATATGACGCTTGCCTAAACAGCATGGCATTGCATAATTCGCATACATAATGCCTTGCAACAAGATAACATTGCATAATTCACATATATAATTGTAACGCCCCGAGACTGACGCTCCAGAAGACTTCCAGCTACTCCGAGTTTCGTCATGTGATTTGTTTTGTTCGTTGCATTCATCATGCCATCTCTTGCATTGCATCATGTCATCATGCCATCATATCATTAATTTTTAAAACTCAACTAAATAAATCGTATGGATTTTTTCGATCCATTTAAATCGAGGGAATTCACTTGTGATTTCTCTTTATAACATATTAAAGTCTCCTATTATTAGGGAGCTATAATAAAATTATTCCATTATTTGGAATTCACCATAACACACTTGCAAATATTCCAATGCCTTTGTTATCTTAATTTTTGGTCTCCAACCTTGCCATATATTTCTTTTATCATATTCCGGAGCTCCACCAAAAATCCGAACATTTTTTGGACCTTCCTTTTATCAAGTCCTAGTTCAAACCCATTTGAATTAAATTCAAATGAGTTTGAATTTAAATCTTTCAATCATGCCTCTTTCTATTTTTCCTGGATCGAGCTCATTTTGTGAGTTCGGGAAAACTATCTCCATGCCCAGATTCCACCCCTACCTTCTCTTTCTCTTATTTCTCTTTTTCTGTTTTGTTTGTAAATGGAAAAAGAATAGGAGAGAGAGAAGAGAAGCCCAGCCGGCCTCTTGGGCCTGTCTAACCCCTAAGGCCCAGCCGCACCTAAGCCTAGGCCCGACCCCTCTTCTCTCCCTCGTCCCCTCGTCCCGCAGCCATCTCTCTCGATCCCCCTCATCCTCCCTCCAGCGCCGCCAGTGCTCGATCCCCTCGCTTTGCTCGACCCCCCTCTCTCTCGTTCCCCTGCTCGCGCCGCCAGAGAGGAGCAGAGCCCCGCTCCTCCCGATCCACCTCGCGCGCGACCCTGCCTCCAGCGAGCCCCGCGCCCGATCTGCTCCAAGCCGCGCCGCCGGCCATGCCCTTGACCGGATCCTGCAGCCCCGCGCTGCCCATCTCGTGAACCGCGCCGCCCCGTCGACCCGCCTCGTCCTCGCGTCATCCTTCCTCGTCCCTCACCCGAGCTCCTGGAGCCCGAGCCGTCCCCGAGCGCCTCCTCCGTGCTGCTTCGCTTGTCGCCGAGCAGGACCTCCGCCGCCTCGACTCCTGGTCCGGCCGCTCCCTTCCCGTTGGCCCGTCTTCTCCTCGCCCTGCGCGCCCGATGCCACCCCGTCTCCTCGCGCCGGCCCTGCCGCCAAGTCCCACCGCCGGAGATCGCCTTTGTCCCGACTCCGGCTGGATCGGGCCCCTGCTTGTAGCGCCCCGCTGGACTCGCTTCGAGCTCTGGATTCCATCCATGACGCCAATCTCCCTGCAAGCCGCTGCAGTTGCAAGCCTCCAGCGTAGGCCAGCGAGCCCCTGCTCCTTCCCTCGCTGCCCACCAAGACCCTGCTGCTTCGTTTGGTTCATTCCAAGCCTCGGTAGACCCGGGGTCTCACTGCACTTGATCGCCGTTGTTTCTGTTGCATCTCCGTGAAGACGGAGACTGCCAAGTACATGGATACGCCAAGTTCGGCTCCGAACATGGACGACTACACCCGGTGATGCGACCAAGTACCCCGACAGCGTGTACATCAACACCGCCAAGTACCACAACCCTCGAAGACCCGTGGACGTCAAGTCCCTCGCCGTGACCATGAACATCTACGGAGAGTGTACGACTTCGAACCGTGTACAACTACCGTCGCCGTGTACCACTACTTCCACTACCGTCGACACGAGTACCACTACTTCCCTCGACGACTCGAACCACCCCGAAATGCACGCTTCGAAGGTATAATCCCGAGACGATCAACCGTGGACCGAATGCATGCTGTCTGAGATGAACCATATGTTTGCATCGTGCCCGTTTGCTTCATGCACGTTCCTCCTCGTTTGCCATGCCGTCGACCCGTGGGAACCCGGTAACCGGGATCACCCCACCATCTCTAGCATGTTCCGCACATCCGCACGCTTCCTTTTGCACCGGTATCTCCATGAGCTACCGGAACCGATATGTTGCCGTGGCATCATTTTCGGATTCGTTGGCGTGGCACCCTTTTCTTCCACCACGGTGATAAATGCTTCATAACATGCTCTTGTCAACATTTTCATAAAAATTGCATAAAACTTGAATATGACATTTGCATCATGATAACAACATTTAAATGCTTAAACTTGTTGTTGCATTAAATTGCTAAATGCATATGGGGATTTACCGGACTTGTTGTTTTTATATCCGGCCCCATTTAAATTGTTTAGATGGTATCGTTTTTGTTATGCTTCACCACTTGCCATGTTAACCAATATTTAATATTGTTGGCTACATAACCGAGAGAGAACTAAATAATTGATGTGGTGTTTTGTCAATACGCAACTCGTTGCATATTGAGCTCCACTTAACTTGTAGTATTGTTTGTTGCAAATTGCCATGCCATGCCTCATTAAACCGGACATGCATCATACATGATTGTGCTTCATGCCATGTTTATGTGATGGTTGTTTACTATGTTGTTTGTTTCTTTCTGGGTTGCTTTTCTCGTTAGCTTCGGTTTCGTTCCGGAGTTGTGAGGATCCGTTCGACTTCGTCCGTTTGTCTTCTTCATGGACTCGTTCTTCTTCCTAGCGGGATTTCAGGCAAGATGACCATACCCTCGAAATCACTACTATCTTTGCTATGCTAGTTTGCTCGCTCTTTTGCTATGCCAATGCTACGATGCCTACCTTTTGCTTGCCATCCTCCCAAATTGCCATGTCAAACCTCTAACCACCATGTCCTAGCAAACCGTTGATTGGCTATGATACCGCTTTGCTCAGCCCCTCTTATAGCGTTGTTAGTTGCAGGTGAAGATTGAAGTTTGTTCCTTGTTGGAACATGGAGATGTTGTTCCTTGTTGGAACATGTTTACTTGTTGGGATATCACAATATATTTTATTTAATTAATACATCTATATACTTGGTAAAGGGTGGAAGGCTCGGCCTTATGCCTGGTGTTTTGTTCCACTCTTGCCGCCCTAGTTTCCGTCATACCGGTGCTATGTTCCCGGATTTTGCGTTCCTTACGCGGTCGGGTGATTTATGGGACCCCCTTGACAGTTCGCTTTGAATAAAACTCCTCCAGCAAGGCCCAACCTTGGTTTTACCATTTGCCTACCTAAGCCTTTTTCCCTTGGGTTCTGCAGACTCAAGGGTCATCTTTATTTTACCCCCCCGGGCCAGTGCTCCTTCGAGTGTTGGTCCAAACTAGAGCACCGTGCGGGACCATTCCTTGGCAACTTGGATTACGTCGGTACCTGTATGCTTAGCTTATCCGGTGTGCCCTGAGAACGAGATATGTGCAGCTCCTATCGGGATTTGTCGGCACAGCGGGTGGTCTTGCTGGTCTTGTTTTACCATTGTCAAAATGTCTTGTAAACCGGGATTCCGAGACTGATCGGGTCTTCCTGGGAGAAGGTCTATTCCTTCGTTGATCGCGAGAGCTTGTCATGGGCTAAGTTGGGACACCCCTGCAGGGTATAAACTTTTGAGAGCCGTGCCCGCGGTTATGTGGCAGATGGGAATTTGTTAACGTCCAGTTGTAGAAAACCCGAAGTTGACCTTAATTAAAATACATCAACCGTGTGTGTAACCGTGATGGTCTCTTCTCGGCGGAGTCCGGGAAGTGAACACGGTGTTGGAGTTATGTTTGACGTAAGTAGTTTCAGGATCACTTCTTGATCGCTACTAGCTTCACGACCGTGCCTTGCTTCTCTTCTCGCTCTCTTTTGCGATTGTAGCCCCCATATGCTAGTCGCTTGCTGCAGCTCCACCTCATTACTCCATCCTTCCTATAAGCTTAAATAGTCTTGATCTCGCGGGTGTGAGATTGCTGAGTCCCCGTGGCTCACAGATACTTCCAAAACCAGTTTGCTGGTGCCTATGTTACCGAGCAGATGACGCAACCAAGCTCAAGGAGGAGCTCGATGAAGATCTTGCCCTTTGTGTTGTTTCGTTCTAGTTAATCAGTAGTGGAGCCCAGTTGGGGTCGATCGGGGACCTTTGTCGCATTTGGGGTTCTTCTTTTATTTTGGTTCCGTAGTCGGACCTTGATTGTATCTGTATGATGTAATGCTTTACTCATGTATTGTGTGAAGTGGCGATTGTAAGCCAACTATGTATCTTTTTACCTTATGCATTACATGGGTTGTGTGAAGATTACCTCACTTGCGACATTGCTTTCAATGCGGTTATGCCTCTAAGACGTGCTTCGACACGTGGGAGATATAGCCGCATCGAGGGCGTTACAAGTTGGTAATCAGAGCCTTCCCCGACCTTAGGAGCCCCGCTGCTTGATCGTTTTTAGCGGCCGAGTTGTGTCTAGAAAAATGTTTTGAGTCATTTAGGATTATATATATCGGAGAGTTAGGAATTCTTTTTACTCCCCAGTCTCTTCATCGCTCTGGTAAGGCATCCTGACGTAGAGTTTTGACTCTTCTCTTCTCAAATTTCACTAAATTTTTTTTAGGATCATGCGGGTATCTTGGAATCGTTCCAATGGTTTTATGATGAGAACATTGTCTTGGTGCCTCCTGTCAGGGGTTTAGTGGAAGTGTCCCGGGGAGTTGAGCTCTGAGGTGTTGTCGTCATAATTTTATCGTTGCAGTTCTGGAATACCTGAGTTTAGTAGGCCGACATCGAAAATCTCTTTTATGCAGTTGTTGGTGAGATAACCCCGATAACCCAGTACTGAGGTGAGTACGGGAGTATTGCCATGACTCGTATAACAGATGCTTTTCGAAGGTTGAGGTAGACGATTTCCGAAGGTTTCTTGGTTATGTGTTGACGGATGGATACAGCTGGATGTAGGGATTGTTAGTTTGGGTGAGATATATTGCTTCCCCTGTATCCCCAACACCTGATTGCATAACCGGAAAATTTCGGGAGTTTCATAGGTGGGAATTCAAGTAGCTCTTAGGATATCTTTTCGACGGATGTATGATATGAAATTGGGGTTCGACGTCTAGTGGTCCGCCTATTCACGGTTGGTTTTACAGTGGTCTCGTTATGTCTTAAAGAGTCCTTGGCTATGCCGACTCGGGGACGCTTCGTATGTCATGTGCACTGCCTTGTACATGATGGTGCTGTACGATCGAGCCCGTGTAGGCCCCACCACGAAAACTTCGGACGAAATCTCTATCATATGTTTGTTCCGGCTTATTCTGCAAGCCAGTCCTTTGTTTTTGTTTTGAGTTGTGGTATTCGAGTTGCTTCAATGTCAAGTGTTGATTCCATACCTTTCCGAAATGGTGTTCTCATACTCCGATGTGAATACCAATCCTTCTCAACAATCAAGATCGTCATGTCAATCCTTTTCAACCGGCGTGTTTCTCTTCAAGTGGATCCGATCACTTCAACATCAGCAAGACCAATTATCATTTCTTCTCAACGGTGTTTGTTTCATCCGTCTCCAAGTTGCCTTTGTTTTTTCCCGCCCTCCCACCCTTTTTCTTCAAGGACTCAGATTTCTTAACCATGTATCCTTTTATTTGTGAGAAGTCTCTTCATTCTTTTCTTTCAATGTTCTTATCCGGTGATTTCCCATGAAGATGCTCAACAGTTTCAAGTCCATCATCCTCCATTCCTTGTGCTTCTCCGGTGGATCCAATTAAAGCTTTCAGTGTTGATCATATTCCTTTCCTCGTGTCAAATGCTTTCTCATGCCGGTGCACCTCATTATCATCCTACTTCTCGCTATTTGTTATTCCGGAGTGCTCAAGATATCTCGAAGATTCGTGTTTCCACTCAGCATTCGTTCAAGCTCTTTCGAGATTGGCATCTCATTCAAGTCATTTAATTCAACCGGTGCAACATCTCTTTTAAATCTTTTCAACGGTGTTCTTTTGAGTGGGCCCTAACCCACAGGTCTTTTCCCAGGATCTTACCTGACTCTTCTATTTTCCCAGAGCTATCCTAAATTCTTCTCCAAGTTTGACGTAAGAATGAGTTATCATCAATCAAATGCTTTTCTCCAAGATCTTTCAAATTCTTTTCATTGTTGGCTCAACCTCTTCGCTTTTGATTCTTCTGGTGTGCCTCAATAGTTCTTGGTGGTGTTTCTCGTTGTCATTCTCATCATTTGAAGACCGAAGAAGAGTTTCTCTTTAATCTTGCTCTATTCTCTTCAAGATTCATGGTGCTAGCTTGTTGCCATCCTCTCATAATTGTTTTCGATTGTGAGAATCTTTTTCACCCATCCGGAGCATTTTAGGAGTCTTTTCAGTTTCATTCTTTGAAGCCCATCTTCTCAGTATTATTCATTCAAGCTTTCAGCTGTCGTTCTCCAAATCATACCGGTGCATCATTCAAGTCGTGATCTATTCGTTCATTTGTATCTAAATACCCTCAAGTATCTTCATTCATTTTGCAATTCTTCCCGGTGAATTGTGCATTTGCTACGTTCAATTTCAATTCTATCGGTGGTTCCATCAATATCTTCTCAAGTTTACGCTATATCTCTCTTAATCCTTTTTCAATGGGAATAAGTAGTATGCCAAATCCGTTGCTTGTCATCAATTTAAATTGGTGAAGGATATGCGTAACATAATTCTTATTCTTGTTTCATCCAAGTGATTAATCCTTTCCTTCGGAGTTTGTTCAGGAGGAATAAATTCTTGGTTTCTTGTTGTTCATCTTTCTTCCGGAGTTCCAAGTTTTCCGCATTATCTCGTCGCGAAGCTCCATCTAAAGCATTGCAAGGCTTCTTCTCGTTCTTTTCAACTTTCCTTTTGTTGGATCTTTCTTTTACTAACAGAGTTCTTCATGGAGGCTCTACATGGTGGGTCGTCAAGGATTCTTTTCATTCTTCAATTGTTCATCAAGATTTCTCTTGAAGTTAAGATCCGTCAAGCCATACTTCAAAATAAACATGGTGCTCAACACATGTTTTGTTTTGAGGAGTTCAATCATTCTTCATCTTGCATTCCGAAGTGCAATTGTTTCTACCTTATCTCTTGAGGTGGTGTTATGCCATTCTTGATAATTTCCCTTCGCGTTTCTTGATTCACAAGTTTTCAAGAGTGACATATTTAAATCCATCTTTTTCTCTTTGTTCAAGAGATCTTTTCAATCGTCAATCTCTTCATTGGAGCTATCTTGGTATAGATTTCACCTAAAGCCTTCCCTAAGGAATGTTGCTATTTTGGTGCTTATTAATGACCCAAGTTATCTCTTTTCCATCTTGATGGAACAAGCTTTCATCTCTTCGTTAATCTCAAGCAAGCAATTGTTTACGTTAGTGGCCGGTTGTCACCTCATAATGTTGAGATGTTTCCATAAGCCCACTACAAACTTATTCTTTTCGTTGTTGGTCTTCCAACAACTCTATTCTAACCTTCTTGCAAGGATGCCTTCCAAATTCAATTGTGGTAGAAGTTGTCATTTTCTTCTCCGTCCCTTTATTCCAATGATCTATCTTCTATTCCTTCTTCCGGAGACATTGTGATGTTGCTCTTGTCTAGTATCATCTCGATTGTGAGGATCGTGTTCTTTTCATGCTTATCCATTTAACCGAAGTGTTGTGTCATCTCTTCAAGTTCTTTCATCTTATCAAGTTTTGCCTCTCTTTTCAACCTTAGTGCTGTCTGAAATCTTTCTTACCCCTTGTGCCATTCTTTCAATAGTTCCGGAGGCAGTGTGTTGTTGATTTCATCAATCTCATCTTGTCAAGTTCATGTTTTATTCCTTCCATGTTCAACCGGAGTGCTGCCCGAATTCTTCCCCTCTCATCTTGTTTTAACCGGAGTGGTTTCGAATTCTATCTTGTCCATTAAACTCTTGATTCATGTCTTTGCAACCTTCAAGTTCCCATAATGTTCCTTGTTCCTTTTTTCTAACGGATTGTTTGCAATCTCGTTCATCTCTGTTGTACTCTTTCTTTTAAATTGCTCAACCTCTCAAGGTTCGTGGTTTCACTCGTTCGTCAAAGAAGCAACTTAGTTTTACATCTTCTCTTCCTCTTCCGTTTCTCTCCGGTGCCATTCTAGATCTCGGGACGAGATCCTCTCGTAGTGGTGGAGTGTTGTAACGCCCCGAGACCGACGCTCCAGAAGACTTCCAGCTACTCCGAGTTTCGTCATGTGATTTGTTTTGTTCGTTGCATTGATCATGCCATCTCTTGCATTGCATCATGTCATCATGCCATCATATCATTAATTTTTAAAACTCAACTAAATAAATCGTATGGATTTTTTCGATCCATTTAAATCGAGGGAATTCGCTTGTGATTTCTCTTTATAACATATTAAAGTCTCCTATTATTAGGGAGCTATAATAAAATTATTCCATTATTTGGAATTCACCATAACACACTTGCAAATATTCCAATGCCTTTGTTATCTTAATTTTTGGTCTCCAACCTTGCCATATATTTCTTTTATCATATTCCGGAGCTCCACCAAAAATCCGAACATTTTTTGGACATTCCTTTTATCAAGTCCTAGTTCAAACCCATTTGAATTAAATTCAAATGAGTTTGAATTTAAATCTTTCAATCATGCCTCTTTCTATTTTTCCTGGATCGAGCTCATTTTGTGAGTTCGGGAAAACTATCTCCATGCCCAGGTTCCACCCCTACCTTCTCTTTCTCTTCTTTCTCTTTTTCTGTTTTGTTTGTAAAAGGAAAAAGAATAGGAGAGAGAGAAGAGAAGCCCAGCCGGCCTCTTGGGCCTGTCTAACCCCTAAGGCCCAGCGGCACCTAACCCTAGGCCCGACCCCTCTTCTCTCCCTCGTCCCCTCGTCCCGCAGCCATCTCTCTCGATCCCCCTCGTCCTCCCTCCAGCACCGCCAGCGCTCGATCCCCTCGCTCTGCTCGACCCCCCTCTCTCTCGTTCCCCTGCTCGCGCCGCCAGAGAGGAGCAGAGTCCCGCTCCTCCCGATCCACCTCGCGCGCGACCCTGCCTCCAGCGAGCCCCGCGCCCGATCTGCTCCAAGCCGCGCCGCCGGCCATGCCCTTGACCGGATCCTGCAGCCCCGCGCTGCCCATCTCGTGAACCGCGCTGCCCCGTCGACCCGCCTCGTCCTCGCGTCATCCTTCCTCGTCCCTCACCCGACCTCCTGGAGCCCGAGATGTCCCCGAGCGCCTCCTCCGTGCTGCTTCGCTTGTCGCCGAGCAGGACCTCCGCCGCCTCGACTCCTGGTCCGGCCGCTCCCTTCCCGTTGGCCCGGCTTCTCCTTGCCCCGCGCGCCCGATGCCACCCCGTCTCCTCGCGCCGGCCCCGCCGCCAAGTCCCACCGCCGGAGATCGCCTTTGTCCCGACTCCGGCTGGATCGGGCCCCTGCTTGTAGCGCCCCGCTGGACTCACTTCGAGCTCCGGATTCCATCCATGACGCCAATCTCCCTGCAAGCCGCTGCAGTTGCAAGCCTCCAGCGTAGGCCAGCGAGCCCCTGCTCCTTCCCTCGCTGCCCACCAAGACCCTGCTGCTTCGTTTGGTTCATTCCAAGCCTCGGTAGACCCGGGGTCTCACTACACTTGATCGCCGTCGTTTCTGTTGCATCTCCGTGAAGACAGAGACTGCCAAGTACATGGATACGCCAAGTTCGGCTCCGAACATGGACGAATACACCCGGTGATGCGACCAAGTACCCCGACAGCGTGTACATCAACACCGCCAAGTACCACGACCCTCGAAGACCCGTGGACGTCAAGTCCCTCACCGTCACCATGAACATCTACGGAGAGTGTACGACTTCGAACTGTGTACAACTACCGTCGCCGTGTACCACTACTTCCACTACCGTCGACACGAGTACCACTACTTCCCTCGACGACTCGAACCGCCCCGAAATGCACGCTTCGAAGGTATAATCCCGAGACGATCAACCGTGGACCGAATGCCTGTTGTCTGAGATGAACCATATGTTTGCATCGTGCCCGTTTGCTTCATGCACATTCCTCCTCGTTTGCCATGCCGTCGACCCGTGGGAACCCGGTAACCAGGATCACCCCACCATCTCTAGCATGTTCCGCACATCCGCACGCTTCCTTTTGCACCGGTATCTCCATGAGCTACCGGAACCGATATGTTGCCGTGGCATCATTTTCGGATTCGTTGCCGTGGCACCCTTTTCTTCCACCACGGTGATAAATGCTTCATAACATGCTCTTGTCAACATTTTCATAAAAATTGCATAAAACTTGAATATGTCATCTGCATCATGATAAGAACATTTAAATGCTTAAACTTGTTGTTGCATTAAATTGCTAAATGCATATGGGGATTTACCGGACTTGTTGTTTTTATATCCGGCCCCATTTAAATTGTTTAGATGCTATCATTTTTGTTATGCTTCACCACTTGCCATGTTAACCAATATTTAATATTGTTGGGTACATAACCGAGAGAGAACTAAATAATTGATGTGGTGTTTTGTCAATACGCAACTCGTTGCATATTGAGCTCCACTTAACTTGTAGTATTGTTTGTTGCAAATTGCCATGCCATGCCTCATTAAACCGGACATGCATCATACATGATTGTGCTTCATGCCATGTTTATGTGATGGTTGTTTACTATGTTGTTTGTTTCTTTCTGGGTTGCTTTTCTCGTTAGCTTCGGTTTCGTTCCGGAGTTGTGAGGATCCGTTCGACTTCGTCCGTTTGTCTTCTTCATGGACTCGTTCTTCTTCCTAGCGGGATTTCAGGCAAGATGACCATACCCTCGAAATCACTACTATCTTTGCTATGCTAGCTTGCTCGCTCTTTTGCTATGCCAATGCTACGATGCCTACCTTTTGCTTGTCATCCTCCCAAATTGCCATGTCAAACCTCTAACCACCATGTCCTAGCAAACCGTTGATTGGCTATGATACCGCTTTGCTCAGCCCCTCTTATAGCGTTGTTAGTTGCAGGTGAAGATTGAAGTTTGTTCCTTGTTGGAACATGGAGATGTTGTTCCTTGTTGGAACATGTTTACTTGTTGGGATATCACAATATATCTTATTTAATTAATACATCTATATACTTGGTAAAGGGTGGAAGGCTCGGCCTTATGCCTGGTGTTTTGTTCCACTCTTGCCGCCCTAGTTTCCGTCATACCGGTGCTATGTTCCCGGATTTTGCGTTCCTTACGCGGTCGGGTGATTTATGGGACCCCCTTGACAGTTCGCTTTGAATAAAACTCCTCCAGCAAGGCCCAACCTTGGTTTTACCATTTGCCTACCTAAGCCTTTTTCCCTTGGGTTCTGCAGACTCAAGGGTCATCTTTATTTTACCTCCCCGGGCCAGTGCTCCTTCGAGTGTTGGTCCAAACTAGAGCACCGTGCGGGACCATTCCTTGGCAACTTGGATTACGTCGGTACCTGTACGCTTAGCTTATCCGGTGTGCCCTGAGAACGAGATATGTGCAGCTCCTATCGGGATTTGTCGGCACATCGGGTGGTCTTGCTGGTCTTGTTTTACCATTGTCGAAATGTCTTGTAAACCGGGATTCCGAGACTGATCGGGTCTTCCTGGGAGAAGGTCTATTCCTTCGTTGATCGCGAGAGCTTGTCATGGGCTAAGTTGGGACACCCCTGCAGGGTATAAACTTTTGAGAGCCGTGCCCGCGGTTATGTGGCAGATGGGAATTTGTTAACGTCCGGTTGTAGAAAACCCGAAGTTGACCTTAATTAAAATACATCAACCGTGTGTGTAACCGTGATGGTCTCTTCTCGGCGGAGTCCGGGAAGTGAACACGGTGTTGGAGTTATGTTTGACGTAAGTAGTTTCAGGATCACTTCTTGATCGCTACTAGCTTCACGACCGTGCCTTGCTTCTCTTCTCGCTCTCTTTTGCGATTGTAGCCCCCATATGCTAGTCGCTTGCTGCAGCTCCACCTCATTACTCCATCCTTCCTATAAGCTTAAATAGTCTTGATCTCGCGGGTGTGAGATTGCTGAGTCCCCGTGGCTCACAGATACTTCCAAAACCAGTTTGCTGGTGCCTATGTTACCAAGCAGATGACGCAACCAAGCTCAAGGAGGAGCTCGATGAAGATCTTGCCCTTTGTGTTGTTTCGTTCTAGTTAATAAGTAGTGGAGCCCAGTTGGGGTCGATCGGGGACCTTTGTCGCATTTGGGGTTCTTCTTTTATTTTGGTTCCGTAGTCGGACCTTGATTGTATCTGTATGATGTAATGCTTTACTCATGTATTGTGTGAAGTGGCGATTGTAAGCCAACTATGTATCTTTTTCCCTTATGTATTACATGGGTTGTGTGAAGATTACCTCACTTGCGACATTGCTTTCAATGCGGTTATGCCTCTAAGACGTGCTTCGACACGTGGGAGATATAGCCGCATCGAGGGCGTTACAATAATGTCTTGCAACAAGATGGCATTGCATAATTCATATATATGGTAATTAGACACTAAACATGTGGCATTCACACAAAGCATGTCTAAACTAAGAAAATGACATAGCAATGCAAGATACCATACGCACGATATGAGTAACATAACCCTGCCAAGTTAGGGCATGCACCTCAGGGGGGAAATATGACTGGTCATCTGTCTCTGAATCCTCCTCTGAGGAGCTATCGGTAACCAGCAAGACATGCGCTTCGTCAGATAGCATTGTCTGCTCTGAAGACCTTGTTTCCACTCCAGATTTTTCCATGACCGTGCCGAATGGCTGATGCACAGGAAGAGTAATTGAATGTACTAAAATTGTTGAAAAATTTAACACATAATAAAAAAATGATGGCATGATATAATTCACATATAAGATGACTGGCTAACCAGGGTGGCATTGCAAAATTCACATATATGATGCCTGGCTAGACAAGATGGCATTGCATGATTCACATATACGATAAAGAAAAAAACAGATGGCATTGACACAAAGCATGTCTAAACTAAGCAGATGACATCTTTAATGTATACAGTAAGCAATGCAAGGCACCATATGCATGATATTACCAACATCAGCATGCCAAGTTAGAGCGAAGACCTCATGGGGAAAATAGGAGTGGTCTTCTCCTTCTGAATCCCCCTCAGAACAGTTATCTTCCTCTTGATTACGATCCGAAATGGGTGGAGGGGGCTGCCTTTGCGCCCACAATGGAACGATGTCTGCATGAAATTTTATTGCCACGCAAGGCTCGTCTCTTTTGCTCTACATGATCAGTTCCATTGTGTACAATAACTGGCATGCATAGGAATAAAACATAGTGAGATTATGTATGGAGTGCATG
This sequence comes from Triticum timopheevii, assembly GCA_963921465.1. NCBI lineage: Eukaryota > Viridiplantae > Streptophyta > Magnoliopsida > Poales > Poaceae > Triticum > Triticum timopheevii. The sequence goes on along the minus strand of OY997270.1, from coordinate 59,804,509 downwards.
CACAAATCCAGAGTGATGGTAGCAAACTGTGGATAGACCCAAAACCAATGATAGCAAGCAGATAATAGCTCTAGTTAAAAAGTACAGATAGTGGCTCCTTTAATGTTTGTTTGCACCCAACATGAAACTCATAGTAGACACCGGAGATTAACCAGATAGTAGACAGATAGTACTGATTGCTGCCCCAATATGTACCCCACAACCATTTAAAAACTCAAGTTTCAGCATTAGTTTGGACCTGACTTGGAGTCTAATAGGTGAACACAACGATAATGTAGCATGTCATCATATTAAGCGATGCATAACGTAAGCAGACACAGAAGAGTGCGACCTCTCTTGCGGACCCGTGTAGCCCTCAAGGTCATCTGCTCAGTTGATGATGGTAATGCAGTTGTTGTGGCTGCCGGCGGCGGGGAAGAAGATCTAAGGCGGCGAAAGACAGTCTGGAGAGCGGATCCCTGCTGTGGTGAACCCTTCCATCGTTGGAGCAGCTGAGCTGGGGTGGAACACAGCGCCGCAGGAGCAGGACAAACCACACAAGGTTTTCTTTGACACATATCTGTAACAGAAGTAATTGAGTAAGGGCTTGTTTGAATTTGAGGATTCTAACAATGCAAGGATAGGAAATAGACAGGAATAGGATAGGAATGCACGTGCAAAACAGAGAATTTAAAAACACAGGATTTCTGCCAATCTGGGTGTTTGATTCACAACAATTGGAAGATCACAGGATGCAAAAAAGCATGGTGAGATTAAGTCAAACCACAAGAAAATGTACGGTTATAATGCTATTATGATACTATCTCTTAGTCTTGTGCTTGATGAATAGGAATATGAAAAGGAGGAGAAGTGGAAATTAGAATTCCTACGGTTTTTCTTTCAAGGAGACACTAAAGGAACAAATCCTACAGTTTTTCTTTGCTCCATTCCTTTGCACCAAATTCATGAAAAGTAGTACCATAGGAAACTTTCCAATTCCTATGTTTTTCATTCACTTTTCCTTTCAAGCACTGGCGATTCTAGTAGGCAGGCTTGAGCAAGGAAAATCCTACACTAAAAAATGTTTTTGTGCTACTTCTATTACTTTGGACCTAGGCCACTGCCATACTAGAACTCCCAGGCCCATCGACAAATGCACAACTCAAATGCGCAGAGATAAATAATGATGGCATTCAAGAGAGTCCATCACGGATATCTATGTTGCCTGGTACCTCACTGCTTGTCATATAGTAGGATAAAATAATCGTATTTCCCGTTACTACGAGTGCTCAGTGGACAATATATATAACATGTAGAGTAAAAAAGAGATGCAACAAGTGCACAACCTCTTTGGCAAAGCCATGTCGATCTTGGCGTGATTGGGTTGGCCGGTGAGGATGCTCCGGCTGACTTTGCTGTCGGAGGAGGGGAAGAAGATCTTAGGCATCTGGAGATGTTGCCCGAGGTACTGCTCCGCTGTGATGGAGCGTTTCGTCGTTGGAGCAGCTCCGGTGAGTTATACGACGCCGAGGCTGAAGCAGGACAAGAGAGACAACAAACAACATTAACCTGAGTGGAATTCTAATAGCATCTCCAATACATGATGTAAAATACATAACCACAAAGTGCTATATGTAAAATACATCAGCCGCTCATCTCTGAACTTAACTGTCAAAACTGAACTTAACTGTCGAAACTGAACCTGACTGTCGAAACTGAATTTTGCTATCGAAACTGAATTTTGCTGTCGAAACTGAACGCACTAGCAAGGTGAGGCTAAATGTCGGTCGACTGAATTTTTCATCTCTGGCCAGTCGATTTTGCAGTCGTTGGATACGAAATCAAGGGCCTGTGGTTCATCTTCAACCTCCACCCCCCTGAGCCGCCAGCCACCACCGGCCAAACAACAGCCCCGCGCTGCCCGCGGCCGGCGGTGCGCCCCCCCGCCCGCCCCAAAAACACTCCCCACCGTTGGTCCACCGCCGCCCCGGCCATCCCTCTAGGCCCCTCCGTGCCGAGCTTTTTCTCCGGCGATCCCCACGCCACCGCCCCGCCAACGCCCCGCCACTGCCGGCGACCACCGCCCCCATCCTGAACCCTAAGATAGATAGTGGGGTACCTCTCCGGCGAGCCCCCCTCCCCACTGCGGCTGGTTCTTCCTTCACCCCAGCGAGCCCACCCCTTGGAAATCGACTGACCCAAAAGTCGATTCAGTCGACTGAAGTGTAGCCAAATCGGAGCAGCATCGCAAGCAAGAGCAAGAGCGAGAGCAACAGCGCGAGCAAGAGCAATAGCAAGAGCAGACCAGGAAGGGGACCGAGAGCAAGAGCAGAGCAGCAGCGCGGGCGAGAGCTAAAGCAGCAGCAGCTCCTACTGATGTGGACGTCACCGCCGAGGGAGCGACGCCATGGAGGAAGTGGCCGGCGACGTCGCCGTGGATGGAGCCGCGCCGTGTCGGCTCGGGACCGAGCACTGGCAGCACCGTGAGATCAAATCAAGAAGAAAATGCGGCGATTAGTGTACAACCTCTTTGGTGGCACCGATTAGGCCGCAGCTTCATCCGAGGAAATGGTGATGATGATGCTCTTCCGGTGGTGCAGGTGAAGATGACGGTGTGGGAATGGAGTGAAGGAAATATGCCCTAGAGGCAATAATAAAGTTGTTATTTATTTCTTTATTTCATGATAAATGTTTATTATTCATGCTAGAATTGTATTAACTGGAAACATAATACATGTGTGAATACATAGACAAACATAGTGTCACTAGTATGCCTCTACTTGACTAGCTTGTTGATCAAAGATGGTTGTGTTTCCTAGCCATAGACATGAGTTATCATTTGATTAACGGCATCACATCATTAGAAGAATGATGTGATTGACTTGACCCATTCCGTTAGCTTAGCACTTGATCATTTAGTATGTTGCTATTGCTTTCTTCATGACTTATACATGTTCCTATGACTATGAGATTATGCCTCCCGTTTACCGGAGGAACACTTTGTGTGCTACCAAACGTCACAACGTAACTGGGTGATTATAAAGGAGCTCTACAGGTGTATCCAAAGGTACATGTCGAGTTGGCGTATTTCGAGATTAGGATTTGTCACGCCGATTGTTGGAGAGGTATCTCTGGGCCCTCTCGGTAATGCACATAACTAAAAGCCTTGCAAGCAATGTGACTAATGAGCTAGTTGCGGGATGATGCATTACATAACGAGTAAAGAGACTTGCCGGTAACGAGATTGAACTAGGTATTGGGATACCGACGATCAAATCTCGGGCAAGTAACATACCGATGACAAAGGGAACAACGTATGTTGTTATGCGGTTTGACCGATAAAGATCTTCATAGAATATGTGGGAGCCAATATGAGCATCCAGGTTCCGCTATTGGTTATTGACCGGAAACGTGTTTCGGTCATGTCTACATAGTTCTCGAACCCGTAGGGTCCGCACGCTTATGCTTTCGATGACAGTTTTATTATGAGTTTATGAGTTTTGATGTACCGAAGGAGTTCGGAGTCCCGGATGAGATCGGGGACATGACAAGGAGTCTCGAAATGGTCGAGACGTCAAGATCAATATATTGGACGACTATATTCGGACTTCGGAAAGGTTCCGAGTGATTCGGGTATTTTTCGGAGTACTGGAGAGTTACGAGAATTCGCCGGGGAGTATATGGGCCTTATTGGGCCATACAGGAATAGAGGAGAGAGGCCAAAAGGAAGGAGGCCTGCGCCCCCCCTCTGGTCCGAATTGGACAAGGGGTGCAGCCCCCTTTTCCTTCTCCCTCTCCTCCTCTTTCCTTTTCTCCTACTCCAACAAGGAAGGAGGGAGTCCTACTCCTGGTGGGAGTAGGACTCCCCGTGGCGCGCCCCCTCCTAGGCCGGCCGGCCCCTCCCTCTTGCTCCTTTATATACGAGGGCAGGGGGGCACCTCTAGGCATAACAACAATTGATCTCCAAGATCTCTTAGCCGTGTGCGGTGCCTCCCTCCACCATAGTCGTCGATAATATTGTTGCGGTGCTTAGGCAAAGCCCTGCGACGGTAGAACATCAAGATCGTCACCACGCTGTCGTGCTGACGGAACTCTTCCCCGACACCCTGCTGGATCGGAGTCCGGGGATTGTCATCGAGCTGAACGTGTGCTAGAACTCGGAGGTGCCGTAGTTTCGGTGCTTGATCGGTCGGGCCATGAAGACGTACGACTACATCAACCGCGTTGTTCTAATGCTTCCGTTTTCGTTCTACGAGGGTATGTGGACAACAGTCTCCCCTCTCATTGCTATGCATCACCACGATCTTGCGTGTGCGTAGGACATTTTTTGAAATTACTACGTTCCCCAACAGTGGCATCCGAGCCAAGTTTTATGCGTAGATGTCATATGCACGAGTAGAACACAAGTGAGTTTGTGGGCGATACAAGTCATACTGCTTACCAGCATGTCATACTTTAGTTCAGGGGTATTGTGAGATGAAGCGGCCCGGACCGACATTACGCGTACGCTTACGCGAGACTGGTTTCACCGTTACGAGCACTTGTTGCTTAAAGGTGACTGGTGGGCGTCTGTCTCTCTCACTTTAGTTGAACCGAGTGTGGCTACGCCCGGTCCTTGCGAAGGTTAAAACGACACTAACTTGACGAACTATCGTTGTGGTTTTAATGCGTAGGTAAGAACGGTTCTTGCTCAACCCATAGCAGCCACGTAAAATTTGCAACAACAAAGTAGAGGACGCCTAACTTGTTTTTGCAAAGCATGTTGTGATGTGATATGGTCAAGACGTGATGCTATATTTTATTGTATGAAATGATCATGTTTTGTAACCAAGTTATCGGCAACTGGCAGGAGCCATATGGTTGTCGCTTTATTGTATGAAATGCAAACGCCGTGTAATTGCTTTACTTTATCACTAAGCAGTAGCGATAGTCGTAGAAGCAATAGATGGCGTAATGAGAATGATGCTACGATGGAGATCAAGGTGTCGCGCCGGTGATGATGGTGATCACGATGGTGCTTTGGAGATGGAGATCACAAGCACAAGATGATGATGGCCATATCATATCACTTATATTGATTGCATGTGATGTTTATCCTTTATGCATCTTATCTTGCTTTGATTGACGGTAGCATTTTAAGATGATCTCTCACTAATTATCAAGAAGTGTTCTCCCTGAGTATGCACCGTTGCGAAAGTTCTTCGTGCTGAGACACCACGTGATGATCTGGTGTGATAGGCTCTACGTTCAAATACAACGGGTGCAAAATAGTTGCACACGCAGAATACTCAGGTTAAACTTGACGAGCCTAGCATATACAGATATGGCCTCAGAACACGGAGACCGAAAGGTCGAACGTGAATCATATAGTAGATATGATCAACATAGTGATGTTCACCATTGAAACTAGTCCATCTCACGTGATGATCGGACATGGTTTAGTTGATTTGGATCATGTGATCACTTAGATGACTAGAGAGATGTTTTTCTAAGTGGGAGTTCTTAAGTAATATGATTAATTGAACTTAAATTTATCATGAACTTAGTCCTGTTAGTATTTTGCAAATTATGTTGTAGATCAATAGCTCGCGTCGTTGCTTTCATATGTTTATTTTGATATGTTCCTAGAGAAAATTGTGTTGAAAGATGTTAGTAGCAATGATGCGGATTGGATCCGTGACCTGAGGTTTATCCTCATTGCTACCCAGAAGAATTATGTCCTTGATGCACCGCTAGGTCACAGACCTATTGCAGGAGTAGATGCAGATGTTATGAACGTTTGGCTAGCTCAATATGATGACTACTTGATAGTTTAGGTGCACCATGCTTAAAGGCTTAGAATCGGGACTTCAAAGACGTTTTGAACGTCATGGACCATATGAGATGTTCCAAGAGTTGAAGTTAATATTTCAAGCAAATACCCGAGTTGAGAGATATGAAGTCTCCCACAAGTTCTATAGCTAAAAGATGAAGGAGAATCGCTCAACTAGAGAGCATGTGCTCATATTGTCTGGGTACTACAATCACGTGAATCAAGTGGGAGTTAATCTTTCAGATAAGATAGTGATTGACAGAGTTCTCTAGTCACCATCACCAAGTTAGTAGAACTTCATGATGAACTATAGTATGCAAAGGATGACGAAAACGATTCCCAAGCTCTTCCCGATGTTGAAATCAACGAAGGTAGAAATCAAGAAAGAGCATCAAGTGTTGATGACTGGCAAGACCACTATTTTCAAGAAAAGGGCAAAGGGAAAGAAAGGGAACTTCAAGTAGAATGACAAGCAAGTTGTCACTCCCGCGAAGAAGCCCAAAGCTGGACCAAATCCTGAAACTGAGTGCTTACACTGCAAAGGAAATGGTCAGTGGAAACGGAAATGCCCTTAATATTTGATGGATAAGAAGGATGGCAAAGTGAACAAAGGTATATTTGATATACAGGTTATTGATGTTTGCCTTACTAGTGTTTATAGTAGCCCCTGAGTATTTGATACTTGTTCGGTTGCTAAGATTCATAACTCAAAGCAGGAGTTACAGAATAAACAGAGACTAGTTGAGGGTAAAGTGACGATATGTGTTGGAAGTGGTTCCAAGATTGATATGATCGTCATCACACACTCCCTATGCTTTCGGGATTAGTGTTAAACCTAAATAAATGTTATTTGGCATTTGCGTTGAGCATGAATATGATTTGATCATGTTTATTGCGATACGGTTATTCATTTAAAGTTAGAGAATAATTGTTATTCTGATTACATGAATAAGACCCTCGATGGTCATACACCCAATGAAAATATTTTGTTGGATCTCGATCGTAGTGATACACATATTCATAATATTGATGCCAAAATATGCAAAGTTAATAATGATAGTGCAAACTTATTTGTGGCACTGCCATTTGGGTCATATCGGTGTAAAGTGCATGAAGAAACTCCATAAAGATGGATTTTTGGAATCACTTGGTTATGAATCATTTGATGCTTGCGAACCGTGCCTTCTGGGCAAGTTGACTAAAACTCTGTTCTCCAGAACAATGGAACGAGCTACTGACTTATTGGAAATAATACATACCGATGTATGCGATCCAATGAGTGTTGATGCTCGTGGCAAGTATCGTTATTTTCTGACCTTCACAAGATGATTTGAGCAGATATGGGTATATCTACTTGATGAAACATAAGTCTGAAATAGTTGAAAGGTTCAAAGAATTTCAGAGTGAAGTGGAAATCATCGTAACAAGAAAATAAAATTTCTATGATCTGATCATAGAGATGAATGTTTGAGCTACGAGTTTGGCCTTCATTTTAAACAATGTGGAATAGTTTCACAGCTCACGCCATATGGAACACCACAGCGTAATGGTGTGTCCGAACGTCGTAATCGTACTTTACTAGATATAGTGCGATCTATGATGTCTCTTATCGGTTTACCACTATCATTTTGGGGTTATGCATTAGAGACAGCTGCATTCACATTTAATAGGGCACCATCTAAATCCGTTGAGACGATACCGTATGAACTACGGTTTAGTAGTAGACCTAAGCTGTCATTTCTTAAAGTTTGGAGTTGTGATGCTTATATGAAAAAGGTTTTCAACCTGATAAGCTCGAACCCAAATCGGAGAAGTGCGTCTTCATAGGATACCCAAAAGAAACTATTGGGTACACCTTCTATCACAGATCTGAAGGCAAGATTTTTGTTGCTAAATTCGGATCCTTTCTAGAGAAGGAGTTTCTCTCGAAAGAAGTGAGTGGGAGGAAAGTAGAGCTTGATAAGGTAATTTGTACCTTCTCCCAAATTGGAAAGTAGTTCATCACAGAAATCAGTTCCGGTGATTCCTACACCAATTAGTGAGGAAGCTAATGATGATGATCATGAAACTTCTGATCAAGTTACTACAAAACCTCGTAGGTCTTCCAAAATACAGTCCACACCAGAGTGGTATGGTAATCCTATTCTGGAAGTCATGTTACTAGACCATGATGAACCTACGAACTATGAGGAAGCGATGATGAGCCCAGATTCCGCGAAATGGCTTGAGGCCATGAAATCTGAGATGAGATCCATGTATGAGAACAAAGTGTGGACTTTGGTGGAGTTGCCCGATGATTGGCAGGCCATATTGTATAAATGGATCTTCAAGAGGAAGACAAATGCTGATAGTAGTGTTACTATCTGCAAAGCTCGACTTGTCGCAAAAAGGTTTTCGACAAGTTCAAGGTGTTGACTACAATGAGATTTTCTCAACTGTAGCGATGCTTAAGTCTGTCTGAATCATGTTAGTAATTGCCACATTTTATGAAATCTGGCAAATGGATATCAAAACTGCATTCCTTAATGGTTTTCTTAAAGAAGAGTTGTATATGATGCAACCAGAAGGTTTTGTCAATCCTAAATGTGCTAACAAAATGTGCAAGCTCCAGCGATCCATCTATGGACTGGTGCAAGCATCTCAGAATTGGAATATACGGTTTGATAAGTTGATGAAAGCATATAGTTTTATACAGACTTGCGGTGAAGCCTGTATTTACAATAAAGTGAGTGGGAGCACTACCGCCATTCTGATAAATATATGGTAGTAACATATTGTTGATCAGAAATGGTGTAGAATTTCTGGAAGGCATAAAGGAGTATTTGAAAGGAGTTCTTTAAAAGAAAGACCTCAGTAAAGCTACTTACATATTGAGCATCAAAATCTATTGAGATAGATCAAGACGCTTGATAAGTTTTTCAATAAGTACATACCTTGTTAAGATTTTGAAGTAGTTCAAAATGGAACAGTCAAAGAAAGAGTTCTTGCCTGTGTTGCAAAGGTGTGAAATTGAGTAAGACTCAAATCCTGACCATGGCAGAAAATAGAAAAAAGAATGAAAGTCATTCCCTATGCCTCAGTCATAGGTTCTATAAAGTATGCTATGCTATGTACCAGACCTATTGTATACCTTGCTCTGAATTTGGCAAGGGAGTACAATAGTGATCTAGGAGTAGATCACTTGACATTGGTCAAGAATATCCTTAGTGAGGACTAAGGAAATATTTCTCGATTATGGAGGTGATAAAAGAGCCCGTCGTAAAGAGTTACATCGGTGCAAGCTTTTACACCGATCCAGATGACTCTAAGTGTCAATCTGGATACATATTGAAAGTGGGAGCAGTTAGCTAGAGTAGCTCCGTATAGAGCATTGTAGACATAGAATATTTGCTAAATACATACGGCTCTGAATGTGACAGACCCGTTGACTAAGCTTCTCTCACGAGCAAAACATGATCACACCTTAGTACTCTTTGGGTGTTAATCACATAAGCGATGTGAACTAGATTATTGACTCTAGTAAACCCTTTGGGTGTTGGTCACATGATGATGTGAACTATGGGTGTTAATCATATACAGATATGAATATTGGTGTTAAATCACATGGCGATGTGAACTAGATTATTGACTCTAGTGCAAGTGTTCCTATGACTTGATCATTTAGTATGTTGCTATTGCTTTCTTCATGAATTATTCATGTTCCTATGACTATGAGATTATGCAACTCCCGTTTACCGGAGGAACACTGTGTGCTACCAAACGTCACAACTGTGACGCCCCCGATTCAGTTGTACACTAATCATGAACGCAAACGTGTACGATCAAGATCAGGGACTCACGGGAAGATATCACAACACAACTCTAAAACATAATTAAGTCATACAAGTATCATAATACAAGCCAGGGGCCTCGAGGGCTCGAATACAAGTGCTCGATCATAGACGAGTCAGCGGAAGCAACAATATCTGAGTACAGACATAAGTTAAACAAGTATGCCTTAAGACGGCTAGCACAAACTAGGATACAGATCGAAAGAGGCGCAGGCCTCCTGCCTGGGATCCTCCTAAACTACTCCTGGTCGTCGTCAGCAGCCTACACGTAGTAGTAGGCACCTCCAGTGTAGTAGTCATCGTCAACGGTGGCGTCTGGCTCCTGGGCTCCAACGTCTGGTTGTGGCATCCGAGAAGAAGAGGAAAACGGGGAAAAGAGGGAGCAAAGCAACCGTGAGTACTCATCCAAAGTACTCGCAAGCAAGGAGCTACACTACATATGCATGGGTATATGTATAAGGAGGCCATATCAGTGGACTGAACTGCAGAATGCCAGAATAAGAGGGGGATAGCTAGTCTTATTGAAGACTATGCTTCTGGCAGCCTCCGTCTTGCAGCATGTAGAAGAGAGTAGATTGAAGTCCTCCAAGTAGCAACGCATAGCATAATCCTACCCGGCGATCCTCCCCTCGTTGCCCTGTGGAAAAGCGATCATCGGGTTGTCTGTGGAACTTGTCTGGGTGTATTTTATTAAGTATCCGGTTCTAGTTGTCATAAGGTCAAGGTACAACTCCGGGTCGTCCTTTTACCATGGGACACGGCTATTCGAATAGATCAACTTCCCTGCAGGGGTGCACCACATAACCCAACACGCTTGATCCCATTTGGCAAGACACACTTTCCTGGGTCATGCCCGGCATCGGAAGATCAACACGTCGCAGCCCCACCTAGACACAACAGAGTGGTCAGCCCTCCGGTCTAAATCCTATGCGCGCAGGGGTCTGGGCCCATCGCCCATTGCACACCTGCATGTTGCAAGGGAGGCCGGAAGCAGACCTAGCAACCTCCATTACAAAGGAAGTCACGTTACGCGGTCCAATCCGGCGCATGCCGCTCCGTCGCTGACGTCAAGAAGGCTTCGGCTGATACCACGACGTCGAGTGCCCATATCTTTCCCACGTAGTTGGTTAGTGCGTATAGGCCAGTGGCCAGACTCAGATCGAATACCAAGATCTCGTTAAGCGTCTTATTATGAAGCAACCGCGAACGTCGACCAGGGCCAGGCCCACCTCTCGCCTAGGTGGTCTCAACCTGCCCTGTCGCTCCGCCACAAAGATCCACACAGAGGGCCGTCGGGACAAAGGTCCTTTCAGCCCCCAATCCGTGAATCACTCGCGGGTACTCCTCGAGCCGACCCGACTTTAGTCACCATTTGTAGTATGAATATATGTATAGTATATACCCGTGATCACCTCCCAAGTGATCACGGCCCGATAGTATAGCAAGGCAGACCGACAAGAATGTAGGGCCACATATGATAAACTAGTATCCTATACTAAGTATTTAGGATTGCAGGTAAGGTATCAACAGATGTAGCAACAATGTCAGGCTATGCATCAGAATAGGATTAACGGAAAGCAGTAACATGCTACACTACTCTAATGCAAGCAGTATAGAGGAGAATAGGCGATATCTAGTGATCAAGGGGGGGGGGGGGCTTGCCAGGTTGCTCTGGCAAGGAGGGGTCGTCAACTCCGTAGTCGAACTGGGCAGCAGCAGCGTCGGTCTCGTAGTCTACCAGAGAGAAGAGGGGGAAGAAACAATGAATACCATGCAAACAGATGCATATCGATGCATGACATGACAAGTAACGATGCTAGGTGTGCCGAATCGCGGTAGTAGGTGATACCGACTGTCGGTGTCAAAACCGGCGGATCTCGGGTAGGGGGTCCCGAACTGTGCGTCTAGGCGGATGGTAACAGGAGACGAGGGACACAATGTTTTACCCAGGTTCGGGCCCTCTTGATGGAGGTAAAACCCTACGTCCTGCTTGATTAATATTGATGATATGGGTAGTACAAGAGTGGATCTACCACGAGATCAAGGAGGCTAAACCCTAAAGCTAGCCTATGGTATGATTGTTGTAATGTATGTTATGTCCTACGGACTAAAGCCCTCCGGTTTATATAGACACCGGAGAAGGCTAGGGTTACACAGAGTCGGTTACAAGGGTAGGAGATCTACATATCCGTATCGCCAAGCTTGCCTTCCACGCCAAGGAAAGTCCCATCCGGACACGGGACGGAGTCTTCAATCTTGTATCTTCGTAGTCTTGGAGTCCGGCGGACGATGATAATCCGGCTGTCCGGACACCCCCTAGTCCAGGACTCCCTCAGTAGCCCCTGAACCAGGCTTCAATGACGATAAGTCCGGTGCGCATAATGTTCGGCATTGCAAGGCGGGTTCCTCCTTTGAATAATCCAGAGAAGATCATGAACACCAGGATAGTGTCCGGCTCTGCAAAATAAATTCCACATTCCACTGTAGAGAGAATAAAATGTCCACAAGTCCAATCTGCTGACGTATTTTGCGGCATGTCGTCACGACACTACCAAGCCTTTACTTGAATCGTTTCTTATTATACCACCTCACCACATTTAGCGAAGCGGTTTCCTTGGCACGTCTTGTCGAAGCAGAGATCGTGTTCCCCTTATTCCGGGATTCTCATCAATACGAGCGTGGGTAACCCAACCGTGCCCATCGCCACGTCTCCTCTATCGAAGGTGAATCCCGAACGGTCACGGAGACGGTTCTTGGTATTTTCCCCCTTTATAAGAGGACCAAGGCTCGTTTCTTTTCTTCAATCTTCCATCGAATCCTCTCCTTGCTCCAAGTTCCAACACCCAGAGCCCTAGATTCGAGCGCTTCGGACCTTCAACAATGTCCCGCTCCGACCTTTAGGGTCGGTGGATGCCCTCCTCCGTCACGGAGGAGGACGTGCTAAAGCTGCGTGAGGCCAAGTACCTGTCTTACGAGATTTCGCACAGGTTGCTCATACAGGGGCAGCCCGTGCCCACTCTCGAGCCCGGTGAGTACGTCGTCTTCGTATCCCACCTCCGTCGGGGTTTAGGCTTCCCGACGGACCCCTTCGTGAGAGGGCTCATGTTCTACTACGGGCTGGATTTTCACGACTTGGCTCTGGAGACTGTCCTCCATATCTACGCGTTCATTATCGTCTGCGAAGCCTTCCTCCGCGTCACCCCCCACTTTGGCCTATGGCTGAAGACCTTCAATGTGGAGCCGAAGATGATCGGGGGGCGTCAATCGGAGTGCGGCGGGGCGGCCATAAGCAGAAGGGCCGATGCCCCGTGGCCCGAGGGCTCCTTCCAAGAGGAGCTCGGCTTGTGGCAGTAGGAGTGGTTCTATATCACCACTCCGAAGGGCAGCAAGCAAAAGCCGCCGCCTTCATTCCGCCCGGGACACCACGCCGGCTGATGTCGTGGGTCAACCAAGGGCTCAATTGGGGGCCGTCCGAAGACGTGCCCTTATTGCAGGGCCGGATTCGAGACCTCCAAGCTAGGGAGATCAATCTGGATGTGGTGATGCAGGTTATGCTAATCAGGTGTCTTTTGCCCTGCAAACGCCGTCCTCTCCGGTTATGGGAGTTCAATCCGGAGGGACCACGAATTCTCCAACACTTCATGGGTATGACACCCATGGAGATGTACAAGTCGTTCTTCGGACCGCAGGTGGCGTGTCCGGAATTGACCGAGGACGCAGGCCTAAGCTGCAATCGCCCGGATACTCAGGTAAGTAGCTCAGAGTCCGGACGTTCTGTTTATTTGCTTTTCTAAAATTTGCCTCCTGACCCATTACTCTTCATCAGGAGTGGGTAGCGCGATCGAAGCTGATAAGGTGTCCGGCCCCCCTCCCAGAGACCGCACCGGAGCCCGTGCTGGTCAGAATGTTGGAGGTCGCGCCCGTAGAAGGGGGAGATGGGGAAAATAGAAGAGCTATCACTTCGCCCAAGGGGGCGTCTGAAGAGGGGGGATCGAAAATCCCTCCTTCCAGGGGGAGAAGAGGACCGCCACCGAAGATCCGGAGGCCAAAGCCCCTAAGCGGTGGAAGAAATCTTCACCGGGGGGTCCTGCGTCCGGGGAGAACCCGGACGTACAATCGTCTCTAAAGGATCAGCCCTCCAGCGAGCCGTGAGTAGGAAAAGGGGAGTTCACTAATAAGAAAATACCCCTATTTGTGCTTCTGTGGATAACCGAAATTTTTGCCTTACAGTTCGGATTTGCGGACTTCTCAGATGAGTTCGTCTTCGGGGGATCTTCGTCCGGAGATGATGGAGAGCGAAACACCTCCGTCTGCTGCGCCGTCGGACAGGGCAGACGAGCCTGAAGTATCGTCACGGAGGGTATCCCAGAGCCCGGTGGAGCCGGAGAGTTCGGCGCCGACTAGTGTCCGGCCGGGGGAGCTGAAGAGTCTGCTTGAGAGGGCATCCATCTCAGAAGATCACCGTGCTTTGATGAGTATGGTGATTGGAAGGATTTCGTCCGCCGAAAGCGGATTGCTTAATGCCGTCAGGAGTTTGCTGGCGGGATTTGAGGTACGCAGGAACGAGGCACCTTTTTGACAGTTTTGCACATAGAAGTGCGCCCTGTATAGATAGTAGCCGTTGAGACTCGGTAGGTTGTCGAAAGCGACAGCGTGCCGTGGATCAAAATCGCAGGTATTGAATGTCGCCCTTCCTATGCAGGTGGCAGATAGTCTGGGGCTAGCCGGACTAGTGGAGTTGTCGAGTTAATGCGGCAACTTGATGTGGCGGATGCGGACATCGCGCTTGTCAACCGGCGACTTGACGAGTCGCAAGGTAAATGAATTCTCCGCAGTCACTTATTTAAGGGAGCCAAAGCCTGCCTCTGATAATATATATGTTGTGATACAGACGGTGCTGCTGCTGTGGAGAGCCTTCGGGCTGAGCTTGCTCAAGCTAAGGAGCAAGCCCGGAGGAGTGATGCGGCTGCCTCGAGGGCGGCTGAGGAGTTGAAAGCCGAAAAGGCTGCACACTGCCTATGCAGGGAAAAGATGGCCGAATTGGCCGTAAGATTGAAGGATGCTACCGACCGCAATGAGGCTCTTGAAAAGGAGCGCCTGTCGAAGCGAGAAGACCTGGGGAAGGCCACCGCCGAGGCCAAGGATGCCCGTTCTGCAATGTGGGCTATGAAGGAGGAGCTGTGCCAAGCCGGAGATATTGTGGCTGGCAGGCCTTTTCTGCTGCGTCGCTGGTTTACAGATCCAAAGTATGCCCAACTTGGCCAGCTGTGGGGTCCGGAGGATCCATATATGGACTTGGCGGCAAGTGCGGCCGATGCCGTTGTGCACTTCCGGAGTCAGGAGGATCACAAGACGGAAGAGATATTTTGGGCTCAGTTCCATAGTCCGGATCGTTCACTTCCGTTGACCAATCGGTTGGCCGAATGGGCTGAGCTGAACAGGTTGTCCGGACTTTCCATGACTGATATCGTGGCTCATGTCTTGTCCAGAGAGGCCCAAGGCGACGAGCTATTTTGGCTTATTGCAGCAATTTCTTGGAGCGGTGCCGCATATCAAGGAGATGAAGCGGTCGGCCTGCATAGAAGGCGCGCGGATGGCCCTTGCCCGTGTGAAGACACATTGGACAGAGATGGATGCCACCGCTATTGCCGCCCAGGGTTCGGACGAAAGCCGGTTACCCGCCGAGCACTATTTTGGGGAAGTTATGCGCGGTGCTCGTGTAATAGAGTCGCAGTGCTCGAAAAATGTCATGTTCAAATGAACGTTTTATCTTGTAAAACAATGATTATGTTGTAACCGCTTTTTATACTTGTGCGTTCCAAGTATTAAAATATCTCCTATGCGGCCGTTTATGTATACATTTGTATAACCTGAAAGATGGCAGTCTTCGGCTTCAGGCCCCACGCACAAGGTGCGGGGGTGTTTGCAAAAAATAGCGCGTTTTCACACTTAATCCGACGTCTCGGTCCTGTTAAGGAGGTGGTAGCGTAGCAAACGAGGCAATCCGGACTATGATGCTTTATCACTTTCACTTAGCCATTGGAGTTCGAGGGGGGGGGGGGGGGGCTACGATATAGCCCCTGGGGGCACCGCGCTTCTCCGGATTCGGGGCGCGTGTGTGCCTGACCGGGAAACGGTCCTTCGTCAAAGCGGGGAATTCTAAACATTCCGGTAGTCGATCGAGTGGTTGACCAGTCTCTCGCTGTATCATGACAGTCAGTTTTCGACTTTCTCTACTGAGGTTCTCGCCCAGCCGAACTAGGGCACAATCGCAGTAGTTCTCCTGGTGCCGCATTAGCCGATGATACGGAACGTAAGGCAGCAAAACACAGGAGCCGGGCAAACCCAACATTTGACCAAAGACATGATTCAGAGCTGATGCATATAAGGCCTAACTCGAGACGCCGAGCACTCCCTAAGGTGTTCGGTCTTTATAATAATGGGCAGAACAATGCCCTAAGCCCCTAGTGTCCAGGTACGGGAATGGTCTTCTGTCTCGGCCGATGCCAAAACGTCAGGCTCCACTTTGGTTATAATGAGAAACCAAGGGATTATGACAACAAGAGACAATAAAAAAGGTTTACGCAGGGTCTTAATCTGAAAAGAATCCTTGCAATGGGTCCCTACTGCACGTCTGCGCCTGTGTCTCCATTGTGCCGTTACCCTGGACGGGTTTGTTCATCTGTAAAAAGAGAGGAACTTAGTTTGGAAGGAAATTGTGCGAAAAATATATACGAAGGAAGAAATATAAATAAGTAAAGCGGAGTCTGTATGAGCTCGCTGTTGCTTGTGCGTGCAGCCCCTTGTGACGGGATGTGCAGCTAGGGAGCCCCTAGCTTATTTATGCCGGACTCGTCTAACCGTGTCCGGGGTCTTTAAATGACCCTCGCACTGAAATGATGCCACGTGGACCGGGCATCTTAAGTGTAAGAGACGCGTAATGTGGTATGGCGTTGAAGCGGACAAAAGCTTCTCGTCCTAAGAGTGCTTGATAGCTACTTTTAAATGGGATGGTATAAAGATTAGTTTTTCACGTCGGAAGTTGTTCGGTGATCCGAACACAACTTCTAGTAATAAGGAGCCTGTGCACTTGGCGTAAGGGCCTGGCGTCACTCCTTTAAAGGAAGTGCGGCTGTGTCGAATTTTAGTAAGGTCTATCCCCAACTTGCGGATTGTGTTTGGATACAGCAGGTTTAAGTCACTGCCTCCGTCCATCAGGACTTGTGTAAATTGCAGTCCGTTGATTATAGGATCCAATATCAGGGCAGTCCATCCTGCATTTCGAACGCTTCTGGAATAATCCAGGTGGTCGAAAGTGATTGGTTTTGATGTCCAATCTCTATGTTCCGCTGGGTTGGACCATGCGAGACCCATTTTAACGGGTGCCGCACTGTTTGTCCGTATTATCACGTGAAGTGAGTTTACTGCGTTGACCTCTTTTGGGAAAGTCTTTTGTTTTCCGGTGCTCTGCTGATGGGGTTTATCATCATCTTCGCTTGATGCGTCGGGCCCCTTGTGTTCGGCGTTTAATCGGCCGGACTGTTTGAAAACCCAACAATATCGGTGGGTGTGGTTTGCAGGCCTTCCGGGGGTACTGTGGATTTGACATATCCGACCCAAAATCTTGTTTAAGTTGGATAGCTCATCGCTATTATCCTTATGAGGCGGTGTTTTGCTGTTTGGCCGCGAGCTTTTGAATCCGGCGTTGACCGCCGTGCTCTTTGGGCTTTTCTCTTTATTCCGGCGCTGGTCTTTTCTGCGCCGTGATTTTCCGTTTCCATCTCCGATCTCGGATGTACTTGGGTCGCTGGTGCTACATCTTGCTAGCCAGCTATCCTCTCCCGCACAAAAGTGGGCGATGAGGCTTGTTAGCGCGGACATTGTCCTCGACTTCTCTTGGCCGAGGTGTCTGGCAAGCCATTTGTCTCGGACGTTGTGGTTAAAAGCTGCTAAGGCTTCGGCGTCCGGACAGTCGACTATTTGGTTCTTTTTGGTGAGGAACCTGTTCCAGAATTTGCGCGCTGACTCTCCGGGCTGTTGAGTTATATGACTTAGATCATCTGCATCCGGAGGGCGGACATAAGTTCCTTGAAAGTTTGCTCTAAACGCGTCCTCGAGTTCTTCCCAACTTCCAACAGTGTTTTCTGGGAGGCTTTTGAGCCAATGATGGGCTGGCACTTTGAGCTTGAGGGGGAGGTATTTTATGGCGTGAAGATCATCTCCTCTAGCCATGTGTATGTGTAGTATATAATCTTCTATCCAGACTCCAGGGTCTGTTGTTCTGTCGTAGGCCTCTATGCTTATGGGTTTGAATCCTGCTGGGAATTCATGATCCAGCACCTCGTTGGTGAAACATAGTGGGTGTGCGGCGCCCCTGTATTTGGGTGCGCCGCTGTCTTCGGACACTTGGCGTGTTGCATTGTTTCCTGGGGCCCTTTTCTTTGGCCCGTAAATGGACCTGGCTGGGCCATCTGTCTTTCCAGGGTCATTAGTCGGTTTATGTGTGGCGCCGCTTTCAGATTTTGGCCTATCGTCTGGCCGTCTATCCAACCAGGCAGCCTCTATGTTTTTTAACTGTGGGGGCTCTATGGCCTCCTCGTCAAATTCTGGCAGCAGCTTGCGCTTCGGGTAGCTCTTTGATTGGTGGCCATTGCCGTATTTGCCTGCGGTTTTGAGCACTTTGCTCCACCTCATTCTGAGTGTATCTTCCGCTGTTTTGAGCTTCCATTTTTCCTTTTTCAAACTTCTTGCGGTGTCGACGTGTCTTTTCCGAAGGTTTTTATTTTCCGGCGGTGTGTCCGGCGTGAGGTCATCTGGACTGTTGTTTTCGCCGGGCCTTGATTGATTATCCGACTCGTCCTGTTCGGACGGTTGCTTGTCTGCATGTTCGTCGTCCGCTGGTTTGCCCTGCTGTATTGCTGGGTCATTAGGAGCGCTGTTGTTGTCGAGGCGGGACTTAGTGCGGCGTCTGCGTCGCCATTTTGGTTGTTTGTCGGCGGGGTTATCTTCTGCTGCGCCCCGTTGGTCCTCGTTATCGCTTCCTTTTGGGGTATCCACCATGTATACGTCATATGACGAGGTGGTCTTCCCTTGCCCTGTAGGCGCTGGTTCTTGTTCATCTCCGGCATCGTCGTCCGTACCGTCGATGTCTTCGGAGTCATAGTTTAGCAGGTTGGTTAAATCGTCGACAGTGGCTACAAAGTGGGTGGTGGGTGGTGTTGGGGAACATAGTAATTTCAAAAAATTTCCTACGCACACGCAAGATCATGGTGATGTATAGCAACGAGAGGGGAGAGTGTTGTCTACGTACCCTCGTAGACCGAAGCGGAAGCGTTGACGCAACATAGAGGAAGTAGTCGTACGTCCTCCCGGTCCAACCGATCCAAGCACCGTTACTCCGGCACCTCCGAGTTCTTGACACACGTACAGCTCGATGACGCACCCCGATCTCCGATCCAGCAGAGGCGCGGGGAGGAGTTCCGTCAGCACGACGGCGTGGTGACGATCTTGATGTTCTCCTGTCGCAGGGCTTCGCCTAAGCACCGCTACAATATGACCGAGGTGTAATATCATGGAGGGGGGCACCGCACACGGCTAAGGAACGATCTCAATGATCAACTTGTGTGTCTAGGGTGCCCCCCCGCCCCCGTATATAAAGGAGGGAGGGAGGAGGAGGCCGGCCTAGGGAGGAGGCGCGCCATAGGGGGGGAAAACCTACTCCAAGTAGGTTTGGCCCCCCTTTCCTATTAGGAATAGGAGAAGGAAGGAAGAGGGGGGAGGAGAGAAGGAAAGGGGGGGCCGGCCCCTTTCCAATTCGGATTGGGCTTGGGGGGGGGGGGGGGCGCCCCCTCCCTTGCTCCTTCTCCCTCCCTTCCACTAAGGCCCAATAAGGCCCATATACTTACCGGGGGGTTCCGGTAACCTCCCGGAACTCCGATATATTTCCAATCTCACCCGGAACCTTTCCGGTGTCCAAATATATCCGTCCAATATATCAATCTTTATGTCTCGACCATTTCGAGACTCCTCGTCATGTCCGTGATCACATCCGGGACTCCGAACAACCTTCGGTACATCAAAATACATAAACTCATAATGAAACTGTCATCGAAACCTTAAGCGTGCGGACCCTACGGTTCGAGAACAATGTAGACATGACCGAGACACATCTCCGGTCAATAACCAATAGCGGGACCTGGATGCCCATATTGGTTCCTACATATTCTACGAAGATCTTTATCGGTCAAACGGCACAACAACATACGTTGTTCCCTTTGTCATCGGTATGTTACTTGCCCGAGATTCGATCGTCGGTATCCAATACCTAGTTCAATCTCGTTACCTGCAAGTCTCTTTACTCGTTCCGTAATACATCATCTCGCAACTAACTCATTAGTTGAAATGCTTGCAAGGCTTAAGTGATGTGTATTACCGAAAGGGCCCAGAGATACCTCTCCGACATTCGGAGTGACAAATCCTAATCTCGAAATACGCCAACTCAACAAGTACCTTCGGAGACACCTGTAGAGCACCTTTATAATCACCCAGTTACGTTGTGACATTTGGTAGCACACAAAGTGTTCCTCCGGTAAACGGGATTTGCATAATCTCATAGTCATAGGAACATGTATAAGTCATGAAGGAAGGAATAGCAACATACTAAACGATCGGGTGCTAAGCTAACGGAATGGGTCATGTCAATCAGATCATTCAACTAATGATGTGACCTTGTTAATCAAATAACAACTCCTTGTTCATGGTTAGGAAACATAACCATCTTTGATTAACAAGCTAGTCAAGTAGAGGCATACCAGTGACACTCTGTTTGTCTATATATTCACACATGTATTATGTTTCTGGTTAATACAATTCTAGCATGAATAATAAACATTTATGATGATATGAGGAAATAAATAATAACTTTATTATTGCCTCTAGGGCATATTTCCTTCAGTCTCCCACTTGCACTAGAGTCAATAATCTAGATTACACAGTAATGATTCTAACACCCATGGAGTCTTGGTGTTGATCATGTTTTGCTCGTGGAAGAGGCTTAGTCAACGCGTCTGCAACATTCAGATCCGTATGTATCTTGCAAATCTCTATGTCTCCCACCTGGACTAGATCCCGGATGTAATTGAAGCGTCTCTTGATGTGCTTGGTTCTCTTGTGAAATCTGGATTCCTTCGCTAAGGAAATCGCTCCAGTATTGTCACAAAAGATTTTCATTGGACCCGATGCACTAGGTATGACACCTAGATCGGATATGAACTCCT
This sequence comes from Triticum timopheevii, assembly GCA_963921465.1. Lineage (NCBI taxonomy): Eukaryota > Viridiplantae > Streptophyta > Magnoliopsida > Poales > Poaceae > Triticum > Triticum timopheevii. Next base: position 59,783,612 of record OY997270.1, on the reverse strand, counting down.
TCATCCAGACTCCTTCATTGGCTGCTTCCGAAGCAGCTATGTATTCCGCTTCACACGTAGATCCCGCCACGACGCTTTGCTTTGAACTGCACCAACTGACAGCTCCACCGTTTAATGTAAACACGTATCCGGTTTGCGATTTAGAATCATCCGGATCAGTGTCAAAGCTTGCATCAACGTAACCATTTATGATGAGCTCTTTGTCACCTCCATATACGAGAAAACTATCCTTAGTCCTTTTCAGGTATTTTAGGATGTTCTTGACCGCTGTCCAGTGATCCACTCCTGGATTACTTTGGTACCTCCCTGCTAGACTTATAGCAAGGCACACATCAGGTCTGGTACACAGTATTGCATACATGATAGAGCCTATGGCTGAAGCATAGGGAACATTTTTCATTTTCTCTCTATCTTCTGCAGTGGTCGGGCTTTGAGTCTTACTCAATTTCACACCTTGCAATACAGGCAAGAACCCTTTCTTTGCTTGATCCATTTTGAACTTCTTCAAAACTTTGTCAAGGTATGTGCTTTGTGAAAGTCCAATTAAGCGTTTTGATCTATCTCTATAGATCTTAATGCCCAATATGTAAGCAGCTTCACCGAGGTCTTTCATTGAAAAACTTTTATTCAAGTATCCCTTTATGCTATCCAGAAATTCTATATCATTTCCAATCAATAATATGTCATCCACATATAATATTAGAAATGCTACAGAGCTCCCACTCACTTTCTTGTAAATATAGGCCTCTCCAAAAGTCTGTATAAACCCAAATGCTTTGATCACACTATCAAAACGTTTATTCCAACTCCGAGAGGCTTGCACCAGTCCATAAATGGATCGCTGGAGCTTGCACACTTTGTTAGCTCCCTTTGGATCGATAAAACCTTCTGGTTGCATCATATACAACTCTTCTTCCAGAAATCCATTCAGGAATGCAGTTTTTACATCCATTTGCCAAATTTCATAATAATAAAATGCGACAATTGCTAACATGATTCGGAAAGACTTAAGCATCGCTACGGGTGAGAAGGTCTCATCGTAGTCAACCCCTTGAACTTGTCGAAAACCTTTTGCAACAAGTCGAGCTTTGTAGACAGTAACATTACCGTCTGCGTCAGTCTTCTTCTTGAAGATCCATTTATTCTCAATTGCTTGCCGACCATCAGGCAAGTCAACCAAAGTCCATACTTTGTTCTCATACATGGATCCCATCTCAGATTTCATGGCTTCAAGCCATTTTGCGGAATCTGGGCTCACCATCGCTTCTTCATAGTTCGTAGGTTCATCATGATCTAGTAGCATGACTTCCAGAATAGGATTACCGTACCACTCTGGTGCGGATCTTACTCTGTTTGACCTACGAGGTTTTGTATTAACTTGATCTGAAGTTCTATGATCATCATCATCAACTTCCTCACTAGTCGGTTTTGACGTCACAGAAACTGGTTCCTGTGATGTATTATTTTCCAACAAGGGAGTAGGTACAATTACCTCATCAAGTTCTACTTTCCTCCCACTGACTTCTTTCGAGAGAAACTCCTTCTCTAGAAAGGATCCATTCTTAGCAACGAATGTCTTGCCTTCGGATCTGTGATAGAAGGTGTACCCAACTGTCTCCTTTGGGTATCCTATGAAGACACATTTCTCCGATTTGGGTTTGAGCTTATCAGGTTGAAGCTTTTTCACATAAGCATCGCATCCCCAAACTTTAAGAAACGACAACTTTGGTTTCTTGCCAAACCATAGTTCATAATGTGTCATCTCAACGGATTTCGACGGTGCCCTATTTAACGTGAATGTGGCCGTCTCTAAAGCATAACCCCAAAATGATAGCAGTAAATCTGTAAGAGACATCATAGATCGCACCATATCAAGTAAAGTACGATTACGACGTTCGGACACACCATTACGTTGTGGTGTTCCGGGTGGCGTGAGTTGCGAAACTATTCCACATTGTTTTAAGTGTAGACCAAACTCGTAACTCAAATATTCTCCTCCACGATCAGATCGTAGAAACTTTATTTTCTTGTTACGATGATTTTCAACTTCACTCTGAAATTCTTTGAACTTTTCAAATGTTTCAGACTTATGCTTCATTAAGTAGATATACCCATATCTGCTTAAATCATCTGTGAAGGTGAGAAAATAACGATATCCGCCACAAGCCTCAACATTCATAGGACCACATACATCTGTATGTATGATTTCCAACAAATTTGTTGCTCTCTCCATAGTACCAGAGAACGGCGTTTTAGTCATCTTGCCCATAAGGCACGGTTCGCAAGTACCAAGTGATTCATAATCAAGCGGTTCCAAAAGTCCATCAGTATGGAGTTTCTTCATGTGCTTTACACCGATATGACCTAAACGGCAGTGCCACAAATAAGTTGCACTATCATTATCAACTCTGCATCTTTTGGCTTCAACACTATGAATATGTGTATCACTACTATCGAGATTCATCAAAAATAGACCACTCTTCAAGGGTGCATGACCATAAAAGATATTACTCATATAAATAGAACAACCATTATTCTCTGATTTAAATGAATAACCGTCTCGCATCAAATAAGATCCAGATATTATGTTCATGCTCAACGCTGGCACCAAATAACATTTATTTAGGTCCAATACTAATCCCGAAGGTAGATGTAGAGGTAGCGTGCCGACCGTGATCACATCGACTTTGGAACCATTTCCCACGCGCATCGTCACTTCGTCCTTTGCCAGTGTTCGCTTAATCCGTAGTCCCTGTTTCGAGTTGCAAATATTAGCAACAGAACCAGTATCAAATACCCAGGTGCTACTGCGAGCTCTAGTAAGGTACACATCAATAACATGTATATCACATATACCTTTGTTCACCTTGCCATCCTTCTTATCCGCCAAATACTTGGGGCAGTTCCGCTTCCAGTGACCAGTCTGCTTGCAGTAGAAGCACTCAGTTTCAGGCTTAGGTCCAGACTTGGGCTTCTTCTCTTGAGCAGCAACTTGTTTGCTGTTCTTCTTGAAGTTCCCCTTCTTCTTCCCTTTGCCCTTTTTCTTGAAACTAGTGGTCTTGTTAACCATCAACACTTGATGCTCCTTCTTAATTTCTACCTCCGCAGCCTTTAGCATTGCGAAGAGCTCGGGAATCGTCTTATCCATCCCTTGCATATTATAGTTCATCACGAAGCTCTTGTAGCTTGGTGGAAGTGATTGGAGAATTCTGTCAATGACGCTATCATCCGGAAGAGTAACTCCCAGTTGAATCAAGTGATTACAATACCCAGACATCTTGAGTATGTGCTCACTGACAGAACTATTCTCCTCCATCTTGCAGCTATAGAACTTATTGGAGACTTCATATCTCTCAATCCGGGCATTCTTCTGGAATATTAACTTCAACTCCTGGAACATCTCATATGCTCCATGACGTTCAAAGCGTTGTTGAAGTCCCGGTTCTAAGCCGTAAAGCATGGCACATTGAACTATCATGTAGTCATCAGCTTTGCTCTGCCAGACATTCTTAACGTCGTCAGTTGCATCAGCAGCAGGCCTGGCACCCACCGGTGCTTCCAGGACGTAATTTTTCTGTGCAGCAATGAGGATAATCCTCAAGTTACGGACCCAGTCCGCGTAGTTGCTACCATCATCTTTCAACTTAGCTTTCTCAAGGAAAGCATTAAAAGTCAATGGAACAACAGCACGGGCCATCTATCTACAATCAACATAGACAAGCAAGATACTATCAGGTACTAAGTTCATGATAAATTTAAGTTCAATTAATCATATTACTTAAGAACTCACACTTAGACAGACATCTCTCTAGTCATCTAAGTGATCACGTGATCCAAATCAACTAAACCATAACCGATCATCACGTGAGATGGAGTAGTTTTCAATGGTGAACATCTTATGTCGATCATATCTACTATATGATTCACGCTCGACCTTTCGGTCTCCGTGTTCCGAGGCCATATCTGCATATGCTAGGCTCGTCAAGTTTAACCTGAGTATTCTGCGTGTGCAAAATTGGCTTGCACCCGTTGTAGATGGACGTAGAGCTTATCACACCCGATGATCACGTGGTGTCTGGGCACGACGAACTTTGGCAATGGTGCATACTCAGGGAGAACGCTTCTTGATAATTTTTAGTGAGAGATCATCTTAAAATGCTACCGTCAATCAAAGCAAGATAAGATGAATAAAGGATAAAACATCACATGCAATCAATATAAGTGATATGATATGGCCATCATCATCTTGTGCTTGTGATCTCCATCTCCGAAGCACCATGATGATCACCATCGTCACCGGCGCGACACCTTGATCTCCATCGTAGCATCATTGTCGTTTACGCCATCTATTGCTTCTATGACTATCGCTACCGCTTAGTGATAAAGTAAAGCAATTACAGGGCGTTTGCATTTCATACAATAAAGCGACAACCATATGGATCCTGCCAGTTGCCGATAACTTCGGTTACAAAACATGATCATCTCATACAATAAAATATAGCATCAAGTCTTGGCCATATCACATCACAACATGCCCTGCAAAAACAAGTTAGACGTTCTCTACTTTGTTGTAGCAAGTTTTACGTGGCTGCTACGGGCTTAAGCAAGAACCAATCTCACCTACGCATCAAAACCACAACGATAGTTTGTCAAGTTGATGCTGTTTTAACCTTCGCAAGGACCGGGCGTAGCCAAACTCGGTTCAACTAAAGTTGGAGAAACTGACACCCGCTAGTCACCTGTGTGCAAAGCACGACGGTAAAAACAGTCTCGCGTAAGCGTACGCGTAATGTCGGTCCGGGCCGCTTCATCCAACAATACCACCGAACCAAAGTATGACATGCTGGTAAGCAGTATGACTTATATCGCCCATAACTCACTTATGTTCTACTCGTGCATATAACATCAAACCATAAAAACCTAGGCTCGGATGCCACTGTTGGGGAACGTAGTAATTTCAAAAACTTTCCTACGCACATGCAAGATCATGGTGATGTATAGCAATGAGAGGGGAGAGTGTTGTCTACGTACCCTCGTAGACCGAAGCGGAAGCGTTGACGCAACGTAGAGGAAGTAGTCGTACGTCCTCCCGGTACAACCGATCCAAGCACCGTTACTCCGGCACCTCCGAGTTCTTGACACACGTACAACTCGATGACGCACCCCGATCTCCGATCCAGCAGAGGCGCGGGGAGGAGTTCCGTCAGCACGACGGCGTGGTGACGATCTTGATGTTGTCCTGTCGCAGGGCTTCGCCTAAGCACCGCTACAATATGACCGAGGTGTAATATCGTGGAGGGGGGCACCGCACACGGCTAAGGAACGATCTCAATGATCAACTTGTGTGTCTAGGGTGCCCCCCCCGCCCCCGTATATAAAGGAGGGAGGAAGGAGGAGGCCAGCCTAGGGAGGAGGCGCGCCATAGGGGGGGCAAACCTACTCCAAGTAGGTTTGCCCCCCCTTTCCTATTAGGAGTAGGAGAAGGAAGGAAGAGGGGGGAGGAGAGAAGGAAAGGGGGGGCCGGCCCCCTTCCCAATTCGGATTGGGCTTGGGGGGGCGTGCCCCCTCCCTTGCTCCTTCTCCCTCCCTTCCACTAAGGCCCAATAAGGCCCATATACTTACCGGGGGGTTCCGGTAACCTCCCGGAACTCCGGTATATTTCCAATCTCACCCGGAACCTTTCCGGTGTCCAAATATATCCGTCCAATATATCAATCTTTATGTCTCGACCATTTCGAGACTCCTCGTCATGTCTGTGATCACATCCGGGACTCCGAACAACCTTCGGTACATCAAAATACATAAACTCATAATGAAACTGTCATCGAAACCTTAAGCGTGCGGACCCTACGGTTCGAGAACAATGTAGACATGACCGAGACACGTCTCCGGTCAATAACCAATAGCGGGACCTGGATGCCCATATTGGTTCCTACATATTCTACGAAGATCTTTATCAGTCAAACCGCACAACAACATACGTTGTTCCCTTTGTCATCGGTATGTTACTTGCCCGAGATTCGATCGTCGGTATCCAATACCTAGTTCAATCTCGTTACTGGCAAGTCTCTTTACTCGTTCCGTAATACATCATCTCGCAACTAACTCATTAGTTGAAATGCTTGCAAGGCTTAAGTGATGTGTATTACCGAGAGGGCCCAGAGATACCTCACCGACATTCGGAGTGACAAATCCTAATCTCGAAATACGCCAACTCAATAAGTACCTTCGGAGACACCTATAGAGCACCTTTATAATCACCCAGTTACGTTGTGACGTTTGGTAGCACACAAAGTGTTCCTCCGGTAAATGGGAGTTGCATAATCTCATAGTCATAGGAACATGTATAAGTCATGAAGGAAGCAATAGCAACATACTAAACGATCGGGTGCTAAGCTAACGGAATGGGTCATGTCAATCAGATCATTCAACTAATGATGTGACCTTGTTAATCAAATAAAAACTCCTTGTTCATGGTTAGGAAACATAACCATCTTTGATTAACAAGCTAGTCAAGTAGAGGCATACTAGTGACACTCTGTTTGTCTATATATTCACACATGTATTATGTTTCTGGTTAATACAATTCTAGCATGAACAATAAACATTTATCATGATATGACGAAATAAATAATAACTTTATTATTGCCTCTAGGGCATATTTCCTTCAGGTGGGCTCTTAATTTCTTCGTCGTCCGTATCCCAACCATCCTGGCCGTAATCCGGCCAGGACTCTCCGGATAGCGAGAGATGCTTTAGCAAATTTAGGATGTCGCCAAAGGGCGAGTGTTGGAAGATGTCCGCGGCGGTGAATTCCGTAACCGGCGCCCAATCAGATTCGATTGGCGGGGGCGCGGGAGGTCCGGAGTCCGGCAAGGAGTCCGGCGCCTCGGAGTCACGAGCTTCGCGAGGGACAAGGTTAGTGTTCGGCTCCATCGCCGTGGAAGTTGGAGCCCCCGAGGCGGTGTCCAACCACCGGCCCTCGATCTGGGCGATCGGCTCCGGACTAAGGACCGGAGCGGATTCTTGTGCGGCCACCAGGGTGCTGTTCGGCGGCAGAGCTAGATCATGCCCATCGTAACAGTGCGGCATGCTTGGCTGTGGCTCGAACCCGTCGAAGATCAAGTCCCCGCGGATGTCGGCCGTGAAGTTTAGGCTTCCGAACCTGACCCGACGGCCAGGGGCGTAGCTTTCGATCTGCTCCAGATGGCCAAGTGAGTTAGCCCGCAGTGCGAAGCCGCTGAATACGAAGATCTGTCCGGGGAGAAAAGTCTCACCCTGGACAGCGTTGTTGATTGGAGAAGCCATCGAGCCTATCGGTGACGACACAGAGGAACTCTCAATGAAAGCACCAATGTCGGTGTCAAAACTGGTGGATCTCGGGTAGGGGGTCCCGAACTGTGCGTCTAGGCGGATGGTAACAGGAGACGAGGGACACGATGTTTTACCCAGGTTCGGGCCCTCTTGATGGAGGTAAAACCCTACGTCCTGCTTGATTAATATTGATGATATGGGTAGTACAAGAGTGGATCTACCACGAGATCAAGGAGGCTAAACCCTAAAGCTAGCCTATGGTATGATTGTTGTAATGTATGTTATGTCCTACGGACTAAAGCCCTCTGGTTTATATAGACACCGGAGAAGGCTAGGGTTACACAGAGTCGGTTACAAGGGTAGGAGATCTACATATCCGTATCGCCAAGCTTGCCTTCCACGCCAAGGAAAGTCCCATCCGGACACGGGACGGAGTCTTCAATCTTGTATCTTCATAGTCTTGGAGTCCGGCGGACGATGATAGTCCGGCTGTCCGGACATCCCCTAGTCCAGGACTCCCTCATCGACAAAGGGGGAAAACATCCGGGAAAGTATTCCCGGTGTTTCGCGTTTTCGGACAGATGAACCGGAGGGGGAAAGTTGCGTGTTTGCTATGCTAGGGATGTGTGGCAGATGAACGGGCTGCGTATCCGGATTCGTCTCGTCGTTCTGAGCAACTTTCATGTAGAAAGTATTTTCATCCGAGTTACGGATTAAAAGATATGAATTTCTAAAGATTTAAATCATTTTCTGATTTTATTTATTTATTTAAATCCAACATTATCCAAAACAGTGAATGATGACACATGCATGACATCAGAGTGATGTCAGCAGGTCAACTGGTCAGTTGACCAGTCAAACCAGACAGGTGGGTCCAGTGGGTCCCACATGTCATTGTCTGGGTCACTAACAGGGGGGTTTAGTCTAACTAAATGGGTTAATTAGTGGGTGGGACCCAGTAGTCAATGACTGTTTAGTTAATTAAATTAATTAATGAAATAATTAGCATTTTATTTATTTACAAAATGTTTTAAATGACGCGGGCCCGCATGTCAGTGGCAGTAGCTGCCACATCAGCGTAGTTGACCTTGGTCAATGTGGCCAGCTGGGGCCCCCAGGCCCACAGGCAGTGACCCAGGGGTGGACCCCGGTGTGCCAGCTCAGCGGAGCTGCCGAAGTAGCTCCGGCGAGCTCGCGCGCAACGGCCGTACGCCGGCAAGCGTCGGGATTCTCCCACGCGGCACCAAATCGAGCGCGGCCGGGCGTGTTAGAATGACAAGACGACGACACGTCGGTTAGTGGTGGTCTTGCGAGCTGCGGTGGCCGGAGAAGGGCGCATCAAGCTCATCAGCGGCGAGGTGTTTCCGGCGAGCAACGGCAACGGCGATGCGGCGCGCTACTGGGCAAACAGAAGGGCGGGGCGAGGCCTACGTGCTTGCGCGAGCACAACGGCACAAGCCTGGGTCCAAAGAGGTCACCGGACGGCTGCCGGCGAAGAGCGCGTGCGGCGATGCGTTCGGGAGCTCGAGAAGATTGGAGCTAGGGCGATCTAGCGAACAAACGAGGAGGTTGGGGAGGATCTATGGGGCGCGGTGAGTGCAACCGGCATGGGCTCGTGACCATTTGGTCACCGGAGACTCGTCGACGACGAGCTCCGCGGCGCTGCGTTCGGGCGCCTCGGCGGCAGCTAGCTAGGGCGTGCGAGAGAGCAAATGGAGAGCAGGAGGGTGGAGCTCACCGAGCGGCACACACGAAAGGCCCTTGGGGGTTTAGGAGCTGCAGGGGCGAGGCCGGAGTCGGTGAAGAACGGCGGCGGAGCTTGTCGGAGCAGAGGAGGAAGACGGCGGCATCGGGGGCGTTGCGGCAGCGCCTCCGTGAAGGAAATATGCCCTAGAGGCAATAATAAAGTTATTATTTATTTCCTTATATCATGATAAATGTTTATTATTCATGCTAGAATTGTATTAACCGGAAACATAATACATGTGTGAATACATAGACAAACAGAGTGTCACTAGTATGCCTCTACTTGACTAGCTTCTTAATCAAAGATGGTTATGTTTCCTAACCATGAACAAGGAGTTGTTATTTGATTAACGGGATCACATCATTAGTTGAATGATCTGATTGACATGACCCATTCCGTTAGCTTAGCACCCGATCGTTTAGTATGTTGCTATTGCTTCCTTCATGACTTATACATGTTCCTATGACTATGAGATTATGCAACTCCCGTTTACCGGAGGAACACTTTGTGTGCTACCAAACGTCACAACGTAACTGGGTGATTATAAAAGTGCTCTACAGGTGTCTCCGAAGGTACTTGTTGAGTTGGCGTATTTCGAGATTAGGATTTGTCACTCCGAATGTCGGAGAGGTATCTCTGGGCCCTCTCGGTAATGCACATCACTTAAGCCTTGCAAGCATTGCAACTAATGAGTTAGTTGTGAGATGATGTATTACGAAACGAGTAAAGAGACTTGCCGGTAACGAGATTGAACTAGGTATTGGATACCGACGATCGAATCTCGGGCAAGTAACATACCGATGACAAAGGGAACAACGTATGTTGTTATGCGGTCTGACCGATAAAGATCTTCGTAGAATATGTAGGAACCAATATGGGCATCCAGGTCCCACTAATGGTTATTGGCCGGAGACGTGTCTCGGTCATGTCTACATTGTTCTCGAACCGTTTGGTCCGCACGCTTAAGGTTTCAATGACAGTTATATGATGAGTTTATGAGTTTTGATGTACCGAAGGAGTTCAGAGTCCCGGATGAGATCGGGGACATGACGAGGAGTCTCGAAATGGTCGAGACGTAAAGATCGATATATTGGACGACTATATTCGGAGTTCGGAAAGGTTCCGAGTGATTCGGGTATTTTTCGGAGTACCGGAGAGTTACGGGAATTCGCCGGGGAGAAGTATTGGGCCTTATTGGGCCCTGCGGGAAAGAGAGAGGGGCTGTCTAGGGCAGGCCGCGCGCCCCCCCATGGCCTAGTCCGAATTGGACTAGGGGGAGGGGCCGCACCCCCTCCTTCCTTCCCTTCTCTCTTCCCCTTCCTTGTCTCCTACTCCTAATACATGGAAGGACTCCTAGTTGGACTAGGAGAGGGGGAATCCTACTCCCGGTGGGAGTAGGACTCCCCTAGGGCGCGCCATAGAAGAGGGCCGGCCCTCCCCTCCTCCACTCCTTTATATAGGGGGGTAGGGGGCACCCCATAGACACACAAGTTGATCTTCGTGATCGTTCCTTAGCCGTGTGTAGTGCCCCCCTCCACGATATTACACCTCGGTCATATTGTATCGGTGCTTAGGCGAGGCCCTGCGACAGTTGAACATCAAGATCGTCACCACGCCGTCGTGCTGACGGAACTCCTCCCCGAAGCTTTGCTGGATCGGAGCCCGGGGTGCGTCATCGAGCTGTACGTGTGTCAAGAACTCGGAGGTGCCGGAGTAACGGTGCTTGGATCGGTTGGACCGGGAAGATGTACGACTAATTTCTCTACGTTGCGTCAACACTTCCGCTTCGGTCTACGAGGGTACGTAGACAACACTCTCCCCTCTCGTTGCTATGCATCACCATGATCTTGCGTGTGCGTAGGAAATTTTTTGAAATTACTACTTTCCCCAACAGTGGCATCCGAGCCTAGGTTTTTATGGTTTGATGTTATATGAACGAGTAGAACACAAGTGAGTTGTGGGCGATATAAGTCATACTGCTTACCAGCATGTCATACTTTGGTTCGGCGGTATTGTTGGATGAAGTGGCCCGGACCGACATTACGCGTACGCTTACGCAAGACTAGTTTTACCGCCGTGCTTTGCACACAGGTGACTAGCGGGTGTCAGCTTCTCCAACTTTAGTTGAACCGAGTGTGGCTACGCCCGGTCCTTGCGAAGGTGAAAACAGCATCAACTTGACAAACTATCGTTGTGGTTTTGATGCGTAGGTGAGATTGGTTCTTGCTTAAGCCCATAGCAGCCACGTAAAACTTGCAACAACAAAGTAGAGGACATCTAACTTGTTTTGCAGGGCATGTTGTGATGTGATATGGTCAAGACGTGATAAGATATAAGTTGTTGTATGAGATGATCATGTTTTGTTGAAGTTATCGGCAACTGGCAGAAGCCCTATGGATGTCTCTTTGTTGCATAAGATGCAAGTGCCAAATAATTGCTTTACTTTATCGCTATACGATAGCAATAGTTGCAAGAGCAATAGTTGGTGAGACAACCATGTGATGACACATTGATATAGATCAAGATGATGAAGATCATGGTGTCGTGTCGGTGACGATAGAGATCATGACAGTACTTTGGATACGGAGATCAAAGGCGCAAGATGATCATGGCCATATCATGTCACATATTTTGATTGCATATGATGTTTATCTATTATACATCTTATTCTTGCTTTGATTGACGGTAGCATTTTAAGATGATCTCTCACTAATTATCAAGAAGTGTTCTCCCTGAGTATGCACCATTGCCAAAGTTCGTCGTGCCCAGACACCACGTGATGATCGGGTGTGATAAGCTCTACGTCCATCTACAACGGGTGGAAGCCAGTTTTGCACACGCAAAATACTCAGGTTAAACTTGACGAGCCTAGCATATGCAGATATGGCCTCGGAACACGGAGACCGAAAGGTCGAGCGTGAATCATATAGTAGATATGATCAACATAAGATGTTCACCATTGAAAACTACTCCATCTCACGTGATGATCGGTTATGGTTTAGTTGATTTGGGTCACGTGATCACTTAGATGAATAGAGAGATGTCTGTCTAAGTGGGAGTTCTTAAGTAATATGATTAATTAAACTTAAATTTATCATGAACTTAGTCCTGGTAGTATTTTGCAAATTATGTTGTAAGATCAATAGCTTGCGTTGTTGCTTTCATATGTTTATTTTGATATGTTCCTAGAGAAAATTGTGTTGAAAAATGTTAGTAGCAATGATGCGGATTGGATCCGTGATCTGAGGTTTATCCTCAATGCTGCACAGAAGAATTATGTCCTTAATGCACCGCTAGGTGACAGACCTATTGCAGGAGCAGATGCAGACGTTATGAACGTTTGGCTAGCTCAATATGATGACTACTTGATAGTTTTGTGCACCATGCTTTATGGCTTAGAATCGGGACTTCAAAGATGTTTTGAACATCATGGACCATATGAGATGTTCCAGGAGTTGAAGTTAATATTTCCAGCAAATACCCGAGTTGAGAGATATGAAGTCTCCAACAAGTTCTATAGCTAAAAGATGGAGGAGAATCGCTCAACTAGTGATCATGTGCTCAGATTGTCTGGGTACTACAATCGCTTGAATCAAGTGGGAGTTAATCTTCTAGATAAGATAGTGATTGACAGAATTCTCTAGTCACCATCACCAAGTTAGTAGAACTTTGTGATGAACTATAGTATGCAAGGGATGACGAAAATGATTCCCGAGCTCTTCGTGATGTTGAAATCGACGAAGGTAGAAATCAAGAAAGAGCATCAAGTGTTGATGGTTGACAAGATCACTAGTTTCAAGAAAAGGGCAAAGGGAAAGAAAGGGGAACTTCAAGTAGATTGACAAGCAAGTTGTCACTCCCACGAAGAAGCCCAAAGCTGAACCAAATCCTGAAACTGAGTGCTTACACTGCAAAGGAAATGGTCACTGGAAGCGGAAATGCCCTAAATATTTGGTGGATAAGAAGGATGGCAAAGTGAAAAAGGGTATATTTGATATACAGGTGTTTGATGTGTACTTTACTAGTGTTTATAGCAACCCCTCTGTATTTGGTACTGGTTCAGTTGCTAAGAGTAGTAACTCGAAACGGGAGTTGCAGAATAAACAGAAACTAGTTAAGGGTGAAGTGACGATGTGTGTTGAAAGTAGTTTCAAGATTGATATGATCATCATCGCACACTCCCTATACTTTCGGGATTAGTGTTGAACCTAAATAAATGTTATTTGGTGTTTGCGTTGAGCATGAATATGATTTGATCATGTTTATTGCAATACGGTTATTCATTTAAAATCAGAGAATAATTGTTGTTCTATTTAAATGAATAAAACCTTCAATGGTCATACACCCAATGAAAATAGTTTGTTGGCTCTCGATCGTAGTGATGCACATATTCATAATATTGATGCCAAAAGATGCAAAGTTAATAATGATAGTGCAACTTATTTGTGGCACTGCCGTTTAGGTCATATCGGTGTAAAGCGCATGAAGAAGCTCCATACTGTTGACTTTTGGAACCACTTGATTATGAATCACTTGGTACTTGCGAACCGTGCCTCATGGGCAAGATGACTAAAACGCTATTCTCCGGTACTATGGAGAGAGCAACAGATTTGTTGGAAATCATACATACAGATGTATGTGGTCCGATGAATGTTGAGACTCGTGGCGGATATCGTTATTTTCTGACCTTCACAAGATGATTTGAGCAGATATGGGTATATCTACTTGATGAAACATAAGTCTGAAATAGTTGAAAGGTTCAAAGAATTTCAGAGTGAAGTAGAAAATCATCGTAACAAGAAAATAAAGTTTCTACGATCTGATCGTGGAGGAGAATATTTGAGTTACGAGTTTGGTCTACACTTAAAACAATGTGGAATAGTTTCGCAACTCATGCCACCTGGAACACCACATCATAATGGTGTGTCCGATGTCATAACCTTACTTTATTGGATATAGTACAATCTATGATGTTTTTTACCGATTTACCAATATCGTTTTGGGATCATGCATTAGAGAGAACCGCATTCACGTTAAATAGGGCACCATCTAAATCCGTTGAGACGACACTATATGAACTGTGGTTTAGCAAGAAACCAAAGTTGTCGTTTCTTAAAGTTTGGGGCTGCGATGCTTATGTGAAAAAGTTTCATCCTGATAAGCTCAAACCCAAATCGGAGAAGTGCGTCTTCATAGAACACCCAAAGCAAATTGTTGGGTACACCTTCTATCACAGATCCGAAGGCAAGACATTCGTTGCTAAGAATGGATCCTTTCTAGAGAAGGAGTTTGTCTCGAAAGAAGTGAGTGGGAGGAAAGTAGAACTTGATGAGGTAACTGTACCTACTCCCTTGTTGGAAAATAATACATCACAGGAACCGGTTTCTGTGACGTCAAAACCAACTAGTGAGGAAGTTGATGATGATGATCATAGAACTTCAGATCAAGTTAATACAGAACCTCGTAGGTCAAACAGAGTAAGATCCACACCAGAGTGGTACGGTAATCCTATTCTGGAAGTCATGCTACTAGATCATGATGAACCTACGAGCTATGAAGAAGCGATGGTGAGCCCAGATTCCGCAAAATGGCTTGAAGCCATGAAATCTGAGATGGGATCCATGTATGACAACAAAGTATGGACTTTGGTTTACTTGCCCGATGGTCGGCAAGCAATTGAGAATAAATGGATCTTCAAGAAGAAGACTGACGCTGAAGGTAATGTTACTGTCTACAAAGCTCGACTTGTTGCAAAAGGTTTTCGACAAGTTCAAGGGGTTGACTACGATTAGACCTTCTCAGCCGTAGCGATGCTTAAGTCTGTCCAAATCATGTTAGCAATTGCCGCATTTTATGATTATGAAATTTGGCAAATGGATGTAAAAACTGCATTCTTGAATGGATTTTTGGAGGAAGAGTTGTATATGATGCAACCAGAAGGTTTTATCGATCCAAAGGGGGCTAACAAAGTGTGCAAGCTCCAGCGATCCATTTTTGGACTGGTGCAAGCCTCTCGGAGTTGGAATAAACGTTTTGATAGTGTGATCAAAGCATTTGGTTTTATACAGACTTTTGGAGAAGCCTGTATTTACTAGAAAGTGAGTGGGAGCACTACATCATTTCTGATAAGTATATGTGAATGACATATTGTAGATCGGAAATAATGTAGAATTATTCTGCAAAGCATAAAGGAGTGTTTGAAAGGAGTTTTTCAAAGAAAGACCTCGGTGAAGCTGCTTACATATTGAGCATCAAGATCTATAGAGATAGATCAAGACGGTTGATAAGTTTTTTCAATGAGTACATACCTTGACAAGATTTTGAAGTAGTTCAAAATGGAACAGTCAAAGAAAGAGTTCTTGCCTGTGTTACAAGGTGTGAAATTGAGTAAGACTCAAAACCCAACCACGGCAGAAGATAGAAAGAGAATGAAAGTAATTCCCTATGCCTTGGCCATAGGTTCTATAAAGTATGCCATGTGTACCAGATCTATTGTATACCCTGCACTGAGTTTGGCAAGGGAGTACAATAGTGATCTAGGAGTAGATCACTGGACAGCGGTCAAAATTATCCTTAGTGGAATAAGGATATGTTTCTCGATTATGGAAGTGACAAAAGGTTCGTCGTAAAGGGTTACGTCGATGCAAGTTTTGACACCGATCTGGATGACTCTAAGTCTCGATCTAGATACATATTGAAAGTGGGAGCAATTAGCTAGAGTAGCTCCGTGCAGAGCATTGTAGACATAGAAAATTGCAAAATACATAACGGATCTGAATGTGAAAGACCCGTTGACTAAGATTCTCTCACAAGCAAAACATGATCACACCTTAGTACTCTTTGGGTGTTAATCACATAGCAATGTGAACTAGATTACTGAATCTAGTAAACCCTTTGGGTGTTGGTCACATGGCGATGTGAACTATGGGTGTTAATCACATGATGATGTGAATTATCGATGTTAATCACATGGTGAGGTGATCTAGATTATTGACTCTGGTGCAAGTGGGAGACTGAAGGAAATATGCCCTATAGGCAATAATAAAGTTATTATTTATTTCCTTATATCATGATAAATGTTTATTATTCATGCTAGAATTGTATTAACCGGAAACATAATACATGTGTGAATACATAGACAAACAGAGTGTCACTAGTATGCCTCTACTTGACTAGCTTGTTAATCAAAGATGGTTATGTTTCCTAACCATGAACAAGGAGTTGTTATTTGATTAACGGGATCACATCATTAGTTGAATGATCTGATTGACATGACCCATTCCGTTAGCTTAGCACCCGATCGTTTAGTATGTTGCTATTGCTTCCTTCATGACTTATACATGTTCCTATGACTATGAGATTATGCAACTCCCGTTTACCGGAGGAACACTTTGTGTGCTACCAAACGTCACAACGTAACTGGGTGATTATAAAAGTGCTCTACAGGTGTCTCCGAAGGTACTTGTTGAGTTGGCGTATTTCGAGATTAGGATTTGTCACTCCGAATGTCGGAGAGGTATCTCTGGGCCCTCTCGGTAATGCACATCACTTAAGCCTTGCAAGCATTGCAACTAATGAGTTAGTTGTGAGATGATGTATTATGAAACGAGTAAAGAGACTTGCCGGTAACGAGATTGAACTAGGTATTGGATACCGACGATCGAATCTCGGGCAAGTAACATACCGATGACAAAGGGAACAACGTATGTTGTTATGCGGTCTGACCGATAAAGATCTTCGTAGAATATGTAGGAACCAATATGGGCATCCAGGTCCCGCTAATGGTTATTGGCCGGAGACGTGTCTCGGTCATGTCTACATTGTTCTCGAACCGTTTGGTCCGCACGCTTAAGGTTTCAATGACAGTTATATGATGAGTTTATGAGTTTTGATGTACCGAAGGAGTTCAGAGTCCCGGATGACATCGGGGACATGACGAGGAGTCTCGAAATGGTCGAGACGTAAAGATCGATATACTGGACGACTATATTCGGAGTTCGGAAAGGTTCCGAGTGATTCGGGTATTTTTCGGAGTACCGAAGAGTTACGGGAATTCGCCGGGGAGAAGTATTGGGCCTTATTGGGCCCTGCGGGAAAGAGAGAGGGGCTGTCTAGGGCAGGCCGCGCGCCCCCCCATGGCCTAGTCCGAATTGGACTAGGGGGAGGGGCCGCACCCCCTCCTTCTGTCCCTTCTCTCTTCCCCTTCCTTGTCTCCTACTCCTAATACATGAAAGGACTCCTAGTTGGACTAGGAGAGGGGGAATCCTACTCCCGGTGGGAGTAGGACTCCCCTAGGGCGCGCCATAGAAGAGGGCCGGCCCTCCCCTCCTCCACTCCTTTATATACGGGGGTAGGGGGCACCCCATAGACACACAAGTTGATCTTCGTGATCGTTCCTTAGCCGTGTGCGGTGCCCCCCTCCACGATATTACCCCTCGGTCATATTGTAGCGGTGCTTAGGCGAAGCCCTGCGACAGTTGAACATCAAGATCGTCACCACGCCGTCGTGCTGACGGAACTCCTCCCCGAAGCTTTGCTGGATCGGAGCCCGGGGTGCGTCATCGAGCTGTACGTGTGTCAAGAACTCGGAGGTGCCGGAGTAACGGTGCTTGGATCGGTTGGACCGGGAAGATGTACGACTACTTCCTCTACATTGCGTCAACGCTTCCGCTTCGGTCTACGAGGGTACGTACACAACACTCTCCCCTCTCGTTGCTATGCATCACCATGATCTTGCGTGTGCGTAGGAATTTTTTTGAAATTACTACGTTCCCCAACACTCCGAGCTCCAGCTGCGGCCACCGGTCGACGAGGAAGACGGTGGCGGAGACGACGGACACGCTGGCGAGGTGAGGTGGTGGCTGTGGCCGCGCGTTTCACGGCGGCGGGTCCATGGCGGCGCTCGGATGCGATGGGAAGGAGGAGGGCAGGGTGGATCTGAGGGGAGGGGGAGTGGCGCAGGAACCGAGAGGGCGAGCGGGGGCGAGTGGGAGAGGGGATCGAGGAGGCGGGGGCGTGGCGGCCTTATCCCCTCCTCGACGCCGGCGAGAGGGTCCGGTGGCGACGCGCCCTGTTCCGACCCGAGTCGGGGGAACAGGGGAAGGGGATGAGGCAGGGGAGCCGGGCCGGGTGTGGCCAGCTGGGCCAAGTGGGCCGGCCTGGCTGCGAGCTGGGCCGTCTGGTCCAGGGGGGGGGCTTCTCTTTTCTTCTTTTTTGTTTCTGTTTTGTATTTTTATTTATTTATTTCCTTTCACTTTTCTGTTTTATTTAATTTAGGGCATTTAGGTATTTTATAAAATTGTGTCATCTACACCATAATTGCCTATGCCATACTTGGCATTGTCCGAACATTTTTGTTTCAACTTTTGAAAACTTTGGGTGTTTGTCACTAATTCATTTTTGAATTTGAAATGGTTTGAACTAACATTTGATTAGCAACAGTAACAGAGATGACATGGCATCATTAGGAGAGTTTTACTGTAGCCTAATTATCCGGGCGTTATAACAACGTAACTGGGTGATTATAAAGGAGCTCTACAGGTGTATCCAAAGGTACATGTTGAGTTGGCGTATTTCGAGATTAGGATATTTCGAGATTAGGATTTGTCACTCCGAATGTCGGAGAGGTATCTCTGGGCCCTCTCGGTAATGCACATCACTATAAGCCTTGCAAGCAATGTGACTAATGAGTTAGTTGCGGGATGATGCATTACGAAACGAGTAAAGAGACTTGCCGGTAACGAGATTGAACTAGGTATTGGATACCGACGATCGAATCTCGGGCAAGTAACATACCGATGACAAAGGGAACAACGTATGTTGTTATGCGGTCTGACCGATAAAGATCTTCGTAGAATATGTGGGAGCCAATATGAGCATCCAGGTTCCGCTATTGGTTATTGGCCTGAGACGTGTCTCGGTCATGTCTACATAGTTCTCGAACCGTAGGGTCCGCACGCTTAAGGTTTCGATGACAGTTTTATTATGAGTTTATGAGTTTTGATGTACCGAAGGAGATCAGAGTCCGGGATGAGATCGGGGACATGACGAGGAGTCTCGAAATGGTCGAGACGTAAAGATCGATATATTGGACGACTATATTCGGAGTTCGGAAAGGTTCCGAGTGATTCGGGTATTTTTCGGAGTACCGGAGAGTTACGGGAATTCGCCGGGGAGTATATGGGCCTTATTGGGCCATACCGGAATAGAGGAGAGAGGCCAAAAGGAAGGAGGCCTGCGCCCCCCCTCTGGATCGAATTGGACAAGGGGTTCAGCCCCCTTTTCCTTCTCCCTCTCCTCCTCTTTCCTTCTCTCCTACTCCAACAAGGAAGGAGGGAGTCCTACTCCCGGTGAGGACTCCCCATGGCGTGCCCACTCCTAGGCCGGCCGCCCCCTCCCCTTGCTCCTTTATATACGGGGGCAGGGGGCACCTCTAGGCATAACAACAATTGATCTCCAAGATCTCTTAGCCGCGTGCGGTGCCTCCCTCCACCATAGTCCTCGATAATATTGTTGCGGTGCTTAGGCGAAGCCCTGCGACGGTAGAACATCAAGATCGTCACCACGCCGTCATGCTGACGGAACTCTTCCCTGACACCCTGCTGGATCGGAGTCCGGGGATCGTCATCGAGCTGAACGTGTGCTAGAACTCGGAGGTGCCGTTGTTTCGGTGCTTGATCGGTCGGGCCGTGAAGACGTACGACTACATCAACTGCGTTGTTCTAACGCTTCCGTTTTCGGTCTATGAGGGTACGTGGACAACACTCTCCCCTCTCGTTGCTATGCATCACCATGATCTTGCGTGTGTGTAGGAATTGTTTTGAAATTACTATTTTCCCCAACATGGAGGTGGCGCAAAAGATGAGAGGAACATTGGGGCAGCTCCTTGGAGATGGAGGACGGGGTGGCTGAACCGGCGGGACGATGGGATCGACGACGGACCCTCATTCGGTACGGTGGATGAGGGACGTCGAGGTGTTGCTGTGGACGATGTCGTCGGGGAAGAAGCTCCGGCTGGGTGGCGGACGGAGCAGGGTGTGGGGTTTCGTCCCGGGTTTTCGCGGCCTCGATGTACGAATGGGTGGGCGGATGGGATGGCAGTGGGGAACCATGGCTTAGAGACGCGCTTGTCTGAAATGTGGGGTAAGTTATGAAAGAACCCCCCACCGATTTGAGGCATTTCTTTCGGTTCAGGGATACCACAGGCATTTCACATGTCGGGATTTCACAGGAGGTGGGAGTTTTCGCGCTCGTTGTAATTTTGGAATAGCAAGGCGCGGGTTGAGATGGAGGGAGTTGTCGGAGCACAACGAGACAAAGATATATCTTAAATATTTCGGGCTAACAAGGCGCGGGTTGAAGAGGCGTGAGTTTCGCAGCATGATAGACAGAGACGCTAGCTTCAATTTTCGGCATAACAAGGCGCTGCTTGAAATTTCGGAAGAACAAGCTTAACGTGTACCCCAAAAAAAGACAATTTGCACCTCAACACGCACAACACACACACAAACACCATTTAGACTAGAGTAAGGTACACGTGCATTACACGCATGAGATTTGGCAACCAAATTATGAATAAATACCACATTATAGCATGCAATCTTTGAGTCATATATGCATGATGTAGATGTTCGTTTAATTCTTATAGTTCATTTCATTCAAAATCATCTAGTTTTTATAAGAAAGCTTATCTATTTTAAGATTCATGGAATTGTGCGTTGTAAGACATAAAGTAAAAACAAGTAATGGCAAATCATGTAGAAAAACATTTGGGCAATTATGATATGGAAGATTCTAGAACAAATAAGAAGTGCTTGTGTTTTGATGTTTGTGCATTATGCTTAAGTTCAACCATGGAGTCTTCTAGATTATACATGTGGCGAAATCTGGTGGAATCTAGATGATATCCAACGGCCAATAGTGCTCAAATTTGCTATCTTTGGACCTTTGGATTCGCCTCATCCAATCACCATCTTTCAAAGTTAAAGTTACCCACTCACAATATAAAAATATATATAATATAATATATATATATAGGGGTATAGATATAGATATGTGATGTGAAAGCCGCCCATCATCTCCAATTACATGCACGGATGCGACATGGGCATATGATGTCTGCCATCGGTATCTCAAATTCAAATCAGTCTGACCTTGTTCAATGTGCATACATTACAACATGCTCGTTTTCAAAGCACACCGCGCAGATCTCCGTTATATTCATGCATGTATGGGTTTCAAACATCAGGGTCTCTTATTCAAATATTTGAATTCAACTTTACATTGATTATGACCTCACCTTTTCTTTTACACCCACATAGTAGTCTTCTCTTTATAATTGTACCACTAACTTTCTCTCGTGCATGCATGCACACACACTACCAGTCGGCATTATCTATCGCACACATGCAATCTTTTTCTTCAGGTCAGTCTCCCATGAAGGCACACACCCACACACATCCCCCTCTTCCTCATACCGGGCATTCTTTATCTCTCACGCGTGCATGCGCAACGATTGATGTTCCTCTATGTATGTATGTATATAGCTAGGTCTTTCATAGTTTTCCACACAAACCGATCAATCGGTATATCCAGTGAGGTCTCACCCTCTTTCCCACATCCACATCGATCAATCTATACCTCTCTATATAGGATTAACATAAATAGCTAATACACCCACATTAATTATATATCCAACGTCCCCCTCTCATCATCCATGCCTTCCGCTTCATCTCTCAGATGCGTGCACAATGGCGAAGACAGGGGGCAGTAAGGGCCCTGCCCCCCTCCCCTAACATCACTATATATCGAGGCTAATATGAATGTGATCATTAGACAATTGCTGCTAAAAAGGTTTAATTTCATGAATTGACCCTCCTCGTAAAGGATTAGCAATGCTTGGCCCCCTAGCTCATTTATTTTTCATGGCTCCGCCACTGCGTGCAACAGCGCACGTGTTCGCCCCCTCTCTCTAAATATCGATCTCGCACTTGTGCATTTCTTCATAGTCTCCCTCCACTCGGCCCGTCGCACCATCTTCTAGCCCCCACCGGATTTTGCCACATGTACAATCTAGAAGACTCCATGCATGGTTGAAGTTAAGCATAATGCACAAACCTCAAAACAACAGTGGTTCTCTTTTGTTCTAGAATCTTCCATATCATAACTGCCCAAACTTTTTTTCTAGTTGAATTGCCATTATTTGTTTTTACTTTATGCTTTACAACGCACAATTCCATGAATCATAAAATAGATTAAGGGCTTCTTTGATTCAAAGGATTCTCAAAGGAATTTTGGAGGATTCTAATCATTAGGAATTTTTCCTATCTTGGTTGTTTGATTCGTAGGATTGTAAACCATAGGAATTTTTTCATATGATTCATTTGCACTAGATTTCATAGGAAACATCCCATCCACTCAAACCTCTTTGAAATAATTCTGCGTTTTTTCTATGCACAATCAAACACTCGTACAATCCTGTAGGATTCAATACGACATTCCAATATAATCCCATGTTTTTCCTATTCACACGTTCTTAGCTTTTTTATAAAAACTAATTTGATTTTGAATGAGATGAACTATAAGAATTAAACGAAGGGCTACATCACGCATATATGACTAAGAGCTTACATGATATAGTGTGGTATTTATTCATAATTTGGTTGCAAAATCTGATGTGTGCAATGCACGTGTAAATTACTAGTACTTCGAGTATGTGCAAAACACATAAATTAGAATACCAATGGCACGCTACACAGTGTCTCTCTTACAGTTCATGAAGCCACGTGGAACATGTGGAGGTGTTGTCGCGACCTCCTTGCATGGATTGATCACAGTGACGTGCTGCTGGTTCCAGAAGAATGTACTCGTCCTCCCTGAGCCATACAGGCGGTACATGCACGAAGCGAAGATGTGCACGCACGCCACGCACGCACTCATTCCCTCGCACGCACACGCGGGTACACAGGCGGACGCAATTTTGTACCAAGATCCACCCCATGTGATAATTTGACGCGTGTAAAGTCGTTCACTTCATTGATGGTCAATTAATACAGCGCATGCAAATTGAGTGGACGTGAGGGCGGAAGAAAGACATTATTACTCCACTGCGCGCATGCGAGTAGTTAAATCGTGGGTTGCTAGTAGTACTTCTATTGGTCTCCTTCGTATTTTATGCCAATTTTCAGCAGTAACATAATATTTACGCATTTGAGCAGTGTAGTCTACTTGAAATTTATGTTCCACTAAACTCATCGGGAGCCGTTTCGGGCCTCGAAACCAAAACCATCAATTAATCTTTACCTTGTTCCCATCACATTCGAAAGCCTGCTCACACCTACTAGTACTACGTACCAAACCTGAACGTGTTCCCATTATGCAGGTATTAGTACTACTAGTGCTAGTACTTAGGTTATAAAAAGGGGAACTACCAAACCGAAAATTACTCTACCTTTCCTCCTCATAAGTGCTTCTTCTTCGTCCGTCATTGCCATGGCCGGTGAGCAGAGCTCTAGGTCGAGAACTACTCGTAACAAGGGAGCAGCAACCAAGGCTGCGAAAAAAAAGAGAGGGCTCGCCTCCACGCAGAGACCTCGAAAGATCTCTCATGGGCAGGCGATGGCTCCCAGGAGCTCCCTAGCCGCGGAGGCGAACATGCCGAGCCGGCGGAGCTGGAGTCGTTATCCCTCGACGGCATGCCCGATCAGCTCAATAAGCACCTCAATAAGCAGAAGGAGTTCATCCAAGGCTTGACGGAGTTGCTGAAGGAGAGCCTCGACGACATGCCCGCTGAGCTCAATCAGTAGGGGGAGTTGACCGCCGGCTTGGTGATGCTGCTGAAGAAGAGCATTGCCTCAGAGAAGAAGGCGACCGGCGAAATCCTGCGACTTCAGGAGGACAAGGCGAAGCTTTGCCACGAGATCAGCCTGTTGAAGGAGAAGAACGCCGGATGGAACAAGCTGCATGAGAATAGTAGTTCCTTGATGAAGATGTTGCAGGCCCTCGTCATGGAACAAAAGGAGGAGTTGGTGAAGCTCCGCATCGAGCACCCGGCTGCTGTCAAGGTACGTAATGCGGCCGTGGAACGGATGATGAAGGCTCGCGTCAAGAAATCCTGCGTCATGGACAGAATGAAGAAGATGGCGGAGGAGACGCGCAAGGAGATGGAGGACGTGGAGGCGATGAAGAAACAGTTACGACTCCATGGCGAATTAGATCATTTGGGGTGATAATCTTCCTTCTTTTGATGTTGTGTTTCATCTTTTGCTTCGGGTGTTTCGCCGCACGTGTCACGTTCTCTGCGAGGCATGAATAGAACAATAGTTTTTGTTTTTTGAGGGAATGAATAGAACAATGCTAACAATGAGATGACTAGCGAATTAGATCATTTTTTATCGCCATATGGCAGTGGGCTGCCGTGTTTCATGCTCCTCCGTCGCAGTACTACTCCAGTGGAAAACTTGAGTATACCGCACGGTTCTTTGCTCCTCCTCGATCAGGTCGTTGGCGCATTTGTTTGAGCAGTCAAATCACAAGGCCCCGCCTTCCAGCAGTAATGAGCCGTCAAATCACAAAGGCCCTCGCCTCTCATGAAACCGACCAAGCTAGACTGCCCCGCCCTCTAGCCTTTTAAAAAATGTATACTTTTGTACAACAGTAGTATCGATGGATTGCGTCATGGAGCAAAACTTGAAATTGAAAAAAAGGTGGTACATATAGAGAGCGTTCGTCACCAAATTATGCATATAGTACTATTAAAAAGGCTAGTCACAATAATGGTGTCCAGCACAACCCACCCCTCAAATAAAACTAAGCACCCTGGAATTCTTTGACAAAACTAAGCAACTTGAAATTCTTTGACAACTAAACTGCTGGCTATATGATGTTGGCCATATATATTGTACGTATATAATGTGAATAAACGAGTGGTAGTACTATACCAACTAAAAGATGAAATGTAAGAAATACTAGTATGTACTTACTGAAGAGTTAAAGTAACAAGAAGAAACATAACATAGTTCTGCTGGGGGCTCAGCACAACACACCCCTCAAATTAAATTAAGCACACCTGGAATTAAACTTTGCAACTATTCCGGTAGACACTTCATTAGAACCACCATGAGCAACGACACTGCCACCTTACTCGGAGTCCTCGTCCACGTCCTCAACTTTGTCCTTGTCCCTCTTCCTCTTGGCCGATACTTCTTTGCCTGAACCGCCAATTTGGCTGTTGATCTTCATCCAACCCTTGTAGATATTGAAGCAAAGGTAGCCATCCATTGCAGCGTACTGGATGTGGTCTATATCTAGTACATTCCTCTACCATGCATGACGATGAAACGTGTATGGAGGTTTCTCCAGTTTACCATACGAAGGATGAACCATGGCTCCTGCCAGGGTCAGCATTGAAGGCTGACGAGAGGACACCAGCCGATTCTTTTGGAGGTCGAAGGTGTTGCCTACAACGAGGCCTATTCGACGCAGGACTTCTTTGTCGTTACCAAAGTCTACAGTAACGAATTTGACTAGGTTTCTCTTGAGGAAGTCCTTAAAATCCTGGCACTCAACGTCGACATGGCATATGTGGTAGACCAAGCATAAGTCATGCACGCAAACCTTGATCACGGCGGGCTTCTTCCTCTCTTCGTCCTTTAGATCCTTCTCTCGTCCCACGACTGTGGTGTACTCAACATCTAGCCCGGAGACCCACTCATCATGTGAGTCTTCGAACATGCGTCTGAAGCGAGAAAGGCATCCTTTCACCGTCGCGGAAGAACGGGTGTAGATGACGTCGAACTCATCGCCGGTGATGGTTCTAACCTTGTACTCACCGCCGATCGGGGAGATTTGGGATGCCATGGATTTGGCAGGAGGGTTAGGATTAGTGGAACTGCCGTAATGTGAATGGACGGGACGACTAGGAGCGAACCGCCGTAGTATTAAAGGACGTGCAGGAACGAGTAGGAGCGAACTGCCAGCATGCGAACGGCAGGGTAGTGGCTTTCCATTCTCCCATGCTACGTGCTTCCGAGAGCCCTTGGATCGGAGATCGAACGGTTGCATGGCGTGATTCTAGACCAATGGGTGAATATCCTATGCTGAGGGTTATTCTGCAAATTTTCAGTAACTTAGCATGCGACCATTTTATCTTAGATCCAAGGGCTGCCAGCAGCCCGTATCATGGTTGCGCCTACCACGACCGTCGCGTCGCTCGCGCGGTCGCGCCCTTGGAGATTTAACACAGTGCGTTAGGCTATCTGATGTTGGCATGTCATACATATGTTGGGGAACGTAGTAATTTCAAAAATTTTCCTACTCACATGCAAGATCATGGTGATGTATAGCAACGAGAGGGGAGAGTGTTGTCTACGTACCCTCATAGACTGAAGCGGAAGCGTTGATGCAACGTAGAGGAAGTAGTCGTACGTCCTCCCGGTCCAACCGATCCAAGCACCGTTACTCCGGCACCTCCGAGTTCTTGACACACGTACAACTCGATGACGCACCCCGATCTCCGATCCAGCAGAGGCGCGGGGAGGAGTTCCGTTAGCACGACGGCGTGGTGACGATCTTGATGTTCTCCTGTCGCAGGGCTTCGCCTAAGCACTGCTACAATATGACTAAGGTGTAATATCGTGGAGGGGGGCACCGCACACGGCTAAGGAACGATCTCAATGATCAACTTGTGTGTCTAGGGTGCCCCCCCCGCCCCCGTATATAAAGGAGGGAGGGAGGAGGAGGCCGGCCTAGGGAGGAGGCGCGCAATAGGGGGGGCAAACCTACTCCAAGTAGGTTTGGCCCCCCTTTCCTATTAGGAGTAGGAGAAGGAAGGAAGAGGGGGGAGGAGAGAAGGAAGGGGGGGCCGGCCCCCCTCCCAATTCGGATTGGTCTTGGGGGGGGGCGCCCCCTCCCTTGCTCCTTCTCCCTCCCTTCCACTAAGGCCCAATAAGGCCCATATACTTACCGGGGGGTTCCGGTAACCTCCCGGAACTCCGGTATATTTCCAATCTCACCCGGAACCTTTCCGGTGTCCAAATATATCCGTCCAATATATCATTCTTTATGTCTCGACCATTTCGAGACTCCTCGTCATGTCCGTGATCACATCCGGGACTCCGAACAACCTTCGATACATCAAAATACATAAACTCATAATGAAACTGTCATCGAAACCTTAAGCGTGCGGACCCTACGGTTCGAGAACAATGTAGACATGAACGAGACACGTCTCCGATCAATAACCAATAGCGGGACCTGGATGCCCATATTGGTTCCTACATATTCTATGAAGATCCTTATCGGTCAAACCGCACAACAACATACGTTGTTCCCTTTGTCATCGGTATGTTACTTGCCCAATATTCGATCGTCGGTATCAAATACCTAGTTCAATCTCGTTACCGGCAAGTCTCTTTACTCGTTCCGTAATACATCATCTCGCAACTAACTCATTAGTTGAAATGCTTGCAAGGCTTAAGTGATGTGTATTACCGAGAGGGCCCAGAGATACCTCTCCGACATTCGGAGTGACAAATCCTAATCTCGAAATACGCTAACTCAACAAGTACCTTCGGAGACACCTGTAGAGCACCTTTATAATCACCCAGTTACGTTGTGACGTTTGGTAGCACACAAAGTGTTCTTCCGGTAAATGGGAGTTGCATAATCTCATAGTCATAGGAACATGTATAAGTCATGAAGGAAGCAATAGCAACATACTAAACGATCGGGTGCTAAGCTAACGGAATGGGTCATGTCAATCAGATCATTCAACTAATGATGTGATCCCGTTAATCAAATAACAACTCTTTGTCCATGGTTAGGAAACATAACCATCTTTGATTAACAAGCTAGTCAAGTAGAGGCATACTAGTGACACTCTGTTTGTCTATATATTCACACATGTATTATGTTTCCGGTTAATACAATTCTAGCATGAATAATAAACATTTATCATGATATAAGGAAATAAATAATAACTTTATTATTGCCTCTAGGGCATATTTCCTTCAGTCTCCCACTTGCACTAGAGTCAATAATCTAGATCACATCATCATGTGATTAACATCGATAATTCACATCATCATGTGATTAACACCCATAGTTCACATCGCCATGTGACCAACACCCAAAGGGTTTACTAGATTCAGTAATCTAGTTCACATCGCTATGTGATTAACACCCAAAGAGTACTAAGGTGTGATCATGTTTTGCTTGTGAGAGAATCTTAGTCAACGGGTCTTTCACATTCAGATCCGTTATGTATTTTGCAATTTTCTATGTCTACAATGCTCTGCACGGAGCTACTCTAGCTAATTGCTCCCACTTTCAATATGTATCTAGATCGAGACTTAGAGTCATCCAGATCGGTGTCAAAACTTGCATCGACGTAACCCTTTACGACGAACCTTTTGTCACTTCCATAATCGAGAAACATATCCTTATTCCACTAAGGATAATTTTGACCGCTGTCCAGTGATCTACTCCTAGATCACTATTGTACTCCCTTGCCAAACTCAGTGCAGGATATACAATAGATCTGTTACACAGCATGGCATACTTTATAGAACCTATGGCCAATGCATAGGGAATGACTTTCATTCTCTTTCTATCTTCTGCCGTGGTCGGGTTTTGAGTCTTACTCAATTTCACACCTTGTAACACAAGCAAGAACTCTTTCTTTGACTATTCCATTTTGAACTACTTCAAAATCTTGTCAAGGTATGTACTCATTGAGAAAACTTATCAAGCGTCTTGATCTATCTCTATAGATCTTGATGCTCATTATGTAATCAGCTTCACCGAGGTCTTTCATTGAAAAACTTTTATTCATGTATCCCTTTATGCTATCCAGAAATTCTATATCATTTCCAATCAATAATAGGTCATCTACATATAATATTAGAAATGCTACAGAGCTCCCACTCACTTTCTTGTAAATACAGGCTTCTCCAAAAGTCTGTATAAAACCAAATGCTTTGATCACACTATCAAAACGTTTATTCCAACTCCGAGAGGCTTGCACCAGTCCAAAAATGGATTGCTGGAGCATGCACACTTTGTTAGCCCCCTTTGGATCGATAAAACCTTCTGGTTGCATCATATACAACTCTTCCTCCAGAAATCCATTCAGGAATGCAGTTTTTACATCCATTTGCCAAATTTCATAATCATAAAATGCAGCAATTGCTAACATGATTCGGACAGACTTAAGCATCGCTACGGGTGAGAAGGTCTCATCGTAGTCAACCCCTTGAACTTGTCGAAAACCTTTTGCAACAAGTCGAGCTTTGTAGACAGTAACATTCCCGTCAGCGTCAGTCTTCTTCTTGAAGATCCATTTATTCTCAATTGCTTGCCGACCATCGGGCAAGTCAACCAAAGTCCATACCTTGTTCTCATACATGGATCCCATCTCAGATTTCATGGCTTCAAGCCATTTTGCGGAATCTGGGCTCACCATCGCTTCTTCATAGTTCGTAGGTTCATCATGATCTAGTAGCATGACTTCCAGAATAGGATTACCGTACCACTCTGGTGCGGATCTTACTCTGTTTGACCTACGAGGTTCTATATTAACTTGATCTGAAGTTCTATGATCATCATCATCAACTTCCTCACTAGTTGGTTTTGACGTCACAGAAACCGGTTCCTGTGATGTATTATTTTCCAACAAGGGAGTAGGTACAGTTACCGCATCAAGTTCTACTTTCCTCCCACTCACTTCTTTTGAGACAAACTCCTTCTCTAGAAAGGATCCATTCTTAGCAACGAATGTCTTGCCTTCGGACCTGTGATAGAAGGTGTACCCAACAATTTCCTTTGGGTGTTCTATGAAGACGCACTTCTCCGATTTGGGTTTGAGCTTATCAGGATGAAACTTTTTCACATAAGCATCGCAACCCCAAACTTTAAGAAACGACAACTTTGGTTTCTTGCTAAACCACAGTTCATATAGTGTCATCTCAACGGATTTAGATGGTGCCCTATTTAACGTGAATGCAGTTGTCTCTAATGCATGATCCCAAAACGATATTGGTAAATCGGTAAAAAACATCATAGATTGTACTATATCCAATAAAGTACGGTTATGACATCGGACACACCATTATGATGTGGTGTTCCAGGTGGCATGAATTTGTGAAACTATTCCACATTGTTTTAATTGAAGACCAAACTCGTAACTCAAATATTTGTCTCCGCGATCAGATCGTAGAAACTTTATTTTTCTTGTTACGATGATTTTTCCACTTCACTCTGAAATTCTTTGAACCTTTCAACTATTTCAGACTTATGTTTCATCAAGTAGATATACCCATATCTGCTCAAATCATCTTGTGAAGGTTAGAAAATAACGATATCCGCCACGAGCCTCAACATTCATCGGACCACATACATCTGTATGTATGATTTCCAACAAATCTGTTGCTCTCTCCATAGTACCGGAGAACGGCGTTTTAGTCATCTTGCCCATGAGGCACGGTTCGCAAGTACCAAGTGATTCATAATCAAGTGGTTCCAAAAGTCCATCAGTATGGAGCTTCTTCATGCGCTTTACACCGATATGACCTAAATGGCAGTGCCACAAATAAGTTGCACTATCATTATTAACTTTGCATCTTTTGGCATCAATATTATGAATATGTGCACCACTACGATCGAGAGCCAACAAACTATTTTCGTTGGGTGTATGACCATTGAAGGTTTTATTCATTTAAATAGAACAACAATTATTCTCTGATTTTAAATGAATAACCGTATTGCAATAAACATGATCAAATCATATTCATGCTCAACGCAAACACCAAATAACATTTATTTAAGTTTAACACTAATCCCAAAAGTATAGGGAGTGTGCGATGATGATCATATCAATCTTGGAACTACTTTCAACACACATCGTCACTTCACCCTTAACTAGTTTCTGTTTATTTTGCAACTCCCGTTTCGAGTTACTACTCTTAGCAACTGAACCAGTACCAAATACCGATGGGTTGCTATAAACACTAGTAAAGCACACATCAAACACCTGTATATCAAATATACCCTTTTTCACTTTGCCATCCTTCTTATCCACCAAATATTTAGGGCATTTCCGCTTCCAGTGACCATTTCCTTTGCAGTGTAAGCACTTAGTTTCAGGCTTTGGTTCAGCTTTGGGCTTCTTCGTGGGAGTGACAACTTGCCTGTCAATCTACTTGAAGTTCCCCTTTCTTTCCCTTTGCCCTTTTCTTGAAACTAGTGATGTTGTCAACCATCAACACTTGATGCTCTTTCTTGATTTCTACCTTCGTCGATTTCAACATCACGAAGAGCTCGGGAATCATTTTCGTCATCCCTTGCATACTATAGTTCATCACAAAGTTCTACTAACTTGGTGATGGTGACTAGAGAATTCTGTCAATCACTATCTTATCTAGAAGATTAACTCCCACTTGATTCAAGCGATTGTAGTACCCAGACAATCTGAGCACATGCTCACTAGTTGAGCGATTCTCCTCCATCTTTTAGCTATAGAACTTGTTGGAGACTTCATATCTCTCAACTCGGGTATTAGCTTGAAATATTAACTTCAATTCCTGGAACATCTCATATGGTCCATGATGTTCAAAACATCTTTGAAGTCCTGATTCTAAGCCATAAAGCATGGTGCACAAAACTATCAAGTAGTCATCATATTAAGCTAGCCAAACGTTCATAACATCTGCATCTGCTCCTGCAATAGGTCTGTCACCTAGCGGTGCATTAAGGACATAATTCTTGTGTGCAACATTGAGGATAAACCTCAGATCGCGGATCCAATCCGCATCATTGATACTAACATTTTTCAACACAATTTTCTCTAGGAACATATCAAAATAAACATATGAAAGCAACAACGCAAGTGAGGGAGTCCTGGACTAGGGGGTGTCCGGACAGCCGGACTATCATCGTCCGCCGGACTCCAAGACTACGAAGATACAAGATTGAGGACTCCGTCCCGTGTCCGGATGGGACTTTCCTTGGCGTGGAAGGCAAGCTTGGCGATACGGATATGTAGATCTCCTACCATTGTAACCGACTCTGTGTAACCCTAGCCTCCTCCGGTGTCTATATAAACCGGAGGGCTTTAGTCCGTAGGACACAACATACATTACGACAATCATACCATAGGCTAGCTTTAGGGTTTAGCCTCCTTGATCTCATGGTAGATCTACTCTTGTACTACCCATATCATCAATATTAATCAAGTAGGACGTAGGGTTTTACCTCCATCAAGAGGGCCCGAACCTGGGTAAAAACATCGTGTCCCTCGTCTCCTGTTACCATCCGCCTAGACGCACAGTTCGGGACCCCCTACCCGAGATCCGCCGGTTTTGACACCGACATTGGTGCTTTCATTGAGAGTTCCTGTGTGCCGTCACCGATAGGCCCGATGGCATCTTCAACCAACAACACTGTCCAGGGTGAGACTTTTCTCCCCGGGCAGATCTTCGTATTCGGCGGCTTCGCACTGCGGGCTGATTCACTTGGCCATATGGAGCAGATCGAAAGCTACGCCCCTGGCCGTCAGGTCAGATTCGGAAGCCTAAACTTCACGGCCGATGTCCGAGGAGACTTGATCTTCGACGGACTCGAGTGTAACACCCTCGATGCGGCTATATCTCCCACGTGTCGAAGCACGACTTAGAGGCATAACCGCATTGAAAGCAATGTCGCAAGTGAGGTAATCTTCGCACAACCCATGTAATACATAAGGGAAAGAGATACATAGTTGGCTTACAGTCGCCACTTCACAGAATACATAAATAAACATCCATCATTCAGTTTACACTCAAGGACCGACTACGGAACCAAAATAAAAGAAGACTACCCCAAATGCAACACAGATCCCCGATCATCCCAACTGGGCTCCACTACTGATCGTCTGGAAATGAAACATAGTAACGACCAAGGGCCTCATCAAATTCCCACTTCAGCTCAGTTGCGCCCTCTGCGCTGGTATCATCGGTACCTGCATCTATTTTGGTAGAATCTGTGAGTCACGGGGACTCAGCAATCTCACACCCGCGAGATCAAGACTATTTAAGCTTAAGGGAAGGGTGGTGTAATGAGGTGGAGCTGCAGCAAGCGACTAGCATATATGGTGGCTACGGTCGCAAAAGAGAGCGAGAAGAGAAGCAAGGCACGGTCGTGAAGCTAGTAGCGATCAAGAAGTGATCCTGAAACTACTTACGTCAAACATAACTCCAACACCGTGTTCACTTCCCGGACTCCGCCGAGAAGGGACCATCACGGTTACACACGCGGTTGATGTATTTTAGTCAAGGTCAACTTCGGGTTTTCTACAACGGGACATTAACAAATTCCCATCTGCCTCATAACCGCGGGCACGACTTTCGAAAGATAATACCCTGCAGGGGTGTCCCAACTTAGCCCATCATAAGCTCTCACGGTCAACGAAGGATTAACCTTCTCCCGGGAAGACCCGATCAGTCTCGGAATCCCGGTTCGCATGACATTTCGACAATGGTAAAACAAGACCAGCAAAGCCGCCCGATTGTGCCGACAAATCCCGATAGGAGCTGCACATATCTCGTTCTCAGGGCACATCCGAATGAGCAGTACGTACGGCAACCGAGGATACCCCAAGTTGCCTCAGGGCGGCACCGCAAGTGGCTCTAGTTTGGACCAACACTCAGAGGAGCACTGGCCCGGGGGGAGGGGGGGGGGGTTAAATAAAGATGACCCTTGGGCTCGCGAAAACCCAAGGGAAAAAGGCTTAGGTGGCAAATGGTAAAACCAAGGTTGGGCCTTGCTGGAGGAGTTTTATTCAAAGCGAACTGTCAAGGGGGTCCCATAAATCACCCGACCGCGTAAGGAATGCAAAATCAAGGAACATAACACCGGTATGATGGAAACTAGGGTGGCAAGAGTGGAACAAAACACCAGGCATAAGGCCGAGTCTTCCACCCTTTACCAAGTATATAAGGTGCATTAATTAAAACAATAGATATTGTGATATCCCAAAAGGATCCATGTCCCGACAAGGAACAAACTTCATCTTCACCTGCAACTAGCAACGCTATAAGAGGGGCTGAGCAAAAGCGGTAACATAGCCAAACAACGGTTTGCTAGGAAAGGATGGTTAGAGGCTTGACATGGCAATATGGGTGGCATGATATAGCAAGTGGTAGGTATCGCAGCATAGGCATAGCAAAAGAGCGAGCATGTAGCAAGCAAAGATAGAAGTGATATCGAAGGTATGGTCATCTTGCCTGCAAGGTTCTCAGAGTTGTCGAAGGCTTGATCCTCGTAGGCATTCTCAACCGGTTCCTCATTCATGTACTCGTCTCCCGGCTCTACCCAAAGCAATAACACAAGCAATGGAACAACAATCAAACAAGGAGCAATGCACAAGCCATATGATGCAATACATGACATGCTATGCGAGATGTGATATGCAATGCATATGTGTGCTCCGGAAGGAAAATGATGAACCGGGCATCAACTGGGCAAACCAAGTATGCCGCTGGAAAGTTGAGATGATTTCGGTTGAAATCGATATAAAGATCACCGGAATAGGATGCACGGTTTGCAAATGGCAAGCAAAACAATAATGGCACAATTCTGCGTTTAACAGCACGATGCTACTTAGCATGCAACAAGAAACTATGCTACAGCACCCCAACATAAAAACAAAGCATATGGCAGTGATCTACAGAGGATGCTTAACAAACGAGGAACACTGAGCTACGGCTAAATCACATCATAACATGTTCAAACAAGCATGGTGAAAGTGCAAAAAATATCCGGTTCACAGACTTAGTGAAAATACTAGCATGCCAGAAATTAACACCAGGAAGGCATGTTTAGAGCAAGCAAACAACATGCCACAGGAACTTATAATAGCAAAACAAGGCATGACATGATTCTACTCAAAGCATAGATCAATAGTCCCTTACTGACCATAAGAAATGATGGCACCCATGTAAACATAGCAAGTTTCATTACAGATCTCAGACTTAGCAGAAAAACTGGGCATGGCAAAAACAGATATCAAGTAGGCATGTTCGTGAGCTCGATGCATTCACTACAGAGCATCTCATGATAAACTAAGCATACAAACGTCAAGAAGACAGGGCATAGAAGCTATACATGGCAAGAACAACATCATAGCATACACGGATCAACTACAACAACCTTGTGAAAATTGAATCTCATGTAAACAATCTACCAGGAAACATTTTGAAGCAAAAGTAGAGCACGAAAATGACATGCTAGACTACTCCATAAATGCCAACAAAGGCATGGATGGATAGAGCACATCTATATGTTCAAAACACCCTTAATGATCATGCTCAAAAAGGGCATAGATCTCTCTGTAACAACATGAACACATGGCATAAAAATAACAGCAGGACATGACTTAGTGAAAACACTAAGTTCCTGAAATCAGCAACATTATCATCCCTAGTTTGCATGCTTGTGCTAGTCACCACATAGATCAAAAAAATACATGGCATACACCCCTGGAAAGATAGCATGGCATAGATCAAAACATATGTAGGGCTCAAGTTCATAAGGTGCACACATTAATCATGGCAAAAATGACAAAAGTGCAAGTTCTGTTAAGAAACAGAAACTAACATCACATAGCCCTCTTCCAACAGTATTTCGGGCATCAAGATGAGCTCAAATGAAAATGGTGCAATGAGATGAAATGATCTACTCTTTGAGGCGAACACTTTGACATATTATACGCAAGAAACGGAGCTATGGACGCAGAGATGTGATGCGATGAAGATGCAATGATTTATCACAGAATTTATGACTTAGTGAAAAAACGAGGGGGAGAGAGTCAACCGGATCTCAGATCGGATCTGAGGTCGCCGGAGTTCGGGTCGCCGGAGGGAGGAGAGGACGAGGCCGGGGCGGAGGCGGTCCGGCGGAGGGCGGCGCGGAGTGGGCGGCACGGCAGCGCCTGCGGCGGCGGCGAGCGCGCGGCGAGCGGCGGCGGCGGCAGGCTGCGCGGCGGCGGCGGGGCGCGCGGTGAGTGGCGGCGGCGGCGGCGGGGCGCGCGGCGAGCGGCGGCGGCGTCCGGGTCGCGGGAGCGGAGTCGCCGGCGCTCGGGCGGCGGGGCACGGCCCGGGTCGGGCGTGGGAGGGCCCGCGGCGGGCCTCGCGGGCTGGCAGCGGGGCTGGCGCGGCGGCGACACGTGGCGGCCCCTGGTTCGCCGGGCGGCGGTGGCGCGGACGCGTCCAGCGCGGTCCGAACGTGTCCGGCGGCGGGGAGAGGAGCGGGGCTAGGGTTTGCCCATGAATTTCGGGGAGAGGCTATATTTATAGGTAGAGGGAGCTAGGAGACTCCAAATGGGGTGTAGTTTTCGCCCACACGATTGTGATCCAACGACGGAGAGCATGGAAGTGACTTAGATGGGTTATTGGGCTGTTTTGGAGGGGTGTTGGGCTGCAACTTAAAAGAGGCCTTTGCGAGAGTGCGGTTAACCGTTGGAGTACCAAACGAGCTCCAAATGACCCGAAACTTGACAGGTGGTCTACCGGTGCTACACCAGGGCCACTTGGCAAGGCTCGGTCCATTCCGAGAACGTTCAACACCCGCACACGAGAAAGAACAAGAGGGGTGCGCCGGTGCATGTGGGAGCGTCGGAATGCAAAACGGACAACGGGGAAAATGCTCGGATGCGTGAGATGAACATGTATGCAAATGAGATGCACATGATGACATGATATGAGATGCATGACATGGACAAAATGCAAAACGAAAACAAAAACCCAACCACGGAGGGAATATCATAGCACATAGCCGAAAATGGCAAGAGTTGGAGTTACAAATATGGAAAGTTACATCCGGGGTGTTACAACACTCCACCACTACAAGAGGATCTCGTCCCGAGATCTAGGACTGAAAGAACTCCGGATATTCGGAACGGAGGTGATCCTCGTGCTCTCAGGTGGCTTCTCGGTCGGAATGGTGTGACCACTTCACTTTCAGGAATTTTATTGACTTGTTGCGAGTCTTGCGCTCGGTTTCTTCAAGAATAGCAACGGGGTGCTCATGATAAGAGAGATCTTCTTGGAGGTCAATTTCTTCAAAGTTGATAGTGCGTTCAGGAATCTTGAAGCACTTGCGAAGCTGTGACACGTGAAACACATCGTGCACATTTGCAAAGTTGGATAGAAGCTCGAGTTGATAGGCGAGATCGCCTCTTTTGCCAATGATCTTGAAAGGACCCACCTATCTAGGGGCAAGCTTCCCTTTGATACCGAAGCGACGAGTGCCTTTCATTGGAGAGACGCGGAGGTAGACGTGGTCTCCGATTTCAAAAGCCACATCACGGTGCTTGTCATCATAATAGCCCTTCTAGCGCGATTGCGCGGCTTTGAGATTCTCACGAATGACTTTGCACATTTCTTCGGCTTCTGTGATCAAGTCATTGCCAAGAAGTTGGCGTTCACCTGTCTTGGACCAATTGAGAGGAGTACGGCACTTTCTGCCATAGAGAATTTCGAATGGGGCCTTGCCCGAACTCGCTTGGAAGCTGTTATTGTAGGAGAACTCGGCATATGGAAGACAATCTTCCCACTTCATGCCAAAGGAAATGACACAAGCCCTGAGCATATCTTCAAGGATTTGATTGACTCGCTCGACTTGGCCACTAGTTTGAGGATGGAAAGCTGTGCTGAAACGAATGTTGGTGCCCATGGCCGTCTGAAAGGAGTCCTAGAACTTAGAAGTGAAGATGCTTCCATGGTCTGAAGAGATCAATTGCGGAATACCGTGCAAGGAGACAATTCTGGAGGTGTATAGCTCTGTCAGCTGAGCTGCTGTGATAGATTCTTTGATAGGAAGAAAATGAGCCACTTTAGTAAGCTTGTCAATGACAACGAAGATAGCATCATTTCCACGCTTGGACTTAGGAAATCCAGTCACGAAGTCCATCTCGATATGATCAAACTTCCATTATAGAATAGCAAGAGGTTGAAGGAGACCAGCTGGTCTTTGGTGTTCTGCTTTCACCCTTCTGCAGACATCACATTCATTCACGAATTGAGCAATTTCTCGGTTCATTCGAGTCCACCAATACGACTGCTTGAGGTCATGGTACATCTTCGTACTTCTAGGATGAATGGATAGGAGGGAATTGTGTGCCTCATTCATGATGACTTTTCTCAGATCGCCTTTGGGAACCACAATACGATCCTCCAAGAATAGAGTATCTTTGTCATCCAAGCGATAGCACTTGTATTTGGAAATGCCCTTGTCAATACCACGTTTCACCTTCTTCACCATGGTATCCAGGAGTTGTGCCTCACAAATTTGATCTTCCAAAGTAGGAGAGACTATGAGGTTGGCAAGAAAGCCTTGAGGAACAACTTGAAGATTCAACTTGCGGAAAGCTTCACAAAGATCCGGTTGAAATGGCTTGAGAATTAGACTGTTGCAATAAGCCTTTCTGCTCAAAGCATCTGCAATCACATTCGCCTTGCCAGGAGTATATTCAATACTTGGATTGTACTCTTGAATCATTTCGACCCATCGAGTTTGCCTGAGGTTGAGGTTGGGTTGAGTGAAGATATACTTGAGACTCTTGTGATCGGTGAAAATGTCCACTTTCCTTCCCAACAAGAGATGTCTCCATGTTATCAATGCATGGACAACTGCCGCCAACTCAAGATCGTGAGTGGGGTAGTTCTTTTCGTTGGGCTTCAACTGACGATAGGTATAGGCCACAACTTTCTTCTCTTGCATTAACACAGCACCGAGACCTTGAAGAGAAGCATCACAGAATACTTCGAATGGCTTGGATTCATCAGGAGGAGTTAAGACAGGAGCTGTAACTAGCTTCTCTTTGAGGGTGTTGAAAGCTACGTCACACTCAGGCGTCCCGACATACTTGACATGCTTCTGGAGGAGGTTGGAAAGAGGCTTTGCAATCTTAGAGAAATTCTCAACGAATCTTCGGCAATAGCTTGCAAGAGCGAGAAAACTGCGGAGCTGCTTGACATTCTGAGGAGGTTCCCAATTCACAATTGAAGACACCTTCTCGGGATTAATAGCGATGCCCTTGGTGGAGATGATGTGACCAAGATAAAGAACTTCATCAAGCCAGAACTCACATTTGGAAAACTTCGCATAGAATTGATGCTCTCTGAGCTTGTCGAGCACCAATCGCAAATGTTTGGCATGATCCTGCTTGTTCTTGGAGAAGACCAAAATATCATCGAGATACACCAAGACGAAATCATTGGTGTAGGGGTTGATGATAAAGTTCATCATGCGATAGAAAGTTGGAGGAGCATTGACAAGGCCGAAAGACATGACAGTATATTCATAAGAACCAAAGCTTGTTCTGAATGCTGTCTTGGGAATATCTTGTTCACGAATGTGAATCTGATGATAACCCATACGAAGGTCAAGCTTGGAGAATACTTTAGCACCTTTGAGTTGCTCGAATAGCTCATTGATGTTGGGAAGTGGATACTTGTTCTTGATTGTCTTCTTGTTCAATGGACGGTAATCGACGCAAAGTCGGTCCGTGCCATCCTTCTTCTAGACAAAAAGAACTCCACATCCCCATGGAGATGAACTCGGTCTGATCAAACCCAGACGCTCTTGTTCATCGAGCTGTTTCTTCAATTCTTTCAGCTCCTTGGGTCCAAGCTTGTAAGGACGCTTGCAAACGGGTTCAGTGCCAGGCTCAAGATCGATAACGAATTCGACTGGCCAATGCGGAGGCATACCCGGAAGCTCTTCTGGAAAGACATCTTGGTACTCACAAACGACTGGAATCTGAGAGATAGCATCCAACTCGCCCTTCTCATTGAGAGAAAACAACCGAATGGTTTCGTCACGAGCGGCATAGATGATAACATCCTCAGAAGAGTGTGTCAATTGAATTTCCCTGGCAGCACAATCAAGCTGAGCCTTGTGCTTAGAAAGCCAGTCCATCCCAAGAATTAGATCAATATCAGAGTCGCCAAGAACAACTGGAGAAGACAGAAATCTATAGTCGCCCATCTTGATACCGACATTCGGAACCAAAACTCGAGAAGTCATTTGCTTACCCGGGGACACAATCTTCAACGGAATAGGAATCTTTTCCGTCACAAACTCATGCTTGGCAACAAAAGGTCTCGAAATGAAAGAAAGTGATGCACCAGTATCAAATAAGACTTTTGTAGGAATATCATTAACTGAGAGATTACCCATTATCACATCAGAAGAATCCTCTGCTTGCGCTGCATTCATCATGTTCACCTTTGCATGCTTTGGATTATGCTTGACCACGGCATTGCTTGAAGACCTCACAGGAGGAGGAGGAGGAAGGCGCTTTTGGTTGAAGCATTTGTTCGCATAGTGACCTTTTTGCTGACACTTGTTGCAGGTCACCTCTGAGAGCGGACGGTGATAAGGAGCATTTGACCTTGGAGCTTGAAGCTGAGACTTGTTCTGATAGACTGGGTGGGAAGATCCACGACCACCTGAGTTCTTCTGCTGATAAGACTAACGGAACGGAGGAGGAGGAAGGTAGAACTTTTGCTGCTTTGCTGCCACTTGAGAGGAAGAAGAAGACTGAACTGCATCCCTGATTCTCTTCTTAGAAGCCTCACACTTGAGCTGAGCACCTTCTTGCTTGAGGGCCATATTGTAGAATTGATCAAACTGAGTAGGCTCAACAAGAACGAGAGCTAACTGCAGATCCTCTCTAAGGCCACCTCTGAATTGATAGATCATACTCTTTTCATCAGGAACGTCTTGTTTAGCGAAGCGAGCAAGTTTCTGAAACTGTTTGTTGTATTCGTACACTGACATGTTGCCTTGCTTGAGAATGCGGAACTCCTCACGCTTGCTCTCAACAACACTGGTAGGAATGTGGTGAGCTTTAAAGTCCCGACAGAAATCAGTCCAAGTATTCACTCGACCTCCTATGGAATCCTTGTATTGCTGGAACCAATCAGCTGCCTGATCCTTGAGCTGAAAATACGCGAACTTGACGTAGTCCTCAGGCCGGACATTGCTGCATTCGAAATGCTTGTTGATATCCACGAGCCAATCGTCGGCGTCTGTGGCCTCGGCATAGTAGCTGAAAGACTTTGGCTGATTTGCAAGGAACAGGTTGAGGGTAGGAAACTGAGGCTGATGGTAGAACTGCCCTTGTCCTTGATTCCCATGGTTGACTTGGCCTTGGTTACGCTCTTGCATCAGCTGAATCAACAACTGAGCGTTGGCGTTAGTGGTTTCCATCAAAGTTTGCCATGCCTCCGGAGACAGAGGTGGAGGTGGAGGGTTTGCCTGACTCCCATCACTGCGTTCCGGATTCTGACGCGTTGGCGGAGCCATCCTGAAGAGGGTGACATCCATTAGCATCTTGATTGACAGATAGACAAGTTGAATCAACAGATAGAAATTGCAACATATAGCCTTCACAATAAACATTCGAACAGGGATGAACGAATGAATTCCAAAGTAAACATCACGTCCATTAAGGTGAGAAGCCACTTGATAAGAGATTGATGAATGAAAATAAAAACAAGGTATGAATGGAACAAATAAGTGGTAAGGATTACCCAATCACAAACCAAATATCTGCGGGAAGAAGTGCTAGAGCTACTTGAATCCCACCTATAAACTCCCGAAACTTTCCGGTTATGCAATCAGGTGTTGGGGATACAGGGAAGCAATATATCTCACCCAAACTAACAATCCCTACATCCAGCTGTATCCATCCGTCAACACATAACCAAGAAACCTTCGGAAATCGTGTACCTCAACCTTCGAAAAGCATCCGTTATACGAGTCATGGCAATACTCCCGTACTCACCTCAGTACTGGGTTATCGGGGTTATCTCACCAACAACTGCATAAAAGAGATTTTTGATGTCGGCGTACTAAACTCAGGTATTCCAGAACTGCAACAATAAAATTATGACGACAACACCTCAGAGCTCAACTCCCTAGGACACTTCCACTAAACCCCTGACAGGAGGCACCAAGACAATGTTCTCATCATAAAACCATCGGAACGATTCCAAGATACCCGCGTGATCCCAAATTTTTTTTTGTGAAATTTGAGGAGAGGAAAGTCAAAACTTCTACGTCAGGAGACCTCACCAGAGCGACGAAGGGACTGAGGAGTAAAAAGAATTCCTAACTCTCCGATATATATAATCCTAAATGACTCAAAACATTTTTCTAGACATAACTCGGCCGCTAAAAACGATCAAGCAGTGGGGCTCGTAAGGTCGGGGAAGGCTCTGATTACCAACTTGTAACGCCCTCGATGCGGCTATATCTCCCACGTGTCGAAGCACGACTTAGAGGCATAACCGCATTGAAAGCAATGTCGCAAGTGAGGTAATCTTCGCACAACCCATGTAATACATAAGGGAAAGAGATACATAGTTGGCTTACAGTCGCCACTTCACACAATACATAAATAAACATCCATCATTCAGTTTACACTCAAGGTCCGACTACGGAACCAAAATAAAAGAAGACTTCCCCAAATGCAACACAGATCCCCGATCGTCCCAACTGGGCTCCACTACTGATCGTCTGGAAATGAAACATAGTAACGACCAAGGGCCTCATCAAATTCCCACTTCAGCTCAGTTGCGCCCTCTGCGCTGGTATCATCGGTACCTGCATCTGTTTTGGTAGAATCTGTGAGTCACGGGGACTCAGCAATCTCACACCCGCGAGATCAAGACTATTTAAGCTTAAGGGAAGGGTGGTGTAATGAGGTGGAGCTGCAGCAAGCGACTAGCATATATGGTGGCTACGGTCGCAAAAGAGAGCGAGAAGAGAAGCAAGGCACGATCATGAAG
Organism: Triticum timopheevii; assembly: GCA_963921465.1. Lineage (NCBI taxonomy): Eukaryota > Viridiplantae > Streptophyta > Magnoliopsida > Poales > Poaceae > Triticum > Triticum timopheevii. Next base: position 59,740,721 of record OY997270.1, on the reverse strand, counting down.
CTAGTAGCGATCAAGAAGTGATCCTGAAACTACTTACGTCAAACATAACTCCAACACCGTGTTCACTTCTCGGACTCCGCCGAGAAGGGACCATCACGGTTACACACGCAGTTGATGTATTTTAGTTAAGGTCAACTTCGGGTTTTCTACAACCGGACATTAACAAATTCCCATCTGCCTCATAACCGCGGGCACGGCTTTCGAAAGATATTACCCTGCAGGGGTGTCCCAACTTAGCCCATCATAAGCTCTCACGGTCAACGAAGGATAAAGCTTCTCCCGGGAAGACCCGATCAGTCTCGGAATCCCGGTTCGCATGACATTTCGACAATGGTAAAACAAGACCAGCAAAGCCGCCCGATTGTGCCGACAAATCCTGATAGGAGCTGCACATATCTCGCTCTCAGGGCACATCCGGATGAGCAGTACGTACGGCAACCGAGGATACCCCAAGTTGCCTCAGGGCGGCACCGCAAGTGGCTCTAGTTTGGACCAACACTCAGAGGAGCACTGGCCCGGGGGGGGGGGGGGTTAAATAAAGATGACCCTTGGGCTCGCGAAAACCCAAGGGAAAAAGGCTTAGGTGGAAAATGGTAAAACCAAGGTTGGGCCTTGCTGGAGGAGTTTTATTCAAAGCGAACTGTCAAGGGGGTCCCATAAATCACCCGACCGCGTAAGGAACGCAAATTCAAGGAACATAACACCGGTATGACGGAAACTAGGGTGGCAAGAGTGGAACAAAACACCAGGCATAAGGCCGAGTCTTCCACCCTTTACCAAGTATATAAGGTGCATTAATTAAAACAATAGATATTGTGATATCCCAAAAGGATCCATGTCCCGACAAGGAACAAACTTCATCTTCACCTACAACTAGCAACGCTATAAGAGGGGCTGAGCAAAAGCGGTAACATAGCCAAACAACGGTTTGCTAGGAAAGGATGGTTAGAGGCTTGACATGGCAATATGGGTGGCATGATATAGCAAGTGGTAGGTATCGCAGCATAGGCATAGCAAAAGAGCGAGCATCTAGCAAGCAAAGATAGAAGTGATATCGAAGGTATGGTCATCTTGCCTGCAAGGTTCTCAGAGTTGTCGAAGGCTTGATCCTCGTAGGCGTTCTCAACCGGTTCCTCGTTCGCGTACTTGTCTCCCGGCTTTACCCAAAGCAATAACACAAGCAATGGAACAACAATCAAACAAGGAGCAATGCACAAGCCATATGATGCAATACATGACATGCTATGCGAGATGTGATATGCAATGCATATGTGTGCTCCGGAAGGAAAATGATGAACCGGGCATCAACTTGGCAAACCAAGTATGCCGCTGGAAAGATGAGATGATTTCGGTTGAAATCGATATAAAGATCACCGGAATAGGATGCACAGTTTGCAAATGGCAAGCAAAACAATAATGGCACAATTCTGCGTTTAACAGCACGATGCTACTTAGCACGCAACAAGAAACTATGCTACAGCACCCCAATATAAAAACAAAGCATATGGCAGTGATCTACAGGAGATGCTTAACAAAAGCGGAACACTGAGCTACGGCTAAATCACATCATAACATGTTCAAACAAGCATGGTGAAAGTGCAAAAAATATCAAGTTCACAGACTCAGTGAAAATACTAGCATGCCAGAAATTAACATCAGGAAGGCATGTTTAGAGCAAGCAAACAACATGCTACAGGAACTTATAATAGCAAAACAAGGCATGACATGATTCTACTCAAAGCATAGATCAATAGTCCCTTACTGACCATAAGCCAAAAAGGACCATAAGAAATGATGGCACCCATGTAAACATAGCAAGTTTCATTACAGATCTCAGACTTAGCAGAAAAACTGGGCATGGCAAAAACAGATATCAAGTAGGCATGTTCGTGAGCTCGATGCACTCACTACAGAGAATCTCATGATACACTAAGCATACACCCATCAAGAAGACATGGCATAGAAGCTATACATGGCAAGAACAACATCATAGCATACACGGATCAACTACAACAACCTTGTGAAAATTGAATCTCATGTAAACAATCTGCCAGGAAACATTTTGAAGCAAAAGTAGAGCACGAAAATGACATGCTAGACTACTCCATAAATCCCAACAAAGGTATGGATGGATAGAGCACATCTATATGTTCAAAACACCCTTACTTATCATGCTCAAAAAGGGCATAGATCTCTCTGTAACAACATGAACACATGGCATAAAAATAACAGCAGGACATGACTTCGTGAAAACACTAAGTTCCTGAAATCAGCAACATTATCATCCCTAGTTTGCATGCTTGTGCTAGTCACCACATAGATCACAAAAATACATGGCATACACCCCTGGAAAGATAGCATGGCATAGATCAAAACATATGTAGGGCTCAAGTTCATAAGGTGCACACATTAATCATGGCAAAAATGACAAAAGTGCAAGTTCTGTTAAGAAACAGAAACTAACATCACATAGCCCTCTTCCAACAGCATTTCGGGCATCAAGATGAGCTCAAATGAAAATGGTGCAATGAGATGAAATGATCTACTCTTCGAGACGAACAATTTGACATATTATACGCACGAAACGGAGCTATGGATGCAGAGATGTGATGCGATGAAGATGCAATGATTTATCACAGAATTTATGACTTGGTGAAAATAACGAGGGGGAGAGAGTCAACCGGATCTCAGATCGGATCTGAGGTCGCCGGAGTTCGGGTCGCCGGAGGGAGGAGAGTACGAGGCCGGGGCGGAGGCGGTCCGGCGGAAGGCGGCGCGGAGTGGGCGGCGCGGCAGCGCCTACGGCGGCAGCGAGCGCGCGGTGAGCGACGGCGGCGGCGGGCTGCGCGGCGGCGGCGGGGCGCGCGTCGAGCGGCGGCGGCGGCGGGCAGCACGGCGAGCGGCGGCGGCGGCGACCGGGTCGCGGGAGCGGAGTCGCCGGTGCTCGGGCGGCGGGGCACGGCCCGGGTCGGGCGCGGGAGGGCCCGCGGTGGGCCTCGCGGGCCGGCGACGGGGCTGGCGCAGCGGCGACACGTGGTGGCCCCTGGTTCGCCGGGCGGCGGCGGCGCGGACGCGTCCGACGCGGTCCGGAAGTGTCCGGCGGCGGGGAGAGGAGCAGGGCTAGGGATTGCCCATGAATTTCGGGGAGAGGCTATATTTATAGGTAGAGGGAGCTAGGAGACTCCAAATGGGGTGTAGTTTTCTCCCACACGATCGTGATCCGACGACGGAGAGCATGGAAGTGACTTAGATGGGTTATTGTGCTGTTTTGGAGGGGTGTTGGGCTGCAACTTAAAAGAGGCCTTTGCGAGAGTGCGGTTAACCGTTGGAGTACCAAACGAGCTCCAAATGACCCGAAACTTGACAGGTGGTCTACCGGTGCTATACCAGGGCCACTTAGCAAGGCTCGGTCCATTCCGAGAACGTTCAACACCCGCACACGAGAAAGAACAAGAGTGGTGCGCCGATGCATGTGGGAGCGTCGGAATGCAAAACGGACAACAGGGAAAATGCTCGGATGCGTGAGACGAACATGTATGCAAATGAGATGCACATGATGACATGATATGAGATGCATGACATGAAAAAAATGCAAAACGAAAAAAAACCCAACCACGGAGGGAATATCATAGCACATAGCCAAAAATGGCAAGAGTTGGAGTTACAAATATGGAAAGTTACATCCGGGGTGTTACATCGAGCCACAGCCAAGCGCGCCGCACTGTGACGACGGGCGTGATCTAGCTCTGCCGCCGAACAGTGCCTTAGTGATCGCACACGAATCCGCTTCGGCCATTAGTCCGGAGCCGATCGCCCAGATCGAGGGCCGGTGGATAGACGCCGCCCTGGGGGCTTCAACATCCACGGCGATGGAGCCGAACACTAATCTTGTCCCCTGCGTAACTCGTGATTTCGAGGCGCCGGACTCCTTGCCGGACTCCGAACCTCCCGTGCCCCTATTAATCGATTCGGATTGGGCGCCGGTTATGGAATTCACCGCCGCGGACATCTTCCAACACTCGCCCTTTGGCGACATCCTAAACTCGCTAAAGCATCTCTCGCTATCGGGAGAGCCTTGGCCAGACTATGGCCAGGATGGTTGGGGTACGGACGACGAAGAAATTCAGAGCCGACCCACCACCCACTTTGTAGCCACTGTCGACGATCTAACCGACATGCTAGACTACGACTCCGATGACATCGACGCTATGGACGACGATGCCGGAGACGAACAGGAACCAGCGCCTACAGGGCGCTGGAAGACCACCTCGTCATACGACATATATATGGTGCACACCCCAAAAGACGGGGACGGCGAAGAAGCAGCGGAGGCAGACTCTTTAAAGAAGCAGCCCAAACGCCGGCGTCAGCGGCGCTGCTCTAAATCCCGCCACAGCAAGAATGGAGATTCCGGCACAGGAGATAATAATACTCCAGAGAGTGCCGAAGACAATCCCCTCCCGCAAGACTCAGAGCAGGAGGATGCAGAAGCAAGCCCTCACGAGAGGGCGGCAGACGAAGAGGTTGAGGATCATGACCATATGCCTCCCTCCAAAGACGAAGCAAGCCTCAACGATGATGAATTCGTCGTACCTGAGGATCCCGTCGAACAAGAGCGCTTCAAGCGCAGGCTTATCGCCACAGCAAACAGCCTAAAGAAAAAGCAGCAACAACTTCAAGCTGACCAGGACCTGCTGGCCGATCGATGGACCGAGGTCCTCGCGGTCGAAGAGTATAAACTCGAACGCCCCTCCAAAAGTTACCCAAAACGCAAGCTGCTCCCCCGATTAGAGGAGGAAGCATACATACCTCCATCACCAGCGCACGATACGGCTGACCGACCACCCCGTGGTCGTGACAGAGAGGCATCCAGGCCCCCAGCCAAGACCGTACCCCGGCATCGCTCCAAAAGTACGAAGCCAAGAGGGAACGCGCCGGACTTGCGAGACATATTGGAGGACAAAGCAAGGCAATCCAGATCCATCTGCGGATCACGTGGGCGCCCCACGACCCATGACAAATACCGTCGCGCCGGATACAATAACCCCGGCCGGGCCGAACACAGCAGACATCGCTCTCTTGAGCTGCGTCGCGATATTGCTCAATACAGAGGCGCTGCACACCCGCTATGCTTCACTGACGAAGTAATGGATCATCATCCCCGAAGGGTTTAAACCCGTAAACATCGAATCTTACGATAGCACAACAGACCCCGCGGTTTGGATCGAAGATTATCTTCTCCACATCCATATGGCCCGCGGCGACGATCTCCATGCCATCAAGTATCTCCCACTCAAGCTTAAAGGACCAGCCCAACATTGGCTAAACAGCTTGCCAGCAGAGTCAATTGGGTGCTGGGAAAACCTGGAAGCCGCATTCCTCGACAACTTCTAGGGCACGTATGTGTGACCACCAGACGCCAATGACCTAAGCCACATTATTCAGCAGCCAGACGAATCGGCCAGACAATTCTGGACACGGTTCTTGACAAAGAAAAACCAAATCGTTGACTGTCCGGACGCAGAGGCCCTTGCAGCCTTCAAACATAACATCCGGGACGAATGGCTAGCCCGGCACCTGGGGCAGGAAAAGCCGAAATCTATGGCAGCCCTCACATCATTAATGACCCGCTTTTGCGCGGGAGAGGACAGCTGGCTAGCTCGCAGCAACAATCTCCGCAAAAATTCTAGAAGTCCGGATACCAAGGACAACAACGGCAGGTCACGTCGAAAAAAAACAAACGCCGCATTAACGGCGACGATAAGGAGGATACGACAGTCAACGCCGGATTCCGAGGCTCTAAACCCGGTCAGCGGAAGAAGCCGTTCAAAAGAACCACTCCGGGTCCGTCCAATTTGGACTGAATACTCGACCGCTTATGCCAGATACATGGCACCCCTGAAAAACCAGCTAATCACACTAATAGACATTGCTGGGTGTTCAAGCAGGTAGGCAAGTTAATTGCCGAAAACAACGACAAGGGGCTGAACAGCGATGACGAGGAAGAGACCCGACCGCCAAACAATAGAGGACAGAAGGGTTTTCCCCCACAAGTGCGGACGGTGAATATGATTTACGCGACCCATATACCCAAGAGGGAGAGGAAACGCGCACTAAGGGACGTCTACGCGATGGAGCCAGTCGCCCCGAAGTTCAATCCATGGTCTTCTTGTCTGATCACTTTCGATCGAAGAGACCATCCGACCAGCATACGCCATGGCGGATTCGCCGCATTGGTTTTAGACCCAACCGTCGATGGATTTCACCTCATGAGAGTCCTGATGGACGGCGGCAGTAGCCTGAACCTGCTTTATCAGGATACAGTGCGCAAAATGGGCATAGACCCCTCAAGGATTAAACCTACAAAGACAACCTTTAAAGGTGTCATACCAGGAGTGGAAGCCAACTGTACAGGCTCAGTCACACTGGAAGTGTTCTTCGGATCCCCGGATAATTTCCGGAGCGAGGAGTTAATCTTCGACATAGTTCCGTTTCACAGCGGCTATCACGCTCTGCTCGGACGAACCGCGTTTGCAAAATTCAATGCGGTGCCGCATTATGCATACCTAAAGCTCAAGATGCCAGGCCCTCATGGAGTAATCACAGTCAATGGGAATACGGAACGCTCCCTCCGAACGGAGGAACATACAGCGGCTCTCGCGGCAGAAGTACAGAGCAGCCTTTTAAGGCAATTCTCGAGTTCGACCGTTAAAAGGCCGGATACAGGAAAACGCGCCCGGAGCAATGCCAACCAAGACCACCTGGCGCGATCAGAGCACGCGTAGCAATGCGGCCCCAACCCTCGCCCACGCATGATCGCGAAAATAACACTCCGCGTACATCATTATGCTTTGGCGATACCATGGGCATAGGGGAAGGGGCACGATCGCAATGGACCCAGAGTGCGGTTCGACCACACCGGGGGCTCGCAAGTGTGCCCCCCCTTTTTTTCCTTCTTTGTGTACACAGGACTCCGTTAACCAGAGGCCCTGTCCGGCGATGAACCTGCTGAACTCATGATGCAACAGTCAGGGACGAAAGAAAGCTGCGACGAACACTCAGGTGGTCTCAATTACGAGCATTAAATTCGATTATATACACCAAATCTGCAGATCACCCCTGAAGGGGGACATGTTTACTTAGTCCAAATCCCTTGCTTACCACACTATTTGTATCAGTCCGCACTCATAGCAGACTTCCTTTAATAAATAATGCAACACTTTTCGACTGCAATTATATCACCTTTGTATATATATGTTCATTACATGATATCTTGCACCCGTATATTTTGGTACGGCCGAATACGCCAGGGGCTTCTGTTCCCCAAATTATGGTGTGATAAAGTCCGAACACTTTCATAAGTGCGGCACCCCGAACTTATAGCATTATATGAATCGGCTCCGAATCATGTCTTGGGTCAATAGTTGGGTTTGCCCGGCTCCCACGTTTTGGTGCCTTACGTTCTGTTCTGTCGGCTAAGGTGGCACTGGGAGAACCACTGCGATTGCGCCCCGGTTGAGCCGGGCGAGCGCCTCAGTGGAGAAAGCTAAAACTGACTGGCATGATAAGGCGAGAGACTGGTCGCTGTTCGAGAGGTTTTTTCGGGTCCTTAAAGACTCACGCCGCTTCGAGCGAAGTTCCGGACAATGTCCGACGAAGGCGTGGATAGCGCCCCGGATTCGGTCTTCCGAATACTAGGGGCTTCGCCGAAATTTAAAATTATAGAATTCTATGGCTAAGTGAGAGTGTTCAAGCATTATAAGTCCGGTTGCCTTATTCGTTGTGTTGAGTGCCTCCCTAGATGGACCCAAAAATGGGAACAAGAGTGCTCAAGTTTATCCCGAACACCCCAGCACTCGTGGCTTGGGGGCTGAAGCCAACGACTTGCCATCTCTCAGATTTTATAAACGGCCGCACAGAAGGTAATATTTTAAATTAAACATGCGTTGCTTAACGTGCACATGAACAAAGTTTCAGCGCGCAGGATAATACATAACGAGTTTACTCAAAGATTACATTCCGGGGGCACTCATCCGCAATATCGCGGGCTCCCTTCAGGACAGTTTTATAATACATCTCGGGCGTGCGATACTCCTTGCCCGGTGGCGGTGGGTCCGTGAGAAGCTTCTCCGCATCCAACTTGCCCCAATGCACCTTTGTGCGGGCAAGGGCCCGACGAGCACCTTCAATACAGGCGGAGCGCTTGATGACCTCCACCCAGGGGCACGCATCCACCAGCCGCCGCACGAGGCCGAAGTAGCTTCCAGGCATGGCCTGTCCAGGCCACAGCCGGACTATGAGAGCCTTCATGGCCTCCTCAGCTACCTTGTGGAGTTCGACTAGCTGCTTCAGCTGGTCGCTTGGGGGCACCGGATGTCCGGCCTGAGCATACTGAGACCAGAAGACCTTCTCCGTCGAGCTCCCCTCCATGCCACGATAGAATGCGGCGGCATCAGACGCACTACGCGGCAGATCTACAAACGCCCCTGGAGAGCTCCGAATGCGGGTAAGTATCAGGTAGTTTACATTAACATGCCTGCTTTGCATGAAAAATGCCTTACCCGCCGCTATCTTCTTTATATCTTCAACCTCCTGAAGGGCCTTATGGGCCTCGGCCGTGGCGGACTTGGCACTTTCGAGAGCCGAGGCAAGCTCGGACTTTCGAGTCTTGGAGTCACGCTCCAAACTCTCATGATTCTCCATGAGAGCCTGGAGCTCTTGCCGTACTTCCGCCACCCGTGCCTCCTGCTTATCTCGCTCTCCCCGCTCCGCGGCCGCACTGCGTTCGGCCGCGGAAACGGCCTCCTTCAGGGCCGCCACCTCGTTCGTGGCCCCTAAAATATCCAAATTATCCTTGTTAATTTTAGTGCAACCAAAATCCTTTTCTGTAAGGTAACTATTCAAAGCGGTGTGACTCACCTTATTTGTCCTCGAGCTGCTTCTTGGCATGGCCGAGCTCTTGCTCGGACCGCTCGAGATCCTTCTTCAACACTTCGACCTCCGCCGATAGTGCGGCAGAGGTCAGTAGCGCAGCCTGCAAACCCATATTGACATATTTTAAGCACCCTGCGTATATCTTGTTAGATCCTCAGTCCGGCTTTTCTTTCCGAACACCGAACTGAGCATCAGGGGCTACTGTCTATGTGGTATTACATTACATAATTTTAACTTCTTACCTCAAAGCCTGTTAAAAGGCTGCTGCAGGCTTCGGTCAGCCCGCTTTTGGCGAGCTGAACCTTTTGAATCACCGCACTCATGATAGTGCAGTGTTCTTCCTCGATGGAAGCGCCTTTAAGTGCCTCGAACAAGCTATCCGGCGCCTCCGGTTGGACGGAGGCCGCCGGTGTCACGGTCTTGCCCTTCTTTTGAAGGGGCCGCTTGCCGGACTCTAGAACCACTTCGTGTTCCGATGTAGAGTCCGGCACAAAGTCCGGGAGGCAGCCTGACGGCGCCTCCGGAGCCTCCTCCTGATGGGTCCCTCTCTGGGATCCCACCTCGACATCTTCGCCGGCGCGGGGGGTAGTGGCAGTCGGAAGTGAATCCACATCCGACGAGGCCAATGACCCACTTGATGAAGCGGGGAGATCATCATCGGCCGGACTACGGACAGAACGCGGCATTAGAAGGATACTAGGCGACACGAAAGAAATTACATATCAAGGATCCGGATACTTACGATCTTGCCGGACGCCTGGCCCTTGGAGACCATTCATCCTCGCCAACGATGGTGTTGGCGAAACTGTCCGGGGGGATAGTCCTCCCCCTCTTGGACCCTTCGGCCTCCCCTATTGGGGAAGCCTTCCTCTTCTTCTCTCCCTCCTCCGGGAGAGAGTCCTCCTCCTCCTCGTCTTCGGGGGAGGAGTCCGCGTCGTCGTCAGACGCCTGGTTGCGGGAACTCTTTCGAGTCCCCGCGGCCGCCTTCTTGGCCTTCTTCTCCGGCACCACGTGCGATGCCGGAACCAACAGCCCTGCTAAACGGGCGTTCTCTGGTTCTTCTGGCATGGGAGCCGGGCTGATAAGCTGCTTGGCCTTCTCCATCCATTCCTGTCAAAGGAAAGAAGGAAACCCTCTGAGAATCAATTTTATTACCACAAGTGTCCCGTAATGGGGTTGAATCACTTACCTCGTCAGCCAGATGCTGCGAGCAGAATCCGCGATCTTCCGTCGTGGATGCGGGGGCTTCAGCGCCCTTGAACAGCACCCTCCAGGCGCCTTCGTATGTTGTATCGAAGAGCCCGCTCAGCGCCTGGTGCTGTTCCGGATTAAACTCCCACAGATTGAATGCCCGTTCTTGGCATGGGAGAATCCGGCAGATGAGCATGACTTGGACCACATCGACAAGCCTGAGCTTATTGCTCACCAGCTTCTGGATGCAGGTTCGGAGTCCCGTCACCTCCTTCGGATTGCCCCACTGCAAGCCCTTCTCTTTCCAGGAGGTGAGCTGCGTGGGGACGCCAGATCTAAACTCGGGGGCCGCCGCCCATGTGGGCTTGCGCGGCTCGGTGATGTAGAACCACCCCGATTGCCACCCCTTGACGGAGTCCACGAAGGCCCCTTCGAGCCAAAGGACGTTGGGCAACTTGCCCAACATAGCGCCTCCGCATTCTGCCTGCGTGCCCTTCACAACCTTCGGCTTGACGTTGAAGTTCTTGAGCCACAGGCCGAAGTGGGGCTGGATGCAGAGGAAGGCCTCGCACACGACGATAAACGCCGAGATGTTGAGGATGAAGTTCGGCGCCAGATCGTGGAAATCCGGGCCGTAGTAAAACATGATCCCCTGGACGAATGCGTGGAGTGGAAAGCCCAGTCCGCGGAGGAAGTGGGGAAGGAAGACGATCCTCTCATGAGGCCCAGGGGTAGGGATGAGCTGCCCCTCGTCGGGCAGCCGATGCGCGATATCGCCGGAAAGGTATTCGGCGCTGCGCAGCTTGGTGATGTGCTCCTCCTTAATGGTGGAGGCCAACCATTTGCCTCCCGCTCCAGACATATTCGGAGGAGGTCGAGGCGAGATGCGCGAACTTGGGCATTGGAGCTTGAGTGCGCGGAGATGGATAAGCAAAGGAGGAAGAAGGCGTAGGTGAGAAGGTGAATCCTTATCCCTTATATATAGGCGGACGAAAACTATGCGTCCCCCACCGGCCTGGTAAAACTCGCTTATCTCCCAAGCGCCACCATCAAGGGCGCGGTTGGGTTACCCACGTCCGTATTGATGAGAATCCCAGAATAAGGGGAACACGATCTCTACTTCGACAAGACGTGCCAAGGAAACCGCTTCGCTAAACATGCTGAGGTGGTATAAAGTAAAAAACGATTCAAACGGTGGCTTGGTAGCGGTGTGATGTCACGCCGCATAATACGTCAGCAGATTGAACTGGTGTACATTTTATTCTCTCTACGGTGGAATGTGGAATTTATTTTGCAGAGCCAGACACTATCCTGGTGATCATGATCTTCTCTGGATTATTCAAGGGAGGAACCCGCCTTGCAATGCCGAACATTATGCGCGCCGGACTAATCGTCATTGAAGCCTGGTTCAGGGGCTACTGAGGGAGTCCTGGACTAGGGGGTGTCCGGACAGCCGGACTATCATCGTCCGCCGGACTCCAAGACTACGAATATACAAGATTGAAGACTCCGTCCCGTGTCCGGATTTGACTTTCCTTGGCGTGGAAGGCAAGCTTGGCGAGACGGATATGTAGATCTCCTACCATTGTAACCGACTCTATGTAACCCTAGCCTCCTCCGGTGGCTATATAAACCGGAGGGCTTTAGTTCGTAGGACACAACATACATTACGACAATCATACCATAGGCTAGCTTTAGGGTTTAGCCTCCTTGATCTCGTGGTAGATCTACTCTTGTACTACCCATATCATCAATATTAATCAAGCAGGACGTAGGGTTTTACCTCCATCAAGAGGGCCCGACCTGGGTAAAAACATCGTGTCCCTCATCTCCTGTTACCATCCGCCTAGACGCACAGTTCGGGACCCCCTACCCGAGATCCGCCGGTTTTGACACCGACAGCAAGCTATTGATCTTACAACATAATTTGCAAAATACTACCAGGACTAAGTTCATGATAAATTTAAGTTCAATTAATCATATTACTTAAGAACTCCCACTTAGACAGACATCTCTCTAGTCATCTAAGTGATCACGTGATCCAAATCAACTAAACCATAACCGATCATCACGTGAGATGGAGTAGTTTTCAATGGTGAACATCACTATGTTGATCATATCTACTATATGATTCACGCTCGACCTTTCGGTCTCCGTGCTCCGTGGCCATATCTGCATATGCTAGGCTCGTCAAGTTTAACCTGAGTATTCTACGTGTGCCAAACTGGCTTGCACCCGTTGTAGATGGACGTAGAGCTTATCACACCCGATCATCACGTGGTGTCTGGGCACGACGAACTTTGGCAACGGTGCATACTCAGGGAGAACACTTCTTGATAATTTTTAGTGAGAGATCATCTTAAAATGCTACCGTCAATCAAAGCAAGATAAGATGCATAAAGGATAAAACATCACATGCAATCAATATAAGTGATATGATATGGCCATCATCATCTTGTGCTTGTGATCTCCATCTCCGAAGCACCATCATGATCACCATCGTCACCAGCGTGACACCTTGATCTCCATCGTAGCATCGTTGTCGTTTACGCCATCTATTGCTTCTACGACTATCGCTACCGCTTAGTGATAAAGTAAAGCAATTACAGGGCGTTTGCATTTTATACAATAAAGCGACAACCATATGGCTCCTGCCAGTTGCCGATAACTTTGGTTACAAAACATGATCATCTCATACAATAAAATATAGCATCATGTCTTGGCCATATCACATCACAACATGCCCTGCAAAAACAAGTTAGACATTCTCTACTTTGTTGTTGCAAGTTTTACGTGGCTACTACGGGCTTAAGCAAGAACCAATCTCACCTACGCATCAAAACCACAATGATAGTTTGTCAAGTTGATGTTGTTTTAACCTTCGCAAGGACTGGGCGTAGCCACACTCGGTTCAACTAAAGTTGGAGAAACTGACACCCGCTAGTCACCTGTGTGCAAAGCACGGCGGTAAAACCAGTCTCGCGTAAGCGTACGCGTAATGTCGGTCCGGGCCGCTTCATCCGACAATACCGCCGAACCAAAGTATGACATGCTGGTAAGCAGTATGACTTATATCACCCACAACTCACTTGTGTTCTACTTGTGCATATAACATCAAACCATAAAAACCTAGGCTCTGATGCCACTTTTGGGGAACGTAGTAATTTCAAAAAATTTCCTACGCACACGCAAGATCATGGTGATGTATAGCAACGAGAGGGGAGAGTGTTGTCTACGTACCCTCGTAGACCGAAGCGGAAGCGTTGACGCAACGTAGACGAAGTAGTCGTACGTCCTCCCGGTCCAACCGATCCAAGCACCGTTACTCCGGCACCTCCGAGTTCTTGACACACGTACAGCTCGATGACGCACCCCAATCTCCGATCCAGCAGAGGCGCGGGGAGGAGTTCCGTCAGCACGATGGCGTGGTGACGATCTTGATGTTCTCCTGTCGCAGGGCTTCGCCTAAGCACTGCTACAATATGACCGAGGTGTAATATCGTGGAGGGGGGCACCGCACACGGCTAAGGAACGATCTCAATGATCAACTTGTGTGTCTAGGGTGCCCCCCCGCCCCCGTATATAAAGGAGGGAGGGAGGAGGAGGCCGGCCTAGGGAGGAGGCGCGCCATAGGGGGGCAAACCTACTCCAAGTAGGTTTGGCCCCCCTTTCCTGTTAGGAGTAGGAGAAGGAAGGAAGAGGGGGGAGGAGAGAAGGAAAGGGGGGGCCGGCCCCCCTCCCAATTCGGATTGGGCTTGGGGGGGGGGGCGCCCCCTCCCTTGCTCCTTCTCCCTCCCTTCCACTAAGGCCCAATAAGGCCCATATACTTACCGGGGGGTTCCGGTAACCTCCCGGAACTCCGGTATATTTCCAATCTCACCCGAAACCTTTCCGGTGTCCAAATATATCCGTCCAATATATTAATCTTTATGTCTCGACCATTTCGAGACTCCTCGTCATGTCCGTGACCACATCTGGGACTCCGAACAACCTTCGGTACATCAAAATACATAAACTCATAATGAAACTGTCATCGAAACCTTAAGCGTGCGGACCCTACGGTTCGAGAACAATGTAGACATGACCGAGACACGTCTCCGGTCAATAACCAATAGCGGGACCTGGATGCCCATATTGGTTCCTACATATTCTACGAAGATCTTTATCGGTCAAACCGCACAACAACATACGTTGTTCCCTTTGTCATCGGTATGTTACTTGCCCGAGATTCGATCGTCGGTATCCAATACCTAGTTCAATCTCGTTACCGGCAAGTCTCTTTACTCGTTCCGTAATACATCATCTCGCAACTAACTCATTAGTTGAAATGCTTGCAAGGCTTAAGTGATGTGTATTACCGAGAGGGCCCAGAGATACCTCTCCGACATTCGGAGTGACAAATCCTAGTCTCGAAATACGCCATCTCAACAAGTACCTTCGGAGACACCTGTAGAGAACCTTTATAATCATCCAGTTACGTTGTGAAGTTTGGTAGCACACAAAGTGTTCCTCCGGTAAACGGGAGTTGCATAATCTCATAGTCATAGGAACATGTATAAGTCTTGAAGGAAGCAATAGCAACATACTAAACGATCGGGTGCTAAGCTAACGGAATGGGTCATGTCAATCAGATCATTCAACTAATGATGTGATCCGTTAATCAAATAACAACTCTTTGTCCATGGTTAGGAAACATAACCATCTTTGATTAACAAGCTAGTCAAGTAGAGGCATACTAGTGACACTCTGTTTGTCTATATATTCACACATGTATTATGTTTCCGGTTAATACAATTCTCGCATGAATAATAAACATTTATCATGATATAAGGAAATAAATAATAACTTTATTATTGCCTCTAGGGCATATTTCCTTCAACGTAGTCATCACTTACTCACTCACACTACAACAAGGTTGGCTATAAGGTTGGCTATAAGTGTATTTTTTACTCCTCTCTATCTCTTTCTTCGTACTCCCTCCGTCCCATAATACAAGAACGTTTTTGACACTAGTTTAGTGCCAAAAACGTTCTTATATTATGGGACATAGGGAGTACTAGTATTTATTGCATTTGCCAAGGAGTGACCTCTTCCAATGAAATGGTGTTGCTAAGTTTGCTTCATTTAATTAGCTATAGACTCAAAATTGTCTTTTCACCTAGGTACACGCGCTTAGCACCGTTTCTTCCTTGGGTCACCAAACTAGTCTCTCTCTTCTTGATTAACTTGCCACATTAGACTTTATGCCTATGTGGCAAGCTTAAGCACCTGTAGGAGCAAGTAAGGTGCCCGTCCGTTGCACGGAAGAGTGAAATGCATGAAGGAAATATGCCCTAGAGGCAATAATAAAGTTATTATTTATTTCATTATTTCATGATAAGTGTTTATTATTCATGCTAGAATTGTATTAACTAGAAACATAATACATGTGTGAATACATACACAAATATAGTGTCACTAGTATGCCTCTACTTGACTAGCTCGTGAATCAGAGATGGTTAAGTTTCCTAGCCATTGACATGAGTTGTCATTTGATTAACGGGATCACATCATTAGGAGAATGATGTGATTGACTTGACCCATTCCATTAGCTTAGCACTTGATCGTTTAGTATGTTGCTATTGCTTTCTTCATGACTTATACAAAGTTCCTACAACTATGAGATTATGCAACTCCCGTTTACCGGAGGAACACTTTGTGTGCTACCAAACGTCACAACGTAACTAGGTGATTATAAAGGTGCTCTACAGGTGCCTCCGAAGGTACATGTTGGCGTATTTCGAGATTAGGTTTTGTAAGTCCGATTGTCGGAGAGGTATCTCTGGGCCCTCTCGGTAATACACATCACTTAAGCCTTGCAAGCATTGTAACTAATGAGTTAGTTAAGGGATGAAGTATTACGTAACGAGTAAAGAGACTTGCCGGTAACGAGATTGAACTAGGTGTTGGATACCGACGATCGAATCTCGGGCAAGTAACATACCGATGACAAAGGGAACAACGTATGTTGCTATGCCGTTTGACCGATAAAGATCTTCGTAGAATATGTAGGAGCCAATATGAACATCCAGGTTCCACTATTGGTTATTGACCGGAAATAGTTCTAGGTCATGTGTACATAGTTCTCGAACCCGTAGGGTCCGCACGCTAAACGTTACGATGACAATTATATTATGAGTTTATGAGTTTTGATGTACCGAAGGAGTTCGGAGTCCCGGATGAGATCGGGGACATGACAAGGAGTCTCGAAATGGTCGAGACGTAAAGATTGATATATTGGACGACTATATTCAGAGTTCGGAAAGGTTCCGAGTGATTCGGGTATTTTTCGGAGTACCGGAGAGTTATGGGAATTCGCCGGGGAGTATATGGGCCTTATTGGGCTTTAGGGGAAAGAGAGAGGAGAGGTTGGGCGCCCCCCCAAGGCTTAGTCCGAATTGGACTAGGGGGAGGGGCTGCGCCCCCTCCTTCCTTCTCTTCTCATCCCCCTTTCCTTGACTCCTACTCCTACTACTTGGAAGGGGGGGGGATTCCTACTCCTGGTTGGTGTAGGACTCCTCCTTGGTGCGCCCCCTCCTAGGCCGGCCACCCCCTCCCTTGCTCCTTTATATACGGGGGCAGGGGGCACCCC
Source organism: Triticum timopheevii (assembly GCA_963921465.1). Taxonomy (NCBI): domain Eukaryota; kingdom Viridiplantae; phylum Streptophyta; class Magnoliopsida; order Poales; family Poaceae; genus Triticum; species Triticum timopheevii. Next base: position 59,723,965 of record OY997270.1, on the reverse strand, counting down.
ATGAGACACAAGTTGATCTACGGATCGTTCCTTAGCCGTGTGCGGTGCCCCCTCCACCATATTCCACCTCGATCATATTGTCGCGGAGTTTAGGCGAAGCCCTGCGCCGGTAGAGCGTCATCATCGTCACCACGCCGTTGTGCTGACGGAACTCATCCCCGAAGCTTTGCTGGATCGGAGCCCGGGGATCGTGATCGAGCTGAACGTGTGCTGAACTCGGAGGTGCCGTACGTTCGGTGCTTGGATCGGTCGGATCGTGAAGACGTACGACTACATCAACCGCGTTGTCATAATGTTTCCGCTTACGGTCCACGAGGGTACGTGGACATCACTCTCCCCTCTCGTTGCTATGCCATCACCATGATCTTGCGTGTGCGTAGGAATTTTTTTGAAATTACTACGTTCCCCAACAGTGGCATCAGAGCCAGGTTTTTATGCGTTGATGTTATATGCACGAGTAGAACACAAGTGAGTTGTGGGCGATACAAGTCATACTGCTTACCAGCATGTCATACTTTGGTTCGGCAGTATTGTTGGATGAAGCGGCCCGGACCGACATTACGCGTACGCTTACGCGAGACTGGTTCTACCGACGTGCTTTGCACACAGGTGGCTGGCGGGTGTCAGTTTCTCCAACTTTAGTTGAACCGAGTGTGGCTACGCCCGGTCCTTGCGAAGGTTAAAACAACACTAACTTGATGAACTATCATTGTGGTTTTGATGCGTAGGTAAGAACGGTTCTTGCTCAGCCCGTAGCAGCCACGTAAAACTTGCAACAACAAAGTAGAGGACGTCTAACTTGTTTTTGCAGGGCATGTTGTGATGTGATATGGTCAAGACGTGATGAGATATAAGTTGTTGTATGAGATGATCATGTTTTGTTAAAGTTATCGGCAACTGGTAGAAGCCCTATGGTTGTCTCTTTGTTGCATAAGATGCAAGTGCCAAATAATTGCTTTACTTTATCGCTGTGCGATAACAATAGTTGCAAGAGCTATAGTTGGCCAGACGACCATGTGACGACACATTGATATAGATCAAGATGATGAAGATCATGGTGTCGTGCCGGTGTCGATAGAGATCATGACAGTACTTTGGAGATGGAGATCAAAGGCGCAAGATGATCATGGCCATATCATGTCACATATTTTGATTGCATATGATGTTTATCTGTTATACATCTTATTCTGTTTTGATTGACGGTAGCATTATAAGATGATCTCTCACTAATTATCAAGAAGTGTTCTCCCTGAGTATGCACCGTTGCCAAAGTTCGTCGTGCCCAGACACCACGTGATGATCGGGTGTGATAAGCTCTACATCCATCTACAACGGGTGCAAGCAAGTTTTGCACACGCGGAATACTCAGGTTAAACTTGACGAGCCTAGCATATGCAGATATGGCCTCGGAACACGGAGACCGAAAGGTCGAGCGTGAATCATATAGTAGATATGATCAACATAATGATGTTCACCATTGAAAACTACTCCATCTCACGTGATGATCGGTTGTGGTTTAGTTGATTTGGATCACGTGATCACTTAGATGACTAGAGAGATGTCTGTCTAAGTGGGAGTTGTTCAGTAATATGATTAATTGAACTTAAATTTATCATGAACTTAGTCCTGGTAGTATTTTGCAAATTATGTTGTAGATCAATAGCTTGCGTTGTTGCTTTCATATGTTTATTTTGATATATTCCTAGAGAAAATTGAGTTGAAAATGTTAGTAGCAATGATGCGGATTCGATCCGTGATCTGAGGTTTATCATCATTGCTGCACAGAAGAATTATTTCCTTAATGCACCGCTGGTGACAGACCTATTGCAGGAGCAGATGCAGAAGTTATGAACGTCTGGCTAGCTCAAAATGATGACTACTTGATAGATTAGTGCACCATGCTTAACGGCTTAGAATCGGGACTTCAAAGACGTTTTGAACGTCATGGACCATATGAGATGTTCCAGGAGTTGAAGTTAATATTTCCCGCAAATACCCGAGTTAAGAGATATGAAGTCTACAACAAGTTCTATAGCTAAAAGATGGAGGAGAATCGCTCAACTAGTGAGCATGTGCTCAGACTGTCTGGGTACTTCAATCGCTTGAATCAAGTGGGAGTTAATCCTCCAGATAAGATAGTGATTGACAAAATTCTCTAGTCACCATCACTAAGTTACTAGAACTTCGTGATGAACTATAGTATGCAAGGGATGACGAAAATGATTCCCGAGCTCTTCGTGATGTTGAAATCGACGAAGGTAGAAATCAAGAAAGAGCATCAAGTGTTGATGATTGACAAGACCACTAGTTTCAAGAAAAGGGCAAAGGGAGAGAAAAGGAAACTTCAAGTAGAATGACAAGCAAGTTGTCACTCCCGCGAAGAAGCTCAAAGCTGGACCAAAGCCTAAAACTGAGTGCTTACACTGCAAAGGAAATGGTCACTGGAAGCGGAAATGCCCTGAATATTTGGTGGATAAGAAGGATGGCAAAGTGAACAAGGGTATATTTGATATACAGATTGTTGATGTGTGCCTTACTTGTGTTTATAGTAGCCCCTGAGTATTTGATACTTGTTCGGTTGCTAAGATTAGTAACTCGAAACAGGAGTTACAGAATAAACAGAGACTAGTTGAAGGGGAAGTGACGATGAGTGTTGGAAGTAGTTCCAAGATTGATATGATCATCATAACACACTCCCTATACTTTTGGGATTAGTGTTAAACCTGAATAAATGTTATTTGGCGTTTGCGTTGAGCATAAATAAGATAAGATCATGTTTATTGCGATACGATTATTCATCTAAGTTAGAGAATAATTGTTATTCTGTTTACATGAATAAGACCTTCGATGGTCATACACCCAATGAAAAATAGTTTGTTGGATCTCGATCGTAGTGATACACATATTCATAATATTGATGCCAAAAGATGCAAAGTTAATAATGATAGTGCAACTTATTTGTGACACTGCCGTTTGGGTCATATCGGTGTAAAGCGCATGAAGAAACTCGGTTAAGATGGATTTTCGGAATCACTTGGTTATGAATCATTTGGTGCTTGCGAACCGTGCCTTTTGGGCAAGATGACTAAAACTCCGTTCTTCGGAACAATGGAACCAGCTACTGACTTATTGGAAATAATACATACCAATGTATGTGATCCAATGAGTGTTGATGCTCGTGGCAAGTATCGCTATTTTCTGACCTTCACAAGATGATTTGAGCAGATATGGGTATATCTACTTGATGAAACATAAGTCTGAAATAGTTGAAAGGTTCATAGAATTTCAGAGTGAAGTGGAAAAATCATCGTAACAAGAAAATAAAGTTTCTGCGATCTGATCGCAGAGACGAATATTTGAGTTACGAGTTTTGGTCTTAATTAAAACAATGTGGAATAATTTCACAGCTTACGCGACCTGGAACACCACAACGTTATGGTGTGTCCGAATGTCGTAACCGCATTTTATTGGATATGGTGCTATCTATGATGTCTCTTACTGATTTACAACTATTGTTTTGGGGTTATGCATTAGAGACAGCTACATTCACGTTAAAAGGGCACCGTCTAAATCCATTGAGACGACACCATATGAATTGTGGTTTAGCAAGAAACCCAAGTTGTCGTTTCTTAAAGTTTGGGGCTGCGATGCTTATGTGAAAAAGTTTCATCCAGATAAGCTCGAACCCAAATCGGAGAAATGTGTCTTCATAGGATACCCAAAATAGACTGTTGGGTACACCTTCTATCACAGATCCGAAGGCTAGACATTCGTTGCTAAGAATGGATCCTTTCTAGAGAAGGAGTTTCTCTCAAAAGAAGTGAGCGGGAGGAAAGTAGAACTTGATGAGGTAACTGTACCTGCTCCCTTATTGGAAAGTAGTTCATCACAGAAATCAGTTCCTGTGACAAATACACCAATTAGTGAGGAAGCTAATGATATTGATCATGAAACTTCAGATCAAGTGTCTACTGAACCTCGTAGGTCTTCCAAAGTACAGTCCGCACCAGAGTGGTACGGTAATCCTATTCTGGAAGTCATGTTACTATAAGATGATGAACCTACGAACTATGAGGAAGCGATGATGAGCCCAGAGTCCACAAAATGGCTTGAAGCCATGAAATCTGAGATGGGATCCATGTATAAGAACAAAGTATGGACTTTGGTGGACTTTCCCGATGATCAACAAGCCATATTGTATAAATGGATCTTCAAGAGGAAGACGGACGTTGATAGTAGCGTTACTATCTACAAAGCTCGACTTGTCGAAAAAGAGTTTTCGACAAGTTCAAGGTGTTGACTACAATGAGATTTTCTCAACTGTAGCGATGCTTAAGTCTGTCTGAATCATGTTAGCAATTGCCACATTTTATGAAATCTGGCAAATGGATGTCAAAACTGTATTCCTTAATGGTTTTATTAAAGAAGAGTTGTATATGATACAACCAGAATGTTTTGTCAAAGTGCTAACAAAATATGCAAGCTCCAGCAATCCATCTGTGGACTGGTGCAAGCATCTTGGAGTTGGAATATACGCTTTGATAAGTTGATCAGAAGCATATAGTTTTATACAGACTTGCGGTGAAGCCTGTATTTACAAGAAAGTGAGTGGGAGCACTACAACATTTCTGATAAGTATATGTGAATGACATATTGTTGATCGGAAATAATGTAGAATTATTCTGCAAAGCATAAAGGAGTGTTTGAAAGGAGTTCTTTAAAATAAATACCTCAGTAAAGCTACTTACATATTGAGCATCAAGATCTATTGAGATAGATCAAGACGCTTGATAAGATTTTCAATGAGTAGATACCTTGACAAGATTTTGAAGTAGTTCAAAATGGAACAGTCAAAGAAGGAGTTCTTGCCTGTGTTGCAAGGTGTGAAGTTGAGTAAGACTCAAGACCCGACCATGGCAGAAAATAGAAAGAGAATGAAAAGTCGTTCCCTATGCATCAGTCATAGGTTCTATAAAATATGCTATGCTGTGAACCAGACCTATTGTATACTTTGCCCTGGTTTGGCAAGGGAGTACAATAGTGATCTAGGAGTAGATCACTGGACATTGGTCAAAATTATCCTTAGTGGAATAATTATATGTTTCTCAATTATGGAGGTGACAAAAGGTTCGTCGTAAAAGGTTACGTCGATACAAGTTTTGGCACTGATCCAGATGACTCTAAGTCTTAATCTGGATACATATTGAAAGTGGGAGCAATTAGCTAGAGTAGCTCTGTGCAGAGTATTGTAGACATAGAATATTTGCAAAATACATACGGCTCTGAATGTGACAGACCCGTTGACTAAACTTCTCTCACGAGCAAAACATGATCATACCTTTTACTCTTCGGGTGTTAATCACATAGCGATGTGAACTAGATTATTGACTCTAGTAAACCCTTTGGGTGTTGGTCACATGACAATGTGAATTATGGGTGTTAATCATATACAGATATGATTATTGGTGTTAAATCACATGGCGATGTGAACTAGATTATTGACTCTAGTGCAAGTGGGAGACTGAAGGAAATATGCCCTAGAGGCAATAATAAAGTTATTATTTATTTCCTTATTTCATGATAAATGTTTATTATTCATGCTAGAATTGTATTAACCGGAAACATAATACATGTGTGAATACATAGACAAACATAGTGTCACTAGTATGCCTTTACTTGACTAGCTCGTGAATCAAAGATGGTTAAGTTTCCTAGCCATAGACATGAGTAGTCATTTGATTAACGGGATCACATCATTAGGAGAATGATGTGATTGACTTGACCCATTCCGTTAGCTTAGCACTTGATCGTTTAGTATGTTGCTATTGCTTTCTTCATGACTTATACAAAGTTCCTACAACTATGAGATTACGCAACTCCCGTTTACCGGAGGAACACTTTGTGTGCTACCAAACGTCACAACGTAACTGGGTGATTATAAAGGTGCTCTACAGGTGTCTCCGAAGGTACATGTTGGGTTGGTGTATTTCGAGATTAGGTTTTGTCACTCCGATTGTCGGAGAGGTATCTCTGGGCCCTCTCGGTAATACACATCACTTAAGCCTTGCAAGCATTGTAACTAATGAGTTAGTTACAGGATGAAGTATTACGGAACGAGTAAAGAGACTTGCCGGTAACGAGATTGAACTAGGTATTGGATACCGACGATCGAATCTCGGGCAAGTAACATACCGATGACAAAGGGAACAAAGTATGTTGTTATGCGGTTTGACCGATAAAGATCTTCGTAGAATATGTAGGAGCCAATATGAACATCCAGGTTCCACTATTGGTTATTGACCGGAAATAGTTCTAGGTCATGTCTACATAGTTCTCAAACCCATAGGGTCCGCACGCTTAACGTTACGATGACAGTTATATTATGAGTTTATGAGTTTTGATGTACCGAAGGAGTTCGGAGTCCCGGATGAGATCGGGGACATGACGAAGAGTCTCGAAATGGTCGAGACATAAAGATCGGAAAGGTTCCGAGTGATTCGGGTATTTTTCGGAGTACCGGAGAGTTACGGGAATTCGCCGGGGAGTATATGGGCCTTATTGGGCTTTAGGGGAAAGAGAGAGGAGAGGTTGGGCGCCCCCCCCCCCCAAGGCCTAGTCCGAATTGGACTAGGGGGAGGGGCTGCGCCCCCTCCTTCCTTCTCTTCTCTTCCCTCTTTCCATGACTCCTACTCCTACTACTTGGAAGGGGGGAATCCTACTCCCGGTGGGAGTAGGACTCCTCCTTGGTGCGCCCCCTCCTAGGCCGGCCACCCCCTCCCTTGCTCCTTTATATACGGGGGAATGGGGGCACCCCATGAGACACAAGTTGATCTACGGATCGTTCCTTAGCCGTGTGCGGTGCCCCCCCTCGACCATATTCCACCTCGGTCATATCGTCGCGGAGTTTAGGCGAAGCCCTGCGCCGGTAGAGCATCATCATTGTCACCACGCCATCGTGCTGACGGAACTCATCCCCGAAGCTTTGCTGGATCGGAGCCCGGTGATCGTCATCGAGCTGAACGTGTGCTGAACTCGGTGGTGCCGTACGTTCGGTGCTTGGATCGGTCAGATCGTGAAGACGTATGACTACATCAACCGCGTTGTCATAACGCTTCCGCTTACGGTCTACGAGGGTACATGGACATCACTCTCCCCTCTCGTTGCTATGCCATCACCATGATCTTGCGTGTGCATAGGAATTTTTTTGAAATTACTACGTTCCCCAACAATGCATTGGTTGGGGTGCTGTTTATTTTGACAAAGGATGTGGGGGTCATCTCATGTGCAACCGGGTCGACATGTCAAGCACCAAATAACAATGCAGAACAGCAGGGGGACGCACCCCGCTCGTACCGGCCCAGTGTTAGTAATGAGCAATGAGACGTCAAATCACAATGCTGCACCTTCCCAGACGGACGAAGCAACCATTATTTCACACTTCGGTTCGAAATCATCTCAAACCACGTAATAGTATTGCTTCTGCCTCAAGAGGGACATGCGCATCGCCTTGGTACATCATGACACGTGGGACCGCATGACATGCCATGCTCCCCCGCCTATCGCTGGGTAAAATCACCTCATTTTTACTATACTTCCTCTGGATCGGTTTACTACATGGCATGCACGTCGTTCTAGGTTGAGAATTTAACTGGCTATATATATATGTGATGAACAGTACATTAGCCTTTTAAAAATGTATACTTTTGTACAGTAGTACTCCACTATCGATGGATTGCACCATCGAGCAAAAATTGAAATTTTTAAAAAAGGTGGTACATATAGAGAGCACTCGTCGCCAAATTATGCATATAGTACTATTAAAAAAGCTAGTACGTGCTTAATTGGGGTGCTAAATTCTATTAAAGAAATACTAGTACTAGTATGTACATACTGAAGAGTTAAAGTAACAAGAAGAAACATAACATAGTTCGGCTGGGGGCTCAGCACAACACACCCCTCAAATTAAACTAAGCACACCTGAAATTAAACTATGCAACTAATCTGGTAGACACTGCATTAGAAGTTTAGAACCGCCATGAGCAACGACACTGCCACCTTACTCGGAGTCCTCGTCCACGTCCTCGACTTCGTCCTTGTCCCTATTCCTCTTGGCCGATACTTCTTTGCTTGAACCGCCAACTTGGCTGTTGCTCTTCATCCAACCCTTGTAGATATTGAAACAAAGGTAGCCATCCATTGCAGTGTAGTGGATGTGGTCTATATCTAGTACATTCCGCTGCCATGCATGACGATGAAACGTGTAATGAGGTTTCTCCAGTTTGCAGTACGAAGGATGAACCATGGCTCCTGCCAGGGCCAGCATTGAGGGCTGATAAGAGGGCCCCAGCCGATTCTTCTGGAGGTCGAAGGGGTTGCCTACAACGAGGCCTATCCGACGCAGGACTTCGTTGTCGTTCTTAATGTCTATAGTAACGAATTTGACTGTTTTGTCCTCGAGGAAGTTCTTAAAATCCTAGCACTCAACGTCGGCATGGCATATGTGGTAGACGAAGCAAACGTTATGTACGCAAACCTGGATCATGACAGGCTTCTTCCTCTCTTCATCCTTTAGATCCTTCTCTTGTCCCACGACTGTGGTGTACTCAACATCTAGCCTAGCAACCCACTCATCATGTGAGTTTTCGAACATGCGTCTGAAGCAAGAAAGGCATCCTTTCACCGTCGCGGAAGTACGGGTGTAGATGACATCAAACTCATCATCGGTGATGGTTCTAAACATGTACTCACCGCCGATTGGGGAGATTTGGGACGCCATGGATTTGGGAGGAGGGTTAGGATTAGTGGACTTGCCATAATGTGAATGGACGGGACGACTAGGAGCGAACCTCCGTAGTATTAAAGGACGTGCGGGAAAGAGTAGGAGCGAACTGCCAGCGTGCGAACGGCAGGGCAGTGGCTTTCCATTCTCCCATGATACGGGCTTCCGAGAGCCCTTGGATCTGAGGTCGAACGGTTGCATGGCGTGATTCAAGACCTATGGGTGAATATCCTATCCTGGAGGGTTATTCTTAAAATTTTCAGCAACTTAGCATGCGATCGTTTGATCTCAGATCCAAGGGCTGCCAGCAGCCCGTATCATGGTCGCGCCTACCAAGACTATCACGTCGCTCGCGTGGTCGCGCCCTTGGAGATTTAACACGGTGCGCTAGGCTATCTGATGTTGGCATGTCATACATAGTCATCACTTAGTCACTCATACTACAACAAGGTTGGCTATAAGGCTGGTGTCGGTGTCAAAACCGGCGGATCTCGGGTAGGGGGTCCCGAACTGTGCGTCTAGGCGGATGGTAACATGAGACAAGGGACACGATGTTTTTACCCAGGTTCGGGCCCTCTCGATGGAGGTAAAACCCTACTCCTGCTTGATTAATATTGATGATATGGGTAGTACAAGAGTGGATCTACCACGAGATCAAGGAGGCTAAACCCTAGAAGCTAGCCTATGGTATGATTGTTGTAATTGTTGTTCGTCCTACGGACTAAAACCCTCCGGTTTATATAGACATCGGAGAGGGCTAGGGCTACACAGAGTCGGTTACAATGGTAGGAGATCTACATATCCGTATCGCCAAGCTTGCCTTCCACGCCAAGGAAAGTCCCATCCGGACACGGGACGAAGTCTTCAATGTTGTATCTTCATAGTCTTGGAGTCCGGCCGATGATGATAGTCCGGCTATCCGGACACCCCCTAGTCCAGGACTCCCTCAGTAGCCCCTGAACCAGGCTTCAATGACGATGAGTCCGGCGCGCATATTGTTCGGCATTGCAAGGCGGGTTCCTCCTCCGAATAATTCATAGAAGATTGTGAACACCAAGATAGTGTCCGGCTCTGCAAAATAAGTTTCACATTCCACCGTAGAGAGAATAATATGCACACAAGTTCAATCTGCTGACGTATTTCGTGGCATGACATCATGCCACTACCAAGCCTTTACTTGAATTGTTTTTTCTATACCACCTCAGCGCGTTTAGCGAAGCGGTTTTCTTGGCACGTCTTGTCGAAGCAGAGATCGTGTTCCCCTTATTCCAGGATTCCCATCAATACGGTCGTGGGTAACCCAACCGCGCCATTGATTGTGGCGCTTGGGAGATAAGCGAGTTTTACCAGGCCGGTGGGGACGCATAGTCTTCATCCGCCCATATATAAGGGGATAAGGATCCACCTTTTTTACCTACGCCTTCTTCCTCCTTTGCTTATCCATCTCCGCGCACTCGAGATCCAGTGCCCAAGTCCGCACATCTCGTCTCAACCTTCTCCAGCCATGTCCGGAGCGGGAGGCAAGTGGATGGCCTCCTCCGTTAAGGAGGGGCACATCGAGAAGCTGCACGGCACCGGATACCTATCCAGCGATAGCGCGCACCGGCTACCCGACGAGGGGCAGCTCATCCCCACCCCCAGGCCTCATGAGAGGGTCGTATTCCTTCCCCACTTCCTCCGCGGACTGGGCTTCCCACTTCATCCCTTTGTCCGGGGGCTCCGAGGCGGACTCCTCCCCGAAGATGAGGAGGAGAAAGAGGACTCTCCCCCAGAGGGGGGAGAGAGGAAGAGGAAGGCTTCCCCAATGGGGGAGGCTGAAGGGTCCAAGAAGGGAAGGATCCTTCCTCCGGACTGCTCCTCCAACGCCGACGACGGCGACGAGAGGTGGCCCTCAAGGGCCAAGCCCCCGGCAAGATCGTAAGTATCCGGATTCCTGAATAATTTATAATTTCTCTTTTGTGCCACATAGTGTCCTTCTAATGCCGCATATAACCTGTAGTCCGGCCGAGGATGATTTTCCCGCTTCTTCGAGCGGGTCCTTGGCACCGTTGGATGTGAATTCCATTCCGACCGCCTCCACCCCTCGTGATGCTGAGGACGCCAAGGTGGGGTCCCAGGAGGGGACCCGCCAGGAGGGGGAGGCTCCGGAGGTGCCCCAGGGCAACCTCCCGGACTTCGCACCAGACTCCGCACCGGAACCCGCAAAGGTTCCGAAGTCCGGCAGGCGGCCCCTTCGTAAGAAGGGCAGGACCGTGACACCGGCAGCCACCGTCCAACCGGAGGCGCCGGACAACTTGTTGGAGGCGCTCAACGGCCCTTCCATCGAGGAAGAACACCGCACTATCATGAGTGCGGTGATTCAGAAGGTTCAGCTCGCCAAGAGCGGGCTGACCGAAGCCTGCAGCATCCTTCTAACAGGCTTTGAGGTAAGAAGTTTTAAAATATGTAATGTAATACCGCATAGACAGTAGCCCCTGATGCTCGGTTCGGTGTTCAGAAAGAAAAGCCGGACTAAGGATCTAAAAAGATATACGCAGGAGTTCTAAAAATTATGTCAATATGGGATTGCAGGCTGCGCTGCTGACCTCTGCCGCATTGACTGTGGAGGTCGATGCTTTGAAGCAGGACGTCGAGCGGTCTGAGAATGAGCTCGGCCTTGCCAAGAAGCAGCTCGAGCACAAAGAAGGTGAGTAACACCGCATTAAATTTGTACCTTAGAGAAAAGGATTTTGGTTGCAATAGAAATAACAAGGATAACATGGGCACTGCAGGGGCCACGAACGAGGTGGCGACCCTGAAGGAGGCCGTGCCCGCGGCCGAACGTGATGCGGCCGCGGAACGTACGGAGCGAGAGAAGCAGGAAAAGCATGAGAGTTTGGAGCGCGACTCAAAGACTCGAGAGTCCGAGCTTGCCTCGGCTCTTGAGAGTGCCAAAGCCGCTAAGGCCGAGGCCCATAAGGCCCTCCAGGAGATTGAGGCGGTGAAGAAAATAGCGGCGCGTAAGGCATTTTTCATGCAAAGCAAGCATGTGAATGTGAATTACCTGTTACTTACCCGAATTCGGAGCTCTCCAGGAGCATTTGCAGATCTGCCTTGCAGCGTGTCCGATGCCGCCGCATTCTACCGGGCCGAGGAGGGGAGCTCAACGGAGAAGGTCTTCTGGTCTCAATATGCTAAGGCCGGACATCCGGTGCCCCTTAGCGACCAGCTGAAGCAGCTGGTCGAGCTCCACAAGGTTGCCGAGCAGGCCATGAAAGGCCTCATAGTCCGGCTGTGGCCTGAAGAGGCCATGCCTGGGAGCTACTTCGGCCTCGTGCGGCGGCTGGTGGATGCGTGCCCTTGGGTGGAAGTCATAAAGCGCTCCGCCTGCATTGAAGGTGCCCGTCGAGCCCTTGCCCACGCAAAGGTGCACTGGGGCAGGCTGGATGCTGAGAGGCTTCTGACAGACGCGCCGCCGGCGGGCAAGGAGTATCGTACGCCCGAAATGTATTATAACCCGCAAGATTGCGGATGAGTGCCCCAAAGATGTAATATTTGAGTAGACTCGCAATGTGTTATCCTGTGCGCTGAAAACTTTGTTCATATGCGCTAAGCAACGCTTATTAATTTAAAATATTACCTTCTGTGCGGCCATTTATCAAATCTGAGAGATGGCAAGTCGTCGGCTTCAGCCCCCATGCCACGAGTGCTGGGGTGTTCGGGATAAACTTGAGCGCTCTTGTTCCCATTTTTGGGTCCATCTAGGGAGGCGCTCAACACAACGAACAAGGCAACCGGACTTATAATGCTTGAACACTCTCACTTAGCCATAGAATTCTATAATTTTAAATTTCGGCGAAGCCCCTAGTGTTCGGAAGACCGAGTTCGGGGCGCTATCCACGCCTGGGCCGGACGAAGCCGGTTCCTCGCTCTAAGCGGCATAAGTCTTTAGGGACTCGAAAAGACCTCTCGAATAGTGACCAGCTCTCGCCTTATCATGACGGTCAGTTTTAGCTTTCTCCACTGAGGCGCTCGCCCAGCTCAACCGGGGCACAATCGTAGTGGTTCTCCCAGTGCTACCTTAGCCGATAGAACGGAACGTAAGGTACCAAAACATGGGAGCCGGGCAAACCCAACTATTGACCCAAGACATGATTCGGAGCCGATGCATATAGTGCTAAAAGTTCGGGGTGCCACACTTGTGAAAGTGTTCGGACTTATCACACCATAATGCGGGGAACATAAGCCCCTAGTGTATTCGGCCGTACCAAAGTGTACGGATGCAAAACGTCATAAATGAACAATGATGTAAAAAAGGAATGCAATTATAAGCGAAAAGTGATGCATTGTTTATTCAAGGAATTCTGCCATGAGTGCAGAACGATACAAATAGTGCGGTAAGCAAGGGTTTGGACTATTAGAAATGTCTCTCTCCAGGGGTAGGCTGCGGAATGGTGGATTAAACAGATTTAATGCTCACAATGGAGACCACCTGAGTATTCGTCGTAGCCTTCGTCCTTCCCTGGCTGTTGCATCGTGAGTTCGGCCGATCTAGTGCCAGACAGGGCCTCTGTTGAACGGAGTCCTGCGGATAATAATAAAAAAAGAAAAGAAAAAGCGACACGCTTGGGAGCCCCTGGTGTGGTTGAGCCACACTCTGGGCCTGTCGTGGTCGTGCCCCTCCCCCTATGCCCATGGTATCTCCAGAGCGTAATGATGTACGCGAAGGGCTAGTCTTGCAATCATGCAAGAGCTGGTGTCGGTGTCAAAACTGGCGGATCTCGGGTAGGGGGTCCCGAACTGTGCGTCTAGGCGGATGGTAACAGGAGACAAGGGACATGATGTTTTACCCAGGTTCGGGCCCTCTTGATGGAGGTAAAACCCTACGTCCTGCTTGATTAATATTGATGATATGGGTAGTACAAGAGTGGATCTACCATGAGATCGAGGAGGCTAAACCCTAAAGCTAGCCTATGGTATGATTGTTGTAATGTATGTTGTGTCCTACGGACTAAAGCCCTCCGGTTTATATAGACACCGGAGAAGGCTAGGGTTACACAGAGTCGGTTACAATGGTAGGAGATCTACATATCCGTATCGCCAAGCTTGCCTTCCACGCCAAGGAAAGTCCCATCCGGACACAGGACAGAGTCTTCAATCTTGTATCTTCGTAGTCTTGGAGTCCGGTGGACGATGATAGTCCGGCTGTCCGGACACCCCCTAGTCCAGGACTCCCTCAGTAGCCCCTGAACCAGGCTTCAATGACGATAAGTCCGGCGCGCATAATGTTCGGCATTGCAAGGCGGGTTCCTCCCTCGAATAATCCAGAGAAGATCATGAACACCAGGATAGTGTCCGGCTCTGCAAAATAAATTCCACATTCCACCGCAGAGAGAATAAAATGTACACAAGTCCAATCTGCTGATGTATTACACGGCATGACATCACACTGCTACCAAGCCTTTACTTGAATCGTTTTTATTATACCACCTCAGCACATTTAGCGAAGCGGTTTCCTTGGCACGTCCTGTCGAAGCAGAGATCGTGTTCCCCTTATTCCGGGATTCTCATCAATACGAGCGTGGGTAACCCAACCGCGCCCGTCACCACGCCTCCTCTATCGAAGGTGAAACCCGAACGGTCATGGAGACGGCTCTTGGTATTTTCCCCCTTTATAAGGGGACCAAGGCTCGTTTCTTTTCTTCAATCTTCCATCGAATCTTCTCCTTGCTCCAAGTTCCAACACCCAGAGCCCCAGATTCGAGCGCTTCGGATCTTCAACAATGTCCGGCTCCGACCTTTAGGGTCGGTGGATGCCCTCCTCCGTCACGGAGGAGGACGTGCTAAAGCTGCGTGAGGCCAAGTACCTGTCCTATGAGATTTCGCACAGGTTGCCCGCCCGAGGGCAGGCCGTGCCCACTCCCGAGCCCGGTGAGTACGTCGTCTTCGTATCCCACCTCCGTCGGGGTTTAGGATTCCCGACGGACCCCTTCGTGAGAGGGCTCATGTGCTATTACGGGCTGGATTTTCACGACTTCGCTCCGGAGTCCATCCTCCATATTTTACGCATTCATTATCGTCTGCGAAGCCTTCCTCCGCGTCACCCCCCACTTCGGCCCGTGGCTGAAGACCTTCAATGTGGAGCCGAAGATGATCGGGGGGCGTCAAGCGGAGTGCGGCGGGGCGGCCATAAGCAGGAGGGCCGATGCCCCGTGGCCCGAGGGCTCCTTCCAATAAGAGCTCGGCTCGTGGCAGCAGGAGTGGTTCTATATCACCGCTCCGAAGGGCAGCAAGCAAAAGCCGCCGCCTTCATTCCGCCCAGGACCTCCACGTCGTCTGATGTCGTGGGTCAACCAAGGGCTCAATTGGGGGCCGTCCGAAGATGTGCCTTTATTGCAGGGACGGATTCGAGACCTCCAAGCGAGGGAGATCGATCTGGTTGTGGTGATGCAGGTCATGCTAATCAGGCGTCTTCTGCCCTGCAAACGCCGTCCTCTCCGGTTATGGGAGTTCAATCTGGAGGGACCACGAATTCTCCAGCACTTCATGGGTATGACGCCCGTGGAGATGTACAAGTTGTTCTTCGGACCGCAGGCGGCGTGTCCGGAATTTACCGAGGACGCAGGCCTAAGCTGCAATCGCCCAGATACACAGGTAAGTGGCTCAGAGTCTGGACGTTCAGTTTGTTTGCTTTTCTGAAATTCGCCTTCTAACCCATTATTCTTCATCAGGAGTGGGTAGCGCGATCGAAGCTGATAAGGTGTCCGGCCCCCCTCCCAGAGACCGCACCGGAGCCCGTGCTGGTCAGAATGTTGGAGGTCGCGCCCGTAGAAGGGGCGATGGGGAAAATAGAAGAGCTATCACTTCGCCCAAGGGGGTGCCTGAAGAGGGGGGGGGGATCGAAAATCCCTCCTTACAGGGGTAGAAGAGGACCGCCTCCGAAGACCCGGAGGCCAAAGCCCCTAAGCGGGGGAAGAAATCTTTACCTGAGGGTCCTACGTCCGGGGAGAGCCCGGACGTACAATCGTCTCTAAAGGGTCAGCCCTCCAGCGAGCCATGAGTAGGAAAAGGGGGGTTCATTAATAAGAAAATACCCCTATTTGTGCTTCTGTGGATAACCGAATTTTTTACCTTACAGTTCGGATCTGCGGCCTTCTCAGATGAGTTCGTCTTCGGGGGACCTTCGTCCGGAGATGATGGAGAGCGAAACGCCTCCGTCTGCTGGGCCGTCGGACAGGGCAGACGAGCCTGAAGTATCGTCCCGGAGGGTATCCCAGAGTCCGGTGGGGTCGGAGAGTTCGGCGCCAACTAGTGTCTGGCCGGGGGAGCTGAAGGATCTGCTTGAGAGGACGTCCATCTCAGAAGATCACCGTGCTTTGATGAGTATGGTGGTTGGAAGGATTTCGTCCGCCGAAAGCGGATTGCATAGTGCCGTCAGGAGTTTGCTGGCGGGATTTGAGGTACGCAAAAACGACGCACCTTTTTGACAGTCTGGCACATAGAAGTGCGCCCTGTATAGATAGTAGCCCCTGAGACTCGGTAGGTTGTCGAAAGCGACAGCGTGCCGAGGATCAAAATCCCAGGTAATGAATGTCGCCATTCCTATGCAGGTGGCGGATAGTCCGGGGGCTAGCCGGACTATTGGAGTTGCCGAGTTAATGCGGCAACTCGATGTGGCGGATGCGGACATCGCGCTTGTCAACCGGCGACTTGACAAGTCGCAAGGTGAATGAATTCTCCGCAGTCACTTATTTAAGGGAGTCAAAGCCCGCTTCTGACAATATATATGCTGTGATACAGACGGTGCTGCTGCTGTGGAGAGCCTTCGGGCCGAGCTTGGTCAAGCTAAGGAGCAAGCCCGAAGGAGTGATGCGGCTGCCTCGAGGGCGGCCGAGGAGTTGAAAGCCGTAAAGGCTGCACAATGCCTAAGCAGGGAAAAGATGGCCGAATTGGCCGTAAAATTGAAAGATGCTGCCGACCGCAACGAGGTTCTTGAAAAGGAGCGCCTATCGGAGCGGGAAAACCTGGGGAAGGCCACCGCCGAGGCTAAGGATGCCAGTTCTGCAATGCGGGCTATGAAGGAGGAGCTGCGCCAGGCCAGAGATATTGTGGCTGGCAAGCCTTTTCTGCTGCGTCAGCGGTTTACGGATCAAAAGTATGCCCAACTTGGCCAGCTATGGGGTCCGGAGGATCCATATATGGACTTAGCGGCAAGTGCGGCTGATGCCGTTGAGCACTTCCGGAGCCAGAAGGATCACAAGACGGAAGAGCTATTTTGGTCTCAATTCCATAGTCCGGATCGTTCACTTCCGTTGACCGATCGGTTGGCCGAATGGGCTGAGCTAAATAGATTGTCCGGACTTGCCATGACTGATATCATGGCTCATGTCTGGCCAGAGAGGCCCAAGGCGACGAGCTATTTCGGCTTATTGCAGCAATTTCTTGGAGCGGTGCCGCATATCAAGGAGATGAAGCGGTCGGCCTGCATAGAAGGTGCGCAGATGGCCCTTGCCCGTGTGAAGACACATTGGACAGAGATGGATGCCACCGCTATTGCAGCCCAGGGTTCGGACGAAAGCCTGTTACCCGCCGAGCACTATTTTGGGGAAGTTATGCGTGGCGCTCGTGTAATAGAGTCGCAGTGCTCGAAAAATGTCACGTTCAAATGAACGTTTTATCTTGTAAAACAATGATTATGTTGTAACTGCTTTTTATACTTATGCGTTCCAAGTATTAAAATATCTCCTATGCGGCCGTTTATGTATACGTTTGTATAACCTGAAAGATTGCAGTCTTCGGCTTCAGCCCTCACGCACAAGGTGCGGGGGTGTTCGCAAAAAATAGCGTGTTTTCACACTTAATCCGACGTCTCGGTCCTGTTAAGGAGGTGGTAGCATAGCAAACGAGGCAATCCGGACTATGATGCTTTATCACTTTCACTTAGCCAGTGGAGTTCGAGGGTGGGGCTACGATATAGCCCCTTGGGGCACCGCGCTTCTCCGAATTCGGGGCGCATGTGTGCCTGACCGGGAAATGGTCCTTCGTCAAAGCGGGGAATTCTAAACATTCTGGTAGTCGATCGAGTGGTTGACCAGTCTCTCGCTGTATCATGACAGTCAGTTTTCGGCTTTCTCTACTAAGGTGCTCGCCCAGCCGAACTGGGGCACAATCGCAGTAGTTCTCCTGGTGCCGCATTAGCCGATGATACGGAACGTAAGGCAGCAAAACACAGGAGCCGGGCAAACCCAACATTTGACCAAAGACATGATTCGGAGCTGATGCATATAAGGCCTAACTCGAGACGCCGAACACTCCCTAAGGTGTTCGGTCTTTATAATAATGGGCAGAACAATGCCCTAAGCCCCTAGTGTCCAGGTACGGGCATGGTCCTCTGACGCGGCCGATGCCAAAACATCAGGCTCCGCTTTGGTTATAATGAAAACCAAGGGATTATAACAACAAGAGACAGTAAAAAAGGTTTACGCAGGGTCTTAATCTGAAAAGAATCCTCGCGACGGGTCCCTACTGCACGTCTGCGCCTGTGTCTCCGTTGTGCCGTTATCCTGGACGGGTGTGCACGTTGTTCATCTGTAAAAAGAGATGAACTTAGTTTGAAAGAAACTCGTGCGAAAAATATATATACGAAGGAAGAAATATAAATAAGTAAAGCGGAGTCTGTGTGAGCTCGCTGTTGCTTGTGCGCGCAGCCCCTTGTGAAGGGATGTGCGGCTAGGGAGCCCCTAGCTTATTTATGCCGGACTCGTCTAACCGTGTCCGGGGTCTTTAAATGACCCTCGCACTAAAATGATGCCACGTGGACCGGGCATCTTAAGTGTAAGAGACGCGTAATGTGGTATGGCGTTAAAGCGGACAAAAGCCTCTCGTCCCAAGAGTGCTTGATAGCTACTTTTAAATGGGACGATATGAAAGATTAGTTTTTCGCGTCGAAAGTTGTTCGGTGATCCGAACACGACTTCTAGTAATAGGGAGCATGTGCACTTGGCGTAAGGGCCTGGCGTCACTCCTTTAAAGGAAGTGCGGCTGTGTCGAATTTTAGTAAGGTCTATCCCCAACTTGCGGATTGTGTTTGGAGACAGCAGGTTTAAGTCACTGCCTCTGTCCATCAGGACTTGTGTAAATTGTAGTCCGTCGATTATAGGATCCAATATCAGGGCAGTCCATCCTGCATTTCGAACGCTTCTGGAATAATCCAGGTGGTCAAAAGTGATTGGTTTTGATGTCCAATCTCTATGTTCCGCTGGTTTGGACCGTGCGAGACCCATTTTAACAGGTGCCACACTGTTTTTCCATATTATCACATGAAGTGAATTTATTGCTTTGACCTCTTGTGGGAAATTCTTTTGTTTTCCGGTGCTCAGCTGGTGGGGTTTATCATCTTCGCTTGACGCGTCGAGCCCCTTGTGTTCGGCGTTTAGTCGGCCGGACTATTTGAAAACCCAACAATCTCGGTGGGTATGGTTTGCAGGCCTTCCGGGGGTACTGTGGATTTGACATATTCGACCCAAAATCTTGTTTAAGTTGGATAGCTCATCGCTGTTATCCTTAAGAGGCGGTGTTTTGTCGTTTGGCCGCGAGCTTTTGAATCCAGGGTTGACTGCCATGCTCTTTGGGCTTTTCTCTTTATTGCGGCGCTGCTCTTTTCTGCGCCGTGATTTTCCGTTTCCATCTCTGATCTCGGATGTACTTGCGTCGCTGGTGTTGCATCTTGCTAGCCAGCTATCCTCTCCCGCACAAAAGCGGGTCATGAGGCTTGTTAGCGCGGACATTGTCTTCAGCTTCTCTTGGCCGAGGTGTCTGGCGAGCCATTCGTCTCGGACGTTGTGTTTAAAAGCTGCTAAGGCTTCGGCGTCCGGACAGTCGACTATTTGGTTCTTTTTGGTGAGGAACCTGTTCCAGAATTTGCGCGCTGACTCTCCGGGCTGTTGAGTTATATGACTTAGATCATCTGCATCCGGAGGGCGGATATAAGTTCCTTGAAAATTTGCTCTAAACGCGTCCTTGAGCTCTTCCCAACTTCCAACAGTGTTTTCTAGGAGGCTTTTGAGCCAATGACGGGCTGGCCCTTTGAGCTTGAGGGGTAGGTATTTTATGGCGTGGAGATCGTCTCCTCTAGCCATGTGTATGTGTAGTATATAATCTTCTATCCAGACTCTAGGGTCTGTTGTTCGGTCGTAGGCCTCTATGTTTATGGGTTTAAATCCTGCTGGGAATTCATGATCCAGCACCTCGCTGGTGAAACATAGTGGATGTGCGGCGCCCCTATATTTGGGTGTACCGCTGTCTTCGGACACTTGGTGTGTTGTATTGCTTCCTGGGGCCCTCTTCTTTGGCCCGTAAATGGACCTGGGTGGGCCATCTGTCTTTCCAGGGTCATTAGTCGGTTTATATGCGGCGCCGCTTTCAGATTTTGGCCTATCATCTGGCCGTCTATCCAACCAGGCGGCCTCTTTGTTTTTTGACTGTGGGGGCTCTATGGCCTCCTCATCAAATTCTGGCAGTAGCTTGCGCTTCGGGTAGCTCTTTGATTGATGGCCATTGCCGTATTTGTCTGCGGTTTTGAGCACTTTGCTCCACCTCATTCTGAGTGTATCTTCCGCTGTTTTGAGCTTCCGTTTTTCTTTCTTCAAGCTTCTTGCGGTGGCGACGAGTCTTTTCCGAAGGTTTTTATTCTCCGGCGGTGTGTCCGGCGTGAGGTCATCCGGACTATTTTTTTCGCCAGGCCTGGACTGATTATCTGACTCGTCTTGTTCGGACGGTTGCTTGTCATCGTCCACTGGTTTGCCCTGTTGTATTGCTGGGTCATTAAGAGTGCTGTTGTTGCCGAGGCGGGACTTAGGGCGGCGTCTGCGTCGCCGTTTTGGTTGTTTGTCGGCGGGATTATCTTCTGCCGCGCCCTGTTGGTCCTTGTTGTCACTTCCTTTTGGGGTATCCACCATGTATACGTCATATAACGAGGTGGTCTTCACGTGCCCTATAGGCGCTGGTTCTTGTTCGTCTCCGGTGTCGTCATCCATGCCATCGATGTCTTCGGAGTCATAATCTAGCATGTCAGTTAGATCGTCGACAGTGGCTACAAAGTGGGTGGTGGGTGGGCTTTGAATTTCTTCGTCTCCCGAATCTGAACCGTCCTGGACGTAGTCCGCCGGGCCTCTCCGGATAGAGAGAGGTGTTTTAACGAATTTAGGATGTCGCCAAAGGGCGAGTGTTGGAAGATGTCCGCGGCGGTGAGTTCCATAACCGGCGCCCAATCATATTCGATTGGCAGGGGCACGGGAGGTCCGGAGTCCGGCAAGGAGTCCGGCACCTCGGAGTCACGAGCTCCGCGAGGGACAAGGCTAGTGTTCGGCTCCATCGCCATGGAAGTTAAAGCCCCCGAGGTGGTGTCCATCCACCGGTCCTCGATCTGGGCGATCGGCTCCGGGCTAAGGGCCGGAGCGGATTCGTGTGCAGCCACCAAGGCACTGTTCGGCGGTAGAGCTAGATCATGCCCATCGTAACAGTGCGGCGCGCTTGGCTGTGGCTCGAGCCCGTCGAATATCAAGTCCCCGCGGATGTCGGCCGTGAAGTTTAGGCTTCCGAATCTGACCTGACGGCCAGGGGCGTAGCTTTCGATCTGCTCCAGATGGCCAAGTGAATTAGCCCGCAGTGCGAAGCCGCTGAATACGAAGATCTGTCCTGGGAGAAAAGTCTCACCCTGGACAGTGTTGTTGATTGAAGACGCCATCGAGCCTATCGGTGACGACACAGAGGAACTCTCAATGAAAGCACCAATGTCGGTGTCAAAACCGGCGGATCTCGGGTAGGGGGTCCCGAACTGTGCGTCTGGGCGGATGGTAACAGGAGACAAGGGACTCGATGTTTTACCCAAGTTCGGGCCCTCTTGATGGAGGTAAAACCCTACGTCCTGCTTGATTAATATTGATGATATGGGTAGTACAAGAGCGGATCTACCACAAGATCGAGGAGGAACCCTAAAGCTAGCCTATGGTATGATTGTTGTAATGTATGTTGTGTCCTACGGACTAAAGCCCTCCGGTTTATATAGACACCGGAGAAGGCTACGATTACACAGAGTCGGTTACAATGGTACGTAGGAGATCTACATATCCGTATCGCCAAGCTTGCCTTCCACGCCAAGGAAAGTCCCATCCGGACACGGGACGGAGTCTTCAATCTTGTATCTTCGTAGTCTTGGAGTCCGGCGGACGATGATAGTCCGGCTGTCCGGACACCCCCTAGTCCAGGACTCCCTCAGCTGGGGTTGGGGCCGCATTGCTACGCGTGCTCGGAACGTGCCAGGTGGTCTAGATGTATGTTACTCCGGACACGTTTGGCTGTGTCCGGTCGTTTAACGACCGGACTCGAAAATTGCCTTAAGAGGCTGCTCTGTACTTCTGCCGCGAGAGCCGCTGTGTGTTCCTCTGTTCGGAGGGAGCGTTTAGTGTTTCCGTTGACCGTGATGACTCCACGAGGGCCTGGCATCTTGAGCTTGAGGTATGCGTAATGCGGCACCACGTTGAACTTTGCAAACGCGGTCCGTTCGAGCAGAGCGTGATAGCCACTGCGGAACGGGACTATGTCGAAGATTAACTCCTTGCTTCGGAAGTTATCCGGGGATCCGAAGACCACTTCTAGTGTGACTGAGCCTATACAATTGGCCTCTACACCTGGTATGACGCCTTTGAAGGCCGTCTTTGTAGGTTTAAACCTTGAGGGGTCTATGCCCATCTTGCGCACTGTGTCCTAATAAAGCAGGTTCAGGCCGCTGCCGTCGTCCATCAGGACTCTCGTGAGGTGAAATCCATCGACGATTGGGTCTAAAACCAATGCGGCGAATCCGCCATGGTGGATACTGGTGGGGTGGTCCCTTCGATCAAAAATGATCAGGCAAGAGGACCATGGATTGAACTTCGAGGCGACTGGCTCCATCGCATATACGTCCGTAAGTGCATGCTTCCGCTCCCTCTTGGGTATGTGGGTTGTGTATATCATGTTTACCGTCCGCACTTGTGGGGGGAAACCCTTCTGTTCTCTGTTGTTCGACGGCCGGGTCTCTTCCTCGTCATTGCTATGCAAACCCTTGTCATTGTTTTCGGCGATTAACTTGCCTGCCTACTTGAATACCCAACAATCCCTGTTGGTGTGATTGGCTGGCTTTTTGGGGGTGCCGTGTATCTGGCATGAGCGGTCGAGTATTCGGTCCAAATTGGACGGACCCGGAGTAGTTCGTTTGAATGGGTTTTTCCTCTGACCCAGTTTGGAGCCTCTGAATCCGGCATTGACTGTCGTATCCTCAGTGTTATCGCCGTTAACGCGGCATTTGTTTTTGTTGCGACGCGACCTACCATTGCGGTCCTTGTTATCCGGATTGCCAGAATTTTTGCTGAGGTTGTTACTGTGGGCTAACTAGCTGTCCTCTCCCGCGCAGAATCGGGTCATGAGTGATGTGAGGGCTGCCATGGATTTCGGCTTTTCCTGTCCTAGGTGCCGGGCTAGCCACTCGTCGCGGATGTTATGTTTGAAGGCTGCGAGGGCCTCTGCATCCGGATAGTCGACGATTTGATTTTTCTTTGTTAAGAACCGTGTCCAGAACTGTCTGGCCGATTCGTCTAGCTGCTAAATTATGTGGCTTAGGTCATCGGCGTCTGGTGGTCGCACGTATGTGCCGTGGAAGTTGTCAAGGAATGCGGCTTCCAGGTCCTCCCAACACCCAATTGACTCTGCTGGCAAGCTGTTAAGCCAATGCCGAGCTGGTCCTTTAAGCTTGAGTGGGAGAAATTTGATGGCGTGAAGATCGTCACCGCGGGCCATGTGGATATGAAGGAGATAGTCTTCGATCCAAACCGCGGGGTCTGTTGTGCCATCGTAGGATTCAATGTTCACGGGTTTAAACCCTTCAGGGATTTGATGATCCATTACTTCATCTGTGAAGCATAGTGGGTGTGCGGCGCCTCTATATTGGGCAATATCACGACGTAGCTCGAGAGAGCTTTGTCTGCTGTGTTCGGCCCATCCGGAGTTGCTGTATCCGGCGCGACGGTAGTCGTTGTGGATCGTGGGGCACCCACGTGATCCGTAGATAGATCGTGATTGTTTTGCCTTGTCCTCCAGTACGTCTCGCAAGTCCGGCGCATTCCCCCGTGGCTTCGCGCTTTTCGAGCGGTGCCGGGGTATGGTTCTGGTGGAGGGCCTAGATGCCTCTCTGTCGCGGCCACGAGGTGGTCGGTCTGCCATATTGTGCGCTGGTGATGAAGGTTTGTATGCTTACTCCTCTAGTCGGGGGAGCAACTTGCGTTTTGGGTAGCTTTTGGAGGGGTGTTTGAGTTCATACTCTTCAGCCGCGAGGACCTCGGTCCATCTGTCGGCCAGCAGGTCTTGATCAGCTCGAAGCTGTTGCTGCTTTTTCTTTAGGTTGTTCGCCGTGGCCATTAGCCTACGTTTAAAATGCTCTTGTTCGACGGGATCCTCGGGCACGACGAATTCGTCGTCGTTGAGGCTTGCCTCGTCTCCGGAGGGAGGCATGTAATTGTCATCCTCAATCTCCTCATCTGCCGCTCTCTCTTGAGGGCTGGCTTCTCCGTCCTCCTGTGCTGAATCTTGCTGGAGGGGGTTGTCTTCGGCACTCTCTGGGGTGTTATTATCTCCGGTGCCGGAATCTCCATTCTTGCTGTGGCGGGATTTAGAGCGGCGCCGCTGACGTCGGCGCTTGGGCTGTTTCTTAGAGGAATCTGCCTCCGCTGCTTCTTCGCCGTCCCCATCCTTTGGGATGTCAACCATGTATATGTCGTATGACGAGGTGGTCTTCTAGTGCCCCGCAGGCGCTGGTTCTTGATCGTCTCCGGCATCGTCGTCCATACCGTCGATGTCTTCGGAGTCGTAGTCTAGCATGTCGGTTAGATCGTCGACAGTGGCTACAAAGTGGGTGGTGGGTGGGCTTTGAATTTCTTCGTCGCCCGCATCCCAACCATCCTGACTGCAGTCCGGCCAGGGCTCTCCTGACAACGAGAGATACTTTAGTGAATTCAGGATGTCGCCAAAGGGTGAGTGCTAAAAGATGTCCGCCGCGGTGAACTCCATGATCGGCGCCCAATCGGATTCGATTGGCAGGGGCGCAGGAGGTTCGGAGTCCGGCAAGGAGTCCGGCACCTCGGAGTCACGAGCTTTGCAAGGGACAAGGTCAGTATTCGGCTCCATCGCCGTAGAGATTGCAGATCCCGAGGTGGTGTCCAGCCACCTGTCTTCGATCTCCGTGGTCGGCTCCGAACTAGGGGTCGGAGCGGACTCATGTGTGGCTTCCAGGGCACTGTCCGGCGGCATAGCTAAATCATTCCCATCATGACAGTGCGGCATGCTCGGCTGTGGCTCGAATCCATCGAGGATCAAGTCTCCGCGGATGTCGGCCGTGAAGTTTAAGCTTCCAAACCTGACCTGATGGCCAGGGGCGTAGCTTTCGATCTGCTCCAGATGGCCAAGCGAATTGGCCCGCAGTGCGAAGCCGCCGAACACGAAGATCTATCCGGGGAGAAAAGTCTCACCCTGGACTGCGTTGTTGTTGATTGAAGAAGCCATCAAGCCTATCGGTGACGACACAGAGGAACTCTCAATCAAAGCACCAATGTCGGTGTCAAAACCAGCGGATCTCGGGTAGGGGGTCCCGAACTGTGCGTCTAGGCGGATGGTAACAGGAGACAAGGGACACGATGTTTTTACCCAGGTTCGGGCCCTCTCGATGGAGGTAAAACCCTACTCCTGCTTGATTAATATTGATGATATGGGTAGTACAAGAGTGGATCTTCCACGAGATCAAGGAGGCTAAACCCTAGAAGCTAGCCTATGGTATGATTGTTGTAATTGTTGTTCGTCCTACGGACTAAAACCCTCCGGTTTATATAGACACCAGAGAGGGCTAGGGTTACACAGAGTCGGTTACAATGGTAGGAGATCTACATATCCATATCGCCAAACTTGCCTTCCACGCCAAGGAAAGTCCCATCCGGACACGGGACGAAGTCTTCAATCTTGTATCTTCATAGTCATGGAGTCCGGCCGATCATGATAGTCCGGCTATCCGGACACCCCCTAGTCCAGGACTCCCTCAGCTGGCTATAAGTGTATTTTTTTACTCCTCTCTATCTCTTTCTTCGTACTCCCTCCATCCCATAATATAAGAACGTTTTTGACACTAGCTAGTGTAGTGTCAAAAACGTTCTTATATAATGGGACACAGCGAGTACTGGTATTTATTGTATTTGCCAGGGAGTGACCTCTTCCAATGAAATGGTGTTGCTAAGTTTGCTTCATTTAATTAGCTATAGAGTCAAAATTGTCTTTTCACCTAGGTACACACGCTTAGCACCGTTTGTTCCTTGGGTCACCAAACTAGTCTCTCTCTTCTTGATTAACTTGCCACATCAGACTTTATGCCTATGTGGCAAGCTTAAGCACCTGTAGGAGCAAGTAAGTACGACTGTGCACTTTGCCGCTTTACATGGCATTTTTGCATATGTGGAGGAAAGAGAGGCAAGGAAAAAGTGAAGAAGTGGTCTCTCATGCAAGAGACAGCCTCTACTACTACATGGTGGAGCATTGGGAGAGGCACCTGTATGGAGGTGGTCAGGAATCAGGAGACTCACGCCGGTCGTAGCGCCGCAGTTGAAATGATAATGGCAAGTCAAATCATGGGGCCCCACCTGTCCAGTAGTAACTCGCTGTCAAATCACACAGCCCTACATTTGCAGCAGCCTACTTCCTCGTCTTCTCGCGTCTCTGTCAAACCGACAAGGCGGAACTATCCCGCCGCCTACCGGGTAGGAAAAGCCCCGCCCCCGACTTTTAAATAGTATACAGTATACTAATTTTGTATCCATGGATTGCGCCCGCGCCATGGAGCAAAGCGTCTAGAAAACGGCGGCACACATGTATGGAGTATACAGCACGCACGTCGCGTTCGCGTCGCACCCCAGATGGTCGGTCGGTCTGGCACGCTGCTCTCCGAATGGAACGTGCGTCATACTGCGTTCGCACACACATGTGGGACGGCAATTGAGAACCGACCATAGGCACACTCCCCAGCCCCGCAAGTCGGGTGACTTAATAGAAGAGGGAGACGAGCGATAGTACTAGAGAAGTGTTGTACTATGTTGGTGCCTGGACGATCCCTGCAAGACACGGAAGATCAGTTCGTCCATGCATGTGGCCAGACTCCAGCAGACACGCCTGGATTGGCTATCGTCTACATATCATGCAGGTTGTGTTGTACATGGCTGTAGTTGTGGTGAGAAATCTAAAAAAAGGTTTCTTGTCATCTCGCAAAATTATGTGTCATGTGCTTCGGATCACTGCGAGGGTTAAACAGCGACAACTGAGTTGGGCTAGTCAATGGGGGCACATGCACGAACAGTGACTACTCGCTGCCATCTAGGTCAAGCCGGCTATGTTAATTAGGACATCTATCGACAGACCCCTTATCTACGAGTTTATCTTTAGTTTGAGCTTTGTTCCTCATCTAGTTTGTCCGTCGGGATTCATGTTGTCTCCTTTGGGCAGTGAGGTTATGATTTCTTGTCATGTGGCATTTTTTCATGTTATATGTTATAATCTAGCACTTCAGATCAAAATGAGGACAACTGCGCCTCCGGGCCACGTGCATGAAGACTTCTCGACAGTCATTGACGAGGTCAAGCCGGCTCCGGTAGACAAAAGAAAACTAAGTACTACTCCACTATATAGGCAGGAGCCTCCGCGCTTGCTTGCTAGTGTTGCTCTCTTCACACCGTCTCGGCCTCTCCAGATCTAAACACGACAGCGGTGGCCACTCTCGCTCTCTCTCTCTGCTCACCGCTGGTCACATATCCAGCCGGATCCTCTCCGCCGGGGAAGGTGAGAAGGTGAAACATTCACGCGGTCGTCCTCGGCGACGGCTCTTACCCACTGCTGGGCGCATCCCGATCAGCCTGCCTTGCCATTCTCTCCCAAGCACCGCTGGTGAGGGAGGGCCTCCGACCTCTTCTTCCTCGCTGCCGTAGTGTGGGTAGATCCAGCCTCCCGCCGCCCGCCTAGCAACATCCCGGTGACCGTCAGGTATAACTTCCTTCGAAACCGGCCTTGCTCTACTTCCCGAGCTCCTGACGTCGCTGCATTTGTAACTTTTACTATTTCTCAGGCCCCCTCGTAGATAGGATCGATCGGCTGTTCGAAAACCACCTAATTTTTTTACGTTTAAGTGGTAAAACTAGTTCATGCACTCGAATCTAGTACTACTTGGTTCAAACAAGGAAGAAAGGGAGTGGGGGGGTGGGGGAGGATTTGTTACCTGAATCTAGGACTTGGTCGAAAGAGGAAATAATGGGGGCGAAAAGTAGCAGAGACTGGCTATCCAACTGGTCTCTAGGTCTAATAGGGAAATAAAGGGAAACGCAGTACAAACTCAATATAAACCCGATCTATTGGTTGAAAAAGGAAAGAAAGTGGGGACTGGGGGACAAGTCAACAGAGTAAGTCCAACACTAGATTTGCTAGCCTCACACAGTATAAGGTGGCTATACTGAACAAAAATGGGACCATCCAGATATCCTGTTCTGATGTTTGTTGCCCCGAGCCACTCTTATGTAATGCCACTGGTAAAATGTAGCAGTCGCACTGTTAAAAGTAAGGACACGTTAAACCAATGTTGTTTTCAATGTAATGCCTCCAGTAATATGAATCAATGGCACTTCTTAGATGTCCTGCTAAAATTTCCCATTAAGATAAGTTGGTTCTTTTCGTTAGAAATGCAACTGTCCTGGTCCGCCTACTCTCCCGTGCCCAAAGTAATGTCATATTTAATGGTTGTCATAGTTAATCCTGATGCCCACACTAATATCTAGCAATGCCACCGCTTTAGAAATTGCTATTGTCCTTGTAGGATTGCCATTCAGATAAGGAACATGCTTCTTTTCATTTGATGCATGTTTCATCACTTGTTACTTGTTAGTCACCCTCCTTTCCACCTTTTTTGTGCAAACAGAGATATACATTTCATGCTCGATCTTAGTTGAACTGCACAAATGATATCCAAATTATAGTTGAGCATTCCAGGAGCTTCACAACCAACCTTGATGTTGCTCAATTTTATTGCAACTAATGAAGAAGAAGCTCTGTGGGTTTCGATTTCTGATGGAAATGGAACCGGGGCTGGAGCCCTTTTCTTAAATTTTTTTTGAGGAAGCTGCTAGCTCATGGGACATTGCTTCATTTTAGGTGAACTGCACCAAAAGGTCCCATGAATTGAATCATCCATGTTGGTGACTGAAAGAGCCAGCTTCAGCATCCCAGTCTAAGCACCCCCGGCCTCCATCCTTGCGACGCACGGTACACCTGGTTTGCCACCTGCTCGACCCTAGTGTCACTGATAAAATGAAGTAATAATACAGTGAAAATAGAGCGAGTGTCATCTCTATCATTTCATTTCAAATGTAGATAAAGAAAGTGCTTCTCTTTGTTAAAGTATGTTTCATCAACTAGTCCCATTGTTAATGTTTAAGCGTTTCTGCAAACTGGGGTGCTTAATTTTAGTTGACATGTACAAAAATAGAGATTTGAATGTCTCAAGGCGCCTCCTTGTACTACTGCTGTACACTGATGTTCATCACTGGCAGAAGGTGTATCTGGGAGACTTTGGACGATGTCCAGTATGAGGCGTACCGTATGAGGCGTCGCAGGGACCATCTCGCCCTCGCAACATGGCATACTATGATACTATCGCTATATTTTCTTCTATTTATTTTGTGTGTTTCATCAACTAGTGCCACTATAATGTAATCACGCTTTTTCATTATCTGTGCAAACAGGGTTATTCAGCTGCATTTTGGTGGAACTGCACAAATGTACGTTTTTTCATTATCTGTGCAAACAGGGTTACCGACACCAACCATGCTGCACGTACGCATTGGCATCCACCACAACCAGTGGGATGTGTGGCGCTCTCTATGGACGGATCTTTCTTGGCAGCAAATCCTCTAACCAAATACTAGTAGCTTATATTGGCAATTTTCTAGGGAGTACTCTTTTCTGAAAGAAGCACCAATCTATTTTTCTTTATTTGTACACTGTGTCACAACTTTGACCCAAAGGTCCAGAGCTATTTTAGGGTGATTGGTGTAGTACTCGGAGACTGATTGTAAGCATGATTTTCATTAGCTGTCACACTGATTGTAAGCATGAGCAGGTGGAAGATTAGGTTAGTGCGAAGCTCACCTTAAACCCTACCGCCGCCGTTGAAATGAGGCGAGCATTGAGGAAACCGTGGAGAATGTCGGGGAAGCGTCGTCGTGCCATCCGGCCTCCTCTTGTGGTGGGAGAACGATACTCCTGTGGCTCCGGCTGGCTCTGCACCCTCACGAACGGCACACCATACTCGATCGATTTGTTATCCTCTGGGTGCTCGACCTTCGACCTGTACGCCAACCACCTCCACTTGACTATCGCCTCAGGCGAATCTGTCTGCTCCATCTACCATAGGAGATACTCGATGCACTTGGAGGACTGCAGCGTGACTGCCGCCAAGGAGTACATGTACATCATCGCCCTCATCGCCGACTTCTCGCTCTTTCGCATACATTGCCACATGGCCCGCACCGTCCTCGAAATCTCCCACTCATTGTCAAACCAACTAAGGATCTCCTTCAACCTGGCTAACTTTGCCTGGTCGCCGCCGGCGATCTGCCTGATTCGCTGCTGCATCCTGTCCATAGATGTCATTCTGAGTGGTCCGGTGCTAGCTTTGGAAGATGGGAGGAGAGACAGTGGTCTTGCAATAGAGAAGAGGGAGAGGAGAGGAGGTGGTTTTGGAATGGAGATGATGGAGAGGAGAGGAGGTGGTTTTGCAATGGAGAGAAGATTAGAAGAGGGAGAGGCGAGACGGTGGTTTTGGAATGGAGATGATGGAGAGGAGAGGAGGTGGTTTTGGAATGGAGATGATGGAGAGGAGAGGAGGTGGTTTTGCAATGGAGAAGATCAGAAGAGGGAGAGGCGAGACAGTGGTTTTGGAATGGAGATGATGGAGAGGAGAGGAGGTGGTTTTGTAATGGAGAAGATGAGAAGAGGGAGAGGCGAGACAGTGGTTTTGGAATGGAGATGATGGAGAGGAGAGGAGGTGGTTTTGCAATGGAGAAGAGGGAGAGGAGCGTGCGGCAGCAATTTAGGATTGGGCGAGAGGGCCCGCGCGCTGTGACTGGATCAAAATCAAAATCAATTTACCCTTCAATTAAGAAAGCGACCCCACATTAACTAGTCTCCCTTTTATTCTGGGTCATAATTGACCATGATTTTCGCACATAAAATATATGTTATACGTTGCAAAAATAATATAATTTGAAAGTACATTCAGATACGAACCAAACGATACAATTTTTGGTGACATGCATTCACATTTTGCTTGTCACATACAATACGTGGTCAAACTTTGACCCAAAATATGCAAAACAACAAAAAAAAAATACTTCCAAGACCAGCGCCGCTCTTCTGCTCTTCTCCTATTCCAATCTAAATCCATCGCTGCTCCTCTCCTGTTCCAATCTAAATCCAGCACCGCTCCTCTCCTCTTCCATTTCAAAACCACCGCCCCTCCTCTCCCGTTCCAGTCCAAAACCAGCGTCGCTCCTCTCCCGTTCTAATCCAAAACCAGCGCTGCTCCTCTCCTCTTCCATTCAAAAACCACCGCCGGCGAGTGAAGGTGTTGTGGAGAAGTAGATCGATGGAGGAGTACAACCGATACGTGAGGATCACAGACGGCGACCCTGTGATGCTAGCTAGGATGTTGGAGATACAGTCTTGGTTTGACAACAAGGACCAACTAGCAGCGAGGGCGACATCCATGGCCAAATATCTGCAACGGAGCAAAAAGGCGGCGATACTCCCGGAGGGAGTCGTGCCGGAGTTCATAGAGCTGCTCCTCTAGGCCATGGAGCAAACAGATTCACCGAATCCGATCGTGAGGGAGCGGTGGTGGGAGTATCGATCCCAGATGGAACATCCACTAGAGATTGAAGGATCGAGCATCTACAGGGTGCCATTTGTGAGGGTGTCCTGCCAGAGCGAGCCGGTGGCGTCTTCGTCGACCGTACCCAACTGCAAGAGGAGAAAAGCAGTTGGCCCGACGACGCTTCCCCGCCATCGTCTCCCTCGCCGTTCACATCGTCTCACGGGGCAGTTGTCTGCCGTCGAGGAATAGGAGGGGACTGCCCCCCAGCCCAATAGTCGGGCAGGTTGTGAATTGTCAGGAGGAGCTTAGGGTTGTCAGTATTTGTAGGTTGTGAATTGTGTTTTGTGTTGTGTATTTTGAGAGTACTTTCAGATATGAATGTCTTTTGAATTTCAGATTTGCAGTATTGAGCATATGAAGAATTTTATGAATTCTTGAGATCTATTTTTAGCACTTAAAAAATGTAGTTTCATAGGAGTATAAAAGTGCAGACGAGAAGAAACTGCAAGTTCAGTTTCAGATAAGAAACTGCAACTTTCAGAGGCAGAGCATTTGTACTAACACGGCCTTTTCAAACAGGGTTAACATCATGTTGGAAGTTTTATTCGTGGTCGAAAATGGAACTACCAGCCAGTTAACATCATGCTGATCAACATTCATGGATAGCACATCTTCATATGATGCACAGTCAAAATGCCCACACAATGTTGAGTGTGCGAAACACAGAGAAAACGAGGGACGGAGTTTTGGCAAGTGTTGGACGTGGTTTTGGGCTGCCCCATCTAGGCTTTCATTTTTAACATGCGCAGCCTATGACCTCGGATGGGAGGGCCTGTTTGTATTTTCTTAGGGTCGTCATGTATCGACCGGCCTATGGACCTCCCATCCGAGGTTTTATTTTTGGCAGCCCAATTTAATTATTTTTTTGAAGAAAACGCAACGGTCTATTCTATTTTTCTATATAAGAATAGGAACGCCAGGTACAACTTATGTTTCCCTTTTAACTATATTATATATATTTAAATTATTTTATATGTTAGTATATATTATTTTTATTGTCATCATATATTTAACAGATACTTACATATGTAAGAAAACAATATCCCATATCTTATTAACTTATCAAAATAATTTCTTAACAAATAAAATCCTGGATTGTTTTGGCACGAAAATCCTAGTGATTGTGTACAAAAGCTTGGTAAGATTAAAGGACGAATGTAATAATATCACTTATTATTTAAATATATTTATAACAAAATGCTCAACCCTTTTTTTGTTTTTTGATAACATTGCTGGCCCAACCCAACATTATAATTAGAATCAGCCCAGCAAAATCGTGTATCTAGATAAAGTGCAAATGGCCTGTAATTTTTTACGAAATAAAATAAATGGGCCGCATGAAAGATACATTAATTGTTCACCCAACCCAGCTAATGGCTGTAATTCAAAAAAATATATCAAATTGACTATAAATTCTACCGCGCAAAAAAAAGGCTGTAAATTCTGGAAAAATGGGCTGAATATGTGCCACATTTTTGGAGGCTGAAATGTGGGCCAATAGGTAGAAGCCAACGCAAGTCGTTGAAAATTTAGTCAACAAATGATTCTGACATGTTAGCCGTTGGATTTACATCCAACGGCCGGCATCCATCTTCAATCTCTCGTCTTCTTCCTCCAGCGCCATTGGGACCACCTCCCGCCTCCTGCTGCTAGCAGCTCTGCTTAGCACGCTTCGCTATGAAGCGCTACTCCACCATTGGCCAGGCCATCCCTCCAACCCTCCACACCTCCTGTTCTTCTCCACCGACTGCTGAACCATACCGCACTACAACCAGTTAACCCTCGTACACCTCTCCGTCTGGGACTCTACTCTCGCGTCTTCCCATCTCTGGTTCGTTGCTGTCCGGGGCCTCGCCGTCGTCCACCACCTTGGATGCGCTCAACGCGGCATGGTCAACGTGGTTAACGAACGACACCATCAGAAGTATGTTGTGCGTGGAGAGGCTGACAGCTGGGTCCACGGCCGCACACAAGGAAATGCCTCCTTATTACACGCAAAATAATGATTCCTCCACCTGACATCTAGGACCCACCGGAAGGGCCTCTGTATTTCGCGAAAAAAAACGTGCCCCCCACTGAGTTGTCGGACCCACCAGCTATCTTCGTACGCAAGGAAGTGCCTCCTTATTATGCACAAAAAAATGAATACTCCCCCTGCTAGTTGGACCCCAGCATACTGGGATTCTGACTTGTGGGCCTACCAAGTTGACAGGGACGGAGGGCTTTGTCAACTTAGTCAATATGAACGATTCTAGCTCATGTTACCATATGATGTTCATCCAATGGTTGTAGTGCTTCTTCAACCTCTGGTCTTCTTGCTCCAACCGCCCAAACCAGCGCCGGTCGTGCCGCGTGCTCCTGCCTCCCGTGGCCGGCTGTGATGCCGCGGAGGCCTCACTGCCCCCTACTACTCCCACCGCTGGCCAGGCCATCCCTCTACTCACCCACACCCCCTGTTAATCCACGGCAACAACAGCCTCACACCGCAGCCGAACCAGTGAACCCTCGTACTCCTCTTCGCGTGGGTATCCACTGCCGCGTCTTCCCCAGCTCTGAGTCGTCCCCTTCCTAGGCCTCGCCGTCGTCCACCGCCGTGGTGCTCTCGGCGCGGCGTGGTCAACATGGTCAAGGAACGACTTCCATCGGACATGGACTGTACGTGGAGAGGCTGACAGCTGGGTCCACGGCCCTAGCAAGGAAGTGCCTCCTTATTACGAGGAAAATAATAACTCATCCACCTGACAGTGGGGACCCACCGGACGGGCCACCGTATTTCACGAAAAAAAGTTTCCCCTGACTGCTGGGACCCACCAGCTACATCTTCGCACGCAAGGAAGTGCGTCCGGGAAAAAAAAACGATTCGCCCCCTGGCTACTGGGACCCACCAGCTACATCTTCGCACGCAAGGAAGTGCGTCCGAAAAAAAAAACGATTCGCCCCCCTGACTGTTGGGACCCACCAGCTACATATTCGCACGCAAAGGAAGTGCGTTCGGGCAAAAAAACAATTCACCCCTGTGACTGCTGGGACCCACCAGCTACATTTTCGCACGCAAGGAACTGCCTGACAGTCGGGACCCACCTGGTCGAAGCGTACGTAGCGTTGTCATTCTGGTCGCGAACTTGTAGGTACATATATACTGGTTGATGTAGGAGCGCGCACGTGTCGTAGTAGAGGCGCCCTACGTGTGGTAGTAGAGGCGCACACGTAGCATGTACACGTACGTACAACGGCCAGGGTGCAAGAAAGAAAATACGGCCACGTATGTGTACATACGGGCAGGGTCTCGAACGCCTAGTCGCGCATACGTACGGCGAGGGCTCGTGTTCATGGGGAGGCAACGGAATGCGTCGTGTTCATGGGGAGGCAACAGAATGCGTCGTGTTCATGGGGAGGCAACGGAATCCGTCGTGTTCATGGGGAGGCAACGGAATGCGTCGTGTTCTTGGGGAGGCAACAGAATGCGTCGTGTTCATCGGGAGGCAATGGAACGTGTGGGAGCCAACCGGCTTGGACGGAACAGGTGATGGAAACGAGGCCTGGCGTACCGCAGAACGGAGGAAACGGACCTCCTACGGTCGAAATGGGGGTCCTGTTGATCGGGAGGGGTGTGGCGTACCGCAAAACGGACGAAACGGACCTCCTACGGTCGAAATGGGGGTCCTGTTGATCGGGAGGGGTGTGGCGTACCGCAAAACGGATGAAACAGACCTCCTACGGTCGAAACGGGGGTCCTGTTGATCGGGAGGGGTGTGGCGTACCGCAAAACGGATGAAATGGACTTGTGTTGGAGCGCTACGGTCGAAACGGGGGGGGGGGGGGGGGGGGGAGGGGTGTGGCGTTCCGCAAAACGGGACTCCACGGGATACTGTTCATCTCCACTGTCGACCTCCTCCAGACTCCACGGGCTACAGTCAACCTCCTCCAGCCTCCACGGGCTCCTATTCATCCAGCCCCCACCGTGCGCTACTCCACCGGCTACTGTTCAACCACCCCTACACGGGCACCCCTCCACCGTCTACTGTTTATCCAGCCCTCGACACCACGGGGTCTTGTTCAACCACCCCTCCACGGCCACCCCTCCACCGTTTGCTGTGTTGGAAATATGCCCTAGAGGCAATAATAAAATGGTTATTATTATATTTCCTTGTTCATGAAAATTGTCTATTGTTCATGCTATAATTGTATTAACTAGAAACCGTAATACACGTGTGAATACATAGACCACAACATGTCCCTAGTGAGCCTCTAGTTGACTAGCTCGTTGATCAATAGATGGTTATGGTTTCCTGACCATGGACATTGGATGTCATTGATAATGGGATCACATCATTAGGAGAATGATGTGGTGGACAAGAACCAATCCTAAGCATAGCACAAGATCGTGTAGTTCGTTTGCTAAAAGCTTTTCTAATGTCAAGTATCATTTCCTTAGACCATGAGATTGTGCAACTCCCGGATACCGTAGGAATGCTTTGGGTGTGCCAAACGTCACAACGTAACTGGGTGGCTATAAAGGTGCACTATGGGTATCTCCGAAAGTGTCTGTTGGGTTGGCATGGATCGAGACTGGGATTTGACACTCCGTGTGACGGAGAGGTATCTCTGGGCCCATTCGGTAATGCATCATCATAATGAGCTCAATGTGACTAAGTAGCTTGTCATGGGATCATGCATTACGGAAAGAGTAAAGTGAGTTGCCGGTAA
Source organism: Triticum timopheevii (assembly GCA_963921465.1). Lineage (NCBI taxonomy): Eukaryota > Viridiplantae > Streptophyta > Magnoliopsida > Poales > Poaceae > Triticum > Triticum timopheevii. The sequence goes on along the minus strand of OY997270.1, from coordinate 59,687,459 downwards.
CGAGATTGAACGAGGTATTGGGATACCGACGATCGAATCTTGGGCAAGTAACGTACCGATTGACAAAGGGAATTGTATACGGGATTGCTTGAATCCTTGACATCGTGGTTCATCCGATGAGATCATCGTGGAACATGTGGGAGCAAACAAGGGTATCCAGATCCCGCTGTTGGTTATTGGCCAGAGAGCTGTCTCGGTCATGTCTGCATGATTCCCGAACCCGTAGAGTCTACACAATTAAGGTTCGGTGACGCTAGAGTTGTTATGGGAATTAGTGTGCAGTTATCGAATGTTGTTCGGAGTCCCGTATGAGGTCCTGGACGTCACGTGGAGTTTCGGAATGGTTTGGAGGTAAAGATTTATATACGGGAAGTCCTATTTTGGCCACCGGAAAATGTTCGGGATTTTTCGGTATTGTACCGGGAAGGTTCTAGAAGGTTCCAGAGTGGGACCCACCTGCATGGGGGGACCCACATGAACGTGCGTAGTGGGGGCAAGGCCCCACACCCCTGGTCAAGGCGCACCAAGATCCGCCCTTAGAAGGAATAAGATCATATCCCGAAGGGATAAGATCAAGATCCCTAAAAAAGGGGGATAACAATCGGTGGGGAAGGAAATGATGGGATTTCTTTCCTCCCACCTTTGCCAACGCCCCAATGGACTTGGAGGGCAAGAAACCAGCCCTCTCCACCCCTATATATAGTGGGGAGGCTCTTGGGAGCTTCACCGTTCCCCTGGCGCAGTCCTCTCCCTCCCCAACACCTCCTCCTCCTCCGTAGTGCTTGGCGAAGCTCTGCCGGAGAACTGCAAGCTCCACCACCACGCCGTCGTGCTGCCGGAGCTCTCCCTCAACTTCTCCTCTCCCCTTGCTGGATGAAGAAGGAGGAGACGTCCCCGGGCTGTACGTGTGTTGAACGCGGATGCACCGTTGTTTGGTGCTTAGATCGGATTCGGCCGTGATCTGAATCGCTTAGTGAACGACTCCACCGACCGCGTTCTTGCAACGCTTCCGCATCGCGATCTTCAAGGGTATCTCCCCTCTCTCTCGTTGCTAGTTACTCCATAGATTGATCTTGGTGATGCGTAGAAAATTTTGAATTTCTGCTACGTTCCCCAACAATGGCATCATGAGCTAGGTCTATGCGTAGTTTCTATGCACGAGTAGAACACAAGTTGTTGTGGGCGTCGGTTTTGTCAATTTACTTGCGACTACTAGTCTTATCTTGATTCGGCGGCATCGTGGGATGAAGCGTCCCGGACCGACCTTACACGTACGCTTACGTGAGACAGGTTCCACCGAATAACATGCACTTGTTGCATAAGGTGGCTAGCGGGTGCCAGTCTCTCCCACTTTAGTCGGATCGGATTCGATGAAAAGGGTCCTTATGAAGGGTAAATAGCAATTGGCATATCACCGTTGTGGCTTTTGCGTAGGTAAGAAATGTTCTTGCTAGAAACCCATAGCAGCCACGTAAACATGCAAAAACAATTAGAGGACGTCTAACTTTTTTTGCAGGGTATGCTATGTGATGTGATATGGCCAAAAAGAATGTGATGAATGATATGTGATGTATGAGATTGATCATGTTCTTGTAATAGCAATCACGACTTGCATGTCGATGAGTATGACAACCGGCAGGAGCCATAGGAGTTTACTTAATTTATTGTATGACCTGCGTGTCATTGAATAACGCCCTGTAATTACTTTACTTTATTGCTAAACCGTTAGCCATAGTAGTAGAAGTAATAGTTGGCGAGACAACTTCATGAAGACACGATGATGGAGATCATGATGATGGAGATCATGGTGTCATGCCGGTGACGAAGGTGATCATGCCGTGCCTCAAGATGGAGATCAAAGATGCAAGATGATATTGGCCATATCATGTCACTCTATGATTTGCATGTGATGTTTGTCATGTCTACATCTTATTTGCTTAGAACGACGGTAGCATAAATAAGATGATCCCTCATTAAAATTTCAAGAAAGTGTTCCCCCTAACTGTGCACCATTGCGAAAGTTCGTTGTTTCGAAGCACCACGTGATGATCGGGTGTGATAGATTCTAACGTTCACATACAATGGGTGTAAGCCAGATTTACACGCGCAAAACACTTAGGTTGACTTAACAAGCCTAGCATGTACAGACATGGCCTCGGAACACAAGAGACCGAAAGGTCGAACATGAGTCGGATAGTAGATACGATCAACATGGACATGTTCACCGATGATGACTAGTCCGTCTCATGTGATGATCAGACACGGCCTAGTTGATTCGGATCATGTATCACTTAGATGACTAGAGGGATGTCTATCTGAGTGGGAGTTCATTAGATAAACTTAATTATCATGAACATAGTCAAAAGGACTTTGCAAATTATGTCGTAGCTTGCGCTTTAGTTCTACTGTTTAAGATATGTTCCTAGAGAAAATTTTAGTTGAAAGTTGATAGTAGCAATTATGCGGACTGGCTCCGTATACTGAGCATTGTCCTCATTGCTGCACAGAAGGCTTATGTCCTTAATGCACCACTCGTTGTGCTGAACCTCGAGCGTCGTTTGTGGATGTTGCGAACATCTGACATACATGTTTTGATGATTACGTGATAGTTCAGTGTGTAATGTTAAACGGTTTAGAATTGAGGCAGCAAAGACATTTTTTGAAACGTCGCAGAACATATGAGATGTTCCAAGAGCTGAAATTAGGACTTCAGGCTCGTGCCCATGTCAAGAGGTATGAGACCTCCGACAAGTTTCTTAACCTTCAAACTAAGGGAGAAAAGCTCAATCATTGAGCATGTGCTCATATTGTCTGAGTACTACAATCACTTGAATCGAGTGGGAGTTAATCTTCCAGATGAGATAGTGATGGTTCTCCATAGTCACTGCCACCAAGCTATTAGAGCTTCGTGATGAACTATAACATATCAGGGATAGACATGATGATCCTTGAGCAATTTGCGATGTTTGACACCGCGAAAGTAGAAATCGAGTAGGAGCATCAATTGTTGATGGTTAGTAAAACCACTATTTTCAAGAAGGGCAAGGGGAAGAAGGGATACTTTATGAGATGACAAATCAGTTGCTGCTCTAGTGAAGAAACCCAGGGTTGAACCCAAACCCGAGACTAAGTGCTTCTGTAATGAGGGAACGGTCACTGAAGCAGAACTACCCTAGATACTTGGTAAATGAGAAGGCTGGCAAGGTTGACAGAAGTATATTGGATATACATTGTATTAAATGTGTACTTTACTAGTACTCCTAGTAGCACTAGGGTATTAATATACCGGTTCAGTTGCTAAGTGTTAGTAACTCGAAATAAAAGAGCTACGGAATAAATGGAGACTAGCTAAAGGTGAGATGACGATGTGTGTTGGAAGTGTTTCCAAGGTTGATGTGATCAAGCGTCGCATGCTCCCTCTACCATCGAGATTGGTGTTAAACCTAAATAATTGTTATTTGGTGTTTGCGTTGAGCATAGACATGATTGGATTATGTTTATCGCAATACGGTTATTCATTTAAGGAGAATAATGGTTACTCTGTTTATTTGAATAATATCTTCAATGGTCTTGCACCTAAAATGAATGGTTTATTGAATCTCGTTCGTAGTGATACACATGTTCATACCAAAAGATATAAGATAGTAATGATAGTACCACATACTTGTGGCACTCCCATTTGATTCATACTGGTATAAAACACATGAAGAAGCTCCATGTTGATGGATCTTTGGACTCACTCATTTTGAAAAGATTGAGACATGCGAACCATGTCTATTGGTATATATGCATGAAGAAACTCCATACAGATGGATCGTTTGGACTCGCTTGATTTTGAATCACTTGAGACATGCAAATCATACCACATGGGCAAGATGACTGAAAGGCCTCGTTTTTCAGTGAGATGAAACAAGAGCAACTTGTTGGAAGTAATACATTTGATGTGTGCAATCCAATGAGTGCTGAGGCACACAGTGAATATCGTTATGCTCTTACTTCACAGATGATTTGAGTAGATTCTGAGTATATTTACTTGATGAAACATGAGTCTGAATTATTGAAAGGTTCAAGTAATTTCAGAGTGAAGTTGAAGATCGCCGTGACAAGAGGATAAAATGTCTATGATATGATCATAGAGATGAGTATCTGAGTTATGAGTTTGGTATACAATGAAGACATTGTGGAAATTGTTTCACAACTAGTACCGCCAAGAACACCATAGTGTGATGGTGTGTCCGAACATCATAGCTGCACCCTATTGGATATGGTGCATACCATGATGTTTCTTATTGAATTACCACTATCGTTTATGGGTTAGGCATTAGAGACAACCGCATTCACTTCAAATAGGGCAACACGTAATTCCATTGAGATGACAGCGTATGAACTATGGTTTAAAGAAACCTAAGCTGTCATTTCTTAAAAGTTTGGGGCTCCGAAGCTTATGTGGAAAAGCTTTAGCCTGATAAGCTCAAACCCAAAGCGGATAAATGCATCTTCATAGGACACCCAAAACAGTTGGGTATACCTCCTATTTTAGATCCGGAAGCAAAAGTGATTGTTTCTAGAAACGGGTCCTTTCTCGAGGAAAAGTTTCTCTCGAAAGAATTGAGTGGGAGGATGGTGGAGACTTGATGAGGTTATTGAACCGTCACTTCAACTCGTGTGTAGCAGGGCACAGGAAGTTGTTCCTATGGAGACTAAACCAATTGAAGTGGAAGCTGATGATAGTGATCATGAAACTTCAGATAAAGTCACTACCAAACCTCGTAGGTCGACAAGGACGCGTACTGCTTCAGAGTGGTACGGTAATCCTGTCTTGGAGGTCATGTTGCTAGACAACAATGAACCTACGAGCTGTGGAGAAGCGATGGTGGGCCCAGATTCCGACGAATGGCTCGAGGCCATAAAATCCGAGAGGATCCATGTATGAAAACAAAGTATAGACTTTGGAAGAACTACTCGATGGTCGTAAGGCTGTTGAGTACAGATGGATTTTAAAAGGAAGATGGACAATGATGGTAAGTGTCACCATTAAGAAAGCTCGACTTGTCACTAAGATGTTTTCCGACAAGTTCAAGGAGTTGACTACGATGAGACTTTCTCACTCGTAGTGATGCTAAGAGTCTATTGGAATTATATTAGCAGTTACTGCATTATTTATGAAATCTTGCAGATAGGATGTCAAAACATTGTTTCCTCGACGATTTTCGTGAGGAAAGGTTGTATGTGATACAACAAGAAGGTTTTGTCAATCCTAAAAGATGCTAACAAGTATGCAAAGCTCTAGCAATCCTTCTAAGGACTGGAGTAAGCATCTCGGAGTTGGAATATATGCTTTGATGACATGATCAAATATTTTGGGTTTATACGAAGTTTATTGGAAACTTGTATTTCCAAAGAAGTGAGTGGGAGCAGTATAGCATTTCTGATGAGTATATGTTGTTGACATATTGTTGAGTGGAAATGACGTAGAATTTCTGGAAAGCATATAGGGTTATTTGAAAAGTTTTTTTCAATGGAAAACCTGGATTAAGATACTTGAACATTGAGCATCAAGATCTATAAGGATAGATCAAGAATCGCTTGATAGTACTTTCAAATGAATACGCACCGTGACAAGATTTTGAAGGAGTTCAAAATAGATCGGCAAAGAAGGACTTCTTGGCTGTGTTATAAGGTGTGAGTATTGAGTAAGACTCAAGACCTGACCATGGCTGAAGAGAGAGAAAGGACAAAGGTCGTCCCCTATGCTTTAGACGTAGGCTCTACAGTATGCTATGTTGTGTACTGTAACTGAAGTGTGCCTTGCCATGAGTCTGTCAAGGGGTACAAGAGTGATCCAGAAATGGATCAGAGGACAGCGGTCAAAGTTATCCTTAGTTACTGGTGGACTAAGGAATTTTTCTCGATTCTGGAGGTGGTAAAATAGTTCGTCATAAAGGGTTACGTCGATGCAAACTTTGACACTAATATGGATGACTCTGAATAGTAAACCGGATTCATATAGTAGAACAGTTATTTGGAATAGTTCCAAATAGTGCGTGGTAGCTGCATCTACAAGATGACGTAGAGATTTATAAATCACACCTGGATCTGAAAGGTTCAGACCCATTGGCAAATAACCTCTCTCACAAGCAAGATATGATCAAACCCCATGGGTGTTGGATTCATTACGATCACATAGTGATGTGAACTAGATTATTGACTCTAGTGCAAGTGGTTGACTGTTGGAAATATGCCCTAGAGCCAATAATAAAATGGTTATGATTATATTTCCTTGTTCATGATAATTGTCTATTGTTCGTGCTATAATTGTATTAACTGGAAACCGTAATGCATGTGTGAATACATAGACCACAACATGTCCCTAGTGAGCCTCTAGTTGACTAGCTCATTGATCAATAGATGGTTATGGTTTCCTGACCATGGACATTGGATGTCATTGATAACGGGATCACATCATTAGGAGAATGATGTGATGGACAAGACCCAATCGTAAGCATAGCACAAGATCGTGTAGTTCATTTGCTAAAAGCTTTTCTAATGTCAACTATCATTTCCTTAGACCATGAGATTGTGCAACTCCCGGATACCATAGGAATGCTTTGGGTGTGCCAAGCATCATAACGTAACTGGGTGGCTATAAAGGTGCACTACGGGTATCTCCGAAAGTGTCTGTTGGGTTGGCATGAATCGAGACTGGGATTTATCACTCCATGTGACGGAGAGGTATCTCTGGGCCCATTCGGTAATGCATCATCATAATGAGCTCAATGTGACTAAGTAGCTTTTCATGGGATCATGCATTACGGAACGAGTAAATTTACTTGCCGGCAACGAGATTGAACGAGGTATTGGGATACTGACGATCGAATCTCGGGCAGGTAACGTATCGATTGACAAAGGGAATTGTATACGGGATTGCTTGTATCCTTGACATCGTGGTTCATCCGATGTGATCATCGTGGAACATGTGGGAGCCAACATGGGTATCCAGATCCCGCTGTTGGTTATTGGCCAGAGAGCTGTCTCGGTCATGTCTGCATGATTCCCGAACCCGCAGGGTCTACACACTAAAGGTTCGGTGATGCTAGAGTTGTTATGGGAATTAGTGTGCAGTTACCGAATGTTGTTCAGAGTCCCGGATGAGATCCTGGACGTCACGAGGAGTTCCGGAATGGTCCAGAGGTAAAGATTTATATATGGGAAGTCCTATTTTGGCCACCGGAAAATGTTCGGGATTTTTCGGTATTGTTCCGGGAAGGTTCTAGAAGGTTCTGGAGTGGGGCCCACCTGCATGGGGGGACCCACATGAACGTGGGTAGTGGGGGAAAGGCCCCACACCCCTTGTCAAGGCGCACCAAGATCTCCCCTTAGAAGGAATAAGATCATATCCCGAAGGGATAAGATCAAGATCCCTAAAAAAGGGGGATAACAATCGGTGGGGAAGGAAATGATGGGATTTCTTTCCTCCCACCTTTGCCAACGCCCCAATGCACTTGGAGGGCAAGAAACCAGCCCCATCCACCCCTATATATAGTGGGGAGGTGCATGGGAGCTTCACCGTTCCCCTGGCGCAGCCCTCTCCCTCCCCAACACCTCCTCCTCCTCCGTAGTGCTTGGCGAAGCTCTGCCGGAGAACTGCAAGCTCCACCACCACGCCGTCGTGCTTCCGGAGCTCTCCCTCAACTTCTCCTCTCTCCTTGCTGGATCAAGAAGGAGGATACGTCCCCGGGCTGTACATGTGTTGAACGCGGAGGCACCGTTGTTCGGTGCTTAGATCGGATTCGGCCGCGATCTGAATCGCTTAGTGAACGAATCCACCGACCGTGTTCTTGCACCGCTTCCGCATCGCGATCTTCAAGGGTATGAAGATGCACTCCCCTCTCTCGCATTGCTAGTTACTCCATATATTGATCTTGGTGATGCGTAGGAATTTTTTAATTTCTGCTACGTTTCCCAACATACTGTTCATCCCGCCCTCCACACCATGGGTTCCTGTTCATCCAGAGGCAACGCCACCGCTCACTATTCATCCAAACCCCCCCGCAACGCTCACAGTTCATCCCAGAGGCAGCATCGATCGGCTTCAGTTAGCAGCAGTAGCGAAGGAATCGCTCCATCGGGTTCAGTTAACAGCCATCGATCAATCGCTCGGGTTCAGTAACGCGTAGCCTGCAGTGCAATCGCTCGGGTTTAGTTAGAGCCCAACGCCTTGCTCGGCTTCAGTTAGAGCTAGCGCCTCGCACACACGTGCGTACAGGTACGAGAGAAATGCGCGTCGCTCTCCCACCATAGCCGGCAACTCCCCGAAATTTTCCTCCCCCTCGCTTCTACCACGGTTTTTTCCGTCATGGACGACCCAAAGAATGTCATGCAGCTGCGTCTCCGGCCCACCCAGGACGAAAAGCCCATTTTCTGTCATGATTTTTTGTCATAGAAGTAGGAGCCCACCAAATCTATGATGATACCGGGTTTTGTCACAATTTTTGTCATAGAAGTGTCATATGTATGACAGTAAAAAAATTCGTTCGGCCCGAAATGTCACGAATGTGTCTTTTTTTGTAGTGATACTTCATAAATTATAGATACGTTGGAGACGTATCAGCATCCCCAAGCTTAATTCCTGCTTGTCCTCGAGTAGGTAAATGATAAAAGAAATAATTTATGAAGTGTGAATGCTAGCAGGTGCATAAGTTTTGATCAATGATAATTTCAATCACCTTTTCTAGCATCATTATATGTCATAACAGTAGTTCAACTCATAAAACTTTTCATGATCAAGTAACAAGTTATTCACATGTTAAAGTATAGACCATAAACTTTCTTGAAAGCTAACAAACCGTGATATTAGTCATCAAACAATTACAATTCATCTTATTTTCCGGAAGAGTCTATGTCAGAGCTTTAATTTAACAAGCTACACATACTCAACTATCATTTAGTTTTAACAATTGCTAACACTCACGCGATATTTATGGGTTCAAAGTTTTAATCAGACACAGAGAAAGATAGGGGCTTTTAGATTCGCCTCCCAACCTTTTACCTCAAGGGTAATATCAAAAATAATAGTTCATGATGCCCTACATCCAATTGAATATATATATATCAGAATCTTTCCAACACGAGGTGCTTGCCAAAGGATAAAATGAAAAAGGGAAAGGTGAAGATCACCATGACTCTTGCATAAAAGTAAAAGATAGGCCCTTCGCAGAGGGAAGCAGGGATTTGTAGAGGTGCTAGAGCTCGATTTTGAAATAGACATGAAAATAATTTTGAGAGGTATGCTTTCATTATCAACATAACGACCAGGAGCTCCCAATATCTTCCATACTACATACATTATAGGCGGTTCCCAAACAGAAAGGTAAAGATTTTTACTCCCCCTCCACCAGCAATCACCAATCCATGGCTTGCCCGAAACAACGGGTGCCTCCAACTAATATCAAACCCGGGGTAGTTTTGTTTGCAATTATTTTGATTTGATTTAGATCTTTTGATCATGGGACTGGGCATCCCGGTTACCGGCCATTTTCTCGTGAATGATGAGAGGAGTCCACTCATCGTGAGAATAACCCACCTAGCATGGAAGATACGCTAACCCGTAGTCGCTACATGAGCGATTCGGGCATACAAAACAGATTATTATTTGAAGGTTAAGAGTTTGGCACATGCAAATTTACTTGGAACGGCAGGTAAATACCGCATATAGGTAGATATGGTGGACACTCATGGAAGAAACTTGGTTCAAGTAGTTTGGATGCACAAGTACTATCTCTACTTAGTGCAAGGAATTTGGCTAGCATGAGGGGGAAAGGCAAGCTCAACGTGTTAGGCGATCCATGACAATATACTTTATTTCGGATATATGAAAACATAACCCATTACGTTGTCTTCCTTGTCCAAACATCAACCTTTCATCATGTCATATTTTAATGAGTGCTCACAATTACAAAAGATGTCCATGATAGTATTATATATGAAATCTCTCTTCCTTCAATATTCTTTCATGAATTGTTCAAGTGACCAATACAAAGCTTGCTAACCTTCAATAAATTTACCACTTCTACTTCTTATATGTGAAGGAATTACTCCCCATGGGATAAGCATATGAAACATATATAATTTCAGATTTATGACATTCAATTCATTCAACCATTTACTCATAGCATATAAGTGAAGCACACGAGTAAATGACAAACTACTCCAAAAAGATATAAGTGAAGATCAATGAGTAGTTGAATAATTATGTAACTATGTGAAGACTCTCTAACATTTAAGAATTTCAGATCTTAGTATTTTATTCAAACAGCGAGCAAAACAAGATAAAACGACATTTCAAGGATGGCACAACTCATGTGAAGAAGCAAAAACTTAGGCTCAACCGATACTAACCGATGGTTGTTGAGGAAGAAAGGTGGGATGCCAACCGGGGCATCCCCAAGCCTAGATGCTTTAGAATTCTTAAAATATTATCTTGGGGTACCTTGGGCATCCCCAAGCTTGAGCTTTTGTGTCTCCTTAATTCCTTTCATATCATGGTTTCCTAAATCTCAAAAGCTTCATCCACACAAAACTCAACAAGAACTCATGAGATAAGTTAGTATAAACCCATGCAAAAACCTTATCATCCTCTACTATAGCAAATCACAAAATTTATTATTCAATATTGCATACTAAATGTCTCTGCAAATTTAATACTCCTATCTTCAAATAGAATCATTAAACAAGCAAACATACGCAAACAACGCAAACATAACAGCAATCTGCCAAAACAGTACAGTCTGTAAAGAATGCAAGAGCATCAATACTTTCCTAGCTCCAAAAATTATGAACGAAAATTCCCACTGTATTAAATTTATCAGATCTTATTATGCAAAAGGTTTCAACATTATATCATGTTGTGACTTTTCTAGGGAATTTTTGCAACAGCGGTACACTTTCTGTTTTCAAACAGCAACATGTATACTTGCAAAATAAGCATGGTAAAGGCTATCCTTGACATTTTTATTGAAAAGAAAGATAAAAAACACTAATATAAATAACATCAAGCAAATACTAACAAAAGAAATGACACTCCAAGCAAAACACATATCATGTGGTGAATAAAAATATAGCTCCAAGTAGAGTTACCGATGAACGAAGACGAAAGAGGGGATGCCATCCGGGGCATCCCCAAGCTTAGGCTCTTGGTTGTCCTTGAATATTACCTTGGGGTGCCTTGGGTATCCCCAAGCTTAGGCTCTTGCCACTCCTTATTCCATAGTCCATCGAATCTTTACCCAAAACTTGAAAACTTCACAACACAAAACTCAATAGAAAACTTGTAAGCTCCGTTAGTATAAGAAAATAAAACCACCACTTAGGTACTATAATGAACTCATTCTAAATTCATATTGGTGTAATATCTACTGTATTCCAACTTCTCTATGGTTCATACCCTCCGATACTACTCATAGATTCATCAAAATAAGCAACCAACACATAGAAAACAGAATCTGTCAAAAACAGAACAGTCTGTAATAATCTGTATCAAACGTATACTTCTGGAACCTAAACAATTGTACCAAATTAAGAAGTCCTAGATAATTTGTTTATTAATCTACTTCAAAAATAATCAACTGCAAAGCACGTTTATGTGATTTATGAAAACTAATCTCGTGCGCACAAAGTTTCTGTTTTTTACAGCAGGATCAAATAACTATCACCGTAGGTTATCCCAAAGGTCTTACTTGGCACTTTATTGAAACAAAAGATATAAAACATGATTACTACAGTATGATAATCATGTGAACACACAAAAACAGTAAGGGTAAATATTGAGTTGTCTCCCAACAAGCACTTTTCTTTAATGCCTTTCTAGCTAGGCATGATGATGACAATGATGCTCACACAAAAGATAAGAATTGAAACATAACGGGAGCATCATCAAGAATATGACTAGCACATTTAAGTCTAATCCACTTCCTATGTATAGGGATTTTGTGAGCAAACAACTTATGGGAAAAAGAATCAACTTGCATAGGAAGGTAAAACAAGCATAGCTTCAAAACTTTAAGCACATAGAGAGGAAACTTGATATTATTGCAATTCCTACAAGCATATGTTCCTCCCTCATAATAATTTTCAGTAGCATCATGAATGAATTCAACAATATAACCAGCACCTAATGCATTATTTTCATGATCTACTTGCATAGAAAATTGACTACTTTCCACATAAGCAAAATTCTTCTCATCAATAGTAGTGGGAGTATCATAAGAGACTTGAATACTGTAAATTGTTTCCACATTAAAAAAGTAATGTTCAGAGAAAGGGTACTCATAATCATGACAAGTTTTATAAATATAATCATCACTACTTTTTATAGCATAAGTTTCATCACAATAATCATCATAAGTAGCAACTTTGTTCTCATCACAATCGATTGAAAACCTCTTCCGAAATAGTGGATACATCACTAAATAAAGTCATGACCTCTCCAAATCCACTTTCATAAATATTATAAGATTCAACATATTCCAAAATAGTGGGATCATTACTTCCTAAAGTTGACACTCTTCCAAACCCACTTTCATCAATATAATCATCATAGGTAGAAGGCATGCTATCATCATAACAACTTTGCGTATCAAAACTTGAGAGGCTAAAAATATCATCTTCATTAAACATAGCATCCCCAAGCTTGGGACAAACACTAATTGCAGCAAATATATTCTCAATATGTCATCCTCATCAAACATAGCTTCCCCAAGCTTGGGCCTTTTCGTATCATAAGCATAATCACTCTCATCATTAATAGTATGGATAGCACCAATAGTATAGCAATTATCATATTCCTACAAGCAAGTGCCATAAAGATTTTCAAGATTATTAGAAGTATCACTATCTTCCCAGTCATAATCATCACAACAAGCAATAGGCATAACGAGATCATCATCAGATGCATCATCTTCCATAATTATTTTTGATTCATTTTCATGAGGCACAACAATAATAGGAGCAACCTTATTTGGGAGAGATACCTTTTTACCTCTCTTCCTTTTTCTTTTCTTCTTCTTTACCACATCATGTGTGGGTTCAATCCTCTTTTTGGAGCTCCTTATTGATGAGATTGGTTGAATATAAGGCTCCTCCTCGTTACCTGATTCATCATAAGAAATAATAGGAGCATATTGGGAAGTCTCTTCCCTTTCTTTAGTATTTTCTTCATCATCTATTTCTTTTATTTTCTTTATGTAATTGGCAATATAAGGATTTTCAATGCAATTCACCACACAATACATATAAATCTTCTCTAGATCAAAGCCAAGAAGTTTGTAACGTGCAAATTCTGGAAGATCATTAGTTAAACGTTTCATTTCTTCGCAACCCATAAGCAAACTAAGTTCATTATAATGTGCAAGGGAAATCAAGTCATCACAATTTTTGGACACGATACGATCATGAAACAATTTGCGTTGGATATTGAAATGATCACGTTCAGTGCAAAGTTCACAAGTATGGCTAATAAAGTCTAAATTTTCAGCACACGCATCTAGCCTTTCTTGCAACCATTTAGTTTCTAAGTACTTATGCCTCTTACAATATCTATCTTCCCTATTTGATGTGTACTTTCAAACCCAATGCACTCCACGAAAATTGACATGTTTATAGGAGACGTTTTCATCATAACTAGTGCAATCATCATTAGTACCATGAATATTCAAGGAGTTCATACTAACAACATTGCAATCATGCTCATCATTCAAAGATTTAGCGCCAAAAATTTTAGTGCATTCTTCTTCTAACACTTTGGCACAATTTTCCTTTCCATCATACTCACGAAAGATATTAAAAAGATGAAGATTATGAGACAAACTCAATTCCATTTTTTAGTTTTCCTTTATAAACTAAACTAGTGCTAAAACAAGAAACAAAAAGATTCGATTGCAAGATCTAAAGATATACCTTCAAGCACTCACCTCCCCGGCAAAAGAGCTTGATGTCTACTACACAACCTTCTCCTTGTAGACGTTGTTGGGCCTTCAAGTGCAGAGGTTTGTAGGATAGTAGCAAATTTCCCTCAAGTGGATGACCTAAGGTTTATCAATCCGTGGGAGGCGTATGATGAAGATGGTCTCTCTCAAGCAACCCTGCAACCAAATGACAAAGAGTCTCTTGTGTCCCCAACACACCCAATACAATGGTAAATTGTATAGGTGTACTAGTTCGGCGAAGAGATGGTGATACAAGTGCAATATGGATGGTAGATATAGGTTTTTGTAATCTAAAAATATAAAAACAGCAAGGTAACTAATGATAAAAGTGAGCATAAACGGTATTGCAATGCGTTGAAACAAGGCCTAGGATTCATACTTTCACTAGTGCAAATTCTCTCAACAATAATAACATAATTGGATCATATAACTATCCCTCGACATGCAACAAAGAGTCACTCCAAAGTCACTAATAGCGGAGAACAAACGAAGAGATTATGGTAGCATACGAAACCACCTCAAAGTTATTCTTTCCAATCAATCCAATGGGCTATTCCTATAAGTGTCACAAACAGCCCTAGAGTTCGTACTAGAATAACACCTTAAGATACAAATCAACCAAAACCCTAATGTCACCTAGATACTCCAATGTCACTTCAAGTATCTATGGGCATGATTATACGATATGCATCACACAATCTCAATTCATCTATTCAAACCAACACATAGAACCTCAAAGAGTGCCCCAAAGTTTCTAGCGGAGAATCATGACGAAAACGTGTGCCAACCCCTATGCATAGGTTCATGGGCGGAACCCGCAAGTTGATCACCAAAACATACATCAAGTGAATCACGTGATATCCCATTGTCACCACAGATACGCACGACAAGACATACATCAAGTGTTCTCAAATCTTTAAAGACTCAATCTGATAAGATAACTTCAGAGGGGAAACTCAATCCATTACAAGAGAGTAGAGGGGGAGAAGCAACATAAGATCCAACTATAATAGCAAAGCTCACGATACATCAAGATCATGCCAAATCAAGAACACGAGAGAGAGAGAGAGAGAGAGAGAGAGAGATCAAACACAAAGCTACTGGTACATGCCCTCAGCCCCGAGGGTGAACTACTCCCTCCTCGTCATGGAGAGCGTCGGGATGATGAAGATGGCCACCGGTGAGGGTTCCCCCCTCTGGCAGGATGCCGGAACAGGGTCCCGATTGGTTTTTCGTGGCTCTGGAGGCTTGCGGCGGCGGAACTCCCGATCTATTCTCCGTTTTGGAAGTTTTAGGGTACGTAGGTATATATGGGTGCAAGAAGTACGTCGGTGGAGCTTCGGGGGCCCCACGAGGCAGGGGGCGCACCCTAGAGGGGGGGCTCCCCCCACCCTCGTGGGCACCGCCCTTCTCTCCTGACGTGGGGTCGAAGTCCATCCGGTAGATTTCCTTCCAAAAATAACTTCTCAAGTTGATTTTGTTCCGTTTCGACTCCGTTTGATATTCCTTTTCTTTCAAACACTGAAATAGGCAAAAAAAGGGCAAACCTGGGCTGGGCCTCCGGTTAATAGGTTAGTCCCAAAAGTAATATAAAAGTGGATAATAAAGCCCAATAAAACATCCAAGATTGATAATATAATAGCATGAATACTTCATAAATTATAGATACGTTGGAAACGTATTAGTGGGGGCTCTTCATGCTATTCCTGATTGGACAGTTCCATATTTGGCTTACATGACCCGGGGTGAGTTGCCAGAGGATGAAATCTGGCCAGGCAGATAACCTGGCAGTCTAAGTCAATGGGTAGTTGCACCATCACATTGTCATAGGGGCGTTTCAGCGTTGCATCTCTCCTGAAGAAGGCTATGAGATTCTACGAGAGATTCACGAAGGAGATTGTGGCCATCATGTTGGCTCTAAATCTCTTGTAGCCAAGGCTTTTCGTCATGGGTTCTATTGGTTGACGGCTCATGCTGATGCTGAGGATTTGGTAAACAAATTTGACGGTTGTCAGAAGTTTTCACGACGAGCTCATGTGCCGGCTCAAGAATTGAGGATGATTCCAATTACTTGGCCGTTTGCGACATGGGGGCTTGATATGATTGGTCCTTTTAAGAGGTCCAAGGATAAGAAGACCCACCTTTTGGTGGCAGATGATAAGTTTACTAAGTGGGTTGAAGCAAAGCTGGTTAGTAAGTGTGACGCAGCAACGTCGGTTCAATTCATGAAGAAGGTGATTTACCGTTTTGGCTTTCCACACAGCATTATAACAGATAATGGTACTAACCTTTCTAAAGGCGCTATGAAAGAATTTTGTCAACGGGAGCATATCCGGCTTGATGTTTCCTCTATGGCTCACCCTCAGTCCAATGGTCAGGCAGAACAAGCAAATCAAGAGATTCTGCTAGGTATCAAGCCCCGGCTTATGGTTCCTTTGCAAAGAACGTCGGGTTGTTGGGTAGAGGAGTTCCCTCAGTGCTATGGAGCATCAATAGGACCCCCAATAGATCTACTGCTTACGCACCCTTTTTCATGGTTTATGGAGCAGAGGTGGTTCTCCCTAGTGACATCCATCATGATTCACTCCGGGTGGCGGCTTACGTTGAAGCTGATAATGAAAAGGCACGTCAAGATGCACTTGACCTATTGGATGAGGAGCGTGATCTCGCGGTGGCTCGTTCGGCGATTTATCAGCAAGACCTACGTCGTTATCACAGCCGCCGGGTCAAAACCAGAACCTTTCGAGAAGGCGACTTAGTGCTCCGGCTCATCCAGGACCAAAAGGATATGCATAAGCTACCGCCGCCTTGGGAAGGACCTTTTGTGGTCAGCAAGAATCTGAATAATGGGTCATACTATCTTTTTGACGCTCGAGACCACAAGGACTCATGCAAGTCGGAGGAGGAGACCTGTCGGCCGTGGAATATAGCTCATCTTTGGCCCTACTGTACTTGAGCCACCGGCTCTCATGATGTACATAGTCAGATGATGTATATATTATAAACAGTGTAATAAAGCCGGCATCCCTGATAATTTAGGGACTCTGTTGTTTCACTTCCTCGAAGCTGAGTCTTTATCATCATCTTACATATTCATTTAAGTGGCTCGACGCCCAACTTCAGGGACCAAAGAGAGTTGGATGCATGGCACAACTCAAACATAGGTCCCTGACGAGCACGACTTGTCAGTATGTCACTTGGGGGCTTCCTGTTCAAACATAGGCGTATTCGACCAAACAGAACATAGAGTTACTACCCTCTTGACCAGGTTATCTGTCCAAACATAGGCGTATTCGACCAAAGAGAACATAACCTTCCAGGTCATCCTACCTGTATACTAGCTACTTCAACTCCATCGGGTAATCCTGATTGTCCCGTCGAACTCTTAACGATCAATCTTTATGGCGTATTCGACCAAGATCTGAGCTTGTTAAGGTTCAAACGGCGGCTTATCACGCGAGAGCACGGCTTACAGATAGTCAGGATAGATCCAGGCTTCATAAGCCGCCTTCCTTGAAACTTGGATAAATTGGCCCATGATGCATGCTGTTACTCTGACCCCGCGTACTCCTGATAAGTCTATCTTTGAGAAAGACCTGACTTTATCCGGGTTCAAATGTCGATTGGGTACTGTGAGTCAGGCTCACGGAAAGCGCGTACCTTCCAGTGGCTGAGTCTAGTTTCATTGAAGAAGACACTTTGGCTTGGCAACCTACAAAAGCCTCAAATTTCTTTTGTTTTCTTATTTATATTCTATGATCTCTTCTTTGCCTTCTGGTGAGGGAGTCCTGGACTAAGGGGTCCTCGGGCATCCGGCCTGTTAGCCATGGGCCGGACTGATGGGCTGTGAAGATACGAAGACCGAAGACTGCACCCATGTCTGGATAGGACTCTCCTTGGCGTGGAGGGCAAGCTTGGCGATCAACTATGCAGATTCCTTTCTATGTAACCGACTCTATGTAACCCTAGATGTCCCCAGTGTCTATATAAACCGGAGAGCTTAGTCCGGATAGAGATACATTATCATAGTCATACATGATAGACTTCTAGGGTTTAGCCATTACGATCTCGTGGTAGATCAACTCTTGTAATACTCATATTCATCAAAATAAATCAAGCAGGAAGTAGGGTATTACCTCCATAGAGAGGGCCCAAACCTGGGTAAACATTGTGTCCCCTGTCTCCAGTTACCATCGACCTTAGACGCACAGTTCGGGACCCCCTGCCCGAGATCCGCCGGTTTTGACACCAACATTGGTGCTTTCATTGAGAGTTCCACTGTGCCGTCGGCGAAAGGTTCGATGACTCGCCTCGTCCTTAAAGACGATATCACCTCCGGAGGAGCTCTGGTCCTGGGGCAAACCCTCCGACTGGGCGACTTCACCATGACCGCCAGTTCGGCCGTTAAGCCGATGATGACCTCTCGGGCCATCAAAAATCCCCTTCGTATCGACTCCAAACACTCCAAGCAGATGGATCCAACGGAGTTTTCGTCCTTAAACGAGCTCCTAGATCGCATTGCCGCCCTGGGAATTGCCATAGATTATGATCGGATCGGGCTTAAACCCGACCAAAGAGAAATCAAATCTCCACCGGTCACCCACCAGATAGCGGTGGTCAAGGAGCAAGACGTCGACTCTCCTTCTATACTGAAGCCGGATTATGTTCGGGTTGCCGACCTTGAAGAGCCGGATAGTCACCAGCGAAGGAATGTGGCCTGCCTTCCGAACATAGAATTGAATGACGGGCCTAAGCAATCAGAAGATACTCCAAAGCCCGGACCGTTGAGTCCGGAAGGTCTCCAGACTCCGGATGATCGGTCAGGTCAGGGTCCGGATTTAATTCCACCCACCCACCCAGACGGAAGCGCTCTCATGAGCATAAAACAATAGTCTCAGGAAACGGTCCATCACTTCTGGGATTCCTCCTTGTCAAAGACAAGGTAAAAGATTGCCGCGACGAGGACGCAATATCAACGTTCTGCAACAACTGCGGAGACGAAGGAATTCTCAACGCCATCAACCGCCGCCGCATACTACACTTCGCTGACTTGGCAACTATCATACAGAAGTACAACACAATGGAAAGCGCTTGGAAAGTTCAGGCTGCTTGCTGGGAGCCGTCAGCCCCAACTCACCCCTTCGTTTAGGCGAAAAGGGCGCACCCTCGTGGCACGCCCAATCCAACAGCCAAAAAATATAAACCCATTACGCGTCACGGAACCGTCCTGGAAGGATGACTCGACGGGCCATGAAAACTTCACACAACACTAGATACCATATCAACCCACAGCCTCAGAGCATGTTGGATACTCCGGCAAGTAGCCAAAAGCGGCGAGGATATCTTACCAAAAACGCCACAAGGCAACAACCTCCAGAAGATGACGACCCCAGAGTATTGACGGTCTTCGAGACATTCGCTTTAAACAATAAGCGCAAAAGGGCACTCCGTGACCTCGCCGAAGTCTGCCAGATCTCCGCAATTAACCCTTGGAACGACACGGCTATAACCTTTAATGCCAATAACGAACCCAAATATAGAATAGTTTGAGCGCCAGCCGCATTAGTCCTTAGTCCCATCGTGGACGGTTTTTGACTCACCAAAGTCCTCATGGACGGCGGTAGCGGACTAAACCTCATCTATGAGGACACACTCCAAAAAATGGAAATAGACAGGAGACACATCGAGCAAAGCAGCATGACCTTCCAAGGAATCATTCCTAGTCGGGAGGCGCGGTGTGCTGGAAAAATCACACTTGATGTGGTATTCCGCACGCCGGAGAATTATCGGCCCAAAGAAATAACCTTCCAAGTGGCCCATTTCAACAGTGGATATCACGCCCTGTTGGGGCGAGAGGCCTTTACACGCTTTCAAGCTATACCTCATTACGGGTATAGGAAGCTAAAAATGCCCAGGCCCAACGGAATAATCACTCTCGTCAGCGATCCGGACATAGCACTTCGTGTCGAAAACAAAACCGCATCCCTAGCACTCGAGGCATTATTTGAAGCCCTCGCGGCCGAAGAATTAACCGCACTACGCTCCACTATGGATAGGGATGATGTGATTCTAGACAAACGACCCAAATCCACCTCCTTCAAACCAGCAGAAGAAATAGTCAAATTTCAGGTCCATCCAACAGACCCCAAGAAGACAACATCTATTGGAGCGCAACTAAGCCCCACAGTTGATTCTGCGCTACGAGAATTCCTGTGCGAAAACTGGGATATATTTGTCGGGCACCCCTCAGATATGCCAGGAATCCCACGCAAGTTGGCCGAACACAGCCTCAATATACTGAAGGGATATAAACCGGTCAAGCAAACATTTCGATGCTTTTCCGAACCGAAACGACAAGCTATGGGGGAGGAGTTGGCCAAGCTTATCGAGGCCGGATTCATTAGATAAATAAAACATCCGGACTGGCTGTCAAACCTGGTGATGGTACCAAAGAAGGACAAATCCTGGCGCCTGTGCGTCGATTTTAAAGACCTCAATAAGGCTTGCCCTAACGATCCCTTCCCCTCCCTCGCATTAATCAAATCATCGATGCTACCGCAGGACACGACTCACTGTGCTTCCTTGATGCATATTCCGGATACCATCAAATCAAAACGAAGGAGTCCGATCAAGCCGCCACAGCATTCATCACCCCATATGGACCATTTTGCTTCAACACCATGCTTTTTGGGCTCAAGAACCCCGACGCCACCTACCAACGCATGATTCAAACATGCCTCGAGAAACAGATCGGCAAGACAGTTGAAGCTTATGTGGACGACATTGTCATCAATACTAGGCACGTAGAAACACTAATAGACGATTTGCATCTCACATTCAACAACCTCCGCACGTATGACATCAAGCTCAATCCGGAAAAGTCTGTCTTCGGCGTCCCCGCCGGAAAACTGCTAGGCTTCATCGTTTCCAATAGAGGAATTGAAGCAAATCCAGCCAAAATCCAAGCTATGTCACAATTGGCTACGCCAACTGACCTTAAACAAGTCCAAAAACTCGTTGGTTGCGTGGCAGCTTTAAGCCACTTTATCTCCAGATTGGGGGAAAAGGCACTGCCACTTTATCGCCTTCTATGGCGCACCGATAACTTCGAGTGGACGGACGGGGCGACGACCGGACTGGAAGAAATAAAATCCCTTCTAGCAAGCAACCCAATCCTGGCCGCGCCAAACGCAAGTGAACCAATGCTATTATATATATCGGCAACACACCAGGTGGTGAGCGCCGTACTCGTCGTCGAGCGAGAACAGGACGGATACAAATTTCCGCTCCAAAAACCAGTATACTATGTTTCTACTGTCCTCACACCATGCAAATCCCGGTACCCCCACTATCAAAAGATAGCATACGCAGTCTTCATGGCATCCCGAAAGCTACGACACTACTTCCAGGAGTGCTCGATTACGGTGGCTTCTGAATCGTCACTCGATGACATAATAAACAACCGCGACGCCACAGGCCAGATTGCCAAATGGGCCATCGAGCTCCTTCCTTTCGACATAACATCCAAACCACGTCGAGCCATCAAATCCCAAGTACTGGCTGACTTCGTTGCCGAATGGACAGAGGCCAAACTCCCTAAAGAGTATGACACATATTCCAATTGGGTTATGCATTTTGATGGCTCCAAAATGTTGGCGGGGCTAGGAGCGGGCGTCGTGTTAACATCCCCCACTGGAGATGTCATCCAGTATGTAGTCCAAATATTATACACAGACTCCAAAAATGCAGCCAAATATGAGGCCTTATTGCATGGTCTTCGAATGGCCGTATCCATGGGCATACAACGCCTGGAGGTGCGCGGGGACTCAAACCTTGCAATATCTCAAATAAATGTAGACTTTGATTCCAAAGATCCAAAGATGGCAGCTTACCGTAATGTCGTCTTAAAAATGTCTGCCCGGTTCGAGGGGCTTGAATTTCATCACGTTGGCCGAGAGAGTAATCAGGCGGCAGACGTCCTTGCCCACATTGGCACAAAACGCGACCCCGTCCCACCTAACATTTCCCTGGAAAGGCTTTTTAAGCCATCTGTGTTGTGGCAATGGGGGGGGGCAGCAACGACAGCCCGAATCCAAACACAAACCCAGATTACGAACACACTGATATTATCGGGGGCTCAGCCACCGAAATAACACCGTCGGCCCATCTCATTCTGCCAGTCATTGCCCCATGGACCAAACCATTATTGGCCTACCTTAATAGGAAGGAGCTTCCAGAAGACCAGAAATAGGCTCGCCGCATTGTGCGGCATTCGAAGGCCTACAAGGTTCACGACGGAGAGCTCTACAAGAAAAGTACTACCGGGGTCCTTCAATGGTGTATCTCCGAAGAAGAGGGGCGGCAACTTTTGGCAGAGATTCACGCCGGTCTTGCCAGGCACCACGCCGCAGCCCGGGCACTCGTCAGCAAGGCCTTCCATACAGGGTTTTATTGGCCGACGGCTCGAGCATACGCACATGACCTCGTCCAACGTTGTGTCGGATGCCAACTCTTCGTCAACCAAAGCCATATGCCCCCAACCGCCCTACAAACAATCCACATTACTTGGCCTTTCGCGGTCTGGGGACTGGACATGGTTGGACCCCTTAAATGGGGAAGCCATAAGAAAAAATATCTGCTGGTCATGGTGGGTAAATTCACCAAGTGGATAGAGGCTAAACTAGTAAAAACGGCCGAGTCCGGGCCAGTGATAGCATTCATATCTGATGTTGTGCATCGTTATGGTGTCCCACACAGCATCATCACCGACAACGGCTCTAATTTCACAGCCGATGAGGTGAAAATCTGGTGTGCTAATCTAGGCATTAAGCTCGATTACGCCTCTGTCTACCACCCGCAAACAAACGGTCAAGTAGAATGAACCAATGGCCTTATTATGAGCGGCATCAAACCCAGACTAGTGCGGTCTTTGAAGGAATCAGACAAGCACTGGGTTGAGGAGCTCGACTCCGTACTCTGGGGGCTGCGGACCACGCCCAACCATACTACCGGATACACACCTTTCTTCATGGTGTACGGTGCAGAGGCTGTGTTACCTTGCGATATTATTCATGACTCACCTAGAGTGCGTATGTATGAAGAGAGAGAAGCCGAGCTAGATCGGCAGGACAACCTAGAAGCCCTGGAGGAGGAGCGCGATGATGCAAAAGCCCGTTCAACATTTTACCAACAGCAGGCCTGAAGATATCAAAGCAGAGAAGTACAGGCCAAGACTTACAACATTGGCGAACTCGTTCTACGCCTGCCGGAGAAGAAAAAGGACAAACTCAAGCCAAAATGGGAGGGTCCCTTCGTAATCGATGAAGTTCTCACCAAAGGAGTGTACCGTCTTCGTGATGCATCAGACAATCGCCTCGAGCCGAACCCCTGGAACGCAGCCAGACTCCGAAGATTCTATGCCTAGCGCCGAACTCTTTGTTTGTCTCCTTCTCCCCTATAGTTTCCATTATTTTCTTCTCTCTTTTCTGATTTTTTTCTCTTTTTCGCTTTAAAGCTCTCACACAGCTAGACCACACACCCCTGACGTATACAACTTCAAATATGTACATCCATTATGCCTGGGGGCTTCTTGGATAGAAGCTTGTTACTATTCTTTGAGCACTAAACTCTTCACATATGCGCCATTTTCCATATGTGCCTTTTCTTCGCCATTATATGCATCGATACGACTTAAGTTTTGGCCAAGCTGGGTTGCCTGGCTCCTGTGCTTATGCCCTACGTTCCCGTTAGTTCGGCTAGGGCATAAAGGGAGCATCTCTGCGATTGTTACTGCTGGGGCATCCGGATGTGTACCTTAGACTGGGTGAAGCCGAAAGCTAGCGTTCTTAAGGGAATATTCGGTCGGTGAATTAAAGGCGTTTTTGCATTCACTTCATTGTGAGCCCCCAAAAGTTACATACAGTGTGATTTTCTCACCACAATTTGGACATGTACACTGATACATGCACACCCAGGGAAAGGAACCCTTAACGGAACTATTCTCCCTGGAAGATGTTTCTTACAATCCCAATGTAATATAACATTACTAGGCAGATACAACTTGTCTGTTCAAGCAACTATGACCCCTACGCCTAGTTTCCACGCATACCCGGTCTATTCGGCCGCGCTGGTATTTGGAAACACTCCGCACCTTCGGGTCCGGAGGTTGAAGCAAAAGGTCTGCCATGACAAATGCTATACAATTCAGCTAGAGTTCCATATGTCAAGGAAAGTACATGGTCACTTGGACTCAAACACTTCCTCCTCTATGCCGTCCAACAGGCGGTCTAACTTCTAATCCTGTCGGGAATATTTGGCGGCCACTTCTACTTGGTCATATACTAAACTAACAGGAATTTCTTCCCCATTTGGTCCTAGCGGTCCAACCCAGGCCATGTGATTAGGATCCAGCTTGGTATATCGCGTTTTCACCATGGCCCAGGCCTCTCGCGCACCCTCCCGGTAGGCCGATATCTTCCATAGTCGGATAAGCCGCCGCGCTCCCTTGAACAGCTCTACAAGCTCCTCCATACTCCCTGGAGGGGAGGCGGATGGCCATAAGGCCTTGGCAACACTCTGCATTGCCTGCCGAGCTTGCTCATGCACTTGCGACAGCCCTTGCAACAGATCACTTGATGATACGGACACCTCCTCCTAGGGACGGCCCGTCAATATACCTGCAATCATAACTATATCAGTTCCATTTATCTCCGAAATACTTTAAGGTTAGTTCTGGCACATACAGAATATGCCGCCTCGCAACTTTTTATTCTCCTTCACGGAGTCGACTAGCTAGGCCCGCACATCTTTCAGTTCTTCACCCAAGTTGGCGTTGGAATCTTGAAGCTTGTTTTTCTCCTCTATGACTTGGGTCAGCACACGCTCGCCTACGGCATGTAGCCTTTTGCATCTTTCTCTCCTGCTAGAGAAGTGCTCAACTTCTTATCATATTGATCTGACGACCCTATTATGAGATCAGCAACAGTATTAGCACAGCTGGTATACAGTTATTGTTCCTCTATGGAGGGGAATATTACTAGCAGATGCCTTCCTGGAGTTTTTCAGTTCGGCGGTAGCAGCATTTAGCTGTGTCCGACACTCCTCCAGCTCTTGGGCTAGCAGGTTGTTCTTCTCTGTAAGAACCTAGTTATACAACGATCCTTAAATCAGTTGTACCAACTGCTTTCAGTCTCGGGGGCTATTGACATATGGTTATCCTATTCGGACAAAGAAAACTCACCTGCACATCTATTAAATGCTGCTTTGTGGCTTTGCTAAGCCCATTTCGAGCAGCTCGGATGTATGCGTCAGCCAAGGTGAAGGCATTGAATGCATCTTCCGAGAACCGGGGGTCTCGTAAAACAGCCCAGCACCGTCGATGATTCATGGCGCTCTCTACGTCTGAGTTGGTAACAGACATATCTTCCGAACTCTCGGCCAAAGGACAGTTCGGCGTTGTTCCCATATCGGCTCCCGTTTCTCCGGCGGGGTTTAAATCCCGGTTATTGGGAGCACGATTGGCCGGATCCCCGGACATAGTCCGGCGAATCTTTTTCCTGGTACAAGACAAACGTACAATTTACAGTTGGATGTGACTATTGAAGTATACCTTCAAACAAGTACCTCTCCGACGAAGGACCGGTCGTGTCTTTGCCGACCTTCCTCTTGGATGCCCTGCTTGGAGTCGCCCCCGGAGTGGCATGATGTGCCGGACGCCTCCCCTTTGGAGCATGAGACAGTGTGGTGGGTGAGGCAGAGCGAGGAAACTCCTTCGAGGGGGATTTTTCTTCATGACTTACGTGGGAAGCAGGAAGAAGACCAGGATAATCAGCGATAATGGCCACTTCCGTGCCATCGTAGCTCACCTTGTAAAACACCCCTTCTACAAGTACCACGGATATGTCCGGGTCCTCTTCAAATCCAGGATCAAGCTCCCGGTTGTGGTTCTCTGGCTGTGGGGTGGGGCTGTGAAGCCCCTCGGTGATCTTTCGCCAGTGCTGTTATAAATAAACGGACGGAGAATTCATTAAAGATGGCGAGGAGAGTAGAGTAAGTAAAAGCAAAGGGGTTAGGACTCACCCAGCTGGGAGGCTCGTACATAGAGTACCCATCTCTCTGCGATTGATGCGAAGAAATTGCTCTTCCTCTCGCTTGAACAACTCGGCCAGTACTTTGGCTAGAGCGGCGGGGGTGTCCGGACCTTTCCGACCACAGCGGGAGGCGTCATCCTCCCCATTGTAGTGCCACATTGGGAGCCCTATATATTGGAGTGGTTGAACCCCTCGCGCTATGGAAGTCGCCATTACCTCAACCATCGTTAATCCGGACTGCGCGAGCATCTTTATCTTGCTCGCGAGCTGACAAATTTCCGCATTGTCGTTCTCCTGAAGACTCCGGGGACGCCAACTATGGCGTTTCTTCAGCGGAACGCTTGCAAATTCGGGAAGACCCTTCCGAATTGGGTCGGGAAGTGCGACATCCTCAATATAGAACCATTCGGAAGGCCATTCTTCAGAGCCCTTCCTTGGTGTGCCGGACAGGTATCCGGTGTCGGCGATGCGCCATACTTCGGCTCCACTCACTTCAAATATTGACCCCTTGTGGTTATGCGGGACAAGACAGAAAAACATTCTCCATAGTTCAAAATGGGCCTCAATACCGAGAAACAGTTCGCATAAAGCAACATAGCCCGCGATATGCAGGATGGAGGCAGGAGCAAAGTTATGTAGCTGAAGGCCATAGTATTCCAAAATCCCCCGGAGGAATGGGTGGATTGGAAATCCTTCGCCCCTTAGCAGATAAGGGACGAAACACACTCGCTCCCCCCGGATGGATTGGGGTAGTCCTCCGCCTGGGTCTCACCATTAAAGGACGCTAGCCCAGCTCGCACAGGGACCAGATCCGCAAGAGGAATAAATTCCTGCGTTTGCAACTTCGCCAATTGACTGTGGGACACATAGCACCTCTCCCACTCGCCTTTCTCTGGGCCAGAACGGGAGGAGGAGCTGGGAATGCTAGCCATGATGGATTGGTTTCTACTGGCTATCTCCGGGAATTTTCTCCGTGTGGTGCCGAATGGATCTAAGATCTAATCTCTTTAAATAGGCGCTCTTCCTTGCATAGATGGGGTGTTATTTGCAAAAATACCCTGACCTTTTGCATTCTCTCGACACGTGGAAGATGAAGTTATTAATGCACAGAAGCCGAGGGGAGCGACATTGAATCAATGGCCGAATACATTACTTGGACGTCATCGAAGGAGGAACCCGCCTTGCAATGCCGAAGACAATCTGCGCGCCGAACACCTCATCATTGAAGCCTGGTTCGGGGGCTACTGAGGGAGTCCTAGACTAAGGGGTCCTCGGTCGTCCGGCCTGTTAGCCATGGGCCGGACTGATGGGCTGTGAAGATACGAAGATCGAAGAATGCATCCCGTGTCCGGATAGGACTCTCCTTGGCGTGGAAGGCAAGCTTGGCGATCAACTATGCAGATTCCTTTCTATGTAATTGACTCTATGTAACCCTAGATCTCCCTGGTGTCTATATAAACCGGAGAGATTAGTCCGAATAGAGAGATACATTACCATAGTCATACAAGCTAGACTTCTAGGGTTTAGCCATTACGATCTTGTGGTAGATCAACTCTTGTAATACTCTTATTCATCAAGATCAATCAAGCAGGAAGTAGGGTATTACCTCCATAGAGAGGGCCCGAACTTGGGTAAACATTGTGTCCCCTGTCTCCTGTTACCATCGACCTTAGACACACAGTTCGGGACCCCCTACCCGAGATCCGCCGGTTTTGACACCGACATCCAGTTTTTTACAAGTCGGGCCCAACTGCCCTACTTATGGCTCATATTTGAAGCATCTTTTGGGTCTCTATAACCCGCCAGGATGGCAGACTCTACGTCGCCAGAGTATCATACTCCTATGTTTAGAGTTACAGCTCTAACACCTCTAACTGCACAAAGCTGATAAGCCGGCAGTATAAGCATATACTACAGGTTTGACATCTTATTTAACAATTCGGACCGGCCCTGGTTATGGACTATTCATCCTCAATGGCTTCAATAGGGTATCATGACCCGCCCGGTGGTAAGCCGCCAGGGTATTTGTATTTTCTTTGTGTGCAGGACAATAATCGATCAGATCGGCATAAATCAAATGTTATCATAAGCATAAGGTGATGTTTTCTCACAATGTGGATCGGCGGTCTTGTACAAAAAGCAGAAACGTGCATGATGGCACGACAGATTTAAGTTTTTACTACCCTATTACATGGCTCCGTGAGCCGAATGAGATCAAGTATTTGTCAAGGATCAAATATATAAACCACCCGGCGGTTCAATCTTCCTGGCCTTGTTGATTGGTGGCTTCTGGGTCATCCCTTTCCGGTTCTTCGTCCTCCTCCACCGTCTAAAAATTTGGTGATGACCAATTAATACTAGATAAAGCTTGAAATTCAGCCTTGTCATCTATAAGATCAGACGGCTCAACTTCAGGGGCAAAAGTGTGCTTACGGATTGGGGGGATTAAGTCCATCACTCTATAAGCCGGGGTCGACATCTTCTGGTTCTCCTTGTTATAAGTCGGATAGTACTTTGAAAGGTCCGAGTCATTGGCAATCATAGTCGCCATGGGACGTATCTCTTTCACGCAAGCGGAGAAGTCCTTTTGATTAAATGGCGTACCATCTTATTTCAAGCTTGGGTAACCAGTGGCTACCTCAGACGGGTCAAGCTCTGGTACCCATTCCTTGGCCCGGCTCAAAGCCATCACAGCACCAGCTCTTTGATACGTCCATTTTGCATCATGCTTTTATATTGATATTTATTACATCATGGGCTGTTATTACACATTATGTCACAATACTTATGCCTATTCTCTCTTATTTTACGAGATTTACATGAAGAGGGAGAATGCCGACAGCTGGATTTATGGGTTGGAAAAGGAGCAAATATTAGAGACCTATTCTGCTCAACTCCAAAAGTCCTGAAACTCCATGGAAGTTATTTTCAGAATATAAAAAAAATACTGAGCGGAAGAAATACCAGACGGGGGGCACCCACCAGGCACGAAGGTGGGGGGAGCGCCCTACCCCCCTGGCCGCGCCCCCTGGCTCGTGGGCCCCCTGGTGGCCCTCCGGTGGCCATCATCTGCTATATGAAGTCTTTCGTCCAAAGAAAAATAGGAGAGAAGCTTTCGGGATGAGACACCGCCACCACGAGGCGGAACCTTGGCGGAACCAATCTAGGGCTCCGGCAAAGCTGTTCTGCCGGGGAAACTTCCCTCCGGGAGGGGGAAATCATCACCATCGTCATCACCATCAATCCTCCCAGCGGGAGAGGGTCAATCTTCATCAACATCTTCACCAGCACCATCTCCTCTCAAACCCTAGTTCATCTCTTGTATCCAATTCTTGTCTCATAGCCTGGGATTGGTACCCGTAGGTTGCTAGTAGTGTTGATTACTCCTTGTAGTTGATGCTAGTTGGTTTATTTGGTGGAAGATCATATGTTCAGATCCTATATGCACATTAATACCCCTCTGATTATGAACATGAATATGCTTTGTGAGTAGTTACATTTTTTCCTGAGGACATGGGAGAAGACTTGCTATTAGTAGTCATGTGAATTTGGTATTCGTTCGATATTTTGATGAGATGTATGTTGTCTCTCCTCTAGTGGTGTTATGTGAACGTCGACTACATGACACTTCACCATTATTTCGGCCTAGAGGAAGGCATTGGGAAGTAATAAGTAGATGATGGGTTGCTAGAGTGACAGAAGCTTAAACCCTAGTTTATGCGTTGCTTCGTAAGGGGCTGATTTGGATCCGTATGTTTCATGCTATGGTTAGGTTTACCTTAATACTTCTTTTGTAGTTGCGGATGCTTGCAAGAGTCGTTAATCATAAGTGGGATGTTTGTCCAAGTAAGGGCAGCACCCAAGCACCGGTCCAGCCACATACCAAATTATCAAAGTAACGAACGTGAATCATATGAACGTCATGAAAACTAGCTTGACGATAATTCCCATGTGTCCTCGGGAGCGTTTTCCTTCATATAAGAAATTGTCTAGGCTTGTCCTTTGCTAAAAAAAGGATTGGGCCACCTTGCTACACTTTATTTACATTTTTTACTCGTTACTTGCTACCAATTATCTTATCACAAAACTATCTGTTACCTATAATGTCAGTGCTTGCAGAGAATACCTTACTGAAAACCGTTTATCATTTCCTTCCGCCCCTTGTTGGGTTCGACACTCTTACTTATTGAAAGGACTACGATAGATCCCCTATATTTGTGGGTCATCAAGACTCTTTTCTGGCGCTGTTGCTGGGGAGTGAAGTGCCTTTGGTAGGTGGAATTTGGTAAGGAAAAGTGTATATAGTCTGCTGAAATTTACTGTCACTTGTTACTATGGAAAGTAATCCTCTGAGGGGCTTGTTTGGGGTATCTTCACCCCGACCAGCTGAGCAAAGAGTTGCTCCTCATCCTAATGAACCTACTTAATTGAAGATGAAATTGAAAATGTTTGCTTTGAAATTCCTTCGGGTATGTTAGAAAAACTGCTAGCTAATCCTTTTGCAGGAGATGGAACATCACATCCTGATGAGCACCTAATATATGTGGATGAAGTATGTGGATTATTTAAGCTTGTAGGTATATCCAGAGATGTTGTTAAGAGGAATGTCTTCCCTTTATCTTTGGAGGGAAATGCATTGACATGGTATAGGCTATGTGATGATACAAGATCATGGAACTATAAAAGATTGAAATTGGAATTTCAACAAAAAGTTTTATCCTATGCATCTGGTTCATCATGATCGCAATTATATTTATAATTTCTTCCCTCGCGAAGGAGAAAGCATCGCTCAAGCTTGGGGGAGGCTTAAGTCAATGTTATATTCATGCCCCAATCATGAGCTCTCAAGAGAAATGACTATTCAAAACTTTTATGCTCGGCTTTCTGATAACAATCGCACCATGCTTGATACTTCCTGTACTGGTTCTTTTATGATGAAGACTATTGAATTCACATGGGATTTATTGGAAAGAATTAAGTGCAACTCTGAAGATTGAGACCTCTGCAAAGGTAAGGAGCCAGGAATAACTCCTAAGTTTGATTGTGTTAAATCTTTTATGGATACCGATGTTTTTCATAAATTTAGCACTAAATATGGACTTGACTCTGAGATAGCAGCTTCTTTCTGTGAATCCTTTGCTGCTCACGTTGATCTCCCTAAGGAGAAGTGGTTTAAATATCATCCTCCCATAGAAGTAAAAGTAGCTACACCTATTAAAGTTGAAGAAAAGAATATCACTTACAATGATCCTATTGTTCCTACTGCTTATGTTGAGAAACCACCTTTCCCTGTTAGAATAAAGGATGTTGTTACAATTTGTCTAGGTGATATGTCTCATGAGTTTAACTTTTCTAAATTTCATAGACAACACCGTGAAGAGGAATTGCCTAGTAAAGATGAAATTATTGGTCTTGCTTCTATTGTTGTGCCTCCTAATGATCCTTTAG
Organism: Triticum timopheevii; assembly: GCA_963921465.1. NCBI lineage: Eukaryota > Viridiplantae > Streptophyta > Magnoliopsida > Poales > Poaceae > Triticum > Triticum timopheevii. The sequence goes on along the minus strand of OY997270.1, from coordinate 59,655,940 downwards.
AACAATATTTGCTAGACCATGAAAATGATATGTTTATGAATGAAAGAAGGGAAATAGATGAAATATTCTTTAAACAGGGACCTATTCTGAAACACAACTTGGCTGTTGAAATACTAGGGGACCCCCCTCCACCCAAGGGTGATCCCGTGTTTGAGCTCAAACCATTACCTGATACTCTTAAATATGCTTATCTTGATGAAAAGAAGATATATCCTGTTATTATTAGTGCTTACCTTTTAGAGAAGGAGGAAGAAAAATTATTGAAAACTCTGAAGAAGCACCGTGCTGCTATTGGATATACTCTTGATGATCTTAAGGGCATTAGTCCCACTCTATGTCAACATAAAATAAATTTGGAGAAAGATGGAAAACCGATTGCCAATCCTCAACGACGGTTAAATCCTAATATGAAGGAAGTGGTAAAGAAAGAAATATTAAAGCTTCTAGAGGCAGGTATAATCTATCCCGTTGCTGATAGTGAGTGGTTAAGTCCTGTCCATTGTGTCCCTAAGAAGGGAGGTATTACTGTTGTTCCTAATGATAAAGATGAGTTGATTCCACAAAGAATTATTACAAGTTATAGGATGGTAATTGATTCCCGCAAATTAAATAAAGCTACTAAAAAGGATCATTACCCTTTGCCATTTATTGATCAAATGCTAGAAAGATTATCCAAACATACAAATTTTTGCTTTCTAGATGGTTATTCTGGTTTCTCTCAAATACCTGTGTCAGCTGATGATCAAGCTAAGACCACATTTACATGCCATTTCGGTACTTTTGCTTATAGACGTATGCCTTCTGGTTTATGTAATGCACCTGCTACCTTTCAAAGATGCATGATGGCTATATTCTCTGACTTTTGTGAAAAGATTTGTGAGGTCTTCATGGACGATTTCTCCATTTATGGATCCTCTTTTGATGATTGCTTGAGCAACCTTGATCGAGTTTTGACGAGATGTGAAGAAACTAACCTTGTCTTGAATTGGGAGAAGTGCCACTTTATGGTTAATGAAGGCATTGTCTTGGGGCACAAAATTTCTGAAAGAGGTATTGAAGTTGATAAAGCTAAAGTTGATGCTATTGAAAAGATGCCGTGTCCCTAGGACATCTGTAACGCCCCGCATTCAATGCGCTAGGTGTCCGCCAGTTATTCGCCTTCGTGGCCTTGTCATTTTCTTGCGTGTTGCATTTTGCCATGTCATCATCTGCATTTCATATCATGTCATCATGTGCATCTCATTTTGCTTACGTGTTCGTCTCATGCATCCGAGCATTTTCCCCGTTGTCCGTTTTGCAATCCGGCACTCCTATGTCATCCGGTGTCCCCTTTTTTGCCTCTTCTCTTGTGCGGGTGTTAAACATTCTCGGAATGGACCGAGGTTTGCCAAGCGGCCTTGGTACACCACCGGTAGACCGCCTGTCAAGTTTCGTGCCATTTGGAGTCCGTTTGGTACTCCAACGATTAACCGAGGTACCGTAAAAGCCTCTTTTGTTTGCAGCCCAACACCCCTCCAAATCAGCCCACTAACCCAGCGAACTCCCCTCCATGCTCTCGGTCGTTCGATCACGATCGTGTGGGCAAAAACCGTGCTCCATTTTGACTGTCCTACCTCCCAGAATCTATAACTAAGTCCTCCCCTCCATTTTTCGCGGATGAATCCCCGAACCCTAGATCAAATCGCCCCCGCCGCGCCGGACATGTCCGCGCCCGCCGGACAAATCGTGCCGCCGCCTCGCAGCCAGTGGCCGCCCGCCATGTGGCACCTCCGCCGCCACCCGCCGTCGCGGCCCAGCCCATCGCCGCCTCTCGCGCCTCGAGCCCCGCGCCTGCTCGCTGGCGCTGCTGGCCGCGCCCCCGCCGCCGTCGGCGCGCCACCTCGCCGCCGACCGCGCCGGCCTCCGCGCCCTGCCCCGCCACTGGTCGCCCCGACCACCGCCGCTCGCCCCCGCGCCGCTGGCGCCGGATCCGGCAAGCCCGTGGCCGGACCCCGCCGCCCCGCCGCCCATGCGCCACCGCCGCCTGTCGGCCTCACCTCGCCGGTGCTGCACCGCCCCGCCTCGCCTCCGCCGCGCCTCCCCCGTCGCCCCTCCGGCTCGCCGCTGGCCGGATCCGGCGAGATCTGGCCCGGGAGCACCTCGCCGCCCTTCCTCCTCCCCCGCAGCGACCAACTCCGGCGAGACTCCGGCCGTCCTCGATCCGCGTGCCCCGAAACCCTAGATCTAGTTTCGGAGGTGATTTTTCGTCCAAGTCCCGTAATTATTTACATTATCATGCCATGTTCATCGCATCATAACTTGCTGCATACTGCTCCGTTTCCTGCGTATAATATATCAAAATGTTCGTTGTGAGATGCTCTTCTATTTGTTCCATCGCACTATGTTCATTTGAGCTCATCTTGATGCCCGAATCATCGTTGCAATAGTGATATATGATGTTAATCTGCTGAAACTGTTATAACTTGTTGTTTTGTCTTTTTCATTGCATTTTGTGTGTGCATCTTATGAGCTTGATGTCTACATGTGTTTTGATCTATGTCATGCCATATTTACAAGGGTGCTATCCATGTATTTTTGTGAGTCTTGTACTGAGTGCATCAAGCTTGTTAAGTAGTGTACTAGCTGTTGCTGTTTTCCTGACTGATTCTGTTATAATATGATGCTATGTAAACCTGCTGCTACAAGTCATTCTATGCATAATCTGGAGATGTTCACTAAGGATGTTTTGTTATACATGTCATGCCCTATCCATCCATGCCCCTGGTTGCATTTATAGCCTATTGTAGCTTATTGTAATCTTGCTCCAAACTTGCTAAATAATGTTGCTGTCAGCCTGTTAACATTAAGTTTAATGTTGCCATGATTGTTGCTAGTGATCCATGCACCCTATGAACTTGCTCTTGCCATGATTAGCTTCATAAATATGTCTTATTACTGTTGGTTGCCTTTCCATGCCATGTATTTATCTGTGGTGAGTGGTTCAAGCTCACCAAAATGCCTACTTATTATTGCTCCTGCCATGTATGAATCTGTCATATTATTTGCCATGTTTACATGGGTGCCATCATATCTTCTGCTCCTTTTTGGCTCATGGTCAGTAAGGAACATTTGTTCTATGCTATTAGTAGATTAATGCCATGCCTTTGTTTGCCATGATAGCTTCCTGTAACATGTTGTTTGATAGCTCTAAACATTGCAACCTGATGTTATTTTCTGCTAAGCCTGAAACTGTTATTATTTGCAATCTTGCCATGTCCTTTTGAGCATGTTCTAGTGATTTCTGGAGATAGCTCATTGTTCATGTTTTGTCATGCTTTACCTGTACTTCATATCCATGCCTTTTATTCTTATGTTGGGGTGCTGTAGCTTATTGTTTTGATGCTTGCTAGATGCATAGTTGCTGTTTTGGACATCTTGTCCTTTAAACTTGTATAGTGTATGTGTTGAACCGTTGCTCCGTTTTGAGTTTGCTCTATATGAAACTTGCTTGATTTTGCATGAAGTTTCATATTATCATGTTGCATCCTTGTTTTGAGGTGTTTGCTTGATGTTTGGGGTGCATTTTGCATCAATGCCATGTTTAACTTGTTTTGCTCATATCTTCTAGGTCGTAGCTCCGAATTAAATGAACTTTATATGTAACTTGACTAGAATCTCGTGTAGATCATCTTGGTGCATCTCAAACTGCTGTTTAATAACTTGAACATAAGATTTATTCAGATCTGGACCAACTTCGAAATTTACATATGAGGACTTACCAGAATTGTTATATGTTGTTTCTGGCCTCATTTAAACTTGCCTTGATGTGTTGTTCTTGTTTGCATCATCTCTTGCCATGAGTAGCCTCATCTAGCTTTCTCATGCATCATGCTCGGTTGTGCATCATGTCTTGTCTATGTGTGGTGTGTTTACCATGTTGTGTGCTTCTTCTCGATAGTTCATGTTTCGTTGCGATCGTTAGGATTCGTTCGTCTACGCTTGGTTCATCTTCGTGGCTTCATCTTCTTCATGGACTCGTTCTTCTTCGTTGCGGGATTTCAGGAAAGATGACCGCTACCCTGGATCTCACTACTATCATTGCTATGCTAGTTGCTTTGTTCTTTCGCTTTGCTGCGCTTCCTATAACTTGTTCTTCAAGCCTCCCCAAATTGCCATGAACCTCTGACCTTTGACCCCTTCCTAGCAAACCGTTGTTTTGCTATGTTACCGCTTTGCTTAGCCCCTCTTATAGCTTTGTTAGTTGTAGGTGAAGTTTGAAGATTGCTCCATGGTGGACATGATTTTGTTGGTATATCACAATATCTCTTATATTATTAATGCATCTATATATTTGGTAAAGGGTGGAAGGCTCGGCCTTATGCCTGGTGTTTTGTTCCACTCTTGCCGCCCTAGTTTCCGTCATACCAGTGTTATGTTCCCGGATTTTGCGTTCCTAACGCGGTCGGGTGATTTATGGGACCCCCTTGACAGTTCGCTTTGAATAAAACTCCTCCAACAAGGCTCAACCTTGGTTTTACCATTTGCCTCACCACCACCTACCTTTCCCTTGGGAGTAATTAACCCAAGGGTCATCTTTATTTTAGCCCCCCCGGGCCAATGCTTGTCTAAGTGTTGGTCCAAACCGAGCGATGTCCGGCCCCCCCTGGGCAACCAGGGTCTATGCCAACCCGACGTCTGGCTCATCCGGTGTGCCATGAGAACGAGATATGTGCAGCTCCTATCGGGATTTGTCGGCACATCCGGGTGGCTTTGCTGTTCTTGTTTTACCATTGTCGAAATGTCTTGTAAACCAGGATTCGGAGACTGATCGGGTCTTCCTGGGAGAAGGTATATCCTTCGTTAACCGCAAGAGATTTTCATGGGCTAAGTTGGGACACCCCTACAGGGTATAAACTTTCGAGGGCTGTGCCCGTGGTTATGTGGCAGATGGGAATTTGTTAATGTCCGGTTGTAGATAACTTGACACCAGATCCGAATTAAAACACATCAACCGCGTGTGTAGCCGTGATGGTCTCTTCTCGGTGGAGTCTGGGAAGTGAACATGGTTTTGGGTTATGCTTGACATAAGTAGGAGTTCAGTATCACCTCTTGATCATTGCTAACTTCACGACCGTTCCGTTTGCTCTCTTCTCGCTCTTATTTGGTTATGTTAGCCACCATATCTTGCTTAGTCGCTGCTGCAACCTCACCACTTTACCCCTTCCTTACCCATTAAGCTTTGCTAGTCTTGATACCCATGGTAATGGGATTGCTGAGTCCTCGTGGCTCACAGATTACTACAACAACAGTTGCAGGTACATGTTATGCGATGATCATGACGCGAGAGCGATGTTTGCTTGTTTTGGAGTTCTTCTGCTTCTTCGATCAGGGGATAGGTTCCAGGTCGGCAGCCTGGGCTAGCAGGGTGGATTGCGTTTGAGTTTCTGTTTGTGTTTCATCCGTAGTCGGATGGTGCTCTTATGTAAGATGATGTTGTATTCGTGTGGCATTCTATGCCTCTTGTATGTATCCCTACCTATGATGTAATGTTGATGTAATGATATCCACCTTGCAAAAGTGTTTCAATATGCGGGTCTATCCTTGGTGGGACCTTCGAGTTCCTCTTGGATAGGGTCGCATATTGGGCGTGACAACATCAAAGGTATAAGAAGTTTCCTTGGTCACGCCGGTTTTTATAGGAGGTTCATTAAGGACTTCTCAAAAATTTCTCGGCCTCTGACTAATTTATTACAAAAAGATATACCATTCGTTTTTGATGATGATTGCGTAGAGGCATTTGAAATACTTAAGAAAGCATTAATCTCTGCAACTATTGTTCAGCCTCCTGATTGGAATCTACCTTTTGAAACTATGTGTGATGCTAGCGATTATGCAGTAGGTGCTGTGCTAGGGCAAATACTTTATAAGAAATCAAATGTTATTCAATATGCTAGTAAAACTCTAGAAAGTGCCTAGAGAAATTATGCCACTACTAAAAAAGAATTCTTAGCAGTTGTATTTGCTTGTGATAAGTTTAGACCATATATCGTTGATTCTAAAGTAACTATTCGCACTGATCATGCTACTATTAAATATCTTATGGAAAAGAAAGATGCTAAACCTAGATTTATTAGATGGGTTCTCTTGCTACAAGAATTTGATTTGCATATTATTTATAGAAAGGGAGCTGAGAACCCCATTGCAGACAACTTGTCTAGGTTAGAGAATGTTCTTGATGACCCACTACCTATTGATGATAGCTTTCCTGATGAACAACTAAATGTCATAAATTCTTCTCGTACTGCTCCATGGTATGCTGATTATTTTAATTACATAGTTGCTAAATTTATACCACCTAGTTTCACATACCAGCAAAAGAAAAAGTTCTTCTATGATTTAAGGCATTACTTTTGGGATGACCCACATTTTTATAAAGAAGGATTAGATGGTGTTATTAGATGTTGTGTACCTGAGCATGAATAGGAACAGATCCTATGCAAGTGTCACTCCGAGGCTTATGGAGGACACCACGCCGGAGATAGAACTGCACATAAGGTATTGCAGTCCGGTTTTTATTGGCCTACACTCTTCAAGGATGCTCGTAAGTTTGTCTTATCTTGTGATGAATGTCAGAGAATAGGTAATATTAGTAGACGTCAAGAAATGCCTATGAACTATTCACTTGTTATTGAACCATTTGATGTTTGGGGCATTGATTATATGGGACCGTTTCCTTCCTCTAATGGATATACACATATTTTAGTTGCTGTTGATTACGTTACTAAGTGGGTAGAAGCTATTCCAACTAGTAGTACTGATCATAACACCTCTATTAAGATGCTTAAAGAAGTTATATTTTCGAGGTTTGGAGTCCCTAGATATTTAATGACTGATGGTGGTTCACACTTTATTCATGGTGCTTTCCGTAAAATGCTTGCTAAGTATGATGTTAATCATAGAATTGCATCTCCTTATCATCCACAGTCTAGTGGTCAAGTAGAATTGAGTAATAGAGAACTTAAATTAATTTTGCAAAAGACTGTTAATAGATCTAGAAAGAATTGGTCCAAGAAACTTGATGATGCATTATGGTCCTATAGAACTGCATACAAAAGTCCTATGGGTATGTCTCCTTATAAATTGGTTTATGGAAAAGCATGTCACTTACCTCTTGAATTAGAACATAAGGCATATTGGGCTATGAAGGAGCTCAACTATGATTTCAAACTTGCCGGTGAGAAGAGGTTATTTGACATTAGCACACTTAATGAATGGAGAACCCAAGCTTACGAAAATGCCAAGTTGTTTAAAGAAAAAGTTAAAAGATGGCATGATAAAAGAATACAAAAGCGTGAGTTTAATGTAGGTGATTATGTATTATTATACAACTCTCATTTAAGATTTTTTGCAGGAAAACTTATCTCTAAATGGGCAGGTCCTTACGTTATCGAGGAGGTCTATCGTTCCGGTGCCATAAAAATCAAGAACTTCGAAGGCACAAATCCGAAGGTGGTGAACGGTCAAAGAATCAAACATTATATCTCAGGTAATCCTATAAATGTTGAAACTAATATTATAGAAACTGTACCCCGAAGGAATACATAAGGGACACTTTCCAGAATGTTTCAGACTCTGAAAAGGAATATGTACATGGTACGGTAAGTAAACCGACTCCAAAACAGTTCTAATGGCAATTTTTCTCCGTTTTGGAATATTTGGAAAAATAGAAAAATAAGAAGCAGTCCGGGAAGGACACGAGGCCTCCACGAGGGTGGAGGGCGCGCCCTACCCCCTGGGCGCTCCCCCTGCCTCGTGGGCACCTCGTGCGCTCTCCGGACTCCGTTTTCTTGCATGATACGTATTTTGGTCGGTAAAAATTCATTATATAATCTCCCGAAGGTTTTGACTCCTGTATGATGCAAATTTCCTCTGTTTTCGTTTTGAGCTGTTTTTGTAGCAGATTTAGAGCGAGATGTCGTCCCAAGACTCCGACGGTGAGAGCTTTGTCTCTCATCTCATTGCCAACCCAAGGATCTATGTGGACCTACCCTGTGGTGGCCAAACCACGGATGATGAGGAGGATGTTTACTCGATGAGAATCTATGATTCAAGCTCGGAGGAGGAGGATGTCCCTCTACCTCAACCTGGGGATATGCACGTGAAGTTCAAGAAATCTAGTTTCCCTAAGAGAGCTAACCTGTCTAACAATAAATCTATTCCTCCCCATTTTCGGCAGAAAAGCAAAGGAGATTTATGTGACAAGATCTTGAGGCTAGAATCGAAGGTCGATGATTTAGAGGACGAAATTGCTCTTCTAAACTACCATATGAAAAAGCTGAAGGCACAACTATCACCAACATCCCCATCGTCACCATCTGCTTCACCAGCAAAGAAGGCATAATCATCTGGTATGGGCACTCCCCTTGGCAACTGCCAAGCTTGGGGGAGGTGCCCGGGTATCGTATCACCATCACACTCCTATCTTTACTGTTTTTCTTAGTTTGATCCTTTTAGCCTTATAGTGATTTAGTAGAATAAAGTTTTTAGTATGATCTAGTTGTGAGCTTTGCTCTATGATTCCTCTATGTAATCGAGTCCGTGAGCTATATATAATAAATATTAGTGTTGAGTCAAGGGCTTGGTTATCTTGCTATGATCTTGAATGAATCAAAGAAAAAAAAGAAAAAAAAGAAAAAGAAACAAAGATATCATATTGATCTTATGAAGAGTAATGACTTCACATATAAAGAGTATGATGATTAAAAGTTGTTGAGAGTTGACAAACTTGGTCATCGTTGCAATTAATAGGAAGTAATAGAGAAAGAGAGGTTTCACATATAAATATACTATCTTGGACATCTTTTATGATTGTGAGCACTCATTAAAATATGACATGCTAAAGAGTTGATGTTGGATAAGGAAGACAACATAATGGGTTATGTTTTCTTATATCTGAGATAAAGTACATTTTCATGGATCATCCAACATGTTGAGCTTGCCTTTCTCCCTCATGCTAGCCAATTCCTTGCACTAAGTAGAAATACTACTTGTGCTTCCAATCAACTTTAAACCAGTTTTGCCATGAGAGTCCACCATATCTACCTATGGATTGAGTAAGATCCTTCAAGTAAGTTGTCATTTGGTGAAAGCAATAAAAATTGCTCTCTTAATATGTATGACTTATTAGTGTGGGAGAAAATAAGCATTATACGATCTTGTGATGTGGAAGAAATAAAAGCGACGAACTGCATAATAAAGCTCCATATCACAAGTGGCAATATAAAGTGACGTTATTTCACATTAAGATTTTGTGCATCCAACTCTAAAAGCGCATGACAACCTCTGCTTCCCTCTGCAAAGGGCCTATCTTTTACTATTATCTTTCTTATGCAAGAGTCATGGTGTTCTTCACCTTTCCTTTTTACATTTTATCCTTTGGCAAGCACAGGGTGTTGGAAAGATCCTGATATATATATATATATATCCAATTGGATGTAAGTTAGTATGAATTATTATTGTTGACATTACCCTTGAGGTAAAAGGTTGGGAGGCAAAACTATAAGCCCCTCTCTTTCTCCGTGTCCGATTAAAACTTCATAACCACAAGTATTGTGTGAGTGTTAGCAAAGGTGAAATACTAAATTATAGTTGAGTATGTGGACTTGCTAAAAAGCTCTGACATAGACTCTTTATGATGCTATGATAAATTGCAATTGCTTCTATGACTGAGATTTAGTTTGTTGGTTCTCAACGAAGTTTCTGATTCATACTTTACATTGCAGATAGATTATTACTTGAGCATAAGAGATGATATGACAATATTTATATATGCTGCTGTTATAAGAATGATCATGATGCCCTCATGTCCGTATTTTATTTTATCGACACCTCTACGTCTAAACATGTGGACATATTTATCGTTATTGGTTTCCGCTTGAGGACAAGCGAGGTCTAAGCTTGGGGGAGTTGATACGTCCATTTTGCATCATGCTTTTATATTGATATTTATTACATTATGGGATGTTATTACACATCATGTCACAATAATTATGCCTATTCTCTCTTATTTTATGAGATTTACATGAAGAGGGAGAAGTCCGGCAGCTAGAATTCTGGGCTGGAAAAGGAGCAAATGTTAGAGACCTATTCCGCACAACTCCAAAAGTCATGAAACTCCACGGAAGTTATTTTCAGAATATATAAAAAATACTGAGCGGAAGAAATACCAGAGGGGGGCCACCCACCAGACACGAGGGTGGGGGGCGCGCCCTACCCCCTGGGCGCGCCCCCTACCTCGTGGGCCCCCTAGTGGCCCTCCGGTGGCAATCTTCTGCTATATGAAGTCTTTCATCCAAAGAAAAATAGGAGAGAAGCTTTTGGGATGAGACTTCGCTGCCATGAGGTGGAGCCTTTGTGGAACCAATCGAGGGCTCCGACAGAGCTATTCTGCCGGGGAAACTTCCCTCTGGGAGGGGGAAATCATCACCATCGATCCTCCCAGTGGGAGAGGGTCAATCTTCATCAACATCTTCACCAGCACCATCTCCTCTCAAACCCTAGTTCATCTCTTGTATCCAGTTCTTGTCTCATAGCCTGGGATTGGTACCCGTAGGTTGCTAGTAGTGTTGATTACTCCTTGTAGTTGATGCTAGTTGGTTTATTTGGTGGAAGATCATATGTTCAGATCCTATATGCACATTAATACCCCTCTGATTATGAACATGAATATGCTTTGTGAGTAGTTACATTTGTTCCTGAGGACATGGGAGAAGTCTTGCTATTAGTAGTCATGTGAATTTGGTATTCGTTCGATATTTTGATGAGATGTATGTTGTCTCTCCTCTAGTGGTGCTATTTGAACGTCGACTATATGACACTTCACCATTATTTCAGCCTAGAGGAAGGCATTGGGAAGTAATAAGTAGATGATGGGTTGCTAGATTGACAGAAGCTGAAACCCTATTTTATGCGTTGCTTCGTAAGGGGCTGATTTGGATCCATATGTTTCATGCTATGGTTAGGTTTACCTTAATACTTCTTTTGTATTTGCGGATGCTTGCAAGAGTCGTTAATCATAAGTGGGATGTTTGTCCAAGTAAGGGCAGCACCCAAGCACCGGTCCACCCACATACCAAATTATCAAAGTAACGAACACGAATCATATGAACGTGATGAAAACTAGCTTGACAATAATTCCCATGTGTCCTCGGGAGCGTTTTCCTTCATATAAGAAATTGTCCAGGCTTGTCCCTTGCTACAAAAAGGATTGGTCCACCTTGCTGCACTTTATTTACATTTGTTACTCGCTACTTGCTACCAATTATCTTATCACAAAACTATCTGTTACCTATAATTTGAGTGCTTGCAGAGAATACCTTACTGAAAACCACTTATCATTTCCTTCCGCTCCTTGTTGGGTTCGACACTCTTACTTATCGAAAGGACTACGATAGATCCCCTATACTTGTGGGTCATCACTCTTGCAGACGACCGCTTCATTTCATCAATCCTGGCTGGTAGCACGGAGAGTCTTTTCAACACATCTATCGACAATGTTGGTGCTTGATTAGTCGGAGAGATTGCAGCCAGTGTACGCCGAGCTCCAGTATACAACTTCTCAACAAGGGTATAGACCGCCTTCAGTTTTACAAGCATGGCATGGTTCAAGTTGCAGCTCCTAGGACCTGAATAAATCACAGATTCGTTAATGCTGGTTCATATTATCATGAGAAGTATTCACTTTGATGAATAGCAAGGCGACAGACCAAAGATAGCAGAAACCATCTGAGATACAGGGTGTTTTAAGCTGGTGAGCTCACTGGTTACCTCTTGAAGAGCTGCCTCTACTTTTTCAGCTCATTGTGTTAAAGCAGTCTTTTCCCCAGCCCAAGTGCTTTTCTCAGCCTCAAAACTGGTCTTCAGTTTTTCCAATTCAGCTATGCTAAACTGGAATTTTAACTCAGCTTTCATGGTCTCAGATTCTTGGTTCGCCAGCCGGGTCTTTGCATCATTTAATTGTGACTCAAGTTCAGTAGTAGCAGCCTGTATGAAGCATAATTACAAATACATTTATATCCGGGTTACAAGAGTATAAGTGCCAAGTCTTTTGCAAGCAACAACACTTGGCACTTGGGGGCTAATGTCTGTCAATGAATTTCTTTAAGTAAAACAGCTCTTATGAATAAAGTCCCAAGCACTTTGCAAGCAAGACTACTTGGCACTTGGGGGCTAATGCACATCGCTTGTATCTTCCTAATGATGAGCCGGTTGTGCTGTAAACAGACCCAGCCGACTCATGGGGGCTACACAGATAAGCTCTCCTTTCTTAAACAATGGTAAATAGGACCGGCTCATTCATGCTGATTAAACCGGCCCTTGGGGACTACGGATGCAATGTTAAATTGCTTAAACATCCGGTTTAATTTTAACAACCGGCCTTGGAGGGATTCTATGACAAGAAGCTTATGGATTATTCTAAGTCTATAGCCTATTCAATTTTATCATAACCAGTAGACTTGGGGGCTGGCAGGATGTACATAATTATTCAAAGTGGGAAGTTATACCCCATACTTTTGGTGCATTTGTTTCACCATATCAACTTCAAGATCGCGGCTGGAGTGTACTTGGGTGAGATAACCAGAGAGTATCTCACTGCTGCTCAGTTGTGCATAATGGGAGACGTCAAACCTCATCTTCTGCCTTTCAATAACCTCTTGCTTGGCAGTATGCTTGGCCAAAGCTATTGGATTTCCCGGTTCTGTAAAGCTAGTGTCAGTGATCAAAATTTCATTAGTATGAGTCTCTGACGGCTTAGGTGGACTTGATAGTGCAGGGTTTGAAGAATTATTATTTGTGCCATCAATACAGAGATCCAGAATCTCAGGTGAAACATCAAGGGCTCAGGTGCAGAGACTTGCTGTTCTAGTTCAATAACTTTAGGATCCTCAGCTGGTTTGGAAACCTTTATTTTCTTGCTAGGCTTTGCTTGTCCACTGCACATGTGGTGAAAAGTCAGTATAAGTATAAGAGTATAAAGAGTTACAGAATATAAGGTAATCATTGTTACCCAGGGGTAGTTTTAAAAGTTAGCAACTCGGTTTGCGATGAATCGCCAGAGGAAGAATAGGCAATTTCCTAGTCAATTGAATCAACAGAGTTAAGTGGTAGACAAATAAGACCCACCAGCGGGTAAAAAGAGTTTAAGTTAAAAAGAACCTCATTTCGACGTTTTCGAGGATCAGGAGTGTTCAGTAAGCCGGAGGATAACTCTTCACCTCCACTGGTCCGGGCCTGACGTTGATTCTTGTGTTGCTGTTGCTTCACAAGAAAGTGAGGATCTAAATAAGCCAAGGGGTGTGAAAACCTTACTTTCCGGGTTACTTGTCAAAGTTTTTGTCTCGGCAAAGGTTCTGAGCTAGAGGAAATAATAGTTACCTCTTCTTCAGCCGCTTGGCTGGCTCCCGTGTCATCGTGATAATAGTCAGTGTCAATAAGATGATTGAAAAACGAGCCAAGAGAGTCAAGGGCTACCTCCGACTCAGAGGTGTCATCCAGATTAAGCATATAAGAGGCGCTTGCTTTCTTCTTTCTCTTGGTGGTCTTTTTGGCGGCTTTCTTGACAGCCCTGGCCTTCTTGGCAGCTTCATGATCATACTTCTTTTTCCAAAAGTCAGAATTAGCCTGTAAAGGTCATTAAAGGTTGAGTTAATAAAATATTTGAATAATGAAGTAAAGGTAAGTAAGTTCAGAGCCTCACATCCGGTGGCGGGTTAGGCTTGCAGAAAGGGGCCAGACCCATGTTAACACAATCTTCTGGATCTTCGTTTAAAAGGTACTTAACCATTTCTTGAATTGCCTCATCAGTTAATGGTGCAGAACTATGGCACAGTGGATCCTTTACACCACCAGTGTAAGTACATATTAAGCTGGTGCGGTGACTCAAGGGTATGATCCGCTAAGAAACCCAGCACCTGACCAAATTGATGCCAGTTAACCTATCCCCTAGTAGTGCTTTAACCTTTGCAATGGTAGGAGCAAGTTTTGCCCATTCGGCAGTGGTAAGTTTCTCAAGAAGATTGTGCTTTGGGTCCAGGCGCTCGGCACCGTAACCCGGCAGTGGATTCTCGTCAGCCGGAGAGGTATCTTTGCAATAAAACCACGTCTGGTTCCAATCCTTGGGGTGACTCGGCAGGCATACATGAGGGAAGATGGCATCTCTTCTGCGTTGAATCGAGATTCCGCCAAGTTCCAAGAAGGGCCCGTTCGTGAACTCATTCTGGCGGTTCAAATAAAAATATTCCCTAAATAGGTCGATGCTGGGCTCCTCTTGAAGGTATACTTCACAGAAGACTTGAAAGTTGCAGATATTTGACACGGAGTTGGGTCTGATGTCTTGAGGATGGAGTTGGAAGAAGTGCAGAACATCTCGGAAAAACTTAGAGCTGGGTGGTGAGAAGCCCCTGTTCATGTGATCAGTGAATACAATGACTTTGCCATCCTTTGGCTGAGGTCTTTCTTCGCCCGGTTCAGGAGCACGGTAATGCATAACACTCTTTACGGGCAAGTACCCGACTTTGACAAAGTCTTTGAATGAGCCCTCAGTGACGACGAAGGGGACCCAATTGCATGTATAGACTGTCTTTGGCGGCATTGTGAAGAGAGAAAGCCTAAAGGAAGGGGAAATTTTGCCGGTTCAAGTCAGTTGGTGAAATCACAAGTTAAAAAGTTATAGTATATATTCAACATGGCGGCTTAAGTGAGGACTAATGATATATGAGTAATTATAAGCCAGTGAGGTAAGCCGCCATGACCAGCATGGATATTCAAGATCTAACAGGAGCAAATTCTATTAAGTGTTGGGAAAAACATGTTTCATAGGTTGAAGCTATAAGATTGGATCTGCAGCTGTTAGAAAAATGAAATAAAATCTTAGTTCAAAGTGGCGGTGGCCGAAAAATGGGGATGTCCAGATGAGATCCATTTGCAATCGGGATATATTCTGGTACCAAAGAACAAGTGCTAAAACTGCTACCGCGTAAGATTTATGTGGTTTTTCAGATCTAAGCTATGAATCTAAGCAAGGAGAAGGAAGGGCGGTGACGAACACCGATGAACACCGAAACCCTAAAGACAGATCTATTACGAGGAAAGAGAAGACTTATTGATGCTGATGAGACAATGGAGAGGCGCCGCGACATTCTGGTCTGTTCAGGGTGATGCAGCGGACGGAGTCGAGGTAGGAGACGAAGGTCGACGGCGGTGGAGCTTCGGCACACTGGAGCGTCACGAGGAAAAATAAGAAGGCAAGAAGAAAAAGGGGAAGAATGAAAAGTGAACCCATGGCCCTATTTATAAGGCTGGAAGGATAAGTGGCATGTGTGGGAATTGAGGAGACAGGAAAATGGATATGTGACGGTGCGGGCACCTCGATTTTTAGAGGGTCAGTAAAGGAAACGATTTATTATATATTTGGGCTGTATGTAGTATTAATCACAGGTGACGTCACGGTGGGTTACCACGATTTCAGGAGATGATGTCATGGCGGGTTACAGTATTTCACAGGAAGATGAAGAAGGATTTTTTCTAAGTGTTGAAGATTGACATGAACAAGTTCAAATCAACCTGGGGCCTAATGTTGGGGATATGACTATTGGATATGACCCGCCGAGGAGGGGGCGGGTTATCCCGATGGCGGTTCATCTAAGACAAAGCCCATGAGTATGTTGAAGATGGCGGTTCATGAAGTAGGCCTGTTAAAGGGCCCAAACCAAGAGGCGGTTTAAGGCCCATGAGTATAAATCGCCATGTGTATGTAACTTGTATTATAAGGCATGTAAGATAAGTCACCGAGCCGGACACGTTTGTATGAGCCGGCCGGGACTCTATTGGGCGCAGGGCGTCAACCCATGTATATAAGGGGACGACCCGGCAGTGGCTTAAGGAAAGAAACAACATGTCGAAAGTCGGGCAAAGCGTATTCACTCCCTAGTAATCGAAACCCTAGCAATACAACCTCAAGCTGGATTAGGATTTTACCTTCACCGCAAGGGGTCGAACCAGTATAAACTCCTCATGTCCTTTGTCCCATTTAACCCCTTTAAGCTAACCTCATCTCAATGGCTCCACAACTAAGTCCTTGCATGAGGACAACTACCGTGACCCTTCCATGACAGTGACCGGATTCCAGATAGACTAATCCCATGTTGAACAAGGTGATGAGCTTGTAATCCATGTAGTCTTCTGATGGTGTGGGAACTTCGTAGATTACAACCTTCAGCAAACAAAGGTCGAGCCAAAAGCTCGACGCGTCTCATGTGTAGTAGGCAGGAGTGTCCGGCGGGCCACGAGGCTCGATGGCGGCGGTATCCAACGATGGAAGGGTGGTCTCTCGCTGGGTGTAGATATCCACGAGACACCACGGACTACCGGATTGGTGGATGAGGATGATCCAGTTGGCCTTCATGCCTGCCCAGTAGTGGCCGCGCATGAAGGACAGGTGGACAGGTAGTGGTAGCATGTCGAGGGGCACCACGGCAACCTCCGTAGGATCATCAAGTCGGTGCCTGGGCCACCTGCGAGGATCGGGCATCAGCATGTAGGGTGTCTTGAAAAGAGCCGACTGGTTGCAGACGAGTAGACAGTACAAAGACATCGAGCATGCGTCCAGATGGACATTGCTGAGCAGGTCCATATGATTACAGATCTGCTCCAAGAGAACATTGGGGAGGGAATTCCAATCGTGGCTCCGTGTGTCAGTCGGTTCTGCCATATGATTTTTTAGTTCACTGAGTGACTGGGGTTTTTGGTGCCTGCGAGCCAGCGAGGAAGTGGATTCTGGTGGGCGAGCGAAGAAGATGGCGTGTGTGGCCGAGCAGTGAGCGGGTGGATATGGTATGCGCGAGCTACCAAGGAAGATGGCGCGGGCGGGCGAGCAGTGAGCGGGGGGAAATGGTGTGCGGCCGACGATGGGGAAGAGAGGAGGAAGAAGAAGAGAGGAGGAAGAAGAGTGAAATACAGGGAAGAAAGTGCATTAAATCTCAATTCTACTAGTACTACTACCAGGATACACCGTCCTTCAGAGTGTAAATAGTTACGCCGATGACATGTGGGTCTACCTCAAGAGGGCCCACATGTCTGTTAATGGAGGAGAGAGGTGCGTAGTCGTATTTGCGGAAGCGTGCTCCACTGGCAAACATGATGGCAGTACTAGGTAAGGCTGATTTAGTAACACCAACACGCTGGTTTAGCTTATTAATTAAGTGTCCCACTGCTGCAGCGTGTATTGTCACTTCACTGTGAAGAGTAGTTGAATAGCTCTCTTTGACCGAGATGGGGAATCATGGATCGCGAAGACTTTCTATCTACAGTATCCCTATGCCTGTACGCTCAGGCCCCTCCCAATGCTCCACCTTGTATAGGTGCTAAGGCTGCCATGTAGGCAAAAAGTTTGATGTAGCAAGGTAATTAAGAGGAGAGAGATAAGTGTGGTGACCACAGTACTAAGTGCGAGAACCTAGACAAAAGACTTAAATGGAAGAATCCCACCAATGCATGAAGAACTGTAGTTACAAAATCATTAAATAAAGGATGCTTAGCACCAACAAGTTAAGCACCTATGCATTGGGAGCTTTAGTTGCTAAAGTTTTTAATGTGCTTAGCACCCCATGTAAGCACCGATGCATTAGAAGTAGCCTTATCCTGTCCAACAAAATGAAACATTGGCCAAGGCACCCAACACCAATAATGTAGGAGTACTAGTACTACCTCCTTTCCGGTTTATAGGGCTCAATTCAGAAATCTCATCAACCAAGGTAGATGATGAGTCGTGGAATAATTTTTGTAGTTTGCAAAAACACTCAATTAATGCGCTCATTTTCCTCAAAAAATTATGTTTGCCAATGCATTAATTTTGTGTCAAACTTTGACCACTCCCTTCATCCAGGTGAATAAGTCATCTTTGGTTGTGCACCGTGACCAAGGAGGGAAAAACAAGAGAACTTAATGTTTATTTGCTACTCCCTCCGTTCCTAAATATAGTCTTTTTAGACATTCAAATGGAATACAACATATGGATGTATGTAGACATATTTTAGAGGGTAGATTCACTCATTTTGCTCCGTACGTAGTCACTTGTTGAAATCTCTAGAAAGACAAATACCCCGTATTTGGGAACAGAGGGAGGCTTTTACTCCGTATTTGGGAACAGAGGGAGTATCACCATATGGAGGGAACAGAGGAAGCTTGAAACATGAACATGTCAATGGGAGGGAGTAAAAGCCCCATGCATGCATGCATGCACGCAACATGCAACACTCACACGTACACATGGACACACGCAACACTCACGCACCCATGCGGCACACATCACACGACGCAACACACACGCTCACCCTCAAGTGCTCAACCTACTCCCTACATCCATGAAAGACTGTACATTTAGAGATTAACACATTGACCATGCCATAATTAATGTCCATATGTAGCAGACTTATGTGTGCATGCGACCATTGAGAGAAGAAGATTAAATGAAGTTTGTTGCATGCTGTAATTAAGGATAGACATGTAGCCTATAGCTAGAGCACAAGTTGGTGCATTAGTTAATCAATATCGATTTAGATTAAAGGCTAAATGCATTGGAAGTGTAGATGTACAATCTTTGTTTTTTAGCCGATGTACACTCTTTGTTGGAAGACAGAGGGAGTACATGTGCATCACTCACATACACAACCAGGGTGGTTCGCATGCAAGGGTTGGACTCCTGTCGCGCCTGCGTAAAGTTTTGTTTAACTGATTTCTTTGCTCTGCCAACTGACAGGTGGGACCCAGAAACCAGGTGACAATTTAACTAGTCAACAAAGTGCCACGTCGACTATGTGGCCGGTCAGTAGGGTGCAATAGTTGCTCTACGATGAGCTAGTGATCGTATAATCACCGCAAAACTATATATAGTGACTGTAAAGAGCGTATTGTTACATAAATTGACCGCCAGTGTATTTTTCTTGTTTTAAATTAATCCATATTAACCGGAAAGGACGCAGTATGGACTAGTACTAGTACTGCTTTGATGTGTCCCGTCAACTTGCTGAATGAGTAGAAGCTTGCTTACTACTCCTCTCCCTCGCCCACGCGCGCGGTGGCTCATAGGACGAGGAGAGGGTTTTGACTACAGCGCCCTCTCCCGCTCCCTCTCGCTCGCCCTCGCCCTCGCGGTGGACGTGTAGCAGTGTGACGCCCCCGATTCAATCGTACACTAATCATACATGCAAATGTGTACGATCAAGACCAGGGAGTCACAGGAAGATATCACAACACAACTCTAAAAACATAAATAAGTCATACAAGCATCATAATACAAGCCAGGGGCCTCGAGGGCTCGAATACAAGTGCTTGATCATAGACGAGTCAGTGGAAGCAACAATATCTGAGTACAGACATAAGTTAAACAAGTTTGCCTTAAGAACGCTAGCACAAACGGGGATATAGATCGAAAGAGGCGCATGCCTCCTGCCTGGGATCCTCGTAAACTACTCTTGGTCGTCGTTAGTGGCCTGCACGTAGTAGTAGGCACCTCTAGTGTAGTAGGAGTCGTCATCGACGGTTGCGTCTGGATCCTGGGCTCCAGCATCTAATTGCGACAACCAAGAAGAAAGGAAAGGGGGAAAAGGGGGAGCAAAGCAACCATGAGTACTCATCCAAAGTACTCGCAAGCAAGGATCTACACTACATATGCATGGGTATATGTGTAAAGAGGCAATATCGGTGGACTGAACTGCATAATGCCAGAATAAGAGGGGGATAGCTAGTCCTGTCGAAGACTACGCTTCTGGCAGCCTCCATCTTGCAGCATGTAGAAGAGAGTAGATGGTAAGTTCACCAAGTATCATCGCATAGCATAATCCTACCTGACGATCCTCCCCTCGTCGACCTGTGAGAGAGCGATCACTGAGTTATATCTGGCACTTGGAAGGGTGTGTTTTATTAAGTATCCGGTTCTAGTTGTCATAAGGTTAAGGTACAACTCCGGGTCGTCCTGTTACCGAGGATCACGACTATTCGAATAGATAAACTTCCCTGTAGGGGTGCACCACATTTCCCAACATGATCGATCCCTCTGGCCGGACACACTTTCCTGGGTCATGCCCGGCCTCGGAAGATCGACGCGTCGCAGCCCCACCTAGGCACAACAGAGAAGTCAGCACGCCGGTCTAAATCCTATGCGCGTAGGGGTCTGGGCCCATCGCCCATTACACACCTGCATGTTGCGTGGGCGGCCGATGAGCAGACCTAGCAACCTCCAATACAAAGGAAGTTCCGTTACGCGGTCCAACCCGGCGCGCGCCGCTCAGTCGCTCACGTCAAGAAGGCTTCGGCTGATACCACAACGTCGAGTGCCCATAACTGTTCCCGTGTAGTTGGTTAGTGCGTATAGGCCAGTGGTCAGACTGAGATCAAATACCAAGATATCGTTAAGCATGTTATTTTGAAGTAACCACGGACGCCGACCAGGGCCAGGCTCACCTCTCAACTAGGTGGTCTCAACCTGCCCTGTCGCTCCACCACAAAGTAACAGTCAGGGGCCTTCACGAACCCAGGACCACCTCTACCGGGATGGAGCCACTTGTCATTTCAGCCCCCCACATCGGAATCACTTGCGGGTACTCTACGAGCCGACCCGACTTTAGTCACCACATGTATCATATAATATATATGTAAGTATATACCCACGATCACCTCCCGAGTGATCACGGGCCAGTAGTATAGCATGGCAGACGGACAAGAATGTAGGGCCACTGATGGAATACTAGCATCCTATACTAAGCATTTAGGATTGCAGGTAAGGGTAACAAATGTAGCAACAATGACAAGCTATGCAGCAGAATAGGATTAACCGAAAGCAGTAACATGCTACACTACTCTAATGAAAGCAGTAAAGAGAAGGAATAGGCGATATCAGGTGATCAAGGGGGAGGGGGGCTTTCCTGGTTGCTCTGGCAAGGAGGGGTCATCGTCGATGTAGTCGATCACGAGGGTATCGACAGCTTCTCGGGGTGCATCGGAAAGAAGTAACGAAGGGGGAACACAATAAATACAGAGCAATCAAAGCATCACAAAGCATAACAAGGCAATGCGCGGTGCCAGGGGTGATCTAATGCAGGGATAGGTGATACCGGCGAAGGGGAGGAAAGTATTCCCGATGTTTGACGTTTTCGGGCAGATAAAACAAAGGCAAATTGTTGCATGTTCGCTATGCTAGGGATGTGTGGCAGACGAACGGACTGCGTATTCGTATTCGCCTCGTCGTTCTGAGAAACTTTTATGTATAAAGTATTTTCATCCGAGTTACAGATTATTTTATATTAATTTTTAAAGTTTTAATAATATTATGAAAATATTAACGATTCGATATTAAACCAGAATTTACAAAGTGTACCCAGAGTTACACCCACTGAGAGACCGACAACAGAGCAGCTAGAGCAATAGCAGCGGCTAGGCAGCAGAGTATAGCAGCAGCTAGTGGCACATCAAGCAGTAATAGCGTAACAGCTAAGGCAGCAGCAGCACGGCAAGCAGCGGCAGCAGAATTTGTTGCGGCAGCAACGCAGCAGCGGGCAACAGGGGAGCGAAGCCGCAGACAGCACTGGCGGGGCATGTGGCCATGGCGCGAGGGCGTAGGGCAGGCGCGCACGGGTGTGCAGGTGAGTGCAGGGGGCGGGGTGGTGGTGTGGCCGCGACCAGGAGCAGGCGACCGTGTGCACGGACGCAGTGCTTCGACCATGGTGGCCACGGTGATTGTAGGCGATTACAGTGACGGATCAATCCAGAAAAATGGGGGAATCGGCAGAGAACCTCACAGTGGTTCGAACAGAGTTGACAACAAGCTCGGGGACGTGGTCGGGGTGGCCGGCGATGGACCGGAGTAGCGGACAACGACGGCAGACGGCGACAATGTACGGGGAGATGACGATGTCGATGGAAAATGTACGAGATGTCCAAGCTCCAGTTGTTGCTCGAGGAAGACGAAGTCGAGGGTAGCGGTCCTCCTGGACGGATCCATAGGCGCCGGAGAGCACGTTGTCCACGACAACGGCGACGAGGTGTACAGTCACCACGCGAGGTTCCGGGCTCGATTCCGAGCCAAGGAGGAGGCGATTCGATGGGGAAAGTGAGGGGATCGGTCAAGAGCTGGCTAGGGTTTCCAGGGGACGCTCTTATAGGACGAGGGGAGTCGACGTGGTGGCCATTCGGCCATGGCGCCGTGGGATGGCCTCCACGCCATGGCCTCTGCCTTCTCCTCTGTATAGGAGAAGAGGAAAGGCCTGTGGTGGGCTAGGCTGTGTACTATAGCACCGGGCCTCTAGTGCACAGTGTGTACTTAGCCCCTGTTCCTTCTTCTAATTTTATGTTTTGGCATTTTCTCCACCATTTCGTATTTTAATTTAATCCAAACAAGTTTTGTTGAATACAAAACTTGTCACATAAATAGTAGGCAATGTTTTGAGCTAGCACACACGATTTCAAGTGGTTTGTAAATACATAAACATTCATTTATTTTGAAATGGCTAATTTATTTGCTGTTGGACCACTTATTAATTTCCTAGGGATTTATTTGTGAGTCAAATGAAGTTGGTACCATCATGGCAATGATGAGGGGAATTTACAAAATAGTGTGAACATTTTAGTTTTATTATTTGAAAACTTTAATTGTTTGAGTTTAATTCAAATTTGAATTTAAATTGTTTTGAACTAATGCGAGATTATCAACCAAAACTGAGGTGATGTGGCATCATTGGTAGGGGGTTACTGTAGCTTAATTATCCGGGCGTCACAAGCAGTTCAATCAGTGTCAGATTGCCAGAAGCATATTGTACTGTACTATATCATCATTGTTGGACCTTCCGAAGAGGCGAAGAGCCAAGTGCAAGGTTCACACGAGTATGAACTATTGAACCTCCCGAAGAGGCAAAGAGCCCAGCGCAAGGTTTTATAGGAGTTGTCGTCCTAGTAGGAGTATGCTACAACTACAGCGAACGATGCTACTGTATGATGCCTGCATGTCACCTATATCCAAAGTTGTGCCACCTTTTTTCTCAAAGA
Organism: Triticum timopheevii; assembly: GCA_963921465.1. Lineage (NCBI taxonomy): Eukaryota > Viridiplantae > Streptophyta > Magnoliopsida > Poales > Poaceae > Triticum > Triticum timopheevii. The sequence goes on along the minus strand of OY997270.1, from coordinate 59,632,867 downwards.
GCATGTTGGAGCCCGTGCAACAACCACACAAGTTGCACGTACACATAATGCATTTACTAGTAATAAATTCTAAAGGACAAATGCCAGTATGCCACACAAGTTCATCTTCAATTCATGTGATAAATTTGTGCACGACTAGTCTACATATGTTCACAGCGCTACCGTTCACAATTTACCATACCCCACTTACACGTTATAGATGGGCTACATGTCCTCCTCCAGGTTCCAGTCGCAGGTGTTCTTCATGGATGGCGCGATCCATAGCGGTGGGCAACGGGAATCATTGTCGCAGCTTTCTAGCCCGGTTCCACACGATGGAGACTGATCCAAGCTGAAGCGGCATAAATCAGGGATAGCGTGTCCCAGCATGTCGTTCATCCGGCGGTGCGCACTAAAGACACAATCATGCTTCATAAACACCAGGCCTTCAGTGTCATGCACGGTAGGTGGCATCCGCTTGGCATCTGCTTCACAATGGGGTAGCTATCCCCAACGAAAAGCGAGTACTCTCCAAGAGTGTTCCTCGGCACCCACGTAGCATCACCCCGTTCATCTGGTACATGTGGCATCTCATATCTGGACACATGGTGACGTACACAGTCAAGGTCCATGCATAATAATGTTGTGCTCAAATATGGCGGTCAGTAATACTGTGCAGCAAATAGTACTACTCCGGTATAGAGGAAGCACTACTGGAGGTTGCTGCTAATGCGACACTAAGATCAGAGACCCTTCGACAAAACTATGTGCGATGCCATAATCGCAAACGGTGGTGTAAAATAACCGTCAAAAAAGGTGCAAAACTTTTGCGATGGAGGATGCATCAAACGCGGTTCAGATTTTAGTTGCGTGTGTGATGCAGGGCATCAGGTTCAGCTCAATTAACTATTTGCGATGAGGAGGAACAAAAGAAACGGGCGGCCAGATGAAGGTGTGTGCGATATACAACATACGGTTCACTCGGATGAACTGTTTGTGATTAGGCAACACAAAAGAAACGAGCAGCCAGATGAAGGTGTGTGCGATATACGACATGCGGCTCACTCGGATGAACTGTTTGCATTGAGATAAGAGAACGGAAACGGTTCAATATAACAAGATGTGTGTGATACGCGGCAAGTAGGTCTGTAATCAGAAATGTGTGCAAAGACCGATAATAACACAGACGATTGCTTCTAATAAGACGTATGTAATATGCTCTATCTACACAACATTTATTAGCCATTGGGGGACGGGCGGTCATCCGGATACGCCATAAGGATGTGAAGAGGCATCCTATCAGCAAGGACTAGCTGTTCCACCAGTAGCTCATGTAAGGAAACTCTCAAGTTAAGTGCGCTCACGCTGGAGCAGCCATCAGATGGGTGGCTGGATGGGAAGTTGCGTTCATGTTAAATTAACTGATAGGATGGGTCATATCTGTCAAATTAAATGACTGATACGACCAATCCCATGAGTTAATTTAAGCTCGAGGTCCTTGTTTTTTTATTTTTATTTTTTTAACACATGTTAAAAGAAAGTCTACCACATTACTTTTTGACTATCCAACCTGTTTGTGATGGAATAGGCTGTGTGTGTTGTGGTCAACACTTGCTAGTATTATCATCTGATCATCATCTACTTCTTGTGCTAGCTCGATGTTCCTGCTATGCTAATTTTCCATTAATTGATGGCATTTTATGAACACGCCACCGTTTCCCGCCATTTCCTCACCTGTTTCCCGCCACCCAGCGATATTGTGCATAGGCGGCACGCGAGGCACGGAGGCGACAAGCGTAGCCTATAGCACATCCACCTTTTCTAAGCATGCCAAACCACCAAAGCGCCGCCTCTGCCATCAACCTCGTCAACGAGGAAAACGAGCAGGCGCCACGACCCGTCGAGGCCGAGGCGCTCTCTGGCAACGCGATGGACTATGGCATGATGCGCGTCATCGCCAGGGTTGTGCATACCTTTGGCGCATGGCACTTGAGCGCCGCCGATCAAGATAGACATGTCAGCGCCGATAGGCTGCAGCTCGCCGCACAACATGATTGATGGCGCACCGCAGAGAAATCTAGGTGCATCTGCGCTGATAGGCTGTAGCTCGCCGCACGACGAGACCATTGGAGCACCGCAAAGCGAGAGGTGCGGCCGGCTGCATAGCAACAGCGGATCCATCGGTGCTTGCCTGTTGTCGGCACGATGTCGCAGCTGGGTACACGTCCTATCAGTACCCCCATTCCTCGCCAGGAGTGGGCAGAGGCCCTCAACACCGTACTTGCACCAGAGGTCGGCCGCGCCGTACTTGCACCGGACGCCCGCCGCACCGTTCACATGGGTGCCGCCGTTCGCCTTGTCCGCGGCCTGCTGGATTCCAAAGCGCTGGTCCGTAAGATCGACCGCCTCCTTGGCCCAGGTGTCCACCTGTAACATACTCGAACTGGTGATCTCCGATGAAATAGCCAACTTGGAGCTCGAGATCGCGCTCCAGATGTACCACGAGCGTGTCGACCGCTTGGACGAACCCATGCACGAGTTCAGGCGGAGCCAAGAGCTACCGTAGGGAAGGGCTGCTGGTCATGGTCTCATGGATGCGTTTTATTTTGAAAAGTCATTTCGACGTGGATAGCTATGTATTCACATGAATCATAGTATTGCTCTGTTTATTGCTATGTTTCAATGTGTGTACTCTGTTTTCCATTCTTATATGTTCTGTTTCAATGTGTGTATATATGCTTTCCATTCTGTATATGTGGATATTAACAGCTAGATTCAAATTAGTATAAAAAACAGATAGAAAATAGAATTCATAATATATATATATATACACACATACATATATAAATTGTTCATTAGTTCATCACAGAATATATATAATATCATCACATATACGTGATGATACTTAACTAGTAGGTACAATGCATTAAATTGAAAACGAACTATACTAAAACTAATAATCCCTCCTGGGGCCAGTATTCTGGCAGCCCCTCGCCAGCAGCTCCCTGGTGTGCGGAGTCTTCCCAGTGCGGAGCCAGTACTCCGCCTCCTCCGCCTCGCAGCGCTTGACGTACCGAGGCCTATTTTTTACCACATCATCTTGGTGGCATGACATTAAATCAAGCAAGGTTTCATGTCCAAACTTTTTGACCATGTGTTGAGACCAATATGTTTGAAAATTCCTTCTAATTTACTACAGATGGAATTAACTCGCACACAAGTACAAAAAAATATGATTTTTCAAACTGTTTTGGTTAGGCATTGCATGTAGATGTAGTTCAAATTTGAATTACGGTCATTAAATGGTTAGAAAATCACTTAAATGTCTTTAAAAGGTCAACTGACCCCTGAAATTTTCCAATTTTTCACATGACAGTTCTATTATTGCACTTTAAACGTAGAAAAAAAATTGAAGGCCGTAAGAGGAAGCTATCTCCCGTTCGTCATCAAACATGCATTGTTACCACGAACCTTCTAGTGCGTTGCTCCAGTTTGTGAGGGGTGTGTGTCAAAACTTTCGTCAAACATGCCAATTTCTTTACCACCTCATCTTGGTGGCATGATATTACATGAACCATGGTTTCTTGTTTTTCGTATCATTTTTTTATTTTTCGGAATTAAAATGCCATGGTACTCCATGCATTTGCCCATGCCTTGTGACCAATATGTTTGAAAATTCCTTCTAATTTACTGCACAAGGAATTAACTCGCACACAAGTACACAAAAAATATGATTTTCCAAACCGTTTTGGTTAGGCGTTGCATGTAGATGTAGTTCAAATCTGAATTACGGTAATTAAATGGTTAGAAAATCACTTAAATGTCTTTAAAAGGTCAAATGACCTTTGAAATTTTCCAAATTTTCACATGAAAGTTGTATTAGTGCAAAACATAGAAAAAAATCGAAGGCCGTTAGAGGAAGCTATCTCCTGTTCGTCATCAAACATGCATTGTTCCCTCTCGGAACCACGAACCTTCTAGTGAGTTGCTCCGGTTTGTGAGGGGTTTGTGTACAAACTTTCGTCAAACATGCCAATTTCTTTACCACATCATCTTGGTGGCATGACATTACATCAACCAAGGTTTCATGTTTTCTGAGCATTTTTTATTTTTGGAATTAAAATGCCATGTCACTCCATGCATATGTATGCATGTGTCCATGTCGTGAGAGCAATATGTTTGAAAATACCTTCTAATTCAATGCACATGGAATTAACTCGCACACAAGTACATAGATATGATTTTTCAAATCTTTTTGGTTAGGCATTGCATGTAGATGTAGTTCAAATTTGAATTACGGTCATTAAATGGTCAGAAAATCACTTAAATGTCTTGAAAAGGTCAAATGACCCCTGGAATTTTCCAAAATTTCACATTACAGTTGTAGTAGTGCACGTTAGACATAGAAAAAAATTGAAGGCTGTAAGAGGAAGCTATCTCCCGTTCGCCATCAAACATGCATTGTTCCCTCTCGCAACCATGAGCCTTCTAGTGAGTTGCTCCAGTTTGTGAGGGGTGTGTGCCCAAACTTTCGTCCAACATGCCAATTTATTTACCACGTCATATTGGTGGCATGACATTACATCAACCAAGGTTTCATGTGTTTTTGATTTTTTTGGAATTCAAATGCCATGTCACTCCATGCATATGTATGCATGTGTCCATGTCGTGAGACAAATATGTTTGAAAATTCCTTTTAGTTTACTGCACATGGAATTAACTCGCACACAAGTACACAAATATGATTTTTCAAACCGTTTTGGTTAGGCGTTGCATGTAGATGTAGTTCAAATTTGAATTATGGTCATTAAATGGCTAGAAAATCACTTAAATATCTTTAATTGGTCAAATGCCCCCTAGAAGTTTCAAATTTTTCACATTACAGTTGTAGTAGTGCACGTTAGAAGTAGAAAAAAATTGAAGGCCGTAAGAGAAGCTATCTCCCGTTCGTCATCAAACATGCATTGTTCCCTCTCGGAACCACGAGCCATCTAGTGAGTAGCTCCGGTTTGTGAGGTGTGTGTGTCCAAACTTTTGTCAAACATGCCAATTTTTTTACCACATCATCTTGGTGGCATGACATTACATCAACCAGGGTTTCATGTGTTTCTAATTTTTTTTATTTTTGGAATTAAAATGCCATGTCACTCCATGCTTAATTATGTCATAGCCGTTAGACCAATATTTTTAAAAATTCCTTCCAATTTACTGCACATGGAATTAAATTGCACACAAGTACACGAAATATGTGTTTTCAAACCGTTATGGTTACTTGTTGCATGTGCATGTAGTTCAAATTTCAATTGCGGTCATTAAATGCCTAGAAAATCACTTAAATGTCTTAAAAGGTCAAATGACCCCTGGAATTTTCCAAAATTTGACATGACAGTTGTATTAGTACTACAAAATTTCTCGATCATTTAAACACCATCTGTTGCCACTTTACTCCAAATTCGTCTTTCACAGCTAATCAAAAATATCTACAATATCACACACAGTTGTTTTCTAGGAACCGTTTGGGATGAAAATATCTGGGTCTATTTAAGTCTCCCTCCTTAAGCTTCGCCGGCTCGTCTGCTCCAGTGCTGGCAACCCCTGAATCCCCGAATCCCGATCCCCATTCCCGCACCCCCTTCTTGCAAAGATGACACCATGGAAATGCTTTGTGAAGGCCCATACGATGGTCACGTCCCCCCCCCCCCCCCCGAGCGTCACCGCCTGCGCTGATAGCGTGGCCGCCTATGCCGAGAGTTCCGCCGCATCCGCATTGAGCGCGACCGCTTCCGTTGAGAGGGCATCTGCGACAGCCACCAGGGCAGCTGCAGCAGCCGAGACGGCTGCGGCTGCTGCTGCGATGGCGGCTGCAAACGCCAAGAGCGCTCGGGCTGCTGTCCATGCCGCCGATGTTGCCCTGGCCCGGGTCAAGGCCGCCCATGCCAAGATCAAGGATGCACATGCCAAGATATTCCAGGCCACCTCGGACTCTAGCATGCAACCCACGTTTGAAAAGGCAGTGGTGGCCATGAAGCACCTGCTTCCTTGTGAGGTCGCCGAGCGGGAGCTGGAAATGGAGGAGGCGTTGGAGATCGAGGAGTGCCGGGAGGAGGAGTTGCGCGTGGTCGAGGTCGAGTTAGAGAAGAGTCTGTCCGTCGAGGAATCGACGGTGGAGTACCAACGCGAGCTCTGGCGCAGCCACTACTACGAACACTACAACCTTGAGGGCGGCGCCAAGGACGAGGACGAGGACGAGGACGCGGTCGACTTCAGCAGGGGGGGACGTGGAGTCCACCAACGGCGACATGTCGCCAGGACAAGTGATCTACGTCTCATCTCACACTGGTGATGCATAGGCCAGCGCGGTGATAACCCACAAGTATTCAACCCAAATTTATTGATTCGACACAAGGGGAGCCAAAGAATATTCTCAAGTATTAGCAGCTGAGTTGTCAATTCAACCACACCTGGATAACTTAATATCTACAGCAAAGTATTTAGTAGCAAAGTAGTATGGAAGTAACGATAACGGTGGCAAAGGTAACAGTAGCAGTTTTGTAGTGATTGTAAAAGTGGCAACGGAAAAGTAACTAAGCAAAGATCAATATGTGAAAAGCTCGTAGGCAATGGATCAGTGATGGATAATTATGTCGGATGCGATTACTCATGCAACAGTGATAACATAGGGTGACGCAACTAGCTCCAGTTCATCAATGTAATGTAGGCATGTATTCCGAATATAGTCATACGTGCTTATGGAAAAGAACTTGCACGACATCTATTGTCCTACCCTCCCGTGGCAGCGGGTCCTATTGGAAAATAAGGGATATTAAGGCCTCCTTTTAATAGAGTACCGGACCAAAGCATTAACACCTAGTGAATACATGAACTCCTCAAACTACAGTCATCACCGGTAAGTATCCCGATTATTGTCACTTAAGGTTAACGGATCATAACTCATAATAGGTGACTATAGACTTGCAAGATAGGATCAAGAACTCACATATATTCATGAAAACATAATAGGTTCAGATGTGAAATCATGGCACTCGGGCCCTAGTGACAAGCATTAAGTAGGGCAAATATAGGTTCGATCAAGATTTGCTTTTCTGGAGTACCAAAAGCAAGCATGACGTCGTTATGAACATAAAGGCCCAAGGTATGGAATCCTAGAAAGAGGCTTAGCAAAGTCATAGCAACATCAATCTCAGAACATAGTGGATACTAGGGATCAAACCCTAACAAAACTAACTCGATTACATGATAAATCTCATCCAACCCATCACCATCCAACAAGCCTATGAAGGAATTACTCACGCATGACGGTGAGCATCATGAAACTGGTGATGGAGGAAGGTTGATGATGACGATGGCGATGGATTCCCCTCTCCGGAGCCCTGAACAGACTCCATATGGCAATTCTGATTTTTTCTCCCCGAACATGAATATATGGAGTTGGAGTTGAGGTCGATGGAGCAATAGAGGGCCCACGAGGCAGGGGGTGCGCCCCCACCCCCGTGGATAGGGTGTGGGCCCCCTAGTCTTGATTCTTTCTCTAGTATTTATTATATATTCCAAAAATATTCTCCTAAAGTTTCAGGTCATTCCGAGAACTTTTATTTCTGCACAAAAATAACACCATGGCAATTCTGCTAAAAACAGCATCAGTACTAGTTAGTTCCATTCAAATCATGCAAGTTAGAGTCCAAAACAAGGGCAAAAGTGTTTGGAAAATTAGATACGATGGTGACGTATCAACTCCCCCAAGCTTAAACCTTTGCTTGTCCTCAAGCAATTCAGTTGACAAACTGAAAGTGTTGCAAATATGTAAAGCCAGCATTCAAGTTTTCAGCAAAGATTATGAACTAAACATATTCACAATAACATTTAGGTCTCATGTTTACTCACATCAATGGCATAATCAACTAGCGAGCAATAATAACAAATCTCGGATGACAACACTTTCTCAAAACAATCATAACATGATATAATAAGATCGTATCTCGCTAGCCCTTTCTGAGACCGTAAAACATAAATGCAGAGCACCTCCGAAGATCAAGGACTGACTAGACATTGTAATTCATGGTAAAAGAGATCCATTCATAGTCATACCCCATATAAACTAATAGTAATGCATGCAAATGACAGCGGTGCTCTCCAACTGGTGCTTTTTAATAAGAGGGTGATGACTCAACATAAAAGTAAATAGATAGGCCCGTCGCAGAGGGAAGCAGGGATTTGTAGAGGTGCCAGAGCTCGATTTTGAAATAGAGATAAATAATATTTTGAGCGGCATATTTTCATTGTCAACATAACAACCAAGAGATCTCGATATCTTCCATGCTGCACACATTATAGGCGGTTCCCAAGCAGAATGGTAGAGTTTGTACTCCCCCACCACCAACAAGCATGGCTTGCTCAAAACAACGAGTGCCTCCTGGGGAAGTTTTGTTTGCAATTATTTCGATTTGATTTGCTTAAAGCATGGGACTGGGCATCCCGGTGACCAGCCATTTTCTCGTGAGTGAGGAGCGGAGTCCACTCCTCTTGAGAATAACCTGCCTAACATGGAAGATATAGACATCCCTAGTTGATACATGAGCTATTCGAGCATACAAAACAGAATATTATTTGAAGGTTTAGAGTTTGGCACATACAAATTTACTTGGAACGGCAGGTAGATACCGCATATAGGAAGGTATGGTGGACTCATATGGAATAACTTTGGGGTTTATGGAATTGGATGCACAAGCAGTATTCCCGCTTAGTACAAGTGAAGGCTAGACAAAGACTGGGAAGCGACCAACTAGAGAGTGACAATAGTCATGAACATGCATTAAAATTAATTTACACTGAGTGCAAGCATGAGTAGGATATAATTCACCATGAACATAAATATCGTGGAGGCTATGTTGATTTTGTTTCAACTACATGCGTGAACATGTGCCAAGTCAAGCCACTTAAATCGTTCAAAGGAGGATACCACCCTATCATACCATATCACAACCATTTTAATAGCATGTTGGCATGCAAGGTAAACCATTATAAACTCATAGCTAATCGAGCATGGCACGAGCAACTATAATCTCTAATTGTCATAGCAAACATGTTTATTCATAATAAGCTGAATCAGGAACGATGAACTAATCATATTTACAAAAACAAGAGAGGTCAAGTTCATACCAGCTTCTCTCAGCTCGATCAGTGCATCATATATCGTCATTATTGCCTTTCACTCGCACGACCGAACGATGTTTATAATAAGAAGAGTGCATGCGCATTGGGCTAAGCTGGAATCTGCAAGCATTTAATTCAAGGGAGAAGACAAGGTAATATGGGCTCATGTTTATATCAACAATAATGCATATGGAAGCCATTTCAACATTTTCATCATGGTCTTCCCCTCTCGACCCCCAAAGGAAAGAAAAGAAATAAAACTATTTTCACGGGAAAGCTCCCAACAAGCAAAAGAAGAACAAGAAATCCTTTTGGGTTTTCTTTTAATTACTACTACAAGCATGGAAAGTAAACTAGCTAGAAGCTACAACTAATTTTTTGGTTTTTTTAAGGTTTTTCAAACACACAAGAAGAAGACAAGAAAAAGAAATAAACTAGCATGGATAGTAAAGTGAAAAAGTATGACCACCGACAACTAAAATGAGTGTGTGATCATGCATGTAATGTCGGAGAGAAATACGTACTCCCCCAAGCTTGGGCTTTTGGCCTAAGTTGGCTTATGGCCACGGCTGATATCCAAGGTTATTGCTGGGGTCATACTGAGGAGGATCCTCGAATTGCCACCGGTTGGCGATCTCCTCCGGATCCCACTGATGAACAGACTGCCGAGAAGGGTTAAGTGGTGGTTCCGGCTCGGCCTCTGGAGCAGGTGTTTCGCTCAAGCATGCGTGAATGGCCTCCGGCAAAATGAGGTACGTGCCTGAAGATAAGTTGAACAAAGAGGGTGCAGGCAGAGTAATAGCCTCATCATATGTTTTATCGAATATCAAATTATACTTAAGCAGATTCTCTTTATTTTTCACAATAAACTCATGTGCTACCATACTGGTGTAAGCTAGAAATACAGAGGGAAACAACTTTTCTTCTTTCTCATAATGCCTAATAGGTATATTAAAGTGTGCAGCAAGGGCGAAGCAAAGATGCCACCGAGAATGGGGCCCTTTGCACGGTTCAAACTTAATCGTTTGGCAACAATAGCGCCCAAACTAAAAGTTGTATCACGAAACAAAGCATGGCGCAAAATAACAATATCAGGACCACTAAGATTCGCATAGTTCCCGCGACCAATTAAGCATCTGCTAGCAAATATTGCAAAGTAACGTAGAACAGGAAAATGTATGCTAGTAATTCTTGCACCTGAAACTTTCCTTGTTTCCCCTACAGCAATTTCATTAATAAACTCCTCCACATCATTACGGTATGGTTCCTCTATGCTACACTCAAAGGGTAACTTACAAACCTCACAAATATCATAAAGTGACATCTCCTTATACTCATCATATAAATAAAAATCCACCGAAGGTGGTGATCTCCTAGCATGGAAATGAAAATTTTGCACAAAGATATTAGTGAGTAGGGGATACTGATCGAGCTAGTCGTGGAGGAAATCGGTGAGGCCTGCATTCTCAGCCAAATAATAGAAATCATCATGAATACCGGCTGCTCTCAAGAACTCATCACAAGGCCATTCACACGACCGAACCTCCGCAGTGCGAGGGAGATTATATTTGGGTTTCTTGTCCTCCTCACTTTTCTTATCCTTCGAGCTTCGGCTCGAAGAGCCCCTCAAAACTCTCTTCATTATTATTCTCCCTCTGAAAATTTCTGAAATTTTTAGTAACTCAAAACGAAAGTGAACCAAACTCAACAAGATTGATAGCAACTACTCCCACAAGTGCCTAGAGACTATATCATGCATTATAACTACTTGGGACCATATAAATTTGACATGCAAGCTCAAGAACAGGGTCACCTAAGCAGCAAAAATTTGCAATAAATAAAGCACTAGAACAAAACTAATTGGACAATTGGAGGAGTCACATACCAAAGAACAATCCCCCAAAGTAGTTTTGTGAATGGAGCTTTGAGCAAGGAGATCGAAAATGGCAGCAATATGAGCTAGAACACGGGTTTGAGCTAGTTGGTGATTTTTTCTAGAGGAAGACAAAGTGTGCGGGTGCTGGAATAAGTGGAGGGGGGCCACGTGGGGCCCACGAGGCAGGGGGCGCGCCCAGGGGGTGGGCGCGCCCTGGACCCTCGTGGCCAGGTGTTGGCTCCCCCTGATGTGTTCTTAGTGCCAGATATTCTTAAATATTCTAGAAAAAATCATATATAAATTTCAGGGCATTTGGAGAACTTTTATTTTCGGGGTATTTTTTTATTGCAAGGATGATTCAGAAACAGACAGAAAATACTATTATTGCTTTATTTATTCTAAATAACAGAAAGTAAAAAGAGGGTATAGAGAGTTGTGCTTTCTAACTTCATCCATCTCATGCTCATCAAAAGGAATCCACTAACAAGGTTGATCAAGTCTTGTTAATAAACTCATTCCGAATTGCATGAAACCGGAGAATTTTCGAATAGCACTAGGTTACCTTAACGGGGATATGCACATCCCCAATAATAAGAATATCATATTTCTTCTTGATAGTAGGAAGAGGAAATTCAAAACCTCCAATAGTAATCGTTGGAATTTTTCCAATAGAATTGATACTGTGGACATGAGATTGTTTCCTCGAAAAGTGTACTGTATGCTCATTTCCATTAACATGAAAAGTGACATTGCCTTTATTGCAATCAATAACAACCCCTGTAGTATTCAAAAAGGGTCTACCAAGAATAATAGACATACTATCATCCTCGGGAATATCAAGAATAACAAAGTCTGTTAAAATAGTAACGTTTGCAACCACAACAGGCACATCCTCACAAATACCGACATGTATAGCAGTTGATTTATCGGCCATTTGCAAAGATATTTTAGTAGGTGTCAACTTATTCAAATCAAGTCTACGAAAAAAAGAGAGATGCATAACACTAACACCGGCTCCAAGATCACATAAAGCAATTTTAACATAGTTTCTTTTAATGCAGCATGGTATAGTTGGTACTCCTGGATCTCCTAGTTTCTTTGGTATTCCACATTTAAAAGTGTAATTAGCAAGCATGGTGGAAATTTCAGCTTCCGGTATCTTTCTTTTATTTGTAATAATATCTTTCATGTACTTATCATAAGGATTCGTTTTAAGCATATTAGTCAAACGCATATGCAAAAAGATAGGTCTAATCATTTCAGCAAAGCTCTCAAAATCCTCATCATCCTTTTTCTTGGATGGTTTAAGAGGGAAAGGCATGGGTTTCTGAACCCATGGTTCCCTTTCTTTATCGTGCTTCCTAGCAGCAAAATCTCTCTTATCATAACGTTGATTCTTTGATTGTGGGTTATCAAGATCAATAGCGGGTTCAATTTCCACATCATTATTATTGCTAGGTTGAGCATCAACATGAACATCATCATTAACACTATCACTAGGTTCATGTTCATCACAAGATTGTGTTTCAGCATCAGAAATAGAAATATCATTGGGATTCTCAAGTGTGTCAATAACAGGTTCACTAGAAGCATGCAAAGTCCTATCATTTTTCTTTTTCTTCTTTTTAGAAGGACTAGGTGCATCAACATTAGTTCTCTAAGAATCTTGCTCAATTCTCTTAGGGTGGCCCTCAGGATACAAAGGTTCCTAAGTCATTTTACCCCCTCTAGTCATAACTCTAACAGCATTATCATTTTTCTTATTATTTAATTCATTGAGCAAATCATTTTGAGCTTTAAGCACTTGTTCTACTTGAGTTGTAACCATAGAAGCATGTTTACTAATAAGTTTAAGTTCACCTTTAACCATAGACATATAATCACTCAAGTATCCAATCATATAAGTATTGTGTTACAATTGTCTACCAAAATAAGCATTGAAGTTTTCTTGTTTACCAATAAAATTATCAAACCATCTAAGCATTGGCTAGCAATTTTAGTAGATGGGATTTCAGCTTTATCATATCTACAGATAGAATTTACCTTTACTACCTATGTCGGGTTATCAAGACCATGTGTTTCTTCGATAGGTGGTAAATTAAGACCATGTATATCTTCAACAGGCGGTAAATTCTTAACATCTTCAGCTTTAATACCTTTTTCTTTCATAGATTTCTTTGCCTCTTGCATATCTTCAGGACTGACACATAGAACACCCCTTTTCTTTGGAGTTGGCTTAGGAGTTGGTTTAGGAAGTGTCCAATTATTTTCATTATTCAACATAATATTCAATAGCACTTCAGCTTGATCAACAGTTCTTTCCCTGAAAACACAACCAGTACAACTATCCAGGTGGTCTTTGGAAGCATCAATTAGTCCATTATAAAAGATATCAAGTATTTCATTTTTCTTGAGAGGATGATCAGGCAATGCATTAAGTAATTGGAGAAGCCTCCCCCAAGCTTGCGGGAGACTCTCTTCTTCAATTTGCACAAAATTATATATTTCCCTTAAAGCAGCTTGTTTCTTATGAGCGGGGAAATATTTAGCAGAGAAGTAATAGATCATGTCTTGGGGACTACGCACACAACGAGGATCAAGAGAATTAAACCATGTCTTAGCATGACCCTTTAATGAGAACAGAAATAATTTAAGGATGTAGTAGTAACGAATTTTCTCATCATTAGTGAACAGGGTGGCTATATAATTTAATTTAGTAAGATGTGCCACAACAGTTTCAGATTCATAGTCATAGAAAGGATCAGATTAAACCAAAGTAATTATATCAAGATCGACAGAGAAATCATAATCCTTATCGGTAATAAAAATAGGTGAAGTAGCAAAAGCAGGGTCATATTTCATACTAGCATTCAAAGATTTTTCTTTCAGCTTAGCTAATAATTTCTTAAGATCACTCCTATCGTTGCAAGCAAGAAACTCTCTAGCAGTTTCTTCATCCATAACATAACCCTCAGGCACAACAAGCAATTCATACCTAGGTGGAGAATCTTCATCATCACTTTCATCAATATTATCTGTTTTAATAATTTCATTCTCTCTAGCCCTAGCAAGTTGCTCATCAAGAAATTCACCTAGTGGCACAGTTTCATCAAGCATAGAAGTAGTTTCATCATAAGTATCATGCATAGTAGAAGTGGCATCATCAATAACATGCGACATATCAGAATTAATAGCAGAAGCAGGTTTAGGTGTCACAAGTTTACTCAAAACAGAAGGTGAATCATGTGCAGAGCTAGATGGCAGTTCCTTACCTCCCCTCGTAGTTGAGGGAAAAATCTTGGTTCTTTCATATTTCAAGTTCCTCATAGTGATCAACAGATATAAATCCCAAGTGAGTCAAAGAATAGAGCTATGCTCCCCGGCAACGGCACCAAAAAATAGTCTTGATAACCCACAAGTACAGGGGATCGCAACAATTTTCGAGGGTAGAGTATTCAACCCAAATTTATTGATTTGACACAAGGGGAGCCAAATAATATTCTCAAGTATTAGCAGCTGAGTTGTCAATTCAACCACACCTGGATAACTTAATATCTGCAGTAAAGTATTTAGTAACAAAGTAGTATGGAAGTAACGGTAACGGTGGCAAAGGTAACAGTAGCCGTTTTGTAGTGATTGTAAAAGTGGCAACGGAAAAGTAACCAAGCAAAGATCAATATGTGAAAAGCTCGTAGGCAATGGATCAGTGATGGATAATTATGTCAGATGCGATTACTCACACAACAGTTATAACATAGGGTGACACAGAACTAGCTCCAGTTCATCAATGTAATGTAGGCATGTATTTCGAATATAGTCATACATGCTTATGGAAAAGAACTTGCATGACATCTTTTGTCCTGCCCTCCCGTGGCAGCGGGGTCCTATTGGAAACTAAGAGATATTAAGGCCTCCATTTAATAGAGTACCGGACCAAAGCATTAACACTTAGTGAATACATGAACTCCTCAAACTATGGTCATTACCGGTAAGTATCCCGATTATTGTCACTTCGGGGTTAACGGTCATAACACATAATAGGTGACTATAGACTAGCAAGATAGGATCAAGAACTCACATATATTCATGAAAACATAATAGGTTCAGATCTGAAATCATCATGGCACTCGGGCCCTAGTGACAAGCATTAAGCATAGCAAAGTCATAGCAACATCAATCTCAGAACATAGTGGATACTAGGGATCAAACCCTAACAAAACTAACTTGATTACATGATAAATCTCATCCAAACCATCACCGTCCATCAAGCCTATGATGGAATTACTCACGCAGGGCGGTGAGCATCATGAAATTGGTGATGGAGGAAGGTTGATGATGATGATGGCGATGGATTCCCCTCTCCGGAGCCCCGAACGGACTCCAGATCAGCCCTCCCGAGTGAGTTTAGGGCTTGGCGGCGGCTCCGTATCGTAAAAAGTGATGAGTCCTTCTCTCCGATTTTTTTCTCCCCAAACGTGAATATATGGAGTTGGAGTTGAGGTCGGTGGAGCAACAGGGGGCCCACGAGGCAGGGGGCGCGCCCAGGGGGTAGGGCGCGCCCCCACCCTCGTGGACAATGTGTGGGCACCCTGGTCTTGATTCTTTCGCCAGTATTTTTTATATATTCCAAAAATATTCTCCGTGAAGTTTTAGGTCATTCCGAGAACTTTTATTTCTACACAAAAATAACACCATGGCAATTCTGCTGATAACAACGTCAGTCCGAGTTAGTTCCATTCAAATCATGCTAGTTAGAGTCCAAAACAAGGGCAAAAGTGTTCGGAAAAGTAGATACGATGGAGGCGTATCACGCGGCGGCGGATTTTTTAAAATTATGCAACTTAGGCTTTGTTTTTAATGCTGGTCTTTTGTTAGAGCAATGTTTAGGTCAATTGGCTCTGTTTAATTACTAAAATTGCTCGATTCAGTAAGTGTGGTCTATCTACTATTCGCTCTTTTGCGTGCCCAAATTTGCAGGCGATGTTAAATTATGCAATGACGTACCCGGGGAAATTTCCACCAAAATTTGAATTATCAAACTCATCCTATGGACATAAAGCAGAAGAATCGTTTGCGATGCACACAATTGTTCAAAGTGAATGGTTCGGCGGCACCACGCGCGAAGTTTCCTTCCACATTTCCAAAATTTTGGCTTACCACCAAAATATCTACCCCCGCCCCCTTCCCCCTTCGCCACCCCCTTTTCTCCCTGACCACAAGTCACATTTCCCCTGTTTCCTCCTTCCTTCCTTCCTTCCTAAGATATAGCCGCTTCCTCGCTCTCGCCGTCTCGCATCCTACCGCCGGGGTCGCCATGGTCTTCTTGAAAGACCTCTCCAGCGGTTCCTCCTCCGGCGACGACTCCTTCACCACCCGGGATGCCTCTCTTTTCTCTCTGGGACTATGACTTGGAATGAAGGATTTTTACCCGACGGTCAATTTGAGTCATTTCTTCCTCTTGTATCTCCCTAGGACCATCAGTGGCAACGAATGGAGAGGGGTGGCTGAAGATCTATCTGCTTCTTGTCACCATCAATCTCCATGCGTGAAGCTAGTTGCGTTTGATTTTGTGGACAGTGGGAGGAAGTTTCTGGCATGTGCAGAGAAGGTTAGACCCTCTTTCATTGTTACAAATCATTTGTTAGATGTGATTCAGACACTGTCATGGTCCCAACCCATTCATACCACACCTTCAACCAAACGCATCCTAAGACAGTGTCACAGTTTGTACCTAGTATCTTAAATTGTTGCCATCTCATCAGCGGTGCCATTAGGAAATTATTTGGCACCGCTTCAGCTATTTGTGCAGCCAACTTTGGTCCACACATCCGAGCAGCCAAGTAGTAAAATACTAAATCTTTATGGCACGAAGGAACTGGGCATCAGAGCAACTACGTGCTCCGGAGTCCGGGTCCCTGATTTTTTTTCCGCTGCATCGGCTCGCCCGTGCAGGGCACCGGTGGGAGATGTAGCAACAGTTGTCTTTACCCCAGTTTTGGCATACATAGTGGACGGCCTTAGTGATATTAGTTCCATGTTACTAAATTTGTGCATGTACACACCTGTTAGTATCAATTTGCTGTCATCCAAACACTGTCGGTATGCTGTTGCAGTTATTTTTACCTTCCTCATAAAATGTTCAATTTAATATTTATTGTACACGAGTAAGAACTTCTAGCGTCGTTGTAGTTAATTATAGCTTCCGATGTTCCAGAATTTGGTTGTTGTCTCAGTACCAATTATTTCATTTGCACATTGATATTTTTGAGAAGATATGTCATAATTAACATGTTTCTTTAGTTTTTCAAAATAAGCATTGGTGATTTTCTATGTTGCTATAAACCCATTTCCCCTACAATTGTTACTGATCTAGTTTTAAATATTATAGGATGAATGTAAGTGTTCTTACTTGGAGTGGGTTGATCAAGAGTGGCCACAGTCTTTGAAGATGTGCCTAGCGAAGCTCTGGAGCATGTATGAGGAAGAGAACAGACGTAGGCTTAGAGAAACTATTGTCAATGCTAAATAATATTTGAAGATGCGGGATAAAAATTTGAAGGTGGAGAATGAGATCAGATTTTTTTAAATCAGACTTTGCTAAGATGGTGTTGGCGAAGGAGGGGCACTTTCCCAGTTAGCCCGTGCAAAACAGGTTCTTACTGAACTGAAAGCAGAGGTGGATAAGACGAGCCTGTTTGATCTCGATTGGGGAAATGAATATATTGTTCTTATGAAGTTGAACTAGCTATATGTTGTACTGTGTTGTTTTCATGTAGCTACGGTATTGTGATGTTATAATATATTTATGTGCTTGATATGAAATTGGCAAACAACTGTTCGATATGAAATGTGAATTTGTGTAATACTGGAATTATTAATTGTAAACTAATAAACCTGCTAAATGTGTCATGGACCTTTGCAAACGGTTCTAGCAGTAAAAGCCCTTGCGATGGATAGCCCAATGCCACACATTTTTCTTCATCAAATTGTGTGTGATATAGTTGATAAAAGCAAACAGTTAACCAAGGCAGACCGTGTGTGATAGTTACACCTTTCAGACACGAGCCTACACATAAAACTGTGTGGGATGTACGTAAAAACAGAAACGTTTTCCCTGGATTGACTGTGTGGGATGTACATAAGAAAGGAAACATATTCCTTGGATTGACTGTGTGTGATATACATATGAATGGAAATGTTTTTCCAGGATTCATCGTGTGGGATGTACATACCTACGGAAATGATTTTCTCGGATTACCGTGTGGGATCTACATACCTACGAAAATGTTTTTCTTGGATTACCGTGTGGGATATACATACCTACGGAAATGATTGGATTTTGATGCCT
Source organism: Triticum timopheevii (assembly GCA_963921465.1). NCBI lineage: Eukaryota > Viridiplantae > Streptophyta > Magnoliopsida > Poales > Poaceae > Triticum > Triticum timopheevii. Next base: position 59,614,493 of record OY997270.1, on the reverse strand, counting down.
CGCCCGATCGCACACGTCCCCAGCCTGTGTCCTACGAAGGCCTATCCTCGACGATTTCTGGGTCGTGTGGGTAGGACCCCCTATCGCCCACACTCACTTGGCGACGGTTCCAAATGTTGTCGCAAAAAGGGGTTAAAACCGTTTGTATAGCGCCGACGCGTACCAGTGAAGTAAATTAACCAGCTTATTATATATAGCCACTCTTGGCTACATGGATGAGATAGTAAGACATGGAAAAACAAAAATGGTGGCAGCTAGTGGGTTCAAGTCTTCAAGGGCCTAGCTTAGCTATACACGTCCTCCAATGTAAAAAGTGCTCCTACTAGTACTAGTAAGTAGTACAACAATGAAAGAGAAGGCGAGAGGGTTAAAAAATATAATACTAAATGGAATACCTGGGTAGATGGTGACGGTCCGATCGTGGTAGATTGTGTGACCATGTTGCACATCAGTGGTACCATGGGTAACGATTGCTAAGATAGTTGATCCCAATATCCCAAAGTCAGCTACAAGGTTCCAGGTTAGACCGAACCGCGGATGAAATGCACATCCAGGATCGGCGATCTTATTTTGATCGGGGGATGACTGGTCCCTGCAAAATAATGGAGTACCGTTAGGGATGTAAATGATGGTTTGTGCATTCCGTTTGTAATATCCCGTGCCGTAGGATGGCAACAAGATGAAACAAGTTCCCTGGCTTGTCACCGCGAAGATGCGGCCTAGATGGAACACGGTGTCTTTAAACGTGTAGGGGTACAAATCTGCCGCAACCAACATGTGCCAGCCTCTGCCCTGTCTGCCGTTACTGCCTCTTGTATTGATGGCAATCCTTATGTTGAACACCGCGATGAGATAGTAACCGTCGTAGCCGCGTCGCTTTGTCGGAGGGTCCGCAATTGCTTTCTTCTTCAATCTCATGTTGGCATCATCAAACGTATTCAAGCCCAGCCAGTCCGGAAGGCCGATCCCAATGGTGGAGAACGGGTCTACAGGAATGGCCCCACTGCTGTGGATGTTGTGCAAAATGATGGTGGTATCCGGCCGGAGGTATGCAAGCCAATCTTCATTGGCACCGACCCAGACCTATATATAAGACGGTGGGCAGTGGAGAATTTACGGGATGGAAATGGAATAACTAAGTACTACATGATCAAACTCCATGGCTGGCCTGCTCATCGGAAAAAATCCGATTACCTATCAACATCGGCAACTCTAGCAGAGTCAATGTGCAACCATAACCAGGGAGCGGTGGACTGTTCGAAGGACTGTCCCATAGAAGAACCTTCTCATGGAGGACGCATGGAAGACCAACAAGCATGGCCTTTTCCCAAGCATGTTTAAGCACCATCTTGAAAAAGTTGGTGCAGGAAGCACTGAGTCTTATGGCGGTGAGGAAGTTGGAGTGGTGTGCAATTTCACCCAGAGGATTGTCGTCCAAGGTCTCCCAGCCCCGACGAGGAGGAGAACCGCCTGGCGAATCCATGGGAGCAGCGACGAACTGACTTATCTTCGGGGGGAGGGGAACTGTCGAGGAGGAGATAAGAGCGTAGTAACTACAGGGCCTCGTCCCTTCCAACTGTAGCTCCTCGATCGTTCCTTAGCGAAGGGGTGAGACTATTATTTACTACGTACTCGTACTGTAGCAGTACTAGTACTACTTTCTCAACTAGTAGTGCGATGTACTGTATTTCTAGTATAGTGCACCCGTTTTGAACTCTTGAATCTCAGGGCCAAGGAGCTATAGTTGGAAGTGGAGGGTAGTACTGTTTTCTAGAACCATCATTGTACTACCAATGCAGGGAAAGTACACCTGCGTAGTGGGTACTCTCGGTGCTCTATTCAAGCGCATAGCTAGCCTACTCAGCCGCTCCTCTCTCACACACACAAGAATCCTATTTATCAGCGACGATTACTGCAGGGGCAAGACATTTGAGTTATTTGATACAACGAGACTAGGCTTTTCGCTTCCATTTGTGGAGCTGTAATGGATCTCGTTGAACTTTGTTAGTAGTTCCTTCTTTATGAATGAGATGAGGCAAAGCTTTTGCCTCCATTTCAAAACAAAAAAATCACGTCAAGAGGAATTTCGTTTATAGAGCCGATAATGGAGTGAAGTCCATGCGTGCAACGCCACAAGCTATAGAGTAGTAGAGTACTAGCACTTTACGTACATAGCCATATTGCACAGTTCCCAATGTTGCACTAGGCTTTTCCGGCTCCCCGGCTTAATTGGGAGGTGCAAGTTTAAATATGCTACTAGCTGATGAGGAAGCTGCAAGTGAGGTGCGGCTAGGGCAAGCATGCGAGCCACGAGATGATTGGAGGGAAAACCCGTTCACGTGGCTAGGCTGTCCAGTGCACCCAGATTGTGGTGCGACACGTCCGTTCGACTTCAAAACTCAAACTACCTCGTTTCGTGGAGTACTATTTAAAAAAAGGCCGCCATGCATTCGGCTGGGATCGAACCCACAAACGAGGTATACACTCCCGCGACCACTAGTAGTACTCGCTGGAGTACAACGCAACCTAGAATCGCCTTTTGTCGCTAGTAGTACATTGTTCCTTACAAGAAACCACTAATAATGCCAAGAAACCACTAATAATGCCAAGAAACTACTACCACTTGCATACGTGGCAGACTTAAGATAAGACTACCTTATCAACCATTGTACATGCCCTTACCAACTAGCCCTACCAAGAAATGACTACTCTACATTGTTCTGTTATAGGCACGTTTCAACCCATGTCACCCCTTAAGTTAACGCATTCTATTCGAACGGCAAGTTAGGCATTATGACTTGTGGGATCTACATGTCAGTCTGCACAAAAATCCCCGAGTGACCTCCTACCTCCGGCCCGTCCACCTAGTCATCCTTGGCCATGGGACGCAGCTACCGCCGCCGGCAGAAGGCAAGGTCAAAACCGCCGGCGGTGCGGATGCCATCTTGCGGCAGCCCGGATGCCAGCTCCGTTCGGTGCTCGCGGCCACTAGCTAGCCAAGATAGCTCCGTCCAACTGCTTGTCTGCAAGGTTTTCTAGCTAGATTGGCACGGTGGCGCGGCGGCTTTCTCACGCGCCGCGCTAAGGCCAGCCATCTGACTCGAGGGAAGTCCTGCGGGCGGCTTGCTCGCGCGTGAGTCACGCTTGGGCCAGCCTGCCAACCCGTGTGGAGGCCAGCGCGACGTCCGGCCCGTCTAGCGGAGCGACGACCAACTAGCTCATCACCGGCGCCACCGGCGAACACGCATTAGTACTATTTGAAGTAATGTTCAGGAAAAATAATGATTTGAGGGGGAATATAACAGGATAGAAGGTCAGATGTGGGTCCCTCTCATGTCAGCGGTCAAACAAAATGTGTTGGTTTAAGATGCCTCGTCAACACGGACATGTGGGCCAACCCGATCATAAACATGTTTAAACGAGCCTAATCGGCACTAGGTAGTAGTTTTTGGCACGGATTAAGACATTTTGGGTATGTTTTTGCTATTTTTTGTACAATAGTTTCTTCCTAGGGCTGGTTGAAAGTGGTAGTTTTTTGTTAAATACTCTACATATTGTAAGTAGGAGTGAAAGTTAAGCTTTGGAAGCCAATAAGCAAGGCTAGTTACATAGTGCCTATGTGTACGTGATTGAATGTAAATATCAACCATGAGTGACTAATATCTTGATGGAAAACTCGAAACTATGGAAATACTAGCATTTTTGCATGGTTGGAAATTCTAGCAATGTTCACGTGCATTGCAACAGATCATAATTAGAATAATACTTATTGACAAACTTGATACAAAACACTCTAATTTTGATATACATATATCACTAGAGATATATTATGTTTCAATCAGAAAATATTCCTTGGGCTGTTTTGGTGAGGTGAGGGAGGGGTGTGGTTGGTTTTAAGATACTAATTATGGGTTTTTCTGCAAATTGGTAGAGAAGTGGGATGCTGGGGAGAAAAGGCAACAACTTACCTCACAGTCGTTAGATGTAGATCGAATGGTCAGAAATGACGGATGGCAAACACACCATCATCACCAACTTAGTCTTCTATAGGAGTACTAGCAAGATGTCCATGCATTGCATGGAACATCAAGATGCATTTTTTTATAAAACACTTGTTGTGATTGACCCATGCGGGAGTAATCCCATGTGTAGAAACTAATGATATCTCGAGAAAGAGGATATATGGTGAAGAGGAGTGGGGCGTGGTGGTGATTGGTGGTCGGACTGAGTGAAGGCAAGGGGATGGACGATGCCGGCAACGGCCACCAGGCCAGTTTGTTCCAGAGGCTTCCTTTTTTAAATGCTCAACAATGAGGTTGTTGGAGATAAGGATGAACGAGGGAAGGCATTGTTTGCAAATGTGGAGAGAGGTGCGGGTATCTTTTAGTTTAATTTCCATCCGTCAGATATAGATCGGACGGTCTATTGCAAGATGGCACGCATACCATCACCACCAACACGGATTTTTATAAGAGAAGAAATATAAGTATGGAGACACAAACATATTATCGATACTTGTTTCCATAAACTAGGATCTACATTCTATTCAACGGCTCAGCATGTGGGGCCTTAGCACAATGACTTCTCGACTGTGTAAAACAAAGGTTTTCCCGTCACTGATAAGGAGGGGGTGACGGTGGTGCGCTTTCAGCTTTCTCTAGTCCTAGTAGTCATACTAGGTGGTCTCCGCACGTGTAGATTTATTCTTCTTCGTGTCTCGTGTTCGCCGTACTACCACGACTTTTGATGAATAGACGGTAAGTTATTCACGGGGAAACCCTTGGTGAGCCTGTTTGCGAGAGAGAGAGAGATAGTGTGCATGTGTGTTATGTATAGAGACTGAGGCAATGATAAGAGATTCTTTGTGTCTATGTGTGTTGAGGTAGAGAGAGACATGTACATGGGGCTTTGTGTTGTGTAACGTGGAGACACATAGACATAATCAGAGAGTGAGTGTGTGAGATACACATGTGGACATGGGGAGAGATGTGTGAGTTAGAGAGATGGAGAATTTTGGTGTGCATCTGAGCTAGAGGGGGGATATATACATACCTAGAGCTGGAGAGAATATGCAAGGGTGTGTGTCTTAAAATAATGATCCAGATAGATGGGTGTTTGTGCGTGTCTGCGTGTGTTTGTGCGCGCGTTTGTGTGTGAGAGGGAGTGTGTGTATGTGGAGTAGAGAGACCACTAATGATGTAAACCTAGTATAAGGGAAGGAGGAATGGTGTGACATGTGTGTCAAAGAGAGACAAAGGCATGTGTAGTAGCGGGATAGCATGGGTGCGGGCGGGGAGCAGACTATTTCGAAGACACATCGAGTGTGTGTGGGAGAGGGTTGTGAGAGAGCGCGCGCGAGAGAGAGAGCTAGCGACAGAGAGAGAGAGAGAGAGAGAGAGAGAGAGAGAGAGAACAAGAGCCCGGGAGAGGGGGAGGTCGCGTTTTATGCATCAAAGACTGATATAAACCATGTTTCGATATAAACTTGCATTCAAATAATTAAATTGGAGAACATGTTGTCTGCAATCCACACATAAACGGATATATGCATATATCAAACAAGTTCATTAATTTGATTTTCAACATGTTCATGGAGTACTATAATACTGTACAAGAGAGAGAGGAAAAGAGGGGGGGCGAGGGGTCGTTTGTGTCCATAAGTGGCGTATAGATAGGGAGACAGTGTTGATGTTGTTCGAAATTGGCCTATGCACGGAGACGCAAGGGAAGCGAGTCATCGTGTGTGTGATAGGGACTTCCACTACAAAAAAATACACTTCCGTGATGATACATGTTTGTCACAGTAGGTCGCGTTTTTGTCATGCATGTACATCCATGACAAATTTATGACAGAATCAAGATAGTCATACCTGTGCTGTCGTAGAAGTGTTCCATGACATTAGCAAAATTATCATCACGGAAGTGTCCACTTCGATGACGATAAATCGCGCGTCACAGAAGTTCTTTCGTCAAGGGTGACCGACACGTGGCATCCACCGTAACGGAACGCCGTTAAGCTACCGGGTCGGGTTTTGGATCCGATAACCCGTTAATAGCCCCGACCAATGGGGATTTTCCACATGTAAAATCATCATTGGCTGGAGGAAACACGTGTCGGCTCATCGTTGGGACAGATGTCATCCACTCATTGGACAGAAGGCGCCTATGATAGGTTGACACGTGGCACGACCCAATAGTGGCCCATTCCGGTGAAAAAGGTCGGCCCAGTAAAAATTAGCAGGCCGGCCCATATAAGGCCTACTTGTGTCAGGTCCATTTAAGCCCACGGCCCATACGAGATGTGCCAATTCGGCCCACTAAAGATTTGACACCATTGTAGCCCATCGTCAGTTCGAGCCCGTTAACAGCCCGTTATATGTTTGGACTCAATATCGGTCCGATGAGATTTCGGCCTGTTAACGGCCCATTTAATGGATGGGCCAATTTTCAGGATGTACATCTTTCGACCTTTTAGCGACCCATTTAAATGTTGGGCTAATTTCCGGGCCGGTGTGTCTTTCAGCCTGTTGATGGCCCATAAATCTGATGGGCCATTTGTAGTCGGACCTGAGTTTCGGACTTTCAGCGGCCCATTTTAGTGTTGGGCCATTTTCTGGCCCAGTGTCACTTTCAGCCTATTGACAGCCCATAAATCAGTTAGGCCATTTGTAGTCGGACCTGAATTTTGGCCTTTTAGCAACCCATTTAAGTGTTGGGCCAATTCCCGGCCCTGTGTGCCTTTCGGCCTGTTAACGGACCATAAATGAGTTGGTCCTTTTGTAGTCGGACCTTAGTTTTGGCCTTTTAACGGCCCATGCCCTTCATGGTCCAATACCAGCCCGGTTTCTCTTTCGGCCTACTAAAGGCCCACAACACATTTGGGCCGTTTACAATACGACCTGACTTTCAGCCTCTTAGTGGCCCATGCTCTTCATGGTCCAGTACAAGCCCGCTGTCTCTTTCGGCCTGCTAAAGGCCTACAGTATAGTTGGGCCATATGTAGCCCAAACTTAGTAACGGCCTGTTAACGGCCCGTGAAATAAATTGGGGCCACCTGTTGCCCACTTCGATGTCGGCCTGTTAACGACCCGGGAGGTAAGAGGGCCGACCATTAACTTTCGGCCTAGTAATGGCCCATTAACTTAATGGGCCCACTAAAGTTCGTTCATGTCTTTAGGCCAAATTAGATAATTTGAGCCCATTACGACGTGCAATTATGCACAGGACCAAAACCGATCAAGCAAAGGTACGACATACAAGGAATAACGTTGCACATCCAGCATATATTACAGGAAATTACATCCACTAGGCAATCGAAGATTGATGCCAGTGCAAATAAATGAGCATAACCAAACCATCTACAACGTGACAATCCGCAACCTCAGCACAGATGACGCCCATAAGCATCTGGACAAGTTCTTGCTGCTTTGCTACACTGTCTCTGAAAACAAAGATCAGTTGTTGTGTCACACGACTCCGCACCTCTGATTCATCCACCATTTCTATCGTTGCTTCAACCATTAATTGGTTCACAAGCATACATTTATTCCGTTGCATTCGAGACAGAGGATACTAAGCACATTCAGATGGTGATTTTGGCAGGATTGTATTATTGATAGAGGAGAGTGTCTTGACCACTGCATCATAACATAAATTAGGACGGGAACCAAACAAATTAATCATGAGTTATTTCCATATTACTTGGCCTAAATTTACTGGAAAGAAACAATAGGGTTGCCTTGCTGTTTTCAGAGTTTGTCTTCTTATCTTCAGCAGCCTGCACAAAATTAACACACTAGCATTGCTATCATTGGCCAAGTCAGATAACAGGAAAGCAACATTGACACAACAAACATTTGGGCAACTAGCCTACACCAAATTATCACAATATGGCACAACTATCATTGGTAATACTAGAAGTGGTATAATACTATAATCACCAGCCTGTGGGATAGCATTGGCTGATGGATGATAACTATGGAACAACATTACCTGAAGAACAAGTATCTTAGATGAACTATGGAACAACGTTAACTCCTGAACAAGACCCGTAAGAGATAAGCATGAATATATAGTGAAATGTGATGATCTATTTTCCATGCTTAGATGAATAACAAAGCCATAAATGTTGCACATATGTAAGATGAGGGTACAACCCATCTGGCTGCCATCCATATGAGTGAGCATCATGTGCTGACTTGTCGATGGCCCTGCAGTTGTTATGGCTGTCCATGTTGGGCACGCGCATTCGATGGAGGGAACTGTTGAGTGGGGACTACAGCTCCCTTCTGGTGTATGCTTCGCTTGTTGGAGCAGCTACGGTGAGTCGGAAGACGGTGTGTCTGAAGATGCAGATAACACATAATGTTAAGAATGACATATCTCTTTGATCTGAAGAAATACACTAAGAGATCAAGAGCAAGGTACGAGAGTGGTCACATGTCTGTTGACTGAAGACTAAATTGGGGTCACAAGATTTTATTTTATTTTGGTACTGTCCGATCTACGCCAGATGGCTGGCCGTCTTGTGACTCACGGCTGACACTGTCCGGAATCTTCCCCGAAGAGCCAGCGACCAACGGCAGAGCAGCCTGCCTCTGCCATCCGTTGCCCCGGCCAAAAACCCCGCTCCCCGCCCCACCGCACTGCCGTGGTTGCACCGCCCCCGGGCCAATCCACAAAGACTCCCCGTCATCCAGATCCGGCGGCGGCAGTACCATCAACCCATGCAACTCTAAAATATAGCCATGTAAGCGCTGCTTCCGCGGTGAACTTGCGGCCCCGCAGCCTTACGTTAGTCACCAGCCAACCGGCAGCCTAGGAGCTCCGCCGCCTTGAGGGGTGCTGCTTCCCATTGGGAATCGATTGGCCCAGAATAAAATTCAGACAACTGACGCCTAAATAAAGTGATTTGAGATGAGGGTGCGACCTATCTAGCGGCATAGTGAAGTAGGCAGGTCCAGCTGTCGAGTCGGTGAGGCCGGCGCGGTTGCGGTGGCGACCGGCGGCAGGGAAAGAGCGATGTCGCGACGGTCGACGGCTACGCGGAAGCAGCGCCAGGACTCTGGACGTATCTGAAGTTGGAGCCGCTCCGGCGCCGTGAACAATGGCGGGGGTGAATCGGCTCCGGTACGGTTCATGCGACCGTCGTCGAGGCAGCACTAGCAACACAGAGTAGGAGGCACACGGCCCAGTGCACGACGGCAAATGGACAGCGTCTCCGGCATTAGGGAGGAGGGCGGCTGTGACATTGGTGCGTTGGGGGCGCCATGGAGGTGGGCTGAGGTTTCGCGGCTTGGGAGAAGGGAGCTTTCCGGGGAGAAGGTGATTTGGCGCCCACGAGGTATGAATGGGGGCGGGCGGGGGGGGGGGGGAATTGGGAGAGGAGTGGAACCATGTCTTACAGACGCATTTTTCTGAAATGTGAGTTGGAGTTACAGTTCTACCCTTGCCTATAGGCTTCTCGTCTTGGGTCTATGTACTGAGGTTCAGGGATAGTAGAGTAACTTTGCTTCTCCCCAAATAGTGGACGGGAGCGATTTCGGGCAAGGAGGGCGCGTTTTGAACTTTAGTGGGTGCGAGCGATTTCGGGCGAGGAGAGAGCGTTTTGAAATAGTGGGCGCGAGCTATTTCGGGCAAGGAGAGCGTGTTTTGCCGACCATGGTTTATGAATTATTCGGCACATGTCACTTCGGCCGAGGAAAAGGCACGCTTGGATGAAGTTACGAACCTACCCTCGATGTATAACGGGCCAATTGATGCGTGTCCCACATAGGACGGTAATTTCACGTCTCCTATTTATTTGCTCGGGCGAATTCCACCGAGTAGAGAGGATGTTTAACGGTTCGTTCATATTTTGGGAGAACGAGCATCCACGTCTACCTTACCAAGTCGATTCGGATCAAATTTTGAAATATTAGCTTGCCACTTATTTTTTAGATGGAGAGATGATGCTCGGGAGTAATGTGTTTTTACATGCTTGTTGCTAGTGATTTACTATATGACAAATAGTTGACCCACTCAAATATGCGAATCAAACCCAAAATGAAATATCTCGATTCAATGAAATAGCTCGTTCAGTAGGTCAAAATAGTGAACTAAATCCAAAATTGAACACCTCAGTCGAGTAGCATGTTGTACAGTATTATAGTACTCCATGAACATGTTGAAAATCAAATTAATGAACTTGTTTGATATACGCATATTTCCGTTTATGTGTGGATTGCAAACAACATGTTCTCCAATTTAATTATTTGAATGCAAGTTTATATCGAAACATGGTTTATATCAGTCTTTGATGCATAAAACGCGACCTCCCCCTCTCCCGGGCTCCTGTTCTCTCTCTCTCTCTCTCTCTCTCTCTCTCTCTCCGACAATCTTCAATTCTGTCGCACGCATCCGACACAAAAACCTTGTTGGTCCCTCTCCCTTTCTCTCCATCTCTCTCTCTCTCTCTCTCTCTCTTTGTGTGTGTGTGGGGGGGGGGGGTCTTTCTAGTTCGCATGCATATATACACCATCTATAGGTCTCTCTCGCACACTATGGATGATACTCTAGCTAGTCCAAGCTAGATATCTTGGGTGCACTCATCGTACGTACAAAAATTTTCCTTGGCTCTTTGCCCATAACTCTCTCACGCACCACTATGTCGTCTCGGAGCTCTTCCCCCTCTCTCAAACTCTCGATCCACCTGGGTCACACATACACATGCATATCTCACTCGCACTCGATAGGCCCATCTAAAACTCTATCCCCCCCGCGTTCTCTCTCCATCTCACATGCGCACAGACAAAATCTCATGCCCAGCTAGCCAAGTATGATGGTCTCTCACTCAATTGTAGGCACACGCAGTCCCCCCTATATGTATATGACTAGCTAATCTTAGTCTCCATCAGAAACATGTGCATGGTCTATCTCGATTTCTCTCGGGGCATCTTTCTATCGGACATGCACTCCCTCAATCTCCCAACCATATAGTCCCCCTCACAATCTCGACAGGATCTCTCTATCACAAACACACCCTCTCTCCCTCCCCATGCGTCCATGCCATCCATGTGTCCCTCTCGACCTTTGTCCCTTGTTGGCCACACCTCTATTGGACATGTGCTACAGGGGTGTCTCGCTCCGTTGCAAACAATCACACACTAGCTATCTTTGTGTATCTCCTCGCCTCGCTTTTCCATCTCGGAGATGCATGCATGATATGTTCGCATAAGAAACGAAAAACACACACTCTCTCTCTAATTTATCGTTTGTTGTCACTTTCTCTTTTACACACATACTCTTTTTGCACACTTACTCATTCTCCTTCACACGCACTTGATCTGTCTCGACTGAGGCACTCTCCTCGGTCCATAGCATATAGATTTATTGAAAAGTCAAACATCACAAAGTTTGACCATGTACATGGAGAAAATGAATTACATCTAGTATGGCAAACATGTACCATTAGATTCACCATGAGATGTAGTTTTGTATGATGTATCTTTGGTATTGTAGATATAAATAACATTTGCGTAAACCTGATCAAAGTTTCCAAAGTTTGACTTCTAAAAAATTTACATGGACTGCATTATCGAGCGGATGGAATATCTCTTTCACCCTCTCAGCTATCTGACGCACCACTCAGCCTTATCGGGGCTCCTCAATCTCTCTCAAACTTTATTGGTCAGTTTGGTTTGTGACCTGACCCTCATGCCTTGATGGCCGGTACTGCCTGGTGTGGACATGAGATGTAAAATATTTCTTCCTGGCCAAGCTTGTGCGGTGCTGAAGCGTTTGGTTCATGCCTGGGCCAGGCAAAGCATCAACATCCCATCAATCAATCCATGCATCAATTATTTAATGCTAATATCCATCAATGTTGCTGTTAGCCTCGTGGCCACACAACCAGGCACGGCCAGGCGTTCGAAATTGGTCACCTGGGCCAGGCTACTTGCAGTGTCTGGAGTTCAGCCAGGCTAATTAAAGTGCAAGGGAACCCAGGCCAGGCGGGCTTTCTTTTTCATAGGGTAGCAACCAAACAAGCATGCATGAAATCCAGCCACAACCCCAGGCCAGACAAAAGATGATTAGGACACAAGCCAAACTGGCCTTTTATCTCCCTGGTTCACACATACACATGTCTCGCTTGCGCTATACATATAGACCCATCCAACACTCTCCTCCCTTGTTCTCTCTCCATGTGACACGCACCCCCCTAAGTACCATAATCCATCACTCCATCATAGGCGCAAGCACTCCCCCCTCCTAAGTATGATTATCTCTTACTAGCCATCAGGAACACACGTATTGTCTCCTTCCATCCATACGTCTATCTCGATATCTCTCGGGGCATCTTCAATCGCGCACACACCTTGTCACTCGATCTCCCACCCAGGTAGTCCCATCATGATCTCCAGGGGATCTCTCTATGAAAAACATACACTCTCTCCTCCCCATGTCTGCATTTTCTCCGTACGTCTCTCTCGACCTCTCTCCCTTGTTTGTCAGACCCCTCTTGGCCATGTGCTAGGGGTCTTGCTCTCTCGGTTCCAAAGAACCACACATTATCTCCTCACCTTGCCTCCGTTGTCGAAGATGCATGTGTGATATGTTTGCATAAGACACGCACACTTTTTCTCTTCTTTTATCGTGTGTTGTCCATGTCTCTCACACACGCACACTGACTTTTTTCACTCACTCTCCTCTCTCTCTCTCTCTCTCTCTCTCTCTCTAGTTAGGGACTCTGTCACGTCCATAAGCATATGGATGTTTTGAAAAGTCAAACCTTAGAAAAGTTTGACCAGGTATATGTGGAGAAAAACATTTACATCTGGAACGATCATTAGATTCATCACAACATGTACTTACTTCATACTATCATTTATCTTTGGTATTGTAGATATAAGTAATTTCTTTATAAACTTGGTCAAAGTTTCAAAAAGTTTGACTTAAAAAAAATGTTGGAACTACATTATCGAACGGAGGGAGTTGCTCTTTCGCTCTCTCTCTCTCTGCTATCTCTCACGGGCCTCCCCTCTCACTCGAACTCTCTATACCGACGGATTATATGCTCACTGTGTCAGCGTATAGCTCCGTATATTGTTTAGTTGACCGGTCAACTAATCCACATGCTGCCTTGTCAGCTCGTGTTCTCTATCTTCGTGTGCTGGCCCATGCGGCAGTGGGTGAAAATAAGTAAACTAGAGGCCCATCTAAAGTAAACAAAGTTGAAACCACTCGGGGTAGCACCCCGCACGCTAGTAAATTGAGGGCGCATTGAGGACAAACTTCTTCCGCACAAAGGACACACTCGCGCAAAATTCACCACTGCGCGGCAGCATGCATAGAAGGACACACTCGCGCACACCCAACACACAATACACACCAGCACATGTGTACACTGGCATCGCTGCCGGTTGAGATGGACGGCGAGGCACCCAACAAGCGGAGGCGGCTCAAGTCAAAACCGCATCCGGTGAGCCTGGACTTCATCAGTAGCCTCCCCGACATCATGCTGCTCTTCATCATTGGCCTCCTCCCCACCAAATCTGCTGTGCGGACCGCCCTGCTCTCCCGGCGGTGGCGCCCCTCTGGCGCTGCATCCCCCTCAACCTCACCGTCGACAGCTGCCTTTGTGACGAGGATTGCAAACGCATGGCCGCAGTCTCCAAGATCTTTTCATCGCACCCTGGGCTAGCCAAATGCCTTGACATCCGCATGTTCAGTACCAACTGCAAGGTCCAACCCAAGTTCGACGAGTGGTTCTTATACCCTGCCCTAGATCAGCTCGAGGAGCTTAGCTTCGAAGCTGGACGATCTATTTACGACCGTCTTCCAGAAAATGATTCCCACAAGCTTGACCCAGTCCATGCGCACAGTGAAGATCTTAGCACTAAAATCTATCGGCCCCAATCTGGATCAAGTTGTTGGATTCCTTACATGCTTTCCGTGCACGGAGAAGCTACTCATCGAGGTGAAACTTCTTTCCTATAAGTAAATGGTATTCACAACTAGCTCAATTTTTTCGTAATTTTCCCCAATTACGATGACAAGTGTAGTGTTCAAAACTGCATCTACGCACTGCACCGAAAGAAATGTTTTTAGTATTTTTTCTCACGTGATCACCTGCATCGTTTTTATGTTGTACTACTATAGTAGCCTAGGCTAGTCATAGTGGAAAGTAACTTAGACTACTCAAGTAACTCTATGGTTACCCTAAGAGCAAGTACTACCTCCGTCCTGGTTTACTCTTCCAATTTTGTAGTATCAAAATTTGACCATAGATTTAACTGACAAAATGTTAATGCATGTATATCGTTGGATTCGTATTTTAACATAATTTCAAATAGTGTAATTTTTAGTGACATGCATTGGCATTTTCTTAGGTAAATCTATGGTCAAAATTTTATACTAAATACGAGGTAGTATTCCCTCCGCCCAAAAATTCTTGTCTTACATTTGTTTAGATACAGATCTATCTAACACTAAAATGTAACTAGATACATCCGTATTTACACAAATTTAAGACAAGAATTTTGGGACGGAGGGAGTACAAAAGTGGGCTATGTAGGCCAAAACATGTGCCAAATTCACTTGTGATGCATTTGGCATCGATGCCCCTCCATTGCTCACCTGGTGCCCCAATCTGGATCACCTACTTTGCTCCGGTGCCAAATTAACTCACGCAACGAAAAAACACTGCGTGCAAGAGAGAGAGGACCGAGGCAATAAAAAAGCACTTCTTTGGGAGAGTGAGAGGCTGGTGTAGTTGGTTTGATTGATTTGTTTATACATGTGGGTCTGTGTGCACAGCAGTGCCAACTCTCTCACATCGCGAGAGCGGTGCCAAAATCTTTTGATTTGACATCAATGTGTATTATGTGGCATACTTTTGTGAAATATGGCATCGGCCACATAGTGGAAGGCAACAAATGCCCAAGCTCTTCACGTGCTCCTAGTTAAATGAGAGGAAACAAAGAGAGAGAGAGAGAGAGAGAGAGAGTGAAAAAATATCACTAGCCAGCCAACCCTATCGTATGAGCGAATGATATTGGTACCTCTTGATGACACGACAATCTTATGCAGCCAGCTGCACTAATATGTTCTCTTCTTTTGCAGATAAAAAAAGACACGAAAGTGAAAAATGTGCTGCACTATAACAATCTCATCAAATGCCTTGATCTCCATCTTACAGAAATTGATTTGATCGACTACCGAGGCAGCACATCTGAGATTAAATTGGCGAGGTCCTTTGCTCTGGAGGCAAGTGTGCTCAAGGTAATGAGGTTTGGCGTTCTCTGGCGCAACAATGAATGGCGTGCTGATCACCGCAAGCGTCTAAGCCTAAATGACAAAGTCTCCGAGTCTAAGCCTAAATTGATTTGATCAACTACCGAGGCAGCACATCAGGGCGGTGGATTTTAGTTTGTACGATAATGCTGCATCCACCTAAAGTAACGAAAGTTCTTACGTAAACTTCCTAGTAATTCCCTCTTCGTAGGTGCAGCATTACTCCTAACATTTGTAATATCAGTTTGAAACTTGTAGTATTGCCGTGTCCTATTCCTGCATTTTCAAAATCCTGCGAATCAAACAGGTCCTGAGTTGGTGATGATGTTGTGCCTCCCATCTTTCACCAATAGCCGTCGGATCTAGATCTGACGCATACAAACCAAGCTTCTCCATTTTTGCAAAAAGATGCCCGCACTTGTTCCCTTTTTACAAACAACTCCTTGTCTCTCACAATCAGCCTTATCTCCTCCCCACCACATCTAGAAGTTCGTGGAAAAATATGGCGCGATGGCCGCTGCCGGAGCCGTCCACCCCCAATCTTGGTGTTCCATGCAATGCACGGGCATCTATGCATGGGAAATTATGTCGAACAGGGCTAGTTGTAAGCATCCTAGCTCTACAGCCATGATGATAGTGACTGCAGACGGTGATGCTGACTATGGTATGCCGAACACGGCGCCTATACTCAGGTGTCATCTCCGGCGTAGGGTCTTGTCACTTCACTGTGAGGAGCAGCACGTAATAATTTGACCAACTGCTAGTACAGTGCTAGTACTCCTACTACTACTACATTGGTAGTACTACTACTAGTACTAGTAGCACCACCGTCTGGATTTAGGAGTACTACCACGTCCATCTGGATTTTAGTATTTGACTAGCAATATCTAGTAATGCATGTCACAAAAAATGTACTACTCCCTCTGTAAATAAATACATGGTGTTTTATTCCTATCGGCAAGAGAACTTAATGTTTTTTTGCTAACTAGAGTACTAATAGGATTACATGCAATGAACTAAACACTGCATGTCATGTTTGGTAGTCTCAAGTCATTGAAAGCATGCACGGCCCACATCTCTTATTGGTTGATATGTCACGAAATAAGAAACAAGGAGGGAGTTAATGCACCGTGCCTAAGTATTTTGGGATTATTTGGTTTTCGTAAGGTGACTTACACAACATTTTTGTTTACATGCATTAACATTTTATTAATTAAACTAAAGGTCAAAACTTGGTGCAAAATGCAAAGGGGACCAATAAACCAGTAAACATCAAACTTCTCTCATTTGGCCCCAACTAGAGGTTTGGTGAGATGACTAATACTGCACCGGCACGGAGGGGGACGCAGTTTCATTGACTTACGGCAACTGCCTTTGGGTGAATGACATGTGGGCCCAGGGGGTGGCTGGCCCACCTACCATACAGCCAAAGGTAGGTGCAGTAGAGGGCCGAGGAGTAGTACGAAATCCTACGCACCTACGCACGCTAATCAAGGGCAAGAGTGATCACTCGAATCGCAAGATCAGTTGACTGGAACCTAAGCTAGACCCATGGAGGCGATCAACGCGAGCATCGGCCGGCTGTGCCAGATGGTCCATGACACCGGCCTGCGGCCCGGCACCGAGGAACATCTCCAGATAGTATTTCTTGAGGCCGCCAGGGTGAGGGGCTGCTTGGACGACAACTTCGTCTCCTTGGTCGACGAGGTCCTTGTCGGTTTCCTCGACAAGTTCACTGTCGTCAAGAAGCTTGCAGACGACTTTGACGTAAGCCTCCAGCCGACGCGCCCAAGCTTTGTGATGCCAGCCACCCTCAACGGCCACTATGGTGACAACCTCTTTGACGCACTGGTGGCCCTGCGACTGCCCGCCGTCGCGCCGGAGAATGTCCACCTCGAGGTCGCGCTCGCCGCGCAGCGCCTGGCGCAGCAAGACACCATCGACATAATAACCCACGTCTACGCACGAATCATCCACAAGGACTACTACATGCAAGAGGAGGACGATAGGATGCTGGCCTTCTTGGACCGCAGGGCAACCTTGGATGGCACTGTTCAGAAGCACGTTGAGCTCGCCGCCAACGCCGCTGCTCCTCACATGTCGGTTGGTGGCCCGACACACTAGGGCATGAGAATGTTATTGATGGATCCATATGTATTTTTATCTTTCCGTCAAATCAATGTAGTATTATATGATACTAAAGTAATTATCTTACCTTTTGCATCAACTTCATAATTTTCGTACGTACTCCATGCATGAACGGCACCAGAACCAAACTCTCATTACTCTAGGCAAAATTGTTATTTTCTATCTGTCGGTCGCCCCATGGAGCAGAACCAAATTTTACAAGTTACAAGTTCAAAAGGAAAAGCCTGCCATGTTCGTGTCGCACCCCACACGGTTTGTTCAGCACGCCGCTCAAGGGGGAATGTGTGATGTGTTGCATTTTCACTTACAAGTGGGACCGCAGTTGAGCAAACCGACCATCGGCAAGCCCCCACCCCTCCCACCGCGTGATGGCTGAGAAAACAAGAGGGAGAAGAGATCGTTGTAGCTAGCACAGACTCCAAGAAAATTGGTGTCGGATGGGACTCGTGTGGGTGGCGTGTGCCGTACTGCTAGACATGAATGCTAGTTATGGCCCATGCCACCCCACTATTATATCGAGGTGCTGGTTACTCCACTATATCGAGTACGTAGAACAAATTTCCTGGAGTCCGTGCTCAGCCCTCCTCTATCTCTGTTCTCAGCCAGCTAACGGACGCGCGGAGCCCAGCATATGTTTGCTCACATGCGGCCCCACATGTCTGTGAAAACGCAAGAGGACCCACTGAACCTGCACATCTTTCACCTCGACGTGCTGGTGATGAAAAACAAATCCAATAAAGATCTTCGGTGGCCGCTTTTGGAGTTACTCAAGAGTAGTAAGATTCTATTTACAGTTTAACCCAAGATGCACATCTCGTGGCTTCAACTACCACTCTATTTTCTTTCATGACACGACCTGGATGCTGGATGTCCCACGTGTCGGCATAAGGAGGAAGAACCCGACCAAATCTTCGGTTGTGCTCTCGGATTAGACTAGTTGTGCTAACTTAAATTTTTTATTGGGTACTCCCTCCGTTCCAAAATACTTGACTTCCATTTGTCCAAAAATGGTTGTACCTATATACTAAAAGATGTCTATATACATATATATTTTGACAAATAGAAGGCATGTATTGTGCAACGGAGAGAGTAGAATGGATGCAAGTTTTTGTATTGGGAAAAAGAGTACATCCATATATTGATAGAGCGCAATTTAGTAGATGTTCTATCACTTTTAGCTAGCACAGAGGCTAGAGATGAGATTAATGCACTTGTTGATACTCCTACTAGAATAGAGGCTAGACATGAGACTAGATGCGAGGAAGCAACGTCTACTTCTTTACACTCAAAGAAGAAAGAAGCACGCAAGATCGAGCCTCCGCAGATCAACAATGAATGCACCGAGAAGGCACTAATCTAACTTACAGGAGTAGGAAAATGTATTCTTGTGGTTCTTGTTTTCTTTGGTCTTGCTTTTCTATTCAAAAATATCGTTGGAGTTTCTGTAAAACGGAGGTCCATTTGGGGTCGTGTGTTGGAGTTGGCCTTACATGTGGGACCGCAGTTAAGGAAACCGACTATCGGCAAACCCCCACCTCTCCCGCCGCGCGATGGCTGAAGTTAGAAAAATGACGAGGTTGAAGAGATTGCTCTAGCACGGACTCCAAGAAATAATTGGTGGCAGATGGATGTCGTGGTGGTGGTGTGTGCCGTACTCCTGGACATGAATGCTTGTTCTGGCCCATGCCACCCTACTACTACTACTTACTCCTACTATATAGTACTAGTACTAGTAGTATTGAGGATTTGAGGTGCTGGTTACGTACAACAAACACATTAACATATGGCTACAGTAAAAACACCCGCCCGACGCGCGAAGCATGTGAAGCTAGTACTCCATCTAGGTGAATAAGTCGTATTAGAAGGTGCATCACGACCTAGGTGCAAGCAATTTCTCTCTTCTAAACACAACATTTAATCATACCAGTTAAGAGGGTGCCTTATTAGCTACCCATGCAGGACATCGTAATTCATAGCATGCAAAGCGCTTTTATTTCTTGCCTAATAACCGCATGGACGTGATGCATGCATTGGTCCTTGCCTGAGCAAAAAAAAGGGAGGAAAGGGGTTTCCACGGGAGACAACGAGGCAGAGGTGGAAGCGCTTGCTGGCGAACAAGGCAGGGCGGGCATCGAGATGGAAAGTTAATGAACGGCGCCTAAACATTTTGGGAAAATCTAATTTTCGTAAGGTGACTTACTCACCTAGACGGAGGGAGTACAAATAGTGTACTACTATTGTTTATTGGCCTCATCCGATAACCTGTTGCAATGCACGTACAATTATGTATTCGGAAAATATTTTTTTGCCTCGTCGCACCACTCACTGAGAGAAGCGACTCAAAAGCGATTCATAAATTTAGTAAGTTTATCATAGGCATATCATTTTATTACATACAAACAGGTCATCAACCCACATCGACAACGAGGATACATTATAAATACTAAAGTTTTCACCACAAAACAATAACAAGCCATGAAATGAACTTCAACTCAACCATTCCTCGGCGTTGGAAACACTTGCTTTGAACCACAAGTGATTCTCTGGGACGGGCCATCCATTGTAGATCTGGAGACCAATGGAGGACTGATCATCCAGGCTGAAGCGGCCTACTATATCAGTACCAGGGTAGGGAACCACCCAAATGTCCAAGGTATAGACACAGTTGCTTCTCATAAATGTGTCAACAGCAGTTGGATCGCCTTTCACCATCATCGGATAGTTTTGTCCAAGGAAGAGCGAGTTTTCTCCAAGACTATCAATTTTGTACCAAGGAGAAGGCGTTGGCGCTAGCACACTAGTATCCATCCCGAATACCATGCAACGGGTGTTGGAATAGGTCTAGAGAGTGCGACCATGAGAGACACCTGCTTCCTTAGCAGTAACATCATCAGTGGGCTGTATACACACAAGAAGAGGCGATCCATTAGAATTAGTTGCCAGGCGCCACAGAGTATATGGGCGCTGCTTGTCCTCATGCTCGTGATCATCACCATCGTCATCTCCCCCTTGGTTATAAATTTTTTTAAGTATAGGTGGTGGGATGTTCACAGGACCTTGGAAACATAAGAAGAAGGTTAATTAGTAAAGTTAAACTTGCTAACCCGCATGCATGTGGATGAAACAATTATAATTACGATGGAATACAAACGTACCGAAACAACGAGGATCCCATGCAAAAACAGTGCCACGAGTGGTGGCAGCAAACACAAGGCCCTCGTATTGAATTGCATCATAGTACTCATCCGTGTACAGAAACTGATTTTTGAGCAATATCCATCGAGTGAAACCATCAAGGACGGCAACAAGCTTGTCGAAGATAGCAACAACTTCATAGTCATTGTAATTCCAAGAGCGGTTGGGAACTCGACAAATTGCTATCTTCTGTAGAAGACAGTCACTATGATCGTATTTGAACGTGCGTAGAATACCAGTGTGCTCAACCTCTGGGCAGTCTGAGATTTTTGGAAGTGGAACCCGGTGACGAGTGTACACATTTACAAGTTCCCACACGTAGTTGTACCCAATATAAACAACCCAATCTCCATTTGTGCCTGCCCAAGCCTTGCCCTCAAGCGATGGCATCTTAACATCATACGTATCATTATCAAGCGGCATCAACTTGCACAGGGCGAGGCCTCCGTCGTGCGGGCGCCAGTTATCAGGGTCACGGCGAAGAAGATAGGGGGGGTCAAACCGCTCCTTGACTCTTGGGTTCCTTGTAATGATGTTATTAGTTGAGTTGAGAATGGGCTTGAATGAACCTGCCATGCTAGCCGAGGTGATGACGTTGCACCGATCAATGAGTTCCTCCACCACGTCATCTTTCAGATCGGGTGTAACGCCCCGGATTCGTTGCGCCAGGTGTCTGTCAGTTATTCGCCATCGTTGCCATGTCATTTGCTTGCGTGTTGCATTTTATCATGTCATCATGAGCATTTCATTTTGCATACGTGTTCGTCTCATGCATCCGAGCATTTTTCCCCGTTGTCCGTTTTGCAATCCGCACTCCTATGTCCTGCGGCGTCCCCCTTTTACCTCTTCTCATGTGCGGGTCTTAAACTTTCTCGGAATGGCCCGAGGTTTGCCAAGCGGCCTTGGTATAGCACCGGTAGACCGCCTGTCACGTTTCGTGCCATTTGGAGGTCGTTTGGTACTCCAACGGTTAACCGGGTAACCGTAAAGCCCTCTTTGACTTGCAGCCCAACACCCCTTCCAAAGTGGCCCAAAACCCATCTAACTCCCCTCCATGCTCTCGGTCGTTCGATCACGATCGCGTGGCCGAAAACCGCTCCTCATTTGGACTCTCCTAGCTCCCTCTACCTATAAATATGTGCATCTCCCCCGAAATCCCGGTCCAAACCCTAGATCATTTTCCCCTCCGCACCGCCGGACGTTTCTTCTGCGCCGCCCGGACATGTACAGCCGCGCCGCCGACGAATCCGGATCTGCCACGTGGCCCGCCGCCACGCGCCGCCGCCGCGGCCCGCCCGAGCCCGTCGCGGGCCCGCGCAGGCCCGGCCGGCCGACGCCCGCGCCCGCCGCCCGCTCCCGTCGCCCGCGCCTCCGGCCGGCGCGCTCCGCCGCCGGCGCCTCCGCCGCCGCCCGCCGGCACCTCTGCGCCGCCGCGCCGCCGCCGGCCGTGCACCCAGTCGCCGCCGCGCCGCCCCTGCGCCTCCCGAGCTGGCCCCCGCGCGCTGTCCCGCCTCTCCGCCGCCGCCGGCCGCGGCCCCGCCGCCGCCGCATCTCCAGCCGCCCCGTCGGAGTCCTCCTCTGCCGGCGCGGCCCCGCCTTCGCCGCCGGCGCCCTGGCCGCCTGCCGTCGCCATGCGCCCCGGCCTCCTCCGCCGAAGCCGACGCCCTGCGCCTCCCGTCGGCCGCCCTCCGCCGCGCCCTTGCCCGTCGCCGGACCCCTTCCCGCCGGCTTCCCCGCGCCTCCACCTCGCCGGAGTCTCGCCGGAGCTCCTCCGGGCGGATCCACCGTGGGTGGATGAGATCCACCCCCTCATCCAACCAAACGCCGCGTCCGTCCCGGGATCTCTCCGTCCCGCACGACCCCGTCCAGTTTCGGAGGGTATAATTTTTGCCTAAGTCCCCAGTTTTTCATATTTTCATGCCATGTTCATCGCATCACATCTCTGCATTCGTAGCTCCGTTTCGTGCGTATAATATGTCAAATTGTTCGTCTCTACGAGTACTTAATTTCATTCCATAGCATCATTTTCATTTGAGCTCATATTGATGCCCGAAATGCTGTTTGAAGGGTGCATGTTGATGTTAATCTGCTGAAACTGTTATAACCTGCTCATTTGTCATTTTTTGCCATGTTTGATGTGTGCATCCTATGAGTACGAGCTCTACATGTATGTTGATCTATGCCATGCCATCTTTCCAGGGGTGTATGCCATGTATTTTTGTGATCAATGTGGTGACTAGCACAAGCATGCAAACTAGGCTTCGTGATATTGCTGATTTTAGTCCCTGTTCTGCTGTTATTTTGATGCCATGTAAACTTGATGCTACAGAGAGATCCATGCATATTTAGAGATACTTCAGTAAGGGTGTTTTGTACATATGGTTATTGTCTATCCATTCATGCCCTTGTTTGCAATTATGGAGTAGCCTAGCATGTCATTTGAGTGCTCTACTTTTGCTTCAAAATGTTTCCTGGCAGATTGTTTACTTGTTATTCAATTTGGCCAAGCTTGCTGTAGTTGATCCTTGCATGCTATGGACTTGTTCTTGACTTGGTTTGTTTCATAAACATGTCTTATTGATGATGTTATGCTTATTTTGTCATGCAATGACTTGTGGTGAGTGAATCGAGCTTGTTAATGAGGGTACTTGTTGTTGCTGTTTTGCTAGGCAGATTCTGTTATATTTTGTTGCTATGTTAACATGCTTCTACAAGCCATTTCGTGCATAATCTGGAGATGTTCTATAAACATGTTTTTATCTACATGTCTTGCTCTATCCATTCATGCCCTTGGTTGCAATAATAGCCTGCTGGAACATGTTGTTATCTTGCTCTAAAGTTGCTTCATAATGTTGCTGTCAGCCTGTTAACATTAAGTTCACTTGTTCCCATGTGTTTTCCTAGTGATCCATGCACCCTATGAACTTGCTCTTTCCATGCTTAGCTTCGTAAACATGTCTTCTTACTGTTGGTTGCCTTTCCATGCCATGTATTGCTCTGTGGTGAGTGGTTCAAGCTCACGAAAATGCCTACTTATTGTTGTTCCTGCCATGTATGAATCTGTAATATAACTTGCCATGTTTACATGGGTGCCACCATATCTTCTGATCCTTTTTGGCTCATGGTCAGTAAGGGACTTTTGATCTATGCTTTTAGTAGATTCATGCCATGCCTTTGGTTTCCATGATATGTTCCGGTAACATGTTGTTTGATAGCTCTAAACATTGCAACCTGATGTTATTTCTGCTAAAGTCTGAAACTGTTATTATTTGTAATATCTCCATGTCTTTTTGAGCATGTTCTAGTTGTTTCTGGAGATAGCTCAGTGTTCATGTTTTGTTATGCTTTACCTGTACTTCATGACCATGCCTTTTTTTATTATGTTGGGGTGCTGTAGCTTATTGTTTTGATGCTTGCAAGATGCCTAGTTGCTGTTATGGACAGATTGTTGTTATGACTTGTATAGAGTGTATGTGTTGCCCCGTTGCTCCGTTTTGAGTGTGCTCTATATGTAACTTGCTTGATTTTGCATGTAGCTTCATATTATCATGTTGCATCCTTGTTTTGGTGTGTTTGCTTGATGTTTGTATGCATTTTGCATCAATGCCATGTTTAACTTGTTTTGCTCATATCTTCTAGACCGTAGCTCCGAATCTAATGAACTTTATATGTAACTTGACTAGAATGTCGTGTAGATCATCTTGGTGCATCTTAACTTGCTGTTTAACAACTTGAACATAAGGTTTATTTAGTTCTGGACCAATTTCAAAATTTGCATATGAGGACTTACCGGAATTGTTATATGTTGTCTCCGGCCTCATTTAAACTTGCCTTGATGTGTTGTTCTTGTTTGCATCATCTCTTGCCATGAGTAGTCTCATCTAGCTTTGTCATGCATCATGTCTTGTTCATGTGTGGTGTGTTTACCTATGTTGTGTGCTTCTTCTCGATAGTTCCCTTTTCGTTGCGATCGTGAGGATTCGTTCGTCTACGCTTGGTTCGTCTTCGTGGCTTCATCTTCTTCATGGACTCGTTCTTCTTCCTTGCGGGATTTCAGGCAAGATGACCGCTAACCTAGATCTCACTACTATCATTGCTATGCTAGTTGCTTCGTTCTATCGCTATGCTGCGCTACCTATTACCTGTTTATCAAGCCATCCCATATTGCCATGAACCTCTAACCTTTGACACCTTTCCTATGCAAACTGTTGTTTGGCTATGTTACTGCTTTTGCTCAGCCCCTCTTATAGCGCTGCTAGTTGCAGGTGAAGTTGAAGATTTCTCCATGGTGGAAAGGATTTTGGTTGGGATATCACAATATCTCTTATATTATTAATGCATCTATATACTTGGTAAAGGGTGGAAGGCTCGGCCTTATGCCTGGTGTTTTGTTCCACTCTTGCCACCCTAGTTTCCGTCATACCGGTGTTATGTTCCCGGATTTTGCATTCCTAACGCGGTCGGGTGATTTATGGGACCCCCCTCACAGTTCGCTTTGAATAAAACTTGTCCAGCGAGGCCCAACCTTGGTTTTACCATTTGCCTCACCACCACCTATACCTTTTCCCTTGGGAGTCACTCTCTCGAGGGTCATCTTTATTTTAGCCCCCCCGGGCCAGTGCTTGTCTAAGTGCTATTCTGAACCGGACAGACTGCGGGGCCCCCTCGGGGCAACTCGAGGTCTAGTTTTACTCGTAGGCTGACCTATCCGGTGTTGCCCTGAGAACGAGATATGTGCAGGTCCTATCGGGATTGTCGGCGCATCGGGCGGCTTTGCTGGTCTTGTTTTACCATTGTCGAAATGTCTTGTAAACCGGGATTCCAAGACTGATCGGGTCTTCCTGGGAGAAGGTCTATTCCTTCGTTGATCGCGAGAGCTTGTCATGGGCTAAGTTGGGACACCCCTGGAGGGTTTAAACTTTCGAGAGCCGTGCCCGCGGTTATGTGGCAGATGGGAATTTGTTAATGTCTGGTTGTAGATAACTTGACACCATATCCGAGTTAAAATGCATCAACCGCGTGTGTAGCCGTGATGGTCTCTTCTCGGCGGAGCCCGGGAAGTGAACACGGTTTCTGTATTATGTTTGGCGTAAGGAGGTGTTCAGGATCACCTCTTGATCATTGCTAGCTTCACGACCGTTCCGCTTGTTCTCTTCTCGCTCTCATTTGCGTATGTTAGCCACCATATCATGCTTAGTCGCTGCTGCAACCTCACCACTTTACCCCTTCCTTACCCATTTAAGCTTTGCTAGTCTTGATACCCATGGTAATGGGATTGCTGAGTCCTTGTGGCTCACAGATTACTACAACAACAGTTGCAGGTACAGGTTTATGCGATGATCATGACGCGAGAGCGATGCTTGCTTGCATTGAGTTCTTCTTCTTCTTCTTCGATCAGGGGATAGGTTCCAGGTCGGCAGCCTGGGCTAGCAGGGTGGATATTGTTTGAGTTTCTGTTTATGTATCATCCGTAGTCGAATGTTGATCTCTTGTATGATGTGATGTTGTATTCGTGTGGCATTGTATGCCTTATGTATGTATCCCCATCTATTATGTAATGTTGATGTAATGATATCCACCTTGCAAAAGCGTTCCAATATGCGGGTCTATCCTTGGTGGGACCTTCGAGTTCCTTTTGGATAGGGTCGCATATTGGGCATGACATCGGGGCAAGAATAACGGGGTCCTTTCAGGCCTGTTCCCTCCATGGAGAAGATGATCGAACAATGGCAGAAGAAAGGGTGAAGGGCTGAAGGAAAATGGAGGAGGGAGAGGAAGAGTGTGCGACAACAGTTCCAAATTGAGAGGGAAAGGCGAAGAGTCGGTGGACGATTGCGAGTTTGCCATGGTTCACGAAGAGGCGCCCCGGCCTACACGTCCGTTCGGAAATACTCCTACTACTCGCCGTCGTCTCACTGATATGTTGGAACGGGACCACATGTCAACGAAACATGGTGTGTAATTTCTCGTGCAAAATGCGATCTGGCCGCGTTGGCCCGAGGTGCCGCATTAGTTATCGACCTTTATCTTTTTAATGGCGTGCCAATCAGTTTTGAAGAACGACTAACTGGTAATGTACGCAGAGAAAATATAAACTACTCTAAACTACTCCACCTCCAGTACTAGTAGTATAAAAAAGATATATAGGCTGGACCTTCAGCGCTTTCTTGCTAAGGGCTGCCCACTTGCTTCTCACACTACCACCCTCTCTCCAGATATAAAAAAGATGGCCCCTCTCTCCCTCCTCACCGGTGGTCACAGATCCGCCGGGGAAGAAAAGGACGTGCAGCGTTGACGCACTCGTCGTCGGCGAGCGAGGTCACGCACTGACGACAAGGCCGTCCTCTCAGACCTAGCGCCCGCGCAGGATGACCTCCATCCCCAAGCTCGCTGTCGTAGTGTGTGCGGAGGACGACGACCACGAGCGAAGCCACTTCCCGCCGACCCTCAGGTATGCTACCTCTTTTCGAACCATAACCTTGTTCTATTGCCCCATCTGCCACGTCGTTGCATGTGGATCTTTTTCCACTCCACCATCTTCCCAATTTGCTATCCTCTGCTCTGCTGGCCACGCAGACGAAAACCATAATTGGCACTATTAAAGGAATCCCTAGTTCATGCAGACTAATCCATGTCTGGTCGTATGCATCGCTCTGATGCAGAGGCCGGGGAGATCCCCCTTTTCAAAAAAAATAAAGACTAATCCATGTCTGGGTTGAATAAGGAAAGGAAGGGAGACTGTACTGTCCGAGAGAGTAGGCATCGAACCCGCATCTAGGTTGAAAAGGGGAAAATCAGTAGCTAAGGAACGAGTCTCGTGTCTCTTGGTTGAAGAAGGGTAGAAAGGCATGACAATGCAATAGAGAATGACCAGGTCGATCGGTTTGTTGTCCTCGCATAGGAAAAAGGTGGCTAAAGAGAACAAAAATGGGACGTAATCCACATATGCTGCCTAGATATTTGTTGCTCTGGGCAACCATACCTCCCTCACCACTCTGCGTCCATGGAGGTACATCGTAATGGTGCGCCCACTGTCCGAATAGGCCTCCCATTCTCTTATTGCCACTTTTTTTGCTGTTAGTATAACACCAGCAGTCAAGTCAAGCAATGCTACTGCTAAAGTGATGCCACATCTAACTATTGCCTCTCTTAGTCTAATGCCACCGATAAATTTAAGCAATGCCATTTAATGTCACTGGATTATTTCAGGGTTAGCTGTTGATTGCGGATGTATTAAAGATTTTTCATCTAAGGCATTCTAATGCTGTTGCACAACCAGTATACCAACGATGAAACTTGTTACTACCTTCAGATTTTTGCACTGTTAATGCTTATAGATTACATACCTCACTTTCATGAGATAAGTTAATTTTTTTGTACAGTGTCACGAAAATGCCAAGGCGCTGATGTCATTTTATTTTGGTTAAACTGCACAAACAATTATGAAGACAAGAGGAAAGGTCAAGAGTGGGCACCTCCTCCTCCGACTGTTCTCTTGATTTGTTCGATCAAGTTTTTATGTTTGATCGATTATCAATATTGGGATAGCAATTTTTAAGGTCCCCCCGAGTTCGAAATGATATTTACCTTGGAGGTACATGGTTTGCAATTTTTTATACTATCATTAGTTAATAATGCTAGTTACCTTCAGACTTTTGTATTTGGTTTAATGCTCATGCACAGCTAGTATACCAATGCTGAAACTTGTTACCTTTACATTTTGTATTGTTAATTCTTATAGAAACCTTCCAGTGCTAGAGTTTATTGAAATCTGTTCAGTAAAATCATTGTACTGTACCCTGTAATAAACTAACTACTCTACTGTTGCACTAGCCACTGGATTAGTGTATATTTGTAGTATTCGAATGGTGTTGCATTAGCGTATGGACATAAATAAAGTGTGGCAAGCTTTCCGAGATATGTGCTCAAGAAACCTACTTTAAATTATTTGGGTACTTTAAATTACTCTAAATACTAGACATTTGGGTACTTTAAATTGAATCGCGAAAACGTCTTATATTAAGGAATAAAGGGTGTAGAGTTCACTCAAATTATCCCGGTAAAGCTAGTCACACCTTTGTTAAAATTAATGTTCATTATGTTATCGGAGGAGGTCTGTATGTTTGTCTCTAATGCCTGTCAACTACATACCTAACATCATGATGTAATGTTAAGTCATTTCCTTTTGTACAGTGTCACTGAATTGTCAAGGGGGTGATGGCATTTTATTTTAGTAGAACTGCACAAAATTTGCTTAAAAGAAGAGGAAAGTTCAGGAATGGCTCAGTTTTTCAGAAAAAACTATGTATACCTTCCTGACATCAGCCGTTGTTGCTTTATTTATTCCTTCAAACAGGTGGTTAGAAACTGTCTTGCTACCTTTTCCCGTTAAGAAATTGGAATGCTTATATTTGTGAGTCTGTGCTTCAACTAGTGCCACTTTTAGAGTAATCACACTTTCAATATCTATGCAAACAGGGATGCTCGATTTTAGTGGAACTGCACAAAAAGTCAAATTGGTTCAACATTAGGAGCATGTTTTTTTCCAAACCTTTATATCCAATTGGTGGCACTATGAGCTGTTCATTACGAAGGTACATGGTTTGCTACTATCTTGCTACTCTTTTTGTACTGTCATTAGATAGTAATACTAGTGGTTTGCATGTGAATTTATTGGCAGGGTGGACCTACATTGGCGGTGCAGGACAGGATTCAATATTGGATGCTCAATTTCTGTTGTATCAATTTCACCTCTTCCATCACTGCGAACATGGATATCCTTGGTCAGATGAAGAATAGGCGCTATATTTCTGCTCTGAACCAGCAAATCAATTCAGTATGAAATTGTCCAGGGCAAAACATAACTGTATCAGATTGTCCAGTGCAGAACATGACAGATGCTAAGCGGAAGAGACATGTTTAAACCAAAAATACAAGGTGTGGTATATGTTTACTAGCTGCTTGATATTTGTGCAGACAGAGATGTCTGCCCGTTGCTATTTGGCAAACAAGCAAAGTGTCCGCAATTTTGGTTGAACTGCACAAGAGAATAGTATAGCCACTGCATGCAGTGCCATTTGAAATAGACACAGAAAGATTGGATAGTCACTTCATGGACTGCAGAAAAGTAGTATTGTACTATTTATTGGTAAACACTAGGTGCTTCATTGCTTTGGTCTGATTATACAATGGGCATCATTTTGCCTAAGTTAAAGTTTGTATTCCGAAAATAGTCTCGCGGTATTGCAGTGGATGTTCCTCCATCATGTGTGGTTCATTCTCATGGTTCCAGCTGTTGGTGAAACCACTTACGTTTGCAAGAGGAATCGTAGACTTCACAAACAAATTTGTCTTTCAGTCTGTACTGAATGTTGGCCAAGAGAAGCATCCATGTTAGTAGGAAGAACAGATGTTTTTTTCTAGATCTTTGCTTTTGGAGCTACATATTTGTATATGATCTGTGAATCATTGAGATGCATTAACATGTTGATCTTATGTATGGGAATCGCACAAGTTAGTTTTAGTTGCGACGCAAGATTCGAAGTGGCTGATCTTTGCTTTTGGGGCTACATATTTGTATATGATCTGTGAATCATTGAGATGCATTAACAGTTACTTATTTCTGTTCGCTCAGTGTTTACAAGTTACTGATCGATCACTAGCTAGCCTACAAATGCGCTCCTGGCAATTTTATTTGCGACGCAAGATGCAAAGTGGCAGTTTTTTGAATAATAATGCCTACCTGTGAAGAAACTGGCTAGCTACACTATCGATCCTACACGGATAAAAATGCCTACCTCTGAAGAAACTGACAAGCTACACTATCGATCCTATACGAATAAATAGCAGATCACGCACGTACTAGTACATCCTTTCTGGTTTGCAGGGCTTAATTCAAACCTCTCACCAACCAAGGTACTCCCTCCGTCCGGGTTCATTAGTCCCATGAGCAAAGCAGCAAGACCAAGGCACGACAATAATTAACGGCATGCAGAAGTTCAATCCTAATTAATTCCAGCGATTTAAGTGGCTGCATGCATGCCCTCGGCTGCGACTCGTTCCATGCTACTTTGCGTACTGCCTGCAAGCGATTCTGAGTGCCTGCATGCAGCCGGTCGTAATTAAGGCAGCTAACTGATGCGAAAAAAGATACGCTTTAATTGTTGCAGGCTTTTTAAATCCGTGGAATCATTATTGACAAGGAGGGAGATGATTCGAGTGCACCCGTTTGACCGCCATGCGGGCGTGCGACCCAGACGGGACGGGATGGCACAGTCCTAATTTCAGTTTCTCTAGTTTTCCACGGCAAGCTGGCGCGCTAAGCCATTATGCATTGAATTCCGATGGCCGCACGTCGCGCTACCTTCCGCCTATAAGTACTGTTTCTCGGCCTTCTCCGGTGCCACCGTGACCCAACTCGCCATATCCTCATAAGCCCCCACCGGCCCATCGTTGCTTGCCACGTCGGCCATGCCCCCGCCCGTCCACGGTAGGCGATGCCCGAGGCGGTCACCGCGGGAACCAGTGTTCGGGTTTTCACCGGAAGGCAGACAGAGGGAGGAGGCATTCTATTTGTCTTTAGATACCAATGCGGAGATCGAGGAGTTGTTGGAGCGCGACCGCATGGCGGAGGAGCAGGAGTTGTTGGAGTGCGACTGCCTGGCAGAGGAGCAGCGTATCGCTGATTTGCGCGGCCAGCGGGACATGGAGCAGCAGCGCACCGACGCTCTGAGTTGCAAGCAGAGCACCTGCAACTGGGCCGACTACATGGAGGCCGGCGCCCGGCAAATAGCCCTCGAGGCTGTCGGGCACGCACGCGTTCGTGACGCCTATTTTTACTACCAGCTCGTCAAGTGGGTTTCCCACTTGGAAGCCGAAGCTTCGGTGGACCACGCCGGCATGGAAAGGGCCAACGCGTGCGAGCAACGCGCCCTATCGCACCTCTGGCAAGTCCGAGGCGAGGCGGAGGACACTGGTGCCAGCGTTTAGCATGGACAGCAGATGGCGGCCGGCATCGTCTAGTTAGCTAAGAGTAAGTTAGTACTTGTACGCTACTAGAGTGTTAGTGGGAGTAGATAGTTAACTTGGCTATGATGGTTGTCAACGTGGAAGTTCGGTACTATATATGTGGATCAGACCTATTACTTTGCTCTGAATGTTGAACTTTCCGTTTGAACGTATGGAATGGGTTGTTATTTTTTTAAATGGGTTGTATTTGTCCTCCACGGCTTTAGAGGCTGACTTGTGGGCCTAGCAAGTTGACGTGTACACAATCAGGAGATGATTGTACGTGGAGAGTATGACAGTAGGGACCCGCCAAGGTCAATGCAGTACGAAAGCAAGTGCCACCTTATTTCAAGCCAATAAAAAATGGCTCCTCCTAGTGGATTTCTGACATCTGGGTCCCATGCCATTGTCAACGTAGTCAATAAACGAGAGAATTGCACAATGAGCGGCTGACACCAGGGACCCAGCAGCTCGCCCAGTTATTTTTGTTTTGGGTTAATTTGATAAATGCCACTCCAAATCTGGTGTATCCGAGAAATGCCACTGCAATTTCTAAACTTTGAAAAATGCCATTTCATGCCATTTCTAGTGGCATTTTTCGAAGTCTGGAGTGGCGTTTTTCAAAGTTTGCAAACTGCAGTGGCGTTTTTCAAATTTGCAAAAATTGCAGTGGCATTTTTCAAAGTATGGAAATTGCAGTGGCATTTTTATGAATCGCCATAATTGGAGTGGCATTTATCTAATTTGTTTTTGAGATGGAAGCAGGGTGTCAACTGGGCTGTGCAGGACACTCTGGCCTGTCTAGATAACCTTTTCTTTTATGTTTACCACAGACCAGCCTAGTAGTTTTTTTTTCTTTCTGAAAATGGCTAGCCCACTTTTTTGAGATTTGTCAAGTAAGTCGCTTTATCAGGCCTATTGGGCTGCAAATCTTTCAAGACGAGGAGAACTTCATTCGGCTGGCCGAGAAAATGGCCTATTAGTAATGAGAAATGGTTTGTACATTTTTAAAACACATCAAACCGGCAATTAGTTTCAAATATCTTTTTTTCATTCTGAGATTTTAAATTGCATTGATTTTTATGCATGGACAATTTATTGGATTTTATATTGATATACATTTATTTTTAAGATCAGTCTAAATGTGACTCGAAATTTCAGGATTAAAAACAGTTCAGACCGCACAGACATATGCAAAATTTCCTATACTTTTTTAACTGTGGCCACAATATGGGCTGTAATGCTAACAAAAAGAATATGGGCTCCAAAAAAACCCGTAAGAATTAGCAAATGGGCTATAAATTATTTAAAATAATGGCAGATGGGCTGTATGCTGTTTTCCACAGACATGAGGCTTTCCACAGATGGCTTGTATACTGTTGGATGTCCATCCAACGGCCGTCGTGCTTCTTCAATCTCTGCTCTTCATGCTCCAGCCGCTCAAACAAGTGCCGGCATGACTGCCTGCTCCCTCCTCCCTGCGGCAGGCTGTGTTGCCGCGCAGGCCTCACCGCCCCATAGTACTCCCATCGCTGGCCTAGCCATCCCTCTACTCACCCACACCTGCTGTTATTCTCCGGCGTCGGCAGACGAACCAGTAAACCCTCGTACAGTTGTACTCCCCTCCGCGTGGGAAACAAAAACAACTGCTAAGTCTTCCCTGCCTCCGTGCCGTTCCCTTCCTAGCCCTTGCCGTTGTCCACCGCCTTGGTGCTCTCGGCATGGAGTGGTCAACGTGGTCAACGACCGACATGCATCTGAAGTGGACTATACGTGGAGAGGCTGACAGCTGGGTCCACGGCCGCACGCAAGGAAATACCTCCTTATTACGCGCAAAATAATGATTCCTCCACCTGACATCTGGGACCCACCAAAAGGGCCTCTGTATTTCGCGAAAAAAACGTTGCCGCAGCTGACAGCTCGGACCCACCAGCTATATCTTCGCACACAAGAAAGTGCCTCCTTATTACGCACAAAAAAATGCATACTCCCCCTGCTAGCTGGGACCCAATATAGTGGGCCTACAAAGTTGACGGGGACGAAGGGATTTGTCAACTTAGTCAATATGCACAATTCTAGCTTGACTGACCGTACGATGTCCATCCAACAATCGTAGTGCTTCTTCAACCTCTGGTCTTCTTGCTCCAGCCGCACAAAGCAGCGCTAGTCGTGCCGCCTACTCCTGCCTCCCGTGGCCGGCTGTGCTGCCGCAGAGGCCTCACCGCCCCCATACTACTCCCACCGCTGGCCAGGCCATCCCTCCACTCCACTCACCCACACCCCCTGTTATTCTGTGGCGACGGCAGCCTCACACCGCAGCGAACCAGTGAACCCTCGTACTCCTCTACGCGTGGGCATCCACTGCCGCGTCTTCCCCGGTTCCGCGTCGTCCCCTTCCTGGGCCTCGGCGTCATCCACTGCCTTGGTGCTCTTGGCGTGGTGTGGTCAATGTGGTCAACGACCGAATTCCATTGGAAGAATACTGTACGTGGAGAGGCTGACAGCTGGGTCCACGGCAGCCGCAAGGAAGTGCCTCCTTATTACGCGGGAAATAATTATTCCTCCACTTGACAGCAGGGACCCACCGGACACCCACCAGTATTTCGCGAAAAAAACGTTTGCCCCTGACTGCTAGGACCCACCCGACGGGCCATCGTATTTCGCGAAAAAAATGTTCCCCCTGCTGTCAGCTCGGACCCACTGGAAGTGCCTCCTTATTACACACAAAAAATGAATACTCCCTGCTAGCTGGGACCCACCTTGGTGGGAGGCTGACTTGTGGGCCTACTAAGTTGACCGAGAAGGAGGGCTTTGTCAACTTAGTCAATATAAACGATTCTAGCTCCAGTGACCGTACGATGTCCATCCAACGGCCTTAGTGCTTCTTCAACCTCCGGTCTTCTTGCTCCAGCCGCCCAAAGCAGCGCCGGTCGTGCCGCATGCTCCTGCCTCCCGTGGCCGGATGTGCTGCCGCGGAGGCCTCACCGCCCCCTACTATTCCCACCGCTGGCCAGGCCCTGCAGCGACGACAGCCTCACACCGTAGCCGAACCAGTGAACCCTCGTGCTCCTCTCCGCGCGGGCTTCCACTGCCGCGTCTTCCTCGGCTCCGTGTCGTCCCCTTCCTAGGCACCGCCATCGTCCACCGCCCTGATGCTCTCGGCGCGGCGTGGTCAATGTGGTCAAGGAACGACTTCCATCGGACGGGGACTATACGTGGAGAGGCTGATAGTTGGGTCCACGGCCGCAGCAAGGAAGTGCCTCCTTATTACGCGGAAAATAATGGTTCCTCCACTTGAAAGCTGGGACCCACCTGACGGCCACTGTATTTCGCAAAAAAAAAACGTTTCCCCCTGACTGCTGGGACCCACCAGCTACATCTTCGCACGCAAGGAAGTTCATCCGGGCAAAAAAACGATTCGCCCCGCTGACTGCTGGGACCCACCAGCTACATCTCCGCACGCAAGGAAGTGCGACCAGGCAAAAAAAACAATTCGCCCCCTGACTGCTGGGACCCACCAGCTACATCTTCGCACGCAAGGAAGTGCCTGACAGTCAGGACCCACCTGGTCGAAGCGTATGTAGCGTTGTCATTCTGGTCGCGAACGTGTACGTACATATATACTGGTGGATGTAGAGGCACGTACGTGTCGTAGTAGAGACGCGCACGTAGCATGTACATACGGGCGGGGTCTCGAACGCCTACTCGCGCATACGTACGGCGAGGGTTCGTTGACATGGCTGGGTCGGAACGGAGAAACATCGTCGTCGTGTTCATGGGGAGGCAACGGAATGCGTCGTGTTCATGGGGAGGCAATGGAATGCGTCGTGTTCATCGGGAGGCAATGGAACGCGTGGGAGCCAACCGGCTCGGTCGGAACGGAATGCGTGGACGTGTTCATCAGGAGGGCTTGGATGGAACAGGCAATGGAAACGAGGCCTGGCGTACCGCACAACCGAGGAAACGGACCTCCTATGTTCGGAACGGGGTCTTATTGATCGGGAGGGGTCTGCCATACCCCAAAACGGAGGAAACGGACCTCCTACGGTCGAAACGAGGGTCCTGTTGATCGGGAGGGGTGTGGCGTACTGCAAAACAGATGAAATGGACTTGTGTTCGAGCGCTACGTCGAAACGGGGGTCCTGTTCATCGGAAGGGGTGTGTCGTACCGCAAAACGGGACTCCACAGGATACTATTCATCTCCACCGTCGACATCCTCCAGCCTCCACGGGCTACCGTCGACCTCCTCCAGCCTCCACGGGCTCCTGTTCATCCAGCCTCCACCGCGTGCTACTCCACCGGCTACTGTTCAACCACCCCTCCACCGTCTATTGTTCATCCAGCCCTCCACACCACGGGGTCTTCTTCAACCACCCCTCCACGGGCACCCCTCCACCGTGTACTGTTCATCCAGCCCTCCGCACCACGGGGTCCTATTCATCCACCCCTCCACGGGCACCCCTCCACCGTCTACTGTTCATCCAGCCCTCCACCACACCACGGGGTCCTGTTCATCTAGAGGCAATACCACCGCTCACTGTTCATCCAACCCCCCCCCCCCCCCCCCCGCAACGCTCACTGTTCATCCAATCGATCGGCTTCAGTTAGCAGCAGTAGCGAAGGAATCGCTCGATCGGGTTCAGTTAACAGCCATCGATCGATCGCTCGGTTTCAGTAATGCGTAGCCTGTGGTGCAATCGCTCGGGTTCAGTTAGTGCTCAACGCCTCGCTCGGGTTCAGTTAGAGCCAACGCCTCGCACACATGCGCGTACGTGTACGAGAGAAACGTGCATCGCTCGGCTCCCGACCTCCCACCGTAACCGGGAACTCCCCGAAATTTTCCTCCCCCTCGCTTCTACCACGGTTTTTTCTGTCATGGACGGCCCAAAGAATGTCATGCAGCTACGTCTCCGGCCCGCCCAGGACGAAAAGCCCATTTTTTGTCATGATTTTTTGTCATAGAAGTAGGAGCCCACCACATCTATGATGATATCAGGTTTTGTCACAATTATCGTCATAGAAGTGTCATATGTATGACAGAAAAAAATTCTTTCGGCCCAAAATGTCACGGATGTGTCTTTTTTTTGTAGTGTTCATGAGAGATCTAGAATAGATGGTGTAGAGAACAACGTGCGAGATTGAGAACGATGATACATTAGGGACCTATGAAAAGAGTCATGACATATATGTATACAGGGAAGGAGTTGGGGCGGGTCCGCATGTGGGAGAGATAGAAAGAGGAGAGTGGTGCACAAGGAGACAAAGTGTGCTTGTTTGAAGTGGGGGTGGTGTGCGAGGTGAATGTGCGAGAACCACATAACTAGGGAGATAGACGTTTGGGGGCGCCGTTTTGTGTGTATGGGAAAGATACACTCTACATAGTGCGTGTGCTTGGGAAAGAGAGATGCCGGGAGACCTAAAGAGTGTGGGAAGAGATGTGTGCATGTAACGCCCACAATGCGGCTATATCTCCAACGTGTCGAAGCACGACTTAGAGGCATAACCGCATGGTGGGCGTTACAAGTTGGTAATCAGAGCCATCCCCGACTTAGGAGCCCCCTGCTTGATTGTTTGCTGGCGTTGTTGAGTGTATAACAAAAAAATGTTTTGAGTCTTAGGATTATATATATCGGAGAGTAGGATTCTTTTTACTCCTCAGTTCCTTCGTCGCTCTGGTGAGGTCTCCTGACGTAGAAGTTTTGACTCTCCTCTCCTCAGATTTCACTAAAACAAATTTTTTAGGATCACGCAGGTATTGGAATCGTTCCGATGGTTTTGTGACGAGAACATTTTTCTTGGTGCCTCCTGACATTTAGGGGTTGTGGTAGTGTCCCGGGGAGTTGAGCTCCGAGGTTTTGTCGTCACAATTTTATCGTTGCAGTTCTGGAATACCTGAGTTTTGCCGACATCGAAAATCTCTTTTATGTAGTTGTTGGTGAGATAACCTCGATGTCACCCAGTACTGGGGAGTTCGGGAGTATTGCCATAACTCGTATAACGGATGCTTTTCAAAGGTTGAGGTACACGATTTCCGAAGGTTTCTTGGTTATGTGTTGACGGATGGATACGGCTGGATGTAGGGATTGTTAGTTTGGGTGAGATATATTGCTTCCCCTGTATCCCCAACACTTGATTGCATAACCAGAAAGTTTCGGGAGTTTATAGGTGGGATTCAAGTAGCTCTAGCTTTTCTTCCCTCAGATATTTGGTTTGTGATTGGGTAATCCTTACCACTTATTTGTTCCAGTTGCACCTTGTTATTTTCTTTCATCAATCTCTTATCAAGTGGCTTCTCACCTTAATGGACGTGATGTTTGCTTTGGAATTCATTCGTTCATCCTTGTTCGAATGTTTATCGTGAAGACTATATGTTGCAATTTCTATCCGTTGATTCAACTTGTCTATCTGTCTATCAAGATGCTAACGGATGTCACCCTCTTCAGGATGGCTCCGCCAACGCGTCAAAATCCGGAACGCAATGATGGGAGTCAGGCGAACCCTCCACCTCCACCTCCGCCTCCGGAGGCATGGCAAGCTTTGATGGCAACCACAAACGCCAACGCTCAGTTGTTGATTCAGCTGATGCAAGAGAGCAACCAAGGTCAAGGCAACCAAGGGAACCAAGGTCAAGGGCAGTTCAACCATCTGCCTCAGTTTCCTACCCTCAACCAGTTCCTTGCAAATCGGCCGAAGTCTTTCAGCTACTATGCCGAGGCCACAGACGCCGACGATTGGCTCGTGGATATCAACAGGCATTTTGAATGCAGCAATGTCAGGCCTGAGGACTATGTCAAGTTCGCTTCTTTTCAGCTCAAGGACCAAGCAGCTGATTGGTTCCAGCAATACAATGATTCCAGAGGAGGTCGAGTGATTACTTGGACTGACTTCTGTCGGGACTTTAAAGCTCACCACATTCCTACCAGTGTTGTTGAGAGCAAGCGTGAGGAGTTCCGCAATCTCAAGCAAGGCAACATGTCAGTGTACGAATACAACAAGCAGTTTCAGAAACTTGCTCGCTTCGGTAAACAATACGTTCCTGATGAAAAGAGTATGATCTATCAATTCAGAGGTGGCCTTAGAGAGGATCTGCAGTTAGCTCTCGTTCTTGTTCAGCCTACTCAGTTTGATCAATTCTACAATATGGCCCTCAAGCAAGAAGGTGCTCAGCTCAAGTGTGAGGCTTCTAAGAAGAGAATCAGGGATGGAGTTCAGTCTTCTTCTTCCTCTCAAGTGGCAGCTAAGCAGCAAAATTTCTACCTTCCTCCTCCTCCGTTTCGTCAGCCTTACCAGCAGAAGAAGTCAGGTGGTCGTGGATCTTCCCACCCACCCAACCCAGGCTATCAGAACAAGTCAAATTCTCAAGCTCCAAGGTCAAATGCTCCTTATCACCGTCCGCTCTCAGAGGTGACTTGCAACAAGTGCCAGCAGAAAGGTCACTACACGAACAAGTGCTTCAACCAAAGGCGCCTTCCGCCTCCTCCTCCTGTGAGATCTTCAAGCAATGCAGTGATCAAACATAATCCAAAGCATGCAAAGGTGAACATGATGAATGCAGCTCAGGCAGAGGATTCTTCAGATGTGATCATGGGTAACCTTCCAGTTAACTCTATTCCTGCAAAAGTCTTATTTGATACTGGTGCATCGCTTTCTTTCATTTCAAGACCTTTTGTTGCCAAGCATGAGTTTGTGATGGAAAATATTCCTATCCCGTTGAAGATTGTGTCCCTGGGTAAGCAAATGACATCTAATAATTGTGTCCTGATGTTTCTATCAAGATGGGGAACTATAAATTTCTGTCTAAACCATTTGTTCCTGGTGACTCGGATATTGATCTAATTCTCGGGATGGACTGGCTTTCTCAGCACAAAGCTCAACTTGATTGTGCTTCCAGAGAAATTCAATTGACACACTCTTCTGAGGATGTTATCATCTATGCCGCTCGTGATGAAACCATTCGGTTGTATTCTCTCAATGAGAAGGGCGAGTTGGATGCTATCTCTCAGATTCCAGTCGTTTGTGAGTACCAAGATGTCTTTCCAGAAGAGCTTCCGGGTATGCCTCCGCACCGGCCAGTCAAGTTCGTTATCGATCTTGAGCCTGGCACTGAACCCGTTTGCAAGCGTCATTACAAGCTTGGACCTGAAGAACTAAAGGAATTGAAGAAACAGCTCGATGAACAAGAGCGTCTGGGTTTGATCAGACCGAGTTCATCTCCATGGGGTTGTGGAGTTCTTTTTGTCCAGAAGAAGGATGGCACGGAACGACTGTGCGTCGATTACCGTCCATTGAATAAGAAGACAATCAAGAACAAGTATCCACTTCCCAACATCAATGAGCTATTCGAGCAACTCAAAGGTGCTAAAGTATTCTCCAAGCTTGACCTTCGTATGGGTTATCATCAAATTCGCATTCGTGAACAAGATATTGCCAAGACAGCATTCAGAACAAGCTTTGGTTCTTATGAATACACTGTCATGTCTTTCGGCCTTGTCAATGCTCCTCCAACATTCTCTCGAATGATGAACTTCATTTTCAACCCCTACACAAATAAATTCGTCCTGGTGTATCTCGATGATATCTTGGTCTTCTCCAAGAATAAGAAGGATCATGCCAAACATTTGCGATTGGTGCTCGACAAGCTCAGAGAGCATCAATTCTATGCGAAGTTTTCCAAATGTGAGTTCTGGCTTGATGAAGTTCTTTATCTTGGTCACATCATCTCCGCCAAGGGCATCGCTGTTAATCCCGAGAAGGTGTCTACAATTGTGAATTGGGAACCTCCTCAGAATGTCAAGCAGCTCCGCAGTTTTCTTGGTCTTGCAAGCTATTGCCGAAGATTCGTTGAGAACTTCTCTAAGATTGCAAAGCCTCTTTCCAACCTCCTCCAGAAGCATGTCAAGTATGTCTGGTCGCCTGAGTGTGACATTGCTTTCAACACCCTCAAAGAGAAGCTAGTCACAACTCCTGTCTTGACTCCTCCTGATGAATCCAAGCCATTCGAAGTTTTCTGTGATGCTTCTCTTCAAGGTCTCGATGCTGTGTTAATGCAAGAGAAGAAAGTTGTGGCCTATACCTCTCGTCAGTTGAAGCCCAACGAAAAGAACTACCCCACTCATGATCTCGAGTTGGCGGCAGTTGTCCATGCATTGATAACATGGACACATCTCTTGTTGGGAAGGAAAGTGGACATTTTCACCGATCACAAGAGTCTCAAGTATATCTTCACTCAACCAAACCTCAACCTCAGACAAACTCAACGGGTTGAAATGATTCAAGAGTACAATACAAGTATTGAATATACTCCTGGCAAGGCTAATGTGATTGAAGACGCTCTGAGCAGAAAGGCTTATTGCAACAGCTTAATTCTCAAGCCATTCCAACCAGATCTTTGTGAAGCTTTCCGCAAACTGAATCTTCAAGTTGTTCCTCAAGGCTTTCTTTCCAACGTCATAGTCTCTCCTACTTTGGAAGATTAAATTCGTGAGGCACAACTCCTGGATACCATGGTGAAAAAGGTGAAACGTGGTATTGACAAGGGCATTTCCAAATACAAGTGCTTCCACATTGATGACAAAGATACTCTTTTCTTCGAGGACGAATTGTGGTTCCTAAAGGTGATCTAAGAAAAGTCATTATGAACGAGGCACACAATTCCCTTCTATCCATTTATCCTGGAAGTATGAAGATGTACCATGACCTCAAGCAGTCGTATTGGTGGACTCGAATGAAGTGAGAAATTGCTCAATTCATGAATGAATGTGATGTCTGCAGAAGGGTGAAAGCAGAACACCAATGACCAGCTGGTCTCCTCCAACCTCTTGCTATTCCGGAATGGAAGTTTGATCATATCGAGATGGACTTCGTGAATGGATTTCCTAAGTCCAAGCATGGAAATGATGCTATCTTCATTGTCATTGACAAGCTTACTAAAGTGGCTCATTTCCTTCCTATCAAAGAATCTATCACAACAGCTCAGTTGGCAGAGCTATACACCTCCAAGATTGTCTCCTTGCACGGCATTCCACAACTGATTTCTTCAGACCGTGGTAGCATTTTCACCTCTAAGTTCTAGGACTCCTTTTAGAAGGCCATGGGCACCAACATTCGTTTCAGCACAACTTTCCATCCTCAAACAAGTGGCCAAGTCGAGCGAGTAAATCAAATCCTTGAAGACATGTTCAGGGCTTGTGTCATTTCTTTCGGTATGAAGTGGGAAGATTGTCTTCCATATGTAGAGTTCTCCTACAACAACAGCTTCCAAGCGAGTTCGAGCAAGGCCCCATTCGAAATTCTCTATGGCAGAAAGTGTCGTACTCCACTCAATTGGTCCGAGACAGGTGAACGCCAACTTCTTAGCAATGACTTGATCACAGAAGCCGAAGAAATGTGCAAAGTCATTCGTGAGAATCTCAAAGCCGCACAATCGCGCCAGAAGAGTTACTATGATAGCAAGCACCGTGACTTGGCTTTTGAAATCAGAGACCATGTCTACCTCCGCGTCTCTCCAGTGAAAGGCACTCGTCACTTCGGTATCAAAGGGAAGCTTGCCCCTAGATACGTGGGCCCTTTCAAGATCATTGGCAAAAGAGGCGATCTGGCCTATCAACTTGAGCTTCCGTCCAACTTCGTGAATGTGCACGATGTGTTTCACGTGTCACAGCTCCGCAAGTGATTCAAGACTCCTGAGCGCACTATCAAATTCGAAGAAATTGACCTCCAAGAAGATCTCTCTTATCATGAGCACCCCGTTGCTATTCTTGAAGAAACCGAGCGCAAGACTCGCAACAAGTCAATCAAATTCCTGAAAGTGAAGTGGTCACACCATTTCGACCGAGAAGCCACCTAGGAGCGTGAGGATCACCTCCGTTCCGAATATCCAGAGTTCTTTTAGTCCTAGATCTCGGGACGAGATCCTCTTCTAGTGGTGGAGTGTTGTAACACCCCGGATGTAACTTTCCATATTTGTAACTCCAACTCTTGCCATTTTCGGCTATGTGCTATGGTATTCCCTCCGTGGTTTGGCTTTGTCTTTTGTTTTGCATTTTGTTCATGTCATGCATCTCATATCATGTCATCATGTGCATCTCATTTGCATACGTGTTCGTCTCATGCATCCGAGCATTTTCCCCGTTGTCCGTTTTGCAATCCGACACTCCCACATGCCCCGGTGCACCCATCTTGTTCTCTTTTCATGAGTGGGTGTTAAACATTCTCAGAATGGACCGAGGCTTGCCAAGTGGCCTTGGTATAGCACCGGCAGACCGCCTGTGAAGTCCTCTTGCCAAGTGCCATCTGGAGGTCGTTTGATACTCCAACGGTTAACCGGGTAACCGCGAAGGCCTCTTGTGTGTTGCAGCCCAACACCCCTTCAAAACAGCCCAATAACCCATCTAAGTCACTTCCATGCTCTCTGCCGTCGGATCACGATCGTGTGGGCGAAAACTACACCCCATTTGGAGTCTCCTAGCTCCCTCTACCTATAAATATGTGCACCCCTCCAAAATTTCTAGATCCCGAAACCCTAGCCCGCTCCCTCCGCGCGCCAGACGAAACCGCCGCCGCGCTCGAGCCTATCACCGTCTGCCACGTGGCGCGCCGCCGCTCTCTCCGCCGCCGGCCCGCGAGCCCGCGGGAGGCCCTTCCGGCCCGGATCGGGGTCGCCGCCACCCGTCCACGAGCGCCGCCCGAGCGCTGTCCGCCTCCGCCGGTGGCCGTCCTGTCCGTCGCCCGCCGGCCGCCGCCCGTGTCCCCGCCCGCCGGCTGCCGGACCTCGCCGCCCCGTCGCCCGCACCACCACGCCGGACCTCGCCGCCCCGACGCTGCACCTCCACGCCGACCGCCGCCTCCGCCCGTCGCCTCGGCCTCGCCGCCGCTGGACACCTCGCCTCCCTCCTCTCCAACTCCGGCGGCTACTCCGGCCAACCTCGGTTCGTGCACCTGGATCCAGATCTCGACCGGGTCAAAACCTAGGTTGACCCCGAAATCTCCCAAGTCCTTTTATTTTTGCATTATCTTGCCATATTCATCACATCATATCTCCGTCATCGTAGCTCCGTTTCATGCATAAGATATATCGAAATGTTCATCAGGTTGTGCTGTTCATTTTGTTCCATTGGGACATGTTCATTTGAGGTCATCTAGATGCCCAAATCTCTGATGCAAAAGTGCTATATGATGTAATCTGCTGTCTGTTAACAGAACTTGATGTTTTATCATTTTTTTTGCATTTATTGTGTGCATCTTATGAGCATGAGCTCTACAGGTGTTTTGGAGTATGCCATGTCTTCTTTACAGAGGTGCTTGCCATGTATTTTTGTGAGTTATGTGGTGACTAGAACAAGCATGCAAACTAGGCTTCGTGATGTTGCTAATTTCAGTCCCTGTTCTGCTGTTATTTTTATGCCATGTAAAATTGATGTTACAGAGAGATCCATGCATATTTTGAGATACTTCAGTAAGGATGTTTTGAACATATGGTTATGCGCTATCCATCCATGCCCCATTTTTCAATTATGGAGTAGTCTAGCATCTCATTTCCTTGCTCTACTTTTGCTATAAAATGTTTCCTGACAGATTGTTTACATGTTATTCAATTTTGCCAAGGTTGTTGTAGTTGATCCTTGCATGTTATGAACTTTTTCTTTCCATACTTAGTTTCATAAACATGTATTCTTGCTGGTGCTATGCTTATCTTGTCATGCAATGACTTGTGGTGAGTGAATCGAGCTTGCAAAGATGCCTTCGTAATGCTGTTAATGCCATGCTCTGTTTCCTGAATCTATTAACAAAACTTGCTAAGTTTACATGGGTGAGATCATATCTTCTGATCCTTTTTGGCTCATGGTCAGTAAGGGACTTTTGTTCTATGCTTTGATTAGAATCATGTCATGTCTTGTGTTGCTATTATAAGTTCCTGTAGCATGTTGATTGCTTGCTCTGAACATTGCTACCTGATGTTGTTTATGCCATGCACAAGCTGATATCTTTTGCACTTTTGCCATGCTTGTTTGAACCTGCGATTGTGTGATTTAGCCATAGCTGTGTGTTCCTCTTTTGTCAAGCATCTCCTATAGATCAGTGTCATATGCTTTGTTGTTATGTTGGGGTGCTGTAGCATAGTTTCTTGATGTATTCTATGTGCTATCATGCTGTTAATCGCAGAGTTGTGTCATTCTTGTTTTGCTTGCCATTTGCAAAGCGTGCATCCGTTTCCGGCGATCCTTATATCGAATTCAACCAAAATCACCTCA
Organism: Triticum timopheevii; assembly: GCA_963921465.1. Taxonomy (NCBI): domain Eukaryota; kingdom Viridiplantae; phylum Streptophyta; class Magnoliopsida; order Poales; family Poaceae; genus Triticum; species Triticum timopheevii. Next base: position 59,569,619 of record OY997270.1, on the reverse strand, counting down.
TCTTTCCAGCGGCATGCTTGGTTTGCCAATTTTATGCCTTGTTCATCATTTTCCTTCCGGAGCACGCATAAGCATTGCATATCACATCTCGCATATCATGCCATGTATTGCATCATGTTGCTTGTGCATTGCACCGTGATTTATTGTGGTTCCATTGCTTGTGTTCTTGCTTTGGGTAGAGCCGGGAGACGAGTACGTGAACAAGGAACCTGTTGAGTACGCTAACGAGGATCAAGCTTTCGACAACTCTGAGAACCTTGCAGGCAAGATGACCATACCCTCGATATCACTTCTATCTTTGCTTTGCTAGTTGCTCGCTCTATCCCTATGTTAGCTCTACCTACCACTTGTTTATCATGCCTCCCATATTGCCATGTCAAAGCTCTAACCATCCTTTCCTAGCAAACCGTTGTTTGGCTATGTCACCACTTTTGCTCAGCCGCTCTTATAGCGTTGCTAGTTGCAAGTGAAGATGAAGTTTGTTCCTTGTTGGAACATGGATACTTTGGGATACCACAATATCTCTTGTTTAACTAATGCACCTATATACTTGGTAAAGGGTGGAAGGCTCGGCCTTATGCCTAGTGTTTTGTTCCACTCTTGCCACCCTAGTTTCCGTCATACCGGTGTTATGTTCCTTGATTTTGCATTCCTTACGCGGTTGGGTGATTTATGGGACCCCCTTGACAGTTCGCTTTGAATAAAACTCCTCCAGCAAGGCCCAACCTTGGTTTTACCATTTGCCACCTAAGCCTTTTTCCCTTGGGTTTTCGCGAGCCCGAGGGTCATCTTTATTATAACCCCCCCGGGCCAGTGCTCCTTCGAGTGTTGGTCCAAACTAGAGCCACTTGCAGCGCCACCTCGGGGAAACTTGAGGGATGGTTTTAGTTGTACGTAGTGTTCATCCGGTGTGCAGCACCTATCAGGATTTGTCGGCGCATCGGGTGGTCTTGCTGGTCTTGTTTTACCATTGTCGAGATGTCTTGGGAACCGGGATTCTGAGACTGATCGGGTCTTCCCGGGAGAAGGTATATCCTTCGTTGACCGTGAGAGCTTGTGATGGGCTAAGTTGGGACACCCCTGCAGGGTATTATCTTTCGAAAGCCGTGCCCGTGGTTATGAGGCAGATGGGAATTTGTTAATGTCCGGTTGTAGGGAACTTGACACTTGACTTACCTAAAATGCATCAACCGTGTGGGTAGCCATGATGGTCTCTTCTCGGCGGAGTCCGGGAAGTGAACACGGTTTTGGTTATGTATGTACATAAGTAGTTTCAGGATCACTTCTTGATCACTTCTAGCTTCTCGACCGATGCGTTGCTTCTCTTCTCGCTCTCACTTGCGTATGTTAGCCACCATATATGCTTAGTGCTTGCTGCAGCTCCACCATATTACCCCTTTCCTACCTACAAGCTTAAATAGTCTTGATCTCGCGGGTGTGAGATTGCTGAGTCCCCGTGGCTCACAGATTCTACCAAAACAGATGCAGGTATCGAGGATACCAGCGCAAGTGGCGCAACCGAGCTTAAGTGGGAGTTTGATGAGGACCTTGGTCGTTACTATGTTTCATTTCCAGATGATCAGTAGTGGAGCCCAGTTGGGGGACGATCGGGGATCTAGCATTTGGGGTTATTTCTTTTCATTTGAATTTGACCGTAGCCGGTCTATGAGTGTATCTTGTATGATCTATGGATTAATTTATGTATTGTGTGAAGTGGCGATTGTAAGCCAACTCTCTTTATCCCATTCTTGTTCATTACATGGGATTGTGTGAAGATGACCCTTCTTGTGACAAAACCACCATGCGGTTATGCCTCTAAGTCGTGCTTCGACACGTGGGAGATATAGCCGCATCGTGGGCGTTATAGTGCATGCCCGAGAGATAAAGTGATAGAGGCCTATATTGGGGTCCGTACATTAGAAGAGAGGGGGTATTAATGTGCTCGTGTGTTTGTGAGAACGACGTGTGTGTGTGTGGGGGGGTGGCGACGGAGGGGGGGGTTGGCTTCAGATAATGAGTGAGGTGTCTATATTTGAGGGACTTTAGTGTAATTGAGAGATACATGGTCAATAGTGTGTGCACTCATGGTTGATCAATTTGTTTCACAGTTTGGACTATGAGATAACGATACTTTTCAACATACGTGATATACCTTGATGTACCAGAATTACAAACCTAAGATTGGAATTTTGTAATTTGACTCCATCATTAGCTTTTGTAATTCATTTAAATGGAGGTACATTTTTTAAGCCGTGATTTCGTGATTTCAAATTCATATATAAAACCTAGAGATATATACATACGGGCATGTTCAAACTTTATAATCATCCACTTTATTCAAACACATACACATTTTTACTTTTGTCATCATATTTAGGACAAACACATTTGGAATTTCATTTGAACTAGACCGTATGATGGTATTTGCTTGTACTAGCTCAATGATCCATATTTGAATTGAATGGACAATCTAAGTTTCGAGTTGGAAACATTGATTTTCAAAACTTGCACTTTTTTTTGCATGCAAAACAAATAAATTCTCGGCCATGATATCGTAGTCGGCTGTACAAGAGCAGAACACTTATAATTTCAGGCGCCAAAAGCTTTCAAACTTCCCGCTCACATCGAAATATCTCGCTCCCGAAAGTTTAGCCCTGTGATATTCCTGTTTTACCCCTGCCACATGAATGGAAAATGGCTACTTTGGTAACTCCGTTGTTTTCCCCTCTTTACCCCCAACATTCTTCCCCAGAGCCCCTCCCCTTCCCCTCCCTGACCCCCAACCACGGCAAGCCACCGAATCTAGTCCTCCGCCGCAGCGATGGACCTCACACCCCGCCGGATCTACCTTCCGGACCTTGGAACCCCCAACTGCCAACTCACCACTTCACTGGAGCCACTTCAGCGACTGGCTTGTCCACCACTCCAGATCTCCTTGACCGCCATCATGGTCCACCACACCAGATCTTCTTGACCGGCGCCCTCATCCAGCATAGTGTAGTCCCTTCACTAACTCCCTCGTCCGCCCCATCGGTGGCCCTTCATACAATCCCTCGTCCGTCGCAACAGATCCACCTCATCGAAAGCACTGTACACCGCGCCCGCCGAAGCCTTTGTCCACTGCACCGGACCCGCTCCACGGACGCCATATTCAACTCCACCGGCTCTGCTTTACTGACGCCGTAGCGTCATCACGTTATTTCGATTTGTACTCCTTTAGTTTTTATCTTCTTTATCATGCAACTGTTCACTTACCACAGATGAGCTTTCTTGTATGTCGACAGGTGCCGCAACCGAAGCACCGGATCTGCTTCAGGGACGACGACAGCCGGCCCAAACTAAACCGCAACACGAGCACCATCGATGACCCTTAGCTATCAAGTATGACAACGATACCCATACGCCACCGAGAATTAGGTACTATTATCGAACAACCGGCGCCTACGTTCACTTTCTTAGCATAAGCACCGCACCTTTGAATTTCTCCAGAGCATCATTCAATTTTTCATGAGACGCGTTATTCTGCTTGCACATGTAGGGCCATACTTCTCGCAGTGAACATGTAACATGTGCTAAATTACATACCAGTGCACATATAGTTAATATGCTTTAGTTTTGTCCTAAGTATTACTGTACTTCCTAGATATCACTGCCTACTATTTTACTTCTTGCATGCTATATTTATGATAATGGTGTTGTTCTGATGCCACCTGTTGGTTCCATCAGACTGCTTCATATTCTCTACACTTAATTACACATCAGTAAACTAGCATGTGGTTCCGCTGCTTTTTGTTTGTTTTACCCTACATTTTCTTATGCTAGCTATTACGTCACTGCTCTGAGCCTCTGTTCATTACTTTTTTGTGTGTTCTTGATCTTCCCAAGTTGCATGACTAATTTGATGCTTCTAGTAATTATGGAGCTGCCAACCCCATCAAGCAAAATATTTGTTCTTTTGGGGCTGGCACCTCGAACAAGCATAAAAATAGAGTGAAGCAGATATAAGCACACACCCTTCTTTCATTAATTTAGATGAACCATTGATGATCAATTCGAACCAGTGCATGCGATTAAATTAATTTTACCTAAATAGAGGGTGCAGAATAAACTACAACAACTAGATTTGCAACCACGGGATGCTGACAATATCTTCCAAGAACATTGCAACAACAGGGAGGCTTCACAACAACATATGGTAAGCCAGTGTGTTTTAGTAAATGTGAAATGTAATGCGTGTGGGCTGCTTTCTTGGCTTGTGCCCTCAACCTGTAATCCTACAGAATTACAAATAGTTCAGTTGTCTGCTTTGCTGTATTGCTTGATTTGAATGCTTGTTTCTTACTTGTTAGGCTATACCTGAGTTGGCCAATATGTCAGCAGTGCCTGCTGTACTATTGTAAAGAAATGCATGCCTAGTTCATTTGAGTCCTTAACGCTTCCTCTGAACTTCATCACAAGAGTATCTTCGTAGTTTATATGAGGCCACACTTTTAAGTGCTTTCTTAGATTATTTGAACTGCTTAGATGCCTTGGCAACTTAAATATAGCGGTGGTACACTCCCTTTCAACTAGGGATGTCAACTGGGTCCTGTTTAATCCCGGTTAAAGTTCACTAGTGGTATGATAGTTCAAAAGAGTTTTCCTTTTTTGAGGAAAATAAACTAGGGAGCTAGCAAAAACTAACTATATGGGACTGGCGGATGTCGTTTATTTGCCACTTAAATCACTCGTTTCATCTTACCATTTTAATTACTCTTCGGCTGATGCTACTTCGAACCATTTAAATATAGCTTGCCATGCCTGGCAATAATTCGTATGTCGTTTACCATGTAAGCTTACTGCCTGGATCATGCGATAATTATCTCTTACTTATGTCAAGCGGAAACCTTTCAGGATGCCGTTCACACTAGGACACAATGTACAACCCCAGAATCTATTTGTGGAAGCAGTGCACCATCCATATTACCAGATGGTAGCAGTTCAGAGGCAACACCGTCGGAGAGCATTCTGAGCACGGATATTATAGTTCTTGCAGCTCTACTAGAGGCAGAAAGAGATGGTGTGGCTGCCATGATGAGGTAATCTTGATCTTGAGGCTGGAAATTATGCAATTAGCTGCACAAATTATGCAAGAAACCCAAGAATTGGAGGAAGTAAGAATCTTGCATTTGAAGACGGAGGAGGTCCTGCTGTTCCTACTATCTGAAGCCCAGGGTAATCCCAGTTCTTCTTTAGATACCTTTTGAAATTGTCAATAGATTATTGTACTTGCATGTTGTGTCATGTCTCTGAATGGATTATGTTATAAGACCCCCTATGTTGTCCATGTGTTGTAATGATCCAAATTTTTTAGGCGAGGTAATCCTCAGTACTTGTATGATTGACATAAGGTGAACTGTTTTTCGTGTGAGCATATTGTATTGGATGAAATAACTGTTTGACTCAAAATGTATCCAACCTACTGAATTTGAAGATCACGACATTTCTAAATCATAATCATATATAAAGGTGGAATAAATCTTTGTTGTGGTTTTGAAGAAATAAATAACAAAACATAGAATTATCTGTGGATATTCGTAATCGAATACAAATTGGATTTGAATTTAGTTGTCAGGGCCCAGGGCAAACGTGAATGCTAATTCTCCCAATGTTTGAACGAAGCGGCTAAACATCCACTATCATTTGTGGGCTTCCCGAAGCAAGTGTTTGCAAGATGGAAATTACTATCTACCCCTGACACTTTGACATCCTTATCGACCAGATTTACACTGCTGTCAATAGGGGTAGACTAGTAACTTCAATCAGACATGAAAGGACCGCCTCTGAGCCCATTCAGACACGGTGTGCGCCAAACATGGGCGGCAAAACACATTTGATTCAAGCTCTTCCGAATGACATGTGTCTCTCCCTCCACTTCCTCATTCATACACGGTGGGTGGAAAAACAAACTCTCCTCATCCAAAATCGATGTAGGCAAATATTTTTAATAGGGGCAGATGTGTAACTTCCCTCAGACATGACACAACCGCCCTACCTGTCAATCCCGTTCATACACCATGGACGCCAACTTTGGGCGGCAAAACACCCTCTCCTTGCCCGAAATCGCTACTGGCAAATATTTGGGAGATGCGAGATTACCGTCCTATCCCCAACTGACGTGATGTCTGAAATTTTAAATGGGGGATTAGTTCGTAACTTTCCCACATTTTGAGACAAGCGCGTCCCAAAGTTTGAGATCCCCCCTCCATGTCCCCATTCGTACACAGTCGGCCCCACAACAACCTCCCGACTACGGCCAGGCTCCTCCGTCCACCACCCCATCCTCCACCTTACTAGAGCCGCTACCCCTACCCCGTCGTCCACTGCAAGAGATGGACGTCTCTTATCCACGGCACCGGACCAGGATCCTTTCATCGCGTCCTCTTTCTTCATCGGCACCGTCGTCCACCATGTTGTTGCCGCTCCTATGACCGCCTCGTCCACGACAACAGGATTTATACCCCGACTAGGCTGTTTGCCGTTTAATGTCTTCTTCCCCGCTGCCGAAAGCCATCGCACCTACAGCACCCTCAACGTATCAGCAGGGGCCTACACGGCGTCGCAAGAGAGCTGGTACTCTTCCATATGTGCTTAAGTAATTGATCTCACCCGGAAAATAGATCGTAAATTGTTTACTGTACTTTTCTTGTCCGTGCCAAATCATAGTGGCTAGTTGAAAGCAAACATTGGTTGTGAAGTAGCTTTTTCCGGCTTGCACCTTCAGATCTGCCATGGCACGGTCACTATACTCATAAAGCTTATGGTTTACCCCCTTTATATTCACTACCATCATCGTAGGTGCTTCGTGTCATGCTAGCACTGCTCCTCAAGACCTCAACACATCAAGTGAAAGAACATGCCACTCATAATTCCAAAGCTTAGGTGTTGAAATACGAATCTGATATGATGCTCATATTACTAAAACAGAGAACATTTAATTGGTCACCTGATGTTCCTATATTCGTTTCGAAAAGCATGTGCGCCACCCACTGGTCCAGCTAGTTCTACTTTCTTGATTTTACTCTTGGTCCTTAGGGTTTCCACTTTTATCTACTCTACTGTGATATGCGTAGGTGCTTTCTGTCGTACTAGCATTACTCCACCCTTCAATCTAAACAACACAACACTGAAAATTCCAAAGATTAGTTGTTCAAATATGATTGTGATATGATACTGATATTAGTTAACAGACACATTTAATTGGTTAGCTAAAGGTCCCACTTGAGTTTCCAAATGCATGTCGCGACATATAGAGAGACAGCAAAATTGCATTTCTTTGTCACTTGTTGACTGTACTTTCTTGTCCATACCAAATCTTAGTTGTTATTTCAAAGCAAACATTGGTTGCTAACTACCCTTTCGTGGTTTGCAGCTTCAGATCTGCCATCCCACTCCCACGGTCAACACTATACTCATCATGCTTACGGTTTCCCCATTTTATGATGACCACGACCAGCTAGCCTACGTGGTTCGTGTAATATAATAGCACTTCTCCACCCATCGAGCTAAACAAACTTAGTTGTACAAATTCAAATATGATATTATGCTGATATTAGTAAAACTGAGAGATGTTTAATTTGTCAGCTAAATGTTCCTACTTTAGTTTTGAAATGCATGTGAGCCACATATGGAGAGACCGGAAGGAATAGTATTTCTCTGTGTGCTCTGGTTCATCATGGGTGGGCAACCGACATTGTATAGAAAGACTTGTAATATCTTCAATCTGCTTGATCTTCTGCTCTTCTTTAAGATGATCCTCTTCTCTTCTTTAATAAGTATGTTCCTTGTTGGGAAGAGTAGCAGAGACATTTGCGGTCAACTGGTCAGGTCGAGTTGTTCTCCCTTAGTATATTTTGAATCTGTCAGGTCAGGTCGACTTGTTCTTCTTTACTATATGTTGAAGCTATCATCTGGGAAGTATCATCACTTCTGGAGCTCTCATATTTTGAGTAGTAGGCCACATTATATTAATGCACACACCAAATTACAGCATGCATGGCATCTCTCAGAAGAATTGCAGAGACAGCACAAAGGGGTTTACAGGGAGGCAGTATTGGATTAGAATCACTTCTGCATTACAAACATAATCTCACTTGTTTTTATGTTTTCATGCATGTAAGGTATTGAACATTATCAAAATGAATATGAGAATGGGCGCATGAGAGGAATATTGCAGAACAATCCACTGGCTAACAAACTTGGCATGGTAGAGGATGGCCTATCTTATTCACCCATCAAGGTGCTTGCTCTAACTTGGCAAGGTTGTATTAGTTGCACATATTTTTCATCTGACCTCTTGCATTACTTCTACTTACTTACACCATCTTCTTAGTTTAAGCATCATATATGAGTATATGCCATACCTATCCGTTTTCTGTACCTATTCCATGTGTCGTCATAATATGTTTTTTTAGTCAAATGTTGTTCTTTCGTAATAGATGTCCAAAAGGAAGAGGGTGAGTGCAGATCCTCAAGGAGTAAAAACTAGGTATTTGGAAAAGGTAGTGATACCTGATAAATTAGATAGATCAGCAGCCACAGAAAACACATGCCAAACTATCCACACTTTACCCCTATTCCACTTGCTAAACCCCTATTATATAACTGTTGAGAGCCTAGCGTCAGGTACTGTTTATGATATCAATTCAAAATTTCAACTCCTAAATATCTGCATGTGCCTTACCTTCTCTCTTGTATGAAAACTAATTTTAGATGGATCTCCTTGCTCAAAGAATCATAGGATCTCTCAACAATACTGGGCTCTGCATTGCTCTTGTCAGTACCTCTTGCCCTTTGTCAGCATACTTACACTCATTGTTGTTTGATTATGTAGCATCACTCTAAATGTTCTCTTCTTTATCCTCCCTTTGCTTGAAATTGTAAGATCTATATTTACTCTTAGATAAATGTAGAATGAACACAATGGTTATGAAGTTTTGGATTGCTCATGTAAGTACCTGTTGTCATGTACTCCCTCTGCATCGAATTAATTGTTGATCAATTGGATGTATTTAGAACTTAATAGTGATACATCCATTTGCGACAAGTAATAATGGACAGTGGTGGTATTACTATACTTGCATCGTGAGATAGTTGATTGTCTAGGATTACTCAGCATCTTATCTGCCCTGCCCTCCACTTTATCCAAATTATCATATCTACATTTACTCTTACCAAAATGTTGAATAAAGCCAATGCCACTGCACATGTTGATGTCTACATTCCTCTTGTCAGTACCTTTTTCCTTGTAACCCTATACTTAATTAATTGCTATTTGATTATGTATCATCAGTCTGTACCTGAGCTTCATTATCCTCTGTTTCTTCCAATATTATTTGATCTATATTACTCTTTGCAAAATGTAGAATAATGGCAACGCTTATAAAGAATTTTCTTTGGGGAATTTATTGAATTATCCTTCCATCAACATGGAGAAGGGCTGTGTCCAGCCTGTGTTAACATGTAATGTAAGTTCATCCTTCTCAAGCGTTCAAACTTTGTTCTAGTATTAGAGTTGGATAGGCATCATTTCCTCCACTGCTTTTTACATCTGATTGGATGTTTACAACAACTACCAGTTTTAAATAGTTGTAAAAACATGTTCCTTATGCAGAATAGATCCATTTATTTGCTTATATAATTGTGAAACCTGTTATGTGTCTCCTTGTTTCTCTTTTAGAGTCGTATCTCTTATGCCAGGCAGAACTCTAGGGAAGATAGTGAGCCAAATCATATTGAGGACAGCGAGATGACCCCAAGGACTTGTCTTGATGAAGACAGTGAGGTGAAGCTACTCACCAGCAGGTGTGAGACAACCTCTGTGCAGTCGCTGCCTCAATCAGTTCAACTTGTTCAGTCTCAACTTAAAGCGGAAAGGCTTGCTTCAGCTTAGCTCTGACTTGAAGTCAAAGATGCAAAGAAGATGACAGAGGACTGCCTTGCACACTATGGTGCCATATAGCTAGGGATGGAGCATCTATGGTTGGCACAACTGAGGTCTTCTCAGCTTGTTCGGCTGCTTGTAGGGCCCGTCCTGGCCAGGCCTAGTGCCTTCTGAAGTGCTCTCAGTTTTGTATATTCTTTTGTCGGCGCATTTATATGCACTGGTGGCGACCTTTGATGCCCAGTGTATGTAATCCGTGGTCAGTTTGCGCTTTATTACCACCGGTAGCAAACTTTGATTCCCAGTGGATGCAATATGTCGTAATTTCTTTATTGTATAGTCTAGGTTTATTCTTTGGTCGGTATGTTGTAATTAGGCCAGAAGGTTGAGTGGATCTCGGTGTTGTCGGTCTTCTGTAACACCCCAAAAATTTAACCAGGTTTTAGTTATTAAAATTTTGCCAAGAGTTTAAAATTTTTGCCTGCAAGAACATATCTGTTGATTTCAAAACTTTTCTTTTAATATTAAGGAGTTTTTCCCAAGTGGATCCTTCCAAAACATATTGGACTTATTTCCCTCTCATTTAAAAACATCTCTCAATCAGTAGATTTGTTTATTAAATTATTTCACCCTGAGCTTTATTCATTAAATGGCTTGTTTTAAAATTTGGAGCTCTTCTTGAACTACAACCATTTGATATATTTATCTAAAAATCCCACCAAAATTTGGAGATGTCATATGATATCTCTAAATCATTTTTATGCAATAATATATTTAATTCATTGCATATTTTGAGTGCTACACCCAATTTTCTTTTCTGGCCCAGTAGGCATTTTTGCACTGCACCCCTTTTAAATATTTATTTCTAGCCTCCACCAAAATTATGGGATGTCAGTAGGAGCATATCATTCCATTATATGCAAAAATCCAGGGTTGTTCTTTGAGAATTTTGAGTGAAACAACCTCATCTTTATTCTGGTCCAACATGATGGTTTGTACAACAACCATATTTTTTCTTGCTCTTTAGCCCTTGATTCCTTATCCTACTTGTAGACCACCATACTAAACCCCTAAGCCCTGGAGCATACACTCATTTGATCATTTTTGGTTCATGAAATAATGCCATTCACTCCATGCCCAGAAATGTAGTTTTGCAAAACTTGCACTAGCAAGTTTCCCCTTTTGTCCAAATAACCACACCACCCCCTCTTGCATCCAAAGAGACTTCAATCTGGAAGATTTGGCCCCTCCAAGACCTTCCTAGATGCCTTTGGCATTTTGTCAAACACCTTATGGGCATGATCAATTTTGACATGAGTATTTGTTTACACTGTGAACTTAATTCCCTGACCAGACCAGCATGTCCAATGGTTTTGCCTTAGACTATAACCCCAGCCTGCTAGCTTTCTTGTGGTTTGGAGCCCCCTAACATGCCATAGCATTTCGTCGAGCACGTCCCGTGCGTGCGCTAGGCGCGCCCAGAGCGCGCAAATTGCACGAGCGGCACCCGAGTCGCCGCGTCACGCCCCGCACTCACCCCAGCCCGTGACCGACCGCGGCCGGCACGCCGGGTCCCCTTGCGCGCTATGTGCTCCCCCTCACCGCAACGCGCCAAGCAGAGCCTCGCCGCGTCCCCGGCAAGCCAAGGGCTAGCCGCCACGACCGCCCGACAGCCCTGCTCAGGCCGGCGCCACCAAAGCCACCCCGGCTTGCCACCTGCCCCTGGAACAGTACGAGCTCATCCGCAGCCGCATCAGCTAGTGCACGTCGCCGCCACGTCGCCCTAGCTACAGAGAGGCGGTCCGCCGGAGAAACTTATCCACGGCCGCCGCGGAACCACCTTGCCTCGCCTATATAAGGAGCCCGAGCTCGTCTCCACACGCATGCAACCTCAGATCACTCCCCTAGGACCCCTTGAGGCAGCCAATCGACCCGGGGAGGTCATCTTCCCCACCCCCGGCAGCAGCGGCCGCCGCCATGGCCCCAGCTCTCCCAGCGCCACCAGGGCCTCTCCCTCCCATTTCTCTTCGCCAAGAACACCTCCTTCCTTCCAGGAACCCAACCCCCTACTTGATTTTGATCGGGAGCCATCGCCGCCACAAAACCACTTCGCCACCGAAGCCTCCTCCGCCGCGAAGCTCGCCGCCGGCAGCTCCCTCCATCCCCACCTACCTGACGACCACCGGGAGGACCGCCCTGGAGTGGCGGATCCATCCCCGCCCTCAGGGCCCCGCGAGGAGCCGCCTGTCTCCGGCGACGATCGCCGGAGCTCCGCCTCCGCTCGGGACAGAGGAAGGAGAGGGAGGAAGACTAGTCAAACCTGACTTGTGGGCCCCCTGGACCCACTGTCAGTGACCACCCCCGCCGCCGCGCGTGTTAAGTGAAAGTGTAAAACTCCATGTACGTTTCTCCCGCTTCGAAAGCTTATTCCCCTCTGAAACGTTTTTCTTTTTCTATTTTATTTAAAAACAGATTTGACCAGAACTATGACTGGTTATATCTTTTTAAATATAACTCCAAATGGACTGATTCTTTTTCCTACCTCTCTCAAATTTCACCTAGTTTATTTTAAGATTTATTTGAAAAAATTTCAGAACAACTTTTGGTGCTGTTTTTATTTGGTGTGTTAATTCGTTATATTGCTAAAATAGGATTTTTTTTTGAAGAGAGGAGAAATGTTTCAAGTTTTGGAGTGCACCCTGCCTTTCCACACATTGAAGGCAAGCATTCTGAACCCCGGCATAATATTTTTGTGTGTTCGGTGACACGTTTATAACATCACCTCACTTTGGAGAAACTTGTTATTTCATGTGGTATGATCATATGCATGAGTGCATATTAGTGATTTCCATGCTGTTGGAAATGAACACACTTGTGATGATAATAACCCTCATGTGCCTTGCATGCATACCGGCAGGAACCCGGGAAAACCTCTGCCTTGGGTAGGCATGAGTTTGTCGCCGGTCTCCGTCGAGACGGTTAGGTCTGGTATGGCATGACAAGGTGATATGAGCGGTGACTCTGTTGGTTGAAATATATTCGTTATGCTAATCATGCAGGGAATACTTAAACCCCCTGAGTCGACCGTAGATCGAGTCTTGTTCCAGTAACCCCCACCCTTGTTTCGTGCTACCACTTGTCCCTGCCACAGGCAGGGTACGGTTCAGTAATTTTTCAACCCTTTTCTAGCACACACCGTAGAGAGGGGCCGGGATGAGGGTACCATGGCCATGGATTAAAGCCAGTCATCCGGTCAGGGGGCATGGGTGTTTCCGGTTGGGACCGAGAGGGGAGGCCACCCCTTAGAGTGCGCGATATAAATTTGTGATCCCATGCTAATCGAGGTTGTAGCCTCCCCACTTAGAGTTTTGCTTAACGGGTGTCGTGGGTGATTCCAGACACCGGTAAGTTAAGCTGGTGTGTGCAAGTCAGGTGTGTTTTCATTTAAAAGACCGTAAGCGGAATTAGTCCCGATGGACTAAAGGAATCCGTTACTCGTGGGTAAAGAGTACACCTTCTACAGAGATTAAAACCTATTCGAATAGCCGTGTCCATGGTTAAGGACTACAGTCTGGGATGGGTCAAGTGTCGGTCTTAGTGTCGGTCTTCGGAGGTGAAGCTGTTAACCAGAACTGGAACAACATGGATTGTGACTTGTGACTTATGATGATTATGATTATTATTATCGTTGACTAACCCGTGATATTATTGTTATTATCGAGTATCTCTGGGATGGTTCTACCTCCGGGATATTCACTATAATTGTTTCTTTTAAAGCCCTTTATGTGGTGTCGCTCAGACGCCCGACTGTGGCATTTCTTTTAAAGCCCTTTATGTGGTGTCGCTCAGACGCCCGACTATGGCATTTCTTTTAAGGCCCTTTATGTGGTGTCGCTCAGACACCCGACTGTGGCATTTCTTTTAAGGCCCTTTATGTGGTGTCGCTCAGACGCCCGAATGTGGCTTTTCTTTTAAAGCCCTTTATTTGGTGTCGCTCAGACGCCCGACTGTGGCATCTCTTTTAAGGCCCTTTATGTGGTGTCGCTCAGACGCCCGACTGTGGCATCTCTTTTAAGGCCCTTTATGTGGTGTCGCTCAGACGCCCGACTGTGGCATGCTTGTTATTTATTTCATAATTTTTAATACTTCTATGACATTGCATATTCATATATTACATGCTTACACACATCAGAGTTATATTTATCTTTGTGACTGACGTCATGAGAATAAAATATTGTCAGCACATCATTGTTATATTATACCTATGTTCAAAATGTTTGCGAGTACATTCAAACTACTCACTGGCTTGTCCCTGGCTATTGTCTTGGCCAGATTTTCTTGCACGGAGAGGAGCGGTGCGATGACAGCCCCGGAACCTAAGCAACGGAGATAGCAGCCTCGCGGAGATAGGAGTTAACCTGGTCAGTTGTTCCTGTGGGAATTGGAGTCCCATAGATACTGATGATCCACAAACCGCTTCCGCCATCAACCACTAGAAACCATTTGTTGTACTCACATGCCAGAAGGGTCTTGTACTACATATTTGTATTTTTGCTTGGAATTTCTGTATCAACTTGGAGTCTCATTAGCTAACAGTAATCCTGGGGCTGATGAGCACGACGGTCTTTTTCTGGAAATTTATACCCGGAAAACCGGTCGTGACAGACTTGGTATTAGAGCCAGGCTGACCATTGGCTAATCCTATCTTAGCCAGGTCAATAAACTTAGGCAAACCAACCCACCAGACCATAACCAAAACCCAGCCAAGCTTCTCGTTCAAGATAGCCACACAGTGATCCCGACACTTTTGGCAGTCAGTGCCCAACCTATCAGCCTAGCCTGTCGATCGCACACCAGTGACCGATGGCAAAAATGTCTCATTCGCAAGCGTGCGAAGGAAGACTCCATTCCCTTTTCTATAAAAAGGGCACGCTAGCCTCAACCCAGCACAGCACAGTCTCTTCCCCAACCTAGCCACAATGCCTGGCCCCATAGTGCACAACGAGACCACAGCAACCAACCTTGGAGGTTTTGTGACCATCCTCGCAAACCTCACCCATCGTGACTATGCGTTAGAGGAGCCACCGGAATATGTTGTGTACTAAGGACCCATGAGCGGTGAAGACCGTCAATTCTGGGCCACTGTGCACATCTACAGTAGGGGTATAGCGCCCGAACGCCCCTACAGGTTCACCGGAAGAACAACTTCCTTTGAGCCACAAGCCATGCAACTAGCTGCTCGAGAGGCTATAGTTCATCTCAGGCACTTGTCGCCCAGAGTTAACTGTCGCTCGTTCCACTACTACCCCAGACGCGAAGGGTATGGTAGACCACCCCAAGTTGCCAACAGAGATCACGATACGGATCCCGCATTGTTGCACCTAGTGCGCTATGTAAGTGCACTAGAGGCACTGTTCGACCAGATCACCATTGATCTCATCGCAGCTCGAGGAGAGTTGGTTCGTCGAGCCCCAGCAAGAAGAGAAGACGAGCCCGACGCCGACAACCCAGTCATGCTGTTCGGACACCCGATCGAAACCCGGAGTTCAGCTCCAGCCACCAACCGAGATGCTTTGATGACCCCAGAAGTGCTTCGTCACCTTTCGGGAGCACACTCCAACGGGGTTGTGGCCAACAATCCCCGCGATGGTCATCATCGCTACCCCGACCCTGTCGTTCCTCCGCCATCTCCGACTAATCCCGGCAGTGAGACACGTGGAGAAGCCTCGACATCCACCAGGCACGCCCGTTTAGACATAAACGAGGTAGACTAAGCCGTACGAGTAGTACCGAGTCTCAGTGTATCCTTACTTTGTAATTGTGCGACCATGTATATTAACGCAGCCTGTCGTTGTGCCTCTGTTTTAATAGTAGCCTTGCATATTTTGTTAGTGCACCGTTGCATAATTTCCGGGCACAGCTGCCAAGACCAACCTTGACGACAACTACAGTAACACGTCCCTTTATGAGATATGTGTATCTCCGGCACGGACCCCGACTCTTGAGGTAATCTGGCAGATTTATTACCTTTCACCACGGTAAATAAACCAGCCCAGATGCTATATAAGAAGGCCACCTTGTGACCTTACCCAGCAACCCTCGCCTCGTGCACCACTCTCACAACCATCTCTTGTCATGCCGAGCCCCAGCATTCATCTAAGAACCCCAGATGCAACCCCAGGTAGCTTTGTCAAAATATTGCGGGACTTTACCCGCAGTACCATGGGTTCTACCCAGCCACCCCAGTACGAGCTATTCAAATCAAGGATCACCCCTTCCACCTCGGAATATTGGGCAGCAGTACACATCCCTCCTATAGACCCCAACCAAGATCCAACAGAAGTTTCCTTCATGGGGAAATCTATGCCAACCCCACACCTGGCCATAGAAGCTGCTCCGAAAGAAGCGATTGCTCGCCTTCGATCCGCAGTACCCTATGCCCGCGAACGAGGATATTATTACTTTCTGAGCCGTGCAACACCCGGAGGAGTAACATCTTTTCCCGGTGGACGGATTGAGAAAGACCCAGTACTAGCCAACCTTATCCAGTACATCATCGCTCAAGAGCATTTGAACCAGCGAGTAATTGATTATCTCCAGAGTCTCGCTGATTTAAATCCCCAGATTGTAATCGGCAGATCACTAAGACCCGACCCGGAGAGACGCATACATCGACTGGTCAATCCACTGCCTCCGATGGAAGAGGAGTGTATCCCTTTACCAGAGACATTTTATCAGGACCACACCCAGTTACCGTTTTCATTTTAGACGTCACTACTGTATTTGTTTTTGCAGCATTTATATTTGCATTGTAACTTATGCGTGGTACCTCAAATTTGTGTGATGAGTCTAGTATTTAGTATCTACTAGTATGAGTAATTTCCTTCGTGAATAACTTGTGTAACCGCGAAAAATCCTAGTATGAGTTTTCTTCTTACTGGATTGCTGCATCGTATAATTTCTCACGACATGGATTATTTTATTTCACGCAGCACCACGGCAGCACCATGGACACATACACCGCTTGCAAAAAAAAATTTGCGACGGTGTTGCATCTATCTAAGCACACAGTACAACAATTAACACCCGGCACACCCCACCTACTCCTCGTGATTACCGCCACCACGGAGTGCCAGCACCCGAGCAGCAGCATCACGACGATCATCAAGGATCATCGCGCACAGGAGCACGGAGAGCCCCAGCACTGCCGCCAGCCCCCCGCACAACTGGATCACATACCAGTCCGGCACCACCTCTGCCATTAGAGCCACGTCTCGAGCTCCGGCCAGCAGAAACAGAGGAGAAGAAGAGAGAAGGAGGAGCGAGGCCAGGTGTGAGGAAGAAGAGGAGAACGCCGCGGTCATTTTATAGCTCGAGCTCGGTGTACGGTGGGCAAGGTCCACCAGCGCCGCTCGTCGCCCGATCGCCGGTGTTCGGAGGCGAATCGGCGAGCAGTGCCGACAGCGCACTGGCCCGCGAGGTGAGTGCACACTGCACCGGCAGCAAGCATGCCGCGCACTACCGTAGTACGGCCTAGATGCCCTACGCGCTAGACATCGCCGGTGGAGAAAGCCGGGAAAGCGCGCAGGAGAGAGGAAGAAGAGAGAGCCAGAGGAAGAAGGAGAGACTGACAATGGGCCCCGGTCCCACCTGTCAGCCAGAGAGAGCACTGTGCTCTCGGGTACGACCAGCGTTTTGTCAAATTTAGAATTTATTCTAAAATTCACGGCGTCCAGCATAGAAATCGCTCGTTTTCATAAGCATGGATTTTTCCACACAGCGAAAGTACCACACTGTAGTTACTCACCACTTATTGCCCTCTCACTGTAGCATCTTTTTACTGCCTGTGTAAAATGATCTTTTGACCAAGTAAAAGTATTTTTGTTTTAAAACCCTTAACAAATCTCGAGGACGAGATTTTCTTTTAAGGGGGGTAGTATTGTAACACCCCAAAAATTTAACCAGGTTTTAGTTATTAAAATTTTGCCAAGAGTTTAAAATTTTTGCCTGCAAGAACATATCTGTTGATTTCAAAACTTTTCTTTTAATATTAAGGAGTTTTTCCCAAGTGGATCCTTCCAAAACATATTGGACTTATTTCCCTCTCATTTAAAAACATCTCTCAATCAGTAGATTTGTTTATTAAATTATTTCACCCCGAGCTTTATTCATTAAATGGCTTGTTTTAAAATTTGGAGCTCTTCTTGAACTACAACCATTTGATATATTTACCTAAAAATCCCACCAAAATTTGGAGATGTCATATGATGTCTCTAAATCACTTTTGTGCAATAATATATTTAATTCATTGCATATTTTGAGTGCTACACCCAATTTTCTTTTCTGGCCCAGTAGGCATTTTTGCACTGCACCCCTTTTATATATTTATTTCTAGCCTCCACCAAAATTATGGGATGTCAGTAGGAGCATATCATTCCATTATATGCAAAAATCCAGGGTTGTTCTTTGAGAATTTTGAGTGAAACAACCTCATCTTTATTCTGGTCCAACATGATGGTTTGTACAACAACCATATTTTTTCTTGCTCTTTAGCCCTTGATTCCTTATCCTACTTGTAGACCACCCTACTAAACCCCTAAGCCCAGGAGCATACACTCATTTGATCATTTTCGGTTCATGAAATAATGCCATTCACTCCCTGCCCAGAAATGTAGTTTTGCAAAACTTGCACTAGCAAGTTTCCCCTTTTGTCCAAATAACCACACCACACCCTCTTGCATCCAAAGAGACTTCAATCTGGAAGATTTGGCCCCTCCAAGACCTTCCTAGATGCCTCTGGCATTTTGTCAAACACCTTATGGGCATGATCTATTTTGACATGAGTTTTTGTTTACACTGTGAACTTGATTCCCTGACCAGACCAGCATGTCCAATGGTTTTGCCTTAGACTATAACCCCACCCTGCTAGCTTTCTTGTGGTTTGGAGCCCCCTAACATGCCATAGCATTTCGTCGAGCACGTCCCGTGCGTGCGCTGGGCGCGCCCAGAGCACGCAAATTGCACGAGCGGCACCCGAGTCACCGCGTCATGCCCCGCACTCACCCCAGCCCGTGACCGACCGCGGCCGGCACGCCGGGTCCCCTTGCGCGCTACGTGCTCCCCCTCACCGCAACGCGCCAAGAAGAGCCTCGCCGCGTCCCCGGCAAGCCAAGGGCTAGCTGCCACGGCCGCCCGATAGCCCTGCTCAGGCCGGCGCCGCCAAATCCACCCCGGCTTGCCACCTGCCCCTGGAACAGTACGAGCTCATCCGCAGCCGCATCAGCTAGTGCACGTCGCCGCCACGTCGCCCTAGCTACAGAGTGGCGGTCCGCCGGAGAAACTTATCCACGGCCGCCGCAGAACCGCCTTGCCTCGCCTATATAAGGATCCCGAGCTCGTCTCCACACGCATGCAACCTCAGATCACTCCCCTAGGACCCCTTGAGGCAGCCGATCGACCCGAGGAGGTCATCTTCCCCACCCCCGGCAGCAGCGGCCGCCGCCATGGCCCCAGCTCTCCCAGCGCCACCAGGGCCTCTCCCTCCCATTTCTCTTCGCCAAGAACACCTCCTTCCTTCCAGGAACCCAACCCCCTACTTGATTTTGATCGGGATCCATCGCCGCCACAAAACCACTTCTCCACCGAAGCCTCCTCCGCCGCAAAGCTCGCCGCCGGCAGCTCCCTCCATCCCCACCTACCTGACGACCACCGGGAGGACCGCCCTGGAGTGGCGGATCCATCCCCGCCCTTGGGGCCCCGCGAGGAGCCGCCAGTCGCCAGCGACGATCGCCGGAGCTCCGCCTCTGCTCGGGACAGAGGAAGGAGAGGGAGGAAGACTAGTCAAACCTGACTTGTGGGCCCCCTGGACCCACTGTCAGTGACCACCCCCGCCGCCGCGCGTGTTAAGTGAAAGCGTAAAACCCCAAGTACGTTTCTCCCGCTTTGAAAGCGTATTCCCCTCTGAAACGTTTTTCTTTTTCTATTTTATTTAAAAACAGATTTGACCAGAACTTTGACTAGTTATATCTTTTTAAATATAACTCCAAATGGACTAATTCTTTTTCCTACCTCTCTCAAATTTCACCTAGTTTATTTTAAGATTTATTTGAAAAGTTTCAGAACAACTTTTGGTGCTGTTTTTATTTGGTGTGTTAATTCGTTATATTGCTAAAATAGGAATTTTTTTTGAAGAGAGGAGAAATGTTTCAAGTTTTGGAGTGCACCCTGCCTTTCCACACATTGAAGGCAAGCATTCTGAACCCCGGCATAATATTTTTGTGTGTTCGGTGACACGTTTATAACATCACCTCACTTTGGAGAAACTTGTTATTTCATGTGGTATGATCATATGCATGAGTGCATATTAGTGATTTCCATGCTGTTGGAAATGAACACACTTGTGATGATAATCACCCTCATGTGCCTTGCATGCATACCGGCAGGAACCCGGGAAAACCTCTGCCTTGGGTAGGCATGAGTTTGTCGCCGGTCTCCGTCGGGACGGTTAGGTCTGGTATGGCATGACAAGGTGATATGAGCGGTGACTCTGTTGGTTGAAATATATTCGTTATTCTAATCATGCAGGGAATACTTAAACCCCCTGAGTCGACCGTAGATCGAGTCTTGTTCCAGTAACCCCCACCCTTGTTTCGTGCTACCACTTGTCCCTGCCACAGGCAGGGTACGGTTCAGTAATTTGTCCACCCCTTTCTAGCACACACCGTACAGAGGGGCCGGGATGAGGGTACCATGGCCATGGATTAAAGCCAGTCATCCGGTCAGGGGGCATGGGTGTTTCCGGTTGGGACCGAGAGGGGAGGCCACCCCTTAGAGCGCGCGATATAAATTTGTGATCCCATGCTAATCGAGGTTGTAGCCTCCCCACTTAGAGTTTTGCTTAACGGGTGTCGTGGGTGATTCCAGACACCGGTAAGTTAAGCTGGTGTGTGCAAGTCAGGTGTGTTTTCATTTAAAAGACCGTAAGCGGAATTAGTCCCGATGGACAAAAGGAATCCATTACTCGTGGGTGAAGAGTACACCCTCTGCAGAGATTAAAACCTATTCGAATAGCCGTGTCCATGGTTAAGGACTACAGTCTGGGATGGGTCAAGTGTCAGTCTTAGTGTCGGTCTTCGGAGGTGAAGCTGTTAACCAGAACTGGAACAACATGGATTGTGACTTGTGACTTATGATGATTATGATTATTATTATCGTTGACTAACCCGTGATATTTTTGTTATTATCGAGTATCTCTGGGATGGTTCTACCTCTGGGATATTCACTATAATTGTTTCTTTTAAAGCCCTTTATGTGGTGTCGCTCAGACGCCCGACTGTGGCATTTCTTTTAAAGCCCTTTATGTGGTGTCGCTCAGACACCCAACTGTGGCATTTCTTTTAAGGCCCTTTATGTGGTGTCGCTCAAACGCCCGACTGTGGCATTTCTTTTAAAGCCCTTTATGTGGTGTCGCTCAGACGCCCGACTGTGGCATCTCTTTTAAGGCCCTTTATGTGGTGTCGCTCAGACGCCCGACTGTGGCTTGCTTGTTATTTATTTCATAATTTTTAATACTTCTATGACATTGCATATTCATATATTACATGCTTACACACATCAGAGTTATATTTATCTTTGTGACTGACGTCATGAGCATAAAATATTGTCAGCACATCATTGTTATATTATACCTGTGTTTAAAATGTTTGCGAGTACATTCAAAGTACTCATTGGCTTGCCCCTGGCTATTGTCTTGGCCAGATTTTCTTGCACGGAGAGGAGCGGTGCGATGACAGCCCCGGAACCTAAGCAACGGAGATATCAGCCTCGCGGAGATAGGAGTTAACCTGGTCAGCTGTTCCTGTGGGAATTGGAGTCCCATAGATACTGATGATCCACAAACCGCTTCCGCCATCAACCACTAGAAACCATTTGTTGTACTCACAGGCCAGAAGGGTCTTGTACTACATATTTGTATTTTTGCTTGGAATTTCTGTATCAAGTTGGAGCCTCATCAGCTAACAGTAATCCTGGGGCTGATGAGCACGACGGTCTTTTTCTGGAAATTTATACCCGAAAAACCGGTCGTGACATCTTCAGGCCGGCCCGTTACTCATATGGGCCAAAATGTGGGCCTATAATCATCTTGGGCCATTAGCAGGTCTAAACCTATAATAGTTTCCCTCCTTTAACAAGCTGAGTAAAGTTCTCGCCAGCTGGGCTAGAGAATACCATGGGCTTTTAACAGGCTAAAACCTAGATTGGGCCAGCGTTGGGCCGAAAAATTCAGGGGCCAATATAGGCCGAAACCGCCTAAGGCCCATGTTTGGCCCAAACAGGACGAGCAGTTAACTTGCCAAAATATATCTTAGGCCTGTTTGGACCAATAAAATTATGGGATTTAAGCATGCCGGTATGCATATGGGCCGTAGGCCCAAAAGTGTCAGCGGCCATTATCAGATGGGTTGTCCGCATGCCGAATTTAACGCGGGCTGTAATTAGGCGCAACTGTCCCACGAGCCATTAACAGGCCGATAGGCCTGTTGGGCTGAAATTTATCCACGTAGACTATGGGCCGTTAAGAGGCCTAAAGTTACTTTGGACAAGAAATAGCCCAGTTTCTGCATGGGCCGTTAAAGGGCCTAAAGTTAAACCGGGCCGACAATGTCCCAGATGCACCACGGGCCGCTAATAGGCCGAAACTATTATTGGGCCGAACTGGTTAACGGGCATTTAACAGGCTGAAATACAAACCTGTCTTCGAATGGGCCCAAAAGAACAGTGGCATGTTAACGGCCTGATCCAATATGGGCCATAATTTGGCCCAAAACACGGCAGGCTGTGAACGGGCCTAATCTGCTATGGGCCTCAATTTGGCCCAAAACATGCCAGGCTGTTAATGGGCTAGCCCACTAGTATCTGAAAAACAAATGGTGGGCCTTTAGATGGGCCGGCCTTTTCACCGGAATGGGCCTTTTTTGGGCAGTTCCATGTGTCGACGTATCATAGGTGCCTCGTGTCCAATGAGTGGATGACATCTGTACCAATGGTGAGCAAACACGTGTTTCCTCTGGCCAATGATAATTTTACACATGGAAAATCCCCATTGGTCCGGGCTGTTAACGGGTTATCGGATCCAAAACCGAACCCGATAGCTTAACAGCGACCCGTTATGGTCGATGCCACGTGTCGGTCACCCTTGACGAAAGCACTTCTATGACGCGCGATTTATCTTCATGGAAGTGGACACTTCCGTGATGATAATTTTGGTAATGTCAAGGAACACTTCTACGACAGCACAGGTACGACTATCTTGATTCTATCCTAAAATCATCATGGATGTACATGCATGACAGAAAACGTGACCTACTATGACAAACACGTATCATCACGGAAGTGTATTTTTTTTGTAGTGTTTCCCCTCTCCCCTCTTTCCTTCCCCCCTCCGGAGATAAGGAAAAGGGGAGGCCGAAATGGAGGAGGCCCCCAAGTAGGATTCCTCCTACTTGGGGTGCCCCATGGCTGTTCCCCTCCCCCTCCCACCTATATATATGTGGGGAGGGGGCCCCTAGAACACACAACAAACATTGTTAGCCGTGTGCAGCGCCCCCCTCCACAGTTTACGCCTCCGGTCATATTCACGTAGTGCTTAGGCGAAGCTCTACGCGGATCACTTCACCATCACCATCACCATGCCGTCATGGTGACGGAACTCTCCCTCGACACTTTGCTAGATCAAGAGTTTGAGGGATGTCATCGAGCTGAACGTGTGCATATCTCAGAGGTGCCGTATGCTCGGTGCTTGATCGGTCAGAATGAGAAGAAGTTCGACTACATCAACCACGTTGTCAAACGCTTCCGCTTTCAGTCTACAAGGGTACATGGACACACTCTCCCCTTCTCGTTATTGTGCATCTCCTAGATAGATCTTGCGTGAGCGTAAGAAATTTTTGAAATTGCTTGCTATGTTCCCCAACATTTTCTACAATGAGCTGCCTTGTCCTTTTTTCTAAACAAATCGCCCACGCAGTGCATAGAGAGAGCTTCTGGTCGAGAGGAACAATGGATCGCTCAGGAGTCAGAAAACACATGCAAAAAAATACAATTGCATACAACCATTTAAATGTATTACCACTAAGCACCTTCCCTGGTTTCTCAGGCCATTAGCATTTGTATCCGTTGGATCATCACTATTAGGCATTTTTGGCCATCCGGTTGGGTGTGAATCCCACGTAAGTTCCATATTAACAACCGTGAACGGTGTTGGGCGATAGCTCTGGTCACTTCTTTGGTTGTCGCTGATTAAATTGGGCCTAATGGGCCTATAGAAGCCTTTGTTAAGTGCAGCCAGAAGAGGAGAGGACTATTGCGACCTTCGTTTCATTTGCAAGGTCGCACCCTTCGATGACCTATGGCGGTGCGCCGTCACATTCACCATCACCAGACAGAGAGATCAGATCACCATGCACATCATCGTGGAATTGAGCTGCCCATATTGCTTATGTTCTATGGTCAGCCAGTTGTTCCTTTCCCACCCCTCCACTTCCCTTCACCCATCTCTCTCTTCACCCGTCTCTCACGTGCGATGGCGACGATTGTGCTCTCACTCAGCGGTGATGGAAAGACAATGGAGATGTTATGCGTGAAGAAGCTAGACGCAACCTTGGAGGTGTTCCCGCCTCATCCCATGCTCAATAAGGCGATGTGCACCTAGTGGCACAGGGAGGGAGTTGAAGACGAAGTCCACCGATGGCGAGGGCTGCGATGCGGGAGGAAGGGGAGGCTGGGAACTCGATGCTGCGATGGAGGCCATCTCCGATGCAGCCCACAACAACGTCCGACTCCTCCTTGGTATCATCGCCCCACTTGTCTGAGTTTTGTTGGATGTTTATGCCTTAGTTTTCTTCTTCAATTCTTAGCATGCATACTATATAAAGTCATTATTTGATGTGTTTATTTTGATGTTTGTCTCCATCTTCCCCTCCCCACCACCCCTCGTACTTGTTTAACCGATTGAACTGATTATTCATTATATTTAGTATCTCAGTGCATGGAGAATCTTTCATTGCTGTTCCTTGAGCTGACTATTGGGAGCATTCATGATGAAAAGCAGGTAAAGACTGACATGATGCGTGTCGTCGGGCTCCATTATTTGCTGCAGGTAAGTCTCTCTTCTAGGTTAAATTTTCATATAAATTGTTTCTACAAATAATTCAGGTTTGGTTTTCTTCACAATGTGCATGCCACGTGTTTGATGGAATGCACAATAGGAATCATTATACTCAATGTCTCTATTTTTAGCAAAGAAGGAGCATAACTTGGCCATAACACATGAATCATTGTACTCAACGGCCTATATTTTCTATATGTGAGGAGCATAACATGGCTAAGCTCTTTGCACTACTAACATCCCAGTGAACTGCAGCAAAGGGAGGAAAAAAGCTCGGTGTGCAGTTCACTTTTTTTATGTTCTTCCACTCCTGCAAATATAACAAATTTGAATCATAGAAGTCCGGTGATACGTCTCCAATGTATCTATAATTTTTTTATCGTTCCATGCTATTATAGTATCAATCTTGGATGTTTTATATACCATTAAATGCAATTATATATCATTTATTGGGACTAACCTGCTAACTTAGTGTCTGTCGGCATTCTGGGAATGGGGGTCCCCAGACTTGCCTGCCTGCGGCCCACGGCGTGGCTAAGCCAGCAGGCCGTACGGCCCATCTTCATCAACAAGGCATCCAAGACCCTCGCGAGGGTCAAAGCGTCGTGAGGCGGACGACGCAAGAGCTCCTTTGGAGTAGCCTAGCCAGGCAGGCTCACGAGGAGCACAGATATCAAGGCGGGGCAAAATCTCACGAGGCCCTCGTGATGTGAGCCATGACGCACGACACCAGGTGGGCGCCAGTGTGCGCAGCGTCCTTGTTTCCTCTTTGGTGCTAAGGAGGCCAGCGCAGGTGAGGAGTACCAAGGCATCAGGCAAAGGTTGCTATATTGGTGCAATGAGACCAAGACCAGAAGGACGGCAAGACGGAGGTCATCGTGGAGCCCAAGACGGTGTCACCACCAGAGCTTTTCGCAGGCGAAGACCGCTTTTGTCAGGATAGCTTGTACTAGCTGTTCCCCTTCAAATTTGCCCGCCGTTGTTGGCTCCCTTCCAGCTCATTATTTGGGAAGAGGACCAAGGCCTCTATAAATAGGTCTAGCCACCACAGTAGTAGGGGGGATCTGAGCTTGGACGGAACGAATTCGGAGACACGCTCAACCACACAAGCAGTAGAACACCTCAACCTCAGGAGGCTGTTCTTCCCTTCTACTGTTCATCATCAGCCCTAGAGGCAATCCACCACAACCACACTGGAGTAGGGTATTACACCACAACGGTGGCCCGAACCAGTATAAATCCCGTGTCTTTCTGTGTTGCGGGTTTGTCGAGTTCGTCCGCGAGATCTTAGCGAGCTAGGGCGTAGAGCTATAGGAGGGAAAGACTTCACGCGCACCCTAGTGTTCGCGCCAGGTAGGGGTGCGCCGAAGCTTCCTCTCCGTCAGTCCGCACTCCGCCACTCCGCCAGCGCCCATGGCCGATGCTGCTCCCCTGGCCGGACTGCTGGCCACCGACGGTGGCCCAGCGGGTCTCGGGATCCTTGTCCCCATCATGCGGCAGGTGCAGTGGCCGCCCAAGTTCAAGCCAGATATGCCATCGCGCTACGACGGCGCAGCTGACCCAGCACCCTTCTTGCTGGCCTACGAAGAGGCCGTCTTGGAGGCCGGGGGTGGCGACAGGGTCATGGCGAGCTGGTTCCCCATGGCCCTCGTTGGTGCCCCCCGCGCCTGGTTGCTCAGCCTCCCGACGGCTTCCATAACGTCGTGGGAGGGGCTGCGCAACCTTTTCCTTGCGTGTTTTGGCGTCCCGGCGCCAGCCATCGTCGCGGCCATCCTGGGCGGATCTCAGGGGCCGCCATCAGATCGCCACGTCAAGCCGTTTCTTCGCCAGATTCGCGCCGCCTCCAAGCGCCTGGGGGCTCCCCTCGGGCTGGGCTACGCCGGAGGCCGACCTCGTCTTTACCGCAGAAGATCACCCCGACACCACGGCCGGCTCGGGCATGCTCCCGATGCTCTGCACGCCGACCATCTGCAACGTGGTCGTCACCAAGACCCTCATCGACGGTGCCGTCGGCCTCAACCAGCTCTCCGTAGAGGCCTTCGGCCTCCTCCACATGCCGCCCGAACGGCTCAGCTTCAGCAAGCCTTTCTAGGGAGTTGGCGGTGGCGCCGCCCGTTCCCTCAGGCAGATCCATCTCCCCGTCACCTACGGCACGCGCGACAACTACCGCACCGAGCTGGTCAATTTCGACATCTCCCGCATTGGCCTCCCGTACAATGCCATCCTCGGCTACCCGGCTCTGGCCCAGTTCATGGTGGCAACCCATCCGGCCTACAACCTCATGAAGATGCCCGGGAGCAGGGGCGTCCTCACCATCAAGGGGGACATCAAGGAGGCCCTGGCATCGCTAAAGCTCACCCACAAAGCTGCCTAGGCAGCACAGCTTGCCGATAAGGGTGCCCCCAAGGCCAAGGAGCCTGTGCTGGCCAAGAAGAAGCAGTTGTTCACCTAAGACTAGACAGAAACCAAACAAGTGCCAGTGGACGAGGACGGAACCTCAGGAGCCACCTTCACCATAGGAATCGGCCTTGACCCAGGCCAAGAAGAAGCATTGGTAAAGTTCTTACGTGCAAACAAGGAAATATTCGCGTATGACCCCAGTCAGCTGGTGGGAGTCCCGAGGGGAGTGATCCAGCATCACCTGAGTGTGTGCCAGAACGTGCGCCCTGTGAAGCAGCGGGTGAGGTGGCAGTCCGTGGAGAAGCAGGCCTTCATCGTCCAAGAAACTCGCAAGTTGGAGGCAGTAGGCGCCATACGCTAGGTTCGGTACCCAGAGTGGCTGGCAAACCTAGCTGTAGTGCCAAAGAAAGGTGGGAATGAGCGAATGTGTGTTGACTGCACCAACCTCAACAAAGCTTGTCCTCAAGACCCGTCCCCGCTCCCACGCATCGATCAGATTGTCGACTCCAGTGCCGAGTGCGACCTGCTGTGTTTCCTGGATGTATTCTCAGGATATCACCAGATCAAGATGGCGGTAGAAGATGTCGAGAAGACGGCCTTCTTGACCCCATGTGGGGTGTACTACTACACCTGCATGCCCTTCGGACTGCGCAACACAGGTACAACCTTTCAGCGACTGATGCACATCGCCTTGGGGCAGCAGCTCGGGATGAACGCAGAGGCCTGCGTTGATGACATTGTGGTGAAATATTGGGAAGCAATAACCTTGATCCAAGACCTATAGGAGACCTTCGCGAGCCTGCGCCAAGTGAACTTGCGGCTTAACCCAGAGAAGTGCGTGTTCGGCCTCCCTTCCGGCAAGTTGCTTGGCTTTCTCGTATCCCACAGAGGGATCGAGGCGAACCCAGAAAAGATCAAGGCCATTGAGGATATGAGCCCGCCATAGACCCTCAAGGAAATGCAGAAACTGGCCTGTCGGGTGACTGCGCTGGGGCGCTTCATCTCAAAGCTAGGGGAGCGTGCCCTGCCCTTCTTCAAGCTAATGACGAAGAAGGGCCCGTTTGAGTGGACCCCGGAGGCCGACCGGGCCTTTCAAGATCTCAAGAGATACCTCACCATCAGTCCTGTGCTGGTGGCGCCTCGACCCCTTGAGCCCTTGGTGCTCTACCTTGCCGCAACCCTGTACTCCACTAGGGCAGCGTTGGTGGCGGTGCAGGAGGTGCACAAAGCCAAGGGTGTGCCGCACCAAGCCAGAGCTGATGGAGCGCAGGGTCAGGAAGGCGCAGCAAAGCCATCAGCGGCGGAAGACCAAGATCAGCAGGGCAACATCACAGAAGCTCCTGAGGATGGTCAGGTCTCAGGAAACCAACCATCTCAGGATATGCTACAATCTCCACAGGACCCGAGCCTCGACAGTGTGCGAGCCCTCGTCGAGCACCCGGTGTACTTCGTCAGCACCGTACTGCAGGACATGAGGGCGCGCTACCCCGTGCCGGAAAAGCTCCTGCTTGCACTCTTGATAGCCTCGCGCAAGCTGTGACACTACTTCCAGGGCCACCCCATCAAAGTCGTCTTAGCCTACCCATTGGAGAGGGTACTCAGGAGCCCTAACTCAGCCGGAAGGGTTGCTGAGTGGAACATTGAGTTGCAAGCATTCCAGTTGGAGTTCAGCACCACCAGGGTCATCAAGGGGGGGGGCGCTTGCCGATTTTGTGGCAGAATGGACAGATGCCCTGGCTCTTGAGAAAGGAGAAGACCGGTCCACATCCCCAGGAAGCGAGGCGCCAGATGGCTGGGTCATGTATTTCGATGGCGCCTTCGCGCGCCAGGGCGCGGGGGCTGGAGCGGTGCTCATCTCGCCCACCTAGGACAAGCTCTACTACGTCGTGCAACTCTGTTTTTAGCACGGTGAGAAGGTCTCCAACAACATCACAGAATACGAAGGCCTCATAGCTGGCCTGAAGGCTGCGGCGGCTCTAGGGGTGAAGCGCCTCACAGTCAAAGGCGACTCGCAGCTTCTCGTCAACTTCTCCAACAAGGTGTACGAGCCAAAGGACGATCATATGGAGTCCTACCTCGCAGAGGTGCGCAAGAGCTGCAGCACGTGCCCCGGGGCACTAACAAGGAAGCCGACGACATTGCCAGGAGAGCATCCAAGCGGCAACCGCAAGAGCCCGGAGTCTTTGAGGAACGACTCTTCAAGCCATCAGCTACGCCACCTCTTTCAAGCATGACTCAGCCTCGAGAGGAGCTCCCACAGCCCGCGGCTACGGGAGCCCCAACCTGTGGCCTGACCTCAGGAGCTTGGCAGCTCTTGGCGCTCGAGCCCCAGGGGGAGTGCTGGACCAAGGAATTCCAAGAGTACCAGATGCATGGAACGCTGCCAGAGAAGGAAGAGGACACGGACCGCGTGGCCCAGCAAGCCACGGCATACCGTATCCACGACAGCGAGCTATACAGGAAACGACCGAACGATGTCATGCTGCGCTGCATCTCCAGCTGTCGGTGTACTAAAGTAGGGGTACCTTAGTACCCCGAACTTGTGCACGGGCAGTCGCAGCGTCCCGCGGCAAGGCTTGCCGGGCGTCCGCCAAGACCCTTCACTATTCATATTACTGCCATTCAAGAACAAAGTGTTAACCGAGAAGACAAGACCCCGGCAAGAGGAGCTTGCCGGGAAGGCCAACCAAGGCACTTCAAAAAACTTTCCGCGACGTGCCGCGCGTCCCGGCAAGACCCGACGAGCGGCAAGCTTGCGGGTGCGACAAGACAGAGACCGCGGCAAGGCACTTGCCGCGGCGAAGCCACCACTCTGCGCCCACGCTCCAGCTCACCCGACGACGTGTCGCCGCAGGATCGCTCCTGGTGTACGTGGCGGGTAGCTGTGCAGCCAAGCGGTGCGAGGTGGCGATGGAGATGACGAGAAGGCAATCGTGGCGATCGGTGGCGCCCTTAACAGTCGTTTCCTACACTGTTTGGGCGACCGGACGAGCATTTAATGCCCTTGTCCCCTGCCGTCAGAGTTAGGTAGGGGGCACTGTTGATAGCGGTTGTACCAACCCGCGTTTTTACTTTTTTACCCCTCTTTCTGCGTTGCCACCTGTCGGTGACCCCTTTAGACTATAAAAAGGAGGCCCATGCGCACGTAGAAGGGGTTCGACTCATTCGAAACTACAGCACACACACGCTCTTGAGCAAGAACAGAATAGAAACACAAAGCAGCAGTAGGAGTTTTATCTCTCCGGAGAGCTCCGAAACTGGGTAAAATTCCTCGCGTGCTTTCACCTCGATCTGCTCTTCGTGCGCCCTCCGCTCCCTTGCTGGACCGAAAAGGGGCCCTGCCCCATAGGTGTTTCTTTCCCACGACATCTTTGGCACGCCAGGTAGGGGGGCGTCGAGGTCGTGCGTATCTGATCCGGCGTCTGCGTGCTACCTCAACATCTTCATCGACATGCCACCAAAGAAGAAGGCTTCGGAGGTGGCCGCTCCGTCTGCGACTATCCTACCGCCACCGGAGCAAACGGGCGGTGGGGTGGACGCCGGCGGAGGAGCGGGCGCCGATGGGGGGACTCACGTCGTCACCCAGTCCAAGGACAAGGCCCCGCAAGCTTCAGCGTCTGTACATCCCTAGTAGGGGTACCTTAGTACCCCGAACTTGTGCGCGGGCAGTCGCAGCGTCCCGCGGCAAGGCTTGCCGGGCGTCCGCCAAGACCCTTCACTATTCATATTTCTGCCATTCAAGAACAAAGTGTTAACCGAGAAGACAAGACCCCGGCAAGAGGAGCTTGCCGGGAAGGCCAACCAAGGCACTTCAGAAAACTTGCTGCGACGCGCCGTGCATCCCGGCAAGACCCGACGAGTGGCAAGCTTGCGGGTGCGACAAGACAGAGACCGCGGCAAGGCACTTGCCGCGGCGAAGCCACCACTCTGCACCCACGCTCCAGCTCACCCGACGACGTGTCGCCGCAGGATCGCTCCTGGTGTACGTGGCGGGTAGCTGTGCAGCCAAGCGGTGCGAGGTGGCGATGGAGATGACGAGAAGTCCATCGTGGCGATCGGTGGCGCCCTTAACAGTCGTTTCCTACACTGTTTGGGCGACCGGACGGGCATTATATGCCCTTGTCCCCTGCCGTCAGAGTTAGGTAGGGGGCACTGTTGATAGCGGTTGTACCAACCCGCGTTTTTACCTTTTTACCCCTCTTTCTGCGTTGCCACCTGTCGGTGACCCCTTTAGATTATAAAAAGGAGGCCCATGCGCACGTAGAAGGGGTTCGACTCATTCGAGACTACAGCATACCCACGCTTTCGAGCAAGAACAGAATAGAAACACAAAGTAGCAGTAGGAGTTTTATCTCTCCGGAGAGCTCCGAAACTGGGTAAAATCCCTCGCGTGCTCGACCTCGATCTGGTCTTCGTGCGCCCTCCGCTCCCTGCCGGACCGAAAAGGGGCCCTGCCCCATAGGTGCTCGTTTCCCCACGACATCTTTGGCGCGCCAGGTAGGGGGGCGTCGAGGTCGTGCGTATCTGATCCGGCGTCTGCGCTCTACATCAACATCTTCATCGACATGCCACCGAAGAAGAAGGCTTCGGAGGTGGCCGCTCCGTCTGCGACTATCCTACTGCCACCGGAGCAAACGGGCGGTGGGGTGGACACCGGCGGAGGAGCGGGCGCCGATGGGGGGACTCACGTCGTCACCCGGTCCAAGGACAAGGCCCCGCAAGCTTCAGTGTTTGTACATCCACCGCACCCCTCCCAGGAGGTGCAAGATCGACAACGCCACAGTGCTCCTAGCACCATGCTCACGTTGGAGCAAGGCCAAGCCGGCGGATCGCGGGACGCTCAAGGCCAACATGCACGTCAAGGCGCTGGCACGAGCGCAGTGCGGTTGCCTGGGCGAGATGTTGCTCCTTCTAACACTGTTAGAAGTTTGAGCATATCCCGCACCTCGCGTCGCTCGCCACCGCCGCCCAAGACTCCAGAAGAAGCGCTGGCTCGAGCCCAGCTGCTTCTAGATTACCCTCCAGCGCCAGACAAGATCGACGACTGGAGGATCACCATCCAGAGCCTCATCGGCTTCGCCAACGGCGACAAGCCTCGGCAACCGAGTACATCGAAGCCCCGGAAAGACGCCCGGGCGCAAGCCGACGCCGACAAGACCGCTGGGGGTGCCACCACCGTGCACTCCCCGCCCCGAAGGCCAAGATCGCCAACCCGCCGGGCCAACCTCGACACCGACTCCACCGCGTCGTCGGACCCGCGAGCTCGCCGCGATCAACGCCAAGTTCTCCAAGAACGACGACACGAAGACGCTCGTACTCGCATCGAGCGCAGAAGAGAAGCGCGGCGTCAATCTGACCAGCGCGCTGGGCCCACTGTCGATATGCATGCGCCAAGGGAGCCAGGTGACCTGCCGTACGCGGCAGGTTGCCCTGCGTTCACCCATGAGCTACGGCAAGTCCAGTGGCCCAGTACCAAGAACTTCAAGCCGGACGTACCCGAGAAGTATGATGGCAGGATACATCCGTCAGAGTTCCTCAGCATCTACACCATCGCGGTGCAGGCTGCCGGAGGGCGCGACGAGAAGATCCTCGCCAACTACTTCCCGCTGGTGCTCAAGCCCAACGTCAGATCTTGGCTCATGCACTTGCCGGACAACTCCATCTCTTCGTGGGCGGACCTGTGCCATCAGTTTGTCGGCGCCTTCACAGGCGGCCACAAGCCCCATGGCCAGGAAAGCGATCTTCATTTGCTTGCCGAGAAGGAAGGAGAACCCCTGCGCAAGTACATACAGAGATTCAGCCAGGTGCAGCGCAACATCCCAGACGTCCACCCTGCCGCGGTTATCAGCGCGTTCCATCAGAACGTGCGTAACCGCAGGATGAGGGAGGAGATGGCGATGTGCAAGATTAGAGATGTCAGCGAGCTATATGCTCTGGCTGACAAGTGTGCACGAGCTGAAGATGGGAACTTCCCGGAGAGAATGCAGGAGCAGAAGGATCAGACAGTAAGGACGCCCCTCCGGCGAAGAAGAACCGGAGGCGAAATAACAGAAAGAGAAAGGCTAAGGATGTGCTAGTTGTTGAGCAGTCCGGCAACGGAGGCAGCGCCGACAAGGCCAAAGCTGGTGACTCCGGCGAGGCTGTGGTGGCCGCCGACAAGCAGGACGGCTCCGGCAAGCAGTACTGCAAGATCCACCGCACCAAGGGCCATGACCTCCAGGCCTGCAAGAAGGTTGAGCAGATGGCAGAGCTACAGAAAGCTGAATATGAGCGTCGCGACAAGGAGAAAGCCCAGGAAGGTGGCGGAGGATCCGGCAAGAGGTGTCCCGCCCGGGGAGGGCACCGCGGCAAGGCCAAGCAGCGGCAAGGAGACAAACCACCCCGTGGACGCGACAAGGACGAAGACGAAGATGAGGATGATGACATGGACGAGGATGAGACCGACGAGCAAGAGTTTCAGAAGGCAACGGAGGTTTTGTGCGTTGATGGCGGTGCTTCTCTGCACACCTCGCACCGCCAACTCAAGCAGTGGGTGCGGGAGGTAAATGCAGCAGAACCATCAGTCGAATCGCGCAAACCCCTGAAGTGGTCCAGCACGCCCATCGTCTTTGATGTTGAGGATCACCCTGATCGCATCACTGCGGTCGGGTGCTTGCCGATGTTGGTTTCGCCAACCATCCGCAACCTCAAGGTCACAAAGATGTTGGTTGACGGCGGGGCCGGCCTAAATCTGATCTCTTCCGCGGTGCTCAACAAGCTCCAGATCCCCGACAGCGAGCTCGAAGAGACTGGTACCTTTCAAGGAATTAACCCGGGAAGGAGCAAGCCCAAGGGGAATATCACACTGCCAGTAACGTTTGGCAGCGAGTTGAATTTCAGGACAGAGAGAGTCACATTTGACGTTGTTGATTTCCCATTGCCCTACAATGGGATACTCGGTCGTCCAGCGCTCGCCAAGTTCATGGCAGCTTCTCACTACGCATACAATGTGCTCAAGATGCCTGGTCCGATAAGTGTTATTTCTGTCCATGGCGACAAGAAAGATGCACTTATCTATACCGACAAGATCTACCGGGAAGCAGCAGCCGCAGCAGAACGCAAACCACTTGCCGCTGAAGCTCCCGGGGGGAAGAAGAAGACCAAATCCGGCAAGAGTAGCTCTGATGCCCACTCCGGCAAGCGCACCTCTTTGGAGTGCTGCGCTACCGTCGAGGACGCACCATCAAGCTCCACCGGCAAGTGCAAGAAGGCAAAGACAGCGACACCTGAGACCAAGAAAGTGGCCGCCAAGGAGGACGGCACTGGTGGTACCTTCACCATCAGTGCCACGCTTGACCCTAAATAGGAAAGCGCGCTCGTTTCTTTCCTGCGGGCGAATGTTGATGTGTTTGCATGGCAACCATCTGACATCCCCGGTGTTCCCAGGAAAGTAATTGAGCACCACCTTGCCGTCTGTCCTCACGCGCGGCTCGTCAAGCAGAGAGTCAGGAAACAAGCAGTGGAGCATCAAGAGTTCATTGTAGAAGAGATCAAGAAGTTGGAAGCAGCAGGCCTTGTCCGAGGAGTACTCCATCCAACGTGGTTAGCCAATCCAGTAGTCGTGCGCAAAGCAAACGGGAAGTGGAGGCTTTGTATTGACTTCACTGATGTTAATAAAGCTTGTCCCAAAGATCCATTTCCCTTGCTGCGCATTGACCAGATTGTCGACTCCACGGCAGGATGTGATCTGCTTTCATTTCTTGATGCATACTCAGGATATCACCAGATCTTCATGGAAGAAGAGGATGAAGAGAAAACCGCATTCATTACTCCATGTGGCATGTACTGCTTTGTACGGATGCCTTTCGGACTAAAGAATGCAGGTTCAACATTTGCAAGAGTAGTCAGTCATGCTTTTGAGCCACAGCTGCACAGAAATGTAGAAGCATACATGGATGACATAGTGGTCAAGAGCAAAGACAGAGAAACTTTGATACAAGATTTGGATGAGACTTTTGCAAATCTGCGCAAGATCAATCTCAAGTTGAATCCCGAGAAGTGCGTGTTTGGAGTTCCTTCCGGCAAGCTTCTCGGATTCTTTGTATCTCAGCGGGGGATCGAAGCCAATCCCGACAAGATCAAGTCCATCGAGCAGATTGAAGCCCCGAAGCGCATCAAGGATGTGCGAAGGCTTGCCGGCTGCGTTGCTGCTCTCAGTAGGTTCATCTCTAAGTCTGCTGAGCGCGCCCTGGCATTTTTCAAAATTTTGAAAAAGGCAGGTCCAATGAAATGGACTCCGGAAGCGGAGGACGCACTACAGGACTTGAAGAGATACCTATCCTCCACCCCAATACTTGTCGCACCTAAGCCACAAGAGAAGTTGCTGCTATATCTGGCGGCAACCAATCAAGTGGTTAGTGCTGCGTTAGTAGCGGAGAGGGAGGCAGATGATGAGCCAACAACCGCGGCAAGCGAGTCCAGCGACAAGCGGGGGGCTTCCCCGGCAAGTTCTGGCTCCGGCAAGGGTGGATCTGGCCAGCCACAAGAAGAGAAACAGAAGAAGATGGTGCAGCGCCCAGTTTACTTTGTCAGTTCCCTTCTGCAGGGGCTAGATCAAGGTACTCTGGTGTGCAGAAGTTGCTTTTCGGCCTTCTCATGGCCTCGAGGAAGCTGCGCCATTACTTTCAGGCACATGAGATCACAGTTGTCACTCGCTTTCCGTTGAAGAGGATATTGCAGAATCCAGAAGCAACAGGCAGAATTGTCGAGTGGGCACTAGAATTGTCAAGCTTTGGCCTCAAGTTTGAAAGTACTTCAACTATTCAGAGCCGAGCATTGGCAGAATTTATAGCAGAATGGACGCCAACACCTGATGAAGAAACTCCGGAGAAGAGCATCCCCGTCAAGGAAGCGAACAAGGAATGGATCATCTACTTTGATGGTGCCTTCTCGCTGCAAGGCGCTGGTGCGGGTGTGCTACTTGTCGCACCCACCGGATAGCACCTCAAGTACATTATCCAGATGCACTTTCCCAAGGAGCAGGCAACAAACAATACTGCAGAATATGAGGGCCTGCTTGCCGGACTCAGGATCGCGGCAGACCTTGGGATCAAGAGGCTCATTGTCAGGGGTGACTCACAACTTGTCGTCCGCCAAGTTAATAAAGATTATCAGAGTCCGCTGATGCAAGCCTACATTGATGAAGTGAGGAAGCTGGAAGAGCATTTTGATGGCCTGCAGATGGAACATGTTCCAAGAGCTCAGAATGATATTGCAGACGGCCTGTCAAAGTGCGCCGCACTCAAGTTACCTGTGGAACCAGGAATTTTTGTGCTCAAGCTAACTCAACCATCCGTCACACCATCAGCTGGACAGAGCAAGAAGAGGAAGTTGGTTACTGGCGACCACTTTCCGGCAGAGCTCCCCGAAGCCGCCGTCAAGAAGGTCCCCAAGATCAACACAAAGAGTGCTGAGGAGCAATCTGCTCCGACAAGCCCTAGGGTTTGTTTCGTTGAAGCAGACACTCCCGACAAGCTGTGTCCTGAAACGCTTGCAGGGGAGCATCATGCTCCGGCAGGATCACAGATTCTTGCCGTAGAAGCAGATGTTCCCGCAGCAGCATTTGTGCCTTTAGTCCTCGTCGTCGAGCCACAAGCTCCGGCATGGGCACAGCAGATTGTCCATTTCCTTCAAACAGGAGAACTTCCCGAAAAGCAAGAAGAAGCAGAGAGAGTAGCCCGGCAATCAAGTATGTACCAGTTTGTCGATGACATACTGTAAAGAAGAAGATTCAACGTAGTGAAATTGAAGTGCATCTCCCGGGAAGAAGGACAGGAGCTGTTGGCGGAGATACATGGAGGCATATGTGGTCACCACATTGGCGCAAGAGCACTTGTCGGCAAGGACTTCCGGCAAGGTTTCTTCTGGCTGACAGCCCTCCAAGATGCAACTGCACAAGTAACCAAATGTGAAGCGTGCCGGTTCCAATCCAAGCAAATACATCAGCCAGCTCAAGCTCTCCAAACAATCCCTTTATCCTGGCCATTTTCGGTCTGGGGGCTCGATATCTTCGGCCCCTTTCCCCGAGCTGTCGGGGACTTCGTGTTCTTGTACGTGGCAATCGACAAGTTCACGAAGTGGCCGGAGGTGGAGGCAGTGAGGAAGGTGACAGCACAGTCAGCAGTCAAGTTCTTCAGGTCAATTGTTTGCCGTTTCGGAGTCCCTAACAGGATCATCACTGACAACGACACACAATTCACGAGCCGCACCTTCATGCAATACGTCCAAGATCTTGGCGCCAAGATCTGCTTCACTTCTGTTGCTCACCCGAGAAGCAACGGTCAAGCGGAGAGGGCAAACGCCGAAGTGCTGCGCGGGCTCAAGACCAGAACTTTCGACAGGCTGCACAAGTGCGGAAGAAATTGGATCGAGGAGCTGCCGATGGTTCCAAAGAAGCATAAGCCTTGCCGGGACACAAACAACCGAAAAGCTAAGTTGCCAAAGTTTGAGCACAGCCACTTTTAAATTTTTAAGTTATATTCCTTGAACGACCGTGCCTTGTATGGAAAACCTGTGCGCGGAGGAACTAGCTCGTGGCTACGTTGCGCCCTTACTTTGTTTCGAGTCCGCTCAACAATGAAAGTGTGCTGCGACTAGCCCCGACAAGGTTTCTTGCCGGTGGCAACACCGCCAGCAGGCTGCTGATGTTCTGCACTCAGCGCTCGCGGCAAGTGTGCTTGCGCCGGCAAGTTCCCTAAAAGCGTAGGGTAAAAACATACAAGGAATGGAATCAAATAAAGGAAGTAACATAGCAAGCAGTACCCAGAATAAAGTTATATTACAATAAATAACCTGGTGCGCCAAAGATGTCATGGGGAAACGAGCACCTATGGGGCAGGGCCCCTTTTCGGTCCGGCAGGGAGCGGAGGGCGCACGAAGAGCAGATCGAGGTCGAGCACGCGAGGGATTTTACCCAGCTTCGGAGCTCTCCGGAGAGATAAAACTCCTACTACTGCTTTGTGTTTCTATTCTGTTCTTGCTCGAAAGCGTGGGTATGCTGTAGTCTCGAATGAGTCGAACCCCTTCTACGTGCGCATGGGCCTCCTTTTTATAGTCTAAATGGGTCACCGACAGGTGGCAACGCAGAAAGAGGGGTAAAAAAGTAAAAATGCGGGTTGGTACAAGAGCTATCAACAGTGCCCCCTACCTAACTCTGACGGCAGGGGACAAGGGCATTTAATGCCCGTCCGGTCGCCCAAACAGTGTAGGAAACGACTGTTAAGGGCGCCACCGATCGCCACGATGGCCTTCTCGTCATCTCCATCGCCACCTCGCACCGCTTGGCTGCATAGCTACCCGCCACGTACACCAGGAGCGATCCTGCGGCGACACGTCGTCGGGTGAGCTGGAGCGTGGGCGCAGAGTGGTGGCTTCGCCGCGGCAAGTGCCTTGCCGCGGTCTCTGTCTTGTCGCACCCGCAAGCTTGCCGCTCGTCGGGTCTTGCCGGGACGCGCGGCGCGTCGCGGCAAGTTTTCTGAAGTGCCTTGGTTGGCCTTCCCGGCAAGCTCCTCTTGCCGGGGTCTTGTCTTCTCGGTTAACACTTTATTCTTGAATGGCAGTAATATGAATAGTGAAGGGTCTTGGCGGATGCCCGGCAAGCCTTGCCGCGACACGCTGCGACTGCCCGTGCACAAGTTCGGGGTACTAAGGTACCCCTACTTTAGTACACCGATAGGCTTTGTATTGACTTCACTGATGTTAATAAAGCTTGTCCCAAAGATCCATTTTCCTTGCCGCGCATTGACCAGATTGTCGACTCCACGGCAGGATGTGATCTGCTTTCATTTCTTGATGCATACTCAGGATACCATCAGATATTCATGGCAGAAGAGGATGAAGAGAAAACCGCGTTCATTACTCCATGTGGCACGTACTGCTTTGTACGCATGCCTTTCGGACTAAAGAATGCTGGTTCGACGTTTGCAAGAGTAGTCAGTCATGCTTTTGAGTAACAGCTGCACAGGAATGTAGAAGCATACATGGACGACATAGTGGTCAAGAGCAAAGACAGAGAAACTTTGATACAAGATTTGGATGAGACTTTTGCAAATCTGCGCAAGATCAATCTCAAGTTGAATCCCGAGAAGTGCGTGTTTGTAGTTCCTTCCGGCAAGCTTCTCGGATTCTTTGTATCTCTGCGGGGGATCGAAGCCAATCCCGACAAGATCAAGGCCATCGAGCAGATTGAAGCCCTGAAGCGCGTCAAGGATGTGCGAAGGCTTGCCGGCTGCGTTACTGCTCTCAGTAGGTTCATCTCTAAGTCTGCTGAGCGCGCCCTGCCATTTTTCAAAATTTTGAAAAAGGCAGGTCCAATGAAATGGACTCCGGAAGCGGAGGCCGCGCTACAGGACTTGAAGAGATACCTATCCTCCACCCCAATACTTGTCGCACCTAAGCCACAAGAGAAGTTGTTGCTATATCTGGCGGCAACCAATCAAGTGGTTAGTGCTGCGTTAGTAGCAGAGAGGGAGGCAGATGATGAGCCAACAACCGCGGCAAGCGAGTCTAGCGACAAGCGGGGGGCTTCCCCGGCAAGTTCTGGCTCCGGCAAGGGTGGATCTGCGCAGCCACAAGAAGAGAAACAGAAGAAGATGGTGCAGCGCCCAGTTTACTTTGTCAGTTCCCTTCTGCAGGGGGCTAGATCAAGGTACTCTGGTGTGCAGAAGTTGCTTTTCGGCCTTCTCATGGCCTCGAGGAAGCTGCGCCATTACTTTCAGGCACATGAGATCACAGTTGTCACTCGCTTTCCGTTGAAGAGGATATTGCAGAATCCAGAAGCAACAGGCAGAATTGTCGAGTGGGCACTGGAATTGTCAAGCTTTGGCCTCAAGTTTGAAAGTACTTCAACTATTCAGAGCTGTCACGACCGGTTTTTCCGGGTATAAATTTCCAGAAAAGACCGTCGTGCTCATCAGCCCCAGGATTTCTGTTAGCATGATGAGGCTCCAACTTGATACAGAAATTCCAAGCAAAATACAAAATATGTGGTACAAGACCATTCTGGCCTGTGAGTACAACAAATGGTTTCTAGTGGTTGATGGCGGAAACGGTTTGTGGATCATCAGTATTTATGGGACTCCAATTCCCACAGGAACAGCTGACCAGGTTAACTCCTAGCTCCACGAGGCTGCTATCTCCATTGCTTAGGTTCCGGGGCTGTCATCACATCGCTCCTCTCCGTGCAAGAAAATCTGGCCAAGACAATAGCCAGGGACAAGCCGGTGAGTACTTTGAATGTACTCGCAAACATTTTGAACACAGGTATAATATAACAATGATGTGCTGACAATATTTTATGCTCATGACGTCAGTCACAAAGATAAATATAACTCTGATGTGTGTAAGCATGTAATATATGAATATGCAATGTCATAGAAGTATTAAAAATTATGAAATAAATAACAAGCATGCCACAGTCGGGTGTCTGAGCGACACCACATAAAGGGCTTTAAAAGAAATGCCACAGTCGGGCGTCTGAGCGACACCACATAAAGGGCTTTAAAAGAAGTGCCACAGTCGGGCGTCTGAGCGACACCACATAAAGGGCTTTTTAAATAAATGCCACAGTCGGGTGTCTGAGAGACACCACATAAAGGGCTTTAAAAGAAATGCCACAGTCGGGAGTCTGAGTGACACCACATAAAGGGCTTTTAAAATAAATGCCACAGTCGGGTGTCTGAGCGACACCACATAAAGGGCTTTTTAAATAAATGCCACAGTCGGGTGTCTGAGCGACACCACATAAAGGGCTTTTAAAATAAATGCCACAGTCGGGTGTCTGAGCGACACCACATAAAGGGCTTTTTAAATAAACAATCATAGTGAATATCCCGGAGGTAGAACCATCCCAGAGATACTCGAT
This sequence comes from Triticum timopheevii, assembly GCA_963921465.1. Classification (NCBI taxonomy): domain Eukaryota; kingdom Viridiplantae; phylum Streptophyta; class Magnoliopsida; order Poales; family Poaceae; genus Triticum; species Triticum timopheevii. The sequence continues at coordinate 59,528,231 of OY997270.1, read as the reverse complement.
AATAACAATAATATCACGGGTTAGTCAACAATAATAATAATCATAACTTTCACAAGTCACAAGTAGTAGTTCCATTTCTGGTTTAACGGTTTCACCTCCGAAGACCGACACTAAGACCGACACTTGACCCATCCCAGACTATAGTCCTTAACCATGGACACGGCTATTCGAATAGGTTTTAATCTCTGCAGAGGGTGTACTCTTTACCCACGAGTAACGGATTCCTTTAGCCCATCGGGACTAATTCCGCTTATGGTCTTTTAAATGAAAACACACCTGACTTGCACACACCAGCTTAACTTACCGGTGTCTGGAATCACCCACAACACCCGTTAAGCAAACTCTAAGTGGGGAGGCTACAACCTCGCATAGCATGGGATCAAATTTATATCGCGCGCTCTAAGGGGTGGCCTCCCCTCTCGGTCCCAACCGGAAACACCCATGCCCCCTGACCGGATGACTGGCTTTAATCCATGGCTATGGTACCCTCATCCCGGCCCCTCTGTACGGTGTGTGCTAGAAAGGGGTTGACAAATTACTGAACCGTACCCTACCTGTGGCAGGGACAAGTGGTGGCACGAAACAAGTGTGGGGGTTACTGGAACAAGACTCGATCTACGGTCGACTCAGGAGGTTTATAGTTTCCTGCATGACATGTATAACAAATATATTTCCACCAATACAATCAACACTCATTATATCTTACTATGCCATACCGGACATACCCGTCCCGACGGAGACCGGCGACAAGCTCACGCCTACCCAAGGCAGAGGCTTTCCCGGATTCCTTTCCGGCATGCATGTAAGATACATGAGGATGATTACCATCACAAGTATACTCATTTCCAACAGCATAGAAATTACCAATATGCATCCATGCAAATGATCATATCACATGAAATAACAAGTCCTTCAAAATGAGGTGGTGTTATAAACGTGTCAACGAACACACCAAGATTATTATGCCGGGGTTCATAATGCTTGCCTTCAATGTGTGGAAAGGCAGGGTGCACTCCAAAACTTGAAACATTTCTCCTCTCTTCAAAATTCCTATTTTAGCAATATAAAAGAATTAACACACAAAATAAAAACAGCACCAAAAGTTGTTCTAATTTTTTTTCAAATAAATATTAAAATAAACTAGGTGAAATTTGAGAGAGGTAGGAAAAAGAATTAGTTCATTTGGAGTTATACTTAAAAAGATATAACCAGTGAAAGTTTTGGTCAAATCTGTTTTTAAAAAAATAGAAAAAGAAAAACGTTTCAAAGGGGAATACGCTTTCGAAGCGGGAGCAACGTACTTGGGGTTTTACGCTTTCACTTAACACGCGTGGCGATGGGGGTGGTCACTCACAGTGGGTCCAGGGGGCCCACAAGTCAGGTTTGACTAGTCTTTCTCCCTCTCCTTCCTTTGTCCCGAGCGGAGGCGGAGCTCCGGCGATCGTCGCCGGCGACTGGCGGCTCCTCGCGGGGCCCCGAGGGCGGAGATGGATCCGCCACTCCAGAGCGGTCCTCCCGGTGGTCGTCAGGTAGGTGGGGACGGAGGGAGTTGCCGGCGGCGAGCTTCGCGGCGGAGGAGGCTTCGGTGGCGAAGTGGTTTTGTGGCGGCGATGGCTCCCGATCAAAATCAAGTGGGGGGTTGGGTTCCTGGAAGGAAGGAGGTGTTCTTGGCGAAGAGAAATGGGAGGGAGAGGCCCTGGTGGCGCTGGGAGAGCTGAGGCCATGGCGGCGGCCGCTGCTGCCGGAGGTGGGGAAGATGACCTCCCCGGGTCGATTGGCTGCCCCAAGGGGTCCTAGGGGAGTGATCTGAGGTTGCATGCGTGCGGAGACGAGCTCGGGCTCCTTATATAGGCGAGGCAAGGCGGTTCCGCAGCGGCCGTGGATAAGTTTCTCCGGCGGACCGCCTCTCTGTAGCTAGGGCGACGTGGCGGCGACGTGCACTAGCTGATGAGGCTGCAGATGAGCTCGCACTGTTCCAAGGGCAGGTGGCAAGCCGGGGTGGCTTTGGCGGCGCCGGCCTGAGCAGGGCTGTCGGGCGGCCGTGGCGGCTAGCCCTTGGCTTGTCGGGGACGCGGCGAGGCTCTGCTTGGCGCGTTGCAGTGAGGGGGAGCACGTAGCGCGCAAGGGGACCCGGCGTGCCGGCTGCGGTCGGTCACGGGCTGGGGTGAGTGCGGGGCGTGACGCGGCAACTCGGGTGCCGCTCGTGCAATTTGCGTGCTCTGGGCGCGCCCAGCGCACGCACGAGACGTGCTCGACGAAATGCTATGGCATGTTAGGGGGCTCCAAACCACAAGAAAGCTAGCAGGGTGGGGTTATAGTCTAAGGCAAAACCATTGGACATGCTGGTCTGGTCAGGAGATTAAATTCACAGTGGAAACAAAAACTCATGTCAAGATAGATCATGCCCATAAGGTGTTTGATAAAATGCTAGAGGCATCTTGGAAGGTCTTGGAGGGGCCAAATCTTCCAGATTGAAGTCTCTTTGGATGCAAGAGGGGGTGGTGTGGTTATTTGGACAAAAGGAGAAACTTGCTAGTGCAAGTTTTGCAAAACTACATTTCTGGGCAGGGAGTGAATGGCATTATTTCATGAAACAAAAATGATCAAATGAGTGTATGCTCCTGGACTTAGGGGTTTAGTAGGGTGGTCTACAAGTAGGATAAGGAATCAAGGGCTAAAGAGCAAGAAAAAATATGGTTGCTGTACAAACCATCATGTTGGACCAGAATAAAGATGAGGTTGTTTCACTCAAAATTCTCAAAGAACAACCCTGGATTTTTGCATATAATGGAATGATATGCTCCTACTGACATCCCATAATTTTGGTGGAGGCTAGAAATAAATATTTAAAAGGGGTGCAGTGCAAATATGCCTACTGGGCCAGAAAAGAAAATTGGGTGTAGCACTCAAAATATGCAATGAATTAAATATATTATTGCACAAAAGTGATTTAGAGACATCATATGACATCTCCAAATTTTGGTGGGATTTTTAGATAAATATATCAAATGGTTGGAGTTCAAAAGAGCTTCAAAACTTAAAACAAGTCATTTAAATGAATAAAGTTCAGGGTGGAATAATAAATGAATCTACTGATTAAGAAAAGTTTTTTTTAAATGTGAGGGAAAATAAGTCCAATATGTTTTGGAAGGATTCCACTTGGGAAAAATTCCTTAATATTTAAGGAAATTTTTTGAAATAAACAGAAATATTCTTGCAGGCAAAAATTTTAAACTCTTGGCAAAATTTTAATAACTAAAACCTGGTTAAATTTTTGGGGTGTTACAATACTACCCCCCTTAAGGAAAATCTCGTCCTCGAGATTTGCTAAGGGTTGTAAAACAAAAAAAATACGTTTACTTGGTCAAAAGATCATTTTACACAGGCGGTAAAAAGAGGCTACAGTGAGAGGGCAATGAGTGGTGAGTAACTGCAGTGTGGTACTGGCGCTATGTGAAAAATCCATGCTTATGAAAACGGGCGATTTCTACGCTGGACACCGTGAATTTAGAATAAATTCTAAATTTAACAATACGCCAGTCGCACCCGAGAGCACAGTGCTCTCTCTGGCTGACAGGTGGGTCCGGGGCCCATTGTCAGTCTCTCCTTCTTCCTCTGGCTCTCTCTTCTTCCTCTCTCCCGCGCGCTTTCCCGGCTTTCTCCACCGGCGACGTCTAGCGCGTAGGGCATCTAGGCCGTACTGCGGTAGTGCGCGGCGTGCTTGCTGCTGGTGCAGTGTGCACTCACCACGCGGGCCAGTGCGCTGTTGGCACTGCTCGCGGATTCGCCTCCGAACACCGGCGATCGGGCGACGAGCGGCGCTGGTGGACCTCGCCCACCGTACACCGAGCTCGAGCTATAAAATGACCGCGGCATTCTCCTCTTCTTCCTCACACCTGGCGTCGCTCCTCCTTCTCTCTTCTTCTCCTTTGTTTCTGCTGGCCGGAGCTCGAGACGAGGCTCTAATGGCGGAGGTGGTGCCGGACTGGTACGTGATCCTGTTGTGCGGGGGGCTGGCGGCAGTGTTGGGGCTCTCCGTGCTCCTGTGCACGATGATCCTTGATGATCGCCGTGATGCTGCTGCTCGGGTGCTGGCTCTCCGTGGTGGCGGTAATCACGAGGAGTAGGTGGGGTGTGCCGGGTGTTAATTGTTGTACGGGGTGCTTAGTTAGATGCAACACCGTCGCAAAAAAAAAAATTTGCAAGCGGTGTATGTGTCCATGCGATTGAGGTTGTGAGGCTGCTGCCGTGGTGCTGCGTGAAATAAAATAATCCATGCCGTGAGAAATTATACGATGCAGCAATTCAGTAAGAAGAAAACTCATACTAGGATTTTTTTTGCGGTTACACAAGTTATTCACGAAGGAAATTACTCATACTAGTAGAAACTAAATACTAGACTCATCGCACAAATTTGAGGTACCACGCATAAGTTACAATGCAAATATAAATGCTGCAAAAACAAGTACAGTAGTGACGTCTAAAATGAAAACGGTAACTGGGTGTGGTCCTGATAAAATGTCTCTGGTAAAGGGATACACTCCTCTTCTATCGGAGGCAGTGGATTGACCAGTCGATGTATGCGTCTCTCCGGGTCGGGTCTCAGTGATCTGCCGATTGCAATCTGAGGATTTAAATCAGCGAGACTCTGGAGATAATCCATTACTCGCTGGTTCAAATGCTCTTGAGCAATGATGTACTGGATAAGGTTGGCCAGTACTGGGTCCTTCTCAATCCGTCCACCGGGAAAAGATGTCACTCCTCCGGGTGTTGCACGGCTCGGAAAATAATAATATCCGCGTTCGCGGGCATAGGGTACTACGGATCGAAGGCGAGCAATCGCTTCTTTCGCGGCATCTTCTATGGCCAGGTGTCGGGTTGACATAGATTTCCCTATGAAGGAAACTTCTGTTGGATCCTGGTTGGGGTCTATGGGAGGAATGTGTACTACTGCCCAATATTCCGAGGTGGAAGGGGTGATTCTATATTTGAACAGCTCGTACTGGGGTGGCTGGGTAGAACCCATGGTACTGCGGGTAAAGTCCCGCAATATTTTGACAAAGCTACCTGGGGTTGCATCTGGGGTTCTCAGATGAATGCTGGGGCTCGGCATGACAAGAGATGGTTGTGAGAGTGGTGCGCGAGGCGAGGGTTGCTGGGTAAGGTCACAAAGTGGCCTTCTTATATAGCATCAGGGCTGGTTTATTTACCATGGTGAAAGGTAATAAATCTGCCAGATTACCTCAAGAGTCGGGGTCCGTGCCGGAGATACACATATCTCATAAAGGGACGTATTACTGTGGTTGCCGTCGGGTTGATTTTGGTAGCTGTGCCCAGAAATTATGCACTTGCGTGCTGACAAAAATACGCAAGGCCATTCTATTAAAACAGGGGCACATCAACAGGCTGCGTTAATATACACGGTCGCACGATTACAAAGTGAGGATACAATGAGACTCGGTACTACTCGTACGGCTTAGTCTACCTTGTTTATGTCTAAACGGGCGTGCCTAGTGGATGTCGAGGCTTCTCCACGTGTCTCACTGCCGGGATTAGTCGGAGATGGCGGAGGAACGACAGGGTCGGGGTAGCGATGATGACCATCAAGGGGATTGTTGGCCACAACCCCGTTGGAGTGTGTTCCCAAAAGGTGACGAAGCACTTCTGGGGTCATCAAAGCATCTCGGTTTATGGCTGGAGCTGACCTCAGGGTCTCGATCGGTTGTCCAAACAGCACGACTGGGTTGTCGGCGTCGGGCTCATCTTCTCTTCTTGCTGGGGCTCGACGAACCAACTCTCCTCGAGCTGCGATCAGATCAACGGTGATCTGGTCGAACAGTGCCTCTAGTGCACTTACATAGCGAACTAGGTGCAATAAGGCGGGGTCTGTCTCGTGATCTCTGTTGGCAACTTGGGGTGGTCTACCATACCCTTCGCGTCTGGGGTAGTAGTGGAACGAGCGACAGTTAACTCTAGGCGACAAGTGCCTGAGATGAACTATAGCTTCTCGAGCAGCTAGTTGTATGGCTTGTGGCTCAAAGGAAGTTGTTCTTCCGGTGAACCTGCAGGGGCGTTCGGGCGCTAGACCCCTACCGTAGATGTGCACAGTGGCCCAGAATTGACGGTCTTCACCGCTCATGGCTCCTTGGTACACAACATATTCCGGTGGCTCCTCTAACGCATAGGCACGACGGGTGAGGTTTGCGAGGATGGTCACAAAACCTCCAAGGTTGGTTGCTGTGGTCTCATTGTGCACTATGGGGCCAGGCATTGTGGCTAGGTTGGGGAAGACGCTGTGCTGTGCTGGGTTGGGGCTAGCGTGCCCTTTTTATAGAAAAAGGGGACGGAGTCTTCCTTCGCACGCTTGCGAATGAGACATTTTTGCCATCGGTCACTGGTGTGCGATCGACAGGCTAGGCTGATAGGTTGGGCACCGACTGCCAAAAGTGTCGGGATCACTGTGTGGCTATCTTGCACGAGAAGCTTGGCTGGGGTTTGGTTATGGCCTGGTGGGTTGGTTTGCCTAAGTTTATTGACCTGGCTAAGATAGGATTAGCCAATGGTCAGCCTGGCTCTGATACCAAGTCTGTCACGACCGGTTTTTCCGGGTATAAATTTCCAGAAAAGACCGTCGTGCTCATCAGCCCCAGGATTTCTGTTAGCATGATGAAGCTCCAACTTGATACAGAAATTCCAAGCAAAATACAAAATATGTGGTACAAGACCATTCTGGCCTGTGAGTACAACAAATGGTTTCTAGTGGTTGATGGAGGAAACGGTTTGTGGATCATCAGTATTTATGGGACTCCAATTCCCACAGGAACAGCTGACCAGGTTAACTCCTATCTCCGCGAGGCTGCTATCTCCGTTGCTTAGGTTCCGGGGCTGTCATCACATCGCTCCTCTCCGTGCAAGAAAATCTGGCCAAGACAATAGCCAGGGACAAGCCTGTGAGTACTTTGAATGTACTCGCAAACATTTTGAACACAGGTATAATATAACAATGATGTGCTGACAATATTTTATGCTCATGATGTCAGTCACAAAGATAAATATAACTCTGATGTGTGTAAGCATGTAATATATGAATATGCAATGTCATAGAAGTATTAAAAATTATGAAATAAATAACAAGCATGCCACAGTCGGGCGTCTGAGCGACACCACATAAAGGGCTTTAAAAGAAATGCCACAGTCGGGCGTCTGAGCGACACCACATAAAGGGCTTTAAAAGAAATGCCACAGTCGGGCGTCTGAGCGACACCACATAAAGTGCTTTTTAAATAAATGCCACAGTCGGGTGTCCGAGCGACACCACATAAAGGGCTTTAAATGAAATGCCACAGTCGTGCGTCTGAGCGACACCACATAAAGGGCTTTTAAAATAAATGCCACAGTCGGGTGTCTGAGCGACACCACATAAAGGGCTTTTTAAATAAATGCCACAGTCGGGTGTCTGAGCGACACCACATAAAGGGCTTTTAAAATAAATGCCACAGTCGGGTGTCTGAGCGACACCACATAAAGGGCTTTTTAAATAAACAATCATAGTGAATATCCCGGAGGTAGAACCATCCAAGAGATACTTGATAATAACAATAATATCACGGGTTAGTCAACAAAAATAATAATCATAACTTTCACAAGTCACAAGTAGTAATTCCATTTCTGGTTTAACGGTTTCACCTCCGAAGACCGACACTAAGACCGACACTTGACCCATCCCAGACTGTAGTCCTTAACCATGGACACGGCTATTCGAATAGGTTTTAATCTCTGCAGAGGGTGTACTCTTTACCCACGAGTAACGGATTCCTTTAGCCCATCGGGACTAATTCCGCTTATGGTCTTTTAAATGAAAACACACCTGACTTGCACACACCAGCTTAACTTACCGGTGTCTGGAATCACCCACGACACCCGTTAAGCAAACTCTAAGTGGGGAGGCTACAACCTCGCGTAGCATGGGATCAAATTTATATCGCGCGCTCTAAGGGGTGGCCTCCCCTCTCGGTCCCAACCGGAAACACCCATGCCCCCTGACTGGATAACTGGCTTTAATCCATGGCTATGGTACCCTCATCCCGGCCCCTCTGTATGGTGTGTGCTAGAAAGGGGTTGACAAATTACTGAACCGTACCCTACCTGTGGCAGGGACAAGTGGTGGCACGAAACAAGTGTGGGGGTTACTGGAACAAGACTCGATCTATGGTCGACTCAGGAGGTTTATAGTTTCCTGCATGACATGTATAACTAATATATTTCCACCAATACAATCAACACTCATTATATCTTACTATGCCATACCGGACATACCCGTCCCGATGGAGACCGGCGACAAGCTCACGCCTATCCAGGGCAGAGGCTTTCCCGGATTCCTTTCCGGCATGCATGTAAGATACATGAGGATGATTACCATCACAAGTATACTCATTTCCAACAGCATGGAAATTACCAATACGCATCCATGCAAATGATCATATCACATGAAATAACAAGTCCTTCGAAATGAGGTGGTGTCATAAACGTGTCAACAAACACACCAAGATTATTATGCCGGGGTTCAGAATGCTTGCCTTCAATGTGTGGAAAGGCAGGGTGCACTCCAAAACTTGAAACATTTCTCCTCTCTTCAAAATTCCTATTTTAGCAATATAAAAGAATTAACACACAAAATAAATCAGCACCAAAAGTTGTTCTAAAATTTTTTCAAATAAATCTTAAAATAAACTAGGTGAAATTTGAGAGAGGTAGGAAAAAGAATTAGTTCATTTGGAGTTATACTTAAAAAGATATAACTAGTGAAAGTTCTGGTCAAATCTGTTTTTAAAAAAAATAGAAAAAGAAAAACGTTTCAGAGGGGAATACGCTTTCGAAGCGGGAGAAACGTACTTGGGGTTTTACGCTTTCACTTAACATGCGTGGCGGCGGGGGTGGTCACTGACAGTGGGTCCAGGGGGCCCACAAGTCAGGTTTGACTAGTCTTTCTCCCTCTCCTTCCTCTGTTCTGAGCGGAGGCGGAGCTCCGGCGATCGTCGCCGGCGACTGGCGGCTCCTCGCGGGGCCCCGAGGGCGGGGATGGATCCGCCACTCCAGAGCGGTCCTCCCGGTGGTCGTCAGGTAGGTGGGGACGGAGGGAGCTGCCGGCGGCGAGCTTCGCGGTGGAGGAGGCTTCGGTGGCGAAGTGGTTTTGTGGCGGCGATGGCTCCCGATCAAAATCAAGTGGGGGGTTGGGTTCCTGGAAGGAAGGAGGTGTTCTTGGCGAAGAGAAATGGGAGGGAGAGGCCCTGGTGGTGCTGGGAGAGCTGAGGCCATGGCGGCGGCCGCTACTGCCGGAGGTGGGGAAGATGACCTCCCCGGGTCGATTGGCTGCCCCAAGGGGTCCTAGGGGAGTGATCTGAGGTTGCATGCGTGCGGAGACGAGCTCGGGCTCCTTATATAGGCGAGGCAAGGTGGTTCCGCGGCGGCCGTGGATAAGTTTCTCCGGCGGACCGCCTCTCTGTAGCTAGGGCAACGTGGCGGCGACATGCACTAGCTGATGAGGCTGCGGATGAGCTCGCACTGTTCCATGGGCAGGTGGCAAGCCGGGGTGGCTTTGGCGGCGCCAGCCTGAGCAGGGCTGTCGGGCGGCCGTGGCGGCTAGCCCTTGGCTTGCCGGGGATGCGGCAAGGCTTTGCTTGGCGCGTTGTGGTGAGGGGGAGCACGTAGCGCGCAAGGGGACCCGGCGTGCCGGCTGCGGTCGGTCACGGGCTGGGGTGAGTGCGGGGCTTGACGCGGCGACTCGGGTGCCGCCCGTGCAATTTGCGCGCTCTGGGCACGCCCAGCACACGCACAGGACGTGCTTGACGAAATGCTATGGCATGTTAGGGGGCTCCAAACCACAAGAAAGCTAGCAGGGTGGGGCTATAGTCTAAGGCAAAACCATTGGACATGCTGGTCTGGTCAGGGGATTAAGTTCACAGTGTAAACAAAAACTAATGTCAAAATAGATCATGCCCATAAGGTGTTTGACAAAATGCTAGAGGCATCTTGGAAGGTCTTGGAGGGGCCAAATCTTCCAGACTGAAGTCTCTTTGGATGCAAGAGGGGGTGGTGTGGTTATTTGGACAAAAGGGGAAACTTGCTAGTGCAAGTTTTGCAAAATTACATTTCTGGGCAGGGAGTGAATGGCATTATTTCATGAACCAAAAATGATCAAATGAGTGTATGCTCCTGGACTTAGGGGTTTAGTAGGGTGGTCTACAAGTAGGATAAGGAATCAAGGGCTAAAGAGCAAGAAAAAATATGGTTGCTCTACAAACCATCATGTTGGACCAGAATAAAGATGAGGTTGTTTCACTCAAAATTCTCAAAGAACAACCCTGGATTTTTGCATATAATGGAATGATATGCTCCTACTGACATCCCATAATTTTGGTGGAGGCTAGAAATAAATATTTAAAAGGGGTGCAGTGCAAAAATGCCTACTGGGCCAGAAAAGAAAATTGGGTGTAGCACTCAAAATATGCAATGAATTAAATATATTATTGCACAAAAGTGATTTAGAGACATCATATGACATCTCCAAATTTTTGTGGGATTTTTAGATAAATATATCAAATGGTTGCAGTTCAAAAGAGCTTCAAAACTTAAAAGAAGTCATTTAAATGAATAAAGTTCAGGGTGGAATAATAAATGAATCTACTGATTAAGAAAAGTTTTTTTTCTAAATGAGAGGGAAAATAAGTCCAATATGTTTTCGAAGGATTCCACTTGGGAAAAATTCCTTAATATTTAAGGAAAAGTTTTGAAATAAACAGAAATATTCTTGCAGGCAAAAATTTTAAACTCTTGGCAAAATTTTAATAACTAAAACCTGGTTAAAGTTTTGGGGTGTTACAAGAGCCGAGCATTGGCAGAATTTATAGCAGAATGGACGCCAACACCTGATGAAGAAACTCCAAAGAAGAGCATCCCCGTCAAGGAAGCGAACAAGGAATGGATCATGTACTTTGATGGTGCCTTCTTGCTGCAAGGCGCTGGTGCGGGTGTGCTACTTGTCGCACCCACCGGAGAGCACCTCAAGTACGTGATCCAAATGCACTTTCCCAAGGAGCAGGCAACAAACAATACTGCAGAATATGAGGGCCTGCTTGCCAGACTCAGGATCGCAGCAGACCTTGGGATCAAGAGGCTCATTGTCAGGGGTGACTCACAAACTGTCGTCCGCCAAGTTAATAAAGATTATCAGAGTCCGCTGATGGAAGCCTACATTGATAAAGTGAGGAAGCTGGAAGAACATTTTGACGGCCTGCAGATGGAACATGTTCCAAGAGCCCAGAATGATATTGCAGACGGCCCGTCAAAGTGCGCCGCACTCAAGTTACCTGTGGAACCAGGAATTTTTGTGCTCAAGCTAACTCAACCATCCGTCACACCATCAGCTGGACAGAGCAAGAAGAGGAAGTTGGTTACTGGCGACTACTTTCCGGCAGAGCTCCCCGAAGCCGCCGTCAAGAAGGTCCCCAAGATCAACACAAAGAGTGCTGAGGAGCAATCTGCTCCGACAAGCCCTAGGGTTTGTTTCGTTGAAGCAGACGCTCCCGACAAGCTGTGTCCCGACACGCTTGCCGGGGAGCATCATACTCCGGCAGGATCACAGATTCTTGCCATAGAAGCAGATGTTCCCGCAGCAGCATTTGTGCCTTTAGTCCTCGTCGTCGAGCCACAAGCTCCGGCATGGGCACAGCAGATTTTCCATTTCCTTCAAACGGGAGAACTTCCCGAATAGCAAGAAGAAGCAGAGAGAGTAGCCCGGCAATCAAGTATGTACCAGTTTGTCGATGACATACTGTACAGAAGAAGATTCAATGGAGTGAAATTGAAGTGCATCTCCCGGGAAGAAGGACAGGAGCTGTTGGCGGAGATACATGGAGGCATATGTGGTCACCACATTGGCGCAAGAGCACTTGCCGGCAAGGCCTTCCGGCAAGGTTTCTTCTGGCCGACAGCCCTCCAGGATGCAACTGCACAAGTAACCAAATGTGAAGCGTGCCAGTTCCACTCCAAGCAAATACATCAGCCAGCTCAAGCTCTCCAAACAATCCCTTTATCCTGGCCATTTTTGGTCTGGGGGCTCGATATCCTCAGCCCCTTTCCCCGAGCTGTCGGGGGCTTCGAGTTCTTGTACGTGGCAATCGACAAGTTCACGAAGTGGCCGGAGGTGGAGGTAGTGAGGAAGGTGACAGCACAGTCAGCAGTCAAGTTCTTCAGGTCAATTGTTTGCCGTTTCGGAGTCCCTAACAGGACCATCACCGACAACGGCACACAATTCACGAGCCGCACCTTCATGCAGTACGTCCAAGATCTTGGCGCCAAGATCTACTTCGTTTCTGTTGCTCACCCGAGAAGCAACGGTCAAGCGGAGAGGGCAAACGCTGAAGTGCTGCGCGGGCTCAAGACCAGAACTTTCGACAGGCTGCACAAGTGCGGAAGAAATTGGATCGAGGAGCTGCCGGTGGTTCCAAAGAAGCATAAGCCTTGCCGGGACACAAACGACCGAAAAGCTAAGTTGCCAAAGTTTGAGCACAGCCATTTTTAAATTTTTAAGTTATATTCCTTGAACGATCGTGCCTTGTATGGAAAACCTGTGCGCGGAGGAACCGGCTCGTGGCTAAGTTGCGCCCTTACTTTGTTTCGAGTCCGCTCAACAATGAAAGTGTGCTGCGACTAGCCCCGACAAGGTTTCTTGCCGGTGGCAACACCACCAGCAGGCTGCTGATGTTCCGCACTCAGTGCTCGCGGCAAGTGTGCTTGCATCGGCAAGTTCCCTAAAAGTGTAGGGTAAAAACATACAAGGAATGGAATCAAATAAAGGAAGTAACATAGCAAGCAGTACCCAGAATAAAGTTATATTACAATAAATAACTTGCCGCTCTCTAATGGGTTGTTCCTATGACATATCTAGCAGCGGCAAGAAAAAGGAGAAGAAGGGCGCGCCGGCACCTGGACCCCGGCAAGCCAGTATTGCTGGGGGCTGCAAGTACCAAGATTCATCCACAGCAAGCCAGAGTTGCCGGGGGCTGCGATATCAGATAAGTCTTTCGTCCCTCATCATACATCCTCTTATGGACTGGGGAATGCGAAACCGCGTTTTCTTCCCGAAAACTACCGTGCTCCCTTAACTCTAGGCCCTGGGGCTCGTTCCCAGGGCCAAGTTTGGTCGTAGTCGCGGCAGCAAAGGGATGAAACGAGGAGGCCGCACCCACCTCGTTCCCGCCTCCGTCAAAGGCGTGAGAAAGGTCGAGTGATGTGGGAAGGCGGCAGGGCCTGTTGCCGGGAGATGAAATGTCTGTCCGAGGGATACCAAGGATTTGCTCCTTGGCGTGGGTTCAACCCGCGAGACAAATAACCTGGCAAGCATCCCCTTTTCATTAAAAAAATATCCCACTCAGGTACAGTCCATAGAGGATGAAAAACATGAAAGAGAGGATTACAAGTTTTAGATGCGGCTAAGGCCCGAAGGCTTACAAATTAAAAAGATAAGATGCCCGTAATCCCTTTCCTGTCCCTCTCTTCAGGAGGTAGGTCAAGGAGGCGAAAAGGGCAAAAGGGGAGCCTAGGAGAGCTACAGGCGCCAGAAGACACCAAGAGAACATCCCGGGGGCCGTCCGAAGGCTGGACGGTGATGGCGGCACCGGAAGCGGGGCTCGAAGACGGGGCGGCAGGACGTCAGCATGCTGTCGAGGGCACTACGCCCTCGTACTCCGATTTGACGGCCTTGTCGCCAGCCCTCTTCCCCTTCCGCAGCCTCCCTACGCCAGCCTCCCAAGGAGGCGACCCCGGGGAGTTCAAGGAGCCGGCGACACGGATGATGGGGTCACCGGTGACGCACAAAGCGGCGCCCGACGCCTAGTCGGGCCCCCCATCCCGCCGCCCGCTACCCTCATCATCACTATCGCTCTCCTCCTCGTCACTCTCGCTCGAGGGGGAGCCTTCGCTGTCGGAGGAGCTGTCCACGCAGCACTTCGCCCGAGTGCCGAAGCACCCGAAGACCTTGACGGAGAGGAGATCGCCCTCCATTAACTTAAAATGGAGGGTAAACCCCTCCATCAGGCTGTGGATACGGGCGAACGTCTTCCACCCACGATCAAGATACTTCACATTAGGGGCTAGGAATACAACGCGGACTCGCGTGCCGCTGATCCCACAACCCCTCATGTGCAGTCTCAGTGTCTCGGGCGGGTCCAACTCCATCGCGCTCGCAAACGGAGCTGGAAGCCGGAGGCGACGACGAGGCGCCTGGCGCAGCCTGATGAAGAACTCACAAGGGTCGTCCCCTATATGGACCGCCGTGGGGAGAGGAATCGCCGGCGGAGGCGGAGCTGGCGCGCCGCCCCGTCCGCCTCTTCCCCAAGCGCCTCGACCTCGTCCTCGACCTCGTCGACGACCTCGCCCCCTCCCTCTTCCCCCTATGGCTGGCTCTGCCACCACGGGCGCGGGACAGGGAGGGGTGCGCCGTCTGGCGGCGACCCTCGCCGCCACCGATGAAGGGCCGAGGTTCCCTTTCTCCATGGCGAATGAGAGAAAGGGGAGCAGAAGCTGAAGAAAGGAGGAGATGAGAGAGTGCGGGCTTCTGCGCTCCCCTCCCGCTCTTTTTAAAGGAGCGAGGTGGGGGCTCGGCCGCCCCGCTCAGCGAATCAAGGCACGGGAAGAGCAGGGAGTCGGGGCCGACCTGTTGCCTCTGCTCGCAACGGCCCAGTTTCCCACTTCCACCGTCCGCGACCCCAAGCGCATGGGAGCCGCGTGGCGGGGATGCAGAACCGAGGCGAACGTTACGCATTTCCTGGATTTAAGTATTGCCCACAATCTCTCCCACGACGCCGCAATTGACGCGTGCCGTTACGGGAGGATGCGGTGGATACGGAGTGGATTTGGTTTGGACTCAGGCCGCGCGTGCCCGTGCCCTGTTTTGGGCCTGGCCCAACAGCGCTCGGCACCGTGTATGGCCCAGGCCCGGGGGCTCCTGTCGGTGTACTAAAGTAGGGGTACCTTAGTATCCCGAACTTCTGAACGGGCAGTCGCAGCGTCCCGTGGCAAGGCTTGCCGGACGTCCGCCAAGATCCTTCGTCATTCCCATTTACTGCCATTCAAGAACAAAGTGTTAACTGTGAAGACAAGGCCCCGGCAAGGGGAGAAAGTGGCGCAGCTGGAGGCGGATATGGGAGAAAGTGGCGCAGCTGGAGGCTCCTCTTGCTGGGGTCTTGTCTTCTCGGTTAACACTTTGTTCTTGAATGGCAGTAATATGAATAGTGAAGGGTCTTGGCGGACGCCCGGCAAGCCTTGCCGTGGGACGCTGCGACTGCCCGTGCACAAGTTCGGGGTACTAAGGTACCCCTACTTTAGTACACCGACAGGAGCCCCCGGCCTGGGCCATACACGATGCCAAGCGCTGTTGGGCCAGGCCTAAAACAGGGCACGGGCACGCGCGGCCTGGGTCCAAACCAAATCCACTCCGTATCCACCGCGTCCTCTCGTAACGGCACGCGTCAATCGCGGCGTCGCGGGAGAGATCGTGGGTAATTGTTAACTCAGGAAATGTGTAACGTTCGCCTCCCCTGTTTATAAGCAGAGGAAACAGGGCCGTTCCCCCACCTTCGCCATTTGCAGTTCGTTCCTCCGAAAGCTCCGCCGCTCCCCTCCGCTTCCCAAGCCGAAAGAGAGCAGCGCTCCGCCGCCCGTCGCCGCCGTCGCCCTCAACACCTCCGCGTTCCTCCGCCGCTTCCGCCATGGCTCCGAAGACCGGCAAGACCACGAAGTCGCCCGAGGCGTTGCGGCTTGAGGCGCTGCGCAAGGAGCGAGTGCTTTCCCCCCCTGAGCTCACCCCGAAGGAGCTGCGGGAGGAGTTCTACCTCTTCTGGTCGACGGAGACGCGGGCGCATCCGCGCACACCGATGCTCTCCGCCAAGGCTTCCAAATCGAAGCGGTGCCCAAAAGGGTACTATTTCTTTCCGGTGTTCTTCTATTGCGGGCTCTGCCCACCTTTTTCTGATTTCTTCTGCGACATCATGAATACCTACGGGTTTCATCTTCTTGATTTCACCCCCAACGCCGTTCTGACAATGGTGGTTTTCACACACCTCTGCGGGAACTTCGTTGGCATCCACCCAAGTGTTGCTCTTTTTCGCCATTATTTCACCCCCCGAGCCGAGAAAGGAGAACCATTGGCTGGCGGAATCGCTTGGACCTCACGAATCGGCATGAAGGAGGTGTATCTGGCGGGCGAGCTCCGCAGCAAGTGGGATGAGTGGAGGGCGGAGTGGTGCTGGATCTGTGATGCCAATCCGCAGCCATTCACCAACTTGCGCCAGGCTCGGGTAGTTCGCGCCGGCGACTGGAGCGCTCTGTCGCCGGACGATGCCAAGCTGAAGATTGCCACCACCCGAATCCTCCGGCTCAGGCTTGCCGGGCTCACAGCAGGGGCAGTTGGCGCGGATTTCCTTCGCTGTCGCATCGCCCCTCTGTAGAAGAGGGGGAGGCCCGCCTGGCAGTTTGGCGGCCCGGCGGATATCATGAGGCTGCGCCCAGGCCTCAATTTCAACTTCACAGTTCTAGAGCTTGACGGGATGCTGAAGGAGCTGTTCAAGCATGACGCCAACCATCCAGAGTGGTTCAGGCTGCCGCAGGGCGTTATCCCATTGTGCAACAACTCCCAGCGCAATTGCATCTGCGCAATGATGCCAGAGTGCGATTCGCACGGGATAATCCTAACTTGGATGGAGCCCGCCGACAACGTCGTGCAGCAATTCTTCGATGGCTTGACGGAGGTAGCAGTCAATGCCGACGAAAAGAGGCTCCTCACCCGCAACACCACCGACAACGAGATGAGGTACATCGCAGAGCAGGGCTGAAGAGGCGGCGGCAGCCGCCGCCGCGGGCGAGTTCGGCTTCACGTTGGAGGAGGCAGAGGCGGCCAAGGCGGCAAGCCTTGCCGACAGGGAGGACCTTGCCGGAGAGGTCGTTGGCGAGGGGGAGCCCGAGGCCGAAGCAAGCGAGCCCGCTGAGGGCGCGAGTGGCCAGCCGTCTTCGAGCAGCTTGCCGCAGGCGGAGCCCCCAGCGCAGCCCCAATTCCAACCAAGAAGGCGCCTCCGTCGAGTTGGAGATACGGCAGGGGGACAGGCAGGCCAGCAACCGCGGCGCCATGGGACACGCTCCACCGCG
This sequence comes from Triticum timopheevii, assembly GCA_963921465.1. Taxonomy (NCBI): domain Eukaryota; kingdom Viridiplantae; phylum Streptophyta; class Magnoliopsida; order Poales; family Poaceae; genus Triticum; species Triticum timopheevii. Next base: position 59,511,032 of record OY997270.1, on the reverse strand, counting down.
GCAAGTACCGTTGCCACGGGAGGGTCCCAGGCTGTGCCGGCAACTGAAGCGGGGTCTTCCCGGGCCGCCACGCCTGATCCTGCCGCAGCCCCCGGCAAACATCGAAGGGAGCCTACTCCTCCGCCACACCGCGCACAGAGGGTACCGGACTTCGACGTCTCCGCGCTGAGCTCCGATGATGATGAAGAGGAGGAGGAGGAGGAGTAAGACTTACTCCTCACTGTACTTATTTATCTTTGATCTTTGTTGTTGCTTGTCTTGCATCTGATCTGCTTCTCTCTAAATCCCTGTTTCATTTCAGGACTCTGGCCGAGAGAGCGGCGAAGAGGGCCAAGGTCCCCGTGGTTGTGATCGAGGACGATCCTGCTGTGATGGCAGAAGACACGTCCGAGACTACCTTGATAGACCTGATTCCTTCTCCTCGCGGCAGCCCCCAACACAGCCCCCAGCATAAGTGTTTGGTTCACTTCCTGTTGTGGGGCGCGCATGGGTGCTTCTTCTTTAGCTGACATCTTGACTGTTGATTTGTTTGTGTAGGAGAAGAACAGGCCCACCAGGAGCAGTCAGAGGCCGTTCCGGAGGTGCAATCTGCTTCGGCCACGCCGCCAAGGGGCAACTCTCCGACAAGGGAACGCTCTTCAGCAAGGGAGAAGTCCCCGGCAAGGGAAGGATCCAGTGAGCCCCCAGTGGTGGAGCCCATGGTCACGAAGCCCAGCACAGGTAACCCTCCTTGTCGGAAATTTTCCCTTGGGTTTTTCTTCTGCTGATCTTCTTTCTTCTTTTTTGGATATTTACTTGACTTTTCCTTCCTCTCCTTGTCCTCAGAACCCCCTCTCACAGACCCGATGGAGACTGAGGCCACCGGTGATGAAGGCGCGCACGGCAATACTGAAAATGCCACCGCTGACGAGGAAGAGGCCGGCGCTGATGAACCCGCCGACGAAGAAGCCGCCAAGGCTGCTGGCGCAGGAGCTGGCGAGGGGTCCGGCGATCGTACTAACGACCCGGAGGGCGCAGGAGCGCAAGCCGCTGCACCGACCGCCGACCCCTTTGCCGCTGATGCAGCGCCGGGCTCCGAGGAGCCCCAGCCAGGCGCTTACTTGAAGGCCGGCGAGGGCGTGTACATCAAGCTTCCCTGGGCGTTGAGCTCCAGGGCGCCGGTCGAAGGAGAGGAGTTTGACGGGGAAGCACTCGCCTCTGCTGGGCTGGCAGTGGTTGACGCGCCCGGCAGCAGCAGTGGCGAGTCTGAGGAGGAGAAACTGCTTCGGAAGTTGGTGTCACTCTACCGCGCCCGGCAAGCGAAGCTTGAGTCCCGGGAAGCGCTTGTCGCGCGGGCAGGAGTTGACATAGAGAAGCATGCGGAGGAGCTCAAGAGCCGCAACCAGGAGGCCCTCCGATCCATTGCGGAGGAGAGGGCGCAACTTGACGAGGCAAAGAAGGCGTTCATCCTGGAAAAGGCTGAGGCCGAGGAGCAGCAGAGGCTCGCCGCCGAAGAGATGTCCAGGCGGGAGGGTGAGCTGACGCAGAAGAAGGTGAACCTGGACAGCCACGAGGAGGATCTCGATGCACGAGAACAGTCACTTGGCGGGGTGCTCAAGGAGGCAAAGGACGCTGCCGCGGCCGTCGAGGCCGCCAAGAAGGAGTTAGAGGAGAAAGAGGGCAGCTGGAGGCGGATATGGGAAAGAAGAATGAAGAGCTTGCCGCACTCCAGCGCGAACGCGAGAATGATGCACTTGCCCATGGCGATCTGCAAGTTCAACTCGCCGAGAAGGCCAAGGAACTGAACACCGCCAAGGAGTCAAGCGCTGATCTAGAGATGAAGCTGGCCACCTTGACGGAGACACTGGACGCCGCCAAGAGGCGAGAGGATGACTTGAAGAAAGAGCTCAAGGGCAACGAGGAGCTGTTGACGAGGGCCGCCGAGACTCAGAACACCTTCAGGGCTACAGTGGAGCTCTGGACATAGGGCCTCGTCAACATTGCTGCCTCCATCGACGAGGAGCTGGCGGAGCTGGACTTGGCGGGCTTTGGGTACTCCTCCGACGAGAACCTCCAGCCCAGCGCCAAGCTTACTCTTTTCTTCAAGGGTGTGGTGACGGCTCTCCAGCAGCTCCGGGAAAGGATCCCGAAGAAGCTGGCCGACGAGTCGCGCGCAATCTGCGCCAAGGTCTTGGAGAAGGTGTTGGTGAAGATACTCTTCTGCAACCCGGGTCTCGACCTCTCCCGCGTCCTCAAGAAGCTGCCGGCGGGTGCTGATCTTGAATAACTCAAAGCCATCGTCGCACCCATCGTGGACAAGGTCAATGAAGTCAGGAGGGTCGATGTCGAGCGCGTGGATTAGGCCACCCTTCTTCTACCTTCCTTCTTCTTGCCGCTGCTAGATATGTCATAGGAACAATCTCTTAGAGCGCGGCAAGTTATTTATTGTAATATAACTTTATTCTGGGTACTATCTGCTATGTTACTTCCTTTATTCGGTTCCATCCCCTGTATGTTTTTACCCTACGCTTTTAGGGAACTTGCCGGCACAAACACACTTGCCGCTAGCGCTGAGTGCGAAACATCAGCAGCCTGCTGGCGGTGTTGCCTTCGGCAAGAAACCTTGTCGGGGCTAGTCGCAGCACACTTTCGTTGTTGAGCGGACTCGAAACAAAGTAAGGGCGCAACTTAGCCACGAGCCGGTTCCTCCGCGCACAGGTTTTCCATACAAGGCACGGTCATTCAAGGAATATAACTTAAAAAATTTAAAACTGACTGTGCTAAAACTTTGGCAACTTAGCTTTTCTGTCTTTTTTATCCCCGGGAAGGCTTATGCTTCTTTGAACGACGATTACTGCCATTCAAGAACAAAGTGTTAACCGAGAAGACAAGACCCCGGCAAGAGGAGCTTGCCGGGAAGGCCAACCAAGGCACTTCAGAAAACTTGTCGCGACGCGCCGAGCTTCCCGGCAACACCCGACGAGCAGCAAGCTTGCGGGTGCGACAAGACAGAGACCGCGGCAAGGCACTTGCCGCGGCGAAGCCACCACTCTGCACCCACGCTCCAGCTCACCCGACGACGTGTCGCCGCAGGATCGCTCCTGGTGTACGTGGCGGGTAGCTGTGCAGCCAAGCGGTGCGAGGTGGCGATGGAGATGACGAGAAGGCCATCGTGGCGATCGGTGGCGCCCTTAACAGTCGTTTCCTACACTGTTTGGGCGACCGGACGGGCATTAAATGCCCTTGTCCCCTGCCGTCAGAGTTAGCTAGGGGGCACTGTTGATAGCGGTTGTACCAACCCGCGTTTTTACTTTTTTACCCCTCTTTCTGCGTTGCCACCTGTCGGTGACCCCTTTAGACTAAAAAGGAGGCCCATGCGCACGTAGAAGGGGTTCGACTCATTCGAGACTACAGCATACCCACGCTTTCGAGCAAGAACATAATAGAAACACAAAGCAGCAGTAGGAGTTTTATCTCTCCGGAGAGCTCCGAAGCTGGGTAAAATCCCTCGCGTGCTCGACCTCGATCTGCTCTTCATGCGCCCTCCGCTCCCTTGCTGGACCGAAAAGGGGCCCTACCAAAGATGTCGTGGGAAACGAACACCTATGGGGCAGGGCCCCTTTTCGGTCCGGCAAGGGAGCGAGGGCGCACGAAGAGCAGATCGAGGCGAAAGCACGCGAGGGATCTTACCCAGCTTCGGAGCTCTCCGGAGAGATAAAACTCCTACTACTGCTTTGTGTTTCTATTCTGTTCTTGCTCAACAGCGTGTGTGTGCTGTAGTTTCGAATGAGTCGAACCCCTTCTACGTGCGCACGGGCCTCCTTTTTATAGTCTAAAGGGGTCACCGACAGGTGGCAACGCAGAGAGAGGGGTAAAAAAGTAAAAACGCGGGTTGGTACAACCGCTATCAACAGTGCCCCCTACCTAACTCTGACGGCAGGGGACAAGGGCATTTTATGCCCGTCCGGTCGCCCCAACAGTGCAGGAAGCGACCGTTAGAGGCGCCACCGATCACGACGATGGCCTCCTCATCATCTTCACTTGCCACCTCGCACCGCTTAACTGCACAGCCGCCCGCCACGTGCACCAGGAGCGATCCTGCGGCGACACGTCGTCGGATGCGCTGGAGCATGGGCGCAGAGTGGTGGCTTCGCCGCGGCAAGCGCCTTGCCGCGGTCGCTGACTTGTCGCACCCGCAAGCTTGTCGCTCGCCGGGTCTTGACGGGACGCGCAGCGCGTCGTGGCAAGTCTCTTGTAATGCCTTGGTTGGCCTTCCCGGCAAGCTCCTCTTGCCGGGGACTTGTCCTTCCGAGCAAGCTCCTCTTGCTGGGGCCTTGTCTTCACAGTTAACACTTTGTTCTTGAATGGCAGTAAATGGGAATGACGAAGGATCTTGGCGGACGTCCGGCAAGCCTTGCCGCGGGACGCTACGACTGCCCGTGCACAAGTTCGGGATACTAAGGTACCCCTACTTTAGTACACCGACAGGAGCCCCCGGGCCTGGGCCATACACGGTGCCGAGCGCTGTTGGGCCAGGCCCAAAACTGGGCACGGGCACGCGCGGCCTGGGTCCAAACCAAATCCACTCCGTATCCACCGCGTCCTCCCGTAACGGCACGCGTCAATCGCGGCGTCGTGGGAGAGATCGTGGGCAATACTTAAATCCAGGAAATGCGTAACGTTCGCCTCGGTTCTGCATCCCCGCCACGCGGCTCCCATGCGCTTGGGGTCGCGGATGATGGAAGTGGGAAACTGGGCCGTTGCGAGCAGAGGCAGCGGGTCGGCCCCGACTCCCTTCTCTTCCCGTGCCTTGATTCGCTGAGCGGGGCGGCCGAGCCCCCACCTCGCTCCTTTAAAAAGAGCGGGAGGGGAGCGCAGAAGCCCGCACTCTCTCATCTCCTCCTTTCTTCAGCTTCTGCTCCCCTTTCTCTCATTCGCCATGGAGAAAGGGAACCCCGGCCCTTCATCGGTGGCGGCGAGGGTCGCCGCCAGACAGTGCACCCCTCCCTGTCCCGCGCCCGTGGTGGCAGAGCCAGCCATAAGGGGAAGAGGGAGGGGGCGAGGTCGTGGACGAGGTCGAGGACGAGGTCGAGGCGCTTGGGGAAGAGGCGGACGGGGCGGTGCGCCAGCTCCGCCTCCGCCGGCGGTTCCTCTCCCCACGGCGGTCCATATAGGGGACGACCCTTGCGAGTTCTTCGTCAGGCTGCACCGGGCGCCTCGTCGTCGCCTCCGGCTTCCAGCTCCGTTTGCGAGCGTGATGGAGTTGGACCCGCCCGAGACACTGAGACTGCACATGAGGGGCTGTGGGATCAGCGGCACGCGAGTCTGCGTTGTATTCCCAGCCCCTAATGTGATGTATCTTGATCGTGGGTGGAAGACTTTCGCCTGTATCCACAGCCTGATGGAGGGGTTTACCCTCCATTTTAAGTTAATGGAGGGCGATCTCCTCTCCGTCAAGGTCTTCGGGTGCTTCGGCACTCGGGCGAAGTGCTGCGTGGACAGCTCCTCCGACAGCGAAGGCTCCCCCTCAAGCGAGAGTGACGAGGAGGAGAGCGACAGCGATGATGAGGGTAGCGGGCGGCGGGATGGCGGGCCCGACTAGGCGTCGGGCGCTGCTTTGTGCGTCACCGGTGACCCCATCATCCGTGTCGCCGGCTCCTTGAACTCCCGGGGTCGTCTCCTTGGGCGGCTGGCGTAGGGAGGCTGCGGAAGGGGAAGAGGGCTGGCGACAAGGCCGTCAAATCGGAGTACGAGGGTGTAGTGCCCTCGACAGCGTGCTGACATCCTGCCGCCCCGTCTTCGAGCCCCGCTTCCGGCGCTGCCATCACCGTCCAGCCTTCGGATGGCCCCGACCCCTCCGCCGCTGATGCAGCCCGGGCTCCGAGGAGCCCCAGCCAGGCGCATACTTGAAGGCCGGCGAGGGAGTATACATCAAGCTTCCCTGGGCGTCGAGCTCCAGGGCACCGGTCGAAGGAGAGGAGTTTGACGGGGAAGTACTCGCCTCTGCTGGGCTGGCAGTGGCTGATGCGCCCAGCAGCAGCAGTGGCGAGTCCGAGGAGGAGCAGTTGCTCCGGAAGTTGGTGTCACTCTACCGCGCCCGGCAAGCGAAGCTTGAGTCCCGGGAGGCGCTTGTCGCGCGGGCGGGAGTTGACATAGAAAAGCATGCAGAGGAGCTCAAGAGCCGCAACCAGGAGGCCCTTCGATCCATTGTGGAGGCAGTGAGGATGGTGACAGCACAGTCAGCAGTCAAGTTCTTCAGGTCAATTGTTTGCCATTTTGGAGTCCCTAACAGGATCATCACCAACAACGGCACACAATTCACGAGCCGCACCTTCATGCAATACGTCCAAGATCTTGGCGCCAAGATCTGCTTCGCTTCTGTTGCTCATCTGAGAAGCAACGGTCAAGCGGAGAGGGCGAACGCTGAAGTGCTGCGCGGGCTCAAGACCAGAACTTTCGACAAGCTGCACAAGTGTGGAAGAAATTGGATCGAGAAGCTGCCAGTGGTTCTTTGGTCGATCAGGATGACGCCAAATCGAGCCACTGGCCAGACACCTTTTGCTCTTGTCTACGGAGCAGAGGCAGTTCTCCCCACAGAACTCATATACGGATCGCCTCGAGTGCTCGCTTATGATGAGCTTGAGCAAGAACAGCTGCGACAAGATGACGCGCTGCTCCTCGAGGGGGATCGTCTTCAGGCTGCTGTACGAGCTGCTCGTTACCAGCAAGCTTTGCGCCACTACCATAGCCGCAAAGTTAATGCCAGAAGCTTCGAGGAAGGCGACCTTGTTCTTCGGCGCGTTCAATCCGCCAAGAATTCCAACAAGTTGACTCGTCGCACCCACTGGAGAGCACCTCAAGTACGTGATCCAAATGCACTTTCCCAAGGAGCAAGCAACAAACAATACTGCAGAGTATGAAGGCTTGCTTGCCGGACTCAGGATCGCGGCAGACCTTGGGATCAAGAAGCATATTGTCAGGGGTGACTCATAGCTTGTCGTCCGCCAAGTCAACAAAGATTATCAAAGTCCGTTGATGGAAGCCTACATTGATGAAGTGAGGAAGCTGGAAGAGCATTTTGACGGCCTGCAGATGGAACATGTTCCAAGAGCTCAAAATGACATTGCAGATGGCTTGTCAAAATGTGCCGCACTTAAGTTGCCTGTGGAACCAGGGATTTTTGTGCTCAAGCTGACACAACCATCTGTGACACAATCAACTGGACAGAGCAAAAAGAGAAAGTTGGTTACTGGCGACTACTTTCCGGCGGACCACCCCGAAGCCGCCGCCAAGAAGGTCCCCAGGATCAACACAGAAAGTGCTGAGGAGCGGTCTGCTCCGACAAGCCCTAGGGTTTGTTCCTTTGAAGCAGACGCTCCCGACAAGCTGTGACCCGACACGCTTGCCGGGGAGCATCACGCTCCGGCAGGATCCCAGATTCTTGCCGTAGAAGCGAATGTTCCCACAGCAGCATTTGCGCCTTTAGTCCTTGTTGTCGAGCCACAAGCTCCAACATGGGCACAGCAAATAGTCCATTTCCTTCAAACAGGAGAACTTCCCGAAGAGCAAGAAGAAGCAGAGAAAGTAGCCCGGCAATCAAGTATGTACCAGTTTGTCGATGACATACTGTACAGAAGAAGATTCAACGGAGTGAAATTGAAGTGCATTTCCTGGGAAGAAGGACAAGAGCTGTTGGCGGAGATACACGGAGGCATATGTGGTCACCACATTGGCGCAAGAGCACTTGCCGGCAAAGCTTTTCGGCAAGGTTTCTTTTGGCCGACAGCCCTCCAGGATGCAACTACACAAGTAACCAAGTGTGAAGCGTGCCAGTTCCACTCCAAACAGATTCATCAACCAGCTCAAGCTCTCCAAACAATCTCTTTATCCTGGCCATTTTCGGTTTGGGGGCTCGATATCCTCGGCCCCTTTCCCCGAGCTGTCGGGGGCTTCGAGTACTTGTACGTGGCAATCGACAAGTTCACGAAGTGGCCGGAGGTGGAGGCAGTGAGGAAGGTGACAGCACAGTCAGCAGTCAAGTTCTTCAGGTCAATTGTTTGCCATTTTGGAGTCCCTAACAGGATCATCACCGACAATGGCACACAATTCACGAGCCGCACCTTCATGCAATACGTCCATGATCTTGGCGCCAAGATCTGTTTCGCTTCTGTTGCTCATCTGAGAAGCAACGGTCAAGCGGAGAGTGCGAACGCTGAAGTCCTGAGCAGGGCTCAAGACCAGAACTTTCGACAGGCTGCACAAGTGCGGAGGAAATTGGATCGAGGAGCTGCCAGTGGTTCTTTGGTCGATCAGGACGACGCCAAATCGAGCCACTGGCCAGACACCTTTTGCTCTTGTCTACGGAGCAGAGGCAGTTCTCCCCACAGAACTCGTATACGGATCGCCTCGAGTGCTCGCTTATGATGAGCTTGAGCAAGAACAGCTACGACAAGATGATGCGCTGCTCCTCGAGGGGGATCGTCTTCAGGCTGTTGTACGAGCTGCTCGTTACCAGCAAGCTTTGCACCGCTACCATAGCCGCAAAGTTAATGCCAGAAGCTTCGAGGTAACGGTTTGCAGTTTACTAGCAACCTCTTCAAAACCTACTGTCGGTGTCAAAACCGGCGGATCTCGGGTAGGGTGTTCCGAACTGTGCGTCTAGGCGGATGGTAACAGGAGACAAGGGACACAATGTTTTTACCCAGGTTCGGGCCCTCTCGATGGAGGTAAAACCCTACTCCTGCTTGATTAATATTGATGATATGGGTAGTACAAGAGTGGATCTACCACGAGATCAAGGAGGCTAAACCCTAGAAGCTAGCCTATGGTATGATTGTTGTAATGGTTGTTCGTCCTACGGACTAAAACCCTCCGGTTTATATAGACACCGGAAAGGGCTAGGGTTTCACAGAGTCGGTTACAATGGTAGGAGATCTACATATCTGTATCCCCAAGCTTGCCTTCCACACCAAGGAAAGTCCCATCTGGACACGGGACGAAGTCTTCAATCTTGTATCTTCATAGTCTTGGAGTCCAGCTATCCGGACACCCCCTAGTCTAGGACTCCCTCAGTAGCCCCTGAACCAGGCTTCAATGACGATGAGTCCAGCGTGCATATTGTTCGGCATTGCAAGGCGGGTTCCTCCTCCGAATAATTCATAGAAGATTGTGAACACCAGGATAGTGTCCGGCTCTGCAAAATAAGTTCCACATTCCACCGTAGAGAGAATAATATGCACACAAGTTCAATCTGCTGACGTATTTCATGGCATGACATCACGCCACTACCAAGCCTTTAGTTGAATTGTTTTTTCTATACCACCTCAGCGCGTTTAGCGAAGCGGTTTTCTTGGCACGTCTTGTCGAAGCAGAGATCGTGTTCCCCTTATTCCGGATTCCCATCAATATGGTCGTGGGTAACCCAACCGCACCATTGATTGTGGCGCTTGGGAGATAAGCGAGTTTTACCAGGCCGGTGGGGACGCATAGTCTTCGTCCGCCCATATATAAGGGGATAAGGATCCACCTTTTTTACCTACGCCTTCTTCCTCCTTTGCTTATCCATCTCCACGCACTCGAGCTCCAGCGCCCAAGTCCGCACATCTCGTCTTAACCTTCTCCAGCCATGTCCGGAGCGGGAGGCAAGTGGATGGCCTCCTCCGTTATGGAGGGGCACATCGAGAAGCTGCGTGGCGCCGGATACCTATCCAGTGACATCGCGCATGGCTGCCCAACGAGGGGCAGCTCATCCCCACCCCCAGGCCTCATGAGAGGGTTGTATTCCTTCCCCACTTCCTCCGCGGACTGGGCTTCCCACTTCATCCCTTCGTCCGGGGGCTCCGAGGCAGACTCCTCCCCCGAAGATGAGGAGGAGAAAGAGGACTCTCCCTCAGAGGGGGGAGAGAGGAAGAGGAAGGCTTCCCCAACGGGGGAGGCCGAAGGGTCCAAGAAGGGAAGGACCCTTCCTCCGGACTGCTCCGCCAACGCCGACGACGGCGACGAGGGGTGGCCCTCAAGGGCCAAGCCCCCGGCAAGATCGTAAGTATCCGGATTCCTGAATAATTTATAATTTCTCTTTTGTGCCACATAGTGTCCTTCTAATGCCGCATACAACCTGTAGTCCAGCCGAGGATGATTTCCCCGCTTCTTCGAGCGGGTCCTTGGCTCCGTCGGATGTGGATTCCATTCCGACCGCCTCCACCCCTCGTGATGCTGAGGACGCCGAGGTGGGGTCCCAAGAGGGGACCCGCCAGGAGGGGGAGGCTCCGGAGGTGCCCCAGGGCAACCTCCCGGACTTCGCACCGGACTCCGCACCGGAATCCGCAGGGGTTCCGGAGTCCGGCAGGCAGCCCCTTCGTAAGAAGGGCAGGACCGTGACACCGGCAGCCTCCGTCCAACCGGAGGCGCTGGACAACTTGTTGGAGGCGCTCAACGGTGCTTCCATCGAGGAAGAACACCGCACTATCATGAGTGCAGTGATTCAGAAGGTTCAGCTCGCCAATAGCGGGCTGATCGAAGCCTGCAGCAGCCTTCTAACAGGCTTTGAGGTAAGAAGTTTTAAAATATGTAATGTAATACCGCAGGGACAGTAGCCCCTGATGCTCGGTTCGGTGTTCGGAAAGAAAAGCCGTACTGAGGATCTAAAAAGGTATACGCAGGAGTTCTAAAAATTATGTCAATATGGGATTGCAGGCTGCGCTGCTGACCTCTGCCACATTGACTGCGGAGGTCGGTGCTTTGAAGCAGGACCTCGAGCAGTCCGAGAACGAGCTCGGCCTTGCCAAGAAGCAACTCGAGGACAAAAAAGGTGAGTAACACCGTATTAAATTTGTACCTTACAGAAAAGGATTTTTGTTGCAATAGAAATAACAAGGATAACGTGGGCACTACAGGGGCCACGAACGAGGTGGCGACCCTGAAGGAGGCCGTGTCCGCGGCCGAACGTGATGCGGCCGCGGAACGTACGGAGCGAGAGAAGCAGGAGGCGCGGGTGGCGGAGGTGCGGCAAGAGCTCCAGGCTCTCGTGGAAAAGCATGAGAGTTTGGAGCGCGACTCGAAGACTCGAGAGTCCGAGCTTGCCTCGGCTCTTGAGAGTGCCATAGCCGCTAAGGCCGAGGCCCATAAGGCCCTCCAGGAGATTGAGGTGGTGAAGAAAATAGCGGCGGGTAAGGCATTTTTCATGCAAAGCAAGCATGTGAATGTGAATTACCTGTTACTTACCCGAATTCGGAGCTCTCCAGGAGCGTTTGCAGATCTGCCTTGCAGCGTGTCCGATGCCGCCGCATTCTACCGGGCCGAGGAGGGGAGCTCAACGGAGAAGGTCTTCTGGTCTCAGTATGCTGAGGCCGGACATCCGGTGCCCCTTAGCGACCAGCTGAAGCAGCTGGTTGAGCTCCACAAGGTAGCCGAGCAGGCCATGAAGGGCCTCATAGTCCGGCTGTGGCCTGAAGAGTCCATGCCTGGGAGCTACTTCAGCCTTGTGCGGCGGCTGGTGGATGCGTGCCCTTGGGTGGAAGTCATCAAGCGCTCCACCTGCATTGAAGGTGCCCGTCGGGCCCTTGCCCACGCAAAGGTGCACTGGGGCAGGCTGGATGCTGAGAGGCTTCTGACAGACACGCCGCCGGCGGGCAAGGAGTATCGTACGCCCGAAATGTATTATAAGAGTGCCCTGAAGGGTGCCCGCAAGATTGTGGATGAGTGCCCCAAAGATGTAATATTTGAGTAGACTCGCAATGTGTTATCCTGTGCGCTGAAAACTTTGTTTATATGCGCTAAGCAATGCTTATTAATTTAAAATATTACCTTCTGTGCGGCCGTTTATCAAATCTGAGAGATGGCAAGTCGTCGGCTTCAGCCCCCATGCCACGAGTGCTGGGGTGTTCGTGATAAACTTGAGCGCTCTTGTTCCCATTTTTGGGTCCATCTAGGGAGGCACTCAACACAACGAACAAGGCAACCGGACTTATAATGCTTGAACACTCTCACTTAGCCATAGAATTCTATAATTTTAAATTTCGGCGAAGCCCCTAGTGTTCGGAAGACCAAGTTCGGGGCGCTATCCACTCCTGGGCCGGACGAAGCCGTTTCCTCGCTCTAAGCGGCATAAGTCTTTAGGGACTCGAAAAGACCTCTCGAACAGCGACCAGCTCTCGCCTTATCATGACGGTCAGTTTTAGCTTTCTCCACTGAGGCGCTCGCCCAGCTCAACCGGGGCGAAATCGCAGTGGTTCTCCCAGTGCTACCTTAGCCGATAGAACGGAACGTAAGGTACCAAAACATTGGAGTCGAGCAAACCCAACTATTGACCCAAGACATGATTCGGAGCCGATGCATATAGTGTTATAAGTTCGGGGTGCCGCACTTGTGGAAGTGTTCGGACTTATCACACCATAATGCGGGGAACATAAGCCCCTGGTGTATTCGGCCGTACCAAAGTGTACGGATGCAAAACATCATAAATGAACATAGATGTAAAAAAGGAATGCAATTATAAGCGAAAAGTGATGCATTGTTTATTCAAGGAATTCTGCCATGAGTGCAGAACGATACAAATAGTGCGGTAAGCAAGGGTTTGGACTATTAGAAATGTCTCCCTCTAGGGGTAGGCTGCGGAATGGTGGATTAAACAGATTTGATGCTCATAATGGAGACCACCTGAGTATTCGTCGTAGCCTTCATCCTTCCTCAGCTGTTGCATCGTGAGTTCGGCCGATCCAGTGCCGGACAGGGCTTCTGTTGAAAGGAGTCCTGCGGATAATAATAAAAAAAGAAAAGAAAAAGCGACACGCTTGGGAGCCCCTGGTGTGGTTCAGCCGCACTCTGGGCCTGTCATGGTCATGCCCCTCCCCCTATGCCCATGGTATCTCTAGAGCGTAATGATGTACGTGAAGGGCTAGTCTTGCAATCATGCAAGGGCTGGGGTTGGGGCCGCATTGCTACGCGTGCTCGGAACGTGCCAGGTGGTCTTGATGTATGTTACTCCGGGTGCGTTTGGCTGTGTTCGGTCGTTTAACGGCCGAACTTGAAAATTGCCTTAAGAGGCTGCTCTGTACTTCTGCCGCGAGAGCCGCTGTGTGTTCCTCCGTTCGGAGGGAGCATTCAGTGTTTCCGTTGACCGTGATGACTCCACGAGGGCCTGGCATCTTGAGCTTGAGGTATGCGTAATGCGGCACCGCGTTGAACATTGCAAACGCGGTCCGTCCGAGCAGAGCGTGATAGCCGCTGCGGAACGGGACTATGTCGAAGATTAACTCCTCGCTTCGGAAGTTATCCGGGGATCCGAACACCACTTCCAGTGTGACTGAGCCTGTACAATTGGCCTCTACACCTGGTATGACGCCTTTGAAGGTCGTCTTTGTATGTTTAATCCTTGAGGGGTTTATGCCCATCTTGCGCACTGTGTCCTGATAAAGCAGGTTCAGGATGCTGCCGCCGTCCATCAGGACTCTCGTGAGGTGAAATCCATCGACGATTGGGTCTAAAACCAATGCGGCAAATCCGCCATGGCGGATACTGGTGGGGTGGTCCCTTCGATCAAAAGTGATCGGGCAAGAGGACCATGGATTGAACATCGGGGCGACTGGCTCCATCGCATATACGTCCCTAAGTGCACGCTTCCGCTCCCTCTTGGGTGTGTGGGTTGCGTATATCATGTTTACCGTCCGCACTTGTGGGGGGAAACCCTTCTGTCCTCTGTTGTTCGGCGGCCGGGTCTCTTCTTCGTCTTCGCTATGCAGCCCCTTGTCATTGTTTTCGGCGATTAACTTGCCTACCTGCTTGAATACCCAACAATCCCTATTGGTGTGATTCACTGGCTTTTCGGGGGTGCCATGTATCTGGCATGAGCGGTCGAGTATTCGGTCCAAATTGGACAGACCCGGAGTAGTTCTTTTGAATGGCTTTTTCCGCTGACCGGGTTTGGAGCCTCTGAATCCGGTGTTGACTGTCGTATCCTCAGTGTTATCGCTGTTAACGCGGCGTTTGCTTTTGTTGCGACGCGACCTGCCATTGCGGTCCTTGTTATCCGGACTGCCAGAATTTTTGCTGAGGTTGTTACTGCGGGCTAGCCAGCTGTCCTCTCCCGCGCAGAAGCGGGTCATGAGTGATGTGAGGGCTGCCATGGATTTCGGCTTTTCTTGTCCTAGGTGCCGGGCCAGCCACTCGTCACGGATGTTATGTTTGAAGGCTGCGAGGGCCTCCGCATCCGGACAGTCGATGATTTGATTTTTCTTTGTTAAGAACCGTGTCCAGAACTGTCTGGCCGATTCGTCTGGCTGCTGAATTATGTGGCTTAGGTCATCGGCGTCTCGTGGTCACACGTATGTGCCCTGGAAGTTGTCAAGGAATGCGGCTTCCAGGTCCTCCCAACACCCAATTGACTCTGCTGGCAAGCTGTTAAGCCAATGCCGAGCTGGTCCTTTAAGCTTGAGTGGGAGATATTTGATGGCGTGAAGATCGTCACAGCGGGCCATGTGGATATGAAGGACATAGTCTTCGATCCAAACCGCGGGGTCTGTTGTGCCATCGTAGGATTCAATGTTCACGGGTTTAAACCCTTCAGGGATTTGATGATCCATTACTTCATCTGTGAAGCATAGTGGGTGTGCGGCGCCTCTATATTGGGCAATATCACGACGTAGCTCGAGAGAGCTTTGTCTGCTGTGTTCGGCCCGGCCGGAGTTGCTGTATCCGGCGCGATGGTAGTCGTCGTGGATCGTGGGGCGCCCACGTGATCCGTAGATAGATCGTGATTGTTTTGCCTTGTCCTCCAGTACGTCTCGCAAGTCCGGCGCATTCCCGCATGGCTTCGCGCTTTTCGAGCGGTGCCGGGGTACGGTTCTGGTGGAGGGCCTAGATGCCTCTCTGTCGCGGCCACGAGGTGGTCGGTCTGCCGTATTGTGCGCTAGTGATGAAGGTTTGTATGCTTCCTCCTCTAGTCGGGGGAGCAACTTGCGTTTTGCGTAGCTTTTGGAGGGGCGTTCGAGTTCATACTCTTCGGCCGCGAGGATCTCGGTCCATCTGTCGGCCAGCAGGTCTTGATCAGCTCGAAGTTGTTGCTGCTTTTTCTTTAGGCTGTTCGCCGTGGCCATTAGCCTGCGTTTAAAATGCTCTTGTTCGACGGGATCCTCGGGCATGACGAATTCATCGTCGTTGAGGCTTGCCTCGTCTCCGGAGGGAGGCATGTAATTGTCATCCTCAATCTCCTCATCTGCTGCTCTCTCTTGAGGGCTGGCTTCTCCATTCTTGCTGTGGCGGGACTAGCTGAATCTTGCTGGAGGGGGTTGTCTTCGGCACTCTCTGGGGTGTTATTATCTCCGGTGCCGGAATCTCCATTCTTGCTGTGGCGGGATTTAGAGCGGCGCCGCTGACGTCGGCGCTTGGGCTGTTTCTTAGAGGAATCTGCCTCTGCAGCTTCTTCGCCGTCCCCATCCTTTGGGATGTCCACCATGTATATGTCGTATGACGAGGTGGTCTTTCAGTGCCCCGTAGGCGCTGGTTCTTTATCGTCTCCGGCATCGTCGTCCATACCGTTGATGTCTTCGGAGTCGTAGTCTAGCATGTCGGTTAGATCGTCGACAGTGGCTACAAAGTGGGTGGTGGGTGGGCTTTGAATTTCTTTGTTGTCCGCATCCCAACCATCCTGACCGCAGTCCGGCCAGGGCTCTCCTGACAACGAGAGACACTTTAGTGAATTCAGGATGTCGCCAAAGGGTGAGTGCTGAAAGATGTCCGCAGCGGTGAACTCCATGATCGGCGCCCAATCGGATTCGATTGGCAGGGGCGCAGGAGGTTCGGAGTCTGGCAAGGAGTCCGGCACCTCGGATTCACGAGCTTTGCAAGGGACAAGGTCAGTATTCGGCTCCGTCGCCGTAGAGATTGCAGCTCCCGAGGCGGTGTCCAGCCACCTGTCCTCGATTTGCGCGGTCGGCTCCGAACTAGGGGTCGGAGCGGACTCATGTGCGGCTTCCAGGGCACTGTCCGGCGACAGAGCTAAATCATGCCCATCGTGACAGTGCGGCATGCTCGGCTGTGGCTCGAATCCATCGAAGATCAAGTCTCCACGGATGTCGGCCGTGAAGTTTAAGCTTCCAAACCTGACCTGATGGCCAGGGGCGTAGCTTTCGATCTGCTCCAGATGGCCAAGCGAATTGGCCCGCAGTGCGAAGCCGCCGAACACGAAGATCTGTCCGGGGAAAAAAGTCTCACCCTGGACTGTGTTGTTGTTGATTGAAGAAGCCATCAAGCCTATCGGTGTCGACACAGAGGAACTCTCAATGAAAGCACCAATGTCGGTGTCAAAACTGGCGGATCTCGGGTAGGGGGTCCCGAACTGTGCGTCTAGGCGGATGGTAACAGGAGACAAGGGACACGATGTTTTTACCCAAGTTCGGGCCCTCTCGATGGAGGTAAAACCCTACTCCTGCTTGATTAATATTGATGATATGGGTAGTACAAGAGTGGATCTACCACGAGATCAAGGAGGCTAAACCCTAGAAGCTAGCCTATGGTATGATTGTTGTAATGGTTGTTCGTCCTACGGACTAAAACCCTCCATTTTATATAGACACCGGAGAGGGCTAGGGTTACACAGAGTCGGTTACAATGGTAGGAGATCTACATATCCGTATCGCCAAGCTTGCCTTCCACGCAAGGAAAGTCCCATCCGGACACGGGACGAAGTCTTCAATCTTGTATCTTCACAGTCTTGGAGTCCGGCTGATGATGATAGTCCAGCTATCCGGACACCCCCTAGTCTAGGACTCCCTCACCTACTATGCTAACCTTGGAACGCAGATCTGCTACGCTTCGGTGGCCCACCCCAGGAGTAACGGTTAGGCCGAACATGCTAACGCGGAAGTCCTGAGGGGCCTCAAGACTAGGACCTTCAAGAAGAACCTGGAGGCCTACAGCAGGGGCTGGCACGACGAGCTCCAGTCTGTGCTGTGGTCCATCTGAACCACCGCCACCAAGCAAACGGGCGAGACTCCATTCTTCCTCGTCTACGGGGCTGAAGCAGTCCTCCCTCACGAGGTCAAGTATCGCTCCGCGCGGGTCCTGGCATTCGATGAAATGTGGCAGGACGCCATGCGGGGGATGGACCTCGTGCTGGGGGAGGAACACCGTCGTGAAGCTGCATTGAGGGCGGCAAGGTACCAACAAGCGCTGCGGCGATACCACTGCCACAACATCCGCTCCAGGACGCTCAAGGTTGGCGACCTCGTCCTGGGGCGGGTCCTCTCCAGAGAAGGGTTGCACAAGCTTTTGCCCATGTGGGAGGGCCCGTTCAGGGTCGTCCATGTCTCCAGGCCGGGTGCTGCGTGCCTGGAGACGCAGGACAGAATACCCATCCAGAACGCCTGGAACATCCAGCACCTCCGGAAATTCTATCCATGAAGCAAGGCCCAAAGCCTGAGAAGCAGGTCCCAGAGCCTGAGAAGCAAGGCCCACGGCCTGAGAAGAAAGGCCCAGAGCCTGTGAAGAAGGCCCGGTGCCTGTGAAGACTCGCCGCCCGTGACACTCTCACGTAATAACGAGTTGGGGTTGTACACGCTCCCTCCCACACCTAGTTGACAGCACTTAGCTCCGCGTTGGTGAGAAGACATGAAGACTAGATTAGGTGCCGGACGCGGCTTTTCATTTGCTTTCTGTAGTTGGCTTGCTTTTCCTTAATCAAAGTTTGCCTTTGGCGTTCGTTCTTGAATTGGTTCCCTCGGCTTTCACTGCATTTTTTCCCGGCTCGAATTTGCTCGTGTTCTCTCTCTCGCATGCCTCATGAGGGGGCTGGCAGGTGCCCTCGCGAGCATTTTTAATCCATTCTGCATTCTCGTGAGCCACCCTCGTTCGATCCCAAAAGCTGGTGCACCTCTCCTAGTCCGTGCCCCTCGGGTACCGCGATACAAAGCGCCAGGTCAGGGCTAGGATGAACGGCAAATCTTCTAATGCACTTCCTAATGAGTTTTTCGCAGTTCCTGAGCGAATGCAGGCCATGAAGGCAAAATCGATGTGAGGAAATAAACGCCTCGCGAGGAAGAGGGCGTCCTGAGTATACCAGGTTAAGTTATCTTTGCGCAAAATAAGGACACAACACGAGAGCAACACGCATACTGTTATAACTGAGGAACCATAGTTCGATACACACCCCCTGGGCCAATACTGGTTTCATTCTTGATGCAGGAAAAGAGTAAAGCAAAAGCAGCATCGCAGCGATCCGCGAAGACAGGCCTCTAGCGCTACCCCGACCCTAACCGGATCCTTCCTCACGCTTCACAGAAGTGCGGCGATGGGACGACCCACCGCCGCCTTCAAAATGGGTGCGGCGGCGTGGCGGCTGGTCGTAGCCACCACTGCTGGAGCTGTCGCCGGAGGAAGAGCCACCATAGCTGGACGAGACACTGTCGTCGCTGAGGGCGGGCTCGCCCTCGTCCTCGTCGCGACCGTCACCAAGGCCGAGCACCTCCTCGCCGTTGTTCGCCTCGGGGCAGTACCCGGTGCGGCGACCATCTTCCCCAAACACCCTCACATAGAGGGACGATCCACCATTGTACCTGAAGTGGCGTGTGCACCGCCTACCCAGGCCGCGCGCGCGGGCGAACGACTGCCAGCCGCAAGCTAGGGCTATGTTGCCCGCGGCAGAGGTCTCGATCGCAACCCAAGAGGCCTTGCTGCAACAGCCATCCGCCTGCAGCCAGAGTCCGCCCAGACCGGAGGCCGGCAGTTCTGTCATGGTCGCTGGGGGGCACGAGCACCTATGGGGCAAAGAGGGCCCCTTCTGGTCCGGCAAGGGAGCGGAGGGTCGCACGCAGAGCGGATCGAGGCGGCAGCGCGCGGGGGAGATTTTTTACCCAGCTTCGGAGCTCTCCGGAGAGATAAAACTCCTACTGCTGCTTTGTGTTTGTATTTTGTTCTTGCTCAGGGCGTGAGCGTGTTGCGGTGCTGAATGAGTCGGCTCTGGAGCCGAAATTCCCAAACTTCCGAACCCCTTTTACGTGCGCATGGGCCTCCCTTTTATAGCCTAAGGGGGTCACCGACAGGTGGCAGCGTAAAAAGAGGGGTAGAAAGGTAAAAACGCAGGTTGGTACAACAGTGTCCAACAGTGTCCCCTACCTAACTCTGACGGCAGGAGACAAGGGCATTTAATGCCCGTCCGGTCGCCCCAACAGTGCAAGGAAACGACTGTTAGGGGTGCCACCGATCGCCACGATGGCCTCCTTGTCAGCTTCGCTTGCCACCTCGCACCGCATGGCTGCACAGCGCCTCGCCACGTGCTTCTGGGATGGCCCTGGGGTGACACGTCGTTGGATGCGCTGGAGCTTCGGTGCAGAGTGGCAGCCTTGCCGCGGCAAGTGCCTTGCCGCGGCCGTTGTCTTGTCGCACCAGCAAGCTTGCCGCTCGCCGGGCCTTGCCGGGACGCGCGGAGCGTTGCGGCAAGTTTTCTGAAGTGTCTTGGTTGGCTTTCCCGGCAAGCTCCTCTTGCCGGGGTCTTGTCCTTCTCGGCAAGCTCCTCTTGCCGGGGCCTTGTACTTCCCGGCCAGCTCCTCTTGCCGGGGCCTTGTCTTCTAAGTTAATACTTTGTTCTTGAATGGCAGTAAGATAGGAATGGCGAAGGATCTTGGCGGGCGCCCGGCAAGCCTCGCCGCGGGGTGCTGCGACTACCCGTGCACAAGTTCGGGGTACTAAGGTACCCCTACTTTAGTACACCGACAGGAGCCCCCGGGCCTAGGCCATACACGGTGCCGAGCGCTGTTGGGCCAGGCCCAAAACAGTGCACGGGCACGCGCGGCCTGGGTCCAACCGAATCTGACTCCGTATCCGCCGCGTCCCCTCGCAACGGCACGCGTCGATTGCGGCGTCGTGGGGGACGTGGGTGGCGTGCGCGATTTTCGAGGCGCCCATCCCCGTGATCACGGGGCGGGGTGAGGTCGCCTCAACCATCGCCTCAGTTCTGCATCCTCGCCACGCGTCTCCCATGCACTCGGGGTCGCGGACGGTGGAGGTGGGAGACCGAGCCGTCACGGGCGGAGGCAGTGGCCCGGCCCCGGCCCCCTGCTCTTCCCGTGCTCTAATTCGCTGAACGGGGCGGTCGAGCCCCCACTCCGCTCCTTTAAGAAGAGCGGGAGGGGAGCGCAGGAGCCCGCACTCTCTCATCTTCTCCTTTCTTCAACTTCTGCTCCACCTTTCTCTCATTCACCATGGAGGAGGGGAACCCTGGTCCTTCATCGGTGGCGGCAAGGGTCGCCGCGAGACAGCGCGTCCCTCCCTATCCCGCGCCAGTGGTGGCAGAGCCAGCCACAAGGGGAAGAGGGAGGGGGCATGGTCGCGGGCGAGGTCGAGGGCGAGGTCGAGGCACTCGAGGAAGAGGCGGACGGGGCGGCGCGGCATCTCCGCCTCCGTCAGCAGCTCCTCCCCTCGTGGCGGTCCATACAGGGGACGACCCTTGGGAGTTCTTCGTCAAGCTGCGCCGGGCACCTCGCCGTCGCCTCCGGCTTCCGGCTCCGTTTGCTAGCGCGATGGAGCCGGACCTGCCCGAGACGCTGAGGTTGCGCATGAGGGGCTGCGGGATCAGCGGCATGCGAGTCAGCGTTGTATCCCCAGCCCCCAGCGTGATGTATCTTGATCGAGGGTGGAAGACGTTCGCCCGCATCCACAGCTTGACGGCGGGGTTTACCCTCCATTTTAAGTTAATGGAGGGCGACCTCCTCTCCGTCAAGGTCTTCGGGGACTCCGGCACCCGGGCGAGATGCTGCGTGGACAGCTCCTCCGATATCGAAGACTCCCCCTCGAGCGAGAGTGACGAGGAGGAGAGCGACAGCGACAACGAGGGCGGCGGGCCCGACTAGGCGTCGGGCGTCGCCTCGTGCGCCACCGGCGACCCCATCATCCGGGTCGCCGGCCCCTTGAACTCCCCGGGGTCGTCTCCTTGGGCGGCTGGTGTAGGGAGGCTGCAGAAGAGGAAGAGGGGTGGCGGCAAGGCCGTCAAGTCGGAGTACGAGGGCGTGGTGCCCTCGACAGCGTGCTGACGTCCTGCCGCCCCGTCTTCGAGCTCTGCTTCTGGCGCCGCCGTCTCCGCCAAGCCTCCGGGTGGCCCCCGGGATGTTCTCTTGGTGTCTTCTGGCACCCGTAGCTCACCTAGGCGCCTCTTTTGCCTTCTTCGGCTCCTTGACCTACCTCCTGAAAAGGGGGACAGGAAAAAGATTACGGGCATCTTATCTTTTCAATTTGTAAGCCTTCGGGCCTTAGCTGCATTTGAAACTTGTAATCCTCTCTTTCATGTTTTTCATCTTTTATGGACTGTACCCGAACGGGATGTTTTTTAATGAAAAAGGGGAAGCTCGCTATGCCATATCCTTTGCTTGACTCTATGCCTTGTATGTTTTTACCCTATGCTCTGAGGGGACTTACCGGCGCAAGCACACTCGCTGAGTGCGGAACATCAGCAGCCCGCTGGCGGTGCTGCCTCCGGCAAGAAACCTTGTCGGGGCTAGTTGCAGCTCACTTGTATTGTTGAGCGGACTCGAAAACAATTCAAGGGTGCAACTTAGCCACGAGTCGATTCCTCCGCGCACAGGTTTTTCATACAAGGCACGGCCGTTCAAGGATGCGGCTTCGCGTTTCCCAGTCCATAAGAGGATGCATGATGAGGGACGGAAGCTCATCTGATATCGCAGCCCCCGGCGACTCTGGCTTGCCGGGGGTGAATCTTGATATTCGCAGCCCCCAGCAACTCTGGCTTGCCGGGACCCAGGTGCCGGCGCACCTTTCTTTTCTTTCCTTGTTCTTGCCGCTGCTAGACGTGTCATAGGAACAATCTTCTTAGAGCGTGACAAGTTATTCACTGTAATATATAACTTTATTCTGGGCAAAGCATGCTATGTTATTTCCTTTACTCTGTTACATCCCTTGTATGCTTTTACCCTACGCATTGAGGGAACTTGCCGGCGCAAGCACACTCGCTGAGTGCGGAACATCAGCAGCCTGCTGGCGGTGCTGCCTCCGGCAAGAAATCTTGTCGGGACTAGTTGCAGCTCGCTTGTATTGTTGAGCGGACTCGAAAACAAATCAAGGGCGCAACTTAGCCGCGAGTCGATTCCTCCGGGCACAGGTTTTCCATACAAGGCACGAACGTTTCAAGGAATATAACTTAAAAATTTAAAATTGACTATGCTCAAACTTTGGCGACTTAGCTTTTCTGTCTTCTGCATTCCGGCAAGGCTGTGCTTTTTTGTTAGATGCCTAGTTCACATCATTATCAAGCCCTGACAACGAGGACTAAAGGCGCAAATGCTGTTGCGGGAACATCCGCTTCCACGGCAAGAATCTGAGATCCTACCGGAGCGTGATGCTCCCCGGCAAGCGTGTCTGGACACAGCTTGTCGGGAGCGTCTGCTTCAACGAAACAAACCCTGGGGCTTGTCGGAGCAGACCGCTCCTCAGCACTTTCCGTGTTGATCCTGGGGACCTTCTTGGCGGCGGCTCCGGGGAGCTCTGCCGGAAAGTAGTCGCCAGTAACCAACTTTCTTTTCTGGTGGTTGCATAGATTCATCCTTGCCGGAATCAGAACCTTGTCGGGGGAGCCCCCTGCTTGTCGCTGGAGACCGCAGCGTGCCCGTGCCGGCGTGTTGAAGTGTACGTGGGCCTTGAGCGTCCCGCGATCCACCAGCTTGGCCTTGCTCCAACGCGAGCACGGCGCCAGGAGCGCCGTGGCGTTGTTGATCTTGCACCTCCTGCGAGGGGTGCGGTGGATGGGCAGACGCTGAACCTTGCGGGGCCTTGTCCTTGGAGCGGGTGACGATGTGAGTCCCCCCGCTGGCGCCTGCTCCTCCGCCGGCGTCCACCCCACCGCCCGTTTGCTCCGGTGGCGGTAGGACAGTCGCAGACGGAGCGGCTACCTCCGAAATTTTCTTCTTCAGTGGCATGTTGATGAAGATGCTGATGTAGCGCGCGCAGAGACCGGATCAGGTACGCACGACCTCGTTGCCTCCCCTACCTGGCGCGCCAAAGATGTCTTGGTCGCTGGGGGGCACGAGCACCTATGGGGCAAAGAGGGCCCCTTCTGGTCCGGCAAGGGAGCGGAGGGTCGCACGCAGAGCGGATCGAGGCGGGAGCGCGCGGGGGAGATTTTTTACCCAGCTTCGGAGCTCTCCAGAGAGATAAAACTCCTACTGCTGCTTTGTGTATGTATTTTGTTCTTGCTCAGGGCGTGAGCGTGTTGTGGTGCTGAATGAGTCGGCTCTGGAGCCGAAATTCCCAAACTTCCGAACCCCTTTTACATGCGCATGGGCCTCCCTTTTATAGCCTAAGGGGGTCACCGACAGGTGGCAGCGTAAAAAGAGGGGTAGAAAGGTAAAAATGCAGATTGGTACAACAGTGTCCAACAGTGTCCCCTACCTAACTCTAACGGCAGGAGACAAGGGCATTTAATGCCCGTCCGGTCGCCCCAACAGTGCAAGGAAACGACCGTTAGGGGCGCCACCGATCGCCACGATGGCCTCCTTGTCAGCTTCGCTTGCCACCTCGCACCGCATGGCTGCACAGCGCCTCGCCACGTGCTTCTGGGATGGCCCTGGGGTGACACGTCGTTGGATGCGCTGGAGCTTTGGTGCAGAGTGGAAGCCTTGCCGCGGCAAGTGCCTTGCCGCGGCCGTTGTCTTGTCGCACCAGCAAGCTTGCCGCTCGCCGGGCCTTGCCGGGACGCGCGGAGCGTTGCGGCAAGTTTTCTGAAGTGTCTTGGTTGGCTTTCCCGGCAAGCTCCTCTTGCCGGGGTCTTGTCCTTCCCGGCAAGCTCCTCTTGCTGGGGCCATGTACTTCCCGGCCAGCTCCTCTTGCCGGGGCCTTGTCTTCTAAGTTAATACTTTGTTCTTGAATGGCAGTAAGATAGGAATGGCGGAGGATCTTGGCGGGCGCCCGGCAAGCCTCGCCGCGGGGTGCTGCGACTGCCCGTGCACAAGTTCGGGGTACTAAGGTACCCCTACTTTAGTACACCGACAAGTTCGCTGGCAAAGAAGCGCGGAAGTTGGAGCCAGTTGCCGGTCGGGTTCTCCGACCAGATGACAAACTCCGGCGACACCTCCACCGTGTGGAAGCGCGGACGAGGAGGCCGCGCCACCATAGCACGCCTCCTCTCATCAACAGGACCGCCATGACTGGGATGACCCACTTCGCGTGCCGTGGCGCCGTCTCGATGATGGGTCACGGTGGGGGTCGCGGCATGCTTGCGCGGGCGGCCATGCCCTCGCTTGGGCGCCGGGGAGTTGGGTCCCTCGCGAGGGGCCTTCCCCTTCTCGGCGTTGGAGAACTTCCTTCGTGGTGCCATGGGTGTCGCTGCAAGCGATGGAGCAAGGAGGAAGGAGCAAGCAAGCAAGGAAGAGATGGGCAATGGGGGCTCCGCCCCTCCCCATTTATAGCAAGACAAGGCCAATCGGCATCTGCCATTATCGCAGGTAATGATGGTTTTCCTTGCATGTCGTAGGGACTTGTCAAGTCGTGCAGTTGCCAAGGCAGCGTGGGGAAGCGAAGACGTCCACGTCCAATCAACCACCACGCGTCGACCGAGGCCGTAGGCTTTTGGGGCCCGCGGTGCTTCGAACTTGACCATTGGCTTCGCCGCGAAGCCAAGCCCGAGCGCACCTTGGGCCCGGGGGCTATTGTCGGTGTTCTGGGAATGGGGGTCCCCAGACTTGCCTTCCTGTGGCCAACAGCATGGCTGAGCCAGCAGGCCGTACGGCCCATCTTCATCAACAAGGCATCCAAGACCCTCGCGAGGGTCCATGCCTCGCGAGGTGGACAACGCAAGACCTCCTCTGGAGTGGCCTAGGGCAGGCTCACGAGGAGCAGAGATATCAAGGCGGGGCAAAACCTCATGAGGCCCTCGTGACGTGAGCCATGACGCACGACACGAGGGCGCCAGCGCGCGCAGTGTCCTTGTTTCCTCTTTGGTGCTAAGGAGGCCAGCGCAGGCGAGGAGTACCGAGGCATCAGGCAAAGGTTTCTATATTGGTAAAAACGAGACCAAGAACAGAAGGACGGCAAGACGAAGGTCATCGTAGAGCCCAAGACGGCGTCACCACCAGTGCTTTTTGCAGGCAAAGACCGCTTTTGTCAGGATAGCTTGTACTAGTTGTTCCCCTTCAAATTTGCCTGCAGTTGTTGGCTCCCTTCCCGCTCATTATTTGGGAAGATGATCAGGGCCTCTATAAATAGGTCTAGCCACCACAGTAGTAGGGGAAGACTGACCTTGGACGGATCGAATCCGGAGACACGCTCAACCACACAAGCACAAGAACACCTCAACCTCAGGAGGCTGTTCTTCCCTGGTACTGTTCATCATCAGCCCTAGAGGCAATCCACCACCACCACACTAGAGTAGGGTATTACACCACAACGGTGGCCGAACCAGTATAAATCCTGTGTCTTTCTGTGTTGCGAGTTCGTCGAGTTCGTCCGTGAGATCTTAGCGAGCTAGGGAGTAGGGACTTCGCGCGCACCCCAATGTTCGAACCTCAAGGGTTTTCCAGAACCCCACATCCAACAGTGCCTAGTGCTAGCTGCTATTTTTTTGCATGTTTTTGGCTTTTCATGAAATCAATATCAAAAAGAGTCCAAAAGGAGAAAAGACTTTTGATTAATTTTTTCCAGACCAAAAGAGACCCTAGAAGGTTCGGAAGAAGGCCAGAAGAGCCAAGAGGGAGCGACAAGCCCTAGGGGCGCCCCCAGGCTTGTGTGCCCTTCGTGGCACCTCCAACCTAATGCCACCTCTATAAATTTTCAAATATTCCCTTGACATCAGAGAGTCCACGAAATACTTTTTTCCGCCACCGCAAGTTCCAGAACCAAGAGATTCCATCTGGAGGCCATTTACGATACTCTATCGGAGGGGGAAATGATCACGAAGGGCTCTACATCATCCTTGTTGTCCTTCCGATGATGCATGAGTAGTTTACCACAGATCTACTGGTCCATAGTTAGTAGCTAGATGGCTTATTCTCTCTATTAATTTGATCTTCATACAATGTTCTCCTTGATGTTCTTGAAGTTCTACTCAATGTAATGACTTTTTCGTTGTGTTTGTTGGGACCAAATGAATTGTGAGTTTATGATCAGCTCTATCCATGAATATTATTTGAGTTTTCTCCGAACTCTTTTATGCATGATTACTATAGCTTTGTATTTCTCTCTGATCTATTGATTTGGTTTGGCCAACTAGATTGATATTTCTTTCAATGGGAGAGGTGCTTTGTAATGGATTCGATCTTGCGGCGCTCAATCCTAGTGACAGAAAGAGACATGGCACGTATTGTATCATTTCTATTAAGGATAAAAATATGGTGTTTATTCGTACGTGAGTTTATATTGTCTACATCACGTCATCTTGTTGAAGGTGTTACTCCGCTCTTTACGAACTTAATACTCTAGATGCATCTTGGATATCAGTCTTTGGGTGGAAAAATAGTAGTAGATGTAGGCAGGAGTCGCTCTATTTGTCTCAGACGTGATGCCTATATATGAACATTGCTTTGGATATCGTCATAATTTTTTGCTTTTCTATCAATTGCCCTATAGTAATTTGTTTACCCATCGTATGCTATTTTTAAGAGAGAAGCCTCTATTGAAAACTATGGCCCCCGGGTCTACCTATACCTACTAATAAAGCAACATGCGTTTCATCAAAAAATATCATCTGTTCACCGTCGGAAAGAAAAAAGAAAAGAATTTTTTTCTATCCGAGGTGGTATTATGCGTTTGTCTGCTAGAAAAAAATGTTTTCTAGAATTTCAAACGTGGTCGCGTTCTCTGGCCCAGCGAGGCCAGCACACTTATTTTTCTGTCCACTCAACTAAGAAAATTCTATTTTCCGCACAGGACGACAAACAGTCAGATCTTCGCACAGGACAACCAATAATGGGCTGGCCCATTTTTCTTTGTTTATGTGTTTTACTTCTATTTTTATTCTCCTTCCCCTATCTCTTTTTTCACTTCTAAGTTTATTTTTCTTATAAAATTTATTTCATAAATTCAAAATTGTCAAAAACCGTTCAGAATACATAAAAAAATTCAAATTGTAGAAAATGTTCAAAATTCCAAAATTTTGTTGCTATTTTGAAAAATATTCGGAATTTGAAAAAGTTTCCCATTTTTTAAAAATCTTTTATTATTTTTGAAAATTGTTCGAGATTTCTAAAAATAAAATGGAAATTCAAAAAATACTCAAATTCAAAAAATGTTCTTGTTTTAGTGAAATTTTCACAATTCAAAATAATGTTAAAAGATACACATTTTCGAAAAAAGTTATAAATTTTCAACAAATGTTCCTGTTCTAAAAAAATGTTCAAAAATTCAAATAACGTTCATGTTTTTATACAAAAAAAGTTGGTTGTTTTCATGAAATGTTTGTGAATTTTAAAATATGTTCCTGTTTCAAATTTTGTTCGTGTTTTTCTGAAAGTGTACATAACTTTCAAAAAAATGTTTACAATTTAAATAAAGGTTCGTCTTTCCTACAATATTTGGAAACTTCAAACCTTCAAGTCTCCTCGAAAGAAAGAGTAGATTGAATGATTCACGGGTCTTCTCTGGTGTACACGAAAGAAATATGCCCTAAAGGCAATAATAAAGTTGTTATTTTATATTTCCTTATTCCTAATAAATATTTATTATTCATGCTAGAATTGTATTGATCGGAAACTTTGTGAATACATAAACAAATACCGTGTCCCTAGTAAGCCTCTACTAGACTAGCTCGTTGATCAAAGATGGTTAAGGTTTCCTAAGCATGTACATGAGTTGTCAATTGATAACGGGATCATATCATTAGGAGAATGATGTGATGGACAAGACCCATCCGTTAGCTTTGCATATTGATCGTTCGGTTTATTGCTATTGTTTTATTTATGTCAAATACATATTCCTTCGACTATGAGATTATGCAACTCCCAAATACCGGAGGAATACCTTGTGTGCTATCAAACGTCACAACATAACTGGGTGATCATAAAGACGCTCTATAGGTATCTTCGAAGGTGTTTGTTGAGTTGGCATAGATAGAGATTAGGATTTGTCACTCCGAGTATCGGAGAGGTATCTCTGGGCCCTCTCGGTGATACACATCGTAAGCTTGCAAGCAAATGA
Source organism: Triticum timopheevii (assembly GCA_963921465.1). Taxonomy (NCBI): domain Eukaryota; kingdom Viridiplantae; phylum Streptophyta; class Magnoliopsida; order Poales; family Poaceae; genus Triticum; species Triticum timopheevii. The sequence goes on along the minus strand of OY997270.1, from coordinate 59,482,931 downwards.
CTAAGGAGTTAGTCACAAGATGATGTATTACGGAACAAGTAAAGAGACTTGACGGTAATAAGATTGAACTAGGTATAGGGATACCAATGATCGAATCTCGGGCAAGTAACATACTGATGGACAAAGGGAATTGTGTATGTTGTCATAACGGTTCGACCGATAAAGATCTTCGTAGAATATGTAGGAGCCAATATGGGCATCCAGATTCCGCTATTGGTTATTGACCGGAGAGGTGTCTCAATCACGTCTACATTGTCCTCGAACCCATAGGGTCCGCGCGCTTAACGTTCGTTGATGATATAGTGTTATGTGAGTTATATGTTTTTGTCAGAGAATGTTGTTCGGAGTCCCGGATGAGATCATGGAAACGACGAGGAGTCTTGAAATGGTCGAGAGGTAAAGATTGATTTATAGGACGATGGTATTTGGACACTGGAAGTGTTTCAGGATGTACCGGCAAGTAACTGGGTCAATGGAAAGGGTTCCGGGCACTCCCTGGCAAGTTATGGGCCTTATAGGCCAAAGGAAGGGACAGATGATGTGGCCATTGGTGTTGCAGCTACTACGAAAGACATAAATGCCATGGAGGTGTTCGGTGTTGTGCCATATACTCAAAATATGGTGAGACACAGTAGCATGAGTACCAAGGAATTGAAAGCGCCGATGCATGTAACTATACGGGATTCATCTATACTTTATATTGGCTCATTTGGTTTTCAAATTCCCTCAACGGAATCATAGAAGGAGGACATCAAGCCAAACTTCAGAACGCCACCGTGTAGTTATAACCTGGCTGGTGAAATTCTAATTAATCGACATTCCAGTTTGATCAGAAGTTCTTTTTGGTAAGAGTCCTAGTTAGGTTGGGTTAGATCCTACGTGATCTGTTTTTGTTGGGTCAGATCCTAAGTGATCAACTTTGCCGGATTATTTTATTAGAAAAATGTCCTAATTAGTATGGCTGAGAGAGAGTCCTAATAATATATTGCTAGTACTAGTTGGGTCGGTTTGCATAGATAGAGTTTGTTAGCATCACACCAGCTGCTAGTTTTAGTCGGTTCACAATTTGAGCCTGCGTGCTCTTTTAAGTACCGACCACTCCGGCCAAGTCAGATTGGCTTTCATCCTGAGTTGAGAAAAATACAAGAAAAGTACCAGGTTTGGGTACGCCAAAAATCCGTTTTTGTTTGCTGATCTTTGAGAGATTCAGGTGATGTTACGCGTGGGAATTGATCTGTTTAATTCCATACGTCAGTTATATTCTTTGGTCTTCTTGCGTATTGCTTGATTTGAAGACTTGATCTGGTACTTCATCATCTACGCTTGCTATTACGACTTTTGTTTCGTCCAGGAATTTTCAACTTCATTGGGTACCGTGAAAGATCGGGCCATCAAAAGACTCGTCGTCTATTCGGGTCTGATCAAGTGGCATTCAGAGCAAGGTTGATCACGGTGCAATTTTTTCACTCCGGTTCTTGAGTTGATATACTAGAGTTGATACAATGGTGAATTCGCAGAAATCATCATTCAAGTGTGCATGGTGCACATGAAGGAGATGTGGAAGACGAGTTGCCCTTGCCCACCTATGATCCGAGTGTTGCGCCGGCTATCGTGCTAGGACTGGAGGCAACTTGTGACTATGTGCTGAATCTAGTGCGGAGGCACATCGACAAGGTTGAGGAAAGTCTAGGAAAAAAGATGGCTGATTTGACTGAGGTCATTCATCGATTGTGACCACGTTCACCACCTAGTGATGGGCCTGCTACACCGCATTGTCATCAGAAATTATCTGGACAGCGGGTAGGCAAACTAGTTCGCAACTATGGTGAGCTAACAAGAAACTAAAAGATTCAATTGCAAGATCTAAAAATATACCTTCAAGCACTCACCTCCCCTGCAATGGATCCAGAAAAAAGCTTGATGTCTACTATGCAACCTTCTTCTTGTAGACTTGTGTTGGGCCTCCAAGCGTAGAGTTTTGTAGGATAGTAGCAAACTTCCATAAAGTGGAGATGACCTAAGCACTGGTACGCATCGGTGCTATACAAATGGTTTTTAACCCCTTTCCGCGACGGCATTTGGAACCGTCGCCAAGTGAGTGTGGGTGATAGGGGGGTCCTTCCCACACGACCCAGAAATCGTTGGGGATATGCCCTCCTGGGACAATGGCTGGGGCAAAATGAGCTCATGTGCGACCGGCGAGGCATTAAAACCCAATCATTTCCATTCGTATGTACATCCCACACGGTGAATCCCAGAAAAACATTTCCTTTCGTATGTATATCACACACAGTCAATCCAAGGAATACGTTTTCATTCTTACGTACATCCCACACAGTCAATCAAGGGAAAACGTTTCCGTTCGTATGTATATCACACACAGTCAATCCAAGGAACATGTTTCCGTTCTTTTGTACATCCCACACAGTCAATCCAGGAAAAACGTTTCCATTCGTATGTACATCCAACATAGTTTTATGTGTAGGCTCGTGTGTGAAAGATGTAACTATCACACATGCTCTGCCTTGGTTAACTATTTGCTTTTATTAACTACATCACACACAATTTGATGAAGAAAGTTGTGTGGCATTGGGCTATCCATCACAAGCGCTTTTACTGCTAGAACCGTTTGCAAAGTTCCATCACACATTTAGCAGGTTTATTAGTTTACAATTAATAATTCCAGTATTACACAAATTCACATTTCATATCGAACATCTGTTTGCCAATTTCATATCAGGCACATAAATATATTTTAACATCACAATACGATAGCTACATGAGAATAGCACAATACAACATATAGCTAGTTCAACTTCATAATAACAATATTAGAACAATATATTCATTCCCCTAATCAAGATCATCCAGGCTCATCTTATCCACCTCTGCTTTCAGTTCAGTAAGAACCTGCTTTGCACTGGCCAACTGGGAAAGTGCTACCTCCTTCGCCAACACCATCTTAGCAAAGTCTGATTTAAAAATCTGAGCACATTCTCCACCTTCCTATTTTTACCCCGCATCTTCAAATATTGTTCAGCATTGACAACACTTTCTCTAAGCCTACGTATGTTCTCTTCCTCATACATGCTCCAAAGCTTCGCTAGGAACATCTTCAAAGACTGTGGCCACTCTTGATCAACCCACTTCAAGTAAGAACACTTCCTTGCATCCTATAATATATAAAACTAGATCAGTAACAATTGTAGGGGAAATGGGTTTATAGAAATATAGAAAATCACCAATGCTTATTTTGAAAAACTGAAGAAACATGTTAATTATGACATATCTTCTCAGAAAGATCAATGTGCAAATGAATTAATTGCTACTGAAATAGCAACCAAATTCTGGAATATCGGAAGCTATAATTACCAACAACAACGCTATAAGTTCTTAATCATGTACAATAAATAACAAATTGAACATTTTTTGAGGAAGGTAAATATAACTGCAACAGCATAGCGACAGTGTTTGGATGACAGCAAATTGATACTAACAGGTGTGTACACAAATTTAGTAACATAGAACTAATAGCACTTAGGCCGTCCACTATGTATGCCAAAACTGGTGTAAAGACAACTGTTGCTACATCTCGCACCGGTGCCCTGCACTGGCGAGCCGATGCAGCGGAAAAAAAATCAGGGACCAGGACTCCGGAGCACCTAGTTGCTCCGATGCCCAGTTCATTCGTGCCATAAAGACTTAGTATTTTACTGCTTGGCTGCTCGGATGTGTGGACCAAAGTTGGCTGCACAAACTGCTGAAGCGGTGCCAAATAATTTTCTAATGGCATCGCTGATGAGATGGCAACAATTTTAGCTACTAGGTACAAAATGTGACACTGTCTTATGATGCGTTTGGTTGAAGGTGTGGTATGAATGGGTTGGGACAGTGACAGTGTCTGAATCACATCTAGCAAATGATTTGTAACAACGAAAGAGGGTCTAACCTTCTCTGCACATGCAAGAAACTTCCTCCCACTATCCACATATTCAAACGCAACTAGCTTCACACATGGAGATTGATGGTGACAATGAGCAGATAAATCTTCAGCCACCCCGCTCCATTCGTTGCCACGATGGTCCTAGGGAGCTACAAGAGGAAGAAATGACTTAAATCGACCGCCGGGTAAAAATTCTTCATTCCAAGTCATAACCCGAGACAGAGAAGAGAGGCATGCCTGGGTGGTGAAGGAGACATTGCTGGAGGAGGAACCGCTGGAGAGGTCTTTGAAGAGGACCATGGTGACACCGGCGGTAGGATGCGAGACGACGAGAGCGAGGAAGCGGCTATAGCTTAGGAAGGAAGGAAGGAAGGAGGAAATAGGGGAAATGTGACTTGTGGTCGGGGAGAAAAGGGGGCGGGGAAGGGGGGACGGGCCGGGGGTAGATATTTTGGCGGTAGGCCAAAATTTTGGAAATGTGGAGGGAAACTTTGGCGCGGTGCCGCCGGACCATTCACTTTGAACGATTGTGTGCATCGAAAATGATTATTCTACTTTACGCATATGGGATGAGTTTGATAATTCAAATTTTGGTGGAAATTTCCCCGAGTACGTCATTGCATAATTTAACATCGGTTGCTAATTTGGGCACACAAAAGAGCGTACAGCAGACATACCACACTTACTGAATCGAGCAATTTTAGTAATTAACATAGCGAGTTGACCTAAACATTGCTCTAATAAGACCACCATTAAAAACATAGCTTAAGTATGCATAATTTTAACAAATCTGCCGCCACGCCGGCCTATGCATGGCCGGTGCGAGATGAGACTGTCGGTGTCAAAACCGGCGGATCTCGGGTAGGGGGTCCCGATCTGTGCGTCTTAGGCTGATGGTAACAGGAAGCAAGGGACACAATGTTTACCCAGGTTCGGGCCCTCTCGATGGAGGTAAAACCCTACTTCCTGCTTGATTAATATTGAAGATATGAGGAAGTACAAGAGTAGATCTACCACGAGATCGTAGAGGCTAAACCCTAAGAGCTAGCCTATGATGCTATGATTGTAATTGTGATCGGCCTTCTAAGGACCAACCTCTCCGGTTTATATAGACATCGGAGAGGGCTAGGGTTTACATGGAGTCGGTTACAAGGAAGGAAACACAATATCCGGATCGCCAAGCTTGCCTCCCACGCAAAGGAGAGTCCCATCCGGACACGGGCCAAAGTCTTGAGTCTTGTATCTTCACGCTTCAATAGTCCGGACGATGTATATAGTCCGGCTGTCCGGCTACCCCCTAATCCAGGACTCCCTCAGTAGCCCCTGAACCAGGCTTTAATGACGAAGAGTCCGGCGCGCAGTCTTGTCTTCGGCATTGCAAGGCGGATTCCTTCTCCTAATACTCCAAAGTAATTATCGAACACCCAAACCGTGTCCAGATCTGCAAGATGATCTTCACATACCATTGTAGGGAACATAGCGTAAATCCGATCTGCTGGCAATCTCCGTTCGCCGTGCCCTTGTGTCGTGACCTGGTCCAATCACGAACCAGCGTTTCTGGCCCCACCTCGACTCGCATCACGAGGCGGTTTTATTGGGCACGTCCTGCCAAGGGGGAGATCGTGTTCCTCTTGTTACGGGATTTTCCATCAATATGGGCGTGCGCAACCCCACGACAATCGTGAAGGAAATATGCCCTAGAGGCAATAATAAAGTTATTATTTATTTCCTCATATCATGATAAATGTTTATTATTCATGCTAGAATTGTATTAACCGGAAACATGATACATGTGTGAATACATAGACAAACATAACGTCACTAGTATGCCTCTACTTGACTAGCTCATTAATCAAAGATGGTTATGTTTCCTAACCATAGACATGTGTTGTCATTTGATTAACGGGATCACATCATTAGGAGAATGATGTGATTGACATGACCCATTCCGTTAGCCTAGCACTTGATCGTTTAGTATATTGCTATTGCTTTCTTCATGACTTATACATGTTCCTGTAACTATGAGATTATGCAACTCCCGTTTATCGGAGGAACACTTTGTGTGCTACCAAACTTCACAACGTAACTGGGTGATTATAAAGGAGCTCTACAGGTGTCTCCGAAGGTACATGTTGGGTTGGCGTATTTCGAGATTAGGTTTTGTCACTCCGATTGTCGGAGAGGTATCTCTGGCCCCTCTTGGTAATGCGCATCACTATAAGCCTTGCAAGCAATGTAGCTAATGAGTTATTTACGGAACGATGCATTACGTAACGAGTAAAGAGACTTGCCGGTAACGAGATTGAACTAGGTATTGGATACTGACGACCGAATCTCGGGCAAGTAACATACTGATGACAAAGGGAACAACGTATGTTGTTATGCAGTTTGAACGATAAAGATCTTCGTAGAATATGTAGGAGCCAATATGAGCATCCAGGTTCCGCTATTGGTTATTGACCGAGAATAGTTCTAGGTCATGTCTACATAGTTCTCGAACCCGTAGGGTCCGCACGCTTAACGTTACGATGACAGTTTTATTATGAGTTTATAAGTTTTGATGTACCGAAGTTTGTTCGGAGTCCCGGATGTGATCACGGACATGACGAGGAGTCTCGACATGGTTGAGACATAAAGATTGATATATTGGAAGCCTATATTTGGATATCGGAATGGTTCCGGGTGAAATCGGGATTTTACGGGAACACCGGGGGGGGGGGGGGGTTACCGGAACCTTCCCGGGGGTTAATGGGCCTTAGTGGGCCATGAGGGAGAAGAGGAGGGCCGGCCAGGGAAGGCCGCGCGCCCCCTCCCCCTCTAGTCCGAATAGGACAAGAAAGGGGGGGCGCCCCCCTTTCCTCTTTCCCCTCCCCCCTTTCCTTCTCCACTAAGGCAAGAGGGGGGAGTCCTACTCCCGGTGGGAGTAGGACTCCTCCAGGCGCACCCCTAGGGGGCCGGCCGCACCTCCCCCTCCCTTCTTTATATACGGGGGCAGGGGCACCCTAGAACACACAAGTTGATCTACGTGATCATTCCTTAGCCATGTGCGGTGTCCCCCCTCCACCATATTCCACCTCGGTCATATCATCGCGGAGTCTAGGCGAAGCCCTGCGCCAGTAGAACATCATCATCGTCACCACGCCATCGTGCTGACGGAACTCATCCCCGACACTTTGCTGGATCGGAGTCCGGGGATCATCATCGAGCTGAACGTGTGCTGAACTCGGAGGTGCCGTACATTCGGTACTTGGATCGCTCGGATCGTGAAGACGTACGACTACATGAACCGCGTCGTCATAACGCTTCCGCTTACGGTCTACGAGGGTACGTGGACAACACTCTCCCCTCTCATTGCTATGCATTACCATGATCTTGCGTGTGTGTAGGAATTTTTTTGAAATTACTACGTTCCCCAACAGTGGCATCCGAGCCAGGTTTTATGTGTAGATGTCATATGCACGAGTAGAACACAAGTGAGTTGTGGGCGATACAAGTCATACTGCTTACCAGCATGTCATACTTTGGTTCAGCGGTATTGTGAGATGAAGCGGCCCAGACCGACATTACGCATACGCTTACGCGAGACTGGTTTCACCGTTACGAGCACTCGTGCTTAAAGGTGGCTGGCGGGTGTCTGTCTCTCTCACTTTAGTTGAACCGAGTGTGGCTACGCCCGGTCCTTGCGAAGGTTAAAACAACACTAACTTGACGAACTATCGTTGTGGTTTTTGATGCGTAGGTAAGAACGGTTCTTGCTAAGCCCGTAGCAGCCACGTAAAATTTGCAACAACAAAGTAGAGGATGTCTAACTTGTTTTTGCAGGGCATGTTGTGATGTGATATGATCAAGACGTGATGCTATATTTTATTGTATGAGATGATCATGTTTTGTAACCGAAGTTATCCACAACTGGCAGGAGCCATATGGTTGTCGCTTTATTATATGAAATGCAAACGCCCTGTAATTGCTTTACTTTATCACTAAGCGGTAGCGACAGTTGTAGAAGCAATATATGGCGTAACGACAACGATGCTACGATGGAGATCAAAGGTGTCGCGCCGGTGACGATGGTGATCACGACGGTGCTTCGGAGATGGAGATCACAAGCACAAGATGATGACGGCCATATCATATCACTTATATTGATTGCATGTGATGTTTATCCTTTATGCATCTTATCTTGCTTTGATTGACGGTAGCATTTTAAGATGATCTCTCACTAAATTATCAAGAAGTGTTCTCCCTGAGTATGCACCGTTGTGAAAGTTCTTCGTGCTGAGACACCACGTGATGATCGGGTGTGATAGGCTCTATGTTCAAATACAACGGGTGCAAAACAGTTGCACACGCGGAATACTCAGGTTAAACTTGACGAGCCTAGCATATAACAGATATGGCCTCGGAACACGGAGACCGAAAGGTCGAGCGTGAATCATATAGTAGATATGATCAACATATTGATGTTCACCGTTGAAACTACTCCATCTCACGTGACGATCGGACATGGTGTAGTTGATATGGATCACGTAATCACTTAGAGGATTAGAGGGATGTCTAACTAAGAGGGAGTTCTTAAGTAATATGATTAATTGAACTTAAATTTATCATGAACTTAGTACCTGATAGTATTTTGCTTGTATTTGTTTGTTGTAGATAGATGGCTTGTGCTGTTGTTCCGTTGAATTTTAATGCGTTCCTTGAGAAAGCAAAGTTGAAAGATGATGGTAGCCATTACAAGGACTAGGTCTGTAACCTGAGGATTATCCTCATTGCTGCACAAAAGAATTACGTCCAGGAAGCACCGCTGGGTGCCAGGCCTGCTGCTGATGCAACTAACGACGTTAAGAACGTGTGGCAGAGCAAAGCTGATGACTACTCGATAGTTCAGTGTGCCATGCTTTATGGCTTAGAACCGGGTCTTCAACGACGTTTTGAACGTCATGGAGCATATGAGATGTTCCAGGAGTTGAAGTTAATATTTCAAGCAAATGCCCGGATTGAGAGATATGAAGTCTCCAATAAGTTATATAGCTGCAAGATGGAGGAGAATAGTTCTGTCAGTGAACACATACTCAAAATGTCTAGGTATAATAATCACCTGATTCAACTGGGAGTTAATCTTCCTGATGATAGTGTCATTGACAGAATTCTTCAATCACTGCCACCAAGCTACAAGAGCTTTATGATGAACTATAATATGCAAGGGATGGACAAGACTATTCCCGAGCTCTTCGCAATGCTAAAAGCCGCGGGGGTAGAAATCAAGAAGGAGCATCAAGTGTTGATGGTCAACAAGACCACTAGTTTCAAGAAAAAGGGCAAAGGGAAGAAGAAGGGGAACTTCAAGAAGAACAGCAAATAAGTTGCTTCTCAAGAGAAGAAACCCAAGTCTGGACCTAAGCCTGAGACTGAGTGCTTCTACTGCAAGCAGACTGGACACTGGAAGCGGAACTGCCCCAAGTATTTGGCGGATAAGAAGGAAGGCAAAGTGAACAAAGGTATATGTGATATACATGTTATTGATGTGTACCTTACTAATGCTCGCATTAGTACCTGGGTATTTGATACTAGTTCTGTTGCTAATATTTGCAACTCGAAACAGGGACTACGGATTAAGCGAAGATTGGCTAAGGACGAGGTGACGATGCGCGTGGGAAATGGTTCCAAAGTCGATGTGATCGCGGTCGGCACGCTACCTCTACATCTACCATCGGGATTAGTTTTAGACCTAAATAATTGTTATTTGATGCCAGCATTGAGCATGAACATTATATCTGGATCTTGTTTGATGCGAGACGGTTATTCATTTAAATCAGAGAATAATGGTTGTTCTATTTATATGAGTAATATCTTTTATGGTCATGCACCCTTGAAGAGTGGTCTATTTTTATTGAATCTCGATAGTAGTGATACACATATTCATAGTGTTGAAACCAAAAGATGCAGAGTTGATAATGATAGTGCAACTTATTTGTGGCACTACCGTTTAGGTCATATTGGTGTAAAGCGCATGAAGAAACTCCATACTGATGGGCTTTGGGAATCACTTGATTATGAATCACTTGGTACTTGCGAACCGTGCCTCATGGGCAAGATGACTAAAACGCCGTTCTTCAGAACTATGGAGCGAGCAACTGATTTGTTGGAAATCATACATACTGATGTTTGTGGTCCAATGAATGTTGAGGCTCGCGGCGGGTATCGTTATTTTCTCACCTTCACAGATGATTTGAGCAGATATGGGTATATCTACTTAATGAAACACAAGTCTGAAACATTTGAAAAGTTCAAAGAATTTCAGAGTGAAGTGGAAAATCATCGTAACAAGAAAATAAAATTTCTACGATCTGATCGTGGAGGAGATAATTTGAGTTACGAGTTTGGTTTACATTTGAAACAATGCGGAATAGTTTCGCAACTCACGCCACCCGGAACACCACAACAAAATGGTGTGTCCGAACATCGTAATCGTACTTTACTAGATATGGTGCGATCTATGATGTCTCTTACTGATTTACCGCTATCATTTTGGGGTTATGCTTTAGAGACGGCCGCATTCACGTTAAATAGGGCACCATCAAAATCCGTTGAGACGACGCCTCATGAACTGTGGTTTGGCAAGAAACCAAAGTTGTCGTTTCTTAAAGTTTGGGGTTGTGATGCTTATGTGAAGAAACTTCAACCAGATAAGCTCGAACCCAAATCGGAGAAATGTGTCTTCATAGGATACCCAAAAGAGACTGTTGGGTACACCTTCTATCACAGATCTGAGGGCAAGATTTTCGTTGCTAAATTCGGATCCTTTCTAGAGAAGGAGTTTCTCTCGAAAGAAGTGAGTGGGAGGAAAGTAGAACTTGATGAGGTAACTGTACCTGCTCCCTTATTGGAAAGTAGTTCATCACAAGAACCGGTTCCTGTGACAACTACACCAATTAGTGAGGAAGCTAATGATATTGATCACGAAACTTCAGATCAAGTTTCTACTGAACCTCGTAGGTCTACCAGAGTAAGATCCGCACCAGAGTGGTACGGTAATCCTATTCTGGAAGTCATGTTACTTGACCATGGTGAACCTACAAACTAGAGGAAGCGATGATGAGCCCAGATTCCGCAAAATGGCTAGAGGCCATGAAATCTGAGATGGGATCCATGTATGAGAACAAAGTATGGACTTTGGTTGACTCACCCGATGATCGGCAAGCCATTGAGAATAAATGGATCTTTAAGACGAAGACTGACGCTGATGGTAATGTAACTATCTATAAAGCTCGACTTGTTGCGAAAGGTTTTCGACAAGTTCAAGGGGTTGACTACGCCGAATCATGTTAGCAATTGCTGCATTTTATGATTATGAAATATGGCAAATGGTTGTCAAAACTGCATTCTTGAATGGATTTCTGGAAGAAGAGTTGTATATGATGCAACCAGAAGGTTTTGTTGATCCAAAAGGTGCTACCAAAGTATGCAAGATCCAGCGATCCATTTATGGACTGGTGCAAGCAGCTCGGAGTTGGAATAAACGCTTTGATAGTGTGATCAAAGCATATGGTTTTATACAGACTTTTGGAGAAGCCTGTATTTACAAGAAAGTGAGTGGGAGCTCTGTAGCATTTCTGATTTCATATGTAGATGAAATATTATTAATTGGAAATGATATAGAATTTCTGGATAGCATAAAGGGATACTTGAATAAAAGTTTTTCTATGAAAGACCTCGGTGAAGCTGCTTACATATTGGGCATCAAGATTTATAGAGATAGATCAAGACGCTTAATTGGACTTTCACAAAGCACATACCTTGATAAAGTTTTGAAAAAGTTCAAAATGGATCAGGCAAAGAAAGGGTTCTTGCCCGTGCTACAAGGTGTGAAATTGAGTCAGACTCAATGCCCGACCACAGCAGAAGATAGAGAGAAAATGAAAGATGTTCCCTATGCTTCAGCCATAGGCTCTATCATGTATGCAATGATGTGTACCAGACCTGACGTGTGCTTAGCAATAATCTTGGCAGGAAGGTACGAAAGTAATCCAGGAGTGGATCACTGGACAGCGGTCAAGAACATCCTGAAATACCTGAAAAGGACTAAGGATATGTTTCTCGTATATGGAGGTGACAAAGAGCTAGTCGTAAATGGTTACGTCGATGCAAGCTTTGACACTGATCCGGACGATTCAAAATCGCAAACCGGATACGTGTTTTTATTAAACGGTGGAGCTGTAAGTTGGTGCAGTTCTAAACAAAGCGTCGTGGCGGGATCTACATGTGAAGCGGAGTACATAGCTGCTTCGGAAGCAGCAAATGAAGGAGTCTGGATGAAGGAGTTCATTTCCGATCTAGGTGTCATACCTAGTGCATCGGGACCAATGAAGATCTTCTGTGACAATACTGGTGCAATTGCCTTGGCAAAGGAATCCAGATTTTACAAGAGGACCAAGCACATCAAGAGACGCTTCAATAACATCCGGGATCAAGTCTAGGTGGGAGACATAGAGATTTGCAAGATACATACAGATCTGAATGTTGCAGACCCGTTGACTAAGCCTCTTCCACGAGCAAAACATGATCAGCACCAAGACTCCATGGGTGTTAAAATCATTACTATGTAATCTAGATTATTGACTCTAGTGCCAGTCTGAGACTGAAGGAAATATGCCCTAGAGGCAATAATAAAGTTATTATTTATTTCCTGATATCATGATAAATGTTTATTATTCATGCTAGAATTGTATTAACCGGAAACATGATACATGTGTGAATACATAGACAAACATAACATCACTAGTATGCCTCTACTTGACTAGCTCATTAATCAAAGATGGTTATGTTTCCTAACCATAGACATGTGTTGTCATTTGATTAACAGGATCACATCATTAGGAGAATGATGTGATTGACATGACCCATTCCGTTAGCCTAGCACTTGATCGTTTAGTATATTGCTATTGCTTTCTTCATGACTTATACATGTTCCTGTAACTATGAGATTATGCAACTCCCGTTTACCGGAGGAACACTTTGTGTGCTACCAAATGTCACAACGTAACTGGGTGATTATAAAGGAGCTCTACAGGTGTCTCTGAAGGTACATGTTGGGTTGGCATATTTCGAGATTAGGTTTTGTCACTCCGATTGTCGGAGAGGTATCTCTGGGCCCTCTCGGTAATGCACATCACTATAAGCCTTGCAAGCAATGTAGCTAATGAGTTAGTTACGGAATGATGCACTACGTAACGAGTAAAGAGACTTGCCGGTAACGAGATTGTACTAGGTATTGGATACCGATGATTGAATCTCGGGCAAGTAACATACCGATGACAAAGGGAACAACGTATGTTGTTATGCGGTTTGACCGATAAAGATCTTCTTAGAATATGTAGGAGCCAATATGAGCATCCAGGTTCCGCTATTGGTTATTGACTGAGAATAGTTCTAGGTCATGTCTACATAGTTCTCGAACCCGTAGGGTCCGCACGCTTAATGTTACGATGACAGTTTTATTATGAGTTTATAAGTTTTGATGTACCAAAGTTTATTCGGAGTCCCGGATGTGATCACGGACATGACGAGGAGTCTCGACATGGTCGAGACAGAAAGATTGATATATTGGAAGCCTATATTTGGATATCGGAATGGTTTCGGGTAAAATCGGGATTTTACCCGAACACCGGGGGGTTACCGGAACCCTCCCAGGGGTTAATGGGCCTTAGTGGGCCATGAGGGAGAAGAGGAGGGCCGGCCAGGGCAGGCCGCTGGCCCCCTCCCCCCCTAGTCCGAATAGGACAAGGAAGGGGGGGTGGCGCCCCCCTTTCCTCTTTCCCCTCCCCCCTTTCATTCTCCACCAAGGCAAGAGGGGGGAGTCCTACTCCCGGTGGGAGTAGGACTCCTCCATGCGCACCCCTAGGGGGCCGGCCGCACCTCCCCCTCCCTCCTTTATATACGGGGCCAGGGGGGCACCCTAGAACACACAAGTTAATCTACGTGATCGTTCCTTAGCCGTGTGCGGTGCCCCCCTCCACCATATTCCACCTCGGTCATATCGTCGCGGAGTTTAGTCGAAGCCCTGCGCCGGTAGAACATCATCATCATCACCATGCTGTCGTGCTGACGGAACTCATCCCCGACACTTTGCTGGATCGTAGTCCGGGGATCGTCATCGAGCTGAATGTGTGCTGAACTCGGAGGTGTCGTACGTTCAGTACTTGGATCGGTTGGATCGTGAAGACGTACGACTACATCAACCGCGTCGTCATAACGCTTCCGCTTACGGTCTACGAGGGTACATGGACAACACTCTCCCCTCTCGTTGCTATGCATCACCATGATCTTGCGTGTGCGTAGGATTTTTTTTGAAATTACTACGTTCCCCAACAAACCGTTGGTATGACTCTGTGAATTCTTGGATAAGCCTCAAGCGGTCACGCTGAGGACTCTTGATATTCACCCCCTCTATAAAGGGGTCAAGGCCTATGCCTCTTTTCCACCTCCCTTGCACCTTCTCGCACCTCGAGCTCCAACACCCAAGACCTAAGCTCCAACACCCTAGATCCTCCAATATGTCCGGATCCAACCCTAAAGGCCGATGGGCGGCCTCCTCAATCCAAGAGGTGGACATTACAAGGCTTAGGGAGGTCCGATACCTGACCGCCGATATCCAGCACAGGCTTCCTACTCCAGGGCAGGTTATCCCTACACCAGAGCCTAATGAGAGCGTTGTATTTGTCCCTCACTTCCTCCGTGGCCTGGGCCTCACTCTCGACCCCTTTGTGAGGGGGCTCATGTTCTACTATGGGTCGGATTTTCATGATCTGGCTCCGGACGCTATCCTCCACATCTCGTCGTTTATTATAGTGTGCGAGGCTTTCCTCCACGTCACCCCACACTTTGGCTTGTGGCTCAAGACCTTTAATGTGAAGCCGAAGATGATCGAGGGGTGTCATGCGGAGTGCGGAGGTGCCATAATAAGCAGGAACGCCAATGCCCCATGGCCAGAGGGTTCCTTCCCAGAAGTATCCAATGTATGGCAACGGAGGTGGTTTTATGTCACGGCTCCCAGAGGCACAAAGTGGGTGGCCGCCCCCGAGTTCCGGTCGGGCCCTCCGTCTCAACTAGCGTCTTCGACCGACGTAGGACGGAATTGGGGGCCCGCTGGCGATGTACAAGTACGGCAGAGCCGCATTCAAGAGCTTCTTGAGAGGGACATTAACCTTGTCAGCATAATGCAAGTGATGTTAATCCGACGGATGTTGCCGTGTCAACGCCGGCCTCTCCAGATGTGGGAGATCAATCCAGAGGGTCCGCGGACTATTAAGCACTTATTCGGCTTGAAGCTCAAAGGGATGTGCAAATTATTCTTCGGACCGAAAGTAGAGTGTCCGGACACCACCGAGGATGCGGGCCTAAGCTGCAATCGCCTAGAAACCCAAGTGAGTAACCTTGATACCAGACACCTTGTTTTGTGTTTGTCATAATTGTTTATTCTGAAAGTCATCCATGGCTAGGAATGGCTCAGCAAGGCGGAGAGAATCAGGTGTCCGGTGCCACTTGCCGAAGGCTCGCCTGGTCCCACCATGGCCAAGATGCTTGACCGGGTACTCAGCAGAATGCCCTCAGGGAAGGACAAGGGGAAGAACGCAAAAACCGAACTCCACACGCTACGCATCTGAACCAGGGGAATTGTTACCTCCCCTAAGGAGGATAATCGGGAAGGGAAGGCTAAAGCCTCCTCCCCGTGCAGGAAGAAGAGGGCCGCCTCCGAAGACTTGGAGACGGAGATGCCCAAGCAAGGGAAAAAGGCATCACCAGGGGGCTCTGCCCCAACGGGCACCCTCACCGCGTTGTGCCCTATAACGGGCCAGCCCTCCACCGAGCTGTAAGTTAATCGCTAGTTCGAAGGTACTGTGTATCTCCTAGATCAATAACCAGGATTCATCTTTCGTAGTCCGGCTAGCCGCTCTTCTGAATAGAGTTCGTCTTCGAGGGATCTTCCTCCGACTCATGAAGCGGGCGACACCGAGGTGTCGTCACGGAGGAGTCTGGATCTGCCGATGCCGGAAGCGAATGCGTCGGCCGCCCTGAGCCCGGAGCGTTTGGCTCCCACGAGGGGCGATGGGAAGGGTCCGGCACAGTTCAATGTCCGTCCGGACGTACTGACGGGCCTACTGGAGCGAGCTGCGCTCTCGGAGGAGCACCGCTCATTAATGAGCGCGGTGCTCCAAAAGATTTCATCCGCTACAAGCGGTCTGAATGAAGCATTTAAAAGCCTGCTCAGAGGCTTTGAGATATGTAATGAAGAATACACTGTTTTTTTGGCTGTGAGGCACGCGCTAGGTGTGCTCCATATAGATAGTAGCCCCTGAGACTCTGGTTGCCCGCCCTAGGCGGCAAATAGGGGATCATAAATCAATGATTGCGCTGTAAACACGTGCAGGTACTTGTGGGTCCGGCCGCCGATCAGTCTGTTGAAGTTGCCGAACTAACGAGGCAGATTGGCTCGATTTATACTGATATCATGCTGGTGAACGAGCGGCTGGACAAATCACAAGGTATGTGATCTGCCTTCCTTTGTATAGGAAAATATGAAGGCGGCATGATATTAATGTAATATGTTTGGACTACAGATGGTGCTGCTGCCATGGAGGCCCTGAGAGCGGAACTTGCCCAGGCCAAGGAGCAAGCTCGGGTGAGCAATGCGGCTGCCCTAAAGGCGGCCGAAGAGTTGAAAGCCGAACAGGCTGCTCGTCGCCGAAGCGAGGAAAGAATAGCCGAAATAGTTGTGGAGTTAAAAAATACCGCTGACCGGTATGAGCTCCTTAAAAAGGAGCATTAGGATAGTTCGGCCGACATGAACAAGGCACTTAATGCCTCCAAGGAGATGCGGACCGAGATCCGGGGTATGCGGGAGGAGCTCCAACAGGCCGACAAAATCGTGGCGGGGGGCTCCTACTTACTGCGTACGAAGTTTTTGGATCCAAAGTATGCTCCCCTGGATGGACGCTGGAGTCCTATAGATGCATATGTGGACTTGGTGAATAGTACAGCTGACGCGGCCAAGTTCTTCGAGGAACAAGGTGACAAGGAAGTGGATAAGCTTTTCTGGTCACAATTCCATGCTCCCACTCGCCCGCTGCCGTTAAATGAGAAGATGGCTGCTGTAGCAGAGCTTCACCGGCTGTCCGGGCTTGCAATGCGGTCTGTAATAGACCATCTTTGGCCGAAGGGGCCTAAGCCGGACAGTTACTTTCGTTTGGTGCAACAATTCATTGGTGCCGTGCCTCGGATCGACGCCATGAGGAGGTCGGCGTGCATAGAGGGTGCACGAATGGCTCTTGCCCGCGTTAAAGCCTATTGGACGGATATGGAGTCCGCCATTATAGCGACCCGGGATCCGGCGGGGGGCCAATATCCGGCCGAGCAATACTTGGCGCAGGTCACACAAGGTGCCCGCCTAATAGAAGCGCAGTGCTCAAAGAATGTCTTGTTCGAGTGATGAATCAAATCATTATAAAAATAATGTTTATTTTGATTATGAGGCTATATTTATCCTGCAAATATGATTGTGTCCTATGTGCGGCCGTTTATATATATATAGGTAACAAAATATTATTTTGTTAGCCCTCGCCCCTATAAGGGCGCGATCGAACGGCTCAACCTTAAAAAAGAAACCTGTCCCGAGCCCGTCATCCCCAACCTCTCGACCTTATCCTCCCACCGCGACGCCAGCCCGGCCTTCCACGGCGCCACCCCACCTCGCCCGACCTTCCACTCCATAGACTGATTGAACTGACGGGCTTGATCCCCTTCGTTCGTGCCGCCGGGGATCGCCCACTACGCCTCCGCCCCAGTTCGCGCCGCCGGGGCTCGCCCACTACGCCAGCGCGATGTAGTTCGCGGCGCGGCCGCAGCACTTGCGCTTCCACCTCTCCGCACCTCGGCGCCCAGCGTTGTGCGTCAACGTACGGTGGCGCTACGAGGTGACGCCCCGCCCCTCCTACACCACCCACAGGGGGCGCTGCAGCTCTACGGGTATCCTCCGGTACCTGTCGGCCAGGTAGGCAGCCCGTGTTGGGATTGCCAGGCCCGGCCGGCGGAGCGGCCGTTTCCATGCGGCCACGTCTTCCTCTGCCGCCCGTGCTACAAGCGCCGCATCTCGTGTCCGTGCTGCGCCGGCTGGGTTCCCTCGCCTTTCTGAAGGTACGTTTGGGATTCAAGCCAACGAATCGAGAAACTATGTTCCTGCTGTACTTGCAATAGATTTTGGGATGCAATCGTGTTCGTTCTATGCAAATACTTGTGTAGTTAGATTTGGGATGCGAACTAAAGATGCATTCGGTGGCGTAATCATGTTCGTCCATGCTACTTCTGTAGCTCCTGTGCAATGTTAGATTCCTGCATTCAGAAACTCCAGTGATTTAGTTGATCTGCTTCTTGCTGAACTCTATGTTGGGAGTGATTTAGTACTAATTAATGGCGGCCTTCCACTCCATAGATTGATTGAACTGACGGGCTTGATCCCCTACGACAATAGTAGCTTCACCATGTTGTGCTTTCCCATCGCGCCTGCCACTGCGACACCACCCAGGCCGTTCACACCCGCCACCGCAGTCGGTTTACCACTGCCAACCAAGGCCGTTCAACGAGGGGTCGTTCAACAACGCAGTGGTCAGAAGCTTTTCTCTCGTTTTCCCACCTCTGAAATTTCTTTTTGATTTTGGGGACTGAGTGAGTGCATTCACCGAGGCATTCCATGTGCTGATGGGTATGCTTGCTTAGCACAAATTCATGAACTGTCAATTTTTTTAATTGAACTGATGCTACTCTTGATTCAGATCTGAGGGAAGAAGACAAAACTAAATGATTCAGTTCATCATTGGCATCCTTGTGAATCCTTGTGAACAGTTCTGAAGATAGCTTTCAGAGACTAATTACAGTGATATTTCTCTCAATCTTTTTCTACAAAATAGCCTTTTCATGTGTGTGAGAGAAGTGAGGAGAGCAATGGATAGTAGTAGATGCAAATCAACCTTGTTCCCAGCTTTCAGAGACTGATGCATGATGCAGCAGAGATGGCATATATGTTTTGTCATGACATGGGTACTAGTAATGCAACAACTTGCAGCTGCATGCCTCTGAATGTTCCTAATGGGAGCCTCCTCATTCTGTGAATGTGTGTGTGTGTCAATAGTATGGTCCTCCTCACCAGATGTTATGCAGTATACACCTTTTTAGTTCAAACTTTTAGAATTTTTTTTGAACTTCTCACAATTAATATACATGAACTTGATTATCTTTTTGACATGTACTGATATTAGCTTCGTTGGATTTTCGTGCGTGTGCTTGTAACACAATCAGTTCACATGTCGAGATACCATAAGTTCAAGTTCACTAGTATTTATAAATGTTGGTTTGCAGTACTAGTAATAATATAGTACTTCAAGATGCTCTTTCATCAGGAATATTACATGTGACACGCTTGAATCCATAATCCCACCTTAATTTCCTAAAGTGTGAAGTCATGGAGTTCTTAAAATAAAGCGCTTCAAGCTGGTGTTTAGCCTCTGCTTGAAGATTGTTCGAGGCGGTAAATTGTAAAAGGAATATTATTTTTCTGAAATATTGTTTGTACATTGTCTACTATGGGGACGGAAACATCCCTTGAATAAGCACCTAACTGTTCTTTGTTCCCGTGTAGGTTGTGGGAACTGATCATTGCACCTTCAATTCCACTCAGAAAGCTTTCGGTTCTGATGATTTCAGGAAGATTCGCAATGGCGTAAATGGTAAGCCATAGGGCTTGAACACAGTAAACTGTATGTTGTGTTGTTGCAAATGGAAGCTGGCTAAGGCATCTCTCTTTTCATTACTTTATCCCAGTAACTGAAGAACGAATGCATATAATTTGGGATAGCATGGTGGTAAGTTTTGATTTCAAATGTTGTTTTTTGTGATTGGTACTAAGTTGGTTCTATTGTCGGTATTTCTGTTTTCTGACTTCATTCAATATATGTACAGGAGACCGGCAAGATCACTCTCACCGATTATGTGAGAGTGACGAGCACAGAATGGTCGTGCAGAAATTCTATAACTGCATCAAAACAAAATCAGAAAAACAAAACAAGAAGCAAAACAATTTTAAAGTATAATGATGCATACTACTCTCTAATCTTTTCAATGCCAAGATCTTCAACATATACCCGCGAAAAGGAGCAATCCCCGAGGGATCTGATGCAGACATCATCATCCTAAATCCCAAGAGGAGCTTCGCAATGGGCACGCACACACACCATTCGAGGTCCGACACAAGCGTGTATGAGGGCAGAAAAGGAAAGGTTGTCCCCTCGTTGCTCACAACTTTACAAATTTCTTATAATTTCCACGGGTCGAAGGCCGTAGTTCTTATTTCTATTGCTACAAGTTCCAGTGATCAAATGCTATAAGCTCACATGTTATTCTCCAATCAAAAAAATATAAACAATGATGCTACAAGTTCAAGCTGGCCTATGTGTCCTAGTGTGTTCCCCGTTCCTCTTTCCATATAACGTATTCTGAACATTAGATGCTTTCAAAAAATGTGTCGCGCAAGTTCAAGTATAACTGTTGCAGGAGTTCAAAAATTTGAACAGTTTAAGCTCAACCCGATTTCAAGAACTGTTTCCTTCATAATTTTTTTTATGTTAGTTTGTTGTTATGGACAGTACAGGTGCAAATTATTGTGTAGTACATGTGCCCATTGATGTGTTTGAATCCCTTCAGTTCACTTTGATTCCTACAGGTGGTTCAGCATGTCGAGCGGTAGCAGCACTTGCTCACAATGGTTGCCCGCGCAAGGAGGATACAAGGATGCTACATTGCTGGAGGAGTAGTAGCATGTAGTAGCTAGCTGAAGAAAAGGTATTGTCCTGTAGCTTTGGTCTTACCTAGTATGGATAACATTTTTATGGAGAACTTGCTATTTCCCTGGTGCGCTAACATGATGTGTTGGAATATTAGGATCCGCACAACCACCGCCCTGCTCTGGCCATGCTGCACCACCACTGGCACGTCCACCATGGTTGGTGGCAGCCATCCAAGTTAAGCACTGATGGGAGTCCTTGGCGTGCTTCAACGACACTCTCTCATATCAATCTCTCTCTTTCTTTGCTCCTGCTATTAAAATGCGTAGATGTGCTGCTTTGCTAATTGAGTAGTTGGGAAGATGTGAAAAGAACATGCTCTCTAGGTGTGTGACTATTCCCGTGAGCACCAATGTATTTAAATGTTTGTTTTGTGCTTCAGCTTATGTTTTTGGGCAGTACAAATGCATCTTCAAAAATAAGTACAGATGCGGTCTTATAGAACTCTAATAGTTGTTGAATCAATGTGCCATCTTGCTAACTTTTTTGGAATCAATAAAATGACATCAACATTCCAGAGAACAAATGTCAACTAGGATGTGTGTATGTATCAAATATGGCAGGATTTATTCCTCACGCCGGAGTACACCAATGCAATGGCGCGGAGACCGTACAAATTTCTTATTTCTATTGCTACAAGTTCGAGTTATAAATTATTGTAAGCTCACATGTTAAGCTTTGCACTAGTGGAAAATCTTTTGTACCCTTGTGCGAAAGCACTTTATTTTCTGATGATTATTATTATTGTCATGTGGGTGTGGTTGAACATTTGCTGTGCAGGAAATAGGCCTGTGATTTTTGTGTTGCGGTGGGTGCTATGGATAATATGAAAATGTGCGGTTGGTTTGGTGTATATGTCATTCATCTATGAAAATGTGCAGCCGTTGTGGTGTATATGTCATTCATGTACATGTATTATATGTGCGGAAAATTTTCTGTCTATGATGATATGATTATTACTTCTTCAAAGAAGGTATACATGACCGTTTGTTGTGCATGCAAGAATGAAAGAAATGGTTTACATAAAAAAACAATTAATCAGTACAAATTAAAAACAATGATCAGTTCAAAATGAAAAAAATGGTTAGTTTGAATTTAAAAATAAGTTTGAAGTAAAAGCCATGATTAGATTGAATTCTAAAAATGAATGATCAGTTCAAATTAAAGAGAGTAATCAGTTTGGGTTTAAAAAGTTGGGTGAATGTCCTACTATTTGCTAGCTTTGGCATTGTAAAAGCACAGTAAGTTCATAATTAAAAAAATTTGTAAGTTTAACATGACATTCCAGATGAGGTTGGGAAAAAAACTCAAACAAAAAGAAACCCACGGAAAATCAAATGGTAAAAGTTCAAGTAGTAAATTCAGAGAAGTCCAAAGCACCGTTGCAAAAAAATGTTGAGTTAAAAAAGACACAGAAAACATTTCTTTTTGAAAAAAATGTCATTCAGTTCAACGACAGCCACCCCAGTTCCGGCGTAGTAAGTACCTCAGTACGAGTTAAAAACGATGGTCTGTTCAGAATAAAAGAAATGTTAGAAATTCAAACTGTAAAAACTCAAGCAAAAAAAGAAACCCCATGAAAATCCTGCTTAGTAAGTACCTCAGTACAAGTCGTAAAATGAGAGAAGTCCAAAACAACGTTGTCAAAAAAATGTTGAGTTAAAAAAAAAGAAACAAAACAAACACATTTTATTTTTAAATAAAAATATAATTCAGTTCGATTATACAAACCATACAAGTACAGGGGCGACGATACAGTAAAACGTTGAAAACTTACGAGAAAAATATTACCCAAAAAACAGAGCAAAGTCTAATTAGTGAAAACACGCTTAGTACAAACCCATGCAAGCATCAGTACAAGTACCCTTTTTCGGAACCGTTCAAAATTACTCTACAAAAAATAGCTCAGTACAAACATACACATATATCAGTACGACTACTCTGTTTTTCAGACGAGAAAACAGCAGGATCCGTCATGCCGTATTCAAAATTACTCTTAAACGGTTGCGAAATAGAGAAAACGTTTAACATGACTAAGTTTCGCATTTTCGATAGCTATCCAACGTTATATTATTTGCCATATTTCGACAACCTTTTAAAAAAATCACGTTCAAAATCAAATTTGACCGTATTCGAATTCGTTTTTAAACCATAAAGAATTAGAAAAACATTTCTATACAAAAAAGTTGCGCATTTTCCATAGCTTTCCAACGTCGTATCATTTGCGTCAATCCGAAACCGTTTGCAAAAATCGCGAAAATACGTTTCGCCCAGAATTTCATCGTTTTTCAAATTACTTTTAAATCCTATAGAGTTAGGAGAAACAATACATATATGGAAGATGCGGATTTTCACCAGCTTTCCAACGCCATCTTATTTGCTCAATTCCGACGAACGGTTTGAAAATTGAGTCCAAAATACGATTCACATTTTCGGTTTTGAAAAAAACGGTTTTTTCAAAACTGCTCTTAAACCATAATGATTTGGCAAAAACGTTCAATATACTTGAAATATGGTTGTCAAGGGCATTCCAACGATATATTACACGCCCCGTTCCGACAAAAAATTACAAAAAGTTTTTGAACTAGAGAAGACGATCTGTTAAACATAATTGAAAGCATCAGTTCAACCGCTTCGAAAACATCAGTACGACCACCTGATACCGTCAGTTCAAAAAGGGTAACAAAATAATATTCTGTTACGGGTAACAGAATAGCCCAGATGTTATATATATATATATACATGTAATCTGAAAGTTAGCAGTCGTTGGCTTCAGCCCCCACGCATACAATGCGGGGGTGTTCACGAAAAATATGCTTAATCACACTTGATCCAACGTCTTGGTCC
Organism: Triticum timopheevii; assembly: GCA_963921465.1. Lineage (NCBI taxonomy): Eukaryota > Viridiplantae > Streptophyta > Magnoliopsida > Poales > Poaceae > Triticum > Triticum timopheevii. The sequence continues at coordinate 59,459,252 of OY997270.1, read as the reverse complement.
ATTTAGGAGGTGATCACACGTCGAACTAGGCAACCGGACTATATAGTTGTAACACTTTCGCTTAGCCATGAGAGTCTAATGTTGGGGCTACATAGTAGCCCCTTGTACCTTCACATACATCCGAACACGGGCGCGTATGTACATGGCCGGGAAACGACCCTTCGTTAATGCGGAGGAATCCTAAAGATTCCGGTGAGTCTTCGAGTGGTTGAACAGTCTCTTGTTGTATCATGACAGTCCGTTTTCGGCTTTCTCTACTGAGGTGCTCATCTGGAATAACCAGGGCACAATCGCAGTAGTTCTCCTTTGGCCGCCTTAGCCGATAATGACGGAATGTAAGGTGGCAAACCTAGGAGCCCGGCAAACCCAACATTTGACCAAAGACATGATTCGGAGCTGATGCATATAAGGCCAAACTCGTGACGCCTAACACTCCCGAAGGCATTCGGACTTTATAATAGAAGATGGGCTCAAGAATGCCCATTCATTATAGACCCTATGTTTCTAGGTACGTGCGTTAATCTGTCGTGGCGAAAATGCCAATAACAGCAGTATCCTCTGTGGGTATGAAACCCATGGGATGGTTATACAACAAGAGGCAATACAAAAGGTTTACACAGGGGCTTAATCTAAAAACAAACCTGTTGAGCGGGGCCCTGCTGCACGTCTGCGCCTTTATCTCTGTTGTGCCGTATCCTGGAAGGGTATCGCGCGAACATTGTCTGTGAAAAAGAGAACTCGTTGGAGGGTACAATGTAAGTATGCGATGGATAATAAAAGTGTAAGACGCTGGCCTGCCAATAAGGTTGATCCAAATGTGGGGCTTTATAGCCCCTGGTGTCCGCTATTGGATTACATATACGGTGCCCTGGCTCAGTATTATCCGGGCTACCGGACGCGTCTAACCGTGTCTGTGGTCTTAATGACCAGTCATGTTTTTGATATTCGAGGCCACTTATAGTCCGGCCGCTAGGGCCGTCGCGTGCTCCTCTGCGCATGAAGAGCACTCTGAGATTCCGTTAATGGTGATGACGCCACGTGGATCGGGAATCTTGAGTATAAGGTAGCCATAGTGCGGTAATACGTTGAAGCGGGCGAAGGCCGTTCTTCCAAGCAATGCATGATGGCCGCTTTGGAAGGGTGCGATGGTGAAGAGTAGTTCTTCACTTCTGGAATTGCCTGGGGAGCCAAATGTTACCTCCAGTACGATGGAGCCCGTGCCGTAGGCTTCAACGCCTGGTATCACCCCTTCAAAGGCGGTGTTGCTTTGGCTAATTCTGGATGGGTTTATCCCGATCCTGCGGACAGTGTCCTCATATATTAAATTGAGACTACTGTCGTCGTCCATGAGGACACGGGTGAGATGGTATCCATCGATTATTGGGTCAAGCACCAAGGCCTTCGATCCTCCACGCCGAATATTAGTTCGGCCGTCCATGTGATCGAAGGTGATCGGATAAGACATTCAGTAGTTAGGTGTGGGTGCGATGGGCTCTATCTCGCGCGCATCTCTATGCGCGCTTTCATGCCTTCTTGTGGATGTGTGAGTTGCGTGGATCATGTTCACTATTTTAACCTCTGGCGGGAATTTTTTCTGTCCCCCGGTGTTCGGCTGGCGAGGTTCATCCTCGTCTTCACTTTGTGTTTCCCTTCCCTTGTGTTTGGCAGAGTGCGGTTCGCAGAATTGTCAGGGGTGCCATGAATTTGGCACAGTCTGTCCAAGACTCTGTTCAGACCGGACGGTCCCTCTTTACTGCCTTTGAAAGGCTTCTTTTTGCTGATCGGGTCGAGAGCCCCGGAATTCGGCATTGACCGTTGTGTTGTCCAGGATCTCTTCCTTGTTTTGGCGTTTGTTTTTATTACACTGTGGCTTCCTGTTGCATCCCTTATTTCGGATGTGCTGGGGTCGCTGGTGCCTTTATGGGCTAGCCGGCTATCCTCACCTGCGCAAAAGCGGGTCATAAGGCTTGTTAAGGCTGCCATTGTCCTTGGCTTTTCTTGGCCGAGGTGTCTGGCGAGCCACTTGTCGCGGATGTTGTGTTTGAATGCCGCTAAGGCTTCGGTGTCCGGACAATCGACAATTTGATTCTTCTTAGTGAGGAATCTGTTCCAAAGCTTGCGGGCGGACTCTCCGGGCTGTTGGATTATGTGACTTAAGTCGTCCGCATCCGGAGGCCGGACATAAGTCCCTTGAAAATTGGCCCTGAAAGCGTCCTCGAGTTCCTCCCAACTCCCAATTAAATTTTTGGGGAGGCTTTTCAACCAGTGTCGAGCTGGTCCCTTCAACTTTACGGGAAGGTATTTGATGGCGTGGAGGTCGTCCCCACGAGCCATGTGAATATGTAGGATGAAATCCTCGATCCAGACCCCTGGGTCTGTCGTTCCGTTGTATGCCTCTATGTTCACAGGTTTGAAACCTTGTGGGAAGTCATGGTCCAGTACTTCTTCGGTGAAGCACAGGGGGTGAGCAGTCCCTCTGTATCTGGACGTGCTGTGGCATGCAGTCGGGTGTTGTTGTGTCCGGTGTTTATTCTGAACTGGTATTTGGCTTGTATGATCGTTTTGGTGACCATAGTCCCTCGCCGGGGTGTGTCCTTTAGATCCGTAGATGGACTTGGCCGCGCCGGCTTTCTTATCCGGATTCTCACGTAAATCGTACACGGCGTCGGTAGCCGTTCTATTGTGGTTGGGGAGCGGTACGTTGGGCCTCCTGGTCGTATTAGTCTTTGGTGGAACGGCCTCGTCGTCGAATTTTGGCAGTAGCTTGCGTTTTGGATAGCTCTTTGTGTGGCGATCGTCGCCATATTGTTCTTCAGTGTCTAGCACCTTATTCCATCTGCGATTGAGCGTTTCCTGTGCGGCTTTGAGCCGTTGCTTCTGCTTCTTTAGACTTCTCGCTGTGGCCATGAGCTTTCTGTGGAGGTTATCTCATTCCACGCGTTCTTCCGGAATGATGAATGCATCATCATTCGGACTATGTTCTTGTCCTGGGGCGGTTTTATGAACTCGTCCCTCTGGATCGTTGTGATCGGGCGTCTGCTCCGAAATTGGTTCGGCGTGACCTGGCTCGTCCTGCTCTATCGCTGGGTCTTCATGGTCGTTATTGCCTTCGGAGTTTACTGGTATGTCGATCCTTCTTGCTCTCTTGTCGCTATTTTTACTATTGCTGGACTTTCAGCGGCGTCTGCGTTGCTGTTTTGGCTTTTGCCCGGGGGTTTTATCTTCCGGATTGCCGCCACCGTCCTCCTTGGGCGTATCCACCATGTATATATCGTGTGACGAGGTAGTAGTCCAGCACCCTAGAGATTCTGAATCTTCTCTTGCATCTCGTCTATACCATCAATGTCTTCATAGTCAAAGTCAAGCACGTCGATTAAATCATCAACCGTGGCAATAAAGTGGGTGGTGGGTGGGCAACGAATTCCTTCGTCGTCTGCCGCCCACTTGAGCCGGACATAGTTCGGCCGAGAGCCTCCTGACAAAGAGAGAGACTTTAACGAGTTCAGCATGTCGCCAAAGGGCGAGTGCTGGAAGATATCCTCAGTGGTAAACTCCATTATCGAAGCCCAACTTGGCTTGGTTGGATCGAGAGTGCGCGGACTGGAACCAACAACCGGATATGAGTCTGTGGGTCCGGAGTCATAGGTTTCCACAGAAGTGGGACCTGTGTTCGGCTCCACCGCTGATGGGTGTGCGGCCTGCAGGGCGGGGTCCATCCCTCCGTCCTTAGGCAGCGCAGCCTGCTCCGGATTTAGGTCCGGGGCTACTGCAGGGATAATATGCCGAGCACTGTCCGACAACAGGTCTAGGCCGTGCTCATTCTGACTGTCCAGTGCTCCCGGCGCAGGCCCGAATCCGTCGAAGATCAAGTCTCCGCGGATATCGGCCGTGTAGTTCAGGTTTTCGAACCTGACCTGGTGGCCAGGGGCATAGCTGTCGATCTGCTCCAGATGGCCAAGCGAGTCGGCTCACAGTGCGAAGCCGCCGAACACAAAGATCTGTCCGGGGAGAAATGTCTCCCCCTAGATCGTGTTGTTGACGATTGAAGGCGCCATCGAGCCCTGCAGCGATGACACGGAGGAACTCTCAATGAAAGCACCAATGTCGGTGTCAAAACCAGCGGATCTTGGGTAGGGGGTCCCGATCTGTGCGTCTAGGCTGATGGTAACAGGAAGCAAGGGACACAACGTTTACCCAGGTTCGGGCCCTCTCGATGTAGGTAAAACTCTACTTCCAGCTTGATTGATATTGAAGATATGAGGAGTACAAGAGTAGATCTACCACGAGATCGTAGAGGCTAAACCCTAAAAGCTAGCCTATGATGGTATGATTGTAATTGTGATCGGCCTTCTAAGGACCAACCTCTCCGGTTTATATAGAAACCAGAGAGGGCTAGGGTTTACATGGAGTCAGTTACAAGGAAGGAAACACAATATCCGGATCGCCAAGCTTGTCTTCCACGCAAAGAAGAGTCCAATCCGGACACGGGACAAAGTCTTGAGTCTTGTATCTTCATGCTTCAATAGTCCGGACGATATATACAGTCCGGCTGTCCGGAAACCCCCTAATCCAGGAATCCCTCAGTGGGTCCCAGGTCTGTGATCTCTCTCTCCTCTCCTTTAGACGCACGGGCACACACGAAGAGCAGCGCTAGCTTGCCGTTGTGTTATTATAACTAAAAATCTTGGAAAATAGAAGAATCGTCTAGAAAAAGAGATGTTGTGGCTGGTCGAGACAGAGCTAACCACACGTATCCTCTGTGCCACGTTAGCATGATGAAGCTATGTGGCTAGTGGGGTGTTTTCGACCAACTGGCTGGGTCCTGAGGTCGAACCATAGGTACTACGTCTGATACAGTATATTTTTACACGCACATTTTTCCTCCGTGCCGAGACGTGGCATACCCTACCGCGCGGTTTCGGGGTCCTCCCAGGTGGTGCATGCATATATTCTTCCTTGCTGAGACGTGGGACGCCCTACCGTGCATTTTTTGGGTCCTCCTCGATCATAGAGCCGAAGCAAGTAAATGAGTCACCAAATCATGAAAGACCACCTTTCCCGCCTAGTACATCAATGAAGCACGGTGGCTAGCTAGTTGGGCTAGTGCGACTAATTAGCTAGGCCATCGCCACATTTCTTTCTTCACCCCTTGTTTATCTCCTTGCCGGCACATAAATTTAAATATCCACCGCGGCATTGCTCTGGTGTTTGGGTGCGGCAGGCGCGGCAGGATTTTTAATTTTTTGATTGACGGGAGTAGGAGCGGCAGCAATTTAGTCACAATGACTCTGCATGTAAAACCCACTACCCGCTGATGTGAAAAGTCGTCGACTAGTGTTTTCCCGTGGTGAAAACCAAAAGATTCACCCCGCTCCTCGGCTGGCTCCCTCCGCCTTCCCGTAGATTGCATTGCCTTTCAGCCGTTTCACCCTCTTTGCTTCCTCTCCCCATTGCTTCTACCTGGTGCCATGGCGGTGCAGCAGATCACGGAGTCTAAGCTGAGGCGCCTAACACAGGAGCTCCAGGCCAAGGATGCAGAGCTAAGGGCCAAGGATGTGGATATCCATGAGCTCAAGGAAGAGAGGAGTGCCATGCTCCTCCGTTATGTGCGGGAGTTCATGGAGCTTCAAAAGCGACAGGCGTCCACCACAAAGATGCTCGAGGTATCGGCGGTGTTGTTGCAGAAAGTGGGAGATACGATAGGCCGTCAGGGGACCCGGCTGGAGCGCGAGCGGGCCGATCGTGACGAGGTCCAGGATCACCTCAGCCACTTGGTGGACCAAGTTGCCATGCACATGTTGCGGTTGCACGATGCCTACTATCATGCCAGCGCGACCATGCCGGCCGTCGGGCTAAACCCGTTTGACCACCCCGTCGACTTCAACGAGCTGCGGCTTCCTGACCTGGTCTCCTTCTTCACCTATATCTCCGAGGAGCTGAGCCATCTTCGTGCAATGGTGGGGGCGGAGCTGGACAAGGAGGGGTTGCGGGCTGCCGTCGCCGTTAACGGGTGAATCCTCTCAGAGCTCCGTCACCAGAATCCATACGTGCCATTGGACGACATCTTTGATGAGCTGGCTCCCGTCGGCCGGGAGCGGGCTCTGCGGGTGGTTGCACCCTGCATCACCAATGTCGTGCGCCTAGAGAAGCAGAGGGACTTCGGTGGAGTTTAGGCGTCCTCTGCATGGGCATGTCCATGTCTCGGTGCAACATGACCGTTGGATCAAACTCAGACGGTGTAGATCGGTCACTGTAGCACAAAGCGTGCGGGTGTGTTTCGTTGCATTCTCATCTCAATATAGTTGTTCCCTCTTCGTGTATTTGTGTTAACCTACTAGTGTGGACTCATGCACCCTTAATGCACTGTGCAAAACACCCAAAAGTGGGTCGAGAAGGGAACTTTTGCTCCCATCCCGTGCACCCTTCATACACCCTGCCTAACACTGATCCGTACTTCATATGGTTCATGTTTCGTGGAGTACTATAGCACCATACTCTCCGTGCGCTATAGACATAGTTCTGTTAACATTGATCTCACCATTCATTCTCGACCGGACAGTCGAAACAGCGGTACTATGTTACATTATTGTTCATATAGTTGACATGCGCAACATCCACTGGTACGCGTTGGTCCTAAACAAACGGTTTTTAACCCCTTTCCGCGATGGCATTTGGAACCATCGCCAAGTGAGTGTGGCTGATAGGGGGGTCCCTCCCACACGACCCAGAAACCGTCGGGGATAGGTCCCCTACAGTACTCCTACTCGTTTCTGCTCGCATTTCCATCAGAGTCAGTATTCTTTGGTGCTACGTTTACGATGCATGGCCCATCACAAATGGTTCACTAATATAGAACATGTATGATGCGCGGCCCATCACAAACGGTTCACCGTTAATAAGATTAGCTAATCGTTGTACGAGTGTCGGACAAGATTACGAAATGTCGGACCGTCGTAACATCGTAGTACACGACAACTATCGCACACGCTATTCTATGGTGCAACATTTACGATGCATACTTCGTCAAAAACAGTTCATGGTTGAGAATCATGTACAATAATGCAACTAACACAAACGTTTAGTTTGCCCGCACGGTTTGTGATATTGTCTGACATCGCACACGCTTTGCAAACGGCAACTGTGTGCATGCTTGCACACGTTTCCTCTCTGTGAACCATCTTGGATTATGGTGCATATCGCAAACGTTTGTGTTTTACCAATCGTGTGTGCCGTAACAACCTGGAGAGCGTAATTTCACCGTAATTTAATTGTTGCTTTTCCAAATTGTACCAGATTTGGATTTGAATTTGAATTTGAATGTATGCTACAGCTTTATTCATATCCATTAGGTTCAAACAACCAATGCATTATTCGATTCATAGGTACATACGTTCAAGAATTACATAAGAACCAAATAAAGAATGATGAACCACAGTTGTATACTTGTATTATTAAAGACGATAAATAAAGAGGCAAAATATATTATGGTTGCTGAACAAGGTGAAGCGGAATGCCCATATTGTGCCCTCCTCCATGTAGAAGGCACGCATGAGTCTACTCCGACCCCTTGTGATGGCCAACCGCCCATCCTTCACGGTCTTCATGAAAACATCTAGATAATCATCGTGTTCTGGTAGAAATACTTTAACCTTTGCATGCCCACCAATCATGTAGTTTGAGAGGTAATCTTGAGTAAACTACTTTGGTAACCACTTCAAATGAAAAAGATTTAGACATTGTCATCTAACACAACTCATTATGGGCAGTAAAAAGAACGCTGCAAAGTTCTTACTTACCATCTTGCAGTTCGCTGCTGTCTTGGATAAAGTGTAAAAAAATAGTTTAATTGCCAGCTTTGGACCCATTTTACTAACAATCTTTATCAGCTTCCTCACTTGATGCTGGTTCATCGATATCGCATTGCCCCATACGCAGAAAGGGTCAAAGCGCGGATCTTTACCAATGACATATGTACCTAAAAGCACCAAGTTAGTACTAGAAGCTAAACAGCAATGGCACAATGATGTAGTACAACACACTTTTATAATATGTCTATATACATCCGTATGTGGTAGTGCATTTGAAATATCTAAAAAGACAAATATTTAAGAACGGAGGGAGTATCTTGTAACATCCAATATACTCACATATTAGATGAATTAACATCTTATATTATGGGCCGGAAGGATTTTAGTTCATTCTTACAAATTATCGGCTGATTAACTGCTGCTGTATCCATGGGTTACAGTTAGTTTGAGCTAGTTCGGGCTCAAATAGCCCTAAAGTATATATAAAATGGGGGCTAGTTTGATCTAGTTGCATCTATAACCCACCCAAAAAAACTATCCAACCCAAGAGGTGCTAATTGGAGCTAGTTCTCCTAGTGCATTTATTGTCAATCTAACCCTGCCATCCAAACAACTCTTTGGATGGAGTTAGTTCAGGGTTAGTAATGAGCTAGAAACTAACTCTAACCTCTAGCTAAGTTGAGTATCCAAACAGGGTTGTGTTGTTGTTGGTGCTACCGCTCCTCTACGTATATCTATACATCATTAGAACATTAATGTAACACTCTTCCTTGTTTGCTATGTAGCCTAGAATTGCATATTTAGACATTAAGTATATTGCATGTTGCTATGTAGCCTCAGATATATTACATATGGACCTAGTTAACCTAATGAAAAATGGGTTGCAGATATATTCAGTTAAAAGTCTAATTCATCGATTAGTCCCTTATTAGCCGTCGACCTATATGGTACCAGCTACTGATATCCTGAACAGTGAGCAGATATAAGCCATGGGATGAAACTAACCTCGATGGAAAACAGTAGTCGTTCCCAAAATTGTCATGTGTAGGTACATCGAGAAGCATGTTAAGCACAACAGGCTAAACATGAACCAAAATTATAAATGGCAGACAAAATAATCTCCAAAAGATACCTTCAGTGTGCAGGTTTAAGCACGCTAGTAAAGCAAACAAGTGGAAAGGTGTGCTAACTGCAATATGCCTAACATTTAACAACAAGCAAATATAGTCATTCAAACTGGTATTGTGCCGGTCTAAGCACACTGGTTATGGTTGAATAAAACTGGAAAGGCGTGTTAACTACAAGATGTAGCAACCAAATGTACTCATTCACAGTGGTATTGTTGAAACTGGTACTGATGAAATTGAACTGCACAGTTCATACTTGCACATATAGAACATCACGTTGTGAATAACTGGAATAAACAAGGCATACTACGAACAACCAAAGATAGCATTTGAGACTGAATATATGTTAACTACAAACAACCGAACAATCAAAAAACTTTAAAAGACGCATCACTACAAAAAAAATACACTTCTGTGATGATACGTGTTTGTCACAGTAGGTCGCGTTTTCTGTCATGCATGTACATCCATGACAAATTTATGACAGAATCAAGATAGTCATACCTGTGCTGTCATAGAAGTGTTCCATGACATTGCGAAAATTATCATGATGGAAGTGTCCACTTCCATGACGATAAATCGCGCGTCACAGAAGTGCTTTCGTCAAGGGTGACCGACACGTGGCATCCACCATAACGGAATGCCGTTAAGCTATCGGGTCGGATTTTGGATCCGATAACCCGTTAACAGCCACGACCAATGCTGATTTTCCACGTGTAAAATTCTCATTAGCTGACGGATCCACGCGTCAACTCCGCGTTGGCACAGGTGTCACTCATCCAATGGTCGAGATGGGCCTATGATATGTTGACACGTGGACCGGCCCAAAAGTGGCCCACAAAGTTTAAATGGGCCGGCCCAAACGAAGGCCCGTAAGATTTAGCAGACCATAATGGGCCGACCTAGCTAAAGGCCCACAAAATTTAGCGGACCATAATGGGCCGGCCCAGCTAAAGGCCCACACAATTTTCCATACCATAATGGGCCGGCCTAGATAAAGGCCCACAAGATTTTGCGGACCACAATGGGCTGGCCCAGCTAAAGGCCCACAAGATTCTGCAGACCATAATGGGTCGGCCCAGCTAAAGGCCCAACATTCTCTATCAAATCGGCCCGTCAACGGCATGTCCTAAACTTGTCATCAACGCGGCCCATGGTCACTTCTGGCCCGTTAGCAGTCCGCTATGTAATTGGGCCGAATTACGGCCTGGCATTCGGCCTGTTAGAGGCCCACTATAGCTTTGGGCCACTTTTAGCCTATTGTCATTTTCGGCCTGTTAACGCTGGACGTAAACCATGGGACATATGTGGCCCAACGTCATATCGGGCGCATTAACGACGCATATAAAAATGACGATAATCTAGCCCGCCGAAGTTCCAGCCTGTTAAAGTCCCGTGTATTAGGTCGGCGCATTTACGGTCCGTCCGAATTTTGGCCTATCAAAGATCCGCATCGTAAATGGGCCACCATTTTGGCCCGCTAAGTCCAGTGGGTTATTTGGCACAATCAGGGCCCAATCTCACTTTCTGTCTATTAAAGGCCCATGTTTTTTATGGGCTCAAGATATTTACACCTGTAAATGGCCTATTTTTACTGAGGGCCCAAATTATGTTTAGGCCTATTAAAGGCCCACTATGGGCACAGACCTACCAGAAAAATATGAAAGCTTATGCTGCTTTAGGCCCAGATATTTTTAGTGGGCTACATGCCAATTTCGGCCCGTAATCGTTTTTAGCCCAATTGAAATGGGCCCGACGAATGTTGGCATGTTGGACTCCTACGAAGCTTTCGGCCGAATACATTACTAAGATAAACCTACACTATACAAAAATAGTGTCGTAACTACTGCAGCCCGAGGCAGCATCATAAATGTTGTATCACAACAAAATAAATTCCAACCATACAACAAAAGGCCTGTTGGCATAAAGTTACAGTCCTTCCATATAAAAGCACCATCAGATGTATAGAAACACCAATCATTTGACCTGAGTGCTAATGTTTCAGGCTGTAGAATCTGATGGAGCAGCACGATCTCCGCCTTTTTTCCGCCATTGCTCTTGAACAATGAAGCGAATGTCTGATAGTCTGGTTTCAAAACCATTCATATCTTGACGACATTTCTCAACCACTATTCTTGTTTCCGAAACAACATCCATTAGGGATTGGACTTCTATCTGGAGCACATATACATCACTCTGTCTAGCAGGAAGATTTTGTTCAATAGGCGATTTGGACGAGGTTACCTTGACAACCAACCCAGAAATACGCAGGAAGGTGCTTTTTGCACTGTTAGTGGAGAGATACTGACGCACTGCAGCAAGAGGTGACATTGTGCCTGTAGTAGCCTCGTCACCTTCAGGTGGTTGTGGCTGTTCAATCATTTGTTCCATAGCTTCCTGAAAGTTTGAACTTGTAGATTAGTGTACCAGATAAGTTACTAATGAGACAAAAACAAACAAAGTAGGTTAAACATTTATACATAACTTATTTTGGTGAACTATTGTAATACATTAGCATGTATTATAGTGCCAACTACATAATAAAATCACTTTGGGAACATATTTCCATGTAGCATGCCTACTGTATTGTCTATTTCCTCACATTCCTTGACATCTAAGGATAAAGAGACATGGTTTAAAGTAGGATGAACATAGTATGACATCATTCATATCATGGGCAAACAGATATAAAACAAACATGCTATTTTATCATTGTGTGCGCACGTGAACATAACAACTCGATTACAGATCAAGACCAAAAGAATATCCTTCATATCTTTTAAACCATGTAAGGTGAAATGATACGTTAAGACAACTGTGAATAAAAGTGAACAGAGTAACTGACATTGGCTGCAAACCAAATAGTTAAATGAACACATCACAATACCAATCAGTTCAAGGCAGGAGGAGTAAGGACTTACAACAGCGGCCTGAACTGGTATGCTCATGCCCCTCATCTTGCTGGTGTGGCAATCCTTGAAGATTTGCACTGCATTCGGTTCAGGTTCTTTTTGGTCCGCATGGGCTTTCCTCTGTATTTGGAACAAGTCAATATAGATACGATAATATGGCACAAAAAAAGAAGGAAGTAGCAGCTATTTACAAGAGCCTCGCAGTGTGCAATATAGCTACGAGATCCTGTTGTCTGTTGGAATTTCACTTTAGAACGGTTGGTTTTGTTGTTCAAACAGTTAGCCTAGAAGAAAATACACTTGTAAGGCACATACATAAATACAACTTCAATATGTGGTCTGATCAAATACATATAGCCTACCTGATACTTTGGATCAGACCGGTGTTTAACGAGGGTTGTCCAGTCTTCATCTGTAATATATTCCACTGGAGATGTTTGGGCGATTTCATTGTTAGCCTTGCCTTCAAAGTGAGATTTTCTAAGGTGGTACCGATACTGTCGTAGAGCAGACAGAAAAACATGAGTGCATGCTTGTTTAGTTGTACCATCTTTCGGATCCAACTTGAACCTCATCTGTTGAAAAGGAATGTGAGTCTTATTAGGAGGGAGCTAGAAAGTATGGGACAGAGCAAGACAATATTACTAATTGCGATGAATAACATTACTTATATATAAATGGTCAACGAATGTGTTAAACTGGGTATTGTCTTTCTCATTCCTGTACTGGATCCACGTTGGGAGGATACGTGCATGACACATAACGAAAACGGCTGCCTCTGATACTAACTTGGCTGGCTCTGTAGCATCACGTGGCCTTTTTAAACCTGCCTCAAAATGGATCTCCATTCTTCCTCCTTTAGATTTTGTTAATCTGTCAAGCATTATCCCTGATGTCTGTTTCCGCTTGCGCCGTGGTTCTAGTTCAACAACGAATATGGAAAGTGTTAGTGTACATCAAACTGTGAGAGTACATATAAAGGAGCATGCAACTACAACTTGACTTGGTCAAGTACCGTCTTGGTGTTGATGCTCATGAGGTTCATCTGATCTTGCCAAGTCCTGTTGTGTCAGCAGTGCTTCAGAAGTAGTGTTAGGTGTGAAGGCAGCTTGGGAACTGGCTAGTTCTGGAGCAAACAAACGAGTAACTGGTTGAGATGCTGGTACAATTGAAGCGGATGTTGCAGCTGGTGGAGCAGGTGATACTGTGTTTGTAGATTTAGCTGGTGGACTTGGACCTTCTACTGCACTATAAGTACCAGCAGAATCTCGACGGCAAAACCTTTTCCGTTTCACCCGACGAGTAACAGCACTCCCTACTATATTATTTTCCTTGCTCTTTTTTGACTTTGCCATGTCAAGCTGTACCCACAACACAAAAGAATAAAATCACTCTTCAGAACTCATTGATGCATGATACAGACAAGCAATACTTTGATGTAAGACAACCATATGAGGATGGAATATGTAAGAAAAACAGGATGGCATGACATATTCACAGCGATGTGCAAACTAAGTAGAAGGATTTTGAAGAAAATAGAAGTAATGCAAGCTAGACACCATATGAAAGATGCGACCAATATTACTCTGCCAAGTTAAAAGTGTCTTGTCATAAGTGGCAATTTGAAAAACTAGAAGCAGTACAACGTAGAAATCAATGCAAGATGCAACCACTATCAAACCGCCATGTTAAAAGCGTCCAATCATGAGTGACTGATGCGGGATACACAACAACAGTACTTTGATGTAATAACATGGTATGATAGATAGATGCAGTGTATTCTAGACACAGAAAGCCATGTCATATGCACATGTATAATGTATAAACTCAGCAGGTGCAATTTAATCAAAATAGAAGAAATACAGGCTAGACAACATATGCAACATGAAACCAATTATCACACTGTCAACTTAGAGCAACCACCTGCGATGGTGGAGTAAGGAAGATGAACTCATCATGTAGACTTGGGACTTCAACTTCATTAGCAGTAGCAGTGGCAAATCTAGAGAGTCTCTGTTTGTGTCAGTGCGGAGGACCACCAACATCCCCTAACTTACTCTTTTCCTTCCTATTTTCTGATATTTACTTATGAAGTCAAAACCACAAGAAGATGAATAAAATTAGCTCTGCATAACTGGTTGATGCATGATACAGACGAACACTACTTTGATGTAAGGCAAGCGCAGGATAGGAGGATGGAATATACACACAAAAATGACAGTGTTTCTTATTCACACGTACAATAGGAGGATGGAATATGTATGAAAAAACAGTAAGCGGAAGGCATTTCAACTAAATTAGAAGAAATGAAATCTAGGCACCATATGAACATGCAACCAATATCACTCTATCAGGTAAAAAGTGTCTCGTCGAAAGTGCCATTTCAAGAAATTAGAAGCAGTACAAGCTAGAAGACAATGCAAGATGCAACCTACATAACAGTCCCAAGTTAAATGTGTCTTATGGGTAAGTGATCGTTGCAGGTATAAGTTGTAAGCTACGTAGATGCAATTCAACATAATCAGAAGCAATACAAACTAGACATCATACGGAAAATGCAACCACGTATAACAGTTCCAAGTAAGAGCAAGCACCTGTGATGGTGGAGTAGGGGAGATGTGCTCATCATGCACACGTATGTTCTAGAAATAGGAACACATGTCATATTCACAGGCATTATGTGTAAAGTAAGCAGATGCAATTCAAGTTAGAAGCAATACAGGCTAGACATCGTACGCAACATGCAACCACATATAATAGTTTCAAGTTAGAGCAAGCACCTGTGATGGTGGACTAGGGGAGATGTGCTCATCATCTACACAGCTACGTTGACTGTCCAGCCTTGTGTTGTCTTGCAAATCTTGTTGGGAGGATGGCAGAGTAGAATCTGTAGAGACCCCCTGTTTGAGTTGCTCCGAAGGACCACCATCATCCACTACCGGACTAATTTCCTTCAGCTTTATTGATTTTGCATTGTGAGGTCATACCGACAAGAAAAAAGAATATCATTCGCTCTTCAGAACTCATTCATGCATGATACTGACGAACACTACTCTGATGAAAGGCAAAGTCATGATACGAGGATGGAATATGTACGAAAAATGGACGGCTTGACATATTCACACCTATGATGTGGTAACTAAGCAGAAGGCACTTCAACAAATTAGAAACACTGCAAGACGCCATATGGAAGGTGCAATCAATATCACTCTGCCAAGTTAAAACTATCTCGTCATAGGTGGCATTCATCAAACTAGAAGCAATACATGCTAGAAATCATATTCAAGACGCAAACCAATATCACACTGCCAACTTAAAGGTGTCGCATCATAAGTGACTAATGCAGGATACACAAGAAGAGTAGTTTCATGTAAGAACATGGTGTGATAGACAGATATAGTATGTACCAAAAACAGGAAAGCGTGTCATATTCACATGTATCATGTGTAAGCTAAGCAGATGCAGTTTACAATAATTTGGAGCAATACGAGCTAGACACCATATGCAACATGCAACTAGATATCACACTGCCAAGTTAGAGCAAGCACCTTGGATGGTGGAGTAGGGGAGCGGAGACTTGGACCTTGTAATGCACTATCAGTACAAGGAGAATTGATACAGATGCTCCATTTATGTTGCTGCAGAGGACCACCATCATCGCCTTCCTTACTCTTTTCCTTCCTCTTTCTTGATTTTGCCTTGTCAAGTCAAACCCACAAGAAAAAGGAATAAAATTTGCTCTTCAGAATTCATTGATGCATGATCATGACAAACACTACTTTCATTTAAGGCAGCCGCATGATACGAGGATGGAATATGTATGAAAAACAGGACGGCGTGACATATTGACATGTATGATTTATAAAGTGTAAACTAAGCACAAGGTGCTTGAACTTGTTAGAATCGATGCAAGCTAGAAACCATATGAAAGATGAAACCAGTATCACTCTGCCAAATTAAAAGGGTGCCCTAACAAATGTATTTGACCAAATTAGAAGCAATACATGGCAACAGGCTAGAAATAATATGCAATATGCAATGAATAAAGGTGACTGATCGTAAATGATTGATGCAGGATACAGAAGAGAGGTAGTTTCATGTAAGTACAAGGTTAACACATAGATGTAGTGTGCATAAAAAATAGGAAGGCATGTCATATTCACAAGTATAGTGTGTAAACTAAGCATATGCAATTTACCCTAATTAGAAGCATTACAAGCTAGACACCGTATGCAACATGCAACCACATATCACACTGCGAAGTTAGAGCAAGCACCTGTGATGGTGGTGTAGGGGAAGTGCGGTCTTCAGGTATAGAGCTACGTTAAATATCTTCATTTAGGCTTGTTGTTTCTTGAGAATCATCTATAGAGGATGAAATTGCATTCTTTATAAGAGTGTTGCGTCTCATATTAACCCACGCGCATGACTATCTCATCATAAGTGATAGACGCAGGATACACAAGAACAGTAGTTTGATGTAAGAACATGGTGTGATAGGCAGATGTAGTATGTACCAAAAACAGGAAGGCGTGTCACATTCACATGTATAATGTGTAAGCTAAGGAGATGCAATTTAACAAATTAGGAG
Organism: Triticum timopheevii; assembly: GCA_963921465.1. Taxonomy (NCBI): domain Eukaryota; kingdom Viridiplantae; phylum Streptophyta; class Magnoliopsida; order Poales; family Poaceae; genus Triticum; species Triticum timopheevii. The sequence continues at coordinate 59,442,814 of OY997270.1, read as the reverse complement.
CATTGATTAGGGATACACAAGAAAAGTAGTTTGATGTAAGAACATGGTTAATAGAAAGACGTAGTATGTACCAAAAACAGGAAGGCATGTCATATTCACAGGTATAATGTATTAACTAAGCAGATGCAATTTACCCTAATTAGAAGCATTACAAGGTAGACACCATATGCAACATGCAACCACATATCACACTGCCAAGTAAGAGCAAGCACCTGCGATGGTGGTGTGGGGGAATTGCGGTGATCAACTAGAGAGCTACGTTGACTATCTTCATTTAGCCTTACTGTTTCTTGAGAATCATGTGGGGGAGGATGACACTGCACTCTTTAAACGAGTATGGCGTCTCACAGTAACCCACTCGGGTGACTGTCTCATCATAAGTGATTGACGAGGGATACAAAAGAGCATTAGTTTGATGTAAGAACATGGTTAATAGACATATGTAGTATGTATCAAAAACAGGAAGGCATGTCATTACCAAAGGTATAATGTGTAAAGTAAGGAGATGCAATTTAACCAAATTGGAAGAAATACAAGCTAGACACCATATGCAACATGCAACCACATTTGACAGCGCGAAGTTAAAGCAAGCACCTGGGATGGTTGTGTGTGGCAATTGAGATCATCAACTGCAGAGCTACGTTTACTGTCTCCAACTGCTGACACTGCACCCATTAGAGCGCTGAAATGCTTAGTGCTTATCTTCGAATTACACTGGAGCGACTTCTGTCTTTTATTTTCTGCATTCATCAACACTGCGTCAGAGTCTGAAATACCCATGCATAAAAAACAATAGTGTGAGTATGGGTGAAGTGTGTGCACAATTAGTACAGTCACTACTAGAAAAAGGCCTACTAATGGCGCACCAGTTTTGCCTACTAATGGCGCACTACTGGTGCGCCATTAGTAGCACGCCACTAGTATTTTTTACTAATGGTGACCACTGGTGCGCCATTAGTATATGAGATACTAATGGCGCACCTGTAGTGCGCCATTTGTATGACTAGAGGTGCGCCGTTACTATCTGACTTAGTAATGGCGCACCATATAGAAGTGCGCCATTAGTAATATTTTTTTCAAAAAAAATTCAATTTTTTTTTGAATTTTTTTATTTTTTTTTCAATTTTTTTTGAATTTTTATGGCTTAATCTCGGGTCAATATGCTTAATCTCGGGTCAAATCGCACTCCATTGTCAAACTTCTCGAAAGGTCACCCATCCTCACACTACTTCAGCCCAAGCACGCTTAACTTCAAAGTTCTATCCAACCCCAGCAATAGCTCACTTCATAGGCACTTGTTGATATATCTAGCATATCAATCCTATTATACCTTGTTGATATCTAGGACTTTGTTCATGTTCATGACTATGATGAAATTTTGAAAAATATTTCACACTTCCCGGTCATATTATGTATCATTTTTTGAAAAAAAATCATTTTTTTTTCAAAACCAATTTTTTTTCCTGTTACTAGTGGCGCACCACATCCACGTTGCGCCACTAGTAAGTTTGAATTTTTTTGCCTCTAGATCTTGAAAGCCCCGTAACATTTTTCTGTTAGGTTTTTGGGGATTTTGAAAATGAACGGGGTTCCCCCGTTAAATTTGGATGTAACTTTTCGAGTAGATGATTTTTCATATATAAAACTTTTTAATCCGAGTTCGTATGCAAAAGTTATGCCCATTTTACAAATTTCTAGAGAGATTTTGCAAATAAAGTCGAAATTCATATTTGTAAATTTTCACAACAACTAGACCACATATCACATGGGAAACTTATTTTCTTTTATTTTTTTGACATTTCCATCATTTTCTTTTATTTTTTTTAAAATGGAAAAGGCAGTCCACCGGGGGGGGGGGGTGCATTCACACTAGTAATGGCGCACCACACCCGGTGCGCCATTACTAGTTTTGAAAAAAAATAAAAAAAATTGAATTTTTTTAAATTTTTTTTTTGAAAAAAACTTAGTAATGGCGCACTAGTGGATAGTGCGCCATTACTAGTTAAAACATTTAATGGCGCACTGTCCACAGGTGCGCCATTACTAACAAATTTTTTTATTTTTTAAACTTTTTTTTTCAAAACTACTATTGGCGCACGGTGGGTGTGGTGCGCCATTACTATGTCAACTAGTAATGGCGCACCACTCCCACGGTGCGCCATTAGTAGTTTTGAAAAAATTTAATTTTTTTTACTAATGGCGCACCGTTGGATGTGGTGCGCCATTAGTATTTGCACACTAATGGCGCACCAACACATGGTGCGCCATTAGTATTTAGTAATGGCGCACCACATGTACAGTGCGCCACTAGTGTCCATCCCATCTATAGCCCTTTTCCTAGTAGTGAGTGTAAAGGTAGCAGATAGCAGGTCGGTGAGAAATAAATGACGGGAGACATATGATAGCTCTACAACATGCATGGCACACTAAATTACTACAGGATTATGTGAAAATAACAGTCGACTGAAAGCAAATAGGTTAGTCCATTTTTTTTGCACCGTCCAATGTACAAAGAACGGGCAGATCACCTTCATATAACTCCAGCCAGTTAGTGTTGACAATCTTCCTCGAAACGCTAGCGACCACCGGCCCAGTATTCCTCCCCTGCCTGCGCCCTCCCCTCGACCTCACTGCACTGCCGTGCTTGGCACTGCCCCCCAGCCATCCATTCAAGCCCCGCTGACCTCCAGATCAGGCGCAAGCAGCTCCTGCACCCCACACCCCTATGATAGACACCGATGCACCGCTTCCCCAAGGAACAGTCGGACTAGGTGCTCTGCGCGCCTAAGCGGGTGCTGCTTCTTTTAGTTGCAGTTCGACTGACCCTGAGTTGAAATCCAGGCGGGCTACTGACCTCTAGCAAAGGTGAAATAGTAAAAGGGAGGAAACCTTGTCCATTAATATCACGAAGAAGATGCAGTAAGAAGCGCTCAACTAGTTTCTTTCGTGGGATGAATACGGTGTGAGCGGAGACGTAAGATTTGAACGAATAAGGGAAGAGGAGTACCTCTTTCTGCTGGCAATGTTGTGTCCTCCTTCTGTTTTTCTGATGATCTTCTTGTTGTTCGCTGGAAACCAGAAGTTGTAGAGGATGGTGTAGCCTTGGACGAACCCATGGCCAAGTTGTTGAGTGTGGTGCGGTGGCCGTCTGTCGGTGGCGGGGAAGCAAATCCGAGGCGGCGAATGACGGCGTAGTGGGAACAACTCCGGTGTGGTGGATGGTTGCGACAGTGGAGCCACAGTAGTGAGGCGCAGTACGGCGTGGTTGGAGTGGTTCTGGTACGGTGCACGTCGGCGTTGGTGTCGTGGAGGGAGCTCTGCCATGGCTTCAGCTGCTAAGTCCTTGAGGGTGTTGCGGTTGCGGTTGCATTGGACGAAGACGTCGGGGTACCGGCTCCGGCGTGATGGAGGAGGGTGGCGGTGGATTGGCTGCTATGGGGTGGAGGACGGAGGAGGCTGTGGTTTCGCGGCTGGCGGAGAGGGCGTTTTCGCGCCCACGGAGTATGAATGGGGAAATGGAGGGAGGCGGGGAACTAAGGGGGAACAATGTTTCGGTTTGAGACGCACTTGTTTGAAATTTGGGGAAAGTTACAAACTTTGCTCCCATCTAAAATTTCGGACATATTGCAGGTTGGGGGTAGGACAGTCATGTCAGGTGTCCCAAATGTGGGCAGGATAGATTTTGGCCGAGCGCATGGGTAGGCACCCACGGCGTATGAATGCTTCTCAGAGGCGGTTGAGACTGGCGTCTTGGTGAAGTTACAAACCAACCCCGGTTTAGACCTTTGGACATCGGACTGATAGGCTACACGGGCCAGAGTCAGGACAGTAATTTCCTACCACCAAAACATTAGTCTCGCACGGTTTCGGGTGACCAGAGGCCTATTTGGTGCTTCATTCAATATTTGGGAGCAAAAGCATTAACGTTTTTGGTTCTCTTGAATTGAACTTTCAGGATTTGTCAAACTTCACAAATATTTACTCTTGAAAATCCTAAAGCTACGATTATTTTGGAATGGAGGGGGTACATTTGAATATACATTGTACACAATTATATATTAAAAAATATGCAACTTACCTCAGTTCATGCATGGTTCCAGATATAATCTCCTTGGTTGCAAAAAAAGTTAGATATGCGTATGAATATATATAGCATGTTCAAACTCACAACAAAGATTGATGCCCCCTTTTAAATTTGATTTACAAATGCCATTATCTCTGGATCAAATAGATGAATGCACTTCCTATGAATTCAAATTTTCGAAACCCCCTTTATGTTGAATTCGACATGTGTTCTATTTCGTAGCTAGCAATTTGGAATGTATCCATGCAAGTGACAAATGTATAATGTGCTTCACACTAACAACATGGAGTGCACTAATTAATGTTTATATATGAATTGCAAAAGCATCCATTGCCTGTATTTCAAACTGCTCTCACTCTATGGATCAATAATATGAAATAAACACATGCACATGCTAGAATTCAATAGAGTATGGGTGTCTGATAGACCGATTTTCTTCCATACGCAATTTGCAAAATTCATGATCTCATCCAAAAATAATAATGCCATTTATATTTTAATTTAACTAGCAGTGTAGCCCGCGCATTTGCGCGGCTAGATTTTACTCTTTGGCTTTTGTTTGTGTTGCACTCTTAGGCATTTTGACATCTCAATTACGACATATTTGAGATATTGATATACCATTATGTACATGTTAAAACATTTACAATTTTCAACATTTTGATCCATCCCTTTGTTAGATTAGAAAATTTTCCTGTTATTTTTCGATTAGAATATATCAGGGGAAGATTGTCGTGTTTCTTAAAAATATTGCATGAATTTTATTATGCTATTATAAGGACTAAAGTTGGGCATGGCAACTTGCCACAATGGGCCGAGCCTAAAACCCAAATCGTTGGGCCAAGCACTTGGACTGTAGAAATATTATAAGCACTTATAGTTAGTAGTAAATCTTATGTTCTCTTTGTTAACCTGTCACCATTGTTCCTATTGTAGTTGCGACCAGGTTTAACAATGGCTACCAATATTTGGGAGACCCCTTTCCCAAGCCCATAGGTGTTTCTGTGGGTTTTAGTGTAACTGGTTTGTCAGGAAATATACGCATCCTTATTTTTCCACCACGGCGTGCATATCGTGTTATTGCTCTTCATCCTGCTTCCATGTGTCTTGCCGTGATTCATGCGGGTTCAAACGCTTGAAGAGCATATCTACCAAAACAAAAACGATTGCCTTGGCTGGAAAAAAACATCAAAGTAGTTACTACTACAACGTTTCTTCATCTCTCTATGAAAAGGAATCCCCTCACTGTGAAATAGAAACCATGAAGCAATCTTACGCCATGCTCTTCCTCTCTCTCCGCGAATAAAAACCATGAAGCAATCTTATGCCATGGAAGCCTACTGCCTCTCATCCTCCCATAGAAAAAAAAGTTTCCATGTATCTCAAAATTTGGAGCAAGCGAGTTGGGGTATTGATCCGATTGATGTGTTGATGGAGCTTGTGGCATGGTTTTTTCTCCCATGCATTACTTAATTGATATTTTAATTGCGTAATATGCATACATCATCATGCCTCTGAATGCTCAAGGCATTCTCATCAATTGTAACTTAATTGATACCTATGAATCAAGTCATCCTATATAAGGCTGCACATGTTTGTCAATGCATGCTCGCCGTTCTCCGGAGAACATGCCCGACTCTTCAAGCTTAGCACATTATTGAATCCATGCATCTTTTATCTCATTTAAAATCATATCTTTCTTCATTCATTTTTTCTTCTATTTTGTAGGTTTACATTATTGTTTTAACAAAAATTGTACAAATAGTTCATTTAACCTTTTTATTAATGCATTCATCAAATATGTTACTGAAACCATGCATCGTTTACCTCATTCAAAACTGCATATTATTTTGGTCATCCACGTATCTTTTTTCATCATCCAATTCTCCTTTTTGTCTCTATTGTACTTTACTTTATTGTTCTGCAAACTTTTATGGGAAAATACAATAGAAAGAAATACAACAATTCATTAGATATTTTTTTCGTTTTGAGGTTGCCTACCATATACACCATATGGTAATTCATTTAATATTGTAATGCATTCATCAAATATTTGTGGTCTTTTGCACTGGTTTATATTTTCTTGGTACAAAAGTAATGTTCAATTATATACTTCAGATGGTTTGGTGCTACAATGTTTTTAGAAAATATTCCCTGGCCATAGCTTGTCTTTTTGGTCGCCGGCGTTGTTTGGGCTATTTCATGAGTCCCTATTTTCCTTTTATTTTTATTTCAAATTTCATGTCACAATTAGATTTCATATTTTTTTTAGGTACCTAATAAGAGTTTTATCCCATCAATTCTTGAAGCTCCATGATTCTACCCATTTGACAGCTCCATGTGATTTACGCGTCTGGCGATGTTTGTAACATGTGTATCTGTTGAAAATAATAATATGAATTTAAAAATACACATTTATTATTTTTCTCTGTAATAAAATTTGATATATTTTCCATCGTAAAATTCATCAAATATTAAATTTAAATGGCTGCTAGCCAAGTCGTTCACATGATCAATACCAAGCAAAATTTCTAGGTTACGTGCCTAACGCTAGAGCGCGTAAGCAACCCAATTTGTTGCATGCTGCCATAAGCAATGACATCAGCACATGCATTAAAATACTTTCTTTTTAAAGGAATAAGTAAATACTTGCTTGCTTGTGTACGGGTTGCACTCATATTCTATTTATTTTCTTTTGTGGTAACATGACTGCTGGGCTATTTGTAATCTACTATACATCTTTGGTAACGTGCTGTACTTTTATTGTAAAAAATTGCTGGAGCATATTTTTTCTGTTAATTGATGTCATCACGGCCTCACAATAAGCTGTGACCGGTTGGAGTAGGATGAGCTTGTGGTGTTTGAATGGGATACGGTAGCTCCTTTTTTTTCAGGATATCTTTTTCTTTCTTTTTTTTGAAGGGAATATCCTTTCCTTTCTTAATAGATACTGTTTGACTCGTTTTTTCATGCTTATTTGGTGTCTTTGCCCCATTGAATCTTTCTTTATTACCAATAACGTGGCCATGGGATCTGGCCGTATGGTATCCTCATACAGTAAACCAATAGGTCTTTGTCCGATTGGATATTTTTCCTTACGAATATATAACTTGGGCCTGGCCGTGTAAGAGTTTCTGTTTGTCAAATCTCAGCCGTTAAATATCTTAACTTTATATAGATAAATCTTAACTGTTCGTTTTCTATCGTTTTAAGTATATAATAGCCGTGTAAGAGTTTCTGTTTGTCAAATCTCAGCCGTTAAATATCTTAACTTTATATAGATAAATCTTAACCGTTCGTTTTCTATCGTTTTAAGTATATAATAGATGCGTAGAACCGCCTTTTACACGTAGATGCACTATGCCTCGCCCCGTTCTCACAAAGGCATTATATATCTCTCTATCTAACGCATAAGTGCACACACTTTATATGCATCGGCATTTCTCTTTCACACATGCTCACAATCTCTCTCAGGGTGTCGGGGTGTCTCACGCACATGCTCTCTCTGTTTCTCTCTCTCTCTCTCTTTATAACTACTATGTACCACTCTTTTCACTAATCTCAGTTGGAACACCCTATTTCTCTCACATGCATATATACACATGCACGGTCTCTACTAGCCCTCTATACGCACATATATGTGCCTATGTGTCTCCCGCACGCACATTATCTTTAGGCCTCTCTCGCACACATTGCCCCCCCCCCCCCCCGACACACCTCTCGCTTAGTAGTTGGCAGATATGATTTCATCATATCATTCGGTAGGATATCCCTGGCTGTTAGGCTGGATGGTAATACGAGACAAAGTTTTACCCTAGTTCGGATCGGACCCTTGAAGTTGAAGAAAGAGCCTACTCCTGGTACTATATATTAGTGATAGGGGTGTGTACAAAATACACGTGAATACCAGGCATTGTGCGTGTGTGTATACTATCGACAAACTAGCCCCCAAGCTTGTATAACATACTAAGGGCCTATGGTTACAAATCATATATAGTCGGCTTATCACCAGTGGTGATAGAGTCTTCTGCGACTCTGGTAGCTTCATGTTGTACGCCGAGTCCTCCACATGGGTCTTCGTATAACACGTCTCGGTCCAACCTATATGTGGCGCAGGATTGAACCGACCCATGAGTCTTCATGTTGACCCACCACAACTAGAAATGATGTTCCCACCACACCACACACGCAATCGGCCACTAAGAAAATAAGCATATACAATAGTACAACGGTATTGAGCTCACGATACTTCTCCATATTTTGTTGATGACACTGACGGACTTTGCATTTGATGTGTGCTCCGTATTTTGTTGACGACACTTACGGTCATTGTATATGAAGCGAAAGCACGATATGGTCACTCGACTTCAAAATAATCTCATCACGGTCACCACATACATTTTGTCGTGCTAACCAACATGTGGTTGGATGGTTAGAGGACAGTGGTTTCTCGAGCCCACCAAGGTTAAAATCCCGGTGCTCGCATTTATCTTGTGTTAATTTCAGTATTTTCTGGCGATGTACGTTCAGTGGGAGGAGACGTTCCACTCGACTACGAGGCACCTATGGTGACTTCGTAAAATCTCAAGATCGTATATGCTGGCCCACTCTCTCGAAGGTGCTCATAGGGGTAGGGTTCGCGTGTGTGCGCTTATAGCGGTGAGTGCTTGCGCGTATATATGAGCCCTTGCGTCTGTACCGTGTTAAACAAATACATATCATGATTAGACGGTCACTGGCTCACCCGTACAACTCCGTATTTTGTTGATGACACAATCAATTGACCAGTCAAATGTTCCACGCGGCACAACTAGTGTTGCACCATCGGGGTGCGTAACCGTGGGGCCCACCTGTCAGCCCGTGTATGAAAGAAAGAAATGGTAGTTTGAGTCTGTACTGTGTTAATAAAATAGGGGTACATTTTAGAGTGATCATACGGTCACTGGCTCACCATACAGCTCCGTAATTTGTTGATAACACGATCAATTGACCAGTCAAACGGTCCACATTCAGCAGCGCACATTACCATAGGGCCCACCCGTCAGCGCGTATATGAAGGACAGAAATGGTATTAAATTAGTGGTCGGTGGGTATTCGAAGTCGTGAAACCTCTGGTTGGCAATCACCGGCGGTTGGGGGGGCGTTCATTGGGCGGTGGGGTGGGGATCCCCGGAGAAAAAGCTCGGCGGGGGGGAGGGGGCGGGCTAGAGGGATGGTCGGTGCGGCGGCGGACCGACAGTGGGGAGTGGTTTTGGGGAGGGCGGGCCGGCCGCGGGCGGCGGGGGCTAGGGGTTCGGCCGGTGGTGGCTGGTGGCTCAGGGGGGGTGGAGTTTGATGATAAACTGGAGGCCCTTGATTTCGTATCCAACGGCTGGAAAATCTAATGACCAGAGATGAAAAAGTCAGTTGACTGACGTGTAGCCTCACCCCGCACATACACATGCACGCACGCAAGACACGCACGCATGTAGGCGTGCAACACTGACACGTACACACGCACGCATGCTGGCGTGCAACACTGACACATACACATGCACTCATGAACACACGCACGTACGCACCCATGAATGCAACACTGAAACGTACCCTTGCACGCACGCAACACTCGCACGCCTGCATGCACATAGCACACGACGCAAGACACGCGCTCAACCTATACGTGCATGCACCCTTTGTTAAGGACATGGATTGTTACGGGTATTAATCAATCTTATCTGTGATAAGCAGAACATTGATGTTTGCAGCAGTCTTTATGAATCACAACGTATCGAACGGGCTATCAACATAGTAGGCTTATCTAGATGAAAAAGATGACGTCACACTCAATGAACAATCATCGGTTTATGAAATGCCCACTTCTGACCGCTATGGCCCACCAAAGGTTCCTCTGCTGTGCGCTGCCTGCGTTGGGTCACTGACATGCAGGCCATGCACCCAAAGAGCCCACACGTCAGTGGAAGAACGGTACGGTGTCCTAGGTCAGATTCGAGGGCGCCACTCACGGCACGCCCGGCTGAACACGCCTCCATGCCGCATTCAAACGCCTCCATGAAACCCGCCCGTGTGGAAGCCGAGAAACCCACTCTAGACACACGTCCGTTCATGACCGGGCTGGTGTTAAACGAAACGCCGGCCGAGCTCCTCCTGTCTGCCATCTATTTAATCTCCTATTTAAACGACGCCAAACGCCGGCCAAGAATCGCACACCTCCGCTGCTCCCCTATCTCCTCCACCATTTTGTCCACTCTTACAATGGCTTACGAAGAGTAGTTATTCCGCATCCAAGCCGGCTGGGTAGCCCGCTGGATACGAGATATGCAGCTCGCTGATCCACCTCCCTCCCCTTGCCCGACGGAGCCAGTTGCCACCCCAAGCCGGCGCGCGGTTCTGCAACTCGCCGCTCCAGGCCAGCTCGACGAGGAGTGGCGCACGGGCGTCGTTGCTGCCATCCACGTCGTCGCCTCATACCGCATCTCCCATTTCTGTGGCCGAGTCACCCATGCCGGCGGCCGCGCCATGCAAGCAGCGACAGAAGCCGGGTGCACGGAGAGTGACGAGTCGGTGGCCAGAGCCTCCGCGTCCGCCGCCATCATCGAGGAGAAGTAGAACACGGGAGGCGGCTGCTGTTTGGGTCCCATGAAGGCCACCGCGGAAGCGACACCGGCGTAGACAGCAGGTGTCTTGCCGGATCCTTTTGTTGCGAGGACCTACGTCCACCCCGCATGGGCTCCACGAAAGAGGGGAATGTTAGGATGAACTCGAGCCGGTGCGGGCCATGGCGAAGTAGTGGCCAGTGATGAACTCGAACCGGTGCCGGCCACCATCATCTTCGGCACCAGCCAATGATATCAGTTGGGCAGTGGGGAAGCGACCCGTCCTTTGTGCTGAAGCATATACCTCCGGGGCTCCCGACAGTCAGGTGATCGTGCTGCCGGACATGAGGAACACAAATCGATCGGCGGGCGACCATTTAGGCCAGGTGTTATATACTTGTGATGTCCAGAACTAGCATCGCGTAGTTCATTTGAATGTAATGAAATCCATCATGTTTGTACGAAAATCTGGTATTTTATATGATTTTCGTTGTTGTTTATATGAAATATCAGTTTGTCTACGTGTTTGCGTGAATTTCGTCTGGTTGGTTGAGTTGCTGTCATAATGTGTGCGGCTATGGTTGGTTGGCGTAATTTGCGGGTCACCGGTCGGTCTGCGGGCGGCTCAGGCGGTGTTGTGGGACAAAAAAACACAGCTCGTGCGAGCTCGTCTCCAACGTGCGCGTTGGAGGATGCAGGACAACATGAGCACTCGAGCCATTCCTCGTTCATCGGTGGCAAAGGCACCGGTGGACAAAAGGGTCGCCAATATTTTGGCTACCCCGGGCAAGATCCAAACAGCCCCTCCCAATTGATTCAAATCCCTCGTTCGCCGTGGAATTTTGCCATGTGTTGTTTTCATGGACTAGCAAAATGCTCGTGCACTGCACGGAACATCAAGATGCATTTTTTTACAAACTCCCGCATGCATGCAAGGGATAATTAATGTCCTCCTTTTCTAGTACCACGAGGCAAACACCATTAATATTGCATCGATTAGTGTTAGTGGCCTTGTATATCTGCAAACTGTAATTTTGATAGTGGCCCCTTGTATATAAAAATGGATGGAGAAAGATGAGAGATAAGGTGAGGAGGAGTGGGGCGTGGTGGTGACTGGTGGTCGGACTGGGCGGAGGCATGGGGATGGACGGCGCATTATGTATAGGTTTGTATCTCTCTCACACACACCCACATAGGTGGGGGACGTGCACAAAGAGAAGAGGTGCATGCACGGCGCACATACTCCCGTCTCTTTCCCAACCACACCCGCGCGGGTACACGGTGGTGCTCATTTCTGTACAAAAAAGGAAGCCCACGTGGTAATTAGGCACATGTACTGGTTGTCCACTTGGTGGAGGGAGGATCGTCTACCACGGGTGAACAAACAAATTGCGACTTGACGCATTATGTTAAATAAAAAAAGAGGCAAACCATGTGGGGCCTACCTTAGAGGCAAGGCTCTATACACTAGAGTACTTTTGATGTGTCCCGTCAACTCGCAGAACGAGGAGAATCTTGCTTAGTACGCCGTCTCCCCCGCCCACGGGCGCAGTGGCTCGCAGGATGAGGTGAATCTTGCTTACGAGTAGTAGTAGTACTACTACTGTACGCCTTTACGCCCGCTCCCTCACCCACGCGCGCGGTGGCTCGCAGCACGAGGAGAAAATTTTACTACTCCTTCCGTTTACTCCTCGTCCCTACTACGTACTTTGGTTAGTACTCCCTCCATTTACTTATACAAGGCCACTATAAAAAAATACATTTTGCATCTATACAAGGCCACAAATAGTAATCGAGACAAAAGTTACTACTCCCTCCTTTCAAGTTTATGGCTCAATTTCAAAATCTCTCCAACCAAGGTAGACGGTGAGTGGTCGAATTAATTTCGTAGTTTGCACAAGTAATTAGTATGCTCGTTTTTCTCAAGAAGTTATGTTTACCGAGGCATTAATTAGAACGAATGCATGAATGACCACTAAATTTCCATGAACTTGTACATGCATTGGTTAGTTTCCTCTTGACACTGCTTGCGTCGGGTGATCTAACGCACCTCGAAATCCTACATGTAATGGTACTACTAGTAGTATAGTAGAATTGAGACTTATCAAACGGAAAAACAAATGTTTTTAGATGAGCCCAATAAACCCTAGTGGGCACATACTCTGTAAAAATAGATTTTTCCAAAACTAAGTCGCTCCCTTCATGAATTCTGTAGTATACTCGTCCGTCGATGCTCCCTTTCATGAATTCTGTACTTCCTGTCGCCGACATGTGGGACATATAGCAACTGGGTCGACGTGTCAAGCACCAAATAACAGTGAAGAATAGCAGGGGGGACGCACCCCACTCATACCGGCCTAGTAGTAGTAATGAGCAATGAGACGTCAAATCACAATGCCGCACCTTCCCAGACGGACGAAGCAACCATTATTTCACACTTCGGTTCGCCATCATCTCAAACCATGTAGTATTGCTTCTGCCTCAAGAGGGACACACACATCGCCTTGGTACATCATGACACGTGGGACCGCATGACAGCCCATGCTCCCCCGCCGATCGCTCGGTAAAATCACCTCATTTTTACTATACTTCCTCTGTATCGGTTTACTACATGGAATGCACGTCGTTCTAGGTTGAGAATTTAACTGGCTATATATGTGATGAATAGTACTCTAGCCTTTTAAAAAATGTATACTTTTGTACAGTAGTACTATTGATGGATTGCGCCATGGAGCAAAAATTGAAATTAAAAAAAATGTGGTACATATAGAGAGCGCTCGTCGCCAAATTATGCATATAGTACTATTAAAAAAGCTAGTACGTGCTTAATTGGGGTGCTAAATTCTATTAAATAAATACTAGTAGTATGTACATACTGAAGCATTAAAGTAACGAGAAGAAACATAACATAGTTCTGCTGGGGGCTCAGCACAACACACCCCTCAAATTAAACTAAGAACACCTGAAATTAAACTATGCAACTAATCCGGTAGACACTGCATTAGAAGTTTAGAACCACCATGAGCAACGACAATGCCACCTTACTCGGAGTCCTCATCCACGTTCACGTCCTCAACTTCGTCCTTGTCCCTCTTCCTCTTGGCGATACTTCTTTGTTTGAACTGCACACTTGGCTGTTGCTCTTCATCCAACCCTTGTAGATATTGAAACAAAGGTAGCCATCCATTGCATGGTAGTGGATGTGGTCTATATCTAGTACATTCCGCTGCCATGCATGACGATGAAACGTGTAATGAGGTTTCTCCAGTTTACGGTACGAAGGATGAACCATGGCTCCTGCCAGGGTCAGCATTGAAGGCTGACGAGAGGGCACCAGCCAATTCTTCTGGAGGTCGAAGGGGTTGCCTACAACGAGGCCTATCCGACCAGAACTTCTTTGTCATTCTTAAAGTCTACAGTAACGAATTTATCGTTTTCTCCTAGAGGAAGTTCTTAAAATCCTGGCACTCAACGTCGGCATGGCATATGTGGTAGACCAAGCAAACGTTATGTACGCAAACCTGGATCACGGCGGGCTTCTTCCTCTCTTCATCCTTTAGATCCTTCTCTCGTCCCAGGACTGTGGTGTACTCAACATCTAGCCCAGAGACCCTCTCATCATCTGAGTTTTCGAACATGCGTCTGAAGCGAGAAAGGCATCCTTTCACCGTCCCGGAAGAACGGGTGTAGATGACGTCGAACTCATCGCCGGTGATGGTTCTAACCTTGTACTCACCACCGATCGTCGAGATTTGGGACGCCATGGATTTGGGAGGAGGGTTAGGATTTGTGGAACTGCCATAATGTGAATGGACGGGACGACTAGGAGCGAACCGTCGTAGTATTGAAGGACGTGCAGCGACGAGTAGGAGCGAACTGCCAGCGTGCGAACCGCAGGGTAGTGGCTTTCCATTCTCCCATGATACAGGCTTCCAAGAGCCCTTGGATCTGAGATCCAACGGTTGCATGGTGTGATTCTAGACCTAGGGTGAATATCCTATCCTGGAGGGTTATTCTGCAAATTTTCGCAAACTTAGCATGCGACCATTTGATCTCATATCCAAGGGCTGCCAGCAGCCCGTATCATGATCGCGCGTACCACGACCGTTAGGCTACCTCATGTTGGCATGTCATACATAGTCATCACTTAGTCACTCACACTACAACAAGGTTGGCTATAAGGTTGGCTATAAGTGTATTTTTTACTCCTCTCTATCTCTTTCTTCGCACTCCCTCCGTCCCATAATATTAGAACGTTTTTGACACTAGTGTAGTGCGAAAAACGTTCTTATATTATGGGACACAGGGAGTACTAGTATTTATTGCATTTGCTAAGGAGTGACCTCTTCCAATGAAATGGTGTTGCTAAGTTTGCTTCATTTAATTAGCTATAGACTCAAAATTATCTTTTCACATAGGTACACGCGCTTAGCACCGTTCCTTCCTTGAGTCACCAAACTAGTCTCTCTCTTCTTGATTAATTTGCCACATCAGACTTTATGCCTATGTGGCAAGCTTAAGCACCTGTAGGAGCAAGTAAAAGTAAGTACAATAGTGCGCTTTACATAGCATTTTTGCATATGTGGAGGAAAGAGAGGCAAGGAAAAAGTGGAGAAGTGGGCTCTCATGCAAGAGCTAGCCTCTACTACATGGTGGAGCATTGGGAGAGGCACCTGTATGGAGGTGGTCAGGAATCGGGAGACTCACGTCGGTCGTAGCACCGCAGTTAAAATGATAATGGCAAGTCAAATCACGGGGACCCACCTGTCCAGCAGTAACTCGCTGTCAAATCACACAGCCCTACGTTTGCAGTAGCCTACTCCCTCATCTTCTCCCGTCTCTATCGAACCGACTAGGTAGAACTGCCCCGCCTACCGCGCAGGAAAAGCCCCGCCGTCGACTTTTAAATACAACTACATCCGCTTAAGAATCCAATGATATACTTTTTGTGACATAGTAACTCATATTTAGTTAGTCAAATGGATGACCTAGAACTACGTGCAGGCCCTATAACCGAGACGCCTAAAAATAAAAAAAACCGAGACGGAGAGCATAGTTCAGCACGTATCTTTTTAGATCAATATAGTCGGGATTCACCAAGGAGCAAAACCAAGTGGTAGGCTGCTCCTCTCGTGTTGGCGTAGCAACTCAAGCAGGGTCAGTCCTCACATGAAATGGCGACACACTTAACAGTTCGGAGCAGCAGTTGGAATTGGAGGCACACCGGTCGTAGCGCCGCAGTAGTAGAAAATGAGCGAGGAGGGGTCAAATCACAAAGCCTCACCTTTCTCGCATTAAGCTGGACGGACGAAGCAACCATCATTTCACTCTAGGGCGCAAGAGCATAAAGAAAAGAGAAAACAACGATGCGTGTGGCAACTACCTAGGGCACCCTAGGGTACGGGTCTCCACTACAGATCCTTTTTTTTGAAAGCGCCTCCACTACAAATCGGCTTCTCCCTCGTCCTCTTGAAGAAAACCGATGATGAGTGCAGCGGTAGGGTTTGTAGGAGTACTATGGCGTGCGGGGCCATGTCGTAGTAAACAGGTTCGAGTCGATGCCTTAAATATGTGTGGGCCACTTGGTTTTACGGGAACGAGGCAGCATTTTGGGTTCGGGGACCAGTGGAGATATAGTACGTACAAAAAATTGTGGACGTAGGTTCGACCGAAAGGCAATGATGCATGGGCCCTGCATTTTGATATACCTGGGGCCGAGTGAAATTTGCTACTCTACTCAAAACTAGTAAGGTAAACATGTATTGAACGCATGAGATTTCGAAACCAAATTCAGAATAAATACACACTATAGCATGTAAAGCTTTGAGTCATATATGCATGATGTAGATGTTCGTTTAGTTCTTATAGTTCATCTCATTCAAAATCAGTTAGTTTTATAAAAATGTTAAGATTCATGGGGTTGTGCACTGTAAATCATAAAGTAAAAAACAAATAATGGCAATTCATTTAGAAAAAATAATCAATTATGATATAGAAGATTCTAGAACAAAGGAGAAGTGCTTGTGTTTTGAGGTTTTGTGCATTATGCATAAGTTCAACCATGGAGTCTTCTAAATTGTACACGTGGCAGATCTGGTGGAATGTTGATTATATCCAACGGCTAGTAGTGCTCGGATTTGCCTATCTCTGCACTGTCGGGTTAGCTTCATCCAGCGACCATCTTTCAAAGTTATTGGCACACTATATAGTTCTTGTGCCATAGTTGCATGTTTTGGAAAAAAGCTACTAGTGGGTTGTACTATCTATTTAGGAAGAGAAGATGTATACATGGAAGTTGTAGGATAAGAGATGACATGGAGCATCTCAATTCCTATGAGTAGGGATTGGAAAAGAGATGTCATTTGGTTCACATCATAGGAACTTTTCTATTGAATCTAGAGATGACATGTATCTTAATTCCTATGAGGAGGTGTCGGTGTCAAAACCGGCGGATCTCGGGTAGGGGGTCCCGAACTGTGCGTCTAGGTGGATGATAACAGGAGACAAGGGACACGATGTTTTTACCCAAGCTCGGGCCCTCTCGGTGGAGGTAAAACCCTACTCCTGCTTGATTAATATTGATGATATATATGGGTAGTACAAGAGTAGATCTACCACGAGATCAAGGAGGCTAAACCCTAGAAGCTAGCCTACGGTATGATTGTTGTTTGTCCTACGGACTAAAACCCTTTGGTTTATGTAGACACCGGAGAGGGCTAGGGTTACACAGAGTCGGTTACAATGGTAGGAGATCTACATATCCGTATCGCCAAGCTTGCCTTCCACGCCAAGGAAAGTCCCATCCGGACACGAGACGGAGTCTTCAATCTTGTATCTTCATAGTCTTGGAGTCCGGCCAAAGATGATAGTTCGGCTATCCAGACACCCCCTAGTCCAGGACTCCCTCAGTAGCCCCTGAACCAGGCTTCAATGACGATGAGTCCGGCACGCATATTGTCTTCGGCATTGCAAGGCAGGTTCCTCCTCCGAATAATTCATAGAAGATTTTGAACACCAGGATAGTGTCCGGCTCTGCAAAATAAGTTCCACATACCACCGTAGAGAGAATAATATTTACACAAGTTCGATCTGCAGACGTATTTCATGGCATGACGTCACACCACGGCCAAGCCTTTATTCGAATCGTTTTTATTGTTCCACCTCAGCGCGTTTAGCGAAGCGGTTTCCTTGGCACGTCTTGTCAAAGCAGAGATCATGTCCCCTTATTCCGGGATTCTCATCAATACGGGCGTGGGTAACCCGACCGCGCCATTGATCACGGCGCTTGGGAGATAAGCGAGTTTTACTAGGCTGGTGGGGACGCATAGTTTCGTCCGCCCATATATAAGGGGATAAGGATGCACCTTTTTACCTACGCCTTCTTCTTCCTTTGCTTATCCATTTCCGCGCACTCGAGCCCCGACGCCCAAGCCCGCACATCTCTCCTCAACCTTCCCCAGTCATGTCCGGAGCGGGAGGCAAGTGGATGGCCTCCTCCGTCACGGAGGGGCACATCAAAAAGTTGAGGAAAGTCGGATTCCTGCACAACAATATTGCGCACCGGCTTCAAGACGAGGGGCAGCTCGTCCCCACCCCGAGGCCCCATGAGAGAGTGGTGTTCCTTCCCCATTTCCTCCGCGGACTGGGCTTCCCACTCCACCCATTTGTCTGGGGACTCATGTTCTACTACGGCCTGGATTTCCATGATCTGGCCCCGAATTTCATCCTCAACATCTCAGCGTTTATCGTTGTGTGCGAGGCCTTCCTCCGCATCAAGCCCCACTTCGGCTTATGGCTGAAGACTTTCAATGTCAAGCCGAAGGTAGTGGGCGGCCAGCAGGCGGAGTGCGGAGGCGCCATGGTGGGCAAGATGCCCAACGTCACATGGCTCGAGGGCTCCTTCGTGGAAACCATCAAAGGGTGGCAATCGGGGTGGTTCTACATCACCGAGCAGCGTGACCCTGAATGGGCAGCGGCCGCCGAATTCAGATCTGGCATCCCCACGTGGCTCACCTCCTGGAAAAAGAAGGGCCTGACATGGGGTGATTTAGAGGAGCTGACCAGACTGCAAACCTGCATCCAAGACCTTGTGAACAAGAAGACCAAGCTCGTCAACGTGGTCCAGGTCATGCTCGTCCGCCGGATCCTCCCATGCCAACAACGGGCCTTCAACTTGTGGGAGTTTGATCCGGCACAACACCAGACCTTGAGTAGGCTCTTCGACACTACGTACGAAGACGCCTGGAGGGTGATGTTCAAGGGCGCCGAAGCTCCCGCATCCGCTACCGAGGATCGCGGATTCAGCTCGCAGCGTCAAGTCGGCGAGGTAAGCTATTTTACCCTTTACGGGACACCTGTTTTCCATAGTTTGACTCTATGCGGGATCTAAACTCCCTTTACCCTTGACAGGCTTGGCAGAAGAAGTCCGGGCAGGTTAACTGTCTGGCTCCCTTGCCAGAAGACCCAGCGGATGCCCGATTAACGGGACTACTGGCTCCAGCGCCTTACGTGGTGCCAGAGAAGAAGGCCAAGAAGAAGGCCACGGGAACTCGGAGGAGTTCCCGGCGCCAGGTGTTATCATACTCATCGTCCGATGACTCCGAGGTGGACTCTTCCCGCGAAGACGAGGAGGAGAAGAAAAAGGCCTCTCCCCCAGTGGGGGGAGAGAAGAAATGGAAGGCTTCCCCGACGGAGGAGGCCGAAGGGTCCAAGAAGGGAAGGACCCTTCCTCCGGACTGTTCCACCAACGCCGCCGACGACGAAGAGGAGTGGCCCTCGAGGGCCAAGCCCCTGGCGAGATCGTAAGTGTCTGGATTCCAGAATAACTCATGATTTTTCTTTCGTCGCATAGTGTCTTCTAACGCCAAATACCACCATGTAGCCCGCCCAAGGACAATCTCCCCGCTTCATCGAGCGGCTCCTTGGATTCGTCGGATGTGAATAGCACTTCACTTCCGACCGCCTCCTCCCCCCGTGACACAGACGATGCCGAGGTGGGGTCCCAGAAGGGGCCCAGCCAGGAGGAGGAGGCCCCGGAGGTGCCGCAGGACAACCTCCTGGACTTTGGACCGGACTCCGCACCTGAACCTTTAGTGGTTCCGGAGTCCGGCGGGCGGCCCCTTTGTAAGAAGGGCGAGACTGCGACACTGGTGACCTCCGTCCAACCGGAGGCACCGGATAATTTGCTGGAGGCGCTCAATGGCGCTTCCATCAACGAGGAGCACCGCACTGTTATGAGTGCGGTGATTCAGAAAGTTCAGTCTGCCAAGAGCGGGCTGACTGAAGCCTGTACCAGCCTTCTAACAGGCTTTGAGGTAAGTAATTTAAGATATGTAAAAATAGTACCACATAGACAGTAGCCCTTGATGCTCAGTTTGGTGTTCGGAAAGAAAAGCCAAACTGAGGATCTAAAAAGATATACGCAGGAGTCTAACACAAATATGTCAATATGGGAATGCAGGCTGCGCTGCTGACCTCTGCCGCACTGACTGCGGAGGTCAATGCCTTGAAGCAGAGCCTCGAGCGGTCCAAGAACGAGCTCGGCCGTGCCAAGAAGCAGCTCGAGGACAAGGAAGGTAAGTAATACCTTATTAAAGTAATACCTTATAGAAAAGGATTTGGTTGCAAAAAATGACAGGGATAACATGAGTATTGCAGGGGCCACGAGCGAGGTGGCGACCCTGAAGGAAGCGGTGTCCGAGGCCGAACGCAATGCGGCCGCGGAACTCACCGAGCGGGAGAAGCAGGAGGCGCGGGTGGCGGAGGTGTGGCAAGAACTCCAGGCTCTCGTGAAAAAACACGAGAGTTTGGAGCGTGACTCTAAGACTCGAGAGTCCGAGCTCGCCTCGGCTCTTGAGAGTGCCAAAGCCGCTAAGGCCGAAGCCCAGAAGGCCCTCCAGGAGATTGAGAAGATTAAAAAGATAGCGGCGGGTAAGGCATTCTTCATGCAAAGCAAGCATGTAAAAGTGAATTATCTGTTACTTACCCGGATTCGGAGATCTCTAGGTGCGTTTGCAGATCTGCCCTGTAGTGTGTCCGATGCTGTTGCATTCTACCGGGCTGAGGAAGGGAGCTCGACGGAGAAGGTATTCTGGTCTCAGTATGCTGAGGCCGGACATCCGGTGCCCCTGAGCGACCAGCTGAAGCAGCTGGTCGAGCTCCACAAGGTGGCCGAATAGGCCATGAAGGGCCTCATAGTTCGGCTTCGGCCCAAAGAAGCCATGCCTTGGAGCTACTTCGGTCTGGTGCGGTGGCTGGTGGACGCCTGTCCATGGATTGAAGTCATCAAGCACTCCGTCTGCATTGAAGGTGCCCGTCGGGCCCTCGCCCGTGCTAAAGTGCACTGGGAAAGATGGACGCCGAGAAGCTTGTGACGGACTCGCCACCGCCGGGCAAGGAGTATCGCACGCCCGAGATGTACTATAAGGGTGTCCTGAAGGGTGCCCGCCTTATAGCGGGTGAATGCTCCGAAGATGTAATTTTTGAGTAGACTCACATTTTGTTATTCTGTGTGCTGAAAACTTGTTCATATGCGCTAAGCAATGCTTGTTAATTTAAAATATTACCTTCTCTGCGGCCGTTTATCAAATTTGAGAGATGGCAAGTCGTTGGCTTCAGCCCCCATTCCGCGAGTGCTGGGGTGTTTGGGATAAACTTGAGCGCTCTTTTTCCCATATTTTGGTCCTTCGAGGGAGGCGCTCAACACAACGAACGATGCAACCGGACTTATAATGCTTGAACACTCTCACTTAGCCATAGAATTCTATAATTTTAAATTTCAGCGAAGCCCCTAGTGTTCGGAAGGCCGAATTCGGGGCTCTATCCACGCCTGGGCCGGACAAAGCCGGCTCCTCACTCTAAGCGGCATAAGTCTTTAGGGACTCGAAAAAACCTCTCGAACAGCGACCGACTCTCGCCCCATCATGACGGTCAGTTTTAGCTTTCTCCACTGAGGTGCTCAACCCAGCTCAACTGGGGCACAATCTCAATGGTTCTCCCAGCGCTACCTTAGCTGATATAACGGAACGTAAGGTACCAAAACATGGGAGCCGGGCAAACCCAACTATTGACCCAAGACATGATTCGGAGCCGATGCATATAATGCTATAAGTTCGGGCTGCCGCACTTGTGAAAGTGTGTGGACTTATCACACCATACTTTGGGGAACTTAAGCCCCTGATGTATTTGGCCGTACCAAAGCGTACGGGTGCAACATGTCATAAGTGAACATATATAGATAAAAAAAAGGAATGCAATGATAGGCAAAAAGCGATGCATTGCTTATTCAAAAAATACTGCAATGAAAGCAGAACGATACAAATAGTGCGATAAGCAAGGGATGGGACTATTTAACATGTCCCCCTCCAGGGGTAGGCTGCGGAATGGTATGTAAAACAGGTATAATGCTCGTAATGGAGACCACCTGGATACTCGACGTAGCTTTTCTGCTTCCCTGGCTGTTGCATCGTGAGTTCGGCAAGTCTACTGCCGGACAGGGCTTCTCGAAGACGGAGTCATGAGAATAAGAAATAAAGAATGACACATTTGGGAGCTCCTGGTGTGGTTGAGCCGCATTCTGGGCGTGCCGTGGTCATGTCCCTCCCCCTGTGCCCATGGTATCTCCAGAGCGTAGTTATGTACGCGTGGTACTGGTCTCGCGATTTTGTGAGGGCTGGGGTTGGGGCTGCATTGCTACGCGTGCTCAGAACGTGCCAGGTGGTCTTGTTGTAGGTTACTCCGGGCGCGCTTTACGGTGTCCGGTCGCTTAACAGCCGGACTCGAGAATTGCCTTAAGAGGTTGCTTTGTATTTCCGCCGCGAGAGCCGCTGTATGCTCCTCCATTCGGAGTGAGCGTTCGGTGTTTCCGTTGACCGTAATGACTCCTCGAGGTCCTGGCATCTTGAGCTTGAGGTACGCGTAGTGCGGCACCGCATTGAATTTTGCAAATGCGGTTCGTCCGAGCAGTGCATGATAGCCGCTGTGGAACGGGACTATGTCGAAGATTAACTCCTCACTTCGGAAGTTATCCGGGGATCCGAAGACCACTTCAAGTGTAACTGAGCCTGTACAATTGGCCTCTACACCTGGTATGACGCCTTTAAAGGTCGTTTTTGTGGGTTTAATCCTTGAGAGGTCTATGCCCATCTTGCGCACTGTATCCTGATAAAGCAGGTTCAGGCTGCTTCCGCCGTCCATCAGGACTCTAGTGAGGTGAAATCCGTCGACGATTGGGTCTAGAACCAATGCGGCGAATCCGCCATGGCGGATGCTAGTGGGGTGGTCCCTTCGATCAAAAGTGATCGGGCATGAGGACCACGGATTGAACTTTTGGGCGACTGGCTCCATCGCATATACGTCCCTAAGTGCATGCTTCCGCTCCCTTTTGGGTATGTGGGTTGCATATATCATGTTCACCATCGGCACTTGTGGGGGAAAACCCTTTTGTCCTCTATTGTTCGGCGGCCGAGTCTCCTCCTCGTCATCTCTATGCAGCCCCTTGTCATTATTTTCGGCAGTTAACTTGCCTGCCTGCTTGAACACCCAACAATCCCTATTGGTGTGATTGGCTGGCTTTTCGGGGGTGCCGTGTATCTGGCACAAGCGATCGAGTATTCGGTCCAAATTGGACGGGCCCAGAGTATTTCTTTTGAATGGCTTTTTCCGCTGACCGGGTTTAGAGCCTCTGAATCCGGCATTGACTGCCGTATCTTCGGTATTATCGCCGTATCGCAGTTAATGCGGCGCTTGTGCTTATTGCGGCGCGACCTGCCATTGCTGTCCTTGGTATCCGGACTACCAGAGTTTTTGGTCAGGTTGTTACTGCGAGCTAGCCAGATGTCCTCTCCCGCGAAGAAGCGGGTCATGAGTGATGTGAGGGCTGCCATGGATTTCGGCTTTTCCTGTCCTAGGTGCCGGGCAAGCCACTCGTCGCGGATGTTATGTTTGAAGGCTGCAAGGGCCTCTGCATCCAGACAGTCAACGATTTGATTTTTCATAGTTAAGAAGAGTGTCCAGAATTGTCTGGCTGATTCGTCTGGCTGCTAAATTATGTGGCTTAGGTCGGCGTCTGGTGGTCGCACATATGTGCCCTGGAAGTTATCAAGGAATGCGGCTTTCAAGTCTTCCCAACACCCAATTGATTATGCTGGCAAGCTGTTGAGCCAATGCCGAGCTGGTCCTTTAAGCTTGAGTGGGAGGTATTTGATGGCGTGTAGATCATCACTGCGGGCCATGTGGATGTGAAGGAGATAGTCCTTGATCCAAACCGCAGGATCTGTTGTGCCGTCGTATGATTCAATGTTTGTGGGTTTGAAACCCTCAGGGATTTGATGATCCATTACTTTGTCTGTGAAGCATAGTGGGTGTGTGGCACCTCTGTATTGGGCTATATCACGACGCAGCTCAAATGAGCTTTGTCTACTGTGTTTGGCCCGGCCGGAATTGTTGTATCCAGCGTGACGGTTGTCGTCACGTATCGTGGGGCGCCCGCGCGATCCGTAGATCGATCTTGTTTGTCTTGCCTTAATCCTCCGATATGTCTCGCAAGTCTGGCGCATTCCCTCGTGGCTTTGTACTTTTTGAGTGATGCCGGGGTGCGGCTCTAGTGGAGGGCCTAGAGGCCTCTCTGTCGCGGCCACGAGGTGGCCGGTCGGCCGTATTGTGTGCTGGTGATGTGGGTTTATGTGCTTCCTCCTCTAATCGGGGTAGCATCTTGCGTTTGGGGTAGCTTTTGGAGGGGCGTTCAAGTTCATACTCTTCGGCCGCAAGGACTTCAGTCCATCTGTCGGCTAGCAAGTCTTGGTCAGCTCTAAGCTGTTGCTGCTTTTTCTTGAGGCTGCTTGCATTGGCCATAAGCCTGCGTTTGAAATGCTCTTGTTCGACGGGATCCTCAGGCATGACAAATTCGTCATCGTCGAGGCTTGCATCGTCTCCAGAGGGAGGCATATAATTATCGTCCTCTACCTCTCTGTCTGCCGCTCTCTCATGCGGGCTGGCTTCTCCATCCTCCTGTGCTGAATCTTTCTGGAGGGGGTTGTCTTCGGCACTGTCCGGGGTGTTATTGTCTCCGGTGCCGGAATCTCCATTTTTGCTGTGGTGGGATTTAGAGCGGCGCCGCTGACGCCGGCGCTTAGGCTGTTTCTTGGAGGGGTCATCCTCCGTTGTTCCATCAACATTCTCATCCTTTGGGATGTCCACCATGTATATGTCGTATGACGAGGTGGCCTTCCAGTGCCCTGTAGGTGCTGGTTCTTGGTCGTCTCCGGCATCGTCGTCCATACCATTGATGTCTTCGGAGTCGAAGTCTAGCATGTCGGTTAAGTCATCGACAGTGGCTACGAAGTGGGTGGTGGGTGGGATTTGAATTTCTTTGTCGTCCGCATCCCAATCGTCCTGACCATAGTCCGGCCAGGGATCTCCTGAAAGAGAGAGAGACTTCAGTGAATTCAGGATGTCGCCAAAAGGCGAGTGCTGAAAGATGTACGCAGCGGTGAACTCCATGATCGGCGCCCAATCGGGTTCGATTGGCAGGGGCGCGGAGGGTTCGGGGTCCGGAGAGGAGTCCGGCACCTTGGAGTCACAAGCTTCACAAGAGACAGGGTTGGTATTCGGCTCTATTGTCGTAGAGGTAGCAGCCCCCGAGGCGGTGTCCAGCCACCCATCCTCGATCATCGCAGTCGGCTCCGAGCTAAGGGTTGGAGCGAACTCTTGTGAGGCCTCCAGGGCACTGTCCGGCAGCAGAGCTAAATCATGCCCATCGTGACAGTGCGGCGTGCTCGGCTGTGGCTCAAATCCGTCGAAGATCAATTCTCTGCGGATGTCAGCCGTATAGTTCAAACTTCCAAATCTGACCTGATGGCCAGGGGCGTAGCTTTCGATCTGCTCCAGATGGCCAAGTGAATTGGCCTGCAGTGCAAAGCCACCGAATACAAAGATCTGTCCGGGAAGAAAAGTCTCACCCTGGACCGCGTTGTTGTTAATGATTGAAGGAGCCATCGGGCCTATAGGTGACGACACAGAGGAACTCTCAATGAAAGCACCAATGTCGGTGTCAAAACCAGCGGATCTCGGGTAGGGGGTCCCGAACTGTGCGTCTAGGCGGATGGTCACAGGAGACAAGGGACACGATGTTTTTACCCAGGTTCGGGCCCTCTCGTTGGAGGTAAAACCCTACTCCTGCTTGATTAATATTGATGATATGGGTTGTACAATAGTAGATCTACCACGAGATCAAGGAGGCTAAACCCTAGGAGCTAGCCTATGGTATGATTGTTGTTTGTCCTACGGACTAAAACCCTCCGGTTTATATAGACATCGGAGAGGGCTAGGGTTCCACAGAGTCGGTTACGATGGTAGGAGATCTACATATCCGTATCGACAAGCTTGCCTTCCATGCCAAGGAAAGTCCCATCCGGACACGGGACGGAGTCTTCAATCTTTTATCTTCATAGTCTTGGAGTCCGGCCAAAGATGATAGTTCGGCTATCCGGACACCCCCTAGTCCAGGACTCCCTCAGGAGGGATTAGAATAGAGATGTAATTTGGTTCATATCATAGGAACTTTTCTATTGAATATACGCTAATGTTTATTCCTTTGAAATTAAGGGAGTATAGGAATCCATTCATATGAACCAAGTGGTTTTAAAGCTATAGAAATGATATCATGTTTATTTCCTTTGAAATGTGGAGTATATGAATCTATTCCTGTGAACCAATTGGCTCTAAAGGAAAAAATCCTATAAAAATCATATCATATAGAGTTCCTATGATATTCCTCAACACTAAAGGATGCTTGAAATTGCTGCGGGTGATACGATGGTCTTTCTTTGTAGACTCCTCACCAATCTTTATAGTTACCTCTCGAAGATGAATGAAATGATATATACGTGGTACACGAAAACTCGGTAAAAGTTTGCGAGGTTCGAATTTTCAATAAAGCTATATGCACTGCATTTCGGAGGAGCATACGGCAGTTGCTAACACTCATGGGGAAGATTTGTGTGTAGGAGGAGTGGCTGTTCTGTTAAATGACAGGGCAAAACTGACACTGTCGGATGCCGATCTAACGGTTCTTATGGCGTTCGTCAGGAAAAGGCTTGTGGAGAACGTTTGTCGGATAATGATTTACGGACACATGCATTGCATTGATACGTGCCCCACTCTCTCTCACGCACATGCACCCTCACGAGTCACGACTCTCCCGAGTCCTCTCACAGACTCGCACGTTGCACCCACCGTCTATCTGCAGGTAGACGTCATGCACATATGTGCTCTTCACACCCTACCCTCAGAACTTCTAAAAAACAAAAGACGGCGTGCACATTTTATTTTAGCTCACACGTCACACAGTTATACTATTACTCTTGCGGCGAACGTTCTTCGGGCATAGTATATTGTACTCTCGCGAAGAAAAGCGGTGCACGCACGCACTAGTTCTCTCATACCCACTCGCGGGTACATGTAGGAGCGCATTTTTTTGAAGCTGGTACAACAAAATCACTCCACTATATATAAAAGCAGGAGCCTTAGCACTTGCTTTACTAGGGTTCCTCTCATTCACTCTCTCATGCTCTCCAGATCTAAGCAACACATAGGTGACCACACTCTCTCTCAGCTCACGGCTGGTCACAAATCCGGCCGGACAACTGAAAGGATCGAGATGGACCTAGAGGGGGGGTGAATAGGTACAATCAAATTTTAATTATTACTTAGCAATTTTAGGCACAATTAGTGGAATATGAAAGTGAGCCTAACAATTGTAAGTGCAGTACTAAGTGCTAAGCAAGATAAACCAGTAACACAAGTATGTAGATAAACAAGCACAATAGATATAAGTAAGTGCTAAGAGACAAGTAACCACAAGTAGAGAGTTAGGGTTAGGAATAACCGCAACTCCGGGAGACGAGGATGTATGCCGATGTTCACTTCCTTGGAGGGAAGCTACATCACTGTTAGAGAGGTGGATGTTACCACGAAGGCACACCAACGCCACGAAGGCTCACCCTATTCTCCCTTTGAGACAACACCACGAAGGTATTTCTCAACCACTAGTGGTAGACCTTGGGGTGGTCTCCAAACCCTCACAAACTTTTCCAGGGGTAATCACAAAGGTCGATTCCTCTCCGAAAGACTCCTACCGCCTAGGAGTCTCCAACCTCCAAGAGTAACAAGATCGAAGGGAAGAATCTCAAGGCTTGCTCAAATCACGAATTCCTTGGGTGCAAAGAAGGGGGAGAAGTGGATCTATCACTTGATCGGACAACTTCTCTCCAAAGCTCTCAAATCCCTTGGGGATCTAAGATTTGGTGCATAGGAATGAGAGAGAGAGAGAGTGAGAAGTGTTCTAGGGTTTGTTCAAAGTGAATGGTCAACCCTCTCCCGTGGGGAAGAAGGGCTATATATAGTGTGAGCTAGAATATGGTCGTTGCAATGTAAGTGAGTGAGCAGGCTGGACATCTGGGCTAGGGGCCGGACATCCGGCATGGTAAGTTGCGACGAACAGAACAAAGGCAGAACAAAAGAATAGAGGGGCTGGACATCCGGGGCCCAAGCCCGGACATCCGGCATATCAGGAAGACCCGGACATCTGGTAGGTGGCCGGACATCCGGTGCGCAACCCAGCATTAAAACGTTCTCTGGATAGCTATGCCCGGATATCCGGAATGGGCCCGGACATCCGGCATAACAGGAAGGACCGGACATCCGGGGAAAGTCCGAACATCCGGCATGCAGCCCAGTATACTACTTGTCGTGGAGAACGAACACCTATGGGGTAGGGCCCCTTTCGGTCCGGCAGGGAGCGGAGGCCACACGAAGAGCGGATCGAGGCGAGGCACGCGAGCGATTTTACCCAGCTTCGGAGCTCTCCGGAGAGATAAAACTCCTACTGCTGCTTTGTGGTTGTATTCTGTTCTTGCTCTAGAGCGTGGGAGTGTTCTGATTTCGAATGAGTCGAACCCCTTCTACGTTGCGCATGGGCCTCCTTTTATACGCTAAAGGGGTCACCGACAGGTGGCAACGTAAGTGGGGGCAAAAATGTAAAAGGTGTGGTTGGTACAACTGCTTCTACAGTGCATCCTACCTAACTCTGACGGCAGGGGACAAGAGCATTAAATGCCCGTCTCCATCGCCCAAACAGTGCAGAAAAGCGACCGTTAAGGGCGCCACCGCTTGCCACGATGGCCATCTCGTCATCTCCGTTCGCCACCTCGCACCGCTTGGCTGCACAGCTTCTCGCCACGTGCGCCTGGAACGATCCTGTGGTGACACGTCGTCGGATGCACTGGAGCGTGGGCACAGAGTGGTGGCTTCGCCGCGGCAAGCGCCTTGCCGCGGTCGTTGTCTTGTCGCGCCCGGAAGCTTGTCGCTCGCCGAGTCTTGCCGGGGCGCGCGGAGCGTAGCGGCAAGTTCCTTGAAATGCCTTGGTTGGCCTTCCCGGCAAGCTCCTCTTGCCGGGGCTTTGTCCTTCCCGGCAAGCTCCTCTTGCCGGTGCCTTGTCTTCTCAGTTAAAACACTCTGTTCTTGAATGGCTCCAAAAGGAACCACGGAGGACCTTGGCGGGCACCCAGCAAGCCTTGCCGCGGGACACTGCGACTGCCCGTGCACAAGTTCGAGATACTAAGGTACCCCTACTTTAGTACACCGACAGGAGCCCCCGGGCCTGGGCCACACACGGTGCCGAGCGCTGTTGGGCCAGGCCTAAAACAGGGCACGGGCACACGCGGCCTGGGTCCACACCGTATCTGACTCCGTGTCCACCGCGCCCTCCCGTAACGGCACGCGTCGAATGCGGCGTCGTGGGAGAGATCGTTGGTGATTCTTTATTCGGAAAAAGCGTAACGTTCGCCTCCTCCTCATAATAAGCAGGGGAAACAGAGGCAGTTCCCCCACCTTCGCCACTTGCGGTTCCAATCTCAAAAATCTCCGCCGCTCCCCTCCGCTTCCAAAGCCAAAAGAGAGCAGCGCTCCGCCCCCCGTCGCCAACCGTCGCCACCAACGGCCTCGATCTCCCCCCACCGCCTCCGCCATGGCTCCGAAGACCGGGAAGGGTGCGAAGTCGGCCAAGGCGCCACGGCTTGAGGCACTGCGGAAGGAGCGGTCAACCTTCCCCGTGAGCTCTCCGTGAAGGAGTTGAGGGAGTGGTTCTACCTCTTCTGGTCGACGGAGACGCGAGCGCATCCGCGCACGCAGGTACTCTCCGCCGCCGCTTCTGCTTCGAAACAGGCTCCAAAGGGATACCCATTCTTCGCACTGTTCTTCCATTGCGGGCTCTGCCCGCCCTTCTCTGAATTCTTTTGTGACATCATGAACACCTACGGGTTCCATCTCCTTGATTTCACTCCCAATGTTGTCCTGACCATGGCGGTTTTCGCATATCTCTGCGAAAACTTTGTCGGAATCCACCCGAACGTAGCCCTCTTCTGTCACTACTTCATGCCCCGGGTTGTGAGAGGAGAGCCCTTAGCTGGCGGGATCGCCTGGATCTCGAGAGCCGGCAAGAAGGAGGTCTATTTGGAGGGGGAGCTTCGCAGCAAATGGGATGAGTGGAGAGCTGAATGGTGTTGGATCGTTGAGGAGAACCCGCAGCCATTCACTGCCTTGCGCCAAACCCCAGCAGTGCGCGACAACGATTGGAGTGCTCTGGCGGCGGACGATGCTAGGCTGAAGATCGCCACCACCCGGATCTTGCGACTTAGGCTTGCCGGGCTCACTGTTGGCACTGTTGGCGCGGACTTTCTTCGCCGCCGCATCGCCCCTCTGCAGGAGAGGGGGAGGCCCACCTGGCTGTTCGGGGGCCCGGCAGACATCATGAGGCTGCGCCCGGGCCTCAACTTCAATTTCACTGTCTTGGAGTTGGATGGGATGCTCAAGGAGATGTTCAAGCACGACCCCAATCATCCCGAGTGGTTCAGGCTGCCGCAGGGCATCGTCCCATTATGCAACAACTCCTCGCTCGATCGCATCCGCGCAATGATGCCGGAGTGCGACTCGCATGGAATTATTCCAACTTGGCACGAGCCCGCCGACGACGTCGTGCAGCAGTTCTTCGATAGCTTGGTGGAGGTGGCGGTCCGCGCCGACGAGTAGAGGAGCCTCACCCGCGACACCACCGAAGACGAGATGCGGCGCATCGCCACCAGGGCGGAAGAGGCGGCGGCAGCCGCCGCCGCGGGCGAGTTTGGGTTTACTGTGGAGGAGGCAGAGGCAGCCGAGGCGGCAAGCCTTGCCGATCGAGACGAGCTTGTCGGGGAAATTGTCGGCGGGAGAGGGTCCGAAGCCGAATCGAGCGAGCCTGCCGAGGATGCAAGCGGCCGGCCGTCTTCAAGCAACTTGTCGCAAGCGGAGCTCCCAGTGCAGCCCCCAGCTCCACCAAGAAGGCGCCTCCGCAGGACCGGAGACATAGCAAGGCGGCAGACGAGTCAACAGCCACCGCGCCGCGGGACACGCTCCACCGCGACAAGCACCGTTGCCGCGGGAGCATCTCATGTCGCGCCGGCGACTGGAGCGGGGTCCTCTCGGGCCACCGCTTCTGATCCTGCCGCAGCTCCCGCCAAGCGGCCAAGGGAGCCTACTCCTCCGCCTCGTCATGCTGAAAGAGTACCAGACTTCAACCTCTCCGCGCTCAGCTCCGACGAGGAGGAAGAAGAGGAGTAAGTTCCTCTGTTGTGTTTGTATTTCTTCAATTCTTGCTGTTTCTTGTCTTGTATCTGATCTGCTTTCTTCTGAACCTTGTTCCTTTTCAGGACTCTGGCCCAGAGAGCGGCGAATAGAGCCAAGGTCCCCGTGGTTGTCGTCGGGGATGATCCCGTTGTGACGACAGAGGGCGCGTCCGAGACCACCTTGTCGGACCCGGCAACCACTCCTCGAAGCAGCCCCCAGCGCAGCCCCCAGCGTAAGTACATAGTCTTACTTCCCGCTGTTGGGTGCGCATAGGTGTTCTTTCTTTGCTGATATCTTGTCTGTTGGTTTGCTTGTGTAGGAGCAGAACAGGCTCACCAGGAGCAACTGGAAGCCGCTCCTGAGGTGCTATCTGCTTCAACTACGCAGCCAAGGGAGGATTCCCCGGCAAGGGAGCGCTCTCCGGCAAGGGAGAGGTCCCCGGCAAGGGGTAGTTCTTCGGCAAGGGACGGGACCAGCGACCCCCCGGTGGTGGAGCCCATGACTACAGAGCCCAGCACAGGTAATCCTTCTTGTCAGAAAACTTCCCTTGGGTTCTTCTTCTTCTGATCTTCTTTTTGGATATTTGCTTGACTTTTTCTTCCTCTCCCTGTCTTCAGATCCTCCTTCCGCGGAGCCGACGGAGACCGAGGCCACTGGCGAGGAGGACGTGCGCGGCAACACCGATGACGCCGCCGCCGCCAAGGAAGAGGCCGGCGCTGATGATCCTGCCGGCGAAGAGGCCGCCAAGGCCGCTGGCGCAGGAGCTGGCGAGGGATCCCGCGATCGCACTGACGACCCTGGGGCCGCAGGAGCGCAAGGCGCTACGCTGACTGCCGATCCCTCTGCTGCTGACGCAGCGCCAGGCTCCGAAGAGCCCCAGCCCAGCGCCTACTTGAAGGCCGGCGACGGTATCTTCATCAAGCGCCCCTGGGCTTCGATCTCCAGGGCGCCGGTTGAAGGAGAAGTTTTTGATGGAGAAGTGCTTGCCTCCGCTGGGTTGACAATGGTCGACGCGCCAAGCAGCAGCAGCGGCGAGCCTCAGGAGGAACAGTTGCTGCGGAGGCTGCTATCACTCTACCGTGCCCGACAAGCCAAACTGGAGTCCCGGGAAGCGCTTGTTGCGCAGGCGGGAGTGGACATTGAGAAGCATGCGGAGGAGCTCCAGAGCCGCAACCGAGAGGCCCTCCGGTCCATTGCAGAGGAGAGGGCGCAGCTTGCCGAGGCGCGGAAGGCCTTCCTCCTCGAGAAAGCAGAAGCCGAAGAGCAACAGCGGCTTGCTGTCGAGGAGCTATCCGTGTGGGAAGGCGAGTTGACGCAGCGGAAGGCCAACCTGGATAGCTATGAGGAGGATCTTGCCGCGCGCGAGGAGACACTTGGCGGGGCCCTCAAGGAAGCGAAGGATGCTGCTGCAGCTGCCGAGGCCGCCAAGAAGGAGCTGGAGGTGAAGGTGACGCAGCTAGAGGCCGATCTCAAGGCAAGGAATGAAGAGCTTGCCGTGCTCCAGCGCGAGCGCGAGAAGGACGCCCTCGCCCACGGCGAGCTGCAGGGCCGTCTCCTCGAGAGGGGCAAAGAGCTGAGCGCCGCCAAGGACTCCAATGCTGATCTCGAGCTGAAGCTGGCTACACTGACTGAGACGCTGGACGGTGCCAAGAAGCGGGAGGAGGACTTGAAGGAGGAAATCAAGGCCAACGAGGCGTTGCTGACGAGGGCCGCCGAAACCCAGAACACCTTCAGGGATACTGTGGAGCTCTGGACGGAGGGCCTCGTGAACATTGCCGCGGTCATTGACGAGGAGCTGGCGCAACTGGAAATGGAGGGCTTCGGTTACTCCTCCGACGAGAACCTCCAGCCCAGCGCCAAGCTCACTCTGTTCTTCAAGGGCGTGGCGACGGCCCTCCAGCAACTCTGGGAAAGGATCCCAAAGCAGCTAGCCGACGAGTCGCGCACGATCTGCTCCAGAGTTCTGGAGAAGGTGTTGGTGAAGGTAGCCTTCCGCAACCCAGGCCTCAACCTCACCAACGTCCTCAAGAAGCTGTCGGCGGGTGCTGATCTTGAAGAGCTCAAGGCCCTTGTCGCACCCATTGTGGACAAGGTGAATGAAGTTAGGAGGGTTGATGGCAGCCGCGTAGACTAGACCGCCCGTTTCTTCCTTTCCTTGCCGCTGCTAGACATGTTATGGGAACAATCTATTAGAGCGCGGCAAGTTATCTTTGTAATATAACTTTATCTTGGGCAGTATTTGCTATGTTATCCCCTTTACTTGATTCCTCCCTTTGTATGTTTTTACCCTACGCTTTCAGGGAACTTGCCGGCGCAGGCACCCTTGCCGCGAGCGCTGAGTGCGGAACATCAGCAGCCTGCTGGCGGTGTCGCTTCCGGCAAGAAACCTTGTCGCGACTAGTCGCAGCACACTTAAGTTCTTGAGCGGACTCGAAACAAAGTAAGGGCGTAACTAGCTACGAGTTGGTTCCTCCGCGCATAGGTTTTCCATACAAAGCACGGTCGTTCAAGGAAGATAACTTAAAAATTTTTAAAATTGATTATGCTCAAGCTTTGGCAACTTAGCTTTTCTGTCGTCTGTGTCCCGGCAAGGCGATACTTTCTTGAACGACGCCTGGTCCACACCATTATCTTCTCCTTCCCCCCCGGTGAAATTGTGGGCGAGGGAACCTTCCCTTTTCTTGAGAAAAAGAAAGAAGAGAAAATAAAAATATGGAGCCTTAAGGCTCGTTATTGCTTACCGGGGGCAAGTGCTGCACAAAGTGTCAGATAATACATGCAAAAAATGAAAAAGCATGAAATTTGACAAGATGTGGGGAGCACATGAACTTTATTTATGCACGGGATCTGCGCCCGGCTTTTGTAGAAAGGGTTACATGCAACAGCGGCAAGGCTTGTACAAAAGGTGGTTGCCGGAACGGGTTCCGGCAACCGCGCCTTATGGGTAAAACTTACGAAGATGCTCAATGTTCTAGGATTTGCTCACCGGAGAGCCATCTTCGGTCTCAAGGCGGACAGCGCCAGGCCTAGTGACTCGCTTCACCCGATAAGGGCCTTCCCACTTCGGCGTCAACTTGTTGGAATTCTTGGTGGATTGAACGCGCCGAAGAACAAGGTCGCCTTCCTCGAGACTTCTGGCATTAACTTTGTGGCTATGGTAGCGGCGCAAAGCTTGCTGGTATCGAGCAGCTCGTACAGCAGCCTGAAGACGATCTTCCTCAAGGAGCAGCGCGTCATCTTGTCGCAGCTGCTCTTGCTCAAACTCATCATAAGAGAGCACTCGAGGCGATCCGTATACGAGTTCCGTGGGGAGAACTTCCTCTGCTCCATAAACTAGAGCGAAAGGTGTCTGGCCAGTGGCTCGATTTGGCATCGTCCTGATCGACCAAAGAACCACCGGCAGCTCCTCAATCCAGTTCTTTCCGCACTTGTGCAGCTTGTCGAAAGTACTGGTCTTGAGCCCGCGCAGCACTTCAGCGTTTGCCCTCTCCGCTTGACCGTTGCTTCTCGGGTGAGCAACAGAAGCGAAGCAGACCTTGGCGCCAAGATCTTGGACATACTGCATGAAGGTGCAGCTCGTGAATTGCGTGCCATTGTCGGTGATGATCCTGTTAGGGACTCCGAAACGGCAAACAATCGACATGAAGAACTTGACTGCTGACTGTGCCGTCACCTTCCTCACTGCTTCCACTTCCGGCCACTTTGTGAACTTGTCGATTGCAACGTACAAGTACTCAAAGCCCCCGACAGCTCAGGGGAAGGGGCCGAGGATGTCGAGCCCCCACACCGAAAATGGCCAGGATAAAGGGACCGTCTGGAGAGCTTGAGCTGGCTGGTGTATCTGCTTGGAATGGAACTGGCACGCTTCACACTTGGTTACACAGTTGCATCTTGGAGGGCTGTTGGCCAAAAGAAACCTTCCCGAAATGCTTTGCCGGCAAGTGCTCTTGCGCCAATGTGGTGACCACATATGCCTCCATGTATCTCCACCAACAGCTTCTGTCCATCTTCCCGGGAATGCACTTCAATTTCACTCCGTTGAATCTTCTCCTGTACAGTATGTCGTCGACAAACTGGTACATACTTGATTGTCGGGCTACTCTCTCCGCTTCTTCTTGCTCTTCGGGAAGTTCTCCTTTCTGAAGGAAATGGACAATCTGCTGTGCCCATGCTGGAGCTTACGGCTCGACAACAAGGACTAAAGGCACATATACTGCTGCGGGAACATCCACTTCTACGGCAAGAACCTGCGGCTCAGCCGGAGCTTGATGTTCCCCGGCAAGCTTGCCGGAGCAAAGCTTGTCGGGAGCGTTAGCTTCATCGGAATAAACCTTAGGGCTCATCGGAGCAGACTGCTCCTCAGCACTCTTGGTGTTGATCTTGGGGACCTTCTTGGCGGCGGCTTCGGGGAGCTCTGCTGGAAAGTAGTCACCGGAAATCAACTTCCTCTTCTTGCTCTGTCCAGTTGATGGTGTTACAGATGGTTGAGTCAGCTTGAGCACAAAGATCCCTGGTTCCACAGGTAACTTTAATGCAGCGCATTTTGACAGGCCATCGGCAACGTCGTTCTGGGCTCTCGGAACATGCTCCATCTGCAGGCCGTCAAAATGCTCTTCCAACTTTCTCACTTCATCGATGTAAGCTTCCATCAACGGACTCTGATAATCTTTGTTTACTTGGCGGACGACAAGCTGCGAGTCACCCCTAACAATAAGCTTTTTGATCCCAAGGTCTGCCGCGATCCTGAGTCCGGCAAGCAAACCTTCATACTCTGCAGTATTGTTTGTCGCTTGCTCCTTGGGAAAGTGCATCTGGACCACGTACTTGAGGTGCTCTCCGGTGGGTGCGACAAGTAACACGCCCGCACCGGCGCCTTGCAGCGAGAAGGCACCATCAAAGTACATGATCCATTCTTTGCTTGCCTCCTTGACGGGGATGCTCGTTTCCGGAATTTCTTCGTCAGGTGTTGGCGTCCATTCTGCTATGAATTCTACCAATGCTCGGCTCTGGATAGTTGAGGTGCTCTCAAACTTGAGGCCAAAGCTTGACAGTTCCAGTGCCCACTCGACAATCCTGCCTGTTGTTTCTGGATTCTGCAGTATCCTCTTTAGCGG
The DNA here is from genome assembly GCA_963921465.1 of Triticum timopheevii. NCBI lineage: Eukaryota > Viridiplantae > Streptophyta > Magnoliopsida > Poales > Poaceae > Triticum > Triticum timopheevii. The sequence goes on along the minus strand of OY997270.1, from coordinate 59,406,365 downwards.
AAAGCAAGTGACCAATGTTATCTCATGTGCTTGAAAGTAACGGCGCAGCTTTCTCGAGGCCATGAGAAGGCCGAAAAGCAACTTCTGCACACCAGAGTACCTTGACCTAGCCCCCTGTAGAAGGGAGCTGACAAAGTAAACTGGGCGCTGTACCATTTTCGTCTATTTCTCTTCCTGTGTCTGCGCAGATCCATCCTTGTCGGGACCAGAGCTTGTCGGGGAGGCCCCCTGCTTGTCGTTGGACGCGCTTGCCGTGATCGCTGGCTCATCATCCGCCTCCCTTTCCGCTACTAATGCAGCATTAACCACCTGATTGGTTGCCTCTAGATATAGCAGCAACTTCTCTTGCGGCTTAGGTGCGACAAGTATCGGAGTGGAGGACAGGTATCTCTTCAAGTCACTAGTAGAAAAAGGGTCAAACGTGCAGCACATTAGTGCCGGTTTGTATTAGAGCCGGCACTAATGTATACATTAGTGCCGGTTCCAACGGCTAGCCGGGCCGCTCTCATTAGTACCCGTTCGTGGCTAACCTTTAGCACCGGTTCGTGCCACAAACCGGTACTAATGAGGGTGGTGGCAGGATGTTGTTAGTCTGGGCCCCCTCCAGCACCTTTAGTACCGGTTTGTGCCACAAACCGGTACTATAGGTCGACGTACATAAACCCTTCGTCCACCCGAGCCACTCTGTTCTTCCCCTTTCCCCTCACTTCTCCTCTATTCTTCCCCTTTCCCCTCGAGCTCCTCACAAATTTTGCCCAAAATTTGTCAAGATTTGAAGGCCCCCATCCATTCAAATGATCACAAAGGTTAGCAACTTTGTCCTTTCAACTCTCATTGCTAGATTAGCTCTTCCCATGCTTTGTATAGTTACTAATTTGTGAGTTTAGTAATTTGGGAGGAAATATATATATATGTGCTAGTATTTGATTTATATGCAATTTGAGGTCAACAATAACACTTAGTTTGCATATGTAGGTGTGGTTTACTTAGTGCCTTCTAAATCTCCGTCGTAACCACAGTCGATCGCCCGCACCGTCCCGTCACCGGCACCACCTTGTGGTGAGCCTCTTGTTCATGAAATTTTATATAAAAAATTGATGTTTGTGTGATTTGGATATATAGTTAATCATGTAATAATTATCTTACCCGTACGTTGTTTGTTATACATAGTGCCATGGTTTTGATATCCGTCCCCGTCGGCCCTCGTCCTTGTTATGATTCAGATGTGGTATATTCTCTTTTAAAACTATTAGTTGCATTTCGTGTTTATGAAAAATTATGCCCATCAAGTTGACATAGATATTTTTATCTAGGTGGTATGTGAACCGGAAATTCCAACCGACCCAATTGTCGAGAGGTTAAATTTAGTTGAAAGAGAAAACGAGTACTTGAAAGAAAAAATTGAAAAGAATTGAGGGGGAGAAGATGGAATTGGAGTTGCATGTTGCCGATGTCATCGATGATCACAAGATCAAGATGGATAAAATGCGCTTGAAGAATAGAAAGATTAGAAAATATGCCATCGATAGTGAGGCTTGGTATCATTATGCTGTTGGATCAGTTGTTACCTTAGTTGCGATCTTGATCGCATTTGTTGTTGCATTTAAATGCTTTAGCTAGAGAGTTATTTGTTTGTTGCATTTAAGTGTTGTATGAACTTTATGTATGAACTTGTATTAATTTGGTCTATTCAGTGTTGTGTAATGAAGATGAGCCGGCAATGGATGTACGATGACCGATGCTCTCCCCAGTTCGTTGAGGGCGTGCATACTTTTCTGCTTGCGGCTGAGGCAAACAAGCGGGCGGATGGTTTTATGCCTTGTCCATGTGCTGGCTGTAAGAATGGTCACAATTACTCTATGTCAAGAACCATTCACGTCCACCTGTTTGAGTCCGGTTTCATGCCCCACTATAATGTTTGGACCAAGCATGGAGAAAGAGGGGTTATGATGGAAGACAATGAAGAAGAAGAGGACGACGACATTTATCCTGGCCATGGGTTCCCTGAATACGATGATACAACAATGGGGGAAGAAGCTGAGCCGGTAATGCGGGAAGAACCTGAGCCGGCAATGCGGAAAGAAGCTGAAGAAGAGGCATCAGATGAGCCCGTTGATGATCTAGGTCGGGCCATTGCCGATGCAAAGAGAAACTGCGCAAGTGATTTGGAGAAGAAGAAGTTGCAGCGCATGTTAGAGGATCACAAAAAATTGTTGTACCCGAATTGCGTAGGTGACAAGAAAAAGCTGGGCACCACACTGGAATTGCTGCAATGGAAGTCAGAGAATGGTGTATCTGACAAGGGATTTGGGAAGTTGCTGGTAATGATAAAGGATATGCTTCCAAAGGACAACGAATTGCCCGAGAGTACGTACGAAGCAAAGAAGGTTGTCTGCCCTCTAGGGTTAGAGGTGCAGAAGATACATGCATGCCCTAATGATTGCATCCTATACCGCGGTGAGTACGAGGATTTGAACGCTTGCCCGGTATGTGGTGCATTGCGCTATAAGATCAACCGCAATGAGCCTGGTGATGTCGAGGGCGAGCGCCCCAGGAAGAAGATTCCTGCCAAGGTGATGTGGTATTCTCCTATAATACCACGGTTGAAACGTTTGTTCCAAAACAAAGAGCATGCCAAGGCGATGCGATGGCACAGATAAGACCATAATAAAGACAGAAAGTTGAGAGTACCCGCTGACGGGTCGCAGTGGAGAAAAATCGAAAGAAAGTACGGGAATGAGTTTGCAGATGACGCAAGGAGCGTATGGTTTGGTCTAAGCGCAGATGGCATTAATCCTTTTGGGGAGCAGAGCAGCAACCATAGCACCTGGCCTGTGACTCTATGTTTGTATAACCTTCCTCCTTGGTTGTGCATGAAGCGGAAGTTCGTTATGATGCCAGTGCTCATCCAAGGCCCTAAGCAACCCGGCAACGACATTGATGTGTACCTAAGGCCATTAGTTGAAGAACTCTTACAACTGTGGAATCGAACAGGTGTACGTGCGTGGGATGAGCACGTGGGGGAAGAATTTGACCTCAAGGCGTTGTTGTTTGTGACCATCAATGATTGGCCTGCTCTCAGTAACCTTTCAGGACAGACAAACAAGGGATACCGCGGATGCACGCACTGTTTGGGTGCTACCGACAGTATATATTTGAATAGTTGTAAGAAGAATGTGTACCTGGGACATCGTCGATTTCTTCCGAGCAGGCATCCCGTAAGAAAGAAAGGCAAGCATTTCAAAGGTGAGGCGGATCACCGGATGAAGCCTCGCCACCGTACTGGTGCTGATGTACATGATATGGTCAAGGATTTGAAGGTGATATTTGGAAAGGGTCCTGGCGGACAACCTGTTCCGAAGGACGCGGACGGACGCGCACCCATGTGGAAGAAGAAATCTATATTTTGGGACCTGCCATATTGGAAAGACCTAGAGGTCCGCTCCGCAATCGACGTGATGCACGTGACGAAGAATCTTTGCGTGACCCTACTTGGCTTCTTGGGCGTGTATGGGAAGACAAAAGATACACCTGAGGCATGGGAGGACCAGCAGCGTATGCACGGAGAAGACGGCATACATCAGGGTCATGCAAGCTACGCTATTACCAAAGAAGAGAAGGAAATCTTCTTTGAATGCCTGCTCAGTATTAAGGTACCGTCTGGCTTCTCGCCGAATATAAAGGGAATAATAAACATGGCAGAGAAAAAGTTCCAGAACCTAAAGTCTCATGACTGCCACGTGATTATGACGCAACTGCTTCCGGTTGCATTGAGGGGGCTTCTACCGGAAAACGTTCGATTAGCCATTGTGAAGCTATGTGCATTTCTCAATGCAATCTCTCAGAAGGTAACCGATCCAGAAATCATACCAAGGTTACAGAATGATTTGGTGCAATGTCTTGTCAGTTTCGAGTTGGTGTTCCCACCATCCTTCTTCAACATCATGACGCACGTCCTAGTTTACCTATGCGAAGAGATTAACGTTTTGGGTCCTGTATTTCTACACAATATGTTCCCCTTTGAGAGGTTCATGGGAGTCTTAAAGAAATATGTTCATAACCGTGCTAGGCCAGAAGGAAGCATCTCCAAGGGCCATCAAAATGAGGAGGTCATTGAGTTTTGTATTGACTTTATTCCTGACCTTAAGCCGATTGGTGTTCCTGAATCGCGGCATAAGGGCAGACTGGATGGAAAAGGCACGCTAGGAGGGGAACAAATAATATGTATGGACGGACATTCTCTCACTGAAGCACACTACACAGTTCTATAGAATTCCACCTTGGTGGCTCCGTATATGGATGAACACAAGAATTTGCTACGCTCCAAACACCCGGAGCAGTCTGATGAGTGGATTACACGTGAACAACAGGAGTTTCGCCAACTGGTTGCAGACACGTACCATGCATGACACCTCTATTGAAGATGACCTGTACTTGCTGTCCCAGTTACCATCTTCGAATATAATGACTTTCAAAGGGTACGAGATAAATGGTAATACATTTTACACGATCGCCCAAGATAAGAAGAGCACCAACCAAAACAGTGGTGTCCGCTTTGATGCAGAAACCAAGACGGGAAAGGAAACAAATTGTGGTTATATACAGGACATATGGGAACTTGACTATCGACGTGGTTTAAAGGTCCCTTTGTTTCGGTGCAAATGGATCAATATGACATGAGGCAGGGTAATGGAAGACCCGCAGTACGGAATGACAACAGTGGATCTCAACAATCTTGCGTATGCAGACGAACCATTCATCCTAGCCAATGATGTGGCACAGGTTTTCTACGTGAAGGACATGTCTACCAAGCCAAGAAAAAGAAAAGATAAGGAAGCGAATGCATCGTACGATGAGCCAAAGTGGCAGATAGTTCTTTCTGGGAAGAGAAACATCGTGGGAGTGGATGACAAGACAGACAAGTCAGAAGATTATGAAAAGTTTGATGAAATTGCTCCATTCACAGTGAATATTGACCCGAGCATCCCGTTAAATGATGAAGATTTTCCATGGTTACGGCGCAAAGGGACACACGCGAAGAAAAAGTTTCACACCCAAAGATCTGGGATGTGATCGGCTTCACTATCATCACTTTCTTCTGTGTTTCACACCCAGGAGGGAATGTCTGTAATAGTTAGGGTAGTTATGTGTTTTGGCATTTGAAACACGAAGAAATTTTATGCGTAAACAAATTCTTTTCATGCATTTACTGATTTTTTTCCAGCTAAATGACCCTGAAATTGAAAAGCAATTCAAATGAACTCAGAAAAGGTTGAAAGTTGGCATGGTATCATAATTTCATACAAATAGCATGTGCAAGAAAGTAGAGAGGGTTACGGCAAAAACTGGATGCACTTCGTGTACAAAATGGACAATCTCTTTCGAAGTATCAGGGTTTCCGACGAGAACTGAACTGTTACAAAGGCATTTCATTTTTAAAATAACCTAAGCATTACTAAATTGAATATAATGATAAAACACACTAATATTAAACATAAGAAAAAAGAATTACTGAATTTTTTTTCAAAGTTAAGTTATTCACAAACTAGTGATTCACACAAATTTCAAATAATTCAAAATTTAAACTATTCAAATTTGAAATCTACCGGCACTAACAAAAAGTTTGTAATTTTTTGTATCTAAAGCAAAAATATTCACAAAGAAACTCTAAATACAGCAAAAAAAACTCAAAAATAAATAAAACAAAAATAAATAAATCAAAAAAATAAGAAAATAAAAAAGCCCGCCTACTACGCCATAGCGGCCTGCATACGACTAGAAACCCAACCTGTAGTTGGGCCAGGATACAGGCCCGCAAGCCTAGTAGGCCCACAGGCAGAGTAGGAGAGGTAGGCCCAGAAGGCCTGCTATTGAGAGGAGTTCAAAGCAGTGCCCGCGCCAGGGCTTATAAACTGGTCCTGGCGCTCCTAAACTAGTGAGGTGGGACTAAACTTCTGCGCCCCTCGCCTGGCAGCGCACACCCTTTAGTACCGGGTCGTGGATCCAACCGGTACTAAAGGGGGGGCATTTAGTACCGGTTTGTGCCACCACCCGGTACTAAAGGGGGTCGCTTCCCGCCGCTTGGCCTGGCCAAAACAGACCGTTAGTACCGGTTGGTGGCTCCAACCGGTACTAAAGGTGCCTTCTATATAAGAAAACACTTCAAAATTTCGTCAGTTTCTCATCTCTCCCTCTGCTTCTTCTCCTCTGCATCGTCGCCCGCAGCCCTCGCCGTCTCCATATCCCTCGACGCCGCCCCGGCCCGTCGCCGCCCCGGTCGCCGCCCTGTCCCCGTCGTCGCCGCCCCGTCGTCCCATCCCCGTCGTCCCCGTCGTCACCGCCGCCCCGTCCCGGCCGCGTCGTCACTGTCCCCGTCATCGTCGCCGCCCCGGCCCGTACGTCCCCGTCCCCGTCGTCGCCGCCCCGGCCCGTACGTTCCCGTCTCCGTCGTCGCCGCGCCCGTCGCCGTCCCCGTCGCCGCGCGCCCCCCGTCGCCTCTCGCCTCGCCGGCCGGTGAGCGCGCACACACACACATACATTTTTAGTTATAGATTTTTCTGTTTTTAAGAAATTGTTAGACATTTTTCTGTTTTTTAGAAATAGTTAGAAATGTTAGAATTGTTAGAATTGTTAGAAATGTTAGAAATTGTTAGAAATTTTTCTGTTTTTTAGTTATAGAAATAGTTATAAAAAAGTTAGAATTGTTAGAAATTTTTCTGTTTTTTAGTTATAGAAATAGTTATAAAAATGTTAGTTATATATATAGAAATGTTATAATTTTTTTTTCTGTTTTTTAGTTATAGAAATATTAGAAATGTTATAGAAATGTTAGTTATATATATCATTGTTAGAAATGTTATAGAAATGTTAGTTATATAGAAATGTTAGAAATTTTAGTCATCAAAATCCAATCATTAAAAAAATGTTACTTTTTGCGGGCATATAGCTAGTATTTGTTCTCGACGATGCCCGGCCCGCATCCTCGCCATCGACCCGTCCGCGACGATGTCCAGCCGACCCTTGTCCGGGACTGGGCTCCGCCGGGCTGGCACTGGGAGGTGCTGCTTGGAGGGGCGCGCCGCTTGACGAGGAACCCGGCCGCAGGTCCCTTCATCGACCTTGATCTCGTTTGGTGGCGTTCGAGTGGGCCAGTTTCGGTGCGGAGGGAGCCGGCCCCGCCGGAGGTGGTACGTCGCCGTGTCAGGGAGGAGGACGAGCACGTCCATCGCTACATGGTTGCGTTAGAGGGCGGCAGGTTCTCCAATACGTGGCAGTATCTTCGGGGATCTCACTTCAGCTATGATCCTGTGAGGGTTCCTTCTCTTTGGGTGTCCACCGCCCGCGCCGGAGGAACCGCGAGTGTCCTAGATTCTTCTGTAGTATTCGATCTTTATTAGCTAATAGCCAGTGATGTACTATTCAATATTATATATTATTCGAGACGATGTATTCGAGATTATATCTATTATTCTGGATGATGTATTCGAGATTATATCTATTATTCGAGATTTGAATACTAAATTGTTTTATATTTCTTTTGGATTAGTTAAACAAAAGCTATGGCAGACAATACCGACAGAGAGGGAGAACAGACCATGTTCGATATGATACGCGGGGCAGATGATAATCAGAATGAAGAAGATTATGACGGCTCCGAATTTCTAAACAACACCGGAGAGGGTGATATGATATTTGATCGCGACGAAGTCATGAACTATGATTATGACGATGACGAAGAACATGTTGATCCTGAAACAACAAACACCGACGAGGTATATATATTTATATAAGCAGGCATCTGGTGATCATCACATGTTTTAAATGACTTGAAGATATATTAACGAATCGATCTTTGTTCTTTTAGCCATCCGGATCGAGCAAATCTTCAGGCAAAAGGACGAAACGAGGCCCGAACAAAAAGTTGAAGCCGGGCGTAAAGTACAATATCGAGGCATGCGGCCCTACTGGCAAACCATTAGCGCCTAAGAAGATTGCGGACAAGTTCGTTCGTCAGTGCGGAGTTCTTGTGAAGGACCAACTCCCGATCAAACTTCAAGAATGGAGAGCGCTAGCAAAGCCACGTCCAGATGTTACTTTTGTTGACAAGAATCAAAAAGATCTGCTTTGGGATACTCTCATGGAACATTTCACCCTACCAGATCATTTCACAGAAGCAGATGTGCAGAAAGTCAAAGAGGCTGCTCTTAGGATGATGGCAACTGCATTCAAGAACTACCAGAATCGTGAATGGAACAAGTACGTCAACGGAGGAAGGAAGACTCCAGTATTCAAGGGAACACTGGAGAACCAACATGATCATTGGGACGATTTCGTGAAATTCAAGGATTCGGAATTAGCTAAGGAACGGTCGAGAATAAACAAGAAGAATGCCGAAAAAAAGGATAAGTTCCATAAGCTGGGGCCAGGTGGCTATGCGGTGGATTTGCCTAAGTGGGATAAGTCTGAGAAAGAGATGGAGGATGCAGGTGTCACTCCGGTTACTAAGAGCTGGCCCCCCAGGGTTAGGACTTGGTTCTATGCGCATGGGGGGGAGTTGGACCGGGAGACAGGCAATGTTTCGACGAGGGCAAGTCTGAAGGGAGCCGACGATGCGATACTTTTTGCAATAGAAGAGGCACGAACGGGGGTGTTCCAGCCCAACAGAGAGAACGACGAGCTTACACGTGCCCTGGGAAATCCTGAACACCCGGGAAGAACACGAGGCAAGGGCGCTATGCCGTGGTATGAGGGGTTTTCAGATTGGAACAACGACTACAGAACCCATGCGAGAAAGAAGATTGCGGAGGAGAAGAAGAGGAAGATGGAGGAGGCGCAGAGGAAGCGGGACTATGAATGCCTTCAAGGCCTAGAAGCAAGTCAAGCGGAATTGGCAGTCAAATTCCAGCGGCAGCAGGAGCAGATCGACTCACTTACCCATCGAAGGGGGTCTCAGCAGCTGCAGCAGCTAGCGGATGATCCAGCATTGGATAGCACCGGCCCATCCATGCCGAGAAGCAGCGTGGGTTCCGTCCCGGACGACTCAATGCTGGGTAGATACCCCGTGGATGACATCATGGAGAACACTAACTGCGAGCTACACGTCAAAATGAAGAACATATCCATGAAGGTGGCGGACGGCTGTGCTTTCACAAATCCCCCCGAGGCAACCTTCCATTGCAACCCGATTCCAGCGGGCTATGCTCGTGTCTTGGTTAATGAGGTGGTGGACCCACCATATTCGGGACTACAGCTTGACATTGCTGGAGGTGACGGCGAGCGCTTTCTCGGAGAGGCCAAACATTGTATCATCCTATGGAAAAAGGATTGCATCATCTTTCCAAGGCCACCGACACCGTGTCACCCGAGTCCTCGTCGAAGTTCGCCACCGAGTCAGCAGACTCCCGCTCCTCCAAGTCCGGCAAAGTGTCAGGACAATCCTCCTCCTCCAAGTCCGGCAAAGTGTCAGGACAATCCTCCTCCTCCAAGTCCGCCACAGCGTCAGACGTCCACTCCTCCTCCAAGTCCGGCACAACCTCAGGCCACTCCTCCTCGTCCAACTCAGTCCCGTCAGCCGTCTCCGCCGCCTCAGCAATCGCAAAAGAGACACCCTGCAGCTATGGTGCGTAGCGGTACGAGTCTAGGTAGTACAGGAAGTACAGGCGGAGGCAACCGATATAAATATGGTCCAAGCCTCAAGCCTCTTCCGCAGAGGTCTTATGATAGGTCTGAGGAGGAAATCACAGCCATATCGAAGGCCGAGGTGGAAGCCCATTTTGCACCGAAGCCGCCACCGCCGCCAAGGGAGAAAGTGCCTGAGGAAACGATTGACCACTTCATTCGTATGGCTCAACCACCAGCTTCCAAGCCTGTTGACACAGACTATGAGCGCCACATCAGGAAGTTAAATCGAGCACGTCTACAAAGGGAGGCGAGCACGTCTACATCGGGATCGAGCAAACAAGAAGCAGCTGCCAAAAAATGCGGGAAAACCATTCCCCAGCTGGGAGAATAGGCGGCGCAATCGATCCCCTCGCTTGTTGTGCCAACAACAGGTGACAGTACGCGCCCCCAATATTATTGTGGGCAAACAATGCATGTTCCCGAGGTGGGCAATGTGGTAATAACAGAGGAGCATATAATACAGGCTGAAGTTCTCAACATCACTGTTGGACAACTCCTCGAGATCGAGCCCATGCCTTTGCTTAGAGAGGATGAAGTAAAACGGAAATATGTCCGGGGCCAACCTTTGGTAGCGCCAGACAAGGTCAAGAACCTCCCAACGAGAATGTATGAATTGCATCAATGGTACATGAACATTACCAAGATTTCAGAGCGAGTGTCCCTCATGGTGAATGTCAAGCAGGACCATTACTACCATGAGAAAGCTGGGTCCGTTGAGTATTCAGAACTGTTTCAGTTATACAATCAAGACGCACTCGACAAATCTATTGTCAGGTGCTATTGTCTGTAAGTGATTTCTTTCTATAATTTAAGTCTCCAGCTAGCTGTAGTGATCCTTTTGATCAATCATTACCTGTAATTATCCTCACTATATTCTTTTCTGTGGTATTATGCAGGATGAAGATATATGAAATGAGAAAAGGTGGACGCTTTGGCATTGGGTTCATTGACCCAAACACCGTTAATGAATACACATGGAAGATAAATGAACGTCTTGCAAAGGAAGTAGAGGACAGCATGCTAGAGTTCTTGAAGCGCCTCAAATACAATGAAGATATACTACTTCCTTACCACTTTGGGTGAGTCACACTGTCTTGTACTACAAATTCTCTGTTTTTGCCTACTAGCTAGCTACATGTTTTTGCTTACATATGCCCGCTTAATTAAGACATGTAAACGTGTGTGCATGTAGATTTCACTGGGTCTTGTGTATCATTAAAGTTGACGCCGGAACAGTTGAAGTACTGGACTCACTAATCTCAAAAAAAACTGACTTTAACATCTTGTATGGGATAGTCAACAGGTAATTTCAATCATTATTAGCTATATATCTCGGCCTATTTAGTTCATCATTTCATGATATGAACTATTTAATAACCCCTTTATTCATTTTCTTTGTCGGCGGGCAGGGCTTGGGCAAGATTCATCAGCGTCACGGAAGGTGAATGGAAACAAAAGCTTCAATGGTTTCGACCCAAGGTAAGTAATTAAGTAGTACTAGCTAGCTAGCTAGCTGCCATCTCTTTAATTATCATGCTTGATTAATTTTTATCTGATCAAATTCCATTCTCGTAAAGGCCCTGAAGCAGGCGCAGGGGACTGATCTGTGTGCATTCTGCGTTTGCGAGAACATTCACATGATGGCGTCCGAACACTATTCACAATTTTTACACCATTATCAATATCTAGTCACACAACTAATACACATGCATATTGATCTCCTTCTTAACAGTTCAAAGAGGTGCGGGAGAAGCTCATAGAAAGGGAGCACGTAGAAGCACTTCAAGAGGAAATAGCGGGATTTTTGCTCGACCAGGTTATAAATCCGAATGGAGAATTCTATTACCCGCTACCGCCCCCATGAAAACCACTTTCAATTGTCATCGTGCTCCGAAGGCACCAATTAGGCTAATTAATGCCACTGGCTCCGAAGGCAACATTCATATGTAGGAGAAATTGTATATAGCTATACATGTGTGTATGTGTGAATTAATTAATATGGTGGTTTAATTTGTGAGACATTGATGTGATATATATATATATATATATATATATATATATATATATATATATATATATGCATGATTGGTTCTAGTAGAAATTCTCTCTCTATATATATATATATACATGCATAACGTGTACAATGTGTAGTATCGTAAAATACCAGCAAACGAAAAAGAATTAAAATGGAAACACAAAATTAAATGAAAAAGAAATCATAAAACTAAAAACCCCCCAAACCTTATAGTACCGGTTGGTCTTACCAACCGGTACTAAAGGGCTCCAGGTCCCCGGAGCTGCCTCGTGCCATGTGGTTGCCCTTTAGCACCGGTTCATGCTGAACCGGTACTAAAGGGGGGGGGGGCTTTACTGACCACAAATTAGTGCCGGTTATGTAACCGGCACTATAGGGCCTTACGAACCGGTGCTAATGCCCGGTTCTGCACTAGTGAGTCCTGCAGCGCAGCCTCCGCTTCCGGAGTCCATTTCATTGGACCTGCCTTTTTCAATATTTTGAAAAATGGCAGGGCGCGCTCAGCAGACTTAGAGATAAACCTGCTGAGAGCAGCCACGCAGCCGGCAAGCCTTCGCACATCCTTGACGCGCTTCGGTGCTTCAATCTGCTCAATGGCCTTGATCTTGTCGGGATTGGCCTCAATCCCCCGCTGAGATACGAAGAACCCGAGAAGCTTGCCGGAAGGGACTCCAAACACACATTTCTCGGGGTTGAGCTTGAGGTTGATCTTACGCAGATTTGCAAAGGTCTCGTCCAAATCTTGGATCAGAGTTGCTCTGTCTTTGCTCTTGACCACTATGTCATCCATGTAAGCTTCTACATTTCTGTGCAACTGTGGCTCAGAAGCTTTGTGAACTACCCTTGCAAATGTTGAACCAGCATTCTTTAGTCCGAAAGGCATCCGTACAAAACAGTATGTGCCACATGGAGTGATGAATGCGGTTTTCTCCTCATCCTCTTCTGCCATGAAGATCTGATGATATCCTGAATATGCATCAAGAAATGAAAGCAAATCACATCCTGTCGTGGAGTCGACAATCTGGTCAATGCGCGGCAAGGGAAATGGATCTTTGGGACAAGATTTATTAACATCAGTGAAGTCAATACAAAGCCTCCATTTTCCATTCGCCTTGCGCACGACTACAGGATTGGCCAGCCACGTAGGATGGAGTACTCCTCTGACAAGGCCTACTGCTTCCAACTTCTTGATCTCTTCTGCGATAAATTCTTGGCGCTCCACTGCTTGCTTTCTGACTTTCTGCTTGACGGGCCGCGCGTGAGGACAGACGGCAAGGTGGTGCTCAATTACTTTCCTGGGAACACCGGGGATGTCAGACGGTTGCCATGCAAACACGTCGACATTCGCCCGCAGGAAAGCAACGAGAGTGCTTTCCTATTTAGGGTTAAGCGTGGCACTGATGGTGAAGGTACCACTAGTGCCGTCCTCCTTGGCGGCCACTTTCTTGGTCTATGGTGAAGCTGTCTTTGCCTTCTTACACTTGCAGGTGGAGCTCGATGGTGCGTCCTCGACGGTAGCGCAGCACTCCGAAGAGGTGCGCTTGCCGGAGTGGGCATCAGAGCTCTTGCGGACTTGGTCTTCTTCTTCCCCCCGGGAGCTTCAGCGGCAAGTGGCTTGCGTTCTGCTGCGGCTGCTGCTTCCCGATAGATCTTGTCGGTGCAGATAAGGGCATCCTTCTTGTCACCAGGGACAGAAATGACACTTATCGGACCGGGCATCTTCAGTATGTTGTATGCATAGTGAGAGGCTGCCATGAACTTGGCGAGTGCTGGACGGCCAAGTATTCCATTGTAGGGCAATGGAAAATCGGCAACGTCAAAAGTGACCCTCTCAGTCCTGAAGTTTAGCTCGCTGCCGAATGTTACTGGCAACGTGATCTTCCCCTTCGGCTTGCTCCTTCCCGGATTGATTCCTTGGAATGTGCCAGTCTCTTCGAGCTCGCTGTCGGGGATCTGGAGCTTCTGGAGTACCGCTGAGGAGATCAGATTCAAGCCGGCCCCGCCATCAACTAGCATCTTTGTGACCTTGAGGTTGCGGATAGTTGGTGAAACCAACATCGGCAAGCACCCGACCACAGTTATGCGATCAGGGTGATCCTCAACATCAAAGATGATAGGCGTGTTGGACCACTTCAGAGGCTTGCGTGACTCAACTGATGGTTCTGCTGCATTAACTTCCCGCACCCACTGTTTGAGCTGGCGGTGTGAAGTATGCAGAGAAGCACCGCCGTCAACGCACAAAACCTCTGTTGCTTTCTAAAACTCCTGCTCGTCGGCCTCGTCATCATCCATATCCTCATCTCCGTCTTCATCTTCATCCTTGTCGCGGCCGCGGGGAGGCTTGTCTCCTTGCCACTGTTTGGCCTTGCCGCGGCGTCCTCCCCTGCCGGGACGCTTCTTGCCAGGCCCGCCAGTACCTTCCTGGGCCTTCTCCTTGTCGCGTCGCTCGTACTCAGCTTTCTGCTGCTCGACAAGCTGCTCAACTTTCTTGCAACTTTGGAGATCATGGCCCTTGGTACAGTGGATCTTGGAGTATTGCTTGTCGGAGCCGCCCTGCTTGACGGCGGCCGCCACAGGTTCCGCTTCCTTGGCGCCACCTCCGTTGCCGGACTGCTCGACAACTACCACATCTTTGCCTTTCCTTCTTCTGTTGTTCCGCCGCCGGTTTTTCTTTGCCGGGGCGGCATCCTCACTGTCAGATCCTCCTGCTCCTGCATTCTCTCTGGGGAGTTTCCTCCCTTCCTCAGCACGTGCACACTTGTCGGCCAGGGCATATAGCTCGCTGACATCTCTGATCTTGCACATCGTCATCTCCACCCGCATCCTGCGGTTACGCACATTCTGATGGAACGCGCTGATGACCGCGGCAGGGTGGATGTCTGGAATGTTGTGCTGCACTTGGCTGAACCTTTGAATGTACTTGCGCAGGGGTTCTCCTTCCTTCTGGGCGAGCAGATGAAGATCGCTCTCCTGGCCATGGGGCTTGTGGCCGCCTGTGAAGGCGCCGACAAACTGATGGCACAGATCTGCCTATGAGGAGATGGAGTTGTCCGGCAAGTGCATGAGCCAGGATCTGACATTGGGCTTGACACTAGCGGAAAGTAGTTGGCGAGGATCTTGTCGTCGCGCCCCCTAGCAGCTTGCACCGCGATGGTGTAGATGTTGAGGAACTCCGATGGATGCAACCTGCCATCGTACTTCTCGGGTACATCTGGCTTGAAGTTCTTTGTGCTGGGCCACTGGACTTGCCGCAGCTCACGAGTGAACGCAGGGCAACCTACCGTGTACGGCAAGTCGCCTGGTTCCCCGGGCGCATGCATATCAACAGTGGGCCCAGCGCGCTGGTCTGACTGACGCCGCGCTTCTCTTCGACGCTCGATGCGGGTACGAGCATCTTCTTGTTGCCGTTCTTGAAGAACTTGGCGCTGGTCGCGACGAGCTCGAGGGTCAGACGATGCGGTGGAGTCGCTGTCGAGGTTGACCCGGTGAGTCGGCGATCTTGGCCTTCGGGGTGGGCAGTGCACGGTGGTTGCACCCCCACCGGTCTTGTCGCCACCGGCTTGCGCCTGGGCGTCTTGCCGCGGCTTTGATGTGCTCGGTTGCCGGGGAGTGTCGCCGTTGGCGAAGCCGATGAGGCTCTGAATGGTGGCCCTCCAATCGTCGATCTTGTCTGGCGCTGGAGGGTAATCTAGGAGCAGTTGGGCTCAGGCCGACGCTTCTTCTGGAGTCTTGGGTGGCGGCGGGGAACGGTGCGAGGAGCGAGATATGCTCGTACTTCTAACAATGTTAGAAAGAGCAGCATCTCGTCCAGGCGACCGTGCCGCGCTCGTGCCAGCATGTTGACGTGCATGCTGATCTTGAGCGTCCCGAGATCCACCAGCTTGGCCTTGACCCAACGAACGTATGGTACCGCGAGTACCATGACGTTGTCGGTCCCGCACCTCTTGAGATGGGCGCGGTGCGTGTACGGACGCCGAGGTCTGTGCAGCCTTGTCCTTGGACCTGGCAGCATCGTGAGCTCCCTCGTCGGCGCCCGTTCCTCCGTCGGCGTCTACTCCACCACCCGCTTGCTCCGGTGGTGGTGGGATCGACGCAGACGGACCAGCCACCTCTGAAGCCTTCTTCTTTGGTGGCATGTCGACGAAGATGATGATGTAGCCCGCGCGAACACCTGATCAGGTTCACACAACCTCGACGCCCCCTACCTGGCGCGCCAAAGATGTCGTGGAGAACGAACACCTATGGGGCAGGGCCCCTTTCGGTCCGGCAGGGAGCGGAGGCCGCACGAAGAGCAGATCGAGGCGAGGCACGCGAGCGATTTTACCCAGCTTCGGAGCTCTCCAGAGAGATAAAACTCTTACTGCTGCTTTTTGGTTGTATTCTGTTCTTGCTCTAGAGCGTGGGAGTGTTCTGATTTCGAATGAGTCGAACCCCTTCTACGTTGCGCATGGGCCTCCTTTTATACGCTAAAGGGGTCACCGACAGGTGGCAACGTAAGCGGGGGCAAAAATGTAAAAGGTGTGGTTGGTACAACTGCTTCTACAGTGCATCCTACCTAACTCTGACGGCAGGGGACAAGAGCATTAAATGCCCGTCTACGTCGCCCAAACAGTGCAGAAAAGCGACCGTTAAGGGTGCCACCGCTTGCCACGATGGCCATCTCGTCATCTCCGTTCGCCACCTCGCACCGCTTGGCTGCACAGCCTCTCGCCACGTGCGGCTGGAACGATCCTGTGGTGACACGTCGTCGGATGCGCTGGAGCGTGGGCACAGAGTGGTGGCTTCGTCGCGGCAAGCGCCTTGCCGCGGTCGTTGTCTTGTCGCGCCCGGAAGCTTGTCGCTCGCCGGGTCTTGCCGGGGCGCGCGGAGCGTCGCGGCAAGTTCCTTGAAATGCCTTGGTTGGTCTTTCCGGCAAGCTCCTCTTGCCGGGGCTTTGTCCTTCCCGGCAAGCTCCTCTTGCCGGGGCTTTGTCCTTCCCAGCAAGCTCCTCTTGCCGGCGCCTTGTCTTCTCAGTTAAAACACTTTGTTCTTGAATGGCTCCAAAAGGAACCACGGAGGACCTTGGCGGGCACCCGGCAAGCCTTGCCGCGGGACACTGCGACTGCCCGTGCACAAGTTCGGGATACTAAGGTACCCCTACTTTAGTACACAGACACTACTGTATTCTGGATGGCTAGGCCCGGATATCCGGCAAGGAGGCCGGACATCCGGTGGTCAAGAGACAGAACATGAAGGTTTTCGGCATGTGCGTGTATGGTTAGGAAGTTCGTGGCAAGAGCAAGCCTTTAACTAACCCTATCGATCCCCTCTTAATAGTGCGGGATCCTATACTCAAGAAAACAAAATATGTAATCAACTTTTATGCTTCATCATTGAGTAAAACCACTTGTAAGCTCTTGATCCACACACATCGATGAACCGGGTACTAATACCTGAGATTTACTTGACAGCCATTGTTACTCCCCAACATGTATGATTGTCATCAACATCAAAACATGATGTAAGGGCATGATTGCTCTTTCAATCTCCCCCTTTTGTTTGTTTATGACAACCATACATGTAGTATCATAGGTGCAATAAATAATCTTAGAATTGACAAACATGAGAACAAATGTACATGAATTAGTCTCTGTTCCTATTTGCTAGGTCCCCCTGAATGTATGCATGGAATGCATATATGAAACCACAATAACTCAGACATAACAACATTTCATAACCACATAATAATCCAAGATAATATCACAGTTACTCACACGATTAAGCACCATAGGTAGCAAAACATAGCAATTTCGAATAATAGTGGCCATATAGTGAACACAAATAGTCAATCATGACATAGCCATAGCATGACCTAAGATTACTACTAGGATACTACTTCTCCCCCTTTGACGGCAACAAGTAAAAAGGGGCGAAGAACTAAATCCACTCCATCACTCCTGGCGAATGTCATCATGATCATCAAAGAACTCAGGAAACTCGTCACGAGATGGAAATCCGAAGGTAGAGGTGGACGAAGCCGCGGGAATAGGATCATCATCACTCACTGGGCTCCCGCGGACACGGAGGCGCTGCTTGAGCTGATTCTTGGAGATGATGAGGCGCTTCTGAACATCATGATTTTGCTGACAGCTGAAAGTGATTGACTTCATGATAGCAGATTGAGCCTTGCTGAGGAACATGGCAAGGCGTCCACGAGGAGCTGACGACGAAGATGGAACAGAGGAATCAGTGGGCTGAGTCCCACCAGCAGGCCTCTTAGACTGAGACCGAGCAGCAGTCTGAGCAGCAGGCATCACTCGCATGTGAGAAGCAGGCTTCCAACTAGAATGAACAGTAGTCTTAACCACCTCAAATGGAGCAGTGTGATCAATCAGAGCCTGAATGAAAGGAGCATGAGGAAACTGGCACGTCTGAATGAAACTGCAAAGATAGATCTCATGCCAAATGAAATGGGTTGTGTCCAGAGGCTCAGTGGGTTTGTCATGCATAAGAACCATCAAGTCAATGCAATAGTTATAAGCCCTTGAGCGGTCTCCCTTCTTAGGATAGAGAGTGCGGAGCACACACTGATAGAGGATGTAGTAAGGAGCACGGAAGATAGATACCTCGTTGAGTGGGCATTCAAGTTCTGCTTTAGAGAGCTGAGAGGTAGGTTTGACAAGTGGCAAGCAAGCTTCAATCGCTTTCGGCTTGTGCTCAGGATCCATGCTGTGGATGCGATGGCCAACACCGGATAGACCCAGAATCTAAACAAACCTGTCATAGATGATGCTCATAGTAGTGTTATCAGTCATCCTGGTGAGAATGTTGTCCGAACCAAAGAAACAGGTGACATAGAACTGTAGAATGGCAGCTTCATTCCAATCACACCTGAAGGTCATTGCGGGACCAAGGGTCATATCATCAATGATCTTGACTGGATTGTTAGGGAACATGTCAGGATTCTCACACAGGAAGTTGAGATTTAAGTATGAGTGAGGAGCAAGTCCACGCCCACGAACAAAACTGGAATAGAGATCATGCTGCATTCGAGTCCGAAATCGAGTATCCTCCGCATCATCCACCACCTCATATTGATTGACCTCCCGTATAAAAGTAAGATATTGAGCTGCCCCCACAGTTTTGAAGTCGTGAGAACATCGATCTCCACTATCCGGAAGCTCCATAGAGATGCGACGACCACGGACAGCGGGCATTGCAGAACCACGAACTTGAGGCACCGGCGCCCTCCTAGTGCCAGGCTTGGACTGACCAACGGAGTGTTTGGGTGCACGGACCTCCTCTTCCTCCCCAACATAGTCCGCATCATCAGGATCTGAGTCCGACAGACTAGTGGATGGTGCCCGCATCTTCTTCTTGGTGGTGGTGGCCTTCTTCTTCTTAGGCCGAGCATGCTCATCGGAGTCGGTTGAGCCTTGTCGGCAAACAACTGGAATGGATAATGAGAGATCCCGATGAGATGGAGGCAACAGGTATGAACAAGGATAAGACAATTTAAACAATGGGATGACCATTTTTGAGCATAACCATAGACAAAGTCTAGTGTTAGAGCAAAGAAAATGAGACATGACCATGATTAAAATTGATTAGACGAGCTCATTGACAGATTTGTAGGCCTAAGCAAGAGACACCAACACTCAAGAGAGACATAGACGCCAAGATATCCATAAGAGAGTGAAAATCTAAGATTTTTACGGTCTCGATAGGAGTAGAATGGAGTAGAGATAACGTCCATACCCCTGGAAGAAGGCTCGGGGCGATTGGGGCCGCAGTTCTTGGTTCGTGCCATGAGAAACTCCGGCGATAAATCCCACGATACACCGGTCCCTCCCGAGGGATTCACACAACAACCCAAGAAATTTGGATAGAATCGTAGATCGGGAGGAGAAGTGTCCGTGAACAGGAGATCGGGGCCGGCGGTCGGTGGAGATGGCCAGGGCTGCACCGGAGTGATGGCCCGGCGGCGACGGCTGTGAGGGGAGATGAGGAGAGGAACAAAAGTAGTGAGGAACTGCCCCCAAATCCCACACCCCTCCCCAGGTATATGCGACTACGGGCGACGGGCCGGACATCTGGGGCAAGGCCCGGATATCCGGCGAGTGGAAGACAGAGAACAAAAGAAGTAGCACCCGGATGTCCGGCTGAGGCCCGGATGTCCGGCCACTGTAGGTGGTTGATGATCGTTTTGAGGGGCAAGGAATTTTTCCCAGGGCCCGGATGTCCGGCGAGAGAGGTGGATGTCCGGCCACTGGACAGAAGACAAGGGCGAGGGAAAGATGTGAAGGAAAGGGGGCCAACACGAGTAATTTGATATAGACACCACCAAGGAGTTTACATGAGATTAATAAGGGAGACAACCCGAGACATCTAAGGCCATGCTAAGATGCATTAATAATCCAAACATTATTAAGAAAGAAAGGTCCATACAAGCATTGTACAAGCGGTGACCGAGGTCACCATGTTTGAGCATATGGAACATAGTACCACAAAGATATAAACTTTGAGCACATGGTCACGACTCCATCATGTTAAAGTACCCTAGTTTGAAAACTATGATAACTTTGAGAGTGTTTGTTCTATTTATGCATTATGTAAGGTGGGAGAACTCCTGGATTGAGTGTCTCCCCCTAAATATATGCCTACATCAAGACAAGACATTAAGTTTATGCATCGATGAGTACTAGATTTCACATAATGTTGTCAAGCTCCAAGATACCAAGTTCATGCCTAAGTCGACAAAACCTTGCTTCATCCAATGGTTTGGTGAAAATATCTGCCAGTTGCAAATCTGTACCAATGTGATCAATGTGAATATCACCCTTCTCAACATGATCTCTCAAGAAGTGATATCTAATCTCAATGTGCTTGGTGCGGAGATGATCCTTGGGGTTCTCAGCAATGTTGATGGCACTTTCGTTATCACATAGAAGAGGCACATGTCTATAGGTGATACCGTAATCCTTCAAAGTTTGCCTCTTGCATAATAACTGAGTTGCACAACTGGCGGCAGCAATGTATTCAGCCTCTACGGTAGAGAGGGCAATACAATTTTGTTTCTTCGAATACCAACTTACCAAGGAGCGTCCAAGAAACTGACATGCACCGGAAGTGGACTTACAATCCACTTTGTCTCCGGCCCAATCCGCATCCGTGTACCCAATGATATCAAACTTAGCATCCTTGGGATACCATAGACCCAACTTTGGGGTGTGAACAAGGTATCTAAGAATATGCTTAACTGCCTTATGATGACTTTCCCTAGGGGAAGCTTGAAATCTAGCACACATGCATACACTAAACATGATGTCTGGTCTAGATGCACAAAGATAAAGCAATGAACCAATCATAGAGCGGTATTTAGATGGGTCGAAGGGGATACCGTTTGTGTCTTCAGTGACTGTTATTTTGGTTGGCATTGGTGTCTTAAATGGACTAGCATCAGACATACCAAACTTCTCTAGGATATCCTTGAGGTATTTTGCTTGAGACAAGAAAATTCTTTCTTGAATTGTTGAATTTATAATCCGAGGAAGAACTTCAAATCCGCATTGAGTGACATTTCAAAATTCTTCGTCATTGAAGTCGCAAACTTCTTGCACAAATGAATGTTAGGAGAACCAAAACTGATATC
The DNA here is from genome assembly GCA_963921465.1 of Triticum timopheevii. NCBI lineage: Eukaryota > Viridiplantae > Streptophyta > Magnoliopsida > Poales > Poaceae > Triticum > Triticum timopheevii. The sequence continues at coordinate 59,385,018 of OY997270.1, read as the reverse complement.
ATCTACATAGATTTGGCATAAGATCAAATCACCCTTATCCCTCTTAGTAAAAAGAGTGGGATCGATCACCCCTCTCACAAAACCATCATCGAGTAGAAACTTCTTTAAATGATCATACCAAGCACGAGGTGCTTGTTTGAGGCCATACAAAGCCTTATGAAGTTTGTACACATAGTCTTTGTGATCGGGATCAACGAACCCATGTGGTCGTGACACATATACTTCTTGTAGAGGACCGTTAAGGAAATCACTCTTCACATCTATTTGATGTAATGTAAAACCATTGAAAGCGGCATAAGCAAGTAGATGCGAATGGATTCAATACAGGCAACTGGGGCAAAGGTCTCACCAAAGTCCAAACCTTCAACTTGTGAGTACCCTTGCGCCACTAACCTTGCCTTGTTGCGGATTATTACACCATTCTCATCTTGTTTGTTCTTTAAAATCAATTTTGTTCCAATGACGTTGTGCTCGGTCGGTGGCCGCTTGACTAATGACCACACTTGGTTGCGTTCAAAACTGTTTAACTCTTCTTGCATAGCAACTAGCCAATCTTTGTCCATCAATGCATCTTGTACCTTGATGGGCTCAATATTAGACACAAATGAGAAGTGAGCACAAAAGTTTGTCAAATGTTTATGAGTGACTCTACCTTCCGATATGCCGGTGAGAATTTTGTCAACATCAACACGACCGGCAACTCGTGGCATGATAGAGGTAAGGGTTTCACGAGGTTCAACTTCATGTCCATCATCCGCGTCCTCAACATATGGATCATTAATGTGTGGAGGAAGATCTTCTTGTTCATATTGCATTTGTTGAGGTTCATCATCAATGATTGGACTTTCTTGTTCTTGAAGATTCTCAAGAAGAGGAACTTGATCATCTTCTTCTACTTGGGCTAAGGGCATTTGATGAACACTAGGAGCTTGTGATGGTATGGGTGTTGAAGTAGTTTTATGATGTGTGGGACTTCCATCTTCTTCTTCATCATCATGAGGTTCATGTTCCATAGGAAGAAGTGCACCAACACCCATGGTCAAAATGTCTTGAGAATAATCTTCTTCACCTGCATCACTTAGATCAACTTGCTCCCCATGGGAGCCATTAAATTCATCAAACACCACGTCACAAGTTTCTACAACACATCCATTGGATTTGTTGTAGACTCTATAGGCGTGAGAATTTGATCCATAGCCAACAAATATATCCTCAATTGTTTTGGATTGAAATTTTCCTAAATGTTCTCTTTTGTTGAGGATGAAACATTTGCACCCAAATACACGAAAGTACTTGACATTTGGCTTGTTCCCAGTTAGAAGCTCATATGGAGTCTTTTCCAATATAGTGCGGAGGAAGAGCCGGTTTGATGCATGGCATGCGGTGTTGACAGCTTCGGCCCAAAAACTATGTGGTGACTTGTATTCATCCAGCATGGACCTTGCCATCTCTACAAGTGTACGGTTCTTCCTTTCGGCTACACCATTTTACTGAGGCATGTATGGAGCTGAATATTGATGCTCAATCCCTTCATCACTAAGGAATTATTCCAAGGTATAGTTCTTGAACTCAGAGCCATTGTCACTCCTTATTGCCAGGATTTCTTTTTCAAACTTGCGTTGATCTTGCTTGGCAAAATCAATGAAGGTGATTTTGGTTTCGTCCTTGGACTTGAGGAAGAACACCCATGTATATCTTGAGTAATCATCAACAATGACAAGCCCATACTTTTTCCCACCAAGACTATCCCATGAAGGAGGCCCAAAAAGATCCACATGAAGGAGCTCCAGGGGCCTTGAAGTAGATACTATGTTCTTGGGTTGGTGCTTTGATTGATGTTGCTTCCTAGCTATGCATGCACTACACACACGATCTTTCTCAAAAGAGACATTGGTTAGTCCAAGGATCTGATTCCCCTTTAAGAGATCTTGAAGATTTCTCATGCCGACATGGGCTAGCCGGCGATGCCATAGCCACCCCTTGTCATCCTTGGCCATTAGACAAGTTGCATGGAATGTGCTCTATTTCGAGAAATCAACCGTGTAAAGGTTGCTATCCAACTCTCCAACAAAGGCCACTTCGAGAGTATCTCTCTTAAAGACTTTCACATCTGTTAGTCCAAAGAGTGTATCATAACCAACAGTAGCCAATTGGCGAACAGAAAGCAAGTGGTATTTAAGGGATTGGACAAGCATGACATTTGCAAGCGACATGTCATTTGTGATAGCCACCTTGCCCAAGCCGAGTACCTGTCATTTTGAACCTCTACCAAACATAATGCTCATAAATGGTTGAATAGCTTCCATGAAATCTTAGAGCAATTAGCTATCTCCGGTCATATGATTTGTACATCCACTATCAATCACCTACACACAATTAAGACTTGGTTAGAGGCACCCATTTTGACCTCTCAAGTTAGTCACAAGGGTCTTAGGGACCCAAATAGCATAAAACCGGAATGCATTTTGAGGACCAACAAATTTTGCAAACACTTCTCCATCCTTAGTCTTACGAAGTACATAGGATGGAGGCATGAACTCTTTAGGCTTGTTGAGAGTGGGCATGCCCCTTGTGGCCTTCCCACTCACAACCTTACCTTTCTCCTTGTGCCCTTCTCATACTAATGTTTCCTTTAGAGGAGTTGTGCACTTTTGAGAGGGGGTCTTCTTCTTGCTTGTGCTTGGGTCAAACCCAAGTCCCTCTTTGGCAAACACCTCATTGTGTTGACTCAATATCTCATCAAGATTCTTTTGCTCTTGAGCACATGTCATGAGACCTTTCTCTACTTGAGCCTTGAGAAATCGATTTTCCTCAAGAATAGATGCTAGATCACTACTAGAGTTAGTAGTACAAGCATCAACATTTATAATAGGAGAAGAGTAAGCCTTGGCTAGAGTTTCAAGATAAGTAAGTTTGAGCGTTTCAAAACTCTTTGTAAGAACGGTGAGCTCTCCTTCCTTAGTCTTGAGAGACATAGATAGAAGCTCACAATCCGTAGAGAGAGAAGCATGAGACTTCACAAGCTTACATTTATCATTCATCAACTCTTCGCAAGAGTAAATAGCCTTTTTCAAAGAGGCAAGATCATTAGTATGAACATGAATATTTGCACCAATTTTTAAGCATAGTTCATCATTTCGTGTTTCCTCATATTGGACTTTCCGCTCAAGGATTTTACATTTTTCCTTTTCCTCGGTGATGAGGGTTTCGAATTCCTTAATGGCGATGGTGTGCTTACTCACCATCTCCATAAGCATGTGAAACATAGTAAGCTTCTTTCCTTTGAGGGAACACATGAACTTATTAAGTTTAGCAAGCATAGGATCATCTAGATCATCATCCTCATAGGTATCCTCCACATCAAGATACTCATCACTAGGAGTAGAAGGAGTGAAAATAGGAGGATTTGATCGTGGAGTTACCTTGACCTTGTCAGGAGAGATTTGGTCCTCTCCATCTTCTATCATGGCCTTTGCCATTAGACACTTGTGAGCATTGCCCTTGTAATCTTTCATGTAGTTGTACGTGACCACATCACCACTCTTGTTTACTAACCTCAAAGTGTTTTGAGAGTCTTGAGCAACTCCGGCAACACCACTAACATCATCCGGATCGGATTCTTCTTGAGCAACCATTGCTTTCCCATCTCTCTTCTTGAGCTTGGAGTTCAAAGGATTTGGCAATTTCTTCTTAGGAAAGGTCTTAGGAAACCTCGGTTTATCTTCTCTCTTCTCATAAGGGCACTCATTGGAGAAGTGGTTGGTTTCCTCACAGTTGTAGCATTTTCTTACCTTCTTCTTTTGAAATCTTCCCTTGAATTTTCCCGCGCTAAACTTCTTGACAAAGAGAGCCATGTCTTCATATGAAGGGCCCTCTTCGGATTCAATCTCATCACCATCTTCATCCTCATCTTCTTCTTCTTCTTCTTCTTCTTCTTCTTCTTCTTCTTCACTTTGCTCATCTTCACATACATGCTTGGCTTTCAATGCAAGATTGACCTTTGATGATGGGGAACCATGCATGGCAAGATGTTTTGTGGCATTAGCCTTTGACTCTTCAAATAGTTGAAAGGTGGATATGATATCATCTGTAGTCATTTCCTTGAAGGTATGGTGTTGTCTTATGTCGCACACCATTTGATGGTGATATGGAGCAAGATCATGAAGCAACTTATCCACAAGGAATCTCTTAGTCATGTTGAATCCATCTTGTGTCTTGTCACACTCACATGACTCAATATCGGCAGTGAGAGTCATGAGGCGCTCATGGAGTTGATTGGGGGTTTCACCTTTCTCCATACAAAAGTTTTGCAATTTCCCCTTGGCAATTTCATATTGAGCACTCCGGAGGGTAGAAGTGCCAGTCTTGGATCGTATAACAGTTTCCCATAGCTCCTTGGCACTTGTGATGTGTATGAATGGTCTCCTTTGCTTTTCATCCATACCTCTCCTTATACACATGATTGCAGTGTCATTGATATTCTTGTCATAAATTTCTCTTGGTGTAGGGTTCTTTGGATCAACCATATGATAGCCATACTCCAAGATCTCCAGCATCTCATTGTTTCCATGTCGAAGATGATCCTGCTTAGCAACTCTCCACAAAGCAAAATCGGAAGTGGCACTAAGTAAAGGTGGTTTGCCTTGAGGATTATATCTTGGTTTCTCAACCTAAGGTCTTGCATAAAGCCAAGGAACACTGGTGTGTTCATTGCTAGGAGGTTGTTGACCAAGTGACGAAGTAGGCACGGTTGGCCTCGAAGTCGCACCACCCGAGAGTGGTGCAAGCATCGTGGACAACGTGGCTAATCTTAGTTGGACCGAGGCCTCAAGAGAAGCCTCATGCTCCTATTTTTGCTTAGCAAGGGCCCGTTCCAGATCCTCAGATGTAAAGGACTTGACTTCAGAAGAAGGCTCACCTTTATCCATAGGATCTTCAATCAGGGGAGTCCCATCTGGATTTATCTCGCTCTAGGGCGGTTAAGCCACAAGAATAGAGCATGAGGCTCTGATACCAATTGAAAGGATCGAGATGGACCTAGAGGGGGGTGAATAGGTACAATCAAATTTTAAATGTTACTTAGCAAATTTAGGCACAATTAGCGGAATATGAAAGTGAGCCTAACAATTGTAAGTGCAGTACTAAGTGCTAAGCAAGATAAACCAGTAACACAAGTATGTAGATAAACAAGCACAATAGATATAAGTAAGTTCTAAGAGACAAGTAACCACAAGTAGAGAGTTAGGGTTAGGAATAACCGCAACTCCGGGAGACGAGGATGTATGCCGATGTTCACTTCCTTGGAGGGAAGCTACAACACCGTTAGAGTGGTGGATGTTACCACGAAGGAACACCGACGCCATGAAGGCTCACCCTATTCTCCCTTTGAGACAACACCACGAAGGCGTTTCTCAACCACTAGTGGTAGACCTTGGGGTTGTCTCCAAACCCTCACAAACTTTTTCGGGGGTAATCACAAAGGTCCATTCCTCTTCGAAAGACTCCTACCACCTAGGAGTCTCCAACCTCCAAGAGTAACAAGATCGAAGGGGAAAATCTCAAGAGCTTGCTCAAATCACGAATTCCTTGGGTGCAAAGAAGTGGGAGAAGTGGATCTATCACTTGATCGAACAACTTCTCTCCAAAGCTCTCAAATCCCTTGGGGATCTAAGATTTGGTGTGTAGGAATGAGAGAGAGAGTGTGAGAAGTGTTCTAGGGTTTGTTCAAAGTGAATGGTCAACCCTCTCCCGTGGGGAAGAAGGGCTATATATAGTGTGAGCTAGAATATGGCCGTTGCAGTGTAAGTGAGTGAGCAGGTCGGACATCCGGGCTAGGGGCCGGACATCCGGCATGGTAAGCTGCGAGGAACAGAACAAAGGCAGAACAAAAGAACAGAGGGGCCGGACATCCGGGGCCCAAGCTCGGACATCTGGAATATCAGGAAGACCCGGACATCCGGCAGGTGCCCGGACATCTGGGGCCCAAGCTCGGACATCTAGCATATCAGGAAGACCCGGACATCCGGTAGGTGCCCGGACATCCGGCGCACAACCCAGCATAAAAATGTTCTCTGGATAGCTATGCCCGGATATCCGGAATGGGCCCGGACATCCGGCATAACAGGAAGGCCTGGATATCCGGGGAAAGTCCGGACATCCGGCGTGCAGCCCAGTATACTACTGTATTCTGGATGGCTAGGCCCAGATATCCGGCAAGGAGCCCGACATCCGGCGGTCAAGAGACAGAACATGAAGGTTTTTGGCATGTGCATGTATGGTTAGGAAGTTCGTGGCAAGAGCAAGCCTTTAACTAACCCTATCGATCCCCTCTTAATAGTGTGGGATCCTATACTCAAGAAAACAAAATATGTAATCAACTTTTATGCTTCATCCTTGAGTAAAACCACTTGTAAGCTCTTGATCCACACACATCGATGAACCAGGGACTAATACCTGAGATTTACTTGACAGCCATTGTTAGTCTACATGTCTCCCGAACCTGTAGGGTCTACACACTTAAGGTTCGATGACGCTAGGGTTATAAAGGAAGTTTGTATGTGGTTACCGAATGTTGTTCGGAGTCCCGGATGAGATCCCGGACATCGCGAGGAGTTCCGGAATGGTCCAGAGGTAAAGATTTATATATGGGAAGTCCTTTTTTGGCCACCGGAAAATGTTCGGGATTTTTCGGTATTGTACCGGGAAGGTTCTAGAAGGTTCCGGAGTTGGGCCCACCTGCATGGGGGGACCCACATGAACGTGGGTAGTGGGGGCAAGGCCCCACACCCCTGGTCAAGGAGCACCAAGATCCCCCCTTAGAAGGAATAAGATCATATCCCGAAGGGATAAGATCAAGATCCCTAAAAAAGGGGGATAACAATCAGTGGGGAAGGAAATGATGGGATTTCTTTCCTCCCACCTTTGACAACGCCCCAATGGACTTGGAGGGCAAGAAACCAGACCCTTCCACCCCTATATATAGTGGGGAGGCGCATGGGAGCTTCACGCTTCCCCTGGCACAGTCCTCCCCCTCTCCCAAGTATTCCTCCTCTCCCGCGGTGCTTGGCGAAGCCCTGCCGGATTGCCACGCTCCTCCATCACCACCACACCGTCGTGCTGCTGCTGGACGGAGTCTTCCCCAACCTCTCCCTCTCACCTTGCTGGATCAAGGCATGGGAGACGTCACCGGGCTATACGTGTGTTGAACGCGGAGGTGCCGTCCGTTCGGCACTAGGATCTCCAGTGATTTGGATCACGACGAGTACGACTCCTTCAACCCCATTCTCTTGAATGCTTCCGCTTAGCGATCTACAAGGGTATGTAGATGCACTCTCCTTCCCCTCGTTGCTAGTCTCTCCATAGATAGATCTTGGTGTTGCGTAGAAAATTTTGAATTTCTGCTACATTCCCCAACAGTGGTATCAGAGCTAGGTCTATTGCGTAGATTCTTTGCATGAGTAGAACACAAAGTAGTTGTGGGCGATGATTTTTTTCAATATGCTTACTGTTACTAGTCCAATCTTGTTTCGACGGTATTGTGGGATGAAGCAGCCCGGACCGACCTTACACGTACTCTTACGTGAGACAGGTTCCACCGATTGACATGCACTTGGTGCATAAGGTGGCTAGTGGGTGCCAGTCTCTCCCACTTTAGTTGGAACGGATTCGATGAAAAGGGTCCTTATGAAGGTTAAATAGCAATTAACATATCACGTTGTGGTTTTGCGTAGGTAAGAAACGTTCTTGCTAGAAACCCATAGCAGCCACGTAAAACATGCAAACAACAATTAGAGGACGTCTAACTTGTTCTTGCAGGGTATGCTATGTGATGTGATATGGCCAAGAAGAATGTGATGAATGATATGTGATGTATGAGATTGATCATGTTCTTGTAATAGGAATCACGACTTGCATGTCGATGAGTATGACAACCGGCAGGAGCCATAGGAGTTGTCTTAATTTATTGTATGACCTGCGTGTCATTAAACAACGCCATGTAATTACTTTACTTTATTGCTAACCGGTAGCCATAGTAGTAGAAGTAATAGTTGGCAACACAACTTCATGAAGACATGATGATGGAGATCATGGTGTTATGCGGGTGACGATGATGATCATGGAGCCCCGAAGATGGAGATCAATGGAGCTATATGATATTGGCCATATCATGTCACTACTATATAATTGCATGTGATGTTTATTATGTTTATGCATCTTGTTTACTTAGAACGACAGTAGTAAATAAGATGATCCCTTACAACAATTTCAAGAAGTGTTCTCCCCTAACTATGCACCGTCGCTAAAGTGTGTCGTTTCGAAGCACCACGTGATGATCGGGTGTGATAGATCCTTACGTTCACATACAACGGGTGTAAGACAGTTTTACACATGCAAAACACTTAGGGTTAACTTGACGAGCCTAGCATGTACAGCCATGGCCTCGGAACACAGAGACCGAAAGGTCGAGCATGAGTCGTATAGTAGATACGATCAACATGAAGATGTTCACCGATGATGACTAGTCCGCTCACGTGATGATCGGACACGGCCTAGTTGACTCGGATCATGTAATCACTTAGATGACTAGAGGGATGTCTAACTGAGTGGGAGTTCATAAGATGAACTTAATTATCCTGAACATAGTCAAAAGATCTTTGCAAATTATGTCGTAAGCTCGCGCTTTAGTTCCACTGTTTAGATACGTTCCTAAAGAAAATATAGTTGAAAGTTGACAGTAGTGATTATGTGGATAGTAGAAAGCTTATGTCCTTAATGCACCGCTCAGTGTGCTGAACCCCAAACATCGTTGTGGATGTTGTGAACATCGGACATATACGTTTTGATAACTACATGATAGTTCAGTTAAACGGTTTAGAGTTGAGGCACCAAAGACGTTTTCGAAACATCGCGGAACATATGAGATGTTTTCGAGGGCTGAAATTGGGATTTTAGGCTCGTGCCCACGTCAAGAGGTATAAGACCTTCGACAATTTTCTTAGCCTGCAAACTAAGGGAGAAAAACTCAATCATTGAGCTTGTGCTCAGATTGTCTGAGTGCAACAATCACTTGAATTGAGTGGGAGTTGATCTTCCAGATGAGATAGTGATGTTTCTCCAAAGTCATTGCCACCAAGCTGCTAGAGCTTCGTGATGAACTATAACATATCACGGATAGATATGATGATCCTTGAGGTATTCACGATGTTTGACACCGCGAAAGTAGAAATCAAGAAGGAGCATCAATTGTTGATGGTTGGTGAAACCACTAGTTTCAAGAAGGGCAAGGGCAAGGAGGGATACTTCATGAAACGGCAAATCAGCTGCTGCTCCAGTGAAGAAACCCAAGGTTGAACCCAAACCCAAGACTAAGTGCTTCTGTGATAAGGGGAATAGTCACTAGAGCGGAATTACCCTAGATACTTGGTAGATAAGAAGGCTGGCAAGGTCGATAGAAGTATATTGGATATACATTATGTTAATGTGTACTTTACTAGTACTCCTAGTAGCACCAGGGTATTAGATACCGGTTCGGTTGCTAAGTGTTAGTAACTTGAAATAAAAGAGCTACGAAATAAACGGAGACTAGCTAAAGGTGAGCTGACGATATGTGTTGGAAGTATTTCCAAGTTTGATGTGATCAAACATCGCACGCTCCCTCTACCATCAAGGTTAGTATTAAACCTGAATAATTGTCATTTGGTGTTTGCGTTGAGCATAGACATGATTGGATTATGTCTATCGCAATACGGTTATTCATTTAAGGAGAATAATGGTTACTTTGTTTATTTGAATAATACCTTCAATGGTCTTGCTCCTGAAATGAATGGTTTATTGAATCTCGATCGTAGTGATACACATTTTCATGCCAAAAGATATAAGATAGTAATGATAGTACCACTTACTTGTGGCACTGCCATGTAAGTCATATTGGTATAAAACGCATGAAGAAGCTCCATGTTGATGGATCTTTGGACTCACTCGTTTTTGAAAAGTTTGAGACATGCGAACCACGTCTATTGGTGTATACGCATGAAGAAACTCCATGCAGATGGATCACTTGGACTCACTTGATTTTGAATCACTTGAGATATACAAATCATACCACATGGGCAAGATGACTGAAAAGCCTCGTTTTCAGTAAGATGGAACAAGATAGCAACTTGTTGGAAGTAACACATTTTGATGTGTGCAGTCCAATGAGTGCTGAGGCATGCAGTGAATATCGTTATGTTCTTACTTCACAGATGATTCGAGTAGATGTTGAGTATATTTACTTGATGAAACACAAGTCTGAATTATTGAATGGTTCAAGTAATTTCAGAGTGAAGTTGAAGATCATCGTGACAAGAGGATAAAATGTCTATGATATGATCATAGAGATGAGTATCTGAGTTACGAGCTTTGGCACGCAATTAAGACATTGTGGAAATTATTCACAATTAATACCGCCTGGAACACCATAGTTTGATGGTGTGTCTGAACATCATAGTTGCACCCTATTGGATATGGTGCGTACCATGATGTCTCTTATCGAATTACCACTATCGTTTATGGGTTAGGCATTAGAGACAACCACATTCACTTTAAATAGGGCACCACCTAATTCCGTCGAGATGACACCGTATGAACTATGGTTTAGAGAAACCTAAGCTGCCATTTCTTAAAGGTTTGGGGCTGCGACGCTTATGTGAAAAAGTTTCAGGTTGATAAGCTCGAACCCAAAGCGGATAAAATGCATCTTCATAGGACACCCAAAAACAGTTGGGTATACCTCCTAATTCAGAGTGGGAGGATGGTGGAGACTTGATATGGTTATTGAACCATCACTACAACTAGTGTGTAGCAGGGCACAGGAAGTTGTTCCTGTGGCACCTACACCAATTGAAGTAGAAGCTTATGATAGTGATCATGAAACTTCGGATCAAGTCACTACCATACCTCGTAGGGTGACAAGGATGCGTACTGCTTCAGAGTGGTGCAGTAATCCTGTCGTGAAGGTCATGTTGCTAGAAAACAATGAACCTACGAGCTATGGAGAAGCGATGGTGGGCCCAAATTCTGACAAATGGTTAGAAGCCATGAAATCCGAGATAGGATCCATGTATAAGAACAAAGCATGGACTTTGGTGGACTTGCCCGATGATCGGCAAGCCATTGAGATAAATGGATCTTTAAGAAGAAGACGGACATGGACGGTGATGTCACCGTCTATGAAGCTCGACTTGTGGCGAAGAGTTTTTCACAAGTTCAAGGAGTTGACTACAATGAGATTTTCTCATCCGTAGCGATGCTTAAGTCCGTCGGAATCATGTTAGCATTAGCTGCATTTACGAAATCTGGCAGATGGATGTCAAAACGAGTTTCCTTACCAGTCTTCATAAGGAAAGGTTGTATGTGATACAATCAGAAAGGTTTTGTCGATCCTAAGGATGCTAAAAGGTATGCTGGCTCCAGCGATCCTTCTAAGGACTGGAGTAAGCATCTCGGAGTTGGAATGTGCGCTTTGATGAGATGATCGAAGATTTTGGGTTTATACAAAGTTTATGATAAACTTGTATTTCCAAAGAAGTGAGTGGGAGCACTATAGAATTTCTGATGAGTATATGTTGTTGACATATTGTTGATCAGAAATGATGTAGAATTTCTGGAAAGCATATAGGGTTATTGGAAAGTGTTTTTCAATAGAAAACCTGGATTAAGCTGCTTGAACATTGAGCATCAAGATCTATAAGGATAGATCAAAACACTTAATGGTACTTTCAAATGAGCATATTCCTTGACATGACCTTGAAGGTGTTCAAGATGGATCAGTCAAAGAAGGAATTCTTGCCTGAGATGTAAGGTATGAAGTTAAGACTTAAAGCTCGACCACGGCAGAATAGAGAAAAAGGACGAAGGTCGTCCCCTATGCTTGAGACGTAGGCTCTATAGTATGCTATGCTGTGTACCGCACCGGAAGTGTGCCTTGCCATGAGTCAGTCAAGGGGTACAAGAATGATCCAGGAATGGATCATTGGACAGCGGTCAAAAATTGTCCTTGGAGTAAATAAGGACATGTTTCTCGATTATGGAGGTGATAAAGAGTTCGGTGTAAAGGGTTACGTCGATGCAAGCTTTAACACCTATCCGAGTGACTCTGAGTAGCAAACCGGATACGTATAGTGGAGCAACCATTTGCAATAGCTCCAAGTGGAGCGTGGAAGCAACATTTACAATATGACCTAGAGATTTGCAAAGTACATACGGATCTGAATGTTGCAGACCCGTTGACTAAAACCTCTCTTGCAAGCAAAACATGATCAAACACTAGAACTCATTGAGTCTTAATCACATGATGATGTGAACTAGTTTAGTGACACTAGTTAACTCTTTGGATGTTGGTCACATGGCGATGTGACCTGTGAGTGTTAATCACATGGCGATGTGAACTAGATTATTGACTCTAGTGCAAGTGGGAGACTATTGGAAATGTGCCCTAGAGGCAATAATAAATTAGTTGTTATTATATTTCCTTGTTCATGATAATCGTTTATTATCCATGCTATAATTGTATTGATAGGAAACTCAGATACATGTGTGGATACATAGACAACACCATGTCCCTAGTAAGCCTCTAGTTGACTAGCTCGTTGATCAATAGATGGTTATGGTTTCCTGACCATGGACATTGGATGCCATTGATAATGGGATCACGTCATTAGGAGAATGATGTGATGGACAAGACCCAATCCTAAGCCTAGCACAAAGATCATAGTTCGTATGCTAAAGCGTTTCTAATGTCAAGTATCTTTTCCTTAGACCATGAGATTGTGCAACTCCCGGATACCGTAGGAATGCTTTGGGTGTACCAAACGTCACAACGTAACTGGGTGGCTATAAAGGTGCACTACAGGTATCTCCGAAAGTGTCTGTTGGGTTGGCACGAATCGAGACTGGGATTTGTCACTCCGTGTAAACGGAGAGGTATCTCTGGGCCCACTCGGTAGGACATCATCATAATGTGCACAATGTGACCAAGGGGTTGATCACGGGATGATGTGTTACGGAACGAGTAAAGAGACTTGCCGGTAATGAGATTGAACAAGGTATCGGTATACCGACGATCGAATCTCGGGCAAGTACAATACCGTTAGACAAAGGGAATTGTATACGGGATCGATTGAGTCCTTGACATCGTGGTTCATCCGATGAGATCATCATGGAACATGTGGGAGCCAACATGGGTATCCAGATCCCGCTGTTGGTTATTGACCGGAGAACGTCTCGGTCATGTCTACATGTCTCCCGAACCCGTAGGGTCTACACACTTAAGGTTCGATGACGCTAGGGTTATAAAGGAAGTTTGTATGTGGTTACCGAATGTTGTTCGGAGTCCCGGATGAGATCCCGGACGTCACGAGGAGTTCCGGAATGGTCCGGAGGTAAAGATTTATATATGGGAAGTCCTATTTTGGCCACCGGAAAATGTTCGGGATTTTTCGGTATTGTACCGGGAAGGTTCTAGAAGGTTCCGGAGTGGGGCCCACCTGCATGGGGGACCCACATGAACGTGGGTAGTGGGGGCAAGGCCCCACACCCCTGGTCAAGGCGCACCAAGATCCCCCCTTAGAAGGAATAAGATCATATCCCGAAGGGATAAGATCAAGATCCCTAAAAAAGGGGATAACAATCGGTGGGGAAGGAAATGATGGGATTTCTTTCCTCCCACCTTTGCCAACGCCCCAATGGACTTGGAGGGCAAGAAACCAGCCCTTCCACCCCTATATATAGTGGGGAGGCGCATGGGAGCTTCACGCTTCCCCTGGCGCAGCCCTCCCCCTCTCCCAAGTACTCCTCCTCTCCCGCGGTGCTTGGCGAAGCCCTGCAGGATTGCCACGCTCCTCCATCACCACCACGCCGTCATGCTGCTTCTGGACGGAGTCTTCCCCAACCTCTCCCTCTCATCTTGCTGGATCAAGGCATGGGAGACGTCACCGGGCTGTACATGTATTGAACGCGGAGGTGCCGTCCTTTCGGCACTAGGATCTCCAGTGATTTGGATCACGACGAGTACGACTCCTTCAACCCCGTTCTCTTGAATGCTTCCGCTTAGCGATCTACAAGGGTATGTAGATGCACTCTCCTTCCCCTCGTTGCTAGTCTCTCCATAGATAGATCTTGGTGTTGCGTTGAAAATTTTGAATTTTTGCTACGTTCCCCAACATCATCAACATCAAAACATGATGTAAGGGCATGATTGCTCTTTCAACAACCTCGACCAGGGCAGGGGTGTAGGTGCATCGTTCACGCTGTCGTCGACGGCGAGGGAGGAGACCAACGGCTGCCCGCACGTCCCGATCGGCGGTCGTGCCGTTCTCTCGAAGAGAGCGTCGGCTCGGGAGGGCCTCCAACCCCTTCTTCCTCCCTGCGGTATTGTGGCCAAGATGCGGCCTCTCGACGCCGTCTTTTCCACATGACGACGTGTCGCATCCCAAGTTCTGGTATGCTCAAGGCTAGCTAATCATGTGTGCATCATGCTTAAATTCCATTTAAATTTGAAATGGGGATTTGTGAAACCCTCAGAATCATTTTTAGAAATGACCCAAATTAAAATTGCTCCAAAAAGGTCCAAGAAAATGCTCATGTTGCTCTCCGAAAATATTGGACAGAGATAAAAATCAAACCAATATTTTTAAGAGCTCATAAGTATTTATTTTGGGCATTTGAAATTAATCCAATAATTAATTGCTTTGGATATATATTTGTTCTATATATAATATATGTCCAAAAATTCTGTTAATTGGTGAGGAGTTTTGGAGCAATCCAACTAGTTCCTAAAAAAATTGACAGAAGTAAATAAAATGATTTAGTATTATTATTAAATCAAAACAAATGTCAGAAAATTAGAAAAAGAAACGAAATGGGACTACAACCTACCTAGCGCTTACCTCCCTGTGCAGCCCGTTTCTGTGCGGCCTGGCCGGCCCAGCTGGCCAGCCCAGCCCACCTATCCCCCCCTCCCCTATCGTCTTCCTCCCGCCAAAAGGACGGGCGCGTGCCCGACGCGCACACTGCCGTGCCGCGCCACCTCCTCCCTCCCTGCCTGCGTGTCCCTCCGCTGAAGGGTCTGGACGATGCCACGTGCCCCCCGGACTCTCTCACTCTCCCGTGCCTTTTCCCCACCTCTCCCTCGCTCTCTCGCGCGACGCCCGAGCATCACCGTCGCCGCCGCATGCCGTTGCCGCGCCTACCGCCACGGCCTCGCCTCTCCGACAAGTACAACAGCTCCGTGCCGTCGTCCTCGTCCTCTTCGTCAAGCCACACGTCGCCGGACGCCTCGTGGAGCCTTCAACGCCGTCGTCTTCATCATCGGCCGCCGGGGATCGCCACCGACATGCCGTCATCTCCAAGCCGTCCCCGAGCGCGCTGAGATCACCGAAGGCCTCGCTGCGAGCTCCTCTACCGAACCCCTCTTCTCCCCCCTCGTTTTTGCGCTCCGTAGCTCCATCCCCCTTCACGGCCGTAGCTTCTCGCCGCCGTCCATGTCGCCGCCATCGCCCT
Organism: Triticum timopheevii; assembly: GCA_963921465.1. Lineage (NCBI taxonomy): Eukaryota > Viridiplantae > Streptophyta > Magnoliopsida > Poales > Poaceae > Triticum > Triticum timopheevii. The sequence continues at coordinate 59,369,478 of OY997270.1, read as the reverse complement.
GGCCACCGCAGCCCGCAACCGAGCATGTCACCGTGCTCCTGGTGACGCCAGGAGGCCATAGAGCCTTTCCGCTCACTCCCCCGTGCCCCGCAGCACCCGCGCGCACTCGGCCGAACTCCGGCCGCCGCCCCGAGCTCCGCTCCGGCGAGCTCCGGCGCTCCCGCGTCTTCCCGTCCGCTCACCTGGATGCGGGAGAGCACAGGCTACGCCCCGGTGCTCTCAGACGCCGCCCCGTTGCCCCCAACGCGGACGCCGCCGCGTCCTGAGGTCGCCGCCGACGACCTCACCGACCTGACGGGTGGGCCCCGTCGGCCAGGTGATTAGCTTAGTGCTAATCATTGCCTAACTAACCACTGACACTGACCAGTGGGCCCCAGCACCACTAATCTTTTAATTAGGATTAAACTAACCCCTGTTTAACCCCCTATCACTAACGTGTGGACCCCACACAGGCGTGACGTCATGCTGACGCAATTATTTATTTTCTGGATTTAAATTAATCAGGAAATTCCCGAAAATGATTCAAACTTCAAAAAATCATAGAAATTCAACCGTAGCTCAGATTGAAATAATTTATATATGAAAAATTATCAGAAAAATGCAATCTATCCAGCTGTTCTAGTTTCATGCATGAAAAACCAACTTATACCTACTGTATAAGTGAAACACTAAAATGGCATATATAAGAGCTTAATTTGGAGTTGCATTTGAACCCTTGATTCAAATGGACTTCATTCAATTTGATTACTAGTTGCATTAGCTCAAACAGCATCACATCTTGTGGGGACCCCGACTCATAAGTCGAGATCACCGAATGCATGTGTACAGTGATCCCAGAGATCAATGCTCACTGAACACACAGAAGCTAAATAACAAGAGTCTTACATCCATACATACCATTTTACACAAGTAGGACCATTATGGTCAAGTCTTGAGTGTATCATCGCAGCGGAAATCTTCAATAACAACTTGGACCCATGCCATCTGCCTTAACCCTACAGACATTCTGACTAGGAAGCGTCCTAGCTCGCATGTTCGTCACCGAAGTATTCTTCATCATATCCTGTTCTTTCATGCCCGGCCAATAAAATAACCAGTGGCAAGCCAATGAGTACTTTGAATGTACTCGCAAGCCACCCATGTTTTGGTTCAAGATACAACAATGCATGATATAGGTAAATTTTTGCAGAAAGCTAGTTTTGAGTGCAATGACATGTTCAAAAACTTGTAAGACATGCATCAGGAGAATTCAAGTAACCATGAGGATAGGTTATAGATATCAACATAAATAGAGTGGGCACCAACCCAACTCAATCATGTCAAGTCCCTTGACTTGACCCAAGTAGTTCTCCCTAATTATCCAAACACACACACTGGTTTGTAAACATGTGGACGTAGCCCAAGAGCGGTTACCCAACTGTCCTTGACCGTGGAGACGGCTATTCGAGTAGTTTTACACTCTGCAGAGGTTGCACACTTTACCCACAAGATCCGGGGAACTTCCGTGTCATCCACGACCCGCGGTACCTCAAGTACCCGGGGTAAGCACCCAATCACTACCTTTCCCTAGACGACACTAACATGGAGTCCACTCGATTGGCAGTAACCCCCGTGCCCAACATTTCACATAACACTTTCATGGAGCCTTGCTCCCATAATTATCACATACCACTGGCACGGGGTACCAACGGTGTGTCCGGTGCCCTGTGAAAACAGTCATGGCCGCCCTACCTGGCACGACCCCGTCCCGAGAGAGAGCACCAACTCTCCCCCGTCACTAGTAATGCGTGATCCAAGCTAGTATCAGCCTAGGTAATCAATAATGCCCTTTCCCATATCAGGGTAGAGTGGTTGCGCACGTAAGGTTGGAATAATGGTCGCAACTTAAACCAATCCGTTTTTGAAAACAACACACACACTTGCCTCGGTACACCACTTCGTCATCAAGTGGCTACCCAACTCATCATCTCCCTCGGGCATAAGTGGCACCAGATGGGGTTTTCGAAAAGTCCTTTGAAAGTACTTTGTCTCCATCACCATGCATATTCCTGTCCCTTTTTGCGTAGCACTACTTTAGCATCCTATCTACTCCCACCGGCATAACCCTCATAAGAAGGTAGGGTCATGCACAATGCAAGTATCAACGAGGAAGTACGGTGGCAACCCATCAAAGTGGTTACTACCTCATCATGATTCCGTTGCAACAACAATATGGTGCTATATGACATGCATAAAAAGGGTTTCATAGAAATGGTCAAAGGGCTGCTTTCCTGGTTCATCATAGTCTTCAAGCCTTCTGGTCCATCTCCGAGTATTTCGTCTACTTCGTCAACTAACATTGGAAACAATCATAGTAAGCAACGCAACAAGGCAGAAAATAAAAGTGCTCTAAAAATATGAAGTTGACTTTTCTAGGGCTTCTCTAGTTATATGAAAAATAACCAGAGTGGTTTCATTGGGATTGGATAAGTGAATATTTCTGAACATTTCAATATGATGGAAACAAGGGATTTAATGGATCTGCAATTTGTCTACAGAATGCCTCTTTATAAAAATGAGTGAAAGTACCCACTAATCAGGCATGATTTTAGAAATATTTAGAAATTGGTTTCACTGGATTTGGAGTTGAAATGAATATAATATGGATTTTTGAAGTGGACTTATGTGGATAAAGGACCTTTTAAAAGGTTCAGTGAAAACCAGGGACAACAAAAATGTCCACTGTGGCCTATTAAATAGAGATCGATTTATGGAGTCTCTGAAAATTTGAATCATCAAATTTGGAGTTCATATGAATATTCTCTGGATTTTACCAGTCCATAGAAAAAGAAAAAGGGAATTTACCTAAATGGGCTGGATCTAGGGAGGCAACAGCGTGCACTGGGCGAGACTTAGCGGGGCAGCGCACTGGGCCTGTCCCAGCCTCTCGCACGCGCCCGCTAGGAGCTACGTCGAAGGCGGCTTCGCGGGGGTGCGCGTTCGCGCAGGGGAGGCGGATCCGACCAAAGCCGTTTCCACTTAAACAGACGGGGCCAGCCCACCGAGTCGCTGACGAGTGGGGTCCGGTGCTCAGGCCGTCTCCTACCTCCCGCTCGAACAGAGCAGAGGCAGGGGAGGCGAGGCCGAGCGGGCGCCGGCACTCTCCCGGGCGGCACGGGCCACCTCCGGAGGTGCCCGACACACCGGCGGACTCAGCACGCCGCGGCGCACCCGTCCATGTAACTTGCCAGGGGTGAGAGAGAGATGAGAAAGGGAGGAAAAAGTGGCTGTCCAGAGAAGAAAAATGGATCCCTGCCCCCCTTCATCATTGCCTCTCGGGCAGGGAAGCACACCATAGGTAGAGGGGGACTAGGAGGGGCTGTGGTAAAAAGGAGAACTCATGGAGATTAGTGGAAGTGGACAAAACATACATTTTCAATTTCTGCCAAAAGGTGTTTGATGGTGGTTTGGGAAAGAAGATGAACTCATCTTGTCATGACGGTTGACAGGGTCATATGGTATGATACAATAATGGGTTCCACCAATATTTAGTCCATTTCGGCAAAGTTGCCAATGCAACTTTTGTAAACCCTAGAAATCAACAGAAATGGACTTCCCAAGATTTAGTCATGCAAACCTATTCTCCTTGATGCACCACTTGGTGTAGTGTCATCATTTCAGGCTCTGAACATGTTCACAAAAGTTGAGATCAAAAGGAGGAAGTTGCCAATGTAGAGTTGTTCAAATTTGGTTCTGGACAGGAAGGGTTTTGGGGCACTTTGATCAAGTTAACTTGTTCTCCAACTTGTGCCATTTGGTCTAGATGCATTATTAGACCATTTGAGCATGTTCACAAGGTTTGAGAACATTTGGACATGGACATAAATGGTTTTGAGGGGCTTTCATGGAGTTATACTATTCTCCATGACATGATACTTGTCAAGATCATCAAACATGTCATATGTGACATGCTAAAATTTTATTGAAAGTTTTGGAGAATATTTCCTTTGTAAATATTTCAAAATCTTGAAATATCCAGAAAGGGTTTTTGAGGGATTTGGCCAATATTTTGAACATGACCATGTGTTGAAACTCTTATATATGGACAATATATGTCCACTGAGTTTCTCTAGGTTTTTGTCAAATATCTTTGAACAATAAAACAATTTTTCCCTATTAAAGACCATTTCTGGCCTTAAGAAAAAGTTTTTAAATAAAATAGTAAAATAACTTTTAAAATTATATTTTTGTGGTTTCTGGGTATCCTATATCTAATAGGAGTCAAATATATTTTTGGAAAGATTTTTGCTGCCCTTAATTAAGTACTTGCAGTGCAAACCTCAATTCAGGGGGTTTTGGAAAACTAATTTTTAAAAATACTATTTGGCCAAATTATTTTTGTAAGAAATTATTTTTATGTCCTATACACATGGCATGATCATTGGTTCAAGAGTTTGGAGCAAGGAGATGAAGTATAGGAGTTGGAGGATTTATTTGATTTTTTAGAGCACTTGCAAACAACAAAAAAACCAATCAAGGCAAGGTCCAAAACACTCAAAAGTTTTTGTCAAACCACATTTTATCATGATTGTTAGCTTAAGTGTAGTGCCATGAAAATCAGGGTGTGACAGATCTACATGCCATGTTCATGCATCATATTGTTGCATATGTTTTTGTATTGATTGCCGACACCGTTCCTTCTCGATAGGTCTTGCTCCGGAGACCGTTCCAGAGTAGCTGTCTGTGCAGCAGTGCGTCCCTTGTTGATCTACCAGGCAAGCAAACTCCCTTGTTCATTCCGATACAATCCTACTCTCTCGCTCCTACTCTCGGTTATTGCATTAGGACAACGATTCTTCTGCTACTTTGTGCTGCGGTAGTTGAACCCATTCCTCTACATGATCTGTCATTGCCATAGTAAATAGTTGAAACCCACTAGCATGTTTAGGAGTTGATTGAGCCATGTTGTGTTCCTACCATGCCATGCCTGCTATTGCTTAGAGTTGTGTCAGGTCTGATTCATTGGGAATGAATTGGAATGCTACGATATGTTCTGATGCTGAGAGTGAAGTGTGTGAACACGATTTGGTAAAGGTAGCGGTGAGAGGCCATGTAGGAGTACATGGTGGGTTGTCTCACTGGAACCGTCCTTAAGCACTGAGTTCTATGTATGTTGTCCAATGAATCGATACTACCACGCATTGGGCTCCGGGCGCTCCAAGCCCTCTCGACTTATTAACCAACTTGATCTCTGTCTAGGAGTCGCAACTAGTTTCTGGTGTTTGTAGGTAGTGTTAGTAGTCTACCAAGTGGCACCCGACCAGGTGGGCTTGGGACAGACTAGGCACAGTGGCACGGTGTACCAAGTGGCACCCGGATGGTGGGCTTGGGAACCCTGCTAACATCGTTTGGGGCCGTGAGCGACACCCCGGCCGGATCTCCTTGCGGATGGAACCCGAATAGGCGATAAACCTGGATTAGAGTCTTGTGTGGTTAGTTAGGTCATGGCCGACACCCTCGCCAGGCTTCCGCTTGAAGGTTGCCGAGTTACATGACGTGTACATGGCGGTAAGTGGCGAGAGCGTGTGTGAAGAAGTACACCCCTGCAGGGTTAACATGATCTATTCGAATTACCGGGTCCGCGGTTATGGACTTCTTGGATGCTTACATGGTACATAGACAACTTGAAGTGGATACTATAAAATGCTCAAGACATGTGTGAGTGCTATGGATGGCCTTCTCATAGGGAGACGGGATGAATCCATAGTAGTGTATTGTGTGGTGATTAGTGGACTCGTGTGCGCCATATCACCTCTAAGAAGTTCTGGTAGTCGTAGAACAGGATAGCCACAGAGTCAAAGCTGGCTTGCTGCAACTAAACCCCACATTACCCTCTTGATAGAAATGCATGTATGATAGGATCTGATGTAAGTCTTGTTGAGTTCCTTTGTACTCATGTTGCTTTATTTATGTTTTTGCAGCGGAGACTTCGGTCTTACTAGTGTTCTCGTGGACTTCGACAAGTAGCTTGTAACTTAGCTACGATCTTGATCGGATGTTGTAGATAGTCAGGCTCTTCAGCCTTTTTCATTTGTAGATGTCTGTACCCAGACATGTAATGCTTCCGCTTGTTGCTTGTATGCTCTGTATGATGGGCCTTGTGACCCCTGTTTGCAATAAATGCTATGATGGCTCTTTGAGCCTTATCTATATGAGTTGTTGAGTTATGCTGTGATGCCATGTTGTATAGCACATACTTGCATGTTATGCGTACGTGTACGTGTATTGCTATGTGTGGGATCTGACTATCTAGTTGTTTATCCTTAGTAGCCTCTCTTACCGGGAAATGTCTCCTAGTGCTTCCACTGAGCCATGGTAGCGTGCTACTGCTCCGGAACACTTGGGCTGGCCGGCATGTGTCCTTCTTCGTTCCTGTGTCTGTCCCTTCGGGGAAATGTCACGCGATGAATACCGGAGTCCCGTTAACCCGCTACAGCCCGGTTCACCGGAGTCCTGTTAGCCCAGTGCTACAGCCTGGATTCACTCGCTGATGACCGACACGTTCTATGCTGGGTCATGGATGCTTGTCCCTGTAAGTTTGTGCCACTTTGGGTTTATGACTAGCCATGTCAGCCCGGGCTCCTTATCATATGGATGCTAGCGACACTATCATATACGTGTGCCAAAAGGCGCAAACGGTCCCGGGCAAAGGTAAGGCGACACCCGTGGGGATACCGTGCGTGAGGCCGCAAAGTGATATGAGGTGTTACATGCTAGATCGATGTGGCATTGAGTCGGGGTCCTGACAGCTTTGGTATCAGAGCCTGACTGCCTGTAGGATTACCAAGACAAACTGGTCAAAGTTGAGTCTAGAAATTCTTAGTTATGTAAGGGAATTGATTGTGGGAAGGAATGTAAGGCTCTTTTTACTCCTTTACCTCATGGCCTTCTGATCTGAGTCATCCTATCCTTCCTGCTGGGTTAAGGAACTATGCTTTCTCTTCCGTCTATCAGGATCACGTGTTACTACTCCATAGTCCCATAGGATTGGTTGATCAGAGTCATTCCCAGTTTTCGAGTACTTCCGGTGTAGTCTGCTTAGTATGATCTCAGAACCTTGAGTAATGATGTTGAGTATGTTAATACCCCATTTTAGCAGAATGTCTCATTCTGAGCATTTTACTGCCGTTATGCTGCCGGAATTGACCTAGGAGTCCGAGAGTTATTAATTTCCTTGTCCTACATTCTATAGCCTATAGTTGATTCTGATTCCGTCCTTCGATTCGTTTCTCAGGATGTCATCAGTTAAGCGAAGTTCTGTTGCTCGTAGCCAGAACCACGGAGATGGTAGGGATGAGGATCCTCTAGATCAACCTTCATTGACAGAGTTCATGCTAGAAATGGAGAGGAACAAGCGTGAGTCTAACCACTTGTTGGCACGTATCGACGAGAACACCGCACATCGGTTCAAAGGGTCTGCAACCATTCATGACTTCATTCGCTTGCACCCACCTACCTTTCATCATTCCATCGAGCCGCTCGATGCAGATGACTGGCTCCATAGTATCACACACAAGCTCCATTCTGCAAACGTAGCTGAAGATGACAAGGTTACCTATGTCACATACCACCTGGAAGGTCCTGCTAGTTTTTGGTGGCAGAACTATGAGGCTATGCTTCCAGTTGGTCAGATTCCTACCTGGAGAGATTTCACTGAGGCTTTTCGCGAGCATCACATTCCTGAAGCCCTCATCGATCGCAAGAGAGAAGAGTTCTGTAGTTTCACCCAGGGTAAGATGGCTGTTGATGCTTACAGTAGAGAGTTTGAGAACCTCGCTCGCTATGCTTCAAAAGAGGTGTCCACGGACGCGAAGAAGCAGGCTAGGTTCCGGAAGGGTCTCAACCCCAAGTTGCGACGTGATCTCCACCTGCATCATTGTGATACATTCCAAGCTCTGGTGAACAAGGCCATTAATGCAGAGACAGCTCAACTCACTTACGAGGAGTCTCGTAAGCACACCCGTGATTTGGGATCTTCCTCCGGCTCTAGCTCTCAGAAGCGCCGGATTTGGGTTCCAAACTCCGCTCTTCCTTCCGGTTATACACCAAGACCATCAAATGTGGTGCCTTCCCCAGCTCAGTCGTATGTGCCACCCAGGCCTACTGGTAGACCGCTTGTCAGTGCGGGTCCATGTCCAACTTCAGGGACTTGCTTCACATGCGGGAAGCCAGGACACTATGCACGTGACTGCTCTCAGACCAGCTATGCTCCACCCCAGTCCGAGAAGTCTGTTGGCTGTGTTAAGCCACCATGCAAGATGATCAGTGTCAAGTCAGCTCCCACTGAACGTGGACGCGTGCATCACGTCTCAGCCAGAAACGCTCATGATGATCCAGATGTCGTTCTTGGTACACTCCTTGTCAACTGTCATCCAGCATCGGTTCTGTTCGATACTGGAGCGTCTCACTCCTTCATTTCTGAAAGCTATGCTAACTTGCACAACATGTCATTTTGTGATATGCCCTCTCCACTAGTCATTCAAACTCCTAGATCCAAATGGCAAACTTCTAGTGTAAGCCATGGTAACGAAATCCTTGTAGACAGACTTGTATTCCTCGCATCACTTATAGCCCTGAAGTCTATAGATATTAACATCATCTTGGGTATGGACTGGATGACAGCTCATTATGCCAAGATTGATTGTTACACCAGGTCCGTTCAGCTTACACACCCATCTGGCAAGATAGTCACTGTCTCCACTAGAGTTGCAAGGCGTCAGCTCTATTCTCTTAATGCCAGCCCTCTTCCAGACCTTGAAGATATCCCGGTAGTCCGTGACTTTCCGGATGTCTTTCCAGAAGAACTGCCAGGTGTTCCACCTGACAGAGATGTAGAGTTCGTTATAGATCTTATCCCAGGAACTGCTCCAATCTCTAGGAGACCTTATAAAATGGCACCCTTAGAACTAGCCGAGCTTAAGAAACAACTTGATGAGTCCTTGCAAAAGGGTTTCATCCGTCCTAGTTCTTCTCCTTGGGCTTGCCTCGTCCTCTTCGTTAAGAAGAAGGATGGTACGGACGGGATGGTTGTAGATTATCGCCCCGTTAATTTGGTCACGATAAAGAACAAGTATCCGCTCCCCAGGATCAACGATCTGTATGATCAGCTCGCTGGATCCTCAGTCTTTTACAAGATGGATTTGAGGTTAGGCTACCACCAAATCAAAATTAGAAATGGGGACATTCCCAAGACAGCTTTTGTCACTCGCTATGGCCAGTACGAGTACACCGTCATGTCTTTCGGTCTAACCAACGCTCCAGCTACATTCTCCCGCTTGATGAACTCGATCTTCATGGAGTACTTAGATAAATTTGTCGTGGTTTATCTCGATGATATTCTTATTTACTCGAAGAACGAGGAAGAGCATGCCGAACATCTTAGACTTGTGTTAGAAAAACTCAGAGAGCATCGCCTTTACGCCAAGTTCTCCAAGTGTGAATTTTGGTTGCCAGAAGTGACCTACCTAGGCCACGTAATCTCTGGTAAGGGCATTGCTGTCAATCCCGAGAGAGTTAAGGCCGTTCTCGATTGGACTCCACCTGAAACCGTTAAACAAGTTAGGAGTTTCCTTGGTCTAGCCAGCTATTGTCGCCGCTTTATTGAAAACTTCTCTAAAGTGGCCAAACCCCTCGCGGAACTTCTCAAGAAAGATAAAAAGTTTGGGTGGTCCCCATAGTGTGAGTACAATTTTCAGGACTTGAAAAGACGCCTGACTTCTGCTCCCATACTTGTGCCACCGGATTTCACTAAAGACTTTATTATCTACTGCGACGCCTCACGACAGGGACTAGGTTGCATCCTTATGCAGGATCATCATGTGATTGCCTATGCATCTCGACAGTTGCATCCACATGAGGAGAATTATCCTACACATGATCTAGAGCTTGCAGCCGTAGTCTATGCACTCAAGACCTGGCGACATTACCTTCTTGGTAAACGTTGCGAGATCTACACCGATCACCAGAGTCTCAAGTATATCTTCACCCAACCAGATTTGAACCTTAGGCAAAGACGTTGGTTGGAGTTGATCTCAGATTATGATCTAGGGATTACCTACACCCCAGGCAAAGCCAATGTCATGGCTGATGCTCTAAGTCGTAAATCCTATTGCAACAATCTTATGTTGCAGCAGGGCCAACCACTTCTCCATGAGGAATTTTGTAAGCTTAATCTTCACATAGCTCCTCACGGATTCCTTTCTACCTTGGTGGCGAAACCTGATCTTGAGGATCGGATTATCGCAGCTCAAAAGCAGGACACAGGAATTTCCCGGATCAAGAGAAACATTAAGAAGGGAGTTGGTGGATGTTTCTCTTTGGATGATCGCGGTGTCGTTTTCTTTGAGAATCGCTTGGTGGTTCCCAAGAATCAACATCTGCGACAATTGATTCTTAAGGAGGCGCATGAATCTCCTCTCACAATTCATCCCGGTAGTACTAAGATGTATCAGGACCTACGCCAGAGGTTCTGGTGGACTACGATGAAGAGAGAAATTGCTCAGTTTATCACTAACTGTGATGTTTGTCGTCGCGTTAAGGCAGAGCATCAAAGACCTGCTGGCACACTTCAGCCTTTAGCTATTCCTGAATGGAAATGGGATAAAGTTGGTATGGACTTCATCACCGGCTTTCCCAGGACCAAGAAAGGGAATAACGCTATCTTCGTAGTCATTGACCGTCTCTCCAAAGTGGCGCACTTCCTTCCTGTTCGAGAGAGTATCACTGCTAGCCAGCTTGCTGACATATACATTTCTCGAATAGTGTCCCTTCATGGTGTTCCGCTAGAGATCAATTCAGACGTGGCAGTCTTTTCACTTCTCATTTCTGGGAGAGTTTCCAGACTGCCATGGGAACTCATCTTTCCTTCAGTACCGCTTTCCACCCTCAGTCGAGTGGTCAGGTGGAAAGGGTCAACCAAATTCTCTTCTTAGAGCTTGCGTTATCTCATTCGGTATGGATTGGGAGAAATGTCTTCCTTTCGCCGAGTTTGCTTATAACAATAGCTATCAATCCAGTCTCAAGAAAGCTCCTTTTTAGATTCTCTATGGACGAAGATGTCGAACACCTTTGAACTGGTCAGAAACCGGTGAAAGACAATTCTTTGGACCTGACATGATCCAGGAGGCACAAGAGCAAGTTCGCATCATTCATGAGAATTTTAAAACAGCCCAGTCTCGTCAAAAGAGACAGTATGATCGTCATCATAAGGATATGACTTATGAAGTTGGCGACAAAGCTTACCTTCGGGTTACTCCTTTGAAGGGTACCCATCGTTTCTGTATCAAGGGCAAGTTGGCTCCTCGTTACATTGGTCCTTTTCGCATTCTCGCTAAATGAGGAGAGGTTGCCTACCAGTTGGAACTACCCCAACATCTTTCTCGAGTTCATGATGTTTTCCACGTCTCTCAACTCAGGCGTTGCTTCTCGGATTCTATCCGCAGAGTGGACCACGAAAAGCTTGATCTGCAAGATAACCTCACATATCGAGAGTATCCAGTTCACATTCTTGATCAAGCAGAGCGTGTCACTCGATGTCATAACATCAAGTTTCTCAAGGTTCAGTGGTCTCATCATTCCGAGACAGAAGCTACTTGGGAGCGAGAAGATCGTCTTCGACTGGAGTACCCCACTTTCTTTCCGTCGACCCCTGAATCTCGGGACGAGATTCTTTCAAGTGGGGGCGAGTTGTCACATCCCTAGTTCTGGTATGCTCAAGGCTAGCTAGTCAAGTGTGCATCATGTTTAAATTCCATTTAAATTTGAAATGAGGATTTGTGAAACCCTTAGAATCATTTTTAGAAATGACCCAAATAAAAATTGCTCTAAAAAGGTCCTAGAAAATGCTCATGTTGCTCTCTGAAAATATTGGACAGAGATAAAAATCAAACCAATATTTTTAAGAGCTCATAAGTATTTATTTTGGGCATTTGGAATTAATCCAATAATTAATTGCTTTGGATGTATATTTGTTCTATATATAATATATGTCCAAAAATTCTGTTAATTGGTGAGGAGTTTTGGAGCAATCCAACTAGTTCCTACAAAAATTGACAGAAGTAAATAAAATGATTTAGTATTATTATTAAATCAAAACAAATGTCAGAAAATTAGAAAAAGAAACAAAATGGGACTAAAACCTACCTAGCTCTTACCTCCCTGTGCAGCCCGTTTCTGTGCGGCCTGGCCGGCCCAGCTGGCCAGCCCAGCCCACCTGTCCCCCCTCCCCTGTCATCTTCCTCCCGCCAGAAGGACGGGCGCGTGCCCGATGCGCGCACCACCGCGCCGCGCCACCTCCTCTCTCCCTGCCTGCCTGTCCCTCCGTTGAAGCGTCTGGACGATGCCACGCGCCCCCCAGACCCTCTCACTCTCCCGTGCCTTTTCTCCTCCTCTCCCTCGCTCTCTCGCGCGACGCCCGAGCATCACCGTCGCTGCCGCACGCTGTTGCCGCTCCTACCGTCACGGCCTTTCCTCTCCGACAAGTCCAACAGCTCCGTGCCGTCGTCCTCGTCCTCTTCGTCAAGCCACGCATCACCGGAGGCCCCGTGGAGCCTTCACCGCCGTCGCCTTCATCATGAGCCGCCAGAGATCGCCACCGACATGCCGTCGTCTCCAAGCCGTCCCCGAGCGTGCTGAGATCACCGAAGGCCTCGCTGTGAGCTCCTCTACCGAACCCCTCTTCTCCCCCCTCGTTTTTGCGCTCCGTAGCTCCATCCCCCTTCACGGCTGTAGCTCCTCGCCGCCGTCCATGTCGCCGCCATCGCCCAGGCCACCGTAGCCCGCAACCGAGAGTGTCACTGTGCTCCTGGTGATGCCAGGAGGCCGTAGAGCCTTTCCGCTCACTCCCCCGTGCCCCGCAGCACCCGCGCGCACTCGGCCGAACTCCGGCCGCCGCCCCGAGCTCCGCTCCGGCGAGCTCCGGCGCCCCCGCGGCTTCCCGTCCGCTCCCCTGGATGCGGGAGAGCATGGGCGACGCCCCGGTGCTCTTAGACGCCGCCCCCGTGGCCCCCAACGCGGACGCCGCCGCGTCCTGAGGTCGCTGCCGATGACCTCGCCGGCCTGACGGGTGGGCCCCAGCTTAGTGCTAATCACCACCTAACTAACCACTAACACTGACCAGTGGGCCCCAGCGCCACTAATCTTTTAATTAGGATTAAACTAACCCCTGTTTAACCCCCTATCACTGACGTGTGGACCCCACATGTCAGGTTTGACCTGGTCAGCACCGTTGACCTGCTGACGCAGGCATGACGTCATGCTGACGCAATTATTTATTTTCTGGATTTAAATTAATCAGGATATTCCAAAAAATGATTCAAACATCAAAAAATCATAGAAATTCAACCGTAGCTCAGATTGAAATAATTTATATATGAAAAATTATCAGAAAAATGCAATCTATCCATCTATTATAGTTTCATGCATGAAAAAACAACTTATACGTACTGTATAAGTGAAACACTAAAATGGCATATATAAGAGCTTAATTTGGAGTTGCATTTGAACCCTTGATTCAAATGGACTTCATTTAATTTGATTACTAGTTGCATTAGCTCAAAAAGCATCACATCTACATGCCATGTTCATGCATCATATTGTTGCATATGTTTGTGTATTGATTGCCAACCCCGTTCCTTCACGACAGGTCTTGCTCCGGAGACTGTTCCAGAGTACCTGTCTGTGAAGCAGTGCCTCGCTTGTTGATCTACCAGGCAAGCAAACTCCCTTGTTCATTCCGATACAATCCTACTCTCTCGCTCCTGCTCTCAGTTATTGCATTAGGACAACAACGATTCTTCTGCTACTTTGTGCTGCGGTAGTTGAACCCATTCCTCTACATGACTTGTCATTGCCACAGTAAATAGTTGAAACCCACTAGCATGTGTAGGCCTTGATTGAGCCATGTTGTGTTCCTACCATGCCATGCCAGCTATTTCTTAGAGTTGTGTCAGCTCTAATTCATTGGGAATGAATTGGAGTGCTACGATATGTTCTGATGCTGAGAGTGAAGTGTGTGAACACGATTTGGTAAAGGTAGCGGTGAGAGGCCATGTAGGAGTACATGGTGGGTTGTCTCACTGGAACCATCCTTAAGCACTGAGTTCTATGTATGTTGTCCAATGACTCGATACTACCACACATTGGGCTCCGGGCGCTCCAAGCCCTCTCGACTTATTAACCAACTTGATCTCCGTCCAGGAGTCGCAACTAGTTTCTGGTGTTTGTAGGTAGTGTTAGTAGTCTACCAAGTGGCACCCGGCCAGGTGGGCTTGGGACAGACTAGGCACAGTGGCACGGTGTACCAAGTGGCACCCGGATGGTGGGCTTGGGAACCCTGCTCACATTGTTTGGGGTCGTGAGCGACACCCCGGCCGGATCTCCTTGCGGATGGAACCCGAATAGGCGATAAACCTGGATTAGAGTCTTGTGTGGTTAGTCAGGTCATGGCCGACACCCTCGCCAGGCTTCTGCTTGAAGGTTGCCGAGTTACATGACGTGTACATGGCAGTAAGTGGCGAGAGCGTGTGTGAAGAAGTACACCCCTGCAGGGTTAACATGATTTATTCGAATAGCCGGGTCCGCGGTTATGGACTTCTTGGATGCTTACATGGTACATAGACAACTTGAAGTGGATACTATAAAATGCTCAAGACAAGTGTGAGTGCTATGGATGGCCTTCTCGTAGGGAGACGGGGATGAATCCATAGTACTGTATTGTGTGGTGATTAGTGGACTCATGTGCGCCATATCACCTCAAAGAAGTTCTGGTAGTCATAGAACAGGATAGCCACAGAGTCAAAGCTGGCTTGCTGCAACTAAACCCCACATTACCCTCTTGATACAAATGCATGTATGATAGGATCTGATGTAAGTCTTGCTGAGTACCTTTGTACTCATGTTGCTTTATTTATGTTTTTGCAGCTGAGACTTCGGTCTTACTAGTGTTCTCATGGACTTCGATAAGTAGCTTGTACCTCAGCTACGATCTTGATCGGATGTTGTAGATAGTCAGGCTCTTCAGCCTTTTTCATTTGTAGATGTCTGTACCCAGACATGTAATGCTTCCGCTTGTTGCTTGTATGCTCTGTATGATGGGTCTTGTGACCCCTGTTTGCAATAAATGCTATGATGGCTCTTTGAGCCTTATCTATTTGAGTTGTTGAGTTATGCTATGATGCCATGTTGTACAGCACATACTTGCATGTTATGCGTATGTGTAATATGTATTGCTATGTGTGGGATCTGACTATCTAGTTGTTTATCCTTAGTAGCCTCTCTTACCGGGAAATGTCTCCTCGTGCTTCCATTGAGCCATGGTAGCGTGCTACTGCTCCGGAACACTTAGGCTGGCCGGCATGTGTCCTTCTTCGTTCCTGTGTCTGTCCCTTTGGGGAAATGTCACGCGATAAATACCGGAGTCCTGCTAGCCCGCTACAGCCTGGTTCACCAGAGTCCTGTTAGCCAGTGCTACAGCCTGGATTCACTCGCTGATGACCGACACGTTCGATGCTGGGTCATGGATGCCTGTCCCTGTAAGTTTGTGCCACTTTGGGTTTACGACTAGCCATGCCAGCCCGGGCTCCTTACCATATGGATGCTAGCGACACTATCATATACGTGTGCCAAAAGGCGCAAACGGTCATGGGCAAAGGTAAGGCAACACCCGTGGGGATACCATGCGTGAGGCCGCAAAGTGATATGAGGTGTTGCATGCTAGATCGATGTGGCATTGAGTCGGGGTCCTGACACGACGACCCTCGGGTATATATTCCTTCGAAACCTGCATTGCTCTACTGCCCTAGCTCCCTTCGTGTGGATCCTCTTCTACTTCGTCTGTTGTTCCAAAGCCACCTAGACTTCTACTATTATTAGAAGTAAAGCTAGTTCATATAGTCGACTCAAAGCGTTGGTTCAAATAGGGAAGAAAGTGGGAAAGTTGTAGCATGAATCTAGGACTTGGTTCTAAGAGGAAACGGGGGAAAGTAGTAATATCTATCACTGTTTAAATAACCGTATTTCGTATTTGCGCAAACAGGGATGTCTGTCTCCATATTGTTTCTGGATGTATGTCTCCGTATCATTTCTATCCACGCAATCAAAAGCACACACCTTAGTTTTAGTACAACTGCGCAAAATGAGATGGCTATCCCTCGTTGCCGTCGTCTAACCTCCCGTCTTCAAGGTATCCCTACATTCGTAGTAACTAAGGTAGAATGACCAACGGAATCTAAAAGAAGCTAATTCGTACGTTTTACTTCCTGATTGCAGTGCAGGGACGAGCGAAAACAACTGCATCCTAGTCCAGAATGCACTTTCTACCAGTTCATCCATGGACCGAGGACTAGCTGGCACGACTGCACGGTGGTTTTTTGGACAGGTGCGCGGACAAGAGGCATTGTGGTCTGCCTATTTCTGCAAATAGCGGTGCTTAAATTTAGTGTAATGCACAAGCATTTCAGCTGGTTAGTACACCGCATGGTTCAGTTCAGCATTCCAGCTGAGACCATAATTATAATTAGTTATTCTGGAATGAGAGAACCTAACCCTGGATGGTGGCAACGAGAAAAAACTAGAGTGAACTCCAGGAAATTTAAGCCTGCCGGGAGGCCCTTTGCTCAAAGAAGCCTTGCTTGTTTTTTCCTGATTTGTAAACCTTC
Source organism: Triticum timopheevii (assembly GCA_963921465.1). Classification (NCBI taxonomy): domain Eukaryota; kingdom Viridiplantae; phylum Streptophyta; class Magnoliopsida; order Poales; family Poaceae; genus Triticum; species Triticum timopheevii. The sequence continues at coordinate 59,352,784 of OY997270.1, read as the reverse complement.
TCACAACTTTGTCTTTTGCTGTGAACTAGTATATGTTTGTTATGTTCTATGAATCATTGAGATGTATAAAATTGCTTAACTTATGCTTTTCAACTTTTTTATGAAGACGAGTTTAATGTGAGTGTTCCACATGAGCGCTGGACTAGCGTGTGAACGTTTGGAATTTATTACATTGTGGCCTCAATTAACTGCATGAACCACTGTAACAAGATACATAGTTGCTTATATGTCAGACAGCAGATTGTTGATTATTAGCTGGTTGATAGCCTAGTGTTGAAGCGAGCTGAGCCAATGTGCCATGTTTTGCACAACTGCTTACAAGTGGGGTAGCACCAACAATGTTTATAAGTACTTATGTATACGTCGGCGCACAGTTCTCAAACGAGTGCTCTATTTCATCAAAACACACACTGCTCGTATGATAAACTGCGACAACTTATGTCTTACCATGCCATATTCATGAAAAAACTAGTGAGGACGCATCTGTTTCGGCAACAATTACAATGGTTCTCACATGATTCACGGGCACACAAAAGTAGCAGCAGTTCCCATAGACGGATTCAAACAGAGTACTAGCCCTAGAGGGGTCGATAACAGGCAAGGTTCGGATAATTAGACACAATCCAAACTACTATTAAACACTAGCTGGGGCAACTATTTCATGCCTCGATCTAATTTGGTCTGGACACAAGACGGACCTTGCCATGAACATCATCGAGGACGTCCGGCAACAGCTCAATCTTGTGAACCTTCATGAAGACATCCTTGTGGCCTTGCCACTGATAAACTTGTTTGTGGAGGCATGCCACGTCATCTTCCTGCATAAGCTTGACAAGAACAGTATGCCTCACAAACGAAGGAGTAGCTTTGAACTTCTTGTGCTTCAGTACACCCTGGACAACACGCCTGACAACAGTGAGGCTGGAATACAACTCTTCATTGGTATAACCGCAAATGGCTTCCAGGATCCAACAGCCAAAGAACTCTGTTTTCCCAGTGCGTGTATTCAGGTCGTACCCCTCATAGCGAGTGACATGTACAACAAAACAATCCTTGTCTGCATCAGGGCTCTAACTGAAACAGAAACAAATTCTAAATTACTTTTCAATATAAGAAACACATGTTATTTAAACCACTATATATAGCATGGCATCGAAGGTAATAAAATTTTGCATTATTAATCACCACATACTTCCTTTTCTAAAAAAATCACCACATACTTAGATGAAAAACCACAATCGAGATCGGCAAAGAAGGAAATCACCTTGGGCAGCTCAGCGGGGGGGGGGGGGGACACATCCTCGAAGGGGGGAAACTGCTTCTGAAGTGCCACGGGGGCTGTAACCTCAAATGGGGCGTTGACCATCTCAGTAGTGGCCATGAGCGTATCTAGGGTCGGCTTGGTGGTTGCCTCCATCTTCTTGGAGCTCTCTGTCTCGTGGGTATTAGCCTCTCGCGTCTGCTCCAATATTGGCAGATCTTTGCCTGGTTCTCCTTGGTCCATCATGAAACTAACGAATACTAGGAGACCACTAAAGGAAAACACAATCGCAATGACAATGAAACAAAAAAGAGAGTGAGGATCGGTTACTGCTTTGCAAAAGTTCTCTTTTTTTCTCTGAACGAAAATATACCAACATCATGGATCTGCTTACCTTCCCTTCGTTTAGAGAGACGAAAAGTGGCAGATGTCAGTGTTGCCTTCCTTGAAGACGGTGAGGGAGAAGGGGATTCAGCGAAGAGTGAAATGATGGTTGCTTCGTCCGTCAAACTTAGGCTGCGGGGAGGTGGGATTTTGTGATACGACGGCTCATTACTGCCGCGCTACGACCGGGGTGACTCTCCGCCTGCATACTGCCTTCTAATTTGGTGGATGGCATTTGGGCCTGCGCGCTGCATGGCCGGCATGTCGGTGAACAAAAGTATAACGACATTTTGTAGAGGGAGACGTTTCAATGACCTAGGAGGAGCCAGAGGCAGTAAAGTGTCTCCACTGTACTAGTAGTAATTGTTTTTCTGGGTAGCTGTAGAGTGTCTCCACTATACTAGTAGTAATTGTTTCTCTGGGCCCAAGACAAAACAGCCCATTCACACTAGTAAATAGTAAAATCAATTTAAAAGCCCATATATTTACTGAATGAGAGGCGCTAACCACACCCAGCACACCGCCCCCCCCCCCCCCCGCCCAAAAAAAACCCGGGTGCTCTTCTTCCTCCTCGCTCCCACCCACCTCACGTCAGCTCGCTCCACTCGTACCCCCAAATTCCTCACCTCACTCCTACAGAAAACCCCAGCTCCCCTTCTTCCTCACTCCTACAGAAAACCGCCAGCTCCCTTTCTTCTTCGCTCGCACTACAACTAGGCTCATCATTCGTTACTCTGCTCAAATCCGTGAGCGCGACGCGATGCCCTCGAGGAAAATGGAGTCGGCTAACCCCATCGCCAAGAAGATGAGGCTCCCGCCAGCAGCGACGCCTGTTGTAGATCCCGCACCCGGCAGCGCAGGGAGAAGTCGCGACCCCGCCCCCACCGGATCCCAGGAACCCGTAGAATCTAGGGTGGACTGCATCAGCGATCTCCTGGACCCCGTCCTTGGGGAGATCATCTCGCTTCTCCCCACCAAGGATTGCTGCTGCACCCAAGTCCTCTCAATTCGATGGCGCCCTCTATGGCGCGCCGTGCCCCTTAATCTTGACTATCGTCATTTATCTTTCTTCAATGATTTTGAAATCCCCAAAGCCATCATCTCCTCCCACCAGTGCTCCGTTCAAAGCCTCTGCATCCCGTCATGCTACCTGAGCAAGCATACCATGCCCTGCACGATGGACGCCTTGCTGAAATCCCCTGAATTCACAGAACTACAGCTGCTTGAGTTCTACTATTCCCCTGGAAATCACATACTGAAGGAAATATGCCCTAGAGGCAATAATAAAGTTATTATTTATTTCCTCATATCATGATAAATGTTTATTATTCATGCTAGAATTGTATTAACCGGAAACATGATACATGTGTGAATACATAGACAAACATAACGTCACTAGTATGCCTCTACTTGACTAGCTCATTAATCAAAGATGGTTATGTTTCCTAACCATAGACATGTGTTGTCATTTGATTAATGGGATCACATCATTAGGAGAATGATGTGATTGACATGACCCATTCCGTTAGCCTAGCACTTGATCATTTAGTATGTTGCTATTGCTTTCTTCATGACTTATACATGTTCTTGTAACTATGAGATTATGCAACTCCCGTTTACCGGAGGAACACTTTTGTGTGCTACCAAACGTCACAACGTAACTGGGTGGTTATAAAGGAGCTCTACAGGTGTCTCCGAAGGTACATGTTGGGTTGGCGTATTTCGAGATTAGGTTTTGTCACTCCGATTGTCGGGGAGGTATCTCTGGGCCCTCTCGGTAATGCACATCACTATAAGCCTTGCAAGCAATGTAGCTAATGAGATAGTTACAGAATGATGCATTACGTAACGAGTAAAGAGACTTGCCGGTAACGAGATTGAACTAGGTATTGGATACCGACGATCAAATATCGGGCAAGTAACATACCAATGACAAAGGGAACAAAGTATGTTGTTATGCGGTTTGACCAATAAAGACCTTCGTAGAATATGTAGGAGCCAATATGAGCATCCAGGTTCCGCTATTGGTTATTGACCAAGAATAGTTCTAGGTCATGTCTACATAGTTCTCGAACCCGTAGGGTCTGCACGCTTAACGTTACGATGATAGTTTTATTATGAGTTTATAAGTTTTGATGTAACTAAGGTTGTTCGGAGTCCCAGATGTGATCACGGACATAACGAGGAGTCTTGAAATGGTCGAGACATAAAGATTGATATATTGGAAGCCTATATTTGGATATCGGAATGGTTCCGGGTGAAATCGAGATTTTACCGGAGCACTCGGGGGTTACCGGAACCCTCCCGGGGGTTATTGGGCCTTCATGGGCCCTAAGGGAGAAGAGAAGAGGAGGCAAGAGATGAGCTGCGCCCCCTCCCCTCCCTAGTCCGAATAGGACAAGGAGAGGGGGGCGGCGCCCCCCCCCCCTTTCCTTCTCCTCTTCCTCGTCCTTCCCCCTTCTCCTTCTCCAACTAGGAAAAAGGGAGTCCTACTCCGGGTGGGAGTAGGACTCCCCCTTGGCGCGCCCTCCTTGGCCGGCCGCCCCTCCCCCTTGGCTCCTTTATATACGGGGGCAGGGGGGCACCTCTAGACACACAAGTTGTTCTTCGTGATCGTTCCTTAGCCGTGTGCGGTGCCCCCTCCACCATATTAAACCTCGGTCATATTGTTGCGGTGCTTAAGCGAAGCACTGCGTCGATAGAACATCATCATCATCACCACACCGTCGTGCTCACGGAACTCATCCCCGACACCCTGCTGGATCGGAGTCCGGGGATCGTCATCGAGCTGAACGTGTGCTGAACTCGGAGGTGCCGTACGTACGGTACTTGGATCGGTCGGATCGTGAAGACGTACGACTACATCAACCGCGTTGTTATAACGCTTCCGCTTACGGTCTACAAGGGTACATGGACAACACTCTCCCCTCTTGTTGCTATGCAGCACCATGATCTTGAGTGTGCGTAGGAATTTTTTTGAAATTACTACGTTCCCCAATAGTGGCATCCGAGCCTAGGTTTTATGCATTGATGTTATATGCATGAGTAGAACGCAAGTGAGTTGTGGGCGATACAAGTCATACTGCTTACCAGCATGTCATACTTTGGTTCAGCGGTATTGTTGGATGAAGCGGCCCAGACCGACATTACGCGTACGCTTACGCGAGACTGGTTTTACCACCGTGCTTTGCACACAGGTGACTAACGGGTGTCTGTTTCTCCAACTTTAGTTGAACCGAGTGTGGCTACGCCCGGTCCTTGCGAAGGTTAAAACAACACTAACTTGACGAACTATCGTTGTGGTTTTGATGCGTAGGTAAGAACGGTTCTTGCTGAGCCCGTAGCAGCCACGTAAAATTTGCAACAACAAAGTAGAGGACGTCTAACTTGTTTTTGCAGGGCATGTTGTGATGTGATATGGTCAAGACGTGATGCTATATTTTATTGTAGGAGATGATCATGTTTTGTAACTGAAGTTATCGGCAACTGGCAGGAGCCATATGGTTGTCGCTTTATTGTATGAAATGCAAACGCCCTGTAATTGCTTTACTTTATCACTAAGGAGTAGCGATAGTCATAGAAGCAATAGATGGCGTAACGACAATGATTCTACGATGGAGATTAAGGTGTCGCGCCGGTGACGATGGTGATCACGACGGTGCTTCGGAGATGGAGATCACAAGCACAAGATGATGATGGCCATATCATATCACTTATATTGATTGCATGTGATGTTTATCCTTTATGCATCTTATCTTGCTTTGATTGACGGTAGCATTTTAAGATGATCTCTCACTAAAAATATCAAGAAGTGTTCTCCCTAAGTATGCACCGTTGCGAAAGTTCTTCGTGCTGAGACACCATGTGATGATCGGGTGTGATAAGCTCTACGTTGAAATACAACGGGTGCAAAACAGTTGCACACGCGGAATACTCAGGTTAAACTTGACGAGCCTAGCATATAACAGATATGGCCTCGGAACACGGAGACGGAATGGTCGAACGTGAATCATATAGTAGATATGATGAACATAGTGATGTTCAGCATTGAAACTACTCCATCTCACGTGATGATCGGACATGGTTTAGTTGATTTGGATCACGTGATCACTTAGATGACTAGAGAGATGTCTGTCTAAGTGGGAGTTCTTAAGTAATATGATTAATTAAACTTAAATTTATCATGAACTTAGTACCTGATAGTATTTTGCTTGTCTATGTTTGTTGTAGATAGATGGCTCGTGTTGTTGTTCCGTTGAATTTTAATGTGTTCCTTGAGAAAGCAAAGTTGAAAGATGATGGTAGCAATTACACGGACTGGGTTCGTAACCTGAGGATTATCCTCATTGCTGCACAGAAGAATTACGTCCTGGAAGCACCGTTGGGTGTCAGGCCTGCTGCTGATGCAACTGACGACGTTAAGAACGTCTGGAAGAGCAAAGCTGATGACTACTCGATAGTTCAGTGTGCCATGCTTTACGGCTTAGAACCGGGTCTTCAACGACGTTTTGAACGTCATGGAGCATATGAGACGTTCCAAGAGTTGAAGTTAATATTTCAAGCAAATGCTCGGATTGAGAGATATGAAGTCTCCAATAAGTTCTATAGCTGTAAGATGGAGGAGAATAGTTCTGTCAGTGAACACAGACTCAAAATGTTTGGGTATAATAACACTTGATTCAACTGGGAGTTAATCTTCCTGATGATAGTGTCATTGACAGAATTCTTCAATCACTGCCACCAAGCTACAAGAGCTTCGTGATGAACTATAATATGCGAGGGATGGACAAGACTATTCCCGATCTCTTCACAATGCTAAAAGCCGCGGAGGTAGAAATCAAGAAAGAGCATCAAGTGTTGATGGTCAACAAGACCACCAGTTTCAAGAAAAAGGGCAAAGGGAAGAAGAAGGGGAACTTCAAGAAGAACAGCAAACAAGTTGCTGCTCAAGAGAAGAAACCCAAGTCTGGACCTAAGCCTGAGACCGAGTGCTTCTACTGCAAGCAGACTGGACACTGGAAGCGGAACTGCCCCAAGTATTTGGCGGATAAGAAGGATGGCAAAGTGAACAAAGGTATATGTGATATACATGTTATTGATGTGTACCTTACTAATGCTCGCAGTAGTACCTGGGTATTTGATACTGGTTCTGTTGCTAATATTTGCAACCTGAAATAGGGACTACGGATTAAGCGAAGATTGGCTAAGGACGAGATGACGATGCGCGTGGGAAATGGTTCCAAAGTCTATGTGATCTCGGTTGGCACGCTACCTCTACATCTACCATCACGATTAGTTTTAGACCTAAATAATTGTTATTTGGTGCCAGCATTGAGCATGAACATTATATCTGGATCTTGTTTGATGCGATACGGTTATTCATTTAAGTCAGAGAATAATGGTTGTTCTATTTATATGAGTAATATCTTTTATGGTCATGCACCCTAGAAGATTGGTCTATTTTTATTGAATCTCGATAGTAGTGATACACATATTCATAGTGAAACCAAAAGATGCAGAGTTGATAATGATAGTGCAACTTATTTGTGGCACTGCCGTTTAGGTCATATTGGTATAAAGCGCATGAAGAAACTCCATACTGATGAACTTTTGGAATCACTTGATTATGAATCACTTGGTACTTGCGAACCGTGCCTCATGGGCAAGATGACTAAAACGCCATTCTCCGGAACTATGGAGTGAGCAACTGATTTGTTGGAAATCATACATACTGATGTTTGTGGTCCAATGAATATTGAGGCTTGCAGCGGGTATCGTTATTTTCTCACCTTCACAGATGATTTGAGCAGATATGGGTATATCTACTTAATGAAACACAAGTCTGAAACATTTGAAAAGTTCAAAGAATTTTAGAGTGAAGTGGATAATCATCATAACAAGAAAATAAAATTTCTACGATCTGATCATGGAGGAGAATATTTGAGTTACGAGTTTGGCTTACATTTGAAACAATGCGGAATAGTTTTGCAACTCACGTCATCCGGAACACCACAACGAAATGGTGTGTCCGAACATTGTAATCGTACTTTACTAGATATGGTCAATCTATGATGTCTCTTACTGATTTACCGCTATCGTTTTGGGGTTATGCTTTAGAGACGGCCGCATTCACGTTAAATAGGGCACCATCAAAGTCCGTTGAGAAGACGCCTCATGAACTGTGGTTTGGCAAGAAACCAAAGTTGTCGTTTCTTAAAGTTTGGGGTTGCGATGCTTATGTGAAGAAACTTCAACCAGATAAGCTCGAACACAAATCGGAGAAATGTGTCTTCATAGGATACCCAAAAGAGACTGTTGGGTACACCTTCTATCACAGATCTGAGGGCAAGATTTTCGTTGCTAAATTCGGATCCTTTCTAGAGAAGGAGTTTCTCTCGAAAGAAGTGAGTGGGAGGAAAGTAGAACTTGATGAGGTAACTGTACCTGCTCCCTTATTGGAAAGTAGTCCATCACAAGAACCGGTTCCTGTGACAACTACACCAATTAGTGAGGAAGCTAATGATATTGATCATGAAACTTCAGATCAAGTTTCTACTGAACCTCGTAGGTCTACCAGAGTAAGATCCGCACCAGAGTGGTACGGTAATCCTATTCTGGAAGTCATGTTACTTGACCATGGCGAACCTACGAACTATGAAGAAGCGATGATGAGCCCAGATTCCGCAAATGGCTAGAAGCCATGAAATCTGAGATGGGATCCATGTATGAGAACAAAGTATGGACTTTGGTTGACTTGCCTGATGATTGACAAGCCATTGAGAATAAATGGATCTTTAAGAAGAAGACTAACGCTGATGGTAATGTAACTGTCTATAAAGCCCGACTTGTTGCGAAAGGTTTTCGACAAGTTCAAGGGGTTGACTATGATGATACTTTCTCACCCGTAGCGATGCTTAAGTCTATCCGAATCATGTTAGCAATTGCTGCATTTGATGATTATGAAATTTGGCAAATGGATGTCAAAACTGCATTCTTAAATGGATTTCTGGAAGAAGAGTTGTATATGATGCAACCAGAAGGTTTTGTTGACCCAAAAGGTGCTAACAGAGTGTGCAAGCTCCAACGATCCATTTATGGACTGATGCAAGCATCTCGGAGTTGGAATAAACGCTTTGATAGTGTGATCAAAGCATATGGTTTTATACAGACTTTTGGAGAAGCCTGTATTTACAAGAAAGTGAGTGGGAGCTCTGTAGCATTTCTGATATTATATGTAGATAACATATTATTAATTGGAAATGATATAGAATTTCTGGATAGCATAAAGGGATACTTGAATAAAAGTTTTTCTATGAAAGACCTCGGTGAAGCTGCTTACATATTGGGCATCAAGATCTATAGTGATAGATCAAGACGCTTAATTGGACTTTCACAAAGCACATACCTTAATAAATTTTGAAAAAATTCAAAATGGATCAGGCAAAGAAAGGGTTCTTGCATGTATTACAAGGTGTGAAGTTGAGTCAGACTCAATGCCCGACCACAGCAGAAGATAGAGAGAAAATGAAAGATGTTCCCTATGCTTCAGCCATAGGCTCTATCATGTATGCAATGCTGTGTACCAGACCTGACGTATGCTTAGCAATAAGCTTGGCAGGGAGGTACCAAAGTAATCCAGGAGTGGATCACTGGACAGCGGTCAAGAACATCCTGAAATACCTGAAAAGGACTAAGGATATGTTTCTCGTATATGGAGGTGACAAAGAGCTAGTCGTAAATGGTTACGTTGATGCAAGCTTTGACACTAATCCGAACGATTCTAAATCACAAACCGGATACGGGTTTTTATTAAACGGTGGAGCTGTAAGTTGGTGTAGTTCTAAACGAAGCGTCGTGGCGGGATCTACATGTGAAGCGGAGTACATAGCTGCTTCGGAAGCAGCAAACGAAGGACTATTGATGAAGGAGTTCATTTCCGATCTAGGTGTCATACCTAGTGCATCGGGACCAATGAAGATCTTCTATGACAATACTGGGCAATTGCCTTGGCAAAGGAATCCAGATTTCACAAGAGGACCAACCACATCAAGAGACGCTTCAATTCCAACCGGGACCAAGTCCAGGTGGGAGACATAGAGATTTGCAAGATACATACAGATCTGAATGTTGCAGACCCGTTGACTAAGCCACTTCCACGAGCAAAACATGATCAGCACCAAGACTCCATGGGTGTTAAAATCATTACTGTGTAATCTAGATTATTGACTCTAGTGCAAGTGGGAGACTAAAGGAAATATGCCCTAGAGGCAATAATAAAGTTATTATTTATTTCCTCATATCATGATAAATGTTTATTATTCATGCTATAATTGTATTAACCGGAAACATGATACATGTGTGAATACATAGACAAACATAACATCACTAGTATGCCTCTACTTGACTAGCTCATTAATCAAAGATGGTTATGTTTCCTAACCATAGACATGTGTTGTCATTTGATTAATGGGATCACATCATTAGGAGAATGATGTGATTGACATGACCCATTCCGTTAGCCTAGCACTTGATCGTTTAGTATGTTGCTATTGCTTTCTTCATGACTTATACATGTTCCTGTAACTATGAGATTATGCAACTCCCATTTACCGGAGGAACACTTTGTGTGCTACCAAACGTCACAACGTAACTGGGTGATTATAAAGGAGCTCTACAGGTGTCTCCGGAGGTACATGTTGGGTTGGCGTATTTCGAGATTAGGACGTGTCACTCCGATTGTTGGGGAGGTATCTCTGGGCCCTCTCGGTAATGCACATCACTATAAGCCTTGCAAGCAATGTAGCTAATGAGTTAGTTACTGAATGATGCATTACGTAACGAGTAAAGAGACTTGCCGGGAACGAGATTGAACTAGGTATTGGATACCGATGATCAAATCTCGGGCAAGTAACATACCGATGACAAAGGGAACAAAGTATGTTGTTATGCGGTTTGATCGACAAAGATCTTCGTAGAATATGTAGGAGCGAATATGAGCATCCAGGTTCCACTATTGGTTATTGACCAAGAATAGTTCTAGGTCATGTCTACATAGTTCTCGAACCCGTAGGGTCCGCACGCTTAACGTTATGATGACAGTTTTATTATGAGTTTATAAGTTTTGATGTACCGAAGGTTGTTCGGAGTCCCAGATGTGATCACGGACATGATGAGAAGTCTTGAAATGGTCGAGACATAAAGATTGATATATTGGAAGCCTATATTTTGGATATCGGAATGGTTCCGGTTGAAATCGCGATTTTACCGGAGCACCGCGGGGTTACCGGAACCCTCCAGGGGGTTATTGGGCCTTCATGGGCCCTAAGGGAGAAGAGGAGAGGAGGCAAGAGGTGGGTTGCGCCCCCTTCCCTCCCTAGTCTGAATAGGACAAGGAGAGGGGGCGGCGCCCCCCCATTCCTTCTCCTCTTCCTCCTCCTTCCCCCTTCTTCTCCAACTAGGAAAGAAGGGAGTCCTACTCCCGGTGGGAGTAGGACTCCCCCTTGGCGCGCCCTCCTTGTCCGGCCGCCCCCTCCCCCTTGGCTCCTTTATATACGGGGACAGGGGGGCAGCTCTAGACACACAAGTTGATCTTCGTGATCGTTCCTTAGCCGTGTGCGGTGCCCCCCTCCACCATATTCCACCTCGGTCATATTGTTGCGGTGCTTAAGTGAAGCCCTGCGTCGGTAGGACATCATCAACGTCACCACGCCGTCGTGCTGACGGAACTCATCCCCGACACCCTGCTGGATCAGAGTCCGGGGATCGTCATCGAGCTGAACGTGTGCTGAACTCGGAGGTGTCGTACGTTCGGTACTTGGATCGTGAAGACATACGACTACATCTACCATGTTGTTATAACGCTTCCGCTTATGGTCTACTAGGGTACGTGGACAACACTCTCCCCTCTTGTTGCTATGCATCACCATGATCTTGCGGGTGCGTAGGAATTTTTTTGAAATTACTATGTTCCCCAACACATACCACATACCGAACGCCATGAACTTGTGCCCTCAGCACCGATGTCCATCTCGCGGTTTTCGTCCTCTCTCCACACCGCCACCTTTGCGCTGTGCTACCTACCAGACTATCTGGTACTAAACCTTCAACTCCCATTTCTCAAGAAACTTTCACTTGTGCGGGTTTGTATATCGGAGGCCTCATTGCACATCATCATCCACTCCAGTTGCCCTACGCTGGAGTGCTTGGTGCTTGTTCTCATAGTTAGAATCGGTTGTCTCCAAATAAAGTCGCCTAACCTTGTAAGAATTGGAATTTCTTTTGACGAAAGGCAGCTCAGCATCCAAGATGCCCCTTCACTTCAAAGGTTGATCCTTGATTCTAGTTATTCACCGTTGCAAATAACCGTCCTCTCTGCGCCTAAACTGGAGACCTTGGGTGTAATACATGATCTCTGTGCTCATTTCAATATGGTGTTTGGCTCCATAGTTCTTCAGGTACTTTATATTATCATCTACACTTGTAACCATAAGCTGCATTTAAAATTCTGTGCATAATTTATATATCATCTTGGAGTACACATTTTGTACTAATATTATGTTCTATGCTCAATGAAGAGTTTCTCCATGGATGGCCTATCAGTGGTGCTGGATTCTGTCAAGATCTTATATATCCAAATGAATAGTTTTGATCTGACCAAGATTATTGGCTTGCTGCAAAGCTTTCCATGTCTGGAGAAGTTGTATATAAAGGTGATAATTTCACGCACATTGGAAGCCCGCATATAGTGTACTAGAATTATTGAGCTGTTGCTCTTTCGACACTCTTCTTTTAGACCTTAACTGTTTTCAATCTTCATGTCTATTTAGGCAACAGGACGGGGTATGAAAGTTATAACCAATCAGTGGATTCGTAAGCATCGGGATTTTCTCACTTCTCATGAGATTCGATTGAAGACAATAACGCTAGAACGATATGTAGCCAACCATGCAAACAAAAGATTTGTGTCACGCCCAAGATGCGACCCTATCCTAAAGGAACTCGAAGGTCCCACCAAGGATAGAAGTGCATCTTGAAGACGCTTTTGCAAGGTGGATATCATTACATCAACATTACATAATAGATGGGGATACATACAAGAGGCATACAATGCCACATGAATACATCAATACAACATACAAGAACAACATCCGACTACGGATGAATCATAAACAGAAACTCAAACAATATCCACCTTGCTAGCCCAGGTTGCCGACCTGGAACCTATCCCCTGATCGAAGGAGCAGAAGAAGAACTCAACGCAAGCAAACATCGCTCTCGCGTCATGATCATCGCATAACCTGTACCTGCAAGTGTTGTTGTAGTAATCTATGAGCCACGAGGACTCAGCAATCCCATTACCATGGGTATCAAGACTAGCAAAGCTTAATGGGAAAGGAAGGGGTAAAGTGGTGAGGTTGCAGCAGCGACTAAGCACATATGGTGGCTAACATACGCAAATAAGAGCGAGAAGAGAACAAGCGGAACGGTCGTGAAGCTAGCAATGATCAAGAGGTGATCCTGAACACCTACTTACGTCAAACATAACACAGAAACCGTGTTCACTTCCCGGACTCCGCCGAGAAGAGACCATCACGGCTACACACGCGGTTGATGCGTTTTAAATCGGATCTGGTGTCAAGTTATCTACAACCGGACATTAACAAATTCCCATCTGCCACATAACCGCGGGCACAGCTCTCAAATGTTTAAACCCTGCAGGGGTGTCCCAACTTAGCCCATGACAAGCTCTCGCGATCAATGAAGGAATAGACCTTCTCCCAGGAAGACCCGATCAGTCTCGGAATCCCGGTTTACAAGACATTTCGACAATGGTAAAACAAGACCAGCAAAGCCTCCCGTTGTGCCGACAAATCTCGATAGGAGCTGCACATATCTCGTTCTCAGGGCACACCGGATGAGCCAGACGTCGGGTTGGCATAGACCCTGGTTGCCCAGGGTGCGCCGGACATCGCTCGGTTCGGACCAGCACTTAGACAAGCACTGGCCCGGGGGGGGGGGGCTAAAATAAAGATGACCCTCGGGTTGGCCGACCCAAGGGAAAGGTATAGGTGGTGGTGAGGCAAATGGTAAAACCAAGGTTGGGCCTTGCTGGACAAGTTTTATTCAAAGCGAACTGTCAGGGGGGTCCCATAAATCACCCGACCGCATTAGGAACGCAAAAATCCGGGAACATAACACCGGTATGACGGAAACTAGGGCGGCAAGAGTGGAACAAAACACCAGGCATAAGGCCAAGCCTTCCACCCTTTGCCAAATATATAGATGCATTAATAATATAAGAGATATTGTGATATCCCAACCAAAATCCTGTCCACCATGGAGAAATCTTCAACTTCACCTGCAACTAGCAACGCTATAAGAGGGGCTGAGCAAAAGCGGTAACATAGCCAAACAACGGTTTGCATAGGAAAGGTGTCAAAGGGTAGAGGTTCATGGCAATATGGGATGGCTTGATAAACAGGTAATAGGTAGCGCAGCATAGTGATAGAACGGAGCAACTAGCATAGCAATGATAGTAGTGAGATCCAGGGTAGCGGTCATCTTGCCTGAAATCCCACAAGGAAGAAGAACGAGTCCATGAAGAAGACGAACGGATGAAGCCGAACCAACCGTAGACGAACGAATCCTCACGATCGCAACGAAACAGGAACTAACAAGAAGAACCATACAACAAAGGTAAACATACCACACATGAACAAGGCATGATGCACAACAAGCATGATGCATGACCAAGCTACATGAAGCTACTCATGGCAAAAGATGATGCAAACAAGAACAACACATCAAGGCAAGTTTAAATGAGGCCGGGAACAACATATAACAATTCCGGTAAGTCCTCATATGCAAATTTCGAAATGGGTCCAGAACTGAATAAACCTTAAGTTCAAGTAGTTAAAGAGCAAGTTAAGATGCACCAAGATGATCTACATGAAATTCTAGTCAAGTTACATATAAAGTTCATTAGATTCAGAGCTACGGCCTAGAAGATATGAGCAAAACAAGTTAAACATGGCATTGATGCAAAATGCATACAAACATCAAGAAACCACACCAAAACAAGGATGCAACATGATAATATGAAGCTACATGCAAAATCAAGCAAGTTTCATACAGAGCACACTCAAAACGGAGCAACGGTGCAACACATACACTCTATACAAGTCATAACAACAATCTGTCCATAACAGCAACTAGGTATATTGCAAGCATCAAAAAAACATGCTACAGCACCCCAACATAATAACAAAAGGCATGGGCATGAAGTACTGGTAAAGCATAACAAAACATGAACACTGAGCTATCTCCAGAAACAACTAGAACATGCTCAAAAGGACATGGGAAGATTGCAAATTATAACAGTTTCAGACTTTAGTAGAAATAATATCAGGTTGCAATGTTTAGAGCAAGCAAACAACATGTTACAGGAACATATCATGGCAAACAAAGGCATGGCATGATACTACTAAATGCATAGAACAACAATCCCTTACTGACCATGAGCCAAAAAGGATCAGAAAATATGATGGCACCCATGTAAACATGGCAAATTATATTACAGATTCACACATGGCAGGAACAACAATAAGTAGGCATGTTGGTGAGCTTGATCCACTCACCACAGAGCAATACATGGCATGGAAAGGCAACCAACAGTAAGAAGGCATGTTTATGAAGCTAAGCATGGAAAGATCAAGGTCATAGGGTGCATGCAACACTAGAAAAACGCATGGGAACAAGTGAACTTAATGTTAACAGGCTGACAGCAACATTATGAAGCAACTTTGGAGCAAGATATGAACAATCTACAGCAAGCTATAAATTCAACCAGGGGCATGGATGGATAGAGGATGACATGTAGATCAAAACATGTTTATAGTACATCTCCAGATTATGCATAGAATGATTAGTAGCAACATGTTTATATAGCATCACGAAATAACAGATTCAGCCTAGCAAAACAGCAACATCATGTACACTACTAAACAAGCTCGATTCACTCACCACAAGTCATTGCATGACAAGATAAGCATAGCATAACCAAGAAGACATGTTTGTGAAACAAACCATGTCAAGAACATGTCCAAAGCATGCAAGGATCAAATATAGCAACCTTGGCCAAATTGAATAACATGTAAACAATCTGCCAGGAAACATTTTGAAGCAAAAGTAGAGCACTCAAATGACATGCTAGGCTACTCCATAATTGCAAATAAGGGCATGAATGGATATACAATAACCATATGTTCAAAACACCCTTACTGAAGTATCCCAAAATAAGCATGGATCTCTCTGTAGCATCAAGTTTACATGGCATCAAAATAATAGCAGAACAGGGACTAAAATCAGCAATATCACGAAGCCTAGTTTGCATGCTTGTGCTAGTCACCACATTGATCACAAAAATACATGGAATACACCCCTGGAAAGATGGCATGACATAGATCAAAACACATGTAGACATCAACCTCATAGGATGCACACATCAATCATGGCAAAAATGACAAATGAGCAAGTCATAACAGTTTCAGCAGATTAACATCAACATGCACTCTTCTAACAGCATTTCGGGCATCAAGATGATCTCAAATGAAAATGATGCAATGGAACGAAATGAAGTACTCGTTGAGACGAACAATCTGACATATTACACGCACGAAATGGACCTACGGATGCAGAGATACAACAGGTCAAACATGGCATGATTATGTAATAATATGGGGGACTTGGGCGAAATCGAGGTCAACCTCGTGACCCAGATCGGGCACGGACTTCGAGGCGCGGCGGCTCGCCGGAGTTGGACGGGGAGAGGGCCGGGGAGGCGCGGCGGAGGCAGATCCGGCTGCCCGGCCACCGGATCTGGTCGGAGCGGGACCGGACGGCGGCGAGGGCGCGGCACCAGGTCGGGCCGCGGGCGAGCGGGCGCGGCCGGCGGCAGAGCTTGGGGCGCGGGGGGGGGGGGGGGGGGTGGGGGCGGCCGGCGCCGGGCGGCGCGGCAGAGGACGCGCGGCACGGCGGGCGGCTGCAGCCGCGGCGGCGGGCCGGCGGCGCAAGGCGGCGGGGCGCAGCGAGCAGCGTGAGGTCCGGCGCGCTCCCGACAGCGGCGGGCGAGCCGGCGGCGGGGTTCGGCGAGCGGCCCGCGGCGGAGGGAGCCGGGGCTGGCGCGGGTCGGCCGGCGGCGGGGCGGGCCTGCGCGGGCCCGCGATGGGTCCCGCGGGCCGCGGCGGAGGAGAGAGACGCGGCGCCACGTGGCAGCACGGGGTTGGCGGGGCGGGCGGCGGGTTTCGTCCGGCGGCGGACGGACATGTCCGCCGGGCGAGAGGGCGGAATAGACTAGGGTTTCGCCCGAATTTCGGAGGGGAGGTGTTTATATAGGTAGGGGGAGCTAGGAGAGTCCAAATGAGGTGCGGTTTTCGGCCACGCGATCGTGGTCGAACGAACGAGAGCATGGAGAGGAGTTTGCTGGGTTTTGGGCCACTTAGGAAGGGGTGTCGGGCTGCAAAGAGAAGGAGGCTTTACGGTTACCCGGTTAACCGTTGGAGTATCAAACGACCTCCAAATGGCACGAAACTTGACAAGCGGTCTACCGGTGCTATACCAAGGCCGCTTGGCAAACCTCGGGCCATTCCGAGAAAGTTTAACACCCGCTCACAACGAAAGACAAAAAAGGGGAACGACGGAGGACATAGGAGCGCCGGATTGCAAAACGGACAAAGGGGAAAATGCTCGGATGCATGAGACGAACATGTATGCAAAATGAAATGCACATGATGACATGACAAAATGCATATGATGACATGGCAAAATGCAACACGCAAGCAAATGACATGGCAACGACGGCGAATAACTGGAAGACACCTGGCGCATTGAATCTGGGGCGTTACAATTTGTCACATTCTTCCTGCTGAATGCGAGGTTACTATTGTCCATCAGGCTTAAGTTTATCAGCAGCATGGTTTTGACGGATGGGTATGTCGAAGAGCAAAAAAGGAGTTTCAGGTGGTCAAAAGAGCTTCTGAACGTGCCGGGCTTCTGTTTACAACATATTGTGGTCATAATCCAGTAAATTTTACGACCCAGGATGTTCATTTTATGGACTTGACCGATCCATTTGACTGTGACTGCCGAAAACAGTGCTGGAGTTAGATGTTGGTGCCCTTTTCAATCTGTTTTTTTTTGTAAACTTGATGAACAATTAACCCTCGTGCTTTTGTACAGTTTGTAAGCTGGAGTTAGATGTTCCTGCCCTTTTCAACTCGGCTGTGAGTGTCATATTTTCTTTGAAACAAGGCAAATGGCTTGCCATTCATTTCATTTAGAGTGAAATATTGTAACAAATCCCAACCAAGGGAAATAACATCACTCTCGCCGGCTGCTTGAGCTCACTGTGCATTACAGAAGCCAAGTGATTAGCCCCCACCAGCACCCACAAACTTATTTCGAACTAGCACATCAAATGGGCTGTAAATTTTCATAGGAAAGGCTGCATGACCGTGACAGATTTGAATTCTGACATTTGGGACCCGCAAGGAAATAGCCTATCCAAGGTGGTGTCCACTTACTAGCCAGTCAAAAAACGATTCTGCCTACGAGCCGTTGGTTTATGTTTACCACATCATGAGCCCAGTTGTGTTTTTTTCTTGCTGAAAATGGCTAGCCCAGTTCTATTTTTTTAAAGAAATACCCAAACAAGGCCTACTTGCTTTATCGGCCCTACTGGGCTACAAATCTTTCAAGACGAGGAGAGTTTCATTCGGTTTGCCCAGAAATGGGCTATACATTTTTAAAACACATCAAACTGGGAATTAGTTTCAAATATCTTTTTTTTCATTTCAAGATTTTAAATTACATTAATTTTTATGCGTGGAGAATTTGTTGGATTTTATATTGATATACATTTATTTTTAAAATCAGTTTGAATGTGAGTCGAAATTTCGGGATTAAAAACAGTTCGGACCGCACTGAAATATGCAAAATTTCGTATAATTTTTTAACCGTGGCAACAATATGGGCTGTAATGCTAACAAAAAGAATATGGGCTCCAAAAAAACCTTAAGAGTTAGCAAATTTGCTGTAAATTATTAGAAATAATGGCAGATGGGCTGTATGCTGTTTTCCACAGATTTGAGGCTTTCCTAAAAAAAAGGTTGACGCACAAGCACTGACTGTTGGATGTCCATCCAATGGCCGTCGTGCTTCTTCAATCTCTGCTCTTCCTGCTCCAGCCGCTCAAACAAGCGCCGGCGGGACTGCCTGCTCGCTCCTCCCCGCGGTCGGCTGTGCTGCCGCGCAGGCCTCACCGCCCCACCGTACTCCCATCACTGGCTAGCCATCCCTCTACTCACTCACACCTGCTGTTATTCTCCGGCGACGGTAGACGAACCAGTAAACCCTCGTACAGTCGTACTCCCCTCCGCACGGGAAACAACTGCCGAGTCTTCCCTGCCTCTGTGTCGTCCCCTTCCTAGGCCTCGCCGTCATCCACCGCCGTGGTGGTCTCGGCGCGGCGTGGTCAATGTGGTCAATGACCGACTTCAATCGGACGAGTACTGTGCATGGAGACGCTGACAGCTGGGTCCACGGCTGCAGCAAGGAAGTGCCTCCTTATTATGCGCAAAATAATTATTCCTCCACCTGACAGCGGGGACCCACCGGACGGTCCACCGTATTTCGCGAAAAAAACATTTCCCCCCTGACTGCTGGGACCCACCTGCTACACCTTCGCACGCAAGGAAGTGCGTCCGGGCAAAAAAAAAACGAATTGCCCCCCTGACTGCTAGGACCCACCAGCTACATCTTCGCACGCAAGGAAGTGCCTGACAGTCGCGACCCACCTGGTCGAAGCGTACGTAGCATTGTCATTCTGGTCACGAACGTGTACGTACATATATACTGGTGGATGTAGAGGCGTGCACGTGTCATAATAGAGGCGCGCACGTAGTATGTACACGTACATACAACGGCCAGGGTGCAAGAAAGGAAATACGGCCACGTATGTGTACATACGAGCGGGGTCTCGAACGCCTACTCGCGCATACGTACGGCGAGGGCTCGTTGACCTGGCTGGGTCGGAACGGAAAAACAGCGTCTTCGTCATCGTGTTCATGGGGAGGCAACGGAATGGGTCGTGTTCATGGGGAGGCAACGGAATGCGTCGTGTTCATCGAGAGGCAACGGAACGCGTGGGAGCCAACCGGCTGGGTCGGAACGGAATGCGTGGTCGTGTTCATCGGGAGGGCTTGGACGAAACAGGCGATGGAAACGAGGCCTGGCGTACCGTAGAACGGAGGAAACGGCCTTGTGTTCGACCGGCCACGTTCGAAACGGGATCCTATTCATCGGGAGGGGTCTGGCATACCGCAAAATGGACGAAACGGACCTCCTACGGTCGAAACAGGGGTCCTGTTGATCGAGAGGGGTGTGGCGTACCACAAAACGGACGAAACGGACCTCCTACAGTCGAAACGGGGGTCCTGTTGATCGGGAGGGGTGTGGCGTACCGCAAAACGAAGGAAACAGACCTCCTACGGTCGAAACGGGGGTCCTGTTGATCGGGAGGGGTGTGGCATACCGCAAAACGGACGAAACGGACCTGCTATGGTCGAAACGGGGGTCCTGTTGATCGGGAGGGGTGTGGAGTACCGCAAAACGGACGAAACGGACCTCCTACGGTCGAAACGGGGGTCCTGTTCATCGGGAGGGGTGTGGCGTACCGCAAAACGGGACTCCACGGGATACTGTTCATCTCCACCGTCGACCTCCTCCAGCCTCCACGGGCTACCGTCGAACTCCTCCAGCCTCCACGAGCTCCTGTTCATCCAGCCTCCACCGCGCGCTACTCCCCCGGCTACTGTTCAACCACCCCTCCACGGGCACCCCTCCACCTTTTACTGTTCATCCAGCCCTCCACACCACGGGGTCCTGTTCAACCACCCCTCCACGGGCACCCCTCCCCCATCTATTGTTCATCCAGCCCTCCACACCATAGGGTCCTGTTCATCCAGAGGCAACACCACTGCTCACTGTTCATCCAACCCCCCCCCCCCCCCCCCACAACGCTCACTGTTCATCCCAGAGGCAGCATTGATCGGCTTCAGTTAGCAGCAGTAGCGAAGGAATCGCTCGATCGGGTTCAGTTAACAGCCATCGATCGATCGCTCGGGTTCAGTAACGAGTAGCCTGCAGTGCAATCACTCGGGTTCAGTTAGAGCCCAACGCCTCGCTGAGTGGCCTAAGGAAGCATTTCTTCCAGCGCAATTCTAGGGCGTTCAAAAGGGGCACGTGGACGCATCGCAAGATACAGTCGGATTGCGGCATGCACGCGACGTGGCACAAGACCGGCAATACCTTGCCGGTGATGGTCAACGGCCGGCAGACGGGCAGCAAAAAAGGTTCTGGTGCTGCACACCAACAAGAAGTTCGACCAGCAGAGGACCAACTGGGTGATGCACCGGTACCACCTCGGGGACCTGGAGCAAGAGAAAGAGCGGGAGCTGGTCCTCTGCAAGATTTTCTACCAGACGAACACTAGGGCCAGGAGTAAAAAGATTATAAGTTAGTTTGGTATTGGTAGTTGTACTACCTTATCGTCCGCAAGTTGTTATTGTTGTTAACGATCTTTTGGTATGAACTTGCATTTGCTTCCAACCATCATGCCGAGGGTGGACGTGGATATAAAGCTGAATCATTTGTTTCGAAATGAATTTTCAGGCACCTGATTTTTATTTGATGGGTAGCATAAGCACCCGCCGTTCGAATTCCCAGTTCTCCAATTTTTTCGAAACAAGTGCATGCACTTATTATCACGATAAAAAAACAATATCCGTGCTGCATCCCAGTTGTCAGTCTGTACTTGCAGAATTCTCTCCTTTATTGAGCACGTATATTGTTTTTTCAGGTCGAGCAAGTTTCAGCTAGGCTGTAGACTGCCCAGGGTTGGTTTTGTTTTTAACAGGCCCAGCCCATAAAGACAACAGGGCACAAAGATCCAGCAGGTATCTACTAGCCTCTGGCCCGCCCGCGTTAGTTATATTTTGTCTTACAACATCCGTAGGCAGTTTTTTTTACTGAATCAAACACACAGCCCAATTCTATTTTCCTCTAGAAACGCATGTCCTACATCCGTTTTCTAATCTATTTACCTCTAGAAACTCATATTTACATCCTTATTTTTGTTGTTTTTTCCCACCCAGCGCTGATTTTTTTACCACTGGTTTTCCCTTAAACCAACTCAATTGTCCCACGTCTTATTTGCTTACAAAAACAAAACAATTTTTTTGGCAAATCAATAAGTTCTTAAAAAATGTTTATCATTTTGGGATTACAATAGTTCGGACTCCACCGAAATATGCAAAATAAGGTTGAACTTTTTGACCGTGGTCCTGGGCAAAAAATGGGCTGTAATAGCAAATGGGCTGCAAATTATAAAAAATAGCAAATGGCCTTTATGTTGTCTGCCACAGATTTGGAGGCTAACTTGTGAGCCTACTAAGTTCATGCATACACAAGGTTTCTCAAAAAAAAACTTAGTCAACAATCGACTCTACCAGCGTCAGACCATTAGATGTCAATCTAACGGCAATCGTGCTTCTTCAGTCTCTGATCTTCCTGCCCCGGCCGCCCAAACCAGCGCCGTCAGAACCGCCTGCTCCCGCCTCCCGTGGCCGGCAATGCTGCCGGGCAGGCCTCACGGCCCCATAATCCTCGCATCCCTGGCCTGTCTATCCCTCTACTCACCCACACCTCCTGTTATTTTCCGGCGACGGTAGCCAAACTAGTCAACACTTGTAGTCTCCACCGCGTGGGCAGCCACTGCCGTGTCTTCCCCGGCTTCGTGTCGTTCCCTTCGTAGGCCTCGCCGCCATCCACTGCCCTAGTGCTCTCGGCGCGGCGTGGTCAACGATGTCCATCCAACAGCCGTAGTGCTTCTTCAACCTCTGGATTTCTTGCCCCAGCCGCCCAAAGCAGCGCCGGTCGTTTCTCATGCTCCTGCCTCCCGTGGCCGGCTGTGCTGCCGCGGAGGCCTCACCGTCCCCATACTACTCCCACCGCTGGCCAGGCCATCCCTCCACTCACCCACTCCCCTTGTTATTCTGCGGCGACGGCAGCCTCACACCGCAGCCGAACCAGTGAACCCTCGTACTCCTCTCCGCGTGGGCATCCATTGCCGCGTCTTCCCCGGCTCCGCGTCATCCCCTTCCTAGGCCTCGCCGTTGTCCACCGCCGTGGTGCTCTCGGCGCGGCGTGGTCAATGTGGTCAACGACTGACTTCCATCGGAAGAGTACTGTACGTGGAGAGGCTGACAGCTGGGTCCACGACAGCCGCAAGGAAGAGCCTCCTTATTACGCGCAAAATAATTATTCCTCCACCTGACAGTAGGGACCCACCAGAGGGGCCACCAGTATTTCACGGAAAAATTGTTTCCCCCCCCCCTGACTGCTAGGACCCACCGGACGGGCCACCGTATTTCGCAAAAAAAAAAACGTTCCCCCCGCTGTCAGCTCGGACCCACCGGAAGTGCCTCCTTATTACACACAAAAAATGAATACTCCCCCGGCTAGATGGGACCCACCTTGGTGGGAGGCTGACTTGTGGGCCTACTAAGTTGACGGGGACAAAGGGCTTTGTCAACTTAGTCAATATGAACGATTCTAGCTCCAGTGACCGTACGATGTCCATCCAACGGCCATAGTGCTTCTTCAACCTCTCGTCTTCTTGCTCCAGCCGCCCAAAGCAGCGCCGGTCATGCCGCATGCTCCTCCCTCCCATGGTCGGCTATGCTGCCGCAGAGGCCTCACCGCCCCCTACTATTCCCACGGCTGGCCAGGCCCTTGGGCGATGCTGAACCAGTGGACCCTCGTACTCCTCTCCGCACAGGCTTCCACTGCCGCATCTTCCCTGGCTCCGCGTCGTCCCCTTCCTAGGCCTCGCTGTCGTCCACCACCGTGGTGCTCTCCGCGTGGCGTGGTTGACGTCTACTACACAACCTTCTTCTTGTAGGCATTGTTGGGCCTCCAAGTGCAGAGGTTTGTAGGACAGTAGCAAATTTCCCTCAAGTGGATGACCTAAGGTTTATCAATCCGTGGGAGGCGTAGGATGAAGATGGTCTCTCTCAAGAAACCCTGCAACCAAATAACAAAGAGTCTCTTGTGTCCCCAACACACCCAATACAATGGTAAATTGTATAGGTGCACTATTTCGGCGAAGAGATGGTGATACAAATGCAATATGGATGGTAGATAAAGGTTTTTGTAATCTGAAATTATAAAAACAGCAAGGTAACAAGTGGTAAAAGTGAGCGTAAAGGGTATTGCAATGCTAGGAAACAAGGCCTAAGGTTCATACTTTCACTAGTGCAAGTTCTCTCAACAATAATAACATAATTGGATCATATAACTATCCCTCAACATGCAACAAAGAATCACTCCAAAGGCGCTAATAGCGGAGAACGAACAAAGAGATTATGGTAGGGTACGAAACCACCTCAAAGTTATTCTTTCCAATCAATCCGTTGGGCTATTCCTATAAGTGTCACAAACAGCCCTTGAGTTCGTACTAGAATAACACCTTCAGATACAAATCAACCAAAACCCTAATGTCATCTAGATACACCAATGTCACCTCAAGTATCTGTGGGCATGATTATACGATATACATCACACAATCTTTATTTATCTATTCAAACCAACACATAGAACCTCAAAGAGTGCCCCAAAGTTTCTACCGGAGAATCACGACGAAGACGTGTGCCAACCCCTATGCATAGATTCCCAAGGTCACGGAACCGGCAAGTTGATCACCAAAACATACATCAAGTGAATCAATAGAGTGCCCCATTGTCACCACGGGCATCCCACCCAAGACATACATCAAGTGTTCTCAAATATTTAAAGACTCAATCCAATAAGATAAGTTCAAAGGGGAAACTCAATCCATTACAAGAGAGTAGTGGGGGATAAACATCATAATGATCCAACTATAATAGCAAAGCTCGCGATACATCAAGATCATGCCAAATCAAGAACACGAGAGAGAGAGAGAGAGAGAGAGAGAGAGAGAGATCAAACACATAGCTACTGGTACATACCCTCAGCCCCGAGGGTGAAATACTCCCTCCTCGTCATGGAGAGCGCCGGGACGATGAAGATGGCCACCGGTGAGGGTTCCCCCCTATGGCAGGTTGCCGGAACAGGGTCCCGATTGGTTTTTCGTGGCTCTGGAGGTTTGCGGCGGTGGAATTCCCAATCTATTCTCGTCTCTGAAGTTTTTCGGGTATATGGGTATATATGGGAGGAAAAAGTACGTCGGTGGACCTCCGAGCTGTCCACGAGGCAAGGGGCGCACCCTACCCTCGTGGGAAGCCCGGGACTCCCCTCGTGCAACTCCGGTAATCCGTGGGCTTCTTCTGGTCCAAAAATAAGTTTCATGGAGTTTCAGGTCAATTGGACTCCGTTTGATATTCCTTTTCTTCGAAACACTGAAACAAGGGAAAAAACAGGAACTGGCACTGGGCTCTGGGTCAATAGGTTAGTCCCAAAAGTAATATAAAAGTGCATAGTAAAGCCCAATAATCATCCAAGATTGATAATATAATGGCAAGAATACTTCATAAATTATAGATACGTTGGAGACGTATCAGCATCCCCAAGCTTAATTCCTGCTCGTCCTCGAGCAGGTAAATGATAAAAGAAATAATTTATGAAGTGTGAATGCTAGCAAGTGCACAATTTAACCAATGATAATTTCAGTCACCTTTTCTAGCATCATTATATGTCATAACAGTAGCTCAACTCATAAAACTTTGCATGATCAAGTAACAAGCTATTCACATGTTAAAGTATAGATCATAAACTTTCTTGAAAACTAATAAACAGTGCTCTTAGTCATCAAACAATTGCAATTCATCTTATTTTCAGGAAGGGTCTATGTCAGAGCTTTGATTTAGCAAATCCCACATACTCAACTACCATATAGTCATCCATGATTGCTACCACTCAAAGCATATTTTTAGAACAAATAGCTTCCATCGAACACAGAGAAAGATAGGGGCTTAATGTTTCGCCTCCCAACTTATTTATCATATAGATAATTGTCAACAATAATAATTCATGATCAAATATATTTGAATGGCCATATATGCTTAGATCTTTCCATCATATGATGCTTGCCAAGTAAAGAGTAGGTTGGAATGAGAAGGAATACTACTGACTCTTGCATAAAAGTAAAAGATAGGCCCTTCGCAGAGGGAAGCAGGGATTTGCAGAGGTGCCAGAGCTCGAAGCTTTTAAAATAAAGATGAAAATAATTTTGAGAGGTATGCTTTCATTGTCAACATAATGACCAAGAGCTCCCAATATCTTCCATACTACATACATTATAGGCGGTTCCCAAACAGAAAGGTAAATATTTTACTCCCCCTCCACCAACAATCACGCTCCACGGCTTGTCCGAAACAACGGGTGCCGTCCAACTATCAACATTCCTGGGGAGTTTTGTTTAAATTATTTGCGATTTGATTTCGATCTTTTGATCATGGGACTAGGCATCCCGGTTACCAGCCTTTTTCTCGTGAATGATGAGCGGAGTCCACTCATCGTGAGAATAACCCACCTAGCATGGAAGATACTGCTAACCCGTAGTCGCTACATGAGCGATTCAGGCATACAAAATAGATTATCAATATGAGTCTTCACCGGTTTCGGATGAGAACTCATCAGTTACACGGGCACTTCATTTTTTTTAACTTACTTGAACTCCAGACTTTTTTTGAGCCGACATTATGCAGCATTCGAAGCAACGTCATCAATTTCCAACACGTTCTGACATCATTTTCTGTTATTCAGTCACCGATTTGTTTAGATCAGAGCTAAATGACCATGAAAATGAAAATCACTACAAAACAAACTCTGAAAATGTTGAAGGTATCATCATTTCACCCGCATAGCATGTGCGAAAAAGAGTGGAGAGGGTCACGGCAAAAACTGGACGAACTTCGTGTACAAACTGGACAATCTCTTTCGGAGTATCAGGGTTTCGGACGAGAACTCATCAGTTACACGAGCACTTCTTTTTTTCAGTCATTTACCAATTTGTTCAGAGAGCAAAATGACCGTGAAACAGTAAATCACAGCAAAACGAACTCTGAAAAAGCAGAAAAGATAAAACTATATAAAAAATTTATTCAAAAGTAAATAGCAGAAAATAAATAATGCAGAAAAGAAAAAACTATATAAAGCAAAAATATTCACAAAGAAACTGAATACAGCAAAAAAACTACTCAGAAATAAATAGAAGAAAAAAAATAAAGCAGAAAATAAAAAAACTATATAAAAAATTACTCAAAAATAGATAGAAGAAAATAAATAATGTGGAAAAGAAAAAAATTATATAAAGCAAAAATATTGACAAAGAAACTAAATACAGCAAAAAAAACTACTCAGAAATAAATAGAAGAAAAAAAAGCAGAAAAGAAAAAACTATATAAAAAATTACTCAAAAATAAATAGAAGAAAATAAATAATGCAGAAAAGAAAAAATATATAAAAAATTGTTGGGGCGCTGTCTGATGGGCCTGCCAGACCTAGGGTGTGCAAATTCAGGCCCAGAAGGGCCAGCAGGCTCACAGGGCAGTGCGCCCTAGTTAGGCCCAGAAGCCTGCTATATAGAGGAGTTCAAAAGGGCAGTCGCGGCTGGGTTTATAAACCAGTGCGGCTGCCGGAGCTGCAATGGAGCTTCGTCGGGCCGCCGGACCTGCAATGGAGTATCGTCGGGCCACCAAAATCTCGCAGGTGTTGCAATGGCGCATCACCAGCGATATGTTTTCCTGGAATTTCGGACCAATTTTCGAAATTCGTGAACAATTTCGAATTTTGTGAACATATTTTTAGAAATTCATGACTTTTTTTGAATTCACTTACATTTTGTTCGAATTCATGAACATTTTCTGGATATGCGAACTACTTTCGTAATCAGGAAAAAGATCCCAAATTGTTTTCTCAGATCGTGAAGATTTACTTAATAAGCGATTTGTTGTAAAAATCATGAACATTTTTTATGATTACTCAAACAAAACCATGTACATTTTTGAATTCTTGTACACTATTTTGGACTTGGAATTTATTTATATTAAGAACTTTTTGAAATCCAGAATTTTTGTAAGGAAGAATAAAAAACGAAATAAAAAAGGGGTTGTCCGATCCGGCATGGGCCAGCCGAAAAGGCCGCGCTGGGAAATGAGGTCCCTTTACCCTCGTCCCACCAAGGCCAAGCCCATTCGGCGCCTCACCTTAAATAGGACAGACACGTTTAAGCAGCAGTAAGTTGGTAATGGTGTGGTGGTTTGCCAAGATAGTGGACACCTGCAGGTCTCGTGTTCGAAGTACTCCCTCTGTTCCAAAATAGTTGTCGTTGGGGAACTTCTCCGACCAGGTGAAAACAGGAAAAAGTACCAAACTACCCTCAATTTGAAATTCTTGTCGCCGGGATCTTCGTCTTCCTCCATCGCTCCTCCCCTCCGCCAGGCTCCACCCCGCTGCTGCAGCTCCGGCGTCCGCCCGCGCCGGCCGCAGCTCCCTCGCCGGCCGCCTTCCTCCGCTCAGATCGAGAGCCCAAACTCATACGCAACTCCCTCGCCGTCCGCCACAGCCTCCAGCCGCCCGCGACTCCTGGCCTTCGCGCCGCCCGTGCTCCTCCCCGCACCGACCAGCAGCAGCGCCGCCCGTGCTCCTCGTCCTCCTGCCTGAGCCTTCCAGCTCCTCGATTCAGGAACTGGAGCTCCGGATCCGGCCAATTGACCTCCGTCCGTACTCCTCCCCGCACTGACCAACAGCAGCAGCATCGCAGCCTGTGCTCCTCCTCCTGCCTCAGCCTTCCAGCTCCTCGATTCAAGCACTGGAGCTCCGGATCCGGCCAATTGACCTCTGCCCGTGCTTCTTCCCGAACTGACCAACAGCAGCAGCCGCTCCTCCCCGCCCGTGCGCCGCCTGTGCTGCTGTTTGAGTTGATCAAAATTGTTAATCGCCAAAGAAATTGATCGCCGGAGTTGTACCACTTCTTCTCGCCACAGACAGAAATTGATCAGATGTGGTGATTGACCAGGACGTCTTCTCGCCAGTCACACTAAGCTTGAATTGATCGCCAGAGCAATTTTGAATTGATCAGCAAGGAGCAGCCACTGTCCATCTGTTCACCTTTCAAAACTAGCAGATCAACAGTAGGAGCAAGGATTAGCAAGGAGCAAGGATTAGCAAGGAGCAGAAAATTGACAAATTAGCAGATCAACGGTAGATGAGCTACTCCATTTTTATGTGCTCCATCTGCTACAAGAAATTCAGTGTACTCATGCTTGTAATTGTACTCTTGCACAAAATTTACTCCATGCTAGTACTCCAGATCATGATTAAGTACTCAAGAAAACAATGTTAGTTCTGGCACTAAGTATGGCTCTGCATCTGTGAGATCACTTCTGGTGTTAGTATTGGGTCATGCAACTTCGGCTAGGATGTTCTTGGTTGCTTCCTTGCTTACAATTCGTAAAGACCTTTTGAGTCATTTTGTGATCTTGTGAAATATGCTAATATCAGCATGAAGCAAAGATGTTTTGCTGTGAAAAAAGAACTGAATATCATCTAGAAATTGAAATGAAGTGAGTACTTTCCAATAACCAGGGTCTAACTTGATCTGGAAAAGATACCAGGTTTAGTTGGTGTCTGTACATTGTTAGTTGGTCCTGCATATGCTGCCATTTAGTGGCAGAATGCTGTTTGGCAAGGCGGTGCTCAATTTTGAACAACAAAACTGAAAGTTATCTGGAGTGCAGATGAACCACTGAAGTACCCCATATCTCTAGTCCTCTCTGCAAGGAAGTCAAGATCACTCGCACTAGTAAAACCTACAGCAAAAACAAAAAACAGTATTATTTCCCTGCTTTTGCTGAGCTAGGAGCATTCTGAAACATGCTTGAATTCCAGCAATCAGTAAAACCTACAGTAAAATTCTGTTGCAACAAAGTCATGATGCGCAACAAAGTCTGCCAGGATCATAAAGCCCTCTAAAAACAAATGAAAATAGGCGGATGTAGCTCATCGATCAGGCAGTAGTACTACTCAAAATATACTTAATTGTTCTTCTTCTTCTTCTTCTTCTTCTTCTTCTTCTACTACTACTACTACTACTACTACTTGTTCTTCTTGTACTTGTACTTGTACTTGTACTTGTACTTCTACTTCTACTTGTACTTATTCTTCTTCTTCATCTTGTGTATTCATATCTTCAGGACAAAATGGATCTCCCAGACCTCAACTTCACTCCACCTGCAGAAGATGTGGATGAAATGGATGAAGAAGCAGAAAATGAAATGGAAGGAGATGCAGAAGATGGAGTGGAAGGAGATGAAATTGTTCAAAATCCAGGTACAGTTACAGTTGATCATTTCATCACTTGATCATTTAATGATTTCTTTGTTGTATATCTTGGTGCAGGTGCTGGGCAAGTTGGTAGAAAATATAAAACCCTCAATGACCAGCAAAAATTTGCTGCTTATGTAGCATTGCATACACTGTGTATGAGTAGAGGAGGCACTTTTAAGAAAACTGATACGCAAGACATTGCAAATTTTTTTGGAGTGGGTGTTTGGAATATACAAAGAATTTGGAGGAAAGCAATGTTGCAAATTCAACAAGGTCAAGAAGTAGATGTTGCCGATCAGAGAAAAGGAAATAGTGGAAGAAAGACTAAGGACATTAACCTAGAAAAAGTCCTAACAATCCCATTAAACAGGAGGTCTACTATTAGATCACTAGCCTGGCAACTTGGATGTAGCCCTACCACACTTCATAGAAAATTCATGCTGAATTTGATTAGGAGGCATACAAACTGTGTGAAGCCGGCTTTAAAGGAAAAAAATAAGATGGATAGGATGAAATTTTGTTTGTCGATGCTTGATGAGGCAACAACAGCAACTGCGAGGCCTAAGTTCAAGACTATGCATAATGTTGTCCATATTGACGAGAAGTGGTTTAACATGACAAAGAAGAATAGAAGATATTATCTGCTGGATGGGGAGGAAGAGCCTACGAGGCCTATACACGGCAACTGTATTGGCAAGGTGATGTTCTTAACGGCCGTTGCTAGGCCAAGGTGGGACAGTGAAGGAAATGTGACCTTCTCTGGGAAAATCGGTATCTGGCCATTCGTGAAAGAAGTTCCTGCTCAGAGGAGAAGCGACAACAGGCCCAAAGGTACAATAGAGACAAAGTCAATAAAGGTCGACAGAAAAGTGATGAGGGAGTTCCTGATAGAGAAGGTGTTGCCAGCGATACAAGCGGTTTGGCCGGAAAGTGATGCTGGACAGACCATCTACATTCAGCAGGATAATGCTAAGCCCCATATCTTGCCAAATGACCAGGAATTTCTAGCAGCTGTCGCAAAAACTGGACTTGACATTAGATTAGTACAACAGCCTGCCAACAGTCCTGATTTGAATGTTCTTGACCTTGGGTTTTTCAACTCGCTGCAATCCCTGACAGATTGTCTGAGTCCTAAAACACTACAAGACCTTATTGCAGGTGTTTTGGAGGAATTTGAAGGCTATGAGGTTTACAAGCTCAACAGAATTTTCCTAACTCTACAAATGTGCATGGTTGAGATCATGAACCATGCAGGGGGAAATGGGTATAAAATACCACATGTTAACAAGGAAAGGCTTGAGGCTCATGGGCAGCTACCTCCAAGAGTAACATGCCCTAAAGAGGTTTACGCAAATGCTTTATACAACTTAGAGCTAATGGAGAGGGTTCAGTGATGATGCTTGTGATGAGGCTGTGATGCTAGTGATGATACTTGTGATGCTTGCGATGAGGCTGTGATGCTAGTGATGATGCTTGCGATGAGGCTGTGATGCTAGTGATGATGCTTGCGATGAGGCTGTGATGCTAGTGATGATGCTTGCGATGAGGCTGTGATGCTAGTGATGATGCTTGTGATGCTTGCGATGAGGCTGTGATGCTAGTGATGATGCTTGTGATGCTTGCGATGAGGTTGTGATGCTAGTGATGATGCTTGTGATGAGGCTGTGATGCTAGTGATGATGCTTGCGATGAGGCTGTGATGCTAGTGATGATGCTTGTGATGCTTGTGATGAGGCTATGATGCTAGTGATGATGCTTGTGATGCTTGCGATGAGGCTGTGATGCTAGTGATGATGCTTGCGATGAGGCTGTGATGCTTGTGATGATGCTTGCGATGAGGCTGTGATGCTAGTGATGATGCTTGTGATGCTTGCGATGAGGCTGTGATGCTAGTGATGATGCTTGCGATGAGGCTGTGATGCTTGTGATGATGCTTGCGATGAGGCTGTGATGCTAGTGATGATGCTTGTGATGCTTGCGATGAGGCTGTGATGCTAGTGATGATGCTTGCGATGAGGCTGTGATGCTAGTGATGATGCTTGTGATGCTAGTGATGATGCTTGCGATGCTAGTGATGATGCTTGCGATGAGGCTGTGATGCTAGTGATGATGCTTGTGATGCTTGCGATGAGGCTGTGATGCTAGTGATGATGCTTGTGATGCTTGCGATGAGGCTGTGATGCTAGTGATGATGCTTGTGATGCTTGCGATGAGGCTGTGATGCTAGTGATGATGCTTGCGATGAGGCTGTGATGCTTGCGATAAGGCTGTGATGCTAGTGATGATGCTTGTGATGTTTGTAATAATCCATATTTGAGTATGTTGGAGTATGTTGTTTGTGTGGAGTATGTTGGAGTATGTCTAACTCCACTTGTATGTGTAACTCCATTTAAATTTTACTCCACGTATTTTTACTCCATATATTTTTACTCCATGTACTCCATATATTTTTACTCCATACTCCATTTGTATGTGTATATTTCTACTACTCCATTTGTATGATCACTCTCTGATACTCCATAATCCATAATATTCCATTTGTATGATCATTTGATTTTTGAGTAGGAGAGTAGTAAGAGAGGAGAGGAGTGAATTTAGAGAAGAGAAGAGAAGAGTATTTAGAGAAGAGAAGAGTAGTACTCCAGTAAAGAAGAGAATTTAGAGAAGAGATGAGGAGTATGTGTAATAATCCATAATTACACATAATTTAGAGAAGATAAGAGAAGAGAGCAAAAAGATGGAAGACTGTACAGTAACACTGATAATGGGAGTACAAAAGGTTTCAGTTAATTTAAATTAACTGAAAAGGTGTAATTTATTTTCAATTACTGGACAGTGCTATTGAGAGTTTATTTACTGTCATTATTTAAGTTGCCAGACAAACTATATGTGCATCCAAAAGAATTCGGCTATGAGTATCCGCTTACTAAGATTCGGTGCATCCTTTTCCTGAAGTTCAGCTAATATGTTTATTGATGGTTGAGCATCCAAAAAAGTTGATATTCCAGCAGAAAAGGATGCTCATTGCACAAAGAGTTCTTTTCCTGAATGCTCACCTGCAGCAGCAACATTGCACAAAGAGGCGAATTCAGTCAAGTGCAGAGACGAGTCAGAGGCAAATTCAGTCAACATTTGCACAAAGAACTGTTGTCTCGTGTAACTACAGAGGCCAGGGCGTCCTCGTCGCCCACCAGGACCAGCCTGTACCTTTGTTTGCACGGGAGTGGTTGTCGTCCGCCTCGATGAAGCCGCAGCCCAGCGCCTCGAGTAGTGAACTGCCAAGAGTAATTCAGTTAACAAGCAAGAGTAGTGTTAACAAGCAAGAGTAGTGCTACAACAAGGATTTAGTTAATTTTTACTCCTACACTAAATCTGGAATACTCCTACACTAAAGTACTCCTAATTAACTGAAGATCTTGAGCCTTTTAAACTACAGCAGCAGCAGTATACAGATAATCATAACTCTAAATCACAGTTAAATAATGTATGTGTATTTTGTTCTCCATTTTGTGAGGCTTGATCATTTTTACTCCATATACTCCATTTAAATGAAAGAGAAGAGAAAGAGAAGAAGAGACAAGAAGAGAAAGTGGAGTACAGAGAACAGAATTCAAAATATGTCGCTTCTTCACCTTCAGCTAGCTAGCTTACCCAAACAAAATTCAGAATCACTTCGAGCAGAGCCAAAAGCCCATATGTGTTCATCAAATCACTGTACAGACATGAGGAAAAAGGTGCAGAAACACTGAACCACAGAGCCAGCAAACAAAAATAACAGGGCATACAGGCAAAACCAAAAAATCCAGATGATAACTGAAACATCACCAAGATTTGCAGCCTTGGAAACATCACCAAGATCGCCCGTGAAACAAGACGACGAAAACAGGACAGTAACCTGAAGATAATCACAAAGGCGGCTACTATTGCATCTTTCCTGTTTGTGTTTTACCTCCATGTGGAGGCAGTCGTGATCAATCAGACCATTTCATCTTCGTCCTGGATGGACAGACCAATCGATTAACTGAAACCCCAGCGGATGAGCAACTACCTAGACCCAATTTCAGTGCAGCTCATGCTTCTGATTTCTTAATTCTTTGGGGATTACTCCACCATTGCATGGCACTTCTGAATTCTTAACTCGAAATCAAAAGAAGTGGCGGCACCAACGAATCACTAGTCAATCGAGAATAACAGAGCAGGGAAGAGGAAGGGGGTGGGTGGGGGCCGGACCTGTGAAGATGACGAGGTCGGGGTCCTCGGCGCGGATGACGCGGTAGAGGAAGGCGGTGATGTTGAGGTCGGAGCAGCCGGCGACCTGCTCGGGCAGCACGTCCTCGCACGCGGTGCTCCGCCCGTCCGCGTAGTGCATGTCCGCCACCTGCAGCACCTTGAACGTGCCGCCCTCCCGCCGGAACGCAGCCCGCCGCCGCCAACCCTGAGGAAGCGGCAGATGACGCCAGCGGTCGGGCCCTTCTCCTCTGCAGCGAGCCGGAGATCCCCGCCACCCTGAGGAAGGTGGAGCAGCCGCGCTTCAGATCCAGCCGCCGTCTCGCCGAGCTCCCCCTCCCGCACCACGATCTCCACCTTGGCCTCCTCCTCCCGCTGCTCCAGCACGGATCGAGTACCGCCGCCCACGGATCGAGCACCGCCGCCACGAATCGAGCACCCCAACTGGTAAAAATGTCACCTTTCACCGACGAGAGGGAGGCGGGCTGCTAGGGTTATGGGTGGTGAGGTGCAAGACTGCGGTGAGGAAGACACCGACGAGAGGGAGAGGGTGGCGACTGGCCGGCGAGCGACTGGCCGACGAGAGGGCGAGCGGTCGGGGTCGGAGACAGCGAGAGCTGTCGGGGAGAGAGAGCGAGTGGTCAGGGAGAGAGTGAGAGCTGCAAGCGGTCAGGGAGAGAGCGAGCGGGAGGGCAAAATGGGAAAGTGAAGAAAAATCGCAACGTGACGATCGGTACACTAGTTTTCCCCAACGACAACTATTTCGGAACAGAGGGAGTACATCATTGTTTGTTTTTTCTGCTTCAATGGCCATTCGGTGCGTGGCCCAGTTGTCAGTAAGGCAAGTCCAACTTGTCTGAATATCAGGGTCCACCGCGCCAGAATTTGTTGTTTTAATGGCCATTTGGTGGGAAAACCCTATTCGACGCGCGTTGCGTCAAACTGCTGGAGCTTCGGACAGAGAGCTATCGACTGGCGAACAAGGTGGGCCGGCCCATTTACATGATAAAACACTACAGTTTCCGGTTTTGGGAACCTCCTAGAAGTTTCCTGATCGGTTTTGGGAAGCTTCTAGAAAGTTCCTGAGCCAGATTTTAGTGGATTTCACTTTTTTCTTTGCAGTTTTTCTTAATCTATTTTTCTCTTTTTCTTTTTTCTGTTGGATAATTTTCTTTATTTTTTTCGTAGTTCTTTTTCTTTTTTCTATTTATTTTGCAATCCCTTTTTCTGCTCGTTTTTTCATTCCTTTTTTTCTTTTTCAGAATTTAAAATTTGTTTGAAATTTAAAAAAAAGTTCGGAAGTACAAAAAATTTTCCTGTTTTTTAATTTTTGTTCAGAAGTTCAAACAGCACTCATGACTTCTAAAAAATGCTCACATATTAGAAAACATGTTCACCTTTCAAAAAATGTTCCTGTTTTTTATTTATTTTTGTTCAGAAGTTTAAACAACATTCATGATTTCTAAAAAATGTTCGCCTATTTGAAAACATGTTTACCTTTCAAAAAATGTTGGTGTTTCGAATTTTCACAAATTCAAAAGGTGTTCTTGATATTTAAAGAAATATCTGCCTTTCAAAATTTGTTTATAAGTTCAAAAAATGTTCCCGTTTTTTAATTTTGTTCGTAGACTCAATCAATGTTGGTAATGGTCACATTTTAAAATTTGTTCAGAGTTTCAGATTTTGTTCACAGATGCAAAAATATGTTCCCTTTTGTACAAAATGTTCATGTTTTCAAAAATATTCTTTTTTATCAAAATTTGTTCATAAATTAGAAAAAAGTTCCCAGCTTTAATTTTGTTCGTGTTTGTCAAAAAAATGGGAATGTGAAAAAATGTTCATGTTTTACAAAATTTGTTCACAAATTCCTACATTCTCCCCTTTTTGAAACTTGGTTAAAAAACCAAAAATTGGGCAATTTTTCCAATACTTGTTTGTTTTAAAAAATGTTCAGATTTTTTTTAAAGTATTCAGAATTTTCTTTAAATGTTCTACAAAAAAGGATTATTTTTATCCGCCGATATGGTTAGTTCGAAAGGATTTTTTTTGGATCTGCCGATATGGTTAGTTCGAAAGGATCTGCTCTATTGGTTCGGCACCTGTCTCTACAATTGTCGTATCATGAGTTCGAATCCTGCTCAAAGCAGCTCCCTTTTTGCGTTGTATTTTACGCCATTGGCTGCTCCCACGTGGGCTAGCCCAGGCGAAGTCCCCCTGTGCGAAGCCCCTCCAGTCTGCCGCAGAATGCGGCAGCTAGGAGGTCCCCATTCAGTGCATGGCCTCGTTGTCAGCAAGGCAAGTCCCACTAGTCTGGACAGTATGGCCTACATGTCAGGGTCCACCTCGCCAGAGTAGGTCCAACATAATCATGTCGCTTTTTCTTAAACAAAAAGCATAGAGATTCAACTATGTAAATTATCAACCAAACCAATTTAGTTTTCAGATTTACTTATTCGCATATCACAGATTTGTCAAAAACAACCTATTCTATAATTTGCTATAAGAATACAAGTAAAATTTGACAAATACATGCACAGCCGAGTGGTCTGAACCTTGATCTGCAACATGGTGGATGGGCGTTTGAATTCCTGCCCAAGCGAAAGCCTGCAAATTTTTTGTGTTTACTGCGCGCTGGCCGGCCCCACTTGTGATCGCCCCTGGAGGTTGTCGTGGATGTCACCCACGCCTGTCAGCCCCAGCGAGTCCCCGGGCCCGCAGATCAGTGGCTGCGGCTAAAGAAGTCCTCGGTCAGATTCAGCTCCAGATCTGGATCTGGAAATTTTCACACCAGGGACCCTCTATTTTTGAGTTCCATCTGGCAGGTCCATGTTTTTTTGCAGAAAACACCGTAGTTTTAAAATGGCAACAACTTGCCTATTTCAAATCCAATTTAACAAATTAAATATGTATTCCTATCAAGAAAGTGTGTTATATCCATTTATAAACTTTTCCACTATTTTGTTTAATTCAAATTGGTGCGATTAAAAATATTTAATTACTCATAAAAGCTTGCAAAAATCATAACTTGTAACTAATGCAAAGTCACACCGGTGTTGCAATATATTCTGAATATTACCACAAATAGTTATTTTGTTGAAATACCTAGTCTCTATTACAACAAAATGACTGCCTCGCGCAACGGAATTTGTTTGTCGCAATATCGCTACCATATTGCAACGCCGATGCAGTTTGTTGCAATAGGTAGCCACTTTTTTTGCAACAATATGTGCAACTAATGCAACATCACGGTGACGTTGCAATATTTTTCTGAATATTGCCACAAGTAGTTATTCTGTTGAAATACGTAGTCTCTATTACAACAAAATGATTGCCCTTGTGCAATGAATTTTTTTTGTCGCAATACCACTACCATATTGCAACGCCGACACACTTCGTTGCAATATGAGGCCTCTATTGCAATAAATTTAGTGTTTATCGTGACCAAACTAAGTTATGGCAATATGTGCGGCCTATTACCACAACCGGGGAATTTGTGGTAATATTGCATTTTATTGCAACAAACCTTTGTTGCAGCAAAAAAATTTGTTGCAATAGACCAGAATCCTTGTAGTGGGTTTAGAGTTTGGCACATGCAAATTTACTTGGAACGGCAGGTAAATACCGCATATAGGTAGATATGGTAGACACTCATGGAAGAAACTTGATTCAAGGAATTTTGATGCACAAGCAGTATTCCTGCTTAGTACAGATATTTTGGCTAGCAAAGGATTCTAAATAGCAAGCACCACATGTTAGAGTATCCAAAACAATATAACTTATACAAATATACCCAAGCATAACTCATTATGTTTTCTTCCTTGTCCAACTTCAACTAATTTGCTCAGGTTTGAAAATAATTAATGGGGCTCACAATCATAGAAGATGTCCAAGATAGTATTGTATATGAAATCTCTCTTCCCTCAATATTCTTTCATGAATTGTTCAAGTGACCAATACAATGTTTGCTAACCTCCAATAAATTTACTACCTCTACTTCTTATATGTGAAGGCATTGCTCCCCATGGGATAAGCATATGAAACATATTTAATTTCAGATTTATGACATTCAAATCATTCAACCATTTACTCATAGGATATAAGTGGAGCACACGAGTAAATGACAAACTACTCCAAAAAGATATAAGTGAAGATTAATGAGTAGTTAAATAATTACATAAGTATGTGAAGACTGTCTCTCAATTAAGAATTTCAGATCTTGGAATTTTATTCGTACAGGAAGCAAAACAAAATAAAATGGCATTGTAAGGATAGCACAACTCATGTGAAGAAGCAAAAACTTAGGCTCAACCAATACTAACCGATAGTTGTTGAGGAAGAAGGGTGGGATGCCAACCGGGGCATCCCCAAGCTTAGATGCTTGAGACTTATTGAAATATTATCTTGGGGTGCCTTGGGCATCCCCAAGCTTGAGCTTTTGTGTCTCCTTAATTCCTTTCATATCACGGTCTCCCTAAATCTCAAAAGCTTCATCCACACCAAACTCAACAAGAACTCGTGAGATAAGTTAGTATAAACCAATGCAAAAACCTTATCATTCTCTACTGTACTAAATGCCTCTTCATATTTAATACTCCTATCCTCAAATAGAATCATTAAACAAGCAAACATATGCAAACAATGCAAACATAATAGTAATCTGCCAAAACAGTACAATCTGTAAAGAATGCGAGATTCATCATACTTTCCTAGCTCCAAAAATTATGATCGAAAATTCCCACTGTAGTAAATTTATCAGAGCTTATTATGTAAAAGGTTTCAACATTATATCACATTCTGACTTTTCTAGGGAATATTTTCAACAGCGGTAAACTTTCTGTTTTGAAACAGCAACATGTATACTTGCAAAAAAAGCATGGTAAAGGCTATCCTTGACATTTTTATTGAAAAGAAAGATGAAAACACTAATCTAAATAACAGAAAGCAAAGCTAAATAAAATAAAATGACGCTCCAAGCAAAACACATATCATGTGGTGAATAAAAATATAGCTCCAAGTAAAGTTACGGATGAACGAAGACGAAAGAGGGGATGCTTTTCGGGGCATCCCCAAGCTTAGGCTCTTGGTTGTCCTTGAATATTACCTTGGGGTGCCTTGGGAATGCCCAAGCTTAGGATCTTGCCACTCCTTATTCCATAGTCCATCGAATCTTTACCCAAAACTTGAAAACTTCACAACACAAAACTTCACAGAAAACTAGTAAGCTCCATTAGCGAAAGAAAACAAAACACCACTTCAAGGTACTGTAATGAACTCATTCTAATTTCATATTTGTGTAATATCTACTATGTTCCACTTACGTATGGTTCATACCCTCCGATATTACTCATAGATTCATCAAAATAAGCAAAAAACACAATGAAAACAGAATCTGTCAAAAACAGAACAGTCTGTAGTAATCTGTATCAAACGTATACTTCTGCAGCTCCAAACATTATACCAAATTAGGAAGTCCTAGATAATTTGTTTATTGATCTACTGCGAAAAGAATCAACTGCGAAGCACGTTCATGTGATTTATGAAAACTAATCTCGTGCACGCAAAGTTTCTGTTTTCTGCTGCAGAATCAAATAGCTATCACTTTAGGTTATCCTAAAGGTCTTACTTGGCACTTTATTGAAACAAAATCTATAAAACATGATTACTACAGTAGCATAATCATGTGAACACACAAAAGTAGTAAAAGTATATATTGGGTTGTCTCCCAACAAGCGCTTTTCTTTAATGCCTTTCTAGCTAGGCATGATGATGACAATGATGCTCACATAAAAGATAAGAACTGAAACATAAGGAGAGCATCATGAAGCATATGACTAGCACATTTAAGCCTAACCCACTTCCTATGCATAGGGATTTTGTGAGCAAACAACTTACGGGAACAATAATCAACTAGCATAGGAAGGCAAAACAAGCATCGCTTCAAGATTTTCAATGCATAGAGAGGAAACTTGATATTATTGCAATATGTAGAAGTATATGTTCCTCCCTCATAATAATTTTCAGTAGCATCATGAATGAATTCAACAATATGACCAGCACCTAAAGCATTCTTTTCATGATCTACTTGCATAGAAAATTTACTACTCTCCACATAAGCAAAATTCTTCTTATTCGGAATAGTGAGAGTATCACAAGAGACTTGAATACTATAAATTGTTTCCACATTAAAAGAGTAATGTTCAGAGAAAGGGTACTCATAATCATGACAAGTTTTATAAATATAATCATCACTACTTTTTATAGCATTAGTTTCATCACAATAATCATCATAAGTAGCAACTTTGTTCTCATCATAATCGATTGAAACCTCTTCCAAGATAATGGACTCATCACTAAATAAAGTCATGACCTCTCCAAATCCACTTTCATAAATATTATAAGATTCAACATCCTCCAAAATAGTGGTATCATTACTTCCTAAAGTTGACACTCTTCCAAACCCACTTTCATTAATATAATCATCATAGGTAGAAGACATGCTATCATGATAACAACTTTGCATATCAAAACTTCTGTAATGCCCCGGATTCGATGCGCCAGGTGTCTGCCAGCTATTCGTCATCGTTGCCATGTCATTTGCTTGCGTGTTGCACTTTGCCATGTCATCATCTGCATTTCATCTCAATGTTTTTTAAAACTTGCATCCGTTCGGGTCCTCCCGGTTCTCTCCGTTGTCCGTTCAGAGTTCAGACCACACTCGCACGTGCCCGCGACACCTTCGAAATATTATTTTATAAGTGGCATAAAAATGTTCTCGGAATCGGTTGCAACTTGTCGTGCAGTCTTATTATAGTGTAGACAGAGCACCTGCCAAGTTTCATCGCATTCGGAGTCCATTTGATAGCCCAACCATTTAATATAGCGGTACCGTCGCCGGTACCTTCGTCGGATGTTTCAGTCTTTGAAACTGCCGCCGGGCCTCTCTCTCTCTCTCTTCTCTCCACTTAGCCCAACCTCTCTTCACAGCCCACCCAGGCCTACCAACCCCCCTCGCGATCAGATCCGTCGGATTACGATCGGAGGCTCCAAACCGCTCCAAAACCCCCCTCTAACCCTAGCCCCTACTATATATGGACCTCCTAGTCCATTTTGGGCAGCCCCTAGCCCCCCACCTACCTCTAGCCCTCTCCCTCCTCAATTTCTGTGTCGGCCAAACCATCTTCGCCACTTGGCCGCGCAGCTGCCACGCCCCTTCAACCACTCCCCGCGTGCCACCTCACCCTCCAGCGCCGCCGCAGCCACCCAGGCGCCGCCACCTGTTCCCTCCCGTGCCCTCCAGCGTGCCA
Source organism: Triticum timopheevii (assembly GCA_963921465.1). Classification (NCBI taxonomy): domain Eukaryota; kingdom Viridiplantae; phylum Streptophyta; class Magnoliopsida; order Poales; family Poaceae; genus Triticum; species Triticum timopheevii. Next base: position 59,311,183 of record OY997270.1, on the reverse strand, counting down.
TCCCACCGCGCGGCCCGCCAAGCCCGGGCGCAGCCCGCCAGGACCATCCAGGGCCCGACCGCGCCCGAGCCTCCCGAAGCCTCCCGCTCGATCCAGTTTGGGATCGGGGGAGCGCCGCCGTCCTCCAGCGCCTCGACCTCGCCGCCGGAGGCCTCCGTCCTCGCCCCGTTGCCTCGCCGGATCTCCGCCCTCCTGTCCTCCGCCGCCAGGTCGCGCCGCCCCTCGTCACCTCTCTCCCTCTCTCTCCTCGCCTGGCCTCACTCTCTCTCTCTCTTCCCGCAGGAACCCCGCCATGGCGCCGCCTCCTAGCTCGATGAGCTCCGCCGCCGCCGGCCGGATCCGCCCGTTCTTGCAACCCCGGCCTCCTCCTAGCCTCCCTGCCGGCCGGCGCAGCCGCCGCCCTGCGCCATGGCCGCGCCTGCATGCACGCGCTCATGTGCGGGCGAGCACATGCATGGCCACCGCGTGTGGGCTGCACGTGGGCCTTCTCCTCGATCCCGGCCCACGGTGTCGCCAGGCCAGATCGCCCCGGCCCAGTAGCCTCTTGGTGAGCACGCCCCTTCTAAATCCCGCGCTGGGCGACTTTTAGCTATCTTGCGCGCATTTGTTTTTTTTCCGAAAAATCTGCCAAGTCCCCAGAAACTCATAAAATGTTGCATACTTTGACCTGTTGTATCTCTGCATCCGTAGCTCCGATTCGTGCGTGTAATATGTAAAATTGTTCGCCTCGATGAGTACTTCATTTCATTCCATTGCATCATTTTCATTTGAGCTCATCTTGACGCCCAAAATGCTGTTGGAAGAGTGCATGTTGATGTTAAACTGCTGAAACTGTTATAACTTGCTCATTTATCATTTTTGCCATGATTGATGTGTGCACCTTATGAACATGAGCTATACATGTGTTTTGATCTATGCCATGCCATCTTTCCAGAGGTGCCAACCATGTATTTTTGTGAGTTGTGTGCTGAGTGTATCAAGCTTGCTAAGTAGGGTAGTTGTTGTTGCTGTTTTCTTGACAGATTCTATTATATTTTGTTGCTATGTTAACATGCTTCTACTAATCATTCTATGCATAATCTGGAGATGTTCTATAAACATGTTTTGATCTATATGTCATGCTCTATCCATTCATGATCTTGGTTGCAATTATAGCCTGCTGGCACATGTTGTTATCTTGCTCCAAAGTTGCTCGATAATGTTGCTGGCAGCCTGTTAACATTAAGTTCACTTGTTCCCATGTGTTTTCCTAGTGATCCATGCACCCTATGAACTTGCTCTTGCCATGCTTAGCTTCATAAACATGTCTTCTTGCTGTTGGTTTCCTTGCCATGCCATGTATTGCTCTGTGGTGAGTGATTCAAGCTCACCAACCTGCCTACTTATTGTTGTTCCTATCATGTATGAATCTGTAATATAACTTGCCATGTTTACATGGGTGCCATCATATTTTTCGTGCCCTTTTGGCTCATGGTCAGTAAGGGTCTTTTGATCTATGCAATTAGTAGATTCATTCCATGCCTTTGTTTGCCATGATATGTTCCTGTAACATGTTGTTTGGTTGCTCTAAAGATTGCAACCTGATGTTATTTCTGCTAAAGTCTGAAACTGCTATTATTTGCAATATCTCCATGTCCTTTTGAGCATGTTCCAATTGTTTCTAGAGATAGCTCAGTGTTCATGTTTTGTTATACTTTACGTGTACTTCATTCCCATGCCTTTTGTTATTATGTTGGGGTCGTGTAGCTTATTGTTTTGATGCTTGCAATATGCCTAGTTGCTGTTTTGGACAGATTGTTGTTATGACTTGTATAGAGTGTATGTGTTGCACCGTTGCTCCGTTTTGAGTGTGCTCTATATGAAACTTGCTTGATTTTGCGTGTAGCTTCATATTATCATGTTGCATCCTTGTTTTGGTGTGTTTGCTTGATGTTTGTATGCATTTTGCATCAATGCCATGTTTAACTTGTTTTGCTCATATCTTCTAGCCCGTAGCTCCGAATCTAATGAACTTTATATATAACTTGACTAGAATTTCGTGTAGATCATTGTGGTGCATCTTAACTTGCTGTTTAACAACTTGAACATAAGGTTTATTCAGTTCTGGACCAATTTCGAAATATGCATATGAGGACTTACGGGAATTGTTATATGTTGTTCCCGGCCTCATTTAAACTTGCCTTGATGTGTTGTTCTTGTTTGCATCATATCTTGCCATGAGTAGCTTCATGTAGCTTTGTCATGCATCATACTTGTTGTGCATCATGCCTTGTTCATGTGTGGTGTGTTTACCTATGTTGTGTGCTTCTTCTTGATAGTTCCTGTTTCGTTGCGATCGTGAGGATTCGTTCGTCTACGTGTGGTTCGTCTTTGTGGCTTCATCTTCTTCATGGACTCATTCTTCTTCCTTGCGGGATTTCAGGCAAGATGACCGCTACCCTGGATCTCACTACTATCATTGCTATGCTAGTTGCTTCGTTCTATCGCTATGCTGCGTTACCTATCTTTTGCTCATCAAGCCATCCCAAATTGCCATGAACCTCTAACCTTTGACACCATTCCTAGAAAACCATTGCTTGGCTATGCTACCGCTTTGCTCAGCCCCTCTTATAGCGTTGCTAGTTGCAGGTGAAGTTGAAGATTTCTCCATGGTGGACAGGGTTATGTTGGGATATCACAATATCTCTTATATTATTAATGCATCTATATATTTGGTAAAGGGTGGAATGCTCGGCCTTATGCCTGGTGTTTTGTTCCACTCTTGCCGCCCTAGTTTCAGTCATACCGATGTTATGTTCCCGGATTTTGTGTTCCTTACGCGGTCGGGTGATTTATGGGACCCCCCTGACAGTTCGCTTTGAATAAAACTTGTCCAGCAAGGCCCAACCTTGGTTTTACCATTTGCCTCACCACCACCTACTTTTCCCTTGGGAGTAATTAACCCAAGGGTCATCTTTATTATAGCCCCCCCGGGCCAATGCTTGTCTAAGTGTTGGTCCAAACTAGAGCACCGTGCGGGACCATTCCTTGGCAACTTGGATTCGTCGGTACCTGTACGCTTCGCTTATCCGGTGTTGCCCTGAGAACGAGATATGTGCAGCTCCTATCGGGATTGTCGGCGCATCGGGCGGCTTTGCTGGTCTTGTTTTACAATTGTCGAAATGTCTTGTAATCCGGGATTCCGAGACTGATCGGGTCTTTGTCGGGGCGTCTCTCTGTGGCCACGAGCACCTATGGGGCAGGGGGCCCCTTCTAGTCCGGCAAGGGAGGGGAGGGCGTGCGCAGAGCGGATCGAGGTCGAGCGCGCGGGGGGGGGGGGGGGGGGGGACGGGCGATTTTTACCCAGCTTCGAGGCTCTCCGGAGAGATAAAACCCCTACTGCTGCTTTGTGTTTTTTATTTGTTCTTGCTCGAGAGTGCGAGCGTATGGTGTTGATCTACGAACGGCGGAAACCTTGTGAGGAAAAGTTCCGAACCGCCGAACCCTTCTACGTGCGCATGGGCCTCCCTTTTATAGCCTGAAGGGGGCACCCACAGGTGGCAGCGTAGGAAGAGGGGGTAAAAGAGTAAAAACGCGGGTTGGTACAACAATGTCCCCTACCTAACTCTGACGACAGGGGACAAGGGCATTTAATGCCTGTCCGGTCGCCCCAACAGTGCGAAGAAATGACCGTTAGGTGTGCCACCGGTTGCCACGATGGCCTCCTTGTCAGCTCCGCTCGCCACCTCGCTCCGCATGGCTGTGCAGCGCCTCGCCACGTGCTCCTGGGGTTGCCCTGGAGTGACACGTTGCTGGATGCGCTGGAGTTTGGGTGCAGGGTGGCAGCCTTGCCGCGGCCCTTCTCTTGTTGCGCCGGCAAGCTTGCCGGCCGCCGGGCCTTGTCGGGACGCGCGGGGCGTCGCGGCAAGTTCCTCTGGAGCGCCTTGGTTGGCCTTCCCGGCAAGCTCCTCTTGCCAGGGCCTTTGTCTTCTTAGTTGGTACTTTGTTCTTGAATGGCAGTAATAGGAAATGACAGAGGGTCTTGGCGGGCGCCCGGCAAGCCTTGCCGCGGGGCGCTGCGAATGCCCGTGCACAAGTTCGGGGTACTAAGGTACCCCCTACTTTAGTACACCGACAGGAGCCCCCGGGCCTGGGCCACACACGGTGCCGAGCACTGTTGGGCCAGGCCCAAAACAGTGCACGGGCACGCGCGGCCTGGGTCCACACACAATCGGACTCCGTGTCCACCGCGTCCTCTCGCAACGGCACGCGTCGATTGCGGCGTCGTGGGAGAGAACGTGGTCAATACTTAACTCCAGGAAATGTGTAACGTTCGCATCCCCTGTTTATAAGCAGAGGAAGCGGGGCCGTTCCCCCACTTCCGCCACTTGCAGTTCCTTCCTCCGAAAGCTCCGCTGCTCCCCCCCACTTCCCGAGTCGAAAGAGAGCCGTGCTCCGCCGCCCTTCGCTGCCGCCGCCGCCGTCGCCTCTGCCTTCCCCCGCTGCTTCCGTCATGGCTCCGAAGACTGGGAAGGCTGCGAAGGCTTCGAAGGCTGCGAAGTCGGCCGAGGCGTTGGAGCTCGAGGCGCTGCGCAAGAAACAGGTGCTTTTCCCCCCTGAGCTCACCCCGGAGGCGCTGCGGGCGGAGTTCTACCTCTTCTGGTCGACGGAAACGCGGGCGCATCCGCGCACGCCGGTGCTTTCCGCTGAGGCCTCCAAGTCGAAGAAGTGCCCCAGAGGGTACTACTTCTTCCCTGTGTTCTTCTATTGCGGGCTCTGCCCACCTTTTTCCGATTTCTTTTGCGACATCATGAACACCTACGGGTTTCATCTGCTTGATTTCACCCCCAACGCCGTTCTGACAATGGCGGTTTTCGCACATCTCTACGAGAACTTCGTTGGTATCCTCCCCAATGTTGCTCTTTTTCGTCATTATTTCTCCCCTCGGGCCGAGAAAGGGGAGCCACTGGCTGGCGGAATCGCCTGGACCTCCCGGATGGGCATGAAGGAGGTGTACTTGACGGGCGAGCTCCGCAGCAAGTGGGACGAGTGGAGGGCGGAGTGGTGCTGGATCTGTGATGCCAATCCGCCGCCATTCACTAGGCTGCGCCGGACCCGGGTTGTGCGCGGCAGCGACTGGAGTGTTCTGTCGCCAGATGATGTGAAGCTGACGATCGCCACCACCCGAATCCTCCAGCTCAGGCATGCCGAACTCACAACAGGGGCAGTTGGTGCGGATTTCCTTCGCCGTCGCATCGCCCCTCTGCAGGAGAGGGGGAGGCCCGCCTGGCTATTTAGCGGGCCGGCAGATTTTATGAGGCTGCGCCCAGGCCTCAACTTCAACTTCACGGTTATGGAGCTTAACGCGATGCTGAGGGAGATGTTCAAGCACGACGCCAATCATCCAGAGTGGTTCCAGTTGCCGCAGGGTGTTGTCCCCTTGTGCAATAACTCCCAGCGCGATCGCATCTGTGCAATGATGCCAGAGTGGGACTCGCACGGGATAAGCGCCAATTGGATAGAGCCCGCTGCCGAGGTTGTGCAACAATTCTTCGATGACTTGTCGGAGGTGGTGGTCAACTCCGACGAGCAGAAGCTCCTCACCCACGCCACAACTGCCAATGAGCTGGCGTACATTGCCAGCAGGGCCAAAGAGGCGGCGGCGGCCGCTGCCGCGCGCGAGTTTGGCTTCACGCTGGCGGAGGCGGATGTAGCTGTGGCGGCAAGCCTTGCTGCCCGGGAAGAACTTGCCAGAGAAGGCGACGGCGAAGGGGAGGCCGAGGCTGGAACGGGCGAGCCCGTCGAGGGCGCGAGCGGCCAGCCGTCTTCGAGCAACTTGCCGCAGGCGGAGCCCCCAGCGCAGCCTCAATTCCGACCGAGAAGGCGCCTCCGTCGAGTCGGAGAGCTGGCAGAGGAGCAGGCCGTCCAGCAGCCGCGGCACCGTGGGACACGTTCCACCGCGGCAAGTACCGTTGCCGCGGGAGGGTCCCAGGCCGCGCCGACAACTGAGGCGGGGTCTTCCCGGGCCGCCATGCCTGATCCTGCCGCAGCCCTCGGCAAGCGCCGGAGGGAGCCTACTCCTCCGCCACATCGCGCCGAGAGGGTACCGGAGTTCGACCTCTCCGCGCTGAGCTCCGATGATGATGAAGAGGAGGAGGAGGAGGAGTAAGGCTTTCTTCTTACTATACTTGTCTTTCTTTGATCCTTGTTGTTGTTTTCCTTGTATCTAATCTGCTTCTCTCCAAACCCCTGTTCTGTCTCAGGACTTTGGCGGAGAGGGCGGTGAAGAGGGCCAAGGTACCCGTGGTTAACATCGAGGACGATCCTGCTGTGGCGGCAGAAGATACGTCCAAGACCACCTTGACGGACCCGGCCCCTTCCCCTCGCAGCAGCTCCCAGCACAGCCCCCAGCGTAAGTGCATTGGTTTGCTTCTTGTTGTGGGGCGCGCATGGGTGCTTCTTCTTCTGCTAACATCTTGATTGTTGACTCTTTTGTGTATAGGAGCAGAACAGGCCCACCAGGAGCAGTCGGAGGCCGACCCGGAGGTGTCGTCGGCTTCGACTACGCCACCAAGGGCCGATTCCCCGATATGGGAGCCCTCTCCAGCAAGGAAGGGATCTCCGGCAAGAGGCGGAACCAGTGAGCCCCCGATGGTGGAGCCTATGATCACAGAGCCTAGCACAGGTGACCCTCCTCGTCGGGGACTCTCCCTTAGGTTCTGCTGATCTTCTTTTTCTTCCTTTTGGGTATTTGCTTGACTTTTCTTTCTTCTTCCTGTCTTCAGATGCCCCTCTTGGGGACCCGATGGAAACAGAGGTCACCGGCGAGGAGGGCGCACGCGGCAACGCTGAGGACGTCGTCGCAGACGAGGAAGAAGCCAGTGCTGACGAGCCCGCCGGCGAAGAGGCCGCCAAGGCTGCTGGCGAAGGAGCCGGCGAGGGGTCCGGCGGTCGCACTGGCGACCCGGAGGACGCAGGAGCGCAAGGCGCTACACCGACCGCCGACCCCTCCGCCGCTGACGCGGTGTCGGGCTCCGAGGGGCCCCAGCCAGGCGCTTACTTGAAGGCCGGCGAGGGCGTATATATCAAGCTCCCCTGGGCGTCGAGCTCCAGGGCGCCGGTTGAAGGAGAGGAGTTTGACGGGGAAGTACTTGCCTCCGCCGGGCTGGCCGTGGTCGACAGGCCAAGCAGCGGCAGCGGCGAGTCCGAGGAGGAGCAACTGCTCCGAAAACTGGTGTCACTCTACCGCGCCCGGCAAGCGAAGCTTGAGTCCCGGGAAGCGCTTGTCGCGCAGGTGGGAGTGGACATAGAGAAACATGCACAAGAGCTCCGGAACCGCAACCAGGAGGCCCTCCGATCCATTGCAGAGGAGAGGGAGCAGCTCGGCGAGGCAAAGGAGGCGTTTATCCTGGAGAAGGATGAAGCTGAGGAGCAGCAGAGGCTCGCCGCCAAGGAGATGTCCAGGCGGGAAGGTCAGCTGACACAGAAGAAAGCCAGTCTGGACAGTCACGAGGAGGAGCTCGAGGCACGAGAGCAGTCTCTTGGCGGGACACTCAAGGAGGCAAAGGACGCAGCCGCGGCCGCCGAGGCCGCCAAGAAGGATTTAGAGGAGAGGGTGGCGCAGCTGGAGGCAGATATGGGGAAGAAGAATGAAGAGCTTGCCGCACTCCAGCGCGAGCGCGAGAAGGACGCACGCGCCCATGGCGAGCTGCAAGTCCAGCTTGCCGAGAAGACCAAGGAGCTGAACGCCGCCAAAAACTCGAATGCCGATCTGGAGCTGAAACTGGCTGCCTTGGCGGAGACGCTGGACGCCGCCAAGAAGCGAGAGGACGACTTGAGGAAGGAGCTCAAAGGCAACGTGGAGCTGCTGACGAGGGTCGCTGAGGCCCAGAACACCTTCAAGACCACGGTGGAGCTCTGGACGGAGGGCCTCGTCAGCATCGCCGCGCTCATCAACGAGGAGTTGGCGGAGCTGAACTTGACGGGCTTCGGGTACTCTACTGAGGAGGATCTCCAGCCCAGCGCCAAGCTCACGCTTTTCTTCAAGGATGTGGTGACGGCTCTCCGGCAGCTCCGGGAAAGGATCCCGAAGCAGCTGGCCGACGAGTCGCGCGCGATCTGCACCGGGGTCTTGGAGAAGGTGTTGGTGAAGGTCCTCTTCCGCAACCCGGGCATCGACCTCTCCCGCGTCACCAAGAAGCTACCGGAGGGTGCTGATCTTGAGGAGCTCAGGGCCATCGTCGCACCCATTGTGGACAAGGTGAACGGGGTCAGGAGGGTCGACGGCGGGCGCATAGATTAGGTCGCCCTTCTTCTCCCTTTTTCTTGCTGCTGTCATTTCGGTTATGAGGACAATTTAGTCAGTGCCATAATAAGTCATTCTTGTAATATAACTCTATTCTGGGTACTGCTTGCTATGTTATTTCCTTTACTCTGTTACATCCCTTGTATGCTTTTACCCTACGCTTTGAGGGACCTTGCCGGTGCAAGCACACTTGCTGAGTGCGGAACATCAGCAGCCCGCTGGCGGTGCTGCCTCCGGCAAGAAATCTTGTCGGGATTAGTTGCAGCTCACTTGTATTGTTGAGCGGGCTCGAAAGCAACGCAAGGGCGCAACTTAGCCGTGAGTCGATTCCTCCGCGCACAGGTTTTCCGTACAGGGCACGAACGTTCAAGGAATATAACTTAAAAATTTTAAAATTGACTAAGTTCAAACTTTGGCAACTTAGCTTTTCTGTTGTCTTCGTCCCGGCAAGGCTAGATTCCTTTGAACGACGCCTGGTCCAGACCTTTATCTCCTCCTCCCCCCCTGGTGAACTTGTGGGCGGAGGAATCTTCTTTTTGAGAAGAAAGAAGAGAAAATAATGATATAGAACCCTGAGGTTCTTTATTGCTTACCGGGGGTAAGTGCTGGACAAAGTGTCAGATATACATGCAAGAAAAAGAAAGATGCACTGAATTTGACAAGATGTGTAGGGCACATAAACTTTATTTACGCACGGGAGCTGCGCCCGGCTTTGTACAAAGTGTTACGTGCGACAACGGCAAGGCTTGTACAAAAAGTGGTTGCCGGAACGGATCCAGCAACCGCGCCTTATGGGTAAAACTTGCGAAGATGTTCTATGTTCCAAGAGTTGCTCACCGGAATGCCATCTTCGGTCTCAAGGCGGACAGCGCCGGGCCTAGTGACTCGTTTCATCCGATAAGGGCCTTCCCACTTTGGCGTCAACTTGTTTGAATTCTTGGCGGATTGAACGCGCCGAAGAACAAGGTCGCCTTCCTCGAAGCTTCTGGCGTTAACTTTGCAGCTATGATAGCGGCGCAAAGCTTGCTGGTAGAGAGCAGCTCGCACAGCAGCCTGAAGACGATCCTCCTCGAGGAGCAGCGCGTCATCTTGCCGCAGCTTCTCTTGCTCAAACTCATCATAAGCGAGCACTCATGGCGATCCGTATACGAGTTCCGTGGGGAGAACTGCTTCTGCTCCATAGACCAGAGCAAAAGGTGTCTGGCCAGTGGTTCGATTTGGCGTCGTCCTGATCGACCAAAGAACCACCGGCAACTGCTCGATCCAATTTTTTCCGCACTTGTGTAGCCTGTCGAAAGTTCTGGTCTTGAGCCCGCGCAGCACTTCAGCGTTCGCCCTCTTCGCTTGACCATTGCTTCTCGGGTGAGCAACAGAAGCGAAGCAGATCTTGGTGCCAAGATCTTAGACGTATTGCATGACGGTGTGACTCGTAAATTGTGTGCCATTGTCGGTGATGATCCTGTTAGGGATTCCGAAACGGCAAACAATCGACCTGAAGAACTTGACTGCTGACTGTGCTGTCACCTTCCTCACTGGTTCCACTTCCGGCCACTTTGTGAACTTGTCGATTGCAACGTACAAGTACTCAAAGCCCCCGACAGCTCGGGGAAAGGGGCCGAGGATGTCGAGCCCCCAGACCGAAATGGCCAGGATAAAGGGATTGTTTGGAGAGCTTGAGCTGGCTGATGAATCTGTTTGGAATGGAACTGGCACGCTTCACACTTGGTTACTTGTGCAGTTGCATCCTGGAGGGCTGTCGGCCAGAAGAAACCTTGCCGGAAAGCCTTGTCGGCAAGTGCTCTTGCACCAATGTGGTGACCACATATGCCTCCATGTATCTCCGCCAACAGCTCTTGTCCATCTTCCCAGGAAATGCATTTCAATTTCACCCCGTTGAATCTTCTTCTGTACAGTATGTCATCGACAAACTGGTACATACTTGATTGCCGAGCTACTCTTTCTGCCTCTTCTTGTTCCTCGGGAAGTTCTCCTGTCTGAAGGAAATGGACTATTGGCTGTGCCCAGGCCGGAGCTTGTGGCTCGACAGCAAGGACTAAAGGCGCAAAGGCTGCTGCAGGAACATCCGCTTCGACGGCAAGGACCAGGGGTCCCGCCGGAGCGTGATGTTCCTCGGCAAGCGTGTCGGGACACAGCTTGTCGGGAGCGTCAGCTTCAACGAAGCAAGCCTTGGGGCTTGTCAGAGCAGACTGCTCCTCAGCTCTTTCTGTGTTGAGCCTGGGAACCTTCTTAGCGGCGGCTTCTGGGAGCTCTGCCAGGAAGTGGTCGCCAGCAGGCAATTTTCTCTTCTTGCTCTGTCCAGTTGATGGTGTGACGGATGGCTGAGTCAGCTTGAGCACAAAAATCCCTGGTTCCACAGGCAATTTGAGTGCGGCACATTTTGACAGGCCATCTGCAATGTCGTTCTGAGCCCTCGGAACATGTTCAATCTGTAGGCCGTCAAAATGCTCCTCTAGCTTCCTCACTTCATCAATGTATGCTTCCATCAACGGACTCTGGTAATCTTTGTTGACTTGGCGGACGAAAACTGTGAGTCACCCCTGACAATGATCTTTTTGATCCCAAGTTCAGCTGCGATCCTGAGTCCGGCAAGCAAACCCTCATACTCCGGTGGGGGCAACGAGTAGTACGCCTGCACCGGCGCCTTGCAGCGAGAAGGCACCATCAAAGTACATGATCCATTCTTTGCTAACTTCCTTGACGGGGATGCTCTTCTTCGAAGATTCTTCGTCCGGTGTTGGCATCCATTCTGCTATAAATTCTGCCAAAGCCCGGCTCTGAATAGTTGAAGTGCTTTCAAACTTGAGGCCAAAGCTTGACAATTCCAGTGCCCACTCGACAATCCTGCCTGTTGCTTCTGGATTCTGCAGTATCCTCTTCAGCAGAAAGCGAGTGACAACCGTGATCTCATGTGCTTGAAAATAATGGCGCAGCTTTCTTGAGGCCATGAGTAGGCTGAAAAGCAACTTCTGCACACCAGAGTACCTTGATCTAGCCCCCTGCAAAAGCGAACTGACAAAGTAAACTGGGCGCTGCACCTTCTTCTTCGGTGTTTCTTCCGACAACTGCACAGATCCATCCTTGGCGGAACCAGAACTCGTTGGATCAGGACTTGCCGGGCCAGAGCTTGTCGGAGAAGCCCCCTGTTTGTCGCTGGACTAGCTTGCCGTGGTTGCTGGCTCATCATCTGCCTCACTTTCCGCTACTAGCGCAGCACTAACCACTTGATTGGTTGCGGCCAGGTATAGCAGCAACTTCTCTTGTGGCTTAGGTGCGACAAGTGTTGGAGTGGAGGACAAATATTTCATGGGACCTGCCTTTTTCAAGATTTTGAAAAATGGCAAGGCACGTTCAGCAGACTTGGAAATGAACCTACTGAGAGCGGCAACGCAGCCTGCAAGCCTTCGCACATCCTTGACGCGCTTTGGTGCTTCAATTTGCTCAATGGCCTTGATCTTGTCGGGATTGGCTTCAATCCCCCTCTGAGACACAAAGAACCCGAAAATCTTGCCGAAAGGAACTCCGAACACACACTTCTCGGGGTTCAACTTGAGATTGACCTTGCGCAGATTTGCAAAAGTCTCATCCAAATCTTGGATCAGAGTCTCCTTGTCCTTGCTCTTGACCACTATGTCATCCATGTAAGCTTCTACATTCCTGTGCAGCTGTGGCTCAAAAGCATGGCTGACTACCCTTACAAATGTTGAACCAGCATTCTTTAGCCCGAAAGGCATCCGTACGAAGCAGTACGTGCCACATGGAGTAATGAATGCGGTTTTCTCCTCATCCTCTTCTGCCAAGAAGATCTGATGATATCCTGAGTATGCATCAAGGAATGAAAGCAAATCACATCCTGCTGTGGAGTCAACAATCTGGTCAATGCGCGGCAGGGGGAATGGATCCTTGGGGCAGGCTTTATTAACATCAGTGAAGTCAATACAAAGCCTCCACTTCCCATTTGCCTTGCGCACGACTACTGGATTGGCTAGCCACGTCGGATGGAGTACTCCTCGGACCAGACCTGCTGCTTCCAACTTCCTGATCTCGTCTGCTATAAACTCTTGACGCTCTACTGCTTGCTTTCTGACTCTTTTCTTGACGGGCCACGCGTGAGGGCAGACGGCAAGGTGGTGCTCAATCACTTCCCTTTGAACACCGGGGATGTCAGATGGTTGCCATGCAACCACATCAACATTCGCCCGCAGGAAAGCAATGAGCGCGCTTTCCTATTTAGGATCAAGCGTGGCACTGATGGTGAAGGTACCACCAGTGCCGTCCTCCTTGGCGGCCACTTTCTTGGTCTCTGGTGAGGCTGCCTTTGCCTTCTTGCACTTGCCAGTGGACCTCGATGGTGCGTCCTCGACGGCAGCGCAGCACTCCGGAGAGGTGCGCTTGCCGGAGTGGGCATCAGAGCTGCTCTTGCCGGACTTGGCATTCTTCCTCCGGGGAGCTTCAGCGGCAAGTGGCTTGCGCTCTGCCGCGGCTGCTGCTTCCCGGTAGATCTTGTCGGTGCAGATAAGTGCGTCCTTCTTGTCACCTTGAACAGAAATGACACTTATTGGACCAGGCATCTTGAGCACATTGTAGGCGTAGTGAGAGGCTGCCATGAACTTGGCGAGCGCTGGACGGCCTAGTATCCCATTGTAGGGCAATGGGATATCAGCAACATCGAATGTGACTTTCTCTGTCCTGAAATTCAGCTCGCTGCCAAACGTCACTGGCAGTGTGATCTTCCCCTTCGGCTTGCTCCTTCCCGGATTTATCCCTTGAAAGGTACCAGTTTCTTCGAGCTCGCTGTCGGGGATCTGGAGCTTCTTGAGCACTGCGGAGGAGATCAGATTCAGGCCGGCCCCACCGTCAACCAACATCTTCGTGACCTTGAGGTTGCGGATTGTTGGGGAAACCAACATCAGCAAGCACCCGACCGCAGTGATGCGATCAGGGTGATCCTCAACATCGAAGACGATGGGCGTGCTGGACCACTTCAGAGGCCTGCGCGACTCGACGGACGGCTCCGCTGCGTTCACTTCTCGCACCCACTGCTTGAGTTGGCGGTGCGAGGTGTGCAGAGAGGCACCGCCGTCGATGCACAACACCTCCGTTGCCTTCTGAAACTCTTGGTCATCAGTCTCATCTTCCTCCATCTCTTCATCCTCATCTTCATCTTCGTCCTTGTCGCGGCCACGGGGAGGCCTGTCTCCTTGCCGCGGTGCCCTCCCCGGGCGGGAAGCTTCTTGCCGGATCCTCCGCCACCTCCCTGGGCTCTCTCCTTGTCGCGGCGCTCGTACTCAGCTTTCTGTAGCTCTGCCATCTGCTCGACTTTCTTGCAGGTTTGGAGATCATGGCCCTTGGTGTGGTGGATCTTGCAATACCGCTTGCCGGAGCCATCCTGCTTGTCGGCGGCTACCACAGCCTCGCCGGAGTCATCAGCTTTGGCCTTGTCGGAGCCGCCTCCGTTGCCGGAATGCTCGACAGCTAGCACATCCTTAGCTTTTCTTTTCCTGTTGTTCCGCCTCCGGTTCTTCCTTGCCGGGGCGGCATCCTCACTGTCAGATCCTTCTGCTCCCGCAATCTCTCCGGGGATTTTCCTCCCCTCCTCAGCCCGTGCACACTTGTTGGCCAGAGCGTACAGCTCGCTGACATCTCTGATCTTGCACATCGCCATCTCCACCCGCATCCTGCGGTTACGCACGTTCTGATGGAACGCGCTGATGACCGCAGCAGGGTGGATGTCTGGAATGTTGTGCTGCACTTGGCTGAACCTTTGAATGTACTTGCGCAGGGGTTCTCCTTCCTTCTGGGCGAGCAGATGAAGATCGCTCTCCTGGCCATGGGGCTTGTGGCCTCCTGTGAAGGCGCAGACAAACTGATGGCACAGATCTGCCTATGAAGAGATGGAGTTGTCCGGCAAGTGCATGAGCCAGGATCTAACATTGGGCTTGAGCACCAGCGGAAAGTAATTGGCGAGGATCTTGTCGTCGCGCCCTCCAGCAGCTTGCACCGCGATGGTGTAGATGCTGAGGAACTCCGATGGATGCAACCTGCCGTCGTACTTCTCAGGTACATCTGGCTTGAAGTTCTTTGTGCTGGGCCACTGGACTTGCCGCAGCTCACGAGTGAACGCAGGGCAACCTACCGCGTACGGCAAGTCGCCTGGTTCCCCGGGCGCATGCATATCAACAGTGGGCCCAACGCGCTGGTCTGACTGACGCCGCGCTTCTCTTCGACGCTCGATGCGGGTACGAGCATCTTCTTGTTGCCGTTCTTGAAGAACTTGGCACTGGTTGCGACGAGCTCGAGGGTCAGACGATGCGGTGGAGTCGCTGTCGAGGTTGACCCGGCGAGTCGGCGATCTTGGTCTTTGGGGTGGGCAGTGCACAGTGGTTGCACCCCCACCGGTCTTGTAGCCACCGGCTTGCGCCTGGGCGTCTTGCCGCGGCTTCGATGTGCTCGGTTGCCGGGGAGTGTCGCCGTTGGCGAAGCCGATGAGGCTCTGAATGGTGGCCCTCCAATCGTCGATCTTGTCTGGCGCTGGAGGGTAATCTAGGAGCAGTTGGGCTCGGGCCAACGCTTCTTCTGGAGTCTTGTGTGGCAGCGGTGAACGGTGCGAGGAGCGAGATATGCTCGTACTTCTAACAATGTTAGAAAGAGCAGCATCTCGTCCAGGCGACCGTGCCGCGCTCGTGCCAGCATGTTGACGTGCATGCTGATCTTGAGCGTCCCGAGATCCACCAGCTTGGCCTTGACCCAACGAACGTATGGTACCGCGAGTACCATGACGTTGTCGGTCCCACGCCTCCTGAGATGGGCGCGGTGCGTGTACGGACGCCGAGGTCTGTGCAGCCTTGCCCTTGGACCTGGCAGCATCGTGAGCTCCCTCGTCGGCGCCCGTTCCTCCGTCGGCATCTACTCCACCACCCGCTTGCTCCGGTGGTGGTGGGATCGACGCAGACGGACCAGCCACCTCTGAAGCCTTCTTCTTTGGTGGCATGTCGACGAAGATGATGATGTAGCCCGCGCGAACACCTGATCAGGTTCACACAGCCTCGACGCCCCCTTCCTGGCGCGCCAAAGATGTCGTGGAGAACGAACACCTATGGGGCAGGGCCCCTTTCGGTCCGGCAGGTAGCGGAGGCCGCACGAAGAGCGGATCGAGGCGAGGCACGCAAGCGATTTTACCCAGCTTCGGAGCTCTCCGGAGAGATAAAACTCCTACTGCTGCTTTGTGGTTGTATTCTGTTCTTGCTCTAGAGCGTGGGAGTGTTCTGATTTCGAATGAGTCGAACCCCTTCTACGTTGCGCATGGGCCTCCTTTTATACGCTAAAGGGGTCACCGACAGGTGGCAACGTAAGTGGGGGCAAAAATGTAAAAGGTGTGGTTGGTACAACTGCTTCTACAGTGCATCCTACCTAACTCTGACGGCAGGGGACAAGAGCATTAAATGCCCGTCTACGTCGCCCAAACAGTGCAGAAAAGCGACCGTTAAGGGCGCCACCGCTTGCCACGATGGCCATCTCGTCATCTCCGTTCGCCACCTCGCACCGCTTGGCTGCACAGCCTCTCGCCACGTGCACCTGGAACGATCCTGTGGTGACACGTCGTCGGATGCGCTGGAGCATGGGCACAGAGTGGTGGCTTCGCCGCGGCAAGCGCCTTGCCGCGGTCGTTGTCTTGTCGCGCCCGGAAGCTTGTCGCTCACCGGGTCTTGCCGGGGCGCGCGGAGCGTCGCGGCAAGTTCCTTGAAATGCCTTGGTTGGTCTTCCCGGCAAGCTCCTCTTGCCGGGGCTTTGTCCTTCCCGGCAAGCTCCTCTTGCCGGGGCTTTGTCCTTCCCGGCAAGCTCCTCTTGCCGGCGCCTTGTCTTCTCAGTTAAAACACTTTGTTCTTGAATGGCTCCAAAAGGAACCACGGAGGACCTTGGTGGGCACCCGGCAAGCCTTGCCGCGGGACACTGCGACTGCCCGTGCACAAGTTCGGGATACTAAGGTACCCCTACTTTAGTACACAGACACTACTGTATTCTGGATGGCTGGGCCCGGATATCCGGCAAGGAGGCCGGACATCCGCTGGTCAAGAGACAGAACATGAAGGTTTTTGGCATGTGCGTGTATGGTTAGGAAGTTCGTGGCAAGAGCAAGCCTTTAACTAACCCTATCGATCCCCTCTTAATAGTGCGGGATCCTATACTCAAGAAAACAAAATATGTAATCAACTTTTATGCTTCATCCTTGAGTAAAACCACTTGTAAGCTCTTGATCCACACACATCGATGAACCGGGTACTAATACCTGAGATTTACTTGAGAGCCATTGTTACTCCCCAACATGTATGATTGTCATCAACATCAAAACATGATGTAAGGGCATGATTGCTCTTTCAATCTCCCCCTTTTTGTTTGTTTATGACAACCATACATGTAGTATCATAGGTGCAATAAATAATCTTAGAATTGACAAACATGAGAACAAATGTACATGAATAAGTCTCTGTTCCTATTTGCTAGCTCCCCCTGAATGTATGCATGGAATGCATATATGAAACCACAATAACTCAGACATAACAGCATTTCATAACCACATAATAATCCAAGATAATATCACAGTTACTCACACGATTAAGCACCATAGGTAGCAAAACATAGCAATTTCGAATAATAGTGGACATATAGTGAACAAAAATAGTCAATCATGACATAGCCATAGCATGACCTAAGATTACTACTAGGATACTACTTCTCCCCCTTTGATGGCAACAAGTAAAAAGGGGCGAAGAACTAAATCCACTCCATCACTCCTGGCGAATGTCATCATGATCATCAAAGAACTCAGGAAACTCGTCACGAGATGGAAATCCGAAGGTAGAGGTGGACGAAGCCGCGGGAATAGGATCATCATCACTCACTGGGCTCCCGCGGACACGGAGGCGCTGCTTGAGCTGATTCTTGGAGATGATGAGGCGCTTCTGAACATCATGATTTTGCTGACAGCTGAAAGTGATTGACTTCATGATAGCAGATTGAGCCTTGCTGAGGAACATGGCAAGGCGTCCACAAGGAGCTGACGACGAAGATGGAACAGAGGAATCAGTGGGCTGAGTCCCACCAGCAGGCCTCTTAGACTGAGACCGAGCAGCAGTCTGAGCAGCAGGCATCACTCGCATGTGAGAAGCAGGCTTCCAACTAGAATGAATAGTAGTCTTAACCACCTCAAATGGAGCAGTGTGATCAATCAGAGCCTGAATGAAAGGAGCATGAGGAAACTGGCGCGTCTGAATGAAACTGCCACCTCCCTGGGCTCTCTCCTTGTCGCGGCGCTCGTACTCAGCTTTCTGTAGCTCTGCCATCTGCTCGACTTTCTTGCAGGTTTGGAGATCATGGCCCTTGGTGCGGTGGATCTTGCAATACCGCTTGCCGGAGCCATCCTGCTTGTCGGCGGCTACCACAGCCTCGCCGGAGTCATCAGCTTTGGCCTTGTCGGAGCCGCCTCCGTTGCCGGAATGCTCGACAGCTAGCACATCCTTAGCCTTTCTTTTCCTGTTGTTCCGCCTCCGGTTCTTCCTTGCCGGGGCGGCATCCTCACTGTCAGATCCTTCTGCTCCCGCAATCTCTCCGGGGATTTTCCTCCCCTCCTCAGCCCGTGCACACTTGTCGGCCAGAGCGTACAGCTTGCTGACATCTCTGATCTTGCACATCGCCATCTCCTCCCTCATCCTGCGGTTACACACGTTCTGGTGGAACGCGCTGATAACTGCGGCAGGGTGGACGTCAGGGATGTTGCGCTGCACTTAGCTAAATCTCTGTATGTACTTGCGCAGGGGCTCTCCCTCCTTCTGGACGAGCAGATGTAGATCGCTCTCCTGGCCATGGGGTTTGTGGCCGCCTGTGAAGGCGCCGACAAACTGATGACACAGGTCCGCCCATGAAGAGATGGAGCCGCCCGGCAAGTGCATGAGCCAAGATCTGACGTTGGGCTTGAGCACCAGCGGGAAGTAGTTGGCGAGGATCTTCTCGTCGCGCCCTCCGGCACCCTGCACCGCGATGGTGTAGATGCTGAGGAACTCCGACGGATGTATCCTGCCATCATACTTCTCGGGCACGTCGGGCTTGAAGTTCTTGGTGCTGGGCCACTGGACTTGCCACAGCTCACGGGTGAACGCAGGGCAACCTGCCGCTTACGGCAAGTCGCCTAGTTCCCCCGGCGCGTGCACATCGACAGCGGGCCCAGCGCGCTTGTCAGATTGACGTCGCGCTTCCCTTCTGCGCTCGATGCGAGTACGAGCATCTTCATGTCACCGTTCTTGGAGAACGTGGCGTTGATCGCGGCAGGTTCGCGGGTCCGATGACGCGATGGAGTTGGCGTCAAGGTTGGCCCGACGAGCCGGCGACCTCGGCCTTCGCGGCTTGCGCCTGGGCGCCTTGCCGGGGCTTCGATGCGCTCGGTTGCCGGGGCTTGTCGCCGTTGGCGAAGCCGATGAGGCTGTAAATGGTCATCCTCCAGTCATCAATCTTGTGTGGCGCCGGAGGGTAATCTAGAAGCAGCTGGGCTCGGGCCAGCGCTTGCTCTGCAGTCTTGGGTGGTGGAGGGGACGAGCGGCGCGAGGAGCGGGATGTGCTCGGACTCCCAACTGGATTGGAAGGAGCAACACCTCGTCCTGGCGATCGTACCTCACTCGCGTCAGCATGCGGGCGTGCATGCTAGTCTCGAACGTCCCGCGACCCACCAGCTTGGCCTTGCTCCAACGCGAGCACGGTGCTAGGAGCACCGGGGCGTTGTCGACCTTGCACCTCCTGGGAAGGGTGTGGTGTCTGCACGGTCGCCGACGCTTGCGGGGCCTTGTTTTTGGACCTAGTGACGACGTGAGTCCCACCGTCGGCGCCCGCTCCTCCGCCGGCGTCCACTCCACCGCCCGTTTGCTCTAGCGGTGGTGGTAAAATCGATGTAGACGGAGCGGCCACCTCCGAAGCCTTCTTCTTCGGTGGCATGTTGATGAAGATGTTGATGTAGCGCGTGCGGAGACCGGATCAGATGTTCACGACCTCGACGCCCCCCTACCTGGCGCGCCAAAGATGTCGGGGCGTCTCTCTGTGGCCACGAGAACCTATGGGGCAGGGGGCCCCTTCTAGTCCGGCAAGGGAGCGGAGGGCGTGCGTAGAGCGGATCGAGGTCGAGCGCGCGGGGGGGACGGGCGATTTTTACCCAGCTTCGGGGCTCTCCGGAGAGATAAAACCCCTACTGCTGCTTTGTGTTTTTTATTTGTTCTTGCTCGAGAGTGCGAGCGTATGGTGTTGGATCTACGAACGGCGGAACCCTTGTGTGGAAAAGTTCCGAACCGCCGAACCCCTTCTACGTGCGCATGGGCCTCCCTTTTATAGCCTGAAGGGGGCACCCACAGGTGGCAGCGTAGGAAGAGGGGGTAAAAGAGTAAAAACGCGGGTTGGTACAACAGTGTCCCCTACCTAACTCTAACGGCAGGGGACAAGGGCATTTAATGCCCGTCCGGTTGCCCCAACAGTGCGAAGAAACGACCGTTAGGTGTGCCACCGGTTGCCACGATGGCCTCCTTGTCAGCTCCTCTCGCCACCTCGTTCCGCATGGCTGTGCAGCGCCTCGCCACGTGCTCCTGGGGTGGCCCTGGAGTGACACGTTGCTGGATGCACTGGAGTTTGGGTGCAGGGTGGCAGCCTTGCCGTGGCAAGCGCCTTGCCGCGGCCCTTCTCTTGTTGCGCCGGCAAGCTTGCCGGCCGCCGGGCCTTGCCGGGACGCGCGGGGCGTCGCGGCAAGTTCCTCTGGAGCGCCTTGGTTGGCCTTCCCGGCAAGCTCCTCTTGCCGGGGCCTTTATCCTACGCACACGCAAGATCATGGTGATGCATAGCAACGAGAGGGGAGAGTGTTGTCTACATACCCTCGTAGACCGAAGCGGAAGCGTTGACGCAACGTAGAGGAAGTAGTCGTACGTCTTCCCGGTCCAACCGATCCAAGCACCGTTACTCCGGCACCTCCGATTTCTTGACACACGTATAGCTCGATGACGCACCCCGGGCTCCGATCCAGAAAAGCTTCGGGGAGGAGTTCTGTCAGCACGACGGCGTGGTGACGATCTTGATGTTCAACCGTCGCAGGGCTTCGCCTAAGCACCGCTACAATATGACCGAGGTGTAATATCGTGGAGGGGGGCACCGCACAGGGCTAAGGAACGATCATGAAGATCAACTTGTGTGTACTAGGGTGCCCCCTGCCCCCGTATATAAAGGAGCAAGGGGGGAGGCCGGCCTGCCCCTTGGGGCGCGCCAAGGAGGAGGAATCCTCCTCCTAGTAGGAGTAGGATTCCTCCTTTCCTACTCCTACTAGGAGGGGGAAGGAAGGGGGAGAGGGGGGAAGGAAAGGGGGGCGCCGCCCCCCATCCTAGTCCAATTCGGACCAGAGGGAGAGGGGGCACGCGACCCACCCTGGCCGCCCCTCTCTCTTCCTACCAAGGCCCATGTGGCCCATTAACTCTCCCGGGGGGTTCCGTTAACCCCCCCGGCACTCCGGTTTTCTCCGAAATCACCCGGAACAATTCCGGTGTCCGAATATAGTCGTCCAATATATCAATCTTTATGTCTCGACCATGTCGAGACTCCTCGTCATGTCCGTGATCACATCCGGGACTCCGAACAACCTTCGGTACATCAAAATACATAAACTCATAAAGAAACTGTCATCGTAACTTTAAGCGTGTGGACCCTACGGTTCGAGAACAATGTAGACATGACCGAGACACGTATCCGGTCAATAACCAATAGCGGGACCTGGATGCCCATATTGGTTCCTACATATTCTACGAAGATCTTTATCGGCCAGACCGCATAACAACATACGTTGTTCCCTTTGTCATCGGTATGTTACTTGCCCGAGATTCGATCGTCGGTATCCAATACCTAGTTCAATCTCGTTACCGGCAAGTCTCTTTACTCGTTCTTTAATACATCATCCCACAACTAACTCATTAGTTGCAATGCTTGCAAGGCTTAAGTGATGTGCATTACCGAGAGGGCCCAGAGATACCTCTCCGACATTCGGAGTGACAAATCCTAATCTCGAAATACGCCAACCCAACAAGTACCTTTGGAGACACCTGTAGAGTACCTTTATAATCAACCAGTTACGTTGTGACGTTTGGTAGCACACAAAGTGTTCCTCTGGTAAACGGGAGTTGCATAATCTCATAGTCATAGGAACATGTATAAGTCATGAAGAAAGCAATAGTTAGGAAACATAATGATGTGATCTCATTAATCAAATAACAACTCTTTGTCCATAGTTAGGAAACATAACCATCTTTGATTAACAAGCTAGTCAAGTAGAGGCATACTAGTGACACTCTGTTTGTCTATATATTCACACATGTATTATGTTTCCGGTTAATACAATTCTAGCATGAATAATAAACATTTATCATGATATAAGGAAATAAATAATAACTTTATTATTGCCTCTAGGGCATATTTCCTTCACCAGCCCCCTGCTGTCGGAGCCATCTTCGCCTGCTGTCCCCAACTCGGGCTGGGGCTAGGAGACGCTCACGAGTTCCCGACTCTTCTTCGTCTGGCGTCGCTTCGCGTTCTTGAGGGCGCTTGGCGTGACGGTGCCCAAGGTGGTGAAGGAGTTCCTGCTACACCGTGTTGCCCCTCTCCAATGCCATTCTCACCGGATATGGGCCTTCAGTGGGCGTGAGGATCGTATGAGGCTCCAGGAAGAGGACCTGACGCCTGAAGCACTGAGGAAGCTGCTCTTGGTCTTGACTGGGGACCCCTCCCCCGGCAGCATCCGGCAAGGGGGGGACTTGCTGTACCTCTGCCCGAATAGAAGCGACTTTGTGAATCAGATGCCCATCTTTGACGAATGGGGGCTGCGCCCCGCTAGCCTCCAGGGGCCTCGCGAGAACCCAGTGGTGGTGGCCGCCCTTGCAGTCGGCCAAGGTGACTCTTCCTCAAGTGGCGGAGCAGGGAGGCATGAGCCACCGGAGGCCGAGGGGGCCCCCGCTGAGGTCACAGCGCTGGGCGGCGCTCATGAGAGAGCTGCCCCTGAGGCCCGTGCTGCTGCTGCTGAGGGCGGCGAGCGGCTGCCCGCAGCGCCTGCGGCTGAGGCCCCTGAGGCCCCAGCTGCTCTTCTTGGTGAGGCGACCGGCAGCGAGCATCAGGCAGATGCCCCAGACGCGGGTCGCCTTGATGCTTCTTCCTCGTCGCAGGCTGACCCCTGTGCTCGACTCTTGGGTCGCTTCCGCGTGGACTTTGAGGCCCTCCGGAAGAGAAGGGAGGCCATGGGTGACGATTACCCTTGTCGCCTGCTGAAGCATAGGAAGTACTTTGCCACCGATGAGTAAGCCTTCTCCCTTCCCATCTCCTGATCCTTCCGTTGCTTTTCCTGATCCTTTTCTCCACAGGGCCCTTCCCGCCGAGCTCACGGATATGACTGAGGAGCCATCCCCCTTGTCTGCGCCCTCTCCACTGTCTTCGAGCACTCCGAGCAGCAGAGCCCTTGCGGTGAGGCCAGTTGGAGAGACGAACCATCCTGAGGCGCATCGCGACCTTGCACGCCTCGCGAACTTCTTTCGCAAGCCTTCTCGTGGCATAGCCAGCCTGCCGTGGACTTCTCGTCTGGTCATGGACCGTGACTGGCTGGGGTACTCACTGCGCTCTTCATTTGGGGACGGACTGGCTCCAGGCCGGGCTTTTGTTGAGGCGTGCCCGGTCGCCTCAAGAGCACCAGCCCCCAGCCCCCTGCCCGAAGGGGGAGTGTTGATTCGTGCCCCCCGACGCTCGATTGGGGAGGATGATGGTGTGGATGACGTACTCGAGCGCGCCCGGGAGCGTCGTGCTCTTCGCCAAGGGTTTCTTCGGAGGGCGGCTGACGCGGTGAGCCTGCTTGGTGAAGAGCTCGCTGATGAGGACGCGCGCCTTGAGGCCGAGGGCCTGCGCCTGGTTGCGGAGAGGCGCGATCTGAAGGCGGCTGTCGCCCTGGCGCGCTATCAGCGCGATCTTGGCGATGAGGAGGCCAAGGTGTTGCTGGCGGTCTCTCGGGAGGTCCGTTCCCAGGCCGTCGAGGAGGCACGAGATGCTGACCGACGACGAGAGGCGACGGAGGAGCGGGCGCGGGAACTCCTGGCCCGGTGCCGCTCATTGGAGGAGCAGGTGGAGCTGCGCGAGGCAGCCCTCGCGTTGATGAAGGTGGCTTCAGGCGACCCAGCGGAGCTCCAGAAGCGTGCGGAAGCGCTGTCGCTGGAAGCCGCTGAAAGCGCACGCGAGTATGAACGCCTGGAGACAAGGGAGCGCTTGGTGACGCAGGCGGAGGATGATGTCGCTGCACAGGAAGCCCGTGTCCTGGAGGAGGTCGGACGTCAGGTGGCAACGGTGCGCTCGAACCTCGAGCGCGAGTTCGAGGAGAGGCTGGGGTTGATCCGGACCGAGGCTGAAGGTAGGACCGCTGTCTTGAGGGTCAAGCTGGAGGAAGCGACGCGGTGGGTCGATGATTTGCGGGCCGCGCTTGAGGTGGCGCAGGGGGAGTCAACTACCTCCCATGCCGAGGCGCTTCTCCTTCGCCAACGGGTGGATGAGGCTGAGGCCGTCGTGCGCCAGAATGCGGACGAGATACGCCAGCGGTGGCTCCTGGACCATGAGCACGGCCCCATGCTCACCATGCTTCGGGAGAGAGCCAACACGGCCTTGGGTAACATCTGCGAGGCGGCTGTTGGCGAGCCGCACGCAGTTAACTACGCCGGCAACCTTCAGTTCTTCACCGACGTGGTGACGCAGCTGGAGGCGCTGTCGGTCAGAGCCGACAGGTTGGTGGAGGAGAGGAGCCGCGCCCTGCTCGGGCGCGCCTTTTCCCGCGTCTTCAGCCATCTCTAGAATATGGATCCCCACTTCGACTTCGACGCTGCCATCGCCCCAGTCCCCAGGCCGTCTGGGACGACCTGGCGCACTGGGTGGAAGAAAACGTGGACGCTCTCGTCAGGGCCTTCGCTTCAGATAACGACGGCGCGATCGTAGCCGCCGATGAGGGCGGCGTGGTGAACGGTCCTGACGCCGCTGATGACAACGCAGAGGGCGATGGCGAGGCCAGCGACGCCAGCAACAGTTCGGGCGGTGCTCCTGAGGATGCATTGGGGGATTTATCCGACTGACCGTGCATCGTTCCTGTTTCCTTACCCTGCATGAATAGAACTCAGGTTTCGACCCGATGGTTGTAAGAGCATTTTGGGAGGGGGTGCCCCTCATGTAAAACTCATGTTCAGCGTACTTCGTGGATGCTACATCACCCGTACGCCCACACCAAGTGGTTGGCTAGGCGACGAGCCGGCTGGCTAGTTTACCTTTATCCCGTGCGGGCCCTGAGATAGCTTGTGGGAGGCTGTGGTGTCTCGATTGTCTCCTGATCGAATCCATAGGATCTGCAGTAGAAGCCTCCTGAGACGATACGACGGCGGCAGTCTGGGCTGCACGCAAGCTAGGCCAGACCCGGCTCGCGAGGGGCTCACGAGGGATGGCAGCTGAGGCGAAGTGGTAACCGAAACGCGAGAGATTTCTCGAACGAGACTAAGCACCCCTTCCCCAAACACACGCAAATCTCAAATTCGAGTCCAACTTAAATCCAGCGGGGGAAAGCGACAACCAAGGGAAAAGCAATGAAAGCAGAAAAAAGGACGCGTCCGGCACCTAGTCTAGTCTTGGACGTCTTCTCACCAGCGCGGAGCTAAGTGCTTCCACTGGGCGTGGGAGGGAGCCCCAGGGCCTGAGGCTGGCACCCCTGAGACTCCGGGGCGTGTATAGCCCCACTCATTATTACGTGAGAGTGTCACAGGGCGGCGAGCTTCACAGGCACTGGGCCTTCTTCACAGGTACCGGCCTTGCTTCATATCGCTAGACGAGGGCCCCGCCTTGCGCCACACTCCAGTGCCATCAACGACGACCGGAAACCAGGACACCGCCGATGGGGTAGAGCGGTCGCTAGTGGTTCCCCTGATGACCACAGGTCCTCCGCCAGGGGCAGGCCCTGAGGCACCTCCCCAGAGGAGGGCCTACCTCCTGAGAACGCCTTGCTCCAAACGCCGCGGTGGTGATGCCGGATCCTGGCCCCTCTCCTGCAGCCCCCGACGCCCTCCTCCTGAGGGGTAGGAGACCGTGGGAGCGTGGCAGTTGCTCGCTGCGGCGACCTGCACCTCCTACGATCCATGATTAGCGTATCCCTGCTCCTGAGGAATTAGTGGTACCCGATAATCGTCGCTTCCTGCATGGCCAGTGGGGCCGTCCCGGGGCTCCTGGAAGAGCTCAGCTTCTGGCGCCTCGTCCCCCCAGCTTGGGCTGAGGAGCGAGCCTTGTTCGCCCTCATGCAGGTGCCCTTGGTCCATCACGTGGGGCACGTATTCTTCTGGGGGCGCCACCCCGAAGGCTGCGCCATAGCGCTCCGCGTGCCACGCAGCTCTGCCTGATGCGCCCACCTGGGGATGGTAGCGCGGCGGCCCACTGGGGCCATGGGCGCGATGAGTCCTTCTTCGCTGGTCGGGGGCGGAGTCAGCGTTGCCGCTGGTCCAGTGCTGACAACTTCGCTGGTGTTGGAGTAGCCATGGAGCCCGCGGGCGCGCATGGAGCCCCCTCGCATGCTGTCCTGGGCCTGCGATGGGAGCTGGGTGCAGAAGGGGTGAGCCCCCGAGGCGGCAAAGCCCAGGAGCTCTGCCACCAGCTCTAGCAGCACGTCGCGGCCGCCTTCCATCAGCCTGCACTGCAGCAGCTCTCGGGCCACTGTGAGCACGGCCCTTGAGTTCGCCTGCTCCCGGCAGGTGTACGACGTCATGGCCGCGGCGTGGTTGGAGGCCCTTGCTGCCGACCGCGCCTACCGCGGTGTGAGAGCTGTCGGAGCCTGTCCGCGTCGCCCACGGCCCATAGCGCCCTGCGGACCGCGAGCTGCCTGGGGCATGGGGTCGCCCGGGGTGAGCGGCTCTGCGCGGGCAGGCCAAGCCGCCCAGGGATCGGGGTTGCCCGCGTGGTCGTCGGGCATGGTGATGACAATGCAACGGGACGCGAAGTGGCAGAAGGCGGATCCCGGCGCACCCCTACCTGGCGCGCCAAATGTCGGATTTCGGGTTCCGGCAGACCCTTGAGGTTCGAACACAGGGGTGCGCGTGGAGATTTCGCCCTCTACCTACATGCTCCTCGCCGACTCGCTAGGATCTAAACTACAGAAGGAACAACACAAGAGACACAGAGTTTATACTGGTTCAAGCCACCATTGTGGTGTAATACCCTACTCCAGTGTGTGGTGTGGTGGATTGCCTCTTGGGCTGTTGATGAACAATACAAGGAAGAACAGCCTCGCGAGGGTCTGTTCTTGGCTGGTGCAATGAACTGCTAGGAGGAGTTCAGTCGCTCTCTCTACTGGTTTTCTGGTGTGGATCTTGTCTGTCCCAGATGCCTCTACCCTGGGGGTGGCTAGTCCTATTTATAGGCAAAGGCCCTGGGCCTCTTCCCAAATATTGAGCGGGAAAGGCGCCAACAATTGGCCATTTTTAAGGGGAACATCGGGTACACTTATCCTGACTAAAGTTGGTCCTCGCCCGTCAAAGGCTCTGGTGGTGACGCCTGCTTGGGCTCCACAATGACTTCCTCCCTGCCGTTGGGCTGGTCTTGGTCTTGTTGCACCGAAATGGATGCCTTTGCTTGATGCTCTCGCCTGCGCTTGCTCCCTTTGCACCAAAGAGGAAAGGAGGACACTACGCGGGCTGGCACCCGCATGGCGCCCTCGGTCGTCATGGCTTGCGTCATCGGTACCTCGTGAGGTACCCTGCCTTGATCTCTCCTCCTCCTCGCGAGCTAGCCTGACGAGGCCGTGCCTGAGCAAGCTCCTTGCCATCCGCCCCGCGAGGCTTGGCCCCTCGCGAGGGTCTTGAGCTTGTGTTGCTGAAGATGGGCCGTGTTGTGCCCCCTTTGAGCCACGCCGCAGGCCGCAGGCAGGCAAGTCTGGGGACCCCCGTTCCCAGAACGCCGACAGCCACCGAACCAGTCTTCAATGACGACGTGTCTGGCGCATAAATTATATTAGTTATTGCAAGGCGGGTTCCTCCACCGAATACTTCAAAGCATCTGAACAGAAAAGCTATATTCGGCCCTTACAGCTTTGGTCTTAGCGAGGTGAATTCTTCGAACAGCTCGGTTTTACATTAAACGTCACACCCCTCGACTTCTGTTCTTTCGTTGCCTCGGCTTCCACGTGGCCAATTAATATGAAGGGTCCAAGAACTTTTATAGATAGCCCCTTGACAACGTATGGAAGGTGCCTATTTAAGGAGATTAGATCTTAGACGACATTCCATACCAGGCGAAAATCCTTCGAACTTTGCTTCAAGAAACCACGCAATCATGGCTAGCGCTCCCAGTTCTTCTTCCCGCCCCCACGGCCCTCAAAAAGGCGATTGGGAGAGTTGCTCTGTATCCCATGTCCAGCTGACCAAGCTCCAGGTGTAGGGCTACCTCCCCCCCTGCGGATCTAGTCCCCCGTTCGGGTTTACCGGCGAAGCCCTGGGAGAAAATTTCCCGAATCCTTCAGTAGGGGAGCGGGTGTGTTTCGTTTCCTTTCTCTTAAGAGGCGTTGGATTTCCAATCCATCCTTTCCTCCGAGGTCTCCTGGAGTACTATGGCCTCCAACTGCACAATCTCACGCCAAGCTCCATTCTACATATCGCGGTCTTCGTCGCACTTTGCGAGTTGTTCCTAGGCTGTGAGGCCCATTTCGAGCGATGGAGGAAGCTCTTATGCCTCGTCCCTTGCTCCTAAAAGGGATCCATATTCGAGCTGGGTGGTGCCGAAGTATGGCGCATAGCCGAGACAGGGTACCTATCTGGCACTCCTAAGAAGGCATCCGAAGAGTGGTCTCGGAGTGGTTTTACATAGAAGACATCGTTCTTTCAGTCCCAATCTGACATGGCCTACCTGAATTCTCCATTGCCCTGTTAAAGAAGCACCACAGCTGGCGCCCCTGGAGCCTCAAGGAGGAAGATAGTGCGGAAGTTGACAAGATAAAAGTACTTGCCCAATCCGGACTGTCCATAATTGAAGTCATGGCGATTTCCATAACGCGCGGTGTTCAACCACTCCAATCCAGAGGACCCCCCATGTGGAACTACAATAGGGAGGATGATACCTCCCACTACGGGTGCAAGGGTCTGGACAACTCTGCCACCCTGGCCGCCATGTTGGCTGATCTTTACCAAGGGGAGAAAGAGGAATTCACTCACCTCAAGTGCCGAGATGTCTTTTCCATGTACAACCCCCATAGCTGGTGTCGTGGTGGGCGCACGGCAGATGCCAAGGGATGGATAAAGAGAGGAGGAGGCTCGAGGGCGCTGGTGGACTCCAAAGGCGAGGTTGGCATGAGCGGGCGCGGGAGGCCGGACATACCCAGGTTCGGGGCTCTCTGGAGAGATAATACCCCTAGTCCCGCCGAGTGTAGTTGGATGATCGATAGTACAATGTTGCTCCTGGAGCTGTATGGAGGAGGAAGGAAGCTGGCCAAGGCTTCGGCTCCTCTAGCTCTCCGGTGTTGCTGTTTTGTGGCTAGTCCTATGCTTGCTTTCTTTTCTCTAGCTCGCTCTCCTGAGAGATGATCTAATCTCATGCCCTTATGATCGTGGGCTCCCGGGGGGTTTTATAGTCCAACCCCCTGGGGGTACAATGGTAATGTTACAAATCGGTGGGTCAGTATTGTAGGTGTCCGGGGACCCGGGGCTGGGTCCCGCTGAGGGCTTGTGGTTCGCCGGGTTCCCCAAGGTGCAGGCCCCGCATGCCTAGGGGGACCATGCGCCGTCTTGTCGATCGTCAGGGCATGGCCGAGTCAAGTCACGTATAGTGCTCCCCGTTAGGTTGCCGCTTGATGTCGTCAGCGGTGAAGGCGGGGGCACTGTAGCCACGCCGGCCCTAGTCATCGGGTAGGTGAGGTGCGCTGTTGCCACGTTCCGGCTGACCATAGGCATGGGCAGGGCACTGTGGCCTTGGTCATTGTTGATTGAAGTCTCGTCCCATCATACGGCCTGGATGGGACGGGAGCTGACCCGCGGCTGGATTGCGTAGCACGCCACGGGCGGCGCTGGCTTGTTGAGGAGGCTTCGGTCGTGCCGGGTTCGGCTGTCTTGCGCTAGTTGTTGGGGCCGAGTCGACGTGTTTTGTCGGGTCGGCTAGCCTGGCCGGCTTGTGGGGCTTGGCCGGGTCGAGCGACCCGGCCAAGTGCGTGCCGGTATTGAGGGGCAGTGCCAGCCCCATTGTTTTTGAAGAGGATCCGGGTTCCGTTGCCTGCCTGGGGTCCGTCCTCCCGATAGTAGTCCCCGAAGCTGTGAAGGTCCACTGCCTTCGAATGAGTTGGCCTTCGCAGTTTCCCCCTTAGGCAAGGTGGATTCTGCGGGCGCCGGGTCCGGCAACACCCGGATCGTGGCATCCCTGCCGTGGCGGGGACCGAGAAGTCTGCCGAATATTGGGGCAATCCCTCGGGCTTTGCGCGGGCGCTGTCGGTGTCAAAACTGGCGGATCTCGGGTAGGGGGTCCCTAACTGTGCGTCTAAGGATGATGGTAACAGGAGACAAGGGACACAATGTTTACCCAGGTTCGGGCCCTCTCGATGGAGGTAAAACCCTACTTCCGGCTTGATTGATATTGATTATATGAGTAGTACAAGAGTAGATCTACCACGAGATCGTAGAGGCTAAACCGTAGAAGCTAGCCTATGATTATGATTGTTGTATATCTTTATCGACCAGCCTGGCCTCGGTTTATATAATGCACCAGAGGCCTAGGACAACAAGAGTCCTAGCCAAATACGCCGGTGGGGAGGACTCCTTGTCTCGATCACCAAGTCTTGTGGAATCTTCCTTGTATGTGGCAACTGTCCGAACTGGCCCACGAGTATACGTCCATGGGGGTCCTCGGCCCAATCTACTGATCGGGAGACGACGTGGTGAGTACCCCCTAGTCCAGGATACCGTCAGTAGCCCCCTGAGCCGGTCTTCAAGTTGGGGACGCTCCTCGATTCTTTCGAACTGTTCTTCATCTTCGGTCATCGGTCTTGAAAACTGGTTCAACAAATCTGCTCATCTTCGATCTTGAGGATTGCCGAAGTAAATCCGAAGAGTTTACACGTCGGGTATCTGAGGAGCCCCTTTAAGTTCTCGGCCTTTATCAATGCCTTGTTATTTTTATGCCACACGTCGGGTTTGAAGTTCTTCCCGGGCGGCAGTGTCCTCTTGCATCCGAGCTCTAACGCCAAACTGCGTTCGAGGTGTCTTTTGCAGCCGAGCACCAACGCTGGACTGCTTCCGAGCTCCAATGCCAAAATGTATCCGAGCTCCAACACCGGACTGTGTCCAAGCTCCAACGCCGGACTATATCCGAGCTCCAATGCCGGATTATATCCGAGGTGTCATAGATCACCTTGGTTCAAAAAGTTGAAAGAGTTTAGCTAAGCCGAATACCGGAAATGCCCTCTATGGAGCCAGCCACTAGTGCCCGAGCTTTATGCTGGACTGCTTCCGAGGTGGTGCACCACCTTGGCCACGGGCTGATTTTTATGAATTTAATTTCGAATTGTGCAATGTAATCTCTGACGAGATGTATAGCCAATATATGTATATCCATAACCCTCAAGGTATGTGTCAGTCGAAAACCCGAGATGTACCTGAAGGAAAACATGAAACCGCTGATCCTAGTAGCCCCTGATACTCAGGTCGATGCGCGAAATCGACCTGAGGACCAACTCGGCAGCATACTTAGGAATAGAAACACGGTGTAATATATTAGGGAAAATAGGGATCGACGAACAGGCCCTTGATAGACGGTCTTGAGAAGTCGTCGTAATATGTTAGCTTGAAGACGGATAGGTCTAGATGGTACCTATTGTTGTCCGAAGACACGTTTGTGCATAGTTCGGTCAAGCCGAACACTGAGCACTTTGAACTTTCTGCATTGAATAGGCAATGCAGTAGCCCCTGGGACACTGGTCGGGTGGCAAAACACCAGATTAGGGTATCGATGTGCCCCTTTAATATTTATAAATAATGAGCGCAAAGCCCAGTAGCCCCCGAGCCTTAATGTGGGCATGGGTGGCCGAATTAAGGATCGATATCCAGAGTAAATCACAAAGTATGTGTAATGATTCTATGTATCCAAGTACTCTACATCATTAATGCTTGGATCCGCATTGTACAAAACTTTGTTGACCAACCATCGGCTTCAACCTCCTCAGTCAGTACCGAGGAGTGTTTGTCCTACCTTATAAAGCCTTTATGAGGGCAAAGATTTACGGTAAACAAGGCAATCCAGCCATACGGTTTTATAAACAAAGGTACATGGAGAGATATGTTATATTACTTTTTAATGTAAGAAACATCTTCCAAAGAAAATAGTCCCACTATCGGTTCCTTTCTTTGGGTTGTCATGCTAAGCATGATCATGAATCCTCAACTCCGATCAATTTGGGAGGAAAATATTGAGGATTTAGTTCGGGGAAAGTTCCCGAACTCTATGGTACTAATGAACCGGAAAATTTTACTTCCGTCATTGCCGACCAATGTGATCCTTTAAGATTGCTAGCTTTCGGCTTCACCCAGTCTGAGGTACTAACTCGGATGACCCGGTAGTAGCAATCACAGAGGTGCTCCCTTTACCACCTAGCCGAACAATCGGGAACGTAGGGGTAAGCACAGGAGCCAGACAACCCAGCTTGGCCAAAATCTTAAGTCAAATTGATGCATATTGATGGCTTCATATAACAATAATTACGGAAGCCAATGCTTGTATAATGAATACAAACGCTTGATGATATATACTTATTTTGACTCCATTGCGACCGTTTATCATTTGAAAGTGGCCCATCATCGGCTTCTACCCCTTTGTAGATACTACGCAGTGTGTTTCTGCAATAACCAGACAACCCTTAGCCGACGTCTCGGTGCCCGGAGGCGGTTGTGTTAGCGGAAACTAGTCAATCAGATATCCTGGCTTTATAACTTTCACTTAGTCATAGGAGTTTTAAACTGGGGAAGCTAGCTACGAGCCCCCGGTTAGTTTTCGACGACATCTGAGGTCAAGCCGTAAATACTTCGGCCAATGTTATGAACGACCCATCATTTAACACGGTCATCGGATCGCTGACCAGTTTGCGCTTATTGTGACAGTCAGTTTTCGGCTTTCTCCACTGAGGTGCTTAACCATGCGAGCTGGCAGCACAATCGCAGTGGTTCTCCCGCCGCACACCTAGCCAAACAGAGCGGAACATAGGAGTCAAGCACAGGAGCCGGGCAACCCAACTATTGACCGAAGGCACAATTCGAAACAGATGCATATATAGCAAGATCCAAGAATGTTTTGCCGAATCTCTAAAGGTGTCCGGCGTTGCACTACGAGACTTGTGCTGGAAACACACAAATAGTTTAAAAGTGCCAAAAGCTTGGAATACCCAAAAAACGCCAGTAAAAGCATGACGTCCGAACAAGATCAAGTGTTCGGTGCCAATCAGAAAATTGGTCTTAAAAAAATTGTGCTTCTGTCGTGCTTTAACATGACACATCCTATCTCAAGACTTCAAGCGGGTCAGCCTACGGCTTCAACCTCCTATCCCGAAGGCGGAGTACTTCTCGTTAGGCCAGTTTAGCAAACTTTAGCGGCTTTGAGAGAGAAATTAGGCTCCCCGACTATTGACGCACACTCGCGTCGAAAAAAGGAGTGATAGAAAAAAGACTTTGCAACCACTAAGAAGAAGAACCACTACTAGGAAAAGGGCTATAGGTAGGACTGATTCTAATGGCGCACCAGGTAGACAGAGCGCCACTACTATATACTAATGGCGCACTGGCTTCAGGTACGCCATTAGTGTGGCAGACACTAATGGCGCACCAGCCTCGTGGTGTGCCACTACTATTGATTTTTTCCCCATTTTCCATGCAAACTAATGGCGCATGAAGACAAAGTGCGCCATTACTAGTTAGAACTAGTAATGGCGCACGACCAAGACAGTGCGCCATTAGTATATATTTTTTTCTTTTTTGCAAACCTACTAATGGCGCACCGTATCACAGTGCGCCATTAGTAGTTTAAACTACTAATGGCGCACTGTGATACCGTGCGCCATTAGTATACATATGTTTTTTTACTTTTCTGCAAAAAGTACTAATGGCGCACCACCTTCAGGTCTGCCATTAGGAACCAGGGTTACTAATGGCGCATTATGTGGTGGTGCGCCATTAGTAACCTGGGCCAACAAGATATTTTGGACAGCCCACCTACCCACTCACTTTCCCCACTTCATTCTCTCCACCTCCTCCTCCAAGCTTGTCTCGGCTGCCTCCTCCTCCTCACCTCATTTCCACCATAAATTCATCAAAATTAAGTGGTGAAATTACCTTTTTTGATAGGTAAGGGGAAAGCTATCTTCATGATGTAGATCTACTTTTTTTCTCCCTAGCTCGCTCCAACAACGTGCACATGCACTTTTTGTGGCCTAGCTAGATCTATGTATGTTTGTGGTGTTGCATATATGATTGTGTTTGAAGGTACCGGTATTTGAAATGCGATAGTTGCCAATATTTTGCCGGAATGTTTTGATTCATTTCCGTTTCGGCAAGAATTTTGGCACTATGCATTCTTTTTGGTCCTATTTTTAGGGAAGGTCATGCCAAATTTTTTCTTGGTTCTAAAATATCATTTTGCTCTACCCCGCAGGTGACCATGGTCCGCACGATGACTGAAGGCATCGTGAATAGGTTTTTGAGCTCCGCAAATGCCGAGATGCTTCAAAAGAACGAGACGAAGATAAGATGTCCGTGTCGAAGATGCAAGCTAAAGAGCCTTATTGCGGACCCGGATTCCGGACAGGTGCGGGACCACCTGCACTTGCATGGTTTCATGGATGGCTATCGGTGGCAAGGTGATGAAGATGACTATGAAGTCGTCCATGGGGGCCGGGCAAGAAATGAGGAAGGGCAACAAGACAAGTACCACCGCGGCGAGGGCGGGCGAGAAGACGAAGAATCTCCAGGACATGATCACGACGGTGATGCTATACACAGTCATCATGTAGAAGATGTCGTAAATGATGATGGGGAAGATCAAGACGAAGGGCATGATCATGAAGATGAAGATGCCGGAGCAGACGACGATGGAGGCTGGGTGCAGGACCCTCATATTCAAGAGCTGCTTCTCAAGCAGACGAATAACGCAAGAGCTGCCGCCCGAGAGAAAGCCAAGCTGGATCAACTGGAGATAGACGCGGTTACTCCATTGCATGAAGGATGCAGGCCCGAGGATACCCGCCTGAAAGTAACGCTCATGGCTCTGGATATGAAGGTAAAACACAAAATGACCGACGCATGCTTCGACGACAAAATGTCATTCTGGCACGAACGTCTTCCCAAGGGGAACAAGTGCCCGACCAGTTTCGAGGAGGCGAAGAAAATCGTGTGTCCTCTGGATTTACCGCATGTGAAATACCATGTGTGCATGAACAATTGTATCATTTATTGGGACGAGCACGCGGAGTCTACCATATGTCCGATGTGCGGCGTCACTCGATATAAGAAGAGGAAGAAAGCTCCTCGAAAATCGGTGTGGTACTTTCCGATCACTCCTCGTCTACAGCGGTATTTCGCGGACCCTAAGGTAGCAAAGCTCCTGCATTGGCACGCGGATAGGGAGGAGAAGAAGCGGGAAGATGACGGAAATGATCCGGAGATAAATAAAAAAGACAAGATGCTGAGTCACCCTAAGGATGCGAGCCAGTGGCAAGCGTTGAACTTCGAAGACCCAGAATTTGGGAAGGATCCAAGGAACATCGTGCTGTGCGTGAGCTCCAATGGAGTCAATCTGTTTGGCAGCCAGAGAAGCACACATAGCACCTGGCCTGTGTTTGTGTGGATGTACAACCTTCCCCCTGGTTGTGCATGAAGAGGAAGTACATTCACATGAGTATGCTAATTGAAGGGCCGAAACAACCAGGGAACGACATCAATCTGTATCTAGGGCTGCTGAAGGAGGAGCTAGACACGCTGTGGAAAACGCCAGCCAATACGTGGGACGCCGCAGAGAGAGAATATTTCCCTATGAGAGCCGCACTACTCACGACGGTGCACGACTATCTCGGTTACGGATATCTCGCGGGGCAGGTAGTCCATGGATTTTCTGGATGCGTAAGGTGCATGGATGACACAACGTATCGCCAGCTAGATAGAGATCCCGGGTCTTTGAAAACCGTGTTCATGGGACATCGAAGATGGCTTCGCGACGATGACCCGTGGAGGAAACGCAAGGATCTGTTTGATGGTGAAACTGAACCCCAAAAACGCCCGTGTACGAGGAGTGGTGAGGAAATAGACGAGCTGTTGAAAAATTGGAAAGACTGCCCACTGCCAGGAAAGAAGCAAAAGGCTCCAGAGCCGGGAAAGAAGCGAAAGGCGCCAGAGCCGCTGCTGAAGGTATGGAAAACGAGGTCTGTTTTCTGGGACTTGCCGTACTGGAAGATCCACCGTGTGCCTCACAGCCTTGATGTCATGCGTATCACGAAGAACATGTGCGAGAGTCTGCTTGGTACCCTGCTCAACATGCCTGAAAGCAAGGGCAGACTTGAAATCAATGGGCATCAGGCAGGAGCTTCACGCTAATGATGATGATGATGATGATGATGATGATGATGATGATGATGATGATGATGAGGCGAAGCAGGACACAGAAAGTCGTCACAAAGGCAAAAAGGCCAAGAAGAGCGGAAATGACTACCCTCCCGCATGCTTCACTCTAAGTCAGGAGGTGATCGAGCAGTTTTTCACCTGCCTCCTAGGAGTAAAACTTCCTTATGGTTACGCGGGGAAGATAAGCAGATACCTAGACCCAGCGAAGCAGAAGTTCAGCGGGATGAAGTCTCACGACTGTCACGTGCTGATGATGCAGATACTTCTAGTTGCAATCCGTGGGATCATGGACGCGCATGTCCGTGAAACGCTATTTGGCCTATGCAACTTTTTCGACGTCATCTCTCGGAAGTCGATTGGCGTGAGGCAACTCAGAAGACTACAGGAAGAGATCGTGGTGATACTAT
This sequence comes from Triticum timopheevii, assembly GCA_963921465.1. Taxonomy (NCBI): domain Eukaryota; kingdom Viridiplantae; phylum Streptophyta; class Magnoliopsida; order Poales; family Poaceae; genus Triticum; species Triticum timopheevii. Next base: position 59,274,782 of record OY997270.1, on the reverse strand, counting down.
GCGAGCTTGAGATTTACTTCCCGCCCGCATTCTTCGACGTTATGGTGCATCTGCTGGTCCATATCGTGGAGGATATCATCCAACTCGGGCCGACGTTCCTGCACAGCATGATGCCGTTCGAAAGGATGAATGGTGTCATCAAAGGATACGTTCGCAACATGTCACATCCAGAGGGAAGTATAGCCAGGGGCTTTCTGACCGAAGCGTGCATCTCCTACTGCACGAATTATCTAGGCATCGAGAACCCCGTTGGTATGCCCGTCAACAGGCACCTCGACAGGCTCGCTGGATGGGGTCACCGTGAGGGTCGCCGCGAAATGCATGTCGACTTCGAGGGTCGACTCGCCGACTTTGAAAGAGCAAATCTAGTCGCGCTACAACACATAGACGTGGTCGATCCTTGGGTGGTAGAGCACAAAACCTTTATTGAGAAGACGTACAATGACCGAGGCCAACAGAGGACGGACGGAGACATACTCAAAGAGCACAACTCATGTTTCACGCGTTGGTTCAAGCAAAAGCTTCTGTCGTACCCTTTACATGAATATTCTTCCGCGAAAGAACAACTCATATTCGCCTTGTCACAGGGCGCCGAGCACAACCTGATGACCTATGAGGTGTATGATATCAACGGCTACACATTCTACACCGAGGACAAGGACATGAAGAGCGATGGTTATCAGAACTCCGGGGTAACGATGGAATCCTACACCGGTAAGGACAAGGACAGATACTACGAAAGGATTGAGGAGATCTGGGAGCTGAGCTACGCTGGAGAGAAGGTGCTGATGTTCCGTGTCAGATGGGCGAAGAGCGTCCTAAAAGAAGACCAATATTTCACCACCATGGTTATACCCGAAGCCAAATACAAGACCGCGGGCGCAAATGTCACCGCGAAAAATGAGCCATGGGTACTGGCTTCCCAAGTGGACCAATGCTTCTTCATTACCGACTCGTCAAAGCCCAGTCGTGTTGTCGTGAGGAGAGGCAAAAGGAAGATCATCGGAATGGATGGAGTAACCAATGAGCAAGACTTCGACAAGTACGGCGACCCGAAGATCGAACATGACGACGACGATGAAGTAGCAGCACACACCACAAGAAGAAGCAGGACCACCCTACCTAAAGGACATCCGTTCCACAGAAGAACTCCATTTGCGAAAAAGAAGGGCAAGAAGATTGTGAACAGATAGCTAGCTAAGATCGATTGTATTTAAATCGTAGTCTTCATTTCTCGTTGTATTTCATGGGCACCTTTTGATATCATGAATATTTTTAAATTTCATGGGCACTTTTTGAATTCATGAGGACACTTGATCTCGATCCCCCTTCATCTCGATCTCGATTCCCCCTCCATCTCGATCTCGATCCCCGCACCCTCCCCCGCTCCACCGCCGCCGCCGATGATATTTTCAAGTAACAAATTTGAACATATTTTTTAAAAAATTATTACTGTTTTTATAAAAAATATTACTGTTATGATTTAAACAAGTTTGAACATATTTAAACACAAATAAATATAAAAAACAGCATTTAAAATGCATAAAAAAAATATTGGGGAGCCTGGGAATCGAACCCAGGACCTCCTGGTGTGTATGCTGCGTGTTGACCACTCGGGCTAGTGGGTGGGTTCTGTTGTAGATAGGGTTAGGTGGTAGATAGGGCTAGTGGGCTAGATTAGAACAAAATTCTAATGGCGCACCGAGAGCTGGTGCGCCATTAGAATAGTAGTACTTATGGCGCACCGAGAGCTGGTGCGCCATTAGAAAGTTTCCCCCCACACTAAATCCCCAATCTCTCTAATCTCTCCCGCTGCCCCCCCGTGTTCGCCGTCCCCCTCGCCTCCTTCGCCGTCCCCGAGCCGAGCGCCACCTCCCTCGCAGCCTCCCTCGCCGTCCCGAGCCGAGCACCGTCCCCCCTCCGCCCGCACCCGCGCCCTCGCCGTCCCCTCCCCCCGCGGCCATGCCTGCATCAACCTCCCTCCCGAGCGCGCCAGCTAGGGTTCCTAGCCGCTGCCACCGCTGACGGCCTGCCGCCGCGGCGCGCCCAGCCGGCCGAACCCTCCGCTGCCCTGCCTCCACCGCCTCCTCCTCGACGCGCCGCCTCCTCGACGCGCCACCTCCTCGACGCGCTTCCTCCTCCTCGATGCGCCACCTCCTCGACGCGCCTACTCCTCCTCGATGCGCCGCATCCTCGACGCGCCATCGCCCGCTGCCTCCTCGACACCGGCGTCCTCCTACGGCAGCCTGCCGTTATCCCACAGGTGTTTCCTCACCTCTCCCCCCTTCCCCTCCTTCCCCCTCGTATTTGCTAAAACTGAGATGTATACTAAAGGAGTTCGTGATTTGCAGAAGCTGTAGCATACTCCAACAAGTGATAAATGCACTCAAAAGTTCACTAAGAAAATGCAGATGCTTCTCACTTGTTACTGAAAGTTTTCTGGAGTGATAAATGCATGCAAAAGAAGTTTAGTTAACTGTTACTGTTGCTGTATGAATTCCAACCAGGTCAATTTGCAGAGTATAAGGATAGCGTAGAAGGCAAGTAGCATAATAGCATAGAACACAACCAGGTCAATTTGCTGTATATAGCCAAGACAAGTAGCATCTGTCCTTAAGCAGAGTATAAGGATAACATAGAAGAAATAGACAGGGTAGCAAGTAAGCTGAGATAAAAAATTGTTTACTTTAAGTAATTATTTACAACAAGCATTGTGTAGGAAAATGTCATGCAGGATTTAACTTGAACTTGAAGAACTCCTTAGATAGTTTTTTAGTCTCCTTATACAAAACAAGCTAAAGTTTGAAACCTATTTCTCCTAAGCAGACACAGAAAAATTGCAGATAAGTAGACACTGAAAATTGCAGCCATGTCAAAGTGTCATTTCATTTGGGAGCAGTAACTATAAGAAAAGGAAGTGAGTTGAATTGCAAAAAAAATGGAAGGTGAAATGAAAAGAACATTGCTCTATATGAAAACTGTATGTGCAATCTACAAATGTGAAAAAATGTATGTGCTGTCATAGGTGCTGTGCTGTCAAAACTATATGTGCAATCTCCAAAACAATTACGCTTATGTGAAAACTATATGTGCAATCTCCAAATGTATCATCATAATGTAGGTGCTGTGTTGTGTGATTCTTCATGCTGAGAACTTCAGCTTTTTCAACTCGCTGGACTATATGTTCATTGGTACTACTTGTGATGTTGCTGCTGTACTACTTGGGAATTTTGTCAACTTGATTAACTTCCGTTCCGGCCCTTGAGTTTGCCGGAATGTTGATTAACTTCCGTTCCGGCAAATTCGGGTACTCCATATGTCCTATTTTTCAGCAAAGGTCATGCTGAAATTTTCCGTGAATTTTAGCATGACTTTGCTAAAAATAGGACATATGGGGGTACTTGCGACTAATGCATGGGCCGGCGTATCTTAGTACTTAATTAAGTAGGATCAACTGCCCCTATATTCTTGCTGCATTAAACCATAGGTGGCAATAGAGCCAAGTGATTACGCCCAACTTAGGATTCTCCTTAGCATCGATAAACCCTAGATGATAAACCCAACATAGGTGGCAATAGAGCCAAGTGATTAGTGCCAAGTGATTAGGCCCAACCTAGGGTGCCTCGGCATCGATAAACCCTAAATGATGAAAACTTAACTTGGCTGCCCCGGATGCCTCGGTGTCGATGAGAACCTAAATGATGTATGCTTAGGCTTTTAGGGTGCCTCGGCGTCGACAAACCCTAAATGATGAAAGCTTAGGCTTTTAGCGCGCCTTGGTGTTGACAAACCCTAAATGATGAGACCATGATCTTGTTCCTTGACAATAACCAACTTTTTGACCAAACTTTTTTCCTATTTAGAGTGAAACATGGCCCACAACGATGAGGCTGGTGGTTCAGGCGGCAAGCAATTCTGGGAGCTGTCCCAGGAGATGGACGAACAACCTCACCGCTATGAGGACGCCACGGAAGACACCGATCCTGATTACACAACCCCTAGTGGCGTCGGGGATGACACCACTGATGGTGCCACCGAGGATGCCACCACTGATGATGGCGGCGCACACACAGATGGCAGCCAATCGAAGAAGCAAAGGAAGGACCGGCATCCGAATGTGCTCCGCACCGTCAAGGAGGAATTCACTCAAGTGGACTCCAACGGGAATCCAACGGAGCCCAAACATATAGTCAAGGGATACTCGGTTCAGCTCGGGTGCATTCTCCGGAGCACCGTCTCAATCAACACCGATAACCTTAGGAACAAGGACCACGGGAATTTGCGCAACCTCCTCTTTGCGAAGCTGCACGAATGATACAAGTTCCCTGCCGAATTTGAAAACACACGCCTCTCAGGGAATAAAGTGAACAGTGCTGCCCTCACGAAGATGAGCACGGCCCTGTCTACTCGCCGAAGCACGGTGAAGAGAATGATTGATAAAGGTGATAGTTATGAGAAGATCAAGGCGAAATATCCTTTGATGAGCGAAGATGAGTACAAGGAGTTCAAGATCAAGTGCTCGACCAGCGCAACCTCCGAATCAAGTCAGTGGGGGAAAGAAATGCGGGAGTTGAACTTAGGGGAACACAAACTCGGTCCCAGCGGTTATAGAGTGGCGGAGCCTATATGGGTCAAGGAGGACGCGGAGCATGCCGAGCAAGGCCTACCGCCCCGCTTCGAGAAATACAACGGTAACAAGCAGACTAGGAACTATGTCAGGGCCCGGTACAAGGAGGACCTGATAACAAAGGAGCTTACCACGGATCCGAAGACCAGGGCGCTTGAGCTTGTTCTGGTAATTAGCTCCATATGGTTGCACTCTAATTAATCCCCAATATTTCTAAATGGTTCACGTTCCTTTTGCAGGAAACTGAAAGCAGTAGCGCGGGGTCGTCTTAGAGCTCCCCTTTCGACACCCCTTTAAATAGGGCGTTGAACATAATGAAAAGCAAGGATAAGCTCACTAAGCCGACGTCAACTGGTCGTGTGGCCGGCAAAGGCTTGTCCACAAAATGGGGGTCATACTATACCGCTGGTGTGCGGAAGGAGAAAAGGCCAGCTCGGAAAGCCAGACGCGCGAGGTTGAAGCACTCAAGGAACAAGTGGCGCGTATTCCGGAGCTTGTCCAAGAGCAAGTGGAACAACAGCTGGGAACGAAGCTCAACGCCATGGTGCCTACGTTGATTCATGGGCAGATGATGTGGATTGCGAGCGGCCAACAGGGGCCTCCCCCGGTTCCCAGCTTCACGGCCAGCAACTGGCATAGCATGCAGGCGACGCCATTGGTGTCTCCGGCGGCGGCGCCATTGGTGTCTCCGGCGGAGGCGGTATTCGTGTCTCCGGCGCCGGCACGGGCATAGGAGCTTAATGCACCCGGGTGTACGCCGGCCGGCACCTCGCCAGCAAGCACCCCCTCCGTCAGTTGCACGCCTGCCGTTGGCGATGCCTCGACATTAGCCGAGCTCGACGGCATCACGGTAACTAAGCCTCTCGGCCGATGACTTCATCTCCTTGCCTTTGACTGGGCATCCCTGACGCCCTGTACATGTTTTCGCAGGGCACCGCCGACGTTCCTTGCACTCTTCTGCACTTCGTGGGCGCCGAGCTGGTCGATGTCGCCAAGGGCAGAATCGTTCAACCGGGCAACCGCATGTTCCACGGTAATCCGATGCCACCCACAATGTATAGGGTTGAAGTGGTTCGGGTGCTCCCAGGCTGTGACGAGCTGTTACCTCCAGTTCGACCCGCTGGGGCCGACGAAGAAGATGAGATGACCCTCAGCGCATGCGTAAACTGGCCGCTGCTTTGGCCGAAGAGCCAGATTCGTTTGGGGGCGGGGGACACCACCCCACAGACAAGACCGCCAGTCGTGCCAGCGCCAAGCCATGGCAAGAACGCCGCAACGCTACCGAACCTGCCAGACATCCCTATGTCGGACATCCCTATGGCGCAGGATCCAGACAGCCCTATGGCACAGGATCCGGACGACGACGACAACGACGACGGTACATTTACCAAAGTCGATAAGTACTTTGCCGAACATGGGTACGCTGACGAGTTCTACGGGCCTCTTTCTCAAGAACCCAACCAAGACGACCGCAATCTAGCTGGTACGTCGGAGAAATCCAATTGCAATAGGTGTCATCTGGCGTTCAGTTCTCAGTAGACGCCTCCAGCTCCCGCCTTCACCGAGCCTCAGATAGCTGAGGTGCGAAATACTATCAGCCCCAACACGCTCAAGAAGGCGGTTTGTGAGCAGAACTCGGTCCCATTACAGGAGATCAAGAAGAGGGGACAGAAATGAAAGACTAACAAGGGCGCCGGTGCGAGCCAGCCGGCACCGAGTACGATCCGTGCTCAGGACGGGCCACCTTCACCTAAGGATATCTCGAGGAGGGTGCATGTGGCAGGTAGGGCGATGCTACCGCCAAATATGCTGAATGCTGCAACCGGTGCTATGCGGAGTCTGCACGACAGTGTTCTTTCTTTGGCGAAGCGGCGTCTCAGAGAGCAGGATGTGGCATACCCGATTTTCGTGGCCAAGGTGCTAGAGGGCAAGGGCTTTGTGGATGGCGACATCGGGGGTACGATCGTCCTGCGGTTTGATGACATCTTTGCTATGTTTAACCTTCATCCGCTGCACTACACCTTTGTTCGGCTGTTTTCGCTGAGTATGGAGATGCAGATCATTAGAGACAAGACCCCGGACATCATGATAGTCAACCCCTTCTACATGTGTGCCAAGCACTTGAGCAGCGTTGGGGACCGCCAAGTTGCGAGTTCACACCTCGAAGGTGTCATTCTGGCAAACCCAGATAAGGATAACTTCCTTGTGGCTTACTTTCCCGAGTAAGTCATCCCTTAACCGCCCCGTAACATATGATTTCTTAGATTTCGATCGTTCTTTTTTTTCTAACATTCCGTGTTCTGTGAAGTGACACACATTGAACACTCATCCTCTTAAGCCCGAAATATTCCATGGCCACGTATTTCGACCCGAACCGTAACTCCATGATAGACTACACAAATGTCAAGAAAGTTCTTGATGATGTTCTCCCCGGCTATGCCAAATCTGGAGGCACCTTCACTAGGACTGTTCGTAAGTATGGCAAGCACATGTTCTCACACAATACGAAGTTCTGCTGCGTCAAGCAGCCGCCTGGCGGTCAGAAGGATGCCTACTACGCCCTCCATCACATGCGGGTGATCGTAAGGGACCATCATCAACTTTTGCTACCAGATAATCTCAAAGATTGGGCCGCGAACTTGTCGGCAATCCAGGACGCGGACCTCAGACAAGAATTCTTTCGCATCCAGTCGGACTTTGCGGACATCATCCATCAAGATGTCCTTCATACGTCGGGGCAGTTCTTCCTCAGATATCAACCGTCCAACAATGAGATAGATGGAATGCTACAAATGCAGGGTGACAACCACCGCGATTTCATGACCATAGTGACAGACGGCGGCTTCATCCACGCTCCTGTCCGATGAGTCGAGTCGAAAGTAGTGATGTGTAGTTCTGAAACATTGATTTCCTCATGTTGTAATTAAACTTTAATGAATTCGTATGTCTCTTTGGTTTGGACAGTCGTTCAACTTAGATGTAATCGATGCTATTTATTAGTAGGACTATGAATCGTGCTATTAATGTCTTGCTTTTCTCTTCTGATCCTTTTGTTGCATAATTACATATTGCTTATGTATTGTCTGTTGTTTGGCTTGTGCATAGAGATGACGTCGTATGTCGTGTACAAGGGTAAGGTTCCCGGAGTCTACGACGACTGGGAGGAGTGTCGGAGACAGGTTCACCGTTTCAGCGGTAACAGTTACAAAGGGTACACCACTAGGTCGGAGGCCGAATCTAGATACGCCCGCTATCTAGCGGGAGAGAGGAGGGAGCGTTGGAGGAACCGGATGAAGACCAGTTTGATCGCGATGATGCTCATCGTGATGACCACAACTCTCTTCTATGTGATGATAGTTTAGATGGTCGATATCGACTTGTAATGTGAAGACAAACTAGCTACTCGCGGTCTCGAGACTTGTAATGTTCTATCTTCGTTCGGTCTTTTGAATTCAGAGACTAATATGATGAGTTGTATTCGGAGACTAATCTTCTATTGTATTCGATGAATCTGATGTTGCTGTGTGGTGTTGTCTAAATTCTGTCCAATAATATATTTTGTAACCAATGAAAATATCAGAAAAGAAAAAAATAATCCCTAGTATTCATACTAGTGGCGCACCACGCAAGACACTAATGGCGCACTGTGATAATCACACTAATGGTGCATCGCCCACTAGTGCGCCATTAGTATGCCAAAGCACATGGGTACATATGGCCCCCTGGAAAGAATTTTAATGGCGCACTGTGGGCAATACTAATGGAGCACTACGTGGTGCGCCATTAGAACACCACATACTAATGGCGCACCAGTGGTGCGCCATTAGAATTTAATTCTAATGGCGTGATGCTAGTGGCGCACCAGTAGTGCGCCATTAGAAGGCAAAACTGGTGCGCCACTAGCATGCCTTTTCCTAGTAGTGAACACTTATTATAAAACAGCTCACATAAATTTAAGAGCCCCCGAGTGACTTGGGTAAAAGAATTTTATGTATAATGATTGTATGTACCGAAGTACTTATATCATATATGTGTTCACCCGAACTTTAAACGCGTCTTAACTGACCGTAGGCTTCTCCCTCTTCGGCCAAGGACCGAAGAGTGTTATGTACTCCGCCTGTCGAGAATATCGACGGTGTTTCCAATAACCAGGTAATCAGGTCATAAGGCTGTAACATACAAAGCGCGCTCACGGAACTTATGGTATATTACGGACGAAGTGTAAGAAGCATCTTCGAAGAAAATAGTACCCCCACCGATACCTTTCTTCGGTTGCTCATTGCTACTATGAGAATTGTGCAATAGATTTTTTGTACTCATGAGTTCCATTGTGTGCCGACCATTATTGAAAATAGTAAGAGCGCTAGCTTTCGGCTTCACCCAGTCTGAGGTCCGGCTCGGATGAACCGATCGTGACAATCGCAGAGGTGCTCCCTTTACTCCCTAGCCGAACAATCGGGAACGTAGGGGTAAACACAGGAGCAAGGCAACCCAGCTTGCAAATCGCTTAAGTCAATATGGATGTGGCATAATACATGAACAAGGAACGAAGCCATACAAGTATAATCATATGCAAGAAGAAAAGCTTCACAAAGGAAGCTCCCATGTAAACGGGGTATTTGTGTATATGTGTCACAAACAAAGTTATGACAAGGAATTTTTTCCACAAACAACGTTTTTCAAAAAAGTATGATGGTTGGACGAACCGAACAAAATTTAAAACTGAAAGTTTTTGAGCATGAAAGCGACTTAGCTGGTTAATGTTGTTCGGCATTGATGACGCGATTCGCGCTTGTGGCGGGACGAAGACGCCCATTGATCTGTGACAGATCTGAGAAGGTTCGCAGTCCTCGGCCTAGGCCGAGGTCCCAGCCCCCAGGCCCGAGGTGTCCGAGCAAGGAGTTCAGCACTCCGGAGTAGTGACCAGGTAACGCAGTCAAAATCATTTACCAACACACAAAAAACAGTGTGGTCCGGGAAATAATAATAATATATATATAATCCTTGCATAATTGCTTTACGCAAAAATAATTTATTTAAAGAGATGTGGCCTGGTGCCGAAGCCAATGTCGATGCAGGGCGTCGGCGTGACCCAGTGAAGGCGTGACAAGGCCTGAATTTACAGGGCGGTCCGGGCTCCAGATGCGGCGTTCACCTAACTACAGACGGGTGACGGACCGAACCATCGCGCCACCATCGTTAATGCGGCCACCATTTGACAGACCTATGTACAGATGATGGAACAAACCAGAGTAATAATTTTTCGAAAAAATAAACCCAAGCAAGAAAAAATTACTAGGATGAACAGCACCTGGTTCGTTTGTTGTAGTAGTCCGAAGGAAAAGTGACTCCCAAATTTGGGACTCGATCCGCATACCCATTGCCTGATGGGCGGTGAAGCGGTGGCATGGCGACGCTGGTAAAGGTTGACTCGCCGAGGAAAAGCCCCCGGTCTAGCTGACGTGACGAAGCCGGTCGGCTAGTGTCGCCGAAGTCACCGGAGTGTGCTGACGAAGGGATGACGAAACCCCCGGTCCGGACGAGGAGACGGGGCGGATCGAAGATGAGATGTTGCAGCTGCCATGTCAGCTGAGGTGTTGAAGTAGTTCGGCGTTGGTGGACATTGGCTCGATGAAGCAACAGTTCGGCCATGCCGATGCAGGACGTAACTTGTGACGTGGTCAATGCGGGCTTGATGAAGTGACCGTGCGGCGATGCCGGGGTGCCCGCTCCGTGTAATCCGTGGGGCGGCGATGTTGGTGACGATTTATCCTCCGCGATGCCGAACTAATGTTCAGCTGGCCGAGATGATGATCCGAAGAAGTTGAGCTCGGCTCAACAAAGCGATGACATGCCTAGCGCAGGTCGGCCGCCCTGGAGTGATGTTGTCGGGCTGGTTTGACACCGGCGCTATGGTGAAGATTATATTGGAAAAATACTTATAACATTAGTGGGATGTGTTTAAGAATGATACACAATACCCCATACAAAAACTTCCTTCAGAAAGGAGGTCCAAAATCCCGTTCATAAAGAAGATGAACTCGGGTCAGATTCGTTCTCGCGCAGAAAATAGATCCAGAAAGTGATGCACTAATCGGAAGGTTCCCGGAGTTTGGACGGTCGTATCGAGCTGAATTTTGGATAGGTGGTAGATATAGGAATTCCGCAGCCGATCAACGGTTGGATCTTCCAAAGGACGTCCGAGCTAGATGCTGGACACCACGCCCCAAACTTGTCCGGGTTCTCCTCCAGATTCAATGCGGCTCCGGTATATCGGAGATTGCCAGAGATTCCTCCATCGGAACTCGATGAAATTTTGCAGCGCTGTTGTAGACTCAATTCTGCACAATTTCACCAAAGCGATCGTTTAAGAGACACTCAAGGAGGCGGTGGCGGCGGATACAATTTTGCTATCCAGAAAAACAACACGGTCGCCCGAGGGCAATGTTGACGTTGAGCCCCCGAGCTCCATGGATGATTCCTCCATGATCTTGATGGAGATCGAAGTTGATGTTGGCCCTCGTCCGAACATGACGATCGGAGGCAGGGCATAGTCTTGGTTAAGCCAAGGTGACCAGTTGAGCCGGTGACAAAGAAGTCGACGTCGCAATTGATCTGCAGTCGAGCCATTGATCCTTTTGCCGATCACACAATGGAACTCTCAATGAAAGCACCAATGTCGGAATCAAAACCGGCAGATCTCAGGTAGGGGGTCCCGAACTGTGCGTCTAAGGATGATGGTAACAAGAGACAGGGGACACAATGTTTACCCAGGATTGGGCCCTCTCGATGGAGGGAAAACCCTACTTCCTGTTTGATTGATATTGATGATATGAGTAGTACAAGAGTAGATCTACCACGAGATCGTAGAGACTAAACCCTAGAAGCTAGCCTATGATTATGATTGTTGTATATCTTTATCGACTAGCCTGGCCTCGGTTTATATAATGCACCAGAGGCCTAGGACAACAAGAGGCCTAGCCGAATACGCTAGTGGGGAGGAGTCCTTGTCTTGATCACCATGTCTTGTGGAATCTTCCTTGTATGCGGAAACTGTCCGAACTGGCCCACGACTATACGGCCATGGGGGTCCTCGGACCAATCTACTGATCGGGAGACGACGTGGTGAGTACCCCCTAGTCCAGGACACCGTCAGGCGCCACGTAGTGCCTGGAAGTCGTAGGGGCCTGACTGGACCGGGCGGCGTGTTGGGGCCCTCCGTCGCGCACCCTTGGCCCAAGCGCGTGGATTTATTGCGGCGTCCGGGGGCTGGTTGCTCTTCCTCGGGCAGTTACTGCGCACGTGCGTGCGCACTTATTGCGGGGAAGTGGAACGGGCGCGTGCAGACGATCCCACTTCCCCACTTCCCTAGGTTTAAACCGGGGGTTATAAATCGGGGGGCAGGGGGCGGCGGACATTATTCTCGCTCGCGCCCTCCTGTCCCTTTGCTCTCGCTCCGCTCTTTGCAACTGACGCACTGCGGCGCCCGCTGCTCCAAGCAGAACTCCTTCGCCGTCCATCTTCCTTCTTCTTCCTTCGATCATGTCGCTGCCATCGGGCTCTTGGATGGGTTCGAATGTCACCTCCGAGGACATCACCCAACTCCGGGCGACGCGGCGCCTGCCGCAGGAGACGGACGTCGGCGTCCGCCTGCAGCGCGGCGAGCAGAGGCCTCGGCCCAAGGGACAGGAGCGCGTGGTCTTCCTCACGCACTTCGAGCGCGGGTTCGGGATGCCGGCGAGCACCTTCTTCCGCGTGTTCCTGGAGTTCTTTGGGCTCCAGCCGCATGATCTTGGCGCCGGTGCCATCGTCCATCTCTCCGGCTTCGTCACCCTCTGCGAGGGGTACCTGGGGGTTGAGCCTATGATCGACCTCTGGGCGCGCTTCTTCTCCTTGAAGCAGCAGGGCCCGTCGGCCAGGGAGTTCGCCAATTGCGGCGCCGCCGTCATCTCGAAGCGGTCGGGGGCGGATTTCCCCAAGGTCCCGCTCGAGGATTCTGCCAAGAAGTGGCAGAACTCCTTCTTCTACGACTGCAACCTTGGTGCGGATCACATCAACCTTCCGGCCTTCGCCATCGCACCGCCGCGGACGAACACGAACTGGGGCTACTCGCCCGGGAGTCCGTCACAGGAGATCATCAATCTCTGCGAGCGGGTGATGGTGATGAGGACGTAGGAGGGACTCACCGGCACCGACCTCCTTGCCGCGTTCGTCATGCGCCGGGTCCTTCCGCTTGAGGGGCGCTCCTGCCTCATCGGCAAAATGGTCGGCCTTCAAGATCCCAACCGCATGGGGTTGACGCGGCTGTCCGCGGAGCAGATCGCGCGCGGCGTGAATGACATCTCCAAGGCCAACCTTGGTGAGGACTGGCGGTTCGCCAAGGCGCCGTACAGCCAGTCGAACCCGGTGCCGCAGGTGAGTGTCTCGTCTTCTTACTTTGCTGCCATGCACCTTCTTATCCATCCTGACGCGACGCAGGGGATACTTCTGAACGCGATTTGGCATGTGAGGGAGTCCTGGACTAGGGGATGTCCAGACAGCGGACTATCATTATCCGCCGGACTCCAAGACTACGAAGATACAAGATTGAAGACTCCGTCCCGTGTCCGGATGGGACTTTCCTTGGCGCGGAAGGCAAGCTTGGCAATGCGGATATGTAGATCTCCTACCATTGTAACCGACTCTGTGTAACCCTAGCCTCCTCCGGTGTCTATATAAACCGGAGGGCTTTAGTCCGTAGGACAACATACATTGCAACAATCATACCATAGGCTAGCTTCTAGGGTTTAGCCTCCTTGATCTCGTGGTAGATCTACTCTTGTACTACCCATATCATCAATATTAATCAAGCAGGACGTAGGGTTTTACCTCCATCGAGAGGGCCCGAAGCTGGGTAAAAACATCGTGTCCCTCGTCTCATGTTACCATCCGCCTAGACGCACAGTTCGGGACCCCCTACCCGAGATCCGCCGGTTTTGACACCGACATTGGTGCTTTCATTGAAAGTTCCTCTGTGTCGTCGCCGATAGAGCGGATGCCGCCACCCGTCTTCAAAGACGGTGTTTTTGCCGAAGGGGCCTTGGCCGCCGGCCAAACTATCCGGCTCGGTGGTTTTCTTATGACCGCCAGTCCGGCCGCCGCTTCGACAATGACCTCGCAAGTTGTTAGAAGCAATCTTCGCGTCATCCCTAAAGCTGCCGAACAATTAGACCCAATAGAGCTCTCGTCTGTTAACGAGCTCTTGGATTGCATCGCTGCCCTGGGAGTCACTACGGACTACAACCAGATTGGGCTTAAAACCGATCTGAGAGAGATTAACTCTCCCCAGGCCACCCACCACATCACAGTGGTAGAAGAGCAACACGGCAACTCTTTGCCTATGTTGAAAACAATTTATGTCCGGATTCCCGAACCCTCCACGCCGGATTTCCACGGAGGGACGGACTTCGATCAAGCATTGAACTTAAAATCATGCATCGCTCCCGACTTGCTGGATTGTGTCCAGCAAACCAAGCTTCCGAATTTGGAAATCCCTCGGACTTTGAGCCCCAAGTTGGGCAGGGATCCGGATTTTAGTCCACCCACCCGTCCAGACATATGCGATTTATCTCTAATACGGCAAGAGCCTTCAGAAATAGTACATCATTATTGGGCCAGATTCCTCCTGGTTATGGACAGGATAAAGGACTGCCGAGAGGAAAACGCAATCTCAATCTTCTGCAATAACTGCACGGACAAGGGAATCCTAAACGCCATTGATTGTCGCAGAATTACGCGCTTCACCGATCTGGCGTCCATAGTACGAAAGTACTGTGCGATGGAAAGTTTCCGGAAAACTAAAAATCAATTTTGGGATAATCCGGCCCCAGACCCAGTCCGCAGTAAAAGGGCGCCTTACACTCAGGCCCCAGATGCAAAAACGAAAAAACAGAAACCCAATAAGGGAAACGAAACCGTACTGGAGGGATGGCTCAAGGGACCCTGTAAACTTCATAGTACATAGGGAGCCGTCCCAACACATAGCCTTCGAGCATGTTGGATATTACGGTAGGTGGACAAAAGTGGCGAGGAACTTCTAGCTCCGGGAAACCACTCCAACAATACCAGCACGGTATCAACAGTCTTCGAGACCTTCGCATCAAACAATATGCGAAAGCGAACAATCCGCGGACTCGCCGAAGTCTACCTAGTAGCAACAGCAAATCCATGGAGTGACACAGCTATTACCTTCAACGCCAGCGACGAGCCTAAATTCCGAACAACCAGAGCGCCAGCTGCACTGGTACTTAGTCCCATAGTGGACGGCTTTCGACCGACAAAAGTCCTCATGGATGGCGGCAGCGGACTAAACCTCACTTATGAGGAAACTCTGCGAAAAATGGAAATCGATTGGAGCCGTATTGAGCGAAGCAGCACAACCTTTAGAGGAATAATCCCTAGCCGGGAAGCGCGCTGCACTGGAAAAATCACACTCGATGTGGTGTTCGGCTCTCCGGACAATTACAGATCCGAAGAAGTCACGTTCCAGGTGGCCCCGTTCAGCAACGGGTATCATGCCATATTAGGGCGAGAGGCATTCACAATTTTTCAAGCAGTACCTCATTACGGGTACATGAAGCTCAAAATGCCTGGGCCCAGCGGAATAATCACTCTCGCTAGTGATCCGGACATAGCACTCCGCGCCGAAAACAAGACAGCCGCACTAGCCCTCGAGGCACTATCCGAAGCCTTAGCGGCAGAAGAACTCACCGCGCTGCGCTCTACGGTGAACAGGGACGATGTGATACTCGATAAAAGATCCAAGTCCACCTCCTTCAAACCAGCAGATGAAATAATAAAATTCCAGGTCCATCCAACGGACCCAACAAAGACGGCCTCCATCGGGGCACAATTGAACCCCGAAGTAGACGCCGCACTGCGCGAATTCCTTCGGGAAAATTGGGATATCTTCGCTTGGCATCCTTCGGACATGCCCGGAATCCCACGCAGGTTGGCAGAACACAGCCTAAACATCCTAAAAGGATTTAAGCCAGTCAAACAGGCTCTTCGGCGATTTTCCGAACCCAAAAGACAGGCAATGGGAGAAGAGCTAGCCAAACTATTGGAAGCCGGATTCATTAGAGATATCAACATCCGGACTGGCTAGCAAATCTGGTGATGGTACCAAAGAAGGATAAATCCTGCCGCCTCTGTGTCGATTTTAAAGACCTCAATAAGGCTTGCCCAAAGGATCCCTTTCCTCTCCCCCGCATCGACCACATTATCGATGCCACAGCAGGGCACGATTCGTTGTGCTTCCTGGACGCATACTCTGGCTATCATCAAATCAAGATGGCAGAAGCAGACCAAGCCGCAACGGCATTCTTCACTCCATATGGACCATTCTGCTTCAACACGATGCCCTTCGGACTTAAAAATGCCGGCGCAACATATCAGCGCATGATTCAAACATGTCTGGCCACCCAGATCGGCAAAACAGTTGAGGCATACGTAGACGACGTAGTCGTCAAAACAAAACACATCGAAACTCTAGTAGACGATTTGAGGTTCACATTCGAAAACCTCAGAGCATATGACATCAAGCTGAATCCGGAAAAATGCATTTTCGGCGTACCAGCCGGAAAGCTGCTGGGCTTCATTGTATTCGGTAGAGGAATTGAAGCAAATCCGGCTAAAATCCGAGACCTGTCATAGTTGGATATTCCAAAGGACCTCAAACAAATACAAAAATTAACAGGATGCGTGGCAGCCTTAAGCCGCTTTATCTCCCGTCTAGCAGAAAAGGTGTTGCCCCTTTATCGCCTCCTCAGGCGCACCGAACACTTTGAGTGGACGGATGCTGCCACTGCCGGACTCGAAGAAATAAAGGCCATTCTGGCAACAAATCCGGTCCTGGCTGCGCCCACTCTGGGCGAACCAATGTTGTTATACATCGCAGCAACACATCAAGTTGTAAGCGCGGTCCTCATCGTCGAACAAGCGACAGAAGGGCATAAATTCCCTCTTCAAAAACCAGTGTATTATGTATCCACTGTGTTAACCCCCAACAAATCCCGTTACCCGCACTATCAGAAGATAGCATATGCGGTGTTCATGGCGTCTCGAAAGCTCCGGCACTACTTCCAAGAGTGTTCGATAACAGTGGCCTCTGAAGTACCACTCAATGACATTATAAATAACCGCGACGCAACGGGCAGGATTGCAAAATGGGCCATTGAGCTCTTACCATTCGACATAACTTACAAACCTCGACGAGCTATAAAGTCACAAGTTTTGGCTGACTTCGTCGCCGAATAGACTAAAGCCAAACTCCCTAAAGAGTACGGCGCATACTCCAATTGGACTATGCATTTCGACGGCTCCAAAATGTTGGCCGGACTGGGGGCTGGCGTCGTACTGACGTCCCCAACCAGAGATACAGTCTAGTATGTACTTCAAATAATGTACACGGACTCCAACAATGCAGCCGGATATGAGGCCCTGTTACATGGTCTCCGGATGGCGGTCTCCATGGGCATTCAACGCCTAGAGGTGCGCGGGGATTCGAACCTTGCAATATCCCAAATAAACGGGGACTTTGACGCCAAGGATCCGAAAATGGCAGCATATCGCAACGCTGTCCTAGAAATGTCAGCTCGGTTTGAAGGACTTGAATTCCATCACATAGCCCGAGATAATAACCAAGCGGCCGACGTCCTGGCACGCATCGGTGCGAAACGTGATGCTGTCCCTCCAAATATCTTCCTAGAACGGCTCTTCAAGCCATCCGTACTATGGGAAGAGGAGCCCGACAGCGATAAACCGGAAAAAACCGCATCAATCGATGACTTAGCAGAGGACATAACACCTTCAGCCCATGTTATAATGGCAGTAATCGCCGCGTGGACAGAACCTTTCCTAGCCTACTTGCTTAGGCAGGAACTTCCCGAAGACCAAAATGAGGCCCGCTGCATAGTTCGGAGATCAAAAGCCTACAAGGTCCATGAGGGAGAACTTTACAAGAAAAGTACAACCGGAGTCCTTCAGAGGTGTATCTCCGAAGAGGAAGGGCGAAACCTCCTGGCTGAAATTCATGCCGGACTAGGCGGACACCACGCAGTAGCCCGGGCACTTGTAGGAAAGGCATTCCGTACAGGATTTTATTGGCCGATGGCTCGGGCAGACGCGCAGGACTTGGTCCAGCGATGCGTTGGTTGTCAGCTCTTTGCTAATCAGAGCCATATGCCACCCACCGCCCTCAAAACCATACCCATTACCTGGCCGTTCGCGGTCTTGGGGCTTGACATGGCTGGACCCCTTAAAGGGGGAACCCACAAGCAAAGGTACCTATTGGTCATGGTTGATAAATTCACCAAATGAATAGAGGCCAAACCAGTCAAAACGGCAGAGTCCGGACCAGTGATAGACTTTATATCAGGGGTGGTACATCGTTACAGAGTCCCCCACAGCATCATCACCGACAACGGCACGAACTTCACAGCCGATGAGGTTAAGTCATGGTGCAAAAATATGGGCATCAAGCTCGACTATGCTTCAGTTTATCACCCTCAAACCAACGGTCAAGTGGAAAGAGCAAATGGTCTAATAATGAGCGGCATTAAACCCAGATTAGTGAGGTCACTTACTAAATCCGACACACAATGGGTCGAGGAGCTCGACTCCGTACTCTGGGGGCTGCGGACAACGCCTAACCGTACTACCGGATTCACACCATTTTTTATGGTATACGGCGCAGAGGCAGTCTTGCCCTATGACATTATTCATGACTCGCCTCGAGTGCGCATGTATGAGGAAAGAGAGGCCGAGCTTGATCGGCAGGACAGCTTGGACATATTGGAGGAAGAACGTGACGTCGCAAAGGCTCGTTCCGCATTTTATCAGCAGCAGGCCCGAAGATATCAAAGCAGAGAAGTACGGGCCAAGACTTACAACGTTGGTGAACCAGTTCTACGCCTACCGGACAAGAAAAAGGACAAGCTCAAGCCCAAATAGGAGGGCCCCTTCATTATCGATCAAGTCCTGACCGGCGGAGCATACCATCTACGAAATGCGTCGGATAACCGACTCGAGCCAAACCCATGGAACGCAGCCCGCCTCTGACGATTCTATGCCTAGCGCCGGACTAAGAGTTCATCCCCTTCCCCGGTCCAAACTTTTTACACTTCGGCTGTCTTTCGTTTCTCTTTTTATCCTTTTTAAAAAAAAAGCCCTTGCGGGCCTATTTTAGCATTTTTTGCATATGCATGATGTGCCATTCGCACTCATTATTCCTGGGGGCTTCTTTTACAGAAGCTCAATTATACGGGTTTCGTACCCAGCACATGTGTCAAGCTTCCACATGTACCTTTTACTCGCCATTATATGCATCAATATGACTTAAGTTTTGGCCAAGCTGGGTTGCCTGGCTCCTGTGATTACCTCTACGTTCCCGATTGTTCGGCTAGGAGGTAAAGGGAGCACCTCTGCGATTGTTACTGCAGGGTCAGCCGGATGTGTACCTCAGACTGGGTGAAGCCGAAAGCTAGCGTTCTTAAGGGAATATTCGGTCGGTGATTTAAAAGATGACTTTTTACCTATTTATCTATCTGCCCCCAGATGTTTTACTGCTTTCTTTGCAGTCCGGACATGCACTTAAGGGCATGCCTCCCAGGGAAAGGAACCTTTAACGGAACTATTCTCCCTGGAAGATGTTTCTTACTAACCATGTAATATAACATAACTAGTTGGGCACTTGTCTGATAAAGCACTAATGACCCCTACGCCTGGTCTCCATCCATACCACGGTTGTTTCTCAACCAATGAGGTATTCGGACACACTCCGGACTCTAGGGTCCCGAGGTTGAAGCGAAAAGGTCGGCAAAGACAAACGATCTACAATCTGGCTAGAAGGCATTTCACATGTCAATTTAAAGGATAACATACATTGTCAAATTTATTGATTGTATTCCTCCTCAATCCCGTCTAACAGGCTGTCTAGTTTACAGTCCCGTTGGGAAAATTTAGCAGCCAACTCTACCTGGCTGTACAGTAAACTCACGGGGATCTCCTTCCCATCGGGCCCCACCGGTCCAACTTCGGCCATATGGTTGGGATCCGCCCTCTTGTACCACGTCTTCACCATGGCCCAAGCCTCCCTGGCACCTTGACGGCAAGCTGAAATCTTCCACAAACGGAAGCGCTGCCGCACTCCCTGCAGCTTCTCTGCAAGCTCACCGAGGCCCTCGGGTAGGGTGAGGGTTGGCCATAAAGCCTGAACGACGCCGCTCATTGCCTGCCGAACTCGTTCGAGCAGCTGCAACAGTTTGGGAAGTTGATCACCCGTTGATATGGGCATCTCCTCTGCAGGACGACCCGTGAGTATACCTACAAGACAAATCATGTCAAAATACTTCCTCGCCGAACTCTTCTTTTCAAAAGAGTCCGCTCAAGCACTTACTATAAATGCCGCGATGAAGCCGTTGATTCTCCTTAACGGAGCCGGACAGCTCGGCCCGAACGCCTTTCAGCTCTTCTCCGAGCTTGGCGTTGGCATCCTGGAGCTTGTTCCTTTCCTGTTGAACCCTATTCAGCACACTCTCGTCGGCCTTTAGCTGGCACAGCAATACATGCCTGTCCGGATCTTGTCCGGCGGTACCTGCGATGTCATTATTAGACTCGCGCGCACGCTGCACAGTGCTTTTGTTTATTAATAAAAATGTGTTACCAGGAGGGGTCTTTGCGTCTCCTCCTGCGGCAGCAAGTGCGGCCTCAAGTTGGGCCTTGCAATCTTGCAGCTCCCGAGACAGCTGGGCGTTCTTCTCGGTAAGAGCCTGCGTTTTCAAATGATCCTTAAATCAGTTAGCATAACTACTTTAAGTCTCAGGGGCTACTGGTATATACAACCATTGAAATTCCCTTACCCGTGTGTCTTTCACATACTGCTCCGTGGCTCTGGTAAAACCATCTTGAGCGGCACGGAGATGCGCATCCCCTGCGTTAAAGGCATCCAACACCTCAGGGGAAAAGCACGCTTCACGAAATACTGTCCGGCGGCGCCTATGGTTCATGGCGCTCTCCACCTCAGACTTGGTGGCGGACAGTCTGTCGGTGTCCTCCATTGGAGAAGGACCCGGCCCGCGTCTTGCGCTTGCCTCCCCCTCCAGGCCGTGCGCTGGAGCCTGGCCGGTGTAGGTTCGATCGGCAACTTCTACGCTCGCAGTCCGGCGAGCGCTTTTTCTCCTACAAAGATCATGAGCACTCAGGCGTTCCCTCGGAACGTTGCTCTGAAAATTTAAATATGAGCTATACCCTTGCGGCGACGTCTCCGCCCGCACCGTGCTCCTTTTCCGCCTGCTGGTCTGGACTGACCTTTGTTGGTCAGCCACCGCGGGCTCGGCTTCCTGCCGTAAAGGCTCTTCCTGCAAAATACCGTCGTTCGTGAAGGTTAGAAATGGGCAGGGGAGAGATAAGGGTGTCCTGACTTCGGTTGCGGGCACCTGGGAAGCCGGACTTAGTCCGGGGTAGTCCGCCATAATGGCGACCAAGGCATTGTCTATGCTAAGCTGGTGAAACACCCCGTCGATCAGCTCCACCTCGATGTCCGGGTCCTCTTCTGAGGCCAGATCCAGGGATCTTTCTGGATCCTCGGGTTGCGGAGCAGGACTCACCATGTCCTCCACAGTCCGGCGTAGATCCTGCGCCGAAGACATAATATAAGAAGCCTAAACTTCGAAAGCCTGAGTTGAACCCTTTGAGGTGTTCACTTACCCATCCTCTAGGGTTGATCATGGAAAACCCATTCAAAGGGTTCGTTCGAAGGAAGTCCTCCTTCTCCCCCTTGTACAGGCGGGACAGGATCTCTACCAGATCCTCGGTCGAATCCGGCCCTTTGCGGCCATGCCGGGTGGCATCGTCTTCCCCGTTGAAATCCCACATGGGGTGGCCTCTGTACTGCAATGGCTGTACCCCACGCTTGATGCATGTCGCCATGACTCTGATCATGGTCAAACCAGACTGGGACATTAATCTTATTCGGCCCATCAAATAATGGACCCTCTTGTCTTCCTCCAATCGGGGGCTCCGCGGGCGCCAGCTGAGGCGTTTCTTCAAGGGAGCAGCACTAAACTCCGGGAGGCCAATCGGAGCGTCTCCTATATAAAACCACTCCGAGGGCCAGTCTTCAGACGCCTTCTTAGGAGTACCGGATAGGTATCCGGTCCCGGCGATGCGCCATATTTCGGCGCCGCCTACTTGATATATGGACCCCTCGTGAGAACGAGGTACGAGGCAAAACAGCCTCTTCCACAGTGCAAAATGGGGCTCAATGCCCA
This sequence comes from Triticum timopheevii, assembly GCA_963921465.1. Taxonomy (NCBI): domain Eukaryota; kingdom Viridiplantae; phylum Streptophyta; class Magnoliopsida; order Poales; family Poaceae; genus Triticum; species Triticum timopheevii. The sequence continues at coordinate 59,252,846 of OY997270.1, read as the reverse complement.
GGAATAGCTCACAAAGAGCTACGTAGCCCGCGATATGCAGGACAGAGGCGGGCGTGAGGTGGTGGAGCTGGAGTCCGTAGAACTCCAGGAGCCCGCGGAGGAACGGATGTATTGGGAATCCGAGTCCCCTTATCAGATAGGGGACGAAGCATACACGCTCCCCCTTATTGGGGCTTGGAGTGTCCTCCGCCTGCCTCCCACCTTGATAAGTGACCAGTCCGGCCCGAACTGGGACCATGAAGGCCGGAGGGAGAAATCCCCCCGTTTGGAGCTTCACTAGCTCGTTGTGCGAAACAGAGCACCTCCACCAATTCCCCGGCGGTGGGCTGGGAGCGCGTGAAGAAGAGCCGCGTCGATGATCCATGATGGAATGGATCTTTAGGTCAAAGGAACTTCGATGGGATATTCGCGGGAGGAAGATGGTGTGGTTTGGATCTGGATTCCTACCTCTTTTATAGGCAGACGACTCGCATGACTAGGGGGTGGAACATAAAATACGCCCTGGCTTTTAGCATTCATGCGACCCGTGGAAGAGGGCCATTATTTGGCGTAGAAGCCGAGGGACACAGTATTCAAGATAAAGCCGGACACTGTTCGGCAGGTACATGGAATTTGAAAGGAGAACCCGCCTTGCAACGCCGAAGACTATAAACGCGCTGGACTTATCGTCATTGAAGCCTGGTTCGGGGGCTACTGAGGGAGTCCTGGACTAGGGGGTGTCCGGACAGCCGGACTATCATTATCCGCCGGACTCCAAGACTACGAAGATACAAGATTGAAGACTCCGTCCCGTGTCCGGATGGGACTTTCCTTGGCGTGGAAGGAAAGCTTGGCAATACGGATATGTAGATCTCCTACCATCGTAACCGACTCTGTGTAGCCCTAGCCTCCTCCGGTGTCTATATAAACCGGAGAGCTTTAGTCCGTAGGACAACATACATTGCAACAATCATACCATAGGCTAGCTTCTAGGGTTTAGCCTCCTTGATCTCGTGGTAGATCTACTCTTGTACTACCCATATCATCAATATTAATCAAGCAGGACGTAGGGTTTTACCTCCATCGAGAGGGCCCGAACCTGGGTAAAAACATCGTGTCCCTCGTCTCCTGTTACCATCCGCCTAGACGCACAGTTCGGGACCCCCTACCCGAGATCCGCCAGTTTTGACACCGACAGCATCCTTAAGCCCGGGCCCCGTCGCAGGTGGCACCGGTGGCGCCAGAGGAGCCCGCGGCTCATGGCGGGGAGGAGGAGGCCGAGTCCCACACCGGCGCTGGGCGTTGTGCGGGTAAGTCTCCTGTTTTTCTTCATGCGTCTTGTATTGCTGACCGCGGCACGGAACGGTCGGTGCTGACGCCAGTTGTCGGTGTAGTTGCCTTGGGTGGGGAAGGCGGCGACGCAGGCGGAGCCGGTTCTTTGCAAGGGGCGGCACCGAGCCGTCCGCACGGAAAAGACAGCGTCGCGCCGCGACCCCGGGCCCTAAAGCGCATGGCGGACCCGGCCGGGGCTGGGAGGCCGGCCAAGAGGAAGCGCGTCGGCGGGCACGGGAGGCCAACCCCGGTACCGGTCACGGAGGGGTAAGCTTCATCTCTTGTTTGCGCTCAGATTTCTTGAGCTAGTCTTGTTTCTTTTCTGCTCATTTTTTCTTGTTCTTTAGGTTGCCAATCGCGCTTACGAGGGTGGCGGCGGAAGCCACGACGGCCGAAGGGGCCGCGTTCCGCAGGAGCCGGTCCGACCTCGCCGATCCGGCCGAGGTGGAGGGTCGGGCCGACTCGGACCTCGGCCTGGATCTGAACAACGCCGAAGCCTTGGCCTGGCGGGACAGGAACCGGGCCGTGGCGGAGCTGGAGGCGGCGTCGACCCGGGCTTGGACCGACGCGGCGGCGGCATGGGCGTGAGCCGGCACGGAGCCGGCCTAGCGCGAGATGCCGGAGGGCACGGTGGTGGCGGCGACGGTCTTTGAGCCGTCGTCGATGTGGGTGCGTGGCCATGGAGGCCGGGCTGAGGTTGTGATCCCCGACCAGGAGGTCGTGGAGGTGGAGGATGACACCCTGCCGCGCGCCGACGTGGTCGAGCGAGCGGGGGCTGATGGTGGTGGAGGCGGCGTCGTTTTGGAAGAGACGCTGTGGGCGGCCGCGGCGGAGGCGGCACCAGTTTTGGAGGAGGCACCGCGGGCAGCGGTGCCGGAGGTCGCCCCGGTAGCTGAGCCAGAGACGGCGACGCAGGGCGTCCCGGCGTCCAGGTCAGAGACGGCGACGCAGGGCGTCCCAGCGTCCGGGTCGTCGTTGGCGCTGGGAGAGGTGTCAGAGGAGGTGCTGGCCGCATTGCGAGCGGCCAGCGGGGTGTACGCCTTGGTGCCCCGGCAGGGAGCGCGCCGAGCTGCCGTGCCGCAGCCGGCGCGGAGCAGGATCGCCGTTGTCTTCGGGCCTCAGACCCAGGAGGAGGCAGCGCTGGACGCCGTCAGTCATCGCCTGCGAGGTCGGACGGAACGGCTCGAGGCCTTCGTCCAGGCCGAGGTGGAGCGGACGCGCGACCTGGAGCGCGCCATTTTGGTAAGTCTTCTTTGTAATTTCTTCTTTGTGGGGGCGCGCCAGCGCACCCACTGGGTGTAGCCCCCGAGGTTTGGGCCAACTACGTAGGAGTTGGGTCGAATCTTTAGAGTGTGGGCCTTGTTCTGATTTCTCCTTTCTTCAGCATCTCGACGCCTTCGGGGTCGCCGCCTACAATCGTCTCCTAGGCAAGCACCGGGAGCTCATGGAACAGCTTGCCAGCAAGGAGGAGGAGCTCCGCGTCGCCGCAGGTATTCTTGTGCTATTTTCTAGTGGGGGCGCGCTAGCGCACCCACTGGGTGTAGCCCCCGCGATTCGGGCCAACTGTGTAACAGTTGGGCCAAATCTGAAGTCTTGCTTTTTTCTTCTGCTGAGTCCTTCTTTTTCGCAGCCGAGGTGCTGTCCTGGTGGACTCGTCTGCTCCGGGCCGGTCATCAGTACGACCGTCTTGTTGCCGACACAGTCCGTCTTGGCATCGAGGCGGTGCAGGCGAGGGCAGAGGCGGCCGCGGCTCGGTGGTCTCTCGACGAGGCCAATCGGCTGCATGAGCAGCTGGTGGGTCACAAGAGCCGCCTCGAGGCCGAGGTGGAGCTCCTTAAGGCAGAAGCCGCCAAGGTGGCAGAGGCGCAGCAGGGTCTCGTGGAGGCGAACCAGCAGTGCGGCCAGCTAGCCGGCAATAAGGGCCAGCTCCAGGCAGAGGTGGATCGCCTACGGGGGCAGGTCGCCACGGCTGAGGGGGCCCGTCAGGACGAGACCCGTCGCCGCGAGGCGGCCGAGAAGGCGGCCGAAGACAAGGACGCCGAGCTGAAGGCGGCCCTTGCCAAGGCGGCCGATCTGGAGAAGGCGCTCGAGAAGTGTGACCGCGCCATCGAACGTGAGCGGCGTGGTATGTTTCTTGAGGCGCAGCACCTCGAAGAGTCCTTCTAGTGCTTTTTCTTGTCGTTTGCTGGGACGAGATCTGGCCTTTCTTCCTTGTTGTTCTTCTTCTAACTCGCTTCTTCCTTTGCGGCAGGGGCCTTCCTGGAGACGCAGCGGCTGGCGGAGGAAGTTATCCGCCATCAGCGCGACCCGACCGACATCGTTGGATCCGGGACAGATCCGCGGGTGGCATGGACCTTCCCGGAGATCATCGCTGCCGCTGATGCCCGTCTGCGGGTCCTGGGGACACGGTTGGGGTGGCTGTGCAAGGCCGGCACCACGATGACGGCGGCCCTATGGACGGACTCCGTCCAACCGAGCAGCTTCTCGCGCCTGGCGTGTTGGTTGGAGATGGGGCCAGACTGGCTTGGCGTGTGGCGCGTCTCCGCCGCTCATGCCGCTGCTGAGATGGGGCTCCGGTTCATGCTGTCCTGGCATCCGGACCTATAGCCGGACGCGTTGATTGGCCAGCGGGCCGGTTCCGAGCAGCTCTTGCAGGAGCAAGCCGGCCGGATCGCCTCCCGGGCCAGCTACATCGCCGGGTTCGCCTTCCATGACGAGTTCCATCCAGATCGGACGGAAGACGGCAGGGTCGTGGACGGTGATGACTACGGCTTGCTCCTCCATGATCCGGAGGGGAGCTCAGTGGAGACGGGCGTCTACCGCGACGCGGGTGCTGAGGAGGACACCGGCACCTCGCTGGACCCGGAGGCCGCCAGGGGAGAGCCATCGATGTCGCGACGCGGCGCTAGAGATGCCTGAGAAACTTTGTGTAAATCTGTTAAATAGCAGGTCCACCTGTTGTGGTTCTAAGTCTGACAGTAGAGTGGGGGTAGGTATGGAGAGGCAAGGTCCTAGCTATGGAGAGGTTGTAAACACAAGAGATGTACGAGTTTAGGCCCTTCTCGGAGGAAGTAAAAGCCCTACATCTCGGAGCCCGGAGGCGGTCGAGTGGATTATGTGTATATGAATTACAGGGGTGCGAACCCTTTACACTGAGGTGGGGGTGGCTTATATAGTGTCTTCCAGACCCCTCCGGCCCTCAGTAATGCGGGGTTTAAAGTACATTAAGTCTGGGGCGTTACTGGTAACGCCCCACATAAAGTGTCTTAACTACCATAAAGTCTACTTAATTATAGACCGTTGTTGTACAGAGTGCTTCTTGACCTTCTGATGGTCGAGTGAGTCTTCATGGTCGAGTCCTTCAAGTCTGTCGAGTGGAGTCCTCCTTGGTCAACTGGAAGGTGATCTCTTCTAAGGGTGTCCTTGGGTGGGGTACTTTGATCAGGTCTATGACCCTACCCTAGGTACATGACTCCATCATTAGCCCCCGAATGGATTGAGGCTTGAATGAAGAAGGAGTTGATGTTGTTTCTGACATGCTTCTGCGTGGTGGATATGCATTGCCTTGATCCAACAACCTCTTTGTTGATAATCAGCAACTTTTCTTCAGTCGACTCGATCCATTCTTTTCTTTCGTCGAGTGACCTTTTGAACTTAACAACTTCCGAGCGACGGGTCGCAGGAAATCTCGCGCCTGACAGATCGTTCTGCCATTCGCGGATTCTATGGGATACGAAATTTGGGGAAGCGCGCGAAGCGGGGCGGACCGCGGTGCTCGGATAGGATAGGGCATAGACGCCTCGATTCTCGCGCCACCTTTTTCTCCACGTATCGCGCGCACGACTGTTTCGGGATGTGATTGGATCTCTCGGGCCCACCTGTCATCCACTCGGAAGCGATCTTATAAAGGCGCCCGGCGAGGGTCTTTGAACAGTATCTCTGCATTCTCTTTCTGCTCTTCCTGCCTCCGCCCACTGCGCCCGCTCTCGCCTCCGCACAACCGCTCCTCGCGTGCCTCACCGACAGCCATGGTGAAGGAGAAGACGGCTGCGCTGGAGCGCGCGAAGAAGGCGTCGGCGATGTGGAAGGCGAAGGGGAGAACCACCAGTCGCGGCAGGTCTTCGTCTAGATCACGTCTGCTGAACGGCTGGGTCCAAGGAGATTGGATCCGGTCGACCATCACGGAGAAGGATCTCCTTGATATGGCCAACGACGGCCTGATCCCCCATGGAGCAGCAAGGCTCCTGGGGAACGAGTGGCAACCCCAGCCGGAAGAGGGTGAGTGTGTCCTTCTGGCTACCCACGTCGACCGCGGGTTTTCTTTGCCGCCGAGTATTTTCTTCCGTGGTTTCTTGAACTTCTTTGGAGCGCAACTCCACCACTTCACTCCGAACTCTATCGCCTACCTTGCCGCATTTGTGTCCATTTGTGAGAACTTTCTGGGTTGCCGACCGCACTGGGGCCTGTTCAAGCATATATTCACGTGTCGCTCCCACACCGTGAAGAAGGCGAGCCCAGATGACGACAAAACGAAAGTTATCCAGATGTGTGGAGGCCTGGGATCCAAATGAGGAACAAGAGCACCTTCCCAGCCATGACGTTCCCCGAGTCGGTCAGAGGTTGGCAGTCAACCTGGTTCTACTGCCGGGATGAATCGACGCCGGGGCAGTCGAGTGGACTCCCTCAGTTTACCATGGACCGAGCCAACAAACCTTCCTCTCTGAAGGTGATTCTGGAGGAGAAAGCCGACGTGTAGATGCTGATGGAGCGCGTAGTCCAGTTGGTTTGGGAGGCAGTGACGGGTATGGATCTCCTGGAGGTTTTTCTTAGGCGGCGTATCCAGCCTCTTCAGTTCCGGAGCCATTGCATGTGGTTGTACCGCGGGACTGAGGATGAGACTCGGATCAACCCAGAAGCAGTCGACGATGCCACGGTGGAAAGGTGGATGGCCGCGGTCACTGGGAACAAGGATAACCCTCGTGGAGCCAGGAGGATTCCTTCACTCGACCATTGCAGCATTCCAGACAAGGTATGTCCACTCTACCTCCTATTGTATTCTTGCCATACTTATTTCCGTTTTCTTCACAAATTGGTCGATTGAGCTTTGTCTTGATGTCTAACAGGCCCTCACCGAACTGTACTCGATGCCCAATGGAGCACAGACTCCGACTGAAGAGGGAGAAGCGAGTGGGGGCGAGAGCCAGGAAGAGTGGGACTCGGATGCTGCTGAAGAAGATGATGATGATGATGACGATGAGGAGGAAGAAGAGGAGGAGGAGGAGGTCGCACCACCGTGCTTGGAAAGGCGGTCGAAGCTTGCCCATGACCCTGCGACTGAACGAGGTAAGGGGGTTGCGGCTGTCGCGCAGTCGACCAAGCGCCCTCGGACCACTTCTCCGGTGCTGACTGAAAAGGCTCCGAAGTAGTCCAGGGTGGCACCGTCGAAGCCGACCAAGGTCCTGCCGAAGATGAAGGTGTCCATCCCCACCATATCAGGGTAAACATGCTGCTTGAGTCTTCTTGTTTTGTGTGAGCTTTATCTTTGATTGACACTTGAGTTAGCCGACTGATTTTTTGGAATTGCAGTGCTGCTACTTCCGAGACCTCAGCCAGGGCTGATGATCATGAAATGGAGGATGCCGCAACCTCAAAACCTGGTACCACACTCTTAATTCTGTTTTTAGTCGATTGACTCTTCGTCCCTAATTTTGATTCTTTTCTGTAACCCATCCAATGTCGTTATCACTCTTCCTGATGATGATGACGATGAGGAACCACTGAAGCACAGGAGGAGCAGGAAAGCGTCTGCCGGCAGGGTGGCCTAGGATGTGACGGCGCCCGAGACTCTGGTCACGGAGGAGGAGAACACCACTCGACACACCATGTCCTTTGCGGTGCCGTTGACGAGTGCTCACCCCGCTTCGTCGAGTGCCGCACAACCTTCCCTCTTCACGACGCACCACGTCCCAGAGGACCAAGCCAGTGCTGCGAAGGAAGCGATACGCCAAGCAGGGGTCATGATGGAGCAGGTGAAGGCCATCCGGGAAGCAAGTCAAGCAGCTTACGACGCCAGCTCTGCCCTTCAAAGCTATGTTCAGGTCAGTCGACCATCGCTTGTTCTATTAGGATATGCTATCTGAAAGTCTTTCTTTTCGGAATCCGTAGTAGTCACCCACTGGGTGTGTCGATTGAAACTCCGGTTTAGCGGGGGCACGCTGAGTGCACCCGCTGGGTGTAGTCCCCAAGGCTATGGTAGACTGCTGGCAGTCGGTCATAGGCTTTATAAATCGAGTTCTTCCGTCATTCGACTTAGTCGAATGGATTTCGCAAGACCGGTGGGAGCACGCTGAGTGCACCCACTGGGTGTAGTCCCCGAGACTGTGGTCGACTGCTAGCAGTCGGTTACAGTCTGAAGAATACGTTCTGTTTCTTTTTTAGTCGACTGGTCGAATCTATCTTAATAGGACTAGTGGGGGCACGCTGAGTGCACCCACTGGGTGTAGTCCCCGAGACTACGGTCGAATGTTTGTATTCGGCTGTAGTCTTAGAAACACATGACTTTTCCTTATCCACTCGGAAGTGAATTATCTTTGACATTTTGTCGATTGGTTCTTCGCAGAAATCCTGCGACCTTGCAGCTCGTTACACCGAGCTGGAGAACAAGCACATCCAGCTCGAGCTGGATCTGAAGCTGGTCCAAGAGAATCTGACGAAGGCGAAGGAGGAGACCAAAGGTATGTTCGGTGAGACCTCGACGACTGCTTCTGTCCTTCATCTGTTTCAATATCTGACCTTCATTTGCTTTACAGGCAAGGTGAAGGAGGCCCAGAAGAAAAAAGATATTGAACTGGCTGAGAAGACCAAACTTGCTGACGAGAAGTTAGCTTCAGTCGCCAAGCTCGAAGAAGAAAATACTAATCTGAAAGCTGCTCTTGAGATTGCCAACAAGGAAGTTAGTCGATTGAAGAACGACAAAGCTGCTCTGAATGACAAGGCCAGTCAATTGGCTGGGAAGAAGAATGATCTGGAGGCCTTTCTGAGTGGACTTGCCAAGAAGTTGTTCCTCATGCTTGAAGGTAATCCTTTGCGTTTAACAGTTATTTTTACAGTGATCTTTGCACTCGACCATCTCCTTGACTCGGTGATTGTGCTTGTCAAATTTTGCCAAAACTTTGAAGAGGAAACTAGCCAGCTGGAACTAAACCTTGACCCCGTCAACTCTCCGGTGAACGATGAAGTTGCCATGAATGTGTTCCGACTTGAGTCTCGCGTTGCAACTGTCGTGGACTATCTCGCAAGGCTGAAGATCGCCACTTCTCGCATTGACACAACGCTCTGGCCCGGGGAGACGCTCCAGAACGACCTCGAGTCGCTGATGGCTCGACTGAACACGGTTCCTGGTCAAGTGCAGGAGTAGAAAAAGTCCTTTGCTAGGTGCGGCGCAGATGTTGCTCTGTGTCTGGCTCGAGTCCACTGCAAAGATGCGCGAGAAAACAAGCTACCGGCTCTTCGGGTGGCCAACACCAAGAAACACGACTTCAGGTCCTTCATGGAAACCTTCATCGCTGCAGCCACTCGGATCGCAGACGGAATTGATCTTGATGAGTTTGTTGCAGCATCCAGCCCTCCACAGGAGGGGTAAAAAACTTCTTTGAGCTCGACACTTTAAATTTGCCTCGGTATGCCGAGTGATTTTGTAACCGATAAACCTTAACAGGCTTAGCGCCTGAGCACTTTCGGTTCCGTTAGGTATCGATCTGAACTTGGATTTGATGTTTGAATATGCTTGCTTTTGGCTCGAAATGTCTTTTGCAAGTTTGAAGCAAGACACTCACTGCAGTCGACTTATTCCATAATTCACTTAGGCGAGCACTGGGCTGCAGCTAAGCTTCCGAGTGGGAGGTCTGCTCCACACTCGGTAAGATTTTTATACCTTAGGCGAGCATGGTGCTACAGCTAAGCCTCCGAGTGGGAGGTCTGCTCCACACTCGGTATGATTTTTGTACCTCAGGCGAGCACGGGGCTGCAGCTAAGCCCCCGAGTGAGAGGTCCGCTCCGCACTCGGCAGGATTTTTATATCTTAGGCGAGCATGGGGCTGCAGCTAAGCCCCCGAGTGAGAGGTCTGCTCCACACTCGACAGGATTTTTATATCTTTGGCGAGCACGGGGCTGCAGCTAAGCCCCCGAGTGAGAGGTCTGCTCCGCACTCGGCAGGATTTTCATGTTGTACTTGTGGCGTAGCTCAGAGGAGAGGGACACAGTCGACCTGCACCTCCTCCTTACGACCGCACATTGTACTTGTGGCATAGCTCAGAGGAGAGGGTCGCAGTCGACCTGCACCTCGTCCTCCTTGCGAGCGCATGTTGTATTTGTGGCGTAGCTCAGAGGAGAGGGTCGCAGTCGACCTGCACCTCGTCCTCCTTGCGACCGCATGTTGTATTTGTGGCGTAGCTCAGAGGAGAGGGTCGCAGTCGACCTGCACCTCGTCCTCCTTGCGACCGCATGTTGTATTTGTGGCGTAGCTCAGAGGAGAGGATCGCAGTCGACCTGCACCTCGTCCTCCTTGCACGCGCACGTTGTATTTTTACTTAGGCGAGTGCTCGGACTGCAGCTAAGCCCCCGAGTGAAAGTCCGGCTTATCACTCGGTAGGATTTTGTTCAAACTTAGGCGAGCACTGGGCTGCAGCTAAGCCCCCGAGTGGAAGTCTGGCTTACCACTTGGTAGGATTTTATTGAAACTTAGGCGATCACTAGGCTGCAGCTAAGCCCCCGAGTGGAAGTCTGGCTTACCACTCGGTAGGATTTTATTGAAACTTAGGAGAAACGAATTCGCAGCTAAGCCCCCGAGTGAGAGGCTGGCTCATCACTCGGTAAGGATTTTTTTACAAACTTAGGCGAAACGGATTCACAGCTAAGTCACCCACTGAGGGGGAAATTTTTACTGAACAAATAAAAGTGACAAAAATCATTGGGAAAAATATGACACTATTATCTTGCAAAACATGGACTACAGAAGTACTTTTATTACAACTCATCCGAGTGATCAACTTAAGTGTAAAATGGGCGGAGTAGTTCCGCGTTCCAAGCTCGGGGCTCGTTGATATTGTGTTCGACGTTGTAGAGACGGTACGCCCCGTTGTGGAGGACCTTGGTGACGATGAAGGGTCCTTCCCAAGAAGCAGCAAGCTTGTGTTGTTTCTGTTGATCCACTCGGAGAACCAAATCCCCTTCCTGGAAGGCTCGACTCTTCACGTTTCTGGCATGGAAGCGACACAAGTCTTGTTGATAGACGGTCGATCAGATCAGAGCCATCTCCCTTTCTTCCTCTAAAAGGTCGACTGCGTCCTGTCGTGCTTGTTCGGCTTCAGCCTCGTTGTAAAGTTCACCTCGAGGAGCATTGTGGAGAAGATTACTTGGCAAGACTGCTTCAGCTCCATAGACCAAGAAGAATGGAGTTCTCCCGGTCGACCGATTAGGCGTGGTCCACAGTCCCCAAAGCACCGAGGGAAGTTCGCCGACCCATGCTCCAGCTGCATGTTTGAGATCGCGCATCAGTCGGGGTTTCAACCCTTTGAGGATCAAGCCATTGGCTCGTTCTGCTTGTCCATTCGACTGCGGATGAGAGACTGAAGCGTAGTCGACTCGTGTGCCTTGAGAGTTGCAGAAATCCCTGAATTCCTCTGAGTCAAAGTTCGACCCATTATCTGTAATGATGTTGTGCGGGACTCCATATCTGAATATCAGTTCCATGATGAAGCTAACAGCAGTACCGGCGTCAAGGTTCTTGATGGGCTTAGCCTCAATCCACTTGGTGAACTTGTCGACTGCCACCAGTACATGCGTGAAACCACTTCGACCTATTCTCAAGGGACCGACCATATCCAACCCCCATACTGCGAAAGGCCAGACGAGTGGAATGGTCTTCAGAGCTGACGCAGGCTTGTGTGACATATTTGAGTAGAACTGACATCCTTCGCACTTGTCCACTATTTCCTTTGCCATCTCATTCGCCTTTGGCCAGTAAAATCCGGCTCGGTATGCTTTGGCCACGATGGTCCGAGAGGACGCATGATGACCATAGGTCCCCGAGTGGATATCATCGAGGATGATTCGACCTTCTTCTGGCATTATGCACTTTTGACCAACTCCAGTCGCGCTCTCTCTATACAACTGTCCTTTGATTACGGTAAAGGCCTTGGATCGACGGACAATCTATCGAGCCTCTTCCTCATCCTCTGGGAGCTCTTTTCTCAGGATGTACGCGATATATGGAACTGTCTAGTCAGGTGTGACTACCAAGATCTCCATAACCAAGTCGACCACTGCTGGGACTTCTACTTCAGTCGGATTCGTGGCACTCTTGGGTTGTGGGGCTTCTTCAGTGAAAGGGTCTTCCTTAACTGACGGAGTATGAATATGCTCCAAGAACACACCACTCGGAATGGCTTCTCTCTTGGAACCTATCTTTGCTAGATCATCAGCTGCTTGATTTTTCAGTCGGGGTATATGATGGAGCTCTAACCCCTCAAACTTCTTTTCCAGCTTCCTCACTTCATTGCAGTATCCAGTCATGGCTGGGATTCTCACGTCCCACTCCTTCATCACTTGGTTGACCACTAAATCTGAATCGCCATAGACCATCAGGCGACGGACGCCGAGTGAAATGGCCATGCGCAATCCATATAAGAGGGCCTCATACTCTGCCTCATTGTTGGAGGAATCAAAGTGAATCTGGAGCACATATCTGAGCTTATCTCCTCTGGGGGAAACCAGGACAACCCCAGCACCAGAACCATTCAACATCTTAGAGCCATCAAAGAACATGGTCCAATGCTCCGAGTGAACCTCAGTCGGATGCTGTTGTTCAATCCACTCGGCGAGGAAATCAGCTATTGCCTGGGACTTAATGGCTTTCTTTGCCTCAAACTTGATATCAAGGGGAAAAAGTTCAGTCGCCCATTTGGCCACTCGACCAGTTGCATCTCTGTTGTGCAAAATCTCTGAAAGTGGAGCGTCGCTGACGACTGTGATGGAATGATCAGAGAAATAATGAGCAACCTTCTTCGTGGTCATGTATATCCCATACACAAGCTTCTGATAATGAGGGTATCTCTGCTTGGACGGGGTCAAAACTTCAGACAAATAATACACTGGGCGCTGAACTTTGAAGGCTTTCCCTTCTTCTTCCCGCTCGACCGTAAGTACTGTACCGACGACTTGTCCTGTGGCTGCGATATAAAGCAACAGAGGCTCTTTCCTGATTGGAGCAGCAAGCACCGGCTAGGTGGAGGGCAGAGCTTTTAGCTCGGCAAACGTTGTATCAGCTTCTGGAGTCCACTCGAACTTGTCTGCCCTCTTCATCAGTCGGTAAAGAGGCAGTGCCTTTTCACCGGGTCGTGAGATGAATCGACTTAATGCGGCCAAGCATCCAGTAAGCTTCTGGACATCGTGCACTTGCACAGGGTGTTTCATTCGGAGTATAGTGCGGATCTTTTCTGGATTAGTGTCGATTCCTTGTTCGGAAATGAGAAAACCGAGTAACTTGCCACCAGGAACTCCGAATGTGCACTTTGATGGATTGAGCTTGATATCATACCTTCCGAGGTTGGCAAATTTTTCGGCGAGGTCAGTGAGCAGGTCGGAACCTTTTCGTGACTTGACCACGATATCATCCATATACGCTTCCACATTCCGACTGATTTGAGTGAGCAAACACTTCTGAATCATTCGCATAAATGTGGCTCCGGCATTCTTGAGGCCGAATGGCATGGTGATATAGCAGAAGCACCCGAATGAAGTGATGAAAGCTGTTTCTATCTCATCGGGTCCGTACAGACGGATCTGATGGTACCCGGAATAGGCGTCTAGAAAAGACAATCTCTCGCATCCCGCGGTCGAGTCAACAGTTTGATCAATGCGAGGGAGAGGAAAAAGATCTTTCGGGCAGGCCCGATTGATGTTCTTGAAATCAATGCACATTCGGAGTGATTTGTCCTTCTTAGGAACCATGACGACATTAGCGAGCCACTCGGAGTGGTATATCTCTCGGATAAATCCTGCCGCCAATAGTCGAGCCACTTCCTCACCAATAGCCTTTCTCTTCTGGACGGTGGACCGTCAAAGATGCTCTTTAACTGGTTTAGCTGATGAGTCGACTCTAAGGCGATGCTCAGCCAGTCTCCTGGGAACACCCGGCATGTCAGCTGGCTTCCATGCAAAAATGTCCCAGTTCTCACGGAGGAACTGGATGAGCGCTTTTTCCTATTTTGGGTCGAGTGTTGTGGAGATGTGGGTCGGGGCTGCATTGGGGTCGGTCGGGTGAATGTGGACAGGCTTCATCTCACCGGACGACTGAAATGCAGATTCCGTGGCGGGTTTCTTGGCTCGCAGCAAATCACTTGGATCTGCGTTTTGCTTGTATTCTTCAAACTCGACCGTTGTCACCTGGGAATCGGCAATCTTTGAGCCTTTCTGGAAACACTCTTCTGCCTTTTTCCGATCACCGGTGACAGTGATCACTCCTTTGGGGCCGGGCATCTTTAGTTTGAGGTAGACGTAACATGGTCGAGCCATGAAACGTGCGTAAGCTGGTCTCCCCAAAATAGCGTGGTACGCGCTCTGAAAATCCACGACCTCAAACGTCAGCTTTTCCTTGCAAAAATGTTTTGAATCACCAAACACCACATCCAGAGCTATTTGGCCGAGTGACTCGACTTTCTTTCCTGGTATAACTCCATGAAAGCTCATGTTACTGGTGCTCAGTCGAGACATCGGAATGCCCATTCCCTTCAGTGTGTCTGCATACAACAAGTTCAGTCTGCTACCACCATCCATCAACACCTTCGTCAGCCGAGTGCCTTCGACAACTGGGTCGACCACCAAAGCTTGCCTCCCAGGGGTGGCAATATGAGTCGGGTGATCAGACTGGTCGAATGTGATGGGCGTTTGGGACCATCTCAGATAGCTTGGTTTTGCTGGGGCAACCATGTTCACCTCACGGTTAATGACCTTCAGTCGACTCTTTCTTTCCACATCCGCGAAAATAATCAAAGTGGAGTTGACATGTGGATATCCTCCCTCACTGTCCTCCTTGTCTTCGGCCTTGTCTGACTCCTTTTCCTTGTCCTTGGACTGTTTCCCTTGGAACTGCTGGATCAGCAATCGACACTGGCGAGTGGTATGCTTAGGGTAAATGATATTACCCTCTTCATCTTTCTTCGTGTGGATGTGACATGGCATATCCATCACGTCGTTTCCTTCTTTATCCTTCACCTTCTTAGGGTTCCAGGATCCTTTTGGTTTCCCTTTGAACTTTCCCTAAGTCACGGCCAGAGCCTCTCCAGGAGCTGCTGGTTCAGCCTTCCACTTCTGTTTCCGACTGGTGTTTCCCTTCTCCGACTGACTCGTCTTGTACTTGCCGCTTCGGAGTCGGTCTTCTTCTTCGCCGTTGGCATACTTGGTAGCAATCTCCATCATCCGACTTAGGGTCATGTCTCTGGTTTGACCAAACTTCAAACTCAATTCTCTGTTCTTGACGACATCCTTGAAAGCGCAGACTGCCTGATGATCAGACACGTTCTCCACGGTATGATGCAAAGTGATCCATCTCTGAATATACTCTCTGAGAGTCTCATTCGTCTTCTGCACACAAACTTGCAGCTCTGTCAATCCAGTTGGTCGCTTGCATGTTCCTTCAAATGTTCTGACGAACACTCGGGACAGATCTTCCCAAGTGTAAATGCTGCTAGGAGGTAACTGATTCAACCACGCTCTGGCAGAACCTTCCAACATGAGGGGCAAATGCTTCATGGCCACCTCGTCATTCCCACCACCAATCTGAACCGCCACTCGGTAGTCCTCAAGCCAAGTTTCAGGCTTGGACTCACCAGTGAACTTGCTTTCTCCAGTTGCCAACCTGAAATTGGGGGGAATCACCGCGGCTCTGATAGCCCTGCTGAAACATTCTGGACTAGAAACATGCGCTCGACTGCTTGTGGGCGCATCTTTGTCGGGCCCGCCCCGATGGGCTCTGTTTCGGTCGACCAAGCCTTGCACGATAATGGATCGCGCATCGAAGCCTGGTTCCCGGGGGTCGACTGGAGCTCTTCGCCCCACACTGAGTTGATGCCTGTCATCTTGCTGCCGAGGAGCGTAAGACCCACCCCTCGGGGGGGGGGGAGTGGGCAGTCGACGCCTATCATCACGATCGTGTCGGTCACCGTATTGGTCTCGCCGATTCTCGCGTCCTTCACGCCGCGGAGGCGATCTGGGACTATGAGCTGACTGAACCGTATTCGCAGCGACGGATAGACTGTGAATTCTATTGCGCGACTGCGACACGGCTGAATTCTGGTCTCCTGCTGCCCGGAGCAAATCCCTGGTCTGCATCAAGCCTCTGCCAGCTTCCGACTGAGAGGGCGGGATGGACTCTGCTATACGGGTTGCAGCTGCTAAATTCTGAATTGGGGTTCGATATACCTGAGTCGGCGGGAAGAGTTGACGTCGATTAGCGTCGGGAACTCGTTGCCGCGCACGCTCATCGAGTGCTCGCTGAAGGTTCTCCAGACGAGCGCGTTCAGCCAAGTTGGCTAAACGTGCCTCCTCCAAGGCGCGAGCCTCGGGGGTTTCTCCCGCGATGGGAGTATGCAGGGCATCCATGTTCCTGCGGCGAAGCTCTTCCCTCTGCAGAGAGTCGAGTGGCTCGGGCTGGTACTCTTCGTGGTCATGTGCGGGGTCGCCTCCACCGCCCGCCCCGCCCTCATGGGCGAAGCCAGGAGGACTGCGAGGTCCGTTGACCATCAAGATTTCTGCCGCCGGATCACTGCTATCGCATTCGGATGCAGTCTCTACGGAGCCAGTCGACAGATCGAACAGGCCATAGAGGGATTCGTCGGGCTCGATTGCCGCAACTTGGGTGGTGGCCATCTGGCGAGCCACCGCGTGCTTCACCCACCGCTGGAGCCTTGACAGACCAGAGCGCTTGCGCTGGTGGGAGACCGGGAGGGTGACCGATAGGGGAGTCGACCGATACGGGGTCGACGGTTGTCGCAGCAGAACACCGCGGACACATGCGCGAAAATGCGTCGCACCGCGGATGGGGAGCACATCAACGTCGAGTGGAGCCTCCTGGAGCCAAGCGGTGTCGTCGGCGATGAAGGTGAGAGCGCCGAGACGGATCTCGCGGCCCTCGACCAAAACTCCAGCAGCAACCATGATGAAAGTACTCGGAAGAATCGCAACTTCTCCAAAAAATAGCTAAAACACCGGCCCCACGGTGGGCGCCAACTGTCGTGGTTCTAAGTCTGACAGTAGAGTGGGGGGTAGGTATGGAGAGGCAAGGTCCTAGCTATGGAGAGGTTGTAAACACAAGAGATGTACGAGTTCAGGACCTTCTCGGAGGAAGTAAAAGCCCTACCTCTCGGTGGGGATGCGAACACTTTACACTGAGGTGGGGGGTGGCTTATATAGTGCCTGCCAGACCCCTCCGGCCCTCACTAATGCGGGGTTTAAAGTACATTAAGTCTGGGGCGTTACTGGTAACGCCCCACATAAAGTGTCTTAACTACCATAAAGTCTACTTAATTACAGACCGTTGTTGTACAGAGTGCTTCTTGACCTACTGATGGTCGAGTTAGTCTTCATGGTGAGTCCTTCAAGTCTGTCGAGTGGAGTCCTCCTTGGTCGACTGGAAGGTGATCTCTTCTAAGGGTGTCCTTGGGTAGGGTACTTTGATCAGGTCTATGACCCTACCCTAGGTACATGACTCCATCACCACCCACCCACTGTGGGTTTTAGGGTGTAATGAACTCGGGCCGTGGGCCTTTTCTTAATACTTGTGTAGATGTCCTGGGTGCTTTTGCTTTTTGCCTTCCATTTTCTATACCGATTTCATGCGCTTTTCCTTTTCTCAAACCTCCCCCTGCGAGTGAGACGGTTGAGGCTCCGGTCCGTGACAAGGAGTTCGGTTCTTAGAGAGGAGCACGCAGGACTTGGGTCCCTCGAAACATTGAGCGCGAGCGAAACACCCACTGGCCCGGCTGGCGGCGATCCGGCGAAGCCGGTTGGCGAGTAGCCGGTCGTGCGGCTGTTCATTTGATGAACGGTGGGCCGGGTTGACTTATTGTATGAAGCGTAAAGGAGCTTTGGCCCGTTGTGCTTGCCAGCCGACAGCCAAAGCTGGATCTGTGGCTTTAGGGCAAAGTGGGGGACCGCGGCATCCTAACTTTATCAGGAATAACCAAGTAAGGCGGCGGGGTGGCGACCGAGCCGGCCAGCCCCCGAGCCCCCAGGTTGAGCGAGTCGGACCAGTGGCCGGGTTCAGTGGTATAGGAATGCTAGAAAGTAGGGACACAATAAATTGGTCGACAAAAGGCAGCCCCCGAGTCTCGTTCCGGGACCCCATGGTTTCATGCGTTTACAAAAGGCGACAATATATACGCTCGTGCAGCTAACTGTCGGGTCGTTTACAAAAGGAGTTCCGCGTTCCACGGCCGGGTCGTTTCTTCACCGGCGGTGTCCTTCTTGCGCTTCCTTGACTTGCGCGCATCGATGAGGTAGTAGGTGTTGCGGTCGCGCAAGGCCCTCCTCACGATGAATGGGCCCTCCCATGGAGGGGACATCATGTGCTGGCCTGCCTGCTCTTGGACGAGTCGGAGGACGAGGTCGCCTTCATGGAACGCGAGGGGCTTGATCTTCTTGCTGTGGTAGTGCCTCACGCCTTGTTGGTAGATGGCCGAGCGACTAAGCGCTAGGAGGCGTGCTTCTTCGAGCAGGTCGACGCCATTTTCGTGGGCTTCTCTGGCTTTGTCTTCAGTGTACATCGCGACGCGCAGCGAGTCGAACTCGACGTCGGTCGGGATGACGGCTTCGGCTCCGTAGACGAGGAAGAACGGGGTGAACCCGGTCGACCTATTCGGCGTGGTGCGTAGACTCCAGAGAACAGCTGGCAACTCGTCAAGCCAGCTGCCGGGTCAGCGGATGAGTGGCGCGACGAGTCGCGGCTTAACGCCGGACAGGATGAGTCCATTAGCCCGCTCAACCTGCCCATTGGACCGCAGATGCGCAACGGAGGCCAGGTCGAGGCGGATGCCAGAAATGGAGCAGTATTGTTCGAGCGCGCCCTTGGCGAAGTTGGTGTCGTTGTCGGTGATGATGCTGTTCAGCATGCCGTAGCGCAAAGCTATGTCCTTGATGAACCGGACGGCTATTGGCGCATCCAGTTTCTTGATTTGTCTTGCCTCGATCCACTTTGTGAATTTGTCCACTGCCACCAGCAAGTGCGTCATGCCGCCTCGAGCGGTTTTGAAGGGTCCCACCATGTCGAGTCCCCAGACCGCGAAGGGCCAGGCGATCGGTATGGTGCGGAGTGCTGACGCTGGCTGGTGGCTGCGTTTGCTGAAGCGTTAGCATCCATCACACTTGAGGACGAGCGACTCGGCATATTGGAGGGCCGTGGGCTAGCAGAAACAATGGCAGAACGCCTTGGCCACCAGGGATCGTGATGCGGCGTGGTGCCCGCACTCGCCCTGATGTATGTCGAGGAGGATGTTGATGCCCCGTTCCTGCTCGACGCAGCGCTAGAACATGCCGGTGGAGCTGCACTTGACGAGCTCATTGTTGATGATGCTGTAGGCGGACGCCCGGTGCTGCACTTGCCGAGCTTCGGTCTCGTCCATTGGGAGAACCCCGTTCTCTAGAAATTCTGATATTGGGATGGCCCAAGATGGAGCCGTAACCATGGCAAAGACGGCCACCAAGGTGGGTTCCGTGTAGGCAGCCCCCGAGCCGGGCTGAGAAGCCCCCGGGTCGGGGATGGTGATGGCCAGGTCCGGGACGATGGTGGCCAGGTCGAGCTGATCGGCCCCCGGGCCGGGTTCAGCAGTCCCCGGGCTGGGTTGAGATGCGGTCGGGTTGTGTGAAACGTGGATGGACTCAGAGTCCGGCGATGGCTTGACGGACGGCTTGCGCAGGTGCTCGAGGGAGACGCCCGACGGGATGGCTTGTCGTGACACGGCGATCTTGGCAAGTGTGTCGACTGCTTTGTTCTCCACGCGGGAGACATGGAGGAACTCGCAGCCCTCGAAGGATCTAGAGAGCTTCTGGATGAGGAAGCGGTAGCTTGCCATGTTGGAGTCACGGGCGTCCCATTCACCGGAGCACTGCTGCACCACCAGGTCTGAGTCACCGTAGCACAGGATGCGCCGGATGCCGAGTTCCTTGGTAAGCCGGAGGCCGTGCACAAGGGCTTCGTACTCGGCAACATTGTTGGAGGCGGCAAAGTGGATCTGGAGCGCGTAGCGGAGCCTGTCGCCCTTCGGGGACAACAGTACGATGCCGGCCCCCAAGCCAAGTCGCATCTTGGACCCGTCAAAGTGCATGAGCCAATGCGTCAAGTCGGGAGGCGGCGAAAATTACTGGGTCTCGGTCCAGTCGACGAGGAAGTCGGCCAGGGCTTGAGACTTGATCGCGGTGCGGGGCTCGTAGAGGATGGTGTGGCCGGCTAGCTGGATCGCCCACTTGGCAACCCGGCCAGAGGCATCCCGGCACCCGATGATTTCTCCGATAGGCGCCGTGCTGACCACGGTGACAATGTGCTCTTGGAAATACCGCTTCAGCTTATAGGCGGTGAAGTACACGCCGTAACACATCTTCTGGTAGTGCGGGTAGTTCTGCTTGGAGATGGAGAGCACCTCGCTCAGGTAGTAGACTGGGCACTAGACGGCTTGGACCTTGCCCTTCTCTGGTCACTTGACGACCAGCACCGTGCTGACCGCCCGCGAAGTCGTGGCTATGTAGAGCAACAGCGGCTCCTTGCCGGTCGGCACGGCCAGGACTGGTGCGGTGGAGAGCATGTGCTTGAGGTCTTGGAAGGCCTCGTCTGCCTTGCCATTCCATTCGAACGGGCTCCTCTTCTTCATCAGCTAGTACAGGGGTAGTGCCCTCTCGCCCAGCCGACTAAAACCGGCTGACTGAGGCCAAGCATTCGGTGAACTTCTGGACATCGCGCAGCCGAGCCAGCTTGCGCATGTGCTCGATGGCCTTGATCTTCTCCAGGTTCGCCTCAATGCCGCGTTCCGAGACGAGGAAGCCGAGTAGCTTTCCGGCCGGGATGCTGAAGACGCATTTTTCCAGGTTAAGCTTGACCTTGTATTCGTGGAGGTTGGCGAATGTTTCCTTCAAATCGTCGAGGAGCGTGAGGTGCTGCTTGGTCTTCACCATGATGTCGTCCACGTATACATCGATATTGAGGCCGAGTTGAGGCAGCAGGCATTTCTCCATGCAGCGCTGGAAGGTGGCGCCGGTGTTCTTCAAGCCGAACAACATGGTGATGTAGCAATACGCCCCAAAGGGCGTGATGAAGGACGTCTTCAGGGCGTCGGCCGGGTCCAGCTTGATCTGGTGGTAGCCGGAGTAAGCATCCAGGAAGGACAGGAGCTCACACCCGGCGGTCGAGTCGATGACTTGGTCGATCTGTGGGAGGGCGAACGGATCCTTGGGACAGGCCTTGTTGAAGCTGGTGTAGTTGATGCACATGCACCAGGTCTTGTTCTTCTTCAGGACGAGGACTGGATTGGCCAGCCACTCGGGGTGAAACACTTCCATTATGAAGCCGGCCGCCAAAAGCTTGGCGACCTCTTCACCAATGGTTCTTCTCTTCTCTTCGGAAAATCATCATAGGGATTGACGAACAGGCTTGGCGTCCTTGCGGACGTGAAGTTTGTGCTCGGCGTACTTCCTTGGGATACCCGGCATGTCCTTGGGCGTCCATGCGAAGATATCCCGATTCTCAAGGAGGAAATCGACGAGCTCGCCTTCCTATTTGCTGTCGAGCGGGCGCCTACGACAACGTACTTGCTGCAGCTTGGGTCTTCTGGGTTGAGCTTCACTTTCTTAGTCTCCTTGGAGGGCTTGAAGGCGGCCTCATCGGCCGGGTCCGGGGTCGGGATCGACGCGGCGGAGGCCTCGCCTGCCGGGGCGACGATCCGGTCGAGCTGGCGCCTGTCACAGCCCTAGATTATTGCTTGTATTAGTAGCATCATAGTGCACTCATGCTTCATGTCTAAATTTCTGAAACTTAGTATTGAGGAAAGTGGAAGCCTCAAAAACATAAATAAAAGAAGGGCAAAGAACCCTGGAACTCTCATTCTTTTTTTCCAAGATGTCCTTTTGCAATGTTTGAGAATTTTGGCAAGAGCTATATATCAAACCAAAATTCAGGAACGTTTTCAAGGAATTATTTTTGGGACTTTGAATTTAAATCAATAACTATTTGAATTTGAGTTATATTCATATAACTAGAATATAATTTCAAATATCTTGAAACATTTTCTGTGCATTTGGAAATGTCCATTCTGCAACATAAAATTATTCAAAGGGTTTTGTCACTATTTTGAAATTATTTTGAATTTTGAACAGTGGCCGAATATTAAACAAAAGAAAACATAACAGAAAAATAAAACAGAGCAACCTTACCTGGAGCTTACCTGCCAGTCCACCTGTGTCACATCCCTGGTCCTGGTATGCAGTAGGCTAGCCCTTCATGTGTGTATCATGTTTAACTTTTCAAATGAATTTGAAATGGGGATGTTCAAACCCTAGCACCAAATGGAATTAAATAGGTTCAACCTAAAAATAATTTTAGTGAATCCAAATGGCTTTCAAAAATGTTCATCATTTCTGGAAAATGCTAGAACCATAACCAGAGGTGTTGCACATTTTTCCATGACATATTTGGTCACTGGATTAAATCATATGTACTTTGCATTTGGGCATTTAAATGCTAGTAAATATGTTAAATGCTCAAATAATTCTGAACTTAAGTTTGGGCTATTAGGAATAATCCCAACAGAGGCCACAATTATTTGCAGGATTTTTGGGAACGTTTTAGTATTTTTAATAAAGCCATCAAGTTGCAGAAGAAATAGAAAAGAGAAATAAAAATAGGAAAGAACAGAGGCTCACCTGGAACTTACCTGGCCTACCTGCTACAGTAGCTGGCCTGCTAGGCCCAGCCCACCCCGTTGCGCGTCGTGTTCCTCGCGCCTACTGGCATTGCGCGTGGCGCGCGCACAGCCGAGCCGCGGCCACCTCCTGCTTCCACCTCCTGCTTCCTCCCCGCCCCCATCCAAGCGCCTGGAGACGCCCCGTGGCTCCTCTATCCTCTCCCTCACTCTCTTCTCTCTCCCTCGCCCTCTGCTCCCTCTCCCGAGCACACCCGAGCGGAGCTCGCCGCCACCGCTCACGCTGCGGGTAGCCGCAACCACCCCCGTGCCTCTCCGATGCGCCAAGTAGCTCCGCCGTATACCTCTACACTGTCTCCACCGATCCACACGGCAGGAAGAACCCCGGAGCGCCGTCCCCGATGTCTTCTTCCCCCTCGGGTCACCGAGATCGCCGGCGACCGTGCTCCCGCTCCGACGCGTCCCCGAGCCCTCCGAGTCCTCCATTGGAGTCCCAGTGAGCTCCTCCGTCTTTCCCCTCAACCCCGTGCTCTAAATTTGCGCGCTAGCCACCGCCCCGCGAGGCCTGAGCGCCGCCGTCCGCCATGACCGGCCTCCTGCTCACCTCTGAGCCTACCAGGCCCAGCTGTGCAGTTCACCTTGCTCCTAGGGCCCCCTAGTTATGGCCTAGCTACCTGGTTCCCTCGAGGGCGACCCGTAGCCCTGCGCTCGTGCACCACCGAGCTCCGGCCACCGCGGCCAAGCTCCTCGCCGTTGCTACCGGCCACCCCAGCCGCTGACTTCAGTCCCATTGGATGCGGAAGAGCGCCAGCTACGCGTAGAGCCTCTCCGCCGCTCGTTTGGCCACCGGAGACGCAAACCCGAGCAGTTTCGCCGTGTCTGGCCTCGCCGGCGTCGAGTCGCCGGCGGGTTTGACTCGTCTGACCGCGGTTGACCACTGGTTTGAACTTCCGTGACATGTGGGCCCATGCCCCTAATTAGCTAACTCGAGATTAATTAGAGCTAACTAATTTAGTTAACTAAACTAGACACTGACATGTGGGCCCCACCCTGCTAATAGCCTGGTTAGGGTTAGTTCAGCACTATACAACTCAGTTAGTCGACCGAGTCACTAACCAGTGGGTCCCCAGGTCAGGTTTGACCTGGACGGTGCCTTTGACCTGCTGACGTCACCCCGATGTTAGGCTGACACAATAAATATTTTCTGGGATTTAAAATAAATCAGAAATGATTTATAAATTACAGAAAATGCCCAAAACTTCTAAAAATCATATAAAATCAACCGTAACTCAGAATGAAATAAATTATATATGAAAAATGATCAGAAAAATACAATCTATCCATCTGTAACATTTTCATGCATGTTAGAACAATTTATGACTACTGTTTAGGACAATTCAATTGAATGGCATTTAAATAATCACATGTGGAGTTTGAATTTGAACCCAGGGTTCAAACCAACTCCATTTAACTTGCTGCTAGTTGCATCGGCTCAAATCACAGCATATTGCCATATCATGATCATGCATCATATTGTGCATTGCATTGATTGTGTTTCCCCTCTCGGTAGACGATGTTCCGACGTTGTGATCGTTGACACTAATGAAGACTCAATGCTATCTTCAGAAGTGCCAGGCAAGCAAAACCCCCTTGTTCATTCCGATACAATCCCACTCTCTCGCTCCTGCTCTCTTTTACTGCATTAGGACAACAACGATTCATCTGTTACTTGCTGCGGTAGCCGAACCCCTTTATCCTCTGCATGACCTGTCATTGCCACAGTAAATAGATGAAACCCACTAGCATGAGTAGGAGTTGTTTGAGCCTTGTTGTGCCTACTCATTCATTCTTGTTTGTCATGCCTGCTACTGCTTAGAGTTGAGTCAGGTCTGATTCATCGGGGATGAATCAAAGGTGTGTGAACATGTCCTACTGTGTGTGAGCTATGTGTGTGAACACGATTTGGTAAAGGTAGCGGTGAGAGGCCATGTAGGAGTACATGGTGGGTTGTCTCATTGAAGCCGTCCTTAGGAACTGAGTTCTGTGTTTGTGATCCATGATTCAGCTACTACCATGCATTGGGCCCTGAAATATGACCCTGCTCGACTTCTTATTCACCCTTGTCCTCTGTCCAGGAGTTGCAAGTAGCTTCTGGTGTTTGTAGTATGCTGGAGGCCGTGTGCAGCGCTGACCGTAGGGGTGGGCTGTGAAGCGGTAGGCATGTGGCACGGTGTACCGGGCGCCCGTTTGGTGTCTCGGGAACCCTGTTCACATCGTTTGGGGATGTGAGCGAAACCCCGGCCGGATCTCCTCATGGATGGAACCCGAATAGGCGATAAACCTGGACTAGACACTTGAGTGTTTAGGTAGGTCATGGTCTACACCCACGTCGGCTTTCGCTTGAAGTCTGCCGAGCACATGTCGTGTGCAGACGCTAAGTGGTGGAAACATGTATGAAGAAGTACATCCCTGCAGGGTTAACATTATCTATTCGAATAGCTGTGTCCGCGGTAAAGGACTTCTGGGTCGCCTGTACAGTTCATAGACAAGTGAAAGTGGATACTCTAAAATGCGCAAGATAAGCGTGAGTGCTATGGATGGCGTTCTCGTAGGGAGACGGGAGCAGATCCATAGTGGTGTATTGATATGGTGATTATGTGGACTCGTGTGCGCCACCTCAAAAGAGTTACTTCTAGTAGTAGTTCAGGATAGCCACCGAGTCAAAGCTGGCTTGCTGCTGTTAAACTCCACCATCCCCTTTGTTGATAATGATGCATATGTAGTTAGTTCTGATGTAAGTCTTGCTGGGTACATTTGTACTCACGTTTGCCTATTTTATGTTTTTGCAGAGAGATCTCATTCTCGCTAGTAGTTCCGTGTGGACTTCGACGTTTAGCTTGTTACCTCAGCTACGATTTTGTGCCCTCGGCAGGATCTGGTAGATAGTCAGGCTTCTAAGGCTTTTTCATTTGTAGATGTCTGTACTCAGACATGTTAGCTTCCGCTTGTGCTTTGACTTGTATGCTTTGAATGTTGGGTCATGAGACCCCTGTTTGTAATATCTCGCTCCTCGGAGCCTAATGAATAAATACTTGAGTCGTAGAGTCATGTTGTGATGCCATGTTGTATTTGCACATATCGAGCATATTGTGTGTATGTTATTGAAATGCTTGGTATGTGTGGGATCTGACAACCTAGTTGTTTATCCTTTGTAGCCTCTCTTACCGGGAAATGTCTCCTAGTGTTTCCACTGAGCCATGGTAGCTTGCTACTGCTCCGGAACACTTAGGCTGGCCGGCATGTGTCCTTCTTCGTTCCTGTGTCTGTCCCTTCGGGGAAATGTCACGCGATGAATTCCGGAGTCCTGTTAGCCCGCTACAGCCCAGTTCACCGGAGTCCTGCTAGCCCAGTGCTACAGCCTGGATTCACTCGCTGATGACCGACACGTTCGATGCTGGGTCATGGATGCATGTCCCTGTAAGTTTGTGCCACTTTGGGTTTACGACTACCCATGTCAGCCCGGGCTCCTTATCATATGGATGCTAGCGACACTATCATATACGTGTGCCAAAAGGCGCAAACGGTCCCGGGCAAAGGTAAGGCGACACCCGTGGGAATACCGTGCGTGAGGCCGCAAAGTGATATGAGGTGTTACATGCTAGATCGATGTGGCATTGAGTCGGGGTCCTGACAAACTGGCCCAACTCCTGCTGGTCCAGCCACCAGAGAGGCCCAGCCCACTAGCTCCGACGAGCTTCTTCAAGCTGCTGCCATTAGGAGCAGCTGCGTGCCAGGCATGCCTCAGCCAAGCAGCGCCACCTCCTGCTTGGCCTCCCCGTGCTGATCACCTCGCCCTGGACCGCCCGCGACCCCCTGCACCTCTCCCCTCTCTCCCTGGACCTCTTTCCCCTCCTCTGCTCTCTCTCTCTCTCTCTCTCTCTCTCTCTCTCTCTCTCTCTCTCTCTCTCTCTCTCTCTCTCACGGCTGCCCGAACGAGCCAGAGCACGTCGCCGCAAAACATCTCACTCACCGCCACCCCCTCACCTCTCCGACGTCGCCTAGAGCTCCGCCGTGCCTCCCTCGTCCTCCACGTCGTGTCACGCGACCGGAAGAGCCCCTACGTGTCGCCATCATCATCGTCATCACCGACGGCCACCGAAGATCGCCACCGCCGATGCGACACCTCCGAGTCGTCCCCGAGCGCGCTAAGCATCCCTACGGCCTCTATGTGAGCTCCTTCTGCTTCTCCTATGCTCGCCCCCTCCGTTCCCGTCCCCTAGCTCCGTCTTCCACCACGGCCAAAGCTCGCCATCGCCGTGCCTCGTCGCTGTCGTGGCCAGAGCCACAGTGGCTCGAAGCCGGGCACACTACCGTGCTCCACACCTCACCAGGAGCACGTAGCACACACCAGCGCCTTCCCTAGCGCCCTGCATCGCCTAACCCGCCGTTGCCTGAACTCTAGTGGCCGCCCGACTCGTCGCCGCCGCTGCTACACACACCCCCAGCACACCACGCAGCCACCACCGGATGTGCGGCACTGCCAGCAACTCACAGCCGCAAACCACGCTCGAAATCGTCCCCTGTAGCGCCATCCCGAGCAACTCTGGCGATCCTCCGCCGTCGGGTTTGGTCGCTGGCGTCCAACTCCGGTGGCTGGTGACGTGGCACCGTCATTAGCGCCTAACTAACCCCCTAGAGTCACTGATAGTGGGCCCCGCCGAGCTAATTATATTTAGGTAGGATTTAATAAGGCACATAATTAGCACTGTTACACCGATAGGTAGGTCCCACCAGTCAGATTTGACTTTGGTCAATGCTGACGTCACCCTGACATAGTGCTGACGCAGTAAATGTTTTCTGGGATTTTAGATAAATTAGAAATAATTTATGAATTCCAGAAAATGCTATAACCTTCTAAAAATCATACAAATTAATCTATAACTTATAATGAAATAAGTTATATATGAAAAATGATCAGAAAAATCCAAAGAATCTTTTTATGACATTTGCATGCATGTTAGAGTAAATTATGTCCTCTCTTTAGGACAATTCAATTAAATGGCATTTAAGAAAGCACATATGGAGTTTGAATTTGAACCTAGTGTTCAAACCAACTCCATTTAACCTGTTGCTAGTTGCATTTGCCCAATCAACACCATATTGCCATGTCACATTCATGCATCATATTGTTGCATGGCATTGATTGTGTTTCTTCTTTGTTTGTCGGTGGTTGTCCCTTCTTGGTAGGCGTATCCCGGCGATGGGTTCGATGACACCGATGAAGAGCTATAATATCTCCAGAAGTGCCAGGCAAGCAAAACCCCCTTGTTCATTCTGATACAATCCCACTCTCTCACTCCTGCTCTCTTTTACTGCATTAGGACAACAACGTTTCAACTGTTACATGTTGCGGTAGTTGAACCCCTTTCCTCTACATGACCTGTCATTGCCACAGTAAATAGATGAAACCCACTAGCATGAGTAGGAGTTGTTTGAGCCCTGATGTGCCTACTCATTCATGCTTGTTTGTCATGCCTCCTACTGCTTAGAGTTGAGTCAGGTCTAATTCATCGGGGATGAATTGGAATGTGGTGAACATGTCCTACTGTTGAGAGCTAAGTGTGTGAACACGATTTGGTAAAGGTAGCAGTGAGAGGCCATGTAGGAGTACATGGTGGGTTGTCTCCTTGCAGCCGTCCTCAGGAACTGAGTTCTGTGTTTGTGATGCATGAACAGTCTCTACCACGCATTGGAATGCTTAAGTGCCCCTCTCGAATTATTAATCAACCTGATCTCTGTCTAGGAGTTGCAACTAGTTTCTGGTGTTTGTAGGTTGTGTTAGTAGTCTACCAAGTGGCACCCGGTACAGGTGGGCTTGGGACAGACTAGGCACCGTGGCATGGTGTACCAAGCGTAGATCCATCCGTCGAGGTGGGCTTGGAAACCCTGCACACATCGTTTGGGGCCGTGAGCGACACCCTGGCCGGATCTCCTTGAGGATGGAACCTGAATAGGCGATAAACCTGGACTAGAGACTTGTGTGGTTAGTCAGGTCGTGGCCGACTCCCTCGCCAGGCTTCCGCTTGAAGGTTGCCGAGATACACGACGTGTACATGGTGGTAAGTGGCGAGAGCGCGTGTGAGGAAGTACACCCCTGTAGGGTTAGCATCATCTATTCGAATAGCCATGTGCACGGTAAAGGACTTCTGGGTTGCCTGTACGGTTCATAGACAAGTGAAAGTGGATACTCTAAAATGCGCAAGATAAGCGTGAGTGCTATGGATGGACTTCTCGTAGGGAGATGGGAGCGGATCCATAGTGGTGTATTGATCTGGTAAATATGTGGACTCGTGTGCACCACCTCAAAAGAGTTACTTGCAGTCGTAGTACAGGATAGCCACCGAGTCAAAGATGGCTTGCTGCAGTCAAAGTCCACCACCCCTTTATTGATACCGATGCATATGTAGATAGTTATGATGTTAGTCTTGCTGGGTACATTTGTACTCATGTTTGCCTATTTTATATTTTTGCAGAGAGACTTCAGTCTTGCTAGTATTTCTGTGTGGACTTCGACGTTTAGCTTGTTATCTCAGCTACGATCTTGTGCCCTCGGCAGGATCTGGTAGATACTCAGGCTTCTCAGCCTTTTTCATTTGTAGATGTCTGTACTCAGACATGTTAAGCTTTCGCATGTGCATTGACTTGTATGCTCTGAATGTTGGGTCATGAGACCCATGTTTGTAATATCTCTCTCCTCGGAGCCTATTGAATAAATACTTAAGTCGTAGAGTTATGTTGTGATGCCATGTTGTATTTACACATATCAAGCATATTGTGTGTATGATTGAAATGCTCGGTATGTGTGGGATCCGACAACCTAGTTGTTTATCCTTGGTAGCCTATGGGGAAATGTAGTCTTATGCTTCCATGAGCCATAGTAGTCCGCTACAGCCCGGTTCACCGGAGTCCTGCTAGCCCAGCACTACTGCTCCGGAACACTTGATGGCCGGCATGTGATTCACTTCGTTCCTGTGTCTGTCCCTTTGGGGAAATGTCACACAGTGACATACGAAGTCCTGCCTAGCCTGCTACAGCCTAGTTCACTGGAGTCCTGTTAGCCCAGTGCTACAGCCCGGATTCGCACGCTGCTTACCGACATGCTCGATGTTTATTCATGTATGCCTGTCCCCATAAGTTAGTGCCACTTTGGGTTCACGACTAGTCATGTCGGCCCGGATTCTCTGTCATATGGATGCTAGCGAGACTATCATATACATGAGCCAAAAGGCACAAACGGTCCCGGGCCATGGTAAGGCGACACCCATGGGAATACTGTGCATGAGGCCACAAAGTGATATGAGGTGTTACCGGCTAGATCGATGTGACTTGGAATCGGGGTCCTGACAGCTTTGGTATCAGAGCCTGACTGCCTGTACGATTACCAAGCCAAAGTGGTCGAAGTTGTGTCTAGAAATGCTTTAGTTATATAAGGGAATTGATTGTGGGATGGAACGTAAGGCTCTTTTTACTCCTTATACGTCATGCCCTCTGATCTGAGTCATCCTCTTCCTTTCTATGGGGATTAAGAACTAGGCCTTCTCATCTATCTATCAGGATGGCAAGTTACTATGATAGAGACTTATAGGATTGATGGATTTAAGCCCCAGTCCAGTTTTCTACTACTTCCCTGTGTTCATAGTTGGTCTCGGAACCTTGATATTGTGCTTTTGAGTGGTTATGCCACCATTTTTGCATGATGTCTTAAATCCTTTGAGCATTTACAGCCGTTATGCTGTCCGAGTCATCCCAGGTTTCTAAACCATCTGATGCATTTGCAAAATCCTTTCCCTTTGGTTTTGTTGTTCTTTTGGGCCAGATTAACCACACTAATTGCTGATTTGAGGTACTCCACCACCTCGACATATCTGTTGGAGCTATGAACCTAGGTGTTTTGGGGAGACACCTAGTAATCTAGCCATGCATATTTTGTGTTCCCAGTGTGATGAATCTGCCATCATTCCCAAAAGCATCCCGTGATGCTACTTAGTAGTAGGTATTCCACTCCTACGTTTTGAACCCGAGATTCACCCTACTTCATGTTGTTAGTATTTGCTAGTTCCCTTAAGATATTAGTAACCTTTGCGATAGTCCTCGAGGTCCGTGGTATTTTCCTCTTCCAAATGCCATGAACTACCTATGGCAGAAGTTCCGCGTTGAATCTAAGGATCACCACCAGAGTGACTTGATGAGATCTCGATTCTATGTTGTGACTCTGCTAGTCCTTCCTTTTTTGCGTGGGTTATCCAGAAGAATTATGTTAAACTTTGCTCGACATACTGATCTATGCATCCACAACTCAGAAAGTTATATGTTCCTTTGAGTTGTCCCTGTCAGTGTCAAAACCGGAGGATCTCGGGTAGGGGGTCCCGAACTGTGCGTCTAGGCGGATGGTAACAGGAGACAAGGGACATGATGTTTTTACCCAGGTTCGGGCCCTCTCGATGGAGGTAAAACCCTACTCCTGCTTGATTGATATTGATGATATGGGTAGTACAAGAGTGTATCTACCACGAGATCAAGGAGGCTAAACCCTAGAAGCTAGCCTATGGTATGATTGTTGTAATGGTTGTTCGTCCTACGGACTAAAACCCTCCGGTTTATATAGACACCGGAGAGGCCTAGGGTTACACAGAGTCGGTTACAATGGTAGGAGATCTACATATCCGTATCCCCAAGCTTGCCCTCCACGCCAAGGGAAGTCCCATCCGGACACGGGACAAAGTCTTCAATCTTGTATCTTCATAGTCTTGGAGTCCGGCCGACGATGATAGTCCGGCTATCCGGACACCCCCTAGTCCAGGACTCCCTCAGTAGCCCCTGAACCAGGCTTCAATGACGATGAGTCCGGCGTGCATATTTTTCAGCATTCCAAGGCGGGTTCCTCCTCCGAATAATTCATAGAAGATTGTGAACACCAGGATAGTGTCCGGCTCTGCAAAATAAATTCCACCTTCCACCGTAGAGAGAATAATATGTACACAAGTTCAATCTGCTGACGTATTTTGTGGCATGACGTCACACCACTACCAAGCCTTTACTTGAATCGTTTTTTATTATACCACCTTAGCGCGTTTAGCGAAGCGGTTTCCTTGGCACGTCTTGTCGAAGCAGAGATCGTGTTACCCTTATTCCGGGATCCTCATCAATACGGATGTGGGTAACCCAACCGCGCCCGTCGCCACGCCTCCTCTATCGAAGGCGAGTCCCGAACGGTCACGGAGACGGCTCTTGTTATTCTCCCTTTTTATAATAGGACCAAGGCTCGTTTCTTTTCTTCAATCCTCCATCGAATCTTCTCCTTGCTCCAAGTTCCAACACCCAGAGCCCCAGATTCGAGTGCGTCGGACCTTCAACAATGTCCGGCTCCGACCTTTAGGGCCGGTGGATGCCCTCCTCCGTCACGGAGGAGGACGTGCTAAAGCTGCGAGAGGCCAAGTACATGTCTTACGAGATTTCGCACAGGTTGCCCGCTGAAGGGCGGGCCATCCCCACCCCCGAGCCCGGCGAGTACGTCGTCTTTGTATCCCACCTCCGTCGGGGTTTAGGCTTCCTGATGGATCCTTTTGTGAGTGGGCTCATGTTCTACTATGGGTTGGAATTCCTCGACTTGGCTCCGGAGTCCATCCTCCATATTTCCGCATTTATTGTCGTCTACGAAGCCTTCCTCCGCGTCACCCCCACTTCGGCATGTGGCTGAAGACCTTCAATGTGGAGTCAAAGATGATCGAGGGGCGTCAAGCAAAGTTCAGCGGGGCGGCCGTAAGCAGGAGTGCCAATGCCCCGTGGCCCGAGGGCTCCTTCCAAGAGGAGCTCGGCTTGTGGCAGCGGGAGTGGTTCTATATCACCGCTCCGAAGGGCAGCAGGCAGAAGTCGCCACCCTTATTCCGCTCGGGACCTCCACCACGTTTGATGTCGTGGGTCAACCAAGGGCTCAACTGGGGGCCGCCAAAGGACGTGCCCCTACTGCAGGGCCGGATTCGAGACCTCCAGGCGAGGGAGATCGATCTGGTAGTGGTAATGCAGGTCATGCTGGTTAGGCATCTCCTGCCCTGCAAACGCCGCCCTCTCCGGCTGTGGGAGTTTAATCCGGAGGGACCACGGATTCTTCAACACTTCATGGGTATGACACCCATGGAGATGTACAAATTATTCTTCAGATCACGAGAGGCGTGTCCGGAATTGACCGAGGATGCGGGCCTAAGCTGCAATCGCCCGGATACACAAGTAAGTAGCTCCGAGTCCGGACATACCGTTTGTTTGCCTTTCTATGATTCGCCTTTTAATCCGTTACCCTTTAACAGGAGTGGATAGCGCAAGCAAAGATGATACGGTGTCCGGCCCCCCTCCCAGAGACCGTGCCGGATCCCGTGCTGGTCAGGATGTTGGAGGTTGCGCCTTCAGAAGAAGGCGAAGGGGAAAACAGGGGAGCTACCGCCTCGCCCAAGGAAGCTCTTGAAGAAGGGGGGATCGAGAATCCCTCCCTCCAGGGGGAGAAGAGGACCGCCTCCGAAGATCCGGAGGCCAAAGCCCCTAAGCGGGGGAAGAAATCTTCACCAGAGGGTCCTTCGTCCGGGGAGGTCCCGGCCGCACAGTCTCCCCTAAAGAATCAGCCCTCTAGCGAGCCGTGAGTAGAAAGAAGGGAGTTTGGTGATAAGAGACATCCCTATTTGTGCTTCTGAGGATAACCAAAGTTTTTATCTTGTAGTTCAGACCTCCGACCTTCTCAGATGAGCTCGTCTTCGGGGGACCTTCGTCCGGAGATGGTGGAGAGCGAGATGCCTCCGTCTGCTGCGCCGTCGGGTAGGGCGGACGAGCCTAAAGTGTCATCACAGAGGGTATCCCCGAGCCCGGTAGATCCGAAGAGTTCGGCGCCGACTAGAGTTCGGCCGGGTGAGCTGAAGGATCTACTTGAGAGGGCGTCCATCTCAGAAGATCACCATGCATTGATGAGTATGGTGATTGGAAGGATTTCGTCCGCCGAAATCGGATTGCATAATGCCGTCAGGAGTTTGCTGGCGGGGTTTGAGGTACGTAAAAATGACACACCTTTTGACAGTTTTACACATAAAGTGCGCCCTGTATAGATAGTAGCCCCTGAGACTCGGTAGGTTGTCGAAAGCGACTGCGTGCCGAGGATCAAAATCGCAGGTTTCAATTTTCGCCGTTCCTATGCAGGTGGCGGATCCTCCGGGGGCCAGTCGGACTGATGGAGTTGCTGAACTAAAGCGGCAGCTCGACGTTGCGGATGCGGACATCGCGCTAGTCAACAGGCGACTTGACGAATCGCAAGGTAAGTTTTTTCTCCGTAGTCACCTAGTAAGGGAGCCGAAGCCCACCTCTTATAATATTTGTGCTTGACGCAGATGGTGCTGCTGCTGTGGAGAGCCTTCGGGCCGAACTTGCTCAAGCCAAGGAGCAAGCTAGAAGGAGTAATGCGGCGGCCTCGAGGGCAGCCGAGGAGTTAGAAGCCGAAAGGGCTGCGCACTGCCGAAGTAGGGAAGAGATGGCCAAAATGGCCGTGAAGTTAAAAGATGCTACCGACCGCAGTGAGGCTCTTGAAAAGGAGCGCCTAGCAGAGCGAGGAGACCTAGGGAAGGCCACCGCCGAAGCCAAGGACGCCCGTTCTGCAATGCGGGCTATAAAGGAGGAGCTGCGCCAAGCCGGAGACATTGTGGCTGGCAAGCCCTTTTTGCTGCGTCGAAGGTTTACGGATCCAAAGTATGCTCAACTTGGCCAGCTGTGGGGTCCGGAGGATCCTTATATGGACTTAGCGGCAAGTGCGGCGGATGCCGTTGTGCACTTCCGAAGCCAGAAGGATCACAAGACGGAAGAGCTGTTTTGGTCTCAATTCCATAGTCCGGAGTGTTCGCTTCCACTGACCGACCGGTTGGCCAAGTGGGCTGAGCTGAATAGGTTGTCCGGGCTTGCCATGACGGATATCGTGACTCATGTCTGGCCGGATAGGCCCAAGCCGAAGAGCTATTTTGGCTTATTGCAGCAATTTCTTGGGGCGGTGCCGGATCTCAAGGCGATTAAGCGGTCAGCCTGCATAGAAGGTGCACGGATGGCACTCGCCCGTGTGAAGACACATTGGACAGAGATGTATGCCACCGCTGTTGCGACCCAGGGTTCGGACGAGAGCCGATTACCCGCCGAGCACTATTTTGGGGAAGTTCTGCGTGGTGCTCGTGTAATAGAGTCGCAGTGCTAAAAAAATGTCACGTTCAAATGAATGTTTTATTTTGTAAGACAATTTTTATGATGTAGGCGCTTTTTAAACTTGTGCATTCAAGTATTGAAATATCTCCTATGCGGCCGTTTATGTATACGTGTGTATAACCTGAAAGATTGCAGTCATCGGCTTCAGCCCCCACGCACAAGGTCCGGGGGTGTTCACAAAAATAGCGCATTTTCACACTTAATCCGATGTATCAGTCCTGTGAAGGAGGTGGTAGCGTAGCAAACGAGGCAACCGGACTATAATGCTTTATCACTTTCACTTAGCCATGGGAGTTCGAGGGTGGGGCTACGATATAGCCCCTGGGGGCACCGCGCTCTCCGAATTCGGGGCGTGTATGTGCCTGACCGGGAAACGGTCCTTCGTCAAAGAGGAGGAATTCTAAACATTCCATTGGTCGATCGAGTGGTTGACCCGTCTCTTGCTGTATCATGACAGTCAACTTTCGGCTTTCTCTACTGAGGTGCTCGCCCAGCCGAACTGGGGCACAATCGCAGTAGTTCTCCTGGTGCCGTGTTAGCCGATGATACGGAATGTAAGGCAGCAAAACACAGGAGCCGGACAAACCCGACATTTGACCAAAGACATGATTCGGAGCTGATGCATATAAGGCCTAACTCGAGACGCTGAACACTCCCTAAGGTGTTTGGTCTTTATAATAACGGGCAGAACAATGCCCTAAGCCCCTAGTGTCCAGGTACGGGCGAAGTCTGCTGACGCGGCCGATGCCAAAACGTCAGTCTCCTCTCTGGTTATCATGAGAAACCAGGGGATTATAGCAACAAGAGAGAGTAAAAAAGGTTTACGCAGGGTCTTAATCTGAAAAGAATCCTTGCAACGGGTCCCTACTGCACGTCTGCGCCTGTGTCTCCGTTGTGCCGTATCCTGGACGGGTGTGCACGTTGTTCATCTGTAAAAAGAGAGGAACTTAGTTTGAAAAGAAATCGTGCGAAAAGTGAATAAATAATTGAAATATTAATAAATTGATAAAGTTGAGCCTATATTAGCTCATTATTGCTTATGTGCACAGCCCCTTGTGAAGGGGTGTGCGGCTAGGGAGCCCCTAGCTTATTTATTCCGGACTAGTCCGGCCATGTCCGGGGTCTTTGAATGACCCTTTTAATGAAATGATGTCACATGGACCGGGCCTTTTAAGTGTAAGGGACGCGTAATGTGGTATTGCGTTAAAGCGGACAAAAGCTTCACGTCCCAATAGTGCTTGGTAGCTACTTTTAAATGGGGCGACATGAAAGATTAGCTTTTCGCGTCGGAAGTTGTCAGGTGACCCGAACAGAACTTCTAGCAATAAGGAGCCTGTGCCCTTGGCGTAAGGGCCTGGCGTCACTCCTTTAAAGGAAGTGCAGGTATGTCAAATTTTAGTAAGGTCTATCCCCAACTTGTGGATTGTGTTCAGATATAGCAGGTTTAAATCGCTGCCACCGTCCATCAGGACTTGTGTAAATCGTAGTACGTCGATTATAGGATCCAATATCAGAGCAGTCCATCCTGCGTTTCGGATACTCCTGAATAATCCAGGTGGTCAAAAGTGATTGGTTTTGACATCCAATCTCGAGGTTCCGCTGGGGTGGACCGTGCGACACCTATCTTAGCGGGTGCTGCATTGTTTTTCCGTACAATCACATGAAGTTAGTTTACTGCTTTGACTTCTTGTAGGAAAGTCTTTTGTTTTCCGGTGCTCTGCTGGTGGGGTTCGTCATCGTCCTCGCTTGGCGCGTCGAGCCCCTTGTGTTCAGCGTTGAGTCTGCCGGACTGTTTAAAAACCCAACAATCTCGGTGGGTGTGGTTTGCAGGCCTTCCAGAGGTACTGTGGATTTGACATATCCGATCCAAAATTTTGTTTAAGTTGGATAGCTCATCACTGTTGTCCTTAAGAGGCAGTGTTTTATTGTTTGGCCGCGAGCTTTTGAATCCGGCATTGACCGTCGTGTTCTTTGGGCTTTTTTCTTTATTCCGGCGCTGATCCTTTCTACGCCGTGATTTTCCGTTTCCATCTCTGATCTCGGATGTACTCGGGTCGCTGGTGCTGCATCATGCTAGCCAGCTATCTTCTCCCGTGCAAAAGCGGTTCATGAGGCTTGTTAGCGCAGCCATTGTCCTCGGCTTCTCTTGGCCGAGGTGTCTGGCGAGCCATTCTTCGCGGACGTTGTGTTTAAAAGCTGCTAAGGCTTCAACGTCCGGACAGTCGACTATTTGGTTCTTTTTGGTAAGGAACCTGTTCCAGAATTTGCGCGCTGACTCTCCGGGCTGTTGAGTTATATGACTTAGATCGTCTGCATCCGGAGGGCGGACATAAGTCCCTTGAAAATTTGCTCTAAACGCGTCCTCAAGGTCTTCCCAACTTCCAACAGTGTTTTCTGGGAGGATTTTGAGCCAATGCCGAGCTGGCCCTTTGAGCTTGAGGGGTAGATATTTTATGGCGTGGAGATCATCTCCTCTAGCCATGTGTATGTGTAGTGTGTAATCCTCTATCCAGCTATAGGGTCTGTTGTTCCGCCGTATGCCTCTATGTTTATAGGTTTGATCCCTGCTGGAAATTCATGATCCAGCACCTCATCGGTGAAACATAGTGGGTGTGCGACGCCCCTATATTTGGGTGTGCCACTGTCTTCGAACACTTGGCGTGTTGTGTTGCTTCCTGGGGCCCTCTTTTTTGGCCCGTAAATGGACCTGGCTGGGCCATCTGTTTTCCCAGGATCATGAGTCGGTTTGTGTGCGGCTCCGCTTGTTGCTTTTGGCCTGTCATCTGGCCGTCTATCCGGCGAGGCGGCCTCTTTGGTTTTTGACTGTGGGGGCTCTATGGCTTCCTCGTCGAATTCTGGCAGCAGCTTGCGCTTCGGGTAGCTCTTTGTTTGGTGGCCATTGCCATATTTGTCTGCGGTCTTGAGTACTTTGCTCCACCTCATTCTGAGTATGTCTTCCGCTGTTTTGAGCTTCCGTTTTTCCTTCTTCAGACTTCTTGCAGTGGCGACGAGTCTTTTGTGAAGGTTCTTATGCTCCGGTGGTGTGTCCGGCGTGAGGTCGTTTGGACTGTTGGTTTCGCCGGGCATGGATTGATTATCCGATTCGTCCTGTTCGGACGGTTGCTTGGTTGCATGTTTGTCGTCCACTGGTTTTCCCTGCTCTATTGCTGGGTTATTAGGAATGCTGTTTTTGTCGAGGCAGGGCTTGGGGCGACGTCTGCGTCGCCATTTTGGTAGTTTGTCGGCGGGATTATCCTTTGCCGCGCCCCGTTGTTCCTCGTCATCGCTTCCTTTTGGGGTGTCCACCATATATACGTCATGTGTTGGGGTGGCCTTCCAGTGCTTAGTGAGCGCTAGTTCTTGATCGTCTCCGGCATCGTCGTCCACACCGTCAATGTTTTCGGAGTCGTAGTCTAGCATGTCGGTTAGATCGTCGATAGTGGCTACAAAGTGGGTGGTGGGCGGGCTTTGAATTTCTTCGTCGTCCGCATCCCAACCATCCTGGCCATAGTCCGGCCGGGGCTCTCCGGATAGCGAGAGATGCTTTAGCGAATTTAGGATGTCGCTAAAGGGTGAGTGCTGAAAGATGTCCGCTACGGTGAACTCCATGATCGGCACCCAATCAGATTCGATTGGCAGGGGCGCAGGAGGTTCGGAGTCCGGCACCTCGGAGTCACAAGCTTTGTGAGGGACGTGGTCAGTGTTTGGCTCCATCGCCGTGGAAGTTGCAGCTCCCGAGGCGGTGTCCAGCCACCCATCCTCGATCTGCGCAATTGGCTCCGGACTATGGGTCGGAGCGGATTCATGTGCGGCCTCCAAGGTACTGTCTGGCGGCAGAGTTAGATCATGCCCATCGTGACAGTGCTGCACGCTCGGCTGCGGCTCGGATCCCTCAAAGATCAAGTCTCCAAGGATATCCACCATGAAGTTTAGGCTTCCAAATCTGACCTGGTGGCCAGGGGCGTAGCTTTCGATCTGCTCCAGATGGCCAAGTGAATTGGCCCGCAGTGCGAAGCCACCGAATACGAAGATCTGTCCGGGGAGAAAAGTCTCACCCTGGACGGCGTAGTTGTTGATTGAATAAGCCATCAAGCCTATCGGTGACGACACAGAGGAACTCTCAATGAAAGCACCAATGTCGGTGTCAAAACCGGCGGATCTCGGGTAGGGGGTCCAGAACTGTGCGTCTAGGCGGATGGTAACAGGAGACAAGGGACACGATGTTTTTACCCAGGTTCGGGCCCTCTCGATGGAGGTAAAACCCTACTCCTGCTTGATTGATATTGATGATATGGGTAGTATAAGAGTGGATCTACCACGAGATCAAGGAGGCTAAACCCTAGAAGCTAGCCTATGGTATGATTGTTGTAATGGTTGTTCGTCCTACGGACTAAAACCCTCCGGTTTATATAGACACCGAAGAGGGCTAGGGTTACACAGAGTCGGTTACAATGGTAGGAGATCTACATATCCATATCGCCAAGCTTGCCCTCCACGCCAAGGAAAGTCCCATCCGGACACGGGACGAAGTCTTCAATCTTGTATCTTCATAGTCTTGGAGTCCGGCCGACGATGATATTCCGGCTATCCGGACACCCCCTAGTCCAGGACTCCCTCAGTCCCTCTTTAGTTATTTCCTGGCCCTCGTCTGTCAATTGATAGTCAAGAGTATGTGTGCATTCGTTCATCGATACCTATTACTCTTGTGTTCCGTCAAGCCATTCTAATTCAGAATGACTAGGAGAAACAAACTCCAGCACCTCATCCATTTCTTGGACTGGTCAAAGTAGTTGTATTCCTCAGATCAAAATGCCAATCCAGCTTTTGTTCTGTTCTACCTCGGAGTATTACCCCCTTTATGTCAAGATTGCCATGGGAATTGCAGCATTTCTCATGAATTCTTGACGCAGTGATACTTCTTGCCATCATTTTCATTCCTCGTTTCCGTGTTGTCGCAACCGGAATGCCGACAAGTGAACCATGATGTGTGAAATCAATACTCCTAGCAACCATGTTGCTTAGTAGTTAATGGACAATAGTTCATTCTTAGCATGTTGGTATTGAATCATCATTCTAAGATAGATTGTGCTACCTAGTCCTTATTTCTGGTGCACACTTCGATCGACGAGTTGGGAATTTGCCAAACCCCTCACTCTTTGATCACATCGTTTTGCCCTGAAAAGCAAGATTGTTCTCGAGCTTAGTAACATATCAGTGGTTCGTGGTTCTTTGAATATCTTCTCGGAGTTATCACCAGGTTGTGCCCTGACTGTTATGTTGAGCTCATGGGCATGTTGGTTTCTTGTAACCAACCCTTCTCCAAGAATCTTTGTTGGATACCCTGAGCTAGTCGGTTAAGCTAAACAACAACTTGGAGAGTTGGAAGATCAAAGATTTGCCTTATTTAGTTCATTCCAAAGGGATATCTTTTGCGTGTGTGTGTGTTGAAGGAATATGATATCTTCATCGATTGGTCCTTGTGATCAGTGGTTGGATCTATTGTCTTGTCAAAACTTTTGATTTGAGTGTGGGCTATCGTCAAATCAAATCAAAACCAACAATATTCATAATGTTGTCTTACGCGTGGTTGATACCTCGAGCATATACCATTACATCTTTTGGTCTGACCAATACTATCACATTGTTCACATAATGGTGGAAATCCAGTGATATGGAAATTCCGACGAGCTGCTGTTGAGCCCATTAGCAGCATTTTGTCAACTCCATGATTCATGTTGAACATCAAGCTAGTGCTGGAAACTTTTGTAAGCATTATCTTCATGTTCCGTTCATGAAGCCTATGTTTGGATGAAAGAAGTGACTCCCTCTAATTCATGTGCATTTGATGCAAGTTGCCGTCGTGAATTCGAGAAAGTCAATGTCGCTTCCTTTGGAATCATCCCAAGTCAGTCATGCATATGTGCAAAGTATTCTGTGGTTTGGAGACTTGAAACCTCCATTCCATGTGTATTCCCTAGCACCCCAAGCCACTAATTGATTTTATCAAGGAAAAGGAGTTGTTGCGTTAATTCTAGATCATGCACAAGACTCCAATATCCTCGATGATGGTTCCCCTCCTGAACTCGGTAGTATTTTATTATAAGACTACTACTTGGTCATGCTTGTCTTGGACAGCGTGTTCATAGGTTTGTAGCAGAACCAGCTCAGGTTTTGGAGCTTACTACCATTGTTCATTTCCCAAGAATCTCGCAACATCATCTCGTCGATTTATGTTGCAACCTTTCCTTTTCTAGAGATGCTGCCTGAAATATCCCGTTACCAACCAGATCTAAATCTGAGGCAGATATGATGGTTGGAACATTCCCAACATTTGCATCTTGTTCCTAGCTTACACCACCATTGTGCCAAATTCCATGGGCTGCTCTTCTCAACAGTTGTTGTCCAATATCATCTTTGAAAGTGGGCTTACCATGGGTCCCATCCATTTCCGATGATAGGCAAAAATCATCGATTGTGTTGTCTTCAACAAGGTAGTCCACATCATCCATCCTAGCCCGAGTATGTCACTCTTTCAAACTCCTTCAAACGATTGTTTGTGAATTGCCTAGGCTGGTATAAAGAGTTTCAATGATCTAAATATCAAAAGTAATTCTTTTGCCACTTAATGGAATATTCTACGGGTCACCTTCCCTGAGGTGCCTCATTATGGAATCAGGGAAATTAGCTCATCGCTACCTTGATCCCGCCCACCATCTTCTTTAAGCATGGAATGGTTGCCTACCAATTTGAACCCTTGTCATCTACTTCTTCCATTTCTCCTAGTGTGTGTCTTGTGTATCAACTCAAGAGGTGTTCTTATGTCTCATTCCATGAGTTGGTTGTGAGTTGCTCGATCTCCAAGAAGATCGATTCCTGTAGAGTTTCCTTTTGTCGTCATAGTGTTAGTTGAAGATCTCGAAAGCAAAGACATCAAGATCAATATGATGCAATGAATCAACAACTTCGAGAAGGGCAATTGGATCAAGAACATTGTGTTAGCTTTGTGTTCCCCTCTGTCTTCTTACCTCATGTCTTGAATCTCGGGACGAGATTCTTGTTTAGTGGGGGTGAGTTGTCACAGCCCTAGATTATTGCTTGTATTAGTTGCATCATAGAGCACTCATGCTTCATGTCAAAATTTCTGAAACTTGGAATTGAGGAAAGTGGAAGCCTCAAAAACTTAAATAAAAGAAGGGCAAAGAACCCTGGAAATCTCATTCTTTGTTCCCAAGATGTCCTTTCTCAATGTTTGAGAATTTTGGCAAGAGCTATATATCAAACCAAAATTCAGGAACATTTTTAAGGAATTATTTTTGGGACTTTGAATTTAAATCAATAGCTATTTGAATTTGAGTTATATTCATATAACTAGAATATAATTTCAAATATCTTGAAACATTTTATGTGCATATGGAAATGTCCATTTTGCAACATAAAATTATTCAAAGGGTTTTGTCACTGTTTTAAAATTATTTTGAATTTTGAACAGTGGCAGAATATTAAACAAAAGAAAACATAACAGAAAAATAAAACAGAGCAACCTTACCTAGAGCTTACCTGTCCAGTCCACCTGGCCCAACTCCTGCTGGTCCAGCCACCAGAGAGGCCCGGCCCACTAGCTCCGGCGAGCTTCTTCAAGTTGATGCCAGTAGGAGCAGATGCGTGCCAGGCATGCCGCAGCCGAGCAGCGCCACCTCCTGCTTGGCCTCCCTGTGCTGATCCCCTCGCTCCGGACCGCCCGCGACCCCCTGCACCTCTCCCCTCTCTCCCTGGACCTCTTTCCCCTCCTCTTCTCTCTCTCTCTCTCTCACGGCTGCTCGAACGAGCCGGAGCACGTTGCCGCAAAACATCGCGCTCACCGCCACCCCCTCACCTCTCCGACGTGGCCCCGAGCTCCGCCGTGCCTCCCTCATCCTCCACGTCGTCTCAAGCGACCGGAAGAGCCCATACACATCACCATTGTTGTCATCATCACCGACGGCCACCGAAGATCGCCACCGCCGATTCGGCACCTCCGAGCCGTCCCCGAGCGCGCTAAGCATCCCTACGGCCTCTATTTGAGCTCCTTCTGCTTCTCATGTGTTCGCCACCTCCGTTCCCGTCACCTAGCTCCGTCTTCCACCACAGCCGAAGCTCGACGTCGCCGTGCCTCGTCGCCGTCGTGGCCAGAGGCACAGTGGCTCGAAGCCGGGCACACTACCATGCTCCACACCTCACCAGGAGCACGTAGCACACACCAGCGCCTTCCCTAGCGCCCTGCATCACCTAACCCGCCATTGCCCGACTCCGGTGGCCGCCCGGCTTGTCGCCGCTGCTGCTACACACACCCCCAGCACACCACGCGGCCACCACCAGATGCGCCGCACTGCCAGCAACCCATAGCCGCAAACCATGCTCGAAACCGTCCCCTGTAGCGCCATCCCGAGAAACTCCGGCGATCCACCGCCGTCGGGTTTGGTCGCCGGCATCCAACTTCTGTGGCTGGTGATGTGGCACCGTCATTAGCGCCTAACTAACCCCCTAGAGTCACTGACAGGGGGCCCCGCCGAGCTAATTATATTTAGTTATGATTTAATAAGGCACATAATTAGCACTGTTACACCGACAGGTAGGTCCCACCAGTCAGATTTGACTTTGGTCAATGCTGATGTCACCCTGACATAGTGCTGACGCAGTAAATGTTTTCTGGGATTTTAGATAAATTAGAAATAATTTATGAATTCCAGAAAATGCTATAACCTTCTAAAAATCATAGAAATTAATCTATAACTCAGAATGAAATAAGTTATATATGAAAAATGATCAGAAAAATCCAAAGAATCTGTTTATGGCATTTGGATGCATGTTAGAGTAACTTATGTCCTCTGTTTAGGACAATTCAATTAAATGGCATTTAAGAAAGACCATATGGAGTTTGAATTTGAACCTAGTGTTCAAACCAACTCCATTTAACTTGTTGCTAGTTGCATTGGCCCAATCAACAACATATTGCCATGTCACATTCATGAATCATATTGTTGCATGGCATTGATTGTGTTTCTTCTTTGTTTGTCGGTGGTTGTCCCCTCTCGGTAGGCGTATCTCGACGATGAGTTCGATGACACCGATGAAGAGCTATAATATCTTCAGAAGTGCCAGGCAAGCAAAACCCCCTTGTTCATTCCGATACAATCCCATTATCTCGCTCCTGCTCTCTTTTACTGCATTAGGACAACAATGTTTCAACTGTTATATGCTGCGGTAGTTGAACCCCTTTCCTCTGCATGACCTGTCATTGCCACAGTAAATAGATGAAACCCAATAGCATGAGTAGGAGTTGTTTGAGCCCTGATGTGCCTACTCATTCATGCTTGTTTGTCATGATTTCTACTGCTTAGAGTTGAGTCAGGTCTGATTCATC
Organism: Triticum timopheevii; assembly: GCA_963921465.1. Lineage (NCBI taxonomy): Eukaryota > Viridiplantae > Streptophyta > Magnoliopsida > Poales > Poaceae > Triticum > Triticum timopheevii. The sequence continues at coordinate 59,208,896 of OY997270.1, read as the reverse complement.
GGGGATGAATTGGAATGTGGTGAACATGTCCTACTGTTGAGAGCTAAGTGTGTGAACACGATTTGGTAAAGGTAGCGGCGAGAGGCCATGTAGGAGTACATGGTGGTTGTCTCATTGTAGTCGTCCTTAGGAACTGAGTTCTGTGTTTGTGATTCATGAACAGTTACTACCACGCATTGGAATGCTTCAGTGCCCCTCTCGACTTATTAATCAACCTGATCTCTGTCAAGGAATTGCAACTAGTTTCTGGTGTTTGTAGGTTGTGTTAGTAGTCTACCAAGTGGCACCCGGTACAGGTGGGCTTGGGACAGACTAGGCACCGTGGCACGGTGTACCAAGCGTAGATCCATCCGCCGAGGTGGGCTTGGGAACACTGCACACATCATTTGGGGCCTTGAGCGACACCCCGGCCGGATCTCCTTGCGGATGGAACCCGAATAGGTGATAAACCTGGACTAGAGACTTGTGTGGTTAGTGAGGTCATGGCCGACTCCCTCGCCAGGCTTCCGCTTGAAGGTTGCCGAGATACACGACGTGTACATGGTGGTAAGTGTCGAGAGCGTGTGTGAAGAAGTACACCCCTGCAGGGTTAACATTATATATTCAAATAGCCGTGTTTGCGGTAAAGGACTTCTAGGTTGCCTGTATAGTTCATCGACAAGTGAAAGTGGATACTCTAAAATGCGCAAGATAAGCGTGAGTGCTATGGATGGCCTTCTCGTAGGGAGATGGGAGCGGATCCAAATGTGGACTCGTGTGCGCCACCTCAAAAGTGTTACTTGCAGTCATAGTTCAGGATAGCCACCGAGTCAAAGCTGGCTTGCTGCAGTCAAACTCCACCGCCCCTTTATTGATACCGATGCATATGTAGATAGTTCTGATGTAAGTCTTGCTGGGTACATTTTTACTCACGTTTGCCTATTTTATATTTTTGTAGAGAAACTTCAGTCCCGCTAGTAGTTCCGGGTGGACTTCAACGTTTAGCTTGTTACCTCAGCTACGATCTTGTGCCCTCGGCAGGTTCTGGTAGATAGTCAGGCTTCTCAGCCTTTTTCATTTGTAGATGTTTGTACTCAGACATGTTAAGATTTCGCATGTGCTTTGACTTGTACGCTCTGAATGTTGGGTCATGAGACCCATGTTTGTAATATCTCGCTCCTCGGAGCCTATTGAATAAATACTTGAGTCGTAGAGTTGTGATGTGATGCCATGTTGCATTTACACATATCGAGCATATTGTCTGTTTGATTGAAATGCTTGGTTTGTGTGGGATCCGACAACCTAGTTGTTTATCCTTGGTAGCCTCTCTTATGGGGAAATGTAGTCTTGTGCTTCCATGAGCCATAGTAGTCCTCTATAGCCCGGTTCACCGGAGTCCTGCTAGCCCAGCACTACTGCTCCGGAACACTTGACTGGCCGACATGTGATTCACTTCTTTCATGTGTCTGTCCCTTTGGGGAAATGTCACGCGGTGACATCCGGGGTCCTGCCTAGCCTGCTACAACCCGGTTCACCGGAGTCCTGTTAGCCCAGTGCTACAGCCCGGATTCGCACGATGCTGACCGACATGCCCGATGTTGACTCATGTATGCCTGTCCCCGTAAGTTAGTGCCACTTTGGGTTCACGACTAGTCATGTCGGCCCGGATTCTCTGTCATATGGATGCTAGCGACACTATCATATACGTGAGCCAAAAGGCGCAAACGGTCCCGGGCCATGGTAAGGCCACACCCGTGGGAATACCGTGCGTGAGGCCGCAAAGTGATATGAGTTGTTACCGGCTAGATCGATGTGACTTGGAATCGGGGTCCTGATAGCGCCGCTCCTTGGCAATGACCAGCGACTCGACCAATTTGGTGCCATCTCGGGTGCACTCCAGGGACTTGCAGTAATCACCGGTGATGGTGATGAGGCCCTTGGGACCCAACATCTTCATCTTCAGGTACGCGTAGTGGGGAACCGCCATGAACTTGAGCGTAGGCCGGCCCAGCAACGTGTGATACGCGCTGGACAGGTCCACCACCTCGAACTAGATCGGTTCGCGTCGGAAGTGGCTGCTGCGCCGAACAGGACATCTAGCCGGACCTGGCCAATGGGGGAGCAGGAGAGGCCGGGCACGATGCCGTGGAAGATCGTTCCGGTCGGCTCCAGGTCCTCGGCCTTGAGGCCGAGCTTGGTCATCGTGTCGTGGTAGAGGATGTTGATGATGTTGCCGCCGTCGATGAGGACTCGGGAGAACTTGCATGTGCACCTCATGATGATGGTGGGGTTGAGGACGAGGGCGTAACCACCTGGACTCATCATGACTGCCGGGTGATCCTCCCTGGTCCGGGTGATCGGGCGATCCGACCAATGCATGAACTCTGGCTTGGCCGGGATGAGGGTGTTCACCTCCTGCCAAAGGAGGCGCTCGCTGCGCTTGTCATCGCCAAGGCTGGTGAAGACGACATAGGCCGCGCTCTGGTCCGGGTAGGTGTTGTCGCGCATCGCGCCGCCAGCTGGAGGCGGTGGTGGAGGCGGAGGCGGCTGTCCCGCGCCCGGAGCCGGAGCCGGAGGAGGCGGGACATCACCCCTCATGATGCACTTGGTGATGGCGCACTGCCGAAGCGTGTGCGTGGAGGGTCTTGCGCCGCTGTGGTGCTTGCAGGGGGCGTCGAGCATCTGCTTGAAGCTCATGGCGGGTTGCCATGCCATCTTGCCGGTTTGCCGACGCTTCACTGCCAGGTTCGCCGCGGGCTCGGTGGCCGCGATGAGCCGGTTGTCGTGACGCGGAACCGGCTAGTCGGCCTTGCGCTTGTTATTCTGGTGATGCTGCTGCCGGCTGCTTTCGCCGGCCGGCTTCCAAGGGCGAACCGGCTTCGCCTTGCCGGCTTCATCCAGGACCACCTGGATCTTCATGGCGGAGTCGGCGTTGGCATACTTGTCCGTCGTCACCATGAGCACGGCCATGGTGGCCGTCTCGGAGCGTAAGAGCTTGTGCTTGAGGAGGGTGCCATCTCGGCACCCGCTGACGAAGTACTGGATCGCCTGGACTTCATGGACGCCCTCGCAACTATTCCGGAGCTCGGTCCAACGTGCGAGGTACTCGCGACCAGTCTCCGTAGGCCCTTGCACACACATAGTGAGCTGGCTAGGGCGGCTGGGTCGCTTGTAGGTCCCCGCGAAGTTGCGGATGAAGGCTTCCTCGAAGTCCACCCACATGTTGATGCTGCCAGTCGGCAGGCTGTTCAACCACGTGCGGGCCGAACCTTGGAGCATGAGCACTGCGTAGCGCACGGCGAGACGATGATTGGCACCGGTGATGCCAATGGCCGTGGTGTAGTTGGTGAGCAAGTCTTCGGCTTCACCGTCCCGTTGTACTTGGGTATGTCGCGGGGAAGCATGAATCCTTTGGGGAAGGGATCCTCCCGGATGCGCGGGCCGAAGCATGCTGACCCGATAGGGCCGCTCTCCTCCACTTCCAGGGAGCGAGCGAGCTGATCGAGGCGATGGCGAGCATCGGAGTCGTCGATGGCACGCGGGCCGAGTCGACATGTCGCCGGGCCATGGGGGCCCGGGTCGGTTGGAGCCGGACGTCGGCCATGCTGGCTGGGTCCGCGCTGGATCTCCAAGAAGGGCTCGTCGCCCAATCCGCCGGCGGTTGCGGCGATCGGGTCGCGCCGAGTCTGGGCTCGGCCAGAGTGCGCCTCACCGGGCGGCGAGGAAGCGGTGTGCAGAAGTTCGCCGGGCCCGCTAAGGCGGGCGGAGCCGGATCCCGCCGGCTTGGCTAGCTGGTTGAGGCGGTCCTGCTAGTTATTGGCGGCATGGAGGAGTTCGCGCATTTGCCTGATGCGCTCTTTCAGCTCCTCACCCGCGAGCTGGTCCAGGCCGGCTGCGGCTGCCTGGGCAGCGTGCATGTTCTTCGCTGGGGTCTCGTAGACAGTTGGGACGGTGCCGAGGGCCCGACCGATCGCCGGGGCACGCACATAGGTGACCTGGCTTGGCTCGGCCGCGGCGGGCATGAATCCGTAGGCGGCATCGCGCTGCAGCTGAGCAGCGTCTAGGCGACGCTGAGTGGCGGCGAGCGTCTCGGATAGGTCCAGCATCTGTTTGCGTCTTTCCTCGAGCTGGGTTCGGCCCTCAGTGACGTTGGTGGCCTCGACATCGGTGCTGATGGGGACGCGGAAGCTCTGCATCACGGCACGCAACAGATCGGACGGCTCGATCTGATCCGATGCGGCCCTGGCTTCGGCAGCCTTCCTCGTCTTGCTCTACGAGGAGTAGGCGCCGTCGCCGGTGACGAAGACCTCCACATGGACATCCATTGCCCCGGCGGGAACGCCGCCATCGAGGGAGAGGGGAGAGTCAGAGTAGCTCAGCACCTCGTTGGGGTACTCGTCGGCCGCGAATGAATCGGAGATGCGTAGCGCGGCAAAGGAAGCGGCAAGCGCACCGACGACGTCGTCCGCCAGCGCAACGAACTCGTCGGTGTAGGAGAAGGGCCCCGTCTGAAGCATGCTCCCAGCCAGCTCCTCGAGCTGCCCCACAGTGGTCGCCAACTGTCGTGGTGGGCGCACGGCAGATGCCAAGGGATGGCTAAAGAGAGGAGGAGGCTCGAGGGCGCTGGTGGACTCCAGAGGCGAGGTTGGCATGACCGGGCGCGGGACGCCAAACATACCCAGGTTCGGGGCTCTTCGGAGAGATAATACCCCTAGTCCTGCCGAGTGTAGTTGGATGATCGATAGTACAATGTTGCTCCTGGAGCTGTATGGAGGAGGAAGGAAGCTGGCCAAGGCTTGGGCTACTCCTGCTCTCCGGTGTTACTGTTTTGTGGCTAGTCATATGCTTGCTTGCTTTTCTCTCGCTCGCTCGCTTGAGAGATGATCTAGTCTCATGCCCTTATGATCGTGGGCTCCCGGGGGGTTTTATAGTCCAACCCCCCGGGTGTACAATGGTAATGTTACAAGTCGGTGGGTCAGTATTAGCGGTGTCCGGGGACCCCGGGCTGGGTCCCGCTGAGGGCTTGTGGTTCGCCGGGTTCCCCTAGGTGCGGGCCCTGCATGCCTAGGGGACTGTGCGCCGTCTTGTCAATCGTCAGGGCGTGGCTGAGTCGAGTCGCGTACAGTGCTCCCCGTCAAGTTGTCGCTTGATGTCGTCAGCGGTGAAGGCAGGGGCACTGTAGCCACGCCGGCCCTGGTCAGCGGGTAGGTGAGGGGCACTGTTGCCACGTTCCGGCTGACTAGAGGCATGGGTGGGGCACTGTTGCCTCGGTCATCGTTGATTGAAGTCTCGTCCCATCATACAGCCTAGATGGGACGGGAGCTGACCCACGGCTGTATTGCGTAGCACGCCATGGGCGGCGCTGGCTTGTTGAGGAGGCTTTGGCCATGCCGGGTTCGGCTGTCTTCCACTAGTTGTTGGGGCTGAGTCGACGTGTCTTGCTGGGTCGGCTATTGAGGGGCGGTGCCAGTCCCATTGTTTTTGAAGAGGATCCGGGTTCCGTTGCCTGCCCGGGGTCCATCACCCCAACAGCTGGGTAAGCTTTCAATCCAGCAACTCACTCAATCTTCTTCCTGAGTCGTAATCAGTCAAAATTTAACCCGACCATTTTTAACAGGAATGGAGGAAGGCCACCGCATGGATTTATAGCCCCGCTCCGCAGCTGGAGGATCATATTCGGGACCTGGATCCCGAATTCAAGGAGGATCCGGATATATTTGTGGAGTTCAAGGAGGGGGTCTTATATGAGGCGTGCTATGATGGTACGGAAGTTGCTAGAGAAGCCAATTACCCCGGCATTCTTCCTTCTTCCCATGTAAGTGCCCAGGGAGTGTCTCCTCCAAAAGGGTTTTCCCATCGCGCCTCACCCACTGCACTGTCTCGTGCTTCAAAGGGCCGGCGCTCGTCTCACCACGCCGCGTCGAGATCCTCCCTTAAGAAGGGGACGCAGACACAAGGTGGATATTCAAAAAGAAAGGCGTACGGCGATATTTCCAAGCTCCGACCTTCATCAAAAAGGTACGACTTTTGATACGCCCTGCGGCAAACATACCGAACTGTGGCATTTGCTGTTGTGTCATATATCAGGAAGAGCATTCACCGGACTTTATCCAGAGACCTCACCGGACATATGTCCATAGCTCCGACCCCGAATCCTGCCTCTAGGGATAGAGTTGATACGAGTACCATGCCGGATTGTCCTCTCTCTAACGATTCAGATAATGTATCTGTCACCAACTCCGAAGTGGAGAGTGCCATGAACCATCGGCGCCGGAGGGCAGCTATGCGCGATCCTAATTTTACTAAAGATGCATTCAATGCCTTCAGTTCGGCGGATGCATACATCCGAGCTGCTCGGGATGGGCTTGCTGGAGCCACTTACCAGCTTTCATAGGATATGCAGGTAAGATCATTTTATATAGATTTAATAGCCATATACAAGTAGCCCCCAAGACCTGAAAACAGTTGAAGCAACTGATTTTAAGGATCGATGTGTGATTAGGTGCTTATGGAGAAGAACAGCATGCTATCTCAGGAGCTGGAATAGTGTTGGACTCAGCTAACTGCTGTTACCACCAAACTGGAGAAGTCCAAGGAGGCACCGACTGGTAATGTCTCCTGTTGTCCAGAAAATATGATCATGCGGCCGTCGTGTTTATGCAAATAAACACTGTTGCATTTTATAATGGCAGGATCGTCAGATCAGCTGGAGGAGAAACTAAAGTCCACGCAGGCGGACAGAGAACATGTCGAAAGGCAAGAGACCGCTAGTCAACGTGTACTGATGCGTACCAGGGACGAGAAGAACAAGCTGCAGGATGCCAACACCAAGCTCGGCGAGGAGCTGAAAGACGTGCGCGCCAAACTGGCGGACGCACTAAAGGAAAACAAAAAGCTGAGAGGCGACATATTCATTATTCCTTTTAACTTACTATTATAGAGTTCGCCGATGTGAATAGTAACCAGTTTATTGCTGCAGGTGTGTTGACTGGGCGGCCCGAAGAAGAGGTGTCCGGATTTCAAGGCAACCTGCTACAAGAGTTGTCCAAGGTGCACGAGCGAGCGTGGAGGGGAATGAGAAACATTGTGAAGGCTGTATAGCCAGCTGACTCTCCTCCAGGAAGTATGTAGGAACTCATGAATTTGTTCAAGGGAGCTTGACGCTGTTTTGGGCTGAAGATATCAGCATGCTGAGAAGGTGCTCGGGAGGCATGGGCCATGGTAAAAATATGGTACACCAGACTTGATCCCAATCATATGGCACGGGTCGGTCCTCGAGGATCCGATGGACAAGAAATTCCGGTCAGCCTGGTGTACGACCAAGTGAAGGAGGCCGCCAAGTTTTCCCAACAAGATTGTAGACTAGACAACCTGTTAGAGGGTCTAGAGGAAGAAGTTTTTGAGTCCAAGTAGCAATGTAGTTTTATCGACAAACTTGTCTCCAGCCGAATTGTAAAATGATTGTTATGGCAGACTTTCTGCTTCGACCTCTGAAAACCCTAGGTTTAGGAGTGTTTCCGAATACTATTCTGTAGGTAAACACCAAAGTATGTTTGGAAACCAGGCAGTCCGGTCATAGTTGCTTGAACGGACTAGTTGTATTCGGGGAGTTATGTTATATTACATTTTATTGTAAGAAACATCTTCCAGCGAGAATAGTTTCGTTAAGGGTTCCTTTCCCTGGGCTAGTATGCGGTTCTTCGTGAATACCGAAGCTGTGATGCTAAAAAATCATAGTACGCGTTTATACTTTGGGGTCTTGTATTGCCACGAGGGCAGTTCGTCTTTTGCTCACCGACCAATCATTCCCTTAAGAACGCTAGCATTCGGCTTCACCCATTTGAGGTACATGTCCGGATGACCCGGTTGTAACAATCGCAGAGGTGCTCCCTTTATGCCCTAGCTGAACAAGCAGGAACGTAGGGCATAAGCATAGGAGCCAGGCAACCCAGCTTGGCAAAAACTTAAGTCATAAAGGTGCATATAATGGCAAAGAAAAGACATATATGGATAGATGACACATATATACGATGAGCTTGATGCTCGAAAAATAATAATAAGAATAAGCTTCTTGTGAAAAGAAGCCCCCAGGTATTGTGGGGTATGTACATTTGAGGATGTCGGCCCCTCAGGTGTGCGGTTTATCCGAACACGAGCTAGAAGTCGTATAGAAATGAGGAAAAATGGAAAATTGTACAAGGGAGAAACGAAGGAAGGAGAAAAAGGTATATGTGCGGACTTAGGCGTAGAATCTTCGGAGCCTTGCAGCGTTCCATGGGTTTGGCTCCAAGAGATTGTTCTAAGCATTGCAAAGACGATATGCTCCTCCAGTGAGAACTGCATCTGTAATGAAGGGACCCTCCCATTTGGGCTTGAGCTTGTCCTTTTTCTTTTCTGGCAGGCGTAAAACGAGTTCACCGACATTGTAGGTCTTTGCCCGTACTTCTCTGCTTTGGTATCGCCGAGCCTGCTGTTGATAAAATGCGGAACGGGCCTTCGCGACATCGCGCTCCTCCTCTAGGCCGTCAAGGTCATCCTGCCGATTGAGCTCGACTTCTCTCCCTTCATATATGCGCACTCGAGTTGAAGTCATTAATAATGTCACAAGGCAAGACTGCCTCCGCACCGTACACCATAAAAAGGGTGTATATCCGGTCATACGATTGGGCATGGTCCGTAGCCCCCATAGTACGGAATCGAGTTCCTCGATCCAGTGTTTGTCCAATTCTTGCAGAGATCGCACTAGTCTGGGTTTGATGCCGCACATTATCATGTCGTTAGCCCGTTCGACCTGACCGTTTGTCTGAGGGTGGTATACGGAGGTGTAATCAAGCTTGATGCCCAAATTGGCGCACCAAGTTTTCACCTCGTCGGCTGTAAAGTCAGAGCCATAGTCAGTAATGATACTATGCGAGACACCATAATGGTGTACGGCGCCGGATATGAAGTCTATCACCGGTCCAGCTGCAGCCATTTTAACTGGTTTGGCTTCTACCCACTTAGTGAACTTATCGACCATAACCAATAAGTATTTCTTCTTATGGCTTCCCCCTTTAAGAGGTCCAACCATATCGAGCCCCCAGACCTCAAAGGACCAAGTAATGGGGATTGTTCGGAGGGCAGTGGGCGGCATGTGGCTTTGATTAGAGAAAAGCTGGAATCTAACGCATCGCCGTACGAGGACTTGTGCATCTACCCGATATGTGGGCCAAAGAAACCCGTGCGGAAGGCTTTACTTACAAGGGCCCAAGCTGCGGCATGATCACCGCCAAGGCCAGCATGTATTTCAGCAAAGAGCTGTTGTCCCTCTTCTTCGGAGACACATCATTGAAGGACTCTGGTAGTACTTTTCTTATAAAGTTCTCCTTCGTGAACTTTGTAGGCTTTCGAACTTCCAACGATGCGATGGGCCTCAGTCTGATCCTTAGGGAGCTCATTCCTTGTGAGGTAGGCAAGGAAAGGCTCGGTTCACGAGGCAATTACAACCATGATTTCATGGGCCGATAGTGTTATTTCAGTGCCTGAGCCCCTGATGATATCGGGACTATTTTTGAAATTGGGGGGGTATGATCGGCTCCGGGTCAGTGTTCCCGTTCTTGTCCTGTCACACCATGGATGGCTTGAAGAGCCTTTCTACAAAGGTGTTAGGTGGGACGGGGTCGCATTTGCTGCCCATGCGAGCAAGGATGTCCGTTTCTCAATTACTCCCTCGAGCCACGTGATGAAACTCGAGACCCTCGAACCGAGCTGATATTTGGAATACGGCGTTGCGGTAAGCCGCCATCTTTGGATCTTTTGCATCAAAGTCTGCATTTATTTGGGATATTGCAAGGTTTGAACCCCATCGCACCTCAAGGCGTTGTATGCCCATGGAGACAGCCATCCGGAGACCATGCAATAGGGCCTCATATTCGGCTGCATTGTTAGAATCTGTATACAATATTTGGAGCACATAACGGACTATGTCTCCTGCGGGGATATCAAGACGACCCCTGCCCCAAGTCCGGCTAACATTTTAGAGCCGTCAAAGTGCATCACCCAGTTGGAATACGTGTCGTACTCTTTAGGGAGTTCGGCCTCTGTCCAGTCGGCGACGAAGTCAGCCAACACCTGAGATTTAATGGCTCGGCGTGGTTTGTACGTTATTTCAAATGGTAGGAGCTCGATGGCCCATTTGGCAATCCGGGCGGTGGCGTCTCGGTTGTTTATAATATCATTGAGTGGTACCTCTGAGGCCACCGTGATTGGGCACTCTTGAAAGTAGTGCCGTAGCTTGCGGGATGCCATAAAGACTGCATATGATATCTTCTGATAATGTGGGTATCAGGATTTACATGGTGTAAGGACCGTCGATACATAGTATACTGGCTTTCGGAGTGGGAATTTATGTCCCTTCTCTTCTCGTTCGACGACGAGCACCGCACTCACCACCTCGTGAGTTGCAGATATGTAGATTTGCATTGGTTCGACTATGTTTGGTGCGGCCAGGATGGGGTTACTTCCAAGCAAAGTTTTTATTTCCTCCAGTCCGGCTGTCGTAGCGTCCGTCCATGCTAAGTGGTCGGTGCGTCCGAGAAGGCGATATAGTGGCAGTGCCTTTTCTTCTAATCTGGAGATAAGGCAGCTCAAGGCTGCCATGCACCCGGCTAGTTTTTGGACCTTTTTGAGGTCAGTTGGTGTTGCTAATTGTGACAAGGCTCGGATTTGGCTGGGTTCGTTTCGATTCCTCTATTGGAGACAATGAACCCAAGCAGTTTTCTAGCGGGGATGCCGAAAATGCACTTTTCCAGATTGAGCCTTATGTCATATGTTCGAAGCTTGTCGAATGTGTGGCGCAAGTCGTCCACCAATGATTCGACGTGCTTGGTTTTGATGACTATGTCATCTACATATGCCTCCACAGTCTTGCCAATTTTCTTTTCTAGACACATTTGAATCATAGTGTTGAAGCAGAAAGGCCCATATGGGGTGATGAATGTCATTGCGGCTTGGTCGGATTCCTTCATCTTAATTTGATGGTATCCGAAGTATGCGTCGAGGAAACACAGTGAATTGTGTCCCGCAGTTGCATCAACAATCTGGTTAATGAGAGGTAGTGGGAAGGGGTCCTTAGGGCAGGCCTTGTTAAGGTATTTGAAATTGACACACAGGCGCCAGGATTTATCCTTCTTTGGTACCATGACTATGTTTGCTAGCCAGTCCGGATGTTTGATCTGTCTGATAAACCCGGCTTCGAGTAGCTTGGCTAGCTCCTCCCCCATAGCCTGTCATTTGGATTCAGAAAATCGCCGGAGCATTTGCTTGACCGGCTTGTATCCCTTTAGTGTATTGAGGCTATGTTCGGCCAACATGAGTGGGATTCCTAGCATATCCGAGGGGTGCCAGGCGAAGATGTCCCAATTCTCGCGCAAGAACGAGCGTAATGCGGCATCGACCATAGGGTCCAGCTGTGCCCCAATGGAAGTTGTTTTCCTGGGAAACATGGGGTGACTTCAAATTTGACTATTTCATCGGCTGGCTTGAAAGAGGTGGATTTAGGCCTTTTATCAAAAATTACGTCGTCCCTATCCACTGTGGAATGCAGAGCGATGAATTCCTCGTCCGCTAGGGCTTCGGACAATGCCTCAAGGGCCAGGGACGTGGTTTTATTTTTGGCACGGAGTGCTATGTCCTGATCACTCGAGATAGTGATAACACCATTGGGCCCGGGCATTTTGAGCTTCATATACCCGTAATGAGGTATAGCTTGAAAGCGTCTAAATGCATCTCGCCCTATCAGGGCATGATATCCAGTGTTAAAGGAGCCACCTAGAAGATTATCCCTTCAGACCTATAGTTTTCTGGTGTGCCGAATACCACATCCAGCTTAATTTTTCCCAAGCATCTTGCTTCCCTGCTGGGAATGATTCCCCTAAAGGATGTATTGCTCTGCTCAATGCGACTCCTGTCCATTTGCATTTTATTGAGCGTGTCCTCGTAGATGAGGTTCAATCCGCTGCCACCGTCCATTAGCACTTTAGTGAGCCGAAAACCGTCCACAATTGGGTTGAGGACCAGAGCGGCTGGTGCCCGGACCGAGCGGGATCTTGGTTCGTCATCGGCATTGAAAGTAATTGTCGTATCATTCCAAGGGTTTATTGTTGCTACATGGCAGACTTCGGCAAGGTAACGAAGTGCCCGTTTGCGCCGATTATTTGATGAGAAGGTCTCGAAGACTATGAGTACTTCGGGGCCATCGTGTTCTGAAGAGTACTTTTCTGGTGTAGTGTTGGTGAGGATACCCTCACCGCTCTTGGCTACTTGCCGGAGTATCCAATATGCCCGTAGGCTGTGCGTTGGTTCGGTATTCGGCGTCATGTGTATTTGACAGGGCCTATCGAGCCATTCTTCGAAGACAGTTCTGTGTCCCGTAAAGGGCTTGATTTTCTTATCCACGGGATGATGATTAGGTGCCCCCCGAGGGTGCATCCTTTTTGCCCGCCCAGGAGATGGCTTAAAGGCGTGCGGTTCCCAGCGGGCTGTCTGAGTTTTCCAGGTGCTTTCCATTGTGTTGTACTTCTGTACTATGTGTGCTAGATCTGCGAAGTGCAGAACGCGACGGCTATTGATGGCATTAAGGATTCGCTCATCTGTACAGTTGTTGCGAAATACTGAAATTGCATCGTCGTCGCAGAAGTCTTTTATTTTGTTTTTAACAAGGAGGAATCTCGCCCAAAAGTGAGGGACTGTCTCCCGAGGCTGCTGCCGTACATACATTAGATCGCATATGTCCGGAGGGCCGGAGTTGCTTGGAGAATATTGCTTGTGGTGGGTGGGCGGGCTCAAATTCGCACCCTGACCCACCGTGGAATCTGGAGGTTGAAGAATTTCCAAGGTTCCGGGGAATTCTCAGGCTTAACGTCCGATTTGGTGTTCGGAGGACAGGGAGTGTCCTCTCAAGGGTGGGTATCCGGTTCTCCGAGTTCGGAAATCTGAACATAGTTGGTTTTCAACGTAGGAGAGGAGTTATTGTCAGCCTGTTCCTCCACAACTGCTACCTGATGGGTGATCGGTGGAGATTTAATTTCTCTCTGATCGGGTTTAAGCCCAATCTGATCATAGTCAGTTGAGACCCTAGGGCGGCGATGCGATCTAGCAGCTCGTTCAAAGACGATAGATTAGCCGGATCCATCTTGTCGGAGTATTCGAGGCTGATACGCAGAGGATTTTCGGCGGCCTGAGGGGTTGCCTTTGGCTTAATGGCCGAACTGGCGCCCATGGTGAAGTCGCCAAGTCGGAGGGTTTTCCCTGAAACTAGGGATTCTCCGGAAGTGATACTATCCTTGATGACAAGGCGAGCCATCGATCCTTCTGTCGACGGCATAGAGGAACTCTCAATGAAAGCACCAAAGTCGGTATCAAAACCGGCAGATCTCGGGTAGAGGGTCCCGAACTGTGCGTCTAAGGATCAAAGGTAACATGAGGCAGGTGTCGGTGGAAACGACACCTATGGGATCACAAGAATCCCTACTATGGTTGGCGGGGCGCGGGGTTGAGAGAAAGCCGATCTAATAGAGAGCATGCGGTTCGTTTATCTAGGTTCGGGCTGCGAGGATGCGTAAAACCCTAGTCCTGCTTTGGTGGATGTATTCTGAGTTCTTGAGCTAGCTATGGGGTGTAACGAGCTTCGAAAGCCGAATCCTCCTCCTGGTTGCCTTGGGCCTCCTTTTATAGGAAAAGGGGTCACCACAGTGGCACACAGGAGGTGGAAAGGGTACAGTGTTGTGAGGTTATCCCTCGTATTACAGGACAAGATGCATTTAATGCATCTCTTATGTGTCCTCTTGCTTTATCGGGGGCAGGAATGGAGCCCGTCCCGTCCACTGCCGCCTCGCCTGGCTTCGACACGCGCCCTGGCCAGTGGTGCGGGTGGCGCCATGTAGGCAGGCAAGCAGCTGAGGTGGTGCAGTGGTAGGGCCTTCACGAAGATCTGCATGCCACCATGCAGGTGCTTGCTGAGTTGGCGTAGAGGACGAACGTCGCCACGCAGGTCCGTGCCCAACTGGTCGGGCTGGCAGCTGCTTGGGCACGGTCGGTGGGATCTTGGTTGATGCGGGCCTAGCGGCAGCCTTGTTGACGTCCTCGGAAAGGACCTTGACGAGTTCCCGGCAAGGGTCTTGCCGTGGCGCTTGCCGTCGTCCCCGACAAGGCGCCTGTCGGGGGCATTGTGGATCTTCTTGGCTAGAATCCTGTCAAGGGTCGTCGTCTTTCGGTCCTCATCTGGTCTTGTATGTTTATGATCTTGACGAAGATCTGCATGTCACCAAGGAGGTGTCTCCTGAGCCCTTGCCTCAATGTAGTAGACTACGCTAAAGGCTGTGGGCTCAAGGGTGACTCGCTCTGTTGGTGTGGGGGGGAGCTGCCCCGACAAGGGTCTTGCTGGGGCTACTAAATCTGTCCCCGGCAAGGATCCTGCCGGGGGAGTCTGCTTCGTCCCTTTGCTCCTTGCGGTTCTGGCCTTGGTGTCATCCTTGGCCAACTTGTGCTCTGGTCATACCTTGGCTCGCCTCCCTTGCTCTGCTAGGTGCGACCGTTGGTGCGGCTCTGACTGCCCGTGCACAGGTATAGGGGTACAAAAATGCACCCCTCTTTTTGTACACCGACAGGAGCCCCCGGGCCTGGGCCACACATAAGCGCGACGCGTTTGTTGGGCTAGGCCCAAAACGGTGCGCGGGCAGGCGGGGCAGTTTTGACCGTAGAAAACTTTTCACGCGCTGCGCTCCCCACGTCCCGCGCGTGTGGTGCGGCGTGGAGGGGTGTGCGTGACTTGGGAATCATGCGTGGGGCGATTCTCGCATGCATGCGTCACATTGGAGTAAAGGGGCGACTCGCGTCTTCCCATAAAAAGAGGTGGGCGTGGAGGCGCGGCTCATTTACTGGGATGGCTCGGGTTGCGGGCTTCAGTGCGCCTGTTCCCCATGATCACAGGGCGGGGAACGGTTGCTTCACCCGTTTCCTCGGTTCTGCTGGCCTGCCATGTGTTCCTCATGCGGGTGGCAGGTAGTGGGGGCGGGAAACCGGGTCATCGCTGATTGGAGCGGCGGGTCAGTCTGGATTCCTCATGCCCCTGGCGACAGGATTGGTTGAACGGGGCGGCTGAGCCCCCGACTCTACCTCTTTATAAAGAGGGGAGGGGAGCGGCACTCCACATTCTTCCACCATCCATCTTCTTCTCCTTCTCTGCTTCTTTCTTCCTCTTGCCATGACGAGAGGAGGCGCGTGTTCTTCCATGGTGGCGGCGAGGGTTGTAGCTCGTCAGCGCGTCCCTCCCCCTCCCGAGCCCGAGGCGGCAGAGCCGGCTATGAGAGGGAGACGGAGGGGGCGCGGTCGAGGTTGCCGTGGTGGCGGGGTAGAGGAGGATGAGGCGGAGCGGTGGCTGTGCTTCCGCAAGCGGTGCCTCCCGCGATGGAGAGCCACGTCGGGGACTAGCCCCGCGAATTCTTCATCAGGCTGCGCCGACCACCGCACCGTCGTCTTTGCCTCCCCACTCCCTTTGCTGTGGAGATGGAGCTCGACCCGCCCCAGTCCCTCAGATTGCAGATGAGGGGCTGCGGGATCAGTGGCACATGGGTCCGCGTCGACTTCCCCGCTCCTCATGTAATGTATCTCCGTCGGGGATGGAAAACGTTTGCTCATATCCATAGCTTGACGATGGGGCTCGTCCTCAACTTCAAGTTAATGGAGGGCGGCGTGCTCTCCGTCAAGTTCTTTGGAGATCTTGGAACTCGCCTGAAGTGCTGCGTGGAGAGCTCCTCCGACGATGAAGATTCCTCCTCGAGCGAGAATGATGAGGAGGACAGCGACAGCGACGACGAGGGTAGTAGGCGGTAGGATGACGGGTCCGACTAGGCGTTGGTCCCGTCGTCCTGGGGCGATGTTGGCAGCAGCAGCATCTGCACCGAGCCCCTTGAACTTCTCGGGGCCGTCTCCTTGGGCGGTTGTCGTAGGAGGCACGGGGAAGACGAAGAAGGCGGATGGCGGGCCGTCAACTCGGAGTGCGCGGGCACCCGACGCCTTCATCGCGTATTGCCGGTCCTGCCGCCTCGTCTTCCAGCTCTTCCACCATCATCATCATCACCAGCCTCTCGTCAGGGTGGCCGCCGGGATGTTCTCCTGGTGCCTTCTGCTGCTCATACCTCGCCTAGGCGCTCCTTTCTCCCTTTTGCCATCTTGCTCTGCCTCTTGAGGAGAGGGACAAGAAAGGGATTACGGGCACCTTATCTTTTTTTTTTAGTTTGTAAGCCTTCGGGCCTTAGTAGAATTTAAAGCTTGTAACCCCCTTTCTCATGTTTTTCATTCTGTATGAACTGTACCTGTATGGGATGTTTTTAAATGAAAAGGGGTGTTTGTTGGGTTCTTTGTGAGCGGGCGTGGCCCACGCCAAGGAACAAGTCCTTGTTATTTAGATAAACATTGTCGCCCGGCAAGAGGCCTTGCCGTCTCCCATTACTTCGATCGACCATTCTCACGCTTTCGGCGGAGACAGGGGCAATGTAGGGTTAGGCCCCTCGTTTGTTACCTTTTCACCGCGGCTACGACCAAATTCCGGCCCAGGGGTTTATCCTTGGGCACAGGGAAGAGGGGGGCACGGTATTCTGGAAGTAAACGAGGTTTCATACGTCCCAATTCATACAGCCCCCGGCAATCTTGGCTTGCCGGGGTTGGATGTTCGTGTCTTCAGCCCCAGGCAATTTGGGTTTGCCGGGGTCGGAGCGCCGATCTGTCCCCCCTCTTTTCTTGAATGGCTCAATAGACGTGTCCACGTGCCCTGTAAATCAAAGAGGACAAAAAGACGCACGCTCGACCTCTAGACCAGGGGTTAGTCGCCGCTAAGCACTATCAACCCTAACCGAGGAGGAGATTCAGCCTAGCATGCATGCTATAACTTAGGGCGCCAGCGCTTCATTTATTTATGCTCAGGGTTTGTGCCTGGCTTTGTACAAAGGGTTACATGCCTTGCCGGCAAGGCTTGTACAAAAGGTGGCTTGCCGGGGGGGGGGGGCAAGCCGGGCCTTATGTGTAAAACTTGCGAAGATGCTCGATGTTCCAGGAATTGCTCACCGGAACGGCATCTTCGGTCTCCAGGCGGACTGCGCCGTGCCTGGTGACTCGTACTACCCGATAAGGGCCTTCCCACTTTGGCGTCAACTTGTTGGTATTCTTGGCCAATTGAACACGCCGAAGAACAAGGTCGCCTTCCTCAAAGCTTCGGGCATGAACCTTGCGGCTATGGTAGCGGCGCAAGGCTGGCTGGTAGCGTGCTGCTCTCACAGCCGCCCGAAGACGATCTTCCTCAAGGAGCGTTGCGTCATCTTGCCGCAATCTCTCTTGCTCAAGCTCGTCATAAGCGAGCACTCGAGGTGACCCGTGTATGAGTTTCGTGGGGAGAACTGCTTCTGCCCTATATATCAGCGCAAAGGGTGTCTGGCCGGTGGCTTGATTTGGCGTCGTCCTAATCGACCAAAGAACCGTCGGCAACTCATCAATCCAACACCTTCCACTCTTGTGAAGCCTGTCAAAGGTCTTCATTCTCAGGCCTCGCAGCACTTCAGCATTTGCCCTCTCAGCTTGACCATTGCTTCACGGGTGAGCAACAGAAGCGAAACAGACCTTGCTGCCGAGGTCTTGGATATATTGCATGAAGGTGCGGCCTGTGAACTGCGTGCCGTTGTCGGTGATGACCCTGTTGGGTACACCAAAACGGCATACTTGTCCCTTTAAGAACTTAACGGCTGACTAGGTTGTAACTTTCCTCACCGCCTCCACCTCTGGCCACTTTGTGAACTTGTCGATTGCGACGTACAAGTACTCAAAGCCCCCGACAGCACGGGGGAAAGGGCCCAATATGTCGATCCCTCAGACCGAGAAGGGCCAGGAGAGAGGAATGGTTTGAAGGGCTTGAGCTGGCTGATGAAGCTTCTTTGAATGGAATTGACACGCTTCACACTTGGTGACTAGTGTCATCTCATCCTGGACGGCAGTGGGCCAGAAGAAGCCTTGCCGAAATGCCTTGCTGGTAAGGGCTCTCGACCCTATGTGGGATCCACATATGCCTCCATGTATCTCTGCCAACAGCCCCAGTCCTTCTTCTCGGGGGATACACTTCAATTTCACACCGCTCGGTCTTTTTCTGTATAGGATGTCATCGACGAATTGATACATAACAGACCGACGGGCTACTTTCTCCGCTTCTTCCTACTCCTCAGGAAGTTCCCCTGTTTGGAGGAATCGGACGGTAGGCTACGCCCATGCCGGAGCCTGGGGCTCGACAGCGAGGACCAAAGGCATTTCTTCCGTCATAGGAGCGGTCGTCTCTACGGTAAGAGCTTGACGCTCTGCCGGAGCTGGTCGTCCTATGGCGGGCTCAGCGTCTTCGGTAACATCTTTGCTGGCGGCTCCGGGGAGCTTGGCGGGAAAGTACTTGCCGGTCCCTGATTTCCTTCTCTTGCTCTGCTCTATTGATGGATCAACGGATGGCTGAGTCAGCCGAAGCACAAAGGTACCTGGTTCCACAGGCAGCTTGAGGGCAGCGCGCTTTGACAAGTAATCGGCAATGTCGTTCTCTGCTCGGGGGATGTGTTCTACCTGTATACAGTCAAAACGCTCTTCCACTTCATCTACCTAGGCCTTCATCAATGGGCTCTGGTAATCTGTGTTGACCTGTTTGACGACAAGTTGCTAGTCACCCCTAACGATGAGTTTCTTGATCCCGAGGTCTGCCGCGATCCTAAGACCGGCAAGCAGCCCCTCGTACTCGGCAGTATTGTTTGTTGACCTCCCCCTGGGGAAGTGCATTTGGACTACGTACTTGAGGTGCTCTCCAGTGGGCGCGACAAGCAGTACGCCATCCCCGGCGCCTTGCAAAGAGAAGGCCCCATCAAAGTACATGATCCAGTCGCAACTTGCCTCCTTGCCGGGGAGAGCGGTCTCCTGAACTTCTTCATCAGGCGTCGCGGTCCATTCTGCAACGAACTCCGCCAGGACTGTGCTTTGAATTGTCGAAATACTCTCAAACTTGAGGCCAAAACTAGACAGCTCCAGTGCCCACTCTACAATCCTTCCAGTTGCGTCTGGATTACGCAATATCCATTGCAGAGGGAGGCGAGTGACGACAGTGATTTTGTGCACCTGGAAGTAATGATGCAGCTTCCTCGAGGCCATAAGGAGGCCGAAGAGCAGTTTCTGCACACCGGAGTACCTTGATCTAGCCCCCTGTAGGAGGGAGCTAACAAAGTAGACCGGGTGCTGCATCATCTTCTTCCTCGGCAACACCTCAGCTGACCGTGTCGTCTTTGCACCAATGGCATCAGGCTGCGTCGTTGCTATCACTTCGTCGTTAACTTCCCTCTGCACCACTAGTGCGGCGCTGACCACTTGGTTCGTTGCCGCCAAGTACAGCAGCAACGGTTCTTGTGGCTTAGGCCCAACTAGTATTGGCGTGGAGGAAAGGTACCTCTTCAAATCTTGCAGTGCTGCTTCGGCCTCTGGGGTCCACTCCATCGGGCCCGCCTTTTTCAAAATCTTGAAAAAGGGAAGGGCGCTCTCGGTGGATTTGGAGATGAATCTGCTCATGGCGGCAACGCAGCCGGCAAGCCGACGCACATCCTTGACCAGCTTGGGCGCCCCAATCTGCTCTATAGCCTTGATCTTGTCTGGATTGGCCTCGATCCCACGCTGCGACACAAAGAACCCGGGAAGCTTGCCGGACGGGACGCCAAAGACGCACTTCTCAGGGTTCATCTTGAGGTTGATCTTGCGTAGGTTCGCTAATGTCTCTTCTATGTCTGGTATGAGGGTCATCCTGTCCTTGGTTTTGACCACTATGTCATCCATATAAGCCTCCATATTTCTATGGAGCTGGGGTTCAACCCAATTTGGACCGCCCTTGCAAACGTTGAGCCAGCACTCTTCAACCCGAAAGGCATCCATATAAACCAATACATACCACATGGGGTGATGAATGTTGTCTTCTCTTCGTCTTCTCTCATCATGAAGATCTGGTGGTAGCCGGAGTAGGCGTCGAGGAATGATAGCAGATCACACCCAGCCGTGGAGTCAACAATCTGGTCGATGCGCGGCAATGGGGGTCCTTGGGACAAGCCTTATTGATATCAGTGTAATCAATACACAGTCTCCACTTCCCATTTGCTTTGCGCACTACCAGTGGACTGGCCAACCACGTCGAATGGAGCACTCCCCTCACCAAACCTGCTGCTTCCAGTTTCCAGATCTCCTCCGTAATGAACTCTTGCCGTTCCAAAGCCTGCTTTCTAACCTTCTGCTTGACGGGCCGCGCATGAGGGCAGACGGCAAGGTGGTGCTCAGTCACCTCCGTGGGAACGTCGGGGATATCGGATGCTTGCCACGCAAACACATCGACATTCGCCCGCAGGAAGGTGACGAGCGCGTCTTCCTATTTGTTGTCAAGGGTGGAGCTTATGGTGAAAGTCCCTCCCGTACCATCCTCTTTGACGGGTACCTTCTTGGTTTCCGGTGGCATGGCCCTAGATTTCTCGTTCCTGCCAGTGGTGCTCTCTGGCACGTCCTCGACGGGAGCACTACACTCCGAAGAGGTGCACTTGCCAGAGTGTGTGCTAGAGGTCTTACCGCTCTTCTTCTTCCCTCCCGGAGCTTTAGTGGCAGGAGCAGGTGCCTCGGCGGCAGCGGCTGCTGTAACTGCTTCCTGGTAGAGTTGGTCGGTGCAAATCAGCGCATCTTTCTTGTCAGAGGGGGCGGTGATGATCGTCACAGGCCCCGGCATCTTCAAGGTGTTGTAGGCGTAGTGTGATGCTACCATGAACTTGGCCAACGCTGGGCGGCCAAGGATCCCATGGTAAGGCAAGGGTATCTTGGCAACATCGAACACGATCCTCTCCGTCCTGTAGTTCATATCACTCCCAAAGGTCACAGGCAGCATGACCTTCCCCTTTGGTTGGCTCTTTCCCGGGTTGATCCCCTCAAACGTGCCCGTTTCTTTGAGGTCTCTAGTGGGAATCTGCAGCTTCCTGATCACAGCAGGCGAGATTAAGTTCAGACCGGCCCCGTCGTCAACTAGCATCTTTGTCACATTGAGGTTGCATATTGTTGGTGAAACCAACAACGTCAAGCACCCGACCGCAGTGGTGCGATCAGGGTGATCCTCAGTGTCAAAGATGATAAGCGTGCTGGACCACTTCAGTGGCCTTTGGGCATCAAACAATGGCTCTGCTGCTGTAATCTCACGCGCCCACTGTTTGAGCTGGCGGTGATAAGTATGCAGCGAGGCACCGCCATCAGCGCACATGGCCTCTGTAGCTTTTTGAAACTCTTGCTCACCGGACTCGTCATCCTCTTCGTGATCGTCGTCTTCTTGCTTCTTGTCGCGGCCTCGGGCGGGCCTCTCTTGCTGTTTATCCTTACCGCGGCGGCCTGCTTGGCCGTCACGCTTCTTGCTGGACCCCTCGGCACCATCCTGGCCCTTCTCCTTGTCCCGCCTTTCATATTCAGCCTTTTGCTTCTCGGCAAGTAGCTCAACCTGTTGGCAGTTCTGGAGGTCATGGCCTTTGGTGCGATGGATCTTGCAGTATTGCTTGTCAGAGTTCCCTGGCTTCTCGGTAGCCGCCAAGGCCCGGCAGGCGACGCATCCGGCAATTTCCTTGTCGGGGTCAT
Organism: Triticum timopheevii; assembly: GCA_963921465.1. Lineage (NCBI taxonomy): Eukaryota > Viridiplantae > Streptophyta > Magnoliopsida > Poales > Poaceae > Triticum > Triticum timopheevii. The sequence continues at coordinate 59,187,230 of OY997270.1, read as the reverse complement.
CTGCCTTGGTTTTCTTGGCGGTGTCGGCGTCATCAGATCCCTCAACGGCAAGCACAGTTTTACCCTTACGCTTCCTATTACGGCGCCGACTTTTCTTCACCGGGGCGGCAATATCCTCGTCTGAAGAGTCGGTTTCCACGCCAGCATCTTCGCCGGGGTACTTCCTTCCCTCTTCAGCCCGAGCACATCTGTCGGCAAGAACGTAGAGTTCCGCCACATCCTTCACCTTGTTCATTGCCAGCTCTTCGCGCATTTTGCGGTTGCGTACGTTCTGATGGAACGCACTGGTGATGGCAGCAGGATGAACATCTGGGATATTGTATTGTACCCGGCTGAATCTCTGTATGTACTTGCGCAGACCCTGACCTTCCTTCCGGGGGATGACATGCAAATCGCTTGCTTGGCCATGAGCTTGGTGACCTCCAGTAAAGGCACCAACAAACTCATGGCACAAATCCAACCAAGAAGAAATAGTATCTACTGGCAAGTGCATCAACCATGACATGGCGTTGGGCTTAAGGGCCAACAGAAAGTAATTCGCAAGCACCTTATCATCGCGGGCCCCGGCAGCTTGCATCGCGATGGTGTAGATGCTGAGGAACTCTGACGGGTGGGTCTTGCCATTGTACTTCTCGCCAACGTCAGGTTTGAAGGTGCGGTGAGTGGGCCAATGGAACCGCCGCAGCTCACGGGTAAAAGCCAGGGAGCCTACCTCGTAAGGTAAACCTCCAGGGCTTACCGGTGCCGGGTGGTTCACAGCGGGCCCTGCTCGCCTATCTGACTGGTGGCGTGTTTCGCGCCGGTGCTCAATGGTGGTTCGAGCGTCTTCATGGGCTCACTCCCGAAGAACTTGGCGTTGGTCGTAGCGAGTCCGTGTGTCATACGACGCTATGGAGATGTCGTCACACGCGTCGTCGCGACGGGTCGACGTCCGCGGCAACTGGCGGGGAGGAGAGTGTACCGTGGCCGCAGCGCCACCAGTCCTGCTGCCACTGGCGTGTGGTGTTCCTCCGGAGCGTCGGCCTGAGGGGCCTGTCGGCCTTGGTTCGTCTTTGTTGGCGACGGCAACAAGGCTCCGGATGGTGTCCCTCCATTCGTCGAGCTTCCCCGCAGCGGGAGGGAAGTCGAGGAGCAACTGCGCGCTAGGGCTCTACTGGTGTCGGCGGTGGCGAAACCTGCGCGGACCGTGACGTGCTTTGACTCCTAACCATGTTAGAAGGAGCTCTATCATGGCCCCGCGGTCGCGTGCCGTTTTCGCCAGTGCCTCGGCGAGCATGCAGGCCTTCTGCGTCCCGTGAGTGACGTTCGGGACTCTTCCCGCAGCGGCGCCCAGGGTCTTCGGCATGATGACGCCGTTCGTCATGCGTAGCCTGAGAGGAGCGCCGTGGGCGCCGGCGTGGGTGTCTTCGAGGCCACGGCATCGCCATCAGCCGGTGCGACGGTGCCTTTGGAGGGCCCCGAGCCACCTGCGAAGGGCCTGGCTCCATCTTTGGATTTGGCGACGTGCGGCTTATTGCCAGGCACACGAACGTCGCCACCTTCCAAGCTCCGGCTGCTGGGGTGGTGTTGGTGCTCGTGAGCCGCGCCCCGGGTCCTTTCCGCGACCGGTCTGCTACTCGCCGACGTCGGGACAGGCTGTTAGGCTCCCGACGAGCCGACCGCCACCGTCGTCTTCTTCTTGGGCGCCATGGCGATGAAGAGCCGCTAACATAACTGCTAAAGCTGGTTCTGACAACTACGCCCCCTACCTGGCGCGCCAAAGATGTCGGTGGAAACGACACCTATGGGATCACAAGAATCCCTACTACAGTTGGCGGGGCGCGGGGTTGAGAGAAGAGCGGATCTAACCGAGAGCACGCGGTTCGTTTATCCAGGTTCGGGCCGCGAGGATGCGTAAAACCCTAGTCCTGCTTTGGTGGATGTATTCTGAGTTCTTGAGCTAGCTATGGGGTGTAAGGAGCTCCACAAGCCGAATCCTCCTCCTGGTCGCCTCGGGCCTCCATTTATAGGAAAAGGGGTCGCCACAGTGGCACACAGGAGGTGGAAAGGGTATAGTGTCGTGAGGTTATCCCTCGTATTACAGGATAAGATGCATTTAATGCATCGCTTAGGTGTCCTCTTGCTTTATCAGGGGTGGGAACGGAGCCCGTCCTGTCCATTGCCGCCTCGCCTGGCTTCGACATGCGCCCTGGCCAACGGTGCGGGTGGCGCCATGTAGGCAGGCAGGTAGCTGAGGTGGCGCGGTGGTAGGGCCTTCACGAAGATCTACATGCCACCATGAAGGTGCTTGCTGAGTTGGCGTAGAGGCCGAACATCGCCACGCATGTGCGTGCCCAACTGGTCGGGCTGGCAGCTGCTTGGGGACAGTCGGTGGGATCTTGGTTGATGCGGGCCTAGCGGTGGCCTTGTTGACGTCCTCGGCAAGGGCCTTGCCGAGGCCCCGGCAAGGGACTTGCCGTGGCGTTTGCCGTCGTCCCCGGCAAGGTGCCTGCCGGGGGCTTTGTGGATGTTCTTGGCTAGAATCCTGTCAAGGGTCGTCGTCTTTCGGTCCTCATCTTGTCTTGTATGTTTATGATCTTGACGAATATCTGCATGTCACCAAGGAGGTGTCTCCCGAGCCCTTGCCTCGACGTAGTAGACTACGCTAGAGGCTGTGGGCTCAAGGGTGACTCACTCTGTTGGTGGGGGAGTGAGCTACCCCGACAAGGGTCTTGCCGGGGCTGCTAACGCTGTCCCCGGCAAGGATCCTGCCGGGGGAGTCTGCATCGTCCCGTTGCTCCTTGCGGTTCTAGCCTTGGTGTCGTCCTTGGCCAACTTGTGCTCTGGTCCTACCTTGGCTCACGTCCCTTGCTCTGCTAGGTGCGACCGTGGGCGCGTCTCTGACTGCCCGTGCACTGGTCTAGGGGTACAAAAATGCACCCCTCTTTTTGTACACCGACAGCAGGGGACACGATGTTTACCCAGGTTCGGGCCCTCTTGATGGAGGTAATACCCTACTTCCTGCTTGATTGACTTTCATGAGTATAGGGGTTACAAGAGTTGATCTACTATGAGATTGTAATGACTAAACCCTAGATGTCTAGCCTATCTGGTTGTGATTGCCTGTACGGACTAAACCCTCCGGTTGATATAGATGCCGGAGGGGGCTAGGGTTGTACAGAGTCGGTTTACAGAGAAAGGAATCTTCACATCTGCGTGCCAAGCTTGCCTTCCACGCCAAGGAGAGTCCCATCCGGACATGGGGGAAAGTCTTCCATCTTGTATCTTCATGGCCCATTAGTATGGCCCACATCACACAGCCCGGACGCCCGAGGAGCCCATAATCCTAGACTCCCTCAGTCGCCTTCGATGAGGTCTGACTTGGAAGCTGTGGATCCCAAGCCAGCGTCGCAGGACGTGTACTTCAAAAATGACAAAAGGGGCTCAATGGCGATGTAGAATGGCAAGTTGTTGACAGCGAGGCAGAGGAGATCAGCGGCGGGGCCATGGATGAGATCGACGACGGTTGAACCCGAGGGGTTGGGGGTGGGCCACTTAACCTGTGACACAGCCCGCCTCAGTCCGTCGCTGTCAATGACCTAGATGTCGTAGCCGGAGGCCGAGACATGCCCGCATACTCTAGCCCGCTGCTTGAGTGCCTGCCGCCAGTAATGGTCGTCAGCATCCTCAGCAACGTCGGTCGGAGAGACCGCTATACACCTCTTTTGGGCCAGTCGCTCCTCGAGCTCCACGGGAAGCGTAGCCTAGCTTAGGCTGCGACGCTCTGGAGTGGGGGATGGGGATGGGGATCTATGGGAAAGGGGGTGTTTGGCAGGCGTCATCTAAGAAACTCAGGGCGGCCTGGGTATGGAGATCGGTGGGTAAGCTGCACGGGCAAACCCGACAGATGTTGACAATGGAGGCCTTGCGGCGGCGGCGGGGACCTTGCTAGGGTTTCGAGCGAGGGAGGGTGTGTGTGTGTGCGCGCACGCCCGAGGAGGTTATGGTGTCTGTGTGTGTGTGTGTGTGTGTGTGTGTGTGTGTGTGTGTGTGTGTGTGTGCGTGGAGGGGGGAGCGGGGTGTTTGAGGAAAGGACGCGGGTACTGAAAATTTTACTACGCGGGAGTCAAACGCGGGAGTGAAATGTCGGGCTATTGTAAATTTTGATGATAGTGCATCGCACACGGTCCTGAGATAACAACCTTGTGTTATGAAACAGAAAAACCCTCGAGGCGGGCAGATATTTTCTAGGGATGCAGGCGGGATTGCGAACAAGAAACATCACACACGGTCCGGAGATAACAACCGTGTGTAATGAAACAGAAAAACCCTCAAGGCGGTAGAAATTTTCTAGGGATGCAGGCGGGATTGGGAACAAGAAACATCGCACACGGTCCAGAGATAACAACCGTGTGTTATGAAACAGAAAAACCCTCGAGGTGGGCAGATATTTTTGAGAGGGGTAGCCTCGTGGAGCCCAATGTACTGTGCGGATGTGTGCGTGACAAGTGCACCGACGTGGCACACGGTTAGTTTGAGTGAACTATGTATGTTGCGTCATCCGACTTGTCTAATGTTCATAAATTTGGCGAAAAATGACGCGGGAGAGGGTCTGAACACGAACACACTTGCATGTGGACCAAATTTATGTATCAAAATGGGGGTTTGATTTTCAAATACCAAATACAACTTCGATGTGGCATCTCTCTCGCAAAGCGCACGGTATTGCTTGCCCCCCCCCCTAACCGAGGTTCACCTAGGAAAGTGTGAAGTAGGTAGCTGCCCCGCTCCTCCTTCGTGTCGGCACGAAGGGAATCCTAAACTATGAATGCATGCACCCCCCCCAACCAAGGTTCATTCACCTAGCAAAGTGCGAAGTAGCTAGCAGCCCCCTCCCTCATGTCGGCATGAAGGGAATCCTAAGCTATGAATGCATGCCCCCCCAACCGAGGTTCACCCTAGCAAAGTGCGAAGTAGCTAGTAGCCCCCCCTCCCTCGTGTCGGCATGAAGGGAATCCTAAGCTATGAATGCATGCCCCCCAACCGATGTTCACCCAAGCAAAGTGCGAAGTAGTTAGCAGCCCCCCTCCCTCGTGTCGGCACAAAGGGAATCCTAAGCTATGAATGCATGCCCCCCAACCGAGGTTCACCTAGCAAAGTGTGAAGTAGCTAGCAGCCCCTCCCCCCTCCCTCGTGTCGGCACGAAGGGATTCCTAATCTATGAATGGATGCCCCCCCAACCGAGGTTCACCTAGATACTTAAAGAAGTTGTTTTTTCCGAGGTTTGGAGTCCCTAGATACTTAATGACTAATGGTGGTTCACATTTTATTCATGGTGCTTTTCGTAAAATGCTTGCTAAGTATGATGTTAACCATAGGATTGCATCTCCATACCACCCACAGTCTAGTGGTCAAGTAGAACTAAGTAATAGGGAGATTAAATTAATTTTGCAAAAGACTGTTAATAGATCTAGAAAGAATTGGTCCAAGAAACTTGATGATGCATTATGGGCCTATAGAACTGCATATAAAAATCCAATGGGTATGTCTCCGTATAAAATGGTTTATGGAAAAGCATGTCACTTACCTCTCAAACTAGAACATAAGGCATATTGGGCCATTAAAGATCTCAATTATGATTTCAAACTTGCTGGTAAGAAGAGACTATTTGACATTAGCTCACTTGATGAGTGGAGAACCGAGGCCTATGAGAATGCTGTTTAAAGAAAAAGTTAAAAGATGGCATGACAAAAAGATACAAAAGTGTGAGTTTAATGTAGGTGATTATGTTCTGTTATACAACTCTCGTTTAAGATTTTTTGCAGGAAAACTCCTCTCTAAATGGGAAGGTCCTTACGTTATCGAGGAGGTCTATCATTCCGGTGCCATAAAAATCAACAACTTCGAAGGCACAAATTCGAAGGTGGTGAACGGTCAAAGAATCAAACATTATATCTCAGTTAATCCCATAAATGTTGAAACCAATGTTATTGACACCGTAACCCCAGAGGAGTACATAAGGGACACTTTTCAGAATGTTTCAAACTCCGAAAAGAATAGGTATGTGGTACGGTAAGTAAACGGACTTCAAAACAGTTCTAATAGCAATTTTTCTTTGTTTTGGAATATTTAAGAAAATAGGAAAATAAGAAGTAATCCGAAAGGGACACGAGCCATCCACGAGGGTGGAGGGCGCGCCCTACCCCCTAGGCGCGCCCCTGCCTCGTCGGCACCTCGTGTGCCCTCCGGACTCCGTTTTCTCGCACGATACTTCTTTTGGTTGGTAAATATTCATTATATAATCTCCCGAAGGTTTTGACCACCATACCATGACACAATCCTTTGTTTTGTTTTGAGTTGTTTCTGCCGGAAACTAGAGCAATATGTCGTCCCGGGATTCGGAGGGAGAAAGCTATGTGGCTGATTACCTTGTGGACCCTAAGGTGTATGGGGACTTGGAGCATTGTGGTTGGACCACGGAGGAAGAAGAAGACTATGATCCTAGGGGAAAGGAGGAGACGATCTCAGATGATGATGAAGTCCCATTACCTCAACCTGGGGACAATCTTGTGGAGTTGAAAAAGTCAAGCCTCCCTCATAGAGCAAAGAAACCTAAGATCCAGTTTATCCCTTTTCGCCTCTTGCAGGAGAACAAGCAGGAACTATGCAAAAAGATATTAAGCCTTGAGCAGGAGATCGATGACCTAAGGAAGCAAAATTCTATCCTCAAGAGCAAATTAAGGAAGAAGCCTGCGTCATCAACAACTCCATCATCACCACCTCTGAAGAAAGAGAGATAAATACATGGGTATGGGCACTCCCCTTGGCAACTGCCAAGCTTGGGGGAGGTGCCCCGGTATGGTATCACCATCACACTTCTATTTTACTGTTTTTCTTTGTTCGATCCTTTTGGTTATATCTTGATCTAGTAGAATAAAGTTTAGTATGATCTAGCTTTGAGTTTTTGTGTTGATCCTTATCTATGTAATCAAGTCCGTGAGCTATATATAATAAAGATTAGTATTGATTCAAGGGTTTGGTTATCTTGCTATGATCTTGAGGGAATAAAAAAAGAGGCGAAAGAATAATAAGAAATAAAGAGATCATATTGATATTATGGGGAGTAATGACTTCACATATAAAGAGTATGATGAATAAAAGTTGTTGAGAGTTGACAAACATAGTTTTGGTCATCGTTGCAATTAATAGGAAGTAATAAAGAAAGAGAGGTTTTCACATATAAATATACTATCTTGGACATCTTTTATGATTGTGAGCACTTATTAAAATATGACATGCTAAAAAGTTGATGTTGGACAAGGAAGACAACATAATGGGTTATGTTTGCTTACAACCGAAATCAATTATATTGTCATGGATCATCGAACATGTTGAGATTGCCTTTCCCCTCATGCTAGCCAAATTCCTTGCACCAAGTAGAGATACTACTTGTGCTTCAAAATATCCTTAAACCCAGTTTTTCCATGAGAGTACACCATATCTACCAATGGATTGAGTAAGATCCCTCAAGTAAGTTGTCATTGTAGCAAGCAATAAAAATTGATCTCTAAATATGTATGATCTATTAGTGTGGAGAAAATAAGATCTATACGAGCTTGTGATATGGAAGAAATAAAAGCGACGAACTGCATAATAACGGTCCCTATCACAAGTGGCAATATAAAGTGATGTTCTTTTGCATTAAGATTTTGTGAGCGAGGGAGCGAGCGAGCTCTTGTCTGCCGCCGGTTGCTGCGCCGCCATGCAGGTCCTGAACAAAACCTGGACCGCACCCACCTCCTGGACACCTTCCCCGCACGGTCGCACCAGCGCCGCCCCCTGGCTGCCTACCCGCACACCCACCCCCCTTTCCTAACCGTGCGATGCCACTGCCAAAAACCACCGCGCGTCGCCGCCAGATGCAACTCTGCAAGCCACCACCTCCACGTCCTCGCCTGCAGATCTCCGACGTCCTTCCCGTCATGGGTGACGACATGTCCCCCAGATCCGAGTCGAGCCACCACTCACTGGCTGCCGGGGTCCAGAGAGTTCGAGTGCCAGATCCATGGTTGCTCCGTCAAAGCTCACCCCATCGCCCTCGTACCCCCTCCCTCGTCGTGCCCCTATTTCCGGGCATGGAGCAGGACCATGGGGACCTTTGTCATCAATGGATCCATCCACGCATTCAGCAGTTAGCCACCCATTCTTGGTAGTTAGTCCCCGACATCTCTGCTTCCCGTCAGCGTCGAGGTACTGGAGCACAGTGCTCCCAAACATACCCGTATCACTGGTCGAGCCGCCTAACTGCTGGTCGAGCTGACCCGTCTCCCTCGACGAATCCACTGTCCTCCTCCTCCCGTGGTGGCTCTTCTAGCTATCTTGAGGTCTTCCTTGCACACGGGAGGTGGGGAGCGCGTCGTCCAGCCCCTGGCCGCGTCCCCATGGCCGCATCCCATTCGGCGGCTGCTCGCCTCAAGCCCCTGTATGTGGAATCGATGCTGTGGAAAGCAGCAACCAACTTTTTTATATTTGGAAAAGCAAAGTTGGTTTGCATGCAGAGGCATCACTTATCCGTTGTTGTTTCTATAGCTTCAGCTAGCAGCAACCACACCAGGTTGTTAGGGTCGGCCATGCCGACAGTTAAGAAAGACCAGTTAGAAGTGTGTGTGTGTGTGTGTGTGTGTGTGTGTGTGTGCTTGTGTATGCGTGTGTGTGCGTGACGAGTTAGCTTAGGCCATGGTTCATTTTCTGATGTTGTATGTGTGCCAAGTTGGCTTAGGCCATGGTTCTTTCTTTGATGCAGCAGAAGTTCGGTTATACTAAAAGGCAGCGACAGTCAAGAAAAAAACTAGAGAATGGGGAGGACAAGAATCCAGCAAGGGAGAAGGGCAAAAAGAAAGCCGGTGATCAAGGTATATGTCTGATTCTTGCTGTGTCTTCATGACAACTTATCAACTAGGACCATTAATATTGTCGTCAGTTTGAGGAGCCATTGTGTTTCCCGTAAAAATAGGTGATATATTTTGCAGGGCATTTTCTATTTCAGCAGTTATGTGTTATTAAGAAAATAGGGTAGGTTTGGGTTCTTCTGCAGTTAACTAGATAAAACGGGGTTCATTTTCATCCATACACGCACACCATTGGATGTGTTTGTGCATTGTTCAGTTAGCTTCCCTTATTTCTAACACGAAAAATAGTGGATTCACAAACACAAAAATCTCTCTCTATCTCTGTGTGTGTGGAAGTTAGCAGGCAGAGGGCAACAGTTAGGGAAAAAATGAATGGTTTATGTGTTCTACAAATATTTGTTTCTATTGGTGTTTCAATTGTCACAGGGTTTGAAAATTTAGCAGTTATCCCTTCTAAGAAAAAAGAGCTAATTTCGAGTGTGATAGCAGTTCCTGAGAAAAAATTGGCTTCCCAGAAAAACAGGAAGTTAAAATCATAATTTACAGTGGTTACCTTTATAAATGTATACTAGTTCGGTGTCTATAACAGTTAGTTTTTTTAAAAGAACCCATGTAGCAGTTAGCTGAGTAGATTTTATAAGTTAACTTTTGCAAAAAAAAGTGCAGTTAACAAAACAACATGTTTTTTTAAATGCGAGTTAATTTTGATGTTAACTTTTACAATTTACAGTAGTTAAAACCACATTTGGCAACCGTTTTCACAAAAAAAGAGCAAATTTATGCATGCAAAGTACAGTTGATTTGCATCCGAGGTAGACAGATGGTGAAGATTTTGCAAAAACTTGATATAAAAAATTGGCAGTTAGCTTGCAAGGTACAACATTTTGGTCATAACCGGGATGCATCACAGTTTGCTAAACAAATCTAATTTCTAGTGATCATAACTCCTTCCATGTCTGTTTGATTTCTAGTGCTAAAGAAAACTATGATTTTGCCAAGCCCCTGCTTGCGTGAGGTACAAAAAATAGCAATCTAATGACAGGGTTTAGTTTGTTTGCCAAGCCCCTGCTTGCGTGAGGTACAAAAAATATTTTTAATCCCGATAGTTAACTCAGTGTTAACTGCCGCAATCCCTGGCAGTTAGCTACTTTACTCCCGGCTGTTAGCTTGAACCGGGCAAAAAAGAAAAAGAGGTATTTTCAATTCTGATAGTTAACTATTGCAGTCTCAACAGTTAGCTATTCCAGTCCCGGCGGTTAACTTGACCGGGGAAAAAATAGAAAAAAAGAATTAAAAACAAAAGAAGCAAAAAAAAGTATTATCAGCCATTGCAGTTAACTTGCTCATCCCGTTCAGTTAGGTATTTCATACCCGCAGTTAGTGTGACCCAATCAAAAAAGAAAAAAAAACCATTTTCAGTCCCGCAGTTAACTTGGTGCTAACTGTTGCGATTCCTGGCAGTTAGCTATTTCATTCCCGGAAGTTAACTTGACCTGACGATAAAAGTATAGAAGAAAATAAAACAATTTTCTTCAGTCTCAGTAGTTAGCTTGTCAGCATATGCCAGTTAGCTATTCCACGTGAGCAGTTAGCGTGTACTGTAGCATGTGGGGCAAAAAATGTCGAAAATGATGCTGGTTTTTTAAAGACTGCTCTTAAACCGTAGCAAATTCGAAAGCAAGTTCGGGCTAATCGGTACCTTTCAATTGGTATATCATAAGCATCATTTTGACAAAATCTTTGAAAATTCCTTTCACAATGACATTGAAAACTCGTTTGATGGATTTTCAGTTTTTTGAATTTTGATTAAAAACCGGATCGATTTTGGGAAAACGACCAAAATGAGTTTTTTTGCTCCTTCTCAATAGCTATGCAAAGGTATATTATTTGCATCAATCCGATTAGCGATTAAATAATTACGAGCCAAAAACAGTGCGAAAAAGCGATGCCAGAAAAAGTCTGCCCGACAGTTAACTAGTATAGTTCGCACAGTTAGCTGCCTGTTCTCGTGCAGTTAGGAACGGTTCTTGAATAGCTTATTCATGAATGGGTTGCAGAATAGCTCGGATGTATATATATATTCTGCTAATATTAGCAGAATAGCTATTCTTCACACCACTTCGGCACTGCATGCTCAACAGAAATGCACTACATCATTTTGACGACGAGCACTGCAATAGAGACTAGTGAACTTCTCGTCGGAAAAAACTGCACGCGTTATTTTTTCGGTACTGTTTTCGCTCTAAGTTTTTAACTGTTTATCGGAATGAGGCATGTAATATACCATTGAAAAGCTATGGATTAGGCGCAACTTCGACATGTTGAACACTTTTCAAGATTCCACACGGTTTAAGAGCAGTTTTGAAAATAGTGCGGCGGATGACGAGTGACAGCGAGCGTTTTTTCAGGGTTTTTTTAATCGCTTGTCGGAATGAAGCAAATGATACGATGTTGGATGGATATCGTCGAGGCGCATCTTTTTCATATATAAATCTTTCTCTAATTCATTACGGTTTAAGAGCAGTTTCAAATTTACTAAATCACGGAACTCTGTTTTTCAAAAAAATTCAAATTTTCGGTACCGTTTTCGCTCTAGTTTTTGAACCGTTTGTCGAAACGAGGCGTATGATATGTCGTTGGAAAGCTATGGACAAGGCCCAACTTTCATATGTAGGAATGGTTTTGAGATTCCTTACGGTTTAAGTTAATTTTTAAAATCATGCGGGGGAGGACGAATGGCAGCGGCCGTTTTTTTTGAAATTTTTACAAACCGTTTGTCGAAATGATTCAAATGATATGCCGTTGGAAAGATATCGACGAGACACAACTTTTTCATGTAGAACACCCTCTCTAATTCCTTATGATAAGCAGTTTTAAAATTAGGAAAAAGCGGACACTGTTTTTTCGTGACACCAAAATCATCGTCGGACAGAAGAACGCACTGCTTCAAAATGAAAACCGCACTGCAACAGACAGTCAAGTGAACTTCATGATTTCTTTTTGTCGAACATAAACTTTCTCGCACAAGTTTTTGTTGTCTTTTTTCAACTTTTTTCCGAACGATAGTGGACCACAATACTTCCGAAAGTGAACCGTAACACTACCAAAAGTGAACCTCATGAGTACTTGTTGTCTTTTTTATACTTATTGACTTTTTACACGCGTTGACCAAGCGAGTGGACCTTTCATCGGACAGAAGAACGCACTGCTTCTAACTGAAAACCGCACTGCATCAGGCAGTGAAGTGCACTGTATTTTTTTAAATGCATTTTTGTTCTAAATGGTGTACTGAGGAGTCCTTCATAGTGGACCTTTTTTAGACCAAAGTGCACGAAATGGTCAAGAAGAATGAACCACGACAACCACACAAATTTTATAGGGCGAATCACAAAGAATTTCAACAATAAACTACAATACTTTGAAAAAATGTACTTCTTCAATTCACCGAGCGCACTGCTTTTACAAAGAAAGATTTTACAAACAGAGCAATAAACCACAATGGAGTGTAACAAAATGGCATCCCTTTCCTTTCTTCTATCTCCATGTTACAATCATCACACACAGAATAAAATGCACTGCACATTTTTTAAAATGCAATGACACAATGCAGTGCCTGCCCCGCCTAACCGCACGCACTCTATAGACGTACTGCAATCACGCGGTCGCTCATTTTGCTAGTGAACTTCAAAACATTTTTCTCAATGACATGGAAAAATTTAAGACAACTCTAGAGCAAAATAGGCCAATTGCCAAAATGAAAAAAAGGAAAGGAAAATATTTAACAAGTCCTCTCACTCCTCAATGCAAAAGCTTCAGCAGCAACCTTGTTCAATTTTTCCTTCTACTCTTCTTTGAAGCATATCAGATAGTTTATCCTAGATTATTCTAGAAATCTCACAGTTGCATAATAAGTGTGCAACGTTCTTGTCTAGAGTGCAACAAACGCAAAGCATCAGAGATACGTTTTCTTTTACAAGGTTGTCACACTTCTTCCCAAAATTTATTATGAGCTACTACCAGCTACAACAAGAGGAACAGCCGGGATAAAGAAAAGCATAACATAACACACAGAAGTTGAGAGCAGCATATAACGATTGTGAGGAGTAGATTCCAGAGCTATCCATTCCCAAGCTAGGGGAATCCTCTTTCTGAATGTTGTGGTAGAGGTGCTGTTGTGCACGGACGCTCATCAGATTGCACGAGGATAAGCCCTGTTCTGCATGGCGAGCATCCGCAAACTGCATGCCATGGTGGACGGACTACAGGGGAAGAGATGGCCCTCGCCGGACTACACAAGCATGAGCCCTGAACCGCACGACGAGCGTCTCCGAGCTGCACAACCATGGTCGACGGACCATAGGGAAGAGATGGAGATGGCGCTCTCCCGACTGCACGCACACAAGCCCGGAACCGCATGGAGAGCATCTCCGAGCTGCACGGCCATGGTCCACTGACCAATGGGAAGAGATGGCGCTCGCTGTAGTGCATGCGCACAAGCTCTGAACGGCATCGCGAGCATCTCCGAGCTGCATGACCACAACACCCGCATACTGTGAGGCGCAATCCTTTTTCTGAACTCTTCGGCCATCAAGGAGGAGCACCTCATCTCGCATGGAGTGAATTGCACATGCCGCCAGTGGAGCCGCCGGACTGCTGTGTGAATGAATGCATGTGGATAAGGGGGAGAGAGTAGAGTGGTGGCTGTCGCCGCTGGCCAATCCGCCGGCAGATGGTCGTCGCAGGAAGGCCATTGGTGGCCCTGTTGAACTGCACGAGGAAGCCAAATCGCCCAGTGGCATGGGCGAGCAAAAAGGAGAGAAGGCAGCACCCAAGGGGACCGCATCAAAAAATTCAGTGTGCATCAAAAAATCTGAAGGAAAGGGCAAGCTGCAGTTGTCCCCCATGCAAACTACAGAGAAGGGGAAGCTAGGACGCCGGGGAGTGGCACGTGCGATGGGCGTCTGGAGGTGGAGGGCCGGATCCGAACTGCATGGGATAGCAGTGCAGTAGATGTGCACTGCACGCGGGGTGGAGGCAGAACGACGGGAACCTCGGGAGGAGCGCTCGGGGGCCCTCGCCGCTGGTCGCGACGGAGGTGCAGCTCGCCATCGTCCGCCCTCCGCCGAACATCATGGGAGGAGCAGTCTAGCTCCGCGCCAGGTGAACGACGCGAGATTGGGAGGAAGTTCGTGGGGGAAGAGCCAAGATCCGTCGCCGGCTGGGCAAGGGGTGCTCAGATCCATCGCTGGCTGGGTGCGGAGTGGCCGGAACGAGCTCGGTGGAAGGAGGTGGGTCAAGGTGATGAGGACAGGGGGCGCTCCGGTGCTGGGAGGAAGTGCGGCGCGACCGCGCGGGGAAGGAGCCATGGGGAGGGAGGTACGGGGAAGGAGGAGGTTAGGTAGGATGGGCACGGCCCTGGCTGAAGGAAGGAGGTGGAGGGAGTGGGTGGAGGGGAGAGGTCGTGGGTGGAGGAAGGAGGTGGAGCGCCGGCGGAAGAAGGTGGAGTCGAATTGGGGTCGTGGTCGTGCGGGAGGTGGGTTGGGGTGTTAGCAGAATAAGGGTTGGTGTGCAGAATAAGACTCTAGAGGGTGTTATCATAATAGACCCACCCTATATATATGGGTCTATTATGATAACACCCCTTAAGACCTTATTCTGCACACCAAAACACCTTATTCTGCACACCACACAGATCGCGCCGCCGCCCCTCCCCTCCCGACCTTCTACCGCGGCAGCGGCCTGGGCTAGCCGCCGCCCTTCCCCTCCCGGCCTTCTTCCACGGCGGCGGCCTGGGAGAGATGCCGCCCTTCCCCTCCCCGCTTTCTCCCGCGGCGGCGGCCTGGGAGCGCCGCCGCCCCTCCCCTCCCGGCCTTCTTCCGCGGCAGCGGCCGGCAGTGACGCCGCCCCTCCCCTCCCGGCCTTCTTCCGCGGTGGCGGCCAGACAGCGACGCCGCCTGTCGCCTCTCGGCCTTCTTCAGCGGCAGGCACCGAGCAACACCAGCCTATCGTCATTCTTCCACGGCAGCAGCTCGGTAGCACCGGCACCGAACTCCTCAGGTCCTGCAATTAGCTGTAATTCATCAGATGTGGATTGGTGTTGCCTCGACATCAAACCAATTCGAGCAAGGAGGAGTGTGCGCAAGGTTGCTTCATCCACTGTAGCTTCTTGGAATAAGTCTGCATCAACCTTCAGAGCAAATCCTCCTTCCCCGTTCACATTGAGCAACGTCCAGACAGCCCATGAACTTCTGAAGGGCAAGTGGACTGCACGGGCGAACGTGAAAATTGTGCAGGCGGACGAGAAGGGAACTTCCTCCTGTAAACGCAAGAAATCACTGCATCACGAGGTAAGCAGTACACTTCCTATACCATCTCAGTGTAGTTATCATACACAAATCAATACAAGTAGTACAGCGCGTGATTATGCAGTACAAAACTTATGCAGTGCGGTTGCTTCAGTTCGTTGTGGGGGAAAATGCAGTACGCTTGTATAAGTTCATTACGTATAACGATGCAGTGCGGTTGCTTCAGTTCCCCTTGAGGGGTGATGCAGTCAACTTGCAATGCTTTGGCAGTACCATTTTGAACACATTGCAGTTCGCATGATTCAGTTCATTTAACCTGACAATGCAGCTCGGTCATTTTGTGTGCAGGAGATGACGTTCAGCAGATACAAAATGCCGCGCATAGTTGACAGCACTGAGAACAACAACTTTCAAAAGAGTGGATATTCTTCTGACAGAGATACTGGCTGGGTTACCCCTGAGATTCCTCATGGATTCTTCACGACGACAAACAGGGTGCAGTACTCTCCACAAGAAGATTTTTCCCAGGAAGAAGATGTAGTTGAAGATGACGATGATGTCACATTCGTCTGGGAAGGCACTCACCAACGCGATGATGAAGACGATGACGATGAAGATGAGCCGATAACAGTTCTCAACCCAGAGTATAAGCACGAGTTCACTACGTTTGGACAGCATGTCCGAACAGATAATGATGACGCAGTTGAACACGATGTTGCAGCAGATGATGATTATGTCTATGATGGTGTGCCACTGCTCCAAAATTTTAAACCAATCCACCGAGGCATCGTCACAACACTGGATTACCACCACGTCCACCTGCCGCACCCCAAAACAGAGCCCAGCGTCCACCTGCTGCACCGAAAAACAGAGCTCCAACTAGACCTGCTGCATCAACTACGACGCTGCGACCACCAACGGTGCCTCGGTCAAAAGTAAACAGCAGGTACAAATCCTCCTCACTGTTACCGCCGCGAGATCCTCAACTACACACATCTTCTATAACCCCGTCATGTCCAATACAACCCGGCGAGCTGCAAACACCATTAGGCGAACGACTCTACACACATGTAAGTTTATGGTCTGAAAAATAAAATAGTTGCAGTCCATTCAGATAACATTGCAGTGCACACTGATATTTCTTGTGAGCTTTGGCTAGGAACATTGCAAATGCTTTATTAAACTCATATGCACTCCTCGTATTCAAAAAACAGAACATAACAAATTTTCTCATATAGCATTTCGATTAATGCAGGATAAAAACATGCCACTCAACCTCGTACCTGCTGCTGGAATGAAGTTCACCACGTACGAAAAGGCATGGGACTTTTACAACAATTATACAAGATGTGCAGGGTTTGGTATACGCAAGAGGGCAAAACACAGGACAAATGCCTACATTGTCTGCTCAAGAGAAGGGGTCCACAAGCAGGCTATGTCAGATTATCACCGGGTACGTCAAAAGACATCAAAAAGGATTGGCTGTAATGCAAATATTAGAGTCAAAAAAAGGAAGGATGGAAATTTGTGATAGAAATGGTTCAACTCAACCACAATCACAAGATGCTGGAAAGCCCCGGGATGCTTTTGCACATGCGATCGCAAAAAATACGATCCTTTGATAGACCAGTTAGTGAAAGACATGCAACTGGACTACCACACACATGCTCAGATGATGTCGATGCTGTCGCGTATGTCCGGTGGTCTACAGTACATGGGACATACTAGCCGCGACTGGGTAAACAGGTAAGCACGTAACAGAGCATATCTCTTGAGCATTATGTCTGTAATTATTCCCTGTTTTGGTGAGACAAGTATGAATTGTCTATGAAAATGCAGGAAATAGAAGTTTGCCAGAGAAGAGTCTGAAGATGATGTCAAGAAACTTCTGAATTTCTTCGAGAAAATGCAAAAGATAAACCCAGAGTTCTTCTATGATTATGATGTTGATGCAGATAACCGTGTAAGAAACGTCTTTTGGGCGAACGCAAGTTGCAGAGGATCGTATGAAGATTTTGGATTCTGCGTTACATTTGACACAACGTATAAAACTAACAAATTCCACATGCCGCTGGGAGTGTTTGTGGGGGTGAACCATGATCTACAAAGCACCATATTTGCTGTTGCACTCGTGCGAGATGAAACAATACCATCATTTGAGTGGGTTTTCAAAACCTTTTTGAGGTGTATGAACAACAAGCCGCCAATCTGCATGCTCACAGGTACAAATAAAAAACACCTGCATACTTATGTTTTGTTTTGTTTTGTGCACTTACATTTCTTCCATCTATCTTGCGAACACACAAACAACTTAATAAAAAAACACTGTTTGTCTCTTCTCAGACCAGTGTTCTTCGATGAAGGCAGCATTAAAAACTATCCTCCCAAAAACTCTGCATAAGCTGTGTCGGTGGCATATCATGAAGAAGTACAAGGAACACCTCGCCTTGCTGTATAAGGCGCACGAGAAGCTCAAGGAAGAACTCAATGGAGTGCTAAACCACCCACTAATGCTGTCAGAATTTGAACGAGCATGGAAGAACCTCATTCAGAGGTACAACTTGCAAGATGACGAAGTGATGAATTCACTGTGGGATGACAAGCACAAGTGGATCTCAGCTTACTACAAGGAAATTTTCTGTGCTCGGATGACTTCCACACAGAGAAGCGAGAGCATGAACCACATACTGAAGAAAAATTTTGTCAGGGAGAAGCATGATCTCCATCTGTTTGCTCAGCAGGTGGACAAGTGCATTCAGACCAGGAATGCCGTCGAGCACGCAGAGACAGTAGCAAATGAGGTAAACAAAATGTCAATCAAAAACTGCTTAAAAAATATGAATAAAAAAACAAACAATTTTTTCATTTATCTGGATCGTAATAGTGCATTTGTGATCATGCAGTCAGAGGTAAAAACAACAACAAAGTTTGGCTTCGAAGTTCAGCTATCAAAAGTGTATACAAGAGCAGTGTTTGCAGATTTCAAAGAAACGCTCTACCGTAGAACTGCATTCAGAGCAGAACAGTGCCCTGAGAACCCGACAAAGTATCTAGTACACCACTACAACAGATCGGATGCATTTGACTGGGCAAGGCAAAATTTCCAAGTGGTCGCCGATGAAGAGAAAGGTGTCTATGAATGTGAGTGCAAACTCTGGACACACACAGGTGAGACTCTTAACAAAAAAAATTCTAGATTTTCATGGTCATGCACGAAAGCTAACTTACTGAAATTTAAAAGTACATATGCATGTGCAATTCACGAAACCAAATGAAGTTCACTTCTTTAAAAAATGAACAAATAATGAAAAAAATATGTTTACTAATTTCATGCAGTTCACTTACAGAACACAAAAAAAATGTTTTTGTCTGCAGGCCTCTTCTGCGTCCATGTCTTATGCATGCTTTCTCATTTGAGAGTACTCGACATTCCTGAGGTGTACATCATGAAGAGATACACCCGTAATGCAAGATCAGATGCAACCTTTGACAGAAGAGACTACGAACAAACAGCACCAGATGGAACCTCGCCTTTTTGCCGTAGAAAACTGTTGACAGAAACAGCAATGGACCTTGCAAACAGAGCGACAAGGTCAGACGCTGGGTGCCACAGAGTGTTGTCTGGTATGAGGGCACTGATAGAGGAAGTTGACGTGCTCAACGAAGAAGAAGAAGCAGCAAAACTAAAGCAAGCAGAGAAATACCAACATGACAATAAAGATGAGCAAGAAGAAAAAACTGAATACATTGGAACTGGTGCTATCAAAAAAGAAACAATTCTTCCACCTCCTGTTTCAAACACAAGAGGAAGAAAGAAAGGGGGAGACGCAAACCAGAAAAAGGTGGCATCCAAGGAGAAAAATGATGACAAAAACAGTAAGCCACAGCCTGAGCTGGATAGTGATGGTCGCCCACTGGAGTAAGAATGTGCAGAACATGTAATGAAGTCAGCGGCCACAATTCCAGGACGTGTGAAAAAAGACATGAACAAGAAAAACGAGGACATGGAGATGCACAACAAAACAGAAATTCCACTCACAACACTAAGAAATGGACGAAACCGAGACGTTGTAGCATCTGCAAAAAGAGGAAGAGACACAATTCAAGAACCTACCTCAAAAGAAAAAGAAAAAGATCAGAAAATGAGGAAGAGGAAGAAGGTGAGATCAAAGAAGAATATGATGATACAACTGAAGAAGAAATGGCTTATGAAGAAGCAGATGGAGAAGAGGAGGAAGAAGAAGAGAGTGAAGAGGACGAAGTACGTGAAGAAACTGAAGAAACAGTGGCTTATGAAGGTACAGATGATGAAGATGATGAAGAGGAAGAAGAGAGTGAAGAGACTGAAGAGAGTGAAGAGGACGAAGAACATGAAGAAACAATATCAACAAGACCACCATGAGGAAACGCTTCAACCAGCGCGCGGGGATCAAAGAAGAATGCAGTTCTCAGCACTGGAAACTGAAAACCACCATCAACCAGCACGCAGGGATCAAAGAAGGATGCAGTTCTCACCACTGGAAAACGAAAGCAGCCAACAACCAGCACGCGGGGAGCAAAGAAGGATGCAGCTAACAACACTAGAAAACAAAACAGACATCAACCAGCACGCGGGGAGCAAAGAAGGATGCAGTCCACATCGCTGAAAAACAAAAGCAGCCATCAACCAACGTGCGGGGAGCAAAGAAGGATGCAGTTCACAGTGCTGAAAAACGAAAGCAGCCATCAACCAGCACGTGAGGGGCTACAAACACAAAGGTGCAGAGACAAGAACCAGCAACACCGCCATTGAAAACAAAACAAAGTGCAACATTAGACACGCTCCAGTCACCGCGCAGAAGCAGCAGGCTAACGACCAAATAGATGAACAAACAATAAATTTATCGTATGCATAGCAATTTGCTTAACTCTATGACTTATGTATCAGTTTAAATTTTGTGTAAACCATGTAGCGTGTCTAATGCTGTTAGCTCGTTGCAGTCTTGAGTAAAACATTGACACATTTTGATTCAAAAACCATGTAAAAAATGCCGTTAGCTAGTTCCAGTCCTACAAGTAGTACATATAAAAAGCACTTCAGTATGCAGTATGGAACTTGCAAAAATGCAGTACGCTTCGAACTATCATGTAGTACTGTAGACTAACTACATGTAGTACACACCATGCAAATTGGGAAAAAATGTGGAAACATGTAATGCTCAGCTGACATATAAGCAATTCACATATTGTAACCATGCAAACACAAATTTACCGTTGAATAATAATTGAAGCGGTTCAGATCACAAAAGTGCTTATTACAAAACACATCACCAAGATGAAAAGCGTTCAACACGTAGAAGTACTTATTACAAATCAACCTCATAACCTTAGCCAATCACGTCAAACGTGATTCTAACAGTACGATCCTCGAGTTCAAAGAAGTTGAGGACAACAACTTGCTCAGACTTCAGGCCGCTATCAATGACAAATTCCTTCCACCCTTTGTGCAGACACACCCGCCCGTCAACGCTTACACTGTACTTGGCTGGTTTAAGGTATCCATTACCAAGAACAACTTCAAGAATTCCTTTCTTCTTGAGCCGCACATACCTAACAGCTCGCCGAGGAATTTTCTGTAAAAAATAATAAAACTGTTTGAGAACGAAACTAGCAGTACAATTCTCATGTTTTGAATAGAGATAGATGAAGTGCACAATAGTCCAACAAGTAGTAGATATAAAACGTTTTCAATATGCAGTATGGAACTTACAAATATGCAGTTCTCTTCGAACAATCATGCAGTGCTATAGACTAGCTACATGTAGTACACACCATACAAAATTGGAAAAAATGTAGAAATATGAAGTGCTCGGCTAATATATAAGCAGTTCACATATTCACCTGTAAACTAAAACATAAGCTACATCCACACGAGGAAAAAAACAAGAAAATAAGAACACATTGTAGTACACTTAAAAAAACACAAAGAAAAAAGTGCATTCCTAAAATACTACAAGTTCAGGACACAATGGAATTATACAAAAAAAACACTAGGAAAAAAATCATATCTAACGAAACATACCATCTTGTAGTGAGTCTCCACATCTGTTGGCGTAAGCTGATGGACAAAAGGACTCATGCAGCCAAGGCCACGGTGAAGCAGCGCAGAATAGAACGGAGATACGTTGATCTGGCCCATATCCAATCCTTCTGTGAATACTGTACCATATGCAAGCTACTCGGCTCGCCCAGTTTAGCACAATACCTTCCCACCACGACGAGCACGACGGGCCTGCGAGCAAGCTAAACAATTGCAGTACGTCGGCACACCACAACCATGGCCACAGCAGAAGAGATACGCACAGGGGCCTGGAGCCATCGCAACAAAAACCTAGAGAAAGGAGAGAACTTGCGGCTAGAGGAGAAAAATGAAATGCAAACGAAGGGTATAAGTTAGCCTTCATTTATACAAGAGGAATGCAAAAAGGTCAAAACTCAAAATTAAAGGGGACTTAATGGAAATTATGTTCCCAAGAATAAAGGACAATCAATGAAAGCTTATGTTACCAAAGAAAGAGGAACGGAAAAAGAAGGTGTACTTTGACATCAGAAATTCCCACGAACAAAACCACAGATCATTAAAAAATAATACTCTAAAAAATTATAATCCACGGACCATTTTATGTGTGCAGTTCTCCAAATTCGTACCAGGTAGTTCACTATATGTGTGCATGAAGTGCAGTACGTGCTTTTTGGCACAAAGAAGGATGCACGCAGTGCAAGATGTGTACACCTGCAGCACAGAACTATGACGAATGCAGTGCACACCCGTACACTAAGAAAAAAGGATACGAAAGATGAAAAGCAATAAAGAAAAATGATACCGATGTAGTGCACAAAAATGTAGCCGAGAAAATGTGCAGTACGGTATGCGTGCACATGCAGTACTGAAACTAAATGAATGCAGTGCACGCATGATTTACTAAAAAAAATTGACCACCCAGGTGCTACAGGCCCCACCCAGTCTCGTAATAGGTCTGCACCCACAAAAGGGGAGTCGTTCTGAGCCACAGTGCATGGGGCCGGTTGCACATGGGCCCATAGGTCATAGAGCATATAGCTACGAGCGCCGTGTATAAGCACCCAGATAAGTATATGGAGGAGTTCGACTAGTATGCCTCGCCAACGCTTATAAACAGGTCGGGCGCGCCTTCCGCTAGCGATGTGGGACTAAACATTAGGACGCACACACAGCGAAACGGGAACAAAGCCGTGCTCACAGGCCGACTTGGACCCAAGTATGTATATAAACTAGCCGAACAAAGGCCCAACAAGGCCAACTAAGAAAAAACAATAAGCTAAAAAAAAGGAGGACCCCCCACCCCCCCTTTCCCTACCCATCCCGTACCAGCGATTGCAGCAGGACAAGCAAAAACAAGATGCAGTACGTACCTGTAAACAATACAGTGCACTACTTTACACGATGCAGTGCGGTATGGCAATCTAGTTCCCGATTACCCCTACACGTATAAATAAACTCAAAAAACAGTGAAGTGCGCACACGTATACACAAGTGCAGTACTGAATTCTAGATGATGCAGTTCAGGACTATATTATAATGCAGTTCATTATCGCACAGGATGCATCTACAAAACGAAACAAAACGCCCGTTCGAATAAAAAAAGGTGATGGTTAAAAAATGTGCTGATAAAAAAAAACAAACCAACCTTAAAAAAAACCACGTTCGCATACATACACCCGATCGGAGCAGTTCCATCGCCACAAGCCCACGATCACAGATGCAAAACCAACCCACGATCCGCACAACCGCATCATCAGCGCGATCGTGCAGTTCATCCGACGAGGCCATCCCACCCCGCGCCCTCCCCTTAAATTCACACCCCTGCCAAAGGCCTTCTCATCCACATCCACACATAACACAAGTATCCATTGCGCTCCCACCACCGGCGATGATGTTCACTGATGAGTACAAGGGCGACAACGCCGTGGAGGCGCACGGCAACACCAAGTTGCACGTCATCCACACCAACGACAAGAAGCAGATGGCGATCACCCTCGCGCAGTACGAGCGCCACCTTAGCCTCCAGCGCCACAAGATCGTCGGCATTGATCTCGAGTACGACAACGACCCTAAAGCGACGCAGAAACCCGCCCTTTGCCAGCTCTCCATCGGCAAGAATCACCTGGTGCTGCTCTTCCAAATGAGCGACACTGAAAGGTGCACCGTCTTCAACAACTTCCGCGCCGACCCCAGGTACACCTTTGCAGGCTTCTCCATCGACGGCGACAAAACCAGGGTGGAGCGCGTCAAACTGGAGGTCGCCAACTTCGTCGACATCCAGAAGGAGTGGAGGGTGCCCGACGCAACCAAGCCGTTGGAATCCCTCGGAGATGTCTCCGGCGTGCTCATCGACGACTACTACAGCAACTTGAAGAAGAAGATCACCAACGCCGAGCACCAGCGCTGGGCCATCCTGCCTCTGTCCAGGAGGCACATCAAGTACGCGGCAAAGGACGCCTACGCAGCGTACGAGATATGGAACCGCATCACCCTCACCCAGGCCGGCCTTCACCGTGCAAAGCTGGAGAAGGAGGAGCCACCCAACAAGCGCGCCAGGAGCAGCTGGGGATGGGAAGAGCCTAACTGGTGAAGAAGAAGATGGTGCCGGCCAGGAGCCAAGAATGCCATCGTTCTTTTAGAATTATCATAAAATTTGCTTTGTGTTGTTTGCTTATGTATCGTTAGTTTGCTTGTGTGCTGAACCTAGTTTGCTTGCCATGCACAATCGCTTTGTAATGATGAACTCTTATTATGTTAGTTTGCTTTCTGCTCAACTTACCTTGCTAGTGATGAAATTGTCGTACAGAATGCAAACAGGACGCATGCAGTGCAAGTTGCGCACGAATGCTGTACACTGAATTTGTCGAATGAAGTCTTAACATACCCAACAAAGCAGTGCACGAACATCAATTTCAAAAAAGGAATACATAAGAGCAAATACAGTCCGGACGTACACGAAAGTACAACACAGAACCATAATGAGTGAAGTACAGGTATGATTTACAAAGCAGTGCACTCCCATACATTGGGAACAAAGATTAACTCATAGCAAAAAGACGGAAACAAAAAAAAATGACAACTGTACATGCAGTATGCAATGCGTATATAATGCAGTACAGAACCCTAATCAATGCAGTGCACACTCCAACATTGAAAAAAAATACAGGGCGGAAATATTAAAAGTAAAAAAAATTGACCACCCAGGTGGCACCGGCCCCAGCCAGTCTCGTAATAGGTCTACGCGCACAGAAGGCGAGTCGTTCTGAGTCACAGTGCATGGGGCCGGTTGCACATGGGCCCATAGGTCACAGAGCATATAGCTACGAGCGCCGTGTATAAGCGCGCAGATAAGTATACAGAGGAGTTCGACCGGTATGCCTCGCCAGCGCTTATAAACAAGTCGGGCGGGTCTTCCGCGGGCGAGGTGGGACTAAACATTAGGACACACACACAGCGCACCGGGAACCAGCCATGTGCTCACAGGCCGACCTGGGCCCAATTACATCTTCACCACCAGAACACAGGGCCAACAAAGCCCACTAAGAAAAAACAATACGTTCAAAAATAAAACATTAAAAAGAAAAATGACAAACATTTTTTAAATGAATAACAACAAAAAAAATAAAATGTGCGTCAGCACTGTAAGAATATTAATAAATAAAGCGCAGGAACCCCAATGTCAACGTACAGCTGCAGTCAGCGACGTACAACAATGCAGTTCTCCAAGTGGAAGCACATTTTTTTCCTGAATTGCAGTTATCTTCGCTCTGCAATGCAGTATGGCTGAAATAAGAATGCAGCCCTGTTACTTAAAAAAACACTCCGACAACCCCTAGCCACATTACCCTCCATCCGCACAAACGTTGTATTACCACAAAGATCAAGAAAAGAAAAGAAAGAACACCATCAAGAGAAGGAAAAAAAGTACATCTGTGTGAATCAAACTGCAGTACACTACTTGGACCTGAGCAGTTCATTTCTGATAGAAAAAGAAGTGCACTGACTTGGACAATTGACCGAAAACACAATCATCACATTTTCTGATAGTTGCGTCAATACATAGATATAATCACGAAAAAAGAGGCGACGATGTTCCGGATTTCCAACGCACTAGCAAGAGCCAACTCATAGCAGAACCTCTCGGCAGTTGCCACGTAAACATAAAGCAGAGCCCCACCATGCTACCTCCCTGCTCCACCTCTCCCACGTCCTGTCAAGCAGAGCAGAGGAGAAAACACAACTGCTTCGTCCCCCCAAAAAACCCAATTGCATCTTCTTCTCCGCTCTTCCTTTCACTAACCTCTCTCTCTCTATAACAAACACCACAGAACACACGAGAATCATGGCGGATGCACCTCTCTGCAACCAGCGCCGCAAGTACACTAGGGAGCTCCACGACGTCCACCTCCACGGCAATCACAAGCTCCACGTCCTTTGCACAAGCAAGGGTAAAGACGTGGACAAGATGCTGTCCACGTTCAGGAGGAAGCTCGGCGGAATGCTCGTCAAACTAGTCGGCGTTGATGTCGAGTACACACACTACGAGAAGCCACAGAGTACAGCGGTACTACAGCTATGCGTAGAAAAAGGATGCCTTGTCTACCACATATCTGCAGCTAAAGACAGGTAAAAATAACTGTTGCTTGCCAATATTGATTTTAAATTTTCTTCACTGCAATTGCCATAATATTTAACCGTTGGTTCACATTCTTGAAAAAGCGTGGCATATGAATTTATTAACAGTTTTGATCTGGCTACATGTATGTCACTCATGTGTTCAATTCTTGAATTATATTATCTAGCAATACACGCAGTTTAATTATAGTTTCTTCACTGCAATACCATACAAAATATGTATGGAATTAGGTTCAGGAATACAAGCATACACAAAACATTAATTGTTTATGCAATCTATTATCAGATTTAATAGTTATGCTGAACAAAGTATTAGCAACTGCTCAATGCAACAGATTCAGATATCCATATTGCAGTTCAGTTTCAGAAAAACACAAAAAAACATTGCTAGTTCTAAAGAAATAAAATATATCCACTCTATACAAATATATTGCAGGCCAATGGAATTAGACAAATTCCTGATGAATGATGAGTACACCTTCGTCGGATTCGCTATTGAAGGAGACCAAAGCAAGCTGAAGGTATCTGGTTTGGAGATCAACTCCAACAACTACATTGATATTCAGGTGGAATGGAGACACCCATACAATAAAAAGAAGTTTGACTCTTTGGCTGATGTTGCTGGCAGGATGATAGACATTCACTACAATGACATGAAGAAAAAAATTAACCACAAGGAGGACCATACTCTCTGGGGATTTTGCCCACTGCCAAACAAGCTTATCAAGTATGCAGCAATAGATGCATTCGCAACATATGAGTCATGGAGAATCATCTACGATGTCATAATGGGACTGGACAGGGCAAAAAGAGACAAAGAAGAAAAGAAGAAGAAGAACAAGGCTGTAATCCAATACATCAACTAGAAAAAATCAGAGTTGTGTTTAGTCTCACTTTACTTTAAGCGTTGTGGTGTTCTTTGTTTCATGTATGCAAGAATATTTCTTTTATAAAAACAATGTAAGTTTGCTTGTGATCAATTGCTTTCGCAGAAATTAGTTTGCATTAGAACAAGTATATACACAACATAACAGTCCACAAAAAATAGTAATAATATAAAAATAAAAATTAATATTGATATATCTAAAAAAATATAATCCGTGTACATTTTTAAACAAACGTCAATACAGTTCACAGAACCAACATAAGGCAGTTCAACAAGTGTATCCGGCTTGTTCCAGGCTCGGCCTCGCAGGGGGATGTGGAGGGGGGTCACGACCCCCCTCCCCATCCCCTGCTCGGCCTCGCGCTAACGCACGCAGTGCGCTTGGTTGACAGGCGCAGTGCGGAAATTCTGTTTTTTCCATAAAAGGGGACGCGCGCAAAACCACCACCACCCCCCCAACCCTAAGATAGACAGGGGGGCGACGGGGTATGACGGACTCGCCTACGCATGCGGCGCCGTGGCAAGCCACGTCGCCGCCTGCTCCGGCTCGTTCCAGACTCGGTCTCGCAGGGGGATGTGGAGGGGGGGGTCACGACCCCCCCTCCCCACCCCCTGCTCGGCCTCACGATAACGCACGTAGTGCGCTTGGTTGACAGGCGCAATGCGGACATTCTGTTTTTTCCATCAAAGGGGACGCGCGCAAAACCACCACCACCCCCCAAACCCTAAGATAGACAGGGGGCGACGGGGTATGACGGACTCGCCTACGCATGCGGTGCCGTGGCAAGCCGCGTCGCCGCCTGCTCCGGCTCGTTCCAGGCTCGGCCTCGCGATAACGCATGCAGTGCGCTTGGTTGACAGGCGCAGTGCGGACATTCTGTTTTTTCCATTAAAGGGGACGCGCGCAAAACCACCACCACCCCCCCAACCCTAAGATAGACAGGGGGGCGACGGGGTATGACGGACTCGCCTACGCATGCGGCGCCGTGGCAAGCTGCGTCACCGCCTGCTCCGGCTTGTTCCAGGCTCGGCCTCGCAGGGGGATGTGGAGGGGGGTCACGACCGCCCTCCCCACCCCCTGCTCGGCCTCGCGCTAATGCATGCAGTGCGCTTGGTTGACAAGCGCAGTGCGGACATTCTGTTTTTTCCATCAAAGGGGGCGTGCGAAACCACCACCACCCCCCAAACCCTAAGATAGACAGGGGGCAACGGGGTATGACGGACTCGCCTACGCATGCGGCGCCGCGGCAAGCCGCGTCGCCGCCTGCTACGGCTCGTTCCAGGCTCGGACTCGCAGGGGGATGTGGAGGGGGGTCACGACCCCCTCCCCACCCCCTGCTCGGCCTTGCCCTAACGCACGCAGTGCGCTTGGTTGACAGGCGCAGTGCGGACATTCTGTTTTTTTCCATCAAAGGGTACGCGCGCAAAACCACCACCACCCCCCAAACCCTAAGATAGACAAGGGGGCGACGGGGTATGACGTACTCGCCTACGCATGCGGCGCCGCTGCAAGCCGCGTCGCCACCTGCTCCGGCTCGTTCCAGGCTCGGCCTCGCAAGGGGATGTGGAGGGGGGGTCACGACCCCCCTCCCCACCCCCTGCTCGGCCTCGCGCTAACGCATGCAGTGCGCTTGGTTGACAAGCGCAGTGCGGACATTCTGTTTTTTCCATCAAAAGGGACGCGCACAAAACCACCACCACCCCCCCAAACCCTAAGATAGACAGGGGGGCGACGGGGTATGACGGACTCGCCTACGCATGCGGCACCGCGGCAAGCCGCGTCGCCGCCTGCTCCGGCTCGTTCCAGGCTCGGCCTCGCGCTAACGCACGTAGTGCGCTTGGTTGACAGGCGCAGTGCGGACATTCTGTTTTTTCCATCAAAGGGGACGCGCGCAAAACCACCACCCCCCAAACCCTAAGATAGACAGGGGAAGACGTGGTATGACGGACTCGCCTACGCATGCGGCGCCGCGGCAAGCCGCGGCGCCGCCTGCTCCGGCTCGTTCCAGGCTTGGCCTCGTAGGGGGATGTGGAGAGGGGGTCACGACCCCCCTGCCCACCCCCTTCTCGGCCTCGCGCTAACGCACGCAGTGCGCTTGGTTGACAGGCGCAGTGCGGACATTCTGTTTTTTCCATCAAAGGGGACGCGCGCAAAACCACCACCACCACCCCCAAACCCTAAGATAGACAGGGGGCGACGGGGTATGACGGACTCGCCTACGCATGCGGTGCCGTGGCAAGCCGCGTCGCCGCCTGCTCCGGCTCGTTCCAGGCTCGGCCTCGCGATAACGCATGCAGTGCGCTTGGTTGACAGGCGCAGTGCGGACATTCTGTTTTTTCCATAAAAGGGGACGCGCGCAAAACCACCACCACCCCCCCAACCCTAAGATAGACAGGGGGGCGACGGGGTATGACGGACTCGCCTACGCATGTGGCGCCGTGGCAAGCCGCGTCACCGCCTGCTCCGGCTTGTTCCAGGCTCGGCCTCGCAGGGGGATGTGGAGGGGGGTCACGACCGCCCTCCCCACCCCCTGCTCGGCCTCGCGCTAATGCATGCAGTGCGCTTGGTTGACAAGCGTAGTGCGGACATTCTGTTTTTTCCATCAAAGGGGGCGTGCGAAACCACCACCACCCCCCAAACCCTAAGATAGACAGGGGGCAACGGGGTATGACGGACTCGCCTACGCATGCGGCGCCGCGGCAAGCCGCGTCGCCGCCTGCTACGGCTCGTTCCAGGCTCGGACTCGCAGGGGGATGTGGAGGGGGGTCACGACCCCCTCCCCACCCCTGCTCGGCCTTGCGCTAACGCACGCAGTGCGCTTGGTTGACAGGCGCAGTGCGGACATTCTGTTTTTTCCATCAAAGGGGACGCGCGCAAAACGACCACCACCCCCCCAAACCCTAAGATAGACAAGGGGGCGACGGGGTATGACGTACTCGCCTACGCATGCGGCGCCGCTGCAAGCCGCGTCGCCACCTGCTCCGGCTCGTTCCAGGCTCGGCCTCGCAAGGGGATGTGGAGGGGGGGTCACGACCCCCCTCCCCACCCCCGGCTCGGCCTCGCGCTAACGCATGCAGTGCGCTTGGTTGACAAGCACAGTGCGGACATTCTGTTTTTTCCATCAAAGGGGACGCGCACAAAACCACCACCACCCGCCCAAACCCTAAGATAGACAGGGGGGCGACGGGGTATGACGGACTCGCCTACGCATGCGGCACCGCGGCAAGCCGCGTCGCCGCCTGCTCTGGCTCGTTCCAGGCTCGGCCTCGCGCTAACGCACGTAGTGCGCTTGGTTGACAAGCGCAGTGCGGACATTCTGTTTTTTCCATCAAAGGGGACGCGCGCAAAACCACCACCCCCCAAACCCTAAGATAGACAGGGGAAGACGTGGTATGATGGACTCGCCTACGCATGCGGCGCCGCGGCAAGCCACGGCGCCGCCTGCTCCGGCTCGTTCCAGGCTTGGCCTCGCAGGGGGATGTGGAGGGGGGGTCACGACCCCCCTCCCCACCCCCTGCTCGGCCTCGCGCTAACGCATGCAGTGCGCTTGGTTGACAAGCGCAGTGCGGACATTCTGTTTTTTCCATCAAAAGGGACGCGCACAAAACCACCACCACCCCCCCAAACCCTAAGATAGACAGGGGGGCGACGGGGTATGACGGACTCGCCTACGCATGCGGCACCGCGGCAAGCCGCGTCGCCGCCTGCTCCGGCTCGTTCCAGGCTCGGCCTCGCGCTAACGCACGTAGTGCGCTTGGTTGACAGGCGCAGTGCGGACATTCTGTTTTTTCCATCAAAGGGGACGCGCGCAAAACCACCACCCCCCAAACCCTAAGATAGACAGGGGAAGACGTGGTATGACGGACTCGCCTACGCATGCGGCGCCGCGGCAAGCCGCGGCGCCGCCTGCTCCGGCTCGTTCCAGGCTTGGCCTCGTAGGGGGATGTGGAGAGGGGGTCACGACCCCCCTGCCCACCCCCTTCTCGGCCTCGCGCTAACGCACGCAGTGCGCTTGGTTGACAGGCGCAGTGCGGACATTCTGTTTTTTCCATCAAAGGGGACGCGCGCAAAACCACCACCACCACCCCCAAACCCTAAGATAGACAGGGGGCGACGGGGTATGACGGACTCGCCTACGCATGCGGTGCCGTGGCAAGCCGCGTCGCCGCCTGCTCCGGCTCGTTCCAGGCTCGGCCTCGCGAAAACGCATGCAGTGCGCTTGGTTGACAGGCGCAGTGCGGACATTCTGTTTTTTCCATAAAAGGGGACGCGCGCAAAACCACCACCACCCCCCCAACCCTAAGATAGACAGGGGGGCGACGGGGTATGACGGACTCGCCTACGCATGTGGCGCCGTGGCAAGCCGCGTCACCGCCTGCTCCGGCTTGTTCCTGGCTCGGCCTCGCAGGGGGATGTGGAGGGGGGTCACGACCGCCCTCCCCACCCCCTGCTCGGCCTCGCGCTAATGCATGCAGTGCGCTTGGTTGACAAGCGTAGTGCGGACATTCTGTTTTTTCCATCAAAGGGGGCGTGCGAAACCACCACCACCCCCCAAACCCTAAGATAGACAGGGGGCAACGGGGTATGACGGACTCGCCTACGCATGCGGCGCCGCGGCAAGCCGCGTCGCCGCCTGCTACGGCTCGTTCCAGGCTCGGACTCGCAGGGGGATGTGGAGGGGGGTCACGACCCCCTCCCCACCCCTGCTCGGCCTTGCGCTAACGCATGCAGTGCGCTTGGTTGACAGGCGCAGTGCGGACATTCTGTTTTTTCCATCAAAGGGGACGCGCGCAAAACGACCACCACCCCCCCAAACCCTAAGATAGACAAGGGGGCGACGGGGTATGACGTACTCGCCTACGCATGCGGCGCCGCTGCAAGCCGCGTCGCCACCTGCTCCGGCTCGTTCCAGGCTCGGCCTCGCAAGGGGATGTGGAGGGGGGGTCACGACCCCCCTCCCCACCCCCTGCTCGGCCTCGCGCTAACGCATGCAGTGCGCTTGGTTGACAAGCACAGTGCGGACATTCTGTTTTTTCCATCAAAGGGGACGCGCACAAAACCACCACCACCCGCCCAAACCCTAAGATAGACAGGGGGGCGACGGGGTATGACGGACTCGCCTACGCATGCGGCACCGCGGCAAGCCGCGTCGCCGCCTGCTCTGGCTCGTTCCAGGCTCGGCCTCGCGCTAACGCACGTAGTGCGCTTGGTTGACAAGCGCAGTGCGGACATTCTGTTTTTTCCATCAAAGGGGACGCGCGCAAAACCACCACCCCCCAAACCCTAAGATAGACAGGGGAAGACGTGGTATGATGGACTCGCCTACGCATGCGGCGCCGCGGCAAGCCACGGCGCCGCCTGCTCCGGCTCGTTCCAGGCTTGGCCTCGCAGGGGGATGTGGAGGGGGGGTCACGACCCCCCTCCCCACCCCTTGCTCGGCCTCGCGCTAACGCACGCAGTGCGCTTGGTTGACAGGCGCAGTGCGGACATTCTGTTTTTTCCATCAAAGGGGACGCGCGCAAAACCACCACCACCACCCCCAAACCCTAAGATAGACAGGGGGGCGACGGGGAATGACGGACTCGCCTACGCATGCGGCGCCGCGGCAAGCCGCGTCGCCGCCTGCTTCGGCTCGTTCCAGGCTCGGCCTCACAGGGGGATGTTGAGGGGGGGTCACGACCCCCCCTCCCCACCCCCTGCTCGGCCTCGCGCTAACGCACGCAGTGCGCTTGGTTGACAGGCGCAGTGCGGACATTCTGTCTTTTCCATCAATGGGGACGCGCGCAAAACCACCACCACCCCCCAAACCCTAAGATAGACAGGGGGCGACGGGATATGATGGACTCGCCTACGCATGCGGCGTAGCGGCAAGCCGCGTCGCCGCCTGCTCCGGCTCGTTCCAGGCTTGGCGTCGCAGGGGGATGTGGAGGGGGTCACGACCCCCCTTCCCACCCCCTGCTCGGCCTCGCGCTAACGCACGCAGTGCGCTTGGTTGACATGCGCAGTGCGGACATTCTGTTTTTTCCATCAAAGGGGACGCGCGCAAAACCACCACCCCCAAACCCTAAGATAGATAGGGGGGCGACGGGGTATGACGGACTCGCCTACGCATGCGGCACCGCGGCAAGCCGCGTCACCGCCTACTCCGGCTCTTTCCAGGCTCGGCCTCGGAGGGGGATGTGGAGGGGGGGTAACGACCCCCCCTCCCCACCCCCTGCTCGGCCTCGCGCTAACGCATGAAGTGCGCTTGGTCGACAGGCGCAGTGCGGACATTCTGTTTTTTCCATCAAAGGGGACGCGCTCAAAACCACCACCACCCTCCCCCCCCAAACCCTAAGATAGACAGGGGGGCGACGGGGTATGACGGACTCGTCTACGCATGCGGCACCACGGCAAGCCGCGTCGCCGCCTGCTCTGGCTCATCCCAGGCTCGGCCTCGCAGGGGGATGTGGAGGGGGTCACGACCCCCCCTCCCCACCCCCTGCTCGGCCTCGTGCTAACGCACGCAATGCGCTTGGTTGACAGGCGCAGTGCGGACATTCTGTTTTTTCCATCAAAGGGGACGCGCGCAAAACCACCACCACCCCACAACCCTAAGATAGACAGGGGGGCGACGGGGTATGACGGACTCGCCTACGCATGCGGCGCCGTGGCAAGCCGCGTCGCCGCCTGCTTCGGCTTGTTCCAGGCTCGGCCTCGCAGGGGGATGTGGAGGGGGGTCACGACCCCCCTCCCCACCCCCTGCTAGGCCTCGCGCTAACGCATGCAGTGCGCATGGTTGACAAGCACATTGCGGACATTCTATTTTTTCCATCAAAAGGGACGCGCGCAAAACCACCACCACCCCCAAAACCCTAAGATAGACAGGGGGGCGACGGGGTATGATGGACTCGCCTACGCATGCGGCGACGCGGCTCGTTCCAGGCTCGGCCTCGCAGGGGGATGTGGAGGGGGGTCACGACCCCCTCCCCACCCCCTGCTCGGCCTCGCACTAACGCACGCAGTGCGCTTGGTTGACAGGCGCAGTGCGGACATTCTGTTTTTTCCATCAAAGGGGACGCGCGCAAAATCACCACCACTCCCCAAACCCTAAGATACACAAGGGGGCGACGGGGTATGACGGACTCGCCTATGCATGCGGCACCACCGCAAGCCGCGTCGCCGCCTGCTCCGGCTCGTTCCAGGTTCGGCCTCGCAGGGGGATGTGGAGGGGGGGTCACGACCCCCTCCCCACCCACTGCTCGGCCTTGCGCTAACGCACGCAGTGCGCTTGGTTGATAGGCGCAGTGCGGACATTCTGTTTTTTCCATCAAAGGGCACGCGCGCAAAACCACCACCATCCCCCCAAACCCTAAGATAGACAGGGGGCGATGGGGTATGACGGACTCGCCTATGCATGCGGCGCCGCGGCAAGCCGTGTCACCGCCTGCTCCGGCTCGTCCCAGGCTTGGCCTCGCAAGGGGATGTGGAGGGGGGTCACGACCTCCCCCTCCCCACCCCCTACTCGGCCTCGCGCTAACGCACGCAGTGCGATTGGTTAACAGGCGCAGTGCGGACATTCTGTTTTTTCCATCAAAGGGGACGCGCGCAAAACCACCCCCCCCCAAACCATAAGATAGACAGGGGGCGACGGGGTATGACGGACTCGCCTACGCATGCGGCGCTACGGCAAGCCGCGTCGCCGCCTGCTCCGGCTCTTTCCAGGCTCGGCCTCGCGCTAACGCACGCAGTGCCCTTGGTTGACAGGCGCAGTGCGGACATTCTATTTTTTCCATCAAAGGGGATGCGCGCAAAAACCACCACCCCCCAAACCCTAAGGCAGACAGGGGGAGACGGGGTATGACGGACTCGCCTACTCATGCGGCGCCGCCTACTCCGGCTCGTTCCAAGCTCGGCCTCGCAGGGGGATGTGGAGGGGGGGTCACCACCCCCCCTCCCCACCCCCTGCTCGGCCTCGCGCTAATGCACGCAGTGCGCTTGCTTGAGAGGCGCAGTGCGGACATTCTATTTTTTCCATCAAAGGGGACGCGCGCAAAACCACCACCACCCCCCCCCCCAACCCTAAGATAGACAGGGGGCGACGGGGTATGACGGACTCGCCTACGCATGCGGCGCCGTGGCAAGCCGCGTCGCCGCCTGCTCCGGCTCGTCCCAGGCTCGGCCTCGCAGGGGGATGTGGAGGGGGGTCACGACCCCCCTCCCCACCCCCTGCTAGGCCTCGCGCTAACGCATGCAGTGCGCTTGGTTGACAAGCGCAGTGCTGACATTCTGTTTTTTCCATCAAAGGGGACGCGCGCAAAACCACCACCACCCCCAAACCCTAAGATAGACAGGGGGGCGACGGGGTATGACGGACTCGCCTACGCATGCGGCGCCGCGGCAAGCCGCGTCACCGCCTGCTCCGGCTCGTTCCAGGCTCGGCCTCGCAGGGGGATGTGGAGGGGGGTCACGACCCCCTCCCCACCCCCTGCTCGGCCTCGCATTAACTCACGCAGTGCGCTTGGTTGACAGGCGTAGTGCGGACATTCTGTTTTTTCCATCAAAGGGACGCGCGCAAAACCACCACCACCCCCCCAAACCCTAAGATAGACAGGGGGCGACGTGGTATGACGGACTCGCCTATGCATGCGGCACCGCGGCAAGCCGCGTCGCCGCCTGCTCCGGGACGTTCCAGGCTCGGCCTCGCAAGGGGATGTGGAGGGGGTCACGACCTCCCCCTCCCCACCCCCTGCTCGGCCTCGCGCTAACGCACGCAGTGCGCTTGGTTGACAGGCGCAGTGCGGGCAATCTGTTTTTTCCATCAAAGGGGATGCGCGCAAAACCACCACCACCCCCCCCAAACCCTAAGATAGACATGGGGCGACGGGGTATGACGGACTCGCCTACGCATGCGGTTCCACGGCAAGCCGCGTCGCCTCCTGCTCCAGCTTGTTCCAGGCTCGGCCTCCCGCTAACGCACGCAGTGCGCTTGGTTAACAGGCGCAGTGCGGACATTCTGTTTTTTCCATCAAAGGGGACGCGCGCAAAACCACCACCCCCCCAAACCCTAAGATAGACAGGGGGAGACGGGGTATGACGGACTCGCCTACGCATGCGGCGCCGCGGCAAGCCGCGGGGCCGCCTGCTCCGGCTCGTTCCAGGCTCGGCCTCGCAGGGGGATGTGGAGGGGGGGTCACCACCCCCCTCCCCACCCCCTGCTCAGGCTCGCGCTAACGCACACAGTGCGCTTGGTTGACAGGCGCAGTGCGGACATTCTGTTTTTTCCATCAAAGGGGACGCGCGCAAACCACCACCACCACCCCCAAACCATAAGATAGACAGGGGGGCTACGGGGTATGACGGACTCGCCTACGCATGCGGCGCCGCGGCAAGCCGCGTCCCCGCCTGCTCCGGCTCGTTCCAGGCTCGACCTCGCAGGGGGATGTGGAGGGGGGTCACGACCCCCCTCCCCACCCCCTGCTCGGCCTCGCGCTAACGCACGCAGTGCGCTTGGTTGACAGGCGCAGTGCGGACATTCTGTCTTTTCCATCAAAGGGGACGCGCGCAAAACCACCCCCCCCAACCCTAAGATAGACAGGGGGCGACGGGGTATGACGGACTCGCCTACGCATGCGGCGCCACGGCAAGCCGCGTCGCCGCCTGCTTCGGCTCGTTCCAGGCTCGGCCTCGCAGGGTGATGTGGAGGGGTGGTCACGAACCCCCCCTCCCCCCCCCCCCTGCTCAGCCTCGCGCTAACGCGCACAGTGCGCTTGGTTGACATGCGCAGTGCGGACATTCTGTTTTTTCCATCAAAGGGGACGCTCGCAAAACCACCACCCCCAAACCCTACGATAGACAGGGGGCGACGGAGTATGACAGACTCGCCTACGCATGCGGCGCCGCGGCAAGACGCGGTGCCGCCTCTTCCGGCTCGTTCTAGGCTTGGCCTCACAGGGGGATGTGGAGGGGGGTCACCACCCCCCTCCCCACCCCCTGCTCGGCCTCGCGCTAACGCACGCAGTGCGCTTGGTTGATAGGCGTAGTGCGGACATTCTGTTTTTTCCATCAAAGGGGACGCGCCCAAAACCACCACCCCCCCCCAACCCTAAGATAGACAGGGGGGCGACGGGGTATGACGGACTCGCCTACGCATGCGGCGCCGTGGCAAGCCGCGTCGGCGCCTGCTCCGGCTTGTTCCAGGCTCGGCTCACAGGGGGATGTGGAGGGGGGTCACGACCCCCCTCCCCACCCCCTGCTAGGCCTCGCGCTAACGCATGCAGTGCGCTTGGTTGACAAGCGCATTGCGCACATTCTATTTTTTCCATCAAACGGGACACGCGCAAAACCACCCCACCACCCAAACCCTAAGATAGACAGGGGGGCGACGGGGTATGACGGACTCGCCTACGCATGCGGCGCCGTGGCAAGCCGCGTCGCGGCCTGCTCCGGCTCGTTCCAGGCTCGGCCCCGCAGGGGGATGTGGAGGGGGGTCACGACCCCCTCCCCACCTCCTGCTCGGCCTCGCGCTAACGCACGCAGTGCGCTTGGTTGACAGGCGCAGTGCGGACATTCTGTTTTTTCCATCAAAGGGGACACGCGCAAAACCACCACCACCCCCCAAACCCTAAGATAGACATGGGGCGACGGGGTATGACGGACTCGCCTACGCATGCGGTTCCACGGCAAGCCGCGTCGCCGCTTGCTCCAGCTTGTTCCAGGCTCGGCCTCCCGCTAACGCACGCAGTGCGCTTGGTTAACAGGCGCAGTGCGGACATTCTATTTTTTCCATCAAAGGGGACGCGCGCAAAACCACCACCACCCCCCCCCCAACCCTAAGATAGACAGGGGGCGACGGGGTATGACGGACTCGCCTACGCATGCGGCGCCGTGGCAAGCCGCGTCGCCGCCTGCTCCGGCTCGTCCCAGGCTCGGCCTCGCAGGGGGATGTGGAGGGGGGTCACGACCCCCCTCCCCACCCCCTGCTAGGCCTCGCGCTAACGCATGCAGTGCGCTTGGTTGACAAGCGCAGTGCTGACATTCTGTTTTTTCCATCAAAGGGGACGCGCGCAAAACCACCACCACCCCCAAACCCTAAGATAGACAGGGGGGCGACGGGGTATGACGGACTCGCCTACGCATGCGGCGCCGCGGCAAGCCGCGTCACCGCCTGCTCCGGCTCGTTCCAGGCTCGGCCTCGCAGGGGGATGTGGAGGGGGGTCACGACCCCCTCCCCACCCCCTGCTCGGCCTCGCATTAACTCACGCAGTGCGCTTGGTTGACAGGCGTAGTGCGGACATTCTGTTTTTTCCATCAAAGGGACGCGCGCAAAACCACCACCACCCCCCCAAACCCTAAGATAGACAGGGGGCGACGTGGTATGACGGACTCGCCTATGCATGCGGCACCGCGGCAAGCCGCGTCGCCGCCTGCTCCGGGACGTTCCAGGCTCGGCCTCGCAAGGGGATGTGGAGGGGGTCACGACCTCCCCCTCCCCACCCCCTGCTCGGCCTCGCGCTAACGCACGCAGTGCGCTTGGTTGACAGGCGCAGTGCGGGCAATCTGTTTTTTCCATCAAAGGGGATGCGCGCAAAACCACCACCACCCCCCCCAAACCCTAAGATAGACATGGGGCGACGGGGTATGACGGACTCGCCTACGCATGCGGTTCCACGGCAAGCCGCGTCGCCTCCTGCTCCAGCTTGTTCCAGGCTCGGCCTCCCGCTAACGCACGCAGTGCGCTTGGTTAACAGGCGCAGTGCGGACATTCTTTTTTTTCCATCAAAGGGGACGCGCGCAAAACCACCACCCCCCCAAACCCTAAGATAGACAGGGGGAGACGGGGTATGACGGACTCGCCTACGCATGCGGCGCCGCGGCAAGCCGCGGGGCCGCCTGCTCCGGCTCGTTCCAGGCTCGGCCTCGCAGGGGGATGTGGAGGGGGGGTCACCACCCCCCTCCCCACCCCCTGCTCAGGCTCGCGCTAACGCACACAGTGCGCTTGGTTGACAGGCGCAGTGCGGACATTCTGTTTTTTCCATCAAAGGGGACGCGCGCAAACCACCACCACCACCCCCAAACCATAAGATAGACAGGGGGGCTACGGGGTATGACGGACTCGCCTACGCATGCGGCGCCGCGGCAAGCCGCGTCCCCGCCTGCTCCGGCTCGTTCCAGGCTCGACCTCGCAGGGGGATGTGGAGGGGGGTCACGACCCCCCTCCCCACCCCCTGCTCGGCCTCGCGCTAACGCACGCAGTGCGCTTGGTTGACAGGCGCAGTGCGGACATTCTGTCTTTTCCATCAAAGGGGACGCGCGCAAAACCACCCCCCCCAACCCTAAGATAGACAGGGGGCGACGGGGTATGACGGACTCGCCTACGCATGCGGCGCCACGGCAAGCCGCGTCGCCGCCTGCTTCGGCTCGTTCCAGGCTCGGCCTCGCAGGGTGATGTGGAGGGGTGGTCACGAACCCCCCCTCCCCCCCCCCTGCTCAGCCTCGCGCTAACGCGCACAGTGCGCTTGGTTGACATGCGCAGTGCGGACATTCTGTTTTTTCCATCAAAGGGGACGCTCGCAAAACCACCACCCCCAAACCCTACGATAGACAGGGGGCGACGGAGTATGACAGACTCGCCTACGCATGCGGCGCCGCGGCAAGACGCGGTGCCGCCTCTTCCGGCTCGTTCTAGGCTTGGCCTCACAGGGGGATGTGGAGGGGGGTCACCACCCCCCTCCCCACCCCCTGCTCGGCCTCGCGCTAACGCACGCAGTGCGCTTGGTTGATAGGCGTAGTGCGGACATTCTGTTTTTTCCATCAAAGGGGACGCGCCCAAAACCACCACCCCCCCCCAACCCTAAGATAGACAGGGGGGCGACGGGGTATGACGGACTCGCCTACGCATGCGGCGCCGTGGCAAGCCGCGTCGGCGCCTGCTCCGGCTTGTTCCAGGCTCGGCTCACAGGGGGATGTGGAGGGGGGTCACGACCCCCCTCCCCACCCCCTGCTAGGCCTCGCGCTAACGCATGCAGTGCGCTTGGTTGACAAGCGCATTGCGCACATTCTATTTTTTCCATCAAACGGGACACGCGCAAAACCACCCCACCACCCAAACCCTAAGATAGACAGGGGGGCGACGGGGTATGACGGACTCGCCTACGCATGCGGCGCCGTGGCAAGCCGCGTCGCGGCCTGCTCCGGCTCGTTCCAGGCTCGGCCCCGCAGGGGGATGTGGAGGGGGGTCACGACCCCCTCCCCACCTCCTGCTCGGCCTCGCGCTAACGCACGCAGTGCGCTTGGTTGACAGGCGCAGTGCGGACATTCTGTTTTTTCCATCAAAGGGGACACGCGCAAAACCACCACCACCCCCCAAACCCTAAGATAGACATGGGGCGACGGGGTATGACGGACTCGCCTACGCATGCGGTTCCACGGCAAGCCGCGTCGCCGCTTGCTCCAGCTTGTTCCAGGCTCGGCCTCCCGCTAACGCACGCAGTGCGCTTGGTTAACAGGCGCAGTGCGGACATTCTGTTTTTTCCATCAAAGGGGACGCGCGCAAACCACCACCACCACCCCCAAACCATAAGATAGACAGGGGGGCTACGGGGTATGACGGACTCGCCTACGCATGCGGCGCCGCGGCAAGCCGCGTCCCCGCCTGCTCCGGCTCGTTCCAGGCTCGACCTCGCAGGGGGATGTGGAGGGGGGTCACGACCCCCCTCCCCACCCCCTGCTCGGCCTCGCGCTAACGCACGCAGTGCGCTTGGTTGACAGGCGCAGTGCGGACATTCTGTCTTTTCCATCAAAGGGGACGCGCGCAAAACCACCCCCCCCAACCCTAAGATAGACAGGGGGCGACGGGGTATGACGGACTCGCCTACGCATGCGGCGCCACGGCAAGCCGCGTCGCCGCCTGCTTCGGCTCGTTCCAGGCTCGGCCTCGCAGGGTGATGTGGAGGGGTGGTCACGAACCCCCCCTCCCCCCCCCCCCTGCTCAGCCTCGCGCTAACGCGCACAGTGCGCTTGGTTGACATGCGCAGTGCGGACATTCTGTTTTTTCCATCAAAGGGGACGCTCGCAAAACCACCACCCCCAAACCCTACGATAGACAGGGGGCGACGGAGTATGACAGACTCGCCTACGCATGCGGCGCCGCGGCAAGACGCGGTGCCGCCTCTTCCGGCTCGTTCTAGGCTTGGCCTCACAGGGGGATGTGGAGGGGGGTCACCACCCCCCTCCCCACCCCCTGCTCGGCCTCGCGCTAACGCACGCAGTGCGCTTGGTTGATAGGCGTAGTGCGGACATTCTGTTTTTTCCATCAAAGGGGACGCGCCCAAAACCACCACCCCCCCCCAACCCTAAGATAGACAGGGGGGCGACGGGGTATGACGGACTCGCCTACGCATGCGGCGCCGTGGCAAGCCGCGTCGGCGCCTGCTCCGGCTTGTTCCAGGCTCGGCTCACAGGGGGATGTGGAGGGGGGTCACGACCCCCCTCCCCACCCCCTGCTAGGCCTCGCGCTAACGCATGCAGTGCGCTTGGTTGACAAGCGCATTGCGCACATTCTATTTTTTCCATCAAACGGGACACGCGCAAAACCACCCCACCACCCAAACCCTAAGATAGACAGGGGGGCGACGGGGTATGACGGACTCGCCTACGCATGCGGCGCCGTGGCAAGCCGCGTCGCGGCCTGCTCCGGCTCGTTCCAGGCTCGGCCCCGCAGGGGGATGTGGAGGGGGGTCACGACCCCCTCCCCACCTCCTGC
Source organism: Triticum timopheevii (assembly GCA_963921465.1). Taxonomy (NCBI): domain Eukaryota; kingdom Viridiplantae; phylum Streptophyta; class Magnoliopsida; order Poales; family Poaceae; genus Triticum; species Triticum timopheevii. The sequence continues at coordinate 59,145,711 of OY997270.1, read as the reverse complement.
TCGGCCTCGCGCTAACGCACGCAGTGCGCTTGGTTGACAGGCGCAGTGCGGACATTCTGTTTTTTCCATCAAAGGGGACACGCGCAAAACCACCACCACCCCCCAAACCCTAAGATAGACATGGGGCGACGGGGTATGACGGACTCGCCTACGCATGCGGTTCCACGGCAAGCCGCGTCGCCGCTTGCTCCAGCTTGTTCCAGGCTCGGCCTCCCGCTAACGCACGCAGTGCGCTTGGTTAACAGGCGCAGTGCGGACATTCTGTTTTTTCCATCAAAGGGGACGCGCGCAAAACCACCACCCCCCAAACCCTAAGATAGACAGGGGGAGACGGGGTATGACGGACTCGCCTACGCATGCGGCGCCGCGGCAAGCCGCGGGGCCGCCTACTCCGGCTCGTTCCAGGCTCGGCCTCGCAGGGGGATGTGGAGGGGGGGTCACCACCCCCCTCCCCACCCCCTGCTCAGGCTCGCGCTAACGCACACAGTGCGCTTGGTTGACAGGCGCAGTGCGGACATTCTGTTTTTTCCATCAAAGGGGACGCGCGCAAACCACCACCACCACCCCCAAACCATAAGATAGACAGGGGGGCTACGGGGTATGACGGACTCGCCTACGCATGCGGCGCCGCGGCAAGCCGCGTCCCCGCCTGCTCCGGCTCATTCCAGGCTCGACCTCGCAGGGGGATGTGGAGGGGGGTCACGACCCCCCTCCCCACCCACTGCTCGGCCTCGCGCTAACGCACGCAGTGCGCTTGGTTGACAGGCGCAGTGCGGACATTCTGTCTTTTCCATCAAAGGGGACGCGCGCAAAACCACCCCCCCCCCAACCCTAAGATAGACAGGGGGCGACGGGGTATGACGGACTCGCCTACGCATGCGGCGCCACGGCAAGCCGCGTCGCCGCCTGCTCCGGCTCGTTCCAGGCTCGGCCTCGCAGGGTGATGTGGAGGGGTGGTCACGACCCCCCCTCCCCCCCCTGCTCAGCCTCGCGCTAACGCACACAGTGCGCTTGGTTGACATGCGCAGTGCGGACATTCTGTTTTTTCCATCAAAGGGGACGCTCGCAAAACCACCATCCCCAAACCCTACGATAGACAGGGGGCGACGGAGTATGACAGACTTGCCTACGCATGCGGCGCCGCGGCAAGACGCGGTGCCGCCTCCTCCGGCTCGTTCCAGGCTTGGCCTCACAGGGGGATGTGGAGGGGGGTCACCACCCCCCTCCCCACCCCCTGCTCGGCCTCGCGCTAACGCACGCAGTGCGCTTGGTTGACAGGCGTAGTGCGGACATTCTGTTTTTTCCATCAAAGGGGACGCGCCCAAAACCACCACCCCCCCCCAACCCTAAGATAGACAGGGGGGCGACGGGGTATGACGGACTCGCCTACGCATGCGGCGCCGTGGCAAGCCGCGTCGCCGCCTGCTCCGGCTTGTTCCAGGCTCGGCTCACAGGGGGATGTGGAGGGGGGTCACGACCCCCCTCCCCACCCCCTGCTAGGCCTCGCGCTAACGCATGCAGTGCGCTTGGTTGACAAGCGCATTGCGGACATTCTATTTTTTCCATCAAACGGGACACGCGCAAAACCACCCCACCACCCAAACCCTAAGATAGACAGGGGGGCGACGGGGTATGACGGACTCGCCTACGCATGCGGCGCCGTGGCAAGCCGCGTCGCGGCCTGCTCCGGCTCGTTCCAGGCTCGGCCCCGCAGGGGGATGTGGAGGGGGGTCACGACCCCCTCCCCACCTCCTGCTCGGCCTCGCGCTAACGCACGCAGTGCGCTTGGTTGACAGGCGCAGTGCGGACATTCTGTTTTTTCCATCAAAGGGGACACGCGCAAAACCACCACCACCCCCCAAACCCTAAGATAGACAGGGGGGCGATGGGGTATGACGGACTCGCCTATGCATGCGGCACCGCGGCAAGCCGCGTCGCCGCCTGCTCGGGCTCGTTCCAGGCTCGGCCTCGCAGGGGGATGTGGAGGGGGGGTCACGTCCCCACTCCCCACCCCCTGCTCGGCCTCGCGCTAACGCACGCAGTGCGCTTGGTTGACAGGCGCAGTGCGGACATTCTGTTTTTTCCATCAAAGGGGACGCGTGCAAAACCACCACCACCACCCCAAACCCTAAGATAGACAGGGGGGCGACGGGGTATGACGGACTCGGCTACGCATGCGGCACCACGGCAAGCCGCGTCGCCGCCTGCTCCGGCTCGTTCCAGGCTCGGCCTCACGCTAATGCACGCAGTGCGCTTGGTTGACAGGCACAGTTCGGAAATTCTGTTTTTTCCATCAAAGGGGACGCGCGCAAAACCACCACCCCCCCAAACCCTAAGATAGACAGGGGGAGACGGGGTATGATGGACCTGCTCCGGCTCGTTCCAGGCTCGGCCTCGCAGGGGGATGTGGAGAGGGGGTCACCACCCCCCCTCCCCACCCCCTGCTCGGCCTCGCGCTAACGCACGCAGTGCACTTGGTTGACAGGCGCAGTGCAGACATTCTGTTTTTTCCATCAAAGGGGACGCGCGCAAAAACCACCACCACCACCCCCAAACCCTAAGATAGACAGGGGGGCGACGGGGTATGACGGACTCGCCTACGCATGCGGCGCCGCTGCAAGCCGCGTCGCCGCCTGCTCCGGCTCGTCCCAGGCTCGGCCTCGCCACGGGATGTGGAGGGGGGGTCACGACCTCCCCCTCCCCACCCCCTGCTCGGCCTCGCACTAACGCACGCAGTGCGCTTGGTTGACAGGCGCAGTGCGGACATTCTGTTTTTTCCATCAAAAGGGACGCGCGCAAAACCACCACCACCCCCCCAAACCCTAAGATAGACAGGGGGGCGACGGGGTATAACGGACTCGGCTACGCATGCGGCACCACGGTAAGCCGCGTCGCCGCCTGCTCCGGCTCGTTCCAGGCTCGGCCTCGCGCTAACGCACGCAGTGCGCTTGGTTGACAGGCGCAGTTCGGACATTCTGTTTTTTCCATCAAAGGGGACGCGCGCAAAACCACCACCACCCCCCAAACCCTAAGATAGACAGGTGGCGACGGGGTATGACGGACTCGCCTACGCTTGCGGCGCCACAGCAAGCCGCGTCGCCGCCTGCTCCGGCTCGTTCCAGGCTCGGCCTCGCGCTAACGCACGCAGTGCGCTTGGTTGACAGGCATAGTTCGGACATTCTGTTTTTTCCATCAAAGGGGACGCGCGCAAAACCACCACCACCCAAACCCTAAGACAGACAGGGGGAGACGGGGTATGATGAACCTGCTCTGGCTCGTTCCAGGCTTGGCCTCGAAGGGGGATGTGGAGCGGGGGTCACCACCCACCCTCCCCACCCCCTGCTCGGCCTCGCGCTAACGCACGCAGTGCACTTGGTTGACAGGCGCAGTGCGGACATTCTGTTTTTTACATCAAAGGGGACGCGCGCAAAACCACCACCACCACCCCCAAACCCTAAGATAGACAGGGGGGCGACGGGGTATGACAGACTCGCCTACGCATGCGGCGTCGCGGCAAGCCGCGTCGCCGCCTGCTCCGGCTCGTTCCAGGCTCGGCCTCGCAGGGGGATGTGGAGGGGGGGTCACGACCCCCCTCCCCACCCACTGCTCGGCCTCGCGCTAACGCACGCAGTGCGCTTGGTTGACAGGCGCAGTGCGGACATTCTGTCTTTTCCATCAAAGGGGACGCGCGCAAAACCACCCCCCCCCCAACCCTAAGATAGACAGGGGGCGACGGGGTATGACGGACTCGCCTACGCATGCGGCGCCACGGCAAGCCGCGTCGCCGCCTGCTCCGGCTCGTTCCAGGCTCGGCCTCGCAGGGTGATGTGGAGGGGTGGTCACGACCCCGCCTCCCCCCCCTGCTCAGCCTCGCGCTAACGCACACAGTGCGCTTGGTTGACATGCGCAGTGCGGAGATTCTGTTTTTTCCATCAAAGGGGACGCTCGCAAAACCACCATCCCCAAACCCTACGATAGACAGGGGGCGACGGAGTATGACAGACTTGCCTACGCATGCGGCGCCGCGGCAAGACGCGGTGCCGCCTCCTCCGGCTCGTTCCAGGCTTGGCCTCACAGGGGGATGTGGAGGGGGGTCACCACCCCCCTCCCCACCCCCTGCTCGGCCTCGCGCTAACGCACGCAGTGCGCTTGGTTGACAGGCGTAGTGCGGACATTCTGTTTTTTCCATCAAAGGGGACGCGCCCAAAACCACCACCCCCCCCCAACCCTAAGATAGACAGGGGGGCGACGGGGTATGACGGACTCGCCTACGCATGCGGCGCCGTGGCAAGCCGCGTCGCCGCCTGCTCCGGCTTGTTCCAGGCTCGGCTCACAGGGGGATGTGGAGGGGGGTCACGACCCCCCTCCCCACCCCCTGCTAGGCCTCGCGCTAACGCATGCAGTGCGCTTGGTTGACAAGCGCATTGCGGACATTCTATTTTTTCCATCAAACGGGACACGCGCAAAACCACCCCACCACCCAAACCCTAAGATAGACAGGGGGGCGACGGGGTATGACGGACTCGCCTACGCATGCGGCGCCGTGGCAAGCCGCGTCGCGGCCTGCTCCGGCTCGTTCCAGGCTCGGCCCCGCAGGGGGATGTGGAGGGGGGTCACGACCCCCTCCCCACCTCCTGCTCGGCCTCGCGCTAACGCACGTAGTGCGCTTGGTTGACAGGCGCAGTGCGGACATTCTGTTTTTTCCATCAAAGGGGACACGCGCAAAACCACCACCACCCCCCAAACCCTAAGATAGACAGGGGGGCGATGGGGTATGACGGACTCGCCTATGCATGCGGCACCGCGGCAAGCCGCGTCGCCGCCTGCTCGGGCTCGTTCCAGGCTCGGCCTCGCAGGGGGATGTGGAGGGGGGGTCACGTCCCCACTCCCCACCCCCTGCTCGGCCTCGCGCTAACGCACGCAGTGCGCTTGGTTGACAGGCGCAGTGCGGACATTCTGTTTTTTCCATCAAAGGGGACGCGCGCAAAACCACCACCACCACCCCAAACCCTAAGATAGACAGGGGGGCGACGGGGTATGACGGACTCGGCTACGCATGCGGCACCACGGCAAGCCGCGTCGCCGCCTGCTCCGGCTCGTTCCAGGCTCGGCCTCACGCTAATGCACGCAGTGCGCTTGGTTGACAGGCACAGTTCGGAAATTCTGTTTTTTCCATCAAAGGGGACGCGCGCAAAACCACCACCCCCCCAAACCCTAAGATAGACAGGGGGAGACGGGGTATGATGGACCTGCTCCGGCTCGTTCCAGGCTCGGCCTCGCAGGGGGATGTGGAGAGGGGGTCACCACCCCCCCTCCCCACCCCCTGCTCGGCCTCGCGCTAACGCACGCAGTGCACTTGGTTGACAGGCGCAGTGCAGACATTCTGTTTTTTCCATCAAAGGGGACGCGCGCAAAAACCACCACCACCACCCCCAAACCCTAAGATAGACAGGGGGGCGACGGGGTATGACGGACTCGCCTACGCATGCGGCGCCGCTGCAAGCCGCGTCGCCGCCTGCTCCGGCTCGTCCCAGGCTCGGCCTCGCCACGGGATGTGGAGGGGGGGTCACGACCTCCCCCTCCCCACCCCCTGCTCGGCCTCGCACTAACGCACGCAGTGCGCTTGGTTGACAGGCGCAGTGCGGACATTCTGTTTTTTCCATCAAAAGGGACGCGCGCAAAACCACCACCACCCCCCCAAACCCTAAGATAGACAGGGGGGCGACGGGGTATAACGGACTCGGCTACGCATGCGGCACCACGGTAAGCCGCGTCGCCGCCTGCTCTGGCTCGTTCCAGGCTCGGCCTCGCGCTAACGCACGCAGTGCGCTTGGTTGACAGGCGCAGTTCGGACATTCTGTTTTTTCCATCAAAGGGGACGCGCGCAAAACCACCACCACCCCCCAAACCCTAAGATAGACAGGTGGCGACGGGGTATGACGGACTCGCCTACGCTTGCGGCGCCACAGCAAGCCGCGTCGCCGCCTGCTCCGGCTCGTTCCAGGCTCGGCCTCGCGCTAACGCACGCAGTGCGCTTGGTTGACAGGCATAGTTCGGACATTCTGTTTTTTCCATCAAAGGGGACGCGCGCAAAACCACCACCACCCAAACCCTAAGACAGACAGGGGGAGACGGGGTATGATGAACCTGCTCTGGCTCGTTCCAGGCTTGGCCTCGAAGGGGGATGTGGAGCGGGGGTCACCACCCACCCTCCCCACCCCCTGCTCGGCCTCGCGCTAACGCACGCAGTGCACTTGGTTGACAGGCGCAGTGCGGACATTCTGTTTTTTACATCAAAGGGGACGCGCGCAAAACCACCACCACCACCCCCAAACCCTAAGATAGACAGGGGGGCGACGGGGTATGACAGACTCGCCTACGCATGCGGCGTCGCGGCAAGCCGCGTCGCCGCCTGCTCCGGCTCGTTCCAGGCTCGGCCTCGCAGGGGGATGTGGAGGGGGGGTCATGACCCCCCTCCCCACCCCCTGCTCGGCCTCGCGCTAACGCACGCAGTGCGCTTGGTTGACAGGCGCAGTGTGGACATTCTGTCTTTTCCATCAAAGGGGACGCGCACAAAACCACCATCCCCCCAAACCCTAAGATAGACAGGAGGCGACGGGGTATGACGGACTCGCCTACGCATGCGGCGCCGCGGCAAGCCGCGTCGCCGCCTGCTCCGGCTCGTTCCAGGCTCGGCCTCGCAGGGGGATGTGGAGGGGGGGGGGGTCACGACCCCCCTCCCTATCCCCTGCCCAGCCTCGCGCTAACGCACGCAGTGCGCTTGGTTGACATGCGCAGTGCGGACATTCTGTTTTTCCATCAAAGGGGACGCGCGCAAAACCACCACCCCCAAACCCTAAGATAGACAGGGGGGCGACGGGGTATGACGGACTCGCCTACGCATGCGGCGCCGCTGCAAGCCGCGTCGCTGCCTGCTCCGGCTCGTCCCAGGCTCGGCCTCGCCAGGGGATGTGGAGGGGGGGTCACGACCTCCCCCTCCCCACCCCCTGCTCGGCCTCGTGCTAACGCACGCAGTGCGCTTGGTTGATAGGCGCAGTGCGGACATTCTGTTTTTTCCATCAAAGGGGACGCGCGCAAAACCACCACCACCCCCCCAAACCCTAAGATAGACAGGGGGGCGACGGGGTATGACGGACTCGGCTACGCATGCGGCACCACGGCAAGCCGCGTCGCCGCCTGCTCCGGCTCGTTCCAGGCTCGGCCTCGCGCTAACGCACGCAGTGCGCTTGGTTGACAGGTGCAGTTCGGACATTCTGTTTTTTCCATCAAAGGGGACGCGCGCAAAACCACCACCACCCCCCAAACCCTAAGATAGACAGGTGGCGACGGGGTATGACGGACTCGCCTACGCTTGCGGCGCCACAGCAAGCCGCGTCGCCGCCTGCTCCGGCTCGTTCCAGGCTCGGCCTCGCGCTAACGCACGCAGTGCGCTTGGTTGACAGGCACAGTTCGGACATTCTGTTTTTTCCATCAAAGGGGACGCGCGCAAAACCACCACCCCCCCAAACCCTAAGATAGACAGGGGGAGACGGGGTATGACGGACTCGCCTACGCATGCGGCGCCGCGGCAAGACGCGGCGCCGCCTCCTCCGGCTCGTTCCAGGCTCGGCCTCGCAGCGGGATGTGGAGGGGGGGTCACCACCCACCCTCCCCACCCCCTGCTCGGCCTCGCGCTAACGCACGCAGTGCGCTTGGTTGACAGGCGCAGTGCGGACATTCTGTTTTTTCCATCAAAGGGGAGGCGCGCAAAACCACCACCCCCCCAAACCCTAAGATAGACAGGGGGAGACGGGGTATGACGGACTCGCCTACGCATGCGACGCCGCGGCAAGCCGCGGCGCCGCCTGCTCTGGCTCGTTCCAGGCTCGGCCTCGCAGGGGGATGTGGAGGGGGGGTCACCACCCCCCTCCCCACCCCCTGCTCGGCCTCGCGCTAACGCACGCAGTGCGCTTGGTTGACAGGCGTAGTGCGGACATTCTGTTTTTTTCCATCAAAGGGGACGCGCCCAAAACCACCACCACCCCCCCAACCCTAAGATAGACAGGGGGGCGACGGGGTATGACGGACTCGCCTACGCATGCGGCGCCGTGGCAAGCCGCGTCGCCGCCTGCTCCGGCTTGTTCCAGGCTCGGCCTCACAGGGGGATGTGGAGGGGGGTCACGACCCCCCTCCCCACCCCCTGCTAGGCCTCACGCTAACGCATGCAGTGCGCTTGGTTGACAAGCGCATTGCAGACATTCTATTTTTTCCATCAATCGGGACACACGCAAAACCACGACCAACCCCCAAACCCTAAGATAGACAGGGGGGCGACGGGGTATGACGGACTCGCCTACGCATGCGGCGCCGCGGCAAGCCGCGTCGCGGCCTGCTCCGGCTCGTTCCAGGCTCGGCCTCGCAGGGGGATGTGGAGGGGGGTCACGACCCCCTCCCCACCCCCTGCTCGGCCTCGCGCTAACGCACGCAGTGCGCTTGGTTGACAGGCGCAGTGCGGACATTCTGTTTTTTCCATCAAAGGGGACACGCGCAAAACCACCACCACCCCCCAAACCCTAAGATAGACAGGGGGGCGATGGGGTATGACGGACTCGCCTATGCATGCGGCACCGCAGCAATCCGCGTCGCCGCCTGCTCGGGCTCGTTCCAGGCTCGGCCTCGCAGGGGGATGTGGAGGGGGGGTCACGTCCCCACTCCCCACCCCCTGCTCGGCCTCGCGCTAACGCACGCAGTGCACTTGGTTGACAGGCGCAGTGCGGACATTCTATTTTTTCCATCAAAAGGGACGCGCGCAAAACCACCACCACCCCCCAAACCCTAAGATAGACAGGGGGGCGACGGGGTATGACGGACTCGGCTACGCATGCGGCACCACGGTAAGCCGCGTCGCCGCCTGCTCCGGCTCGTTCCAGGCTCGGCCTCGCGCTAACGCACGCAGTGCGCTTGGTTGACAGGCGCAGTTCGGACATTCTGTTTTTTCCATCAAAGGGGACGCGCGCAAAACCACCACCACCCAAACCCTAAGATAGACAGGGGGAGACGGAGTATAATGAACCTGCTCTGGCTCGTTCCAGGCTCGGCCTCGCAGGGGGATGTGGAGCGGGGGTCACCACCCACCCTCCCCACCCCCTGCTCGGCCTCGCGCTAACGCACGTAGTGCGCTTGGTTGACAGGCGCAGTGCGGACATTCTGTTTTTTACATCAAAGGGGACGCGCGCAAAACCACCACCACCACCCCCAAACCCTAAGATAGACAGGGGGGCGACGGGGTATGACGGACTCGCCTACGCATGCGGCGCCGCGGCAAGCCGCGTCGCCGCCTGCTCCGGCTCGTTCCAGGCTCGGCCTCGCAGGGGGATGTGGAGGGGGGGTCACGACCCTCCCTCCCCATCCCCTGCCCAGCCTCGCGCTAACGCACGCAGTGCGCTTGGTTTACATGCGCAGTGCGGACATTCTGTTTTTCCATCAAAGGGGACGCGCGCAAAACCACCACCCCCAAACCCTAAGATAGACAGGGGGGCGACGGGGTATGACGGACTCGCCTACGCATGCGGCGCCGCTGCAAGCCGCGTCGCTGCCTGCTCCGGCTCGTCCCAGGCTCGGCCTCGCCAGGGGATGTGGAGGGGGGGTCACGACCTCCCCCTCCCCACCTCCTGCTCGGCCTCGCGCTAACGCACGCAGTGCGCTTGGTTGACAGGCGCAGTGCGGACATTCTGTTTTTTCCATCAAAGGGGATGCGCGCAAAACCACCACCACCCCCCCCCAAACCCTAAGATAGACAGGGGGGCGACGGGGTATGACGGACTCGGCTACGCATGCGGCACCAGAGCAAGCCGCGTCGCCGCCTGCTCCGGCTCGTTCCAGGCTCGGCCTCGCGCTAACGCACGCAGTGCGCTTGGTTGACAGGCGCAGTTCGGACATTCTGTTTTTTTCAACAAAGGGGACGCGCGCAAAACCACCACCACCCCCCAAACCCTAAGATAGACAGGTGGCGACGGGGTATGACGGACTCGCCTACGCTTGCGGCGCCACGGCAAGCCGCGTCGCCGCCTGCTCCGGCTCGTTCCAGGCTCGGCCTCGCGCTAACGCACGCAGTGCGCTTGGTTGACAGGCGCAGTTCGGACATTCTGTTTTTTCCATCAAAGGGGACGCGCGCAAAACCACCACCACCCAAACCCTAAGATAGACAGGGGGAGACGGAGTATAATGAACCTGCTCTGGCTCGTTCCAGGCTCGGCCTCGCAGGGGGATGTGGAGCGGGGGTCACCACCCACCCTCCCCACCCCCTGCTCGGCCTCGCGCTAACGCACGCAGTGCGCTTGGTTGACAGGCGCAGTGCGGACATTCTGTTTTTTCCATCAAAGGGGACACGCGCAAAACCACCACCACCCCCCAAACCCTAAGATAGACAGGGGGGCGATGGGGTATGACGGACTCGCCTATGCATGCGGCACCGCAGCAATCCGCGTCGCCGCCTGCTCGGGCTCGTTCCAGGCTCGGCCTCGCAGGGGGATGTGGAGGGGGGGTCACGTCCCCACTCCCCACCCCCTGCTCGGCCTCGCGCTAACGCACGCAGTGCGCTTGGTTGACAGGCGCAGTGCGGACATTCTATTTTTTCCATCAAAAGGGACGCGCGCAAAACCACCACCACCCCCCAAACCCTAAGATAGACAGGGGGGCGACGGGGTATGACGGACTCGGCTACGCATGCGGCACCACGGTAAGCCGCGTCGCCGCCTGCTCCGGCTCGTTCCAGGCTCGGCCTCGCGCTAACGCACGCAGTGCGCTTGGTTGACAGGCGCAGTTCGGACATTCTGTTTTTTCCATCAAAGGGGACGCGCGCAAAACCACCACCACCCAAACCCTAAGATAGACAGGGGGAGACGGAGTATAATGAACCTGCTCTGGCTCGTTCCAGGCTCGGCCTCGCAGGGGGATGTGGAGCGGGGGTCACCACCCACCCTCCCCACCCCCTGCTCGGCCTCGCGCTAACGCACGTAGTGCACTTGGTTGACAGGTGCAGTGCGGACATTCTGTTTTTTACATCAAAGGGGACGCGCGCAAAACCACCACCACCACCCCCAAACCCTAAGATAGACAGGGGGGCGACGGGGTATGACAGACTCGCCTACGCATGCGGCGCCGCGGCAAGCCGCGTCGCCGCCTGCTCCGGCTCGTTCCAGGCTCGGCCTCGCAGGGGGATGTGGAGGGGGGGTCATGACCCCCCTCCCCACCCCCTGCTCGGCCTCGCGCTAACGCATGCAATGCGCTTGGTTGACAGGCGCAGTGCGGACATTCTGTCTTTTCCATCAAAGGGGACGCGCACAAAACCACCACCCCACCAAACCCTAAGATAGACAGGAGGCGACGGGGTATGACGGACTCGCCTACGCATGCGGCGCCGCGGCAAGCCGCGTCGCCGCCTGCTCCGGCTCGTTCCAGGCTCGGCCTCGCAGGGGGATGTGGAGGGGGGGTCACGACCCTCCCTCCCCATCCCCTGCCCAGCCTCGCGCTAACGCACGCAGTGCGCTTGGTTTACATGCGCAGTGCGGACATTCTGTTTTTCCATCAAAGGGGACGCGCGCAAAACCACCACCCCCAAACCCTAAGATAGACAGGGGGGCGACGGGGTATGACGGACTCGCCTACGCATGCGGCGCCGCTGCAAGCCGCGTCGCTGCCTGCTCCGGCTCGTCCCAGGCTCGGCCTCGCCAGGGGATGTGGAGGGGGGGTCACGACCTCCCCCTCCCCACCTCCTGCTCGGCCTCGCGCTAACGCACGCAGTGCGCTTGGTTGACAGGCGCAGTGCGGACATTCTGTTTTTTCCATCAAACGGGACGCGCGCAAAACCACCACCACCCCCCCCCAAACCCTAAGATAGACAGGGGGGCGACGGGGTATGACGGACTCGGCTACGCATGCGGCACCAGAGCAAGCCGCGTCGCCGCCTGCTCCGGCTCGTTCCAGGCTCGGCCTCGCGCTAACGCACGCAGTGCGCTTGGTTGACAGGCGCAGTTCGGACATTCTGTTTTTTTCATCAAAGGGGACGCGCGCAAAACCACCACCACCCCCCAAACCCTAAGATAGACAGGTGGCGACGGGGTATGACGGACTCGCCTACGCTTGCGGCGCCACGGCAAGCCGCGTCGCCGCCTGCTCCGGCTCGTTCCAGGCTCGGCCTCGCGCTAATGCACGCAGTGCGCTTGGTTGACAGGCGCAGTTCGGACATTCTGTTTTTTCCATCAAAGGGGACGCGCGCAAAACCACCACCACCCAAACCCTAAGATAGACAGGGGGAGACGGAGTATAATGAACCTGCTCTGGCTCGTTCCAGGCTCGGCCTCGCAGGGGGATGTGGAGCGGGGGTCACCACCCACCCTCCCCACCCCCTGCTCGGCCTCGCGCTAACGCACGCAGTGCGCTTGGTTGACAGGCGCAGTGCGGACATTCTGTTTTTTCCATCAAAGGGGACACGTGCAAAACCACCACCACCCCCCAAACCCTAAGATAGACAGGGAGGCGATGGGGTATGACGGACTCGCCTATGCATGCGGCACCGCAGCAATCCGCGTCGCCGCCTGCTCGGGCTCGTTCCAGGCTCGGCCTCGTAGGGGGATGTGGAGGGGGGGTCACGTCCCCACTCCCCACCCCCTGCTCGGCCTCGCGCTAACGCACGCAGTGCGCTTGGTTGACAGGCGCAGTGCGGACATTCTATTTTTTCCATCAAAAGGGACGCGCGCAAAACCACCACCACCCCCCAAACCCTAAGATAGACAGGGGGGCGACGGGGTATGACGGACTCGGCTACGCATGCGGCACCACGGTAAGCCGCGTCGCCGCCTGCTCCGGCTCGTTCCAGGCTCGGCCTCGCGCTAACGCACGCAGTGCGCTTGGTTGACAGGCGCAGTTCGGACATTCTGTTTTTTCCATCAAAGGGGACGCGCGCAAAACCACCACCACCCAAACCCTAAGATAGACAGGGGGAGACGGAGTATAATGAACCTGCTCTGGCTCGTTCCAGGCTCGGCCTCGCAGGGGGATGTGGAGCGGGGGTCACCACCCACCCTCCCCACCCCCTGCTCGGCCTCGCGCTAACGCACGTAGTGCACTTGGTTGACAGGTGCAGTGCGGACATTCTGTTTTTTACATCAAAGGGGACGCGCGCAAAACCACCACCACCACCCCCAAACCCTAAGATAGACAGGGGGGCGACGGGGTATGACAGACTCGCCTACGCATGCGGCGCCGCGGCAAGCCGCGTCGCCGCCTGCTCCGGCTCGTTCCAGGCTCGGCCTCGCAGGGGGATGTGGAGGGGGGGTCATGACCCCCCTCCCCACCCCCTGCTCGGCCTCGCGCTAACGCATGCAGTGCGCTTGGTTGACAGGCGCAGTGCGGACATTCTGTCTTTTCCATCAAAGGGGACGCGCACAAAACCACCACCCCACCAAACCCTAAGATAGACAGGAGGCGACGGGGTATGACGGACTCGCCTACGCATGCGGCGCCGCGGCAAGCCGCGTCGCCGCCTGCTCCGGCTCGTTCCAGGCTCGGCCTCGCAGGGGGATGTGGAGGGGGGGTCACGACCCTCCCTCCCCATCCCCTGCCCAGCCTCGCGCTAATGCACGCAGTGCGCTTGGTTTACATGCGCAGTGCGGACATTCTGTTTTTCCATCAAAGGGGACGCGCGCAAAACCACCACCCCCAAACCCTAAGATAGACAGGGGGGCGACGGGGTATGACGGACTCGCCTACGCATGCGGCGCCGCTGCAAGCCGCGTCGCTGCCTGCTCCGGCTCGTCCCAGGCTCGGCCTCGCCAGGGGATGTGGAGGGGGGGTCACGACCTCCCCCTCCCCACCTCCTGCTCGGCCTCGCGCTAACGCACGCAGTGCGCTTGGTTGACAGGCGCAGTGCGGACATTCTGTTTTTTCCATCAAAGGGGACGCGCGCAAAACCACCACCACCCCCAAACCCTAAGATAGACAGGGGGGCGACGGGGTATGACGGACTCGGCTACGCATGCGGCACCAGAGCAAGCCGCGTCGCCGCCTGCTCCGGCTCGTTCCAGGCTCGGCCTCGCGCTAACGCACGCAGTGCGCTTGGTTGACAGGCGCAGTTCGGACATTCTGTTTTTTTCATCAAAGGGGACGCGCGCAAAACCACCACCACCCCCCAAACCCTAAGATAGACAGGTGGCGACGGGGTATGACGGACTCGCCTACGCTTGCGGCGCCACGGCAAGCCGCGTCGCCGCCTGCTCCGGCTCGTTCCAGGCTCGGCCTCGCGCTAACGCACGCAGTGCGCTTGGTTGACAGGCGCAGTTCGGACATTCTGTTTTTTCCATCAAAGGGGACGCGCGCAAAACCACCACCACCCAAACCCTAAGATAGACAGGGGGAGACGGAGTATAATGAACCTGCTCTGGCTCGTTCCAGGCTCGGCCTCGCAGGGGGATGTGGAGCGGGGGTCACCACCCACCCTCCCCACCCCCTGCTCGGCCTCGCGCTAACGCACGCAGTGCGCTTGGTTGACAGGCGCAGTGCGGACATTCTGTTTTTTCCATCAAAGGGGACACGCGCAAAACCACCACCACCCCCCAAACCCTAAGATAGACAGGGGGCGATGGGGTATGACGGACTCGCCTATGCATGCGGCACCGCAGCAATCCGCGTCGCCGCCTGCTCGGGCTCGTTCCAGGCTCGGCCTCGCAGGGGGATGTGGAGGGGGGGTCACGTCCCCACTCCCCACCCCCTGCTCGGCCTCGCGCTAACGCACGCAGTGCGCTTGGTTTACAGGCGCAGTGCGGACATTCTATTTTTTCCATCAAAAGGGACGCGCGCAAAACCACCACCACCCCCCAAACCCTAAGATAGACAGGGGGGCGACGGGGTATGACGGACTCGGCTACGCATGCGGCACCACGGTAAGCCGCGTCGCCGCCTGCTCCGGCTCGTTCCAGGCTCGGCCCCGCAGGGGGATGTGGAGGGGGGTCACGACCCCCTCCCCACCTCCTGCTCGGCCTCGCGCTAACGCACGCAGTGCGCTTGGTTGACAGGCGCAGTGCGGACATTCTGTTTTTTCCATCAAAGGGGACACGCGCAAAACCACCACCACCCCCCAAACCCTAAGATAGACATGGGGCGACGGGGTATGACGGACTCGCCTACGCATGCGGTTCCACGGCAAGCCGCGTCGCCGCTTGCTCCAGCTTGTTCCAGGCTCGGCCTCCCGCTAACGCACGCAGTGCGCTTGGTTAACAGGCGCAGTGCGGACATTCTGTTTTTTCCATCAAAGGGGACGCGCGCAAAACCACCACCCCCCAAACCCTAAGATAGACAGGGGGAGACGGGGTATGACGGACTCGCCTACGCATGCGGCGCCGCGGCAAGCCGCGGGGCCGCCTACTCCGGCTCGTTCCAGGCTCGGCCTCGCAGGGGGATGTGGAGGGGGGGTCACCACCCCCCTCCCCACCCCCTGCTCAGGCTCGCGCTAACGCACACAGTGCGCTTGGTTGACAGGCGCAGTGCGGACATTCTGTTTTTTCCATCAAAGGGGACGCGCGCAAACCACCACCACCACCCCCAAACCATAAGATAGACAGGGGGGCTACGGGGTATGACGGACTCGCCTACGCATGCGGCGCCGCGGCAAGCCGCGTCCCCGCCTGCTCCGGCTCATTCCAGGCTCGACCTCGCAGGGGGATGTGGAGGGGGGTCACGACCCCCCTCCCCACCCACTGCTCGGCCTCGCGCTAACGCACGCAGTGCGCTTGGTTGACAGGCGCAGTGCGGACATTCTGTCTTTTCCATCAAAGGGGACGCGCGCAAAACCACCCCCCCCCAACCCTAAGATAGACAGGGGGCGACGGGGTATGACGGACTCGCCTACGCATGCGGCGCCACGGCAAGCCGCGTCGCCGCCTGCTCCGGCTCGTTCCAGGCTCGGCCTCGCAGGGTGATGTGGAGGGGTGGTCACGACCCCCCCTCCCCCCCCTGCTCAGCCTCGCGCTAACGCACACAGTGCGCTTGGTTGACATGCGCAGTGCGGACATTCTGTTTTTTCCATCAAAGGGGACGCTCGCAAAACCACCATCCCCAAACCCTACGATAGACAGGGGGCGACGGAGTATGACAGACTTGCCTACGCATGCGGCGCCGCGGCAAGACGCGGTGCCGCCTCCTCCGGCTCGTTCCAGGCTTGGCCTCACAGGGGGATGTGGAGGGGGGTCACCACCCCCCTCCCCACCCCCTGCTCGGCCTCGCGCTAACGCACGCAGTGCGCTTGGTTGACAGGCGTAGTGCGGACATTCTGTTTTTTCCATCAAAGGGGACGCGCCCAAAACCACCACCCCCCCCCCAACCCTAAGATAGACAGGGGGGCGACGGGGTATGACGGACTCGCCTACGCATGCGGCGCCGTGGCAAGCCGCGTCGCCGCCTGCTCCGGCTTGTTCCAGGCTCGGCTCACAGGGGGATGT
The DNA here is from genome assembly GCA_963921465.1 of Triticum timopheevii. Taxonomy (NCBI): domain Eukaryota; kingdom Viridiplantae; phylum Streptophyta; class Magnoliopsida; order Poales; family Poaceae; genus Triticum; species Triticum timopheevii. The sequence goes on along the minus strand of OY997270.1, from coordinate 59,129,218 downwards.
GGAGGGGGGTCACGACCCCCCTCCCCACCCCCTGCTAGGCCTCGCGCTAACGCATGCAGTGCGCTTGGTTGACAAGCGCATTGCGGACATTCTATTTTTTCCATCAAACGGGACACGCGCAAAACCACCCCACCACCCAAACCCTAAGATAGACAGGGGGGCGACGGGGTATGACGGACTCGCCTACGCATGCGGCGCCGTGGCAAGCCGCGTCGCGGCCTGCTCCGGCTCGTTCCAGGCTCGGCCCCGCAGGGGGATGTGGAGGGGGGTCACGACCCCCTCCCCACCTCCTGCTCGGCCTCGCGCTAACGCACGCAGTGCGCTTGGTTGACAGGCGCAGTGCGGACATTCTGTTTTTTCCATCAAAGGGGACACGCGCAAAACCACCACCACCCCCCAAACCCTAAGATAGACAGGGGGGCGATGGGGTATGACGGACTCGCCTATGCATGCGGCACCGCGGCAAGCCGCGTCGCCGCCTGCTCGGGCTCGTTCCAGGCTCGGCCTCGCAGGGGGATGTGGAGGGGGGGTCACGTCCCCACTCCCCACCCCCTGCTCGGCCTCGCGCTAACGCACGCAGTGCGCTTGGTTGACAGGCGCAGTGCGGACATTCTGTTTTTTCCATCAAAGGGGACGCGTGCAAAACCACCACCACCACCCCAAACCCTAAGATAGACAGGGGGGCGACGGGGTATGACGGACTCGGCTACGCATGCGGCACCACGGCAAGCCGCGTCGCCGCCTGCTCCGGCTCGTTCCAGGCTCGGCCTCACGCTAATGCACGCAGTGCGCTTGGTTGACAGGCACAGTTCGGAAATTCTGTTTTTTCCATCAAAGGGGACGCGCGCAAAACCACCACCCCCCCAAACCCTAAGATAGACAGGGGGAGACGGGGTATGATGGACCTGCTCCGGCTCGTTCCAGGCTCGGCCTCGCAGGGGGATGTGGAGAGGGGGTCACCACCCCCCCTCCCCACCCCCTGCTCGGCCTCGCGCTAACGCACGCAGTGCACTTGGTTGACAGGCGCAGTGCAGACATTCTGTTTTTTCCATCAAAGGGGACGCGCGCAAAAACCACCACCACCACCCCCAAACCCTAAGATAGACAGGGGGGCGACGGGGTATGACGGACTCGCCTACGCATGCGGCGCCGCTGCAAGCCGCGTCGCCGCCTGCTCCGGCTCGTCCCAGGCTCGGCCTCGCCACGGGATGTGGAGGGGGGGTCACGACCTCCCCCTCCCCACCCCCTGCTCGGCCTTGCACTAACGCACGCAGTGCGCTTGGTTGACAGGCGCAGTGCGGACATTCTGTTTTTTCCATCAAAAGGGACGCGCGCAAAACCACCACCACCCCCCCAAACCCTAAGATAGACAGGGGGGCGACGGGGTATAACGGACTCGGCTACGCATGCGGCACCACGGTAAGCCGCGTCGCCGCCTGCTCCGGCTCGTTCCAGGCTCGGCCTCGCGCTAACGCACGCAGTGCGCTTGGTTGACAGGCGCAGTTCGGACATTCTGTTTTTTCCATCAAAGGGGACGCGCGCAAAACCACCACCACCCCCCAAACCCTAAGATAGACAGGTGGCGACGGGGTATGACGGACTCGCCTACGCTTGCGGCGCCACAGCAAGCCGCGTCGCCGCCTGCTCCGGCTCGTTCCAGGCTCGGCCTCGCGCTAACGCACGCAGTGCGCTTGGTTGACAGGCATAGTTCGGACATTCTGTTTTTTCCATCAAAGGGGACGCGCGCAAAACCACCACCACCCAAACCCTAAGACAGACAGGGGGAGACGGGGTATGATGAACCTGCTCTGGCTCGTTCCAGGCTTGGCCTCGAAGGGGGATGTGGAGCGGGGGTCACCACCCACCCTCCCCACCCCCTGCTCGGCCTCGCGCTAACGCACGCAGTGCACTTGGTTGACAGGCGCAGTGCGGACATTCTGTTTTTTACATCAAAGGGGACGCGCGCAAAACCACCACCACCACCCCCAAACCCTAAGATAGACAGGGGGGCGACGGGGTATGACAGACTCGCCTACGCATGCGGCGTCGCGGCAAGCCGCGTCGCCGCCTGCTCCGGCTCGTTCCAGGCTCGGCCTCGCAGGGGGATGTGGAGGGGGGGTCACGACCCCCCTCCCCACCCACTGCTCGGCCTCGCGCTAACGCACGCAGTGCGCTTGGTTGACAGGCGCAGTGCGGACATTCTGTCTTTTCCATCAAAGGGGACGCGCGCAAAACCACCCCCCCCCCCCCCAACCCTAAGATAGACAGGGGGCGACGGGGTATGACGGACTCGCCTACGCATGCGGCGCCACGGCAAGCCGCGTCGCCGCCTGCTCCGGCTCGTTCCAGGCTCGGCCTCGCAGGGTGATGTGGAGGGGTGGTCACGACCCCGCCTCCCCCCCCTGCTCAGCCTCGCGCTAACGCACACAGTGCGCTTGGTTGACATGCGCAGTGCGGAGATTCTGTTTTTTCCATCAAAGGGGACGCTCGCAAAACCACCATCCCCAAACCCTACGATAGACAGGGGGCGACGGAGTATGACAGACTTGCCTACGCATGCGGCGCCGCGGCAAGACGCGGTGCCGCCTCCTCCGGCTCGTTCCAGGCTTGGCCTCACAGGGGGATGTGGAGGGGGGTCACCACCCCCCTCCCCACCCCCTGCTCGGCCTCGCGCTAACGCACGCAGTGCGCTTGGTTGACAGGCGTAGTGCGGACATTCTGTTTTTTCCATCAAAGGGGACGCGCCCAAAACCACCACCCCCCCCAACCCTAAGATAGACAGGGGGGCGACGGGGTATGACGGACTCGCCTACGCATGCGGCGCCGTGGCAAGCCGCGTCGCCGCCTGCTCCGGCTTGTTCCAGGCTCGGCTCACAGGGGGATGTGGAGGGGGGTCACGACCCCCCTCCCCACCCCCTGCTAGGCCTCGCGCTAACGCATGCAGTGCGCTTGGTTGACAAGCGCATTGCGGACATTCTATTTTTTCCATCAAACGGGACACGCGCAAAACCACCCCACCACCCAAACCCTAAGATAGACAGGGGGGCGACGGGGTATGACGGACTCGCCTACGCATGCGGCGCCGTGGCAAGCCGCGTCGCGGCCTGCTCCGGCTCGTTCCAGGCTCGGCCCCGCAGGGGGATGTGGAGGGGGGTCACGACCCCCTCCCCACCTCCTGCTCGGCCTCGCGCTAACGCACGCAGTGCGCTTGGTTGACAGGCGCAGTGCGGACATTCTGTTTTTTCCATCAAAGGGGACACGCGCAAAACCACCACCACCCCCCAAACCCTAAGATAGACAGGGGGGCGATGGGGTATGACGGACTCGCCTATGCATGCGGCACCGCGGCAAGCCGCGTCGCCGCCTGCTCGGGCTCGTTCCAGGCTCGGCCTCGCAGGGGGATGTGGAGGGGGGGTCACGTCCCCACTCCCCACCCCCTGCTCGGCCTCGCGCTAACGCACGCAGTGCGCTTGGTTGACAGGCGCAGTGCGGACATTCTGTTTTTTCCATCAAAGGGGACGCGCGCAAAACCACCACCACCACCCCAAACCCTAAGATAGACAGGGGGGCGACGGGGTATGACGGACTCGGCTACGCATGCGGCACCACGGCAAGCCGCGTCGCCGCCTGCTCCGGCTCGTTCCAGGCTCGGCCTCACGCTAATGCACGCAGTGCGCTTGGTTGACAGGCACAGTTCGGAAATTCTGTTTTTTCCATCAAAGGGGACGCGCGCAAAACCACCACCCCCCCAAACCCTAAGATAGACAGGGGGAGACGGGGTATGATGGACCTGCTCCGGCTCGTTCCAGGCTCGGCCTCGCAGGGGGATGTGGAGAGGGGGTCACCACCCCCCCTCCCCACCCCCTGCTCGGCCTCGCGCTAACGCACGCAGTGCACTTGGTTGACAGGCGCAGTGCAGACATTCTGTTTTTTCCATCAAAGGGGACGCGCGCAAAAACCACCACCACCACCCCCAAACCCTAAGATAGACAGGGGGGCGACGGGGTATGACGGACTCGCCTACGCATGCGGCGCCGCTGCAAGCCGCGTCGCCGCCTGCTCCGGCTCGTCCCAGGCTCGGCCTCGCCACGGGATGTGGAGGGGGGGTCACGACCTCCCCCTCCCCACCCCCTGCTCGGCCTCGCACTAACGCACGCAGTGCGCTTGGTTGACAGGCGCAGTGCGGACATTCTGTTTTTTCCATCAAAAGGGACGCGCGCAAAACCACCACCACCCCCCCAAACCCTAAGATAGACAGGGGGGCGACGGGGTATAACGGACTCGGCTACGCATGCGGCACCACGGTAAGCCGCGTCGCCGCCTGCTCCGGCTCGTTCCAGGCTCGGCCTCGCGCTAACGCACGCAGTGCGCTTGGTTGACAGGCGCAGTTCGGACATTCTGTTTTTTCCATCAAAGGGGACGCGCGCAAAACCACCACCACCCCCCAAACCCTAAGATAGACAGGTGGCGACGGGGTATGACGGACTCGCCTACGCTTGCGGCGCCACAGCAAGCCGCGTCGCCGCCTGCTCCGGCTCGTTCCAGGCTCGGCCTCGCGCTAACGCACGCAGTGCGCTTGGTTGACAGGCATAGTTCGGACATTCTGTTTTTTCCATCAAAGGGGACGCGCGCAAAACCACCACCACCCAAACCCTAAGACAGACAGGGGGAGACGGGGTATGATGAACCTGCTCTGGCTCGTTCCAGGCTTGGCCTCGAAGGGGGATGTGGAGCGGGGGTCACCACCCACCCTCCCCACCCCCTGCTCGGCCTCGCGCTAACGCACGCAGTGCACTTGGTTGACAGGCGCAGTGCGGACATTCTGTTTTTTACATCAAAGGGGACGCGCGCAAAACCACCACCACCACCCCCAAACCCTAAGATAGACAGGGGGGCGACGGGGTATGACAGACTCGCCTACGCATGCGGCGTCGCGGCAAGCCGCGTCGCCGCCTGCTCCGGCTCGTTCCAGGCTCGGCCTCGCAGGGGGATGTGGAGGGGGGGTCATGACCCCCCTCCCCACCCCCTGCTCGGCCTCGCGCTAACGCACGCAGTGCGCTTGGTTGACAGGCGCAGTGTGGACATTCTGTCTTTTCCATCAAAGGGGACGCGCACAAAACCACCATCCCCCCAAACCCTAAGATAGACAGGAGGCGACGGGGTATGACGGACTCGCCTACGCATGCGGCGCCGCGGCAAGCCGCGTCGCCGCCTGCTCCGGCTCGTTCCAGGCTCGGCCTCGCAGGGGGATGTGGAGGGGGGGGGGTCACGACCCCCCTCCCTATCCCCTGCCCAGCCTCGCGCTAACGCACGCAGTGCGCTTGGTTGACATGCGCAGTGCGGACATTCTGTTTTTCCATCAAAGGGGACGCGCGCAAAACCACCACCCCCAAACCCTAAGATAGACAGGGGGGCGACGGGGTATGACGGACTCGCCTACGCATGCGGCGCCGCTGCAAGCCGCGTCGCTGCCTGCTCCGGCTCGTCCCAGGCTCGGCCTCGCCAGGGGATGTGGAGGGGGGGTCACGACCTCCCCCTCCCCACCCCCTGCTCGGCCTCGTGCTAACGCACGCAGTGCGCTTGGTTGATAGGCGCAGTGCGGACATTCTGTTTTTTCCATCAAAGGGGACGCGCGCAAAACCACCACCACCCCCCCAAACCCTAAGATAGACAGGGGGGCGACGGGGTATGACGGACTCGGCTACGCATGCGGCACCACGGCAAGCCGCGTCGCCGCCTGCTCCGGCTCGTTCCAGGCTCGGCCTCGCGCTAACGCACGCAGTGCGCTTGGTTGACAGGTGCAGTTCGGACATTCTGTTTTTTCCATCAAAGGGGACGCGCGCAAAACCACCACCACCCCCCAAACCCTAAGATAGACAGGTGGCGACGGGGTATGACGGACTCGCCTACGCTTGCGGCGCCACAGCAAGCCGCGTCGCCGCCTGCTCCGGCTCGTTCCAGGCTCGGCCTCGCGCTAACGCACGCAGTGCGCTTGGTTGACAGGCACAGTTCGGACATTCTGTTTTTTCCATCAAAGGGGACGCGCGCAAAACCACCACCCCCCCAAACCCTAAGATAGACAGGGGGAGACGGGGTATGACGGACTCGCCTACGCATGCGGCGACGCGGCAAGACGCGGCGCCGCCTCCTCCGGCTCGTTCCAGGCTCGGCCTCGCAGCGGGATGTGGAGGGGGGGTCACCACCCACCCTCCCCACCCCCTGCTCGGCCTCGCGCTAACGCACGCAGTGCGCTTGGTTGACAGGCGCAGTGCGGACATTCTGTTTTTTCCATCAAAGGGGAGGCGCGCAAAACCACCACCCCCCCAAACCCTAAGATAGACAGGGGGAGACGGGGTATGACGGACTCGCCTACGCATGCGACGCCGCGGCAAGCCGCGGCGCCGCCTGCTCTGGCTCGTTCCAGGCTCGGCCTCGCAGGGGGATGTGGAGGGGGGGTCACCACCCCCCTCCCCACCCCCTGCTCGGCCTCGCGCTAACGCACGCAGTGCGCTTGGTTGACAGGCGTAGTGCGGACATTCTGTTTTTTTCCATCAAAGGGGACGCGCCCAAAACCACCACCACCCCCCCAACCCTAAGATAGACAGGGGGGCGACGGGGTATGACGGACTCGCCTACGCATGCGGCGCCGTGGCAAGCCGCGTCGCCGCCTGCTCCGGCTTGTTCCAGGCTCGGCCTCACAGGGGGATGTGGAGGGGGGTCACGACCCCCCTCCCCACCCCCTGCTAGGCCTCACGCTAACGCATGCAGTGCGCTTGGTTGACAAGCGCATTGCAGACATTCTATTTTTTCCATCAATCGGGACACACGCAAAACCACGACCAACCCCCAAACCCTAAGATAGACAGGGGGGCGACGGGGTATGACGGACTCGCCTACGCATGCGGCGCCGCGGCAAGCCGCGTCGCGGCCTGCTCCGGCTCGTTCCAGGCTCGGCCTCGCAGGGGGATGTGGAGGGGGGTCACGACCCCCTCCCCACCCCCTGCTCGGCCTCGCGCTAACGCACGCAGTGCGCTTGGTTGACAGGCGCAGTGCGGACATTCTGTTTTTTCCATCAAAGGGGACACGCGCAAAACCACCACCACCCCCCAAACCCTAAGATAGACAGGGGGGCGATGGGGTATGACGGACTCGCCTATGCATGCGGCACCGCAGCAATCCGCGTCGCCGCCTGCTCGGGCTCGTTCCAGGCTCGGCCTCGCAGGGGGATGTGGAGGGGGGGTCACGTCCCCACTCCCCACCCCCTGCTCGGCCTCGCGCTAACGCACGCAGTGCACTTGGTTGACAGGCGCAGTGCGGACATTCTATTTTTTCCATCAAAAGGGACGCGCGCAAAACCACCACCACCCCCCAAACCCTAAGATAGACAGGGGGGCGACGGGGTATGACGGACTCGGCTACGCATGCGGCACCACGGTAAGCCGCGTCGCCGCCTGCTCCGGCTCGTTCCAGGCTCGGCCTCGCGCTAACGCACGCAGTGCGCTTGGTTGACAGGCGCAGTTCGGACATTCTGTTTTTTCCATCAAAGGGGACGCGCGCAAAACCACCACCACCCAAACCCTAAGATAGACAGGGGGAGACGGAGTATAATGAACCTGCTCTGGCTCGTTCCAGGCTCGGCCTCGCAGGGGGATGTGGAGCGGGGGTCACCACCCACCCTCCCCACCCCCTGCTCGGCCTCGCGCTAACGCACGTAGTGCGCTTGGTTGACAGGCGCAGTGCGGACATTCTGTTTTTTACATCAAAGGGGACGCGCGCAAAACCACCACCACCACCCCCAAACCCTAAGATAGACAGGGGGGCGACGGGGTATGACGGACTCGCCTACGCATGCGGCGCCGCGGCAAGCCGCGTCGCCGCCTGCTCCGGCTCGTTCCAGGCTCGGCCTCGCAGGGGGATGTGGAGGGGGGGTCACGACCCTCCCTCCCCATCCCCTGCCCAGCCTCGCGCTAACGCACGCAGTGCGCTTGGTTTACATGCGCAGTGCGGACATTCTGTTTTTCCATCAAAGGGGACGCGCGCAAAACCACCACCCCCAAACCCTAAGATAGACAGGGGGGCGACGGGGTATGACGGACTCGCCTACGCATGCGGCGCCGCTGCAAGCCGCGTCGCTGCCTGCTCCGGCTCGTCCCAGGCTCGGCCTCGCCAGGGGATGTGGAGGGGGGGTCACGACCTCCCCCTCCCCACCTCCTGCTCGGCCTCGCGCTAACGCACGCAGTGCGCTTGGTTGACAGGCGCAGTGCGGACATTCTGTTTTTTCCATCAAAGGGGATGCGCGCAAAACCACCACCACCCCCCCCCCAAACCCTAAGATAGACAGGGGGGCGACGGGGTATGACGGACTCGGCTACGCATGCGGCACCAGAGCAAGCCGCGTCGCCGCCTGCTCCGGCTCGTTCCAGGCTCGGCCTCGCGCTAACGCACGCAGTGCGCTTGGTTGACAGGCGCAGTTCGGACATTCTGTTTTTTTCAACAAAGGGGACGCGCGCAAAACCACCACCACCCCCCAAACCCTAAGATAGACAGGTGGCGACGGGGTATGACGGACTCGCCTACGCTTGCGGCGCCACGGCAAGCCGCGTCGCCGCCTGCTCCGGCTCGTTCCAGGCTCGGCCTCGCGCTAACGCACGCAGTGCGCTTGGTTGACAGGCGCAGTTCGGACATTCTGTTTTTTCCATCAAAGGGGACGCGCGCAAAACCACCACCACCCAAACCCTAAGATAGACAGGGGGAGACGGAGTATAATGAACCTGCTCTGGCTCGTTCCAGGCTCGGCCTCGCAGGGGGATGTGGAGCGGGGGTCACCACCCACCCTCCCCACCCCCTGCTCGGCCTCGCGCTAACGCACGCAGTGCGCTTGGTTGACAGGCGCAGTGCGGACATTCTGTTTTTTCCATCAAAGGGGACACGCGCAAAACCACCACCACCCCCCAAACCCTAAGATAGACAGGGGGGCGATGGGGTATGACGGACTCGCCTATGCATGCGGCACCGCAGCAATCCGCGTCGCCGCCTGCTCGGGCTCGTTCCAGGCTCGGCCTCGCAGGGGGATGTGGAGGGGGGGTCACGTCCCCACTCCCCACCCCCTGCTCGGCCTCGCGCTAACGCACGCAGTGCGCTTGGTTGACAGGCGCAGTGCGGACATTCTATTTTTTCCATCAAAAGGGACGCGCGCAAAACCACCACCACCCCCCAAACCCTAAGATAGACAGGTGGCGACGGGGTATGACGGACTCGCCTACGCTTGCGGCGCCACAGCAAGCCGCGTCGCCGCCTGCTCCGGCTCGTTCCAGGCTCGGCCTCGCGCTAACGCACGCAGTGCGCTTGGTTGACAGGCACAGTTCGGACATTCTGTTTTTTCCATCAAAGGGGACGCGCGCAAAACCACCACCCCCCCAAACCCTAAGATAGACAGGGGGAGACGGGGTATGACGGACTCGCCTACGCATGCGGCGACGCGGCAAGACGCGGCGCCGCCTCCTCCGGCTCGTTCCAGGCTCGGCCTCGCAGCGGGATGTGGAGGGGGGGTCACCACCCACCCTCCCCACCCCCTGCTCGGCCTCGCGCTAACGCACGCAGTGCGCTTGGTTGACAGGCGCAGTGCGGACATTCTGTTTTTTCCATCAAAGGGGAGGCGCGCAAAACCACCACCCCCCCAAACCCTAAGATAGACAGGGGGAGACGGGGTATGACGGACTCGCCTACGCATGCGACGCCGCGGCAAGCCGCGGCGCCGCCTGCTCTGGCTCGTTCCAGGCTCGGCCTCGCAGGGGGATGTGGAGGGGGGGTCACCACCCCCCTCCCCACCCCCTGCTCGGCCTCGCGCTAACGCACGCAGTGCGCTTGGTTGACAGGCGTAGTGCGGACATTCTGTTTTTTTCCATCAAAGGGGACGCGCCCAAAACCACCACCACCCCCCCAACCCTAAGATAGACAGGGGGGCGACGGGGTATGACGGACTCGCCTACGCATGCGGCGCCGTGGCAAGCCGCGTCGCCGCCTGCTCCGGCTTGTTCCAGGCTCGGCCTCACAGGGGGATGTGGAGGGGGGTCACGACCCCCCTCCCCACCCCCTGCTAGGCCTCACGCTAACGCATGCAGTGCGCTTGGTTGACAAGCGCATTGCAGACATTCTATTTTTTCCATCAATCGGGACACACGCAAAACCACGACCAACCCCCAAACCCTAAGATAGACAGGGGGGCGACGGGGTATGACGGACTCGCCTACGCATGCGGCGCCGCGGCAAGCCGCGTCGCGGCCTGCTCCGGCTCGTTCCAGGCTCGGCCTCGCAGGGGGATGTGGAGGGGGGTCACGACCCCCTCCCCACCCCCTGCTCGGCCTCGCGCTAACGCACGCAGTGCGCTTGGTTGACAGGCGCAGTGCGGACATTCTGTTTTTTCCATCAAAGGGGACACGCGCAAAACCACCACCACCCCCCAAACCCTAAGATAGACAGGGGGGCGATGGGGTATGACGGACTCGCCTATGCATGCGGCACCGCAGCAATCCGCGTCGCCGCCTGCTCGGGCTCGTTCCAGGCTCGGCCTCGCAGGGGGATGTGGAGGGGGGGTCACGTCCCCACTCCCCACCCCCTGCTCGGCCTCGCGCTAACGCACGCAGTGCACTTGGTTGACAGGCGCAGTGCGGACATTCTATTTTTTCCATCAAAAGGGACGCGCGCAAAACCACCACCACCCCCCAAACCCTAAGATAGACAGGGGGGCGACGGGGTATGACGGACTCGGCTACGCATGCGGCACCACGGTAAGCCGCGTCGCCGCCTGCTCCGGCTCGTTCCAGGCTCGGCCTCGCGCTAACGCACGCAGTGCGCTTGGTTGACAGGCGCAGTTCGGACATTCTGTTTTTTCCATCAAAGGGGACGCGCGCAAAACCACCACCACCCAAACCCTAAGATAGACAGGGGGAGACGGAGTATAATGAACCTGCTCTGGCTCGTTCCAGGCTCGGCCTCGCAGGGGGATGTGGAGCGGGGGTCACCACCCACCCTCCCCACCCCCTGCTCGGCCTCGCGCTAACGCACGTAGTGCGCTTGGTTGACAGGCGCAGTGCGGACATTCTGTTTTTTACATCAAAGGGGACGCGCGCAAAACCACCACCACCACCCCCAAACCCTAAGATAGACAGGGGGGCGACGGGGTATGACGGACTCGCCTACGCATGCGGCGCCGCGGCAAGCCGCGTCGCCGCCTGCTCCGGCTCGTTCCAGGCTCGGCCTCGCAGGGGGATGTGGAGGGGGGGTCACGACCCTCCCTCCCCATCCCCTGCCCAGCCTCGCGCTAACGCACGCAGTGCGCTTGGTTTACATGCGCAGTGCGGACATTCTGTTTTTCCATCAAAGGGGACGCGCGCAAAACCACCACCCCCAAACCCTAAGATAGACAGGGGGGCGACGGGGTATGACGGACTCGCCTACGCATGCGGCGCCGCTGCAAGCCGCGTCGCTGCCTGCTCCGGCTCGTCCCAGGCTCGGCCTCGCCAGGGGATGTGGAGGGGGGGTCACGACCTCCCCCTCCCCACCTCCTGCTCGGCCTCGCGCTAACGCACGCAGTGCGCTTGGTTGACAGGCGCAGTGCGGACATTCTGTTTTTTCCATCAAAGGGGATGCGCGCAAAACCACCACCACCCCCCCCCAAACCCTAAGATAGACAGGGGGGCGACGGGGTATGACGGACTCGGCTACGCATGCGGCACCAGAGCAAGCCGCGTCGCCGCCTGCTCCGGCTCGTTCCAGGCTCGGCCTCGCGCTAACGCACGCAGTGCGCTTGGTTGACAGGCGCAGTTCGGACATTCTGTTTTTTTCAACAAAGGGGACGCGCGCAAAACCACCACCACCCCCCAAACCCTAAGATAGACAGGTGGCGACGGGGTATGACGGACTCGCCTACGCTTGCGGCGCCACGGCAAGCCGCGTCGCCGCCTGCTCCGGCTCGTTCCAGGCTCGGCCTCGCGCTAACGCACGCAGTGCGCTTGGTTGACAGGCGCAGTTCGGACATTCTGTTTTTTCCATCAAAGGGGACGCGCGCAAAACCACCACCACCCAAACCCTAAGATAGACAGGGGGAGACGGAGTATAATGAACCTGCTCTGGCTCGTTCCAGGCTCGGCCTCGCAGGGGGATGTGGAGCGGGGGTCACCACCCACCCTCCCCACCCCCTGCTCGGCCTCGCGCTAACGCACGCAGTGCGCTTGGTTGACAGGCGCAGTGCGGACATTCTGTTTTTTCCATCAAAGGGGACACGCGCAAAACCACCACCACCCCCCAAACCCTAAGATAGACAGGGGGGCGATGGGGTATGACGGACTCGCCTATGCATGCGGCACCGCAGCAATCCGCGTCGCCGCCTGCTCGGGCTCGTTCCAGGCTCGGCCTCGCAGGGGGATGTGGAGGGGGGGTCACGTCCCCACTCCCCACCCCCTGCTCGGCCTCGCGCTAACGCACGCAGTGCGCTTGGTTGACAGGCGCAGTGCGGACATTCTATTTTTTCCATCAAAAGGGACGCGCGCAAAACCACCACCACCCCCCAAACCCTAAGATAGACAGGGGGGCGACGGGGTATGACGGACTCGGCTACGCATGCGGCACCACGGTAAGCCGCGTCGCCGCCTGCTCCGGCTCGTTCCAGGCTCGGCCTCGCGCTAACGCACGCAGTGCGCTTGGTTGACAGGCGCAGTTCGGACATTCTGTTTTTTCCATCAAAGGGGACGCGCGCAAAACCACCACCACCCAAACCCTAAGATAGACAGGGGGAGACGGAGTATAATGAACCTGCTCTGGCTCGTTCCAGGCTCGGCCTCGCAGGGGGATGTGGAGCGGGGGTCACCACCCACCCTCCCCACCCCCTGCTCGGCCTCGCGCGAACGCACGTAGTGCACTTGGTTGACAGGTGCAGTGCGGACATTCTGTTTTTTACATCAAAGGGGACGCGCGCAAAACCACCACCACCACCCCCAAACCCTAAGATAGACAGGGGGGCGACGGGGTATGACAGACTCGCCTACGCATGCGGCGCCGCGGCAAGCCGCGTCGCCGCCTGCTCCGGCTCGTTCCAGGCTCGGCCTCGCAGGGGGATGTGGAGGGGGGGTCATGACCCCCCTCCCCACCCCCTGCTCGGCCTCGCGCTAACGCATGCAATGCGCTTGGTTGACAGGCGCAGTGCGGACATTCTGTCTTTTCCATCAAAGGGGACGCGCACAAAACCACCACCCCACCAAACCCTAAGATAGACAGGAGGCGACGGGGTATGACGGACTCGCCTACGCATGCGGCGCCGCGGCAAGCCGCGTCGCCGCCTGCTCCGGCTCGTTCCAGGCTCGGCCTCGCAGGGGGATGTGGAGGGGGGGTCACGACCCTCCCTCCCCATCCCCTGCCCAGCCTCGCGCTAACGCACGCAGTGCGCTTGGTTTACATGCGCAGTGCGGACATTCTGTTTTTCCATCAAAGGGGACGCGCGCAAAACCACCACCCCCAAACCCTAAGATAGACAGGGGGGCGACGGGGTATGACGGACTCGCCTACGCATGCGGCGCCGCTGCAAGCCGCGTCGCTGCCTGCTCCGGCTCGTCCCAGGCTCGGCCTCGCCAGGGGATGTGGAGGGGGGGTCACGACCTCCCCCTCCCCACCTCCTGCTCGGCCTCGCGCTAACGCACGCAGTGCGCTTGGTTGACAGGCGCAGTGCGGACATTCTGTTTTTTCCATCAAACGGGACGCGCGCAAAACCACCACCACCCCCCCCCAAACCCTAAGATAGACAGGGGGGCGACGGGGTATGACGGACTCGGCTACGCATGCGGCACCAGAGCAAGCCGCGTCGCCGCCTGCTCCGGCTCGTTCCAGGCTCGGCCTCGCGCTAACGCACGCAGTGCGCTTGGTTGACAGGCGCAGTTCGGACATTCTGTTTTTTTCATCAAAGGGGACGCGCGCAAAACCACCACCACCCCCCAAACCCTAAGATAGACAGGTGGCGACGGGGTATGACGGACTCGCCTACGCTTGCGGCGCCACGGCAAGCCGCGTCGCCGCCTGCTCCGGCTCGTTCCAGGCTCGGCCTCGCGCTAATGCACGCAGTGCGCTTGGTTGACAGGCGCAGTTCGGACATTCTGTTTTTTCCATCAAAGGGGACGCGCGCAAAACCACCACCACCCAAACCCTAAGATAGACAGGGGGAGACGGAGTATAATGAACCTGCTCTGGCTCGTTCCAGGCTCGGCCTCGCAGGGGGATGTGGAGCGGGGGTCACCACCCACCCTCCCCACCCCCTGCTCGGCCTCGCGCTAACGCACGCAGTGCGCTTGGTTGACAGGCGCAGTGCGGACATTCTGTTTTTTCCATCAAAGGGGACACGTGCAAAACCACCACCACCCCCCAAACCCTAAGATAGACAGGGAGGCGATGGGGTATGACGGACTCGCCTATGCATGCGGCACCGCAGCAATCCGCGTCGCCGCCTGCTCGGGCTCGTTCCAGGCTCGGCCTCGTAGGGGGATGTGGAGGGGGGGTCACGTCCCCACTCCCCACCCCCTGCTCGGCCTCGCGCTAACGCACGCAGTGCGCTTGGTTGACAGGCGCAGTGCGGACATTCTATTTTTTCCATCAAAAGGGACGCGCGCAAAACCACCACCACCCCCCAAACCCTAAGATAGACAGGGGGGCGACGGGGTATGACGGACTCGGCTACGCATGCGGCACCACGGTAAGCCGCGTCGCCGCCTGCTCCGGCTCGTTCCAGGCTCGGCCTCGCGCTAACGCACGCAGTGCGCTTGGTTGACAGGCGCAGTTCGGACATTCTGTTTTTTCCATCAAAGGGGACGCGCGCAAAACCACCACCACCCAAACCCTAAGATAGACAGGGGGAGACGGAGTATAATGAACCTGCTCTGGCTCGTTCCAGGCTCGGCCTCGCAGGGGGATGTGGAGCGGGGGTCACCACCCACCCTCCCCACCCCCTGCTCGGCCTCGCGCTAACGCACGTAGTGCACTTGGTTGACAGGTGCAGTGCGGACATTCTGTTTTTTACATCAAAGGGGACGCGCGCAAAACCACCACCACCACCCCCAAACCCTAAGATAGACAGGGGGGCGACGGGGTATGACAGACTCGCCTACGCATGCGGCGCCGCGGCAAGCCGCGTCGCCGCCTGCTCCGGCTCGTTCCAGGCTCGGCCTCGCAGGGGGATGTGGAGGGGGGGTCATGACCCCCCTCCCCACCCCCTGCTCGGCCTCGCGCTAACGCATGCAGTGCGCTTGGTTGACAGGCGCAGTGCGGACATTCTGTCTTTTCCATCAAAGGGGACGCGCACAAAACCACCACCCCACCAAACCCTAAGATAGACAGGAGGCGACGGGGTATGACGGACTCGCCTACGCATGCGGCGCCGCGGCAAGCCGCGTCGCCGCCTGCTCCGGCTCGTTCCAGGCTCGGCCTCGCAGGGGGATGTGGAGGGGGGGTCACGACCCTCCCTCCCCATCCCCTGCCCAGCCTCGCGCTAATGCACGCAGTGCGCTTGGTTTACATGCGCAGTGCGGACATTCTGTTTTTCCATCAAAGGGGACGCGCGCAAAACCACCACCCCCAAACCCTAAGATAGACAGGGGGGCGACGGGGTATGACGGACTCGCCTACGCATGCGGCGCCGCTGCAAGCCGCGTCGCTGCCTGCTCCGGCTCGTCCCAGGCTCGGCCTCGCCAGGGGATGTGGAGGGGGGGTCACGACCTCCCCCTCCCCACCTCCTGCTCGGCCTCGCGCTAACGCACGCAGTGCGCTTGGTTGACAGGCGCAGTGCGGACATTCTGTTTTTTCCATCAAAGGGGACGCGCGCAAAACCACCACCACCCCCAAACCCTAAGATAGACAGGGGGGCGACGGGGTATGACGGACTCGGCTACGCATGCGGCACCAGAGCAAGCCGCGTCGCCGCCTGCTCCGGCTCGTTCCAGGCTCGGCCTCGCGCTAACGCACGCAGTGCGCTTGGTTGACAGGCGCAGTTCGGACATTCTGTTTTTTTCATCAAAGGGGACGCGCGCAAAACCACCACCACCCCCCAAACCCTAAGATAGACAGGTGGCGACGGGGTATGACGGACTCGCCTACGCTTGCGGCGCCACGGCAAGCCGCGTCGCCGCCTGCTCCGGCTCGTTCCAGGCTCGGCCTCGCGCTAACGCACGCAGTGCGCTTGGTTGACAGGCGCAGTTCGGACATTCTGTTTTTTCCATCAAAGGGGACGCGCGCAAAACCACCACCACCCAAACCCTAAGATAGACAGGGGGAGACGGAGTATAATGAACCTGCTCTGGCTCGTTCCAGGCTCGGCCTCGCAGGGGGATGTGGAGCGGGGGTCACCACCCACCCTCCCCACCCCCTGCTCGGCCTCGCGCTAACGCACGCAGTGCGCTTGGTTGACAGGCGCAGTGCGGACATTCTGTTTTTTCCATCAAAGGGGACACGCGCAAAACCACCACCACCCCCCAAACCCTAAGATAGACAGGGGGCGATGGGGTATGACGGACTCGCCTATGCATGCGGCACCGCAGCAATCCGCGTCGCCGCCTGCTCGGGCTCGTTCCAGGCTCGGCCTCGCAGGGGGATGTGGAGGGGGGGTCACGTCCCCACTCCCCACCCCCTGCTCGGCCTCGCGCTAACGCACGCAGTGCGCTTGGTTTACAGGCGCAGTGCGGACATTCTATTTTTTCCATCAAAAGGGACGCGCGCAAAACCACCACCACCCCCCAAACCCTAAGATAGACAGGGGGGCGACGGGGTATGACGGACTCGGCTACGCATGCGGCACCACGGTAAGCCGCGTCGCCGCCTGCTCCGGCTCGTTCCAGGCTCGGCCTCGCGCTAACGCACGCAGTGCGCTTGGTTGACAGGCGCAGTTCGGACATTCTGTTTTTTCCATCAAAGGAGACGCGCGCAAAACCACCACCACCCAAACCCTAAGATAGACAGGGGGAGACGGAGTATAATGAACCTGCTCTGGCTCGTTCCAGGCTCGGCCTCGCAGGGGGATGTGGAGCGGGGGTCACCACCCACCCTCCCCACCCCCTGCTCGGCCTCGCGCTAACGCACGTAGTGCACTTGGTTGACAGGTGCAGTGCGGACATTCTGTTTTTTACATCAAAGGGGACGCGCGCAAAACCACCACCACCACCCCCAAACCCTAAGATAGACAGGGGGGCGACGGGGTATGACAGACTCGCCTACGCATGCGGCGCCGCGGCAAGCCGCGTCGCCGCCTGCTCCGGCTCGTTCCAGGCTCGGCCTCGCAGGGGGATGTGGAGGGGGGGTCATGACCCCCCTCCCCACCCCCTGCTCGGCCTCGCGCTAACGCATGCAGTGCGCTTGGTTGACAGGCGCAGTGCGGACATTCTGTCTTTTCCATCAAAGGGGACGCGCACAAAACCACCACCCCACCAAACCCTAAGATAGACAGGAGGCGACGGGGTATGACGGACTCGCCTACGCATGCGGCGCCGCGGCAAGCCGCGTCGCCGCCTGCTCCGGCTCGTTCCAGGCTCGGCCTCGCAGGGGGATGTGGAGGGGGGGTCACGACCCTCCCTCCCCATCCCCTGCCCAGCCTCGCGCTAACGCACGCAGTGCGCTTGGTTTACATGCGCAGTGCGGACATTCTGTTTTTCCATCAAAGGGGACGCGCGCAAAACCACCACCCCCAAACCCTAAGATAGACAGGGGGGCGACGGGGTATGACGGACTCGCCTACGCATGCGGCCGCTGCAAGCCGCGTCGCTGCCTGCTCCGGCTCGTCCCAGGCTCGGCCTCGCCAGGGGATGTGGAGGGGGGGTCACGACCTCCCCCTCCCCACCTCCTGCTCGGCCTCGCGCTAACGCACGCAGTGCGCTTGGTTGACAGGCGCAGTGCGGACATTCTGTTTTTTCCATCAAAGGGGACGCGCGCAAAACCACCACCACCCCCCCAAACCCTAAGATAGACAGGGGGGCGACGGGGTATGACGGACTCGCCTACGCATGCGGCACCAGAGCAAGCCGCGTCGCCGCCTGCTCCGGCTCGTTCCAGGCTCGGCCTCGCGCTAACGCACGCAGTGCGCTTGGTTGACAGGCGCAGTTCGGACATTCTGTTTTTTCCATCAAAGGGGACGCGCGCAAAACCACCACCACCCCCCAAACCCTAAGATAGACAGGTGGCGACGGGGTATGACGGACTCGCCTACGCTTGCGGCGCCACGGCAAGCCGCGTCGCCGCCTGCTCCGGCTCGTTCCAGGCTCGGCCTCGCGCTAACGCACGCAGTGCGCTTGGTTAACAGGCGCAGTGCGGACATTCTGTTTTTTCCATCAAAGGTGACGCGCGCAAAACCACCACCCCCCAAACCCTAAGATAGACAGGGGGAGACGGGGTATGACGGACTCGCCTACGCATGCGGCGCCGCGGAAAGACGCGGCGCCGCCTCCTCCGGGTCGTTCCAGGCTCGGCCTCGCAGCGGGATGTGGAGGGGGGGTCACCACCCCCCTCCCCACCCCCTGCTCGGCCTCGCGCTAACGCACGCAGTGCGCTTGGTTGACAGGCGCAGTGCGGACATTCTGTTTTTTCCATCAAAGGGGACGCGCGCAAAACCACCACCCCCCAAACCCTAAGATAGACAGGGGGATACGGGGTCTGACGGACTCGCCTACGCATGCGGCGCCGCGGCAAGCCGCGGCGCCGCCTGCTCTGGCTCGTTCCAGGCTCGGCCTCACAGGGGGATGTGGAGGGGGGGTCACCACCCCCCTCCCCACCCCCTGCTCGGCCTCGCGCTAACGCGCGCAGTGCGCTTGGTTGACAGGCGTAGTGCGGACATTCTGTTTTTTCCATCAAAGGGGACGCGCCCAAAACCACCACCACCCCCCCCAACCCTAAGATAGACAGGGGGGCGACGGGGTATGACGGACTCGCCTACGCATGCGGCGCCGGGGCAAGCCGCGTCGCCGCCTGCTCCGGCTTGTTCCAGGCTCGGCCTCACAGGGGGATGTGGAGGGGGGTCACGACCCCCCTCCCCACCCCCTGCTAGGCCTCGCGCTAACGCATGCAGTGCGCTTGGTTGACAAGCGCATTGCGGACATTCTATTTTTTCCATCAAACGGGACACGCGCAAAACCACCACCACCCCCCAAACCCTAAGATAGACAGGGGGCGACGGGGTATGACGGACTCGCCTACGCATGCGGCGCCGCGGCAAGCCGCATCGCGGCCTGCTCCGGCTCGTTCCAGGCTCGGCCTCGCAGGGGGATGTGGAGGGGGGTCACGACCCCCTCCCCACCCCCTGCTCGGCCTCGCGCTAACGCACGCAGTGCGCTTGGTTGACAGGCGCAGTGCGGACATTCTGTTTTTTCCATCAAAGGGGACGCGCGCAAAAACCACCACCCCCCAAACCCTAAGATAGACAGGGGGATACGGGGTCTGACGGACTCGCCTACGCATGCGGCGCCGCGGCAAGCCGCGGCGCCGCCTGCTCTGGCTCGTTCCAGGCTCGGCCTCACAGGGGGATGTGGAGGGGGGGTCACCACCCCCCTCCCCACCCCCTGCTCGGCCTCGCGCTAACGCACGCAGTGCGCTTGGTTGACAGGCGTAGTGCGGACATTCTGTTTTTTCCATCAAAGGGGACGCGCCCAAAACCACCACCACCCCCCCCAACCCTAAGATAGACAGGGGGGCGACGGGGTATGACGGACTCGCCTACGCATGCGGCACCGGGGCAAGCCGCGTCGCCGCCTGCTCCGGCTTGTTCCAGGCTCGGCCTCACAGGGGGATGTGGAGGGGGGTCACGACCCCCCTCCCCACCCCCTGCTAGGCTTCGCGCTAACGCATGCAGTGCGCTTGGTTGACAAGCGCATTGCGGACATTCTATTTTTTCCATCAAACGGGACACGCGCAAAACCACCACCACCCCCCAAACCCTAAGATAGACAGGGGGCGACGGGGTATGACGGACTCGCCTACGCATGCGGCGCCGCGGCAAGCCGCATCGCGGCCTGCTCCGGCTCGTTCCAGGCTCGGCCTCGCAGGGGGATGTGGAGGGGGGTCACGACCCCCTCCCCACCCCCTGCTCGGCCTCGCGCTAACGCACGCAGTGCGCTTGGTTGACAGGCGCAGTGCGGACATTCTGTTTTTTCCATCAAAGGGGACACGCGCAAAACCACCACCACCCCCCAAACCCTAAGATAGACAGGGGGGCGATGGGGTATGACGGACTCGCCTATGCATGCGGCACCGCAGCAATCCGCGTCGCCGCCTGCTCGGGCTCGTTCCAGGCTCGGCCTCGCAGGGGGATGTGGAGGGGGGGTCACGTCCCAACTCCCCACCCCCTGCTCGGCCTCGCGCTAACGCACGCAGTGCGCTTGGTTGACAGGCGCAGTGCGGACATTCTGTTTTTTCCATCAAAAGGGACGCGCGCAAAACCACCACCACCCCCCCAAACCCTAAGATAGACAGGGGGGCGACGGGGTATGACGGACTCGGCTATGCATGCGGCACCACGGTAAGCCGCGTCGCCGCCTGCTCCAGCTCGTTCCAGGCTCGGCCTCGCGCTAACGCACGCAGTGCGCTTGGTTGACAGGCGCAGTTCGGACATTCTGTTTTTTCCATCAAAGGGGACGCGCGCAAAACCACCACCACCCAAACCCTAAGATAGACAGGGGGGACGGAGTATAATGAACCTGCTCTGGCTCGTTCCAGGCTCGGCCTCGCAGGGGGATGTGGAGCGGGGGTCACCACCCACCCTCCCCACCCCCTGCTCGGCCTCGCGCTAACGCACGTAGTGCACTTGGTTGACAGGCGCAGTGCGGACATTCTGTTTTTTACATCAAAGGGGACGCGCGCAAAACCACCACCACCACCCCCAAACCCTAAGATAGACAGGGGGCGACGGGGTATGACAGACTCGCCTACGCATGCGGCGCCGCGGCAAGCCGCGTCGCCGCCTGCTCCGGCTCGTTCCAGGCTCGGCCTCGCAGGAGGATGTGGAGGGGGGGTCATGACCCCCCTCCCCACCCCCTGCTCGGCCTCGCGCTAACGCATGCAGTGCGCTTGGTTGACAGGCGCAGTGCGGACATTCTGTCTTTTCCATCAAAGGTGACGCGCACAAAACCACCACCCCCCAAACCCTAAGATAGACAGGAGGCGACGGGGTATGACGGACTCGCCTACGCATGCGGCGCCGCGGCAAGCCGCGTCGCCGCCTGCTCCGGCTCGTTCCAGGCTCGGCCTCGCAGGGGGATGTGGAGGGGGGGTCACGACCCTCCCTCCCCATATCCTACCCAGCCTCGCGCTAACGCACGCAGTGCGCTTGGTTTACATGCGCAGTGCGGACATTCTGTTTTTCCATCAAAGGGGACGCGCGCAAAACCACCACCCCCAAACCCTAAGATAGACAGGGGGGCGACGGGGTATGACGGACTCGCCTACGCATGCGGCGCCGCTGCAAGCCGCGTCGCTGCCTGCTCCGGCTCGTCCCAGGCTCGGCCTCGCCAGGGGATGTGGAGGGGGGGTCACGACCTCCCCCTCCCCACCTCCTGCTCGGCCTCACGCTAACGCACGCAGTGCGCTTGGTTGACAGGCGCAGTGCGGACATTCTGTTTTTTCCATCAAAGGGGACGCGCGCAAAACCACCACCCCCCCCAAACCCTAAGATAGACAGGGGGGCGACGGGGTATGACGGACTCGGCTACGCATGCGGCACCAGAGCAAGCCGCGTCGCCGCCTGCTCCGGCTCGTTCCAGGCTCGGCCTCGCGCTAACGCACGCAGTGCGCTTGGTTGACAGGCGCAGTTCGGACATTCTGTTTTTTCCATCAAAGGCGACGCGCGCAAAACCACCACCACCCCCCAAACCCTAAGATAGACAGGTGGCGACGGGGTATGACGGACTCGCCTACGCTTGCGGCGCCACGGCAAGCCGCGTCGCCGCCTGCTCCGGCTCGTTCCAGGCTCGGCCTCGCGCTAACGCACGCAGTGCGCTTGGTTGACAGGCGCAGTGCGGACATTCTGTTTTTTCCATCAAAGGTGACGCGCGCAAAACCACCACCCCCCAAACCCAAAGATAGACAGGGGGAGACGGGGTATGACGGACTCGCCTACGCATGCGGCGCCGCGGAAAGACGCGGCGCCGCCTCCTCCGGGTCGTTCCAGGCTCGGCCTCGCAGCGGGATGTGGAGGGGGGGTCACCACCCCCCCTCCCCACCCCTGCTCGGCCTCGCGCTAATGCACGCAGTGCGCTTGGTTGACAGGCGCAGTGCGGACATTCTGTTTTTTCCATCAAAGGGGACGCGCGCAAAACCACCACCCCCCAAACCCTAAGATAGACAGGGGGATACGGGGTCTGACGGACTCGCCTACGCATGCGGCGCCGCGGCAAGCCGCGGCGCCGCCTGCTCTGGCTCGTTCCAGGCTCGGCCTCACAGGGGGATGTGGAGGGGGGGTCACCACCCCCCTCCCCACCCCCTGCTCGGCCTCGCGCTAACGCACGCAGTGCGCTTGGTTGACAGGCGTAGTGCGGACATTCTGTTTTTTCCATCAAAGGGGACGCGCCCAAAACCACCACCACCCCCCCCAACCCTAAGATAGACAGGGGGGCGACGGGGTATGACGGACTCGCCTACGCATGCGGCGCCGGGGCAAGCCGCGTCGCCGCCTGCTCCGGCTTGTTCCAGGCTCGGCCTCACAGGGGGATGTGGAGGGGGGTCACGACCCCCCTCCCCACCCCCTGCTAGGCCTCGCGCTAACGCATGCAGTGCGCTTGGTTGACAAGCGCATTGCGGACATTCTATTTTTTCCATCAAACGGGACACGCGCAAAACCACCACCACCCCCCAAACCCTAAGATAGACAGGGGGGCGACGGGGTATGACGGACTCGCCTACGCATGCGGCGCCGCGGCAAGCCGCATCGCGGCCTGCTCCGGCTCGTTCCAGGCTCGGCCTCGCAGGGGGATGTGGAGGGGGGTCACGACCCCCTCCCCACCCCCTGCTCGGCCTCGCGCTAACGCACGCAGTGCGCTTGGTTGACAGGCGCAGTGCGGACATTCTGTTTTTTCCATCAAAGGGGACACGCGCAAAACCACCACCACCCCCCAAACCCTAAGATAGACAGGGGGGCGATGGGGTATGACGGACTCGCCTATGCATGCGGCACCGCAGCAATCCGCGTCGCCGCCTGCTCGGGCTCGTTCCAGGCTCGGCCTCGCAGGGGGATGTGGAGGGGGGGTCACGTCCCAACTCCCCACCCCCTGCTCGGCCTCGCGCTAACGCATGCAGTGCGCTTGGTTGACAGGCGCAGTGCGGACATTCTGTTTTTTCCATCAAAAGGGACGCGCGCAAAACCACCACCACCCCCCAAACCCTAAGATAGACAGGGGGGCGACGGGGTATGACGGACTCGGCTACGCATGCGGCACCACGGTAAGCCGCGTCGCCGCCTGCTCCAGCTCGTTCCAGGCTCGGCCTCGCGCTAACGCACGCAGTGCGCTTGGTTGACAGGCGCAGTTCGGACATTCTGTTTTTTCCATCAAAGGGGACGCGCGCAAAACCACCACCACCCAAACCCTAAGATAGACAGGGGGGACGGAGTATAATGAACCTGCTCTGGCTCGTTCCAGGCTCGGCCTCGCAGGGGGATGTGGAGCGGGGGTCACCACCCACCCTCCCCACCCCCTGCTCGGCCTCGCGCTAACGCACGTAGTGCACTTGGTTGACAGGCGCAGTGCGGACATTCTGTTTTTTACATCAAAGGGGACGCGCGCAAAACCACCACCACCACCCCCAAACCCTAAGATAGACAGGGGGCGACGGGGTATGACAGACTCGCCTACGCATGCGGCGCCGCGGCAAGCCGCGTCGCCGCCTGCTCCGGCTCGTTCCAGGCTCGGCCTCGCAGGAGGATGTGGAGGGGGGGTCATGACCCCCCTCCCCACCCCCTGCTCGGCCTCGCGCTAACGCATGCAGTGCGCTTGGTTGACAGGCGCATTGCGGACATTCTGTCTTTTCCATCAAAGGTGACGTGCACAAAACCACCACCCCCCCAAACCCTAAGATAGACAGGAGGCGACGGGGTATGACGGACTCGCCTACGCATGCGGCGCCGCGGCAAGCCGCGTCGCCGCCTGCTCCGGCTCGTTCCAGGCTCGGCCTCGCAGGGGGATGTGGAGGGGGGGTCACGACCCTCCCTCCCCATATCCTACCCAGCCTCGCGCTAACGCACGCAGTGCGCTTGGTTTACATTCGCAGTGCGGACATTCTGTTTTTCCATCAAAGGGGACGCGCGCAAAACCACCACCCCCAAACCCTAAGATAGACAGGGGGGCGACGGGGTATGACGGACTCGCCTACGCATGCGGCGCCGCTGCAAGCCGCGTCGCTGCCTGCTCCGGCTCGTCCCAGGCTCGGCCTCGCCAGGGGATGTGGAGGGGGGGTCACGACCTCCCCCTCCCCACCTCCTGCTCGGCCTCACGCTAACGCACGCAGTGCGCTTGGTTAACAGGCGCAGTGCGGACATTCTGTTTTTTCCATCAAAGGGGACGCGCGCAAAACCACCACCACCCCCCCAAACCCTAAGATAGACAGGGGGGCGACGGGGTATGACGGACTCGGCTACGCATGCGGCACCAGAGCAAGCCGCGTCGCCGCCTGCTCCGGCTCGTTCCAGGCTCGGCCTCGCGCTAACGCACGCAGTGCGCTTGGTTGACAGGCGCAGTTCGGACATTCTGTTTTTTCCATCAAAGGGGACGCGCGCAAAACCACCACCACCCCCCAAACCCTAAGATAGACAGGTGGCGACGGGGTATGACGGACTCGCCTACGCTTGCGGCGCCACGGCAAGCCGCGTCGCCGCCTGCTCCGGCTCGTTCCAGGCTCGGCCTCGCGCTAACGCACGCAGTGCGCTTGGTTGACAGGCGCAGTGCGGACATTCTGTTTTTTCCATCAAAGGTGACGCGCGCAAAACCACCACCCCCCAAACCCTAAGATAGACAGGGGGAGACGGGGTATGACGGACTCGCCTACGCATGCGGCGCCGCGGAAAGACGCGGCGCCGCCTCCTCCGGGTCGTTCCAGGCTCGGCCTCGCAGCGGGATGTGGAGGGGGGGTCACCACCCCCCCTCCCCACCCCTGCTCGGCCTCGCGCTAATGCACGCAGTGCGCTTGGTTGACAGGCGCAGTGCGGACATTCTGTTTTTTCCATCAAAGGGGACGCGCGCAAAACCACCACCCCCCAAACCCTAAGATAGACTGGGGGTACGGGGTCTAACGGACTCGCCTACGCATGCGGCGCCGCGGCAAGCCGCGGCGCCGCCTGCTCTGGCTCGTTCCAGGCTCGGCCTCACAGGGGGATGTGGAGGGGGGGTCACCACCCCCCTCCCCACCCCCTGCTCGGCCTCGCGCTAACGCACGCAGTGCGCTTGGTTGACAGGCGTAGTGCGGACATTCTGTTTTTTCCATCAAAGGGGACGCGCCCAAAACCACCACCACCCCCCCCAACCCTAAGATAGACAGGGGGGCGACGGGGTATGACGGACTCGCCTACGCATGCGGCGCCGGGGCAAGCCGCGTCGCCGCCTGCTCCGGCTTGTTCCAGGCTCAGCCTCACAGGGGGATGTGGAGGGGGGTCACGACCCCCCTCCCCACCCCCTGCTAGGCCTCGCGCTAACGCATGCAGTGCGCTTGGTTGACAAGCGCATTGCGGACATTCTATTTTTTCCATCAAACGGGACACGCGCAAAACCACCACCACCCCCCAAACCCTAAGATAGACAGGGGGGCGACGGGGTATGACGGACTCGCCTACGCATGCGGCGCCGCGGCAAGCCGCGTCGCGGCCTGCTCCGGCTCGTTCCAGGCTCGGCCTCGCAGGGGGATGTGGAGGGGGGTCACGACCCCCTCCCCACCCCCTGCTCGGCCTCGCGCTAACGCACGCAGTGCGCTTGGTTGACAGGTGCAGTGCGGACATTCTGTTTTTTCCATCAAAGGGGACACGCGCAAAACCACCACCACCCCCCAAACCCTAAGATAGACAGGGGGCGATGGGGTATGACGGACTCGCCTATGCATGCGGCACCGCAGCAATCCGCGTCGCCGCCTGCTCGGGCTCGTTCCAGGCTCGGCCTCGCAGGAGGATGTGGAGGGGGGGTCATGACCCCCCTCCCCACCCCCTGCTCGGCCTCGCGCTAACGCATGCAGTGCGCTTGGTTGACAGGCGCATTGCGGACATTCTGTCTTTTCCATCAAAGGTGACGTGCACAAAACCACCACCCCCCCAAACCCTAAGATAGACAGGAGGCGACGGGGTATGACGGACTCGCCTACGCATGCGGCGCCGCGGCAAGCCGCGTCGCCGCCTGCTCCGGCTCGTTCCAGGCTCGGCCTCGCAGGGGGATGTGGAGGGGGGGTCACGACCCTCCCTCCCCATATCCTACCCAGCCTCGCGCTAACGCACGCAGTGCGCTTGGTTTACATTCGCAGTGCGGACATTCTGTTTTTCCATCAAAGGGGACGCGCGCAAAACCACCACCCCCAAACCCTAAGATAGACAGGGGGGCGACGGGGTATGACGGACTCGCCTACGCATGCGGCGCCGCTGCAAGCCGCGTCGCTGCCTGCTCCGGCTCGTCCCAGGCTCGGCCTCGCCAGGGGATGTGGAGGGGGGGTCACGACCTCCCCCTCCCCACCTCCTGCTCGGCCTCACGCTAACGCACGCAGTGCGCTTGGTTAACAGGCGCAGTGCGGACATTCTGTTTTTTCCATCAAAGGGGACGCGCGCAAAACCACCACCACCCCCCCAAACCCTAAGATAGACAGGGGGGCGACGGGGTATGACGGACTCGGCTACGCATGCGGCACCAGAGCAAGCCGCGTCGCCGCCTGCTCCGGCTCGTTCCAGGCTCGGCCTCGCGCTAACGCACGCAGTGCGCTTGGTTGACAGGCGCAGTTCGGACATTCTGTTTTTTCCATCAAAGGGGACGCGCGCAAAACCACCACCACCCCCCAAACCCTAAGATAGACAGGTGGCGACGGGGTATGACGGACTCGCCTACGCTTGCGGCGCCACGGCAAGCCGCGTCGCCGCCTGCTCCGGCTCGTTCCAGGCTCGGCCTCGCGCTAACGCACGCAGTGCGCTTGGTTGACAGGCGCAGTGCGGACATTCTGTTTTTTCCATCAAAGGTGACGCGCGCAAAACCACCACCCCCCAAACCCTAAGATAGACAGGGGGAGACGGGGTATGACGGACTCGCCTACGCATGCGGCGCCGCGGAAAGACGCGGCGCCGCCTCCTCCGGGTCGTTCCAGGCTCGGCCTCGCAGCGGGATGTGGAGGGGGGGTCACCACCCCCCCTCCCCACCCCTGCTCGGCCTCGCGCTAATGCACGCAGTGCGCTTGGTTGACAGGCGCAGTGCGGACATTCTGTTTTTTCCATCAAAGGGGACGCGCGCAAAACCACCACCCCCCAAACCCTAAGATAGACTGGGGGTACGGGGTCTAACGGACTCGCCTACGCATGCGGCGCCGCGGCAAGCCGCGGCGCCGCCTGCTCTGGCTCGTTCCAGGCTCGGCCTCACAGGGGGATGTGGAGGGGGGGTCACCACCCCCCTCCCCACCCCCTGCTCGGCCTCGCGCTAACGCACGCAGTGCGCTTGGTTGACAGGCGTAGTGCGGACATTCTGTTTTTTCCATCAAAGGGGACGCGCCCAAAACCACCACCACCCCCCCCAACCCTAAGATAGACAGGGGGGCGACGGGGTATGACGGACTCGCCTACGCATGCGGCGCCGGGGCAAGCCGCGTCGCCGCCTGCTCCGGCTTGTTCCAGGCTCAGCCTCACAGGGGGATGTGGAGGGGGGTCACGACCCCCCTCCCCACCCCCTGCTAGGCCTCGCGCTAACGCATGCAGTGCGCTTGGTTGACAAGCGCATTGCGGACATTCTATTTTTTCCATCAAACGGGACACGCGCAAAACCACCACCACCCCCCAAACCCTAAGATAGACAGGGGGGCGACGGGGTATGACGGACTCGCCTACGCATGCGGCGCCGCGGCAAGCCGCGTCGCGGCCTGCTCCGGCTCGTTCCAGGCTCGGCCTCGCAGGGGGATGTGGAGGGGGGTCACGACCCCCTCCCCACCCCCTGCTCGGCCTCGCGCTAACGCACGCAGTGCGCTTGGTTGACAGGTGCAGTGCGGACATTCTGTTTTTTCCATCAAAGGGGACACGCGCAAAACCACCACCACCCCCCAAACCCTAAGATAGACAGGGGGCGATGGGGTATGACGGACTCGCCTATGCATGCGGCACCGCAGCAATCCGCGTCGCCGCCTGCTCGGGCTCGTTCCAGGCTCGGCCTCGCAGGGGGATGTGGAGGGGGGGTCACGTCCCAACTCCCCACCCCCTGCTCGGCCTCGCGCTAACGCACGCAGTGCACTTGGTTGACAGGCGCAGTGCGGACATTCGGTTTTTTCCATCAAAAGGGACGCGCGCAAAACCACCACCACCCCCCCAAACCCTAAGATAGACAGGGGGGCGACGGGGTATGACGGACTCGGCTACGCATGCGGCACCACGGTAAGCCGCGTCGCCGCCTGCTCCAGCTCGTTCCAGGCTCGGCCTCGCGCTAACGCACGCAGTGCGCTTGGTTGACAGGCGCAGTTCGGACATTCTGTTTTTTCCATCAAAGGGGACGCGCGCAAAACCACCACCACCCAAACCCTAAGATAGACAGGGGGGACGGAGTATAATGAACCTGCTCTGGCTCGTTCCAGGCTCGGCCTCGCAGGGGGATGTGGAGCGGGGGTCACCACCCACCCTCCCCACCCCCTGCTCGGCCTCGCGCTAACGCACGTAGTGCACTTGGTTGACAGGCGCAGTGCGGACATTCTGTTTTTTACATCAAAGGGGACGCGCGCAAAACCACCACCACCACCCCCAAACCCTAAGATAGACAGGGGGGCGACGGGGTATGACAGACTCGCCTACGCATGCGGCGCCGCGGCAAGCCGCGTCGCCGCCTGCTCCGGCTCGTTCCAGGCTCGGCCTCGCAGGAGGATGTGGAGGGGGGTCATGACCCCCCTCCCCACCCCCTGCTCGGCCTCGCGCTAACGCATGCAGTGCGCTTGGTTGACAGGCGCAGTGCGGACATTCTGTCTTTTCCATCAAAGGGGACGCGCACAAAACCACCACCCCCCCCAAACCCTAAGATAGACAGGAGGCGACGGGGTATGACGGACTCGCCTACGCATGCGGCGCCGCGGCAAGCCGCGTCGCCGCCTGCTCCGGCTCGTTCCAGGCTCGGCCTCGCAGGGGGATGTGGAGGGGGGTCACGACCCTCCCTCCCCATATCCTACCCAGCCTCGCGCTAACGCACGCAGTGCGCTTGGTTTACATGCGCAGTGCGGACATTCTGTTTTTCCATCAAAGGGGACGCGCGCAAAACCACCACCCCCAAACCCTAAGATAGACAGGGGGGCAACGGGGTATGACGGACTCGCCTACGCATGCGGCGCCGCTGCAAGCCGCGTCGCTGCCTGCTCCGGCTCGTCCCAGGCTCGGCCTCGCCAGGGGATGTGGAGGGGGGTCACGACCTCCCCCTCCCCACCTCCTGCTCGGCCTCACGCTAACGCACGCAGTGCGCTTGGTTGACAGGCGCAGTGCGGACATTCTGTTTTTTCCATCAAAGGGGACGCGCGCAAAACCACCACCACCCCCCCAAACCCTAAGATAGACAGGGGGGCGACGGGGTATGACGGACTCGGCTACGCATGCGGAACCAGAGCAAGCCGCGTCGCCGCCTGCTCCGGCTCGTTCCAGGCTCGGCCTCGCGCTAACGCACGCAGTGCGCTTGGTTGACAGGCGCAGTTCGGACATTCTGTTTTTTCCATCAAAGGGGACGCGCGCAAAACATCCACCACCCCCCAAACCCTAAGATAGACAGGTGGCGACGGGGTATGGCGGACTCGCCTACGCTTGCGGCGCCACGGCAAGCCGCGTCGCCGCCTGCTCCGGCTCGTTCCAGGCTCGGCCTCGCGCTAACGCACGCAGTGCGCTTGGTTGACAGGCGCAGTGCAGACATTCTGTTTTTTCCATCAAAGGTGACGCGTGCAAAACCACCACCCCCCAAACCCTAAGATAGACAGGGGAAGACGGGGTATGACGGACTCGCCTACGCATGCGGCGCCGCGGAAAGACGCGGCGCCGCCTCCTCCGGGTCGTTCCAGGCTCGGCCTCGCAGCGGGATGTGGAGGGGGGGTCACCACCCCCCCTCCCCACCCCCTGCTCGGCCTCGCGCTAACGCACGCAGTGCGCTTGGTTGACAGGCGCAGTGCGGACATTCTGTTTTTTCCATCAAAGGGGACGCGCGCAAAACCACCACCCCCCAAACCCTACGATAGACAGGGGGATACGGGGTCTGACGGACTCGCCTACGCATGCGGCGCCGCGGCAAGCCGCGGCGCCGCCTGCTCTGGCTCGTTCCAGGCTCGGCCTCACAGGGGGATGTGGAGGGGGGGTCACCACCCCCCTCCCCACCCCCTGCTCGGCCTCGCGCTAACGCACGCAGTGCGCTTGGTTGACAGGCGTAGTGCGGACATTCTGTTTTTTCCATCAAAGGGGACGCGCCCAAAACCACCACCACCCCCCCAACCCTAAGATAGACAGGGGGGCGACGGGGTATGACGGACTCGCCTACGCATGCGGCGCCGGGGCAAGCCGCGTCGCCGCCTGCTCCGGCTTGTTCCAGGCTCGGCCTCACAGGGGGATGTGGAGGGGGGTCACGACCCCCCTCCCCACCCCCTGCTAGGCCTCGCGCTAACGCATGCAGTGCGCTTGGTTGACAAGCGCATTGCGGACATTCTATTTTTTCCATCAAACGGGACATGCGCAAAACCACCACCACCCCCCAAACCCTAAGATAGACAGGGGGGCGACGGGGTATGACGGACTCGCCTACGCATGCGGCGCCGCGGCAAGCCGCGTCGCGGCCTGCTCCGGCTCGTTCCAGGCTCGGCCTCGCAGGGGGATGTGGAGGGGGGTCACGACCCCCTCCCCACCCCCTGCTCGGCCTCGCGCTAACGCACGCAGTGCGCTTGGTTGACAGGCGCAGTGCGGACATTCTGTTTTTTCCATCAAAGGGGACACGCGCAAAACCACCACCACCCCCCAAACCCTAAGATAGACAGGGGGGCGATGGGGTATGACGGACTCGCCTATGCATGCGGCACCGCAGCAATCTGCGTCGCCGCCTGCTCGGGCTCGTTCCAGGCTCGGCCTCGCAGGGGGATGTGGAGGGGGGGTCACGTCCCCACTCCCCACCCCCTGCTCGGCCTCGCGCTAACGCACGCAGTGCGCTTGGTTGACAGGCGCAGTGCGGACATTCTGTTTTTTCCATCAAAAGGGACGCGCGCAAAACCACCACCACCCCCCCAAACCCTAAGATAGACAGGGGGGCGACGGGGTATGACGGACTCGACTACGCATGCGGCACCACGGTAAGCCGCGTCGCCGCCTGCTCTAGCTCGTTCCAGGCTCGGCCTCGCGCTAACGCACGCAGTGCGCTTGGTTGACAGGCGCAGTTCGGACATTCTGTTTTTTCCATCAAAGGGGACGCGCGCAAAACCACCACCACCCAAACCCTAAGATAGACAGGGGGAGACGGAGTATAATGAACCTGCTCTGGCTCGTTCCAGGCTCGGCCTCGCAGGGGGATGTGGAGCGGGGGTCACCACCCACCCTCGCCACCCCCTGCTCGGCCTCGCGCTAACGCACGTAGTGCACTTGGTTGACAGGCGCAGTGCGGACATTCTGTTTTTTACATCAAAGGGGACGCGCGCAAAACCACCACCACCACCCCCAAACCCTAAGATAGACAGGGGGGCGACGGGGTATGACAGACTCGCCTACGCATGCGGCGCCGCGGCAAGCCGCGTCGCCGCCTGCTCCGGCTCGTTCCAGGCTCGGCCTCGCAGGGGGATGTGGAGGGGGGGTCATGACCCCCCTCCCCACCCCCTGCTCGGCCTCGCGCTAACGCATGCAGTGCGCTTGGTTGACAGGCGCAGTGCGGACATTCTGTCTTTTCCATCAAAGGGGACGCGCACAAAACCACCACCCCCCCAAACCCTAAGATAGACAGGAGGCGACGGGGTATGACGGACTCGCCTACGCATGCGGCGCCGCGGCAAGCCGCGTCGCCGCCTGCTCCGGCTCGTTCCAGGCTCGGCCTCGCAGGGGATGTGGAGGGGGGGTCACGACCCTCCCTCCCCATCCCCTACCCAGCCTCGCGCTAACGCACGCAGTGCGCTTGGTTTACATGCGCAGTGCGGACATTCTGTTTTTCCATCAAAGGAGACGCGCGCAAAACCACCACCCCCAAACCCTAAGATAGACAGGGGGGCGACGGGGTATGACGGACTCGCCTACGCATGCGGCGCCGCTGCAAGCCGCGTCGCTGCCTGCTCCGGCTCGTCCCAGGCTCGGCCTCGCCAGGGGATGTGGAGGGGGGGTCACGACCTCCCCCTCCCCACCTCCTGCTCGGCCTCACGCTAACGCACGCAGTGCGCTTGGTTGACAGGCGCAGTGCGGACATTCTGTTTTTTCCATCAAAGGGGACGCGCGCAAAACCACCACCACCCCCCCAAACCCTAAGATAGACAGGGGGGCGACGGGGTATGACGGACTCGGCTACGCATGCGGCACCAGAGCAAGCCGCGTCGCCGCCTGCTCCGGCTCGTTCCAGGCTCGGCCTCGCGCTAACGCACGCAGTGCGCTTGGTTGACAGGCGCAGTTCGGACATTCTGTTTTTTCCATCAAAGGGGACGCGCGCAAAACATCCACCACCCCCCAAACCCTAAGATAGACAGGTGGCGACGGGGTATGACGGACTCGCCTACGCTTGCGGCGCCACGGCAAGCCGCGTCGCCGCCTGCTCCGGCTCGTTCCAGGCTCGGCCTCGCGCTAACGCACGCAGTGCGCTTGGTTGACAGGCGCAGTGCGGACATTCTGTTTTTTCCATCAAAGGTGACGCGTGCAAAACCACCACCCCCCAAACCCTAAGATAGACAGGGGAAGACGGGGTATGACGGACTCGCCTACGCATGCGGCGCCGCGGAAAGACGCGGCGCCGCCTCCTCCGGGTCGTTCCAGGCTCGGCCTCGCAGCGGGATGTGGAGGGGGGGTCACCACCCCCCCTCCCCACCCCCTGCTCGGCCTCGCGCTAACGCACGCAGTGCGCTTGGTTGACAGGCGCAGTGCGGACATTCTGTTTTTTCCATCAAAGGGGACGCGCGCAAAACCACCACCCCCCAAACCCTACGATAGACAGGGGGATACGGGGTCTGACGGACTCGCCTACGCATGCGGCGCCGCGGCAAGCCGCGGCGCCGCCTGCTCTGGCTCGTTCCAGGCTCGGCCTCACAGGGGGATGTGGAGGGGGGGTCACCACCCCCCTCCCCACCCCCTGCTCGGCCTCGCGCTAACGCATGCAGTGCGCTTGGTTGACAGGCGTAGTGCGGACATTCTGTTTTTTCCATCAAAGGGGACGCGCCCAAAACCACCACCACCCCCCCAACCCTAAGATAGACAGGGGGGCGACGGGGTATGACAGACTCGCCTACGCATGCGGCGCCGGGGCAAGCCGCGTCGCCGCCTGCTCCGGCTTGTTCCAGGCTCGGCCTCACAGGGGGATGTGGAGGGGGGTCACGACCCCCCTCCCCACCCCCTGCTAGGCCTCGCGCTAACGCATGCAGTGCGCTTGGTTGACAAGCGCATTGCGGACATTCTATTTTTTCCATCAAACGGGACATGCGCAAAACCACCACCACCCCCCAAACCCTAAGATAGACAGGGGGGCGACGGGGTATGACGGACTCGCCTACGCATGCGGCGCCGCGGCAAGCCGCGTCGCGGCCTGCTCCGGCTCGTTCCAGGCTCGGCCTCGCAGGGGGATGTGGAGGGGGGTCACGACCCCCTCCCCACCCCCTGCTCGGCCTCGCGCTAACGCACGCAGTGCGCTTGGTTGACAGGCGCAGTGCGGACATTCTGTTTTTTCCATCAAAGGGGACACGCGCAAAACCACCACCACCCCCCAAACCCTAAGATAGACAGGGGGGCGATGGGGTATGACGGACTCGCCTATGCATGCGGCACCGCAGCAATCCGCGTCGCCGCCTGCTCGGGCTCGTTCCAGGCTCGGCCTCGCAGGGGGATGTGGAGGGGGGGTCACGTCCCCACTCCCCACCCCCTGCTCGGCCTCGCGCTAACGCACGCAGTGCGCTTGGTTGACAGGCGCAGTGCGGACATTCTGTTTTTTCCATCAAAAGGGACGCGCGCAAAACCACCACCACCCCCCCAAACCCTAAGATACACAGGGGGGCGACGGGGTATGACGGACTCGGCTACGCATGCGGCACCACGGTAAGCCGCGTCGCCGCCTGCTCCAGCTTGTTCCAGGCTCGGCCTCGCGCTAACGCACGCAGTGCGCTTGGTTGACAGGCGCAGTTCGGACATTCTGTTTTTTCCATCAAAGGGGACGCGCACAAAACCACCACCACCCAAACCCTAAGATAGACAGGGGGAGACGGAGTATAATGAACCTGCTCTGGCTCGTTCCAGGCTCGGCCTCGCAGGGGGATGTGGAGCGGGGGTCACCACCCACCCTCCCCACCCCCTGCTCGGCCTCGCGCTAACGCACGTAGTGCACTTGGTTGACAGGCGCAGTGCGGACATTCTGTTTTTTACATCAAAGGGGACGCGCGCAAAACCACCACCACCACCCCCAAACCCTAAGATAGACAGGGGGGCGACGGGGTATGACAGACTCGCCTACGCATGCGGCGCCGCGGCAAGCCGCGTCGCCGCCTGCTCCGGCTCGTTCCAGGCTCGGCCTCGCAGGGGGATGTGGAGGGGGGGTCATGACCCCCCTCCCCACCCCCTGCTCGGCCTCGCGCTAACGCATGCAGTGCGCTTGGTTGACAGGCGCAGTGCGGACATTCTGTCTTTTCCATTAAAGGGGACGCGCACAAAACCACCACCCCCCCAAACCCTAAGATAGACAGGAGGCGACGGGGTATGACGGACTCGCCTACGCATGCGGCGCCGCGGCAAGCCGCGTCGCCGCCTGCTCCGGCTCGTTCCAGGCTCGGCCTCGCAGGGGGATGTGGAGGGGGGGTCACGACCCTCCCTCCCCATCCCCTACCCAGCCTCGCGCTAACGCACGCAGTGCGCTTGGTTTACATGCGCAGTGCGGACATTCTGTTTTTCCATCAAAGGAGACGCGCGCAAAACCACCACCCCCAAACCCTAAGATAGACAGGGGGGCGACGGGGTATGACGGACTCGCCTACGCATGCGGCGCCGCTGCCAGCCGCGTCGCTGCCTGCTCCGGCTCGTCCCAGGCTCAGCCTCGCCAGGGGATGTGGAGGGGGGGTCATGACCTCCCCCTCCCCACCTCCTGCTCGGCCTCGCGCTAACGCACACAGTGCGCTTGGTTGACAGGCGCAGTGCGGACATTCTGTTTTTTCCATCAAAGGGGACGCGCGCAAAACCACCACCACCCCCCCAAACCCTAAGATAGACAGGGGGGCGACGGGGTATGACGGACTCGGCTACGCATGCGGCACCAGAGCAAGCCGCGTCGCCGCCTGCTCCGGCTCGTTCCAGGCTCGGCCTCGCGCTAACGCACGCAGTGTGCTTGGTTGACAGGCGCAGTTCGGACATTCTGTTTTTTCCATCAAAGGGGACGCGCGCAAAACCACCACCACCCCCCAAACCCTAAGATAGACAAGTGGCGACGGGGTATGACGGACTCGCCTACGCTTGCGGCGCCACGCCAAGCCGCGTCGCCGCCTGCTCTGGCTCGTTCCAGTCTCGTCCTCGCGCTAACGCACGCAGTGCGCTTGGTTGACAGGCGCAGTGCGGACATTCTGTTTTTTCCATCAAAGGTGACGCGCGCAAAACCACCACCCCTCAAACCCTAAGATAGACAGGGGGAGACGGGGTATGACGGACTCGCCTACGCATGCGGCGCCGCGGAAAGACGCGGCGCCGCCTCCTCCGGCACGTTCCAGGCTCGGCCTCGCAGCGGGATGTGGAGGGGGGGGGGTCACCACCCCCCCTCCCCACCCCCTGCTCGGCCTCGCGCTAACGCACGCAGTGCGCTTGGTTGACAGGCGCAGTGCGGACATTCTGTTTTTTCCATCAAAGGGGACGCGCGCAAAACCACCACCCCCCAAACCCTAAGATTGACAGGGGGATACGGGGTCTGACGGACTCGCCTACGCATGCGGCGCCGCGGCAAGCCGCGGCGCCGCCTGCTCTGGCTCGTTCCAGGCTCGGCCTCACAGGGGGATGTGGAGGGGGGGTCACCACCCCCCTCCCCACCCCCTGCTCGGCCTCGCGCTAACGCACGCAGTGCGCTTGGTTGACAGGCGTAGTGCGGACATTCTGTTTTTTCCATCGAAGGGGACGCGCCCAAAACCACCACCACCCCCCCCCAACCCTAAGATAGACAGGGGGGCGACGGGGTATGACGGACTCGCCTACGCATGCGGCGCCGGGGCAAGCCGCGTCGCCGCCTGCTCCGGCTTGTTCCAGGCTCGGCCTCAGAGGGGGATGTGGAGGGGGGTCACGACCCCCCTCCCCACCCCCTGCTAGGCCTCGCGCTAACGCATGCAGTGCGCTTGGTTGACAAGCGCATTGCGGACATTCTATTTTTTCCATCAAACGGGACACGCGCAAAACCACCACCACCCCCCAAACCCTAAGATAGACAGGGGGGCGACGGGGTATGACGGACTCGCCTACGCATGCGGCGCCGCGGCAAGCCGCGTCGCGGCCTGCTCCGGCTCGTTCCAGGCTCGGCCTCGCAGGGGGCTGTGGAGGGGGGTCACGACCCCCTCCCCACCCCCTGCTCGGCCTCGCGCTAACGCACGCAGTGCGCTTGGTTGACAGGCGCAGTGCGGACATTCTGTTTTTTCCGTCAAAGGGGACACGCGCAAAACCACCACCATCCCCCAAACCCTAAGATAGACAGGGGGGCGATGGGGTATGACGGACTCGCCTATGCATGCGGCACCGCAGCAATCCGCGTCGCCGCCTGCTCGGGCTCGTTCCAGGCTCGGCCTCGCAGGGGGATGTGGAGGGGGGTCACGTCCCCACTCCCCACCCCCTGCTCGGCCTCGCGCTAACGCACGCAGTGCGCTTGGTTAACAGGCGCAGTGCGGACATTCTGTTTTTTCCATCAAAGGGGACGCGCGCAAAACCACCACCACCCCCCAAACCCTAAGATAGACAGGGGGAGACGGGGTATGACGGACCTGCTCCGGCTCGTCCCAGGCTCGGCCTCGCCAGGGGATGTGGAGGGGGGGTCACGACCTCCCCCTCCCCACCCCCTGCTCGGCCTCGCGCTAACGCACGCAGTGCGCTTGGTTGACAGGCGCAGTGCGGACATTTTGTTTTTTCCATCAAAGGGGACGCGCGCAAAACCACCACCACCCCCCCAAACCCTAAGATAGACAGGGGGCGACGGGGTATGACGGACTCGGCTACGCATGCGGCACCACGGCAAGCCGCGTTGCCGCCTGCTCCG
This sequence comes from Triticum timopheevii, assembly GCA_963921465.1. Classification (NCBI taxonomy): domain Eukaryota; kingdom Viridiplantae; phylum Streptophyta; class Magnoliopsida; order Poales; family Poaceae; genus Triticum; species Triticum timopheevii. The sequence continues at coordinate 59,091,617 of OY997270.1, read as the reverse complement.
GCTCGTTCTAGGCTCGGCCTCGCGCTAACACACGCAGTGCGCTTGGTTGACAGGCGCAGTTCGGACATTCTGTTTTTTCCATCAAAGGGGACGCGCGCAAAACCACCACCACCCCCCAAACCCTAAGATAGACAGGTGGCGACGGGGTATGACGGACTCACCTACGCTTGCGGCGCCACGGCAAGCCGCGTCGCCGCCTGCTCCGTCTCGTTCCAGGCTCGGCCTCACGCTAACGCACGCAGTGCGCTTGGTTGACAGGCGCAGTGCGGACATTCTATTTTTCCATCAAAGGGGACGTGCGCAAAACCACCACCCCCCAAACCCTAAGACAGACAGGGGGAGACGGGGTATGACGGACTCGCCTACGCATGCGGCGCCGCGGCAAGACGCGGCGCCACCTCCTCCGGCTCGTTCCAGGCTCGGCCTCGCAGCGGGATGTGGAGGGGGGGTCACCACCCCCCCTCCCCACCCCCTACTCGGCCTCGCGCTAACGCACGCAGTGCGCTTGGTTGACAGGCGCAGTGCGGACATTCTGTTTTTTCCATCAAAGGGGACGCGCGCAAAACCACCACCCCCCAAACCCTAAGATAGACAGGGGGAGACGGGGTATGACGGACTCGCCTACGCATGCGGCGCCGCGGCAAGCCGCGTCGCCGCCTGCTCCGGCTCGTTCCAGGCTCGACCTCGCAGGGGAATGTGGAGGGGGGTCACGACCCCCCTCCCCACCCCCTGCTTGGCCTCGCGCTAACGCACGCAGTGCGCTTGGTTGATAGGCGCAGTGCAGACATTCTGTCTTTTCCATCAAAGGGGCCGCGCGCAAAACCACCACCCCCCCCCAACCCTAAGATAGACAGGGGGCGACGGGGTATGACGGACTCGCCTACGCATGCGGCGCCGCGGCAAGCCGCGTCGCCGCCTGCTCCGGCTCGTTCCAGGCTCGGCCTCGCAGGGGGATGTGGAGGGGGGGTCACGACCCCCCTCCCCACCCCCTGCTCAGCCTCGCGCTAACGCATGCAGTGCGCTTGGTTGACATGCGTAGTGCAGACATTCTATTTTTTCCATCAAAGGGGATGCACGCAAAACCACCACCCCCAAACCCTAAGATAGACAGGGGGCGACGGGGTATGACGGACTCGCCTACACATTCGGCGCCGCGGCAAGCCGCGTCGCCACCTGCTCCGGCTCGTCCCAGGCTCGGCCTCGCAAGGGGATGTGGAGGGGGGTCCCGACCTCCCCCTCCCCACCCCCTGCTCGGGCTCGCGCTAACGCACGCAGTGCGCTTGGTTGACAGGCGCAGTGCGGACATTCTGTTTTTTCCATCAAAGGGGAAGCGCGCAAAACCACCACCACCCCCCCAAACCCTAAGATAGACAGGGGGGCGACGGGGTATGACGGACTCGCCTACGCATGCGGCGCCGCTGCAAGCCACGTCGCCGCCTGCTCCGGCTCGTCCCAGGCTCGGCCTCGCCAGGGGATGTGGAGGGGGGGTCACGACCTCCCCCTCCCCACCCCCTGCTCGGCCTCGCGCTAACGCACGCAGTGCGCTTGGTTGACAGGCGCAGTGCGGACATTTTGTTTTTTCCATCAAAAGGGACGCGCGCAAAACCACCACCACCCCCCCAAACCCTAAGATAGACAGGGGGGCGACGGGGTATGACGGACTCGGCTACGCATGCGGCACCACGGTAAGCCGCGTCGCCGCCTGCTCCGGCTCGTTCCAGGCTCGGCCTCGCGCTAACGCACGCAGTGCGCTTGGTTGACAGGCGCAGTTCGGACATTCTGTTTTTTCCATCAAAGGGGACGCGCGCAAAACCACCACCACCCAAACCCTAAGATAGACAGGGGGAGACGGGGTATGACGAACCTGCTCTGGCTCGTTCCAGGCTCGGCCTATCAGGGGGATGTGGAGCGGGGGTCACCACCCCCCTCCCCACCCCCTGCTCGGCCTCGCGCTAACGCACGCAGTGCACTTGGTTGACAGGCGCAGTGCGGACATTCTGTTTTTTACATCAAAGGGGACGCGCGCAAAACCACCACCACCACCCCCAAACCCTAAGATGGACAGGGGGGCGACGGGGTATGACAGACTCGCCTACGCAGGCGGCGCCGCGGCAAGCCGCGTCGCCGCCTGCTCCGGCTCGTTCCAGGCTCGGCCTCGCAGGGGGATGTGGAGGGGGGGTCATGACCCCCCTCCCCACCCCCTGCTCGGCCTCGCGCTAACGCACGCAGTGCGCTTGGTTGACAGGCGCAGTGCGGACATTCTGTCTTTTCCATCAAAGGGGACGCGCACAAAACCACCCCCCCAAACCCTAAGATAGACAGGGGGCGACGGGGTATGACGGAGTCGCCTACGCATGCGGCGCCGCGGCAAGCCGCGTCGCCGCCTGCTCCAGCTCATTCCAGGCTCGGCCTCGCGCTAACGCACGCAGTGCGCTTGGTTGACAGGCACAGTTCAGACATTCTGTTTTTTCCATCAAAGGGGACGCGCGCAAAACCACCACCCCCCCAAACCCTAAGATAGACAGGGGGAGACGGGGTATGATGGACCTGCTCCGGCTCGTTCCAGGCTCGGCCTCGCAGGGGGATGTGGAGAGGGGGTCACCACCCCCCCTCCCCACCCCCTGCTCGGCCTCGCGCTAACGCACGCAGTGCGCTTGGTTGACAGGCGCAGTGCGTACATTCTGTTTTTTCCATCAAAGGGGACGCGCGCAAAACCACCACCACCACCCCCAAGCCCTAAGATAGACAGGGGGGCGACGGGGTATGACTAACTCGCCTACGCATGCGGCGCCGCGGCAAGCCGCGTCGCCGCCTGCTCCGGCTCGTTCCAGGCTCGGCCTCGCAGGGGGATGTGGAGGGGGGTCACGACCCCCCTCCCCACCCCCTGCTCGGCCTCGCGCTAACGCATGCAGTGCGCTTGGTTGACAGGCGCAGTGCGGACATTCTGTCTTTTCCATCAAAGGGGACGCACGCAAAACCACCACCCCCCCAAACCCTAAGATAGACAGGGGGCGACGGGGTATGACGGACTCGCCTACGCATGCGGCGCCCCGGCAAGCCGCGTCGCCGCCTGCTCCGGCTCGTTCCAGGCTCGGCCTCGCAGGGGGATGTGGAGGGGGGGTCACGACCCCCCTCCCCACCCCCTGCTCAGCCTCGCGCTAACGCACGCAGTGCGCTTGGTTGACATGCGTAGTGCGGACATTCTGTTTTTTCCATCAAAGGGGATGCGCGCAAAACCACCACCCCCAAACCCTAAGATAGACAGGGGGCGACGGGGTATGACGGACTCGCCTACACATTCGACACCGCGGCAAGCCGCGTCGCCACCTGCTCCGGCTCGTCCCAGGCTCGGCCTCGCAAGGGGATGTGGAAGGGGGTCACGACCTCCCCCTCCCCACCCCCTGCTCGGGCTCGCGCTAACGCATGCAGTGCGCTTGGTTGACAGGCGCAGTGCGGACATTCTGTTTTTTCCATCAAAGGGGAAGCGCGCAAAACCACCACCACCCCCCCAAACCCTAAGATAGACAGGGGGGCGACTGGGTATGACGGACTCGCCTACGCATGCGGCGCCGCTGCAAGCCACGTCGCCGCCTGCTCCGGCTCGTCCCAGGCTCGGCCTCGCCAGGGGATGTGGAGGGGGGGTCACGACCTCCCCCTCCCCACCCCCTGCTCGGCCTCGCGCTAACGCACGCAGTGCGCTTGGTTGACAGGCACAGTGCAGACATTCTGTTTTTTCCATCAAAAGGGACGCGCGCAAAACCACCACCACCCCCCCAAACCCTAAGATAGACAGGGGGGCGACGGGGTATGACGGACTCGCCTACGCATGCGGCGCCGCGGCAAGCCGCGTCGCCGCCTGCTCCAGCTCGTTCCAGGCTCGGCCTCGCAGGGGGATGTGGAGGGGGGTCACGACCCCCTCCCCACCCCCTGCTCGGCCTCGCGCTAACGCATGCAGTGCGCTTGGTTGACAGGCGCAGTGCGGACATTCTGTTTTTTCCATCAAAGGGGACACGCGCCTAACCACCACCACCCCCCAAACCCTAAGATAGACAGGGGGCGATGGGGTATGACGGACTCGCCTATACATGCGGCACCGCGGCAATCCGCGTCGCCGCCTGCTCGGGCTCGTTCCAGGCTCGGCCTCGCAGGGGGATGTGGAGGGGGGGTCACGTCCCCACTCCCCACCCCCTGCTCGGCCTCGCGCTAACGCACGCAGTGCGCTTGGTTAACAGGCGCAGTGCGGACATTCTGTTTTTTCCATCAAAGAGGAGGCGCGCAAAACCACCACCACCCCCCAAACCCTAAGATAGACAGGGGGCGACGGGGTATGACGGACTCGCCTACGCATGCGGCGCCGCGGCAAGCCGCGTCGCCGCCTGCTCCGGCTCGTTCCAGGCTCGGCCTCGCAGGGTGATGTGGAGGGGGGTCATGACCCCCCTCCCCACCCCCTGCTCGGCCTCGCGCTAACGCACGCAGTGCGCTTGGTTGACAGGCGCAGTGCGGACATTCTGTCTTTTCCATCAAAGGGGACGCGCACAAAACCACCCCCCCAAACCCTAAGATAGACAGGGGGCGACGGGGTATGACGGAGTCGCCTACGCATGCGTCGCCGCGTCGCCGCGTCGCCGCCTGCTCCGGCTCGTTCCAGGCTCGGCCTCGCGCTAACGCACGCAGTGCGCTTGGTTGACAGGCACAGTTCGGACATTCTGTTTTTTCCATCAAAGGGGACGCGCGCAAAACCACCACCCCCCCAAACCCTAAGATAGACAGGGGGAGACGGGGTATGATGGACCTGCTCCGGCTCGTTCCAGGCTCGGCCTCGCAGGGGGATGTGGAGAGGGGGTCACCACCCCCCCTCCCCACCCCCTGCTCGGCCTCGCGCTAACGCACGCAGTGCGCTTGGTTGACAGGCGCAATGCGTACATTCTGTTTTTTCCATCAAAGGGGACGCGCGCAAAACCACCACCACCACCCCCAAACCCTAAGATAGACAGGGGGGCGACGGGGTATGACGGACTCGCCTACGCATGCGGCACCGCGGCAAGCCGCGTCGCCGCCTGCTCCGGCTCGTTCCAGGCTCGGCCTCGCAGGGGGATGTGGAGGGGGGTCACGACCCCCCTCCCCACCCCCTGCTCGGCCTCGCGCTAACGCACGCAGTGCGCTTGGTTGACAGGCGCAGTGCGGACATTCTGTCTTTTCCATCAAAGGGGACGCACGCAAAACCACCACCCCCCCAAACCCTAAGATAGACAGGGGGCGACGGGGTATGACGGACTCGCCTACGCATGCGGCGCCCCGGCAAGCCGCGTCGCCGCCTGCTCCGGCTCGTTCCAGGCTCGGCCTCGCAGGGGGATGTGGAGGGGGGGTCACGACCCCCCTCCCCACCCCCTGCTCAGCCTCGCGCTAACGCACGCAGTGCGCTTGGTTGACATGCGTAGTGCGGACATTCTGTTTTTTCCATCAAAGGGGATGCGCGCAAAACCACCACCCCAAACCCTAAGATAGACAGGGGGCGACGGGGTATGACGGACTCGCCTACACATTCGACACCGCGGCAAGCCGCGTCGCCACCTGCTCCGGCTCGTCCCAGGCTCGGCCTCGCAAGGGGATGTGGAAGGGGGTCACGACCTCCCCCTCCCCACCCCCTGCTCGGGCTCGCGCTAACGCACGCAGTGCGCTTGGTTGACAGGCGCAGTGCGGACATTCTGTTTTTTCCATCAAAGGGGAAGCGCGCAAAACCACCACCACCCCCCAAGCCCTAAGATAGACAGGGGGGCGACGGGGTATGACGGACTCGCCTACGCATGCGGCGCCGCTGCAAGCCACGTCGCCGCCTGCTCCGGCTCGTCCCAGGCTCGGCCTCGCCAGGGGATGTGGAGGGGGGTCACGACCTCCCCCTCCCCACCCCCTGCTCGGCCTCGCGCTAACGCACGCAGTGCGCTTGGTTGACAGGCACAGTGCGGACATTCTGTTTTTTCCATCAAAAGGGACGCGCGCAAAACCACCACCACCCCCCCAAACCCTAAGATAGACAGGGGGGCGACGGGGTATGACGGACTCGCCTACGCATGCGGCGCCGCGGCAAGCCGCGTCGCCGCCTGCTCTGGCTCGTTCCAGGCTCGGCCTCGCAGGGGGATGTGGAGGGGGGTCACGACCCCCTCCCCACCCCCTGCTCGGCCTCGCGCTAACGCATGCAGTGCGCTTGGTTGACAGGCGCAGTGCGGACATTCTGTTTTTTCCATGAAAGGGGACACGCGCAAAACCACCACCACCCCCCAAACCCTAAGATAGACAGGGGGCGATGGGGTATGACGGACTCGCCTATACATGCGGCACCGCGGCAATCCGCGTCGCCGCCTGCTCGGGCTCGTTCCAGGCTCGGCCTCGCAGGGGGATGTGGAGGGGGGGTCACGTCCCCACTCCCCACCCCCTGCTCGGCCTCGCGCTAACGCACGCAGTGCGCTTGGTTAACAGGCGCAGTGCGGACATTCTGTTTTTTCCATCAAAGAGGAGGCGCGCAAAACCACCACCACCCCCCAAACCCTAAGATAGACAGGGGGCGACGGGGTATGACGGACTCGCCTACGCATGCGGCGCCGCGGCAAGCCGCGTCGCCGCCTGCTCCGGCTCGTTCCAGGCTCGGCCTCGCGCTAACGCACGCAGTGCGCTTGGTTGACAGGCACAGTTCGGACATTCTGTTTTTTCCATCAAAGGGGACGCGCGCAAAACCACCACCCCCCAAACCCTAAGATAGACAGGGGGAGACGGGGTATGATGGACCTGCTCCGGCTCGTTCCAGGCTCGGCCTCGCAGGGGGATGTGGAGAGGGGGTCACCACCCCCCCTCCCCACCCCCTGCTCGGCCTCGCGCTAACGCACGCAGTGCGCTTGGTTGACAGGCGCAGTGCGGACATTCTGTTTTTTCCATCAAAGGGGACGCGCGCAAAACCACCACCACCATCCCCAAACCCTAAGATAGACAGGGGGGCGACGGGGTATGATGGACTCGCCTACGCATGCGGCGCCGCGGCAAGCCGCGTCGCCGCCTGCTCCGGCTCGTTCCAGGCTCGGCCTCGCAGGGGGATGTGGAGGGGGGTCACGACCCCCCTCCCCACCCCCTGCTCGGCCTCGCGCTAACGCACGCAGTGCGCTTGGTTGACAGGCGCAGTGCGGACATTCTGTCTTTTCCATCAAAGGGGACGCGCGCAAAACCACCACCCCCCCAAACCCTAAGATAGACAGGGGGCGACGGGGTATGACGGACTCGCCTACGCATGCGGCGCCCCGGCAAGCCGCGTCGCCGCCTGCTCCGGCTCGTTCCAGGCTCGGCCTCGCAGGGGGATGTGGAGGGGGGGTCACGACCCCCCTCCCCACCCCCTGCTCAGCCTCGCGCTAATGCACGCAGTGCGCTTGGTTGACATGCGCAGTGCGGACATTCTGTTTTTTCCATCAAAGGGGATGCACGCAAAACCACCACCCCCAAACCCTAAGATAGACAGGGGGCGACGGGGTATGACGGACTCGCCTACACATTCGGCACCGCGGCAAGCCGCGTCGCCACCTGCTCCGGCTCGTCCCAGGCTCGGCCTCGCAAGGGGATGTGGAGGGGGGTCACGACCTCCCCCTCCCCACCCCCTGCTCGGGCTCGCGCTAATGCACGCAGTGCGCTTGGTTGATAGGCGCAGTGCAGACATTCTGTTTTTTCCATCAAAGGGGAAGCGCGCAAAACCACCACCACCCCCCCAAACCCTAAGATAGACAGGGGGGCGACGGGGTATGACGGACTCGGCTACGCATGCGGCACCACGGTAAGCCGCGTCGCCGCCTGCTCCGGCTCGTTCCAGGCTTGGCCTCGCAGGGGGATGTGGAGGGGGGGTCACGACCCCCCTCCCCATCCCCTGCCCAGCCTTGCGCTAACTCACGCAGTGCGCTTGGTTGACATGCGCAGTGCGGACATTCTGTTTTTCCATCAAAGGGGACGCGCGCAAAACCACCACCCCCAAACCCTAAGATAGACGGGGGGGCGACGGGGTATGACAGACTCGCCTACGCATACGGCGCCGCGGCAAGCCGCGTCGCCGCCTGCTCCGGCTCGTTCCACGCTCGGCCTCGCAGGGGGATGTGGAGGGGGGGTCATGACCCCCCTCCCCACCCCCTGCTCGGCCTCGCGCTAACGCATGCAGTGCGCTTGGTTGACAGGCGCAGTGCGGACATTCTGTCTTTTCCATCAAAAGGGACGCGCACAAAACCACCCTCCCCAAACCCTAAGATAGACAGGGGGCGACGGGGTATGACGGACTCGCCTACGCATGCGGCGCCGCGGCAAGCCGCGTCGCCGCCTGCTCCGGTTCGTTCCAGGCTCGGCCTCGCAGGGGGATGTGGAGGGGGGGTCACGACCCCCCTCCCCATCGCCTGCCCAGCCTCGCGCTAACGCACGCAGTGCGCTTGGTTGACATGCGCAGTGCGGACATTCTGTTTTTCCATCAAAGGGGACACGCGCAAAACCACCACCCCCAAACCCTAAGATAGACAGGGGGGCGACGGGGTATGACGGACTCGCCTACGCATGCGGCGCCGCTGCAAGCCGCGTCGCTGCCTGCTCCGGCTCGTCCCAGGCTCGGCCTCGCCAGGGGATGTGGAGGGGGGGTCACGACCTCCCCCTCCCCACCCCCTGCTCGGCCTCGCGCTAACGCATGCAGTGCGCTTGGTTGACAGGCGCAGTGCGGACATTCTGTTTTTTCCATCAAAGGGGACGCGCGCAAAACCACCATCACCCCCCCAAACCCTAAGATAGACAGGGGGCGACGGGGTATGACGGACTCGGCTACGCATGCGGCACCACGGCAAGCCGCGTCGCCGCCTGCTCCGGCTCGTTCCAGGCTCGGCCTCGCGCTAACGCACGCAGTGCGCTTGGTTGACAGGCGCAGTTCGGACATTCTGTTTTTTCCATCAAAGGGGACGCGCGCAAAACCACCACCACCCAAACCCTAAGATAGACAGGGGGAGACGGGGTATGACGAACCTGCTCTGGCTCGTTCCAGGCTCGGCCTCGCAGGGGGATGTGGAGCGGGGGTCACCACCCCCCTCCCCACCCCCTGCTCGGCCTCGCGCTAACGCACGCAGTGCACTTGGTTGACAGGCGCAGTGCGGACATTCTGTTTTTTACATCAAAGGGGACGCGCGCAAAACCACCACCACCACCCCCAAACCCTAAGATAGACAGGGGGCGACGGGGTATGACAGACTCGCCTACGCATGCGGCGCCGCGGCAAGCCGCGTCGCCGCCTGCTCCGGCTCGTTCCAGGCTCGGCCTCGCAGGGGGATGTGGAGGGGGGGTCATGACCCCCCTCCCCACCCCCTGCTCGGCCTCGCGCTAACGCACGCAGTGCGCTTGGTTGACAGGCGCAGTGCGGACATTCTGTCTTTTCCATCAAAGGGGACGCGCACAAAACCACCAACCCCCCCAAACCCTAAGATAGAGGGGTATGACGGACTCGCCTACGCATGCGGCGCCGCGGCAAGCCGCGTCGCCGCCTGCTCCGGCTCGTTCCAGGCTCGGCCTCGCAGGGGGATGTGGAGGGGGGGTCACGACCCCCCCTCCCCATCCCCTGCCCAGCCTCGCGCTAACGCACGCAGTGCGCTTGGTTGACATGCGCAGTGCGGACATTCTGTTTTTCCATCAAAGGGGACGCGCGCAAAACCACCACCCCCAAACCCTAAGATAGATAGGGGGGCGACGGGGTATGACGGACTCGCCTACGCATGCGGCGCCGCTGCAAGCCGCGTCGCTGCCTGCTCCGGCTCGTCCCAGGCTCGGCCTCGCCAGGGGATGTGGAGGGGGGGTCACGACCTCCCCCTCCCCACCCCCTGCTCGGCCTCGCGCTAACGCAAGCAGTGCGCTTGGTTGACAGGCGCAGTGCGGACATTCTGTTTTTTCCATCAAAGGGGACGCGCGCAAAACCACCATCACCCCCCCAAACCCTAAGATAGACAGGGGGGCGACGGGGTATGACGGACTCGGCTACGCATGCGGCACCACGGCAAGCCGCGTCGCCGCCTGCTCCGGCTCGTTCCAGGCTCGGCCTCGCGCTAAGGCACGCAGTGCGCTTGGTTGACAGGCGCAGTTTGGACATTCTGTTTTTTCCATCAAAGGGGACGCGCGCAAAACCACCACCCCCCAAACCCTAAGATAGACAGGGGGAGACGTGGTATGACGAACCTGCTCTGGCTCGTTCCAGGCTCGGCCTCGCAGGGGGATGTGGAGCGGGGGTCACCCCCCCCTCCCCACCCCCTGCTCGGCCTCGCGCTAACGCACGCAGTGCGCTTGGTTGACAGGCGCAGTGCGGACATTCTGTTTTTTCCATCAAAGGGGACGCGCGCAAAACCACCACCACCTAAACCCTAAGATAGACAGGGGGAGACGGGGTATGACGAACCTGCTCTGGCTCGTTCCAGGCTCGGCCTCGCAGGGGGATGTGGAGCGGGGGTCACCACCCCCCTCCCCACCCCCTGCTCGGCCTCGCGCTAACGCACGCAGTGCACTTGGTTGACAGGCGCAGTGCGGACATTCTGTTTTTTACATCAAAGGGGACGCGCGCAAAACCACCACCACCACCCCCAAACCCTAAGATAGACAGGGGGCGACGGGGTATGACAGACTCGCCTACGCATGCGGCGCCGCGGCAAGCCGCGTCGCCGCCTGCTCCGGCTCGTTCCAGGCTCGGCCTCGCAGGGGGATGTGGAGGGGGGGTCATGACCCCCCTCCCCACCCCCTGCTCGGCCTCGCGCTAACGCACGCAGTGCGCTTGGTTGACAGGCGCAGTGCGGACATTCTGTCTTTTCCATCAAAGGGGACGCGCACAAAACCACCACCCCCCCCAAACCCTAAGATAGACAGGGGGCGACGGGGTATGACGGACTCGCCTACGCATGCGGCGCCGCGGCAAGCCGCGTCGCCGCCTGCTCCGGCTCGTTCCAGGCTCGGCCTCGCAGGGGGATGTGGAGGGGGGGTCACGACCCCCCCTCCCCATCCCCTGCCCAGCCTCGCGCTAACGCACGCAGTGCGCTTGGTTGACATGCGCAGTGCGGACATTCTGTTTTTCCATCAAAGGGGACGCGCGCAAAACCACCACCCCCAAACCCTAAGATAGATAGGGGGGCGACGGGGTATGACGGATTCGCCTACGCATGCGGCGCCGCTGCAAGCCGCGTCGCTGCCTGCTCCGGCTCGTCCCAGGCTCGGCCTCGCCAGGGGATGTGGAGGGGGGGTCACGACCTCCCCCTCCCCACCCCCTGCTCGGCCTCGCGCTAACGCAAGCAGTGCGCTTGGTTGACAGGCGCAGTGCGGACATTCTGTTTTTTCCATCAAAGGGGACGCGCGCAAAACCACCATCACCCCCACAAACCCTAAGATAGACAGGGGGGCAACGGGGTATGACGGACTCGGCTACGCATGCGGCACCACGGCAAGCCGCGTCGCCGCCTGCTCCGGCTCGTTCCAGGCTCGGCCTCGCGCTAACGCACGCAGTGCGCTTGGTTGACAGGCGCAGTTTGGACATTCTGTTTTTTCCATCAAAGGGGACGCGCGCAAAACCACCACCCCCCAAACCCTAAGATAGACAGGGGGAGACGTGGTATGACGAACCTGCTCTGGCTCGTTCCAGGCTCGGCCTCGCAGGGGGATGTGGAGCGGGGGTCACCCCCCCCTCCCCACCCCCTGCTCGGCCTCGCGCTAACGCACGCAGTGCGCTTGGTTGACAGGCGCAGTGCGGACATTCTGTTTTTTCCATCAAAGGGGACGCGCGCAAAACCACCACCACCTAAACCCTAAGATAGACAGGGGGAGACGGGGTATGACGAACCTGCTCTGGCTCGTTCCAGGCTCGGCCTCGCAGGGGGATGTGGAGCGGGGGTCACCACCCCCCTCCCCACCCCCTGCTCGGCCTCGCGCTAACGCACGCAGTGCACTTGGTTGACAGGCGCAGTGCGGACATTCTGTTTTTTACATCAAAGGGGACGCGCGCAAAACCACCACCACCACCCCCAAACCCTAAGATAGACAGGGGGCGACGGGGTATGACAGACTCGCCTACGCATGCGGCGCCGCGGCAAGCCGCGTCGCCGCCTGCTCCGGCTCGTTCCAGGCTCGGCCTCGCAGGGGGATGTGGAGGGGGGGTCATGACCCCCCTCCCCACCCCCTGCTCGGCCTCGCGCTAACGCACGCAGTGCGCTTGGTTGACAGGCGCAGTGCAGACATTCTGTCTTTTCCATCAAAGGGGACGCGCACAAAACCACCACCCCCCCCCCCAAACCCTAAGATAGACAGGGGGCGACGGGGTATGACGGACTCGCCTACGCATGCGGCGCCGCGGCAAGCCGCGTCGCCGCCTGCTCCGGCTCGTTCCAGGCTCGGCCTCGCAGGGGGATGTGGAGGGGGGGTCACGACCCCCCCTCCCCATCCCCTGCCCAGCCTCGCGCTAACGCACGCAGTGCGCTTGGTTGACATGCGCAGTGCGGACATTCTGTTTTTTCCATCAAAGGGGACGCGCGCAAAACCACCATCACCCCCACAAACCCTAAGATAGACAGGGGGGCAACGGGGTATGACGGACTCGGCTACGCATGCGGCACCACGGCAAGCCGCGTCGCCGCCTGCTCCGGCTCGTTCCAGGCTCGGCCTCGCGCTAACGCACGCAGTGCGCTTGGTTGACAGGCGCAGTTTGGACATTCTGTTTTTTCCATCAAAGGGGACGCGCGCAAAACCACCACCCCCCAAACCCTAAGATAGACAGGGGGAGACGTGGTATGACGAACCTGCTCTGGCTCGTTCCAGGCTCGGCCTCGCAGGGGGATGTGGAGCGGGGGTCACCCCCCCCTCCCCACCCCCTGCTCGGCCTCGCGCTAACGCACGCAGTGCGCTTGGTTGACAGGCGCAGTGCGGACATTCTGTTTTTTCCATCAAAGGGGACGCGCGCAAAACCACCACCACCTAAACCCTAAGATAGACAGGGGGAGACGGGGTATGACGAACCTGCTCTGGCTCGTTCCAGGCTCGGCCTCGCAGGGGGATGTGGAGCGGGGGTCACCACCCCCCTCCCCACCCCCTGCTCGGCCTCGCGCTAACGCACGCAGTGCACTTGGTTGACAGGCGCAGTGCGGACATTCTGTTTTTTACATCAAAGGGGACGCGCGCAAAACCACCACCACCACCCCCAAACCCTAAGATAGACAGGGGGCGACGGGGTATGACAGACTCGCCTACGCATGCGGCGCCGCGGCAAGCCGCGTCGCCGCCTGCTCCGGCTCGTTCCAGGCTCGGCCTCGCAGGGGGATGTGGAGGGGGGGTCATGACCCCCCTCCCCACCCCCTGCTCGGCCTCGCGCTAACGCACGCAGTGCGCTTGGTTGACAGGCGCAGTGCAGACATTCTGTCTTTTCCATCAAAGGGGACGCGCACAAAACCACCACCCCCCCCCCCAAACCCTAAGATAGACAGGGGGCGACGGGGTATGACGGACTCGCCTACGCATGCGGCGCCGCGGCAAGCCGCGTCGCCGCCTGCTCCGGCTCGTTCCAGGCTCGGCCTCGCAGGGGGATGTGGAGGGGGGGTCACGACCCCCCCTCCCCATCCCCTGCCCAGCCTCGCGCTAACGCACGCAGTGCGCTTGGTTGACATGCGCAGTGCGGACATTCTGTTTTTCCATCAAAGGGGACGCGCGCAAAACCACCACCCCCAAACCCTAAGATAGATAGGGGGGCGACGGGGTATGACGGATTCGCCTACGCATGCGGCGCCGCTGCAAGCCGCGTCGCTGCCTGCTCCGGCTCGTCCCAGGCTCGGCCTCGCCAGGGGATGTGGAGGGGGGGTCACGACCTCCCCCTCCCCACCCCCTGCTCGGCCTCGCGCTAACGCAAGCAGTGCGCTTGGTTGACAGGCGCAGTGCGGACATTCTGTTTTTTCCATCAAAGGGGACGCGCGCAAAACCACCATCACCCCCCCAAACCCTAAGATAGACAGGGGGGCAACGGGGTATGACGGACTCGGCTACGCATGCGGCACCACGGCAAGCCGCGTCGCCGCCTGCTCCGGCTCGTTCCAGGCTCGGCCTCGCGCTAACGCACGCAGTGCGCTTGGTTGACAGGCGCAGTTCGGACATTCTTTTTTTTCCATCAAAGGGGACGCGCGCAAAACCACCACCCCCCCAAACCCTAAGATAGACAGGGGGAGACGTGGTATGACGAACCTGCTCTGGCTCGTTCCAGGCTCGGCCTCGCAGGGGGATGTGGAGCGGGGGTCACCCCCCCCCTCCCCACCCCCTGCTCGGCCTCGCGCTAACGCACGCAGTGCGCTTGGTTGACAGGCGCAGTGCGGACATTCTGTTTTTTCCATCAAAGGGGACGCGCGCAAAACCACCACCACCACCCCCAAACCCTAAGATAGACAGGGGGGCGACGGTGTATGACAGACTCGCCTACGCATGCGGCGCCGCGGCAAGCCGCGTCGCCGCCTGCTCCGGCTCGTTCCAGGCTCGGCCTCGCAGGGGGATGTGGAGGGGGGGTCATGACCCCCCTCCCCACCCCCTGCCCAGCCTCGTGCTAACGCACGCAGTGCGCTTGGTTGACATGCGCAGTGCGGACATTCTGTTTTTCCATCAAAGGGGACGCGCGCAAAACCACCACCCCCAAACCCTAAGATAGACAGGGGGGCGACGGGGTATGACGGACTCGCCTACGCATTCGGCGCCGCGGCAAGCCGCGTCGCCGCCTGCTCCGGCTCGTCCCAGGCTCGGCCTCGCAAGGGGATGTGGAGGGGGGTCACGACCTCCCCCTCCCCACCCCCTGCTCGGCCTCGCGCTAACGCACGCAGTGCGCTTGGTTGACAGGCGCAGTGCGGACATTCTGTTTTTTCCATCAAAGGGGACGCGCGCAAAACCACCACCACCCCCCCAAACCCTAAGATAGACAGGGGGCGACGGGGTATGATGGACTCGCCTACGCATGCGGCGCCGCTGCAAGCCACGTCGCCGCCTGCTCCGGCTCGTTCCAGGCTCGGCCTCGCGCTAACGCACACAGTGCGCTTGGTTGACAGGCGCAGTGCAGACATTCTGTTTTTTCCATCAAAGGGGACGCGCGCAAAACCACCACCCCCCAAACCCTAAGATAGACAGGGGGAGACGGGGTATGACGGACTCGCCTACGCATGCGGCGCCGCGGCGCGGCTTGCCGCCTGCTCCGGCTCGATCCAGGCTCGGCCTCGCAGGGGGATGTGGAGGGGGGGTCACCACCCCCCCTCCGGAACCCCTACTCGGCGTCGCGCTAACGCACACAGTGCGCTTGGTTGACAGGCGCAGTGCGGACATTCTGTTTTTTCCATCAAAGGGGACGCGCGCAAAACCACCCCCACCACCCCCAAACCCTAAGATAGACAGGGGGGCGACGGGGTATGACGGACTCGCCTACGCATGCGGCGCCGCGGCAAGCCGCGTTGCCGCCTGCTCCAGCTCGTTCCAGGCTCGGCCTCGCAGGGGGATGTGGAGGGGGGGTCACGACCCCCCCTCCCCGCCCCCTGCTCGGCCTCGCGCTAACGCACGCAGTGCGCTTGGTTGACAGGCGCTGTGCAGCCATTCTGTCTTTTATATCAAAGGGGACGCGCACAAAACCACCACCACCCCCCCAAACCCTAAGATAGACAGGGGGCGACGGGGTATGACGGACTCGCCTACGCATGCGGCGCCGCGGCAAGCCGCGTCGCCGCCTACTCCGGCTCGTTCCAGGCTCGGCCTCGCAGGGGGATGTGAAGGTGGGGTCACGACCCCCTGTCCCCACCCCCTGCTCGGCCTCGCGCTAACGCACACAGTGCGCTTGGTTGACAGGCGCAGTGCGGACATTCTATCTTTTCCATCAAAGGGGACGCGCGCAAAACCACCACCACCCCCCCCCCAAACCCCAAGATAGACAGGGGGGCGACGGGGTATGATGGACTCGCCTACGCATGCGCCGCCGCGGCAAGCCGCGTCGCCGCCTGCTCCGGCTCGTTCCAGGCTCGGCCTCACATGGGGATGTGGAGGGGGGTCACGACCCCCCCTCCCCACCCCCTGCTCGGCCTCGCGCTAACGCATGCAGTCCGCTTGGTTGACATGCGCAGTGCGGACATTCTGTTTTTTCCATCAAAGGGGACGCGCGCAAAACCACCACCCCCCAAACCCTAAGATAGACAGGGGGGCGACGGGGTATGACGGACTCGCCTACGCATGCGGAGCCGCGGCAAGCCGCGTCGCCGCCTACTCCGGCTCGTTCCAGGCTCGGCCTCGCAAGGGGATGTGGAGGGGGGTCACGACCTCCCCCTCCCCACCCCCTGCTCGGCCTCGCGCTAACGCACGCAGTGCGCTTGGTTGACAGGCGCAGTGCGGACATTCTGTTTTTTCCATCAAAGGGGACGCGCGCAAAACCACCACCACCCCCCCCCAAACCCTAAGATAGACAGGGGGCGACGGGGTATGACGGACTCGCCTACGCATGCGGCGCCACGGCAAGCCGCGTCGCCGCCTGCTCCGGCTCGTTCCAGGCTCGGCCTCGCGCTAACGCACACAGTGCGCTTGGTTGACAGGCGCAGTGCAGACATTCTGTTTTTTCATCAAAGGGGACGCGCGCAAAACCACCACCCCCCAAACCCTAAGATAGACAGGGGGAGACGGGGTATGACGGACTCGCCTACGCATGCGGCGCCGCGGCGCGGCTTGCCGCCTGCTCCGGCTCGATCCAGGCTCGGCCTCGCAGGGGGATGTGGAGGGGGGGTCACCACCCCCCCTCCGGAACCCCTACTCGGCGTCGCGCTAACGCACACAGTGCGCTTGGTTGACAGGCGCAGTGCGGACATTCTGTTTTTTCCATCAAAGGGGACGCGCGCAAAACCACCCCCACCACCCCCAAACCCTAAGATAGACAGGGGGGCGACGGGGTATGACGGACTCGCCTACGCATGCGGCGCCGCGGCAAGCCGCGTTGCCGCCTGCTCCAGCTCGTTCCAGGCTCGGCCTCGCAGGGGGATGTGGAGGGGGGGTCACGACCCCCCCTCCCCGCCCCCTGCTCGGCCTCGCGCTAACGCACGCAGTGCGCTTGGTTGACAGGCGCTGTGCAGCCATTCTGTCTTTTATATCAAAGGGGACGCGCACAAAACCACCACCACCCCCCCAAACCCTAAGATAGACAGGGGGCGACGGGGTATGACGGACTCGCCTACGCATGCGGCGCCGCGGCAAGCCGCGTCGCCGCCTACTCCGGCTCGTTCCAGGCTCGGCCTCGCAGGGGGATGTGAAGGTGGGGTCACGACCCCCTGTCCCCACCCCCTGCTCGGCCTCGCGCTAACGCACACAGTGCGCTTGGTTGACAGGCGCAGTGCGGACATTCTATCTTTTCCATCAAAGGGGACGCGCGCAAAACCACCACCACCCCCCCCCAAACCCCAAGATAGACAGGGGGGCGACGGGGTATGATGGACTCGCCTACGCATGCGCCGCCGCGGCAAGCCGCGTCGCCGCCTGCTCCGGCTCGTTCCAGGCTCGGCCTCACATGGGGATGTGGAGGGGGGTCACGACCCCCCCTCCCCACCCCCTGCTCGGCCTCGCGCTAACGCATGCAGTCCGCTTGGTTGACATGCGCAGTGCGGACATTCTGTTTTTTCCATCAAAGGGGACGCGCGCAAAACCACCACCCCCCAAACCCTAAGATAGACAGGGGGGCGACGGGGTATGACGGACTCGCCTACGCATGCGGAGCCATGGCAAGCCGCGTCGCCGCCTACTCCGGCTCGTTCCAGGCTCGGCCTCGCAAGGGGATGTGGAGGGGGGTCACGACCTCCCCCTCCCCACCCCCTGCTCGGCCTCGCGCTAACGCACGCAGTGCGCTTGGTTGACAGGCGCAGTGCGGACATTCTGTTTTTTCCATCAAAGGGGACGCGCGCAAAACCACCACCACCCCCCCCCCCAAACCCTAAGATAGACAGGGGGCGACGGGGTATGACGGACTCGCCTACGCATGCGGCGCCACGGCAAGCCGCGTCGCCGCCTGCTCCGGCTCGTTCCAGGCTCGGCCTCGCGCTAACGCACACAGTGCGCTTGGTTGACAGGCGCAGTGCAGACATTCTGTTTTTTCCATCAAAGGGGACGCGCGCAAAACCACCACCCCCCAAACCCTAAGATAGACAGGGGGAGACGGGGTATGACGGACTCGCCTACGCATGCGGCGCCGCGGCGCGGCTTGCCGCCTGCTCCGGCTCGATCCAGGCTCGGCCTCGCAGGGGGATGTGGAGGGGGGGTCACCACCCCCCCTCCGGAACCCCTACTCGGCGTCGCGCTAACGCACACAGTGCGCTTGGTTGACAGGCGCAGTGCGGACATTCTGTTTTTTCCATCAAAGGGGACGCGCGCAAAACCACCCCCACCACCCCCAAACCCTAAGATAGACAGGGGGGCGACGGGGTATGACGGACTCGCCTACGCATGCGGCGCCGCGGCAAGCCGCGTTGCCGCCTGCTCCAGCTCGTTCCAGGCTCGGCCTCGCAGGGGGATGTGGAGGGGGGGTCACGACCCCCCCTCCCCGCCCCCTGCTCGGCCTCGCGCTAACGCACGCAGTGCGCTTGGTTGACAGGCGCTGTGCAGCCATTCTGTCTTTTATATCAAAGGGGACGCACACAAAACCACCACCACCCCCCCAAACCCTAAGATAGACAGGGGGCGACGGGGTATGACGGACTCGCCTACGCATGCGGCGCCGCGGCAAGCCGCATCGCCGCCTACTCCGGCTCGTTCCAGGCTCGGCCTCGCAGGGGGATGTGGAGGGGGGTCACGACCCCCCTCCCTAGCCCCTGCTCAGCCTCGCGCTAACGCATGCAGTGCGCTTGGTTGACATGCGCAGTGCGGACATTCTGTTTTTTCCATCAAAGGGGACGCGCGCAAAACCACAACCCCCAAACCCTAAGATAGACAGGGGGCGACGGGGTATGACGGACTCGCCTACGCATGCGGCGCCGCGGCAAGACGCGTCGCCGCCTGCTCCGGCTCGTTCCAGGCTCGGCCTCGCAGGGGGATGTGGAGGGGGGTCACGACCCCCCCTCCCCACCCCCTGCTCGCCCTCGCGCTAACGCACGCAGAGCGCTTGCTTGACAGGCGTAGTGCGGACATTCTGTTTTTTCAATCAAAGGGGACGCGCACAAAACCACCACCACCCCCCAAACCCTAAGATAGACAGGGGGGCGACGGGGTATGACGGACTCGCCTACGCATGCGGCGCCGCGGCAAGCCGCATCGCCGCCTGCTCCGGCTCGTTCCAGGCTCGGCCTCGCAGGGGGATGTGGAGGGGGGTCACGACCCCCCCTCCCCACCCCCTACTCGGCCTCGCGCTAACGCACGCAGTGCGCTTGGTTAACAGGCGCAGTGCAGACATTCTGTCTTTTCCATCAAAGGGGACGCGCGCAAAACCACCACCACCCCCCCCCCAAACCCTAAGATAGACAGGGGGCGACGGGGTATGACGGACTCGCCTACGCATGCGGCGCCGCGGCAAGCCGCGTCGCCGCCTGCTCCGGCTCGTTCCAGGCTCGGCCTCGCAGGGGGATGTGGATGGGGGGTCACGACCCCCTCTCCCCACCCCCTGCTCAGCCTCGCGCTAACGCACGCAGTGCGCTTGGTTGACATGCGCAGTGCGGACATTCTGTTTTTTCCATCAAAGGGGACGCGCGCAAAACCACCACCCCCAAACCCTAAGATAGACAAGGGGCGACGGGGTATGACGGACTCGCCTACGCATGCGGCGCCGCGGCAAGACTCGTCGCCGCCTGCTCCGGCTCTTTCCAGGCTTGGCCTCGCAGGGGGATGTGGAGGGGGGTCACGACCCCCCCCTCCCCACCCCCTACTCGGCCTCGTGGTAACGCACGCAGTGCGCTTGGTTGACAGGCGCAGTGCGGACATTCTGTTTTTTCCATCAAAGGGGACGCGCGCAAAACCACCACCACGCCCCCAAACCCTAAGATAGACAGCGGGCGACGGGGTATGACGGACTCGCCTACGCATGCGGCGCCACGGCAAGCCGCGTCGCCGCCTGCTCCGGCTCGTTCCAGGATCGGCCTCGCGCTAACGCACGCAGTGCGCTTGGTTGACAGGCGCAGTGCAGACATTCTGTTTTTTCCATCAAAGGGGACGCGCGCAAAACCACCACCCCCCAAACCCTAAGATAGACAGGGGGAGACGGGGTATGACGGACTCGCCTACGCATGCGGCGCCGCGGCGCGGCTTGCCGCCTGCTCCGGCTCGATCCATGCTCGGCCTCGCAGGGGGATGTGGAGGGGGGGTCACCACCCCCCTCCGCAACCCCTACTCGGCGTCGCGCTAACGCACACAGTGCGCTTGGTTGACAGGCGCAGTGCGGACATTCTGTTTTTTCCATCAAAGGGGACGCGCGCAAAACCACCCCCACCACCCCCAAACCCTAAGATAGACAGGGGGGCGACGGGGTATGACGGACTCGCCTACGCATGCGGCGCCGCGGCAAGCCGCTTCGCCGCCTGCTCCGGCTCGTTCCAGGCTCGGCCTCGCAGGGGGATGTGGAGGGGGGGTCACGACCCCCCCTCCCCACCCCCTGCTCGGCCTCGCGCTAACGCACGCAGTGCGCTTGGTTGACAGGCGCTGTGCAGCCATTCTGTCTTTTATATCAAAGGGGACGCGCACAAAACCACCACCACCCCCCCAAACCCTAAGATAGACAGGGGGCGACGGGGTATGACGGACTCGCCTACGCATGCGGCGCCGCGGCAAGCCGCGTCGCCGCCTACTCCGGCTCGTTCCAGGCTCGGCCTCGCAGGGGGATGTGAAGGTGGGGTCACGACCCCCTGTCCCCACCCCCTGCTCGGCCTCGCGCTAACGCACACAGTGCGCTTGGTTGACAGGCGCAGTGCGGACATTCTATCTTTTCCATCAAAGGGGACGCGCGCAAAACCACCACCACCCCCCCAAACCCCAAGATAGACAGGGGGGCGACGGGGTATGATGGACTCGCCTACGCATGCGCCGCCGCGGCAAGCCGCGTCGCCGCCTGCTCCGGCTCGTTCTAGGCTCGGCCTCACATGGGGATGTGGAGGGGGGTCACGACCCCCCCTCCCCACCCCCTGCTCGGCCTCGCGCTAACGCATGCAGTCCGCTTGGTTGACATGCGCAGTGCGGACATTCTGTTTTTTCCATCAAAGGGGACGCGCGCAAAACAACCACCCCCCAAACCCTAAGATAGACAGGGGGGCGACGGGGTATGACGGACTCGCCTACGCATGCGGAGCCGCGGCAAGCCGCGTCGCCGCCTACTCCGGCTCGTTCCAGGCTCGGCCTCGCAAGGGGATGTGGAGGGGGGTCACGACCTCCCCCTCCCCACCCCCTGCTCGGCCTCGCGCTAACGCACGCAGTGCGCTTGGTTGACAGGCGCAGTGCGGACATTCTGTTTTTTCCATCAAAGGGGACGCGCGCAAAACCACCACCACCCCCCCCAAACCCTAAGATAGACAGGGGGCGACGGGGTATGACGGACTCGCCTACGCATGCGGCGCCACGGCAAGCCGCGTCGCCGCCTGCTCCGGCTCGTTCTAGGCTCGGCCTCGCGCTAACGCACGCAGTGCGCTTGGTTGACAGGCGCAGTGCAGACATTCTGTTTTTTCCATCAAAGGGGACGCGCGCAAAACCACCACCCCCCAAACCCTAAGATAGACAGGGGGAGATGGGGTATGACGGACTCGCCTACGCATGCGGCGCCGCGGCGCGGCTTGCCGCCTGCTCCGGCTCGATCCAGGCTCGGCCTCGCAGGGGGATGTGGAGGGGGGGTCACCACCCCCCCTCCGGAACCCCTACTCGGCGTCGCGCTAACGCACACAGTGCGCTTGGTTGACAGGCGCAGTGCGGACATTCTGTTTTTTCCATCAAAGGGGACGCGCGCAAAACCACCCCCACCACCCCCAAACCCTAAGATAGACAGGGGGGCGACGGGGTATGACGGACTCGCCTACGCATGCGGCGCCGCGGCAAGCCGCTTCGCCGCCTGCTCCGGCTCGTTCCAGGCTCGGCCTCGCAGGGGGATGTGGAGGGGGGGTCACGACCCCCCCTCCCCACCCCCTGCTCGGCCTCGCGCTAACGCACGCAGTGCGCTTGGTTGACAGGCGCTGT
This sequence comes from Triticum timopheevii, assembly GCA_963921465.1. Classification (NCBI taxonomy): domain Eukaryota; kingdom Viridiplantae; phylum Streptophyta; class Magnoliopsida; order Poales; family Poaceae; genus Triticum; species Triticum timopheevii. The sequence continues at coordinate 59,069,423 of OY997270.1, read as the reverse complement.
GCAGCCATTCTGTCTTTTATATCAAAGGGGACGCGCACAAAACCACCACCACCCCCCCAAACCCTAAGATAGACAGGGGGCGACGGGGTATGACGGACTCGCCTACGCATGCGGCGCCGCGGCAAGCCGCGTCGCCGCCTACTCCGGCTCGTTCCAGGCTCGGCCTCGCAGGGGGATGTGAAGGTGGGGTCACGACCCCCTGTCCCCACCCCCTGCTCGGCCTCGCGCTAACGCACACAGTGCGCTTGGTTGACAGGCGCAGTGCGGACATTCTATCTTTTCCATCAAAGGGGACGCGCGCAAAACCACCACCACCCCCCCCCCCAAACCCCAAGATAGACAGGGGGGCGACGGGGTATGATGGACTCGCCTACGCATGCGCCGCCGCGGCAAGCCGCGTCGCCGCCTGCTCCGGCTCGTTCCAGGCTCGGCCTCACATGGGGATGTGGAGGGGGGTCACGACCCCCCCTCCCCACCCCCTGCTCGGCCTCGCGCTAACGCATGCAGTCCGCTTGGTTGACATGCGCAGTGCGGACATTCTGTTTTTTCCATCAAAGGGGACGCGCGCAAAACCACCACCCCCCAAACCCTAAGATAGACAGGGGGGCGACGGGGTATGACGGACTCGCCTACGCATGCGGAGCCGCGGCAAGCCGCGTCGCCGCCTACTCCGGCTCGTTCCAGGCTCGGCCTCGCAAGGGGATGTGGAGGGGGGTCACGACCTCCCCCTCCCCACCCCCTGCTCGGCCTCGCGCTAACGCACGCAGTGCGCTTGGTTGACAGGCGCAGTGCGGACATTCTGTTTTTTCCATCAAAGGGGACGCGCGCAAAACCACCACCACCCCCCCAAACCCTAAGATAGACAGGGGGCGACGGGGTATGATGGACTCGCCTACGCATGCGCCGCCGCGGCAAGCCGCGTCGCCGCCTGCTCCGGCTCGTTCCAGGCTCGGCCTCACATGGGGATGTGGAGGGGGGTCACGACCCCCCCTCCCCACCCCCTGCTCGGCCTCGCGCTAACGCATGCAGTCCGCTTGGTTGACATGCGCAGTGCGGACATTCTGTTTTTTCCATCAAAGGGGACGCGCGCAAAACCACCACCCCCCAAACCCTAAGATAGACAGGGGGGCGACGGGGTATGACGGACTCGCCTACGCATGCGAAGCCGCGGCAAGCCGCGTCGCCGCCTACTCCGGCTCGTTCCAGGCTCGGCCTCGCAAGGGGATGTGGAGGGGGGTCACGACCTCCCCCTCCCCACCCCCTGCTCGGCCTCGCGCTAACGCACGCAGTGCGCTTGGTTGACAGGCGCAGTGCGGACATTCTGTTTTTTCCATCAAAGGGGACGCGCGCAAAACCACCACCACCCCCCCAAACCCTAAGATAGACAGGGGGCGACGGGGTATGATGGACTCGCCTACGCATGCGCCGCCGCGGCAAGCCGCGTCGCCGCCTGCTCCGGCTCGTTCCAGGCTCGGCCTCACATGGGGATGTGGAGGGGGGTCACGACCCCCCCTCCCCACCCCCTGCTCGGCCTCGCGCTAACGCATGCAGTCCGCTTGGTTGACATGCGCAGTGCGGACATTCTGTTTTTTCCATCAAAGGGGACGCGCGCAAAACCACCACCCCCCAAACCCTAAGATAGACAGGGGGGCGACGGGGTATGACGGACTCGCCTACGCATGCGGAGCCGCGGCAAGCCGCGTCGCCGCCTACTCCGGCTCGTTCCAGGCTCGGCCTCGCAAGGGGATGTGGAGGGGGGTCACGACCTCCCCCTCCCCACCCCCTGCTCGGCCTCGCGCTAACGCACGCAGTGCGCTTGGTTGACAGGCGCAGTGCGGACATTCTGTTTTTTCCATCAAAGGGGACGCGCGCAAAACCACCACCACCCCCCCCAAACCCTAAGATAGACAGGGGGCGACGGGGTATGACGGACTCGCCTACGCATGCGGCGCCACGGCAAGCCGCGTCGCCGCCTGCTCCGGCTCGTTCCAGGCTCGGCCTCGCGCTAACGCACGCAGTGCGCTTGGTTGACAGGCGCAGTGCAGACATTCTGTTTTTTCCATCAAAGGGGACGCGCGCAAAACCACCACCCCCCAAACCCTAAGATAGACAGGGGGAGATGGGGTATGACGGACTCGCCTACGCATGCGGCGCCGCGGCGCGGCTTGCCGCCTGCTCCGGCTCGATCCAGGCTCGGCCTCGCAGGGGGATGTGGAGGGGGGGTCACCACCCCCCCTCCGGAACCCCTACTCGGCGTCGCGCTAACGCACACAGTGCGCTTGGTTGACAGGCGCAGTGCGGACATTCTGTTTTTTCCATCAAAGGGGACGCGCGCAAAACTACCCCCACCACCCCCAAACCCTAAGATAGACAGGGGGGCGACGGGGTATGACGGACTCGCCTACGCATGCGGCGCCGCGGCAAGCCGCGTTGCCGCCTGCTCCGGCTCGTTCCAGGCTCGGCCTCGCAGGGGGATGTGGAGGGGGGGTCACGACCCCCCCTCCCCGCCCCCTGCTCGGCCTCGCGCTAACGCACGCAGTGCGCTTGGTTGACAGGCGCTGTGCAGCCATTCTGTCTTTTATATCAAAGGGGACGCGCACAAAACCACCACCACCCCCCCAAACCCTAAGATAGACAGGGGGAGACGGGGTATGACGGACTCGCCTACGCATGCGGCGCCGCGGCGCGGCTTGCCGCCTGCTCCGGCTCGATCCATGCTCGGCCTCGCAGGGGGATGTGGAGGGGGGGTCACCACCCCCCTCCGCAACCCCTACTCGGCGTCGCGCTAACGCACACAGTGCGCTTGGTTGACAGGCGCAGTGCGGACATTCTGTTTTTTCCATCAAAGGGGACGCGCGCAAAACCACCCCCACCACCCCCAAACCCTAAGATAGACAGGGGGGCGACGGGGTATGACGGACTCGCCTACGCATGCGGCGCCGCGGCAAGCCGCTTCGCCGCCTGCTCCGGCTCGTTCCAGGCTCGGCCTCGCAGGGGGATGTGGAGGGGGGGTCACGACCCCCCCTCCCCACCCCCTGCTCGGCCTCGCGCTAACGCACGCAGTGCGCTTGGTTGACAGGCGCTGTGCAGCCATTCTGTCTTTTATATCAAAGGGGACGCGCACAAAACCACCACCACCCCCCCAAACCCTAAGATAGACAGGGGGCGACGGGGTATGACGGACTCGCCTACGCATGCGGCGCCGCGGCAAGCCGCGTCGCCGCCTACTCCGGCTCGTTCCAGGCTCGGCCTCGCAGGGGGATGTGAAGGTGGGGTCACGACCCCCTGTCCCCACCCCCTGCTCGGCCTCGCGCTAACGCACACAGTGCGCTTGGTTGACAGGCGCAGTGCGGACATTCTATCTTTTCCATCAAAGGGGACGCGCGCAAAACCACCACCACCCCCCCCCAAACCCCAAGATAGACAGGGGGGCGACGGGGTATGATGGACTCGCCTACGCATGCGCCGCCGCGGCAAGCCGCGTCGCCGCCTGCTCCGGCTCGTTCCAGGCTCGGCCTCACATGGGGATGTGGAGGGGGGTCACGACCCCCCCTCCCCACCCCCTGCTCGGCCTCGCGCTAACGCATGCAGTCCGCTTGGTTGACATGCGCAGTGCGGACATTCTGTTTTTTCCATCAAAGGGGACGCGCGCAAAACCACCACCCCCAAACCCTAAGATAGACAGGGGGGCGACGGGGTATGACGGACTCGCCTACGCATGCGGAGCCGCGGCAAGCCGCGTCGCCGCCTACTCCGGCTCGTTCCAGGCTCGGCCTCGCAAGGGGATGTGGAGGGGGGTCACGACCTCCCCCTCCCCACCCCCTGCTCGGCCTCGCGCTAACGCACGCAGTGCGCTTGGTTGACAGGCGCAGTGCGGACATTCTGTTTTTTCCATCAAAGGGGACGCGCGCAAAACCACCACCACCCCCCCAAACCCTAAGATAGACAGGGGGCGACGGGGTATGACGGACTCGCCTACGCATGCGGCGCCACGGCAAGCCGCGTCGCCGCCTGCTCCGGCTCGTTCCAGGCTCGGCCTCGCGCTAACGCACGCTGTGCGCTTGGTTGACAGGCGCAGTGCAGACATTCTGTTTTTTCCATCAAAGGGGACGCGCGCAAAACCACCACCCCCCAAACCCTAAGATAGACAGGGGGAGACGGGGTATGACGGACTCGCCTACGCATGCGGCGCCGCGGCGCGGCTTGCCGCCTGCTCCGGCTCGATCCAGGCTCGGCCTCGCAGGGGGATGTGGAGGGGGGGTCACCACCCCCCCTCCGGAACCCCTACTCGGCGTCGCGCTAACGCACACAGTGCGCTTGGTTGACAGGCGCAGTGCGGACATTCTGTTTTTTCCATCAAAGAGGACGCGCGCAAAACCACCCCCACCACCCCCAAACCCTAAGATAGACAGGGGGGCGACGGGGTATGACGGACTCGCCTACGCATGCGGCGCCGCGGCAAGCCGCGTTGCCGCCTGCTCCGGCTCGTTCCAGGCTCGGCCTCGCAGGGGGATGTGGAGGGGGGGTCACGACCCCCCCTCCCCGCCCCCTGCTCGGCCTCGCGCTAACGCACGCAGTGCGCTTGGTTGACAGGCGCTGTGCAGCCATTCTGTCTTTTATATCAAAGGGGACGCGCACAAAACCACCACCACCCCCCCAAACCCTAAGATAGACAGGGGGCGACGGGGTATGACGGACTCGCCTACGCATGCGGCGCCGCGGCAAGCCGCGTCGCCGCCTACTCCGGCTCGTTCCAGGCTCGGCCTCGCAGGGGGATGTGGAGGGGGGTCACGACCCCCCCTCCCTAGCCCCTGCTCAGCCTCGCGCTAACGCATGCAGTGCGCTTGGTTGACATGCGCAGTGCGGACATTCTGTTTTTTCCATCAAAGGGGACGCGCGCAAAACCACAACCCCCAAACCCTAAGATAGACAGGGGGCGACGGGGTATGACGGACTCGCCTACGCATGCGGCGCCGCGGCAAGACGCGTCGCCGCCTGCTCCGGCTCGTTCCAGGCTCGGCCTCGCAGGGGGATATGGAGGGGGGTCACGACCCCCCCTCCCCACCCCCTGCTCGCCCTCGCGCTAACGCACGCAGAGCGCTTGGTTGACAGGCGTAGTGCGGACATTCTGTTTTTTCAATCAAAGGGGACTCGCACAAAACCACCACCACCCCCCAAACCCTAAGATAGACAGGGGGGCGACGGGGTATGACGGACTCGCCTACGCATGCGGCGCCGCGGCAAGCCGCATCGCCGCCTGCTCCGGCTCGTTCCAGGCTCGGCCTCGCAGGGGGATGTGGAGGGGGGTCACGACCCCCCCTCCCCACCCCCTACTCGGCCTCGCGCTAACGCACGCAGTGCGCTTGGTTAACAGGCGCAGTGCAGACATTCTGTCTTTTCCATCAAAGGGGACGCGCGCAAAACCACCACCACCCCCCCCCCCCAAACCCTAAGATAGACAGGGGGCGACGGGGTATGACGGACTCGCCTACGCATGCGGCGCCGCGGCAAGCCGCGTCGCCGCCTGCTCCGGCTCGTTCCAGGCTCGGCCTCGCAGGGGGATGTGGATGGGGGGTCACGACCCCCTCTCCCCACCCCCTGCTCAGCCTCGCGCTAACGCACGCAGTGCGCTTGGTTGACATGCGCAGTGCGGACATTCTGTTTTTTCCATCAAAGGGGACGCGCGCAAAACCACCACCCCCAAACCCTAAGATAGACAGGGGGCGACGGGGTATGATGGACTCGCCTACGCATGCGGCGCCGCGGCAAGACTCGTCGCCGCCTGCTCCGGCTCTTTCCAGGCTTGGCCTCGCAGGGGGATGTGGAGGGGGGTCACGACCCCCCCTCCCCACCCCCTACTCGGCCTCGTGGTAACGCACGCAGTGCGCTTGGTTGACAGGCGCAGTGCGGACATTCTGTTTTTTCCATCAAAGGGGACGCGCGCAAAACCACCACCACCCCCCCAAACCCTAAGATAGACAGGGGGCGACGGGGTATGACGGACTCGCCTACGCATGCGGCGCCACGGCAAGCCGCGTCGCCGCCTGCTCCGGCTCGTTCCAGGCTCGGCCTCGCGCTAACGCACGCAGTGCGCTTGGTTGACAGGCGCAGTGCAGACATTCTGTTTTTTCCATCAAAGGGGACGCGCGCAAAACCACCACCCCCCAAACCCTAAGATAGACAGGGGGAGACGGGGTATGACGGACTCGCCTACGCATGCGGCGCCGCGGCGCGGCTTGCCGCCTGCTCCGGCTCGATCCATGCTCGGCCTCGCAGGGGGATGTGGAGGGGGGGTCACCACCCCCCTCCGCAACCCCTACTCGGCGTCGCGCTAATGCACAAAGTGCGCTTGGTTGACAGGCGCAGTGCGGACATTCTGTTTTTTTCATCAAAGGGGACGCGCGCAAAACCACCCCCACCACCCCCAAACCCTAAGATAGACAGGGGGGCGACGGGGTATGACGGACTCGCCTACGCATGCGGCGCCGCGGCAAGCCGCTTCGCCGCCTGCTCCGGCTCGTTCCAGGCTCGGCCTCGCAGGGGGATGTGGAGGGGGGGTCACGACCCCCCCTCCCCACCCCCTGCTCGGCCTCGCGCTAACGCACGCAGTGCGCTTGGTTGACAGGCGCTGTGCAGCCATTCTGTCTTTTATATCAAAGGGGACGCGCACAAAACCACCACCACCCCCCAAACCCTAAGATAGACAGGGGGCGACGGGGTATGACGGACTCGCCTACGCATGCGGCGCCGCGGCAAGACGCGTCGCCGCCTGCTCCGGCTCTTTCCAGGCTTGGCCTCGCAGGGGGATGTGGAGGGGGGTCACGACCCCCCCTCCCCACCCCCTACTCGGCCTCGCGGTAACGCACGCAGTGCGCTTGGTTGACAGGCGCAGTGCGGACATTCTGTTTTTTCCATCAAAGGGGACGCACACAAAACCACCACCACCCCCCAGACCCTAAGATAGACAGGGGGGCGACGGGGTATGACGGACTCGCCTACGCATGCGGCGCCACGGCAAGCCGCGTCGCCGCCTGCTCCGGCTCGTTCCAGGCTCGGCCTCGCAGGGGGATGTGGATGGGGGGTCACGACCCCCTCTCCCCACCCCCTGCTCAGCCTCGCGCTAACGCACGCAGTGCGCTTGGTTGACATGCGCAGTGCGGACATTCTGTTTTTCCATCAAAGGGGACGCGCGCAAAACCACCACCCCCAAACCCTAAGATAGACAGGGGGCGATGGGGTATGACGGACTCGCCTATGCATGCGGCGCCGCGGCAAGACGCGTCGCCGCCTGCTCCGGCTCTTTCCAGGCTCGGCCTCGCAGGGGGATGTGGAGGGGGGTCACGACCCCCCCTCCCCACCCCCTACTCGGCCTCGCGCTAACGCACGCAGTGCGCTTGGTTGACAGGCGCAGTGCGGACATTCTATCTTTTCCATCAAAGGGGACGCGCGCAAAACCACCACCCCCAAACCCTAAGATAGACAGGGGGCGACGGGGTATGACGGACTCGCCTACGCATGCGGCGCCGCGGCAAGACTCGTCGCCGCCTGCTCCGGCTCTTTCCAGGCTTGGCCTCGCAGGGGGATGTGGAGGGGGGTCACGACCCCCCCCTCCCCACCCCCTACTCGGCCTCGCGGTAACGCACGCAGTGCGCTTGGTTGACAGGCGCAGTGTGGACATTCTGTTTTTTCCATCAAAGGGGACGCGCGCAAAACCACCACCACCCCCCCAAACCCTAAGATAGACAGGGGGCGACGGGGTATGACGGACTCGCCTACGCATGCGGCGCCACGGCAAGCCGCGTCGCCGCCTGCTCCGGCTCGTTCCAGGCTCGGCCTCGCGCTAACGCACGCAGTGCGCTTGGTTGACAGGCGCAGTGCAGACATTCTGTTTTTTCCATCAAAGGGGACGCGCGCAAAACCACCACCCCCCAAACCCTAAGATAGACAGGGGGAGACGGGGTATGACGGACTCGCCTACGCATGCGGCGCCGCGGCGCGGCTTGCCGCCTGCTCCGGCTCGATCCAGGCTCGGCCTCGCAGGGGGATGTGGAGGGGGGGTCACCACCCCCCCTCCGCAACCCCTACTCGGCGTCGCGCTAACGCACACAGTGCGCTTGGTTGACAGGCGCAGTGCGGACATTCTATTTTTTCCATCAAAGGGGACGCGCGCAAAACCACCCCCACCACCCCCAAACCCTAAGATAGACAGGGGGGCGACGGGGTATGACGGACTCGCCTACGCATGCGGCGCCGCGGCAAGCCGCTTCGCCGCCTGCTCCGGCTCGTTCCAGGCTCGGCCTCGCAGGGGGATGTGGAGGGGGGGTCACGACCCCCCCTCCCCACCCCCTGCTCGGCCTCGCGCTAACGCACGCAGTGCGCTTGGTTGATAGGCGCTGTGCAGCCATTCAGTCTTTTATATCAAAGGGGACGCGCACAAAACCACCACCACCCCCCCAAACCCTAAGATAGACAGGGGGCGACGGGGTATGACGGACTCGCCTACGCATGCGGCGCCGCGGCAAGCCGCATCGCCGCCTGCTCCGGCTCGTTCCAGGCTCGGCCTCGCAGGGGGATGTGGAGGGGGGTCACGACCCCCCCTCCCCACCCCCTACTCGGCCTCGCGCTAACGCACGCAGTGCGCTTGGTTAACAGGCGCAGATCAGACATTCTGTCTTTTCCATCAAAGGGGACGCGCGCAAAACCACCACCACCCCCCCCCAAACCCTAAGATAGACAGGGGGCGACGGGGTATGACGGACTCGCCTACGCATGCGGCGCCGCGGCAAGCCGCGTCGCCGCCTGCTCCGGCTCGTTCCAGGCTCGGCCTCGCAGGGGGATGTGGATGGGGGGTCACGACCCCCTCTCCCCACCCCCTGCTCAGCCTCGCGCTAACGCACGCAGTGCGCTTGGTTGACATGCGCAGTGCGGACATTCTGTTTTTTCCATCAAAGGGGACGCGCGCAAAACCACCACCCCCAAACCCTAAGATAGACAGGGGGCGACGGGGTATGACGGACTCGCCTACGCATGTGGCGCCGCGGCAAGACTCGTCGCCGCCTGCTCCGGCTCTTTCCAGGCTTGGCCTCGCAGGGGGATGTGGAGGGGGGTCACGACCCCCCCCTCCCCACCCCCTACTCGGCCTCGTGCTAACGCATGCAGTGCGCTTGGTTGACAGGCGCAGTGCGGACATTCTGTTTTTTCCATCAAAGGGGACGCGCGCAAAACCACCACCACCCCCCCCAAACCCTAAGATAGACAGGGGGCGACGGGGTATGACGGACTCGCCTACGCATGCGGCGCCACGGCAAGCCGCGTCGCCGCCTGCTCCGGCTCGTTCCAGGCTCGGCCTCGCGCTAACGCACGCAGTGCGCTTGGTTGACAGGCGCAGTGCAGACATTCTGTTTTTTCCATCAAAGGGGACGCGCGCAAAACCACCACCCCCCAAACCCTAAGATAGACAGGGGGAGATGGGGTATGACGGACTCGCCTACGCATGCGGCGCCGCGGCGCGGCTTGCCGCCTGCTCCGGCTCGATCCAGGCTCGGCCTCGCAGGGGGATGTGGAGGGGGGTCACCACCCCCCCTCCGGAACCCCTACTCGGCGTCGCGCTAACGCACACAGTGCGCTTGGTTGACAGGCGCAGTGCGGACATTCTGTTTTTTCCATCAAAGGGGACGCGCGCAAAACCACCCCCACCACCCCCAAACCCTAAGATAGACAGGGGGGCGACGGGGTATGACGGACTCGCCTACGCATGCGGCGCCGCGGCAAGCCGCGTTGCCGCCTGCTCCGGCTCGTTCCAGGCTCGGCCTCGCAGGGGGATGTGGAGGGGGGGTCACGACCCCCCCTCCCCGCCCCCTGCTCGGCCTCGCGCTAACGCACGCAGTGCGCTTGGTTGACAGGCGCTGTGCAGCCATTCTGTCTTTTATATCAAAGGGGACGCGCACAAAACCACCACCACCCCCCCAAACCCTAAGATAGACAGGGGGAGACGGGGTATGACGGACTCGCCTACGCATGCGGCGCCGCGGCGCGGCTTGCCGCCTGCTCCGGCTCGATCCATGCTCGGCCTCGCAGGGGGATGTGGAGGGGGGGTCACCACCCCCCTCCGCAACCCCTACTCGGCGTCGCGCTAACGCACACAGTGCGCTTGGTTGACAGGCGCAGTGCGGACATTCTGTTTTTTCCATCAAAGGGGACGCGCGCAAAACCACCCCCACCACCCCCAAACCCTAAGATAGACAGGGGGGCGACGGGGTATGACGGACTCGCCTACGCATGCGGCGCCGCGGCAAGCCGCTTCGCCGCCTGCTCCGGCTCGTTCCAGGCTCGGCCTCGCAGGGGGATGTGGAGGGGGGGTCACGACCCCCCCTCCCCACCCCCTGCTCGGCCTCGCGCTAACGCACGCAGTGCGCTTGGTTGACAGGCGCTGTGCAGCCATTCTGTCTTTTATATCAAAGGGGACGCGCACAAAACCACCACCACCCCCCCAAACCCTAAGATAGACAGGGGGCGACGGGGTATGACGGACTCGCCTACGCATGCGGCGCCGCGGCAAGCCGCGTCGCCGCCTACTCCGGCTCGTTCCAGGCTCGGCCTCGCAGGGGGATGTGAAGGTGGGGTCACGACCCCCTGTCCCCACCCCCTGCTCGGCCTCGCGCTAACGCACACAGTGCGCTTGGTTGACAGGCGCAGTGCGGACATTCTATCTTTTCCATCAAAGGGGACGCGCGCAAAACCACCACCACCCCCCCCCCCCAAACCCCAAGATAGACAGGGGGGCGACGGGGTATGATGGACTCGCCTACGCATGCGCCGCCGCGGCAAGCCGCGTCGCCGCCTGCTCCGGCTCGTTCCAGGCTCGGCCTCACATGGGGATGTGGAGGGGGGTCACGACCCCCCCTCCCCACCCCCTGCTCGGCCTCGCGCTAACGCATGCAGTCCGCTTGGTTGACATGCGCAGTGCGGACATTCTGTTTTTTCCATCAAAGGGGACGCGCGCAAAACCACCACCCCCCAAACCCTAAGATAGACAGGGGGGCGACGGGGTATGACGGACTCGCCTACGCATGCGGAGCCGCGGCAAGCCGCGTCGCCGCCTACTCCGGCTCGTTCCAGGCTCGGCCTCGCAAGGGGATGTGGAGGGGGGTCACGACCTCCCCCTCCCCACCCCCTGCTCGGCCTCGCGCTAACGCACGCAGTGCGCTTGGTTGACAGGCGCAGTGCGGACATTCTGTTTTTTCCATCAAAGGGGACGCGCGCAAAACCACCACCACCCCCCAAACCCTAAGATAGACAGGGGGCGACGGGGTATGACGGACTCGCCTACGCATGCGGCGCCACGGCAAGCCGCGTCGCCGCCTGCTCCGGCTCGTTCCAGGCTCGGCCTCGCGCTAACGCACGCTGTGCGCTTGGTTGACAGGCGCAGTGCAGACATTCTGTTTTTTCCATCAAAGGGGACGCGCGCAAAACCACCACCCCCCAAACCCTAAGATAGACAGGGGGAGACGGGGTATGACGGACTCGCCTACGCATGCGGCGCCGCGGCGCGGCTTGCCGCCTGCTCCGGCTCGATCCAGGCTCGGCCTCGCAGGGGGATGTGGAGGGGGGGTCACCACCCCCCCTCCGGAACCCCTACTCGGCGTCGCGCTAACGCACACAGTGCGCTTGGTTGACAGGCGCAGTGCGGACATTCTGTTTTTTCCATCAAAGGGGACGCGCGCAAAACCACCCCCACCACCCCCAAACCCTAAGATAGACAGGGGGGCGACGGGGTATGACGGACTCGCCTACGCATGCGGCGCCGCGGCAAGCCGCGTTGCCGCCTGCTCCGGCTCGTTCCAGGCTCGGCCTCGCAGGGGGATGTGGAGGGGGGGTCACGACCCCCCCTCCCCGCCCCCTGCTCGGCCTCGCGCTAACGCACGCACTGCGCTTGGTTGACAGGCGCTGTGCAGCCATTCTGTCTTTTATATCAAAGGGGACGCGCACAAAACCACCACCACCCCCCCAAACCCTAAGATAGACAGGGGGCGACGGGGTATGACGGACTCGCCTACGCATGCGGCGCCGCGGCAAGCCGCGTCGCCGCCTACTCCGGCTCGTTCCAGGCTCGGCCTCGCAGGGGGATGTGGAGGGGGGTCACGACCCCCCCTCCCTAGCCCCTGCTCAGCCTCGCGCTAACGCATGCAGTGCGCTTGGTTGACATGCGCAGTGCGGACATTCTGTTTTTTCCATCAAAGGGGACGCGCGCAAAACCACAACCCCCAAACCCTAAGATAGACAGGGGGCGACGGGGTATGACGGACTCGCCTACGCATGCGGCGCCGCGGCAAGACGCGTCGCCGCCTGCTCCGGCTCGTTCCAGGCTCGGCCTCGCAGGGGGATGTGGAGGGGGGTCACGACCCCCCCTCCCCACCCCCTGCTCGCCCTCGCGCTAACGCACGCAGAGCGCTTGGTTGACAGGCGTAGTGCGGACATTCTGTTTTTTCAATCAAAGGGGACGCGCACAAAACCACCACCACCCCCCAAACCCTAAGATAGACAGGGGGGCGACGGGGTATGACGGACTCGCCTACGCATGCGGCGCCGCGGCAAGCCGCATCGCCGCCTGCTCCGGCTCGTTCCAGGCTCGGCCTCGCAGGGGGATGTGGAGGGGGGTCACGACCCCCCCTCCCCACCCCCTACTCGGCCTCGCGCTAACGCACGCAGTGCGCTTGGTTAACAGGCGCAGTGCAGACATTCTGTCTTTTCCATCAAAGGGGACGCGCGCAAAACCACCACCACCCCCCCCCCAAACCCTAAGATAGACAGGGGGCGACGGGGTATGACGGACTCGCCTACGCATGCGGCGCCGCGGCAAGCCGCGTCGCCGCCTGCTCCGGCTCGTTCCAGGCTCGGCCTCGCAGGGGGATGTGGATGGGGGGTCACGACCCCCTCTCCCCACCCCCTGCTCAGCCTCGCGCTAACGCACGCAGTGCGCTTGGTTGACATGCGCAGTGCGGACATTCTGTTTTTTCCATCAAAGGGGACGCGCGCAAAACCACCACCCCCAAACCCTAAGATAGACAGGGGGCGACGGGGTATGACGGACTCGCCTACGCATGCGGCGCCGCGGCAAGACTCGTCGCCGCCTGCTCCGGCTCTTTCCAGGCTTGGCCTCGCAGGGGGATGTGGAGGGGGGTCACGACCCCCCCCTCCCCACCCCCTACTCGGCCTCGTGGTAACGCACGCAGTGCGCTTGGTTGACAGGCGCAGTGCGGACATTCTGTTTTTTCCATCAAAGGGGACGCGCGCAAAACCACCACCACCCCCCCAAACCCTAAGATAGACAGGGGGCGACGGGGTATGACGGACTCGCCTACGCATGCGGCGCCACGGCAAGCCGCGTCGCCGCCTGCTCCGGCTCGTTCCAGGCTCGGCCTCGCGCTAACGCACGCAGTGCGCTTGGTTGACAGGCGCAGTGCAGACATTCTGTTTTTTCCATCAAAGGGGACGCGCGCAAAACCACCACCCCCCAAACCCTAAGATAGACAGGGGGAGACGGGGTATGACGGACTCACCTACGCATGCGGCGCCGCGGCGCGGCTTGCCGCCTGCTCCGGCTCGATCCATGCTCGGCCTCGCAGGGGGATGTGGAGGGGGGGTCACCACCCCCCTCCGCAACCCCTACTCGGCGTCGCGCTAACGCACAAAGTGCGCTTGGTTGACAGGCGCAGTGCGGACATTCTGTTTTTTCCATCAAAGGGGACGCGCGCAAAACCACCCCCACCACCCCCAAACCCTAAGATAGACAGGGGGGCGACGGGGTATGACGGACTCGCCTACGCATGCGGCGCCGCGGCAAGCCGCTTCGCCGCCTGCTCCAGCTCGTTCCAGGCTCGGCCTCGCAGGGGGATGTGGAGGGGGGGTCACGACCCCCCTCCCCACCCCCTGCTCGGCCTCGCGCTAACGCACGCAGTGCGCTTGGTTGACAGGCGCTGTGCAGCCATTCTGTCTTTTATATCAAAGGGGACGCGCACAAAACCACCACCACCCCCCAAACCCTAAGATAGACAGGGGGCGACGGGGTATGACGGACTCGCCTACGCATGCGGCGCCGCGGCAAGACGCGTCGCCGCCTGCTCCGGCTCTTTCCAGGCTTGGCCTCGCAGGGGGATGTGGAGGGGGGTCACGACCCCCCCTCCCCACCCCCTACTCGGCCTCGCGGTAACGCACGCAGTGCGCTTGGTTGACAGGCGCAGTGCGGACATTCTGTTTTTTCCATCAAAGGGGACGCGCACAAAACCACCACCACCCCCCAAAACCTAAGATAGACAGGGGGGCGACGGGGTATGACGGACTCGCCTACGCATGCGGCGCCACGGCAAGCCGCGTCGCCGCCTGCTCCGGCTCGTTCCAGGCTCGGCCTCGCAGGGGGATGTGGATGGGGGGTCACGACCCCCTCTCCCCACCCCCTGCTCAGCCTCGCGCTAACGCACGCAGTGCGCTTGGTTGACATGCGCAGTGCGGACATTCTGTTTTTTCCATCAAAGGGGACGCGTGCAAAACCACCACCCCCAAACCCTAAGATAGACAGGGGGCGATGGGGTATGACGGACTCGCCTATGCATGCGGCGCCGCGGCAAGACGCATCGCCGCCTGCTCCGGCTCTTTCCAGGCTCGGCCTCGCAGGGGGATGTGGAGGGGGGTCACGACCCCCCCCTCCCCACCCCCTACTCGGCCTCGCGCTAACGCACGCAGTGCGCTTGGTTGACAGGCGCAGTGCGGACATTCTATCTTTTCCATCAAAGGGGACGCGCGCAAAACCACCACCCCCAAACCCTAAGATAGACAGGGGGCGACGGGGTATGACGGACTCGCCTACGCATGCGGCGCCGCGGCAAGACTCGTCGCCGCCTGCTCCGGCTCTTTCCAGGCTTGGCCTCGTAGGGGGATATGGAGGGGGGTCACGACCCCCCCCTCCCCACCCCCTACTCGGCCTCGCGGTAACGCACGCAGTGCGCTTGGTTGACAGGCGCAGTGTGGACATTCTGTTTTTTCCATCAAAGGGGACGCGCGCAAAACCACCACCACCCCCCCAAACCCTAAGATAGACAGGGGGCGACGGGGTATGACGGACTCGCCTACGCATGCGGCGCCACGGCAAGCCGCGTCGCCGCCTGCTCCGGCTCGTTCCAGGCTCGGCCTCGCGCTAACGCACGCAGTGCGCTTGGTTGACAGGCGCAGTGCAGACATTCTGTTTTTTCCATCAAAGGGGACGCGCGCAAAACCACCACCCCCCAAACCCTAAGATAGACAGGGGGAGACGGGGTATGACGGACTCGCCTACGCATGCGGCGCCGCGGCGCGGCTTGCCGCCTGCTCCGGCTCGATCCAGGCTCGGCCTCGCAGGGGGATGTGGAGGGGGGGTCACCACCCCCCCTCCGCAACCCCTACTCGGCGTCGCGCTAACGCACACAGTGCGCTTGGTTGACAGGCGC
The DNA here is from genome assembly GCA_963921465.1 of Triticum timopheevii. Lineage (NCBI taxonomy): Eukaryota > Viridiplantae > Streptophyta > Magnoliopsida > Poales > Poaceae > Triticum > Triticum timopheevii. Next base: position 59,053,944 of record OY997270.1, on the reverse strand, counting down.
AGTGCGGACATTCTGTTTTTTCCATCAAAGGGGACGCGCGCAAAACCACCCCCACCACCCCCAAACCCTAAGATAGACAGGGGGGCGACGGGGTATGACGGACTCGCCTACGCATGCGGCGCCGCGGCAAGCCGCTTCGCCGCCTGCTCCGGCTCGTTCCAGGCTCGGCCTCGCAGGGGGATGTGGAGGGGGGGTCACGACCCCCCCTCCCCACCCCCTGCTCGGCCTCGCGCTAACGCACGCAGTGCGCTTGGTTGATAGGCGCTGTGCAGCCATTCTGTCTTTTATATCAAAGGGGACGCGCACAAAACCACCACCACCCCCCCAAACCCTAAGATAGACAGGGGGCGACGGGGTATGACGGACTCGCCTACGCATGCGGCGCCGCGGCAAGCCGCATCGCCGCCTGCTCCGGCTCGTTCCAGGCTCGGCCTCGCAGGGGGATGTGGAGGGGGGTCACGACCCCCCCTCCCCACCCCCTACTCGGCCTCGCGCTAACGCACGCAGTGCGCTTGGTTAACAGGCGCAGTGCAGACATTCTGTCTTTTCCATCAAAGGGGACGCGCGCAAAACCACCACCACCCCCCCCCCAAACCCTAAGATAGACAGGGGGCGACGGGGTATGACGGACTCGCCTACGCATGCGGCGCCGCGGCAAGCCGCGTCGCCGCCTGCTCCGGCTCGTTCCAGGCTCGGCCTCGCAGGGGGATGTGGATGGGGGGTCACGACCCCCTCTCCCCACCCCCTGCTCAGCCTCGCGCTAACGCACGCAGTGCGCTTGGTTGACATGCGCAGTGCGGACATTCTGTTTTTTCCATCAAAGGGGACGCGCGCAAAACCACCACCCCCAAACCCTAAGATAGACAGGGGGCGACGGGGTATGACGGACTCGCCTACGCATGCGGCGCCGCGGCAAGACTCGTCGCCGCCTGCTCCGGCTCTTTCCAGGCTTGGCCTCGCAGGGGGATGTGGAGGGGGGTCACGACCCCCCCCTCCCCACCCCCTACTCGGCCTCGTGGTAACGCACGCAGTGCGCTTGGTTGACAGGCGCAGTGCGGACATTCTGTTTTTTCCATCAAAGGGGACGCGCGCAAAACCACCACCACCCCCCCAAACCCTAAGATAGACAGGGGGCGACGGGGTATGACGGACTCGCCTACGCATGCGGCGCCACGGCAAGCCGCGTCGCCGCCTGCTCCGGCTCGTTCCAGGCTCGGCCTCGCGCTAACGCACGCAGTGCGCTTGGTTGACAGGCGCAGTGCAGACATTCTGTTTTTTCCATTAAAGGGGACGCGCGCAAAACCACCACCCCCCAAACCCTAAGATAGACAGGGGGAGACGGGGTATGACGGACTCGCCTACGCATGCGGCGCCGCGGCGCGGCTTGCCGCCTGCTCCGGCTCGATCCATGCTCGGCCTCGCAGGGGGATGTGGAGGGGGGGTCACCACCCCCCTCCGCAACCCCTACTCGGCGTCGCGCTAACGCACAAAGTGCGCTTGGTTGACAGGCGCAGTGCGGACATTCTGTTTTTTCCATCAAAGGGGACGCGCGCAAAACCACCCCCACCACCCCCAAACCCTAAGATAGACAGGGGGGCGACGGGGTATGACGGACTCGCCTACGCATGCGGCGCCGCGGCAAGCCGCTTCGCCGCCTGCTCCGGCTCGTTCCAGGCTCGGCCTCGCAGGGGGATGTGGAGGGGGGGTCACGACCCCCCCTCCCCACCCCCTGCTCGGCCTCGCGCTAACGCACGCAGTGCGCTTGGTTGACAGGCGCTGTGCAGCCATTCTGTCTTTTATATCAAAGGGGACGCGCACAAAACCACCACCACCCCCCCAAACCCTAAGATAGACAGGGGGCGACGGGGTATGACGGACTCGCCTACGCATGCGGCGCCGCGGCAAGACGCGTCGCCGCCTGCTCCGGCTCTTTCCAGGCTTGGCCTCGCAGGGGGATGTGGAGGGGGGTCACGACCCCCCCTCCCCACCCCCTACTCGGCCTCGCGGTAACGCACGCAGTGCGCTTGGTTGACAGGCGCAGTGCGGACATTCTGTTTTTTCCATCAAAGGGGACGCGCACAAAACCACCACCACCCCCCAAACCCTAAGATAGACAGGGGGGCGACGGGGTATGACGGACTCGCCTACGCATGCGGCGCCACGGCAAGCCGCGTCGCCGCCTGCTCCGGCTCGTTCCCGGCTCGGCCTCGCAGGGGGATGTGGATGGGGGGTCACGACCCCCTCTCCCCACCCCCTGCTCAGCCTCGCGCTAACGCACGCAGTGCGCTTGGTTGACATGCGCAGTGCGGACATTCTGTTTTTTCCATCAAAGGGGACGCGCGCAAAACCACCACCCCCAAACCCTAAGATAGACAGGGGGCGAGGGGGTATGACGGACTCGCCTATGCATGCGGCGCCGCGGCAAGACGCGTCGCCGCCTGCTCCGGCTCTTTCCAGGCTCGGCCTCGCAGGGGGATGTGGAGGGGGGTCACGACCCCCCCCCCCCCCTCCCCACCCCCTACTCGGCCTCGCGCTAACGCACGCAGTGCGCTTGGTTGACAGGCGCAGTGCGGACATTCTATCTTTTCCATCAAAGGGGACGCGCGCAAAACCACCACCCCCAAACCCTAAGATAGACAGGAGGCGACGGGGTATGACGGACTCGCCTACGCATGCGGCGCCGCGGCAAGACTCGTCGCCGCCTGCTCCGGCTCTTTCCAGGCTTGGCCTCGCAGGGGGATGTGGAGGGGGGTCACGACCCCCCCCTCCCCACCCCCTACTCGGCCTCGCGGTAACGCACGCAGTGCGCTTGGTTGACAGGCGCAGTGCGGACATTCTGTTTTTTCCATCAAAGGGGACGCGCGCAAAACCACCACCACCCCCCCAAACCCTAAGATAGACAGGGGGCGACGGGGTATGACGGACTCGCCTACGCATGCGGCGCCACGGCAAGCCGCGTCGCCACCTGCTCCGGCTCGTTCCAGGCTCGGCCTCGCGCTAACGCACGCAGTGCGCTTGGTTGACAGGCGCAGTGCAGACATTCTGTTTTTTCCATCAAAGGGGACGCGCGCAAAACCACCACCCCCCAAACCCTAAGATAGACAGGGGGAGACGGGGTATGACGGACTCGCCTACGCATGCGGCGCCGCGGCGCGGCTTGCCGCCTGCTCCGGCTCGATCCAGGCTCGGCCTCGCAGGGGGATGTGGAGGGGGGGTCACCACCCCCCCTCCGCAACCCCTACTCGGCGTCGCGCTAACGCACACAGTGCGCTTGGTTGACAGGCGCAGTGCGGACATTCTTTTTTTTTCATCAAAGGGGACGCGCGCAAAACCACCCCCACCACCCCCAAACCCTAAGATAGACAGGGGGGCGACGGGGTATGACGGACTCGCCTACGCATGCGGCGCCGCGGCAAGCCGCTTCGCCGCCTACTCCGGCTCGTTCCAGGCTCGGCCTCGCAGGGGGATGTGGAGGGGGGGTCACGACCCCCCCTCCCCACCCCCTGCTCGGCCTCGCGCTAACGCACGCAGTGCGCTTGGTTGATAGGCGCTGTGCAGCCATTCTGTCTTTTATATCAAAGGGGACGCGCACAAAACCACCACCACCCCCCCAAACCCTAAGATAGACAGGGGGCGACGGGGTATGACGGACTCGCCTACGCATGCGGCGCCGCGGCAAGACGCGTCGCCGCCTGCTCCGGCTCTTTCCAGGCTTGGCCTCGCAGGGGGATGTGGAGGGGGGTCACGACCCCCCCTCCCCACCCCCTACTCGGCCTCGCGGTAACGCACGCAGTGCGCTTGGTTGACAGGCGCAGTGCGGACATTCTGTTTTTTCCATCAAAGGGGACGCGCACAAAACCACCACCACCCCCCAAACCCTAAGATAGACAGGGGGGCGACGGGGTATGACGGACTCGCCTACGCATGCGGCGCCACGGCAAGCCGCGTCGCCGCCTGCTCCGGCTCGTTCCAGGCTCGGCCTCGCAGGGGGATGTGGATGGGGGGTCACGACCCCCTCTCCCCACCCCCTGCTCAGCCTCGCGCTAACGCACGCAGTGCGCTTGGTTGACATGCGTAGTGCGGACATTCTGTTTTTTCCATCAAAGGGGACGCGCGCAAAACCACCACCCCCAAACCCTAAGATAGACAGGGGGCGACGGGGTATGACAGACTCGCCTATGCATGCGGCGCCGCGGCAAGACGCGTCGCCGCCTGCTCCGGCTCTTTCCAGGCTCGGCCTCGCAGGGGGATGTGGAGGGGGGTCACGACCCCCCCCTCCCCACCCCCTACTCGGCCTCGCGCTAACGCACGCAGTGCGCTTGGTTGACAGGCGCAGTGCGGACATTCTATCTTTTCCATCAAAGGGGACGCGCGCAAAACCACCACCCCCAAACCCTAAGATAGACAGGGGGCGACGGGGTATGACGGACTCGCCTACGCATGCGGCGCCGCGGCAAGACTCGTCGCCGCCTGCTCCGGCTCTTTCCAGGCTTGGCCTCGCAGGGGGATGTGGAGGGGGGTCACGACCCCCCCTCCCCACCCCCTACTCGGCCTCGCGGTAACGCACGCAGTGCGCTTGGTTGACAGGCGCAGTGCGGACATTCTGTTTTTTCCATCAAATGGGACGCGCGCAAAACCACCACCACCCCCCCAAACCCTAAGATAGACAGGGGCGACGGGGTATGACGGACTCGCCTACGCATGCGGCGCCACGGCAAGCCGCGTCGCCGCCTGCTCCGGCTCGTTCCAGGCTCGGCCTCGCGCTAACGCACGCAGTGCGCTTGGTTGACAGGCGTAGTGCAGACATTCTGTTTTTTCCATCAAAGGGGACGCGCGCAAAACCACCACCCCCCAAACCCTAAGATAGACAGGGGGAGACGGGGTATGACGGACTCGCCTACGCATGCGGCGCCGCGGCGCGGCTTGCCGCCTGCTCCGGCTCGATCCAGGCTCGGCCTCGCAGGGGGATGTGGAGGGGGGGTCACCACCCCCCCTCCGCAACCCCTACTCGGCGTCGCGCTAACGCACACAGTGCGCTTGGTTGACAGGCGCAGTGCGGACATTCTGTTTTTTCCATCAAAGGGGACGCGCGCAAAACCACCCACACCACCCCCAAACCCTAAGATAGACAGGGGGGCGACGGGGTATGACGGACTCGCCTACGCATGCGGCGCCGCGGCAAGCCGCTTCGCCGCCTGCTCCGGCTCGTTCCAGGCTCGGCCTCGCAGGGGGATGTGGAGGGGGGGTCACGACCCCCCCTCCCCACCCCCTGCTCGGCCTCGCGCTAACGCAAGCAGTGCGCTTGGTTGATAGGCGCTGTGCAGCCATTCTGTCTTTTATATCAAAGGGGACGCGCACAAAACCACCACCACCCCCCCAAACCCTAAGATAGACAGGGGGCGACGGGGTATGACGGACTCGCCTACGCATGCGGCGCCGCGGCAAGACGCGTCGCCGCCTGCTCCGGCTCTTTCCAGGCTTGGCCTCGCAGGGGGATGTGGAGGGGGGTCACGACCCCCCCCTCCCCACCCCCTACTCGGCCTCGCGGTAACGCACGCAGTGCGCTTGGTTGACAGGCGCAGTGCGGACATTCTGTTTTTTCCATCAAAGGGGACGCGCACAAAACCACCACCACCCCCCAAACCCTAAGATAGACAGGGGGGCGACGGGGTATGACGGACTCGCCTACGCATGCGGCGCCACGGCAAGCCGCGTCGCCGCCTGCTCCGGCTCGTTCCAGGCTCGGCCTCGCAGGGGGATGTGGATGGGGGGTCACGACCCCCTCTCCCCACCCCCTGCTCAGCCTCGCGCTAACGCACGCAGTGCGCTTGGTTGACATGCGTAGTGCGGACATTCTGTTTTTTCCATCAAAGGGGACGCGCGCAAAACCACCACCCCCAAACCCTAAGATAGACAGGGGGCGACGGGGTATGACGGACTCGCCTATGCATGCGGCGCCGCGGCAAGACGCGTCGCCGCCTGCTCCGGCTCTTTCCAGGCTCGGCCTCGCAGGGGGATGTGGAGGGGGGTCACGACCCCCCCCCCCTCCCCACCCCCTACTCGGCCTCGCGCTAACGCACGCAGTGCGCTTGGTTGACAGGCGCAGTGCGGACATTCTATCTTTTCCATCAAAGGGGACGCGCGCAAAACCACCACCCCCAAACCCTAAGATAGACAGGGGGCGACGGGGTATGACGGACTCGCCTACGCATGCGGCGCCGCGGCAAGACTCGTCGCCGCCTGCTCCGGCTCTTTCCAGGCTTGGCCTCGCAGGGGGATGTGGAGGGGGGTCACGACCCCCCCTCCCCACCCCCTACTCGGCCTCGCGGTAACGCACGCAGTGCGCTTGGTTGACAGGCGCAGTGCGGACATTCTGTTTTTTCCATCAAATGGGACGCGCGCAAAACCACCACCACCCCCCCAAACCCTAAGATAGACAGGGGCGACGGGGTATGACGGACTCGCCTACGCATGCGGCGCCACGGCAAGCCGCGTCGCCGCCTGCTCCGGCTCGTTCCAGGCTCGGCCTCGCGCTAACGCACGCAGTGCGCTTGGTTGACAGGCGCAGTGCAGACATTCTGTTTTTTCCATCAAAGGGGACGCGCGCAAAACCACCACCCCCCAAACCCTAAGATAGACAGGGGGAGACGGGGTATGACGGACTCGCCTACGCATGCGGCGCCGCGGCGCGGCTTGCCGCCTGCTCCGGCTCGATCCAGGCTCGGCCTCGCAGGGGGATGTGGAGGGGGGGTCACCACCCCCCCTCCGCAACCCCTACTCGGCGTCGCGCTAACGCACACAGTGCGCTTGGTTGACAGGCGCAGTGCGGACATTCTGTTTTTTCCATCAAAGGGGACGCGCGCAAAACCACCCCCACCACCCCCAAACCCTAAGATAGACAGGGGGGCGACGGGGTATGACGGACTCGCCTACGCATGCGGCGCCGCGGCAAGCCGCTTCGCCGCCTGCTCCGGCTCGTTCCAGGCTCGGCCTCGCAGGGGGATGTGGAGGGGGGGTCACGACCCCCCCTCCCCACCCCCTGCTCGGCCTCGCGCTAACGCACGCAGTGCGCTTGGTTGATAGGCGCTGTGCAGCCATTCTGTCTTTTATATCAAAGGGGACGCGCACAAAACCACCACCACCCCCCCAAACCCTAAGATAGACAGGGGGCGACGGGGTATGACGGACTCGCCTACGCATGCGGCGCCGCGGCAAGACGCGTCGCCGCCTGCTCCGGCTCTTTCCAGGCTTGGCCTCGCAGGGGGATGTGGAGGGGGGTCACGACCCCCCCTCCCCACCCCCTACTCGGCCTCGCGGTAACGCACGCAGTGCGCTTGGTTGACAGGCGCAGTGCAGACATTCTGTTTTTTCCATCAAAGGGGACGCGCACAAAACCACCACCACCCCCCAAACCCTAAGATAGACAGGGGGCGACGGGGTATGACGGACTCGCCTACGCATGCGGCGCCACGGCAAGCCGCGTCGCCGCCTGCGCCGGCTCGTTCCAGGCTCGGCCTCGCAGGGGGATGTGGATGGGGGGTCACGACCCCCTCTCCCCACCCCCTGCTCAGCCTCGCGCTAACGCACGCAGTGCGCTTGGTTGACATGCGCAGTGCGGACATTCTGTTTTTTCCATCAAAGGGGACGCGCGCAAAACCACCACCCCCAAACCCTAAGATAGACAGGGGGCGACGGGGTATGACGGACTCGCCTATGCATGCGGCGCCGCGGCAAGACGCGTCGCCGCCTGCTCCGGCTCTTTCCAGGCTCGGCCTCGCAGGGGGATGTGGAGGGGGGTCACGACCCCCCCCTCCCCACCCCCTACTCGGCCTCGCGCTAACGCACGCAGTGCGCTTGGTTGACAGGCGCAGTGCGGACATTCTATCTTTTCCATCAAAGGGGACGCGCGCAAAACCACCACCACCCCCCCAAACCCTAAGATAGACAGGGGGGCGACGGTGTATGATGGACTCGCCTAAGCATGCGCCGCCGCGGCATGCCGCGTCGCCGCCTGCTCCGGCTCGTTCCAGGCTCGGCCTCACATGGGGATGTGGAGGGGGGTCACGACCCCCCCTCCCCACCCCCTGCTCGGCCTCGCGCTAACGCATGCAGTCCGCTTGGTTGACAGGCGCAGTGCGGACATTCTGTTTTTTCCATCAAAGGGGACGCGCGCAAAACCACCACCACCCCCCCAAACCCTAAGATAGACAGGGGGCGACGGGGTATGACGGACTCGCCTACGCATGCGGCGCCACGGCAAGCCGCGTCGCCACCTGCTCCGGCTCGTTCCAGGCTCGGCCTCGCGCTAACGCACGCAGTGCGCTTGGTTGACAGGCGCAGTGCAGACATTCTGTTTTTTCCATCAAAGGGGACACGCGCAAAACCACCACCCCCCAAACCCTAAGATAGACATGGGGAGACGGGGTATGACGGACTCGCCTACGCATGCGGCGCCGCAGCGCGGCTTGCCGCCTGCTCCGGCTCGATCCAGGCTCGGCCTCGCAGGGGGATGTGGAGGGGGGGGGTCACCACCCCCCCTCCGCAACCCCTACTCGGCGTCGCGCTAACGCACGCAGTGCGCTTGGTTGACATGCGCAGTGCGGACATTCTGTTTTTTCCATCAAAGGGGACGCGCGCAAAACCACCACCCCCAAACCCTAAGATAGACAGGGGGCGACGGGGTATGACGGACTCGCCTACGCATGTGGCGCCGCGGCAAGACGCGTCGCCGCCTGCTCCGGCTCTTTCCAGGCTTGGCCTCGCAGGGGGATGTGGAGGGGGGTCACGACCCCCCCTCCCCACCCCCTACTCGGCCTCGCGGTAACGCACGCAGTGCGCTTGGTTGACAGGCGCAGTGCGGACATTCTGTTTTTTCCATCAAAGGGGACGCGCACAAAACCACCACCACCCCCCAAACCCTAAGATAGACAGGGGGGCGACGGGGTATGACGGACTCGCCTACGCATGCGGCGCCACGGCAAGCCGCGTCGCCGCCTGCTCCGGCTCGTTCCAGGCTCGGCCTCGCAGGGGGATGTGGATGGGGGGTCACGACCCCCTCTCCCCACCCCCTGCTCAGCCTCGCGCTAACGCACGCAGTGCGCTTGGTTGACATGCGCAGTGCGGACATTCTGTTTTTTCCATCAAAGGGGACGCGCGCAAAACCACCACCCCCAAACCCTAAGATAGACAGGGGGCGACGGGGTATGACGGACTCGCCTACGCATGCGGCGCCGCGGCAAGACGCGTCGCCGCCTGCTCCGGCTCTTTCCAGGCTCGGCCTCGCAGGGGGATGTGGAGGGGGGTCACGACCCCCCCTCCCCACCCCCTACTCGGCCTCGCGCTAACGCACGCAGTGCGCTTGGTTGACAGGCGCAGTGCGGACATTCTATCTTTTCCATCAAAGGGGACGCGCGCAAAACCACCACCACCCCCCCAAACCCTAAGATAGACAGGGGGGCAACTGGGTATGACGGACTCGCCTACGCATGCGCCGCCGCGGCAAGCCGCGTCGCCGCCTGCTCCGGCTCGTTCCAGGCTCGGCCTCACATGGGGATGTGGAGGGGGGTCACGACCCCCCCTCCCCACCCCCTGCTCGGCCTCGCGCTAACGCATGCAGTCCGCTTGGTTGACATGCGCAGCGCGGACATTCTGTTTTTTCCATCAAAGGGGACGCGCGCAAAACCACCACCCCCCAAACCCTAAGATAGACAGGGGGGCGACGGGGTATGACGGACTCGCCTACGCATGCGGCGCCGCGGCAAGCCGCGTCGCCGCCTACTCCGGCTCGTTCCAGGCTCGGCCTCGCAAGGGGATGTGGAGGGGGGTCACGACCTCCCCCTCCCCACCCCCTGCTCGGCCTCGCGCTAACGCACGCAGTGCGCTTGGTTGACAGGCGCAGTGCGGACATTCTGTTTTTTCCATCAAAGGGGACGCGCGCAAAACCACCACCACCCCCCCAAACCCTAAGATAGACAGGGGGCGACGGGGTATGACGGACTCGCCTACGCATGCGGCGCCACGGCAAGCCGCGTCGCCGCCTGCTCCGGCTCGTTCCAGGCTCGGCCTCGCGCTAACGCACGTAGTGCGCTTGGTTGACAGGCGCAGTGCAGACATTCTGTTTTTTCCATCAAAGGGGACGCGCGCAAAACCACCACCCCCCAAACCCTAAGATAGACAGGGGGAGACGGGGTATGACGGACTCGCCTACGCATGCGGCGCCGCGGCGCGGCTTGCCGCCTGCTCCGGCTCGATCCAGGCTCGGCCTCGCAGGGGGATGTGGAGGGGGGGGGGTCACCACCCCCCCTCCGCAACCCCTACTCGGCGTCGCGCTAACGCACACAGTGCGCTTGGTTGACAGGCGCAGTGCGGACATTCTGTTTTTTCCATCAAAGGGGACGCGCTCAAAACCAACCCCACCACCCCCAAACCCTAAGATAGACAGGGGGGCGACGGGGTATGACGGACTCGCCTACGCATGCGGAGCCGCGGCAAGCCGCGTCGCCGCCTGCTCCGGCTCGTTCCAGGCTCGGCCTCGAAGGGGGATGTGGAGGGGGGGTCACGACCCCCCCTCCCCACCCCCTGCTCGGCCTCGCGCTAACGCACGCAGTGCGCTTGGTTGACAGGCGCTGTGCAGACATTCTGTCTTTTATATCAAAGGGGACGCGCACAAAACCACCACCACCCCCCCAAACCCTAAGATAGACAGGGGGCGACGGGGTATGACGGACTCGCCTACGCATGCGGCACCGCGGCAAGCCGCGTCGCCGCCTACTCCGGCTCGTTCCAGGCTCGGCCTCGCAGGGGGATGTGGAGGGGGGGTCACGACCCCCCCTCCCTACCCCCTGCTCAGCCTCGCGGTAACGCACGCAGTGCGCTTGGTTGACAGGCGCAGTGCGGACATTCTGTTTTTTCCATCAAAGGGGACGCGCACAAAACCACCACCACCCCCCAAACCCTAAGATAGACAGGGGGGCGACGGGGTATGACGGACTCGCCTACGCATGCGGCGCCACGGCAAGCCGCGTCGCCGCCTGCTCCGGCTCGTTCCAGGCTCGGCCTCGCAGGGGGATGTGGATGGGGGGTCACGACCCCCTCTCCCCACCCCCTGCTCAGCCTCGCGCTAACGCACGCAGTGCGCTTGGTTGACATGCGCAGTGCGGACATTCTGTTTTTCCATCAAAGGGGACGCGCACAAAACCACCACCCCCAAACCCTAAGATAGACAGGGGGCGACGGGGTATGACGGACTCGCCTACGCATGCGGCGCCGCGGCAAGACGCGTCGCCGCCTGCTCCGGCTCTTTCCAGGCTCGGCCTCGCAGGGGGATGTGGAGGGGGGTCACGACCCCCCCCCCTCCCCACCCCCTACTCGGCCTCGCGCTAACGCTCGCAGTGCGCTTGGTTGACAGGCGCAGTGCGGACATTCTATCTTTTCCATCAAAGGGGACGCGCGCAAAACCACCACCACCCCCCCAAACCCTAAGATAGACAGGGGGGCGACGGTGTATGATGGACTCGCCTACGCATGCGGCGCCGCGGCATGCCGCGTCGCCGCCTGCTCCGGCTCGTTCCAGGCTCGGCCTCACATGGGGATGTGGAGGGGGGTCACGACCCCCCCTCCCAACCCCCTGCTCGGCCTCGCGCTAACGCATGCAGTCCGCTTGGTTGACATGCGCAGCGCGGACATTCTGTTTTTTCCATCAAAGGGGACGCGCGCAAAACCACCACCCCCAAACCCTAAGATAGACAGGGGGGCGACGGGGTATGACGGACTCGCCTACGCATGCGGCGCCGCGGCAAGCCGCGTCGCCGCCTACTCCGGCTCGTTCCAGGCTCGGCCTCGCAAGGGGATGTGGAGGGGGGTCACGACCTCCCCCTCCCCACCCCCTGCTCGGCCTCGCGCTAACGCACGCAGTGCGCTTGGTTGACAGGCGCAGTGCGGACATTCTATCTTTTCCATCAAAGGGGACGCGCGCAAAACCACCACCACCCCCCCAAACCCTAAGATAGACAGGGGGGCAACTGGGTATGACGGACTCGCCTACGCATGCGCCGCCGCGGCAAGCCGCGTCGCCGCCTGCTCCGGCTCGTTCCAGGCTCGGCCTCACATGGGGATGTGGAGGGGGGTCACGACCCCCCCTCCCCACCCCCTGCTCGGCCTCGCGCTAACGCATGCAGTCCGCTTGGTTGACATGCGCAGCGCGGACATTCTGTTTTTTCCATCAAAGGGGACGCGCGCAAAACCACCACCCCCCAAACCCTAAGATAGACAGGGGGGCGACGGGGTATGACGGACTCGCCTACGCATGCGGCGCCGCGGCAAGCCGCGTCGCCGCCTACTCCGGCTCGTTCCAGGCTCGGCCTCGCAAGGGGATGTGGAGGGGGGTCACGACCTCCCCCTCCCCACCACCTGCTCGGCCTCGCGCTAACGCACGCAGTGCGCTTGGTTGACAGGCGCAGTGCGGACATTCTGTTTTTTCCATCAAAGGGGACGCGCGCAAAACCACCACCACCCCCCCAAACCCTAAGATAGACAGGGGGCGACGGGGTATGACGGACTCGCCTACGCATGCGGCGCCACGGCAAGCCGCGTCGCCGCCTGCTCCGGCTCGTTCCAGGCTCGGCCTCGCGCTAACGCACGTAGTGCGCTTGGTTGACAGGCGCAGTGCAGACATTCTGTTTTTTCCATCAAAGGGGACGCGCGCAAAACCACCACCCCCCAAACCCTAAGATAGACAGGGGGAGACGGGGTATGACGGACTCGCCTACGCATGCGGCGCCGCGGCGCGGCTTGCCGCCTGCTCCGGCTCGATCCAGGCTCGGCCTCGCAGGGGGATGTGGAGGGGGGGGGGGTCACCACCCCCCCTCCGCAACCCCTACTCGGCGTCGCGCTAACGCACACAGTGCGCTTGGTTGACAGGCGCAGTGCGGACATTCTGTTTTTTCCATCAAAGGGGACGCGCTCAAAACCAACCCCACCACCCCCAAACCCTAAGATAGACAGGGGGGCGACGGGGTATGACGGACTCGCCTACGCATGCGGAGCCGCGGCAAGCCGCGTCGCCGCCTGCTCCGGCTCGTTCCAGGCTCGGCCTCGAAGGGGGATGTGGAGGGGGGGTCACGACCCCCCCTCCCCACCCCCTGCTCGGCCTCGCGCTAACGCACGCAGTGCGCTTGGTTGACAGGCGCTGTGCAGACATTCTGTCTTTTATATCAAAGGGGACGCGCACAAAACCACCACCACCCCCCCCAAACCCTAAGATAGACAGGGGGCGACGGGGTATGACGGACTCGCCTACGCATGCGGCACCGCGGCAAGCCGCGTCGCCGCCTACTCCGGCTCGTTCCAGGCTCGGCCTCGCAGGGGGATGTGGAGGGGGGGTCACGACCCCCCCTCCCTACCCCCTGCTCAGCCTCGCGGTAACGCACGCAGTGCGCTTGGTTGACAGGCGCAGTGCGGACATTCTGTTTTTTCCATCAAAGGGGACGCGCACAAAACCACCACCACCCCCCAAACCCTAAGATAGACAGGGGGGCGACGGGGTATGACGGACTCGCCTACGCATGCGGCGCCACGGCAAGCCGCGTCGCCGCCTGCTCCGGCTCGTTCCAGGCTCGGCCTCGCAGGGGGATGTGGATGGGGGGTCACGACCCCCTCTCCCCACCCCCTGCTCAGCCTCGCGCTAACGCACGCAGTGCGCTTGGTTGACATGCGCAGTGCGGACATTCTGTTTTTCCATCAAAGGGGACGCGCACAAAACCACCACCCCCAAACCCTAAGATAGACAGGGGGCGACGGGGTATGACGGACTCGCCTACGCATGCGGCGCCACGGCAAGACGCGTCGCCGCCTGCTCCGGCTCTTTCCAGGCTCGGCCTCGCAGGGGGATGTGGAGGGGGGTCACGACCCCCCCCCCCTCCCCACCCCCTACTCGGCCTCGCGCTAACGCTCGCAGTGCGCTTGGTTGACAGGCGCAGTGCGGACATTCTATCTTTTCCATCAAAGGGGACGCGCGCAAAACCACCACCACCCCCCCAAACCCTAAGATAGACAGGGGGGCGACGGTGTATGATGGACTCGCCTACGCATGCGGCGCCGCGGCATGCCGCGTCGCCGCCTGCTCCGGCTCGTTCCAGGCTCGGCCTCACATGGGGATGTGGAGGGGGGTCACGACCCCCCCTCCCCACCCCCTGCTCGGCCTCGCGCTAACGCATGCAGTCCGCTTGGTTGACATGCGCAGCGCGGACATTCTGTTTTTTCCATCAAAGGGGACGCGCGCAAAACCACCACCCCCAAACCCCAAGATAGACAGGGGGGCGACGGGGTATGACGGACTCGCCTACGCATGCGGCGCCGCGGCAAGCCGCGTCGCCGCCTACTCCGGCTCGTTCCAGGCTCGGCCTCGCAAGGGGATGTGGAGGGGGGTCACGACCTCCCCCTCCCCACCCCCTGCTCGGCCTCGCGCTAACGCATGCAGTGCGCTTGGTTGACAGGCGCAGTGCGGACATTCTGTTTTTTCCATCAAAGGGGACGCGCGCAAAACCACCACCACCCCCCCAAACCCTAAGATAGACAGGGGGCGACGGGGTATGACGGACTCGCCTACGCATGCGGCGCCACGGCAAGCCGCGTCGCCGCCTGCTCCGGCTCGTTCCAGGCTCGGCCTCGCGCTAACGCACGCAGTGCGCTTGGTTGACAGGCGCAGTGCAGACATTCTGTTTTTTCCATCAAAGGGGACGCGCGCAAAACCACCACCCCCCAAACCCTAAGATAGACAGGGGGAGACGGGGTATGACGGACTCGCCTACGCATGCGGCGCCGCAGCGCGGCTTGCCGCCTGCTCCGGCTCGATCCAGGCTCGGCCTCGCAGGGGGATGTGGAGGGGGGGGGGGGGTCACCACCCCCCCTCCGCAACCCCTACTCGGCGTCGCGCTAACGCACGCAGTGCGCTTGGTTGACATGCGCAGTGCGGACATTCTGTTTTTTCCATCAAAGGGGACGCGCGCAAAACCACCACCCCCAAACCCTAAGATAGACAGGGGGCGACGGGGTATGACGGACTCGCCTACGCATGTGGCGCCGCGGCAAGACGCGTCGCCGCCTGCTCCGGCTCTTTCCAGGCTTGGCCTCGCAGGGGGATGTGGAGGGGGGTCACGACCCCCCCTCCCCACCCCCTACTCGGCCTCGCGGTAACGCACGCAGTGCGCTTGGTTGACAGGCGCAGTGCGGACATTCTGTTTTTTCCATCAAAGGGGACGCGCACAAAACCACCACCACCCCCAAACCCTAAGATAGACAGGGGGGCGACGGGGTATGACGGACTCGCCTACGCATGCGGCGCCACGGCAAGCCGCGTCGCCGCCTGCTCCGGCTCGTTCCAGGCTCGGCCTCGCAGGGGGATGTGGATGGGGGGTCACGACCCCCTCTCCCCACCCCCTGCTCAGCCTTGCGCTAACACACGCAGTGCGCTTGGTTGACATGCGCAGTGCGGACATTCTGTTTTTTCCATCAAAGGGGACGCGCGCAAAACCACCACCCCCAAACCCTAAGATAGACAGGGGGCGACGGGGTATGACGGACTCGCCTACGCATGCGGCGCCGCGGCAAGACGCGTCGCCGCCTGCTCCGGCTCTTTCCAGGCTCGGCCTCGCAGGAGGATGTGGAGGGGGGTCACGACCCCCCCTCCCCACCCCCTACTCGGCCTCGCGCTAACGCACGCAGTGCGCTTGGTTGACAGGCGCAGTGCGGACATTCTATCTTTTCCATCAAAGGGGACGCGCGCAAAACCACCACCACCCCCCCCAAACCCTAAGATAGACAGGGGGGCAACTGGGTATGATGGACTCGCCTACGCATGCGCCGCCGCGGCAAGCCGCGTCGCCGCCTGCTCCGGCTCGTTCCAGGCTCGGCCTCACATGGGGATGTGGAGGGGGGTCACGACCCCCCCTCCCCACCCCCTGCTCGGCCTCGCGCTAACGCATGCAGTCCGCTTGGTTGACATGCGCAGCGCGGACATTCTGTTTTTTCCATCAAAGGGGACGCGCGCAAAACCACCACCCCCCAAACCCTAAGATAGACAGGGGGGCGACAGGGTATGACGGACTCGCCTACGCATGCGGCGCCGCGGCAAGCCGCGTCGCCGCCTACTCCGGCTCGTTCCAGGCTCGGCCTCGCAAGGGGATGTGGAGGGGGGTCACGACCTCCCCCTCCCCACCCCCTGCTCGGCCTCGCGCTAATGCACGCAGTGCGCTTGGTTGACAGGCGCAGTGCGGACATTCTGTTTTTTCCATCAAAGGGGACGCGCGCAAAACCACCACCACCCCCCCAAACCCTAAGATAGACAGGGGGCGACGGGGTATGACGGACTCGCCTACGCATGCGGCGCCACGGCAAGCCGCGTCGCCGCCTGCTCCGGCTCGTTCCAGGCTCGGCCTCGCGCTAACGCACGCAGTGCGCTTGGTTGACAGGCGCAGTGCAGACATTCTGTTTTTTCCATCAAAGGGGACGCACGCAAAACCACCACCCCCAAACCCTAAGATAGACAGGGGGAGACGGGGTATGATGGACTCGCCTACGCATGCGGCGCCGCGGCGCGGCTTGCCGCCTGCTCCGGCTCGATCCAGGCTCGGCCTCGCAGGGGCATGTGGAGGGGGGGGGTCACCACCCCCCCTCCGCAACCCCTACTCGGCGTCGCGCTAACGCACACAGTGCGCTTGGTTGACAGGCGCAGTGCGGACATTCTGTTTTTTCCATCAAAGGGGACGCGCGCAAAACCACCCCCACCACCCCCAAACCCTAAGATAGACAGGGGGGCGACGGGGTATGATGGACTCGCCTACGCATGCGGCGCCGCGGCAAGCCGCGTCGCCGCCTGCTCCGGCTCGTTCCAGGCTCGGCCTCGAAGGGGGATGTGGAGGGGGGGTCACGACCCCCCCTCCCCACCCCCTGCTCGGCCTCGCGCTAACGCACGCAGTGCGCTTGGTTGACAGGCGCTGTGCAGACATTCTGTCTTTTATATCAAAGGGGACGCGCACAAAACCACCACCACCCCCCCAAACCCTAAGATAGACAGGGGGCGACGGGGTATGACGGACTCGCCTACGCATGCGGCGCCGCGGCAAGCCGTGTCGCCGCCTACTCCGGCTCGTTCCAGGCTCGGCCTCGCAGGGGGATGTGGAGGGGGGGTCACGACCCCCCCTCCCTACCCCCTGCTCAGCCTCGCGCTAACGCATGCAGTGCGCTTGGTTGACATGCGCAGTGCGGACATTCTGTTTTTTCCATCAAAGGGGACGCGCGCAAAACCACCACCCCCAAACCCTAAGATAGACAGGGGGCGACGGGGTATGACGGACTCGCCTACGCATGCGGCGCCGCGGCAAGACGCGTCGCCGCCTGCTCCGGCTCGTTCCAGGCTCGGCCTCGCAGGGGGATGTGGAGGGGGGTCACGACCCCCCCTCCCCACCCCCTGCTCGCCCTCGCGCTAACGCACGCAGTGCGCTTGGTTGACAGGCGTAGTGCGGACATTCTATTTTTTCAGTCAAAGGGGACGCGCAAAAAACCACCACCACCCCCCAAACCCTAAGATAGACAGGGGGGCGACGGGGTATGACGGACTCGCCTACGCATGCGGCGCCGTGGCAAGCCGCATCGCCGCCTGCTCCGGCTCGTTCCAGGCTCGGCCTCGCAGGGGGATGTGGAGGGGGGTCACGACCCCCCCTCCCCACCCCCTACTCGGCCTCGCGCTAACGCACGCAGTGCGCTTGGTTGACAGGCGCAGTGCAGACATTCTGTCTTTTCCATCAAAGGGGACGCGCGCAAAACCACCACCACCCCCCCCAAACCCTAAGATAGACAGGGGGCGACGGGGTATGACGGACTCGCCTACGCATGCGGCGCCGCGGCAAGCCGCGTCGCCGCCTGCTCCGGCTCGTTCCAGGCTCGGCCTCGCAGGGGGATGTGGATGGGGGGTCACGACCCCCTCTCCCCACCCCCTGCTCAGCCTCGCGCTAACGCACGCAGTGCGCTTGGTTGACATGCGCAGTGCGGACATTCTGTTTTTTCCATCAAAGGGGACGCGCGCAAAACCACCGCCCCCAAACCCTAAGATAGACAGGGGGCGACGGGGTATGACGGACTCGCCTACGCATGCGGCGCCGCGGCAAGACGCGTCGCCGCCTGCTCCGGCTCTTTCCAGGCTTGGCCTCGCAGGGGGATGTGGAGGGGGGTCACGACCCCCCCCTCCCCACCCCCTACTCGGCCTCGCGGTAACGCACGCAGTGCGCTTGGTTGACAGGCGCAGTGCGGACATTCTGTTTTTTCCATCAAAGGGGACGCGCACAAAACCACCACCACCCCCCAAACCCTAAGATAGACAGGGGGGCGACGGGGTATGACGGACTCGCCTACGCATGCGGCGCCACGGCAAGCCGCGTCGCCGCCTGCTCCGGCTCGTTCCAGGCTCGGCCTCGCAGGGGGATGTGGATGGGGGGTCACGACCCCCTCTCCCCACCCCCTGCTCAGCCTCGCGCTAACGCATGCAGTGCGCTTTGTTGACATGCGCAGTGCGGACATTCTGTTTTTTCCATCAAAGGGGACGCGCGCAAAACCACCACCCCCAAACCCTAAGATAGACAGGGGGCGACGGGGTATGACGGACTCGCCTACGCATGCGGCGCCGCGGCAAGACGCGTCGCCGCCTGCTCCGGCTCTTTCCAGGCTCGGCCTCGCAGGGGGATGTGGAGGGGGGTCACGACCCCCCCCTCCCCACCCCCTACTCGGCCTCACGCTAACGCACGCAGTGCGCTTGGTTGACAGGCGCAGTGCGGACATTCTATCTTTTCCATCAAAGGGGACGCGCGCAAAACCACCACCCCCAAACCCTAAGATAGACAGGGGGCGACGGGGTATGACGGACTCGCCTACGCATGCGGCGCCGCGGCAAGACGCGTCGCCGCCTGCTCCGGCTCTTTCCAGGCTCGGCCTCGCAGGGGGATGTGGAGGGGGGTCACGACCCCCCCTCCCCACCCCCTACTCGGCCTTGCGCTAACGCACGCAGTGCGCTTGGTTGACAGGCGCAGTGCGGACATTCTATCTTTTCCATCAAAGGGGACGCGCGCAAAACCACCACCACCCCCCCAAACCCTAAGATAGACAGGGGGGCAACTGGGTATGATGGACTCGCCTACGCATGCGCCGCCGCGGCAAGCCGCGTCGCCGCCTGCTCCGGCTCGTTCCAGGCTCGGCCTCACATGGGGATGTGGAGGGGGGTCACGACCCCCCCTCCCCACCCCCTGCTCGGCCTCGCGCTAACGCATGCAGTCCGCTTGGTTGACATGCGCAGCGCGGACATTCTGTTTTTTCCATCAAAGGGGACGCGCGCAAAACCACCACCCCCCAAACCCTAAGATAGACAGGGGGGCAACAGGGTATGACGGACTCGCCTACGCATGCGGCGCCGCGGCAAGCCGCGTCGCCGCCTACTCCGGCTCGTTCCAGGCTCGGCCTCGCAAGGGGATGTGGAGGGGGGTCACGACCTCCCCCTCCCCACCCCCTGCTCGGCCTCGCGCTAATGCACGCAGTGCGCTTGGTTGACAGGCGCAGTGCGGACATTCTGTTTTTTCCATCAAAGGGGACGCGCGCAAAACCACCACCACCCCCCCAAACCCTAAGATAGACAGGGGGCGACGGGGTATGACGGACTCGCCTACGCATGCGGCGCCACGGCAAGCCGCGTCGCCGCCTGCTCCGGCTCGTTCCAGGCTCGGCCTCGCGCTAACGCACGCAGTGCGCTTGGTTGACAGGCGCAGTGCAGACATTCTGTTTTTTCCATCAAAGGGGACGCGCGCAAAACCACCACCCCCAAACCCTAAGATAGACAGGGGGAGACGGGGTATGATGGACTCGCCTACGCATGCGGCGCCGCGGCGCGGCTTGCCGCCTGCTCCGGCTCGATCCAGGCTCGGCCTCGCAGGGGCATGTGGAGGGGGGGGGTCACCACCCCCCCTCCGCAACCCCTACTCGGCGTCGCGCTAACGCACACAGTGCGCTTGGTTGACAGGCGCAGTGCAGACATTCTGTTTTTTCCATCAAAGGGGACGCGCGCAAAACCACCCCCACCACCCCCAAAACCTAAGATAGACAGGGGGGCGACGGGGTATGATGGACTCGCCTACGCATGCGGCGCCGCGGCAAGCCGCGTCGCCGCCTGCTCCGGCTCGTTCCAGGCTCGGCCTCGAAGGGGGATGTGGAGGGGGGGTCACGACCCCCCCTCCCCACCCCCTGCTCGGCCTCGCGCTAACGCACGCAGTGCGCTTGGTTGACAGGCGCTGTGCAGACATTCTGTCTTTTATATCAAAGGGGACGCGCACAAAACCACCACCACCCCCCCAAACCCTAAGATAGACAGGGGGCGACGGGGTATGACGGACTCGCCTACGCATGCGGCGCCGCGGCAAGCCGCGTCGCCGCCTACTCCGGCTCGTTCCAGGCTCGGCCTCGCAGGGGGATGTGGAGGGGGGGTCACGACCCCCCCTCCCTACCCCCTGCTCAGCCTCGCGCTAACGCATGCAGTGCGCTTGGTTGACATGCGCAGTGCGGACATTCTGTTTTTTCCATCAAAGGGGACGCGCGCAAAACCACCACCCCCAAACCCTAAGATAGACAGGGGGCGACGGGGTATGACGGACTCGCCTACGCATGCGGCGCCGCGGCAAGACGCGTCGCCGCCTGCTCCGGCTCGTTCCAGGCTCGGCCTCGCAGGGGGATGTGGAGGGGGGTCACGACCCCCCCTCCCCACCCCCTGCTCGCCCTCGCGCTAACGCACGCAGTGCGCTTGGTTGACAGGCGTAGTGCGGACATTCTATTTTTTCAGTCAAAGGGGACGCGCAAAAAACCACCACCACCCCCCAAACCCTAAGATAGACAGGGGGGCGACGGGGTATGACGGACTCGCCTACGCATGCGGCGCCGTGGCAAGCCGCATCGCCGCCTGCTCCGGCTCGTTCCAGGCTCGGCCTCGCAGGGGGATGTGGAGGGGGGTCACGACCCCCCCTCCCCACCCCCTACTCGGCCTCGCGCTAACGCACGCAGTGCGCTTGGTTGACAGGCGCAGTGCAGACATTCTGTCTTTTCCATCAAAGGGGACGCGCGCAAAACCACCACCACCCCCCCAAACCCTAAGATAGACAGGGGGCGACGGGGTATGACGGACTCGCCTACGCATGCGGCGCCGCGGCAAGCCGCGTCGCCGCCTGCTCCGGCTCGTTCCAGGCTCGGCCTCGCAGGGGGATGTGGATGGGGGGTCACGACCCCCTCTCCCCACCCCCTGCTCAGCCTCGCGCTAACGCACGCAGTGCGCTTGGTTGACATGCGCAGTGCGGACATTCTGTTTTTTCCATCAAAGGGGACGCGCGCAAAACCACCGCCCCCAAACCCTAAGATAGACAGGGGGCGACGGGGTATGACGGACTCGCCTACGCATGCGGCGCCGCGGCAAGACGCGTCGCCGCCTGCTCCGGCTCTTTCCAGGCTTGGCCTCGCAGGGGGATGTGGAGGGGGGTCACGACCCCCCCCCTCCCCACCCCCTACTCGGCCTCGCGGTAACGCACGCAGTGCGCTTGGTTGACAGGCGCAGTGCGGACATTCTGTTTTTTCCATCAAAGGGGACGCGCACAAAACCACCACCACCCCCCAAACCCTAAGATAGACAGGGGGGCGACGGGGCATGACGGACTCGCCTACGCATGCGGCGCCACGGCAAGCCGCGTCGCCGCCTGCTCCGGCTCGTTCCAGGCTCGGCCTCGCAGGGGGATGTGGATGGGGGGTCACGACCCCCTCTCCCCACCCCCTGCTCAGCCTCGCGCTAACGCATGCAGTGCGCTTGGTTGACATGCGCAGTGCGGACATTCTGTTTTTTCCATCAAAGGGGACGCGCGCAAAACCACCACCCCCAAACCCTAAGATAGACAGGGGGCGACGGGGTATGACGGACTCGCCTACGCATGCGGCGCCGCGGCAAGACGCGTCGCCGCCTGCTCCGGCTCTTTCCAGGCTCGGCCTCGCAGGGGGATGTGGAGGGGGGTCACGACCCCCCCCTCCCCACCCCCTACTCGGCCTCACGCTAACGCACGCAGTGCGCTTGGTTGACAGGCGCAGTGCGGACATTCTATCTTTTCCATCAAAGGGGACGCGCGCAAAACCACCACCCCCAAACCCTAAGATAGACAGGGGGCGACGGGGTATGACGGACTCGCCTACGCATGCGGCGCCGCGGCAAGACGCGTCGCCGCCTGCTCCGGCTCTTTCCAGGCTCGGCCTCGCAGGGGGATGTGGAGGGGGGTCACGACCCCCCCTCCCCACCCCCTACTCGGCCTCGCGCTAACGCACGCAGTGCGCTTGGTTGACAGGCGCAGTGCGGACATTCTATCTTTTCCATCAAAGGGGACGCGCGCAAAACCACCACCACCCCCCCAAACCCTAAGATAGACAGGGGGGCAACTGGGTATGATGGACTCGCCTACGCATGCGCCGCCGCGGCAAGCCGCGTCGCCGCCTGCTCCGGCTCGTTCCAGGCTCGGCCTCACATGGGGATGTGGAGGGGGGTCACGACCCCCCCTCCCCACCCCCTGCTCGGCCTCGCGCTAACGCATGCAGTCCGCTTGGTTGACATGCGCAGCGCGGACATTCTGTTTTTTCCATCAAAGGGGACGCGCGCAAAACCACCACCCCCCAAACCCTAAGATAGACAGGGGGGCGACAGGGTATGACGGACTCGCCTACGCATGCGGCGCCGCGGCAAGCCGCGTCGCCGCCTACTCCGGCTCGTTCCAGGCTCGGCCTCGCAAGGGGATGTGGAGGGGGGTCACGACCTCCCCCTCCCCACCCCCTGCTCGGCCTCGCGCTAATGCACGCAGTGCGCTTGGTTGACAGGCGCAGTGCGGACATTCTGTTTTTTCCATCAAAGGGGACGCGCGCAAAACCACCACCACCCCCCCAAACCCTAAGATAGACAGGGGGCGACGGGGTATGACGGACTCGCCTACGCATGCGGCGCCACGGCAAGCCGCGTCGCCGCCTGCTCCGGCTCGTTCCAGGCTCGGCCTCGCGCTAACGCACGCAGTGCGCTTGGTTGACAGGCGCAGTGCAGACATTCTGTTTTTTCCATCAAAGGGGACGCGCGCAAAACCACCACCCCCAAACCCTAAGATAGACAGGGGGAGACGGGGTATGATGGACTCGCCTACGCATGCGGCGCCGCGGCGCGGCTTGCCGCCTGCTCCGGCTCGATCCAGGCTCGGCCTCGCAGGGGCATGTGGAGGGGGGGGGGTCACCACCCCCCCTCCGCAACCCCTACTCGGCGTCGCGCTAACGCACACAGTGCGCTTGGTTGACAGGCGCAGTGCGGACATTCTGTTTTTTCCATCAAAGGGGACGCGCGCAAAACCACCCCCACCACCCCCAAACCCTAAGATAGACAGGGGGGCGACGGGGTATGATGGACTCGCCTACGCATGCGGCGCCGCGGCAAGCCGCGTCGCCGCCTGCTCCGGCTCGTTCCAGGCTCGGCCTCGAAGGGGGATGTGGAGGGGGGGTCACGACCCCCCCTCCCCACCCCCTGCTCGGCCTCGCGCTAACGCACGCAGTGCGCTTGGTTGACAGGCGCTGTGCAGACATTCTGTCTTTTATATCAAAGGGGACGCGCACAAAACCACCACCACCCCCCCAAACCCTAAGATAGACAGGGGGCGACGGGGTATGACGGACTCGCCTACGCATGCGGCGCCGCGGCAAGCCGCGTCGCCGCCTACTCCGGCTCGTTCCAGGCTCGGCCTCGCAGGGGGATGTGGAGGGGGGGTCACGACCCCCCCTCCCTACCCCCTGCTCAGCCTCGCGCTAACGCATGCAGTGCGCTTGGTTGACATGCGCAGTGCGGACATTCTGTTTTTTCCATCAAAGGGGACGCGCGCAAAACCACCACCCCCAAACCCTAAGATAGACAGGGGGCGACGGGGTATGACGGACTCGCCTACGCATGCGGCGCCGCGGCAAGACGCGTCGCCGCCTGCTCCGGCTCGTTCCAGGCTCGGCCTCGCAGGGGGATGTGGAGGGGGGTCACGACCCCCCCTCCCCACCCCCTGCTCGCCCTCGCGCTAACGCACGCAGTGCGCTTGGTTGACAGGCGTAGTGCGGACATTCTATTTTTTCAGTCAAAGGGGACGCGCAAAAAACCACCACCACCCCCCAAACCCTAAGATAGACAGGGGGGCGACGGGGTATGACGGACTCGCCTACGCATGCGGCGCCGTGGCAAGCCGCATCGCCGCCTGCTCCGGCTCGTTCCAGGCTCGGCCTCGCAGGGGGATGTGGAGGGGGGTCACGACCCCCCCTCCCCACCCCCTACTCGGCCTCGCGCTAACGCACGCAGTGCGCTTGGTTGACAGGCGCAGTGCAGACATTCTGTCTTTTCCATCAAATGGGACGCGCGCAAAACCACCACCACCCCCCCCAAACCCTAAGATAGACAGGGGGCGACGGGGTATGACGGACTCGCCTACGCATGCGGCGCCGCGGCAAGCCGCGTCGCCGCCTGCTCCGGCTCGTTCCAGGCTCGGCCTCGCAGGGGGATGTGGATGGGGGGTCACGACCCCCTCTCCCCACCCCCTGCTCAGCCTCGCGCTAACGCACGCAGTGCGCTTGGTTGACATGCGCAGTGCGGACATTCTGTTTTTTCCATCAAAGGGGACGCGCGCAAAACCACCGCCCCCAAACCCTAAGATAGACAGGGGGCGACGGGGTATGACGGACTCGCCTACGCATGCGGCGCCGCGGCAAGACGCGTCGCCGCCTGCTCCGGCTCTTTCCAGGCTTGGCCTCGCAGGGGGATGTGGAGGGGGGTCACGACCCACCCCCTCCCCACCCCCTACTCGGCCTCGCGGTAACGCACGCAGTGCGCTTGGTTGACAGGCGCAGTGCGGACATTCTGTTTTTTCCATCAAAGGGGACGCGCACAAAACCACCACCACCCCCCAAACCCTAAGATAGACAGGGGGGCGACGGGGTATGACGGACTCGCCTACGCATGCGGCGCCACGGCAAGCCGCGTCGCCGCCTGCTCCGGCTCGTTCCAGGCTCGGCCTCGCAGGGGGATGTGGATGGGGGGTCACGACCCCCTCTCCCCACCCCCTGCTCAGCCTCGCGCTAACGCATGCAGTGCGCTTGGTTGACATGCGCAGTGCGGACATTCTGTTTTTTCCATCAAAGGGGACGCGCGCAAAACCACCACCCCCAAACCCTAAGATAGACAGGGGGCGACGGGGTATGACGGACTCGCCTACGCATGCGGCGCCGCGGCAAGACGCGTCGCCGCCTGCTCCGGCTCTTTCCAGGCTCGGCCTCGCAGGGGGATGTGGAGGGGGGTCACGACCCCCCCTCCCCACCCCCTACTCGGCCTCACGCTAACGCACGCAGTGCGCTTGGTTGACAGGCGCAGTGCGGACATTCTATCTTTTCCATCAAAGGGGACGCGCGCAAAACCACCACCACCCCCCCCCCAAACCCTATGATAGACAGGGGGGCGACGCGGTATGATGGACTCGCCTACGCATGCGCCGCCGCGGCAAGCCGCGTCGCCGCCTGCTCCGGCTCGTTCCAGGCTCGGCCTCACATGGGGATGTGGAGGGGGGTCACGACCCCCCCTCCCCACCCCCTGCTCGGCCTCGCGCTAACGCATGCAGTCCGCTTGGTTGACATGCGCAGTGCGGACATTCTGTTTTTTCCATCAAAGGGGACGCGCGCAAAACCACCACCCCCAAACCCTAAGATAGACAGAGGGGCGACGGGGTATGACAGACTCGCCTACGCATGCGGCGCCGCGACAAGCCGCGTCGCCGCCTGCTCCGGCTCGTTCCAGGCTCGGCCTCACGGGGGGATGTGGAGGGGGGGTCACGAGCCCCCCTACCCACCCCCTGCTCGGCCTCGCGCTAACGCATGCAGTGCGCTTGGTTGACTGGCGCATTGCGGACATTCTGTTTTTTCCATCAAAGGGGACGCATGCAAAGCCACCACCACCCTCCCCCCCAAACCCTAAGATAGACAGGGGGCGACGGGGTATGACGGAATCGCCTACGCACGCGGCACCGCGGCAAGCCGCGTCGCCGCCTGCACCGGCTCCTCCCAGGCTCGGCCTCGCAGGGGGATGTGGATGGGGGTCACGACCCCCCTCCCCACCCCCTGCTCGGCCTCGCGCTAACGCACGCAGTGCGCTTCGTTGACAGGCGCAGTGCGAACATTCTGTTTTTTCATCAAATGGGACGCGCGCAAAACCACCACCACCCCCGCCCCCCAAAGCCTAAGATAGACAGGGGGCGACGGGGTATGACGGACTCGCCTACGCATGCGGCGCCGCGGCAAGACGCGTCGCCGCCTGCTCCGGCTCGTTCTAGGCTCGGCCTCGCAGGGGGATGTGGAGGGGGGTCACGACCCCCCTCCCCACCCCCTGCTCGGGCTCGCGCTAACGCACGCAGTGCGCTTGGTTGACAGGCGCAGTGCGGACGTTCTGTTTTTTCCATCAAAGGGGACGCGCACAAAACCACCACCACCCCCCAAACCCTAAGATAGACAGGGGGCGACGGGTTATGACGGACTCGCCTACGCATGCGGCGCCGCGGCAAGCTGCATCGCCGCCTACTCCGGCTCGTTCCAGGCTCGGCCTCGCAGGGGGATGTGGAGGGGGGGTCACGACCCCCCCCTCCCCACCCCCTGCTCGGCCTTGCGCTAACGCATGCAGTGCGCTTGGTTGACAGGCGCAGTGCAGACATTCTGTCTTTTCCATCAAAGGGGATGCGCGCAAAACCACCACCACCCCCCCAAACCCTAAGATAGACAGGGGGCGACGGGGTATGACGGACTCGCCTACGCATGCGGCGCCGCGGCAAGCCGCGTCGCCGCCTGCTCCGGCTCGTTCCAGGCTCGGCCTCGCAGGGGGATGTGGAGGGGGGGGGTCACGACCCACCCTCCCCACCCCCTGCTCGGCCTCACGCTAACGCATGTAGTGCGCTTGGTTGACTAGCGCATTGCGGACATTCTGTTTTTTCCATCAAAGGGGACACGTGCAAAACCACCACCACCCTCCCCCCCAAACCCTAAGATAGACAGGGGGCGACGGGGTATGACGGACTCGCCTACGCATGCGGCACCGCGGCAAGCCGCGTCGCCGCCTGCACCGGCTCCTCCCAGGCTCGGCCTCGCAGGGGGATGTGGATGGGGGTCACGACCCCCCCTCCCCACCCCCTGCTCGGCCTCGCGCTAACGCACGCAGTGCGCTTGGTTGACAGGCGCAGTGCGGACAGTCTGTTTTTTCATCAAATGGGACGCGCACAAAACCACCACCACCCCCGCCCCCCAAAGCCTAAGATAGACAGGGGGGCGACGGGGTATGACGGACTCGCCTACGCATGTGGCGCCGCGGCAAGACGCGTCGCCGCCTGCTCCGGCTCGTTCCAGGCTCGGCCTCGCAGGAGGATGTGGAGGGGGGTCACGACCCCCCTCCCCACCCCCTGCTCGGCCTCGCGCTAACGCACGCAGTGCGCTTGGTTGACAGGCGCAGTGCGGACATTCTGTTTTTTCCATCAAAGGGGACGCGCACAAAACCACCACCACCCCCCAAACCCTAAGATAGACAGGGGGGCGACGGGGTATGACGGACTCGCCTACGCATGCGGCGCCGCGGCAAGCCGCATCGCCGCTTGCTCCGGCTCGTTCCAGGCTCGGCCTCGCAGGGGGATGTGGAGGGGGGTCACGACCCCCTCCCCACCCCCTGCTCGGCCTCGCGCTAACGCACGCAGTGCGCTTGGTTGACAGGCGCAGTGCGGACATTCTGTTTTTTCCATCAAAGGGGACGCGCGCAAAATCACCACCCCCTCCCAAACCCTAAGATACACAGGGGGGCGACGGGGTATGACGGACTCGCCTACGCATGCGGCGCCGCGGCAAGCCGCATCGCCGCCTGCTCCGGCTCGTTCCAGGCTCGGCCTCGCAGGGGGATGTGGAGGGGGGTCACGACCCCCCCTCCCCACCCCCTACTCGGCCTCGCGCTAACGCACGCAGTGCGCTTGGTTGACAGGCGCAGTGCAGACATTCTGTCTTTTCCATCAAAGGGGACGCGCGCAAAACCACCACCACCCCCCCCCCAAACCCTAAGATAGACAGGGGGCGACGGGGTATGACGGACTCGCCTACGCATGCGGCGCCGCGGCAAGCCGCGTCGCCGCCTGCTCCGGCTCGTTCCAGGCTCGGCCTCGCAGGGGGATGTGGATGGGGGGTCACGACCCCCTCTCCCCACCCCCTGCTCAGCCTCGCGCTAACGCACGCAGTGCGCTTGGTTGACATGCGCAGTGCGGACATTCTGTTTTTTCCATCAAAGGGGACGCGCGCAAAACCACCACCCCCAAACCCTAAGATAGACAGGGGGCGACGGGGTATGACGGACTCGCCTACGCATGCGGCGCCGCGGCAAGACGCGTCGCCGCCTGCTCCGGCTCTTTCCAGGCTTGGCCTCGCAGGGGGATGTGGAGGGGGGTCACGACCCCCCCTCCCCACCCCCTACTCGGCCTCGCGGTAACGCACGCAGTGCGCTTGGTTGACAGGCGCAGTGCGGACATTCTGTTTTTTCCATCAAAGGGGACGCGCACAAAACCACCACCACCCCCCAAACCCTAAGATAGACAGGGGGGCGACGGGGTATGACGGACTCGCCTACGCATGCGGCGCCACGGCAAGCCGCGTCGCCGCCTGCTCCGGCTCGTTCCAGGCTCGGCCTCGCAGGGGGATGTGGATGGGGGGTCACGACCCCCTCTCCCCACCCCCTGCTCAGCCTCGCGCTAACGCATGCAGTGCGCTTGGTTGACATGCGCAGTGCGGACATTCTGTTTTTTCCATCAAAGGGGACGCGCGCAAAACCACCACCCCCAAACCCTAAGATAGACAGGGGGCGACGGGGTATGACGGACTCGCCTACGCATGCGGCGCCGCGGCAAGACGCGTCGCCGCCTGCTCCGGCTCTTTCCAGGCTCGGCCTCGCAGGGGGATGTGGAGGGGGGTCACGACCCCCCCCTCCCCACCCCCTACTCGGCCTCGCGCTAACGCACGCAGTGCGCTTGTTTGACAGGCGCAGTGCGGACATTCTATCTTTTCCATCAAAGGGGACGCGCGCAAAACCAAAACCACCCCCCAAACCCTAAGATAGACAGGGGGGCGACGGGGTATGATGGACTCGCCTACGCATGCGCCGCCGCGGCAAGCCGCGTCGCCGCCTGCTCCGGCTCGTTCCAGGCTCGGACTCACATGGGGATGTGGAGGGGGGTCACGACCCCCCCTCCCCACCCCCTGCTCGGCCTCGCTCTAACGCATGCAGTCCGCTTGGTTGACATGCGCAGTGCGGACATTCTGTTTTTTCCATCAAAGGGGACGCGCGCAAAACCACCACCCCCAAACCCTAAGATAGACAGAGGGGCGACGGGGTATGACAGACTCGCCTACGCATGCGGCGCCGCGACAAGCCGCGTCGCCGCCTGCTCCGGCTCGTTCCAGGCTCAGCCTCACGGGGGGATGTGGAGGGGGGGGTCACGAGCCCCCCTACCCACCCCCTGCTCGGCCTCGCGCTAACGCATGCAGTGCGCTTGGTTGACTGGCGCATTGCGGACATTCTGTTTTTTCCATCAAAGGGGACGCGCGCAAAACCACCACCACCCCCCCAAACCCTAAGATAGACAGGGGGGCGACGGGGTATGATGGACTCGCCTACGCATGCGCCGCCGCGGCAAGCCGCGTCGCCGCCTGCTCCGGCTCGTTCCAGGCTCGGCCTCACATGGGGATGTGGAGGGGGGTCACGACCCCCCCTCCCCACCCCCTGCTCGGCCTCGCGCTAACGCATGCAGTCCGCTTGGTTGACATGCGCAGTGCGGACATTCTGTTTTTTCCATCAAAGGGGACGCGCGCAAAACCACCACCCCCAAACCCTAAGATAGATAGAGGGGCGACGGGGTATGACAGACTCGCCTACGCATGCGGCGCCGCGACAAGCCGCGTCGCCGCCTGCTCTGGCTCGTTCCAGGCTCGGCCTCACGGGGGGATGTGGAGGGGGGGTCACGAGCCCCCCTACCCACCCCCTGCTCGGCCTCGCGCTAACGCATGCAGTGCGCTTGGTTGACTGGCGCATTGCGGACATTCTGTTTTTTCCATCAAAGGGGACGCGTGCAAAACCACCACCACCCTCCCCCCCAAACCCTAAGATAGACAGGGGGCGACGGGGTATGACGGACTCGCCTACGCACGCGGCACCGCGGCAAGCCGCGTCGCCGCCTGCACCGGCTCCTCCCAGGCTCGGCCTCGCAGGGGGATGTGGATGGGGGTCACGACCCCCCTCCCCACCCCCTGCTCGGCCTCGCGCTAACGCACACAGTGCGCTTCGTTGACAGGCGTAGTGCGGACATTCTGTTTTTTCATCAAATGGGACGCGCGCAAAACCACCACCACCCCCACCCCCCAAAGCCTAAGATAGACAGGGGGCGACGGGGTATGACGGACTCGCCAACGCATGCGGCGCCGCGGCAAGACGCGTCGCCGCCTGCTCCGGCTCATTCCAGGCTCGGCCTCGCAGGGGGATGTGGAGGGGGGTCACGACCCCCCCTCCCCACCCCCTGCTCGGTCTCGCGCTAACGCACGCAGTGCGCTTGGTTGACAGGCGCAGTGCGGACGTTCTGTTTTTTCCATCAAAGGGGACGCGCACAAAACCACCACCACCCCCCAAACCCTAAGATAGACAGGGGGCGACGGGGTATGACGGACTCGCCTACGCATGCGGCGCCGCGGCAAGCTGCATCGCCGCCTGCTCCGGCTCGTTCCAGGCTCGGCCTCGCAGGGGGATGTGGAGGGGGGGTCACGACCCCCCCCTCCCCACCCCCTGCTCGGCCTTGCGCTAACACACGCAGTGCGCTTGGTTGACAGGCGCAGTGCGGACATTCTGTCTTTTCCATCAAAGGGGATGCGCGCAAAACCACCACCACCCCCCCAAACCCTAAGATAGACAGGGGGCGACGGGGTATGACGGACTCGCCTACGCATGCGGCGCCGCGGCAAGCCGCGTCGCCGCCTGCTCCGGCTCGTTCCAGGCTCGGCCTCACGGGGGGATGTGGAGGGGGGGTCACGAGCCCCCTACCCACCCCCTGCTCGGCCTCGCGCTAACGCATGCAGTGCGCTTGGTTGACTGGCGCATTGCGGACATTCTGTTTTTTCCATCAAAGGGGACGCGTGCAAAACCACCACCACCCTCCCCCCCAAACCCTAAGATAGACAGGGGGCGACGGGGTATGACGGACTCGCCTACGCACGCGGCACCGCGGCAAGCCACGTCGCCGCCTGCACCGGCTCCTCCCAGGCTCGGCCTCGCAGGGGGATGTGGATGGGGGTCACGACCCCCCTCCCCACCCCCTGCTCGGCCTCGCGCTAACGCACGCAGTGCACTTCGTTGACAGGCGCAGTGCGGACATTCTGTTTTTTCATCAAATGGGACGCGCGCAAAACCACCACCACCCCCGCCCCCCAAAGCCTAAGATAGACAGGGGGCGACGGGGTATGACGGACTCGCCTACGCATGCGGCGCCGCGGCAAGATGCGTCGCCGCCTGCTCCGGCTCGTTCCAGGCTCGGCCTCGCAGGGGGATGTGGAGGGGGGTCACGACCCCCCCTCCCCACCCCCTGCTCGGTCTCGCGCTAACGCACGCAGTGCGCTTGGTTGACAGGCGCAGTGCGGACGTTCCGTTTTTTCCATCAAAGGGGACGCGCACAAAACCACCACCACCCCCCAAACCCTAAGATAGACAGGGGGCGACGGGGTATGACGGACTCGCCTACGCATGCGGCGCCGCGGCAAGCTGCATCGCCGCCTGCTCCGGCTCGTTCCAGGCTCGGCCTCGCAGGGGGATGTGGAGGGGGGGTCACGACCCCCCCCTCCCCACCCCCTGCTCGGCCTTGCGCTAACGCACGCAGTGCGCTTGGTTGACAGGCGCAGTGCAGACATTCTGTCTTTTCCATCAAAGGGGATGCGCGCAAAACCACCACCACCCCCCCAAACCCTAAGATAGACAGGGGGCGACGGGGTATGACGGACTCGCCTACGCATGCGGCGCCGCGGCAAGCCGCGTCGCCGCCTGCTCCGGCTCGTTCCAGGCTCGGCCTCGCAGGGGGATGTGGAGGGGGGGGGGTCACGACCCCCCCTCCCCACCCCCTGCTCGGCCTCACGCTAACGCATGTAGTGCGCTTGGTTGACTGGCGCATTGCGGACATTCTGTTTTTTCCATCAAAGGGGACGCGTGCAAAACCACCACCACCCTCCCCCCCAAACCCTAAGATAGACAGGGGGCGACGGGGTATGACGGACTCGCCTACGCATGCGGCACCGCGGCAAGCCGCGTCGCCGCCTGCACCGGCTCCTCCTAGGCTCGGCCTCGCAGGGGGATGTGGATGGGGGTCACGACCCCCCCTCCCCACCCCCTGCTCGGCCTCGCGCTAACGCCCGCAGTGCGCATGGTTGACAGGCGCAGTGCGGACAGTCTGTTTTTTCATCAAATGGGACGCGCACAAAACCACCACCACCCCCGCCCCCCAAAGCCTAAGATAGACAGGGGGCTACGGGGTATGACGGACTCGCCTACGCATGTGGCGCCGCGGCAAGACGCGTCGCCGCCTGCTCCGGCTCGTTCCAGGCTCGGCCTCGCAGGGGGATGTGGAGGGGGGTCATGACCCCCCTCCCCACCCCCTGCTCGGCCTCGCGCTAATGCATGCAGTGCGCTTGGTTGACAGGCGCAGTGCGGACATTCTGTTTTTTCCATCAAAGGGGACGCGCACAAAACCACCACCACCCCCCAAACCCTAAGATAGACAGGGGGGCGACGGGGTATGACGGACTCGCCTACGCATGCGGCGCCACGGCAAGCCGCGTCGCCGCCTGCTCCGGCTCGTTCCAGGCTCGGCCTCGCAGGGGGATGTGGATGGGGGGTCACGACCCCCTCTCCCCACCCCCTGCTCAGCCTCGCGCTAACGCATGCAGTGCGCTTGGTTGACATGCGTAGTGCGGACATTCTGGTTTTTCCATCAAAGGGGACGCGCGCAAAACCATCACCCCCAAACCCTAAGATAGACAGGGGGCGACGGGGTATGACGGACTCGCCTACGCATGCGGCGCCGCGGCAAGCTGCATCGCCGCCTGCTCCGGCTCGTTCCAGGCTCGGCCTCGCAGGGGGATGTGGAGGGGGGGTCACGACCCCCCCCCCCTCCCCACCCCCTGCTCGGCCTTGCGCTAACGCACGCAGTGCGCTTGGTTGACAGGCGCAGTGCAGACATTCTGTCTTTTCCATCAAAGGGGATGCGCGCAAAACCACCACCACCCCCCCAAACCCTAAGATAGACAGGGGGCGACGGGGTATGACGGACTCGCCTACGCATGCGGCGCCGCGGCAAGCCGCGTCGCCGCCTGCTCCGGCTCGTTCCAGGCTCGGCCTCGCAGGGGGATGTGGAGGGGGGGGGGTCACGACCCCCCCTCCCCACCCCCTGCTCGGCCTCACGCTAACGCATGTAGTGCGCTTGGTTGACTGGCGCATTGCGGACATTCTGTTTTTTCCATCAAAGGGGACGCGTGCAAAACCACCACCACCCTCCCCCCCAAACCCTAAGATAGACAGGGGGCGACGGGGTATGACGGACTCGCCTACGCATGCGGCACCGCGGCAAGCCGCGTCGCCGCCTGCACCGGCTCCACCTAGGCTCGGCCTCGCAGGGGGATGTGGATGGGGGTCACGACCCCCCCTCCCCACCCCCTGCTCGGCCTCGCGCTAACGCACGCAGTGCGCTTGGTTGACAGGCGCAGTGCGGACAATCTGTTTTTTCATCAAATGGGACGCGCACAAAACCACCACCACCCCCGCCCCCCAAAGCCAGGATAGACAGGGGGGCGACGGGGTATGACGGACTCGCCTACGCATGTGGCGCCGCGGCAAGACGCGTCGCCGCCTGCTCCGGCTCGTTCCAGGCTCGGCCTCGCAGGGGGATGTGGAGGGGGGTCACGACCCCCCTCCCCACCCCCTGCTCGGCTTCGCGCTAACGCATGCAGTGCGCTTGGTTGACAGGCGCACTGCGGACATTCTATTTTTTCCATCAAAGGGGACGCGCACAAAACCACCACCACCCCCCAAACCCTAAGATAGACAGGGGGCGACGGGGTATGACGGACTCGCCTACGCATGCGGCGCCACGGCAAGCCGCGTCGCCGCCTGCTCCGGCTCGTTCCAGGCTCGGCCTCGCAGGGGGATGTGGATGGGGGGTCACGACCCCCTCTCCCCACCCCCTGCTCAGCCTCGCGCTAACGCATGCAGTGCGCTTGGTTGACATGCGCAGTGCGGACATTCTGTTTTTTCCATCAAAGGGGACGCGCGCAAAACCACCACCCCCAAACCCTAAGATAGACAGGGGGCGACGGGGTATGACGGACTCGCCTACGCATGCGGCGCCGCGGCAAGCCGCGTCGCCGCCTGCTCCGGCTCGTTCCAGGCTCGGCCTCACGGGGGGATGTGGAGGGGGGGTCACGAGCCCCCTACCCACCCCCTGCTCGGCCTCGCGCTAACGCATGCAGTGCGCTTGGTTGACTGGCGCATTGCGGACATTCTGTTTTTTCCATCAAAGGGGACGCGTGCAAAACCACCACCACCCTCCCCCCCAAACCCTAAGATAGACAGGGGGCGACGGGGTATGACGGACTCGCCTACGCACGCGGCACCGCGGCAAGCCACGTCGCCGCCTGCACCGGCTCCTCCCAGGCTCGGCCTCGCAGGGGGATGTGGATGGGGGTCACGACCCCCCTCCCCACCCCCTGCTCGGCCTCGCGCTAACGCACGCAGTGCGCTTCGTTGACAGGCGCAGTGCGGACATTCTGTTTTTTCATCAAATGGGACGCGCGCAAAACCACCACCACCCCCGCCCCCCAAAGCCTAAGATAGACAGGGGGCGACGGGGTATGACGGACTCGCCTACGCATGCGGCGCCGCGGCAAGACGCGTCGCCGCCTGCTCCGGCTCGTTCCAGGCTCGGCCTCGCAGGGGGATGTGGAGGGGGGTCACGACCCCCCCTCCCCACCCCCTGCTCGGTCTCGCGCTAACGCACGCAGTGCGCTTGGTTGACAGGCGCAGTGCGGACGTTCCGTTTTTTCCATCAAAGGGGACGCGCACAAAACCACCACCACCCCCCAAACCCTAAGATAGACAGGGGGCGACGGGGTATGACGGACTCGCCTACGCATGCGGCGCCGCGGCAAGCTGCATCGCCGCCTGCTCCGGCTCGTTCCAGGCTCGGCCTCGCAGGGGGATGTGGAGGGGGGGTCACGACCCCCCCCCTCCCCACCCCCTGCTCGGCCTTGCGCTAACGCACGCAGTGCGCTTGGTTGACAGGCGCAGTGCAGACATTCTGTCTTTTCCATCAAAGGGGATGCGCGCAAAACCACCACCACCCCCCCCAAACCCTAAGATAGACAGGGGGCGACGGGGTATGACGGACTCGCCTACGCATGCGGCGCCGCGGCAAGCCGCATCGCCGCCTGCTCCGGCTCGTTCCAGGCTCGGCCTCGCAGGGGGATGTGGAGGGGGGGGGTCACGACCCCCCCTCCCCACCCCCTGCTCGGCCTCACGCTAACGCATGTAGTGCGCTTGGTTGACTGGCGCATTGCGGACATTCTGTTTTTTCCATCAAAGGGGACGCGTGCAAAACCACCACCACCCTCCCCCCAAATCCTAAGATAGACAGGGGGCGACGGGGTATGACGGACTCGCCTACGCATGCGGCACCGCGCCAAGCCGCGTCGCCGCCTGCACCGGCTCCTCCTAGGCTCGGCCTCGCAGGGGGATGTGGATGGGGGTCACGACCCCCCCTCCCCACCCCCTGCTCGGCCTCGTGCTAACGCACGCAGTGCGCTTGGTTGACAGGCGCAGTGCGGACAGTCTGTTTTTTCATCAAATGGGACGCGCACAAAACCACCACCACCCCCGCCCCCCAAAGCCTAAGATAGACAGGGGGGCGACGGGGTATGATGGACTCGCCTACGCATGTGGCGCCGCGGCAAGACGCGTCGCCGCCTGCTCCGGCTCGTTCCAGGCTCGGCCTCGCAGGGGGATGTGGAGGGGGGTCACGACCCCCCTCCCCACCCCCTGCTCGGCCTCGCGCTAACGCATGCAGTGCGCTTGGTTGACAGGCGCAGTGCGGACATTCTGTTTTTTCCATCAAAGGGGACGCGCACAAAACCACCACCACCCCCCAAACCCTAAGATAGACAGGGGGGCGACGGGGTATGACGGACTCGCCTACGCATGCGGCGCCACGGCAAGCCGCGTCGCCGCCTGCTCCGGCTCGTTCCAGGCTCGGCCTCGCAGGGGGATGTGGATGGGGGGTCACGACCCCCTCTCCCCACCCCCTGCTCAGCCTCGCGCTAACGCATGCAGTGCGCTTGGTTGACATGCGCAGTGCGGACATTCTGTTTTTTCCATCAAAGGGGACGCGCGCAAAACCACCACCCCCAAACCCTAAGATAGACAGGGGGCGACGGGGTATGACGG
The DNA here is from genome assembly GCA_963921465.1 of Triticum timopheevii. Classification (NCBI taxonomy): domain Eukaryota; kingdom Viridiplantae; phylum Streptophyta; class Magnoliopsida; order Poales; family Poaceae; genus Triticum; species Triticum timopheevii. The sequence continues at coordinate 59,017,298 of OY997270.1, read as the reverse complement.
ACTCGCCTACGCATGCGGCGCCGCGGCAAGACGCGTCGCCGCCTGCTCCGGCTCTTTCCAGGCTCGGCCTCGCAGGGGGATGTGGAGGGGGGTCACGACCCCCCCCTCCCCACCCCCTACTCGGCCTCGCGCTAACGCACGCAGTGCGCTTGGTTGACAGGCGCAGTGCGGACATTCTATCTTTTCCATCAAAGGGGACGCGCGCAAAACCACCACCACCCCCCCAAACCCTAAGATAGACAGGGGGGCGACGGGGTATGATGGACTCGCCTACGCATGCGCCGCCGCGGCAAGCCGCGTCGCCGCCTGCTCCGGCTCGTTCCAGGCTCGGCCTCACATGGGGATGTGGAGGGGGGTCACGACCCCCCCTCCCCACCCCCTGCTCGGCCTCGCGCTAACGCATGCAGTCCGCTTGGTTGACATGCGCAGTGCGGACATTCTGTTTTTTCCATCAAAGGGGACGCGCGCAAAACCACCACCCCCAAACCCTAAGATAGACAGAGGGGCGACGGGGTATGACAGACTCGCCTACGCATGCGGCGCCGCGACAAGCCGCGTCGCCGCCTGCTCCGGCTCGTTCCAGGCTCGGCCTCACGGGGGGATGTGGAGGGGGGGTCACGAGCCCCCCTACCCACGCCCTGCTCGGCCTCGCGCTAATGCATGCAGTGCGCTTGGTTGACTGGCGCATTGCGGACATTCTGTTTTTTCCATCAAAGGGGACGCGCGCAAAACCACCACCACCCCCCCAAACCCTAAGATAGACAGGGGGGCGACGGGGTATGATGGACTCGCCTACGCATGCGCCGCCGCGGCATGCCGCGTCGCCACCTGCTCCGGCTCGTTCCAGGCTCGGCCTCACATGGGGATGTGGAGGGGGGTCACGACCCCCCCTCCCCACCCCCTGCTCGGCCTCGCGCTAACGCATGCAGTCCGCTTGGTTGACATGCGCAGTGCGGACATTCTGTTTTTTCCATCAAAGGGGACGCGCGCAAAACCACCACCCCCAAACCCTAAGATAGACAGAGGGGCGACGGGGTATGACAGACTCGCCTACGCATGCGGCGCCGCGACAAGCCGCGTCGCCGCCTGCTCCGGCTCGTTCCAGGCTCGGCCTCACGGGGGGATGTGGAGGGGGGGTCACGAGCCCCCCTACCCACCCCCTGCTCGGCCTCGCGCTAACGCATGTAGTGCGCTTGGTTGACTGGCGCATTGCGGACATTCTGTTTTTTCCATCAAAGGGTACGCGTGCAAAACCACCACCACCCTCCCCCCCAAACCCTAAGATAGACAGGGGGCGACGGGGTATGACGGACTCGCCTACGCACGCGGTACCGCGGCAAGCCGCGTCGCCGCCTGCACCGGCTCCTCCCAGGCTCGGCCTCGCAGGGGGATGTGGATGGGGGTCACGACCCCCCTCCCCACCCCCTGCTCGGCCTCGCGCTAACGCACGCAGTGCGCTTCGTTGACAGGCGCAGTGCGGACATTCTGTTTTTTCATCAAATGGGACGCGCGCAAAACCACCACCACCCCCGCCCCCCAAAGCCTAAGATAGACAGGGGGCGACGGGGTATGACGGACTCGCCTACGCATGCGGCGCCGCGGCAAGACGTGTCGCCGCCTGCTCCGGCTCGTTCCAGGCTCGGCCTCGCAGGGGGATGTGGAGGGGGTCACGACCCCCCCTCCCCACCCCCTGCTCGGTCTCGCGCTAATGCACGCAGTGCGCTTGGTTGACAGGCGCAGTGCGGACGTTCCGTTTTTTCCATCAAAGGGGACGCGCACAAAACCACCACCACCCCCCAAACCCTAAGATAGACAGGGGGCGACGGGGTATGACGGACTCGCCTACGCATGCGGCGCCGCGGCAAGCTGCATCGCCGCCTGCTCCGGCTCGTTCCAGGCTCGGCCTCGCAGGGGGATGTGGAGGGGGGGTCACGACCCCCCCCCCTCCCCACCCCCTGCTCGGCCTTGCGCTAACGCACGCAGTGCGCTTGGTTGACAGGCGCAGTGCAGACATTCTGTCTTTTCCATCAAAGGGGATGCGCGCAAAACCACCACCACCCCCCCCCAAACCCTAAGATAGACAGGGGGCGACGGGGTATGACGGACTCGCCTACGCATGCGGCGCCGCGGCAAGCCGCATCGCCGCCTGCTCCGGCTCGTTCCAGGCTCGGCCTCGCAGGGGGATGTGGAGGGGGGGGGTCACGACCCCCCCTCCCCACCCCCTGCTCGGCCTCACGCTAACGCATGTAGTGCGCTTGGTTGACTGGCGCATTGCGGACATTCTGTTTTTTCCATCAAAGGGGACGCGTGCAAAACCACCACCACCCTCCCCCCAAATCCTAAGATAGACAGGGGGCGACGGGGTATGACGGACTCGCCTACGCATGCGGCACCGCGGCAAGCCGCGTCGCCGCCTGCACCGGCTCCTCCTAGGCTCGGCCTCGCAGGGGGATGTGGATGGGGGTCACGACCCCCCCTCCCCACCCCCTGCTCGGCCTCGTGCTAACGCACGCAGTGCGCTTGGTTGACAGGCGCAGTGCGGACAGTCTGTTTTTTCATCAAATGGGACGCGCACAAAACCACCACCACCCCCGCCCCCCAAAGCCTAAGATAGACAGGGGGGCGACGGGGTATGACGGACTCGCCTACGCATGTGGCGCCGCGGCAAGACGCGTCGCCGCCTGCTCCGGCTCGTTCCAGGCTCGGCCTCGCAGGGGGATGTGGAGGGGGGTCACGACCCCCCTCCCCACCCCCTGCTCGGCCTCGCGCTAACGCATGCAGTGCGCTTGGTTGACAGGCGCAGTGCGGACATTCTGTTTTTTCCATCAAAGGGGACGCGCACAAAACCACCACCACCCCCCAAACCCTAAGATAGACAGGGGGGCGACGGGGTATGACGGACTCGCCTACGCATGCGGCGCCACGGCAAGCCGCGTCGCCGCCTGCTCCGGCTCGTTCCAGGCTCGGCCTCGCAGGGGGATGCGGATGGGGGGTCACGACCCCCTCTCCCCACCCCCTGCTCAGCCTCGCGCTAACGCATGCAGTGCGCTTGGTTGACATGCGCAGTGCGGACATTCTGTTTTTTCCATCAAAGGGGACGCGCGCAAAACCACCACCCCCAAACCCTAAGATAGACAGGGGGCGACGGGGTATGACGGACTCGCCTACGCATGCGGCGCCGCGGCAAGACGCGTCGCCGCCTGCTCCGGCTCTTTCCAGGCTCGGCCTCGCAGGGGGATGTGGAGGGGGGTCACGACCCCCCCCTCCCCACCCCCTACTCGGCCTCGCGCTAACGCACGCAGTGCGCTTGGTTGACAGGCGCAGTGCGGACATTCTATCTTTTCCATCAAAGGGGACGCGCGCAAAACCACCACCACCCCCCCAAACCCTAAGATAGACAGGGGGGCGACGTGGTATGATGGACTCGCCTACGCATGCGCCGCCGCGGCAAGCCGCGTCGCCGCCTGCTCCGGCTCGTTCCAGGCACGGCCTCACATGGGGATGTGGAGGGGGGTCACGACCCCCCCTCCCCACCCCCTGCTCGGCCTCGCGCTAACGCATGCAGTCCGCTTGGTTGACATGCGCAGTGCGGACATTCTGTTTTTTCCATCAAAGGGGACGCGCGCAAAACCACCACCCCCAAACCCTAAGATAGACAGAGGGGCGACGGGGTATGACAGACTCGCCTACGCATGCGGCGCCGCGACAAGCCGCGTCGCCGCCTGCTCCGGCTCGTTCCAGGCTCGGCCTCACGGGGGGATGTGGAGGGGGGGTCACGAGCCCCCCTACCCACCCCCTGCTCGGCCTCGCGCTAATGCATGCAGTGCGCTTGGTTGACTGGCGCATTGCGGACATTCTGTTTTTTCCATCAAAGGGGACGCGCGCAAAACCACCACCACCCCCCCCCAAACCCTAAGATAGACAGGGGGGCGACGGGGTATGATGGACTCGCCTACGCATGCGCTGCCGCGGCATGCCGCGTCGCCACCTGCTCCGGCTCGTTCCAGGCTCGGCCTCACATGGGGATGTGGAGGGGGGTCACGACCCCCCCTCCCCACCCCCTGCTCGGCCTCGCGCTAACGCATGCAGTCCGCTTGGTTGACATGCGCAGTGCGGACATTCTGTTTTTTCCATCAAAGGGGACGCGCGCAAAACCACCACCCCCAAACCCTAAGATAGACAGAGGGGCGACGGGGTATGACAGACTCGCCTACGCATGCGGCGCCGCGACAAGCCGCGTCGCCGCCTGCTCCGGCTCGTTCCAGGCTCGGCCTCAAGGGGGGATGTGGAGGGGGGGTCACGAGCCCCCCTACCCACCCCCTGCTCGGCCTCGCGCTAACGCATGTAGTGCGCTTGGTTGACTGGCGCATTGCGGACATTCTGTTTTTTCCATCAAAGGGGACGCGTGCAAAACCACCACCACCCTCCCCCCCAAACCCTAAGATAGACAGGGGGCGACGGGGTATGACGGACTCGCCTACGCACGCGGTACCGCGGCAAGCCGCGTCGCCGCCTGCACCGGCTCCTCCCAGGCTCGGCCTCGCAGGGGGATGTGGATGGGGGTCACGACCCCCCTCCCCACCCCCTGCTCGGCCTCGCGCTAATGCACGCAGTGCGCTTCGTTGACAGGCGCAGTGCGGACATTCTGTTTTTTCATCAAATGGGACGCGCGCAAAACCACCACCACCCCCGCCCACCAAAGCCTAAGATAGACAGGGGGCGACGGGGTATGACGGACTCGCCTACGCATGCGGCGCCACGGCAAGACGCGTCGCCGCCTGCTCCGGCTCGTTCCAGGCTCGGCCTCGCAGGGGGATGTGGAGGGGGTCACGACCCCCCCTCCCCACCCCCTGCTCGGTCTCGCGCTAACGCACGCAGTGCGCTTGGTTGACAGGCGCAGTGCGGACGTTCTGTTTTTTCCATCAAAGGGGACGCGCACAAAACCACCACCACCCCCCAAACCCTAAGATAGACAGGGGGCGACGGGGTATGACGGACTTGCCTACGCATGCGGCGCCGCGGCAAGCTGCATCGCCGCCTGCTCCGGCTCGTTCCAGGCTCGGCCTCGCAGGGGGATGTGGAGGGGGGGTCACGACCCCCCCCTCCCCACCCCCTGCTCGGCCTTGCGCTAACGCACGCAGTGCGCTTGGTTGACAGACGCAGTGCGGACATTCTGTCTTTTCCATCAAAGGGGATGCGCGCAAAACCACCACCACCCCCCCAAACCCTAAGATAGACAGGGGGCGACGGGGTATGACGGACTCGCCTACGCATGCGGCGCCGCGGCAAGGCGCGTCGCCGCCTGCTCCGGCTCGTTCCAGGCTCGGCCTCGCAGGGGGATGTGGATGGGGGGTCACGACCCCCTCTCCCCACCCCCTGCTCAGCCTCGCGCTAACGCATGCAGTGCGCTTGGTTGACATGCGCAGTGCGGACATTCTGTTTTTTCCATCAAAGGGGACGCGCGCAAAACCACCACCCCCAAACCCTAAGATAGACAGGGGGCGACGGGGTATGACGGACTCGCCTACGCATGCGGCGCCGCGGCAAGACGCGTCGCCGCCTGCTCCGGCTCGTTCCAGGCTCGGCCTCAAGGGGGGATGTGGAGGGGGGGTCATGAGCCCCCCTACCCACCCCCTGCTCGGCCTCGCGCTAACGCATGTAGTGCGCTTGGTTGACTGGCGCATTGCGGACATTCTGTTTTTTCCATCAAAGGGGACGCGTGCAAAACCACCACCACCCTCCCCCCCAAACCCTAAGATAGACAGGGGGCGACGGGGTATGACGGACTCGCCTACGCACGCGGCACCGCGGCAAGCCGCGTCGCCGCCTGCACCGGCTCCTCCCAGGCTCGGCCTCGCAGGGGGATGTGGATGGGGGTCACGACCCCCCTCCCCACCCCCTGCTCGGCCTCGCGCTAACGCACGCAGTGCGCTTCGTTGACAGGCGCAGTGCGGACATTCTGTTTTTTCATCAAATGGGACGCGCGCAAAACCACCACCACCCCCGCCCACCAAAGCCTAAGATAGACAGGGGGCGACGGGGTATGACGGACTCGCCTACGCATGCGGCGCCGCGGCAAGACGCGTCGCCGCCTGCTCCGGCTCGTTCCAGGCTCGGCCTCGCAGGGGGATGTGGAGGGGGTCACGACCCCCCCTCCCCACCCCCTGCTCGGTCTTGCGCTAACGCACGCAGTGCGCTTGGTTGACAGGCGCAGTGCGGACGTTCTGTTTTTTCCATCAAAGGGGACGCGCACAAAACCACCACCACCCCCAAACCCTAAGATAGACAGGGGGCGACGGGGTATGACGGACTCGCCTACGCATGCGGCGCCGCGGCAAGCTGCATCGCCACCTGCTCCGGCTCGTTCCAGGCTCGGCCTCGCAGGGGGATGTGGAGGGGGGGTCACGACCCCCCCCTCCCCACCCCCTGCTCGGCCTTGCGCTAACGCACGCAGTGCGCTTGGTTGACAGACGCAGTGCGGACATTCTGTCTTTTCCATCAAAGGGGATGCGCGCAAAACCACCACCACCCCCCCAAACCCTAAGATAGACAGGGGGCGACGGGGTATGACGGACTCGCCTACGCATGCGGCGCCGCGGCAAGGCGCGTCGCCGCCTGCTCCGGCTCGTTCCAGGCTCGGCCTCGCAGGGGGATGTGGATGGGGGGTCACGACCCCCTCTCCCCACCCCCTGCTCAGCCTCGCGCTAACGCATGCAGTGCGCTTGGTTGACATGCGCAGTGCGGACATTCTGTTTTTTCCATCAAAGGGGACGCGCGCAAAACCACCACCCCCAAACCCTAAGATAGACAGGGGGCGACGGGGTATGACGGACTCGCCTACGCATGCGGCGCCGCGGCAAGACGCGTCGCCGCCTGCTCCGGCTCTTTCCAGGCTCGGCCTCGCAGGGGGATGTGGAGGGGGGTCACGACCCCCCTCCCCACCCCCTACTCGGCCTCGCGCTAACGCACGCAGTGCGCTTGGTTGACAGGCACAGTGCGGACATTCTATCTTTTCCATCAAAGGGGACGCGCGCAAAACCACCACCACCCCCCCAAACCCTAAGATAGACAGGGGGGCGACGGGGTATGATGGACTCGCCTACGCATGCGCCGCCGCGACAAGCCGCGTCGCCGCCTGCTCCGGCTCGTTCCAGGCTCGGCCTCACATGGGGATGTGGAGGGGGTCACGACCCCCCCTCCCCACCCCCTGCTCGGCCTCGCGCTAACGCATGCAGTCCGCTTGGTTGACATGCGCAGTGCGGACATTCTGTTTTTCCATCAAAGGGGACGCGCGCAAAACCACCACCCCCAAACCCTAAGATAGACAGAGGGGCGACGGGGTATGACAGACTCGCCTACGCATGCGGCACCGCGACAAGCCGCGTCGCCGCCTGCTCCGGCTCGTTCCAGGCTCGGCCTCACGGGGGGATGTGGAGGGGGGGTCACGAGCCCCCCTACCCACCCCCTGCTCGGCCTCGCGCTAATGCATGCAGTGCGCTTGGTTGACTGGCGCATTGCGGACATTCTGTGTTTTCCATCAAAGGGGACGCGCGCAAAACCACCACCACCCCCCCAAACCCTAAGATAGACAGGGGGGCGACCGGGTATGATGGACTCGCCTACGCATGCGCCGCCGCGGCAAGCCGCGTCGCCGCCTGCTCCGGCTCGTTCCAGGCTCGGCCACACATGGGGATGTGGAGGGGGGTCACGACCCCCCCTCCCCACCCCCTGCTCGGCCTCGCGCTAACGCATGCAGTCCGCTTGGTTGACATGCGCAGTGCGGACATTCTGTTTTTTCCATCAAAGGGGACGCGCGCAAAACCACCACCCCCAAACCCTAAGATAGACAGAGGGGCGACGGGGTATGACAGACTCGCCTACGCATGCGGCGCCGCGACAAGCCGCATCGCCGCCTGCTCCGGCTCGTTCCAGGCTCGGCCTCACGGGGGGATGTGGAGGGGGGGTCACGAGCCCCCCTACCCACCCCCTGCTCGGCCTCGCGCTAACGCATGTAGTTCGCTTGGTTGACTGGCGCATTGCGGACATTCTGTTTTTTCCATCAAAGGGGACGCGTGCAAAACCACCACCACCCTCCCCCCCAAACCCTAAGATAGACAGGGGGCGACGGGGTATGACGGACTCGCCTACGCACGCGGTACCGCGGCAAGCCGCGTCGCCGCCTGCACCGGCTCCTCCCAGGCTCGGCCTCGCAGGGGGATGTGGATGGGGGTCACGACCCCCCTCCCCACCCCCTGCTCGGCCTCGCGCTAACGCACGCAGTGCGCTTCGTTGACAGGCGCAGTGCGGACATTCTGTTTTTTCATCAAATGGGACGCGCGCAAAACCACCACCACCCCCGCCCACCAAAGCCTAAGATAGACAGGGGGCGACGGGGTATGACGGACTCGCCTACGCATGCGGCGCCGCGGCAAGACGCGTCGCCGCCTGCTCCGGCTCGTTCCAGGCTCGGCCTCGCAGGGGGATGTGGAGGGGGGTCACGACCCCCCCTCCCCACCCCCTGCTCGGTCTCGCGCTAACGCACGCAGTGCGCTTGGTTGACAGGCGCAGTGCGGACGTTCTGTTTTTTCCATCAAAGGGGACGCGCACAAAACCACCACCACCCCCCAAACCCTAAGATAGACAGGGGGCGACGGGGTATGACGGACTCGCCTACGCATGCGGCGCCGCGGCAAGCTGCATCGCCGCCTGCTCCGGCTCGTTCCAAGCTCGGCCTCGCAGGGGGATGTGGAGGGGGGGTCACGACCCCCCCTCCCCACCCCCTGCTCGGCCTTGCGCTAACGCACGCAGTGCGCTTGGTTGACAGACGCAGTGCGGACATTCTGTCTTTTCCATCAAAGGGGATGCGCGCAAAACCACCACCACCCCTCCCCACCCCTTGCTCGGCCTCGCGGTAACGCACGCAGTGCGCTTGGTTGACAGGCGCAGTGCGGACATTCTTTTTTTTCCATCAAAGGGGACGCGCACAAAACCACCACCACCCCCCAAACCCTAAGATAGATAGGGGGCAACGGGGTATGACGGACTCGCCTACGCATGCGGCGCCGCGGCAAGCTGCATCGCCGCCTGCTCCGGCTCGTTCCAGGCTCGGCCTCGCAGGGGGATGTGGAGGGGGGGTCACGACCCCCCCCTTCCCACCCCCTGCTCGGCCTTGCGCTAACGCACGCAGTGCGCTTGGTTGACAGACGCAGTGCGGACATTCTGTCTTTTCCATCAAAGGGGATGCGCGCAAAACCACCACCACCCCCCCAAACCCTAAGATAGACAGGGGGCGACGGGGTATGACGGACTCTCCTACGCATGCGGCGCCGCGGCAAGCCGCGTCGCCGCCTGCTCCGGCTCGTTCCAGGCTCGGCCTCACGGGGGGATGTGGAGGGGGGGTCACGAGCCCCCTACCCACCCCCTGCTCGGCCTCGCGCTAACGCATGCAGTGCGCTTGGTTGACTGGCTCATTGCGGACATTCTGTTTTTTCCATCAAAGGGGACGCGTGCAAAACCACCACCACCCTCCCCCCCAAACCCTAAGATAGACAGGGGGCGACGGGGTATGACGGACTCGCCTACGCACGCGGCACCGCGGCAAGCCGCGTCGCCGCCTGCACCGGCTCATCCCAGGCTCGGCCTCGCAGGGGGATGTGGATGGGGGTCACGACCCCCCTCCCCACCCCCTGCTCGGCCTCGCGCTAACGCACGCAGTGCGCTTCGTTGACAGGCGCAGTGCGGACATTCTGTTTTTTCATCAAATGGGACGCGCGCAAAACCACCACCACCCCCGCCCCCCAAAGCCTAAGATAGACAGGGGGCGATGGGGTATGACGGACTCGCCTACGCATGCGGCGCCGCGGCAAGACGCGTCGCCGCCTGCTCCGGCTCGTTCCAGGCTCGGCCTCGCAGGGGGATGTGGAGGGGGGTCACGACCCCCCCTCCCCACCCCCTGCTCGGTCTCGCGCTAACGCACGCAGTGCGCTTGGTTGACAGGCGCAGTGCGGACGTTCTGTTTTTTCCATCAAAGTGGACGCGCACAAAACCACCACCACCCCCCAAACCCTAAGATAGATAGGGGGCGACGGGGTATGACGGACTCGCCTACGCATGCGGCGCCGCGGCAAGCTGCATCGCCGCCTGCTCCGGCTCGTTCCAGGCTCGGCCTCGTAGGGGGATGTGGAGGGGGGGTCACGACCCCCCCCCCCCTCCCCACCCCCTGCTCGGCCTTGCGCTAACGCACGCAGTGCGCTTGGTTGACAGGCGCAGTGCAGACATTCTGTCTTTTCCATCAAAGGGGATGCGCGCAAAACCACCACCACCCCCCCCAAACCCTAAGATAGACAGGGGGCGACGGGGTATGACGGACTCGCCTACGCATGCGGTGCCGTGGCAAGCCGCGTCGCCGCCTGCTCCGGCTCGTTCCAGGCTCGGCCTCGCAGGGGGATGTGGAGGGGGGGGGGGGGTCACGACCCCCCCTCCCCACCCCCTGCTCGGCCTCACGCTAACGCATGTAGTGCGCTTGGTTGACTGGCGCATTGCGGACATTCTGTTTTTTCCATCAAAGGGGACGCGTGCAAAACGACCACCACCCTCCCCCCAAACCCTAAGATAGACAGGGGGCGACGGAGTATGACGGACTCGCCTACGCATGCGGCACCGCGGCAAGCCGCGTCGCCGCCTGCACCGGCTCCTCCTAGGCTCGGCCTCGCAGGGGGATGTGGATGGGGGTCACGACCCCCCCTCCCCACCCCCTGCTCGGCCTCGCGCTAACGCACGCAGTGCGCTTGGTTGACAGGCGCAGTGCGGACAGTCTGTTTTTTCATCAAATGGGACGCGCACAAAACCACCACCACCCCCGCCCCCCAAAGCCTAAGATAGACAGGGGGGCGACGGGGTATGACGGACTCGCCTACGCATGTGGCGCCGCGGCAAGACGCGTCGCCGCCTGCTCCGGCTCGTTCCAGGCTCGGCCTCGCAGGGGGATGTGGAGGGGGGTCACGACCCCCCTCCCCACCCCCTGCTCGGCCTCGCGGTAACGCACGCAGTGCGCTTGGTTGACAGGCGCAGTGCGGACATTCTTTTTTTTCCATCAAAGGGGACGCGCACAAAACCACCACCACCCCCCAAACCCTAAGATAGATAGGGGGCGACGGGGTATGACGGACTCGCCTACGCATGCGGCGCCGCGGCAAGCTGCATCGCCGCCTGCTCCGGCTCGTTCCAGGCTCGGCCTCGCAGGGGGATGTGGAGGGGGGGTCACGACCCCCCCCTCCCCACCCCCTGCTCGGCCTTGCGCTAACGCACGCAGTGCGCTTGGTTGACAGGCGCAGTGCAGACATTCTGTCTTTTCCATCAAAGGGGATGCGCGCAAAACCACCACCACCCCCCCCCAAACCCTAAGATAGACAGGGGGCGACGGGGTATGACGGACTCGCCTACGCATGCGGTGCCGTGGCAAGCCGCGTCGCCGCCTGCTCCGGCTCGTTCCAGGCTCGGCCTCGCAGGGGGATGTGGAGGGGGGGGTCACGACCCCCCCTCCCCACCCCCTGCTCGGCCTCACGCTAACGCATGTAGTGCGCTTGGTTGACTGGCGCATTGCGGACATTCTGTTTTTTCCATCAAAGGGGACGCGTGCAAAACCACCACCACCCTCCCCCCCAAACCCTAAGATAGACAGGGGGCGACGGGGTATGACGGACTCGCCTACGCACGCGGTACCGCGGCAAGCCGCGTCGCCGCCTGCACCGGCTCCTCCCAGGCTCGGCCTCGCAGGGGGATGTGGATGGGGGTCACGACCCCCCTCCCCACCCCCTGCTCGGCCTCGCGCTAACGCACGCAGTGCGCTTCGTTGACAGGCGCAGTGCGGACATTCTGTTTTTTCATCAAATGGGACGCGCGCAAAACCACCACCACCCCCGCCCACCAAAGCCTAAGATAGACAGGGGGCGACGGGGTATGACGGACTCGCCTACGCATGCGGCGCCGCGGCAAGACGCGTCGCCGCCTGCTCCGGCTCGTTCCAGGCTCGGCCTCGCAGGGGGATGTGGAGGGGGTCACGACCCCCCCTCCCCACCCCTTGCTCGGCCTCGCGCTAACGCACGCAGTGCGCTTGGTTGACAGGCGCAGTGCGGACGTTCTGTTTTTTCCATCAAAGGGGACGCGCACAAAACCACCACCACCCCCCAAACCCTAAGATAGACAGGGGGCGACGGGGTATGACGGACTCGCCTACGCATGCGGCGCCGCGGCAAGCTGCATCGCCGCCTGCTCCGGCTCGTTCCAGGCTCGGCCTCGCAGGGGGATGTGGAGGGGGGGTCACGACCCCCCCCCTCCCCACCCCCTGCTCGGCCTTGCGCTAACGCACGCAGTGCGCTTGGTTGACAGACGCAGTGCGGACATTCTGTCTTTTCCATCAAAGGGGATGCGCGCAAAACCACCACCACCCCCCCCAAACCCTAAGATAGACAGGGGGCGACGGGGTATGACGGACTCGCCTACGCATGCGGCGCCGCGGCAAGGCGCGTCGCCGCCTGCTCCGGCTCGTTCTAGGCTCGGCCTCGCAGGGGGATGTGGATGGGGGGTCACGACCCCCTCTCCCCACCCCCTGCTCAGCCTCGCGCTAACGCATGCAGTGCGCTTGGTTGACATGCGCAGTGCGGACATTCTGTTTTTTCCATCAAAGGGGACGCGCGCAAAACCACCACCCCCAAACCCTAAGATAGACAGGGGGCGACGGGGTATGACGGACTCGCCTACGCATGCGGCGCCGCGGCAAGACGCGTCGCCGCCTGCTCCGGCTCTTTCCAGGCTCGGCCTCGCAGGGGGATGTGGAGGGGGGTCACGACCCCCCTCCCCACCCCCTACTCGGCCTCGCGCTAACGCACGCAGTGCGCTTGGTTGACAGGCGCAGTGCGGACATTCTATCTTTTCCATCAAAGGGGACGCGCGCAAAACCACCACCACCCCCCCAAACCCTAAGATAGACAGGGGGGCGACGGGGTATGATGGACTCGCCTACGCATGCTCCGCCGCGGCAAGCCGCGTCGCCGCCTGCTCCGGCTCGTTCCAGGCTCGGCCTCACATGGGGATGTGGAGGGGGTCACGACCCCCCCTCCCCACCCCCTGCTCGGCCTCGCGCTAACGCATGCAGTCCGCTTGGTTGACATGCGCAGTGCGGACATTCTGTTTTTTCCATCAAAGGGGACGCGCGCAAAACCACCACCCCCAAACCCTAAGATAGACAGAGGGGCGACGGGGTATGACAGACTCGCCTACGCATGCGGCACCGCGACAAGCCGCGTCGCCGCCTGCTCCGGCTCGTTCCAGGCTCGGCCTCACGGGGGGATGTGGAGGGGGGGTCACGAGCCCCCCTACCCACCCCCTGCTCGGCCTCGCGCTAATGCATGCAGTGCGCTTGGTTGAATGGCGCATTGCGGACATTCTGTTTTTTCCATCAAAGGGGACGCGCGCAAAACCACCACCACCCCCCAAACCCTAAGATAGACAGGGGGGCGACGGGGTATGATGGACTCGCCTACGCATGCGCCGCCGCGGCAAGCCGCGTCGCCGCCTGCTCCGGCTCGTTCCAGGCTCGGCCTCACATGGGGATGTGGAGGGGGGTCACGACCCCCCCTCCCCACCCCCTGCTCGGCCTCGCGCTAACGCATGCAGTCCGCTTGGTTGACATGCGCAGTGCGGACATTCTGTTTTTTCCATCAAAGGGGACGCGCGCAAAACCACCACCCCCAAACCCTAAGATAGACAGAGGGGCGACGGGGTATGACAGACTCGCCTACGCATGCGGCGCCGCGACAAGCCGCGTCGCCGCCTGCTCCGGCTCGTTCCAGGCTCGGCCTCACGGGGGGATGTGGAGGGGGGGTCACGAGCCCCCCTACCCACCCCCTGCTCGGCCTCGCGCTAACGCATGTAGTTCGCTTGGTTGACTGGCGCATTGCGGACATTCTGTTTTTTCCATCAAAGGGGACGCGTGCAAAACCACCACCACCCTCCCCCCCAAACCCTAAGATAGACAGGGGGCGACGGGGTATGATGGACTCGCCTACGCACGCGGTACCGCGGCAAGCCGCGTCGCCGCCTGCACCGGCTCCTCCCAGGCTCGGCCTCGCAGGGGGATGTGGATGGGGGTCACGACCCCCCTCCCCACCCCCTGCTCGGCCTCGCGCTAACGCACGCAGTGCGCTTCGTTGACAGGCGCAGTGCGGACATTCTGTTTTTTCATCAAATGGGACGCGCGCAAAACCACCACCACCCCCGCCCCCCAAAGCCTAAGATAGACAGGGGGCGACGGGGTATGACGGACTCGCCTACGCATGCGGCGCCGCGGCAAGACGCGTCGCCGCCTGCTCCGGCTCGTTCCAGGCTCGGCCTCGCAGGGGGATGTGGAGGGGGGTCACGACCCCCCCTCCCCACCGCCTGCTCGGTCTCGCGCTAACGCACGCAGTGCGCTTGGTTGACAGGCGCAGTGCGGACGTTCTGTTTTTTCCATCAAAGGGGACGCGCACAAAACCACCACCACCCCCCAAACCCTAAGATAGACAGGGGGCGACGGGGTATGACGGACTCGCCTACGCATGCGGCGCCGCGGCAAGCTGCATCGCCGCCTGCTCCGGCTCGTTCCAGGCTCGGCCTCGCAGGGGGATGTGGAGGGGGGGTCACGACCCCCCCTCCCCACCCCCTGCTCGGCCTTGCGCTAACGCACGCAGTGCGCTTGGTTGACAGACGCAGTGCGGACATTCTGTCTTTTCCATCAAAGGGGATGCGCGCAAAACCACCACCACCCCTCCCCACCCCTTGCTCGGCCTCGCGGTAACGCACGCAGTGCGCTTGGTTGACAGGCGCAGTGCGGACATTCTTTTTTTTCCATCAAAGGGGACGCGCACAAAACCACCACCATCCCCCAAACCCTAAGATAGATAGGGGGCGACGGGGTATGACGGACTCGCCTACGCATGCGGCGCCGCGGCAAGCTGCATCGCCGCCTGCTCCGGCTCGTTCCAGGCTCGGCCTCGCAGGGGGATGTGGAGGGGGGGTCACGACCCCCCCCTCCCCACCCCCTGCTCGGCCTTGCGCTAACGCACGCAGTGCGCTTGGTTGACAGACGCAGTGCGGACATTCTGTCTTTTCCATCAAAGGGGATGCGCGCAAAACCACCACCACCCCCCCAAACCCTAAGATAGACAGGGGGCGACGGGGTATGACGGACTCTCCTACGCATGCGGCGCCGCGGCAAGCCGCGTCGCCGCCTGCTCCGGCTCGTTCCAGGCTCGGCCTCACGGGGGGATGTGGAGGGGGGGTCACGAGCCCCCTACCCACCCCCTGCTCGGCCTCGCGCTAACGCATGCAGTGCGCTTGGTTGACTGGCTCATTGCGGACATTCTGTTTTTTCCATCAAAGGGGACGCGTGCAAAACCACCACCACCCTCCCCCCCAAACCCTAAGATAGACAGGGGGCGACGGGGTATGACGGACTCGCCTACGCACGCGGCACCGCGGCAAGCCGCGTCGCCGCCTGCACCGGCTCATCCCAGGCTCGGCCTCGCAGGGGGATGTGGATGGGGGTCACGACCCCCCTCCCCACCCCCTGCTCGGCCTCGCGCTAACGCACGCAGTGCGCTTCGTTGACAGGCGCAGTGCGGACATTCTGTTTTTTCATCAAATGGGACGCGCGCAAAACCACCACCACCCCCGCCCCCCAAAGCCTAAGATAGACAGGGGGCGATGGGGTATGACGGACTCGCCTACGCATGCGGCGCCGCGGCAAGACGCGTCGCCGCCTGCTCCGGCTCGTTCCAGGCTCGGCCTCGCAGGGGGATGTGGAGGGGGGTCACGACCCCCCCTCCCCACCCCCTGCTCGGTCTCGCGCTAACGCACGCAGTGCGCTTGGTTGACAGGCGCAGTGCGGACGTTCTGTTTTTTCCATCAAAGTGGACGCGCACAAAACCACCACCACCCCCCAAACCCTAAGATAGATAGGGGGCGACGGGGTATGACGGACTCGCCTACGCATGCGGCGCCGCGGCAAGCTGCATCGCCGCCTGCTCCGGCTCGTTCCAGGCTCGGCCTCGTAGGGGGATGTGGAGGGGGGGTCACGACCCCCCCCCCTCCCCACCCCCTGCTCGGCCTTGCGCTAACGCACGCAGTGCGCTTGGTTGACAGGCGCAGTGCAGACATTCTGTCTTTTCCATCAAAGGGGATGCGCGCAAAACCACCACCACCCCCCCAAACCCTAAGATAGACAGGGGGCGACGGGGTATGACGGACTCGCCTACGCATGCGGTGCCGTGGCAAGCCGCGTCGCCGCCTGCTCCGGCTCGTTCCAGGCTCGGCCTCGCAGGGGGATGTGGAGGGGGGGGGGTCACGACCCCCCCTCCCCACCCCCTGCTCGGCCTCACGCTAACGCATGTAGTGCGCTTGGTTGACTGGCGCATTGCGGACATTCTATTTTTTCCATCAAAGGGGACGCGTGCAAAACGACCACCACCCTCCCCCCAAACCCTAAGATAGACAGGGGGCGACGGAGTATGACGGACTCGCCTACGCATGCGGCACCGCGGCAAGCCGCGTCGCCGCCTGCACCGGCTCCTCCTAGGCTCGGCCTCGCAGGGGGATGTGGATGGGGGTCACGACCCCCCCTCCCCACCCCCTGCTCGGCCTCGCGCTAACGCACGCAGTGCGCTTGGTTGACAGGCGCAGTGCGGACAGTCTGTTTTTTCATCAAATGGGACGCGCACAAAACCACCACCACCCCCGCCCCCCAAAGCCTAAGATAGACAGGGGGGCGACGGGGTATGACGGACTCGCCTACGCATGTGGCGCCGCGGCAAGACGCGTCGCCGCCTGCTCCGGCTCGTTCCAGGCTCGGCCTCGCAGGGGGATGTGGAGGGGGGTCACGACCCCCCTCCCCACCCCCTGATCGGCCTCGCGGTAACGCACGCAGTGCGCTTGGTTGACAGGCGCAGTGCGGACATTCTTTTTTTTCCATCAAAGGGGACGCGCACAAAACCACCACCACCCCCCAAACCCTAAGATAGATAGGGGGCGACGGGGTATGACGGACTCGCCTACGCATGCGGCGCCGCGGCAAGCTGCATCGCCGCCTGCTCCGGCTCGTTCCAGGCTCGGCCTCGCAGGGGGATGTGGAGGGGGGGTCACGACCCCCCCTCCCCACCCCCTGCTCGGCCTTGCGCTAACGCACGCAGTGCGCTTGGTTGACAGGCGCAGTGCAGACATTCTGTCTTTTCCATCAAAGGGGATGCGCGCAAAACCACCACCACCCCCCCCCAAACCCTAAGATAGACAGGGGGCGACGGGGTATGACGGACTCGCCTACGCATGCGGTGCCGTGGCAAGCCGCGTCGCCGCCTGCTCCGGCTCGTTCCAGGCTCGGCCTCGCAGGGGGATGTGGAGGGGGGGTCACGACCCCCCCTCCCCACCCCCTGCTCGGCCTCACGCTAACGCATGTAGTGCGCTTGGTTGACTGGCGCATTGCGGACATTCTGTTTTTTCCATCAAACGGGACGCGTGCAAAACGACCACCACCCTCCCCCCAAACCCTAAGATAGACAGGGGGCGACGGGGTATGACGGACTCGCCTACGCATGCGGCACCGCGGCAAGCCGCGTCGCCGCCTGCACCGGCTCCTCCTAGGCTCGGCCTCGCAGGGGGATGTGGATGGGGGTCACGACCCCCCCTCCCCACCCCCTGCTCGGCCTCGCGCTAACGCACGCAGTGCGCTTGGTTGACAGGCGCAGTGCGGACAGTCTGTTTTTTCATCAAATGGGACGCGCACAAAACCACCACCACCCCCGCCCCCCAAAGCCTAAGATAGACAGGGGGGCGACGGGGTATGACGGACTCGCCTACGCATGTGGCGCCGCGGCAAGACGCGTCGCCGCCTGCTCCGGCTCGTTCCAGGCTCGGCCTCGCAGGGGGATGTGGAGGGGGGTCACGACCCCCCTCCCCACCCCCTGCTCGGTCTCGCGCTAACGCACGCAGTGCGCTTGGTTGACAGGCGCAGTGCGGACGTTCTGTTTTTTCCATCAAAGTGGACGCGCACAAAACCACCACCACCCCCCAAACCCTAAGATAGATAGGGGGCGACGGGGTATGACGGACTCGCCTACGCATGCGGCGCCGCGGCAAGCTGCATCGCCGCCTGCTCCGGCTCGTTCCAGGCTCGGCCTCGTAGGGGGATGTGGAGGGGGGGTCACGACCCCCCCCCCCTCCCCACCCCCTGCTCGGCCTTGCGCTAACGCACGCAGTGCGCTTGGTTGACAGGCGCAGTGCAGACATTCTGTCTTTTCCATCAAAGGGGATGCGCGCAAAACCACCACCACCCCCCCCCAAACCCTAAGATAGACAGGGGGCGACGGGGTATGACGGACTCGCCTACGCATGCGGTGCCGTGGCAAGCCGCGTCGCCGCCTGCTCCGGCTCGTTCCAGGCTCGGCCTCGCAGGGGGATGTGGAGGGGGGGGGTCACGACCCCCCCTCCCCACCCCCTGCTCGGCCTCACGCTAACGCATGTAGTGCGCTTGGTTGACTGGCGCATTGCGGACATTCTATTTTTTCCATCAAAGGGGACGCGTGCAAAACGACCACCACCCTCCCCCCAAACCCTAAGATAGACAGGGGGCGACGGAGTATGACGGACTCGCCTACGCATGCGGCACCGCGGCAAGCCGCGTCGCCGCCTGCACCGGCTCCTCCTAGGCTCGGCCTCGCAGGGGGATGTGGATGGGGGTCACGACCCCCCCTCCCCACCCCCTGCCCGGCCTCGCGCTAACGCACGCAGTGCGCTTGGTTGACAGGCGCAGTGCGGACAGTCTGTTTTTTCATCAAATGGGACGCGCACAAAACCACCACCACCCCCGCCCCCCAAAGCCTAAGATAGACAGGGGGGCGACGGGGTATGACGGACTCGCCTACGCATGTGGCGCCGCGGCAAGACGCGTCGCCGCCTGCTCCGGCTCGTTCCAGGCTCGGCCTCGCAGGGGGATGTGGAGGGGGGTCACGACCCCCCTCCCCACCCCCTGCTCGGCCTCGCGGTAACGCACGCAGTGCGCTTGGTTGACAGGCGCAGTGCGGACATTCTTTTTTTTCCATCAAAGGGGACGCGCACAAAACCACCACCACCCCCCAAACCCTAAGATAGATAGGGGGCGACGGGGTATGACGGACTCGCCTACGCATGCGGCGCCGCGGCAAGCTGCATCGCCGCCTGCTCCGGCTCGTTCCAGGCTCGGCCTCGCAGGGGGATGTGGAGGGGGGGTCACGACCCCCCCCCTCCCCACCCCCTGCTCGGCCTTGCGCTAACGCACGCAGTGCGCTTGGTTGACAGGCGCAGTGCAGACATTCTGTCTTTTCCATCAAAGGGGATGCGCACAAAACCACCACCACCCCCCCCCAAACCCTAAGATAGACAGGGGGCGACGGGGTATGACGGACTCGCCTACGCATGCGGTGCCGTGGCAAGCCGCGTCGCCGCCTGCTCCGGCTCGTTCCAGGCTCGGCCTCGCAGGGGGATGTGGAGGGGGGGGGTCACGACCCCCCCTCCCCACCCCCTGCTCGGCCTCACGCTAACGCATGTAGTGCGCTTGGTTGACTGGCGCATTGCGGACATTCTGTTTTTTCCATCAAACGGGACGCGTGCAAAACGACCACCACCCTCCCCCCAAACCCTAAGATAGACAGGGGGCGACGGGGTATGACGGACTCGCCTACGCATGCGGCACCGCGGCAAGCCGCGTCGCCGCCTGCACCGGCTCCTCCTAGGCTCGGCCTCGCAGGGGGATGTGGATGGGGGTCACGACCCCCCCTCCCCACCCCCTGCTCGGCCTCGCGCTAACGCACGCAGTGCGCTTGGTTGACAGGCGCAGTGCGGACAGTCTGTTTTTTCATCAAATGGGACGCGCACAAAACCACCACCACCCCCGCCCCCCAAAGCCTAAGATAGACAGGGGGGCGACGGGGTATGACGGACTCGCCTACGCATGTGGCGCCGCGGCAAGACGCGTCGCCGCCTGCTCCGGCTCGTTCCAGGCTCGGCCTCGCAGGGGGATGTGGAGGGGGGTCACGACCCCCCTCCCCACCCCCTGCTCGGCCTCGCGGTAACGCACGCAGTGCGCTTGGTTGACAGGCGCAGTGCGGACATTCTTTTTTTTCCATCAAAGGGGACGCGCACAAAACCACCACCACCCCCCAAACCCTAAGATAGATAGGGGGCGACGGGGTATGACGGACTCGCCTACGCATGCGGCGCCGCGGCAAGCTGCATCGCCGCCTGCTCCGGCTCGTTCCAGGCTCGGCCTCGCAGGGGGATGTGGAGGGGGGGTCACGACCCCCCCCCTCCCCACCCC
This sequence comes from Triticum timopheevii, assembly GCA_963921465.1. NCBI lineage: Eukaryota > Viridiplantae > Streptophyta > Magnoliopsida > Poales > Poaceae > Triticum > Triticum timopheevii. Next base: position 58,996,918 of record OY997270.1, on the reverse strand, counting down.
CTGCTCGGCCTTGCGCTAACGCACGCAGTGCGCTTGGTTGACAGGCGCAGTGCAGACATTCTGTCTTTTCCATCAAAGGGGATGCGCACAAAACCACCACCACCCCCCCCCAAACCCTAAGATAGACAGGGGGCGACGGGGTATGACGGACTCGCCTACGCATGCGGTGCCGTGGCAAGCCGCGTCGCCGCCTGCTCCGGCTCGTTCCAGGCTCGGCCTCGCAGGGGGATGTGGAGGGGGGGGGTCACGACCCCCCCTCCCCACCCCCTGCTCGGCCTCACGCTAACGCATGTAGTGCGCTTGGTTGACTGGCGCATTGCGGACATTCTGTTTTTTCCATCAAACGGGACGCGTGCAAAACGACCACCACCCTCCCCCCAAACCCTAAGATAGACAGGGGGCGACGGGGTATGACGGACTCGCCTACGCATGCGGCACCGCGGCAAGCCGCGTCGCCGCCTGCACCGGCTCCTCCTAGGCTCGGCCTCGCAGGGGGATGTGGATGGGGGTCACGACCCCCCCTCCCCACCCCCTGCTCGGCCTCGCGCTAACGCACGCAGTGCGCTTGGTTGACAGGCGCAGTGCGGACAGTCTGTTTTTTCATCAAATGGGACGCGCACAAAACCACCACCACCCCCGCCCCCCAAAGCCTAAGATAGACAGGGGGGCGACGGGGTATGACGGACTCGCCTACGCATGTGGCGCCGCGGCAAGACGCGTCGCCGCCTGCTCCGGCTCGTTCCAGGCTCGGCCTCGCAGGGGGATGTGGAGGGGGGTCACGACCCCCCTCCCCACCCCCTGCTCGGCCTCGCGGTAACGCACGCAGTGCGCTTGGTTGACAGGCGCAGTGCGGACATTCTGTTTTTTCCATCAAAGGGGACGCGCACAAAACCACCACCACCCCCCAAACCATAAGATAGACAGGGGGGCGACGGGGTATGACGGACTCGCCTACGCATGCGGCGCCGCGGCAAGCCGCATCGCCGCTTGCTCCGGCTCGTTCCAGGCTCGGCCTCGCAGGGGGGTGTGGAGGGGGGTCACGACCCCCTCCCCACCCCCTGCTCGGCCTCGCGCTAACGCACGCAGTGCGCTTGGTTGACAGGCGCAGTGCCGACATTCTGTTTTTTCCATCAAAGGGGACGCGCGCAAAATCACCACCCCCCCCCCCCCAAACCCTAAGATGCACAGGGGGGCGACGGGGTATGACGGACTCGCCTATGCATGCGGCACCGCGGCAAGCCGCGTCGCCGCCTACTCCGGCTCGTTCCAGGTTCGGCCTCGCAGGGGGATGTGGAGGGGGGGTCACGACCCCCCTCCCCACCCACTGCTCGGCCTTGCGCTAACGCACGCAGTGCGCTTGGTTGACAGGCGCAGTGCGGACATTCTGTTTTTTCCATCAAAGGGGACGCGCGCAAAACCACCACCATCCCCCCAAACCCTAAGATTGACAGGGGGCGATGGGGTATGACGGACTCGCCTACGCATGCGGCGCCGCGGCAAGCCGCGTCACCGCCTGCTCCGGCTCGTCCCAGGCTCGGTCTCGCAAGGGGATGTGGAGGGGGGTCACGACCTCCCCCTCCCCACCCCTTGCTCGGCCTCGCGCTAACGCATGCAGTGCGATTGGTTGACAGGCGCAGTGCGAACATTCTGTTTTTTCCATCAAAGGGGACGCGCGCAAAACCACCACCCCCCCAAACCCTAAGATAGACAGGGGGAGACGGGGTATGACGGACTCGCCTACGCATGCGGCGCCACGGCAAGCCGCGGCGCTGCCTGCTCCGGCTCGTTCCAGGCTCGGCCTCACAGGGGGATGTGGAGGGGGGTCACCACCCCCCCTCCCCACCCCCTGCTCGGCCTCACGCTAATGCACGCAGTGCGCTTGGTTGACAGGCGCAGTGCGGACATTCTGTTTTTTCCATCAAAGGGGACGCGCGCAAAACCACCACCACCCCCAACCCTAAGATAGACAGGGGGCGATGGGGTATGACGGACTCGCCTACGCATGCGGTGCCGTGGCAAGCCGCGTCGCCGCCTGCTCCGGCTCGTCCCAGGCTCGGCCTCGCAGGGGGATGTGGAGGGGAGTCACGACCCCCCTCCCCACCCCCTGCTAGGCCTCGCGCTAACGCATGCAGTGCGCTTGGTTGACAAGCGGAGTGCTGACATTCTGATTTTTCCATCAAAAGGGACGCGCGCAAAACCACCACCACCACCACACGCTAAGATAGACAGGGGGCGACGGGGTATGACGGACTCGCCTACGCATGCGGCACCGCGGCAAGCCGCATCGCCCCTGCTCCGGCTCGTTCCAGGCTCGGCCTCGCAGGGGGATGTGGAGGGGGGGTCACGACCCCCCCTCCCCACCCCCTACTCGGCCTCGCGCTAACGCACCCAGTGCGCTTGGTTGACACGCGCAGTGTGGACATTCTGTTTTTTCCATCAAAGGGGACACGCGCAAAACCACCACCACCCCCCCAAACCCTAAGATAGACAGGGGGCAACGGGGTATGACGGACTCGCCTACGCATGCGGCGCCGCGGCAAGCCGCGTCGCCGCCTGCTCCGGCTCGTTCCAGGCTCGGCCTCGCAGGGGGATGTGGAGGGGGGGGGGTCACGACCCCCCTCCCCACCCCCTGCTCAGCCTCGCGCTAACGCACGCAGTGCGCTTGTTTGACAGGCGCAGTGCGGACATTCTGTTTTTTCCATCAAAGGGGACACGCGCAAAACCATCACCACCCCCCCAAACCATAAGATAGACAGGGGGGCCACGGGGTATTACGGACTCGCCTACGCATGCGGCGCCGCCTGCTCTGGCTTGTTCCAGGCTCGGCCTCGCAGGGGGATGTGGAGGGGGGTCACGACCCCCCGTCCCCACCCCCTGCTCGGCCTCGCGCTAACGCACACAGTGCACTTGGTTGACAGGCGCAGTGCGGACATTCTATCTTTTCCATCAAAGGGGACACGCGCAAAACCACCTCCACCCCCCAAACCCTAAGATAGACAGGGGGGCGACGGGGCTTGATGGACTCGCCTACGCATGCGCCGCCGCGGCAAGCCGCGTCGCCGTCTGCTCCGGCTCGTTCCAGGCTCGGCCTCGCATGGGGATGTGGAGGGGGGTCGCGAACCCCCTCCCCACCCCCTGCTCGGCCTCGCGCTAACGCATGCAGTCCGCTTGGTTGACATGCGCAGTGCGGACATTCTGTTTTTTCCATCAAAGGGGACGCGCGCGAAACTATCACCCCCCCAAACCCTAAGATAGACAGGGGGGCGACGGGGTATGACGGACTCGCCAAGGCATGCGGCGCCGCGGCAAGCCGCGTTGCCGCCTGCTCCGGCTCGTTCCAGGCTCGGCCTCACAGGGGGATGTGGAGGGGGGGTCACGAGCCCCCCTCCCCACCCCCCTGCTCGGCCTCGCGCTAACGCATGCAGTGTGCTTGGTTGACTGGTGCATTGCGGACATTCTGTTTTTTCCATCAAAGGGGACGCGTGAAAAACCACCACCACCCTCCCCCCCAAACCCTAAGATAGACAGGGGGCGACGGGGTATGACGGACTCGCCTACGCATGCGGCACCGTGGCAAGCCGCGTCGCCACCTGCACCGGCTCCTCCCAGGCTCGGCCTCGCAGGGGGATGTGGATGGGGGTCACGACCCCCCCTCCCCACCCCCTGCTCGGCCTCGCGCTATCGCATGCAGTGCGCTTGGTTGACAGGCGCAGTGCGGACATTCTGTTTTTTCATCAAATGGGACGCGCGCAAAACCACCACCACCCCCGCCCCCCAAAGCCTAAGATAGACAGGGGGGCGACGGGGTATGACGGACTCGCCTACGCATGCGGCGCCGCGGCAAGACGCGTCGCCGCCTGCTCCGGCTCGTTCCAGGCTCGGCCTCGCAGGGGGATGTGGAGGGGGGTCATGACCCCCCTCCCCACCCCCTGCTCGGTCTCGCGCTAACGCACGCAGTGCGCTTGGTTGATAGGTGCAGTGCGGACGTTCTATTTTTTCCATCAAAGGGGACGCGCACAAAACCACCACCACCCCCCAAACGCTAAGATAGACAGGGGGGCGACGGGGTATGACGGACTCACCTACGCATGCGGCACCGCGGCAAGCCGCATCGCCGCCTGCTCCGGCTCGTTCCAGGCTCGGCCTCGCAGGGGGATGTGGAGGGGGGGTCACGACCCCCCCTCCCCACCCCCTGCGCGGCCTTGCGCTAACGCACGCAGTGCGCTTGGTTGACAGGCGCAGTGCAGACATTCTGTCTTTTCCATCAAAGGGGATGCGCGCAAAACCACCACCACCCCCCAAACCATAAGATAGACAGGGGGCGATGGGGTATGACGGACTCGCCTACGCATGCGGCGCCGCGAAAAGCCGCGTCGCCGCCTGCTCCGGCTCGTTCCAGGCTCGGCCTCGCAGGGGGATGTGGAGGGGGGTCACGACCCCCCCTCCCCACCCCCTGCTCGGCCTCACGCTAACGCATGTAGTGCGCTTGGTTGACTGGCGCATTGCGGACATTCTGTTTTTTCCATCAAAGGGGACGCGTGCAAAACGACCACCACCCTCCCCCCAAACCCTAAGATAGACAGGGGGCGACGGAGTATGACGGACTCGCCTACGCATGCGGCACCGCGGCAAGCCGCGTCGCCGCCTGCACCGGCTCCTCCTAGGCTCGGCCTCGCAGGGGGATGTGGATGGGGGTCACGACCCCCCCTCCCCACCCCCTGCTCGGCCTCGCGCTAACGCACGCAGTGCGCTTGGTTGACAGACGCAGTGCGGACAGTCTGTTTTTTCATCAAATGGGACGCGCACAAAACCACCACCACCCCCGCCCCCCAAAGCCTAAGATAGACAGGGGGGCGACGGGGTATGACGGACTCGCCTACGCATGTGGCGCCGCGGCAAGACGCGTCGCCGCCTGCTCCGGCTCGTTCCAGGCTCGGCCTCGCAGGGGGATGTGGAGGGGGGTCACGACCCCCCTCCCCACCCCCTGCTCGGCCTCGCGGTAACGCACGCAGTGCGCTTGGTTGACAGGCGCAGTGCGGACATTCTTTTTTTTCCATCAAAGGGGACGCGCACAAAACCACCACCACCCCCCAAACCCTAAGATAGATAGGGGGCGACGGGGTATGACGGACTCGCCTACGCATGCGGCGCCGCGGCAAGCTGCATCGCCGCCTGCTCCGGCTCGTTCCAGGCTCGGCCTCGCAGGGGGATGTGGAGGGGGGGTCACGACCCCCCCCCTCCCCACCCCCTGCTCGGCCTTGCGCTAACGCACGCAGTGCGCTTGGTTGACAGGCGCAGTGCAGACATTCTGTCTTTTCCATCAACGGGGATGCGCGCAAAACCACCACCACCCCCCCCCCAAACCCTAAGATAGACAGGGGGCGACGGGGTATGACGGACTCGCCTACGCATGCGGTGCCGTGGCAAGCCGCGTCGCCGCCTGCTCCGGCTCGTTCCAGGCTCGGCCTCGCAGGGGGATGTGGAGGGGGGGGTCACGACCCGCCCTCCCCACCCCCTGCTCGGCCTCACGCTAACGCATGTAGTGCGCTTGGTTGACTGGCGCATTGCGGACATTCTGTTTTTTCCATCAAACGGGACGCGTGCAAAACGACCACCACCCTCCCCCCAAACCCTAAGATAGACAGGGGGCGACGGGGTATGACGGACTCGCCTACGCATGCGGCACCGCGGCAAGCCGCGTCGCCGCCTGCACCGGCTCCTCCTAGGCTCGGCCTCGCAGGGGGATGTGGATGGGGGTCACGACCCCCCCTCCCCACCCCCTGCTCGGCTTCGCGCTAACGCATGCAGTGCGCTTGGTTGACAGGCGCAGTGCGGACAGTCTGTTTTTTCATCAAATGGGACGCGCACAAAACCACCACCACCCCCGCCCCCCAAAGCCTAAGATAGACAGGGGGGCGACGGGGTATGACGGACTCGCCTACGCATGTGGCGCCGCGGCAAGACGCGTCGCCGCCTGCTCCGGCTCGTTCCAGGCTCGGCCTCGCAGGGGGATGTGGAGGGGGGTCACGACCCCCCTCCCCACCCCCTGCTCGGCCTCGCGGTAACGCACGCAGTGCGCTTGGTTGACAGGCGCAGTGCGGACATTCTGTTTTTTCCATCAAAGGGGACGCGCACAAAACCACCACCACCCCCCAAACCATAAGATAGACAGGGGGGCGACGGGGTATGACGGACTCGCCTACGCATGCGGCGCCGCGGCAAGCCGCATCGCCGCTTGCTCCGGCTCGTTCCAGGCTCGGCCTCGCAGGGGGGTGTGGAGGGGGGTCACGACCCCCTCCCCACCCCCTGCTCGGCCTCGCGCTAACGCACGCAGTGCGCTTGGTTGACAGGCGCAGTGCCGACATTCTGTTTTTTCCATCAAAGGGGACGCGCGCAAAATCACCACCCCCCCCAAACCCTAAGATACACAGGGGGGCGACGGGGTATGACGGACTCGCCTATGCATGCGGCACCGCGGCAAGCCGCGTCGCCACCTACTCCGGCTCGTTCCAGGTTCGGCCTCGCAGGGGGATGTGGAGGGGGGGTCACGACCCCCCTCCCCACCCACTGCTCGGCCTTGCGCTAACGCACGCAGTGCGCTTGGTTGACAGGCGCAGTGCGGACATTCTGTTTTTTCCATCAAAGGGGACGCGCGCAAAACCACCACCATCCCCCCAAACCCTAAGATTGACAGGGGGCGATGGGGTATGACGGACTCGCCTACGCATGCGGCGCCGCGGCAAGCCGCGTCACCGCCTGCTCCGGCTCGTCCCAGGCTCGGTCTCGCAAGGGGATGTGGAGGGGGGTCACGACCTCCCCCTCCCCACCCCTTGCTCGGCCTCGCGCTAACGCATGCAGTGCGATTGGTTGACAGGCGCAGTGCGAACATTCTGTTTTTTCCATCAAAGGGGACGCGCGCAAAACCACCACCCCCCCAAACCCTAAGATAGACAGGGGGAGACGGGGTATGACAGACTCGCCTACGCATGCGGCGCCACGGCAAGCCGCGGCGCTGCCTGCTCCGGCTCGTTCCAGGCTCGGCCTCACAGGGGGATGTGGAGGGGGGTCACCACCCCCCCTCCCCACCCCCTGCTCGGCCTCACGCTAATGCATGCAGTGCGCTTGGTTGACAGGCGCAGTGCGGACATTCTGTTTTTTCCATCAAAGGGGACGCGCGCAAAACCACCACCACCCCCAACCCTAAGATAGACAGGGGGCGATGGGGTATGACGGACTCGCCTACGCATGCGGTGCCGTGGCAAGCCGCGTCGCCGCCTGCTCCGGCTCGTCCCAGGCTCGGCCTCGCAGGGGGATGTGGAGGGGAGTCACGACCCCCCTCCCCACCCCCTGCTAGGCCTCGCCCTAACGCATGCAGTGCGCTTGGTTGACAAGCGCAGTGCTGACATTCTGATTTTTCCATCAAAAGGGACGCGCGCAAAACCACCACCACCACCACACGCTAAGATAGACAGGGGGCGACGGGGTATGACGGACTCGCCTACGCATGCGGCACCGCGGCAAGCCGCATCGCCCCTGCTCCGGCTCGTTCCAGGCTCGGCCTCGCAGGGGGATGTGGAGGGGGGGTCACGACCCCCCCTCCCCACCCCCTACTCGGCCTCGCGCTAACGCACCCAGTGCGCTTGGTTGACACGCGCAGTGCGGACATTCTGTTTTTTCCATCAAAGGGGACGCGCGCAAAACCACCACCACCCCCCCAAACCCTAAGATAGACAGGGGGCAACGGGGTATGACGGACTCGCCTACGCATGCGGCGCCGCGGCAAGCCGCGTCGCCGCCTGCTCCGGCTCGTTCCAGGCTCGGCCTCGCAGGGGGATGTGGAGGGGGGGGGGGGTCACGACCCCCCTCCCCACCCCCTGCTCAGCCTCGCGCTAACGCACGCAGTGCGCTTGTTTGACAGGCGCAGTGCGGACATTCTGTTTTTTCCATCAAAGGGGACACGCGCAAAACCATCACCACCCCCCCAAACCATAAGATAGACAGGGGGGCCACGGGGTATTACGGACTCGCCTACGCATGCGGCGCCGCCTGCTCTGGCTTGTTCCAGGCTCGGCCTCGCAGGGGGATGTGGAGGGGGGTCACGACCCCCCGTCCCCACCCCCTGCTCGGCCTCGCGCTAACGCACACAGTGCACTTGGTTGACAGGCGCAGTGCGGACATTCTATCTTTTCCATCAAAGGGGACACGCGCAAAACCACCTCCACCCCCCAAACCCTAAGATAGACAGGGGGGCGACGGGGCTTGATGGACTCGCCTACGCATGCGCCGCCGCGGCAAGCCGCGTCGCCGTCTGCTCCGGCTCGTTCCAGGCTCGGCCTCGCATGGGGATGTGGAGGGGGGTCGCGAACCCCCTCCCCACCCCCTGCTCGGCCTCGCGCTAACGCATGCAGTCCGCTTGGTTGACATGCGCAGTGCGGACATTCTGTTTTTTCCATCAAAGGGGACGCGCGCAAAACTATCACCCCCCCAAACCCTAAGATAGACAGGGGGGCGACGGGGTATGACGGACTCGCCAAGGCATGCGGCGCCGCGGCAAGCCGCGTTGCCGCCTGCTCCGGCTCGTTCCAGGCTCGGCCTCACAGGGGGATGTGGAGGGGGGGTCACGAGCCCCCCTCCCCACCCCCCTGCTCGGCCTCGCGCTAACGCATGCAGTGTGCTGGGTTGACTGGTGCATTGCGGACATTCTGTTTTTTCCATCAAAGGGGACGCGTGAAAAACCACCACCACCCTCCCCCCCAAACCCTAAGATAGACAGGGGGCGACGGGGTATGACGGACTCGCCTACGCATGCGGCACCGTGGCAAGCCGCGTCGCCACCTTTACCGGCTCCTCCCAGGCTCGGCCTCGCAGGGGGATGTGGATGGGGGTCACGACCCCCCCTCCCCACCCCCTGCTCGGCCTCGCGCTAACGCATGCAGTGCGCTTGGTTGACAGGCGCAGTGCGGACATTCTGTTTTTTCATCAAATGGGACGCGCGCAAAACCACCACCACCCCCGCCCCCCAAAGCCTAAGATAGACAGGGGGGCGACGGGGTATGACGGACTCGCCTACGCATGCGGCGCCGCGGCAAGACGCGTCGCCGCCTGCTCCGGCTCGTTCCAGGCTCGGCCTCGCAGGGGGATGTGGAGGGGGGTCATGACCCCCCTCCCCACCCCCTGCTCGGTCTCGCGCTAACGCATGCAGTGCGCTTGGTTGATAGGTGCAGTGCGGACGTTCTATTTTTTCCATCAAAGGGGACGCGCACAAAACCACCACCACCCCCCAAACGCTAAGATAGACAGGGGGCGACGGGGTATGACGGACTCACCTACGCATGCGGCACCGCGGCAAGCCGCATCGCCGCCTGCTCCGGCTCGTTCCAGGCTCGGCCTCGCAGGGGGATGTGGAGGGGGGGTCACGACCCCCCCTCCCCACCCCCTGCGCGGCCTTGCGCTAACGCACGCAGTGCGCTTGGTTGACAGGCGCAGTGCAGACATTCTGTCTTTTCCATCAAAGGGGATGCGCGCAAAACCACCACCACCCCCCAAACCATAAGATAGACAGGGGACGATGGGGTATGACGGACTCGCCTACGCATGCGGCGCCGCGGCAAGCCGCATCGCCGCCTGCTCCGGCTCGTTCCAGGCTCGGCCTCGCAGGGGGATGTGGAGGGGGGTCACGACCCCCCCTCCCCACACCCTGCTCGGCCTCGCGCTAACGCATGCAGTGCGCTTGGTTGACTGGCGCATTGCGGACATTCTGTTTTTTCCATCAAAGGGGACGCGTGCAAAACCACCACCACCCTCCCCCCAAACCCTAAGATAGACAGGGGGCGACAGGGTATGACAGACTCGCCTACGCATGCGGCACCGCGGCAAGCTGCATCGCCGCCTGCACCGAATCCTCCCAGGCTCGGCCTCGCAGGGGGATGTGGATGGGGGTCACGACCCCCCCTCCCCACCCCCTGCTCGGCCTCGCGCTAACGCACGCAGTGCGCTTGGTTGAAAGGCGCAGTGCGGACATTTTTTTTTTCATCAAATGGGACGCGCACAAAACCACCACCACCCCCGCCCCCCAAAGCCTAAGATAGACAGGGGGGCGACGGGGTATGACGGACTTGCCTACGCATGCGGCACCGCGGCAAGACGCGTCGCCGCCTGCTCCGGCTCGTTCCAGGCTCAGCCTCGCAGGGGGATGTGGAGGGGGGTCACGACCCCCCCTCCCCACCCCCTGCTCGGCCTCGTGCTAACGCACGCAGTGCGCTTGGTTGACAGGCGCAGTGCGGACATTCTGTTTTTTCCATCAAAGGGGACGCGCACAAAACCACCACCACCCCCCAAACCCTAAGATAGACAGGGGGGCGACGGGGTATGACGGACTCGCCTACGCATGCGGCGCCGCAGCAAGCCGCGTCGCGGCCTGCTCCGGCTCGTTCCAGGCTCGGCCTCGCAGGGGGATGTGGAGGGGGGTCACGACCCCCTCCCCACCGCCTGCTCGGCCTCGCGCTAACGCACGCAGTGCGTTTGGTTGACAGGCGCATTGCGGACATTCTATTTTTTTCATCAAAGGGGACGCGCGCAAAATCACCACCACCCCCCAAACCCTAAGATACACAGGGGGGCGACGGGGTATGACGGACTCGCCTATGCATGCGGCACCGCGGCAAGCCGCGTCGCCGCATGCTCCGGCTCGTTCCATGTTCGGCCTCGCAGGGGGATGTGGAGGGGGGGGTCACGACCCCCCTCCCCACCCACTGCTCGGCCTTGCGCTAACGCACGCAGTGCGCTTGGTTGACAGGCGCAGTGCGGACATTCTGTTTTTTCCATCAAAGGGGACACGCGCAAAACCACCACCATCCCCCCAAACCCTAAGATAGACAGGGGGCGATGGGGTATGACGGACTCGCCTACGCATGCGGCGCCGCGGCAAGCCACGTCGCCGCCTGCGCCGGCTCGTCCCAGGCTCGGCCTCGCAAGGGGATGTGGAGGGGGGGTCACAACCTCCCCCTCCCCACCCCCTGCTCGGCCTCGCGCTAACGCACGCAGTGCGATTGGTTGACAGGCGCAGTGCGGACATTCTGTTTTTTCCATAAAAGGGGACGCGCGCAAAACCACCACCCCCCCCCCCAAAGCCTAAGATAGACAGGGGGCGACGGGGTATGACGGACTCGCCTACGCATGCGGCGCCATGGCAAGCCGCGTCGCCGCCTACTCCGGCTCGTTCGAGGCTCGGCCTCGCGCTAACGCACGCAGTGCGCTTGGTTGACAAGCGCAGTGCGGACATTCTGTTTTTTCCACCAAAGGGGACGCGCGCAAAACCACCACCCCCCAAACCCTAAGATAGATAGGGGGAGACGGGGTATGACGGACTCGCCTACGCATGCGGCGCCGCGGCAAGCCGCGGCGCCGCCTGCTCCGGCTCGTTCCAGGCTCGGCCTCGCAGGGGGATGTGGAGGGGGCGTCACCACCCCACCTCCCCACCCCCTGCTCGGCCTCGCGCTAATGCACGCAGTGCGCTTGGTTGACAGGCGCAGTGCGGACATTCTATTTTTTCCATCAAAGGGGACGCGCGCAAAACCACCACCACCCCCCCAACCCTAAGGTAGACAGGGGGCGACGGGGTATGACGGACTCGCCTACGCATGCGGCGCCGTGGCAAGCCGCGTCGCCGCCTGCTCCGGCTCGTCCCAGGCTCGGCCTCGCAGGGGGATGTGGAGGGGGGTCACGACCCCCCTCCCCTCCCCCTGCTAGGCCTCGCGCTAACGCATGCAGTGCGCTTGGTTGACAAGCGCAGTGCTGACATTCTGTTTTTTCCATCAAAGGGGACGCGTGCAAAACCACCACCACCCCCAAACCCTAAGATAGACAGGGGGGCGACGGGGTATGACGGACTCGCCTACGCATGCGGCGCCGCGGCAAGCCGCGTCGTCGCCTGCTCCGGCTCGTTCCAGGCTCGGCCTCGCAGGGGGATGTGGAGGGGGGTCACGACCCCTTCCCCACCCCCTGTTCGGCCTCGCGCTAACGCACGCAGTGCGCTTGGTTGACAGGCGCAGTGCGGACATTCTGTTTTTTCCATCAAAGGGACGCACGCAAAACCACCACCACCCCCCAAACCCTAAGATAGACAGGGGGCGACGGGGTATGACGGACTCGCCTATGCATGCGGCACCGCGGCAAGCCGGGTCGCCGCCTTCTCCGGCTCGTTCCAGGCTCGGCCTCGCAGGGGGATGTTGAGGGGGGGTCACGACCCCCCTCCCTACCCCCTGCTCGGCCTCGCGCTAACGCATGCAGTGCACTTGGTTGACAGGCGCAGTGCGGACATTCTGTTTTTTCCATCAAAGGGGACGCGCGCAAAACCACCACCACCCCCCAAACCCTAAGATAGACAGGGGGGCGACGGGGTATGACGGACTCGCCTACGCATACGGCGCCGTGGCAAGCAACGTCGCCGCCTGCTCCGGCTCGTCCCAGGCTCGGCCTCGCAAGGGGATGTGGAGGGGGTCACGACCTCCCCCTCCCCACCCCCTGCTCGGCCTCGCGCTAACGCATGCAGTGCGCTTGGTTGACAGGCGCAGTGCGGGCAATCTGTTTTTTAATCAAAGGGGACGCGCGCAAAACCGCCACCACCCCCCCAAACCCTAAGATAGACATGGGGCGACGGGGTATGACGGACTCGCCTACGCATGCGGTGCCACGGCAAGCCGCGTTGCCGCCTGCTCCGGCTCGTTCCAGGCTCGGCCTCGCGCTAACGCACGCAGTGCGCTTGGTTGACAGGCGCAGTGCGGACATTCTGTTTTTTCCAGCAAAGGGGACGCGCGCAAAACCACCACCCCCCAAACCCTAAGATAGACAGGGGGAGACGGGGTATGACGGACTCACCTACGCATGCGGCGCCGCGGCAAGCCGCGGGGCCGCCTGCTCCGGCTCGTTCCAGGCTCGGCCTCGCAGGGGGATGTGGAGGGGGGGTCACCACCCCGCCTCCCCACCCCCTGCTCAGGCTCGCGCTAACGCACGCAGTGCGCTTGGTTGACAGGCGCAGTGCAGACATTCTGTTTTTTCCATCAAAGGGGACGCGCGCAAAACCACCACCACCACCCCCAAACCATAAGATAGACAGGGGGGCTACGGGGTATGACGGACTCGCCTACGCATGCGGCGCCACGGCAAGCCTCGTTGCCGCCTGCTCCGGCTCGTTCCAGGCTCGGCCTCGCAGGGGGATGTGGAGGGGGGTCACGACCCCCCTCCCCACCCCCTGCTCGGCCTCGCGCTAACGCACGCAGTGCGCTTGGTTGACAGGCGCAGTGCGGACATTCTCTCTTTTCCATCAAAGGGGACTCGCGCAAAACCACCACCCCCCAAACCCTAAGATAGACAGGTGGCGAAGGGGTATGACAGACTCGCCTACGCATGCGGCGCCACGGCAAGCCGCGTCGCCGCCTGCTCCGGCTCGTTCCAGGCTCGGCCTCGCGCTAACGCACGCAGTGCGCTTGGTTGACACGCGCAGTGCGGACATTCTGTTTTTTCCATCAAAGGGGACGCGCGCAAAACCACCCCCCCCCCAAACCCTAAGATAGACAGGGGGAGACGGGGTATGACGGACTCGCCTACGCATGCGGCGCCGCGGCAAGCCGCGGCGCCGCCTGCTCCGGCTCGTTCCAGGCTCGGCCTCGCAGGGGGATGTGGAGGGGGGATCACCACCACCCCTCCCCACCCCCTGCTCCGCCTCGCGCTAACGCACGCAGTGCGCTTGGTTGACAGGCGCAGTGCGGACATTCTGTTTTTTCCATCAAAGGGGACGCGCGCAAAACCACCACCACCCCCCCCCAACCCTAAGATAGACAGGGGGCGACGGGGTATGACGGACTCGCCTACGCATGCGGCGCCGTGGCAAGCCGCGTCGCCGCCTGCTCCGGCTTGTTCCAGGCTCGGCCTCACAGGGGGATGTGGAGGGGGGTCACGACCCCCCTCCCCACCCCCTGCTAGGCCTCGCGGTAACGCATGCAGTGCGCTTGGTTGACAAGCGCATTGCGGACATTCTATTTTTTCCATCAAAGGGGACACGCGCAAAACCACCACCACCCCCCAAACCCTAAGATAGACAGGGGGGCGACGGGGTATGACGGACTCGCCTACGCATGCGGCGCCGCGGCAAGCCGCGTCGCCGCCTGCTCCGGCTCGTTCCAGGCTCAGCCTCGCAGGGGGATGTGGAGGGGGGTCACGACCCCCTCCCCACCCCCTGCTCGGCCTCGCGCTAACGCACGCAGTGCGCTTGGTTGACAGGCGCAGTGCGGACATTCTGTTTTTTCCATCAAAGGGGACGCGCGCAAAACCACCACCACCCCCCAAACCCTAAGATAGACAGGGGGCGATGGGGTATGACGGACTCGCCTATGCATGCGGCACCGCAGCAAGCCGCGTCGCCGCCTGCTCGGGCTCGTTCCAGGCTCGGCCTCGTAGGGGGATGTGGAGGGGGGTCACGTCCCCCGTCCCCACCCCCTGCTCGGCCTCGCGCTAACGCACGCAGTGCGCTTAGTTGACAGGCGCAGTGCGGACATTCTGTTTTTTCCATCAAAGGGGACGCACGCAAAACCACCACCACCCCCCAAACCCTAAGATAGACAGGGGGGCGACGGGGTATGACGGACTCGCCTACGCATGCGGCGCCGCGGCAAGCCGCGTCGCCGCCTGCTCCGGCTCGTCCCAGGCTCGGCCTCGCAAGGAGATGTGGAGGGGGGTCACGACCTCCCCCTCCCTACCACCTGCTCGGCCTCGCGCTAACGCACGCAGTGCGCTTGGTTGACAAGCGCAGTGCAGACTTTCTGTCTTTTCCATCAAAGGGGACGCGCGCAAAACCACCACCCCCCAAACCCTAAGATAGACAGGGGGCGATGGTGTATGACGGACTCGCCTACGCATGCGGCGCCACGGCAAGCCGCGTCGCCGCCTGCTCCGGCTCGTTCCAGGCTCGGCCTCGCAGGGGGATGTGGAGGGGTGGTCACGACCCCCCCTCCCCACCCCCTGCTCAGCCTCGCACTAGCGCACGCAGTGCGCTTGGTTGACAGGCGCAGTGCGGACATTCTGTTTTTTCCATCAAAGGGGACGCGCGCAAAACCACCACCACCCCCAAACCCTAAGATAGACAGGTGGCGACGGGGTATGACGGACTCGCCTATGCATGCGGCGCCACGGCAAGCCGCGTCGCCGCCTGTTCCGGCTCGTTCCAGGCTCGGCCTCGCGCTAACACACGCAGTGCGCTTGGTTGACAGGCGCAGTGCGGACATTCTGTTTTTTCCATCAAAGGGGACGCGCGCAAAACCACCACCCCCCCAAACCCTAAGATAGACAGGGGGAGACGGGGTATGACGGACTCGCCTACGCATGCGGCGCCGCGGCAAGACGCGGCGCCGCCTCCTCCGGCTCGTTCCAGGCTCGGCCTCGTAGGGGGATGTGGAGGGGGAGTCACCACCCCCCCTCCCCACCCCCTGCTCGGCCTCGCGCTAACGCACGCAGTGCGCTTGGTTGACAGGCGCAGTGCGGACATTCTGTTTTTTCCATCAAAGGGGACGCGCGCAAAACCACCACCCCCCCAAACCCTAAGATAGACAGGGGGAGACGGGGTATGACAGACTCGCCTACGCATGCGGCGCCGTGGCAAGCCGCGTCGCCGCCTCCTCCGGCTTGTTCCAGGCTCGGCCTCACAGGGGGATGTGGAGGGGGGTCACGACCCCCCTCCCCACCCCCTGCTAGGCCTCGCGCTAATGCATGCAGTGCGCTTGGTTGACAAGCACATTGCGGACATTCTATTTTTTCCATCAAAGGGGACACGCGCAAAACCACCACCACCCCCCAAACCCTAAGATAGACAGGGGGAGACGGGGTATGACGGACTCACCTACGCATGCGGCGCCGCGGCAAGCCGCGGGGCCGCCTGCTCCGGCTCGTTCCAGGCTCGGCCTCGCAGGGGGATGTGGAGGGGGGGTCACCACCCCCCCTCCCCACCCCCTGCTCAGGCTCGCGCTAACGCACGTAGTGCGCTTGGTTGACAGGCGCAGTGCAGACATTCTGTTTTTTCCATCAAAGGGGACGCGCGCAAAACCACCACCACCACCCCCAAACCATAAGATAGACAGGGGGCTACGGGGTATGACGGACTCGCCTACGCATGCGGCGCCGCGGCAAGCCTCGTTGCCGCCTGCTCCGGCTCGTTCCAGGCTCGGCCTCGCAGGGGGATGTGGAGGGGGGTCACGACCCCCCTCCCCACCCCCTGCTCGGCCTCGCGCTAACGCACGCAGTGCGCTTGGTTGACAGGCGCAGTGCGGACATTCTCTCTTTTCCATCAAAGGGGACTCGCGCAAAACCACCACCCCCCAAACCCTAAGATAGACAGGGGGCGACGGGGTATGACGGACTCGCCTACGCATGAGGCGCCACGGCAAGCCGCGTCGCCGCCTGCTCCGGCTTGTTCCAGGCTCGGCCTCGCAGGAGGATGTGGAGGGGTGGTCACGACCACCCCTCCCCACCCCCTGCTCAGCCTCGCGCCAACGCACACAGTGCGCTTGGTTGACATGCGCAGTGCGGACATTTTGTTTTTTCCATCAAAGGGGACGCGCGCAAAACCACCACCCCCAAACCCTAAGATAGACAGGGGGGCGACGGGGTATGACGGACTCGCCTACGCGTGCGGCACCGCGGCAAGCCGCGTCGCCGCCTGCTCCGGCTCGTCCCAGGCTCGGCCTCGCAAGGGGATGTGGAGGGGGGTCACGACCTCCCCCTCCCCACCCCCTGCTCGGCCTCGCGCTAACGCATGCAGTGCGCTTGGTTGACAGGCGCAGTGCGGACATTCTGTTTTTTCCATCAAAGGGGACACGCGCAAAACCATCACCACCCCCAAACCCTAAGATAGACAGGTGGCGAAGGGGTATGACGGACTCGCCTACGCATGCGGCGCCACGGCAAGCCGCGTCGCCGCCTGCTCCGGCTCGTTCCAGGCTCGGCCTCGCGCTAACGCACGCAGTGCGCTTGGTTGACAGGCGCAGTGCGGACATTCTGTTTTTTCCATCAAAGGGGACGCGCGCAAAACCACCCCCCCCCCCCAAACCCTAAGATAGACAGGGGGAGACGGGGTATGACGGACTCGCCTACGCATGCGGCGCCGCGGCAAGCCGCGGAGCCGCCTGCTCCGGCTCGTTCCAGGCTCGGCCTCGCAGGGGGATGTGGAGGGGGGATCACCACCCCCCCTCCCCACCCCCTGCTCCGCCTCGCGCTAACGCACGCGGTGTGCTTGGTTGACAGGCGCAGTGCGGACATTCTGTTTTTTCCATCAAAGGGGACGCGCGCAAAACCACCACCCCCCCAAACCCTAAGATAGACAGGGGGAGACGGGGTATGACGGACTCGCCTACGCATGTGGCGCCGCGGCAAGACGCGTCGCCGCCTGCTCCGGCTCGTTCCAGGCTCGGCCTCGCAGGGGGATGTGGAGGGGGGTCACGACCCCCCTCGCCACCCCCTGCTCGGCCTCGCGGTAACGCACGCAGTGCGCTTGGTTGACAGGCGCAGTGCGGACATTCTTTTTTTTTCCATCAAAGGGGACGCGCACAAAACCACCACCACCCCCCAAACCCTAAGATAGATAGGGGGCGACGGGGTATGACGGACTCGCCTACGCATGCGGCGCCGCGGCAAGCTGCATCACCGCCTGCTCCGGCTCGTTCCAGGCTCGGCCTCGCAGGGGGATGTGGAGGGGGGGTCACGACCCCCCCCCCCCTCCCCACCCCCTGCTCGGCCTTGCGCTAACGCACGCAGTGCGCTTGGTTGACAGGCGCAGTGCAGACATTCTGTCTTTTCCATCAACGGGGATGCGCGCAAAACCACCACCACCCCCCCCCCAAACCCTAAGATAGACAGGGGGCGACGGGGTATGACGGACTCGCCTACGCATGCGGTGCCGTGGCAAGCCGCGTCGCCGCCTGCTCCGGCTCGTTCCAGGCTCGGCCTCGCAGGGGGATGTGGAGGGGGGGGTCACGACCCGCCCTCCCCACCCCCTGCTCGGCCTCACGCTAACGCATGTAGTGCGCTTGGTTGACTGGCGCATTGCGGACATTCTGTTTTTTCCATCAAACGGGACGCGTGCAAAACGACCACCACCCTCCCCCCAAACCCTAAGATAGACAGGGGGCGACGGGGTATGACGGACTCGCCTACGCATGCGGCACCGCGGCAAGCCGCGTCGCCGCCTGCACCGGCTCCTCCTAGGCTCGGCCTCGCAGGGGGATGTGGATGGGGGTCACGACCCCCCCTCCCCACCCCCTGCTCGGCTTCGCGCTAACGCACGCAGTGCGCTTGGTTGACAGGCGCAGTGCGGACAGTCTGTTTTTTCATCAAATGGGACGCGCACAAAACCACCACCACCCCCGCCCCCCAAAGCCTAAGATAGACAGGGGGGCGACGGGGTATGACGGACTCGCCTACGCATGTGGCGCCGCGGCAAGACGCGTCGCCGCCTGCTCCGGCTCGTTCCAGGCTCGGCCTCGCAGGGGGATGTGGAGGGGGGTCACGACCCCCCTCCCCACCCCCTGCTCGGCCTCGCGGTAACGCATGCAGTGCGCTTGGTTGACAGGCGCAGTGCGGACATTCTGTTTTTTCCATCAAAGGGGACGCGCACAAAACCACCACCACCCCCCAAACCATAAGATAGACAGGGGGGCGACGGGGTATGACGGACTCGCCTACGCATGCGGCGCCGCGGCAAGCCGCATCGCCGCTTGCTCCGGCTCGTTCCAGGCTCGGCCTCGCAGGGGGGTGTGGAGGGGGGTCACGACCCCCTCCCCACCCCCTGCTCGGCCTCGCGCTAACGCACGCAGTGCGCTTGGTTGACAGGCGCAGTGCCGACATTCTGTTTTTTCCATCAAAGGGGACGCGCGCAAAATCACCACCCCCCCCCAAACCCTAAGATACACAGGGGGGCGACGGGGTATGACGGACTCGCCTATGCATGCGGCACCGCGGCAAGCCGCGTCGCCACCTACTCCGGCTCGTTCCAGGTTCGGCCTCGCAGGGGGATGTGGAGGGGGGGTCACGACCCCCCTCCCCACCCACTGCTCGGCCTTGCGCTAACGCACGCAGTGCGCTTGGTTGACAGGCGCAGTGCGGACATTCTGTTTTTTCCATCAAAGGGGACGCGCGCAAAACCACCACCATCCCCCCAAACCCTAAGATTGACAGGGGGCGATGGGGTATGACGGACTCGCCTACGCATGCGGCGCCGCGGCAAGCCGCGTCACCGCCTGCTCCGGCTCGTCCCAGGCTCGGTCTCGCAAGGGGATGTGGAGGGGGGTCACGACCTCCCCCTCCCCACCCCTTGCTCGGCCTCGCGCTAACGCATGCAGTGCGATTGGTTGACAGGCGCAGTGCGAACATTCTGTTTTTTCCATCAAAGGGGACGCGCGCAAAACCACCACCCCCCCAAACCCTAAGATAGACAGGGGGAGACGGGGTATGACAGACTCGCCTACGCATGCGGCGCCACGGCAAGCCGCGGCGCTGCCTGCTCCGGCTCGTTCCAGGCTCGGCCTCACAGGGGGATGTGGAGGGGGGTCACCACCCCCCCTCCCCACCCCCTGCTCGGCCTCACGCTAATGCACGCAGTGCGCTTGGTTGACAGGCGCAGTGCGGACATTCTGTTTTTTCCATCAAAGGGGACGCGCGCAAAACCACCACCACCCCCAACCCTAAGATAGACAGGGGGCGATGGGGTATGACGGACTCGCCTACGCATGCGGTGCCGTGGCAAGCCGCGTCGCCGCCTGCTCCGGCTCGTCCCAGGCTCGGCCTCGCAGGGGGATGTGGAGGGGAGTCACGACCCCCCTCCCCACCCCCTGCTAGGCCTCGCGCTAACGCATGCAGTGCGCTTGGTTGACAAGCGCAGTGCTGACATTCTGATTTTTCCATCAAAAGGGACGCGCGCAAAACCACCACCACCACCACACGCTAAGATAGACAGGGGGCGACGGGGTATGACGGACTCGCCTACGCATGCGGCACCGCGGCAAGCCGCATCGCCCCTGCTCCGGCTCGTTCCAGGCTCGGCCTCGCAGGGGGATGTGGAGGGGGGGTCACGACCCCCCCTCCCCACCCCCTACTCGGCCTCGCGCTAACGCACCCAGTGCGCTTGGTTGACACGCGCAGTGCGGACATTCTGTTTTTTCCATCAAAGGGGACGCGCGCAAAACCACCACCACCCCCCCAAACCCTAAGATAGACAGGGGGCAACGGGGTATGACGGACTCGCCTACGCATGCGGCGCCGCGGCAAGCCGCGTCGCCGCCTGCTCCGGCTCGTTCCAGGCTCGGCCTCGCAGGGGGATGTGGAGGGGGGGGGGGTCACGACCCCCCTCCCCACCCCCTGCTCAGCCTCGCGCTAACGCACGCAGTGCGCTTGTTTGACAGGCGCAGTGCGGACATTCTGTTTTTTCCATCAAAGGGGACACGCGCAAAACCATCACCACCCCCCCAAACCATAAGATAGACAGGGGGGCCACGGGGTATTACGGACTCGCCTACGCATGCGGCGCCGCCTGCTCTGGCTTGTTCCAGGCTCGGCCTCGCAGGGGGATGTGGAGGGGGGTCACGACCCCCCGTCCCCACCCCCTGCTCGGCCTCGCGCTAACGCACACAGTGCACTTGGTTGACAGGCGCAGTGCGGACATTCTATCTTTTCCATCAAAGGGGACACGCGCAAAACCACCTCCACCCCCCAAACCCTAAGATAGACAGGGGGGCGACGGGGCTTGATGGACTCGCCTACGCATGCGCCGCCGCGGCAAGCCGCGTCGCCGTCTGCTCCGGCTCGTTCCAGGCTCGGCCTCGCATGGGGATGTGGAGGGGGGTCGCGAACCCCCTCCCCACCCCCTGCTCGGCCTCGCGCTAACGCATGCAGTCCGCTTGGTTGACATGCGCAGTGCGGACATTCTGTTTTTTCCATCAAAGGGGACGCGCGCAAAACTATCACCCCCCCAAACCCTAAGATAGACAGGGGGGCGACGGGGTATGACGGACTCGCCAAGGCATGCGGCGCCGCGGCAAGCCGCGTTGCCGCTTGCTCCGGCTCGTTCCAGGCTCGGCCTCACAGGGGGATGTGGAGGGGGGGTCACGAGCCCCCCTCCCCACCCCCCTGCTCGGCCTCGCGCTAACGCATGCAGTGTGCTTGGTTGACTGGTGCATTGCGGACATTCTGTTTTTTCCATCAAAGGGGACGCGTGAAAAACCACCACCACCCTCCCCCCCAAACCCTAAGATAGACAGGGGGCGACGGGGTATGACGGACTCGCCTACGCATGCGGCACCGTGGCAAGCCGCGTCGCCACCTGCACCGGCTCCTCCCAGGCTCGGCCTCGCAGGGGGATGTGGATGGGGGTCACGACCCCCCCTCCCCACCCCCTGCTCGGCCTCGCGCTAACGCATGCAGTGCGCTTGGTTGACAGGCGCAGTGCGGACATTCTGTTTTTTCCATCAAAGGGGACGCGCGCAAAACCACCACCACCCCCAAACCCTAAGATAGACAGGTGGCGAAGGGGTATGACAGACTCGCCTACGCATGCGGCGCCACGGCAAGCCGCGTCGCCGCCTGCTCCGGCTCGTTCCAGGCTCGGCCTCGCGCTAACGCACGCAGTGCGCTTGGTTGACACGCGCAGTGCGGACATTCTGTTTTTTCCATCAAAGGGGACGCGCGCAAAACCACCCCCCCCCAAACCCTAAGATAGACAGGGGGAGACGGGGTATGACGGACTCGCCTACGCATGCGGCGCCGCGGCAAGCCGCGGCGCCGCCTGCTCCGGCTCGTTCCAGGCTCGGCCTCGCAGGGGGATGTGGAGGGGGGATCACCACCCCCCCTCCCCACCCCCTGCTCCGCCTCGCGCTAACGCACGCAGTGCGCTTGGTTGACAGGCGCAGTGCGGACATTCTGTTTTTTCCATCAAAGGGGACGCGCGCAAAACCACCACCACCCCCCCCAACCCTAAGATAGACAGGGGGCGACGGGGTATGACGGACTCGCCTACGCATGCGGCGCCGTGGCAAGCCGCGTCGCCGCCTGCTCCGGCTTGTTCCAGGCTCGGCCTCACAGGGGGATGTGGAGGGGGGTCACGACCCCCCTCCCCACCCCCTGCTAGGCCTCGCGGTAACGCATGCAGTGCGCTTGGTTGACAAGCGCATTGCGGACATTCTATTTTTTCCATCAAAGGGGACACGCGCAAAACCACCACCACCCCCCAAACCCTAAGATAGACAGGGGGGCGACGGGGTATGACGGACTCGCCTACGCATGCGGCGCCGCGGCAAGCCGCGTCGCCGCCTGCTCCGGCTCGTTCCAGGCTCAGCCTCGCAGGGGGATGTGGAGGGGGGTCACGACCCCCTCCCCACCCCCTGCTCGGCCTCGCGCTAACGCACGCAGTGCGCTTGGTTGACAGGCGCAGTGCGGACATTCTGTTTTTTCCATCAAAGGGGACGCGCGCAAAACCACCACCACCCCCCAAACCCTAAGATAGACAGGGGGCGATGGGGTATGACGGACTCGCCTATGCATGCGGCACCGCAGCAAGCCGCGTCGCCGCCTGCTCGGGCTCGTTCCAGGCTCGGCCTCGTAGGGGGATGTGGAGGGGGGTCACGTCCCCCGTCCCCACCCCCTGCTCGGCCTCGCGCTAACGCACGCAGTGCGCTTAGTTGACAGGCGCAGTGCGGACATTCTGTTTTTTCCATCAAAGGGGACGCACGCAAAACCACCACCACCCCCCAAACCCTAAGATAGACAGGGGGGCGACGGGGTATGACGGACTCGCCTACGCATGCGGCGCCGCGGCAAGCCGCGTCGCCGCCTGCTCCGGCTCGTCCCAGGCTCGGCCTCGCAAGGAGATGTGGAGGGGGGTCACGACCTCCCCCTCCCTACCACCTGCTCGGCCTCGCGCTAACGCACGCAGTGCGCTTGGTTGACAAGCGCAGTGCAGACTTTCTGTCTTTTCCATCAAAGGGGACGCGCGCAAAACCACCACCCCCCAAACCCTAAGATAGACAGGGGGCGATGGTGTATGACGGACTCGCCTACGCATGCGGCGCCACGGAAAGCCGCGTCGCCGCCTGCTCCGGCTCGTTCCAGGCTCGGCCTCGCAGGGGGATGTGGAGGGGTGGTCACGACCCCCCCTCCCCACCCCCTGCTCAGCCTCGCACTAGCGCACGCAGTGCGCTTGGTTGACAGGCGCTGTGCGGACATTCTGTTTTTTCCATCAAAGGGGACGCGCGCAAAACCACCACCACCCCCAAACCCTAAGATAGACAGGTGGCGACGGGGTATGACGGACTCGCCTATGCATGCGGCGCCACGGCAAGCCGCGTCGCCGCCTGTTCCGGCTCGTTCCAGGCTCGGTCTCGCGCTAACACACGCAGTGCGCTTGGTTGACAGGCGCAGTGCGGACATTCTGTTTTTTCCATCAAAGGGGACGCGCGCAAAACCACCACCCCCCCAAACCCTAAGATAGACAGGGGGAGACGGGGTATGACGGACTCGCCTACGCATGCGGCGCCGCGGCAAGACGCGGCGCCGCCTCCTCCGGCTCGTTCCAGGCTCGGCCTCGTAGGGGGATGTGGAGGGGGAGTCACCACCCCCCCTCCCCACCCCCTGCTCGGCCTCGCGCTAACGCACGCAGTGCGCTTGGTTGACAGGCGCAGTGCGGACATTCTGTTTTTTCCATCAAAGGGGACGCGCGCAAAACCACCACCCCCCCAAACCCTAAGATAGACAGGGGGAGACGGGGTATGACAGACTCGCCTACGCATGCGGCGCCGTGGCAAGCCGCGTCGCCGCCTGCTCCGGCTTGTTCCAGGCTCGGCCTCACAGGGGGATGTGGAGGGGGGTCACGACCCCCCTCCCCACCCCCTGCTAGGCCTCGCGCTAATGCATGCAGTGCGCTTGGTTGACAAGCACATTGCGGACATTCTATTTTTTCCATCAAAGGGGACACGCGCAAAACCACCACCACCCCCCAAACCCTAAGATAGACAGGGGGAGACGGGGTATGACGGACTCACCTACGCATGCGGCGCCGCGGCAAGCCGCGGGGCCGCCTGCTCCGGCTCGTTCCAGGCTCGGCCTCGCAGGGGGATGTGGAGGGGGGGTCACCACCCCCCCTCCCCACCCCCTGCTCAGGCTCGCGCTAACGCACGTAGTGCGCTTGGTTGACAGGCGCAGTGCAGACATTCTGTTTTTTCCATCAAAGGGGACGCGCGCAAAACCACCACCACCACCCCCAAACCATAAGATAGACAGGGGGCTACGGGGTATGACGGACTCGCCTACGCATGCGGCGCCGCGGCAAGCCTCGTTGCCGCCTGCTCCGGCTCGTTCCAGGCTCGGCCTCGCAGGGGGATGTGGAGGGGGGTCACGACCCCCCTCCCCACCCCCTGCTCGGCCTCGCGCTAACGCACGCAGTGCGCTTGGTTGACAGGCGCAGTGCGGACATTCTCTCTTTTCCATCAAAGGGGACTCGCGCAAAACCACCACCCCCCAAACCCTAAGATAGACAGGGGGCGACGGGGTATGACGGACTCGCCTACGCATGAGGCGCCACGGCAAGCCGCGTCGCCGCCTGCTCCGGCTTGTTCCAGGCTCGGCCTCGCAGGAGGATGTGGAGGGGTGGTCACGACCACCCCTCCCCACCCCCTGCTCAGCCTCGCGCCAACGCACACAGTGCGCTTGGTTGACATGCGCAGTGCGGACATTTTGTTTTTTCCATCAAAGGGGACGCGCGCAAAACCACCACCCCCAAACCCTAAGATAGACAGGGGGGCGACGGGGTATGACGGACTCGCCTACGCGTGCGGCACCGCGGCAAGCCGCGTCGCCGCCTGCTCCGGCTCGTCCCAGGCTCGGCCTCGCAAGGGGATGTGGAGGGGGGTCACGACCTCCCCCTCCCCACCCCCTGCTCGGCCTCGCGCTAACGCATGCAGTGCGCTTGGTTGACAGGCGCAGTGCGGACATTCTGTTTTTTCCATCAAAGGGGACACGCGCAAAACCATCACCACCCCCAAACCCTAAGATAGACAGGTGGCGAAGGGGTATGACGGACTCGCCTACGCATGCGGCGCCACGGCAAGCCGCGTCGCCGCCTGCTCCGGCTCGTTCCAGGCTCGGCCTCGCGCTAACGCACGCAGTGCGCTTGGTTGACAGGCGCAGTGCGGACATTCTGTTTTTTCCATCAAAGGGGACGCGCGCAAAACCACCCCCCCCCCAAACCCTAAGATAGACAGGGGGAGACGGGGTATGACGGACTCGCCTACGCATGCGGCGCCGCGGCAAGCCGCGGAGCCGCCTGCTCCGGCTCGTTCCAGGCTCGGCCTCGCAGGGGGATGTGGAGGGGGGATCACCACCCCCCCTCCCCACCCCCTGCTCCGCCTCGCGCTAACGCACGCGGTGTGCTTGGTTGACAGGCGCAGTGCGGACATTCTGTTTTTTCCATCAAAGGGGACGCGCGCAAAACCACCACCCCCCCAAACCCTAAGATAGACAGGGGGAGACGGGGTATGACGGACTCGCCTACGCATGTGGCGCCGCGGCAAGACGCGTCGCCGCCTGCTCCGGCTCGTTCCAGGCTCGGCCTCGCAGGGGGATGTGGAGGGGGGTCACGACCCCCCTCCCCACCCCCTGCTCGGCCTCGCGGTAACGCACGCAGTGCGCTTGGTTGACAGGCGCAGTGCGGACATTCTTTTTTTTCCATCAAAGGGGACGCGCACAAAACCACCACCACCCCCCAAACCCTAAGATAGATAGGGGGCGACGGGGTATGACGGACTCGCCTACGCATGCGGCGCCGCGGCAAGCTGCATCGCCGCCTGCTCCGGCTCGTTCCAGGCTCGGCCTCGCAGGGGGATGTGGAGGGGGGGTCACGACCCCCCCCCTCCCCACCCCCTGCTCGGCCTTGCGCTAACGCACGCAGTGCGCTTGGTTGACAGGCGCAGTGCAGACATTCTGTCTTTTCCATCAACGGGGATGCGCGCAAAACCACCACCACCCCCCCCCAAACCCTAAGATAGACAGGGGGCGACGGGGTATGACGGACTCGCCTACGCATGCGGTGCCGTGGCAAGCCGCGTCGCCGCCTGCTCCGGCTCATTCCAGGCTCGGCCTCGCAGGGGGATGTGGAGGGGGGGGGTCACGACCCGCCCTCCCCACCCCCTGCTCGGCCTCACGCTAACGCATGTGGTGCGCTTGGTTGACTGGCGCATTGCGGACATTCTGTTTTTTCCATCAAACGGGACGCGTGCAAAACGACCACCACCCTCCCCCCAAACCCTAAGATAGACAGGGGGCGACGGGGTATGACGGACTCGCCTACGCATGCGGCACCGCGGCAAGCCGCGTCGCCGCCTGCACCGGCTCCTCCTAGGCTCGGCCTCGCAGGGGGATGTGGATGGGGGTCACGACCCCCCCTCCCCACCCCCTGCTCGGCTTCGCGCTAACGCACGCAGTGCGCTTGGTTGACAGGCGCAGTGCGGACAGTCTGTTTTTTCATCAAATGGGACGCGCACAAAACCACCACCACCCCCGCCCCCCAAAGCCTAAGATAGACAGGGGGGCGACGGGGTATGACGGACTCGCCTACGCATGTGGCGCCGCGGCAAGACGCGTCGCCGCCTGCTCCGGCTCGTTCCAGGCTCGGCCTCGCAGGGGGATGTGGAGGGGGGTCACGACCCCCCTCCCCACCCCCTGCTCGGCCTCGCGGTAACGCACGCAGTGCGCTTGGTTGACAGGCGCAGTGCGGACATTCTGTTTTTTCCATCAAAGGGGACGCGCACAAAACCACCACCACCCCCCAAACCATAAGATAGACAGGGGGGCGACGGGGTATGACGGACTCGCCTACGCATGCGGCGCCGCGGCAAGCCGCATCGCCGCTTGCTCCGGCTCGTTCCAGGCTCGGCCTCGCAGGGGGGTGTGGAGGGGGGTCACGACCCCCTCCCCACCCCCTGCTCGGCCTCGCGCTAACGCACGCAGTGCGCTTGGTTGACAGGCGCAGTGCC
Source organism: Triticum timopheevii (assembly GCA_963921465.1). Taxonomy (NCBI): domain Eukaryota; kingdom Viridiplantae; phylum Streptophyta; class Magnoliopsida; order Poales; family Poaceae; genus Triticum; species Triticum timopheevii. Next base: position 58,969,859 of record OY997270.1, on the reverse strand, counting down.
GACATTCTGTTTTTTCCATCAAAGGGGACGCGCGCAAAATCACCACCCCCCCCGCCCAAACCCTAAGATACACAGGGGGGCGACGGGGTATGACGGACTCGCCTATGCATGCGGCACCGCGGCAAGCCGCGTCGCCACCTACTCCGGCTCGTTCCAGGTTCGGCCTCGCAGGGGGATGTGGAGGGGGGGTCACGACCCCCCTCCCCACCCACTGCTCGGCCTTGCGCTAACGCACGCAGTGCGCTTGGTTGACAGGCGCAGTGCGGACATTCTGTTTTTTCCATCAAAGGGGACGCGCGCAAAACCACCACCATCCCCCCAAACCCTAAGATTGACAGGGGGCGATGGGGTATGACGGACTCGCCTACGCATGCGGCGCCGCGGCAAGCCGCGTCACCGCCTGCTCCGGCTCGTCCCAGGCTCGGTCTCGCAAGGGGATGTGGAGGGGGGTCACGACCTCCCCCTCCCCACCCCTTGCTCGGCCTCGCGCTAACGCATGCAGTGCGATTGGTTGACAGGCGCAGTGCGAACATTCTGTTTTTTCCATCAAAGGGGACGCGCGCAAAACCACCACCCCCCCAAACCCTAAGATAGACAGGGGGAGACGGGGTATGACAGACTCGCCTACGCATGCGGCGCCACGGCAAGCCGCGGCGCTGCCTGCTCCGGCTCGTTCCAGGCTCGGCCTCACAGGGGGATGTGGAGGGGGGTCACCACCCCCCCTCCCCACCCCCTGCTCGGCCTCACGCTAATGCACGCAGTGCGCTTGGTTGACAGGCGCAGTGCGGACATTCTGTTTTTTCCATCAAAGGGGACGCGCGCAAAACCACCACCACCCCCAACCCTAAGATAGACAGGGGGCGATGGGGTATGACGGACTCGCCTACGCATGCGGTGCCGTGGCAAGCCGCGTCGCCGCCTGCTCCGGCTCGTCCCAGGCTCGGCCTCGCAGGGGGATGTGGAGGGGGGGGGGGGGTCACGACCCCCCTCCCCACCCCCTGCTCAGCCTCGCGCTAACGCACGCAGTGCGCTTGTTTGACAGGCGCAGTGCGGACATTCTGTTTTTTCCATCAAAGGGGACACGCGCAAAACCATCACCACCCCCCCAAACCATAAGATAGACAGGGGGGCCACGGGGTATTACGGACTCGCCTACGCATGCGGCGCCGCCTGCTCTGGCTTGTTCCAGGCTCGGCCTCGCAGGGGGATGTGGAGGGGGGTCACGACCCCCCGTCCCCACCCCCTGCTCGGCCTCGCGCTAACGCATGCAGTGCGCTTGGTTGACAAGCGCAGTGCTGACATTCTGATTTTTCCATCAAAAGGGACGCGAGCAAAACCACCACCACCACCACACGCTAAGATAGACAGGGGGCGACGGGGTATGACGGACTCGCCTACGCATGCGGCACCGCGGCAAGCCGCATCGCCCCTGCTCCGGCTCGTTCCAGGCTCGGCCTCGCAGGGGGATGTGGAGGGGGGGTCACGACCCCCCCTCCCCACCCCCTACTCGGCCTCGCGCTAACGCACCCAGTGCGCTTGGTTGACACGCGCAGTGCGGACATTCTGTTTTTTCCATCAAAGGGGACGCGCGCAAAACCACCACCACCCCCCCAAACCCTAAGATAGACAGGGGGCAACGGGGTATGACGGACTCGCCTACGCATGCGGCGCCGCGGCAAGCCGCGTCGCCGCCTGCTCCGGCTCGTTCCAGGCTCGGCCTCGCAGGGGGATGTGGAGGGGGGGGGGGGTCACGACCCCCCTCCCCACCCCCTGCTCAGCCTCGCGCTAACGCACGCAGTGCGCTTGTTTGACAGGCGCAGTGCGGACATTCTGTTTTTTCCATCAAAGGGGACACGCGCAAAACCATCACCACCCCCCCAAACCATAAGATAGACAGGGGGGCCACGGGGTATTACGGACTCGCCTACGCATGCGGCGCCGCCTGCTCTGGCTTGTTCCAGGCTCGGCCTCGCAGGGGGATGTGGAGGGGGGTCACGACCCCCCGTCCCCACCCCCTGCTCGGCCTCGCGCTAACGCACACAGTGCACTTGGTTGACAGGCGCAGTGCGGACATTCTATCTTTTCCATCAAAGGGGACACGCGCAAAACCACCTCCACCCCCCAAACCCTAAGATAGACAGGGGGGCGACGGGGATTGATGGACTCGCCTACGCATGCGCCGCCGCGGCAAGCCGCGTCGCCGTCTGCTCCGGCTCGTTCCAGGCTCGGCCTCGCATGGGGATGTGGAGGGGGGTCGCGAACCCCCTCCCCACCCCCTGCTCGGCCTCGCGCTAACGCATGCAGTCCGCTTGGTTGACATGCGCAGTGCGGACATTCTGTTTTTTCCATCAAAGGGGACGCGCGCAAAACTATCACCCCCCCAAACCCTAAGATAGACAGGGGGGCGACGGGGTATGACGGACTCGCCAAGGCATGCGGCGCCGCGGCAAGCCGCGTTGCCGCCTGCTCCGGCTCGTTCCAGGCTCGGCCTCACAGGGGGATGTGGAGGGGGGGTCACGAGCCCCCCTCCCCACCCCCCTGCTCGGCCTCGCGCTAACGCATGCAGTGTGCTTGGTTGACTGGTGCATTGCGGACATTCTGTTTTTTCCATCAAAGGGGACGCGTGAAAAACCACCACCACCCTCCCCCCCAAACCCTAAGATAGACAGGGGGCGACGGGGTATGACGGACTCGCCTACGCATGCGGCACCGTGGCAAGCCGCGTCGCCACCTGCACCGGCTCCTGCCAGGCTCGGCCTCGCAGGGGGATGTGGATGGGGGTCACGACCCCCCTCCCCACCCCCTGCTCGGCCTCGCGCTAACGCATGCAGTGCGCTTGGTTGACAGGCGCAGTGCGGACATTCTGTTTTTTCATCAAATGGGACGCGCGCAAAACCACCACCACCCCCGCCCCCCAAAGCCTAAGATAGACAGGGGGGCGACGGGGTATGACGGACTCGCCTACGCATGCGGCGCCGCGGCAAGACGCGTCGCCGCCTGCTCCGGCTCGTTCCAGGCTCGGCCTCGCAGGGGGATGTGGAGGGGGGTCATGACCCCCCTCCCCACCCCCTGCTCGGTCTCGCGCTAACGCACGCAGTGCGCTTGGTTGATAGGTGCAGTGCGGACGTTCTATTTTTTCCATCAAAGGGGACGCGCACAAAACCACCACCACCCCCCAAACGCTAAGATAGACAGGGGGCGACGGGGTATGACGGACTCACCTACGCATGCGGCACCGCGGCAAGCCGCATCGCCGCCTGCTCCGGCTCGTTCCAGGCTCGGCCTCGCAGGGGGATGTGGAGGGGGGGTCACGACCCCCCCTCCCCACCCCCTGCGCGGCCTTGCGCTAACGCACGCAGTGCGCTTGGTTGACAGGCGCAGTGCAGACATTCTGTCTTTTCCATCAAAGGGGATGCGCGCAAAACCACCACCACCCCCCAAACCATAAGATAGACAGGGGACGATGGGGTATGACGGACTCGCCTACGCATGCGGCGCCGCGGCAAGCCGCGTCGCCGCCTGCTCCGGCTCGTTCCAGGCTCGGCCTCGCAGGGGGATGTGGAGGGGGGTCACGACCCCCCCTCCCCACACCCTGCTCGGCCTCGCGCTAACGCATGCAGTGCGCTTGGTTGACTGGCGCATTGCGGACATTCTGTTTTTTCCATCAAAGGGGACGCGTGCAAAACCACCACCACCCTCCCCCCCAAACCCTAAGATAGACAGGGGGCGACAGGGTATGACAGACTCGCCTACGCATGCGGCACCGCGGCAAGCTGCATCGCCGCCTGCACCGAATCCTCCCAGGCTCGGCCTCGCAGGGGGATGTGGATGGGGGTCACGACCCCCCCTCCCCACCCCCTGCTCGGCCTCGCGCTAACGCACGCAGTGCGCTTGGTTGAAAGGCGCAGTGCGGACATTCTGTTTTTTCATCAAATGGGACGCGCACAAAACCACCACCACCCCCGCCCCCCAAAGCCTAAGATAGACAGGGGGGCGACGGGGTATGACGGACTTGCCTACGCATGCGGCACCGCGGCAAGACGCGTCGCCGCCTGCTCCGGCTCGTTCCAGGCTCAGCCTCGCAGGGGGATGTGGAGGGGGGTCACGACCCCCCCTCCCCACCCCCTGCTCGGCCTCGTGCTAACGCACGCAGTGCGCTTGGTTGACAGGCGCAGTGCGGACATTCTGTTTTTTCCATCAAAGGGGACGCGCACAAAACCACCACCACCCCCCAAACCCTAAGATAGACAGGGGGGCGACGGGGTATGACGGACTCGCCTACGCATGCGGCGCCGCAGCAAGCCGCGTCGCGGCCTGCTCCGGCTCGTTCCAGGCTCGGCCTCGCAGGGGGATGTGGAGGGGGGTCACGACCCCCTCCCCACCGCCTGCTCGGCCTCGCGCTAACGCACGCAGTGCGTTTGGTTGACAGGCGCATTGCGGACATTCTATTTTTTTCATCAAAGGGGACGCGCGCAAAATCACCACCACCCCCCAAACCCTAAGATACACAGGGGGGCGACGGGGTATGACGGACTCGCCTATGCATGCGGCACCGCGGCAAGCCGCGTCGCCGCATGCTCCGGCTCGTTCCATGTTCGGCCTCGCAGGGGGATGTGGAGGGGGGGGTCACGACCCCCCTCCCCACCCACTGCTCGGCCTTGCGCTAACGCACGCAGTGCGCTTGGTTGACAGGTGCAGTGCGGACATTCTGTTTTTTCCATCAAAGGGGACACGCGCAAAACCACCACCATCCCCCCAAACCCTAAGATAGACAGGGGGCGATGGGGTATGACGGACTCGCCTACGCATGCGGCGCCGCGGCAAGCCACGTCGCCGCCTGCGCCGGCTCGTCCCAGGCTCGGCCTCGCAAGGGGATGTGGAGGGGGGGTCACAACCTCCCCCTCCCCACCCCCTGCTCGGCCTCGCGCTAACGCACGCAGTGCGATTGGTTGACAGGCGCAGTGCGGACATTCTGTTTTTTCCATAAAAGGGGACGCGCGCAAAACCACCACCCCCCCCCCCAAAGCCTAAGATAGACAGGGGGCGACGGGGTATGACGGACTCGCCTACGCATGCGGCGCCATGGCAAGCCGCGTCGCCGCCTACTCCGGCTCGTTCGAGGCTCGGCCTCGCGCTAACGCACGCAGTGCGCTTGGTTGACAAGCGCAGTGCGGACATTCTGTTTTTTCCACCAAAGGGGACGCGCGCAAAACCACCACCCCCCAAACCCTAAGATAGATAGGGGGAGACGGGGTATGACGGACTCGCCTACGCATGCGGCGCCGCGGCAAGCCGCGGCGCCGCCTGCTCCGGCTCGTTCCAGGCTCAGCCTCGCAGGGGGATGTGGAGGGGGCGTCACCACCCCACCTCCCCACCCCCTGCTCGGCCTCGCGCTAATGCATGCAGTGCGCTTGGTTGACAGGCGCAGTGCGGACATTCTATTTTTTCCATCAAAGGGGACGCGCGCAAAACCACCACCACCCCCCCAACCCTAAGGTAGACAGGGGGCGACGGGGTATGACGGACTCGCCTACGCATGCGGCGCCGTGGCAAGCCGCGTCGCCGCCTGCTCCGGCTCGTCCCAGGCTCGGCCTCGCAGGGGGATGTGGAGGGGGGTCACGACCCCCCTCCCCTCCCCCTGCTAGGCCTCGCGCTAACGCATGCAGTGCGCTTGGTTGACAAGCGCAGTGCTGACATTCTGTTTTTTCCATCAAAGGGGACGCGTGCAAAACCACCACCACCCCCAAACCCTAAGATAGACAGGGGGGCGACGGGGTATGACGGACTCGCCTACGCATGCGGCGCCGCGGCAAGCCGCGTCGTCGCCTGCTCCGGCTCGTTCCAGGCTCGGCCTCGCAGGGGGATGTGGAGGGGGGTCACGACCCCTTCCCCACCCCCTGTTCGGCCTCGCGCTAACGCACGCAGTGCGCTTGGTTGACAGGCGCAGTGCGGACATTCTGTTTTTTCCATCAAAGGGACGCACGCAAAACCACCACCACCCCCCAAACCCTAAGATAGACAGGGGGCGACGGGGTATGACGGACTCGCCTATGCATGCGGCACCGCGGCAAGCCGGGTCGCCGCCTTCTCCGGCTCGTTCCAGGCTCGGCCTCGCAGGGGGATGTTGAGGGGGGGTCACGACCCCCCTCCCTACCCCCTGCTCGGCCTCGCGCTAACGCATGCAGTGCACTTGGTTGACAGGCGCAGTGCGGACATTCTGTTTTTTCCATCAAAGGGGACGCGCGCAAAACCACCACCACCCCCCAAACCCTAAGATAGACAGGGGGGCGACGGGGTATGACGGACTCGCCTACGCATACGGCGCCGTGGCAAGCAACGTCGCCGCCTGCTCCGGCTCGTCCCAGGCTCGGCCTCGCAAGGGGATGTGGAGGGGGTCACGACCTCCCCCTCCCCACCCCCTGCTCGGCCTCGCGCTAACGCATGCAGTGCGCTTGGTTGACAGGCGCAGTGCGGGCAATCTGTTTTTTAATCAAAGGGGACGCGCGCAAAACCGCCACCACCCCCCCAAACCCTAAGATAGACATGGGGCGACGGGGTATGACGGACTCGCCTACGCATGCGGTGCCACGGCAAGCCGCGTTGCCGCCTGCTCCGGCTCGTTCCAGGCTCGGCCTCGCGCTAACGCACGCAGTGCGCTTGGTTGACAGGCGCAGTGCGGACATTCTGTTTTTTCCAGCAAAGGGGACGCGCGCAAAACCACCACCCCCCAAACCCTAAGATAGACAGGGGGAGACGGGGTATGACGGACTCACCTACGCATGCGGCGCCGCGGCAAGCCGCGGGGCCGCCTGCTCCGGCTCGTTCCAGGCTCGGCCTCGCAGGGGGATGTGGAGGGGGGGTCACCACCCCGCCTCCCCACCCCCTGCTCAGGCTCGCGCTAACGCACGCAGTGCGCTTGGTTGACAGGCGCAGTGCAGACATTCTGTTTTTTCCATCAAAGGGGACGCGCGCAAAACCACCACCACCACCCCCAAACCATAAGATAGACAGGGGGGCTACGGGGTATGACGGACTCGCCTACGCATGCGGCGCCACGGCAAGCCTCGTTGCCGCCTGCTCCGGCTCGTTCCAGGCTCGGCCTCGCAGGGGGATGTGGAGGGGGGTCACGACCCCCCTCCCCACCCCCTGCTCGGCCTCGCGCTAACGCACGCAGTGCGCTTGGTTGACAGGCGCAGTGCGGACATTCTCTCTTTTCCATCAAAGGGGACTCGCGCAAAACCACCACCCCCCAAACCCTAAGATAGACAGGGGGCGACGGGGTATGACGGACTCGCCTACGCATGCGGCGCCACGGTAAGCCGCGTCGCCGCCTGCTCCGACTTGTTCCAGGCTCGGCCTCGCAGGGGGATGTGGAGGGGTGGTCACGACCCCCCCTCACCACCCCCTGCTCAGCCTCGCGCTAACGCACACAGTGCGCTTGGTTGACATGCGCAGTGCGGACATTTTGTTTTTTCCATCAAAGGGGACGCGCGCAAAACCACCACCCCCAAACCCTAAGATAGACAGGGGGGCGACGGGGTATGACGGACTCGCCTACGCATCCGGCGCCGCGGCAAGCCGCGTCGCCGCTTGCTCCGGCTCGTCCCAGGCTCGGCCTCGCAAGGGGATGTGGAGGGGGGTCACGACCTCCCCCTCCCCACCCCCTGCTCGGCCTCGCGCTAACGCATGCAGTGCGCTTGGTTGACAGGCGCAGTGCGGACATTCTGTTTTTTCCATCAAAGGGGACGCGCGCAAAACCACCACCACCCCCAAACCCTAAGATAGACAGGTGGCGAAGGGGTATGACAGACTCGCCTACGCATGCGGCGCCACGGCAAGCCGCGTCGCCACCTGCTCCGGCTCGTTCCAGGCTCGGCCTCGCGCTAACGCACGCAGTGCGCTTGGTTGACACGCGCAGTGCGGACATTCTGTTTTTTCCATCAAAGGGGACGCGCGCAAAACCACCCCCCCCCCCAAACCCTAAGATAGACAGGGGGAGACGGGGTATGACGGACTCGCCTACGCATGCGGCGCCGCGGCAAGCCGCGGCGCCGCCTGCTCCGGCTCGTTCCAGGCTCGGCCTCGCAGGGGGATGTGGAGGGGGGATCACCACCCCCCCTCCCCACCCCCTGCTCCGCCTCGCGCTAACGCACGCAGTGCGCTTGGTTGACAGGCGCAGTGCGGACATTCTGTTTTTTCCATCAAAGGGGACGCGCGCAAAACCACCACCACCCCCCCCAACCCTAAGATAGACAGGGGGCGACGGGGTATGACGGACTCGCCTACGCATGCGGCGCCGTGGCAAGCCGCGTCGCCGCCTGCTCCGGCTTGTTCCAGGCTCGGCCTCACAGGGGGATGTGGAGGGGGGTCACGACCCCCCTCCCCACCCCCTGCTAGGCCTCGCGGTAACGCATGCAGTGCGCTTGGTTGACAAGCGCATTGCGGACATTCTATTTTTTCCATCAAAGGGGACACGCGCAAAACCACCACCACCCCCCAAACCCTAAGATAGACAGGGGGGCGACGGGGTATGACGGACTCGCCTACGCATGCGGCGCCGCGGCAAGCCGCGTCGCCGCCTGCTCCGGCTCGTTCCAGGCTCAGCCTCGCAGGGGGATGTGGAGGGGGGTCACGACCCCCTCCCCACCCCCTGCTCGGCCTCGCGCTAACGCACGCAGTGCGCTTGGTTGACAGGCGCAGTGCGGACATTCTGTTTTTTCCATCAAAGGGGACGCGCGCAAAACCACCACCACCCCCCAAACCCTAAGATAGACAGGGGGCGATGGGGTATGACGGACTCGCCTATGCATGCGACACCGCAGCAAGCCGCGTCGCCGCCTGCTCGGACTCGTTCCAGGCTCGGCCTCGCAGGGGGATGTGGAGGGGGGTCACGTCCCCCGTCCCCACCCCCTGCTCGGCCTCGCGCTAACGCACGCAGTGCGCTTAGTTGACAGGCGCAGTGCGGACATTCTGTTTTTTCCATCAAAGGGGACGCACGCAAAACCACCACCACCCCCCAAACCCTAAGATAGACAGGGGGGCGACGGGGTATGACGGACTCGCCTACGCATGCGGCGCCGCGGCAAGCCGCGTCGTCGCCTGCTCCGGCTCGTTCCAGGCTCGGCCTCGCAGGGGGATGTGGAGGGGGGTCACGACCCCTTCCCCACCCCCTGTTCGGCCTCGCGCTAACGCACGCAGTGCGCTTGGTTGACAGGCGCAGTGCGGACATTCTGTTTTTTCCATCAAAGGGACGCACGCAAAACCACCACCACCCCCCAAACCCTAAGATAGACAGGGGGCGACGGGGTATGACGGACTCGCCTATGCATGCGGCACCGCGGCAAGCCGGGTCGCCGCCTTCTCCGGCTCGTTCCAGGCTCGGCCTCGCAGGGGGATGTTGAGGGGGGGTCACGACCCCCCTCCCTACCCCCTGCTCGGCCTCGCGCTAACGCATGCAGTGCACTTGGTTGACAGGCGCAGTGCGGACATTCTGTTTTTTCCATCAAAGGGGACGCGCGCAAAACCACCACCACCCCCCAAACCCTAAGATAGACAGGGGGGCGACGGGGTATGACGGACTCGCCTACGCATACGGCGCCGTGGCAAGCAACGTCGCCGCCTGCTCCGGCTCGTCCCAGGCTCGGCCTCGCAAGGGGATGTGGAGGGGGTCACGACCTCCCCCTCCCCACCCCCTGCTCGGCCTCGCGCTAACGCATGCAGTGCGCTTGGTTGACAGGCGCAGTGCGGGCAATCTGTTTTTTAATCAAAGGGGACGCGCGCAAAACCGCCACCACCCCCCCAAACCCTAAGATAGACATGGGGCGACGGGGTATGACGGACTCGCCTACGCATGCGGTGCCACGGCAAGCCGCGTTGCCGCCTGCTCCGGCTGGTTCCAGGCTCGGCCTCGCGCTAACGCACGCAGTGCGCTTGGTTGACAGGCGCAGTGCGGACATTCTGTTTTTTCCAGCAAAGGGGACGCGCGCAAAACCACCACCCCCCAAACCCTAAGATAGACAGGGGGAGACGGGGTATGACGGACTCACCTACGCATGCGGCGCCGCGGCAAGCCGCGGGGCCGCCTGCTCCGGCTCGTTCCAGGCTCGGCCTCGCAGGGGGATGTGGAGGGGGGGTCACCACCCCGCCTCCCCACCCCCTGCTCAGGCTCGCGCTAACGCACGCAGTGCGCTTGGTTGACAGGCGCAGTGCAGACATTCTGTTTTTTCCATCAAAGGGGACGCGCGCAAAACCACCACCACCACCCCCAAACCATAAGATAGACAGGGGGGCTACGGGGTATGACGGACTCGCCTACGCATGCGGCGCCACGGCAAGCCTCGTTGCCGCCTGCTCCGGCTCGTTCCAGGCTCGGCCTCGCAGGGGGATGTGGAGGGGGGTCACGACCCCCCTCCCCACCCCCTGCTCGGCCTCGCGCTAACGCACGCAGTGCGCTTGGTTGACAGGCGCAGTGCGGACATTCTCTCTTTTCCATCAAAGGGGACTCGCGCAAAACCACCACCCCCCAAACCCTAAGATAGACAGGGGGCGACGGGGTATGACGGACTCGCCTACGCATGCGGCGCCACGGTAAGCCGCGTCGCCGCCTGCTCCGGCTTGTTCCAGGCTCGGCCTCGCAGGGGGATGTGGAGGGGTGGTCACGACCCCCCCTCACCACCCCCTGCTCAGCCTCGCGCTAACGCACACAGTGCGCTTGGTTGACATGCGCAGTGCGGACATTTTGTTTTTTCCATCAAAGGGGACGCGCGCAAAACCACCACCCCCAAACCCTAAGATAGACAGGGGGGCGACGGGGTATGACGGACTCGCCTACGCATCCGGCGCCGCGGCAAGCCGCGTCGCCGCCTGCTCCGGCTCGTCCCAGGCTCGGCCTCGCAAGGGGATGTGGAGGGGGGTCACGACCTCCCCCTCCCCACCCCCTGCTCGGCCTCGCGCTAACGCATGCAGTGCGCTTGGTTGACAGGCGCAGTGCGGACATTCTGTTTTTTCCATCAAAGGGGACGCGCGCAAAACCACCACCACCCCCAAACCCTAAGATAGACAGGTGGCGAAGGGGTATGACAGACTCGCCTACGCATGCGGCGCCACGGCAAGCCACGTCGCCGCCTGCTCCGGCTCGTTCCAGGCTCGGCCTCGCGCTAACGCACGCAGTGCGCTTGGTTGACACGCGCAGTGCGGACATTCTGTTTTTTCCATCAAAGGGGACGCGCGCAAAACTACCCCCCCCCCCCAAACCCTAAGATAGACAGGGGGAGACGGGGTATGACGGACTCGCCTACGCATGCGGCGCCGCGGCAAGCCGCGGCGCCGCCTGCTCCGGCTCGTTCCAGGCTCGGCCTCGCAGGGGGATGTGGAGGGGGGATCACCACCCCCCCTCCCCACCCCCTGCTCCGCCTCGCGCTAACGCACGCAGTGCGCTTGGTTGACAGGCGCAGTGCGGACATTCTGTTTTTTCCATCAAAGGGGACGCGCGCAAAACCACCACCACCCCCCCCAACCCTAAGATAGACAGGGGGCGACGGGGTATGACGGACTCGCCTACGCATGCGGCGCCGTGGCAAGCCGCGTCGCCGCCTGCTCCGGCTTGTTCCAGGCTCGGCCTCACAGGGGGATGTGGAGGGGGGTCACGACCCCCCTCCCCACCCCCTGCTAGGCCTCGCGGTAACGCATGCAGTGCGCTTGGTTGACAAGCGCATTGCGGACATTCTATTTTTTCCATCAAAGGGGACACGCGCAAAACCACCACCACCCCCCAAACCCTAAGATAGACAGGGGGGCGACGGGGTATGACGGACTCGCCTACGCATGCGGCGCCGCGGCAAGCCGCGTCGCCGCCTGCTCCGGCTCGTTCCAGGCTCAGCCTCGCAGGGGGATGTGGAGGGGGGTCACGACCCCCTCCCCACCCCCTGCTCGGCCTCGCGCTAACGCACGCAGTGCGCTTGGTTGACAGGCGCAGTGCGGACATTCTGTTTTTTCCATCAAAGGGGACGCGCGCAAAACCACCACCACCCCCCAAACCCTAAGATAGACAGGGGGCGATGGGGTATGACGGACTCGCCTATGCATGCGGCACCGCAGCAAGCCGCGTCGCCGCCTGCTCGGGCTCGTTCCAGGCTCGGCCTCGTAGGGGGATGTGGAGGGGGGTCACGTCCCCCGTCCCCACCCCCTGCTCGGCCTCGCGCTAACGCACGCAGTGCGCTTAGTTGACAGGCGCAGTGCGGACATTCTGTTTTTTCCATCAAAGGGGACGCACGCAAAACCACCACCACCCCCCAAACCCTAAGATAGACAGGGGGGCGACGGGGTATGACGGACTCGCCTACGCATGCGGCGCCGCGGCAAGCCGCGTCGCCGCCTGCTCCGGCTCGTCCCAGGCTCGGCCTCGCAAGGAGATGTGGAGGGGGGTCACGACCTCCCCCTCCCTACCACCTGCTCGGCCTCGCGCTAACGCACGCAGTGCGCTTGGTTGACAAGCGCAGTGCAGACTTTCTGTCTTTTCCATCAAAGGGGACGCGCGCAAAACCACCACCCCCCAAACCCTAAGATAGACAGGGGGCGACGGGGTATGACGGACTCGCCTACGCATGCGGCGCCGTGGCAAGCCGCGTCGCCGCCTGCTCCGGCTTGTTCCAGGCTCGGCCTCACAGGGGGATGTGGAGGGGGGTCACGACCCCCCTCCCCACCCCCTGCTAGGCCTCGCGGTAACGCATGCAGTGCGCTTGGTTGACAAGCGCATTGCGGACATTCTATTTTTTCCATCAAAGGGGACACGCGCAAAACCACCACCACCCCCCAAACCCTAAGATAGACAGGGGGGCGACGGGGTATGACGGACTCGCCTACGCATGCGGCGCCGCGGCAAGCCGCGTCGCCGCCTGCTCCGGCTCGTTCCAGGCTCAGCCTCGCAGGGGGATGTGGAGGGGGGTCACGACCCCCTCCCCACCCCCTGCTCGGCCTCGCGCTAACGCACGCAGTGCGCTTGGTTGACAGGCGCAGTGCGGACATTCTGTTTTTTCCATCAAAGGGGACGCGCGCAAAACCACCACCACCCCCCAAACCCTAAGATAGACAGGGGGCGATGGGGTATGACGGACTCGCCTATGCATGCGGCACCGCAGCAAGCCGCGTCGCCGCCTGCTCGGGCTCGTTCCAGGCTCGGCCTCGTAGGGGGATGTGGAGGGGGGTCACGTCCCCCGTCCCCACCCCCTGCTCGGCCTCGCGCTAACGCACGCAGTGCGCTTAGTTGACAGGCGCAGTGCGGACATTCTGTTTTTTCCATCAAAGGGGACGCACGCAAAACCACCACCACCCCCCAAACCCTAAGATAGACAGGGGGGCGACGGGGTATGACGGACTCGCCTACGCATGCGGCGCCGCGGCAAGCCGCGTCGCCGCCTGCTCCGGCTCGTCCCAGGCTCGGCCTCGCAAGGAGATGTGGAGGGGGGTCACGACCTCCCCCTCCCTACCACCTGCTCGGCCTCGCGCTAACGCACGCAGTGCGCTTGGTTGACAAGCGCAGTGCAGACTTTCTGTCTTTTCCATCAAAGGGGACGCGCGCAAAACCACCACCCCCCAAACCCTAAGATAGACAGGGGGCGATGGTGTATGACGGACTCGCCTACGCATGCGGCGCCACGGCAAGCCGCGTCGCCGCCTGCTCCGGCTCGTTCCAGGCTCGGCCTCGCAGGGGGATGTGGAGGGGTGGTCACGACCCCCCCTCCCCACCCCCTGCTCAGCCTCGCACTAGCGCACGCAGTGCGCTTGGTTGACAGGCGCAGTGCGGACATTCTGTTTTTTCCACCAAAGGGGACGCGCGCAAAACCACCACCACCCCCAAACCCTAAGATAGACAGGTGGCGACGGGGTATGACGGACTCGCCTATGCATGCGGCGCCACGGCAAGCCGCGTCGCCGCCTGTTCCGGCTCGTTCCAGGCTCGGCCTCGCGCTAACACACGCAGTGCGCTTGGTTGACAGGCGCAGTGCGGACATTCTGTTTTTTCCATCAAAGGGGACGCGCGCAAAACCACCACCCCCCCAAACCCTAAGATAGACAGGGGGAGACGGGGTATGACGGACTCGCCTACGCATGCGGCGCCGCGGCAAGACGCGGCGCCGCCTCCTCCGGCTCGTTCCAGGCTCGGCCTCGTAGGGGGATGTGGAGGGGGAGTCACCACCCCCCCTCCCCACCCCCTGCTCGGCCTCGCGCTAACGCACGCAGTGCGCTTGGTTGACAGGCGCAGTGCGGACATTCTGTTTTTTCCATCAAAGGGGACGCGCGCAAAACCACCACCCCCCCAAACCCTAAGATAGACAGGGGGAGACGGGGTATGACAGACTCGCCTACGCATGCGGCGCCGTGGCAAGCCGCGTCGCCGCCTGCTCCGGCTCGTTCCAGGCTCGGCCTCGCAGGGGGATGTGGAAGGGGGGTCACCACCCCCCCTCCCCACCCCCTGCTCAGGCTCGCGCTAACGCACGTAGTGCGCTTGGTTGACAGGCGCAGTGCAGACATTCTGTTTTTTCCATCAAAGGGGACGCGCGCAAAACCACCACCACCACCCCCAAACCATAAGATAGACAGGGGGCTACGGGGTATGACGGACTCGCCTACGCATGCGGCGCCGCGGCAAGCCTCGTTGCCGCCTGCTCCGGCTCGTTCCAGGCTCGGCCTCGCAGGGGGATGTGGAGGGGGTCACGACCCCCCTCCCCACCCCCTGCTCGGCCTCGCGCTAACGCACGCAGTGCGCTTGGTTGACAGGCGCAGTGCGGACATTCTCTCTTTTCCATCAAAGGGGACTCGCGCAAAACCACCACCCCCCAAACCCTAAGATAGACAGGGGGCGACGGGGTATGACGGACTCGCCTACGCATGAGGCGCCACGGCAAGCCGCGTCGCCGCCTGCTCCGGCTTGTTCCAGGCTCGGCCTCGCAGGAGGATGTGGAGGGGTGGTCACGACCACCCCTCCCCACCCCCTGCTCAGCCTCGCGCCAACGCACACAGTGCGCTTGGTTGACATGCGCAGTGCGGACATTTTGTTTTTTCCATCAAAGGGGACGCGCGCAAAACCACCACCCCCAAACCCTAAGATAGACAGGGGGGCGACGGGGTATGACGGACTCGCCTACGCGTGCGGCACCGCGGCAAGCCGCGTCGCCGCCTGCTCCGGCTCGTCCCAGGCTCGGCCTCGCAAGGGGATGTGGAGGGGGGTCACGACCTCCCCCTCCCCACCCCCTGCTCGGCCTCGCGCTAACGCATGCAGTGCGCTTGGTTGACAGGCGCAGTGCGGACATTCTGTTTTTTCCATCAAAGGGGACACGCGCAAAACCATCACCACCCCCAAACCCTAAGATAGACAGGTGGCGAAGGGGTATGACGGACTCGCCTACGCATGCGGCGCCACGGCAAGCCGCGTCGCCGCCTGCTCCGGCTCGTTCCAGGCTCGGCCTCGCGCTAACGCACGCAGTGCGCTTGGTTGACAGGCGCAGTGCGGACATTCTGTTTTTTCCATCAAAGGGGACGCGCGCAAAACCACCCCCCCCCCCAAACCCTAAGATAGACAGGGGGAGACGGGGTATGACGGACTCGCCTACGCATGCGGCGCCGCGGCAAGCCGCGGAGCCGCCTGCTCCGGCTCGTTCCAGGCTCGGCCTCGCAGGGGGATGTGGAGGGGGGATCACCACCCCCCCTCCCCACCCCCTGCTCCGCCTCGCGCTAACGCACGCGGTGTGCTTGGTTGACAGGCGCAGTGCGGACATTCTGTTTTTTCCATCAAAGGGGACGCGCGCAAAACCACCACCACCCCCCCAACCCTAAGATAGACAGGGGGCGACGGGGTATGACGGACTCGCCTACGCATGCGGCGCCGTGGCAAGCCGCGTCGCCGCCTGCTCCGGCTTGTTCCAGGCTCGGCCTCACAGGGGGATGTGGAGGGGGGTCACGACCCCCCTCCCCACCCCCTGCTAGGCCTCGCGGTAACGCATGCAGTGCGCTTGGTTGACAAGCGCATTGCGGACATTCTATTTTTTCCATCAAAGGGGACACGCGCAAAACCACCACCACCCCCCAAACCCTAAGATAGACAGGGGGGCGACGGGGTATGACGGACTCGCCTACGCATGCGGCGCCGCGGCAAGCCGCGTCGCCGCCTGCTCTGGCTCATTCCAGGCTCAGCCTCGCAGGGGGATGTGGAGGGGGGTCACGACCCCCTCCGCACCCCCTGCTCGGCCTCGCGCTAACGCACGCAGTGCGCTTGGTTGACAGGCGCAGTGCGGACATTCTATTTTTTCCATCAAAGGGGACGCGCGCAAAACCACCACCACCCCCCAAACCCTAAGATAGACAGGGGGGCGATGGGGTATGACGGACTCGCCTATGCATGCGGCACCGCGGCAAGCCGCGTCGCCGCCTGCTCGGGCTCGTTCCAGGCTCGGCCTCGCAGGGGGATGTGGAGGGGGGGTCACGTCCCCCGTCCCCACCCCCTGCTCGGCCTCGCGCTAATGCACGTAGTGCGCTTAGTTGACAGGCGCAGTGCGGACATTCTGTTTTTTCCATCAAAGGGGACGCACGCAAAACCACCACCACCCCCCCAAACCCTAAGATAGACAGGGGGGCGACGGGGTATGACGGACTCGCCTACGCATGCCGCACCGCGGCAAGCCGCTTCGCCGCCTGCTCCGGCTCGTCCCAGGCTCGGCCTCGCAAGGAGATGTGGAGGGGGGTCATGACCTCCCCCTCCCTACCACCTGCTCGGCCTCGCGCTAACGCACGCAGTGCGCTTGGTTGACAGGCGCAGTGCAGACATTCTGTCTTATCCATCAAAGGGGACGCGCGCAAAACCACCACCCCCCAAACCCTAAGATAGATAGGGGGCGATGGTGTATGACGGACTCGCCTACGCATGCGGCGCCACGGCAAGCCGCGTCGCCGCCTGCTCCGGCTCGTTTCAGGCTCGGCCTCGCAGGGGGATGTGGAGGGGTGGTCACGACCCCCCCTCCCCACCCCCTGCTCAGCCTCGCGCTAACGCATGCAGTGCGCTTGGTTGACAGGCGCAGTGCGGACATTCTGTTTTTTCCATCAAAGGGGACGCGCGCAAAACCACCACCACCCCCCAAACCCTAAGATAGACAGGTGGCGACGGGGTATGACGGACTCGCCTATGCATGCGGCGCCACGGCAAGCCGCGTCGCCGCCTGTTCCGGCTCGTTCCAGGCTCGGCCTCGCGCTAACGCACGCAGTGCGCTTGGTTGACAGGCGCAGTGCGGACATTCTGTTTTTTCCATCAAAGGGGACGCGCGCAAAACCACCACCCCCCCAAACCCTAAGATAGACAGGGGGAGACGGGGTATGACGGACTCGCCTACGCATGCGGCACCGCGGCAAGACGCGGCGCCGCCTCCTCCGGCTCGTTCCAGGCTCGGCCTCGCAGGGGGATGTGGAGGGGTGGTCACGACCCCCCCTCCCCACCCCCTGCTCAGCCTCGCGCTAACGCATGCAGTGCGCTTGGTTGACAGGCGCAGTGCGGACATTCTGTTTTTTCCATCAAAGGGGACGCGCGCAAAACCACCACCACCCCCCAAACCCTAAGATAGACAGGTGGCGACGGGGTATGACGGACTCGCCTATGCATGCGGCGCCACGGCAAGCCGCGTCGCCGCCTGTTCCGGCTCGTTCCAGGCTCGGCCTCGCGCTAACGCACGCAGTGCGCTTGGTTGACAGGCGCAGTGCGGACATTCTGTTTTTTCCATCAAAGGGGACGCGCGCAAAACCACCACCCCCCCAAACCCTAAGATAGACAGGGGGAGACGGGGTATGACGGACTCGCCTACGCATGCGGCGCCGTGGCAAGTCGCGTCGCCGCCTGCTCCGGCTTGTTCTAGGCTCGGCCTCACAGGGGGATGTGGAGGGGGGTCACGACCCCCCTCCCCACCCCCTGCTAGGCCTCGCGCTAATGCATGCAGTGCGCTTGGTTGACAAGCACATTGCGGACATTCTATTTTGTCCATCAAAGGGGACACGCGCAAAACCACCACCACCCCCCAAACCCTAAGATAGACAGGGGGCGACGGGGTATGACGGACTCGCCTACGCATGCGGCGCCGCGGCAAGCCGCGTCGCCGCCTGCTCCGGCTCGTTCCAGGCTCGGCCGCGCAGGGGGATGTGGAGGGGGGTCACGACCCCCTCCCCACCCCCTGCTCGGCCTCGCGCTAGCGCACGCAGTGCGCTTGGTTGACAGGTGTAGTGTGGACATTCTGTTTTTTCCATCAAAGGGGACGCGTGCAAAACCACCACCACCCCCCAAAACCTAAGATAGACAGGTGGGCGATGGGGTATGAAGGACTCGCCTATGCATGCGGCACCGCGGCAAGCCGCGTCGCCGCCTGCTCGGGCTCGTTCCAGGCTCTGCCTCGCAGGGGGATGTGGAGGGGGGGTCACGTCCCCCCTCCCCACCCCCTGCTCGGCCTCGCGCTAACGCACGTAGTGCGCTTGGTTGATAGGCGCAGTGCGGACATTCTGTTTTTTCCATCAAAGGGGACGCGCGCAAAACCACCACCACCCCCCAAACCCTAAGATTGACAGGGGGGCGACGGGGTATGACGGACTCGCCTACGCGTGCGGCACCGCGGCAAGCCGCGTCGCCGCCTGCTCCGGCTCGTCCCAGGCTCGGCCTCGCAAGGGGATGTGGAGGGGGGTCACGACCTCCCCCTCCCCACCCCCTGCTCGGCCTCGCGCTAACGCATGCAGTGCGCTTGGTTGACAGGCGCAGTGCGGACATTCTGTTTTTTCCATCAAAGGGGACACGCGCAAAACCATCACCACCCCCAAACCCTAAGATAGACAGGTGGCGAAGGGGTATGACGGACTCGCCTACGCATGCGGCGCCACGGCAAGCCGCGTCGCCGCCTGCTCCGGCTCGTTCCAGGCTCGGCCTCGCGCTAACGCACGCAGTGCGCTTGGTTGACAGGCGCAGTGCGGACATTCTGTTTTTTCCATCAAAGGGGACGCGCGCAAAACCACCCCCCCCCCAAACCCTAAGATAGACAGGGGGAGACGGGGTATGACGGACTCGCCTACGCATGCGGCGCCGCGGCAAGCCGCGGAGCCGCCTGCTCCGGCTCGTTCCAGGCTCGGCCTCGCAGGGGGATGTGGAGGGGGATCACCACCCCCCCTCCCCACCCCCTGCTCCGCCTCGCGCTAACGCACGCGGTGTGCTTGGTTGACAGGCGCAGTGCGGACATTCTGTTTTTTCCATCAAAGGGGACGCGCGCAAAACCACCACCACCCCCCCAACCCTAAGATAGACAGGGGGCGACGGGGTATGACGGACTCGCCTACGCATGCGGCGCCGTGGCAAGCCGCGTCGCCGCCTGCTCCGGCTTGTTCCAGGCTCGGCCTCACAGGGGGATGTGGAGGGGGGTCACGACCCCCCTCCCCACCCCCTGCTAGGCCTCGCGGTAACGCATGCAGTGCGCTTGGTTGACAAGCGCATTGCGGACATTCTATTTTTTCCATCAAAGGGGACACGCGCAAAACCACCACCACCCCCCAAACCCTAAGATAGACAGGGGGGCGACGGGGTATGACGGACTCGCCTACGCATGCGGCGCCGCGGCAAGCCGCGTCGCCGCCTGCTCTGGCTCATTCCAGGCTCAGCCTCGCAGGGGGATGTGGAGGGGGGTCACGACCCCCTCCCCACCCCCTGCTCGGCCTCGCGCTAACGCACGCAGTGCGCTTGGTTGACAGGCGCAGTGCGGACATTCTATTTTTTCCATCAAAGGGGACGCGCGCAAAACCACCACCACCCCCCAAACCCTAAGATAGACAGGGGGGCGATGGGGTATGACGGACTCGCCTATGCATGCGGCACCGCGGCAAGCCGCGTCGCCGCCTGCTCGGGCTCGTTCCAGGCTCGGCCTCGCAGGGGGATGTGGAGGGGGGGTCACGTCCCCCGTCCCCACCCCCTGCTCGGCCTCGCGCTAATGCACGTAGTGCGCTTAGTTGACAGGCGCAGTGCGGACATTCTGTTTTTTCCATCAAAGGGGACGCACGCAAAACCACCACCACCCCCCAAACCCTAAGATAGACAGGGGGGCGACGGGGTATGACGGACTCGCCTACGCATGCCGCACCGCGGCAAGCCGCGTCGCCGCCTGCTCCGGCTCGTCCCAGGCTCGGCCTCGCAAGGAGATGTGGAGGGGGGTCATGACCTCCCCCTCCCTACCACCTGCTCGGCCTCGCGCTAACGCACGCAGTGCGCTTGGTTGACAGGCGCAGTGCAGACATTCTGTCTTATCCATCAAAGGGGACGCGCGCAAAACCACCACCCCCCAAACCCTAAGATAGATAGGGGGCGATGGTGTATGACGGACTCGCCTACGCATGCGGCGCCACGGCAAGCCGCGTCGCCGCCTGCTCCGGCTCGTTCCAGGCTCGGCCTCGCAGGGGGATGTGGAGGGGTGGTCACGACCCCCCCTCCCCACCCCCTGCTCAGCCTCGCGCTAACGCATGCAGTGCGCTTGGTTGACAGGCGCAGTGCGGACATTCTGTTTTTTCCATCAAAGGGGACGCGCGCAAAACCACCACCACCCCCCAAACCCTAAGATAGACAGGTGGCGACGGGGTATGACGGACTCGCCTATGCATGCGGCGCCACGGCAAGCCGCGTCGCCGCCTGTTCCGGCTCGTTCCAGGCTCGGCCTCGCGCTAACGCACGCAGTGCGCTTGGTTGACAGGCGCAGTGCGGACATTCTGTTTTTTCCATCAAAGGGGACGCGCGCAAAACCACCACCCCCCCAAACCCTAAGATAGACAGGGGGAGACGGGGTATGACGGACTTGCCTACGCATGCGGCACCGCGGCAAGACGCGGCGCCGCCTCCTCCGGCTCGTTCCAGGCTCGGCCTCGCAGGGGGATGTGGAGGGGTGGTCACGACCCCCCCTCCCCACCCCCTGCTCAGCCTCGCGCTAACGCATGCAGTGCGCTTGGTTGACAGGCGCAGTGCGGACATTCTGTTTTTTCCATCAAAGGGGACGCGCGCAAAACCACCACCACCCCCCAAACCCTAAGATAGACAGGTGGCGACGGGGTATGACGGACTCGCCTATGCATGCGGCGCCACGGCAAGCCGCGTCGCCGCCTGTTCCGGCTCGTTCCAGGCTCGGCCTCGCGCTAACGCACGCAGTGCGCTTGGTTGACAGGCGCAGTGCGGACATTCTGTTTTTTCCATCAAAGGGGACGCGCGCAAAACCACCACCCCCCAAACCCTAAGATAGACAGGGGGAGACGGGGTATGACGGACTCGCCTACGCATGCGGCGCCGTGGCAAGTCGCGTCGCCGCCTGCTCCGGCTTGTTCTAGGCTCGGCCTCACAGGGGGATGTGGAGGGGGGTCACGACCCCCCTCCCCACCCCCTGCTAGGCCTCGCGCTAATGCATGCAGTGCGCTTGGTTGACAAGCACATTGCGGACATTCTATTTTGTCCATCAAAGGGGACACGCGCAAAACCACCACCACCCCCCAAACCCTAAGATAGACAGGGGGCGACGGGGTATGACGGACTCGCCTACGCATGCGGCGCCGCGGCAAGCCGCGTCGCCGCCTGCTCCGGCTCGTTCCAGGCTCGGCCGCGCAGGGGGATGTGGAGGGGGGTCACGACCCCCTCCCCACCCCCTGCTCGGCCTCGCGCTAGCGCACGCAGTGCGCTTGGTTGACAGGTGTAGTGTGGACATTCTGTTTTTTCCATCAAAGGGGACGCGCGCAAAACCACCACCACCCCCCAAAACCTAAGATAGACAGGTGGGCGATGGGGTATGAAGGACTCGCCTATGCATGCGGCACCGCGGCAAGCCGCGTCGCCGCCTGCTCGGGCTCGTTCCAGGCTCTGCCTCGCAGGGGGATGTGGAGGGGGGGTCACGCCCCCCCTCCCCACCCCCTGCTCGGCCTCGCGCTAACGCACGTAGTGCGCTTGGTTGATAGGCGCAGTGCGGACATTCTGTTTTTTCCATCAAAGGGGACGCGCGCAAAACCACCACCACCCCCCAAACCCTAAGATTGACAGGGGGGCGACGGGGTATGACGGACTCGCCTACGCATGCGGCGCCGCGGCAAGCCGCGTCGCCGCCTGCTCCGGCTTGTCCCAGGCTCGGCCTCGCAAGGGGATGTGGAGGGGGGTCACGACCTCCCCCTCCCTACCCCCTGCTCGGCCTCGCGCTAACGCACGCAGTGCGCTTGGTTGATAGGCGCAGTGCAGACATTCTGTTTTTTCCATCAAAGGGGACGCGTGCAAAACCACCACCCCCCCCCAAACCCTAAGATAGACAGGGGGGCGATGGGGTATGACGGACTCGCCTATGCATGCGGCACCGCGGCAAGCCGCGTCGCCGCCTGCTCGGGCTCGTTCCAGGCTCGGCCTCGCAGGGGGATGTGGAGGGGGGGTCACGTCCCCACTCCCCACCCCCTGCTCGGCCTCGCGCTAACGCATGTAGTGCGCTTGGTTGATAGGCGCAGTGCGGACATTCTGTTTTTTCCATCAAAGGGGACGCGCGCAAAACCACCACCACCCCCCAAACCCTAAGATAGACAGGTGGCGACGGGGTATGACGGACTCGCCTATGCATGCGGCGCCACGGCAAGCCGCGTCGCCGCCTGTTCCGGCTCGTTCCAGGCTCGGCCTCGCGCTAACGCACGCAGTGCGCTTGGTTGACAGGCGCAGTGCGGACATTCTGTTTTTTCCATCAAAGGGGACGCGCGCAAAACCACCCCCCCCAAACCCTAAGATAGACAGGGGAGACGGGGTATGACGGACTCGCCTACGCATGCGGCGCCGCGGCAAGACGCGGCGCCGCCTCCTCCGGCTCGTTCCAGGCTCGGCCTCGCAGGGGGATGTGGAGGGGGAGTCACCACCCCCCTCCCCACCCCCTGCTCGGCCTCGCGCTAACGCACGCAGTGCGCTTGGTTGACAGGCGCAGTGCGGACATTCTGTTTTTTCCATCAAAGGGGACGCGCGCAAAACCACCACCCCCCAAACCCTAAGATAGACAGGGGGAGACGGGGTATGACGGACTCGCCTACGCATGCGGCGCCACGGCAAGCCGCGGCGCCGACTGCTCCGGCTCGTTCCAGGCTCGGCCTCGCAGGGGGATGTGGAGGGGGAGTCACCACCCCCCCTCCCCACCCCCTGCTCGGCCTCGCACTAACGCACGCAGTGCGCTTGGTTGACAGGCGCAGTGCGGACATTCTATTTTTTCCATCAAAGGGGACGCGCGCAAAACCACCACCACCCCCCCAACCCTAAGATAGACAGGGGGGCGACGGGTTATGACGGACTCACCTACGCATGCGGTGCCGTGGCAAGCCGCGTCGCCGCCTGCTCCGGCTTGTTCTAGGCTCGGACTCACAGGGGGATGTGGAGGGGGGTCACGACCCCCCTCCCCACCCCCTGCTAGGCCTCGCGCTAACGCATGCAGTGCGCTTGGTTGACAAGCGCATTGCGGACATTCTATTTTTTCCATCAAAGGGGACACGCGCAAAACCACCACCACCCCCAAACCCTAAGATAGACAGGGGGGCGACGGGGTATGACGGACTCGCCTACGCATGCGGCGCCGCGACAAGCCGCGTCGCCGACTGCTCCGGCTCGTTCCAGGCTCGGCCTCGCAGGGGGATGTGGAGGGGGGTCACGACCCCCTCCCCACCCCCTGCTCTGCCTCGCGCTAACGCACGCAGTGCGCTTGGTTGACAGGCGCAGTGCGGACATTCTGTTTTTTCCATCAAAGGGGACGCGCGCAAAACCACCACCACCCCCCAAACCCTAAGATAGACAGGGGGCGATGGGGTATGATGGACTCGCCTATGCATGCGGCACCGCGGCAAGCCGCGTCGCCGCCTGCTTGGGCTTGTTCCAGGCTCGGCCTCGCAGAGGGATGTGGAGGGGGGGTCACGTCCCCCCTCCCCACCCCCTGCTCGGCCTCGTGCTAACGCACGCAGTGCGCTTGGTTGACAGGCGCAGTGCGGACATTCTGTTTTTTCCATCAAAGGGGACGCGCGCAAAACCACCACCACCCCCCTAAACCCTAAGATAGACAGGGGGGCGATGGGGTATGACGGACTCGCCTACGCTTGCGGCACCGCGGCAAGCCGCGTCGCCGCCTGCTCCGGCTCGTCCCAGGCTCGGCCTCGCAAGGGGATGTGGAGGGGGGTCACGACATCCCCCTCCCTACCCCCTGCTCGGCCTCGCGCTAACGCACGCAGTGCGCTTGGTTGACAGGCGCAGTGCGGACATTCTGTCTTTTCCATCAAAGCGGACGCGCGCAAAACCACCACCCCCCAAACCCTAAGATAGACAGGGGGCGACGGGGTATGACGGACTCGCCTACGCATGCGGCGCCACGGCAAGACGCGTCGCCACCTGCTCCGGCTCGTTCCAGGCTCGGCCTCGCAGGGGGATGTGGAGGGGTGGTCACGACCCCCCTCCCCACCCCCTGCTCAGCCTCGTGCTAACGCACACAGTGCGCTTGGTTGACATGCGCAGTGCGGACATTCTGTTTTTTCCATCAAAGGGGACGCGCGAAAAACCACCACCCCCAAACCCTAAGATAGACAGGGGGGCGACGGGGTATGACGGACTCGCCTACGCATACAGCGCCGCGGCAAGCCGCGTCGCCGCCTGCTCCGGCTCGTCCCAGGCTCGGCCTCGCAAGGGGATGTGGACGGGGGTCACGACCTCCCCCTCCCCAACCCCTGCTCGGCCTCACGCTAACGCATGCAGTGCGCTTGGTTGACAGGCGCAGTGCGGACATTCTATTTTTTCCAACAAAGGGGACGCACGCAAAACCACCACCACCCCAAACCCTAAGATAGACAGGGGGGCGACGGGGTATGACGGACTCGGCTACGCATGCGGCAGCCTGCTCCGGCTCGTTCCAGGCTTGGCCTCGCGCTAACGCACGCAGTGCGCTTGGTTGACAGGCGTAGTGCGGACATTCTGTTTTTTCCATCAAAGGGGACGCTCGCAAAACCACCACCACCACCCCCAAACCCTAAGATAGACAGGGGGGCGACGGGGTATGACGGACTCGCCTACGCATGCGGCGCCGCGGCAAGCCGCGTCGCCGCCTGCTCCGGCTCGTTCCAGGCTCGGCCTCGCGCTAACGCACGCAGTGCGCTTGGTTGACAGGCGCAGTGCGGACATTCTGTCTTTTCCATCAAAGCGGACGCGCGCAAAACCACCACCCCCCAAACCCTAAGATAGACAGGGGGCGACGGGGTATGACGGACTCGCCTACGCATGCGGCGCCACGGCAAGACGCGTCGCCACCTGCTCCGGCTCGTTCCAGGCTCGGCCTCGCAGGGGGATGTGGAGGGATGGTCACGACCCCCCTCCCCACCCCCTGCTCAGCCTCGTGCTAACGCACACAGTGCGCTTGGTTGACATGCGCAGTGCGGACATTCTGTTTTTTCCATCAAAGGGGACGCGCGAAAAACCACCACCCCCAAACCCTAAGATAGACAGGGGGCGACGGGGTATGACGGACTCGCCTACGCATACAGCGCCGCGGCAAGCCGCGTCGCCGCCTGCTCCGGCTCGTCCCAGGCTCGGCCTCGCAAGGGGATGTGGACGGGGGTCACGACCTCCCCCTCCCCACCCCCTGCTCGGCCTCACCCTAACGCATGCAGTGCGCTTGGTTGACAGGCGCAGTGCGGACATTCTATTTTTTCCAACAAAGGGGACGCACGCAAAACCACCACCACCCCAAACCCTAAGATAGACAGGGGGGCGACGGGGTATGACGGACTCGGCTACGCATGCGGCAGCCTGCTCCGGCTCGTTCCAGGCTCGGCCTCGCGCTAACGCACGCAGTGCGCTTGGTTGACAGGCGTAGTGCGGACATTCTGTTTTTTCCATCAAAGGGGACGCTCGCAAAACCACCACCACCACCCCCAAACCCTAAGATAGACAGGGGGGCGACGGGGTATGACGGACTCGCCTACGCATGCGGCGCCGCGGCAAGCCGCGTCGCCGCCTGCTCCGGCTCGTTCCAGGCTCGGCCTCGCGCTAACGCACGCAGTGCGCTTGGTTGACAGGCGTAGTGCGGACATTCTGTTTTTTCCATCAAAGGGGACGCGCGCAAAACCGCCACCACCACCCCCAAACCCTAAGATAGACAGGGGGGCGACGGGGTATGACGGACTCGCCTACGCATGCCGCACCGTGGCAAGCCGCGTCGCCGCCTGCTCCGGCTCGTCCCAGGCTCGGCCTCGCAAGGAGATGTGGAGGGGGGTCATGACCTCCCCCTCCCTACCACCTGCTCGGCCTCGCGCTAACGCACGCAGTGCGCTTGGTTGACAGGCGCAGTGCAGACATTCTGTCTTATCCATCAAAGGGGACGCGCGCAAAACCACCACCCCCCAAACCCTAAGATAGATAGGGGGCGATGGTGTATGACGGACTCGCCTACGCATGCGGCGCCACGGCAAGCCGCGTCGCCGCCTGCTCCGGCTCGTTCCAGGCTCGGCCTCGCAGGGGGATGTGGAGGGGTGGTCACGACCCCCCTCCCCACCCCCTGCTCAGCCTCGCGCTAACGCATGCAGTGCGCTTGGTTGACAGGCGCAGTGCGGACATTCTGTTTTTTCCATCAAAGGGGACGCGCGCAAAACCACCACCACCCCCCAAACCCTAAGATAGACAGGTGGCGACGGGGTATGACGGACTCGCCTATGCATGCGGCGCCACGGCAAGCCGCGTCGCCGCCTGTTCCGGCTCGTTCCAAGCTCGGCCTCGCGCTAACGCACGCAGTGCGCTTGGTTGACAGGCGCAGTGCGGACATTCTGTTTTTTCCATCAAAGGGGACGCGCGCAAAACCACCACCCCCCCAAACCCTAAGATAGACAGGGGGAGACGGGGTATGACGGACTCGCCTACGCATGCGGCACCGCGGCAAGACGCGGCGCCGCCTCCTCCGGCTCGTTCCAGGCTCGGCCTCGCAGGGGGATGTGGAGGGGTGGTCACGACCCCTCCCTCCCCACCCCCTGCTCAGCCTCGCGCTAACGCATGCAGTGCGCTTGGTTGACAGGCGCAGTGCGAACATTCTGTTTTTTCCATGAAAGGGGACGCGCGCAAAACCACCACCACCCCCCAAACCCTAAGATAGACAGGTGGCGACGGGGTATGACGGACTCGCCTATGCATGCGGCGCCACGGCAAGCCGCGTCGCCGCCTGTTCCGGCTCGTTCCAGGCTCGGCCTCGCGCTAACGCACGCAGTGCGCTTGGTTGACAGGCGCAGTGCGGACATTCTGTTTTTTCCATCAAAGGGGACGCGCGCAAAACCACCACCCCCCAAACCCTAAGATAGACAGGGGGAGACGGGGTATGACGGACTCGCCTACGCATGCGGCGCCGTGGCAAGTCGCGTCGCCGCCTGCTCCGGCTTGTTCTAGGCTCGGCCTCACAGGGGGATGTGGAGGGGGGTCACGACCCCCCTCCCCACCCCCTGCTAGGCCTCGCGCTAATGCATGTAGTGCGCTTGGTTGACAAGCACATTGCGGACATTCTATTTTGTCCATCAAAGGGGACACGCGCAAAACCACCACCACCCCCCAAACCCTAAGATAGACAGGGGGCGACGGGGTATGACGGACTCGCCTACGCATGCGGCGCCGCGGCAAGCCGCGTCGCCGCCTGCTCCGGCTCGTTCCAGGCTCGGCCGCGCAGGGGGATGTGGAGGGGGGTCACGACCCCCTCCCCACCCCCTGCTCGGCCTCGCGCTAGCGCACGCAGTGCGCTTGGTTGACAGGTGTAGTGTGGACATTCTGTTTTTTCCATCAAAGGGGACGCGCGCAAAACCACCACCACCCCCCAAAACCTAAGATAGACAGGTGGGCGATGGGGTATGAAGGACTCGCCTATGCATGCGGCACAGCGGCACGCCGCGTCGCCGCCTGCTCGGGCTCGTTCCAGGCTCTGCCTCGCAGGGGGATGTGGAGGGGGGGTCACGTCCCCCCTCCCCACCCCCTGCTCGGCCTCGCGCTAACGCACGTAGTGCGCTTGGTTGACAGGCGCAGTGCGGACATTCTGTTTTTTCCATCAAAGGGGACGCGCGCAAAACCACCACCACCCCCCAAACCCTAAGATTGACAGGGGGGCGACGGGGTATGACGGACTCGCCTACGCATGCGGCGCCGCGGCAAGCCACGTCGCCGCCTGCTCCGGCTTCTCCCAGGCTCGGCCTCGCAAGGGGATGTGGAGGGGGGTCACGACCTCCCCCTCCCTACCCCCTGCTCGGCCTCGCGCTAACGCACGCAGTGCGCTTGGTTGACAGGCGCAGTGCAGACATTCTGTTTTTTCCATCAAAGGGGACGCGTGCAAAACCACCACCCCCCCCAAACCCTAAGATAGACAGGGGGGCGATGGGGTATGACGGACTCGCCTATGCATGCGGCACCGCGGCAAGCCGCGTCGCCGCCTGCTCGGGCTCGTTCCAGGCTCGGCCTCGCAGGGGGATGTGGAGGGGGGGTCACGTCCCCACTCCCCACCCCCTGCTCGGCCTCGCGCTAACGCACGTAGTGCGCTTGGTTGATAGGCGCAGTGCGGACATTCTGTTTTTTCCATCAAAGGGGACACGCGCAAAACCACCACCACCCCCCAAACCCTAAGATAGACAAGTGGCGACGGGGTATGACGGACTCGCCTATGCATGCGGCGCCACGGCAAGCCGCGTCGCCGCCTGTTCCGGCTCGTTCCAGGCTCGGCCTCGCGCTAACGCACGCAGTGCGCTTGGTTGACAGGCGCAGTGCGGACATTCTGTTTTTTCCATCAAAGGGGACGCGCGCAAAACCACCCCCCCCAAACCCTAAGATAGACAGGGGAGACGGGGTATGACGGACTCGCCTACGCATGCGGCGCCGCGGCAAGACGCGGCGCCGCCTCCTCCGGCTCGTTCCAGGCTCGGCCTCGCAGGGGGATGTGGAGGGGGAGTCACCACCCCCCCTCCCCACCCCCTGCTCGGCCTCGCGCTAACGCACGCAGTGCGCTTGGTTGACAGGCGCAGTGCGGACATTCTGTTTTTTCCATCAAAGGGGACGCGCGCAAAACCACCACCCCCCCAAACCCTAAGATAGACAGGGGGAGACGGGGTATGACGGACTCGCCTACGCATGCGGCGCCACGGCAAGCCGCGGCGCCGACTGCTCCGGCTCGTTCCAGGCTCGGCCTCGCAGGGGGATGTGGAGGGGGAGTCACCACCCCCCCTCCCCACCCCCTGCTCGGCCTCGCACTAACGCACGCAGTGCGCTTGGTTGACAGGCGCAGTGCGGACATTCTATTTTTTCCATCAAAGGGGATGCGCGCAAAACCACCACCACCCCCCCAACCCTAAGATAGACAGGGGGGCGACGGGTTATGACGGACTCACCTACGCATGCGGTGCCGTGGCAAGCCGCGTCGCCGCCTGCTCCGGCTTGTTCTAGGCTCGGACTCACAGGGGGATGTGGAGGGGGGTCACGACCCCCCTCCCCACCCCCTGCTAGGCCTCGCGCTAACGCATGTAGTGCGCTTGGTTGACAAGCGCATTGCGGACATTCTATTTTTTCCATCAAAGGGGACACGCGCAAAACCACCACCACCCCCAAACCCTAAGATAGACAGGGGGGCGACGGGGTATGACGGACTCGCCTACGCATGCGGCGCCGCGCAAGCCGCGTCGCCGACTGCTCCGGCTCGTTCCAGGCTCGGCCTCGCAGGGGGACGTGGAGGGGGGTCACGACCCCCTCCCCACCCCCTGCTCTGCCTCGCGCTAACGCACGCAGTGCGCTTGGTTGACAGGCGCAGTGCGGACATTCTGTTTTTTCCATCAAAGGGGACGCGCGCAAAACCACCACCACCCCCCAAACCCTAAGATAGACAGGGGGCGATGGGGTATGATGGACTCGCCTATGCATGCGGCACCGCGGCAAGCCGCGTCGCCGCCTGCTTGGGCTTGTTCCAGGCTCGGCCTCGCAGGGGGATGTGGAGGGGGGGTCACGTCCCCCCTCCCCACCCCCTGCTCGGCCTCGTGCTAACGCACGCAGTGCGCTTGGTTGACAGGCGCAGTGCGGACATTCTGTTTTTTCCATCAAAGGGGACGCGCGCAAAACCACCACCACCCCCCTAAACCCTAAGATAGACAGGGGGGCGATGGGGTATGACGGACTCGCCTACGCTTGCGGCACCGCGGCAAGCCGCGTCGCCGCCTGCTCCGGCTCGTCCCAGGCTCGGCCTCGCAAGGGGATGTGGAGGGGGGTCACGACATCCCCCTCCCTACCCCCTGCTCGGCCTCGCGCTAACGCACGCAGTGCGCTTGGTTGACAGGCGCAGTGCGGACATTCTGTCTTTTCCATCAAAGCGGACGCGCGCAAAACCACCACCCCCCAAACCCTAAGATAGACAGGGGGCGACGGGGTATGACGGACTCGCCTACGCATGCGGCGCCACGGCAAGACGCGTCGCCGCCTGCTCCGGCTCGTTCCAGGCTCGGCCTCGCAGGGGGATGTGGAGGGGTGGTCACGACCCCCCTCCCCACCCCCTGCTCAGCCTCGCGCTAACGCACACAGTGCGCTTGGTTGACATGCGCAGTGCGGACATTCTGTTTTTTCCATCAAAGGGGACGCGCGAAAAACCACCACCCCCAAACCCTAAGATAGACAGGGGGGCGACGGGGTATGACGGACTCGCCTACGCATACAGCGCCGCGGCAAGCCGCGTCGCCGCCTGCTCCGGCTCGTCCCAGGCTCGGCCTCGCAAGGGGATGTGGACGGGGGTCACGACCTCCCCCTCCCCACCCCCTGCTCGGCCTCGCGCTAACGCATGCAGTGCGCTTGGTTGACAGGCGCAGTGCGGACATTCTATTTTTTCCAACAAAGGGGACGCACGCAAAACCACCACCACCCCAAACCCTAAGATAGACAGGGGGGCGACGGGGTATGACGGACTCGGCTACGCATGCGGCACCACGGCAAGCCGCGTCGCCGCCTGCTCCGGCTCGTTCCAGGCTCGGCCTCGCGCTAACGCACGCAGTGCGCTTGGTTGGCAGGCGTAGTGCGGACATTCTGTTTTTTCCATCAAAGGGGACGCTCACAAAACCACCACCACCACCCCCAAACCCTAAGATAGACAGGGGGGCGACGGGGTATGACGGACTCGCCTACGCATGCGGCGCCGCGGCAAGCCGCGTCGCCGCCTGCTCCGGCTCGTTCCAGGCTCGGCCTCGCGCTAACGCACGCAGTGCGCTTGGTTGACAGGCGTAGTGCGGACATTCTGTTTTTTCCATCAAAGGGGACGCGCGCAAAACCGCCACCACCACCCCCAAACCCTAAGATAGACAGGGGGGCGACGGGGTATGACGGACTCGCCTACGCATGCCGCACCGCGGCAAGCCGCGTCACCGCCTGCTCCGGCTCGTCCCAGGCTCGGCCTCGCAAGGAGATGTGGAGGGGGGTCATGACCTCCCCCTCCCTACCACCTGCTCGGCCTCGCGCTAACGCATGCAGTGCGCTTGGTTGACAGGCGCAGTGCAGACATTCTGTCTTATCCATCAAAGGGGACGCGCGCAAAACCACCACCCCCCAAACCCTAAGATAGATAGGGGGCGATGGTGTATGACGGACTCGCCTACGCATGCGGCGCCACGGCAAGCCGCGTCGCCGCCTGCTCCGGCTCGTTCCAGGCTCGGCCTCGCAGGGGGATGTGGAGGGGTGGTCACGACCCCCCCTCCCCACCCCCTGCTCAGCCTCGCGCTAACGCATGCAGTGCGCTTGGTTGACAGGCGCAGTGCGGACATTCTGTTTTTTCCATCAAAGGGGACGCGCGCAAAACCACCACCACCCCCCAAACCCTAAGATAGACAGGTGGCGACGGGGTATGACGGACTCGCCTATGCATGCGGCGCCACGGCAATCCACGTCGCCGCCTGTTCCGGCTCGTTCCAGGCTCGGCCTCGCGCTAACGCACGCAGTGCGCTTGGTTGACAGGCGCAGTGCGGACATTCTGTTTTTTCCATCAAAGGGGACGCGCGCAAAACCACCACCCCCCCAAACCCTAAGATAGGCAGGGGGAGACGGGGTATGACGGACTCGCCTACGCATGCGGCACCGCGGCAAGACGCGGCGCCGCCTCCTCCGGCTCGTTCCAGGCTCGGCCTCGCAGGGGGATGTGGAGGGGTGGTCACGACCCCCCCTCCCCACCCCCTGCTCAGCCTCGCGCTAACGCATGCAGTGCGCTTGGTTGACAGGCGCAGTGCGGACATTCTGTTTTTTCCATCAAAGGGGACGCGCGCAAAACCACCACCACCCCCCCAAACCCTAAGATAGACAGGTGGCGACGGGGTATGACGGACTCGCCTATGCATGCGGCGCCACGGCAAGCCGCGTCGCCGCCTGTTCCGGCTCGTTCCAGGCTTGGCCTCGCGCTAACGCACGCAGTGCGCTTGGTTGACAGGCGCAGTGCGGACATTCTGTTTTTTCCATCAAAGGGGACGCGCGCAAAACCACCACCCCCCCAAACCCTAAGATAGACAGGGGGAGACGGGGTATGACGGACTCGCCTACGCATGCGGCGCCATGGCAAGTCGCGTCGCCGCCTGCTCCGGCTTGTTCCAGGCTCGGCCTCACAGGGGGATGTGGAGGGGGGTCACGACCCCCCTCCCCACCCCCTGCTAGGCCTCGCGCTAATGCATGCAGTGCGCTTGGTTGACAAGCACATTGCGGACATTCTATTTTGTCCATCAAAGGGGACACGCGCAAAACCACCACCACCCCCCAAACCCTAAGATAGACAGGGGGCGACGGGGTATGACGGACTCGCCTACGCATGCGGCGCCGCGGCAAGCCGCGTCGCCGCCTGCTCCGGCTCGTTCCAGGCTCGGCCGCGCAGGGGGATGTGGAGGGGGGTCACGACCCCCTCCCCACCCCCTGCTCGGCCTCGCGCTAGCGCACGCAGTGCGCTTGGTTGACAGGTGTAGTGTGGACATTCTGTTTTTTCCATCAAAGGGGACGCGCGCAAAACCACCACCACCCCCCAAAACCTAAGATAGACAGGTGGGCGATGGGGTATGAAGGACTCGCCTATGCATGCGGCACCGCGGCAAGCCGCGTCGCCGCCTGCTCGGGCTCGTTCCAGGCTCTGCCTCGCAGGGGGATGTGGAGGGGGGGTCACGTCCCCCCTCCCCACCCCCTGCTCGGCCTCGCGCTAACGCACGTAGTGCGCTTGGTTGATAGGCGCAGTGCGGACATTCTGTTTTTTCCATCAAAGGGGACGCGCGCAAAACCACCACCACCCCCCAAACCCTAAGATAGACAGGGGGGCGACGGGGTATGACGGACTCGCCTACGCATGCGGCGCCGCGGCAAGCCGCGTCGCCGCCTGCTCCGGCTTGTCCCAGGCTCGGCCTCGCAAGGGGATGTGGAGGGGGGTCACGACCTCCCCCTCCCTACCCCCTGCTCGGCCTCGCGCTAACGCACGCAGTGCGCTTGGTTGACAGGCGCAGTGCAGACATTCTGTTTTTTCCATCAAAGGGGACGCGTGCAAAACCACCACCCCCCCCCCAAACCCTAAGATAGACAGGGGGGCGATGGGGTATGACGGACTCGCCTATGCATGCGGCACCGCGGCAAGCCGCGTCGCCGCCTGCTCGGGCTCGTTCCAGGCTCGGCCTCACAGGGGGATGTGGAGGGGGGGTCACGTACCCACTCCCCACCCCCTGCTCGGCCTCGGGCTAATGCACGTAGTGCGCTTGGTTGATAGGCGCAGTGCGGACATTCTGTTTTTTCCATCAAAGGGGACGCGCGCAAAACCACCACCACCCCCCAAACCCTAAGATAGACAGGTGGCGACGGGGTATGACAGACTCGCCTATGCATGCGGCGCCACGGCAAGCCGCGTCGCCGCCTGTTCCGGCTCGTTCCAGGCTCGGCCTCGCGCTAACGCACGCAGTGCGCTTGGTTGACAGGCGCAGTGCGGACATTCTGTTTTTTCCATCAAAGGGGACGCGCGCAAAACCACCCCCCCCAAACCCTAAGATAGACAGGGGAGATGGGGTATGACGGACTCGCCTACGCATGCGGCGCCGCGGCAAGACGCGGCGCCGCCTCCTCCGGCTCGTTCCAGGCTCGGCCTCGCAGGGGGATGTGGAGGGGGAGTCACCACCCCCCCTCCCCACCCCCTGCTCGGCCTCGCGCTAACGCACGCAGTGCGCTTGGTTGACAGGCGCAGTGCGGACATTCTGTTTTTTCCATCAAAGGGGACGCGCGCAAAACCACCACCCCCCCAAACCCTAAGATAGACAGGGGGAGACGGGGTATGACGGACTCGCCTACGCATGCGGCGCCACGGCAAGCCGCGGCGCCGACTGCTCCGGCTCGTTCCAGGCTCGGCCTCGCAGGGGGATGTGGAGGGGGGGTCACCACCCCCCCTCCCCACCCCCTGCTCGGCCTCGCACTAACGCACGCAGTGCGCTTGGTTGACAGGCGCAGTGCGGACATTCTATTTTTTCCATCAAAGGGGACGCGCGCAAAACCACCACCACCCCCCAACCCTAAGATAGACAGGGGGGCGACGGGTTATGACGGACTCACCTACGCATGCGGTGCCGTGGCAAGCCGCGTCGCCGCCTGCTCCGGCTTGTTCTAGGCTCGGACTCACAGGGGGATGTGGAGGGGGGTCACGACCCCCCTCCCCACCCCCTGCTAGGCCTCGCGCTAACGCATGCAGTGCACTTGGTTGACAAGCGCATTGCGGACATTCTATTTTTTCCATCAAAGGGGACACGCGCAAAACCACCACCACCCCCAAACCCTAAGATAGACAGGGGGGCGACGGGGTATGACGGACTCGCCTACGCATGCGGCGCCGCGGCAAGCCGCGTCGCCAACTGCTCCGGCTCGTTCCAGGCTCGGCCTCGCAGGGGGATGTGGAGGGGGGTCACGACCCCCTCCCCACCCCCTGCTCTGCCTCGCGCTAACGCACGCAGTGCGCTTGGTTGACAGGCGCAGTGCGGACATTCTGTTTTTTCCATCAAAGGGGACGCGCGCAAAACCACCACCACCCCCCAAACCCTAAGATAGACAGGGGGGCGATGGGGTATGATGGACTCGCCTATGCATGCGGCACCGCGGCAAGCCGCGTCGCCGCCTGCTTGGGCTTGTTCCAGGCTCGGCCTCGCAGGGGGATGTGGAGGGGGGGTCACGTCCCCCCTCCCCACCCCCTGCTCGGCCTCGTGCTAACACACGCAGTGCGCTTGGTTGACAGGCGCAGTGCGGACATTCTGTTTTTTCCATCAAAGGGGACGCGCGCAAAACCACCACCACCCCCCTAAACCCTAAGATAGACAGGGGGGCGATGGGGTATGACGGACTCGCCTACGCTTGCGGCACCGCGGCAAGCCGCGTCGCCGCCTGCTCCGGCTCGTCCCAGGCTCGGCCTCGCAAGGGGATGTGGAGGGGGGTCACGACATCCCCCTCCCTACCCCCTGCTCGGCCTCGCGCTAACGCACGCAGTGCGCTTGGTTGACAGGCGCAGTGCGGACATTCTGTCTTTTCCATCAAAGCGGACGCGCGCAAAACCACCACCCCCCAAACCCTAAGATAGACAGGGGGCGACGGGGTATGACGGACTCGCCTACGCATGCGGCGCCACGGCAAGACGCGTCGCCGCCTGCTCCGGCTCGTTCCAGGCTCGGCCTCGCAGGGGGATGTGGAGGGGTGGTCACGACCCCCCTCCCCACCCCCTGCTCAGCCTCGCGCTAACGCACACAGTGCGCTTGGTTGACATGCGCAGTGCGGACATTCTGTTTTTTCCATCAAAGGGGACGCGCGAAAAACCACCACCCCCAAACCCTAAGATAGACAGGGGGGCGACGGGGTATGACGGACTCGCCTACGCATGCAGCGCCGCGGCAAGCCGCGTCGCCGCCTGCTCCGGCTCGTCCCAGGCTCGGCCTCGCAAGGGGATGTGGACGGGGGTCACGACCTCCCCCTCCCCACCCCCTGCTCGGCCTCGCGCTAACGCATGCAGTGCGCTTGGTTGACAGGCGCAGTGCGGACATTCTATTTTTTCCAACAAAGGGGACGCACGCAAAACCACCACCACCCCAAACCCTAAGATAGACAGGGGGGCGACGGGGTATGACGGACTCGGCTACGCATGCGGCACCATGGCAAGCCGCGTCGCCGCCTGCTTCGGCTCGTTCCAGGCTCGGCCTCGCGCTAACGCACGCAGTGCGCTTGGTTGACAGGCGTAGTGCGGACATTCTGTTTTTTCCATCAAAGGGGACGCTCGCAAAACCACCACCACCACCCCCAAACCCTAAGATAGACAGGGGGGCGACGGGGTATGACGGACTCGCCTACGCATGCGGCGCCGCGGCAAGCCGCGTCGCCGCCTGCTCCGGCTCGTTCCAGGCTCGGCCTCGCAGGGGGATGTGGAGGGGGGGTCACGACCCCCCTCCCCACCCCCTGCTCAGCCTCGCGCTAACGCACGCAGTGCGCTTAGTTGACATGCGCAGTGCGGACATTCTAGTTTTTCCATCAAAGGGGACGCGCGCAAAACCACCACCCCCAAACCCTAAGATAGACAGGGGGGCGACGGGGTATGACGGACTCGCCTACGCATTCGGCGCAGCGGCAAGCCGCGTCGCCGCCTGCTCCGGCTCGTCCCAGGCTCGGCCTCGCAAGGGGATATGGAGGGGGGTCACGACCTCCCCCTCCCCACCCCCTGCTCGGCCTCGCGCTAACGCATGCAGTGCGCTTGGTTGACAGGCGCAGTGCGGACATTCTGTTTTTTCCATCAAAGGGGAAGCGCGCAAAACCACCACCACCCCCCCAAACCCTAAGATAGACAGGGGGCGACGGGGTATGACCGACTCGCCTACGCATGCGGCGCCGCTGCAAGCCGCGTCGCCGCCTGCTCCGGCTCGTCCCAGGCTCGGCCTCGCAAGGGGATGTGGAGGGGGGGTCATGACCTCCCCCTCCCCACCCCCTGCTTGGCCTCGCGCTAATGCACGCAGTGCGCTTGGTTGACAGGCGCAGTGCGGACATTCTGTTTTTTCCATCAAAGGGGACGCGCGCAAAACCACCACCACCCCCCCAAACCCTAAGATAGTCAGGGGGGCGACGGGGTATGACGGACTCGGCTACGCATGCGGCACCACGGCAAGCCGCGTCGCCGCCTGCTCCGGCTCGTTCCAGGCTCGGCCTCGCGCTAACGCACGCAGTGCGCTTGGTTGACAGGCGCAGTTCGGACATTCTGTTTTTTCCATCAAAGGGGACGCGCGCAAAACCACCACCCCCCAAACCGTAAGATAGACAGGGGGAGACGGGGTATGACGAACCTGCTCTGGCTCGTTCCAGGCTCGGCCTCGCAGGGGGATGTGGAGCGGGGGTCACCACCCCCCTCCCCACCCCCTGCTCGGCCTCGCGCTAACGCATTCAGTGCGCTTGGTTGACAGGCGCAGTGCGGACATTCTGTTTTTTCCATCAAAGGGGACGCGCGCAAAACCACCAACACCACCCCCAAACCCTAAGATAGACAGGGGGGCGACGGGGTATGACGGACTCGCCTACGCATGCGGCGCCGCGGCAAGCCGCGTTGCCGCCTGCTCCGGCTCATTACAGGCTCGGCCTCGCAGGGGGATGTGGAGGGGGGGTCACGGCCCCCCTCCCCACCGCCTGCTCGGCCCCGCGCTAACGCACGCAGTGCGCTTGGTTGACAGGCGCAGTGTGGACATTCTGTCTTTTCCATCAAAGGGGACGCGCGCAAAACCACCACCCCCCAAACCCTAAGATAGACAGGGGGCGACGGGGTATGACGGACTAGCATACGCATGCGGCGCCGCGGCAAGCCGCGTCGCCGCCTGCTCCGGCTCGTCCCAGGCTCGACCTCGCAAGGGGATGTGGAGGGGGGTCACGACCTCCCCCTCCCCACCCCCTGCTCGGCCTCGCGCTAACGCACGCAGTGCGCTTGGTTGACAGGCGCAGTGCGGACATTCTGTTTTTCCATCAAAGGGGACGCGCGCAAAACCACCACCACCCTCCCAAACCCTAAGATAGACAGGGGGCGACGGGGTATGACGGACTCGCCTACGCATGCGGCGCCACGGCAAGCCGCGTCGCCGCCTGCTCCGGCTCGTTCCAGGCTCGGCCTCGAGCTAACGCACGCAGTGCGCTTGGTTGACAGGCGCAGTGCGGACATTCTGTTTTTTCCATCAAAGGGGACGCGCGCAAAACCACCACCCCCCCAAACCCTAAGATAGACAGGGGGAGACGGGGTATGACGGACTCGCCTACGCATGCGGCGCCGCGGCGCGGCTTGCCGCCTGCTCCGGCTCGTTCCAGGCTCGGCCTCGCAGGGGGATGTGGAGGGGGGTCACCACCCCCCCTCCCCACCCCCTACTCGGCCTCCCGCTAACGCACGCAGTGCGCTTGGTTGACTGGCACAGTGCGGACATTCTGTTTTTTCCATCAAAGGGGACGCGCGCAAAACCACCACCACCACCCCCAAACCCTAAGATAGACAGGGGGCGACGGGGTATGACGGACTCGCCTACGCATGCGGCGCCGCGGCAAGCCGCGTCGCCGCCTGCTCCGGCTCGTTCCAGGCTCGGCCTCGCAGGGAGATGTGGAGGGGTGGTCACGACCCCCCTCCCCACCCCCTGCTCAGCCTCGCGCTAACGCACACAGTGCGCTTGGTTGACATGTGCAGTGCGGACATTCTGTTTTTTCCATCAAAGGGGACGCGCGAAAAACCACCACCCCCAAACCCTAAGATAGACAGGGGGGCGACGGGGTATGACGGACTCGCCTACGCATGCGGCGCCGCGGCAAGCCGCGTCGCCGCCTGCTCCGGCTCGTCCCAGGCTCGGCCTCGCAAGGGGATGTGGAGGGGGGTCACGACCTCCCCCTCCCCACCCCCTGCTCGGCCTCGCGCTAACGCATGCAGTGCGCTTGGTTGACAGGCGCAGTGCGGACATTCTATTTTTTCCAACAAAGGGGACGCACGCAAAACCACCACCACCCCAAACCCTAAGATAGACAGGGGCGACGGGGTATGACGGACTCGGCTACGCATGTGGCACCACGGCAAGCCGCGTCGCCGCCTGCTCCGGCTCGTTCCAGGCTCGGCCTCGCGCTAACGCACGCAGTGCGCTTGGTTGACAGGCGTAGTGCGGACATTCTGTTTTTTCCATCAAAGGGGACGCGCGCAAAACCACCACCACCACCCCCAAACCCTAAGATAGACAGGGGGGCGACGGGGTATGACGGACTCGCCTACGCATGCGGCGCCGCGGCAAGCCGCGTCGCCGCCTGCTCCGGCTCGTTCCAGGCTCGGCCTCGCAGGGGGATGTGGAGGGGGGTCACGACCCCCCCTCCCCACCCCCTGCTCAGCCTCGCGCTAACGCATGCAGTGCGCTTGGTTGACATGCGCAGTGCGGACATTCTAGTTTTTCCATCAAAGGGGACGCGCGCAAAACCACCACCCCCCCAAACCCTAAGATAGACAGGGGGAGACGGGGTATGACGGACTCGCCTACGCATGCGGCGCCACGGCAAGCCGCGGCGCCGACTGCTCCGGCTCGTTCCAGGCTCGGCCTCGCAGGGGGATGTGGAGGGGGGGTCACGTCCCCCCTCCCCACCCCCTGCTCGGCCTCGCTCTAACGCACGTAGTGCGCTTGGTTGATAGGCGCAGTGCGGACATTCTGTTTTTTCCATCAAAGGGGACGCGCGCAAAACCACCACCACCCCCAAACCCTAAGATAGACAGGTGGCGACGGGGTATGACGGACTCGCCTATGCATGCGGCACCGCGGCAAGCCGCGTCGCCGCCTGCTTGGGCTCGTTCCAGGCTCGGCCTCGCAGGGGGATGTGGAGGGGGGGTCACGTCCCCCCTCCCCACCCCCTGCTCGGCCTCGCACTAACGCACGTAGTGCGCTTGGTTGATAGGCGCAGTGCGGACATTCTGTTTTTTCCATCAAAGGGGACGCGCGCAAAACCACCACCACCCCCCAAACCCTAAGATAGACAGGTGGCGACGGGGTATGACGGACTCGCCTATGCATGCCGCGCCACGGCAAGCCGCGTCGCCGCCTGTTCCGGCTCGTTCCAGGCTCGGCCTCGCGCTAACGCACGCAGTGCGCTTGGTTGACAGGCGCAGTGCGGACATTCTGTTTTTTCCATCAAAGGGGACGCGCGCAAAA
Organism: Triticum timopheevii; assembly: GCA_963921465.1. Lineage (NCBI taxonomy): Eukaryota > Viridiplantae > Streptophyta > Magnoliopsida > Poales > Poaceae > Triticum > Triticum timopheevii. The sequence continues at coordinate 58,929,626 of OY997270.1, read as the reverse complement.
CCACCCCCCCCCCAAACCCTAAGATAGACAGGGGGAGACGGGGTATGACGGACTCGCCTACGCATGCGGCGCCGCGGCAAGACGCGGCGCCGCCTCCTCCGGCTCGTTCCAGGCTCGGCCTCGCAGGGGGATGTGGAGGGGGAGACACCACCCCCCTCCCCACCCCCTGCTCGGCCTCGCGCTAACGCACGCAGTGCGCTTGGTTGACAGGCGCAGTGCGGACATTCTGTTTTTTCCATCAAAGGGGACGCGCGCAAAACCACCCCCCCCCCAAACCCTAAGATAGACAGGGGGAGACGGGGTATGACGGACTCGCCTACGCATGCGGCGCCACGGCAAGCCGCGGCGCCGACTGCTCCGGCTCGTTCCAGGCTCGGCCTCGCAGGGGGATGTGGAGGGGTGGTCACCACCCCCCCTCCCCACCCCCTGCTCGGCCTCGCGCTAACGCACGCAGTGCGCTTGGTTGACAGGCGCAGTGCGGACATTCTATTTTTTCCATCAAAGGGGACGCACGCAAAACCACCACCACCCCCCCAACCCTAAGATAGACAGGGGGGCGACGGGGTATGACGGACTCACCTACGCATGCGGCGCCGTGGCAAGCCGCGTCGCCGCCTGCTCCGGCTTGTTCTAGGCTCGGACTCACAGGGGGATGTGGAGGGGGGTCACGACCCCCCTCCCCGCCCCCTGCTAGGCCTCGCGCTAACGCATGCAGTGCGCTTGGTTGACAAGCGCATTGCGGACATTCTATTTTTTCCATCAAAGGGGACACGCGCAAAACCACCACCACCCCCAAACCCTAAGATAGACAGGGGGGTGACGGGGTATGACGGACTCGCCTATGCATGCGGCGCCGCGGCAAGCCGCGTCGCCGACTGCTCCGGCTCGTTCCAGGCTCGGCCTCGCAGGGGGATGTGGAGGGGGGTCACGACCCCCTCCCCACCCCCTGCTCTGCCTCGCGCTAACGCACGCAGTGCGCTTGGTTGACAGGCGCAGTGCGGACATTCTGTTTTTTCCATCAAAGGGGACGCGCGCAAAACCACCACCACCCCCCAAACCCTAAGATAGACAGGGGGGCGATGGGGTATGATGGACTCGCCTATGCATGCGGCACCGCGGCAAGCCGCGTCGCCGCCTGCTTGGGCTCGTTCCAGGCTCGGCCTCGCAGGGGGATGTGGAGGGGGGGTCACGTCCCCCCTCCCCACCCCCTGCTCGGCCTCGTGCTAACGCACGCAGTGCGCTTGGTTGACAGGCGCAGTGCGGACATTCTGTTTTTTCCATCAAAGGGGACGCGCGCAAAACCACCACCACCCCCCTAAACCCTAAGATAGACAGGGGGGCGATGGGGTATGACGGACTCGCCTACGCATGCGGCACCGCGGCAAGCCGCGTCGCCGCCTGCTCCAGCTCGTCCCAGGCTCGGCCTCGCAAGGGGATGTGGAGGGGGGTCACGACATCCCCCTCCCTACCCCCTGCTCGGCCTCGCGCTAACGCACGCAGTGCGCTTGGTTGACAGGCGCAGTGCGGACATTCTGTCTTTTCCATCAAAGCGGACGCGCGCAAAACCACCACCCCCCAAACCCTAAGATAGACAGGGGGCGACGGGGTATGACGGACTCGCCTACGCATGCGGCGCCACGGCAAGACGCATCGCCGCCTGCTCCGGCTCGTTCCAGGCTCGGCCTCGCAGGGGGATGTGGAGGGGTGGTCACGACCCCCCTCCCCACCCCCTGCTCAGCCTCGCGCTAACGCACACAGTGCGCTTGGTTGACATGTGCAGTGCGGACATTCTGTTTTTTCCATCAAAGGGGACGCGCGAAAAACCACCACCCCCAAACCCTAAGATAGACAGGGGGGCGACGGGGTATGACGGACTCGCCTACGCATGCGGCGCCGCGGCAAGCCGCGTCGCCGCCTGCTCCGACTCGTCCCAGGCTCGGCCTCGCAAGGCGATGTGGAGGGGGGTCACGACCTCCCCCTCCCCACCCCCTGCTCGGCCTCGCGCTAACGCATGTAGTGCGCTTGGTTGACAGGCGCAGTGCGGACATTCTATTTTTTCCAACAAAGGGGACGCACGCAAAACCACCACCACCCCAAACCCTAAGATAGACAGGGGGAGACGGGGTATGACGGACTCGCCTACGCATGCGGCGCCACGGCAAGCCGCGGCGCCGACTGCTCCGGCTCGTTCCAGGCTCGGCCTCGCAGGGGGATGTGGAGGGGGGGTCACCACCCCCCCTCCCCACCCCCTGCTCGGCCTCGCGCTAACGCACGCAGTGCGCTTGGTTGACAGGCGCAGTGCGGACATTCTATTTTTTCCATCAAAGGGGACGCGCGCAAAACCACCACCACCCCCCCAACCCTAAGATAGACAGGGGGGCGACGGGGTATGACGGACTCACCTACGCATGCGGCGCCGTGGCAAGCCGCGTCGCCGCCTGCTCCGGCTTGTTCTAGTCTCGGACTCACAGGGGGATGTGGAGGGGGGTCACGACCCCCCTCCCCACCCCCTGCTAGGCCTCGCGCTAACGCATGCAGTGCGCTTGGTTGACAAGCGCATTGCGGACATTCTATTTTTTCCATCAAAGGGGACACGCGCAAAACCACCACCACCCCCAAACCCTAAGATAGACAGGGGGGTGACGGGGTATGACGGACTCGCCTACGCATGCGGCGCCGCGGCAAGCCGCGTCGCCGACTGCTCCGGCTCGTTCCAGGCTCGGCCTCGCAGGGGGATGTGGAGGGGGGTCACGACCCCCTCCCCACCCCCTGCTCTGCCTCGCGCTAACGCACGCAGTGCGCTTGGTTGACAGGCGCAGTGTGGACATTCTGTTTTTTCCATCAAAGGGGACGCGCGCAAAACCACCACCACCCCCCAAACCCTAAGATAGACAGGGGGGCGATGGGGTATGATGGACTCGCCTATGCATGCGGCACCGCGGCAAGCCGCGTCGCCGCCTGCTTGGGCTCGTTCCAGGCTCGGCCTCGCAGGGGGATGTGGAGGGGGGGGTCACGTCCCCCCTCCCCACCCCCTGCTCGGCCTCGTGCTAACGCACGCAGTGCGCTTGGTTGACAGGCGCAGTGCGGACATTCTGTTTTTTCCATCAAAGGGGACGCGCGCAAAACCACCACCACCCCCCTAAACCCTAAGATAGACAGGGGGGCGATGGGGTATGACGGACTCGCCTACGCATGCGGCACCACGGCAAGCCGCGTCGCCGCCTGCTCCGGCTCGTCCCAGGCTCGGCCTCGCAAGGGGATGTGGAGGGGGGTCACGACATCCCCCTCCCTACCCCCTGCTCGGCCTCGCGCTAACGCACGCAGTGCGCTTGGTTGACAGGCGCAGTGCGGACATTCTGTCTTTTCCATCAAAGCGGACGCGCGCAAAACCACCACCCCCCAAACCCTAAGATAGACATGGGGCGACGGGGTATGACGGACTCGCCTACGCATGCGGCGCCACGGCAAGACGCGTCGCCGCCTGCTCCGGCTCGTTCCAGGCTCGGCCTCGCAGGGGGATGTGGAGGGGTGGTCACGACCCCCCTCCCCACCCCCTGCTCAGCCTCGCGCTAACGCACACAGTGCGCTTGGTTGACATGTGCAGTGCGGACATTCTGTTTTTTCCATCAAAGGGGACGCGCGCAAAACCACCACCACCCCCCTAAACCCTAAGATAGACAGGGGGGCGATGGGGTATGACGGACTCGCCTACGCATGCGGCACCGCGGCAAGCCGCGTCGCCGCCTGCTCCGGCTCGTCCCAGGCTCGGCCTCGCAAGGGGATGTGGAGGGGGGTCACGACATCCCCCTCCCTACCCCCTGCTCGGCCTCGCGCTAACGCACGCAGTGCGCTTGGTTGACAGGCGCAGTGCGGACATTCTGTCTTTTCCATCAAAGCGGACGCGCGCAAAACCACCACCCCCCAAACCCTAAGATAGACAGGGGGCGACGGGGTATGACGGACTCGCCTACGCATGCGGCGCCACGGCAAGACGCGTCGCCGCCTGCTCCGGCTCGTTCCAGGCTCGGCCTCGCAGGGGGATGTGGAGGGGTGGTCACGACCCCCCTCCCCACCCCCTGCTCAGCCTCGCGCTAACGCACACAGTGCGCTTGGTTGACATGTGCAGTGCGGACATTCTGTTTTTTCCATCAAAGGGGACGCGCGAAAAACCACCACCCCCAAACCCTAAGATAGACAGGGGGGCGACGGGGTATGATGGACTCGCCTACGCATGCGGCGCCGCGGCAAGCCGCGTCGCCGCCTGCTCCGGCTCGTCCCAGGCTCGGCCTCGCAAGGCGATGTGGAGGGGGGTCACGACCTCCCCCTCCCCACCCCCTGCTCGGCCTCGCGCTAACGCATGTAGTGCGCTTGGTTGACAGGCGCAGTGCGGACATTCTATTTTTTCCAACAAAGGGGACGCACGCAAAACCACCACCACCCCAAACCCTAAGATAGACAGGGGGAGACGGGGTATGACGGACTCGCCTACGCATGCGGCGCCACGGCAAGCCACGGCGCCGACTGCTCCGGCTCGTTCCAGGCTCGGCCTCGCAGGGGGATGTGGAGGGGGGGTCACCACCCCCCCTCCCCACCCCCTGCTCGGCCTCGCGCTAACGCACGCAGTGCGCTTGGTTGACAGGCGCAGTGCGGACATTCTATTTTTTCCATCAAAGGGGACGCGCGCAAAACCACCACCACCCCCCCAACCCTAAGATAGACAGGGGGGCGACGGGGTATGACGGACTCACCTACGCATGCGGCGCCGTGGCAAGCCGCGTCGCCGCCTGCTCCGGCTTGTTCTAGGCTCGGACTCACAGGGGGATGTGGAGGGGGGTCACGACCCCCCTCCCCACCCCCTGCTAGGCCTCGCGCTAACGCATGCAGTGCGCTTGGTTGACAAGCGCATTGCGGACATTCTATTTTTTCCATCAAAGGGGACACGCGCAAAACCACCACCACCCCCAAACCCTAAGATAGACAGGGGGGTGACGGGGTATGACGGACTCGCCTACGCATGCGGCGCCGCGGCAAGCCGCGTCGCCGACTGCTCCGGCTCGTTCCAGGCTCGGCCTCGCAGGGGGATGTGGAGGGGGGTCACGACCCCCTCCCCACCCCCTGCTCTGCCTCGCGCTAACGCACGCAGTGCGCTTGGTTGACAGGCGCAGTGTGGACATTCTGTTTTTTCCATCAAAGGGGACGCGCGCAAAACCACCACCACCCCCCAAACCCTAAGATAGACAGGGGGGCGATGGGGTATGATGGACTCGCCTATGCATGCGGCACCGCGGCAAGCCGCGTCGCCGCCTGCTTGGGCTCGTTCCAGGCTCGGCCTCGCAGGGGGATGTGGAGGGGGGTCACGTCCCCCCTCCCCACCCCCTGCTCGGCCTCGTGCTAACGCACGCAGTGCGCTTGGTTGACAGGCGCAGTGCGGACATTCTGTTTTTTCCATCAAAGGGGATGCGCGCAAAACCACCACCACCCCCCTAAACCCTAAGATAGACAGGGGGGCGATGGGGTATGACGGACTCGCCTACGCATGCGGCACCGCGGCAAGCCGCGTCACCGCCTGCTCCGGCTCGTCCCAGGCTCGGCCTCGCAAGGGGATGTGGAGGGGGGTCACGACATCCCCCTCCCTACCCCCTGCTCGGCCTCGCGCTAACGCACGCAGTGCGCTTGGTTGACAGGCGCATTGCGGACATTCTGTCTTTTCCATCAAAGCGGACGCGCGCAAAACCACCACCCCCCAAACCCTAAGATAGACATGGGGCGACGGGGTATGACGGACTCGCCTACGCATGCGGCGCCACGGCAAGACGCGTCGCCGCCTGCTCCGGCTCGTTCCAGGCTCGGCCTCGCAGGGGGATGTGGAGGGGTGGTCACGACCCCCCTCCCCACCCCCTGCTCAGCCTCGCGCTAACGCACACAGTGCGCTTGGTTGACATGTTCAGTGCGGACATTCTGTTTTTTCCATCAAAGGGGACGCGCGAAAAACCACCACCCCCAAACCCTAAGATAGACAGGGGGGCGACGGGGTATGACGGACTCGCCTACGCTTGCGGCGCCGCGGCAAGCCGCGTCGCCGCCTGCTCCGGCTCGTTCCAGGCTCGGCCTCGCAGGGGGATGTGGAGGGGGGTCACCACCCCCCTCCCCACCCCCTACTCGGCCTCCCGCTAACGCACGCAGTGTGCTTGGTTGACAGGCACAGTGCGGACATTCTGTTTTTTCCATCAAAGGGGACGCGCGCAAAACCACCACCACCACCCCCAAACCCTAAGATAGACAGGGGGCGACGGGGTATGACGGACTCGCCTACGCATGCGGCGCCACGGCAAGCCACGTCGCCGCCTGCTTCGGCTCGTTCCAGGCTCGGCCTCGCAGGGGGATGTGGAGGGGGGGTCACGACCCCTCCTCCCCACCCCCTGCTCGGCCTCGCGCTAACGCATGGAGTGCGCTTGGTTGACAGGCGCAGTGCAGACATTCTGTCTTTTATATCAAAGGGGACGCGCGCAAAACCACCACCACCCCCCCCCCAAACCCTAAGATAGACAGGGGGCGACGGGGTATGACGGACTCGCCTATGCATGCGGCGCCGCGGCAAGCCGCGTCGCCGCCTGCTCCGGCTCGTTCTAGGCTCGGCCTCGCAGGGGGATGTGGAGGGGGGGTCACGACCCCCCCTCCCCACCCCCTGCTCAGCCTCGCGCTAACGCATGCAGTGCGCTTGGTTGACATGCGCAGTGCAGACATTCTGTTTTTTCCATCAAAGGGGACGCGCGCAAAACCACCACCCCCAAACCCTAAGATAGACAGGGGGCGACGGGGTATGACGGAATCGCCTACGCATGCGGTGCCGCGGCAAGACGCGTCGCCGCCTGCTCCGGCTCGTTCCAGGCTCGGCCTCGCAGGGGGATGTGGAGGGGGGTCACGACCCCCCCTCCCCACCCCCTGCTCGGCCTCGCGCTAACGCACGCAGTGCGCTTGGTTGACAGGCGCAGTGCGGACATTCTGTTTTTTCCATCAAAGGGGACGCGCACTAAACCACCACCATCCCCCAAACCCTAAGATAGACAGGGGGGCGACGGGGTATGACGGACTCGCCTACGCATGCGGCGCCGCGGCAAGCCGCATCGCCGCCTGCTCCGGCTCGTTCCAGGCTCGGCCTCGCAGGGGGATGTGGAGGGGGGGTCACGACCCCCCCTCCCCACCCCCTGCTCGGCCTCGCGCTAACGCACGCAGTGCGCTTGGTTGACAGGCGCAGTGCAGACATTCTATCTTTTCCATCAAAGGGGGCGCGCGCGAAACCACCACCACCCCCCCAAACCCTAAGATAGACAGGGGGCGACGGGGTATGACGGACTCGCCTACGCATGCGGCGCCGCGGCAAGCCGCGTCGCCGCCTGCTCCGGCTCGTTCCAGGCTCGGCCTCGCAGGGGGATGTGGAGGGGGGTCACGACCCCCCCTCCCCACCCCCTGCTCAGCCTCGCGCTAACGCACGCAGTGCGCTTGGTTGACAGGCGCAGTGCGGACATTCTGTTTTTTCCATCAAAGGGGACGCGCGCAAAACCACCACCCCCAAACCCTAAGATAGACAGGGGGCGACGGGGTATGACGGACTCGCCTACGCATGCGGCGCCGCGGCAAGCCGCATCGCCGCCTGCTCCGGCTCGTTCCAGGCTCGGCCTCGCAGGGGGATGTGGAGGGGGGGTCACGACCCCCCCTCCCCACCCCCTGCTCGGCCTCGCGCTAACGCACGCAGTGCGCTTGGTTGACAGGCGCAGTGCAGACATTCTATCTTTTCCATCAAAGGGGGCGCGCGCGAAACCACCACCACCCCCCCAAACCCTAAGATAGACAGGGGGCGACGGGGTATGACGGACTCGCCTACGCATGCGGCGCCGCGGCAAGCCGCGTCGCCGCCTGCTCCGGCTCGTTCCAGGCTCGGCCTCGCAGGGGGATGTGGAGGGGGGTCACGACCCCCCCTCCCCACCCCCTGCTCAGCCTCGCGCTAACGCACGCAGTGCGCTTGGTTGAAATGCGCAGTGCGGACATTCTGTTTTTTCCATCAAAGGGGACGCGCGCAAAACCACCACCCCCAAACCCTAAGATAGACAGGGGGCGACGGGGTATGACGGACTCGCCTACGCATGCGGCGCCGCGGCAAGACGCGGGCGCCGCGGCAAGACGCGTCGCCGCCTGCTCCGGCTCGTTCCAGGCTCGGCCTCGCAGGAGGATGTGGAGGAGGGTCACGACCCCCCCCCTCCCCACCCCCTGCTCGGCCTCGCGGTAACGCATGCAGTGCGCTTGGTTGACAGGCGCAGTGCGGACATTCTGTTTTTTCCATCAAAGGGGACGCGCACAAAACCACCACCACCCCCCAAACCCTAAGATAGACAGGGGGCGACGGGGTATGACGGACTCGCCTATGCATGCGGCACCGCGGCAAGCCGCATCGCCGCCTGCTCCGGCTCGTTCCAGGCTCGGCCTCGGAGGGGGATGTGGAGGGGGGGTCACGACCCCCCTCCCCACCCCCTACTCGGCCTCACGCTAACGCACCCAGTGCGCTTGGTTGACACGCGCAGTGCGGACATTCTGTTTTTTCCATCAAAGGGGACGCGCGCAAAACCACCACCACCCCCCAAACCCTAAGATAGACATGGGGCAACGGGGTATGACGGACTCGCCTACGCATGCGGCGCCACGGCAAGACGCGTCGCCGCCTGCTCCGGCTCGTTCTAGGCTCGGCCTCGCAGGGGGATGTGGAGGGGTGGTCACGACCCCCCTCCCCACCCCCTGCTCAGCCTCGCGCTAACGCACACAGTGCGCTTGGTTGACATGTGCAGTGCGGACATTCTGTTTTTTCCATCAAAGGGGACGCACGAAAAACCACCACCCCCAAACCCTAAGATAGACAGGGGGGCGACGGGGTATGACGGACTCGCCTACGCATGCGGCGCCGCGGCAAGCCGCGTCGCCGCCTGCTCCGGCTCGTTCCAGGCTCGGCCTCGCAGGAGGATGTGGAGGGGGGTCACCACCCCCCTCCCCACCCCCTACTCGGCCTCCCGCTAACGCACGCAGTGCGCTTGGTTGACAGGCACAGTGCGGACATTCTGTTTTTTCCATCAAAGGGGACGCGCGCAAAACCACCACCACCACCCCCAAACCCTAAGATAGACAGGGGGCGACGGGGTATGACGGACTCGCCTACGCATGCGGCGCCACGGCAAGCCGCGTCGCCGCCTGCTTCGGCTCGTTCCAGGCTCGGCCTCGCAGGGGGATGTGGAGGGGGGGTCACGACCCCCCCTCCCCACCCCCTGCTCGGCCTCGCGCTAACGCATGGAGTGCGCTTGGTTGACAGGCGCAGTGCAAACATTCTGTCTTTTATATCAAAGGGGACGCGCGCAAAACCACCACCACCCCCCCCCAAACCCTAAGATAGACAGGGGGCGACGGGGTATGACGGACTCGCCTACGCATGCGGCGCCGCGGCAAGCCGCGTCGCCGCCTGCTCCGGCTCGTTCTAGGCTCGGCCTCGCAGGGGGATGTGGAGGGGGGGTCACGACCCCCCCTCCCCACCCCCTGCTCAGCCTCGCGCTAACGCATGCAGTGCGCTTGGTTGACATGCGCAGTGCAGACATTCTGTTTTTTCCATCAAAGGGGACGCGCGCAAAACCACCACCCCCAAACCCTAAGATAGACAGGGGGCGACGGGGTATGACGGAATCGCCTACGCATGCGGTGCCGCGGCAAGACGCGTCGCCGCCTGCTCCGGCTCGTTCCAGGCTCGGCCTCGCAGGGGGATGTGGAGGGGGGTCACGACCCCCCCTCCCCACCCCCTGCTCGGCCTCGCGCTAACGCACGCAGTGCGCTTGGTTGACAGGCGCAGTGCGGACATTCTGTTTTTTCCATCAAAGGGGACGCGCACTAAACCACCACCATCCCCCAAACCCTAAGATAGACAGGGGGGCGACGGGGTATGACAGACTCGCCTACGCATGCGGCGCCGCGGCAAGCCGCATCGCCGCCTGCTCCGGCTCGTTCCAGGCTCGGCCTCGCAGGGGGATGTGGAGGGGGGGTCACGACCCCCCCTCCCCACCCCCTGCTCGGCCTCGCGCTAACGCACGCAGTGCGCTTGGTTGACAGGCGCAGTGCAGACATTCTATCTTTTCCATCAAAGGGGGCGCGCGCGAAACCACCACCACCCCCCCAAACCCTAAGATAGACAGGGGGCGACGGGGTATGACGGACTCGCCTACGCATGCGGCGCCGCGGCAAGCCGCGTCGCCGCCTGCTCCGGCTCGTTCCAGGCTCGGCCTCGCAGGGGGATGTGGAGGGGGGTCACGACCCCCCCTCCCCACCCCCTGCTCAGCCTCGCGCTAACGCACGCAGTGCGCTTGGTTGAAATGCGCAGTGCGGACATTCTGTTTTTTCCATCAAAGGGGACGCGCGCAAAACCACCACCCCCAAACCCTAAGATAGACAGGGGGCGACGGGGTATGACGGACTCGCCTACGCATGCGGCGCCGCGGCAAGACGCGTCGCCGCCTGCTCCGGCTCGTTCCAGGCTCGGCCTCGCAGGAGGATGTGGAGGAGGGTCACGACCCCCCCCCCTCCCCACCCCCTGCTCGGCCTCGCGGTAACGCATGCAGTGCGCTTGGTTGACAGGCGCAGTGCGGACATTCTGTTTTTTCCATCAAAGGGGACGCGCACAAAACCACCACCACCCCCCAAACCCTAAGATAGACAGGGGGCGACGGGGTATGACGGACTCGCCTATGCATGCGGCACCGCGGCAAGCCGCATCGCCGCCTGCTCCGGCTCGTTCCAGGCTCGGCCTCGGAGGGGGATGTGGAGGGGGGGTCACGACCCCCCTCCCCACCCCCTACTCGGCCTCACGCTAACGCACCCAGTGCGCTTGGTTGACACGCGCAGTGCGGACATTCTGTTTTTTCCATCAAAGGGGACGCGCGCAAAACCACCACCACCCCCCAAACCCTAAGATAGACATGGGGCAACGGGGTATGACGGACTCGCCTACGCATGCGGCGCCACGGCAAGACGCGTCGCCGCCTGCTCCGGCTCGTTCCAGGCTCGGCCTCGCAGGGGGATGTGGAGGGGTGGTCACGACCCCCCTCCCCACCCCCTGCTCAGCCTCGCGCTAACGCACACAGTGCGCTTGGTTGACATGTGCAGTGCGGACATTCTGTTTTTTCCATCAAAGGGGACGCGCGAAAAACCACCACCCCCAAACCCTAAGATAGACAGGGGGGCGACGGGGTATGACGGACTCGCCTACGCATGCGGCGCCGCGGCAAGCCGCGTCGCCGCCTGCTCCGGCTCGTTCCAGGCTCGGCCTCGCAGGAGGATGTGGAGGGGGGTCACCACCCCCCTCCCCACCCCCTACTCGGCCTCCCACTAACGCACGCAGTGCGCTTGGTTGACAGGCACAGTGCGGACATTCTGTTTTTTCCATCAAAGGGGACGCGCGCAAAACCACCACCACCACCCCCAAACCCTAAGATAGACAGGGGGCGACGGGGTATGACGGACTCGCCTACGCATGCGGCGCCACGGCAAGCCGCGTCGCCGCCTGCTTCGGCTCGTTCCAGGCTCGGCCTCGCAGGGGGATGTGGAGGGGGGGTCACGACCCCCCCTCCCCACCCCCTGCTCGGCCTCGCGCTAACGCATGGAGTGCGCTTGGTTGACAGGCGCAGTGCAAACATTCTGTCTTTTATATCAAAGGGGACGCGCGCAAAACCACCACCACCCCCCCCAAACCCTAAGATAGACAGGGGGCGACGGGGTATGACGGACTCGCCTACGCATGCGGCGCCGCGGCAAGCCGCGTCGCCGCCTGCTCCGGCTCGTTCTAGGCTCGGCCTCGCAGGGGGATGTGGAGGGGGGGTCACGACCCCCCCTCCCCACCCCCTGCTCAGCCTCGCGCTAACGCATGTAGTGCGCTTGGTTGACATGCGCAGTGCAGACATTCTGTTTTTTCCATCAAAGGGGACGCGCGCAAAACCACCACCCCCAAACCCTAAGATAGACAGGGGGCGACGGGGTATGACGGAATCGCCTACGCATGCGGTGCCGCGGCAAGACGCGTCGCCGCCTGCTCCGGCTCGTTCCAGGCTCGGCCTCGCAGGGGGATGTGGAGGGGGGTCACGACCCCCCCTCCCCACCCCCTGCTCGGCCTCGCGCTAACGCACGCAGTGCGCTTGGTTGACAGGCGCAGTGCGGACATTCTGTTTTTTCCATCAAAGGGGACGCGCACTAAACCACCACCATCCCCCAAACCCTAAGATAGACAGGGGGGCGACGGGGTATGACAGACTCGCCTACGCATGCGGCGCCGCGGCAAGCCGCATCGCCGCCTGCTCCGGCTCGTTCCAGGATCGGCCTCGCAGGGGGATGTGGAGGGGGGGTCACGACCCCCCCTCCCCACCCCCTGCTCGGCCTCGCGCTAACGCACGCAGTGCGCTTGGTTGACAGGCGCAGTGCAGACATTCTATCTTTTCCATCAAAGGGGGCGCGCGCGAAACCACCACCACCCCCCCAAACCCTAAGATAGACAGGGGGCGACGGGGTATGACGGACTCGCCTACGCATGCGGCGCCGCGGCAAGCCGCGTCGCCGCCTGCTCCGGCTCGTTCCAGGCTCGGCCTCGCAGGGGGATGTGGAGGGGGGTCACGACCCCCCCTCCCCACCCCCTGCTCAGCCTCGCGCTAACGCGCGCAGTGCGCTTGGTTGAAATGCGCAGTGCGGACATTCTGTTTTTTCCATCAAAGGGGACGCGCGCAAAACCACCACCCCCAAACCCTAAGATAGACAGGGGGCGACGGGGTATGACGGACTCGCCTACGCATGCGGCACCGCGACAAGACGCGTCGCCGCCTGCTCCGGCTCGTTCCAGGCTCGGCCTCGCAGGAGGATGTGGAGGAGGGTCACGACGCCCCCCCCTCCCCACCCCCTGCTCGGCCTCGCGGTAACGCATGCAGTGCGCTTGGTTGACAGGCGCAGTGCGGACATTCTGTTTTTTCCATCAAAGGGGACGCGCACAAAACCACCACCATCCCCCAAACCCTAAGATAGACAGGGGGCGACGGGGTATGACGGACTCGCCTATGCATGCGGCACCACGGCAAGCCGCATCGCCGCCTGCTCCGGCTCGTTCCAGGCTCGGCCTCGGAGGGGGATGTGGAGGGGGGGTCACGACCCCCCTCCCCACCCCCTACTCGGCCTCACGCTAACGCACCCAGTGCGCTTGGTTGACACGCGCAGTGCGGACATTCTGTTTTTTCCATCAAAGGGGACGCGCGCAAAACCACCACCACCCCCCAAACCCTAAGATAGACATGGGGCAACGGGGTATGACGGACTCGCCTACGCATGCGGCGCCGCGGCAAGCCGCGTCGCCGCTTGCTCCGGCTCGTTCTAGGCTCGGCCTCGCAGGGGGATGTGGAGGGGGGGTCATGACCCCCTCCCCACCCCCGGCTCAGCCTCGCGCTAACGCACGCAGTGCGCTTGTTTGACAGGCGCAGTGCGGACATTCTGTTTTTTCCATCAAAGGGGACGCGCGCAAAACCACCACCACCCCCCCAAACCATAAGATAGACAGGGGGGCCACGGGGTATGACGGACTCGCCTACGCATGCGGCGCCGCGGCAAGCCGCGTCGCAGCCTGCTCCGGCTCGTTCCAGGCTCGGCCTCGCAGGGGGATGTGGAGGGGGGGTCACGACCCCCCGTCCCCACCCCCTGCTCGGCCTCGCTCTAACGCACACAGTGCGCTTGGTTGACAGGCGCAGTGCGGACATTCTATCTTTTCCATCAAAGGGGACGCGCGCAAAACCACCACCACCCCCCCAAACCCTAAGATAGACAGGGGGGCGACGGGGTATGATGGACTCGCCTACGTATGCGGCGCCGCGGCAAGCCGCGTCGCCGCCTACTCCAGCTCGTTCCAGGCTCGGCCTCACAGGGGGATGTGGAGGGGGGGGGTCACGAGCCCCCCTCCCCACCCCCTGCTTGGCCTCGCGCTAACGCATGCAGTGCGCTTGGTTGACTGGCGCATTGCGGACATTCTATTTTTTCCATCAAAGGGGACGCGTGCAAAACCACCACCCCCCCAAACCCTCCAATAGACAGGGGGCGACGGGGTATGACGGACTCACCTACGCATGCGGCACCACGGCAAGCCGCGTCGCCGCCTGCACCGGCTCCTCCCAGGCTCGGCCTCGTAGGGGGATGTGGATGGGGGTCACGACCCCCATCCCCACCCCCTGCTCGGCCTCGCGCTAACGCACACAGTGCGCTTGGTTGACAGGCGCAGTGCGGACATTCTGTTTTTTCATCAAATGGGACGCGCGCAAAACCACCACCACCCCCGCCCCCCAAAGCCTAAGATAGACAGGGGGGCGACGGGGTATGACGGACTCGCCTACGCATGCGGCGCCGCGGCAAGACGCGTCGCCGCCTGCTCCGGCTCGTTCCAGGCTCGGCCTCGCAGGGGGATGTGGAGGGGGGTCACGACCCCCCCTCCCCACCCCCTGCTCGGTCTCGCGCTAACGCACGCAGTGCGCTTGGTTGACAGGCGCAGTGCGGACGTTCTGTTTTTCCATCAAAGGGGACGCGCGCAAAACCACCACCCCCAAACCCTAAGATAGACAGGGGGGCGACGGGGTATGACGGACTCGCCTACACATTCTGCGCCGTGGCAAGCCGCGTCGCCCCCTGCTCCGGCTCGTCCCAGGCTCGGCCTCGCAAGGGGATGTGGAGGGGGGTCACGACCTCCCCCTCCCCACCCCCTGCTCGGCCTCGCGCTAACGCACGCAGTGCGCTTGGTTGACAGGCACAATGCGGACATTCTGTTTTTCCATCAAAGGGGACGCGCGCAAAACCACCACCACCCCCCCAAACCCTAAGATAGACAGGGGGCGACGGGGTATGACGGACTCGCCTACGCATGCGGCGCCACGGCAAGCCGCATCGCCGCCTGCTCCGGCTCGTTCCAGGCTCGGCCTCGAGCTAACGCACGCAGTGCGCTTGGTTGACAGGCGCAGTGCGGACATTCTGTTTTTTCCATCAAAGGGGACGCGCGCAAAACCACCACCCCCCAAACCCTAAGATAGACAGGGGGAGACGGGGTATGACGGACTCGCCTACGCATGCGGCGCCGCGGCGCGGCTTGCCGCCTGCTCCGGCTCGTTCCAGGCTCGGCCTCGCAGGGGGATGTGGAGGGGGGTCACCACCCCCCTCCCCACCCCCTACTCGGCCTCCCGCTAACGCACGCAGTGCGCTTGGTTGACAGGCACAGTGCGGACATTCTGTTTTTTCCATCAAAGGGGACGCGCGTAAAACCACCACCACCACCCCCAAACCCTAAGATAGACAGGGGGCGACGGGGTATGACGGACTCGCCTACGCATGCGGCGCCGCGGCAAGCCGCGTCGCCGCCTGCTTCGGCTCGTTCCAGGCTCGGCCTCGCAGGGGGATGTGGAGGGGGGGTCACGACCCGCCCTCCCCACCCCCTGCTCGGCCTCGCGCTAACGCATGGAGTGCGCTTGGTTGACAGGCGCAGTGCAGACATTCTGTCTTTTATATCAAAGGGGACGCGCGCAAAACCACCACCACCCCCCCCCAAACCCTAAGATAGACAGGGGGCGACGGGGTATGACGGACTCGCCTACGCATGCGGCGCCGCGGCAAGCCGCGTCGCCGCCTGCTCCGGCTCATTCCAGGCTCGGCCTCGCAGGGGGATGTGGAGGGGGGGTCACGACCCCCCCTCCCCACCCCCTGCTCGGCCTCGCGCTAACGCACGCAGTGCGCTTGGTTGACAGGCGCAGTGCGGACATTCTGTTTTTTCCATCAAAGGGGACGCGCACTAAACCACCACCATCCCCCAAACCCTAAGATAGACAGGGGGGCGACGGGGTATGACGGACTCGCCTACGCATGCGGCGCCGCGGCAAGCCGCATCGCCGCCTGCTCCGGCTCGTTCCAGGCTCGGCCTCGCAGGGGGATGTTGAGGGGGGGTCACGACCCCCCCTCCCCACCCCCTGCTCGGCCTCGCGCTAACGCACGCAGTGCGCTTGGTTGACAGGCGCAGTGCAGACATTCTATCTTTTCCATCAAAGGGGGCGCGCGCGAAACCACCACCACCCCCCAAACCCTACGATAGACAGGGGGCGACGGGGTATGACGGACTCGCCTACGCATGCGGCGCCGCGGCAAGCCGCGTCGCCGCCTGCTCCGGCTCGTTCCAGGCTCGGCCTCGCAGGGGGATGTGGAGGGGGGTCACGACCCCCCCTCCCCACCCCCTGCTCAGCCTCGCGCTAACGCACGCAGTGCGCTTGGTTGAAATGCGCAGTGCGGACATTCTGTTTTTTCCATCAAAGGGGACGCGCGCAAAACCACCACCCCCAAACCCTAAGATAGACAGGGGGCGACGGGGTATGACGGACTCGCCTACGCATGCGGCACCGCGACAAGACGCGTCGCCGCCTGCTCCGGCTCGTTCCAGGCTCGGCCTCGCAGGAGGATGTGGAGGAGGGTCACGACGCCCCCCCCCTCCCCACCCCCTGCTCGGCCTCGCGGTAACGCATGCAGTGCGCTTGGTTGACAGGCGCAGTGCGGACATTCTGTTTTTTCCATCAAAGGGGACGCGCACAAAACCACCACCATCCCCCAAACCCTAAGATAGACAGGGGGCGACGGGGTATGACGGACTCGCCTATGCATGCGGCACCACGGCAAGCCGCATCGCCGCCTGCTCCGGCTCGTTCCAGGCTCGGCCTCGGAGGGGGATGTGGAGGGGGGGTCACGACCCCCCTCCCCACCCCCTACTCGGCCTCACGCTAACGCACCCAGTGCGCTTGGTTGACACGCGCAGTGCGGACATTCTGTTTTTTCCATCAAAGGGGACGCGCGCAAAACCACCACCACCCCCCAAACCCTAAGATAGACATGGGGCAACGGGGTATGACGGACTCGCCTACGCATGCGGCGCCGCGGCAAGCCGCGTCGCCGCTTGCTCCGGCTCGTTCTAGGCTCGGCCTCGCAGGGGGATGTGGAGGGGGGGTCATGACCCCCTCCCCACCCCCGGCTCAGCCTCGCGCTAACGCACGCAGTGCGCTTGTTTGACAGGCGCAGTGCGGACATTCTGTTTTTTCCATCAAAGGGGACGCGCGCAAAACCACCACCACCCCCCCAAACCATAAGATAGACAGGGGGGCCACGGGGTATGACGGACTCGCCTACGCATGCGGCGCCGCGGCAAGCCGCGTCGCAGCCTGCTCCGGCTCGTTCCAGGCTCGGCCTCGCAGGGGGATGTGGAGGGGGGGTCACGACCCCCCGTCCCCACCCCCTGCTCGGCCTCGCTCTAACGCACACAGTGCGCTTGGTTGACAGGCGCAGTGCGGACATTCTATCTTTTCCATCAAAGGGGACGCGCGCAAAACCACCACCACCCCCCCAAACCCTAAGATAGACAGGGGGGCGACGGGGTATGATGGACTCGCCTACGTATGCGGCGCCGCGGCAAGCCGCGTCGCCGCCTACTCCAGCTCGTTCCAGGCTCGGCCTCACAGGGGGATGTGGAGGGGGGGGGGGTCACGAGCCCCCCTCCCCACCCCCTGCTTGGCCTCGCGCTAACGCATGCAGTGCGCTTGGTTGACTGGCGCATTGCGGACATTCTATTTTTTCCATCAAAGGGGACGCGTGCAAAACCACCACCCCCCCAAACCCTCCAATAGACAGGGGGCGACGGGGTATGACGGACTCACCTACGCATGCGGCACCACGGCAAGCCGCGTCGCCGCCTGCACCGGCTCCTCCCAGGCTCGGCCTCGTAGGGGGATGTGGATGGGGGTCACGACCCCCATCCCCACCCCCTGCTCGGCCTCGCGCTAACGCACACAGTGCGCTTGGTTGACAGGCGCAGTGCGGACATTCTGTTTTTTCATCAAATGGGACGCGCGCAAAACCACCACCACCCCCGCCCCCCAAAGCCTAAGATAGACAGGGGGGCGACGGGGTATGACGGACTCGCCTACGCATGCGGCGCCGCGGCAAGACGCGTCGCCGCCTGCTCCGGCTCGTTCCAGGCTCGGCCTCGCAGGGGGATGTGGAGGGGGGTCACGACCCCCCCTCCCCACCCCCTGCTCGGTCTCGCGCTAACGCACGCAGTGCGCTTGGTTGACAGGCGCAGTGCGGACGTTCTGTTTTTCCATCAAAGGGGACGCGCGCAAAACCACCACCCCCAAACCCTAAGATAGACAGGGGGGCGACGGGGTATGATGGACTCGCCTACACATTCTGCGCCGTGGCAAGCCGCGTCGCCCCCTGCTCCGGCTCGTCCCAGGCTCGGCCTCGCAAGGGGATGTGGAGGGGGGTCACGACCTCCCCCTCCCCACCCCCTGCTCGGCCTCGCGCTAACGCACGCAGTGCGCTTGGTTGACAGGCACAATGCGGACATTCTGTTTTTCCATCAAAGGGGACGCGCGCAAAACCACCACCACCCCCCCAAACCCTAAGATAGACAGGGGGCGACGGGGTATGACGGACTCGCCTACGCATGCGGCGCCACGGCAAGCCGCATCGCCGCCTGCTCCGGCTCGTTCCAGGCTCGGCCTCGAGCTAACGCACGCAGTGCGCTTGGTTGACAGGCGCAGTGCGGACATTCTGTTTTTTCCATCAAAGGGGACGCGCGCAAAACCACCACCCCCCAAACCCTAAGATAGACAGGGGGAGACGGGGTATGACGGACTCGCCTACGCATGCGGCGCCGCGGCGCGGCTTGCCGCCTGCTCCGGCTCGTTCCAGGCTCGGCCTCGCAGGGGGATGTGGAGGGGGGTCACCACCCCCCTCCCCACCCCCTACTCGGCCTCCCGCTAACGCACGCAGTGCGCTTGGTTGACAGGCACAGTGCGGACATTCTGTTTTTTCCATCAAAGGGGACGCGCGCAAAACCACCACCACCACCCCCAAACCCTAAGATAGACAGGGGGCGACGGGGTATGACGGACTCGCCTACGCATGCGGCGCCGCGGCAAGCCGCGTCGCCGCCTGCTTCGGCTCGTTCCAGGCTCGGCCTCGCAGGGGGATGTGGAGGGGGGGTCACGACCCGCCCTCCCCACCCCCTGCTCGGCCTCGCGCTAACGCATGGAGTGCGCTTGGTTGACAGGCGCAGTGCAGACATTCTGTCTTTTATATCAAAGGGGACGCGCGCAAAACCACCACCACCCCCCCCCCAAACCCTAAGATAGACAGGGGGCGACGGGGTATGACGGACTCGCCTACGCATGCGGCGCCGCGGCAAGCCGCGTCGCCGCCTGCTCCGGCTCATTCCAGGCTCGGCCTCGCAGGGGGATGTGGAGGGGGGGTCACGACCCCCCCTCCCCACCCCCTGCTCAGCCTCGCGCTAACGCATGCAGTGCGCTTGGTTGACATGCGCAGTGCAGACATTCTGTTTTTTCCATCAAAGGGGACGCGCGCAAAACCACCACCCCCAAACCCTAAGATAGACAGGGGGCGACGGGGTATGACGGAATCGCCTACGCATGCGGCGCCGCGGCAAGACGCGTCGCCGCCTGCTCCGGCTCGTTCCAGGCTCGGCCTCGCAGGGGGATGTGGAGGGGGGTCACGACCCCCCCTCCCCACCCCCTGCTCGGCCTCGCGCTAACGCACGCAGTGCGCTTGGTTGACAGGCGCAGTGCGGACATTCTGTTTTTTCCATCAAAGGGGACGCGCACTAAACCACCACCATCCCCCAAACCCTAAGATAGACAGGGGGGCGACGGGGTATGACGGACTCGCCTACGCATGCGGCGCCGCGGCAAGCCGCATCGCCGCCTGCTCCGGCTCGTTCCAGGCTCGGCCTCGCAGGGGGATGTGGAGGGGGGGTCACGACCCCCCCTCCCCACCCCCTGCTCGGCCTCGCGCTAACGCACGCAGTGCGCTTGGTTGACAGGCGCAGTGCAGACATTCTATCTTTTCCATCAAAGGGGGCGCGCGCGAAACCACCACCACCCCCCAAACCCTACGATAGACAGGGGGCGACGGGGTATGACGGACTCGCCTACGCATGCGGCGCCGCGGCAAGCCGCGTCGCCGCCTGCTCCGGCTCGTTCCAGGCTCGGCCTCGCAGGGGGATGTGGAGGGGGGTCACGACCCCCCCTCCCCACCCCCTGCTCAGCCTCGCGCTAACGCACGCAGTGCGCTTGGTTGAAATGCGCAGTGCGGACATTCTGTTTTTTCCATCAAAGGGGACGCGCGCAAAACCACCACCCCCAAACCCTAAGATAGACAGGGGGCGACGGGGTATGACGGACTCGCCCACGCATGCGGCGCCGCGGCAAGACGCGTCGCCGCCTGCTCCGACTCGTTCCAGGCTCGGCCTCGCAGGAGGATGTGGAGGAGGGTCACGACCCCCCCCCCCCTCCCCACCCCCTGCTCGGCCTCGCGGTAACGCATGCAGTGCGTTGGTTGACAGGCGCAGTGCGGACATTCTATTTTTTCCATCAAAGGGGACGCGCACAAAACCACCACCACCCCCCAAACCCTAAGATAGACAGGGGGCGACGGGGTATGACGGACTCGCCTATGCATGCGGCACCGCGGCAAGCCGCATCGCCGCCTGCTCCGGCTCGTTCCAGGCTCGGCCTCGGAGGGGGATGTGGAGGGGGGGTCACGAGCCCCCTCCCCACCCCCTGCTCAGCCTCGCGCTAACGCACGCAGTGCGCTTGGTTGAAATGCGCAGTGCGGACATTCTGTTTTTTCCATCAAAGGGGACGTGCGCAAAACCACCACCACCCCCCCAAACCATAAGATAGACAGGGGGGCCACGGGGTATGACGGACTCGCCTACGCATGCGGCGCCGCGGCAAGCCGCGTCGCAGCCTGCTCCGGCTCGTTCCAGGCTCGACCTCGCAGGGGGATGTGGAGGGGGGGTCACGACCCCCCGTCCCCACCCCCTGCTCGGCCTCGCGCTAACGCACACAGTGCGCTTGGTTGACAGGCACAGTGCGGACATTCTATCTTTTCCATCAAAGGGGACGCGCGCAAAACCACCACCACCCCCCCCCCCAAACCCTAAGATAGACAGGGGGCGACGGGGTATGATGGACTCGCCTACGCATGCGGCACCGCGGCAAGCCGCGTCGCCGCCTGCACCGGCTCGTCCCAGGGTCGGCCTCGCAGGGGGATGTGGATGGGGGTCACGACCCCCCCCCCTCCCCACCCCCTGCTCGGCCTCACGCTAACGCACGCAGTGTGCTTGGTTGACAGGCGCAGTGCGGACATTCTGTTTTTTCATCAAATGGGACGCGCGCAAAACCACCACCACCCCCGCCCCCCAAAGCCTAAGATAGACAGGGGGGCGACGGGGGTATGACGGACTCGCCTACGCATGCGGCGCCGCGGCAAGACGCGTCGCCGCCTGCTCCGGCTCGTTCCAGGCTCGGCCTCGCAGGGGGGTGTGGAGGGGTGTCACGACCCCCCCTCCCCACCCCCTGCTCGGCCTCGCGCTAACGCATGCAGTGCGCTTGGTTGACAGGCGCAGTGCGGACATTCTGTTTTTTCCATCAAAGGGGACGCGCACAAAACCACCACCACCCCCCAAACCCTAAGATAGACAGGGGGGCGACGGGGTATGACGGACTCGCCTACGCATGCGGCGCCCGGCAAGCCGCATCGCCGCCTGCTCCGGCTCGTTCCAGGCTCGGCCTCGCAGGGGGATGTGGAGGGGGGTCACGACCCCCCCTTCCCCTCCCCCTGCTCGGCCTCGCGCTAACGCACGCAGTGCGCTTGGTTGACAGGCGCAGTGCAGACATTCTGTCTTTTCCATCAACGGGGATGCGCGCAAAACCACCACCACCCCCCCAAACCCTAAGATAGACAGGGGGCGACGGGGTATGTCGGACTCGCCTACGCATGCGGCGCCGCGGCAAGCCGCGTCGCCGCCTGCTCCGGCTCGTTCCAGGCTCGGCCTCGCAGGGGGATGTGGAGGGGGGGTCACGACCCCCTCCCCACCCCCTGCTCAGCCTCGCGCTAACGCACGCAGTGCGCTTGGTTGACATGCGCAGTGCGAACATTCTGTTTTTTCCATCAAAGGGGACGCGCGCTAAACCACCACCCCCAAACCCTAAGATAGACAGGGGGGCGACGGGGTATGACGGACTCGCCTACGCATGCGGCACCGCGGCAAGACGCGTCGCCGCCTGCTCCGGCTCGTTCCAGGCTCGGCCTCGCAGGGGGATGTGGAGGGGGGTCACGACCCCCCCTCCCCACCCCCTGCTCGGCCTCGCGCTAACGCACGCAGTGCGCTTGGTTGACAGGCGCAGTGCGGACATTCTGTTTTTTCCATCAAAGGGGATGCGCACAAAACCACCACCACCCCCCAAAACCTAAGATAGACAGGGGGCGACGGGGTATGACGGACTCAACTACGCATGCGGCGCCGCGGCAAGCCGCATCGCCGCCTGCTCCGGCTCGTTCCAGGCTCGGCCTCGCAGGGGTATGTGGAGGGGGGTCACGACCCCCCCTCCCCACCCCCTGCTCGGCCTCGCGCTAACGCACGCAGTGCGCTCGCTTGACAGGCGCAGTGCGGACATTCTGTTTTTTCCATCAAAGGGGACGCGCGCAAAACAACCACCACCCCTCCCCCCAAACCCTGAGATAGATAGGGGGGCGACGGGGTATGACGGACTCGCCTACTCATGCGGCGCCGCGCCAAGCCGCGTCGCCGCCTACTCCGGCTCGTTCCAGGCTCGGCCTCGCAGGCGGATGTGGAGGGGGGTCACGACCCCCCTCCCCACCCCCTGCTCAGCCTCGCGCTAACGCACGCAGTGCGCTTGTTTGACAGGCGCAGTGCGGACATTCTGTTTTTTCCATCAAAGGGGACGCGCGCAAAACCACAACCACCCCCCAAACCCTAAGATAGACAGGGGGCCACGGGGTATGACGGATTCGCCGACGCATGCGGCGCCGCGGCAAGCCGCGTCGCCGCCTGCTCCGGCTCGTTCCAGGCTCGGCCTCGCAGGGGGATGTGGAGGGGGGGTCATGACCCCCCCTCCCCATCCCCTGCTCGGCCTCGCGCTAACGCACGCAGTTCGTACAAGAACAATACCAAAAAAAAATATAGACAACTAAAAAAATTTGGGGGGGGGGGCCAACCCCCCCCCCCACCATGTACCTTAACGTACAAACAAATAAAAAAACCAACTACAAAACGCAACTATAGGCAAAAAGTAATGCGTTTTTTGTTCTGACAAAAAAGCAGTTCGGTGTCATAAAGCAATGCAGTTTCGGCATGCACACACGTGTAGCACTTTGCTTGAATGCCAAAAAATAAATGCAGTTCTCTTATATTGGACAAAGAAGTTCGGCATCAAATGCGATATAGTTCATCAAACACGTATCATACATATAAGCGTGACAAAATGCCAGTTTGCACAGACCGTGGTCGTCAACAAAAAATAAAATTATACACTTATATATATTGTATCAGTTATTGATATAAAATACACATACATATACAAATTCATCCACATGCGCTGTCGCGTAAACGAACAAGAAGAAACACAACGACAAAAAAAAGTCTTTTTCATACATAGTCAGCACACACAAACACAGCACCAAAACCTAGCTATTGTCCACGCACAGCCTTTTGCACCCAGTAGAAAAACAGTGCCCCAACTGACTGTTACTGTGTCTGCAACTGCGTCCACGATTGCGACAGGGAAGTGAGCCCGAGGTCCGCAATCAATTCACGTAACTCAAGAGGCATGTCTTCATAACACAAAATGTTCAAAGGATTGAACAGCAGCTGGAACATGTACTCTGCCTTCCAATCTTCAGCAGCAGGCTGAAAAAAAGAAAACAAATGCAAAAAGTGATTATAAAAAAAAGGTTGTCATAAAGAACAAAAAAAGTAAAAAGAAAACAGAGAAGCTGTTACGTCAGATTTCAAAATTTTCTCAACTAGACGTTGGCCGTGATACAACTGCGCCATCCTCAGAACATAGATTCCACACTCATTTACTGCCTGCGCTGGCACGATCGGGTAAGATGGCTTCTCTGCCAATTTAACCCAGTCAGGAAGGTTCCTCGATTTATACATTTTTTCACCATAAATCGCCTTTAGCAGCTGAGTCATCCTCCTCATCTGGCAAAAAAAAAGAAGCACAAGGTAAGAATAACACACATCACGGATCAAAAAGTTGATATTCAAACGAACCCAAAAAAAAAGTTGTTCTCAAACATCTAAACAATCTCTCTTTTAAGTGCACGTGAGAAAAATGCAGTTTTGTCACGCATATGTTCAAGTTCACTACATAAACAATTGTAGTTTATAAAAAAATACAGTGGGAGAAACACAAATAAAGCTTTCCAGTTGGCAAAGAAAAAATAACATACCACTTCAGTGCAATCTGCGTGGTATTCAGTCCTGCGCCACCTTGTCGTGACATCAGGATGGCCAGTGTACTTCCTACTATCGTGGATATCAAGGGTCTGGTGATGCTGGTTCATTGTGTATAAGGAATAATGACCATCCTTGAATCGCGGCATCATAATCTGTTCGCATAAAAAAATGAAATCAAAAGTTCTTTCGACACGTACCACCAGGACCACTGTTCCAAAAATAACTATAAAAAGAAATGCAACAAACCAGGAAAAATAAATGACAAAAAACAATGAATTTACCAGTTTTGCATCCAACAGGTTTGCGCCGTCGTTCACAAAAAAATTGAACTGATTAACTGCATCTTCTAAAACAAAAGAGCTATGCACAACTGGCAACACAGGATTTCCGTCATTATCTCTCGCCACAGAGGTTTCCATTTGAAGAACGTACTGTACACAAAAAGAACAAAAAACAAAAGGACATGAAAAAAAGAAAAAACAATGCAAGCAGGCATGGACATGAAAAAGCCAGTGCAGTAGGAAAGAATGACAGCAAACGTTTACCGTGATAAATAAAGGTGAACGTAGCAAACGTTCACCGGATTGATAAGCAAAACCCAATTCAGGGTCTTGCTTCCAGTACTTGATAACAAAATCCATGATATACGAATCCATTAAAGCTCCTTTGCCAAATGTATCATAGATATAGTCGAAATTGTAAGTATCGACATCATCACCAAAAGGACCATGCACCATAAAGAACGCGTTCCTGCAGTAAACATACACAGATGGGATCAATAAAATTAGAACTAAAAATCGAAACACACAAAAAGCATGAAAGGGCACACGCATCACATAAAAAACTTACTCGCGGTTTTTGGTTACAAAATCTTTGCTGAGATCAAGATCCTTTATTTTAATCGCCTCATCCATATATTTGAACCTCGGAGGCTTCAATTTCTCTATAGAGCATCTCAACTTAAAAGCCCTCTCACCTGCCCTCTTGTTCGAAAATACTTCAACCTCATCCAAATGAGGACGATTAATTGCTGCACTCCTAGTCCTAGTTACACGTGCACACGGTGTAACAAAATCATCATCATCAACATCATATACATCATGTGGAGAGCTAGGTCGAGAGACATTTCCACCATCAGGTCCAGACGCCACATTTGTGTTCAAACCAGAATTATCTGGAGAGATTTCAATGACACAATCCTCCATAACCACATCAGAACCCTGAGACTCAAACAGTGACGTACAACCTTCATGAAGCCCCCAATCAAAACCTAAAAACATGGAGAAAAAACATGGAAGCACTCAGTACAAAACACAAGAACCTAAAAACATGTATAGAGAAAAAATAGAATGCAGCCCACTGTTGTATACATCAATGCAGCCCACATATCTACAACAATGCAACCCACATATAAAAATAACAATGCAGCCCACTTCTCTACATCAATGCAGCCCACACATGTATAAAACAATGCAGCCCACATATAAAAATAACAATGCAGCCCACTTCTCTACATCAATGCAGCCCACACTTGTATAAAACAATGCAGCCCACATATAAATAACAATGCAGCCCACTTCTCTACATCAATGCAGCCCACATATAAAAAATAACAATGCAGCCCACTTCTCTACAGCAATGCAGCCCACACTTGTATACAACAATGCAGCCCACATATAAAAATAACAATGCAGCCCACTTGCCATAAAGAAGCGGAACCAAGCAGTAGTAAAAAATAAAATAAAGCGAGGATGAAGAAGTTCAATAAAACAACCTTTATCTGCAAAAATTAGAAGTGATGTTAAATCAAGGCAACACTTCCTCGATGTTAGCCAGCTATAGAGCATGGCCTTTCTGATGTAGCCAATGTGCTCCACCCCAAACTTAGCAACTCGAACACCATCCCATGTCTGCAAGAATTGAAACATATAGAATCCACAATCATGCCTGCAATAAAAAGAATAAAAAACATCAGTTTCACAAAAATTAAGTGAAAAAATAACTTGAAGAGTATGACACAGAAGGGCTGTAAAGAACGCACCCATTTGGCTGCAATGGGACAATGACATGTTTCAACACAAATCCATCAAGTGTGGGAGGATTTAGGGGCTCATCAGAACTCAAGCTACCTTCTTTCCATGCACGCTTGATATTTTTAACCATCCTCCTAAAAACCCTGACCGCATCAGGGCTGCCAGGTTTGTTGAGGGGGTCAAGGAATTCAAACCGCCTTTCTTTCACATTTAACGCAACTACACAATAATGACCAACACCATCCCTCGTATCTGGCGGATCAAAAGTTGCAAAAAGGACCTGTTGGAAGCATGAAAAAATAAATAAAATTATTATAACAAGAAAAAACAGAATGATATAAAAACAAAACAGGCAAAATACACATAAAAAAGTCTCTCACCATATCCTTTTTATCAACACGCTCCTCGGCTTTTGAAGAGAACATCATTATAACACTCCTGCCTACAGTACCACCATTCCAAATATTTGTCTGCCAAATCAAAACCAAAAATCAAATAAGCAAAAAAAGTTGTCGCACGAAATCAGAAAATAAAATGAAAAATATAAAACAAAAATTTCTGCATTCTTACACAAATATGGTACGGGACAACCATTGTCGGAGATCTCTTAAACTTATCTACCAGCAAAGAAACCCCAAGATCTACAAGCCTTGTAGTGAGCATCCCTTTATCCCAAAAGGATTGACCAACTTCGCCAATGCTAATATCACCCATCTCAGTTTTAAAAGCAATCTTGTCCCTGAATTTTTCATGAAAAACTCAAACATAAGATACTAAAAAAATAACAACAAATAAAAACGGGTAAATACAAAAATTAGATAATACATATGAACAAAACAATTTCTAAAAAACCGTACTTCTTCTTCTTGTCCTTCCGAGCCCTTGTAACAGCAGCGTACAACTCATTGTATCTTTTCAGAAGAGCTGGATCAATGCTCGACGGTGTCACAACAGGGAGTTCATCATCTGCAATAAAAAAGATGAAGTTCACTTATCCAAACAATGAAGTTTAAATATTAAGATAAGGGAATTCTGCTAGCTATTTTGAAAATCATAGACAAAAGATCAAAAGTTTCACTTATCATTTAACATCTAATACAGATACCATAGTAATTAAACAACATGAAGGAGAAAAACATCAAACTGCACTGTTTAAAAAAATCTCTTGCCTTCAGTGTCAGAGTCTTCAGGCTGCTGTTCTTCAGAACTGAGCAAAATATTTTCTTGCATAGGTTGCGACGAATCCACCACAACCTCACTGGACTTTCCTTCTGCAGCAACATCAGCATTATCTCGATTTACAACAGTCTGGTCAACAGCAGCTTCCTTAGATACTTCAACTACATGAGGCTCCACTGTCAATACTTCCAGAACATCATTGGACACCACAGACACAGGGGAAGAAACAACACTAGCAGCAAGGGCAGCATTCTCCAGTGGCTTTTCAATGCCAACATCAGAACCTTCATGCCGACTGGCGGGAACAGCATCATGGGATCCTTGAGCTACAGAAGGATCTGCACACTCAACGACAACCGATACAGAAGCATCAACACTGGCACGGTCATCAACAACACAACTGCCCTGATTCAGATCAACGTGGACTTCCACGTTTGGTTCTCCAACCTGCGGAAAGTTTAAAAAACACCTAGTAACACAAAAATAAGCATGGGGATAACTAACACAACAACACACAGCACACTTATGTCAAAAAGACTGCTGGCAACATACACATAACAACTACAGTCCACATATACAAAACAACACCAACACACGTGTGTCAAACACAACTACAACTGCAAACCACGTATACATAAAAAAAGAAATGCAGTTCGATTTGAAAAACGCTGCAGTTCAGTTATGTTAAATACTGAAGGTCACTTATGTAAATAAGTATGGATCACGCATGCCAAAAAGAATTGCAGTTGACTTATGTCAAACAGTGAAGATCACACATGTAAAACTATTGCAGCTAACATACGCAAATGAAAATGCATATGGATGAACATAACAGCGTACATCAAGTTTATAACAGGCAACAAAAAATTAGATTACAACCCACTAACAGAACAAGTAATACAACTATATCTTATCAGCTACAACATCAAGAGGGGACGCTGCATCACCCAAGACCTCATCCTTCCCAGAGCCATCGTAAGTCTCTTTGTGCACATCATGAGCAGCGACACCAGTCTACGGCCATACAACAAACCAAAAAAGAGAAATAAGATGGTACCGACTGAAAAAGATAAAAGTCCAACCATGCACAAGCAGTACACACTTCACAACAGAAAAGTAGACAAGAAAAATATGGGAACCAAACAAATGTAAGTTCAAAGAAAAGGTAAGCATGGCAGAACAGACATGGCAGGAGTATTTATACCTGACCAACTCCATCGTCTCTAGTTCCATCGACACCAGAAGATTCCACTCCAGCCTATAACGAAAAAAAATAGTGAGGAGCAGTCAACATAATACACAAAAAAGAGGTCCAAAGCCACAAAAAACATAGAACATACATTATCAGCACCAACGCCAGCGTCCTCACGGATCATTTCATCCACAATATGTCCAGCGTCCTCACGGATCATCTCACAGTAACAAGGAAATGCAAATGGTCGAAACTTTGCAGTTAACAAATGATGTTCAAAAACAATTCTCATAGTTTGCAGTTCAAAAAAATTCTTATAATAACTATTCAGCTAACACAAGCGCATCATGGACCATCCCTTCTAATAGCAGAATAGATGATTAACAACACTGCTAATGCAGTACAGAAAATGCATATTATGCAGTCATCTAGAACACATAATGTAGTAAACACAGAATGTAGTTTACGAAAAGGAGAAATCTCATAAACAGCCATAAGCACTGTAATAAAGCTACACGAAGTACGCTGCCAAAGAAAATGCAGTGCACTACAACGTTTCCGCGACTACAACAAAGAAAATTAAAGCAGTAAAACTACAGACAATGTGATAGACTGATAGAGGTGTCAATTTCACTCGCACTTCCATAACTTGCCTAAAAATTCTACAGCCACTAAACCATCGAACAATACACCCGCAAAAATTTACATGGAAGACATGGCAACTTGACGAACATCATCACCTTTCATTTAAAAAACGCGATTCAAAAAATGACAATTATACCCGCAATACAATGAATTCAAACCTACAGCAACAGTAATTACAATATTCAAACACACGTGGACGGGCAAAAATCCAAAAAATCAACAAGAACAGAGGAGCGGACGAAGCTCACCCGCCCGCACAACCAACATACCAAGAATTGAAAACTAACTCCTAAAAATTAACAAATTATAGAGTGAACGGACCGATTAAAACGAACGCAATCAGAGAATTCCTACTAAATAACAACATCCGAGCACAAAAAAATCGCATCTGACGCGAACACGAACGAACAGAGAAAGCTCGTCCGCCAAATCCGTCGATTTGCAAGCACTATAGTATATTTTCCAGTAAATCAGAAAGAATAAAGCTAAAATGAGATGCAGACACAAACTGAATCATCCCGCGACACCCGATTCCACATAGAACGCGCGGGCCGAACACCGAAAAATGAAGCAGTTCTCCCGTGAAGCATTGCAGTGCACGTCGTCAAGAAGATGTAGTGCACTTGCGTTCAGCGTGCAGTGCGGAAGTGGTGTGCAGAATAGTTATTCTGCTAATATTAGCAGAATAGACCGTCTGTATATATATATATATAGGGCAGGACTATTTTGTTACCGGTAACAGAATATTGTTCTGTTACCCTTGCCCCCTATAAGGCGCGACGCGTCCACGACCGACCCAGCCCCAATCCGACCCACTTCCTACTGCCGGAGCCAGCCGTCGCGGGAGAGCGAGCGACGGCGGCAGCCGGAGCGAGGGAGCCCGCGGCGCCGTGACCCGCCGACGGCGAGTTTGCATCACCGGCCCCCGATCCACAGCCACCAATCCCCCCCCCCGACGCGCCGCCATCTAGCCATGCCACTGGCCCGACCGCCGCCACAATCGGTCGCCTCGTCCGGCGCCCGCGCATCCCCGCGCACCTCCCCACCGCCGGGCGGTGGAGCCTCCCCGCGCGCTTCCCCGCCGCCGGGCGCCAGAGCCTCCCCGCATGCCTCCCTCCGTCTAGTGCAGGACCTCTCCGCTCGCCTACCCGCCGCCTGGTGCAGGAGCTTCCTCGCGTGCCTCCCCGCCGCCGGGTGCTGGAGATTCGCCTGGGCCGTGATCCACGCCTCCTGCCTCCGCCCCTCGATGGACCTCGTCGACAGAGCTCCACCACAAGCACGGTCGTCTCCCCAACAACAATGGCTCCACCTTCCAAGTTCTTGCCAATACGCCGCCAACGAAACGAAGATGGAGTCACATGCAACAAGGTGCAGGTGATGAATCCTTCCCACACATATTACTAGCAACACCAAAGTTTTTGAGATCTGGGTTTGAATGAAGATAGGTACCATGTTTCTGTCAATTTATCAGTTCATCAGTTTATCTGTGCTGCTATGCTCTGCCTACATGTTACACTATTGGGTTCATGAGTACAAAATTGTGTGATGCATCTGTGCTGCGTCAGTACATTGAAAATGCTTGCATCAGTTCATTTACACCCCTGGCACTTGATGCACAATTAGCCTGTCAAGGTTACTGTCAGTGCATCTAATATGCTATCTTCAGTTCAAGTAAAAAAACTTAAAACATATGCGTCAGTCCAAGTAGATAGTGACAAAGGTTCAGCTACCACTGAAAAGTTGTATGTTGCTATCTGTAAGAGTACAAGTCATGTAACTGCATCAGTTCGAACGAGTAACAAAACTGTTACCGAAAAAAATATAAAATTGCTACACAGTAAGTTCAGTGATACATAAGCTAGAAGTACTTGTAATGTAGATGCATTGATGCACGATTACGATGTCGAGGTTACTGTCAGTGCATCTAATATGCTATCTTCAGTTCAAGTAAAAAAAAAACTTACAACATATGCGTCAGTCCAAGTAGATAGTGACAAAGGTTCAGCTACCACTGAAAATTTGTATGTTGCTATCTCTAAGAGTACAAGTCGTGTAATTGCATCAGTTCGAGCGAGTAACAAAACTGTTACCAAAAAAATATATAAAATTGCTACGCAGTAAGTTCAGTGATACATAAGCTAGCAGTACTTGTAATGTAGATGCATTGATGCACGATTACGATGTCGAGGTTACTGTCAGTGCATCTAATATGCTATCTTCAGTTCAAGTAAAAAAAACTTAAAAAATACGTGTCAGTCCAAGTAGATAGTGACAAAGGTTCAGCTACCACTCAAAAGTTGTATGTTGTTATTTCTAAGAGTACAACTAATGTAGTTGTGTCAGTTCAAACGAGTAAAAAAACTGTTACTGAAAACAATAATATAAAATTGCTATGGAGTAAGTTCAGTGATGCATAAACTGGCAGTACTTGTAATGTAGATGCAATGATGCACGATTAGGATGTCGAGGTTACTGTCAGTGCATCTAATATGCTATCTTCAGTTCAAGTAAAAAAAACATAAAACATATGCGACAGTCCAAGTAGATAGTGATAAGAGAGTGCCACGATTACAGAGTAAGTTCAATGATACATAAACTAGGAGTACTTCTACTGTAGTTGCATAAGTTGTAGAAGAAACAGTACATCAGTACATCCATGTTTGAACATCAACGTTCATCAGTTCGACTGAGAACGAACCAGATTAATCTCAAAACTGTTGAATGTTGTTTGCAGAAGCATGCAAGGCGGCGCACGCAGCAAGAATTTCATGAGCCTGACAGATATGGGGCACCACCTGGTTGGGTAACACCAGAAATACCGCCTGGATATTTCAACAGTACAGGCAGATTTGAAGATACACCGCAAACATCAGAAGCACAGACAGGTTCTTCTATACAGCAAACACCAATATCTGGGAATGCAAACTTTGCCGCTGCTGGGTTGCAACAAGGCCAATAATATCACCAACAACAAATGTTTTCCTTCCCCAGCGCATGCAAAAAGCCAAGGACAGGAAGTCGTGGATGGGTTGCAACAAGGCTTCCACCAGTCGCTCCGTCAACATCAATCATCCGTGCTGCAAGAGCAGTTGCGACGGGAAGACCAGGGCAAAAAGACAGAAATTTTGGCCAATTTAGTAGGTTCAAAGGTACAAGATATGAGCCATATAGACAGGAGCAACCTCACAATGAATCTGAGGGGAGACAGTCGTACAACGAGAGACGGAGATCTTCGTCAACATTGCTCCCTCCAAGAGATGCATTGCTGCATGTGCCAAGGGTGACACCACCGGCGCCCATAAACCAGGGAGAACAACAAACACCAGAGCAGCGCAAAGCTATACACATGTAAGTATCCATATAGAAAAAAAAACATAAGCACAGTTCATACCATGGTGCTGTGACCACCCCATCTAACATTTTTGTTTGGTCACTGTTGTGTGCAGCCACCTGATATTGAAGCTTATGTTCTGCCAAGGCTAGAGATAAGGTTTGAAACTTTCGAAGAAACTAAGAACTTCTACAACGTATATGCAAAGCACGCTAGTTTTGCTGTCAGGGAAGGCCCCAAGTGTAAGACCAGAGCCTACCTTTATTGCACGTGCCATGGAGTTTATGAATCAAAGGTGTCTGATGCAAATAGACAGCGTAACAAGATGACAGCCAGAACTAACTGTGGGGCTAAAATGAGGCTGAAGAAGGAAAAGGATGGAACATTTGTCGTAAAAGAGATAGTCTCGGAACACAACCACAGGCTACAGCTCACCGCAGAAATGCTTATCTTCTTGCACTCCCACAAAAACTTTGACAAAACAATCTTGGAGTACGTCAAGTACCTGCAGTTCAAAGGCATTGAACGCGCGCAAATCATGAGCATACTGGGCGGTGATAACCCTGGTAGCTACTTCCTTGAAATGAATGCCAAAGACCTGATTAACCTGTAAGTACAAACTTGTTCTCCTCCCATAAACCGCCTCCGTCTTTTTTCCTCTATCAGTACAAACATATCACGCAACGCATGACCTGACGCCAGTTGAACATGCATTTTTCAATGAACTTTTGATATGCAGGAAAGCAAAGAATTCAAGGATTGATGATGTGGACGATGTCCTAAAGACTGTCAACTTCTTTAGGGAGAAGAAAGCTATAAACAGGGAATTTTTCTGTGACATGGAACTCGATGAGTCCGACAGAGTTAAGAACATATTCTGGGTGAACGCAAGCTGCCGAGGGGCGTATCAGGACTTTGGGGACTGTGTAACGTTTGACACAACATATAAGACCAATAAGTACCATATGCCACTTGGGGTGTTTGTCGGAACTAACAACTACTTACAGACTACATTCCTTGGTTTTGCCCTAATAAGAGATGAGGATGCAGATTCATTCAAGTGGCTGTTCAAGACATTTTTAAGGCGCATGAGAAGGAAGGCTCCTACATGCATCCTCATAGGTACAACCGCTAAAACCACCCCAACCACCACCCCCCTTCCAAAAAATAAAAGTAAAGTAACACAAAAAAATGTTGTGTCAATTCTATTGGTATATATGCACAACCATCTCTGCTGACCACTCAGAGTCTATTTTCTCATTACCAGACCAGTGCCCGACAACGGCTTTGGCGATCGCAGATGTTTTCAAGAACACAGT
Source organism: Triticum timopheevii (assembly GCA_963921465.1). Taxonomy (NCBI): domain Eukaryota; kingdom Viridiplantae; phylum Streptophyta; class Magnoliopsida; order Poales; family Poaceae; genus Triticum; species Triticum timopheevii. The sequence goes on along the minus strand of OY997270.1, from coordinate 58,895,515 downwards.
ACATAAGCTATGCCGCTGGCACATTATGAAGAAGTACAGGGAACACCTTGCGTACCTGTATTTCCTGCACGAGGACCTTAAAGATGAATTCACATCAATTCTCAACTGGCCCCTCATGCCAACTGAGTTTGAGGATGCCTAGAAAAGACTCATGGATAAGTACAACCTCCATGATGATTTCACAATGGTGGGCCTGTGGAACGAGCGTGAGAAGTGGATATCAGCCTACCTCAAAGAAAATTTCAGCGCCAAAATGACATCCACAAAGTGAAGTGAGAGCATGAACTATGTGCTCAAGAAGAACTACGTAAATGAGAGACATAACCTACACCGGTTTGTCAGCCAGGTAAACTCGTGCGTCAATACCAGGAGGCAGACAGAGAACCAGGAGACAATGGGTAACCGGGTATAGCTCTATCACTTGTAATGTAGATGCATTGATGCACGATTACGATGTCGAGGTTACTGTCAGTGCATCTAATATGCTATCTTCAGTTCAAGTAAAAAAAAACTTACAACATATGCGTCAGTCCAAGTAGATAGTGACAAAGGTTCAGCTACCACTGAAAATTTGTATGTTGCTATCTCTAAGAGTACAAGTCGTGTAATTGCATCAGTTCGAGCGAGTAACAAAACTGTTACCAAAAAAATATATAAAATTGCTACGCAGTAAGTTCAGTGATACATAAGCTAGCAGTACTTGTAATGTAGATGCATTGATGCACGATTACGATGTCGAGGTTACTGTCAGTGCATCTAGTATGCTATCTTCAGTTCAAGTAAAAAAAACTTAAAAAATACGTGTCAGTCCAAGTAGATAGTGACAAAGGTTCAGCTACCACTCAAAAGTTGTATGTTGTTATTTCTAAGAGTACAACTAATGTAGTTGTGTCAGTTCAAACGAGTAAAAAAACTGTTACTGAAAACAATAATATAAAATTGCTATGGAGTAAGTTCAGTGATGCATAAACTGGCAGTACTTGTAATGTAGATGCAATGATGCACGATTAGGATGCCGAGGTTACTGTCAGTGCATCTAATATGCTATCTTCAGTTCAAGTAAAAAAAACATAAAACATATGCGACAGTCCAAGTAGATAGTGATAAGAGAGTGCCACGGTTACAGAGTAAGTTCAATGATACATAAACTAGGAGTACTTCTACTGTAGTTGCATAAGTTGTAGAAGAAACAGTACATCAGTACATCCATGTTTGAACATCAACGTTCATCAGTTCGACTGAGAACGAACCAGATTAATCTCAAAACTGTTGAATGTTGTTTGCAGAAGCATGCAAGGCGGCGCACGCAGCAAGAATTTCATGAGCCTGACAGATATGGGGCACCACCTGGTTGGGTAACACCAGAAATACCGCCTGGATATTTCAACAGTACAGGCAGATTTGAAGATACACCGCAAACATCAGAAGCACAGACAGGTTCTTCTATACAGCAAACACCAATATCTGGGAATGCAAACTTTGCCGCTGCTGGGTTGCAACAAGGCCAATAATATCACCAACAACAAATGTTTTCCTTCCCCAGCGCATGCAAAAAGCCAAGGACAGGAAGTCGTGGATGGGTTGCAACAAGGCTTCCACCAGTCGCTCCGTCAACATCAATCATCCGTGCTGCAAGAGCAATTGCGACGGGAAGACCAGGGCAAAAAGACAGAAATTTTGGCCAATTTAGTAGGTTCAAAGGTACAAGATATGAGCCATATAGACAGGAGCAACCTCACAATGAATCTGAGGGGAGACAGTCGTACAACGAGAGACGGAGATCTTCGTCAACATTCCTCCCTCCAAGAGATGCATTGCTGCATGTGCCAAGGGTGACACCACCGGCGCCCATAAACCAGGGAGAACAACAAACACCAGAGCAGCGCAAAGATATACACATGTAAGTATCCATATAGAAAAAAAAACATAAGCACAGTTCATACCATGGTGCTGTGACCACCCCATCTAACATTTTTGTTTGGTCACTGTTGTGTGCAGCCACCTGATATTGAAGCTTATGTTCTGCCAAGGCTAGAGATAAGGTTTGAAACTTTCGAAGAAACTAAGAACTTCTACAACGTATATGCAAAGCACGCTAGTTTTGCTGTCAGGGAAGGCCCCAAGTGTAAGACCAGAGCCTACCTTTATTGCACGTGCCATGGAGTTTATGAATCAAAGGTGTCTGATGCAAATAGACAGCGTAACAAGATGACAGCCAGAACTAACTGTGGGGCTAAAATGAGGCTGAAGAAGGAAAAGGATGGAACATTTGTCGTAAAAGAGATAGTCTCGGAACACAACCACAGGCTACAGCTCACCGCAGAAATGCTTATCTTCTTGCACTCCCACAAAAACTTTGACAAAACAATCTTGGAGTACGTCAAGTACCTGCAGTTCAAAGGCATTGAACGCGCGCAAATCATGAGCATACTGGGCGGTGATAACCCTGGTAGCTACTTCCTTGAAATGAATGCCAAAGACCTGATTAACCTGTAAGTACAAACTTGTTCTCCTCCCATAAACCGCCTCCATCTTTTTTCCTCTATCAGTACAAACATATCACGCAACGCATGACCTGACGCCAGTTCAACATGCATTTTTCAATGAACTTTTGATATGCAGGAAAGCAAAGAATTCAAGGATTGATGATGTGGACGATGTCCTAAAGACTGTCAACTTCTTTAGGGAGAAGAAAGCTATAAACAGGGAATTTTTCTGTGACATGGAACTCGATGAGTCCGACAGAGTTAAGAACATATTCTGGGTGAACGCAAGCTGCCGAGGGGCGTATCAGGACTTTGGGGACTGTGTAACGTTTGACACAACATATAAGACCAATAAGTACCATATGCCACTTGGGGTGTTTGTCGGAACTAACAACTACTTACAGACTACATTCCTTGGTTTTGCCCTAATAAGAGATGAGGATGCAGATTCATTCAAGTGGCTGTTCAAGACATTTTTAAGGCGCATGAGAAGGAAGGCTCCTACATGCATCCTCACAGGTACAACCGCTAAAACCACCCCAACCACCACCCCCCTTCCAAAAAATAAAAGTAAAGTAACACAAAAAAATGTTGTGTCAATTCTATTGGTATATATGCACAACCATCTCTGCTGACCACTCAGAGTCTATTTTCTCATTACCAGACCAGTGCCCGACAACGGCTTTGGCGATCGCAGATGTTTTCAAGAACACAGTACATAAGCTATGCCGCTGGCACATTATGAAGAAGTACAGGGAACACCTTGCGTACCTGTATTTCCTGCACGAGGACCTTAAAGATGAATTCACATCAATTCTCAACTGGCCCCTCATGCCAACTGAGTTTGAGGATGCCTAGAAAAGACTCATGGATAAGTACAACCTCCATGATGATTCCACAATGGTGGGCCTGTGGAACGAGCGTGAGAAGTGGATATCAGCCTACCTCAAAGAAAATTTCAGCGCCAAAATGACATCCACAAAGTGAAGTGAGAGCATGAACTATGTGCTCAAGAAGAACTACGTAAATGAGAGACATAACCTACACCGGTTTGTCAGCCAGGTAAACTCGTGCGTCAAAACCAGGAGGCAGACAGAGAACCAGGAGACAATGGGTAACCGGGTATAGCTCTATCACTTGTCGTAAGACATAAAATAACATGCTTACTAAAGTAAAAACTTTATTAGAAGTTTTTCCTGCGAGAAAACTAAAAATTTGGTCATCATTCTTGCATCTACAGAAGGAACAAAACATGCTGACCTACTATGGGTTTGACACCCAGATGGCAAAGTTGTACACATGAGCTGTGTACAGCGAGATCAGAGATAGGCTGAAACTGAGCACACTCTTCACGGCGACAGAGACGGAAGAGCCCACAAAGTACGTAGTGCGCTACAACCACCCGTAAAAACTGTCTGTGTGGGCTCAGCACGCGTTCCAGGTGGTGGCAGACCCCGTGGGAGAAACATATGAGTGCGAGTGCATGCTATGGGACCACACAGGTGAGGAGTACAAAAAAGATGTTACATACTGTACTACTTTTTTGCAAAGTTTTTGTTCGAATGAAATGACAAAAAACATGCACCTCTTCCAAAAACAAATACATGGTTTTCTGCGTGCATGTCCTGTGCATGATGCAGACAATTAAGGCTGCCAGCGTTCTAGAGAAATACATACTCAGGAGATACACCAAATGCTCGAACATCCAGCCAACATTTGATAGAAATGACTTGAGGACAGTAGCGTCAAACAAGGCATCCCAATACTGCATTGAAAGCTCACTGCTGATGCTGAACATGAGGGTGCACAGAGAAAGCTTGAGAAGCCAAGAGCAAATGGCAAGGTCGCGGGTCATCATGGACAAACTTGAACAAGAACTCGACGCCATGCATTCTGCTGAAAATGGAGGTGTCGCGGACAATGAAGCCATTGACCAGGATATTGCTACAATGTTATCCGAGATGAACCATCTGGGATCTATTGACCTATTTGAGAACGAGGAAGAAGAGCAGCAGCAACCGGAGCTTGCCCATGTGCACACTCAAGAGCGCCGACAAACTCACATGCGAGATCATGAGCTTGATGGTGCTGTAGGCGAATGACATGACAATAGCACATCCTACCAGCAGTAGAAGGAAAGGGTGATTAAACCCCCAATATTCTCAAACCCAAAGGGGAGGAAGAGCAAGACGCAAGCAGCAACCAAAAAGCCACAACGCCCCATCAAGCGCGTGGAATTTGGCACGGACGGCAAACCCCTCGGGATAAGGGCATGCGGTTTCTACAACGTCGTGAGCAACCATAACTACCACACATGCCCACTCCGCATAGATGCCACTGTCAACAAGAACAACCAGAATGGAGCCACCCAGTTGTCTACCAATGGAGACAACACAGGTAACAGCTACACTTGCTGCAAGTGTGGCGGAACTGACGGACATAATGCCCGCACGTGCAAAGTGGGCAAGGAGGTCAGTGGAGCTGAACATAAACAGGGCAAGGTACAGAGTTCCAAGCAATCAAATGAAGACGATGAAGAAGAAGACTTTGATGAGAATGATGGCCAATCAGACGAAGACAATGAAGATGACAGTGTCAGAGGCGAGGAAACTGAAACTAACGATGAAGCTGCCAAGGCTCAACCTGGAAAGAGCGCCGGCAAGGCACAACATTCAGGGATAGTTACGAGAAGCTCAAGACTGAACAATACATAGTGGTTATCCTACTGCGTCAACTAAACAATAACATTGTAGTCTCAGTTGCATCAGCACACAATGAGGAAGCATTTAACAAACACTGTCGTTACCAAAACTTATTTAGCTTTAACGTCAATTACTCTTGATCAGAACTAAAGTTATTTTTTTAGTTTCTGATTTGTGCCCGCTGGAGCAGTCACAAAATACGTTTGAAAAAACTTATCTGGATATATCCGACACAAAACGACACTGTGAACCAGTAACTCAGGAAAATTATATGTCAATGAAAATTTTAAACTCTTGTAGTACATCAGTACTGATAACTCTCAGACGTTAGTACAAGGCTGAGTACACATCAGTACTGATATAATTTCTGATTTGTGCCCGCTGAAGCAGTGACATTATTATTTAAACCATTTGATAATCCTTTTGAATGCAGTCACAAATAAATTTGAAAAATCTTATATGGATATATCTGATGCAAAATGCTACTGTCAACCAGTAACTCAGCAACAAAAAAATGCCAAGGATATCTATAAACTCTTGTAGTACATCAGTACTGATAAATCTCAGTCGGCAGTACAAAAGGCATAGTAAAACAAACACACAAGTGAACGACTCAAAAAAATCATTTTGAAAAAACAAAGCTATGCCTGCTCCTGCCAGTCCCAATTCAGAAACACCATCAGTACATGAAAATAATTACCTCAAGCAAAAAGCGAATATAATACATCTTGTACTGGTGAAAATCTAATTTATCTGTAAAAACTACTCACAAATTATCTTGATATAAACAATCCTTTAAAAAAATATGAAAATTGTTTTCGAAAAACATTAGCACCACACATTGTCTCACTGGTATTGGTACGTTCAATTACAGTTCAATCACTAGTCCGAGTACGATAGTAGAGGAGTTCAGACCTCCATCAACACCGACGCTGACACGTGCAAGTGGTATAAGTAGCTGATAAGTACAGCTTGACTATACGAATCGGTGCCACAGTAAAATGCCATCATCACCACTGCAGAGACGTGCAAGTGGGATTTGGCAGGTCATAAGTACAGCTTGACAAGACTAGTCGGTTCAACAGTAAAAACCATTTCACTTGGACGGTTAGTTCTTCCACGCCACCATCCGCGCCACCCACTGAGCGGTTGACACAAGGGACTGCAAACGGTGACCCCATGCCACAACACCCACTACACACACGACCCCAAACGAACCGCCTCCCGCAAAATCCCCGTCCACGCACTGCACAAAATCCCATTCTCTTCCACATCTCCCTCGTTCCCACAAACCACCATTGCCGCTTCCATTTACACTGAACACAAACCAAAAACTTCTCTCTCCAAAGCCCACACTCGCCGGAGGAAGGCCATGGCGGAGGAACCGTCCGCCAAGCGTCATCATGCCGAGACGTCGGACAAGAGGAGCAACCTCATCGACATTAACGTCCCCGGCGAGAAGCGCGAGTACACAACAACCCTCAAAGGGGTTGAGCTCCACGGCAACGAGACGCTGGAGATCATCTACACCAGTGTACCAGAAAAGGCCGACGAGGTGATCTCTAGGCTTTGGAAGATGCTTGGCGGCAGGTTTCGTAGGATCGTCGACATTGGTGTGCACTACACCAACGAAGATGAACCTCCCCAAAAGGCAGCAGTCCTGCAGTTGTGCGTCGACGAACTCTGCTTGGTGTACCACATCGCAGCGGCCACAAAATGGTGAGCAATCCTACTCATTTACCCTGCATATGGTTTATCTGTTTTATTACTACTATATCCTGAAAAATTAATCACACTTGCTTTCCCAACTAGATGTACTAGTGTGGTTTGTGAAAAGCGGATGCACTACTGCATTTTCTCAAGTAGATATACTATAAATGTATTTTTGAACCTGATGCACTGGATTACTATTTGGAAAATCTTGCGGAAGATTAAATTCTGAAGTTGATCGACTAGTGAAGTTTCTGAAGTTGATACAATAAAGTAGTCTATGTACTCGATGTATTAAAAAACATGTTTCTGAACTTGATGTAGTGAAGTATTTTCTGAATTTGATCTAATGTTATTTTCGTAAGAAAATAAACTAAGGACTTGGTGAAGCAATGGTTTCTGTGTTATCCCATTTCAACCAAAGTAGACTAAACTAGTGCCAATGCAGAACATACAACATTGACTGAAACTATGTATAATCCAAGAAGAAGAATAACATGATGTACTTAATTTAATTTCAGAACTTTCTTTACTAGTTTTTGAAGTACATTCATCCATTGTTTATCCTACATAAAAAACTACTTCATGGATTCATCGCTTGTAAAACAAAACAAAAATGAATAATTCAAAACATCAAAGTAATGCTAATATTCAAAATGTCTCTGCCCTTGCAGGCCCAAGCGCCTGACCGAGATGCTGCAGCATGAGAAGTTGTTCACATTTGCCGGTTTCAGCATTGAAAGCGACAAAGAGAAGCTGAAGTTGTCCGGTATGGAGATCAACCCCAACAAGTTCATCAACATTCAGCGCAAGTGGAGAGTTCCATACACCGGAAAAGAGTACGACTCCTTGACTAATGTTGCAGCCAGCGTCATCCACCCGTTCTACAAAGGCATGAAGAACAAGATCAACATGCAGGAAGACTACAAACTGTGGGGGACCAGCGAGCTGCCAGACAACCTCATCGAGTACGCAGGAGTAGATGCGTACGCCGCGTACAAATCATGGTTCATGATCGACTACATCACAGACAGTTGGGAATATGCGAAAGAGCGGGAGGCTGAAAACTTCTACGACCGCCCCTATTGCCCCTTTACTGGATGAAGATAACATCAGAGCCTGCCTTCGTTTTACTTCCGCTTGTCCTTGCCTTTTATCTTGTTGTTTCAAATTAGTAGTTTGCTCTTGTTGGGTTGAACCAGTGTGATTATGTCGTGCTTGTCATGTTTGAACAAGTTTAGTTATGTCATCAAGTACAATATTTTGCTTATCTCATTATATAAGTTTGGTTTGGTAGCTTCATATGTTGTTAATCCATCATTTCAAAAAATTCAAAAGTAGCTTCTGAATGGAACGTTGTCGTTGCTCTAAAGTACTAGTTATGATGCAACTAATCACACAACGTTGTTCCTTGTCAGTACAACTCAGTACACTTGATCGGACAGTACATTCTTACTACAATAAAAAGTACACAGAAGCATCAGTCCGTAAGCGCTACTATGAATGCACTATCAGTACAAAACTCAGTCTACATGCAAGTACCATAGTTCTGAAAATGACACCAGAAGACACTTGAGAATAATTACAAAAACAAACACAAAAAAGAAGGCAAAAAACTCAAATGAAAAAGATTACACTCACACAAAACTGACAAGAACTAGAACAAAAAGTATCAGTCCAAGTTACTTGTGGAGTCAAGTACTAGATTCAAACAAACAAAAAAAATGACCGCCGAAGGTCAGGCACAGGCCCTGACAATGCTAGATACTTGAACTCGAGCCCGTGGGCGAATCCCTATAATCCGAACAACGCAGCACCTGCCGACCAGGGCCCACAGGTCAAGAGAGAGGGCGAGCGCTGTGTATAAGCGCTCGGGTAAGTGTTCAGAGGAGTTCGGCTGGTGAGCCTCCGCTGCGCTTATAAACAGGACCGGAGCCCCCTCGACTAGCGAGGTGGGACTAAACCCAGAGCGCACGCGCACAACGCACTGCACAGCCGCGTGGACGAGCTATCTGGGCCAGAAAATGGCCCAATAGCCTACATCGTCAACAAAACAACCCACCAATAAGCCCAGGTATACAAACCAGAGGGCGGGACAAAGAAAAATAAACTACAAGAAAAATGTTTGTCAATTAACCTGTACAAGAAAAAAGGAAAAAATATGATACAAAAACAATGAACCTCTAAAAAAGAACAGAACTTAATAGCCTATATGTTAAATGTACATAATTTAAAAAACCGAATTAAATATTACTTTCAAATTCAACTACTAAAACTCAAAAATTTCAAAACATATAATGTTTGTCAATTATGCTAAATTTCTTATTTATATAAAATCTGACAAGTTCAACTACTAAAGCTCAAAAAGTTCAAGCATATAATGTTTGTCAATTATGCTAAATTTCTTATTTATAGAAAAACTGACAAGTTCAACTACTAAAAATCTAAAAGTACAAAACATATAATGTTTGTCAATTATGCTAAATTTCCTATTTATATACAATCTGACAAGTTCAACTACTAAAAACTCTAAAAGTTCAAACATATAATGTTTGTCAATTATGCTAAATTTCCTATTTATATAAAATCTGACAAGTTCAACTACTAAAATTCAAAAAGTTCAAATAGAATTTATTTGTCAATTCTGCTAAATTTCTTATTTATATAAAATCTGTCCACACCACAACGAACGATCTGGTCGTAAAATAATCTCAAACCCCCACCCCCAACCTAAGTTATAAAAAAATCAGTTCAAAACATACATACGACATCAGTACTAAAACAGTAGGATCAGTCAGGCCGCTCGCACCACTGTGACATCAAATTTCAAACCCGTGCGCTGTATGAAATTACAATTCAGTTCACAGAGTAATAAAACATAAGTGCACTAAAAATGAGAATACAAAAACTATAAAGGCGTAACCTAGGTTGGTACAGATGAAAATAAAATAAGTACAACTTTTGAGCAACAACTCCCAGGGCACTAAAAAAATGTTTTGACATAAACTAGTGTATAAAGACGTCAATAGAAAAACAATGCTTAAACATCCACACGGAAAAACATCACAGAGCCATACGTCACCTAAACAGTGCAAAATGCCATCATCACCACCGCAGAGACCTGCAGGTGGGATTTAGCAGATCGTAAGTACAGCTTGACAGGACTAATCAGTGCAGCAGTAAAAAACATTTGTCTTGGACGGTTAGTTCTTCCAGGCCACCACCCGTGCCACCCACTGGGTGGTTGCCACGACGCACTGCAAAAACGGCGAACCCCACGACCACTACACCCTCGTCCCCGACGAACCGCCTCCAACACACCACCGTCGACGCTCTGCAAAATACCCCATTGTCTTCCATCTCTGCCTCATTCACAAAACCACCATTGCTGCTTCCATCTCCACTGCGCACAAACCAAAAACTTCTCTCTCCCAAGCCCACTGTCGCTGGAGGAAGGCGATGGCGGAGGAACCCTCCGCCAAGCGTCACCATGGCCAGACTTCGAACAAGAGCATCAACCTCGCCGACGTTCATGTCCCCGGCGAGAAGCACGAGTACACCAGAACGCTCAAAGGGGTTGAGCTCCACGGCAAGGAGACGCTGGAGATCGTCTGCACCAGCAAACCAGACAAGGCCGACTAGATGATGAGCAGGCTCAGGATGAAGGGCGGCGACTTGTATCCGAGCTTCATCGGAGTTGATGTGGAGTACACCGACGAGGAAAAACGTCCACAGATGGCGGCAGTCCTGCAGTTGTGCGTCGAGGAACTCTGCTTGGTGTACCACATCGCAGCAGCCACAAAATGGTAACCCATACTACTGTTCATTCATCTGTTCTACCAGTACTACTCACTAAAACCTTAATTAAAACTTGTTTCCCAACTAGATGAAATACTATAGTCTATGAAGTGGATGTACGATTACATGTTTCTCAAGTTACATGCATTTCTAAAACTGTGAAAGTGGATTGTTTCACCAGATTAGCATCTGAAAAAAAGATTATAGCATTCTGAACTTTATGCACTAAACTAATTTCTGAACTTGATGTACTAGCATAGTTTCTGATCTTGATGTATTAAAAGATCTTTGGTGAAGTGGTATAGGTTCATATCTTGATGCACATGTTTCTCAAACTAATTTTTGAACTTGATATAGAATTAATGAACAAAGATGTATCAAGCACTGGTATAGGTCTTTTATTCAACAAAAAATAAAACTAAACTTGAATCAAGCAGCGCATGAATCATTGACTCTCGTAAAATGATTCTCTAATTTGGTGAAGCATTTGGTGAAGCAACGAAGATAGCAAAAAAGAAAAATATAACACGGTGTAGTTGAATTTAATTTCAGGCCTTTTTGTACTAGTTTCTGAACTACATTCATGCATGGCTCATAATATATAAGCATCTACCTCATGGATTATCACTTGTAAAACATTAAAAAAAGCAGAAGAATTAAATATCAAAAAGAAGACTAATCTTTAGAAAATGTGTGTCTCCCCCCTTGGAGGCCCAAGCGCCTCAAAGACTTCCTACAGGAGGAGAAATTGTACACATTTGTTGGTTTCAGCATTGGAGGTGAAAAGCAGAAGCTGGGGAAGTCTGGTTTGGAAATCAACCCCAACAACTTCATCGACATGCAGCGCAAGTGGAAAGATCCAAAGACCAACAAATACTACGACTCCCGGGCTGATGTTGCAGGAGGCGTCATCCACCCATTCTACAAAGGCATGAAGAAGAAGATGAAGTGGGAAGACCACAAACTGTGGGGGACCAACCCGCTGCCAGACAACCTCATCATGTACGCAGGAATAGATGCGTACACAACGTACAAGTCATGGAAGACAATCGACAACATCGTGGCAGGTTGGGATATTTCAAAAGAGCAGGAGGCTGACCCCTACTACCACTGCAACTTCGCGGATGAAGATGCATGAAAGTCTGCATTCGTTATGTTGAACCAGCTACCATATGCTATGTGTGTCCTTATTCTTGTTGTTTCAGATTTGTAGTTTGCTTTCGTTTTGTTGAACCAGCTACCTTATGCTATGTATGTCAGGGTTTGAACAAGTATGCCTATGTCTATCAAGTACATCGTTTGCTTATGTCATCCAACAAGTTTGCTAGCTTCCTATTTTTTTGATCCATCATTTGAAGTTGAAGTAGCTTGAAGTTGAAACTTGATGGCTGCCATGCAGCACTAGTCATGGAGAAATAAAAATAACACATAAATATTTTCGCCAAAAAAAACAGTGGCAGGCTAACTAAGGACAAAAGCAAATAGTAGCCTTGGACGCTCAGTACAGCTTAGACATGAACGGTAGTACTATCACACTAAAAAACCAGTTTTTAGTTTCAGAAGAACACTAAAAAAACTAAGTTTTGGCCAAGGAAAACATTCAGTACTAAAAGCATCGTGCTAATAGAAGTTAGAAATTCACTAAGTACTGCAACAGGAAAAGCAAAGAACCATCAGTACGTATTTCCTAGTCAATAGCATGCTAGGACTGAAAGTTCTGGTACACTTGAACACACGGTACATTCATTCTACAAATTATAAAAAGGAACGGGAAGCTTCAGTTTGCATTCCCTAAAACAGTGACACACTAAGAATAACAATAATAATACAACTAAAATCTCAGTACAACTAAGACTATACGGCAAGTGCTAGGATTATACCAAACAATGCCTGGAGAAGAACCACAACCTAGAAAAAAACAAGGCCAAAAACTAAACCAAAAGATATAAGTTCGACAAAGGAGAAAAATCACAAAAAACACAACAGAAAAACGTACTAGCACAATTGAAATCTCAGTACAACTTAGTTTATTCGGTAAGTGCTACGATGATACCAATTAATGCCTTGAGAAAGAAGTAGTTTTGAACTTAATAGGGCTATCTCTTGAACGTAGCTAATTTAAACCAGTGCTTTAACTTGTACTATGAAGTTCAACTACTAAAGTTCAATAAGTTCGAACAAAAATTTGGCACCAAATTTTAAAAGCCTTACGCTGAATGAGATTACAAATCAGTACTAACAGAGCTATATCATAAGTACAAGAAAACGAGAGTACAGGAACTATAAAGGTCCAACTTAGGTTGGAATCAGATAAAAATAAAATAAATCTCACTTTTTCAGCAACAACTCATAAATACACTTGAAAAGACAGGTGTTTTCAGTTCAACTAGTATATAAGTCTTCAGTACAAAAAATAAAACTTAACCAAAACAAATTCCCGATGAAACATATAGAAGTTAAACAGCTATTCAACCACACAATCATCATGGAAAAAAAGATTGTTAAACATTGTGCCACACTTAAACACAACACAAAATATACGGCAAGTGCTAGGATTATACCAAACAATGCTTGGAGAAGAACCAAAGCCTAGAAAAAAAGAAGGCCAAAAACTAAATCAAAAAGATATAAGTTCGACAAAGGAGAAAAATCACAAAAAACACAACAGAAAGACGTACTAGCCTCAAACAACACAAAAAGTAAATAATTAATCAAAAGTACTAATACAATTGAAATCTCAGTACAACTTAGTTTATTCGTAAGTGCTATGATGATACCAATTAATGCCTTGAGAAAGAAGTAGTTTTGAACTTAATAGGGCTATATCTTAAATGTAGCTAATTTAAACCAGTGCTTTAACTTGTACTATGAAGTTCAACTACTAAAGTTCAATAAGTTCAAACAAAAATTTGGCACCAAATTTTAAAAGCCTTACGCTGAATGAGATTACAAATCAGTACTAACAGAACTTTATCACAAGTACAAGAAAACGAGAGTACAGAAACTACAAAGGTCCAACTTAGGTTGGAATCAGATAAAAATAAAATAAATCTCACTTTATCAGCAACAACTCATAAATACACTTGAAAAAACAGGTGTTTTCAGTTCAACTAGTATATAAGTCTTCAGTACAAAAAATAAAACTTAACCAAAACGAATTCCCCATGAAACATACACAAGTGAAACAGTTATTCAACCACACAATCATCATGGAAAAAAAGTTTGTTAAACATTGTGCCACAATTAAACACAACACAAAATATACTAGTTATTACATAGTACTCGACAAGACATCAAACACTACAAATAGAGCCTATAATGTTTTCAAGAGATATATCACACAACTATCCCATTCACTATGCAAATGATGACCATTTCTCCTATGCATCAGGAGCCAAAGCCTGAACCTCCTTGGGAAGCTCCGTCACCACAAGCTGGCTATTCCGGTTGAACACAACTCTATACAGATCCTCAGCATTCCAATCAACAATGTGTGGCTGTAAAACAATAAAAAAAATTATCAAAGGTCATGACACATAAAAAAGGATACACAATAAGCCACAAATAGAAAGTGAAAAGCTCAACAAGAACCCACGTCATAATCTCGAATGTTCTCAACGATCTTTTCACCATCGTAGCATCCCGCATACTTCAGAGTATAATGGCCACATTCATTTTCCCCTTGAACTGGAACCTTGACAAACGTTGGTTTCTTTGCAAACAGCTCCCAATTGGGCTGCTTGCTCGCATTGTACTGAGCATCACCATACACAGCCTTCATTACTTTGACCATTCTAGAAATCTGTAAAAAAACAAAACAACCCACACAGTTTTAGGTCTCAGAAAAAAGCAGAAACAAAGATGCGGAAATATTAATCCAGTACAGATAATAAATGTCACTCACAATCTTCTCGCAGTCTTTGTGATAGGTGTTCTTTGAAGGACGGTGGTTCTTCGGATAAGGTAAAGAGTCAAGGATGTCAATGCTACTTCGGTACCGATTCAGGACATATAAGGAATAGTGGTTCACTTTCCTATCCTTTGATAAAACCATAGGCTTGAATAGAGGCATCATGATCTAAAAACAAATGACCAAAAAAGAGATGTTAAATATTCAAAATAAAAACCAACATCACAACAAACAAATAAAAACCAAAATCAGCTAGTAGATCTCACAAGGTCGGCACTGAGCAAGTCTACATTAGCTTTAACATAGCTCTTGAAATCTCTCGCTGCACTCTCCACATTAAACACTTTATTTTCATCCTCGTAAAACGAACAGTCAAGCACAACCTGCAAAAAATCCAAAATAGAAATCACACAGTGGTAAAGGATCAACAAGCAAAAGTATTATTAAAACTCGTAAAAACAATAGGCAGTCTTGTTCAACAGAAAGAAACCGATCTGATTGATTACCGAGATGAAATATGGACTCAGCAATATCCTTTTCCCACATGCGAAATCAACATTTGTCTCAGGATCTTGCTTCCAATCATCAATGAGGAAGTCCATTACATCACCCTCCATCATTTTCCCAGGTGAAAAAACTTCCTAGATGCGATTCCCAGTGAAGTCAGTTACGTTTCCACCAGGCTGAGGTATCATTGAGAATGTATTCCTGCAGCACACACAAGAACAAAAAGAAGGAGAAGCAAGATAAGGCATTCATAGCAGTTCGAGTTGTATAAAAAGGAACAGTTCAGGTCATATTGACCTAGCAGTTACAAACAACAAAAGAAAAAGAAGAGGAAAAATAATGAGAGATACTCACTCGGCATACTTCTCACGCCATTCATCACTAAGCAATAGCTTATACAACCTGCGAGCCTTGTCCAGGTGAGGGAATTTATGAGGGTGAAGCTGCTGCACAGGGGAGCAAAACTTTATAGGAGCTCTGGGCGCACGCTTCGTGCTTACAACATTGCCAGATTCCAAAGCAGGATCTTTCCTAGCACCACCAGCTCTACGAGCCACTATTCCAGCAAGGGGAGATAAACCTTTGGCAGCAGCACTCCTCGTGACTCTTCCAATGCCAGCAATCTTGTCAAACACATCATCATCACTGTCTATCAATTCGACAATGGGATTCTAGGGTGTAGTAGGGCTCTCTACACAAGCAGCCGTAGAACTTCTCAGAGCTCCCAACCGCCCCTTCATAACACCAGATCTTGTCTTTTCGGGAGAACGACCCTGGCTAAGATCAATAGCTATGCGCTCGAGCTCCTAGAACTGGCTACCAAAGAACCCGTAGTCATGCTCACCAAGATCCAGCCACTCACCCGAAAAAAATAAAAAAGGGAGTCCACGCAAAGCGTAAGTTCAAATACATATTTCATGACAGTACTAAATAGAGAAATACAAGCTGCAAAAAAATACAAAAGTCCATGCACACGTACAAGGTTCGATGCCAAACAAACCCCTGAAGTCAATATCAAACACATCGCTAGTTGCGCAGGTGTACAGCAAAGTCTTCCTAATGTCCAGAATGTCTTCATGGCTGTAATCGACCATTTCAATTACACCATCCTCCCGGCAATAATAGGTCTTGCAGTTTTGTAGCATAAAGAATCCACAATCATGCATGTAAACAAAGGAAAAAACAAAAAAATGGTACAACACAAAATCTAAAAAATACAGGAACAACATCCACCCAGCAACAAAAACAACCAGCAAAAATCATTAAAAACAGATACTCACGTGTTTTCCTGCTGAGGCACCCGCACAAACTCGCAAGAGAAACCATCAATATGCACCGGTGAGAACGGTTTGGCCCTGTCTACACTGGACTCCCTCCAAAGCTTCTTTATATTATCTGTCATATTCCTTAAGAATCTAACTGCATCACCCCAGGTTTCATCACAGAGTGAATCAAGACACTCGAAATGACGGAACCTCAAATTCAGAACAACCAAGCACCAATGCCCAGATTCTTAGCTAGGCTTCATGGTAGCCACAAATGACGGCGGATTAAATGTAGGGAAAAGAAGCTGAAAAAATCGCAGAGGAAAAACGAATTTACCAAAACATAATGAAACAAAAAATTCAGCCTCCAAACAATAAAATAAAAGAGGGAAATTGAAATTCAGAAGTACAAACAAAAAATCACATAATCATAAAGAAATTATATCCACCGCCCAAAATTGAGGAACAATCATATCAGTTCAGTTTCCTTGCAACAATAAGTGCATCTTTAATAAAAAGCACGGATCATTCATAAGTACAGGTGTAAAAGCAGGCTAATCAAGTTCATTCCCACACCTCCCTAAACTGCAAAGAAAACATGACATTTCTAGTTAATGAGTGCAAAAATTCCAAGTTCACCTACTTGGTCAAAACTATCAGCACCTGATCTCGTGAACCAATTTAACACATTGGAACCAATATTTCCATCACGGATCTTGGTCTGTTGTACAAAAAGAACAAAAACAGTTAGAAAATTGGCAAAATAAGTTATCATCCTATTTAACAAAAAGCAAAATACTGACTGTCACCCATCTGGGAACTATCAACTTGTCAGTGTCTCGGTACTTCTGACGTAGAGAATATAAAACAACATCAGCACTGTCTGAGTTGAGCATGCCAGTGGGGACAAACGCTTTAGCAATAGAACCAACACTGGCATCACATTATTTTTTTTGCAACATCGGCTTGTGACTAGAAAAACACAAAAAATTACATGAATTAAAACTACTGCAACAACAATAATAATCATACGAGAGAAAAAAAGAGACAAAAATGGTACGGGCAAAATCCCAAACTAACCATTTAGTACGGATCGTGCGCAACCTCGTAACAGCGAAGAAAAATGTATCAACCTTAACAACATTATCACTTTCTGCTTGCAAAAAAATGATGAAAAATAATAAGTTCAACAACTACAAGAGAACATGTCCAAAATGCCAAAATTGAGAAGTACGCCAAATTTACAAGTGGTTACCTGGACTATCAGGGTTTGACGACGATGGTAGTTCCTGTGATGAGACCATTATGCCTCCAGTTTCAGGGTTTGACGATGGGACATCTTGAGAGGACACCAATATTGTTGCGCTTTTAGGGTCTGTAGAAAGAAAATCCTGGGACGACAAGAGTGCCTCCTGCATCAAGGAGTCAGAAGAAATTGACAGAAGTAAATCATCTTCCTCGGATGGCACCTCCTCCATGCTAGAAGCATCTTGCAATGCATCACCGCAATCAAGACCTCCAGGCGGGAAATTCTCCGGCGGCAAATATTCACAACCAGAAACATTCTCATTCCCAGCAATACCAACACCAGGCGATTTGGAATCAAATATGCTGGCAGCACCAGCATCCTCATCAGCAACTTTGGTAGCAACATTGCGCCCACTACTCAATGGAGCATCACGAGCATCATCTCCACCACTAAGGATAACCCCACATTCAACATCAGTAATCTGACGAAAATAAAAATTCAGAAAAAGTGAATAATATGAACAAAACTAACAAAAAAATAAACTACCAAAGAGGTGCACAGAAAAATAAACCTTGGAAGCATTCGCTGCAAAATCATCAAACTTGCTGCTGCTAACATTCAAAGCAACATCACCAACGGGCAAACAAGGCTCATCGCCAACAATAGCACCCTGATTCAAAATGTAATGAGGCAAAAAAACAATGCTATTTTGACAAACAATAAACACAAGGAATTAAAACAATAGTAACAAAAAAGGTAGCTACCCCCTTGCAAACTCTAAATGGTGTGGGATAGAAAAATGAACAAGCAAGACACATTGGTGCGCATGAAAATTCAAGAAAATATGAATAAACACAATGAAAATAAAAATAACCTTGCACTTATCAGTGGATGGATCATTAACTCCATGGTCAACATCAACCTCAACATTATGACTGGTCTCCTGCATGAAAATAAAAATTAATAAACAGATGTAGATCAGGAAGTTCAACTACAATACTGACAGCAGAACAACATAGTATAAAACATACAAACAACGAGGACTGACTCACATCAACAACAGGGTGCTGCAAGCCAACATTGTTCGTATGCTAATCAGAAACATTAGCTTCAGTACGATCATCAGCCCTGCTGTCGGTGCCAGCAGCCTCATCCTGATCAATCCGCATGAAAGAAAATTACTAATAAATAGATGAAGATGAGGAAGTTCAACTACAACACTGACAGCAGGACAACAAAGTAAAAATTGCAAACACCGAGTACTGACTCACATCAACATCAGCGCGCTCAAAGCCAACATCATTCGTTTCGTGATCAAAAACATTAGCCTCGGTACCATCACCAGCCCTGCTGTGGGTGGCAGCAACCTCATCCTGCTCAAACTGCTTGATAACAACATTTGGACTTTCTTCATATGGCTTGCAGCGAGAGTTTTGCGTAGTTCTGAAATGCTTCATGCTGTTCAACAGACGAACCTAGCTCTGAACTAGATTAGCGGCACCGTCATGCATATCACCGATTAAAATTCTCTCCATCTCAATGTAGTCAACAGCTTCCTCAGCGTTAAATTGATGACCTTCAGGAAGGATACCATTGATACAGCTCAAACACTCGACTGTCGTTGGGACCTTTTGCAGCTCAGAACACATATTACTTAAGATATGCTCAGCGCGCTCCAATGCTGAAACAACAACATCAATACCAAAACCCTGCCTCTGTGAAGCACTAGCATTACTAGGGCCAGGGGGCATAACCAGCACCCTCAACACCACAGCCATCCCTCAAGTCATCGGACAGAGATGAAAACTTTGGAACCTGAGACGACGGCATCTCCAGGACTGGCCATTTATACACTCGGAAATAACAACCTCCTATTGAGTTTTCCACTACAAACAAAAGGGAAAAATAGTTAATCCATCAATACAACACATAGGGAAAAATAAATCATGATATTAACAGATTTGAAATCAACACCACTAATAAACTTTAGCTGTCATTGCCAATTTGTTAGTATTTACCAACAGGACAGTTGAACAAAGTTATTCAGTTCAACCACACAAGAAACAACAGTACTAAAAAACCATACCTAAACCATACAAAATATAAACAGACAACTCTACAGTACACATGTCCACTACAGCAAAAAATAGCTATACCTAAATTAAAAAAAGGTCTGCAAGACACAAACCAAACAAAACTCACCGGAAGCTTCCCAAACACCCAAGTCTTTGGATCTGCATTGCCTTTTTTATCAAATCTGCATCAACCAGATCAGAAAGCTGGGCAGGATCCATGAAACATATGCGGGGGACTCGCATGTCAGGCTCCGCGGTCTTGCCACGGATAAGGCAGTCAAGGTACATTAGTACAGGCCCTATGGCACAGCCTGTGATTGCCTTCCCCATGGTATCACCATTTTGGTACTTGGCAACAGCCCTTCTAAGCTCATCAACCATCAACTGGAAATAATCCATATTAGCCATTTTCTCAAAGACGAGACCCTCAAACATTGCTGCCTCTCTAGAAACACGCGGGGCAGAACTAGGCAACACAACCTTCATAAACACAATCATGAAGAACACTTTCAGAGCAAGGTCATCTTTGCTAGGATCCTTGACAAGCACCTTGAGCTTATTCCTCAAATCCTTTGTCTTGATATCTTTGTCCCTGCTAATGCCAAGCTCCGATCTTAACTTCATCAGAGCGTTGTCATATCCGTCCTCTGACGGCCTTGGCGCAGAACGACCACCACGAGGGAAACCAAATAATTGATGTATTCCATCGCTAGTGATGCAAAGCTTCTTATTAGCCTCACCCATGTCAAGAGTCATTGTATCACAATCTATCCTCAGGTACAAAACTCCCATCAGAGGGCGGGAAATGTTAGACTTCACCCTCCACTTGAAAATAAAACCAAAACCAGATGCATGAACCCAAGCCACATGCCAACTCTCGAGCAATTTAGCACAGTCTTCAACCACTCTCAACGAACATCGCACAGTTAAGTTCAATTTCCGTTGGTCACCTTCATCCAAGGCAACTTTTCCAGCATTGCCTCCCACCAGCTTGACTGGACTCATAACGCTAACAGGCTGTAAATGAAAACAAAAAAGCCACACCTTAAAAAAATGAATATGGAAAACAAAACAAGCAAATGAATGCAAGTAAAAAGAAAAAAAGATTGCACAAGTTCAACTATTAAAACAACATCAGTACCACCCCTCAATTGATGCAAACAATAATCAGCCCAAACATAAATAAATCATTGCAAGTACAACTAGTATGTCACATGCAGTACAAAACACATACCACTGCAAACAATGAATATAGAAAACAAAACATGCATATGAATGTAAGTAAAAAAAGATTACACAAGTTCAACTATTAAAACAACATCAGTACCACCCTCGATTGATGAAACAATGACCAGCGTCACCTGGCCAGCATACCAGCCCAAACACAATTAAAATCATTGCAAGTACAACTAGCAAGTCACATGCAGTACAAAATACATACCACTGCAAATTCATCTTCTGAATCAACTTCAATATCATCTTCTTCAGATGTAGCATCTTCAGCTTCAACACGAGCACGCTTCTTCCCACCTTTGTTCACCTTTGCAGGATGAACTTTACGCTTCTTATTTTCTTTCAACAAAGACCGCTCTTGAAGAGGAGACGAAGAAGGCTTCTTATTTGTCAAACCACGTGGACTACGACAAACAACGGAGCCACCAAGTTTGCTTGGACCAATTTTCACAGCAACACTACCCGCATCAGCTTTGCTACTACCAGGTTGGGGACCAGCTTTCACACGTGGGCTACGCCTCTATGTGCCGTCAGGATTTCGATCTGACATCTTCCTCTTCAAAACAGCTTTCTTCTCCTTAAGTCCATCACGATCAAACACTTGCGCCAACCGAGTTTGCATCAAGTTTGTCTTCATAGGCATGTCACTTCCATGAGATCCGGCATGAACAGTTGAAAAACCCGCATCACCACCTTCATCGCCTACACATTTAGGAGCTTGAGCAACATCAACATCACTTTCTGGCACACAGGCAGCCTTTTGACGTCGTTCCAATTCCTCCCTCTTCTGGAATTCATACTTCTTCTTTCTTATCCTTTCATCCACGAGCTGTAACTGCATAGGAACATCCTCAGCGTGGGTAACAGGCTCAGTGCCATCAACACTTTGAGACTGAGTAACAGACAACTGCAAGCTGCCATCACCATCATCAACGTTAAGTGAATACATCCTATCATTAATATCTTTAACAACATCAGCAATGTCCTCTGGAACACCATGACTGTCATTAACTACATAAACCAATAACATAACCACGCACATAAAAAATTAAAACACAATTAACATTGCAGACACAAAAATAAACAAAGTGCATACCATCAGACACAAACAAAAAGGAACAACTAATGAAACTAAGAATATATATGTATTAAAGGCTGATAAAAAAAGAGCAAATATAAGGGAAACACCAGCAACATTCGCAAGTTCTTCTAGAGGATTTGGTGTCTCAAAAATAACATTCACAAGATCTTGAAAGCGTTCTGATTTCTCAGAATCAGGAGGCACTGGCACTCCAACATCTGCAACAACATCATAATTAGCAAAAAAGGACAAAAACAATCAATCAGTTCAACTATGTGAACACTACAAGTTCATCGAATAAAACAAATATGAACCCACCACTTGCAGAACAAACATCAGAAAACACAACTCTTTCAACACCATACTAGTTCTTCACTGACTACTACAACCTATTCAAATGCGAGGACAGCAGTTCAAAATACACATGGTGATAAGTACTACAAACTGTCTGCAGGTTGCATCAACTGCCAAAACCATACACACCATACAATCCAGGACAAAATTAACAAATATCAAAATACATACAACTTATAAAGTCCATACGGCAAAAACTGTACACCCTAAAAACCAGATCTGTTAAAACATCATCCAAAATACAGGGGAAATCACCTGCATTCAATTTGTCCGGACTGGATGATGTACCCATTGAAATCTACAGTCCTAAAATCTGCCGAACCAGATCTGCAAGACACATGAACAAAAATTAGGGATTTGAACTATTTCAGAAACGAAGCACGCCATACAAAAAGCAAAACTCTTACCAGCTAACACAAAATCCGCCATGCAATCCAGTATAACTGCCGCCAAACGCTCGTTCAACAGCAAAGGAACCCTAACGACTGCAGCCTGGGACAGCAAAGAGAGCAACAAATTAGAAATAGAGAGAAAATTTGAACATAAGAGGACACAAGCAAAGTCAATGACAGAACAAAAAGGAACAAAACAGAGCACCCCGACCTCCACCCCTGGGGTTGAACCCTCTGGCCGACACTCCCGCGGCGAAACAGGAGTAGCAACTCCCCCTCCGAGAAAAGAAGAAGAGGGGAACGAAGACGGAACCGATTTGGGGACGGGAGAGGAGCGGAACGGGGAAGATCGGAGGTTAAAAGCTGAGTGGGAGGGTTAAAAGATGAGTGGGAGAAAACGGACGGCTAAAGCCCACAACCGTGGCGAAGCCCACTATCTCGGCCAGTTACAAAAGATAATACCAATAATCAAACACAAAATCAAAAATTAATATAGATCGAGAAAATAAACGGCTAAAGTACAAATAATAACTCACAACAGTACAGAAAAAATTATCAAAAAGGTACAAATGAAAACAAAATTCATAACTGTACTAGTTTTTCCCCTAAAAATAAAGATAAGATAATGGGGGCAAGTCATGTAACGGACTCGCCTCCACATGCGACGCCGCGGCACACCGCGTCGTCTCCTGCTACGGCTCGTTCCTGGCTCGGCCTCGCCAAGATGGGGGAGGGGATCCCGACCCCCCCTCCCCTCCGGCTCGGTCTCGCGCTAACGCGGCAGTGCGCTCGTTTGACAGGCGCAATGCGGTTATTCTGTCCCCCTAAGATAGATAATGGGCCAAGTCATGTTACGGACTCGCCTCCGCATGTGACGCCGCGGCACGCCGCGCCATCGCCTGCTATGGCTCGTTCCTGGCTCGGCCTCGCCGGGATGGGGGAGGGGGGGTCCCTCCCCCCTCCTCCCCCGGCTCGGCCTCGTGCTAACGCGGCACTGCGCTCGTTTGACAAGCGTAGTGCGGTTATTCTGTCCCCCCCCCCCCCCCCCACGCGCCCACACCCCTAAGATAGATAATGTGGCAAAGTCCATACAAGGAAGATGTGTCAGTACAACTATGCCCCTCGGTACGGTGCGGTGTGGGGGCAAGTCATGTCCCCCCCCCCCCCCCCCACGCACCCACGCACCCACACCCCTAAGATAGATAATGGGGCAAAGTCATGTTACGGACTCGCCTCCGCATGCGACGCCACGGCACGCCGCGTCGTCGCCTGCTACGGCTCGTTCCTAGATCGGCCTCGCCGGGAGCTCGGCCTCGCCTAACGCGACAGTGCGCTCGTTTGACAGGCGCAGTGCGGTTATTCTGTTCCCCCCCCCCCCCCACGCACCCACACCCCTAAGATAGATAATGGGGCAAAGTCCATACAAGGAAGATGTGTCAGTACAACTATGCCCCTCAGTATGGTGCAGTGCGGGGGCAAGTCATGTCCCCCCCCCCCACGCACCCACACCCCTAAGATAGATAATGGGGCAAGTCATGTTATGGACTCGCTTCCGCATGCGACGCCGCGGCACGCCGGGTCGTCGCCTGCTACGGCTCGTTCCTGGCTCGGCCTCGCCGGGAGGGGGAGGGGGGTCCCGACCCCCCTCCCCCCGTCTCAGCCTCGCGCTAACGCGGCAGTGCGCTTGTTTGACAGGCGCAATGCGGTTATTCTGTTTCCCCCGCACGCACCCACACCCCTAATATAGATAATGGGGCAAGTCATGTTTCGGACTCGCCTCCGCATGCGATGCCGCGGCATGCCGCGTCGTCGCCTGCTATGGCTCGTTCCTGGCTCAGCCTCGGCGGGATGGGGGAGGGGGGTCCCGACCCCCCCTCCCAACCTCGGCTCGGCCTCGTGCTAACGCGGCAGTGCGCTCGTTTGACAGGTGCAGTGTGGTTATTCTGTTTCCCCCCCGCCACGCACCCACACCCCTAAGATAGATAATGGAGCAAAGTCCATACAAGGAAGATGTGTTCAGTACAACTATGCCCCTCGGTACGGTGCGGTGCGGGGGCAAGTCATGACCCTCAGTACTATATAAAAACAAACAAAAAGAAAAAAAAATGACAGCCCAAGGACAAAAAAGTACCAGTCCACGTTACTGGTATAGTCAAGTACTAGATCCCAAAAACAACCAAAAATAAAAAAATTGACCGCCCAAGGACAAAAAAGTACGAGTCCAAGTTACTGGTGTAGTCAAGTACTAGATCCAAAACAAACAAAAAAAATTGACCACCCAAGGACAGGAGCATGCCCTGACAATGCTAGATACTTGAACTCGAGCCGTGGGCGAATCCATAGTAATGCACACACCCGCAGGGCCTGCCGTCCAGGGCCCAGAGGTGGAGAGAGAGATAGCGAGCGCCGTGTATAAGCGCTCTGGTAAGTGTTCATAGGAGTTTGACTAGTGAGCGTCGGTTGCGCTTATAAACAGGTCCGGAGCCCCCTCGACTAGCGAGGTGGGACTAAACCTAGAGCGCACACGCACGCCGTGCTGCACAGCCGCACGAGAGAAACTATTCGGGCCGAATACAACGACCCAGGCCGATGGACCGACAAAGTACTTCGCCTCGTAACAAAAATCAAGTAGATCACGCATGACAGAAAATAAAAATGAAGATAACTTTTAAAAAAAAACACAGTTAATAAACAAAAATACTGTAAAAAGTTCAAACACATCTTAACGGTAAGAAGTAAAAAAAATAAAAAAAATATAAGACTGTAAATAAAAATTTCAGGAACGAATTTACAAAAAAATTCAACTACTACAATTCATAAGGTTCAAGTACAAATAAAAATAAGTACTGTGCAGCGAAGATTATATTTTTTTATTTTATAAAATACCAAAACTATCATTATTCATCTATAAAAAAGGAAAAAACGTGCTCCAAAATTCATGCAAAAAAGTAAGGAAAAAATATTATACAACAAACAAATTTGATTGGTAATTGACAATCTAAAATAGATCAGTACTATCATTAAAGGGATGTAAGTTCAGCAAAACTCAATAACAAAAAAGCGGTTCTAAAAAACTCATCAGTGTATAGCACCGTCTGTGAGCTATGAACATGAAAAATATATCAGTCAAAACAAAGGATGCCCATCAGTTCAACTATAGAAGTTGTTCCATAACTAATATAAATAATGTATAAATAAAAACAGTTATACTTGAGCAAAACAATAGGAATAACATTACATAACTAGTTCCATACCATCCTGATAATACCATACAATTCAACCATCCCACATGCAAATGTTTTAAAAGAAAAAAATACTGCAACATAATCAACCACACACAAATCTCACAACCGGCGTCATTTGCCACATTTAAACCTACAGCACATAGATTCTGAATGTCAGAGAGTCGTCTTCTCTCGAGAACATAACCATAAGCACATCACCATCCTCATATCCAGACTCAGCAACAAACTCCTTCCACCCAATAGTTAGGTTGATGCAACCATCAAAGTCGATGTGGTAGGCAACATCCATCAACTGATACCCATTCTTGTCTGAAGTCTCCATCTTCAGAACACCGGACCTAGGAGCAACAATCCGGATCCTCAATGACATTTTTTGCAAATGGGCATGGGAGTACAAAACAAAATCAACACCTGACTGTAACGCCCTCGATGCGGCTATATCTCCCACGTGTAGAAGCACAACTTAGAGGCATAACCGCATTGAAAGCAATGTCACAAGTGAGGTAATCTTTGCACAACCCATGTAATACATAAGGGAAAAGAGATACATAGTTGGCTTACAGTCGCCACTTCACACAATACATAAATAAACATCCATCATTCAGTTTACACCCAAGGTCCGACTACGGAACCAAAATAAAGAAGACTACCCCAAATGCAACACGGATCCCCGATCGTCCCAATTGGGCTCCACTACTGATCGTCTGGAAATGAAACATAGTAACGACCAAGGGCCTCATCAAATTCCCACTTCAGCTCAGTTGCGCCCTCTGCGCTGGTATCGTCGGTACCTGCATCTGTTTTGGTAGAATCTGTGAGTCACGGGGACTCAGCAATCTCACACCCGCGAGATCAAGACTATATAAGCTTAAGGGAAGGGTAGTGTAATGAGGTGGAGCTGCAGCAAGCGACTAGCATATATGGTGGCTACGATCGCAAAAGAGAGCGAGAAGAGAAGCAAGGCACGATCGCGAAACTTGTAGCGATCAAGAAGTGATCCTGTCTACTTACGTCAAACATAACTCCAACACCGTGTTCACTTCCCGGACTCCGCCGAGAAGAGACCATCACGGCTACACACGCGGTTGATGTATTTTAATTAGGGTCAACTTTGGGTTTTCTACAACCGGACATTAACAAATTCCCATCTGCCTCATAACCGCGGGCACGGCTTTCGAAAGATAATACCCTACAGGGGTGTCCCAACTTAGCCCATCACAAGCTCTCACGGTCAACGAAGGAATAAACCTTCTCCCGGGAAGACCCGATCAGTCTCGGAATCCCGGTTCGCATGACATTTCGACAATGGTAAAACAAGACCAGCAAAGCCACCCGATGTGCCGACAAATCCCGATAGGAGCTACACATATCTCGTTCTCAGGGCACAACGGATAGGTCAGCCTACGAGTAAAACCAGCCCTCGAGTTGCCCCGTGGTGGCCCCGCAGTCTGCCCGGTTCGGACCAACACTCGAAGGAGCACCGGCCCGGGGGGGGGGGGGGCTAAAATAAAGATGACCCTCGGGCTCGCGAAAACCCAAGGGAAAAAGGGGGTGTAGGTGGCAAATGGTAAAACCAAGGTTGGGCCTTGCTGGAGGAGTTTTATTCAAAGAGAACTGTCACGGGGGTCCCATAAATCACCCAACCGCGTAAGGAACGCAAAATCAAGGAACATAACACCGGTATGACGGAAACTAGGGCGGCAAGAGTGGAACAAAACACCAGGCATAAGGCCGAGTCTTCCACCCTTTACCAAGTATATAGATGCATTAATTAAAACAATAGATATTGTGATATCCCAAAACATCCGTGTTCCAACAAGGAACAAACTTCATCTTCACCTGCAACTAGCAACGCTATAAGAGGGGCTGAGCAAAGCGGTAACATAGCCAATCAACGGTTTGCTAGGACATGGATGGTTAGAGGTTTGACATGGCAATATGGGTGGCATGATATAGCAAGTGGTAGGTATCGCAACATAGGCATGGCAAAAGAGCGAGCATCTAGCAAGCAAAGATAGAAGTGATATCGAAGGTATGGTCATCTTGCCTGCAAGGTTCTCAGAGTTGTCGAAGGCTTGATCCTCGTAGGCGTTCTCAACAGGTTCCTCGTTCATGTACTCGTCTCCCGGCTCTACCCAAAGCAAGAACACAAGCAACGGAACCACAATCAAACAAGGAACAATGCACAAGCAATATGATGCAATACATGACATGCTATGCGAGATGTGATATGCAATGCATATGTGTGCTCCGGAAGGAAAATGATGAACCAGGCATCAACTTGGCAAACCAAGTATGCCGCTGGAAAGATGAGATGATTTCGGTTGAAATCGATATCAAGATCACCGGAAACGGATGCACGGTTTGCAAATGACAAGCAAAACAAGAATGACGTGAATCTGCGTTTAACAGCACGATGCTACTTAGCATGCAACAAGAAACTATGCTACAGCACCCCAACATAAAAACAAAGCATATGGCAGTGATCTACAGGAGATGCTTAACAAAAGAGGAACACTGAGCTACGGCTAAATCGCATCATAACAGGTTCAAACAAGCATGGTGAAAGTGCAAAAAATATCAGGTTCACACACTTAGTGAAAATACTAGTATGCCAGATATTAACATCAGGAAGGCATGTTTAGAGCAAGCAAATCACAAGCTACAGGAACTTGTAATAGCAAAACAAGACATGGCAGGCATCTACTCAAAGCATAGATCAAAAGTCCCTTAGTGACCATAAGCCAAAAAGGAACAGAGGATATGATGGCACCCATGTAAACATAGCAAGTTTCATTACAGATCTCAGAATTAGCAGAAAAACTGGACATGGCAAAAACAGATAACAAGTAGGCGTGTTCGTGAGCTCAATGCACTCACTACAGAGCATCTCATGATAAACTAAGCATACACTCATCAATAAGACATGGCATAGAAGCTATACATGGCAAGAACAACATCATAGCATACACGGATCAACTACAACAACCTCGTGAAAATTGAATATCATGCAAACAATCTGCCAGGAAACATTTTGAAGCAAAAGTAGAGCACAAAAATGACATGCTAGACTACTCCATAAATGCCAACAAAGGCATGGATGGTTAGAGAACATCCATATGTTCAAAACACCCTTACTGATCATGCTCAAAAAGGGCATAGATCTCTCTGTAACAACATGAACACATGGCATAAAAATAACAGCAGGACATGACTTAGTGAAAACACTAAGTTCCTGAAATCAGCAACATTATCATCCCTAGTTTGCATGCTTGTGCTAGTCACCACATAGATCACAAAAATACATGGCATACACCCCTGGAAAGATAGCATGGCATAGATCAAAACATATGTAGGGCTCAAGTTCATAAGGTGCACACATTAAACATGGCAAAAATGACAAAAGTGCAAGTTCTGTTAAGAAACAGAAACTAACATCACATAGCCCTCTTCCAACATCATTTCGGGTGTCAAGATGAGCTCAAATGAAAATGGTGCAATGAGATGAAATGATGTACTCATCGAGGCGAACAATTTGATATGCTACACGCCCAAAACGGAGCCACAGGTGCGAAGTTCTGGTGCGATGAAAATGCAAGAAAATAATGACAGGAAAATGACTTAGTGGATTTCGGGGGTGGGGAAAAAGTCAACCGTCGTTTTTTTCTTCAGATCGGATCCGGATCGGGGTCGTCGCCGGAATTGGCCCGGTGGCCGGATCCGGCGGTGGCGCGGGCGGCGGCGGCGGGCGAGCGGCGGCGGCGGGCGCGCGGGCCGGGCGGGCCTCGCGCGGGCTGCGCGGGCCGGCGGCGGCGGATGAGGCCGGAGTGCCATGTGGCATGTCGCGGTTGGCTGGGCAGCGCGGATGAATGCGTCCCGTCCGATCCGGACGTGTCCGGCGGCGCGGAGGGGGAATTTTTAGGGTTTGCCCGTGAATTCGGGGGAGGGATCTATATATAGAGGTAGAGGGAGCTAGGAGTGTCCAAATGAGGTGCGGTTTTCGCCCACACGATCGTGATCGAACGACCGAGAGCATGGAGATGACTTAGATGGGTTGGGGCCACTTTGGAAGGGGTGTTGGGCTGCAACTTAAAAGAGGCCTTTGCGAGAGTGCAGTTAACCGTTGGAGCACCAAACGAGCTCCAAATGACCCGAAACTTGACAGGTGGTCTACCGGTGCTATACCAGGGCCACTTGGCAAGCCTCGGTCCATTCCGAGAATGTTCAACACCCACTCGCGACAAAGAGACAAGAGGGGTGCGCCGGGGCATGTGGGAGCGTCGGAATGCAAAACGGACAACGGGGAAAATGCTCGGATGCATGAGGCGAACACGTATGCAAATGAGATGCACATGATGACATGATATGAGATGCATGACATGAACAAAAAGCAAAACAAAAGACAAACCCCAACCACAGAGGGAAAATCATAGCACATAGCCGAAAATGGCAAGAGTTGGAGTTATAAATATGGAAAGTTACATCCGGAGTGTTACACTGACATAACTGAATTTTTACACAGATATAGGAACGATTTGCATAACAAACTAAAATGGAAAAAATCTGAACCAAAACAATAACACAAAACTAACTAGACATGTGAACTGATTAAACTGAAGAAATATACAAATCAATACACCTACAGTAAAAACATCTATTCATAAACAGATCAGGGATTATACAAAAAAATGGTTAAAATACTGTTAAGTAATGAACAAATACACACAGAAATCCATACTGTTAAAATCTCACAAAACCAAATTAAAAAAATATAGACAAGCTATTCATTAGACAAAACTGCAGATCCAGTCCATGGGATTCGAACGGAAACCATCAAGAAAGTAGGAACCAAAACGAATAGAAACACATACCCATAATTCCTTCAAGTCACCATCCGTCAGGCGACAAACATAGGGTGTACGAAACCCATGGCTGCTGTACAGCAAACTAGAAAGTTGCCCACGCCGTTGAGTCTGAGTGAGCTCCAAACCAGTCTCATACACACAGCCGTCAGCTATGCGCACCATCTTTGCCAGACATTCGCATGAACAATCCTCCATGGAACACAGAGGAACAGAGAAAAAAGCGAGGAAGAGAAGAGAGAGGAACCTAGATCTAATTCTGGAAGAAGGAAGAAAAGGGAGGGGGAAGACTTGGCCGCACACCACACATAGATGGATAGCGTTTATAGTCAGGGACACTCACAGATTATAAAAATAATAAATAGGAAGATGGGCAGCCAGCTGGTAGGAAATAGTTATTACACAAGCCATGCAACATTTGACCGCAAATCAGTTCAACTTCAGAAAAACAAGCAGTTCAAAGGTGCACATGTCGAACATATGCAGACAAAACAAGACATTCAGAAAACAAAAACAAGTTGAATTCATTTAGACATTCGAACATCTGCTCCTCCACAATGAAAATCTTAGAAACATAATGTTCACTACTTCAGTCATAACGATCAAAGAAACGACGCCATTTTGCCTTGGTGGATGGATGTGGAGCCGTGGCTGATCTCGCCCTAGCCCAACTAATGATCTGAATATGGTTCCTTCCCCTGACCTCTGGGAAAAGAAGCTCCAATTCATTGGAGTTGCAAGAATCCATCACCTCACGTGCAAGCCGTCTGTTGAACTCTGCCTCCATTTCCTCCTCGGCAGCACGTCGCGCCATCTGCCTGCGCCTGCGCCTCCTCCTCCTCTGCTCAGCTACTGCAGCCGTCACATCTATGGCGTCCCCCCCCTCCTCTGTGACCTCTCCCAGCTCAGGATCCATCCCCCCTTTTCTTTCGTTGCAGCTCATAGAATGAAACTGACAGAGGGCTCGGGCTTTATGTGTTGGAAATATGCCCTAGAGGCAATAATAAAAGTATTATTATTATATTTCTTTGTTCATGATAATTGTCTTTATTCATGATATAACTGTATTATCCGGAAATCGTAATACACATGTGAATACATAGACCATAATATGTCCCTAGTAAGCCTCTAGTTGACTAGCTCGTTGATCAACAGATAGTCATGGTTTCCTGGCTATGGACATTGGATGTCGTTGATAATGGGATCACATCATTAGGAGAATGATGTGATAGACAAGACCCAATCCTAATCATAGCACAAGATCGTGTAGTTCGTTTGCTAGAGCTTTTCCAATTTCAAGTATCCTTTCCTTAGACCATGAGATCGTGTAACTCCCGGATACCGTAGGAGTACTTTGGGTGTATCAAACGTCACAAAGTAACTGTGTGACTATAAAGGTGCACTACAAGTATCTCCGAAAGTGTCTATTGGGTTGACACGGATCGAGACTGGGATTTGTCACTCCGTATGACGGAGAGGTATCTCAGGGCCCACTCGGTAATGCATCATCATATTGAGCTCAAAGTGACCAAGTGGTTGGTCACGGGATCATGCATTACGGTACGAGTAAAGTGACTTGCCGGTAACGAGACTGAACAAGGTATTGGGATACCGACGATCGAATCTCAGGCAAGTAACGTACCGATTGACAAAGGGAATTTTATACAGGGGTTGATCGAATCCTCGACATCGTGGTTCAACCGATGAAATCATCGTGGAACATGTGGGAGCCAACATGGGTATCCAGATCCCGCTGTTGGTTATTGACCGGAGAGTCGTCTCGGTCATGTCTGCATGTCTCCCGAACCCGTAGGGTCTACACACTTAAGTTTCGGTGACGCTAGGGTTATTAGGAAGACTTGTATGTGATTACCGAATGTTGCTCGGAGGCCCGGATGAGATCCCGGACGTCACGAGGAGTTCTGGAATGGTCCGGAGGTGAAGTTTTTTATATATGGGAAGTTGTCATGCGGACACCGAAAAGTTTCGGGGGCATATCGGTATTGTACCCGGGGCCACCGGAGAGGTTCCGGGGGTCCACCAGGAGGGGCCACCCCTCTCGGAGGGCCACATGGGCTGCAAGGGGTAGGGAACCAGCCCCTGGAGGGCTGGGCGCGCCCCCTTGGGCCCATGCGCCTAGGGTTGGGGGGAAACCCTAAAGGGGGCGCCTCCCTTGCTTGGGGGGCAAGTCCCCCCTCCCTGGCCGCCGCCCCCCTCTAGATCCCATCTAGAGGGGTCGGCCCCCCTTGCCCCTTCCCCTATAAATAGAGGGGTGAGGAGAGGGCTGCTGTAGACATACCAAGGCGCAGCCCCTCCCCTCGCCAACACCTCTCCTCCTCCGTTACGTGCTGGGCGAAGCCCTGTCGGAGTACTACTGCACCAACACCACCACGCCGTCGTGCTGCCGTTGTAGCAATCTTCCTGAACCTCTCCTTCCTCCTTGCTGGATCAAGACGGAGGAGACGTCGTCCGTCCCGTACATGTGTTGAACGCGGAGGTGCTGTGCGTTTAGCACTTGGTCATCAGTGATCTGAATCACGGCGAGTACGACTCCATCATCACCATCCCCTTGAACGCTTCCGCACTCGATCTACAAGTGTTATGTAGATGCAAACTCTCTCCCATGACTCATTGCTTAGATGAACTCATAGATGGATCTTGGTGAAACCGTAGGAAATTTTTTAATTTTCTGCAACGTTCCCCAACAGTGGCATCATGAGCTAGGTCTATGCGTAGTTCTCTATTGCACGAGTAGAACACAATTTTGTTGTGGGCATGGATCTTGTCAACTTGCTTTCCACTCCTAGTCTTTTCTTGCTTCAGCGGTATTGTGGGATGAAGCGGCCCGGACCAACCTTACACGTACTCTTACGTGAGACCGGTTCCACCGACAGACATGCACTAGTTGCATAAGGTGGCTGGCGAGTGTCCGTCTCTCCCACTTTAGTTGGAGCGGATTCGATGAAAAGGGTCCTTATGAAGGGTAAATAGAAATTGACAAAATCACGTTGTGGTTATTCGTAGGTAAGAAAACGTTCTTGCTAGAACCCAATTGCAGCCACCTAAAAGATGCAACAACAATTAGAGGACGTCTAACTTGTTTTTGCAGCGATTGTCATGTGATGTGATATGGCCAGAAGTTGTGATGAATGATGAATGATATATTGTGATGTATGAGATCATGTTCTTGTAATAGGAATCATGACTTGCATGTCGATGAGTATGACAACCGGCAGGAGCCATAGGAGTTGTCTTTATTTTTTGTATGACCTGCGTGTCATTGAAGAACGCCATGTAAATTGCTTTACTTTATTGCTAAACGCGTTAGCCATGGAAGTAGAAGTAGTTGTTGGCGTGACAACTTAATGAAGACACGATGATGGAGATCATGATGATGGAGATCATGGTGTCATGCCGGTGACAAGATGATCATGGAGCCCCGAAGATGGAGATCAATGGAGCTATATGATATTGGCCATATCATGTCACTACTATATAATTGCATGTGATGTTTATTATGTTTATGCATCTTGTTTACTTAGAACGACCGTAGTAAATAAGATGATCCCTTACAACAATTTCAAGAAGTGTTCTCCCCTAACTATGCACCGTTGCTACAGTTCGTCATTTTGAAGCACCACGTGATGATCGGGTGTGATAGATCCTTACGTTCACATCCAACGGGTGTAAGACAGTTTTACACATGCAAAACACTTAGGGTTAACTTGACGAGCCTAGCATGTACAGACATGGCCTCGGAACACAGAGACCGAAAGGTCGAACACGAGTCGTATGGAAGATACGATCAACATGAAGATGTTCACCAACGATGACTAGTCCGTCTCACGTGATGATCGGACACGGCCTTGTTGACTCGGATCGTGTAACACTTAGATGACTAGAGGGATGTCTAATCTGAGTGGGAGTTCATTGTAATAATTTGATTAGATGAAATTAATTATCACGAACTTAGTCTAAAACCTTTGCAAATATGTCTTGTAGATCAAATGGCCAACGCTCATGTCAACATGAACTTCAACGCGTTCCTAGAGAAAACCAAACTGAAAGATGATGGCAGCAACTATACGGACTGGGTCCGGAACCTGAGGATCATCCTCATAGCTGCCAGGAAACAATATGTCCTAGAAGGACTGCTAGGTGACGCTCCCGTCCCAGAGAACCAAGACGTTATGAACGCTTGGCAGTCTCGTGCTGATGATTACTCCCTCGTTCAGTGCGGCATGCTTTACAACTTAGAACCGGGGCTCCAAAAGCGTTTTGAGCATCACGGAGCATATGAGATGTTCGAAGAGCTGAAACTAGTTTTCCAAGCTCATGCCCGGGTCGAGAGATATGATGTCTCCGACAAGTTCTATAGTTGTAAGATGGAGGAAAACAGTTCTGTCAGTGAGTACATACTCAAAATGTCTGGGTTGCACAACCGCCTGACTCAGCTGAACATTAACCTCCCTGATGAGGCGGTCATTGACAGAATCCTTCAGTCGCTCCCACCAAGCTACAAGAGCTTTGTGATGAACTACAATATGCAAGGGATGGTGAAGACCATTCCTGAAGTATTTTCAATGCTGAAGACAGCAGAGGTTGAGATCAAGAAAGAACATCAAGTGTTGATGGTCAATAAGACCACTAAGTTCAAGAAGGGCAAGGGCAAGAAGAACTTCAAGAAGGACGACAAGGATGTTGCCACGCCCGGCAAGCCAGTTACCGGGAAGAAGTCAAAGAATGGACCCAAGCCTGAGACTGGGTGCTTTTATTGCAAGGGGAAGGGTCACTGGAAGCGGAACTGCCCCAAATACTTAGCGGATAAGAAGGCCGGCAACACCAAAGGTATATTTGATATACATGTAATTGATGTGTACCTTAACAGTACTCGTAGTAACTCCTGGGTATTTGATACCGGTGATGTTGCTCGTATTTGTAGCTCACAGCAGGAGTTGCGGAATAAACGGAGACTAGCGAAGGACGAGGTGGCGATGCACGTCGGGAATGGTTCCAGGGTCGATGTGATCGCCGTCGGCACGCTACCTCTACATTTACCTACGGGATTAGCTATAAACCTTAATAATTGTTATTTGGTGCCAAGTTTGAGCATGAACATTGTATCGGGATCTCGTTTGATACGAGATGGCTACTCATTTAAATCCGAGAATAATGGTTGTTCTATTTATATGAGAGATGTGTTTTATGGTCATGCCCCTATGGTCAATGGTTTATTCTTAATGAATCTCGAGCGTAATGTTACACATATTCATAGTGTGAATACCAAAAGATGTAAAGTTGATAATGATAGTCCCACATACTTGTGGCACTGCCGCCTTGCTCACATTGGTGTCAAGCGCATGAAGAAGCTCCATGCTGATGGACTTTTAGAGTCTCTCGATTATGAATCATTTGACACATGCGAACCATGCCTCATGGGCAAAATGACCAAGACTCCGTTCTCCGGAACAATGGAGCGAGCAACCAACTTGTTGGAAATCATACATACCGATGTGTGCGGTCCAATGAGCGTTGAGGCTCGCGGAGGATATCATTATGTTCTCACTCTCACTGATGACTTGAGTAGATATGGGTATGTCTAATTGATGAAACACAAGTCTGAGACCTTTGAAAAGTTCAAGGAATTTCAGAATGAGGTAGAGAATCAACATGACCGAAAGATAAAGTTCCTACGATCAGATCATGGAGGAGAATATTTAAGTCATGAATTTGGTACACACTTAAGGAAATGTGGAATCGTTTCACAACTCACGCCGCCTGGAACACCTCAGCGTAACGGTGTGTCCGAACATCGTAATCACACTCTATTGGATATGGTGCGGTCTATGATGTCTCTTACCAATTTACCGCTATCATTTTGGGGATACGCTCAAGAGACAGGTACATTCACCTTAAATAGGGCACCGTCTAAATCCGTTGAGACGACACCGTATGAATTATGGTTTGGGAAGAAACCTAAGCTGTCGTTTCTAAAAGTTTGGGGATGCGATGCTTATGTCAAGAAACTTCAACCTGAAAAGCTCGAACCCAAGTCGGAAAAATGCGTCTTCATAGGATACCCTAAGGAAACTGTTGGGTATACCTTCTACTTAAGATCCGAGGGCAAGATCTTTGTTGCCAAGAACGGATGATTTCTGGAAAAAGAGTTTCTCTCGAAAGAAGTAGGTGGGAGGAAAGTAGAACTCGATGTAGTACTACCTCTCGAACGGGAAAGTGGTGCAGCGCAGGAAAATGTTCCTGTGATGCCTACACCAACTGAAGAGGAAAATAATGATGATCAAGGTACTTCGGATCAAGTTGCTACTAAACTTCGTAGGTCCACAAGGACACGTTCCGCACCAGAGTGGTACGGCAACCCTGTCCTGGTAATCATGTTGTTAGACAACGGTGAACCTTCGACCTATGAAGAAGCGATGGCGGGCCCGGGTTCCAACAAATGGCTTGAAGCCATGAAATCCGAGATAGAATCCATGTATGAAAAAAAAGTATGGACTTTGACAGACTTGCCCGATGATCGACGAGCGATAGAAAACAAATGGATCTTTAAGAAGAAGACAGACGCGGATGGTAATGTTACCATCTATAAAGCTCGACTTGTCGCTAAGGGTTATCGACAAGTTCAAGGGATTGACTATGACGAGACATTCTCTCCTGTAGCGAAGCTAAAGTCCGTCCGAATCATGTTAGCAATTGCCGCATACTATGATTATGAGATATGGTAGATGGACGTCAAAACGGCATTCCTTAACGGACATCTTAAGGAAGAGCTATATATGATGCAGCCGGAAGGTTTTGTCGATCCTAAGAACGCTAACAAAGTATGCAAGCTCCAGTGATACATTTATGGGCTGGTGCAAGCATCTCGGAGTTGGAACATTCGCTTTGATGAGATGATCAAAGCGTTTGGGTTTATGCAGACTTATGGAGAAGCCTGCGTTTACAAGAAAGTGAGTGGGAGCTCTGTAGCATTTCTCATATTATATGTAGATGACATACTATTGATGGGAAATGATATAGAACTTCTGGACAGCATTAAGGCCTACTTGAATAAGTGTTTTTCAATGAAGGACCTTGGAGAAGCTGCTTATATATTAGGCATCAAGATCTATAGAGATAGATCGAGACGCCTCATAGGTCTTTCACAAAGCACATACCTTGATAAGATTTTGAAGAAGTTCAAAATGGATCAGTCCAAGAAGGGGTTCCTGCCTGTGTTGCAAGGTGTGAGATTGAGCTCGGCTCAGTCCCCGACCACGACAAAATATAAAGAAGAGATGAGTGTCATCCCCTATGCTTCAGCCATAGGATCTATTATGTATGCCATTCTGTGTACCAGACCTGATGTAAACCTTGTCGTAAGTTTGGTAGGAAGGTACCAAAGTAATCCCGGCAAGGAACACTGGACAGCGGTCAAGAATATCCTGAAGTACCTGAAAAGGACAAAGGACATGTTTCTCGTTTATGGAGGTGATGAAGAGCTCGTCGTAAAGGGTTACGTCGACGCTAGCTTCGACACAGATCTGCATGACTCTAAGTCACAAACCGGATACGTGTATATGTTGAATGGTGGAGCAGTAAGCTGGTGCAGCTGCAAGCAAAGCGTCGTGGCGGGATCTACATGTGAAGCGGAGTACATGGCAGCCTCGGAGGCAGCGCATGAAGCAATTTGGGTGAAGGAGTTCATCACCGACCTAGGAGTCATACCCAATGCGTCGGGGCCGATCAAACTCTTCTGTGACAACACTGGAGCTATTGCCCTTCCCAAGGAGCCCAGGTTTCACCAGAAGACCAGGCACATCAAGCGTCGCTTCAACTCCATCCATGAAAATGTTCAAGATGGAGACATAGAAATTTGCAAAGTACATACGGATCTGAATGTCGCAGATCCGTTGACTAAACCTCTCTCGCGAGCAAAACATGATCAACACCAGAACTCTATGGGTGTTCGATTCATCACAATGTAACTAGATTATTGACTCTAGTGCAAGTGGGAGACTGTTGGAAATATGCCCTAGAGGCAATAATAAAAGTATTATTATTATATTTCTTTGTTCATGATAATTGTCTTTATTCAGGCTATAATTGTATTATCTGGAAATCGTAATACACGTGTGAATACATAGACCATAATATGTCCCTAGTAAGCCTCTAGTTGACTAGCTCGTTGATCAACAGATAGTCATGGTTTCCTGGCTATGGACATTGGATGTCGTTGATAACGGGATCACATCATTAGGAGAATGATGTGATGGACAAGACCCAATCCTAAGCATAGCACAAGATCGTGTAGTTCGT
The DNA here is from genome assembly GCA_963921465.1 of Triticum timopheevii. Lineage (NCBI taxonomy): Eukaryota > Viridiplantae > Streptophyta > Magnoliopsida > Poales > Poaceae > Triticum > Triticum timopheevii. The sequence goes on along the minus strand of OY997270.1, from coordinate 58,856,330 downwards.
TTGCTAGAGCTTTTCCAATGTCAAGTATCCTTTCCTTAGACCATGAGATCATGTAACTCCCGGATACCGTAGGAGTGCTTTGGGTGTATCAAACGTCACAACGTAACTGGGTGACTATAAAGGTGCACTACAGGTATCTCCGAAAGTGTCTGTTGGGTTGACACGGATCGAGACTGTGATTTGTCACTCCGTATGACGGAGAGGTATCTGTGGGCCCACTCGGTAATGCATCATCATATTGAGCTCAAAGTGACCAAGTGGTTGGTCACGGGATCATGCATTACGGTACAAGTAAAGTGACTTGCCGGTAACGAGACTGAACAAGGTATTGGGATACCGACGATCGAGTCTCAGGCAAGTAACGTACCGATTGACAAAGGGAATTGTATACGGGGTTTGATCGAATCCTTGACATCGTTGTTCAACCGATGAAATCATGATGGAACATGTGGGAGCCAACATGGGTATCCAGATCCCGCTGTTGGTTATTGACCGGAGAGTCGTCTCGGTCATGTCTGCATGTCTCCCGAACCCGTAGGGTCTACACACTTAAGGTTCGGTCACGCTAGGGTTATTAGGAAGACTTGTATGTGATTACTGAATGTTGTTCGGAGTCCCGGATAAGATCTCGGACGTCACGAGGAGTTCCGGAATGGTCCGGAGGTGAAGTTTTATATAAGGAAGTTGTCATGCGGACATCGGAAAGTTTCGGGGGCATATCGGTATTGTACCGGGGCCACCGGAGAGGTTCCGGGGGTCCATCGGGAGGGGCCACCCCTATCGGAGGGCCACATGCGCCGCAAGGGGCAGGGAACCAGCCCCTGGAGGGCTGGGCGCGCCCCCTTGGGCCCATGCGCCTAGGGTTGGGGGGGAAACCCTAAAGGGGGCGCCCCCCTTGCTTGGGGGGCAAGTCCCCCATCCCTGGCCGCCGCCCCCTCTCTAGATCCCATCTAGAGGGGTCGGCCCCCCTTGCCCCTTCCCCTATAAATAGAGGGGTGAGGGAGGGCTGCTGTAGACATCCCAAGGCACAGCCCCTCCCCTCCCCAACACCTCTCCTCCTCCGTTACGTGCTTGGCGAAGCCCTGCCGGAGTACTGCTGCACCAACATCACCACGCCGTCGTGCTGCTGTTGGAGCAATCTTCCTCAACCTCTCCTTCCTCCTTGCTGGATCAAGACGGAGGAGAAGTCGTCCGTCCCGTACGTGTGTTGAACGCGGAGGTGCTGTCCGTTCAGCACTTGGTCATCGGTGATCTGAATCACGGCGAGTACGACTCCATCATCACCATCCCCTTGAACGCTTCCGCACTCGATCTACAAGTGGTATGTAGATGCAATCTCTCTCCCATGACTTGTTGCTTAGATGAACTCATAGATGGATCTTGGTGAAACCGTAGGAAAAATTTTAATTTTCTGCAACGTTCCCCAACATTATGATCAAAGTGCATAGCCATCAGTGCTGCTCCAATGTCAACACACAGTAATAAAACTTTGACACGCAGCAGTCCAACTACACATACGACAGCAATTCAAAACAACACTAGAAAACACGCAAATTAATTATGCACTTTGACCAGATTACAAGAAATCGCAGCTTACAGTCAGCCGCCATACACCACCTCCGCCAACGACAAAATAACATGGGAATCCGAGGTAGAAACAACTCAAAAAAGCAAAATTAAGAATGCAAATCTTTTCATACAATCCATATATCTCTCCCTGCAACACCAATTCGAAAGTAAAAGAACAGAAAAAGAAGAACAGAATTCCATGGCGGGCGTCAAAAACGACCAAGAACACCAGAACTTGTAATCATGAATTACAGATGAAAATAATCTCAAAAAACTATAACATACCGATAATTCTCACATCAAAAACGACAAACACGACCTAATTTGAGGCCCGCAAACACCATAGTAAACACTGCCGCCAAAAATCACGTCCGCCGCCAAAATGCCCACGCCGTCACCTCCGGTGACTACAGATCGCAAAACACATCCAGCTGAGAGCGCGCACGGTAGGAACCCCTTACATATCTCCTCTAGCAACGAATGGCCCGCAGCATCGCGCCGGAGAACGACTGGAAGCTCCACGTTGCATCCCCTGTTTCCGTCCATCGTGCACGCAGGAACATCAGTTCTTGTTGAAAAACACATCAGTCCAATCTGTGAACTACATCAGTACAGAGAGGGTAACAGAATAATATTCTGTTATGTGTAACAGAATAGCCTAGATGTGTGTGTGTGTCTATCCAATTGGATGTGTGTTTTCGTAAAGCATTATTGTTGACGTTACCCTTGAGGTAAAAGGTTGGGAGGCAAAACTATAAGCCCCTATCTTTCTCTGTGTCTGATTAAAACTTCATACCCATAAGTATTGCGTGAGTGTTAGCAATTGTGAAAGACTAAATGATAGTTGAGTATGTGGACTTGCTGAAAAAGCTCTTATATTGACTCTTTCCGATGTTATGATAAATTGCAATTGCTTCAATGACTGAGATTATAGTTTGCTAGTTTCTTCAATGAAGTTTCTGATTCATACTTTACATTGTGAATAGATTGTTACTTTAGCATAAGAAACCATATGACAATATATATATATATATATATATATATATGTTGCTATTCTAAGAATGATCATGATGCCCTCATGTCCGTATTTCATTTTATCGACACCTTTATCTCTAAACATGTGGACATATTTTTCGAGGTCTAAGCTTGGGGGAGTTGATACGTCCATTTTGCATCATGCTTTTATATCAATATTTATAGCATTATGGGCTGTTATTACACATTATGTCACAATACTTATACCTTTTCTCTCTTATTTTATAAGGTTTACATGAAGAGGAGCACATATTAGAGACATATTCTGCACAACTTCAAAATTCCTGAAACTCTAGGAAAGTCGGTTTTGGAATATATTAAAAATATTGGGCGAAGAAAGCACTAGAGGGGGTCCACCCCACCGTCCACGAGGGTGGAGGGTGCGCCCTACCCCCTGGGTGTGCCCCCCTGCCTCGTGGGCCACCTGGCAGCCCTTTGATGCCCATCTTCTGGTATAAGTGTCTTTTACCCTGGGAAAAATAAGAAGGAGGCTTTCGGGATGAAGCGCCTCTATCTCGAGGCGGAACCTTGGTGGAAACAATCTAGCACTACAAAAAAATACACTTCCGTGATGATACGTGTTTGTCACAATAGGTCGCGTTTTTTGTCATGCATGTACATCCAGGATAAATTTATGACAGAATCAAGATAGTCATACCTATGCTGTCGTAGAAGTGTTCCATGACATTACCAAAATTATCATCACGGAAGTGTCCACTTCCATGAGATAAATCGCGCATCATAGAAGTGCTTTCGTCAAGGGTGACCCACACGTGGCATCCAGCGTAATGGAACGCTGTTAAGCTATAGGGTCCAGTTTTGGATTCGGTAACCCATTAACAGCCCCGACCAATGGGGATTTTCCATGTGTAAAATCATCATTGGCTGGAGGAAACACGTGTCAGCTCACCGTTGGGACAGACGTCATCCACTCATTGGACACGAAGCACCTATGATATGTCGACACATGGCACGGCCCAACAGAGGCCCATTCCTGTGAAAAGGCCAGCCTGTTTGACTTGGTCAAAAGGTGGCGGGCCGGCCCACGGCAAGCCTGTTAACGGCTTGTTCGCATATAGCCCATTTATAGCCCGCTAACCCAGGGACCGTTTACGGCCTATCCGAATTAGGCCCAGTACCGTCATCTGGGCCGTCCAATTTAATTCCAGCCTGTTTTAACTTCCAGCCCATGTATGACCCATGACGTCTTTTGGCCCATAGGAGGCCCTTAGTAACTCTCGGCCCATTAATGGCCCGTGGTAAAACTGGCCCGTAATGAACAGTGTATCACTTTATACCCGTTAACGGCCCATTATTCCGTTGGGCCGTTTCCAGCCCATGTTATCTTTCGGCCTTCTTAGGGCCCATTTATTCTCGGGCTCATTTCCAACATTCGTTTACCTTCGGCCCATTACTGTCATTCTCAGCTTGTGCGCCAAATATAGCCCGTGGTTACAGTTGGCCCATTTGTGGCCCGTTAATATGTAGGGCCGTTTTCATAGCATCATAAAATACGGCCTATTAACGACGGCCCGTTATGGTCGGCCCATGAACGGAGAATTTCAACTCTAGCCCATTTATGGCCATAATGTGGTCTGTTATTGGCACATGTTTGGCCAACCGATCATACGGCCCATAGAAGGCCCATTGATGATACGGCCCGTAGAAGGCCCATTGTGTCTACACCCCATAGAAGGCCCATTGTGTCTACGCCCCGTAGAAGGCCCATTGCGTCTATGGCCCTTAGAAGGCCCATTGTTTCTACGTCCCATAGGAGGCCTACAGTAAATATGTAGCCCATTGTTAATGTGGCCTAGTTTAAAAAAATAGGTTATTCCGGCCACTAGCAAACCGCGGAAAAAGAACTGCACTGACTAAAAGAAAACAAATAAATAAGACAACGGAAATAAATAAGGAAGTAACTTACGCTAGGCTATCACGGCTATTACAAATATTACATCCACTGGGCATCAAAGTTCGCCACTAGTGCAAATATAGGGAACAAAGTAGAATATAAACGGCGCAGCAAAACAAGTCCAGAACTGAAACTGCTTCAGAAGAGTTGAAGAAACAATATCCTGGGTACCCATAATGCTAGCAAGAAGCTTAGCAAGCTTATTAACTTTCTCTTGTTTGGCGCTTAAATCCTCCAGCACTTGCTGTTGCACCGGAAATTATGCATCTGAATTCTGCAGGGACTTCCTCAGTCCTTTGGCTTCCTGTCGCATAACATCTGATCGATGTCTTTCAACTTGAAGTTGAGACTCAAGAAGCCGAACTGATTCAGGCAGCGAGTACGAAGAGCTGGTGCCAGCAGCAGTAGCCAGTAACTCAATCACTACATCAAGACAGGACTTTGGCGTTGTCTTAGTGTCTTCAATATAGTTTTTATCAGCTTTCTTGGAGAACAACAGGGATGTCTCACTATCTTGAACCTGATCTGCATTACTTCCTTTGCCATTGCATAACGGGGTACTCTTCTCCACTATTTTATCCGCGTTCTAAAGGAGAAACAAACAAACACATCACAGGTTTCAAATGTAGTATATGAAACTCATTTTGGTAAACCAGTTCAGTAGTAAGGTGGACAGGATAACAGCACGAAACAAACATATATCTATGTAGTATGGTCACTGTATGGTCTATATCATTCTAGTTTATGTTGCCAAATCAAGATAGATACAGTTCGAATCATATCTATTTAAGACAAAGCAGCATAGATAGAATATAAGTGTGGGAAACTACACAACAATTACAACACTTGTAATGTGCATGGCATGAGAACATAACTGTTTATTCAATTGAAACTGAAATCAACATAGAGCAAGTTACAACAGTAAACATGTTAAAGAAACAGGTTTAAAACATACCTGTTGCGCCATTGGAGTTTCAATTGCATCCTTCAAATTTGAAATTGGTTGGTATGAGTAAAGACAGTGATGCAAGAGCAAAGTAGTATGAACCATAGCTATGGAACCTGACCTGAGAACAATTCTTCTTCTGCTTTAAGCGTTGACTTGGGGTTCGGAGTGGTGGTCCTCGTGCTTTGGGCACTACAGTTGCCTTACTAACTGCTCGTGTTTGGGTGCTCTGTGGTGGAGACGGTGTTGTGTCAACGGGAACTGGGTTACTATCTACTGGGGTTGGGGTTAGAAGGGGTGTAGCTGGTTCTCTGTCCAACTGGGTAGGGGTACAATCTGCTTTGAGTCTGGGTTATGTGTGGTGGGGCTGGTTCTTGGGCAAGTACAACCGTGGTTCTATCTCCATCGACAGGTAGCACGATCTATTCTGAAGACCGTGTTTTTACTCCCACAGATACTGCCATCACCCCCTCCAATTGTAATGGCTGATAAAAAAGAAAAGTAATTGAATGGACAGACACTGTAAGATAGACAGGTGCAATGGATAGTAGGGAAGAAAACAGGGCATGAAATAATTCACATTTATGTTGTCTAACCAAACAGAATAGCAGGACATAATTTCAAATATATGATGGTTAATTAAACAGGATAGCATGACACAATTTCACATGTATGATGGCTTACTAAATAGGATAGAATGACATACTTCAAAATAGGATGACTATCTAAACAGGATGACATGATATAACTATACGATGTGTCTATTAAAGTGGTTGGCATGCCATAAATCACAAACATGCCCTTGATGGAAACATGATGGCATGATATAATTCACGGATAGAATGACATAATTCAAAATATTATGTCTATGTGAATAGGATGAGATGATATAACTATATTATGTCTTTAGAAAATGGGTTGGCATGTTATAATTCAGATACATGCTATCTATGTAAACATCATGGCATGATATAATTCAAATATATGATTTATATACTAAGGAAGTGAGCAGAGGGCAATCGCATATATGATGTGTCAACTAAGGAGATGGCATTCAACATCGTGTATATGATGTAAAAACTAAGCATTGCAATACAACATATGCATGATATGAGTAATATAACCCTGCCAAGTTTGAGCATACACCTCAGGGGGATAATAGGACTAGTCATCTGCCTCTGAATCCTCCTTTGAAGAGCTACCTGTAACCAGCAACATATCTGCTTCACCAGGTAGCATCTGAAGACCTTGTTTTCACTCCAGATTTCTCCATCACCAATTCAAATGGCTGATGCACATGAAGAGCAGTTGAATATACAAACATTGTCAACAAAAGCAATGAGAAATACAAAAAAAGGACGGCATGATATAATTCACATATATGACGCTTGGCTAAACAGCATGGCATTGCATAATTCACATATGTAATAACTTGCAACAAGATAGCATTACATAATTCACATATGTAATGTCTTGCAAAAAGATGGCATTGCATAATTCGCATATATGGTAATTAGACACTAAACAGGTGGCATTCACACAAATCATGTCTAAACTAAGCAAATGACATAACAATGCAAGATACCATACGCTCGATATGAGAAACATAACCCTGCCAAGTTAGAGCATGCACCTCGGGGGGGGGGGGGAATAGGACTGGTCATCTGTCTCTGAATCCTCCTCTGAGGAGCTATCCGTAACCAGCGAGATATGCACTTCGTTAGATAGCATAGTTGAAGGAAATATGCCCTAGAGGCAATAATAAAGTTAGTATTTATTTCCTCATATCATGATAAATGTTTATTATTCATGCTAGAATTGTATTAACCGGAAACATAATACATGTGTGAATATATAGACAAACAGAGTGTCACTAGTATGCCTCTACTTGACTAGCTTGTTAATCAAAGATGGTTATGTTTCCTAACCATGAACAAGGAGTTGTTATTTGATTAACGGGATCACATCATTAGTTGAATGATCTGATTGACATGACCCATTCCGTTAGCTTAGCACCCGATCGTTTAGTATGTTGCTATTGCTTCCTTCATGACTTATACATGTTCCTATGACTATGAGATTATGCAACTCCCGTTTACCGGAGGAACACTTTGTGTGCTACCAAACGTCACAACGTAACTGGGTGATTATAAAAAGGTGCTCTACAGGTGTCTCCAAAGGTACTTGTTGAGTTGGCGTATTTCGAGATTAGGATTTGTCACTCAGAATGTTAGAGAGGTATCTCTGGGCCCTCTCGGTAATGCACATCACTTAAGCCTTGCAAGCATTGCAACTACTGAGTTAGTTGTGAGATGATGTATTACGAAACGAGTAAAGAGACTTGCCGGTAACGAGATTGAACTAGGTATTGGTTACCGACGATCGAATCTCGGGCAAGTAACATACCGACAACAAAGGGAACAATGTATGTTGTTGTGCGGTTTGACCGATAAGGATCTTCGTAGAATATGTAGGAACCAATATGGGCATCCAGGTCCCGCTATTGGTTATTGACCGGAGACGTGTCTCGGTCATGTCTACATTGTTCTCGAACCGTAGGGTCCGCACGCTTAAGGTTTCGATGACAGTTTCATTATGAGTTTATGTATTTTGATGTACCGAAGGTTGTTCGGAGTCCCGGATGTGATCACGGACATGACGAGGAGTCTCGAAATGGTCGAGACATAAAGATTGATATATTGGACGGATATATTTGGACAATGGAAAGGTTCCGGGTGAGATTGGAAATATACCGGAGTTCCGGGAGGTTACCGGAACCCCCCGGTAAGTATATGGGCCTTATTGGGCCTTAGTGGAAGGGAGGGAGAAGGAGCAAGGGAGGGGGCGCCCCCCCCCCCCCAAGCCCAATCCGAATTGGGAGGGGGCCCGGCCCCCCCTTTCCTTCTCTCCTCCCCCCTCTTCCTTCCTTCTCCTACTCCTAATAGGAAAGGGGGGCCAAACCTACTTGGAGTAGGTTTGCCCCCCTATGGCGCGCCTCCTCCCTAGGCCGGCCTCCTCCTCCCTCCCTCCTTTATATACGGGGGCGGGGGGGGCACCCTACACACACAAGTTGATCTTCGTGATTGTTCCTTAGCCGTGTGCGGTGCCCCCCTCCACGATATTACACTTCGGTCATATTGTAGCGGTGCTTAGGCGAAGCCCTGCGACAGTTGAACATCAAGATCGTCACCACGCCGTCGTGCTGACGGAACTCCTCCCCGAAGCTTTGCTGGATCGGAGCCCGGGGTGCGTCATCGAGCTGTACGTGTGTCAAGAACTCGGAGGTGCCGAGTAACGGTGCTTGGATCGGTTGGACCGGGAAGATGTACGACTACTTCCTCTACGTTGTGTCAACGCTTCCGGTTCGGTCTACGAGGGTACGTAGACAACACTCTCCCCTCTCATTGCTATGCATCACCATGATCTTGCGTGTGCGTAGGAAAATATTTGAAATTACTACGTTCCCCAACAGTGACATCCGAGCCTAGGTTTTTATGGTTTGATGTTATATGCACGAGTAGAACACAAGTGAGTTGTGGGCGATATAAGTCATACTGCTTACCAGCATGTCATACTTTGGTTTGGCGGTATTGTTGGATGAAGCAGCCCGGACCGACATTACGCGTACGCTTACGCGAGACTGGTTTTACCGCCGTGCTTTGCACACAGGTGACTAGCGGGTGTCAGTTTCTCCAACTTTAGTTGAACCGAGTGTGGCTATGCCCGGTCCTTGCGAAGGTTAAAACAGCATCAACTTGACAAACTATCGTTGTGGTTTTGATGCATAGGTGAGATTGGTTCTTGCTTAAGCCCGTAGCAGCCACGTAAAACTTGCAACAACAAAGTAGAGGACGTCTAACTTGTTTTGCAGGGCATGTTGTGATGTGATATGGTCAAGACGTGATAAGATATAAGTTGTTGTATGAGATGATCATGTTTTGTTGAAGTTATCGGCAACTGGCAGAAGCCCTATGGATGTCTCTTTGTTGCATAAGATGCAAGTGCCAAATAATTGCTTTACTTTATCGCTATACGATAGCAATAGTTGCAAGAGCAATAGTTGGTGAGACAACCATGTGATGACACATTGATATAGATCAAGATGATGAAGATCATGGTGTCGTGTCGGTGACGATAGAGATCATGACAGTACTTTGGAGATGGAGATCAAAGGCGCAAGATGATCATGGCCATATCATGTCACATATTTTGATTGGATATGATGTTTATCTATTATACATCTTATTCTTGCTTTGATTGACGATAGCATTTTAAGATGATCTCTCACTAATTACCAAGAAGTGTTCTCACTGAGTATGCACCGTTGCCAAAGTTCGTCGTGCCCAGACACCATGTGATGATCGGGTGTGATAAGCTCTACGTCCATGTACAACGGGTGCAAGCCAGTTTTGCACACGCGGAATACTCAGGTTAAACTTGACGAGCCTAGCATATGCAGATATGGCCTCGGAGCACGGAGACCGAAAGGTCGAGCGTGAATCATATAGTAGATATGATCAACATAGTGATGTTCACCATTGAAAACTACTCCATCTCACGTGATGATCGGTTATGGTTTAGTTGATTTGGATCACGTGATCACTTAGATGACTAGAGAGATGTCTGTCTAAGTGGGAGTTCTTAAGTAATATGATTAATTGAACTTAAATTTATCATGAACTTAGTCCTGGTAGTATTTTGCAAATTATGTTGTAAGATCAATAGCTTGCGTTGTTGCTTTCATATGTTTATTTTGATATGTTCCTAGAGAAAATTGTGTTGAAAAATGTTAGTAGCAATGATGCGGATTGGATCCGTGATCTGAGGTTTATCCGCAATGCTGCACAGAAGAATTATGTCCTTAATGCACCGCTAGGTGACAGACCTATTGCAGGAGCAGATGCAGATGTTATGAATGTTTGGCTAGCTCAATATGATGACTACTTGATAGTTTTGTGCACCATGCTTTATGGCTTAGAATCGGGACTTCAAAGATGTTTTGAACATCATGGACCACATGAGATGTTCCAGGAATTGAAGTTAATATTTCAAGCAAATACCCAAGTTGAGAGATATGAAGTCTCCAACAAGTTCTATAGCTAAAAGATGGAGGAGAATCGCTCAACTAGTGAGCATGTGCTCAGATTGTCTGGGTACTACAATTGCTTGAATCAAGTGGGAGTTAATCTTCTAGATAAGATAGTGATTGACAGAATTCTCTAGTCACCATCACCAAGTTAGTAGAACTTTGTGATGAACTATAGTATGCAAGGGATGACGAAAATGATTCCCGAGCTCTTCGTGATGTTGAAATCGACGAAGGTAGAAATCAAGAAAGAGCATCAAGTGTTGATGGTTGACAAGATCACTAGTTTCAAGAAAAGGGCAAAGGGAAAGAAAGGGGAACTTCAAGTAGATTGACAAGCAAGTTGTCACTCCCACGAAGAAGCCCAAAGCTGAACCAAAGCCTGAAACTGAGTGCTTACACTACAAAGGAAATGGTCACTGGAAGCGGAAATGCCCTAAATATTTGGTGGATAAGAAGGATGGCAAAGTGAAAAAGGGTATATTTGATATACAGGTGTTTGATGTGTGCTTTACTAGTGTTTATAGCAACCCCTCGGTATTTGGTACTGGTTCAGTTACTAAGAGTAGTAACTCGAAATGGGAGTTGCAGAATAAACAGAAACTAGTTAAGGGTGAAGTGACGATGTGTGTTGAAAGTAGTTCCAAGATTGATATGATCATCATCGCACACTCCCTATACTTTCGGGATTAGTGTTAAACCTAAATAAATGTTATTTGGCGTTTGCGTTGAGCATGAATATGATTTGATCGTGTTTATTGAAATACGGTTATTCATTTAAAATCAGAGAATAATTGTTGTTCTATTTAAATGAATAAAACCTTCAATGGTCATACACCCAACAAAAATAGTTTGTTGGCTCTCGATCGTAGTGATGCACATATTCATAATATTTATGCCAAAAGATGCAAAGTTAATAATGATAGTGCAACTTATTTGTGGCACTGCCGTTTAGGTCATATCGGTGTAAAGCGCATGAAGAAGCTCCATACTGATGGACTTTTGGAACCACTTGATTATGAATCACTTGGTACTTGCGAACCGTGCCTCATGGGCAAGATGAATAAAACGCCGTTCTCCGGTACTATGGAGAGAGCAACAGATTTTTTGGAAATCATACATACAGATGTATGTGGTCCGATGAATGTTGAGGCTCGTGGCGGATATCGTTATTTTCTGACCTTCACAAGATGATTTGAGCAGATATGGGTATATCTACTTGATGAAACATAAGTCTGAAATAGTTGAAAGGTTCAAAGAATTTCAGAGTGAAGTAGAAAATCATTGTAACAAGAAAATAAAGTTTCTACGATCTGATCGTGGAGACAAATATTTGAGTTACGAGTTTGGTCTACACTTAAAACAATGTGGAATAGTTTCGCAACTCATGCCACTTGGAACACCACATCATAATGGTGTGTCCGATGTCATAACCGTACTTTATTGGATATAGTACAATCTATGATGTTTTTTACCGATTTACCAATATCATTTTGGGATCATGCATTAGAGACAACTGCATTCACGTTAAATAGGGCAGCATCTAAATCCGTGGAGACGACACTATATGAACTGTGGTTTAGCAAGAATCCAAAGTTGTCGTTTCTTAAAGTTTGGGGCTGCGATGCTTATGTGAAAAAGTTTCATCCTGATAAACTCAAACCCAAATCGGAGAAGTGCGTCTTCATAGAACACCCAAAGGAAATTGTTGGGTACACCTTCTATCACAGATCCGAAGGCAAGACATTCGTTGCTAAGAATGGATCCTTTCTAGAGAAGGAGTTTGTCTCGAAAGAAGTGAGTGGGAGGAAAGTTGAACTTGATGAGGTAACTGTACCTACTCCCTTGTTGGAAAATAATACATCACAGGAACCGTTTTCTGTGACGTCAAAACCAACTAGTGAGGAAGTTGATGATGATGATCATAGAACTTCAGATCAAGTTAATACAGAACCTCGTAGGTCAAACAGAGTAAGATCCGCACCAGAGTGGTACGGTAATCCTATTCTGGAAGTCATGCTACTAGATCATGATGAACCTACGAACTATGAAGAAGCGATGGTGAGCCCAGATTCCGCAAAATGGCTTGAAGCCATGAAATCTGAGATGGGATCCATGTATGAGAACAAAGTATGGACTTTGGTTGACTTGCCCGATGGTCAGCAAGCAATTGAGAATAAATGGATCTTCAAGAAGAAGACTGACGCTGACGGTAATGTTACTGTCTACAAAGCTCGACTTGTTGCAAAAGGTTTTCGACAAGTTCAAGGGGTTGACTATGATGAGACCTTCTCACCCGTAGCGATGCTTAAGTCTGTCCGAATCATGTTAGCAATTGCCGCATTTTATGATTATGAAATTTGGCAAATGGATGTAAAAACTGCATTCCTGAATGGATTTCTGGAGGAAGAGTTGTATATGATGCAACCAGAAGGTTTTATCGATCCAAAGGGGGCTAACAAAGTGTGCAAGCTCCAGCGATCCATTTTTGGACTGGTGCAAGCCTCTCGGAGTTGGAATAAACGTTTTGATAGTGTGATCAAAGCATTTGGTTTTATACAGACTTATGGAGAAGCCTGTATTTACAAGAAAGTGAGTGGGAGCTCTATAGCATTTCTAATATTATATGTAGATGACATATTATTGATTGGAAATGATATAAAATTTCTGGATAGCATAAAGGGATACTTGAATAAAAGTTTTTCAATGAAAGACCTCGGTGAAGCTGATTACATATTGAGCATCAAGATCTATAGAGATAGATCAAGACGCTTGATAAGTTTTTTCAATGAGTACATACCTTGACAATATTTTGAAGTAGTTCAAAATGGAATAGTCAAAGAAAGAGTTCTTGCTTGTGTTACAAGGTGTGAAATTGAGTAAGACTCAAAACCCGACCACGGCAGAAGATAGAAAGAGAATGAAAGTCATTCCCTATGCCTTGGCCATAGGTTCTATAAAGTATGCCATGCTGTGTACCAGATCTATTGTATATCCTGCACTGAGTTTGGCAAGGGAGTACAATAGTGTTCTAGGAGTAGATCACTGGACAGCGGTCAAAATTATCCTTAGTGGAATAAGGATATGTTTCTCGATTATGGAAGTGACAAAAGGTTCGTCGTAAAGGGTTACGTCGATGCAAGTTTAGACACCGATCAGGATGACTCTAAGTCTCGATCTAGATACATATTGAAAGTGGGAGCAATTAGCTAGAGTAGCTCCGTGCAGAGCATTGTAGACATAGAAAATTGCAAAATACATAACGGATCTGAATGTGAAAGACCCGTTGACTAAGATTCTCTCACAAGCAAAACATGATCACACCTTAGTACTCTTTGGATGTTAATCACATAGCGATGTGAACTAGATTACTGAATCTAGTAATTCCTTTGGGTGTTGGTCACATGGCGATGTGAACTATGGGTGTTAATCACATGATGATGTGAATTATCGATGTTAATCACATGATGATGTGATCTACATTATTGACTCTAGTGCAAGTGGGAGACTGAAGGAAATATGCCCCAGAGGCAATAATAAAGTTATTATTTATTTCCTCATATCATGATAAATGTTTATTATTCATGCTAGAATTGTATTAACCGGAAACATAATACATGTGTGAATATATAGACAAACAGAGTGTCACTAGTATGCCTCTACTTGACTAGCTTGTTAATCAAAGATGGTTATGTTTCCTAACCATGAACAAGGAGTTGTTATTTGATTAACAGGATCACATCATTAGTTGAATGATCTGATTGACATGACCCATTCCGTTAGCTTAGCACCCGATCGTTTAGTATGTTGCTATTGCTTCCTTCATGACTTATACATGTTCCTATGACTATGAGATTATGCAACTCCCGTTTACCGGAGGAACACTTTGTGTGCTACCAAACGTCACAACGTAACTGGGTGATTATAAAGGTGCTCTACAGGTGTCTCCGAAGGTACTTGTTGGGTTGGCGTATTTCGAGATTAGGATTTGTCACTCCGAATGTCAGAGAGGTATCTCTGGGCCCTCTCGGTAATGCACATCACTTAAGCCTTGCAAGCATTGCAACTAATGAGTTAGTTGTGAGATGATGTATTACGAAACGAGTAAAGAGACTTGCCGGTAACGAGATTGAACTAGGTATTGGATACCGACGATCGAATCTTGGGCAAGTAACATACCGATAACAAAGGGAACAACGTATGTTGTTATGCGGTTTGACCGATAAAGATCTTCGTAGAATATCTAGGGACCAATATGGGCATCCAGGTCCCGCTATTAGTTATTGACCGGAGACGTGTCTCGGTCATGTCTACATTGTTCTCGAATCGTAGGGTCCGCACGCTTAAGGTTTCGATGACAGTTTCATTATGAGTTTATGTATTTTGATGTACCGAAGGTTGTTCGGAGTCCCGGATGTGATCACGGACATGACGAGGAGTCTCGAAATGGTCGAGACATAAAGATTGATATATTGGACGCATATATTTGGACACCGGAAAGGTTCCGGGTGAGATTGGAAATATACCGGAGTTCCGGGAGGTTACCGGAACCCCCCGGTAAGTATATGGGCCTTATTGGGCCTTAGTGGAATGTCGGGAGAAGGAGCAAGGGAGGGGGCGTACCCCCCCCCCCCCCAAGCCCAATCCGAATTGGGAGGGGGGCCGGCCCCCCCTTTCCTTCTCTCCTCCCCCCTCTTCCTTCCTTCTCCTACTCCTAATAGGAAAGGGGGGCCAAACCTACTTGGAGTAGGTTTGCCCCCCCTATGGCGCGCCTCCTCCCTAGGCCGGCCTCCTCCTCCCTCCCTCCTTTATATACGGGGGCGGGGGGGCACGCTAGACACACAAGTTGATCTTCGTGATCATTCCTTAGCCATGTGCAGTGCCCCCCTCCACGATATTACACCTCAGTCATATTGTAGCGGTGCTTAGGCGAAGCCCTACGACAGTTGAACATCAAGATCGTCACCACGCCGTCGTGCTGACGGAACTCCTCCCCGAAGCTTTGCTGGATCGGAGCCCGGGGTGCGTCATCGAGCTGTACGTGTGTCAAGAACTCGGAGGTACCGGAGTAACGGTGCTTGGATCGGTTGGACCGGGAAGATGTACGACTACTTCCTCTATGTTGCGTCAACGCTTCCGCTTCGGTCTACAAGGGTACGTAGACAACACTCTCCCCTCTCATTGCTATGCATCACCATGATCTTGCGTGTGCGTAGGAAATTTTTTGAAATTACTACGTTCCCCAACAATAGTCTGCTCTGAAGACCTTGTTTTCACTCCAGAATTTTCCATCACCGTGTCAAATGGCTGATGCACACGAAGAGTTGTTGAATGTACTAACATTGTTGACAAATGTAATACGTAATGAAAAAAAGGATGGCCTGATACAATTCACATATAAGATGACTGGCTAAGCAGGATGGCATTGCAAAATTCACATATATGATGCCTGGCTAAACAAGATGGCATTGCATAATTCACATAAACGATGAATAAACTAAACAGATGGCATTCACACAAAGCATGTCTAAACTAAGCAGTCGACATATTTGATGTATAAAATAAGCAATGCAAGGCACCATATGCATGATATAACCAACATCAGCATGCCAAGTTAGAGCGAAGACCTCATGAGGTAAATAGGAGTGGTCTTCTGCTTCTGAATCCCCCTCAGAATAGTTATCTTCCTCTTGATTACGATCCGAAATGGGTGGAGGGGTCTGCCTTTGCGCCCACCATGGAGCGACGTCTACATGAAATTTTATTGCCACGCAAGGCTCGTCTCTTTTACTCTACATGTTTAGTTCCATTGTGTACAATAACTAACATGCATAGGAATAAAACATAGTGATATTATGTAAGGAGTGCATGCACAAATCCAGAGTGATGGTAGCAAACTGTGGATAGACCCAAAACCAATGATAGCAGGCAGATAATAGCTTTAGTTAAAAAATACAGATAATGGCTCCTTTAATGTTTGTTTGCACCCAACATGAAACTCATAGTGACACCCGAGATTAACCAGATAGTAGACAGATAGTACTAATTGCTGCCCCAATATGTACCCCACAACCATTTAAAAACTCAAGTTTTAGCATAAGTTTGGACCTGACTCGAAGTCTAATAGGTGAACACAACGATAATGTAGCATGTCATCATATTAAGCGATGCATAACGTAAGCAGACACGGAAGAGTGCGACCTCTCTTGCGTGTAGTCCTCAAGGTCATCTGCTCAGTTGATGATGGTAATGCAGTTGTCGTGGCTGCCAGCGGCGGGGAAGAAGATGTGAGGCGGCGAAAGAAAGTCTGGAGAGCGGATCCCTGCTATGGTGAACCCGTCCGTCGTTGGAGCAGCTGAGCTGGGGTGGAACACAGCACCGCAGGAGCAGGACAAACCATAAAAGGTTTTCTTTGACACATATCTATAATAGAAGTAATTGTGTAAGGGCTTGTTTGATTTGAGGATTCTAACAATGCAGGGATAGGAAATAGACAGGAATAGGATAGGAATGCACGTGCAAAATAGAGAATTTAAAAACACAGGATTCCTGCCAATCTGGGTGTTTGGTTCACAAGAATTGGAAGATCACAGGATGCAAAGAAGTATGGTGAGATTAAGTCAAACCACAAGAAGTGTACAACCTCTTTGGCGAAGCCATGTCAATCTCAGCGTGATTGGGTTGACCGGTGAGGATGCTCCGGCTGACTTGGCTATCGAAGGAGGGGAAGAAGATCTTAGGCGTCTGGAGATGGAGCCTGAGGTACTGCTCCACTGTGATGGAGGGTTTCATCATTGGAGCAGCTCCAGTGAGTTGTACGACGCCGAGGCCGAAGCAGGACAAGAGAGACAACGTTAACCTGAGTGGAATTCTAATACCATCTCCAATAGATGACGTAAAATACATAACCACAAAGTGCTAGATGTATACATCAGCCGCTCATCTCTGAACTTAACTGTCGAAACTGAATTTAACTGACGAAACTGAACTTAACTGTTGAAACTGAATTTTGCTGTCAAAACTGAATTTTATTGTCGAAACTGAAGGCACTAGAGGTGAGGCTACACGTTAGTCGATTGACTTTTTCATCTCTGGTCAGTCGATTTTGCAGCCGTTGGATATGAAATGAAGGCCCTGCAGTTCATATTCAACCTCCATCCCCCTAAGCCGCCAGCCACCACCGGCTAAACAGCCGCCCCGCCCGCCCCGAAAACACTCGCCACCGCCGGTCCGCCGCCGCCCCGGCCATTCCTCTAGCCCCCCCACCCCCGTGCCAAGCTTTTTCTCTGGCAATCCCCACGCCACCGCCCCACCACCGCCGGCGACCACCGTCCCCACCCTGAACCCTAAGATAGATAGTGGGGTACTTCCCTGGCGAGCCCCCCTCCTCGCTGCGGCTGGTTCTTCCTTAACTCCGGCGAGCCCCCCACCGCCTGAAAATAGAATGACCCAAATGTCACAGACCTAAATTATTGCTTGTATTAGTTGCATCATAGAGCACTCATGCTCATGTCTAAATTTCTGAAACTTGGAATTGAGGAAAGTGGAAGCCTCAAAAACTTAAATAAAAGAAGGGCAAAGAACCCTGGAAATCTCATTCTTTGTTTCCAAGATGTCCTTTTGCAATGTTTGAGAATTTTGGCAAGAGCTATATAACAAACTAAAATTCAGGAACATTTTTAAGGAATTATTTTTAGGACTTTGAATTTAAATCAATAGCTATTTGCATTTGAGTTATATTCATATAACTAGAATATAATTTCAAATATCTTGAAACATTTTATGTGTATTTGGAAATGTCCATTCTGCAACATAAAATTATTCAAAGGGTTTTGTCACTGTTTTGAAATTATTTTGAATTATGAACAGTGGAAGAATATTAAACAAAAGAAAACAGAACAGAAAACTAAAACAGAGCAGAATCTTACCTGTTTACCTGGCCCAGGAGAGAATCGGCCCAGCCCACTAGGGGCGCTGATGTCTTCTTCCACCTCTGCCAGTAGGCAAAGGCGTGTCGCCTGCGCGCGTACTCGCGGCCACCTCCTGCTTCCACCTCCTGCTGCCTCCCCGTTCCCATTCGAGTGCCACGAAGACGCCCAGCACCCCTGAGGGAGTCCAGGACTAGGGGGTGTCCGGACAGCCGGACTATCATCGTCCGCCGGACTCCAAGACTACGAAGATACAAGATTGAAGACTCCGTCCCGTCTCCGGATGGGACTTTCCTTGGCGTGGAAGGCAAGCTTGGCGATACGGATATGTAGATCTCCTACCATTGTAACCGACTCTGTGTAACCCTAGCCTCCTCCGGTGTCTATATAAACCGGAGGGCTTTAGTCCGTAGGACACAACATACATTACAACAATCATACCATAGGCTAGCTTTAGGGTTTAGCCTCCTTGATCTCGTGGTAGATCCACTCTTGTACTACCCATATCATCAATATTAATCAAGTAGGACGTAGGGTTTTACCTCCATCAAGAGGGCCCGAACCTGGGTAAAAACATCATGTCCCTCGTCTCCTGTTACCATCCGCCTAGACGCACAGTTCGGGACCCCCTACCCGAGATCCGCCAGTTTTGACACCCACATTGGTGCTTTCATTGAGAGTTCCTCTGTGCCATCACCGATAGGCTCGATGGCATCTTCAACCAACAACGCTGCCCAGGGTGAGACTTTTCTCCCCGGACAGATCTTCGTATTCGGCGGCTTCACTCTGCCGGCTAATTCGCTTGGCCATCTGGAGCAGATCGAAAGCTACGCCCCTGGCCGTCAGGTCAGATTCGGAAGTCTAAAATTCACGGCCGACGTCCGCGGAGACTTGATCTTCGACGGGCTCGAGCCATAGCCAAGCGAGCCACACTGTAACGATGGGCATGATCTAGCTCTGCCGCTGAACAGTGCCTTGGTGGCCGCACACGAATCCGCTTAGGCCATTAGTCCGGAGCCGATCGCCCAGATCGAGGATCGGTGGATGGACACCGCCTTGGGGGCTTCAACTTCCACGGCGATGGAGCCGAACACTAATCTTGTCCCTCGCGAAACTCGTGATTCCGAGGTGTCGGACTCCTTGCCGGACTCCAGACCTCCCACGCCCCTACCAATCGAGTCAGATTGGGCGCCGGTTATGGAATTCACCGCCGCGGACATCTTCCAATACTTGCCTTTTGGCGACATCCTGAATTCGCTAAAGCATCTCTCGTTATCGGGAGAGCCCTGGCCGGACTATGGCCAGGATGGTTGGGATACGGACGACGAAGAAATTCAGAGCCCACCCACCACCCACTTTGTAGCCACTGTCGACGATCTAACCGACATGCTAGACTATGACTCCGAAGACATCGACGCTATGGACGACGATGCCGGAGACAAACAGGAACCAGCGCCTACAGGGCACTGGAAGACCACCTCGTCATACGTCATATATATGGTGGACACCCCAAAAGATAGGGACGGCGAAGAAACAACGGAGGCAGATTCTTTAAAGAAACAGCCCAAGCGCCGGCGTCAGCGGCGCCGCTCTAAATCCCGGCACAGTAAGAATGGAGATTCCGGCACGGGAGATAATAATACCCCAGAAAGTGCCGAAGACAACCCCCTCCAGCAGGACTCAGCGCAGGAGGATGCAGAAGCAAGCCCTCACGAGAGGGCGGCAGACGAGGAGGTTGAGGATTATAACTATATGCCTCCCTCCGAAGACGAGGCAAGCCTCAACGACGACGAATTCGTCGTGCCCGAGGATCCCGTCGAACAAGAGCGTTTTAAACGCAGGCTTATCGCCACGGCACATAGTCTAAAGAAAAAGCAGCAGCAGCTTCAAGCTGATCAGGACCTGTTGGCCGATCGATGGACCGAGGTCCTCGCGGCCGAAGAGTATAAACTCGAACGCCCCTCCAAAAGCTACCCAAGACGCAAGCTGATCCCCCGATTAGAGGAGGAAGCATACATACCTCCATCACCAGCGCACGATACGGCTGACCGACCACCCCGTGGTTGTGACAGAGAGGCATCCAGGCCCCCAACAAAGACCGTACCCCGGCATCGCTCCAAAAGTACGAATCCAAGAGGGAACGCGCCGGACTTGCGGGATATCTTGGAGGACAAAGCAAGGCAATCCAGATCCATCTACGGATCACGTGGGCACCCCACGACTCATGACGAAAACCGTCGCGCCGGATACAATAACCCCGGCCGGGCCGAACACAGCAGACAGCGCTCTCTCAAGCTACATCGTGATATTGCTCAATACAGAGGCGCCGCACACCCGCTATGCTTCACTGACGAAGTAATGGATCATCAAATCCCTGAAGGGTTTAAACCCGTAAACATTGAATCCTACGATGGCACAACAGACCCCGCGGTTTGGATCGAAGATTATCTTCTCCACATCCATATGGCCCGCAGCGACGATCTCCACGCCATCAAGTATCTCCCACTCAAGCTTAAAGGACCAGCTCGGAATTGGCTTAACAGCTTGCCCGCAGAGTCAATTGGGTGTTGGGAAGACCTGGAAGCCGCATTCCTCGACAACTTCCAGGGCACGTATGTGCGACCACCAGACGCAGATGACCTAAGCCACATCATTCAGCAGCCAGACGAATCGGCCAGACAATTCTGGACACGGTTCTTGACAAAGAAAAATCAAATCGTCGACTGTCCGGATGCAGAGGCCCTTGCAGCCTTCAAGCATAACATCCGCGACGAATGGCTAGCCCGGCACCGGGGACAGGAAAAGCCGAAATCTATGGCAGCCCTCACATCATTAATGACTCGCTTCTGCGCGGGAGAGGATAGCTGGCTAGCTCGCAGCAACAATCTCCATAAAAATTCTGGCAGTCCGGATACTAAGGACAACAACGGCAGGTCACGTCGAAACAAAAACAAACGCCGCATTAACAGCGACGATAAGGAGGATACGGCAGTCAACGCCGGATTCCGAGGCTCTAAACCCGGTCAACGGAAGAAGCCATTCAAAAGAACCACTCCAGGTCCGTCCAATTTGGACTGAATACTCGACCGCTTATGCCAGATACATGGCACCCCTGAAAAACCAGCTAATCACACTAATAGAGATTGCTGGGTGTTCAAGCAGGCAGGCAAGTTAATTGCCGAAAACAATGACAAGGGGCTAAACAGCGATGACGAGGAGGAGACCCGACCACCGAACAATAGAGGACAGAAGCGTTTTCCCCCACAAGTTCGGACGGTGAACATGATTTACGCGACCCATATACCCAAGAGGGAGAGGAAGCGCGCACTAAGGGACATCTATGCGATGGAGCCAGTCGCCCCGAAGTTCAATCCATGGTCCTCTTGTCCGATCACTTTCGATCAAAGAGACCATCCGACCAGCATACGCCATGGCGGATTCGCCGCATTGGTTTTAGACCCAATCGTCGATGGATTTCACCTCACGAGAGTCCTGATGGACGGCGGTAGTAGCCTGAACCTGCTTTATCAGGATACAGTGCACAAAATGGGCATAGACCCCTCAAGGATTAAACCTACAAAGACACCTTTAAAGGTGTCATACCAGGTGTGGAAGCCAACTGTACAGGCTCAGTAACACTAGAAGTGGTCTTCGGATCCCCGAACAATTTCCGGAGCGAGGAGTTAATCTTCGACATAGTCCCGTTTCGCAGCGGCTATCACGCTCTGCTCGGACGAACCGCGTTTGCAAAATTCAACGCGGTGCCGCATTATGCATACCTCAAGCTCAAGATGCCAGGCCCTCGTGGAGTCATCACGGTCAACGGGAATATGGAACGCTCCCTCCGAACGGAGGAACATACAGTGGCTCTCGCGGCAGAAGTACAGAGCAGCCTTTTAAGGCAATTCTCGAGTCCGGCCGTTATACGGCCGGATACAGCAAAACGCGCCCGAAGCAATACCAACCAAGACCACCTGGCGCGATCAGAGCACGCGTAGCCATGCGGCCCCAACCCCCGCCCGCGTATGATCGCAAGAATAACACTCTGCATACATCATTATGCTTTGGAGATGCCATGGGCGCAGGGGAAGGGGCACGATCGCAATGGACCCAGAGTGCGGTTTGACCACACCAGGGGCTCGCAAGTGTGCCCCCCTTTTTATTATTATTTTCCTTCTTTCTGTACACAGGACTCCGTTAACCAGAGGCCCTGTCCGGCAGTGAACCTGCCAAACTCATGATGCAACAGTCAGGGACGAACGAAGGCTGCGACGAACACTCAGGTGGTCTCAATTACGAGCATTAAATTCGATTATATACACCAAGTCCGCAGTTCACCCCTGGAGGGGGACATGTTTAATCAGTCCAAATCCCTTGCTTACCGCACTATTTGTATCGGTCCACACTTATAGCAGACTTTCTTTAATAAATAATGCAGCACCTTTTTGATTGCAATTACATTACTTTATATATATATATATATATATATATATATATATATATATATATATATATATATATATATGTTCATTACATGACATCTTGCACCCGTATATTTTGGTATGGCCTAATACACCAGGGGCTTATGTTCCCCACATTATGGTGTGATAAGTCCGAACACTTTAATAAGTGCGGCACCCCGAACTTATAGCATTATATGAATCGGCTCCGAATCATGTCTTGGGTCAATAGTTGGGTTTGCCCGGCTCCCACGTTTTGGTGCCTTACGTTCCGTTCTGTCGGCTAAGGTGGTGAAGGAAATATGCCCTAGAGGCAATAATAAAGTTATTATTTATTTCGTTATATCATGATAAATGTTTATTATTCATGCTAGAATTTTATTAACCGAAAACATAATACATGTGTGAATATAAAGACAAACAGAGTGTCACTAGTATGCCTCTACTTGACTAGCTTGTTAATCAAGGATGGTTATGTTTCCTAACCATGGACAAAGAGTTGTTATTTGATTAACGGGATCACATCATTAGTTGAATGATCTGATTGACATGAACCATTCCATTAGCTTAGCACCCGATCGTTTAGTATGTTGCTATTGCTTTCTCCATGACTTATACATGTTCCTATGACTATGAGATTATGCAACTCCCGTTTACAGGAGGAACACTTTGTGTGCTACCAAACATCACAACGTAACTGGGTGATTATAAAGGTGCTCTACAGGTGTCTCCAAAGGTACTTGTTGGGTTGGCGTATTTCGAGATTAGGATTTGTCACTCCGAATGTCGGAGAGGTATCTCTGGGCCCTCTCGGTAATGCACATCACTTAAGCCTTGCAAGCATTGCAACTAATGAGTTAGTTGTGACATGATGTATTACGAAACGAGTAAAGAGACTTGCCGGTAACGAGATTGAACTAGGTATTGGATACTGACGATCGAATCTCGGGCAAGTAACATACCGATGACAAAGGGAACAACGTATGTTGTTATGCGGTCTGACCGATAAAGATCTTCGTAGAATATGTAGGAACCAATATGGGCATCCAGGTCCCGCTATTGGTTATTGGCCGGAGACGTGTCTCGGTCATGTCTACATTGTTCTTGAACCGTAGGGTCCGCACGCTTAAGGTTTCGATGACAGTTATATTATGAGTTTATGATTTTTGATGTACCGAAGGAGTTCGGAGTCCCGGATGAGATCGGGGACATGACGAGGAGTCTCGAAATGGTCGAGACGTAAAGATCGATATACTGTACGACTATATTCGGAGTTCGGAAAGGTTCCGAGTGATTCGGGTATTTTTCGGAGTACCGGATAGTTACGGGAATTCATCGGGGAGAAGTATTGGGCCGTATTGGGCCCTGCGGGAAAGAGAGAGGGGCTGCCTAGGGCAGGCCGCGCGCCCCCCCATGGCCTAGTCCGAATTGGACTAGGGGGAGGGGCCGCACCCCCTCCTTCCTTCCCTTCTCTCTTCCCCTTCCTTGTCTCCTACTCCTAATACATGGAAGGACTCCTAGTTGGACTAGGAAAGGGGAAATCCTACTCCCGGTGGGAGTAGGACTCCCCTAGGGCGCGCGATAGAAGAGGGCCGGCCCTCCCCTCCTCCACTCCATTATATACGGGGGTAGGGGGCACCCCATGGACACACAAGTTGATCTTCGTGATCGTTCCTTAGCCGTGTGCGGTGCCCCCCTCCACGATATTACACCTCGGTCATATTATAGCGGTGCTTAGGCGAAGCCCTGCGACAGTTGAACATCAAGATCGCCACCACGCCGTCGTGCTGACGGAAATCCTCCCCGAAGCTCTGCTGGATCGGAGTTCGTGGTGCGTCATCGAGATGTACGTGTGTCAAGAACTCTGAGGTGCCGGAGTAACGGTGCTTGGATCGGTTGGACCGGGAAGACGTACGACTACTTCCTCTATGTTGCGTCAACGCTTCCGCTTCGGTCTACGAGGGTACGTAGACAACACTATCCCCTCTCGTTGCTATGCATCACCATGATCTTGCGTGTGCGTAGGAATTTTTTTGAAATTACTACGTTCCCCAACAGTGGCATCCGAGCCTAGGTTTTATGGTTTGATGTTATATGCATGAGTAGAACACAAGTGAGTTGTGGGCGATATAAGTCATACTGCTTACCAGCATGTCATACTTTGGTTCGGCGGTATTGTTGGATGAAGCGGCCCGGACCGACATTACGCGTACGCTTACGCAAGACTGGTTCTACCGCCGTGCTTTGCACACAGGTGGCTAGCGGGTGTCAGTTTCTCCAACTTTAGTTGAACCGAGTGTGGCTACGCCCGGTCCTTGCAAAGGTTAAAACAACACCAACTTGACAAAATATCGTTGTGGTTTTGATGCGTAGGTAAGAACGGTTCTTGCTCAGCCCGTAGCAGCCACGTAAAATTTGCAACAACAAAGTAGAGGACGTCTAACTTGTTTTGCAGGGCATGTTGTGGTGTGATATGGTCAAGACATGATAAGATATAAGTTGTTGTATGAGATGATCATGTTTTGTTGAAGTTATCGGCAACTAGCAGAAGCCCTATGGATGTCTCTTTGTTTCATAAGATGCAAGTGCCAAATAATTGCTTTACTTTATCGCTATATGATAGCAATAGTTGCAAGAGCAATAGTTGGTGAGACAACCATGTGATGACACATTGATATAGATCAAGATGATGAAGATCATGGTGTCGTGTCGGTGACGATAGAGATCACGACAGTACTTTGGAGATGGAGATCAAAGGCGCAAGATGATCATGGCCATATCATGTCACATATTTTGATTGGATATGATGTTTATCTATTATACATCTTATTCTTGCTTTGATTGACGGTAGCATTTTAAGATGATCTCTCACTAATTATCAAGAAGTGTTCTCCCTGAGTATGCACCGTTGCCAAAGTTCGTCGTGCCCAGACACCACGTGATGATCGGGTGTGATAAGCTCTACGTCCATCTACAACGGGTGCAAGCCAGTTTTGCACACGCGGAATACTCAGGTTAAACTTGGCGAGACTAGCATATGCAGATATGGCCTCGGAGCACGGAGACCGAAAGGTCGAGCGTGAATCATATAGTAGATATGATCAACATAGTGATGTTCACCATTGAAAACTACTCCATCTCACGTGATGATCGGTTATGGTTTAGTTGATTTGGATCACGTGATCACTTAGATGACTAGAGAGATGTCTGTCTAAGTGGGAGTTCTTAAGTAATATGATTAATTGAACTTAAATTTATCATGAACTTAGTCCTGGTAGTATTTTGCAAATTATGTTGTAAGATCAATAGCTTGCGTTGTTGCTTTCATATGTTTATTTTGATATGTTCCTAGAGAAAATTGTGTTGAAAAATGTTAGTAGCAATGATGCAGATTGGATCCGCGATCTGAGGTTTATCCTCAATGCTGCACAGAAGAATTATGTCCTTAATGCACCGCTAGGTGACAGACCTATTGCTGGAGCAGATGCAGACGTTATGAACGTTTGGCTAGCTCAATATGATGACTACTTGATAGTTTTGTGCACCATGCTTTATGGCTTAGAATCGGGACTTCAAAGATATTTTGAACATCATGGACCATATGAGATGTTCCAGGAATTGAAGTTAATATTTCAAGCAAATACCCGAGTTGAGAGATATGAAGTCTCCAACAAGTTCTATAGCTAAAAGATGGAGGAGAATCGCTCAACTAGTGAGCATGTGCTCAGATTGTCTGGGTACTACAATCGCTTGAATCAAGTGGGAGTTAATCTTCTAGATAAGATAGTGATTGACAGAATTCTCTAGTCACCATCACCAAGTTAGTAGAACTTTGTGATGAACTATAGTATGCAAGGGATGACGAAAATGATTCCCGAGCTCTTCGTGATGTTGAAATCGATGAAGGTGGAAATCAAGAAAGAGCATCAAGTGTTGATGGTTGACAAGATCACTAGTTTCAAGAAAAGGGCAAAGGGAAAGAAAGGGGAACTTCAAGTAGATTGACAAGCAAGTTGTCACTCCCACGAAGAAGCCCAAAGCTGAACCAAAGCCTAAAACTGAGTGCTTACACTGCAAAGGAAATGGTCACTGGAAGCGGAAATGCCCTAAATATTTGGTGGATAAGAAGGATGGCAAAGTGAAAAAGGGTATATTTGATATACAGGTGTTTGATGTGTGCTTTACTAGTGTTTATAGCAACCCCTCGGTATTTGGTACTGGTTCAGTTGCTAAGAGTAGTAACTCGAAACGGGAGTTGCAGAATAAACAGAAACTAGTTAAGGGTGAAGTGACGATGTGTGTTGAAAGTAGTTCCAAGATTGATATGATCATCATCGCACACTCCCTATACTTTCGGGATTAGTGTTATACCTAAATAAATGTTACTTGGCGTTTGCGTTGAGCATGAATATGATTTGATCATGTTTATTGCAATACGGTTATTCATTTAAAATCAGAGAATAATTGTTGTTCTATTTAAATGAATAAAACCTTCAATGGTCATACACCCAACGAAAATAGTTTGTTGGCTCTCGATCGTAGTGATGCACATATTCAGAATATTGATGCTAAAAGATGCAAAGTTAATAATGATAGTGCAACTTATTTGTGGCACTGCCATTTAGGTCATATCGGTGTAAAGTGCATGAAGAAGCTCCATACTGATGGACTTTTGGAACCACTTGATTATGAATCACTTGGTGCCTCATGGGGAAGATGACTAAAACGCCGTTCTCTGGTACTATGGAGAGAGTAACAGATTTGTTGGAAATCATACATACAGATGTATGTGGTCCGATGAATGTTGAGGCTCGTGGCGGATATCGTTATTTTCTGACCTTCACAAGATGATTTGAGCAGATATGGGTATATCTACTTAATGAAACATAAGTCTGAAATAGTTGAAAGGTTCAAAGAATTTCGGAGTGAAGTGGAAAAATCATCGTAACAAGAAAAATAAAGTTTCTACGATCTGATCACGGAGACAAATATTTGAGTTACGAGTTTGGTCTTCAATTAAAATAATGTGGAATAGTTTCACAAATTCATGCCACCTGGAACACCACATCATAATGGTGTGTCCGATGTCATAACCGTACTTTATTGGATATAGTACAATCTATGATGTTTTTTACCGATTTACCAATATCGTTTTGGGATCATGCATTAGAGACAACTGCATTCACGTTAAATAGGGCACCATCTAAATCCGTTGAGATGACACTATATGAACTGTGGTTTAGCAAGAAACCAAAGTTGTCGTTTCTTAATGTTTGGGGTTGCGATGCTTATGTGAAAAAGTTTCATCCTGATAAGCTCAAACCCAAATCGGAGAAGTGCGTCTTCATAGAACACCCAAAGGAAATTGTTGGGTACACCTTCTATCACAGATCCGAAGGCAAGACATTCGTTGCTAAGAATGGATCCTTTCTAGAGAAGGAGTTTGTCTCGAAAGAAGTGAGTGGGAGGAAAGTAGAACTTGATGAGGTAACTGTACCTACTCCCTTGTTGGAAAATAATACATCACAGGAACCGGTTTCTGTGACGTCAAAACCAACTAGTGAGGAAGTTGATGATGATGATCATAGAACTTCAGATCAAGTTAATACAGGACCTTGTAGGTCAAACAGAGTAAGATCCGCACCAGAGTGGTACGGTAATCCTATTCTGGAAGTCATGCTACTAGATCATGATGAACCTACGAACTATGAAGAAGCGATGGTGAGCCCAGATTCCGCAAAATGGCTTGAAGCCATGAAATCTGAGATGGGATCCATGTATGAGAACAAAGTATGGACTTTGGTTGACTTGCCCGATGGTCGGCAAGCAATTGAGAATAAATGGATCTTCAAGAAGAAGACAGACGCTGACGGTAATGTTACTGTCTACAAAGCTCGACTTGTTGCAAAAGGTTTTCGACAAGTTCAAGGGGTTGACTACGATGAGACCTTCTCACCTGTAGCAATGCTTAAGTCTGTCCGAATCATGTTAGCAATTGCCGCATTTTATGATTATGAAATTTGGCAAATGGATGTAAAAACTGCATTCCTGAATGGATTTCTGGAGGAAGAGTTGTATATGATGCAACCAGAAGGTTTTATCGATCCAAAGGGGGCTAACAAAGTGTGCAAGCTCCAGCGATCCATTTTTGGACTGGTGCAAGCCTCTCGGAGTTGGAATAAACGTTTTGATAGTGTGATCAAAGCATTTGGTTTTATACAGACTTTTGGAGAAGCCTGTATTTATAAGAAAGTGAGTGGGAGCTCTATAGCATTTCTAGTATTATATGTAGATGCCATATTATTGATTGGAAATGATATAGAATTTCTGGATAGCATAAAGGGATACTTGAATAAAAGTTTTTCAATGAAAGACCTCGGTGAAGCTGATTACATATTGAGCATCAAGATCTATAGAGATAGATCAAGACGCTTGATAAGTTTTTTCAATGAGTACATACCTTGACAAGATTTTGAAGTAGTTCAAAATGGAATAGTCAAAGAAAGAGTTCTTTCCTGTGTTACAAGGTGTGAAATTGAGTAAGACTCAAAACCCGACCACGGAAGAAGATAGAAAGAGAATGAAAGTCATTCCCTATGCCTTGGCCATAGGTTCTATAAAGTATGCCATGCTGTGTACCAGATCTATTGTATATCCTGCACTGAGTTTGGCAAGGGAGTACAATAGTGATCTAGGAGTAGATCACTGGACAGCGGTCAAAATTATCCTTAGTGGAATAAGGATATGTTTCTCGATTATGGAAGTGACAAAAGGTTCGTCGTAAAGGGTTACGTCGATGCAAGTTTTGACACCGATCTGGATGACTCTAAGTCTCGATCTAGATACATATTGAAAGTGGGAGCAATTAGCTAGAGTAGCTCCGTGAGCATTGTAGACATAGAAAATTGCAAAATACATAACGGATCTGAATGTGAAAGACCCGTTGACTAAGATTCTCTCACAAGCAAAACATGATCACACCTTAGTACTCTTTGGGTGTTAATCACATAGCGATGTGAACTAGATTACTTAATCTAGTAAACCCTTTGGGTGTTGGTCACATGGTGATGTGAACTATGGGTGTTAATCACATGATGATGTGAATTATCGATGTTAATCACATGATGATGTGATCTAGATTATTGACTCTAGTGCAAGTGGGAGACTGACGGAAATATGCCCTAGAGGCAATAATAAAGTTATTATTTATTTCCTTATATCATGATAAATGTTTATTATTCATGCTAGAATTGTATTAACCGGAAACATAATACATGTGTGAATATATAGACAAACAAAGTGTCACTAGTATGCCTCTACTTGACTAGCTTGTTAATCAAAATGGTTGTGTTTCCTAACCATGGACAAAGAGTTGTTATTTGATTAACAGGATCACATCATTAGTTGAATGATCTGATTGACATGACCCATTCCGTTAGCTTAGAACCCGATCGTTTAGTATGTTGCTATTGCTTTCTCCATGACTTATACATGTTCCTATGACTATGAGATTATGCAACTCCCGTTTACCGGAGGAACACTTTGTGTGCTACCAAACGTCACAACGTAACTGGGTGATTATAAAGGTGCTCTACAGGTGTCTCCAAAGGTACTTGTTGGGTTGACGTATTTCGAGATTAGGATTTGTCACTCCGAATGTCGGAGAGGTATCTCTGGGCCCTCTCGGTAATGCACATCACTTAAGCCTTGCAAGCATTGCAACTAATGAGTTAGTTGTGAGATGATGTATTACGAAACGAGTAAAGACACTTGCCGGTAACGAGATTGAACTAGGTATTGGATACCGACGATCGAATCTCGGGCAAGTAACATACCGATGACAAAGGGAACAACGTATGTTGTTATGCGGTCTGACCGATAAAGATCTTCGTAGAATATGTAGGAACCAATATGGGCATCCAAGTCCTGCTATTGGTTATTGGCCGGAGACGTGTCTCGGTCATGTCTACATTGTTCTCGAACCGTAGGGTCTGCATGCTTAAGGTTTCGATGACAGTTATATTATGAGTTTATGAGTTTTGATGTACCGAAGGAGTTCGGAGTTCCTGATGAGATCGGGGACATGACGAGGAGTCTCTAAATGGTCGAGACGTAAAGATCGATATATTCGGAGTTCGGAAAGGTTCCGAGTGATTCGGGTATTTTTCGGAGTACCGGAGAGTTACGGGAATTCGCCGGGGAGAAGTATTGGGCCGTATTGGGCCCTGCGGGGAAGAGAGAGGGGCTGTCTAGGGCAGGCCGCGCGCCCCCCCATGGCCTAGTCCGAATTGGACTAGGGGGAGGGGCCGCACCCCCTCCTTCCTTCCCTTCTCTCTTCCCCTTCTTTGTCTCCTACTCCTAATACATGGAAGGACTCCTAGTTGGACTAGGAAAGGGGAAATCCTACTCCCGGTGGGAGTAGGACTCCCCTAGGGCGCGCCATAGAAGAGGGCCGGCCCTCCCCTCCTCCACTCCTTTATATATGGGGGTAGGGGGCACCCCATGGACACACAAGTTGATCTTCGTGATTGTTCCTTAGCCGTGTGCGGTGCCCCCCTCCACGATATTACACCTCGGTCATATTGTAGCGGTGCTTAGGCGAAGCCCTGCGACAGTTGAACATCAAGATCGTCACCACGCTGTCGTGCTGACGGAAATCCTCCCCGAAGCTCTGCTGGACCGGAGTTCGGGGTGTGTCATCGAGCTGTACGTGTGTCAAGAACTCTGAGGTGCCGGAGTAATGGTGCTTGGATCGGTTGGACCGGGAAGACGTACGACTACTTCCTCTACGTTGTGTCAACGCTTCCGCTTCGGTCTACGAGGGTACGTAGACAACACTCTCCCCTCTCGTTGCTATGCATCACCATGATCTTGCGTGTGCGTAGGAAATTTTTTGAAATTACTACGTTCCCCAACAGGTGGCACTGGGAGAACCACTGCGATTGCGCCCCGGTTGAGCCGGGCGAGCGCCTCAGTGGAGAAAGCTAAAACTGACCGGCATGATAAGGCGAGAGACTGGTCGCTGTTCGAGATGTTTTTTCGGGTCCTTAAAGACTCACACCGCTTCGAGCGAAGTTCCGGACCATGTCCGACGAAGGCGTGGATAGCGCCCCGGATTCGGTCTTCCGAATACCAGGGGCTTCGCTGAAATTTAAAATTATAGAATTCTATGGCTAAG
Organism: Triticum timopheevii; assembly: GCA_963921465.1. Taxonomy (NCBI): domain Eukaryota; kingdom Viridiplantae; phylum Streptophyta; class Magnoliopsida; order Poales; family Poaceae; genus Triticum; species Triticum timopheevii. The sequence goes on along the minus strand of OY997270.1, from coordinate 58,824,213 downwards.
TGAGAGTGTTCAAGCATTATAAGTCCGGTTGCCTTGTTCGTTGTGTTGAGCGTCTCCCTAGATGGACCCAAAAATGGGAACAAGAGTGCTCAAGTTTATCCCGAACACCCCAGCACTCGTGGCTTGGGGGCTGAAGCCAACGACTTGCCATCTCTCAGATTTTATATACGGCCGCACAGAAGGTAATATTTTAAATTAAACAAGCATTGCTTAAGGCGCACATGAACAAAGTTTCAGCGCACAGGATAATACATAGCAAGTTTACTCAAAGATTACATTTCTGGGGCACTCATCCGCAATATCGCGGGCTCCCTTCAGGACAGTTTTATAATACATTTCGGGTGTGCGATACTCCTTGCCCGGTGGCGGTGGGTCCGTGAGAAGCTTCTCCGCATCCAACCTGCCCCAATGCACCTTTGTGCGGGCAAGGGCCCGACGAGCACCTTCAATACAGGCGGAGCGCTTGATGACCTCCACCCAGGGGCATGCATCCACCAGCCTCCGCACGAGGCCAAAGTAGCTCCCAGGCATGGCTTGTCCAGGCAACAGCCGGACTATAAGGCCCTTCATGGCCTCCTCAGCTACCTTGTGGAGTTCGACTAGCTGCTTCAGCTGGTCGCTTGGGGGCACCGGATGGCCGGCCTCAGCGTACTGAGACCAGAAGACTTTCTCCGTCGAGCTCCCCTCCTCGCGATGATAGAATGCGGCGGCATCGGACGCACTACGCGGCAGATCTGCAAACGCCCCTGGAGAGCTCCGAATGCGGGTAAGTGTAAGGTAGTTTACATTAACATGCTTGCTTTGCATGAAAAATGCCTTACCCGCCGCTATTTTCTGCACATCCTCAACCTCCTAAAGGGCCTTATGGTCCTCGGCCTTGGCGGGTTTGGCACTTTCGAGAGCCGAGGCAAGCTCGGACTCTCGAGTCTTGGAGTCACGCTCCAAACTCTCATGCTTCTCCATGAGAGCCTGGAGCTCTTTCCGTACTTCCGCCACCCGTGCCTCCTGCTTTTCTCGCTCTGCCCGCTCTGTGGCCGCACTGCGTTCGGCCGCGGACACAGCCTCCTTCAGGGCTGCCACCTCGTTCGTGGCCCCTGCAATTATCCTTGTTAATTTTATTGCAACCAAAATCCTTTTCTGTAAGGTAACTATTCAAAGTGGTGTGCCTCACCTTCTTTGTCCTCGAGCTGCTTCTTGGCATGGCCGAGCTCTTGCTCGGACCGCTCGAGATCCTGCTTCAACACATCGACCTCCAGCGTTAGTGCGGCAGAGGTTAGCAGCGCAGCCTGCAAACCCATATTGACATATTTTAAGCAACCCTGCGTATATCTTGTTAGATCCTCAGTCCGGCTTTTCTTTCCGAACACCGAACTGAGCATCAGGGGCTACTTTCTATGCGGTATTACATTACATAATTTTAACTTCTTACCTCAAAGCCTTTTAGAAGGATGCTGTAGGCTTCGGTCAGCCCGCTCTTGGCAAGCTGAACCTTTTGAATCACCGCACTCATGATTGTGCGGTGTTCTTCCTCGATGGTAGCGCCTTTAAGCGCCTCCAACAAGTTATCCGGCGCCTCCGGTTGGACGGAGGTCGCCGGTGTCACGGTCTTTCCCTTCTTTCGAAGGGGCCGCCCGCCAGACTCTGGAACCACTGCGGGTTCCGATGTAGAGTCCGGCACAAAGTCTGGGAGGCAGCCTGATGGCGCCTCCGTAGCCTCCTCCTGATGGGTCCCTCTCTGGGATCCCACCTCGGCGTCCTCGTCGGCGCAGGGGGTAGAGGCGGTCGAAAGTGAATCCACATCCGACGGGGCCAACGACCCGCTCGATGAAGTGGGGAGATCATCATCGGCCGGACTACGGACAGAATGCGGCATTAGAAGGACACTACGCGACACGAAAGAAATTGCATATCAAGGATCCGGATACTTACGATCTTGCCGGACGCCTGGCCCTTGAAGGCCACTCCTCCTCGCCAACGATGGTGTTGGCGAAACTGTCCGGGGGAATAGTTCTCCCCCACTTGGACCCTTCGGCCTCCCCACTGGGGAAGCCTTCCTCTTCTTCTCTCCCTCCTCCGGGAGAGAGTCCTCTTCCTCCTCCTTGTCTTCGGGGGAGGAGTCCGCCTCGTCGTCGGACGCCTGATTACGGGAACACTTTCGAGTCCCCACGGCCACCTTCTTGGCCTTCTTCTCCGGCACCACGTGCGGTGCCGGAACCAGCAGCCCTGCTAGATGGGCGTTCACTGGGTCTTCTGGCATGGGAGCCGGGCTGATGAGCTGCTCGGCCTTCTCCATCCATTCCTGTCAAAGGAAAAGTGAGAAATTGAAACCCTCTTAGAATCAATTTGATTACCATAAGTGTCCCGTAAAGGGGTTGAATCACTTACCTCGTCAGCCGGATGCTGCGAGCGAAATCCGCGATCTTCCGTCGCGGATGCGGGGGCTTCGGCGCCCTTAAACGGCACCCTCCAGGCGCCTTCGTATGTCGTATCAAAGAGCCCACTTAGCGCCTGGTGCTGTTCCGGATTGAACTCCCACAGATTGAATGCCCATTCTTGGCATGGGAGAATCCGTCGGATGAGCATGACTTGGACCACGTCGACGAGCCTGAGCTTATTGCTCACCAGCTTTTGGATGCAGGCTCGGAGTCCCGTCAGCTCCTTCGGATTGCCCCACAACAAGCCCTTCTCTTTCCAGGAGGTGAGCCGCGTGGGGACTCCAGATCTAAACTCAGGGGCCGCCGCCCATGTGGGCTTGCACGGCTCGGTGATGTAGAACCACCCCGATTGCCACCCCTTGACGGAGTCCACGAAGGCCCCTTCGAGCCAAAGGACGTTGGGCAACTTACCCAACATGGCGCCTCCGCATTCCGCTTGCGTGCCCTTCACAACATTCATCTTGACGTTGAAGGTCTTGAGCCACAGGCCGAAGTGGGGCCGGATGCAGAGGAAGGCCTCGCACACGACGATGAACGCCGAGATGTTGAGGATGAAGTTGGCGCCAGATCATGGAAATCTAGGCCGTAGTAAAACATGAGCCCCCAGACGAATGGATGGAGTGGAAAGCCCAGTCCGCGGAGGAAGTGGGGAAGGAAGACGACCCTCTCATGGGGCCCAGGGGCAGGGATGAGCTGCCCGCCGGAGAGGTATCCGGTGCTGCGCAGCTTGGTGATGTGCTCCTCCTTAACGGTGGAGGCCAACCATTTGCCTCCCACTCCGGACATATTCGGAGAAGGTCGAGGCGAGATGCGCGAGCTTGGGCGTTGGAGCTTGAGCGCGCGGAGATGGATAAGCAAAGGAGGAAGAAGGCGTAGGTGAGAAGGTAAATCCTTATCCCTTATATATAGGCGGACGAAAAACTGTGCGTCCCCCACCGGCCTGGTAAAACTCGCTTATCTCCCAAGTGCCACCATCAATGGTGTGGTTGGGTTACCCACTTCCGTTTTGATGAGAATCCAGGAATAAGGGGAACACGATCTTTGCTTTGACAAGACGTGCCAAGGAAACCGCTTCGCTAAACGTGCTGAGGTGGTATAGTAAAAAACGATTCAAACAGAGGCTTGGTAGCGCTGTGATATCACGCCGCATAATACGTCAGCAGATTGGACTGGTGTACATTTTATTCTCTCTACGGGGGAATGTGGAATTTATTTTGCAGAGCCGGACACTATCCTGGTGTTCATGATCTTCTTTGGATTATTCAAGGGAGGAACCCGCCTTGCAATGCCGAACATTATGCGCGCCGGACTTATCGTCATTGAAGCCTGATTCAGGGGCTACTGAGGGAGTCCAGGACTAGGGGTTGTCCGGACAGCCGGACTATCATCGTCCGCCGGACTCCAAGACTACGAAGATACAAGATTGAAGACTCCGTCCCGTGTCCGGATGGGACTTTCCTTGGCGTGGAAGGCAAGCTTGGCGATACGGATATGTAGATCTCCTACCATTGTAACCGACTCTGTGTAACCCTAGCCTCCTCCGGTGTCTATATAAACCGGAGGGCTTTAGTCTGTAGGACACAACATACATTACAACAATCATACCATAGGCTAGCTTTAGGGTTTAGCCTCCTTGATCTCGTGGTAGATCCACTCTTGTACTACCCATATCATCAATATTAATCAAGCAGGACGTAGGGTTTTACCTCCATCAAGAGGGCCCGAACCTGGGTAAAAACATCATGTCCCTCATCTCCTGTTACCATCCGCCTAGACGCACAGTTCGGGACCCCCTACCCGAGATCCGCCGGTTTTGACACCGACAACCCCCCTGCACCTTCCCCCTCACTCTCTGGTTCTCTCTCCCACTCGCTCCCTCGCTCTCCCTCATGGCCGAAGCTGCCATGACCACACCGCCGAGAAGCACCGCGGCCAGCCACTCCCTTGCTCCATCTATGCGTCCCCGAGCTCCGCCACGACTCCCTCGAGCTACATACCCGACACACGTGACCGCAGGAGCCCTGCAACATCGTCCCCGCCGTCCTCATCGCCGCCTCTGCCCGGTGATCGCCGTCGTTCGATTCGTGTCGTCCAGGGCTTCCCGGCCTCGACCTCGACTTTGTTCGACCCCGCTGTGAGCCTCCATCGTTTCCCCCTTGTTTCCCCACTCCAACTCTTCCTCTAGCCATGCTTAGCCGCTGGAGCCGAGAGCTCCCGAACTCTGGCATTGGCGCCACCGCGGCCACAGCTGCTTCTGCTCATATTTGAGCACGTCAACGTACTCACCGTGCTCCCAGGAGCCGAGAACGCCCACCAACTCTTCCTCTGGTACACCACAACGCTGTTCCTGAGCACGCCGTACTCTGTGCACCGCCGTTATGCTCGCCGTCGTCGCCTCCGGGCCCCTCAGGCCCGGCCTCGACCACCAATCGATGCGGACGGGTCCCCTCGTCCCGCATATGGCCTCGGCCATCGTTTTGGTCGCCGGAGAAGCAATCCCAAGCGCCACCGCCGCGTGTGACATCGCCGACGTCAAGCCGCCAGCCTGTTTGACCTTGTTGACCAGGGGTTTGACCTCCCCTGTGTCATTGACATGTGGGGCCAGCCCCTGCTAATTACCTAGTTTAGGTTTTACTAAAATAGGATTAGCCCTGTGACACTGACACGCGGGCCCCACCATCTAGGATTGACCTGGACCGCCCATTTGACTTGCGGACGTCACTGTGACGTAATGCTGACGCTATAAATCATTTCCTGGATTTAAACTTATTTAGAAAATTCTAGAAAATAGTATAAACTTCAAAAAATCATAGAAATTAATCTATAACTCAGAATGAAATAATTTATATATGAAAAATGATCAGAAAAAACCAATCTATCCATCTATACCATTATCATGCATGTTAGAACAACTTTTGTCTACTGTTTAGGACAAATCAAAGAATGACATTTAAATAACCACATGTGGAGTCAGAATTTGAATTTTGTGTTCAAACCAACTCCATTTCAATCGTTGCTAGCTGCATTAGACCAAATCACATCATATTGCCATGTCATGATCATGCATCATATTGTTGCATTGCATTGATTGTGTTCTTTCTCTGTTACCGGTGGTTGTTCCCCCTCGGTAGACGTATGTTCCGACGATGAGTTCGATGACACCGATGAACATCTATACTGTCTTCAGAAGTGCCAGGCAAGAAAAAACCCCTTGTTCATTCCGATACAATCCCACTCTCTCACTCCTGCTCTCTTGTACTGCATTAGGACAACAACGCTTCAACTATTACATGATGCGTTAGTTGAACCCCTTTCCTCTGCATGACCTGTGATTGCCACAGTAAATAGATGAAACCCACTAGCATGAGTAGGAATTGTTTGAGCCCTGATGTGACTACTCATTCATGCTTGTTTGTCATGCCTGCTACTGCTTAGAGTTTGAGTCAGGTCTGATTCATCGGGGATGAATTGGAATGGTGATGAACATGTCCTACTATGTGTGAGCTAAGTGTGTGAACACGATTTGGTAAAGGTAGCGGTGAGAGGCCATGTAGGAGTACATGGTGGGTTGTCTCGTTGAAACCGTCCTCAGGAACTGAGTTCTGTGTTTGTGATCCATGAACAGGTACTACCACACATTGGGCCCTGAAATATGACCCCGCTCGACTTCTTAACAACCCTAGTCCTCTGTCCAGGAGTTGCAAGTTGTTTCTGGTGTTTGTAGTATGCTGGAGGCCGTGCGCAGCGCTGACCCGAGGGGTGGGCTATGATGCGGTAGGCATGTGGCCCGGTGTACCGGGCGCCCGTTTGGTGTCTCGGGAACCCTGCACACATCGTTCGGAGCCGTATGTGGAAACCTCGGCCGGACTCCCTGCGGATGGAACCTGGATAGGAGATAAACCTGGACTAGAGACTTGAGTGTTTAGGTAGGTCATGGTCTACACCCACGTCGGCTTTCGCTTGAAGTCTGTCGAGCACATGTCGTGTGCAGACGCTAAGTGGTGGAAACATGTGTGAAAAAGTACACCCCTGCAGGGTTATAAATGATCTATTCGAATAGCCGTGTCCACGGTAAGGACTTCTGGGTTGCATATAACAGTTTATAGACAAGTGAAAGTGGATACTCTAAAATGCGGAAGATAAGCGTGAGTGTTATGGATGTCGTTCTCGTAGGGAGACGGGAGTGGATCCATGGTGGTGTATTGATATGGTGAATATGTGGACTCGTGTGCGCCACCTCAAAAGAGTTACTTGCCGTCCTAGTTTAGAATAGCCACTGAGTCAAAGCTGGCTTGCTGCAGTTAAACTCCACCACCCCCTTTGTTGATACCGATGCATATGTAGATAGTTTTGATGTAAGTCTTCCTGGGTACATTTGTACTCACGTTTGCCTATTTTATGTTTTGCAGAGAGACATCAGTCTCGCTAGTAGTTCATTGTGAACTTCGACGTTTAGCTTGATACCTCAGCTAAGATCTTGTGCCCTCGGCAGGATCTAGTAGATAGTCAGGCTTCTCAGCCTTTTTCATTTGTAGACGTCTGTACTAAGACATGTTAAGCTTCCGCTTGTGTTTTGACTTGTATGCTCTAAATGTTGGGTCATGAGACCCGTGTTTGTAATATCTCGCTCCTCGGAACCCATTGAATAAATACTTGAGTCGTAAACTTATGTTGTGATGCCATGTTGTATTTACACATATCGAGCATATTGTGTGTATGATTGAAATGCTTGGTATGTGTGGGATCCGACAACCTAGTTGTTTATCCTTGGTAGCCTCTCTTATGGGGAAATGTAGTCTTGTGCTTCCATGAGCCATAGTAGTCCGCTACAGCCCGGTTCACTAGAGTCCTGCTAGCCCAGCACTACTGCTCCGGAACACCTGACTGGCCGGCATGTGATTCACTTCGTTCCTGTGTCTGTCCATTCGGGGAAATTTCACGCGGTGACATCCGGAGTCCTTCCTAGCCTGCTACAGCCCAGTTCACCGGAGTCCTGTTAGCCCAGTGCTACAGCCCGGATTCACACGCTGCTGACCGACATGCTTGATGTTGATTCATGTATGCCTGTCCCCGTAAGTTAGTGCCACTTTGGTTTCACGACTAGTCATGTCGGCCCGGGTTCTTTGTCATATGGATGCTAGAGACACTATTATATACGTGAGCCAAAAGGCGCAAACGGTCCCGGGCCACGGTAAGGCGACACCCGTGGGAATACCATGCGTGAGGCCGCAAAGTGATATGAGGTGTTACTGGCTAGATCGATGTGACTTGGAATCGGGGTCCTGACACCAAAAGTCGATTCTGTCGAGTGAAGTGTAGCTAAATCGGAGCAGCATCGCAAGCAAGAGCAAGAGCGAGAGCAGCAGCGCGAGCAAGAGCAAGAGCAAGAGCAGACCAGGCAGGGGACAAAGAGCAAGAGCAGAGCAGCAGCGCGAGCGAGAGCTAAAGCAGCAGTAGCTCCTACTGATGTGGACGTCGCCGCCGAGGGAGCGACACCGTGGAGGAAGTGGCCGGCGACGCCGTGGTGGATGGAACGCGCCATGTAGGCTCAGGACCGAGTGCCGCCAGCACCGTGAGATCGAATCAAGAAGAAAATGCGGCGATTAGTGTACAACCTCTTTGATGGCGCCGATTAGTACATAGCTTCATCCGAGGAAACGGTGATGCTGATGCTCTTCCAGTGGTGTAGGTGAAGATGGCGGTGTGGGAATGGAGGTGGCGCAAAAGACGAGGATAACGTCGGGGCAGCTCCTTGGAGGTGGAGGACAGGGTGGCTGAACCGGCAGGACGACCAGATCGACGACGGATCCTCATCCGGTATGGTGGATGAGGGACGTCGAGGTGTTGCTGTGGACGACGTCGTCGGGGAAGAGGCTCCGGCTGGGTGGCGGATGAAGGAGGGTGTGGGGCTTCGCGGGTTTTCCTGACCTCGGTGTATGAATGGGTGGGCGGATGGGATGGGAGTGGGAAACACAGCGGAACTCTCAATGAAAGCACCAATGTCAGTGTCAAAACCGGCGGATCTCGGGTAGGGGGTCCCGAACTGTGCGTCTAAGGATGATGGTAACAGGAGACAGGGGACATAATGTTTACCCAGGTTCGGGCCCTCTCAATGGAGGTAAAACCATATTTCCTGCTTGATTGATATTGATGTTATGAGTAGTACAAGAGTAGATCTACCACGAGATCATAGAGGCTAAACCCTAGAAGCTAGCCTATGATTATGATTGTTGTATATCTTTATCGACTAGCCTGGCCTCGGTTTTTATAATGCACCAGAGGCCTAGGACAACAAGAGTCCTAGCCGAATACGCCGATGGGGAGGAGTCCTTGTCTTGATCACCAAGTCTTGTGGAATCTTCCTTGTTGGCGGCAACTGTCCAAACTGGCCCACGAGTATACGGCCATGGGGGTCCTTGGCCCAATGTACTGATTGGGAGACGACGTGGTGAGTACCCCCTAGTCCAGGACACTGTCAGTAGCCCCCTGAACCGGTCTTCAAGTTGGGGACGCTCCTCGATTCTTCCGAACTGTTCTTCATCTTCGGTCGTCGGTCTTGAAAACTGGTTCAACAAATCTGCTCATCTTCGATCTTGAGGATTGCCGAAGTAAATCCGAAGAGTTTACACGTCAGGTATCCGATGAGCCCCTTTAAGTTCTTGGCCTTTATCAATGCCTTGTTATTTTTATGCCACACCTCGGGTTTGAAGTTGTTCTCGGACGGCAGTGTCCTCTTGCGTCCGAGCTCCAATGCCGAACTGCATTCGAGGTGTCTTTTGCAGCTGAGCACCAACGTCGGACTGCTTCCGAGCTCCAACGCCGAAATGTATCTGAGCTCCAACGCCGGACTGTGTCCGAGCTCCAACGCCGGATTATATCCAAGGTGTCATAGATCACCTTGGTTCAAAAAGTTGAAAGAGTTTAGCTAAGCCGAATACCGGAAATACCCTCTATGGAGCCAGCCACTGGTGCCCGAGCTTTATGCCGGACTGCTTCCAAGGTGGTGCACCACCTTGGCCACAGGTTGATTTTTATGAATTTAATTCTGAATTGTGCAACTAATCTCTGACGAGATGTATAGCTAGTATATGTATATCCATAACCCTCAAGGTATGTGTCAGTTGAAAACCCAAGATGTACCTGAATGAAAACATGAAACCGCTGATCCTAGTAGCCCCTGAGACTCAGGTCGATGCACGAAATCGACCTGAGGACCAACTCCTAGCTCGGCAGCATACTTAGGAATAGAAACGCGGTGTAATATATTAGGGAAAATAGGGATTGGCGAACAGGCCCTTGATAGAGGGTCTTGAGAAGTCGCCGTAATATGTTAGCTTGAAGCCGAATAGGTCCAGATGGTACCTATTGTTGTCCGAAGACACATTTGTGAATAGTTCGGTCAAGCCGAACACTGAGCACTTTGAATTTTCTGCATTGAATAGGCAATGCAGTAGCCCCTAAGACACTGGTCGGGTGGCAACACCAGATTAGGGGATCGATGTGCCCCTTTAATATTTATAAATAATGAGCGCAAAGCCCAGTAGGCCCCGAGCCTTAATGTGGGCACGGGTGGCCGAATTAAGGATCGATATCCAGAGTAAAATCACAAAGTATATGTAATGATTCTATGTATGCAAGTAGTCTACATCACTAATGCTCAGATCCGCATTGTACAAAACTTTGTTGACTGACCATCAGCTTCAACCTCCTCAGCCAGTAGCCGAGGAGTGTTTGTCCTACCTTATAAAGCCTTTATGAGGGCAAAGATTTACGGCAAACAAGGCAATCTGGCCATACGGTTTTATAAACAAAGGTACGTGGAGAGATATGTTATATTACTTTTTAATGTAAGAAACATCTTCCAAAGAAAATAGTCCCACTATCGGTTCCTTTCTTTGGGTTGTCATGCTAAGCATGATCATGAAACCTCAGCTTCGATCAGTTTGGGAGGAAAATATTGAGGATTTAGTTCGGGGAAAGTTCCCGAGCTCTATGGTACTAATGAACCAGAAAATTTTACTTCCGTCGTTGCCGACCAATGTGATCCTTTAAGATTGCTAGCTTTCGGCTTCACCCAGTTTGAGGTACTAACTCAGATGACCCAGTAGTAGCAATCACAGAGGTGCTCCCTTTACCGCCTAGCCGAACAATCGGGAACGTAGGGGTAAGCACAGGAGCTAGGCAACCCATCTTGGCCAAAATCTTAAGTCAAATTGATGCATATTTATGGCTTCATATAAGATAATTATGGAAGGCAATGCTTGTATAATGAATACAATCGCTTGATGATATATACTTATTTTGACTCCATTGCGACCATTTATTAGTTGAAAGTGGCCCATCATCGGCTTCTGCCCCTTTGTAGATACTATGCAGGGTGTTTCTGCAATAACCAGACAACCCTTAGCCGACGTCTCGGTGCCCGGAGGCAGTTGTGTTAGCGGAAACTAGGCAATAAGATATCCTGGCTTTATAACTTTCACTTAGTCATAAGAGTTTTAAACTGGGGAAGCTAGATACGAGCCCCCGGTTAGTGTTCAGCGACATCTGAGATCAAGCCGTAAATACTTCGGCCAATGTTATGAACGGCCCATCATTTAACACGGACATCGGATCGCTGACCAGTGCGCTTATTGTGACAGTCAGTTTTTGGCTTTCTCCACTGAGGTGCTTAACCATGCGAGCTGGAAGCACAATCGCAGTGGTTCTCCCGTTGCACACCTAGCCGAACAGAGTGGAACATAGAAGTCAAGCACAGGAGCCGGGCAACCCAACTATACCGAAGGCACAATTCAAAACAGATGCATATATAGCAAGATCCGAGAATGTGTTGCTGAATCTCTAAAGGTGTCCGGCGTTGCACTGTGAGACTTGTGCTGGAAACGCACAAATAGTTTAAAAGTGCCAAAAGCTTGGAAAACCCAAAAAACGCCAGTAAAAGCATGACGTCCGAACAAGATCAAGTGTTCTGTGCCAATCAGAAAATTGGTCTTAACAAAATTGTGCTTCTGTCGTGCTTTAACATGACACATCCTATCTCAAGACTTCAAGCGGGTCAGCCTGCGGCTTCAACCTCCTATCCCGAAGGCGGAGTACGTCTCGTTAGGCCAGTTTAGCAAACTTTAGCGGCTTTGAGAGAGAAATTAGGCTCCCCGGCTATTGACCGCACACTCTCATCGAAAAAAGGAGTCATAGATAAAAGACTTTGCAACGACTAAGAAGAAGAACACTTATTATAAAATAGCTCACATAAATTTAAGAGCCCCTGAGTGACTTGGGTAAAAGAAATTTATGTATAATGATTGTATGTACCGAAGTACTTATATCATATATGTGTTCACCCGAACTTTAAATGCATCTTAACCAACCATCAGCTTCTCCCTCTTCGGCCAAGAACCAAAGAGTGTTATGTACTCCACCTGTCGAGAATATCGACGGCGTTTCCAATAACCAGGCAATCAGGTCATAAGGTTGTAACAGAAAAAGCACGCTCAGGGAACTTATGCTATATTACTAACGAAGTGTAAGAAGCATCTTCGAAGAAAATAGTACCCCCACTGATACCTTTCTTCGGTTGCTCATTGCTACTATGAGACTTGTGCAATAGATTTTTTGTACTCATGAGTTCCGTTGTATGCCGACCATTATTGAAAACAGTAAGAGTGCTAGCTTTCGGCTTCACCCAGTCTGAGGTCCAGCTCGGATGAACCGATCATGACAATCGCAGAGGTGCTCCCTTTACTCCCTAGCCGAACAATCGGGAACGTAGGGGTAAACATAGGAGCGAGGCAACCCAGCTTGCAAATCGCTTAAGTCAATATGGTGCATATTGTGGCATAATACACGAACAAGGAACGAACCCGTACAAGTATAATCATATGCAAGAGGAAAAGCTTCACAAAGGAAGCCCCCAAGTAAACGGGGTATTTGAGTATGTGTGTCACAAACAAAGTTATGACAAGGAATTTTTTTCACAAACAACTTTTTTCAAAAAAGTATGATGCTTGGACGAACCGAACAAATTTTAAAACTGGAAGTTTTTGAGCATGAAAGAGACTTAGCTGGTTAATGTGTTCGGCATTGATGACGCGATTCGCGCTTGTGGCAGGACGAAGACGCCCATTGATCTGCGACAGGTCCGAGAAGGTTCGCAGTCCTCGGCATGGCCGAGGTCCCAGCCCCCAGGCCCGAGGTGTCCGAGCAAGGAGTTCGGCACTCCGGAGTAGTGACCACTTAACGCAGTCAAAATCAATTACCAGCACACATAAAACAGTGCAGTCCGGGAAATAATAATAATATATATATAATCCTTGCATAATTGCTTTAAGAAAAAATAATTTATTTAAAGAGATGTGGCCTAGTGCCGAAGCCAATGCCGATGCAGGGCATCGGCGTGACGCAGTGAAGGCGTGACAAGGCCTGAATTTGCAGGGCGGTCCGGGCTCCAGATGCGGCGTTCGCCGAACTACAAACGAGAGACGGACCGAACCATTGCGCCACCATCGTTAATGCGGCCACCATTTGACAGACCTGTGTATAGATGATGGAACAAACCAGAGTAATAATTTTTCTAAAAAATAAACCCAAGAAAGAAAAAATTACTTGGATTAATAGCACCTGGTTCGTTTGTTGTAGTAGTCCGAAGGAAAAGTGACTCCCAAATTTGGGACTCGATCCGCATACCCATTGCCTGATGGGCGGTGAAGCGATGGCATTGCGATGCTGGTAAAGGTTGACTCGCCCAGGCAAATCCCCCGGTCCAGCTGACGTGATGAAGCCAGTCGGCTGGTGTCGCCGAAGTCACCGGAGTGTGCTGACGAAGGGATGACGAAGCCCCGGTCCGGACGAGGAGACGGGGCAGATCGAAGATGAGATGTTGCAGCTGCCATGTCAGCCGAGGTGTTGAAGTAGTTCGGCGTTGGTGGACATTGGCTCGATGAAGCAACAGTTTGGCCATGCCGATGCAGGTCGTAACTTGTGACGTGGTCAATGCGGGCTTGATGAAGTGACCGTGCGGTGATGCCGGGGTGCCCGCTCCGTGTAATCCATGGGGCGGCGATGTTGGTGACGATTTATCCTCCGCGATGCTGAACTAATGTTCGGCTGGCCGAGATGATGATCCAAAGAAGTTGAGCTCGGCTCAACAAAGCGACGACGTGTCTAGCGCAGGTCAGCCGCCCTGGAGTGATGTTGTCGGGCTGGTTTGACACCGGCGCGACGGTGAAGATTATATTGGAAAAATACTTATAACATTAGTGGGATATGTTTGAGAATAAGACACAATACCCCATACAAAAACATCCTTCAGAAAGGAGGTCCAAAATCCCGTTCATAAAGAAGATGAACTCGGGTCGGATTCGTTCTCGCGCAGAAAACAGATCCAAAAAGTGATGTACTAATCGGAAGGTTCCCGGAGTTTGGACGATCGGATCGAGCTGAATTGTGGACAGGTGGTAGATATAGGAATTCCGCAGCCGATCAACGGTTGGATCTTCCAAACGACGTCCGAGCTAGATGTTGGACACCACGCCCCAAACTTGTCCGGATTCTCGTCCAGATTCAATGCGGCTACGGTATATCGTAGATTGCCGGAGATTCCTCCATCGGAACTCGACAAAACTTTGCAGCGTTGTTGTAGAATCAATTCCGCACAATTCCACCAAAGCAATCATTTAAGCGACACTCGAGGAGGCGGTGGTGGAGGATACAAGTTTGCTATCCAGAAAAACAACACGGTCGCCCGAGGGCAATGTTGACGTTGAGCCACCGAGCTCCATGGATGATTCCTCCATGATCTTGATGGATATCGGATTTGATGTTGGCCCTCGTCCGAACATGACGATCAGAGGCGGGGCATAGTCTTGGTTAAGCCATGGTGACAAGTCGAGCCGGTGATGAAGATGTCGACGTCGCAGTTGATCTGCAGTCGAGCCATTGATACTTTTGCCGATCACACAGCGGAACTCTCAATGAAAGCACCAATGTTGGTGTCAAAACCGATGGATCTCGGTTCGGGGCTCCCGAGCTGTGCGTGTAAAGATGATGGTAACAGGAGACAGGGGACACATTGTTTACCCAGGTTCGCGCCCTCTCGATGGAGGTAAAACCCTACTTCCTGCTTTATTGATATTGATGATATGAGTAGTACAAGAGTAGATCTACCACGAGATCGTAGAGGCTAAACCCTAGAAGCTAGCCTATTATTATGATTGTTGTATATCTTTATCGACTAGCCTGGCCTCGGTTTATATAATGCACCAGAGGCCTAGGACAACAAGAGTCCTAGCCGAATACGCCGGTGGGGAGGAGTCCTTGTCTTGATCACCAAGTCTTGTGGAATCTTCCTTGTATGCGGCAACTGTCCGAACTGGCCCACGAGTATACGGCCATGGGGGTCCTTGGCCCAAGCTACTGATCGGGAGACGACGTGGTGAGTACCCCCTAGTCCAGGACACCGTCAGTACCCCCACCGATTTGAGGCGGTTCTTTCGGTTCAGGGGTATCACTGGCATTTCGCGTGTCGGGATTTCACAGGAGGTGGGAGTTTTCATGCGCATTGTAATTTTGGAATAGCAAGGCACGGGTTGAGATGGAGGGAATTGTCGGAGCACAACGAGACAAAGATATATCTTAAATATTTCGGGCTGACAAGGCGCGGGTTGAAATTTCCGGACAAGCCTAATGTGTTCTGTACCAAATCAATTCGCACTACAAATGTCATTCAAAACTTTGAATTCATGTTATGTTCAATTAAAATATTTCGCTACGTGTATAGTGCATGCAACCTAGTACTCAAATGAACGTTTTAGTGCATTCCAAACGTATATACTACATCATCAATATGAACTAAATTTGAATTTGTTTCTCTATTTGAATAAGATCTACAATAATGATTGTTGTGAAGTCAAAGCGTTTGAATTCGTTTCTCTGTTTTAATAAGATCTACAATCGTCATTATTGTCAACTTAAACCATCGTTCGTGTATTATCTTCACAGCACACCACATGATTAGTCTTGAGTTATATATGAACTATGTGTACTATATGAACTCGAACTCAATTTTTTGAATCCACTTTATGTTGATTTCAAATCATAGTGCATTTCAAGCTCTAGCCAGATCTTCACAAACTAAACCATGTCTCATATGTATAATGTGTTTATCACATTATGTATGGTGCCCCGCCCCCTACGCCTACAAGTATTTAGATGTTAGTTGCAAACACCACACATTACCACAAATTCAAATAAAATGTGAGAATGTTCGATATATACTATTGTTTAGATTGTTTGATATTTAGTTGTAAGCTGCAAACGCCACACATTATCACAAATTCAAATAAAATGTGAGATTGTTCGATGTATAGTATGGTTTAGATTGTTCGACATTTAGCTGTGAGTTGCAAACGCCATGCATTATCACATTATGGTATAACATGTGCAAAACCACAACACGCGTATCACCGCTATATTCATGCATGCATATGTTTAAAACACTATGATCTCCTATTCAAATATATGAATCCACTTTCATATCAAATTATTGTTGGAAATATGCCCTAGAGGCAATAATAAAAGCATTATTATTATATTTCCTTGTTCATGATAATTGTCTTTATTCATGCTATAATTGTATTATCCGGAAATCGTAATACATGTGTGAATAACAGACACCAACATGTCCCTAGTAAGCCTCTAGTTGACTAGCTCGTTGATCAATAGATAGTCATGGTTTCCTGACTATGGACATTGGATGTCATTGATAACGAGATCACATCATTAGGAGAATGATGTGATGGACAAGACCCAATCCTAAACATAGCACAAGATCGTATAGTTCGTTTGCTAGAGTTTTCCAATGTCAAAGTATCTTTTCCTTAGACCATGAGATCGTGTAACTCCCGGATACCGTAGGAGTTCTTTGGGTATACCAAACGTCACAACGTAACTGGGTGACTATAAAGGTAGACTACGGGTATCTCCGAAAGTGTCTGTTGGGTTGACATGGATCAAGATTGGGATTTGTCACTCCGTATGACGGAGAGGTATCACTGGGCCCACTCGGTAATGCATCATCATAATGAGCTCAGAGTGACCAAGTGTCTGGTCACGGGATCATGCATTACGGTACGAGTAAAGTGACTTGCCGGTAACGAGATTGAACGAGGTATTGGGATACCGACGATCGAATCTCGGGCAAGTAACATATCGATTGACAAAGGGAATTGAGTACGGGGTTGATTGAATCCTCGACATCGTGGTTCATCCGATGAGATCATCGTGGAGCATGTGGGAGCCAACATGGGTATCCAGATCCCGCTGTTGGTTATTGACCTGAGAGTCGTCTCGGTCATGTCTGCCTGTCTCCCGAACCCGTAGGGTCTACACACTTAAGGTTTGGTGACGCTAGGGTTATGAAGATATGTATATGCAGAAACCCGAATGTTGTTCGGAGTCCCGGATGAGATCCCGGACGTCACGAGGAGTTCCGGAATGGTCCGGAGGTAAAGAATTATATATAGGAAGTGCAGTTTCGGGCATCGGGACAAGTTTCGGTGTTATCGGTATTGTACCGGGACCACCGGAGGGTTCCTGGGGGCCCACCGGGTGGGGCCACCTGTCCCGGGGGGCCACATGGGCTGTAGGGGGTGCGCCTTGGCCTTCATGGGCCAAGGGCACCAGCCCCTATAGGCCCATGCGCCTAGGGTTTCCACCTAGGAGGAGTCCTAGTGGTGGAAGGCACCCCTAGGTGCCTTGGGGGGGAGGGAAACCTCCCCTTGGCCGCCGCCCCCCCTAGTAGATCTCATCTACTAGGGCCGGCGCCCCCCCCATGGCACCCCTATATATAGTGGGGGGGAGAGGAGGGAAACACACCAGCCCCTGGCGCCTCCCTCTCTCCCCGTTACGTCTCTCTCTCGTAGTCTCGGCGAAGCCCTGCTTCTGTGACGCCCTGCATCCACCACCGCGCCGCCGTGCTGCTGGATCTTCATCAACCTCTCCTTCCCCCTTGTTGGATCAAGAAGGAGGAGACGTCTCCCGTCCCGTACGTGTGTTTAACGCGGAGGTGCCGTCCGTTCGGCGCTTGGTCATCGGTGATTTGGATCACGTCGAGTACGACTACATCATCACCGTTCTTTGAACGCTTCCGCTCGCGATCTACAAGGTACGTAGATGCATCCGATGACTCGTTTCTAGATGAACTCCTAGATGGATCTTGGTAAAACGAGTAGGAAAATTTTTGTTTTCTGCAACGTTCCCCAACAATTATGATCTTTGTTAGTCTCTTACACCCACACAATCCTCTAACCTTTGTAGCTACCACTAACTTTCTCTCGTGCATGCACACACCCTCCTCGCCCTCCCCCTCCCTCAGCATTCTATCCATCGCGCACATTCATTTTTTTCTTTAGGTCGTTCTCCCACAGTCTCCACAACTCCTTTCCGACACACACCGATTGATAAACCTCTCGAGCAATGTCTGCCTACAACATACACACGCACCTTCAATCTCCTCCTTTATGTGTCCTTGCCTCGTGTCTCTCATACAGTCCCACTCACGTGTAAACTCTCGCCCCTCTTTTCATTGATCTCAGAACCGCACACTCCTTCCCCTATCTAGCTAGTAGTTGGGCCTCTCGCACCACCTCCTACTCCATTCTCTCTGTCTATCCGTCTCGTCGGGCCTTATTTTCCTCTAACAAATGGACGTACACCGACCGATCTCCCGCTATACATATAGCTAGCTAGGTCCTTATAACTCGTTTTTCCCCACGCGTCGATCGATCTACCTCATTAGTTATGTCTCTCCCTTCCTCCGACAAACAACAATTGATCTACTGATCTAGTTAGGTTTGCTTACCAAACACATGGTTCCCTTTCATCATCCATGGATGTGTCCCGACAGATCTATCACGCACAGGCACACAGAGAAACATATCCCCACTCTTATTGATAATATTGCAGTTCCACCCTCAATTTGTCTAGTAGGCCTCTCCCACCATCTTCAAGAAGCAACTCCATCACCCATCCAGCACTCTACCCCTCTCCCTCCCTCTCTCACTCCTCTCTCTCTGTGTCCCATCCTATTTCCCGTCCTTCAGTTATGTATGGATATCGACCGATCTCCCCCAAGACATAGCTGGGTCTCTCCTTCTCAACACATATACAAGTCATTCTACCTCTATAGTTAGGCCTCTATCTACCCCTCCCACCACCCCCTCACACACACACACACACACACCGATACATCGAGCGCTCTAGTCATGTCTCCCAGCCAAACACAAACTTGACCTGTGCCCTCTGACGTTCCGGTAGCTAGGTTAGTCGCCCTATATCTTTGGCTTGCACACACACACAATTTCGATGGCTCTCTTCATCGATCTCGCACCCACCCACTTGATCCTCTCTTCGACTCTATCAATATCTATGACCCCTCTCTCTCTTCTCGTGGATCGCCCGACCCTCTATATATGATATGGATAGGCCTCCATTTCACACACATTGCATGCAAAATTTTGTTCAGATGTCATCGACACATATTCCCATAAATACGTTCACGAAATCAACCTCCCACCCAAAAAAAACAAAAAACACTCACGAACGCACAAGCCATTTGTCTAGGATTGTATCTCTCACACACACACGTAGGTGGGGGACGTGCACGAAGAGAAGAGGTGCACACACGGCGCACGTACTCCCTTCTATTTCCCAACCACACCCGTGCGGGTACACGGTGGAGCTCATTTCTGTACGAAAAGGCAGCCCATGTGGTAACTTGACACGTGTACTGGTTGTCCACTAGATGGAGGGAGGATCGTCTACCACGAGTGAACAAACAAATTGCGACTTGACGCGTTATGTTAAAAAAGAGGCAAACCATGTGGGGCCTACCTTAGAGGCAAGGCTCTATACCCTGGAGTACTTTTAATGTGTCCCGTCAACTCGCAGAACAAGGAGAATCTTGCTTAGTACGCCGTCTCCCTCACCCACGGGCGCGGTGGCTCGCAGGATGAGGTGAAGCTTGCTTACTATGCCTTATGCCCGCTCCCTCGCCCACGCGCGGTGGCTCGCAGGACGAGGAGAAAATTTTACTAGTACTCCCTCCATTTACTCCTCGTCCCTACTATCTTGGTTAGAAAGATTATCATATTGTTTGGAATATATGTCCTTTAGTAGATTTCAATATGAACTACTAGTACATACTCCAAACACTGATGTATATAGACGTATTTTAGAGTGTAGATTCACTCATTTTGCTCCATATGTAGTCCATATTGAAACGGACGTAATAGTACGCAATCTCCCTCGCCCCTCGACCCTCGCCACGTGGTGGACGTGCAGCAATTCATTCGGTCTCATATAGCCAGAATGATATATACTACAGTACCATTATTGCTCGACTTCCCGAAGAGGTGAAGAGAAAATGGCAAGGTTAATACTTTGGAGATGCCAAGTGCAAGGTTTATAGGAGAACGAGTAGTAGGTGCCGCGTCATTTATAAATAAAGTTTTTTTTCTTTAGTGGCACGTAAGCAATATAAATAGGTTCATATGGAGAGAAAAGGAAACCGCTCCACTATATACATAGGCAGGACGAGCCTACACGGTTGCTTGCTGGGGTTGCTCTCTTCAGTTTTCACTCTCTCTCGCACAAAACCACTGTGGCTACATCTCTAACATCGCGGTGGATCACGTCCGCTTGGGGAAGGGGTGGATGCTTAGTGTAGATGCGGTCGCCGTTCTCTCTCAAAAAGTTGGTGAGGTTGCCTTCGTCCATTGCTCACTGCCACGACGTGGGTAGTTTCTTCCTCCCGCCGCCCTCCTCTAGGTTGACCTACGTCCCGACATCCCTCGGGTACAACTCCCTTTACAGCTGACTTGCACCACTGCTCTAGCTGCCCACATCACTCCATGTGGATATTTCTCTACTTCTTTACCCCGCACATACCTCTACTGGCTTCTACGTACTGTATTTGTGATGAGTTTATGTCTCACCAACTAGTCCCAGTAATCTTATTTTAATCACGCTTCTTCAATTTCTTTGCCACAGGGATGCTCATCTCGATTTTGGTGAAACTACACAAAATGATTCAATGGTCAAAGGGTTGCAAACTTCATTTCTTAGGAAGCACCGACGTTGCCAGCAAATTAAAGCCTGGTTAGGGTTTACGGTTCAAGGGCTAGGGACTGCATGGATCATTTTTTTCTTTAGTTGTCTCTATTTCAATGGCTAGGGACTGCATGAGTTGTAGTAGTATTGTACGCCTTACGCCCGCTCCCTCGCCCACGCACGTGGTGGCTCGCAGGACGAGGTGAAAATTTTACTACTCACTCCATTTACTCCTCGTCCCTACTACCTTGGTTAGAGAGATTATCATATTGTTTGGAATATATATGTCCTTTAGTAGATGTCAATATGAACTACTAGTACATACTCCAAACACTGATGTATATAGACGTATTTTAGAGTGTAGATTCACTCATTTTGCTCCGTATGTAGCATAAAGTTGAGACACTTATTTTGGAATGGAGGGAGTACATATTTGCTATGATCTGTCAATCATTGAGATGCAATAGCATGCATGTTAGTCTCCTTTGTATTTGATGAAATGTTGCAACGGGCAACCTTGGATGCAAGATACATGTAACAGAAGCTGGAAGCTTCATAGCATTGTACTATATATATCGCTGATAAATTATAGTACGTACTATACAAGTAGTACTATGTAAAGAGTTAGGTGTCGCACGATGTCCAGAAAATATGGTGATAGTGTGAGGTGGGCCATGTAATCACTGAGCCTGCGTGTTTTTATTGCTCTTGCACTCCTCCGCCGTAAGAATGGAGAAAATTGTAATCTAGTAGTACCTCCTTTTGCCGAAAGCGTGGGACATCAAGTAGTCCTACCACCTCAGTAATAATGACCAATGAGCCGTCAAATCACATAGACCCAGCAGTAAGTTGGACGGACGAAGCAACCATCACTCTTGAATCCGCTTTTCCCTTCAACGCAGGCGCCAGTGAGAGGTCACGTCCGCTTTGCCCGGGCATGAATGCGGCACCGATTCTTTGGATGGGCGCTGACCGTTTTGGGCGGGAACGCGAGCGATGGAGTGGCTTTGGGTGGGCCAGGCTGGTCAGGAGCGGGCATGGAAGTTGTCCACCTGTCCCTACCGGACGCCAGGAAACGAGAGGATGCACCGACTCTTGCGGCTAAAATCGTACACTACACACCATCTCTCTGTAGGAGTAGGTCAATCTGTCGCTCTCTCTAACACACACATGCTGTTAAACACACACACTCACATGCACACGCACACGCACACGCAGGTTCATAGAATAGGAAAATCGTGTGAGTGCGAAGCCATAGGAAGTGAGATACAAATGGAGTACCTACAAGAAGAGAAGAGGCATCTCTTAGTTGTTTGGATTAATTGTTGCGTTTGGAGACAGAAATCAGGGCTTTGATTGGAGGAATGACCGGTCAAGTTTCTCCTTCTCCTCCAATCTGCTTGCACCTTGGTCTCGCGACACCTTCTAACATGACTTATTACACCTAGACGAGGGAGTCGTACGAGATATGGTGGCACACTGACTTAGGTCGAATACAAGTACCCAAAATTGTGTGCATGTTATAATAAGGATTCACTTAAAATAGTACGTGAGCGAACAGAGGGATCAATTGGACAGTGTTCCTGAGCAGTAGCGAGATGTGTGAGGTAAGATACACCGCTGGCGCTTTTAATTTTTCTTATTAATTTGTTTGCTTCACCCTCTGACTGGTGGGACCCAATGTACTACGTGGAGAGAGGTAAGGTGACTAAGGCTGCATTATTTCTGCACCACTATGGATAGTCTTACCACCAAAGCCACATGACACGATTATGATTTAAATCCCAATGACTCCCACACACACACAAAAACACGGCATGCTTGTCACACGAATGCAGGAATGTATAAAAGGTTATTTTCCTCTCGTTGAACATAACGGGAGGGTTGTGTAGCTGGTTAGCTTGTTCGCTCATTAAACTTGAGGTCTCAGGTTCTCTCTCCAGTATATATATACACGCTGGAGCCTCAGTGCTTGTAGTTGCTCTCTTCACACTCTCTCACCCTCTCCAGATCTAAACAAGACTTCGTTGGACTCTCTCTCTCCCCTCACTGCTGGTCTGCTTGTAGTTGCTCTCTTCACACTCTCTCACCCTCTCCAGATCTAAACAAGACTTCGCTGGCCTCTCTCTCTCCCCTCATTGCTGGTCAAAGAGCCGTCCGCCGGGAAGGGAATGAGGCTTAACACAGTCGCCGTCGGCGAGGGAGGGAATCCACTACCGGCGTAGCTGTTCACTTTCACCCAGCAGCCGCACGGGAGGGCCTCCGACCCCTTCTTCTTTGTCGTCATACATAATGTGGGTCGAACGGCCTCCGGTCGCCCATCGAACCACACCCCAAGAACCTTAAGGTATAATTTACTTATTCCACATGCATTGCTCCAGCTGCATGTGGGCTTTTTCCGCTTCTGCACTCGAATCTAGGTGTTGGATCAAACAGGAAAGTAGTGGGGAAAGTTGTATACCATGAATCTAGGACGTGGTTCAAGAGGAAAGGAATGGGGGAAAGTAGTGGGAAAAGTTGTATAGCATGAATCAAGGACGTGGTTCAAAAAGGAAAGGAAGGGGGAAAGTAGTGGGGAAAGTTGTATTGCATGAATCCAAGACGTGGTTCAAAGATGACAGGAATGGGGGAAAGTTGTGGGGAAAGTTGTATAGCATAAATCTAGGATGTGGTTCACAGAGGAAATGAAGTGGGGAAAGTACTAGTATAGACTGGCTATCCAGCACCTACGTTGGTTGAAAAGGGAAAACAATGACAAACGCAGTACGCACATCTGTAGCAAACTGATCTTTTGTTTTGGGGGGACAAGGCTGTAGAGTTTGAGCAGGACTAGATTTGTTGCGCTCACATAGGGAAAGGTGTCGAAAGATAACAAAACTGGGACCAACACAAATATGCTCCTTGGTTGTTTGTTCTTTGTTGCAACAGACGGTGCATCACCCCAGTACATCGGTAGATGCACATGGTGCTGGTGCATCCACTGTCCCATGCAACTCTTTAGTTGTTGTTAATCTAAGGCCCTTTTTGGTTAAAAACTCCCTAGTCCCTACCTGCTTGGTTCCAGGGACTAAACATGGACTAGAGGTTAATAAATGATATGCTAAAAGACCATGTTACCCCTAGTAGTGAACTAATTGAGACAAGGTGCGATGTGTGGCAGGGGCAACTGTTGGAAAAAGTCCCAAAAAGACTCCCTTGGGGTCTTCTTTCTTTAGTCCCAAATGCCCACTTTTAGTCTGTCAAAGTAATGGGCCACGGGTAGGCTAACCAGTGACCCAGAACCTTTCAAGACATCGGGGCAGGCTGCGCCCCGCGAGTCCAGGAGGCGACTCCAAGACGAGCCGAGTCCCAGAGGCGACTCCAAGATAAAGCCGAGTCCCAGAGGCGACTCCAAGATGAGCCGAGTCCCAGAGGCGACTCCCAGTTAAGCCGAGTCCCAGAGGCGACTCCAAGATAAGCCGACTCCTGGCCGGCGACTTCCGAGGAGGCCGGCTATGGGGAGTCGGCCTGCGACTCCAACCACCCTGTTAATTAAGGGCAGGCATGGCCACAGTGCGCCGTACCGACGGAGATCTCCGTCCGGCGCAGCACTATCGCCATGCCGGCCCTGACATCAGCCCTTGGGGGCGGAGCCCTGTGCCCATGACGGCCTGTCTGTATGGCCCGGAGACGGCGGGCCCACCAGTCAGTGGGAGTACTGAAGACAGCAAGAGCGCCATGAAGACGGACCCGTTGGGAGTCGGCCCCCAGGAGTCGGCCGGCCCCTCCCACGGGCCCCACACGCCATTAACCAGACCCAGCGGGGAATGGCAACAGTGATCGCCCGTCAGGCGGCGGCACTGTTGCCATGACCCCATGACTGAGCCAGCGTCATTAGAAGCACGGCTACAGTAATCTGCAGCCGGCAAGACCCGCCCGCGGCGGACACGGGCTGTCGGCCCCGTACCAGGAAAGTCGGCGGGCCCCAGTAGTCGGCAGAGAAGACGGCGGCCTGAGAGACAGACGGCTGGGCCCCGCGCCCAGCCGGTTTTACCATTGTACCCCTGGGGGTAGGCCTATATAAACCCCCAGGGCACTAGACAGACCATATAGGAAGGAGAAAGCTAGCCTTGCCTTCTCCGACCTCCAGAAACAGCTCTAGGAGCAACCTTGTATTCACTTTGCCTTAGTGACCATGCGGAGACCCCGCAGAGCAGCTGTAGGGGTGTTATCTCCTCAGAGAGCCCTGAAGCTGGGTAAGATCCGCCGGCGTGCATGTCTTCACCTCATCCCGTTTCCAGGCACCGGCGACGTTCTACTCGCCCCCACCATGATAAGCCATCCTTTGGCATATGTCGCACCCAACCGCCAACATTTGGCGCCCACCATGGGGCCTGGTGCACCGTCGTCCGGAGATCTGTTCTGGACGGGAACCCTTTTCCTCCCTGGCGAGCGCAGCCAGTCAGGCTCGCCAGACGGAGTCTGCATCGACGCACTGCGCGGCGCTAAGGCCGCCTGTGCAGCGAGCTGCCTCGCCGAACTTGTCGGCGAGGTTTGCCTCTCCGACGAGCCTGCATCCGATGCAGGCACGGGCGGGCCCGAGAGCCTCCTCGCGGGCCTCCTCGACCAACTCCACGTCACCGGCGAGCCTACCGTGGACCTCGAGTCTGTAGGCTCCACCGACCCAACGCTAGTCGACTCCGACGCCGCGTCGCTCGACGCGTTCCCCACCAATGTGGTGGTCTACGACGAGCCGCTCCCTCACGAGGAGAGCGGCGGAAGCGCCGTCACGGAGGTTCTCGTCATCAGTCATGATGAGCGTTCCGGTGAGGAAGCTCATGACTCGCTCGACGCGGCTCTGCAAGACCTGACTGCGCCTATTCCAGAAGACGCAGACGCCGAGACGCTGGAGACACGCGCCTTCAGATCATCGAAGGCGCCAAGAAGCTGGCAAGCATGAGGCACTTGTCAGAAGCCTACCAGCGTGAGATGGATCGTGCTGTGGGCGGCTCGCCGGCTACGACTGGGCCTAGCCGCCTAGGCGCGGTCCGGCAGCGCGGCGTGACCATCGCCAACCTGTTCGGGGCTAATCGCCCCGTATACGCCACGCCTGCGGAGAACATCCACGCCGCCCAGGAGGCGACTGACGAGCTGAAGAACTTTGAAGGCGAGGAGCGCCGCATGATGACGGAGCGAATCCAGTAGCTCCTCGACGCGGTTGCCGCGCAGAATGCAGCCGGCAGCCGCACGGAGGCGCCTCGACAACCGAACGACGACCTGCTTCCCCGCTGAGATCAAGGCGCGACGTCTCGGATGCCGACTGGTGTATTCCGCGGAAGAAAAGACAAAGAGCCGGCTGTCAGCCACAGTCGGACTCACATCACCATCGAGCGCGACCAAGACGGCCGCCCGAGAGAAGTGGAACGGCAGGGCGACTATCTGCCTGCCCCACCGAGAAGAGAACGGCGAGTTTCCCCACCACCTGTTGAGCATCCGACTCTTGGTGGCCGCCTTGGCCGCCGAGAGGGAGTCGGAGAAAATGACGCCCGCCACCGAATCGACCGACTCCACCGATCACTGGCGCTGGAAGAAGAAGATGAGTTGGGTCTGCCATGCTTTGGACCCTGCATCGAGACGAGCCTTTTCCCAAAGGGTTCACACTCTCTAGGGACACACCCAAGTATACCGGCTCCGTGAAGCCGGAAGACTGGCTAGTTGACTACTCCACCGCCGTCAACATAGAGAACGGCAACAAGCGTGTTGCCGTGAAGTATGTTCCACTCATGCTCCAGGGCATGGCCCGGACATTGTTGAAAAGCCTGAAGCCCCGCAGCATCAACAGCTGGGTCGATTTCACCGAGGCCTTCATCCGCAACTTCATGAGCACGTACAAGCGACCTCCCAAGCCGCGCCAGCTTTCCTTGTGCGTGCAAGGCCCTGACGAGTCAACGCGCGACTACCTCACGCGCTGGGGCGAGCTTCGGAACTCCTGCGAGGGCGTACACGAGGTGCAGGCTATCGAGTACTTCACCGCCGGGTGCCGAGAAGGCACCCTCCTCAAGCACAAGCTCCTCTACGACGATCCAGAAACCCTCGACAAGCTGCTGATCATAGCAGACAAGTACGCCACAGCCGACTCCTCCATGAAGACGGAAATTCAAGTTAACGCGGCTAGCAAAGTGGCCCCTTAGGCTCCCAGAACTCCAGCTAGAGACGCCAGTCGGCGACAACAACAGAACAACAACAAGCGCAAGGCCCCACAGCCGACTTCCAGCAGTCGGCAGGTTGCAACAGTCGAAGATCAACAGCCGGAGGGGCAGCCTCCGACCAAGCGACAGAAAGGCGGCATGTCCAACTGGTTGTCGGCCTTCTCTTACGAGCAGACTCTAGACGCTCCCTGCAAGTTTCATAGCGGCGCGAAGCCGTCGAACCATACCACCCGAAAGTGCCACTGGCTCACCAGAATCGCCAAGGGAGACGGCCTCCTTCCTCCCCTGCCTGCTGGGCCGCCGCCTCCGCCGCCGCCCCAGCAGCCGGCTGCCAGGCCAGTCGGCGCAGTACGAGATGAGTACCTAGAAGAGCATGGAGCCTATGTGGTGTTCACCAGTGTGGCTGATGATCGACGCAGCAGGCGGCTGCAGCAGCAAGAAGTAAATGCAGTAGCATCGGATGCCCCAGAGTTTATGCATTGGTCCGAGAAGCCTATCAGTTGGAGCAGAGCTGATCACCCAGACGTGATGCCGAATCCAGGCTCCTACGCCTTGGTTTTGAGCACTACTCTGGCTACAGATAGGCGGGCCGCTCGCTTCTCGCGAGTGTTGATAGATGGAGGCAGTAGCATCAACATCCTGTACAAGGACACCATGGAGAAGTTAGGAATCAAGCAAAGACAGCTGCAGAGCACCCGGACTGTGTTCCACGGCATTGTACTTGGCCTTTCCTGCTCACCAATCGGCAAGATCCTGATAGACGTCCTCTTCGGAGACAAAGGTCATTTCCGCCGAGAGCTAGTCTGGTTTGAAGTGGTGGACCTCGAAAGCCCATACCATGCGTTACTTGGCCGACCTGCTTTGGCCAAGTTCATGGCGGTCCCCCACTACGCCTACCTCAAGATGAAGATGCCGAGTTCCAAGGGAATTCTGACCGTAGCCGGTGACTATAGGAAGTCGTCCGCTTGCGCAGCTGAGAGCAGTCGGCTGGCCGAGTCCCTGGTGATCGCAGCAGAGAAGCGGCTTCTTGATCGGGTTGTGGCGATGGCCGGCAAGCAGCCAGAGATGTCGCCCGACCCCAAGGAGTCGGAAGCTGAGGGCTCGTTCAAGCCAGCCAAAGAGACCAAGAAGATACCCTTGGACCCGGAGCACCCAGAGAGGTACGCTGTCATAGGTGCAAACCTTGACAGCAAATAGGAAGGCGAGCTCGTCGATTTCCTTCGTGAGAATCGGGACATCTTTGCATGGTCCCCTAAAGACATGCCAGGTGTACCGACGGAATTCGCCGAGCACAAGTTATACGTCTGACCCGATGTGAAGCCCGTCAGGCAGCCCTTGCGACGCCTGTCTGAAGAGAAGAGAAGAGTTGTGGGGGAAGAGATAGCCCGGCTCCTAGCCGCTGGCTTCATTATGGAAGTATTTTTTCCAGAATGGTTGGCAAACCAGTTCTTGGTGTTGAAGAAGAACAAGCAGTGACGGATGTGTATTGACTATACAAGCCTCAACAAAGCCTGCCCCAAGGACCCATTTGCTCTGTCGAGAATTGATCAGGTGATAGACTCCACAGCCGGATGCGAGCTGTTGAGATTCTTAGATGCATATTCAGGGTATCACCAGATCAAACTGAACCCGGCAGACAGACTGAAGACCGCCTTCATCACGCCGTTCGAAGCCTTCTGCTACCTGACCATGACGTTCAGCTTAAGGAATGCTGGCGCCACCTTTCAGCGTTGCATGCAGAAGTGCCTCCTCAAGCAACTCGGCAGAAACGCCCACGTCTACGTGGATGATGTAGTGGTGAAGACGGAAAAGCGTGGGACACTGATGGAAGACCTCAAAGAAACCTTCCAGAACCTGCGCCGATTCCAGATCAAGCTCAACCCTGAGAAGTGCGTCTTCAGAGTACCAGTTGGCCAACTCCTTGGCTTCCTGGTCTCTGAACGCGGCATAGAGTGCAACCCTGTGAAGATCAAGGCCATCGAGAGGATGGAAGTACCCAGCCTACTGTTAGATGTGCAGAAGTTCACCGACTGTTTGGCGTCCATCAGCCAATTCATCAGTCGGCTGGGCGAGAAAGCTCTCCCTTTGTACCAACTGATGAAGAAGACCACCTTTTTCGAGTGGAACCACAAGGCAGATGAAGCATTTCTCCAACTGAAGAAGATGTTGACTACTCCCCCTGTGCTGGCGGCTTCGACTCCTAAAGAGCCCATGCTCCTATACATTGCCGCCACCAGCCGGGTAGTCAGCACAGTCATTGTAGTCGAGTGCAAGGAGGAAGGCAAGGCGCTCCCTGTCCAGAGACCGGTATATTGCCTGAGCGAGGTACTGTCGACCTCCAAGCAGAACTACCCCAACTACCAGAAGATGTCCTACGGCGTGCACTTTGCCACCAAGAAGTTGAGGGCCTACTTTCAAGAGCATCCAATCACGGTGGTCTGCACAGCCCCGTTGGCCGAGATCATTGGAAGCCGAGATGCTTCGGGCCGAGTGGCCAAATGGGCCATAGAGTTGGCCCCCTACACCATCTACAACCAGCCCCGCACCGCCATCAAGTCGCAAGCACTGGCCGACTTCCTCGTTGACTGGGCCGAGACCCAGTACCTGCCGCCAGCGCCCGACTCCACCCATTGGCGGATGCATTTCGATGGCTCCAAGATGCGCACCGGCTTGGGAGCCGGCGTCGTCCTCACTTGCCCTAAAGGCGACAAGATCAAGTATGCGCTGCAGATCCACTTCGCCGCCTCCAACAATGTCGCTGAATACGAGGCGCTCATTCACGGGCTCCGGCTTGCCAAAGAACTCGGCATTCGCCGGATCCTGTGCTATGGCGACTCCAATTTGGTGGTCCAGCAGTCATCTGGCGACTGGGACGCCAAAGATGCAAACATGGCAAGCTACCGCTTCTTGGTGCAGCAACTCAGCGGATACTTCGAGGGGTGTGAGTTCCTTCATGTGCGAAGAAATGACAACGACCAAGAAGACGCCTTGGCACGAGTCGGCTCCACCCGCCAAGCAATACCATCCGGCGTCGCTCTTCAGCGCCTCCTTAAGCCGTCTATCAAGCCTTCACCAGAATCAGACTCCATCTTTGTGCCGGCTCCTCCCGAAGAAGTCGGATCTGACTCCAGAGCCCCAGCAGACGGCACGAGAATTCTTATAGACGGCTCCAAGAAGATCTCAGTCGAAGTCAGCCTGGGGACTTCGGAACCCGGCCCTGGGACTGCGGCAATCGGCCCAAAGACTTCAGAACTCGGCCCAGGGACTGCGCCAGTCGGCCCGGGGACTTTGTCAATCCAGCAAGCGGCCGCAGACTCCAGCCCGCCGCCTCCCAGCCTAGCCGCCCTTGTCCAAGTCGCAGTGGTGGTGGTTGAAGAAATAGCAGCGCCCTCATGGGCGCAGCCCATCCTCAAGTTTCTAGTGAAAAAAGAGCTGCCAAGTGATGAAATCTTGGCTCGGCAAGTGCAACACCGACTGGCAGCCTACACCATAATCAACAGAGAGCTGGTCAGGCGCAGCGTCACTGGTGTCTACCAGCGCTGCCTGGAGCCAGAACAAGGCCAAGCAATTCTCAGAGACATCCATCAAGGCGAGTGCGGCCACCATGCGGCTTCAAGAGCACTCGTCGCCAAAGCCTTTCGGCACGGTTTCTTTTGGCCAACTGCCCTGGAAGAGGCCAAGGAATTAGTCCAAAAATGCAAGGGGTGCCAGAAGTTCCGCTCCAAGCCGCTTCAGCCAGCTTCTGCACTAAAGACAATCCCCATCGCCTGGCCCTTTGCAGTTTGGGGCCTGGACATAGTGGGACCATTCAAGACGGCCCGAGGCGGCCTAACTCACTTACTCGTCGTAGTGGACAAGTTCACAAAGTGGATAGAACCAAAGCCCATCAAGAAGTTGAACGGTCCGACTGCAGTGACTTTCATCACCGACATCACGGTTCGGTATGGCATACCGCACAGCATCATCACCGACAATGGCACAAATTTTGCCAAAGGCGCCTTGGCCCGTTTCTGCGCGACGCAGGGCATCCGACTGGACTTACCGTCCGTTGCCCATCCGCAGTCAAACGGCCAAGTGGAGTGAGAAAATGGCCTCATCCTATCTGGCACCAAGCCTTGACCGGTTGAACCACTTGAGCGTTCGGCCGGCTGTTGGCTTGAGGAGCTGCCAGTCGTCCTCTGGAGTCTGCGCACGACTCCAAACAAGTCAACCGGCTTCACGCCTTTCTTCCTCGTCTACGGTGCCAAAGCCGTCGTCCCGACGGACATAGAATTCGACTCTCCACGAGTCACCATGTACACCAAAGAGGAAGCAGAAGAAGCACGTCAAGACGGCGTCGATCTGCTGGAAGAGGGTCGGCTGTTGGCACTCAGCCGGTCCAGAATCTACCAGCAGAGTCTGCGCCGATACTACAGTAGGAAGGTCAGGCCGAGATCTTTCCAAGAGGGCGACCTTGCGCTCCGACTGATCTAGCGAACAACCGGCCAGCACAAGTTGTCGGCACCTTGGGAAGGCCCCTTCATCATCAGCAAAGTGCTGGGAAACGACTCCTACTACCTAATCGACGCCCAGAAGCCCCGAGCACGCAAGAGGGATGACTCTGGCAAAGAGTCGGAATGACCATGGAACGCAAATCTTCTCCGAAGATTTTACAGTTGATGCAGTATGTACCACGCTATCCTTTGTATTAAAGTACCGAGACTTTGGGCCCCCCGAGACGAGCTCGGGGACTGCCCTTTTTGTTATTTGTATGATAAGAATTATGCCTTCGAGTATGCTACTCTTTATTATGCTGCTTGGCACCAGATTCGATTAGTCGGCCCGGGGACTCGTCGTCTTGCGCTATGAAATGCTCCCTGCAGTCGGACAAGTAGTGTGCGGCGCTTAAGCCGTCTCCTGTTAGAAGCAGCAGCTCACAGAGAGACTGTTAGTGGGCAGAGAGTAAGGAAGAATGAGCGCCCACATGAAAAAATGGCTAAGGAGTCAAAGCATAAGCATAGCCCAAGCCGGCTCCCAGCCTCTCTTCGCAGAGCCGACTCTTGAATAGTCGGCTTGCCGCCTTCTATCCAACTTGTTAAAAGACTCTAAAAATGGCCAAGTACTTGCCTTCCCTAAGGTAGCCAAGCATTTGACCCAGCGGCAGTTCGCAAAGCGGTTGTCCGTCTGTCAAAGCGGCGACTGTGGGAAGACGGCAAAGGAAAAAGACAAAAGAGCAACGAGCAAGGAAAGATAGAAGTCGGATAGATATTTACATAACATAGGCCTCTGGCCAAGTTCAAAATACACCCCGCGGGTGGAATTGTGTGAATTAACAAGTTCTTTCAAAGACTACTAAAGCGGGAAAAATAAAGGCAAGAAGGCAGCCTAAGAAGCGGCAGACGGATTCGGGGTTGGTGGAGACGGCGGTGTCAGCCGCCGGAGCGGCCGGCTGGGCAGTCTCGGCTTGATCGTCTCTGGTGGCGGCCGGCTCAGTCGGACGCAGCTCGTTGCTGGAGGCGCGATCGAGCTGAGGCTGGTCGTCTGCTCCGTCTTCTGGCGCCTCCGTCTCGCCTCCATCCTCCGCCTCATCTTCCTCCTCGGCGCTGGAGCCGATCACCTCCGCCGAGTCCTCATCGTAGTCCAGGTTCATCCCAAACCACTCCGGCGGCACCTCCTCGCCGTTCGCGGCCCGCTCAGGAACGAAGACGCTGGTGTCGGTGTAGTCGGCAATCGCCGCCGCACGCTCGACGAGGGCGCCTTCCACAACCACCAGCTCTGCCTGGGCCTCTGACCGGAATGCGGCCAGCCGGTGCAGGTCCAGCCCTGGATACCAAGCCTTGACGAATTCCAAAGCCCGGCGCGCTCCAGCCCGGGCCGAGGAACCCTTCCAAGCCTCAAGACGGCCAATTGCGACCTGCAGCCAGTCGGCAGTCCGACTGGGAGTGCGCATAACCGGCATGCCCGGCCACAAGGCGGCAATTGCCTGAGCACCGGCGCGTTGAAGACGGCGCAACAGCTGGTGGGCCGGCCGCAGACGAGTCTCGATGCTCAGGAGCTGCTCGTCGATGGTCAGGGGGGTGTTGGCAGTGATCTCCTCGCCATTTGCCCTTCGTGCCTCGAGATCAGCCTCGATGGCTCGAGTGACCGCCTGCGAGTGGCCGGGGAAGAAGTCTGCCAAAGCAAAAAGAAGCAAGAGAAAGAGTCAGGAGTCGGCTTGACTTACAGTCGGCAGCTCAAAGAAAGAAACTGGAGAAACTCACTGTCGACGATGTCCTCGATCTCATGGAAGCTGGAGGTCAGCATCGCCTCCTTGTGAGTCCAGGAGGAGCGCTCGCTTTCGAACTCGTCCAGGAGAGCGGTCTCTCTCTTCTCCGCCTCGTCCTGTGCCGCCTTAAGCAGCTCCTTCTGCTCCGCCAGCTGCGCGGCCAGCAGGTCGCGCTCCGTGGCGAGCTTGCCGCACTCCTCCTCCTTGGCGCGTAGGGCAGTGCTAACTTCGCCCAACCGTTCCTGAAGAGCGGCATTGGCCTCTGAAGAACAAAGGGAAAAGGACGTTAAGTCGTCAACAAAGGATGTCGCCGGGAAGATCCGGCCCGACTGCTCAGCAATTGGCCCGAATCTCGGGGACTACAGCCCGCGGGTGCGCCAGCGCGCCCCCGCGAAAAAGAAGAAGAACTTACTCCGGATCTCCGATAAGTCGGCAGTCCGCTTCCCCAGCTGCTCAACGTTGCGGTTGAAGGCAGTGACGCGGAGGTTGTGATACTCCTGTGATAAACAATCAGACAAAGGTGAATATTCGGAAGTCGCCAGATGGAGTTCCGAGCCTCCTGCTCAGCAGCCGGCCCGAAACTCGGGGACTACACCCAGTGGGTGCGCTGGTGCGCCCCCACAGAGAAGAACGAGAAAAAACAAAGTCAAAGAAGAAAAACATACCCGAATAGCTGCTCGCGACGCCAAATGCACCTTGGTGCAGCCCTGGATGGCCTCGCCCTTGGCTCGCAACTTCGCCTGGACGTCCAGGAGTGCCTGGTTCAGCGGACTGTCGCTTCCTCCTCGCACCCACCTAGTAGGCGCGGCGCTTGTCGCCTCGGCATCTGGGATGGCCGAGCTGGCGGCGCCGGCCTCCAAGGGGCGTGGCGCCGAAATCGCCTTCTCAAGGCGGCGGCGCGCTGGTGAGGCGACTTGAAGGAGCAGCCTCGCCACCGCCTCGTCTTCAGTCGGCGGCACTGGCGGGCCTGTCGGCTGCTTACCATGCGCGCTCCCCGACGGCGGCGGAGGCGACAGTGGCGGCGTGACCGTGCCTGACGCGGAGGCCTCTCCACCGTCCTTCTCCACGATGGGGTTCTCCCAGCCGGCTTCTCCAGTCTGCCCCGTGAACTCCGGAGGCGGCGGTGCAGAGTTCAGCGGGATGACGAGCAATGCCGACTGGCGCTGCGTGGTCTCCTTAGCTCGCCGTCTTGCTGCAACGGCGGCTTCGGCCTCCTCCAGTTTCTTATGGGCGGAGGTTGCCGTTTTCTCAGCCTCCACCTTCTCCAGGCGGTCAGCCTCCTCCTCGTCATGCTTCTCCCGGGCGTTTCGCTCTGTCGCCTCCCGGAGGTCGGCGGCGGGGTCAATCCGCCGAGTATTGGCGGACGTCTCGGCCAATCCCATGATAGAGGGGACAGCGACCCTCTCAAGAGAAAGAGGGGCCCTGAAGCAAAGAAGGAATGAAAAATACTCGGAAAAGAATCATCAAAAGGAAACCAGACAAAGGCAGAAAACACTTACGCAGAGATTAGTGGCGGCTTCCTCACTTCCTTGCGGAAGCGGTTGGCCTTTGCGACCGCCTCCTCCCGCTTGGTCGCAACGGCCGCCCCCTTGAACTTCTTCGGCCGGCCACCGAGCGAACTCGGCACGGCCCGGCGCTTCTTCACGCCGACTTGACCGGCCACGCTGGCGAAGGAACTCGCGCCTGGGTGGCCGGCTTTCGATTGGCAGCGCGGGGCGACTTCCCCTTTGGCGTCGTCTTCTGGCCAGTCAGTGAAGGTGGACGAGGGTCTGAAGCCGCCTTCCGCTCCTCCTCCGCCTTCGGCGTCGGCCTCCATCGCCGCCACCCCCAAGTTGGGGTCGTCGACGTCGCTCTTCGCTCGATCTGGAGCGAACTCGCAGGGCAGTCCCGTGGAGCCGGCTGCAGGCTAGATGAGGGGGTTCTGACTCGAAGAAACTAAGGATATCAGAAGTCGGATTCGTCTACAAAGAAAAACAGAAGAACAAAAATACGACTTACCACTGGCGGGGGGTTAGCGCGCGAGTACGGCTCCTTGCCGAACTGCCAGTTCGCCGCGAGCTCGCAGTTCGCGATGTGGTTCACCATGTTCGCCACCTCCGCGTGGGACATGTCCCTGGTGCACATCCGACTCGAGTCCCGGTGGTCGCTCATCTGACAGATCAGATGAGGTCGTCCTTGGAGCGGGAGGACTCGGCGCGCCACGAAGGCGGCCTGCAAGTCGGCCCCAACCAAGCCCTCCGACTGCGTCAGCACTCAGAGTCGTGCGACGGTGGCGGCACCTGCGGGAGTCAGCGTCTTGGCCTGGTGGGACCAGCTGGGAAGCCTCCCAGCCGGCGCGCCGGCTTCATAGGGCGGCAAGTTGACCCAGTCACCTTCCGGGGCGACGTTCTTCACGTAGAAGTACGACCGCTGCCACATCTTCATTGACTTGATCAGCACAATGGAGGGGAATGGATTGTTGGCGGTCGACCTTCGCATCGCGATGAAGGCGCCGCACTGAGCCGGTATGCCGACGACGTGCGTGCCGAGTTTGGATTGGAAGAACTCTCCCCACAGCTCGATGGTGGGGAGAACGCCAAGAAAACCCTCGCACAGGGTGGCGAAGGCGGCCAGCAGCACCACCGTGTTCAGAGTGACGTGGTGCGGCTGGAGCCCGTTGAACTCCAAGAAGGAGCGGAAGAAGCCGCTCACTGGCAGCCCCAGGCCGCGCATGAGGTGCGAGCGGAATATGACCCGCTCGCCCTCCTCCGACGCCGGCCTTATTTCCCTCGCCGGCGCGGCGCGCGCTCGCACCAGGTGCGCGCCGGGGAGCCGACGTGTCTTGCAGAGGAGCTCGATGAGGTCGTCGTCCACCTCAGAGCCGTCCCACACGCCGGAACGCACGGTAGGAGCCACGGCGTCGGAGGAAGAGCTCATCGCGGTGGCGGCGGCGGGGCGGTTTGGTGCGATGACGGCAAGAAAAGGAAGAGGCAAGAGGAGGCAGGGGAGCGGGGGAGAATGGGTGCGTGTGTTTCGCCATCCCGCTCCCCCCGCCTAGTTATAGGCCCGTAGGCTGAGAAGCCGATGGGGCGAGCGTGGGATTAACTGCGCGCGGGACCCCATGCCCCCATGATTTACCCCACGAAGTTACTGCGTGCAGTAACAACGTGGGAAACCCAACCGTCCACATGGCCGCAACGGATCCGTTCGAGGGCCTAGGCGCGGTAGTGGCGGGTCCCGCCCTACGGCCTGTCCCGTCGCGCGCGTGGGTGAGCAGACTGCCCCTGCCGCGTGGCGCCGCGCGACGGGTCCGCGGCAGGCGGCCGTGGGGAAGCGTGTCAGGCACGCCGCCTGGTTCACGTCGTGCCGTTCAAACTCCTCAGGGGGCAAGACGGCCCACGGCGAGTCCGACTCCAGATAGTCGGCTTGAAGGAAGACGGCAAACGAGGCCCAAATTCCACCACCAGAAGAATGAAATTGTTGAGGCCCCACGACGTATCACCCTTGGAGCCTCACCAGCTTCGGGGACTACTATCGGAGTAATGGGCCATGGGTAGGCTAACCCGAGGCAGAACCTTTCAAGACATCAGGGCAGGCTGCGCCCCGCGAGTCCAGGAGGCGACTCCAAGACGAGCCGAATCCCAGAGGCGACTCCAAGATAAACCGAGTCACAGAGGCGACTCCAAGATGAGCCGAGTCCCAGAGGCGACTCCCAGTTAAGCCGAGTCCCAGAGGCGACTCCAAGATAAGCCGACTTCTGGCCGGCGACTTCCGAGGAGGCCGGCTATGGGGAGTCGGCCTGCGACTCCAACCACCCTGTTAATTAAGGGCAGGCATGGCCACAGTGCGCTGTACCGACGAAGATCTCCATCCGGCGCAGCACTGTCGCCATGCCGGCCCTGACATCAGCCCTTGGGGGCGGAGCCCTGTGCCCATGATGGCCTGTCTGTACGGCCCGGAGACGGTGGGCCCACCAGTCAACGGGAGTACTGAAGACGGCAAGAGCGCCATGAAGACGGACCCGTTGGGAGTCGGCCCCCAGGAGTCGGCCGGCCCCTTCCACGGGCCCCACACGCCATTAACCAGACACGACGAGGAATGGCAACAGTGATCGCCCGTCAGGCGGCGGCACTGTTGCCATGACCCCATGACCAAGCCAGCGTCTATAGAAGCACGACTACAGTAATCTGCTGTCGGCCCCGTACCAGGCAAGTCGGTGGGACCCACCAGTCGGCGGGCCCCAGTAGTTGGCGGAGAAGACGGCGGCCTGAGAGACAGATGGCTGGGCCCCGCACCCAGCCGGATTTACCATTGTACCCCTGGGGGGTAGGCCTATATAAACCCCCCAGGACACCCATGCAAAGGGTTTGAATCCATTAGCACTAGACAGACCATATAGGAAGGAGAAAGCTAGCCGTGCCTTCTCCGACCTCTAGAAACAGCTCTAGGAGCAACCCTGTTGTCGGAGTAATGGGCCACGGGTAGGCCGACCCGGGACCCAGGATCTTTCAAGACATCGGGGCAGGCCGCGCCCCTCTGGCCGAGTCCCCGCCGGCGACCTTCGGAGAGGCCGAGTCCCAGAGGGCGATCCCCCGAGAAGCCGAGTCCCAGACAACGACTTTAAAGCAAGCCGACTCCCGGCTTGCGACCTCCAGGAGTGCCGACTATGGGAGTCGGCCCGCGACATTTCACGAAGACCGATGCAAGGTATGGCCCCGACGTGGCCGTCCCTTCCTGCCTACGAGGGGTTGGCATGGCTATAGTGAGCCGTATCGCCAGGAGATCTCCGGTGAGGCGCGGCACTATTGCCATGCCTCCCCTAACCTCAGCCACAGTGCGTGATGCACTGTGCCCACGACGCTGGCCTGTACGGCCCAGAGATCGCAGGGCCACCCATCAGTGGGTGAATCAAAGATGGTAGAGCGCCCGAAGACGGCCCTGAGGGAGTCGGCCTCCACGGAGTCGGCCGCCTCCCCGCTAGGGCCCCACAAGCCATAAACCAGATTGGATGGGGAGTGGCGACAGTGATCGCCTGACAGACGGCGGCACTGTTGCAACGACCCCATGACCAAGCCTGCGCCATCAGGAGTACTGCAAAGTGTTCGGCCTGTCCGCGGGACCCACCAGTCGGCGGGCCCCAGAAGCCACCAGGAAGGACGGCGGCATGAGAGACAGACGGCTGGGGGCCATGCCCAGTCAGATTACTATTGTACCCCCGGGGGGTAGGCCTATATAAACCCCCCGGGGCACCCATGCAAAGGGTTCGGCTTTTGATAGAGATAGACACATAGACAGGGGAGGAGAGAGCCAGCCTAGCTCCCTCCTGCCTCCCGATACAGCTCTAGGAGCACCCTTGTAACCCTTTCGCCATAGTGACCATGCGGAGACCCCACAGAGCAGCAGTAGGGGTGTTATCTCCCAGGAGAGCCCCGAAGCTGGGTAAGATTCGCCAGCGTGCATGTCTGCGCCTCATCCCATTTCCAGGCACCGGCGACGTTCTACTCGCCCCCACCATGATAAGCCATCCCTTGGCATATGTCGCACCCAACCCCCGACATTTGGCGCCCACCGTGGGGCGAGGTGCACCATCGTCCGGAGATCTGTTCTGGACGGGAACCCTTTTCCTCCCTGGCGAGCGCAGCCAGCCAGGCTCACCGGATGGAGTCTGCATCAACACGCTGCGCGGCGCCGAAGCCGCCTGCGCTGCGAGCGGCCTCGCCGAACTTATCGGCGAGGTGCGCCTCTCCGATGAGCCTGCATCCGGCGCAGGCACGGGTGGCCCCGAGAACCTTCTCGCGGGCCTCCTCGACCAACTCCACGTCGCCGGCGAGCCTGCCGTAGACTTGGAGTCCGTAGGCTCCTCCGACCCAATGCTGGTCGACTCCGACGCCGTATCGCTTGACATCTTCCCCACCAACGTGGTGGTCTACGACGAGCCGCTTCCGTACGAGGAGAGTGGCGGAAGAGCCATCACGGAGGTGCTCGTCATCAGCCACGGCGAGCACTCCGGCGAAGAAGCCCAGGACCCGCTGCCGGCGGTCCTGCAAGACCAAACCGTGCCCATTCCAGATGACGCGGACGCCGAGACGCTGGAAACATGCCGCCTTTAGATCATTGAAGGTGCCAAGAAGTTGGCAAGCATGAGGCGCTTGTCAGAAGCATACCAGCGCGAGATGGACCGCACCGTAGGCGGCTCGCCGGCTCCGACTGGGCCGAGCCATCTGGGTACGGTCCGACAGCGTGGCGCGGCCATCGCCGACTTGCTCGGGGCGAAACGCCCCGTGTACGCCACCCCAGCGGAGAATATCCGCGCTGCCCAAGCGGCGACTGACGAGCTGAAGAACTTTGAGGGCGAAGAGCGTCGTGTGATGACGGAGCGAGTCCAGCAGCTCCTCGACGCGGTTGCCGCGCAGAAAGCGGCCGGCGGCCGCGCAGATGCGCTGCAGCAGCCAAACGACGACCTACCTCCCCGCCGAGATCAAGGCGCAACCTCCCGGATGCCGACTGGCGGAGTCCACGGAAGGAAAGAGAAGGAGCCGGCTGTCAGTCACAGTCGGACTGATATCACCATCGAGCGCGACCAAGATGGCCGCCCGAGGGCAGTGGAGCGGCGAGACGATTATCTGCCTCCCCCGCCCCGAAGAGAACGGCGAGTTTCTCCGCCACCTGTTGAGCATCCGACTGTCGGAGGTCGCCTTGGCCGTCGAGAGGGAGTCGGAGAGAATGACGCCCATCATCGGATCGACCGACTCCATCGATCCCTGGCGCTGGAAGAAGAAGATGAGTTGGGTCCGCCTTGCTTCGGGCCCCGCATCAGAGACGAGCCCTTCCCCAGAGGGTTCACGCTCCCCCGAGACACGCCCAAGTACACCGGCTCCGTGTAGCCGGAAGACTGGCTGATAGACTACTCCAGAGCCGTCTGCATAGCAAACGGCAACAAGCGAGTTGCCGTGAAGTATGTTCCTCTCATGCTCCAGGGCACAGC
Source organism: Triticum timopheevii (assembly GCA_963921465.1). Taxonomy (NCBI): domain Eukaryota; kingdom Viridiplantae; phylum Streptophyta; class Magnoliopsida; order Poales; family Poaceae; genus Triticum; species Triticum timopheevii. The sequence continues at coordinate 58,784,277 of OY997270.1, read as the reverse complement.
CCGGACATGGCTGAACAGCCTGAAGCCCCGCAGCATCAATAGCTGGGCCGATTTCACTGAAGCCTTCATTCGCAACTTCATCAGCACGTACAAGCAACCTCCCAAGCCGCACCAGCTCTCCTTGTGCGTGCAAGGCCCTGAAGAATCAACGCGCGACTACCTCACATGCTGGGGCGAACTTCGAAACTCCTGCGAGGGCGTGCACGAGGTGCAGGCCATTGAGTACTTCACCGCCGGGTGCCGAGAGGGCACCCTCCTCAAGCACAAGCTCCTTTGCGGCGAGGCAGAAACCCTTGACGAGCTGCTAGTCATAGCGGATAAGTACGCCACGGCCGACTCTTCTATGAAGACGGAGATTCAAGTCAACGCGGCTGGCAAGGTGACTCCCCAGGCTCCAAGAACTCCGGCTGGAGACGCCAGTTGGCGACAGCAACAAAACGACAACAAGCGCAAGGCTCCGCAGCCGACTTCCAACAGTCGGCAGGTCGCAGCAGTAGAAGATCAGTAGCCGGAGGGGCAGCCTCCGGCCAAGCGGCAGAAAGGCGGCAAGTCCAATTGGTTGCCGGCTTTCTCCTATGAGCAAACTTTGGATGGTCCTTGCAAGTTCCATAGCGGCGCGAAGCCGTCGAACCACACCACCAGAAAGTGCCACTGGCTCGCCAGAATCGCCAAGGGAGACGGCCTCGCTCCTCCGCCGCCGCCCCAGCAGACGGCGGCTCGGCCAGTCGGCGCAGTACAAGACGAGTTCCCAGAAGAGCACGGAGCCTACGTAGTATTCACCAGTGTGGCAGATGACCGGCGCAGCAGGCGCCAACAGCAGCAAGAAGTAAACGCAGTAGCAACGGATGCTCCAGAGTTCATGCATTGGTCCGAGAGGCCTATCAGTTGGAGTCGGGCGGATCAACCAGAGGTGATGCCGAGTCCAGGCTCTTATGCCCTTGTCTTAGGCGCGACCTTGGCCACTGATAGGCGGGCCGCCTGTTTCTCGCGGGTCCTGATAGACGGAGGCAGCAGCATAAACATCCTATACAAGACACCATGGAGAAGCTCGGAATCAGGCGAAGGCAGCTGCAGAGCACCCGCACCGTGTTCCATGGAATTGTACCCGGCCTCTCCTGTTCACCAATCGGCAAGATCCTGATAGACGTCCTCTTCGGGGACAAAGATCACTTCCGCCGAGAGCCGGTCTGGTTCGAGGTGGTGGACCTGGTGAGCCCGTACCACGCTCTGATTGGCCGGCCTGCCTTGGCCAAGTTCATGGCGGTTCCACACTACGCCTACCTCTAGATGAAGATGCCGAGTTCCAAGGGGATCCTGACCATTGCCGGCGACTACAAGAAATCATCCGCTTGCGCGGCCGAGAGCAGTCGGCTGGCCGAGTCCTTGGTGATCGCAGCTGAGAAACGGCTCCTTGACCGGGTCATGGCGATGGCCGGAAAGCAACCAGAGATGTCGCCCGAACCCAAGGAGTCGGAGGTGGAAGGATCATCCAAGCCGGCTAAAGAAACCAAGAAGATACCCTTGGAACCAGAGCACCCAGAGAGATACGCTGTCGTAGGCACAGGCCTCGACAGCAAATAGGAAGGCGAGCTCGTCGATTTCCTCCATGAGAATCGGGACATCTTCGCATGGTCCCCCAAGGACATGCCGGGTGTACCGACGGAATTCGCCGAGCACAAGCTACACGTCAGGCCAGATATGAAGCCCGTCAGGCAGCCCTTGCGCCGCCTGTCAGAAGAGAAAAGAAGATTTGTTGGAGAAGAGATAGCCCGGCTCCTGGCAGCCGGTTTCATCATGGAAGTGTTTTTTCCAGAGTGGCTAGCAAACCCGGTGTTGGTACTGAAGAAAAACAAGTAGTGGCGGATGTGCATCGACTACACAAGCCTCAATAAAGCCTGCCCAAAGGACCTGTTTGCTCTGCCAAGGATTGATCAGGTGATAGACTCCACAGCCGGATGCGAGCTGTTGAGTTTCCTAGACGCATACTCAGGATACCACCAAATCAAGCTGAATCCAGCAGACAGACTGAAGACCGCATTCATCACGCCATTTGGAGCCTTCTGTTACCTGACAACGATGTTCGGCTTGAGAAATGCTGGCGCCACCTTTCAGCGTTGCATGCAGAAGTGCCTCCTCAAGAAACTCGGCAGGAACGCCCACGTCTATGTGGACGATGTGGTGGTGAAGACGGAAACGCGTGGGACGCTGCTGGAAGACCTCAAAGAGACCTTTGAAAATCTGCGCCGATTCCGGATCAAGCTCAACCCCGAGAAGTGCGTTTTCGGAGTCCCAGCCGGCCAGCTCCTTGGCTTCCTGGTCTCCGAACGCGGCATAGAGTGCAACCCCGTCAAGATCAAGGCCATTGAGAGAGTGGAGGTACCCAGCCGACTGTTGGATGTGCAGAAGTTCACCGGCTGCTTGGCGTCCATCAGCCGATTTATCAGACGGCTGGGCGAGAAAGCTCTGCCCTTGTATCAACTGATGAAGAAGACCACCTTTTTTGAGTGGAACCACAAGGCAGATGAGGCATTTCTCCAACTGAAGAAGATGTTGACTACTCCCCCCGTGTTGGTGGCTCCGACTCCCAAAGAGCCCATGCTCTTGTACATCGCCGCCACCAGCCGAGTAGTCAGCACTAGTCATCGTAGTCGAGCGCAAGGAGGAAGGCAAGGCGCTCCCAGTCCAGAGGCCGGTATATTACCTGAGCGAGGTACTGTCGACCTCCAAGCAAAACTACCCTCACTATCAGAAGATGTGTTACAGCGTGCATTTTGCCGCCAAGAAGCTGAAGCCCTACTTTCAAGAGCATCCAATCACTGTGGTTTGCACTGCTCCACTCGCCGAGATCATTGGAAGCCGAGACGCCTCCGACCGAGTGGCCAAATGGGCTATAGATCTAGCCCCTTACACCATCTACTACCAGCCCCGCACCGCCATCAAGTCGCAGGCGCTGGCCGACTTCCTTGTCGACTGGGCCGAGACCCAGTACCTGCCGCCAGCGCCTGACTCCACTCATTGGCGGATGCATTTCGACGGCTCCAAGATGCGCACCGGCCTTGGAGCCAGCGTCGTCCTCACCTCCCATAAGGGCGACAAGCTCAAATACGTGCTGCAAATCCACTTCGCCGCCTCGAACAACGTCGCCGAATATGAAGCGCTCATCCATGGGCTCCGGCTTGCCAAAGAACTCGGCATTCGCCGGATCCTGTGCTATGGCGACTCCGACTTGGTGGTTCAGCAATCATCCGGCGACTGGGACGCCAAAGACGCAAACATGGAGAGCTACCGCTTCCTGGTGCAGCAACTCAACGAATATTTCGAGGCGTGCGAATTCCTTCACGTGCCAAGAAATGACAACGATCAAGCAGATGCCTTGGCACGAGTCGGCTCCACTCGCCAAGCGATACCTTCTGGCGTCGCCCTTCAGCGCCTCGTCAAGCCGTCTATCAAGCCTTCACCAGAGTCAGACTCCATCTTCGTGCTGGCTCCGCCAGAAATAGTCGGATCCGACTCCAAGGCCCCAGCAGGCGACCTCAAGAAAGCCACAGTTGAAACCAGCCCGGGGACTGTGCCAGTCGGCCCGTGGACTTCAGAGCCCAGCCCGGGGACTGCGCCAGGCGGCCCGGGGACTGCGCCAGTCGGCCCGGGAGCTGCCCCAATCATCCCAGAGATTCCCTCAATCCAACAAACGGCCGCAGACTCCATCCCGCCGCCTCCCAGCCGAGCCACCCTTGTCCAAGTCGCTGTGGTAGCAGTTGAGGAGATAGCAGCACCTTCATGGGCACAGCCCATCCTCAAGTTTCTAGTGAACAAAGAATTACCAACAGATGAGATCTCGGCTCGGCAAGTGCAGCGCCGAGCAGCAGCATACACCATAGTCAACAAAGAGCTAGTCAGGCGCAGTGTCACCGGTGTCTACCAGCGCTGCGTAGAATCAGAGCAATGCCAAGCGATTCTCAGAGACATCCATCAGGGCGAGTGCGGCCACCATGCGGCTTCGAGGGAACTCGTGGCCAAAGCCTTTCGGCACAGTTTCTTTTGGCCGACTGCCCTAGAAGAAGCTAAAGAACTAGTCCAAAAATGCAAGGGGTGCCAGATGTTCCGCTCCAAGCCTCTTCAGTCGGCTTCCGCGCTGAAGACAATCCCTGTTGCCTGGCCCTTCGCAGTTTGGGGCCTGGACATGGTAGGACCATTCAAGACGGCCCAAGGCAGCCTAACTCATCTGCTTGTCGCGGTGGACAAGTTCACCAAGTGGGTGGAAGCAAAGCCCATCAAGAAATTGAACGGGCCTACAGTAGTAACCTTCATTGCCGACATCACGGTGCGGTATGGCATACCGCACATCATCATCACCGACAATGGCACCAACTTCGCCAACGGCGCCTTGGCTCGTTTCTGCGCGACGCAGGGCATCCGGCTGGACTTAGCGTCCGTTGCCCAGCCGCGGTCAAACGGCCAGGTGGAACGAGCCAATGGCCTCATCCTGTTCGGCATCAAGCCTCGATTGGTCGAACCACTCGAGCGCTCGGCCGGCTGTTGGGTCGAAGAGCTGCCTGCCGTCCTCTGGAGTCTGCGCACAACCCCAAACAAGTCAACCGGCTTCACGCCTTTCTTCCTCGTCTACGGTGCCGAAGCCTCATCCCAACGGATATACAGTTCGACTCTCCGCGAGTCTCCATGTACACCGAAGAGGAAGCCGAAGAAGCACGCCAAGACGGCGTCGATTTGCTGGAAGAGGGCCGAATGTTGGCACTCAGTCGGTCCGGCATCTACCAGCAGAGTCTGCGCCAATACTACAACCGCAAGGTCAAGCCAAGATCGTTCCAAGAGGGCGACCTTGTGCTCCGGCTGATTCAGAGAACAGCCGGCTAGCACAAGTTGTCGGCGCCTTGGGGAGGTCCCTTCATCATCAGCAAGGTGCGAGGGAACGACGCCTACTATCTGATCGACGCTCAGAAGCCTCGAGCGCGCAAGAGGGACGACTCCGGCAAAGAAACAGAGTGCCCGTGGAACGCGAATCTTCTTTGAAGATTTTACAGTTGATGCAGTATGTATCGCACTACCCTCTTTCTATTAAAGTACTAAGACCTTAGGCCCCCTGGGACGAGCTCGGGGACTGCCTTTTGATTATCTATATGATAAGAATTACGCTTCCGAATATGCTGCTCTTTTTTATCATACTGTCTGGCACCGGGTCCGACTAGTCAGCCCGGGGACTTGCCGTCTTGCGCTATGGAGTGCTTCCTGCGGTCAGACAAGTAATGTGTTGCGCTCAAGCCGTCTCCTGTCGAAAGCCGCAGCTCGCAGAGCGACTGTCGGTAGGCAGGGAACAACCAAGAACGAGCGTACACGTGAAAAATGGCTAAGGACCTAAAAGCTTACGCATAGACCAAGCCGGCTACCAGCCTCCCCCCACCGAGCCGACTCATGAGCAGTCGGCTCGCCGTCTCAACTTTTATCATGGACGGCCGACTCTCGAATAAGTCGGCCTGTCGCTTTCTAGCCGATTTGCTGGAGAAACTCTAAATGACTAAGTACTTTCCTTCCTGAAGTAGCCGAGCACTTGACTTGGCGGCAGTCCGCAGAGCGGTTGCCCAGCCGGCAAGGCGGCAACTAAAGCAAGGCGGCAAAGGAAAAAGTCTAAGGAGCAATAAGCAAGGAAAGGCGGGAATTAGATAAATATTTACATAGGCCCTCGGCCGAATCTCCGAATAAGAATTCAGGATACACCCCGTGGGTGGAATTGTTTGAATCTAACAAGTCTTGCAAAAGATTAATGAAGATAGATAAACAGAAGCAATCTAGGAGGCGGCCTCCGGGGCCGGAGGATCGGAGGTGATGGCGGTGTCGGATGCCGGGGCAGTCGGCTGGGCGGTCTCAGCCTGGTCGCCTCCGGCGGCGGTCGCCTTGTCCCTGCGCGGCTTGTTGCTGGAGGCGCGATCGGGCTGAGGCTGGCCGCCTGTTTCGTCTTCTGGCGCCTCCTCCTCGCCTCCGTCCTCCGACTCGTCCTCCTCCTCAGCGCTGGAGTCAATCACCTCCGCTGAGTCTTCCTCGTACTCCGGGTTCATCCCGATCCAGTCCGGCGGTGCCTCCTCGCTGCCTTCAGTCTGCTCGAGCATGAAGACGCTGGTGTCCGTGTACTCGGCGATGGCCGCCGCGCGCTCGACAAGGGCGCCTTCTACGGCCTCCAGCTCGGCCTGGGCATCTGACCGAAAGGCGGCCAGGCGGTCTAGGTCCAGCCCCGGGTACCACGCCTTGACAAACTCCAAGGCCCGGCGTGCTCCGGCCCGGGCCGAGGAGCCCTTCCAAGCCTCAAGGCGGCCGGCGGCGACTTCCAGCCAGTCGGCGGTCCGACTGGCGGTGCGAACAGCAGGCACGTCCGGCCACAGGGCGGCAACCACTTGGGCACCAGCACGCTGAAGACGGCGCAGTAGGCGGTGAGCAGGACGAAGACGAGCCCCGATGCTCAGAAGCTTCTCGTCGATGGTTCGGGGGGCGTTGGTGGCAATCACCTCACCCTTTGCCCTTCGCGCCTCCCGAGCCGCCTTGATGGCCAGAGGGACGGCTTGTGAATGGCCGGGAAAGAAGTCTGCCAAGGCAGAAAAGAAGATAGTCGGGAAATCAGAAATCAGCCCGACACAGAGTTGGAAGACCAAAGAAGCGAAAAAAGACTTACCATCGACGATGTCCTCGAGCTCGTGGTAGCCGGAGGTCAGCATCGCCTCCCGGTCGGTCCAGGCGGAGCGTTCGACCTCGAACTCGGCCATGAGGGCGACCTCCCGCGACTTGGCGTCGTCCTGCGCCTTCCGAAGCAACTCCTTCTGCTCGGCCAGCTGCGTCGCCAGCAGATTGCGCTCTTTGGCGAGCTTGTCGCACTCCTCTTCCTTGGCACGACGAGCAGTGTTGGCCTCGCCCAGCTGCTCCTGGAGGGCGGCATTGGCGCCTGAAGAGCGAAGAGGAAGACAAGAAAGTCATCAGTAAGGTAGATCGCCGGAGAGATCCGGCCCGACTGCTCAGCAGTCGGCCCGAATCTCGGGGACTTCAGCCCGCGGGCGCGCCAGCGCGCCCCCGCGGAGAAGAAGGAAAGTTGATCGCCGGAGAGATCCGGCCTGACTGCTCAGCAGTCGGCCCGAATCTTGGGGACTACAGCCCGCGGGTGCGCCAGCGCGCCCCCGCGAAGAAGGAAGAAATAACTCACCTTGGCTTTCCGTCAGGTCGGCGGTCCGCTTCTTTAGCTCCTCGATGTTGCGGTTGAAGGCAGTGGTGCAGAGATTATGATATTCCTGCAAAAAGCCGGCAAAGGCAAAAGTTAGTACTCGGAGCTCACTAGAGGGAGTTCCGAACCGCCTGCTCAGCAGCCGGCCCGGAACTCGGGGACTACACCCAGTGGGTGCGCTGGCACGCCCCCACAGAGAAAGACAGAAATTAAAAAAGAGAAAGGAAACGTACCCGGACGGATGTCCGCATGGCCAGATGCGCTCTGGTGCAGAGTTGGAGGGCGTCGCTCTCCTCGCGCAGCTTTGACTGGACGTCCAGGAGGGCCTGATTCAGCGGGCCGGTGCCGCCTCCGCGCAACCAGCCGGTGGGCGCGGCACTGGAGGCTTCGACGTCCAGATTCGCCGAGCTGGCTGCGCCAGTCTCCCGAGCTCGCGGCGCCGAGCTCGTCCTCTCAAGCCGGTGGCGTACAAGAACGGCAACCTGAAGAAGCAGCCACGCCTCGGCATCGTCCGTAATTGGAGGATCCTGCCGGTCCACCGGCTGCTTGCCATGCGGCCTCCTAGACGGAGGCGGAGGCGGCGCGTGGGTGTCCGAGCCTGAAACCTCACCGCCCTCCTCCGCGAGAGGGTTCTCGGCGCCGACCTCTCCGGTCTGCCCCGTGAACTCCAGAGCCGGCGGCGCCGACGACAACGGAGGGACAAGCATCGCCGATCGGCGACGCGCGACCTCCTCAGCATGCCGTTTCGTCGCGGCGGAAGTCTCGGCCTCCTCCAGTCTCCTCTGGGCATTGGCGGCCGCCTTCTCAGCCTCCGCCTTCTCCAGACGGTCGGCCTCCTCTTCGTCGCACTTCTCCCGCGCATTCCGTTCCGTCGCCTCCCGAAGGTCGGCGGCGGGATCGACCCGCCGAGTGTTGACGGATGTCTCTACCGACCCCATGACAGAGGAGACGGCGGCTCTCTCAAGGGAGAGGGGAGCTCTGGAGAAGACCGGAGGGGAAAAATCAATGAAGACTCGGATAAGATCCAACAAAGAAAACGGAAGAGTGAAAAAGACTTACGCGGAAACTAGCGGCGGCCTTCTCACTTCCCTTCGGAAGCGGTTGGCCTTCGCGGCCGCCTCCTCCCGCTTGGTCGCGGCGGCCGCCCCCTTGAACTTCTTCTGTTTGCCGCCGGGCGCGCTCGGTCCGGCGTGGCACCTCTTTGTGCCGACTTGGCCAGAGGGGCCGGCCCTCGGCTGGCGGCGTGGGACGACTTCCATGTCGGCGTCGTCCTCGAACCAGTCGGCGAATGTGGCCGATGGCCTGAGGCCGCCGTCCTCCCCCTATCCGCCGCCTTTGGCGTCGGCCTCCAGCGCCGCCGCCCCCAAGTCGGGGTCGTCGACATCACTGTCCTCGCGATCTGGGACGAAGTCGCGGGGCTCTCTCATGGCGCCGGCTGCGGGCGCCGTGAGGGGACTCTGCCCAGAAGAAACTAATGATGATTAGAGGCCGGAGTCGGCTGCAAAGAGGATCAAGCTACAGAAGGATGCGACTTACCATTGGAGGGGGGTTGTCGCATGAGTACGGCTCCTTGCCAAACTGCCAGTTCTCCGTGAACTCGCAGTGCGTGATGTGTTTCACCAAGTTCGCCACCTCCCCGCGGGGCATTTCCTTGGTGCACAGCCAGCTCGGATCATGGCGGCCGCTCATCTGACAGATGAGGTGAGGCCGGCCCTGGAGTGGGAGGACTCGGTGCGCCACGAAGGCGGCCAGAAGATCGGATCCGATGAGGCCCTCCGACTGCAGCAGAACTCGGAGTCGCGTCACGGAGCCGGCCCCGAAGGGGGACAGCGACTTGGACCGGTGGGACCAACTGGCAAGCCTGCCAGTCAGAGGCTCGGGGTCGAAGGGCGGCAAATTGACCCAGTCGCCGTCGGTGGAGACGTTATTCACGTAGAAGTAAGATCGCTGCCACATCTTCACCGACTTCACCAACGAGATGGGAGGGAAAGGGTTGTCGGTCGTCGAGCGCCGCACCGCGATGTAGGTGCCGCACTGAGCCGGCGTGCCGGCGGCCTGAGTACCGAGCTTCGAAGAGAAAAATTCTCCCCACAGCTCAAGGGTGGGGAGAACGCCGAGGTAGCCTTCGCACAGAGTGGCGAAGGCGGAAAGCAGCACCACCGCGATTGGGGTGAGGTGGTGCGGCTGAAGCTTATGGAACTCCAGGAACGAGCGGAAGAACCCGCTCGCCGGAAGCCCCAGCCCGCGCATTAGGTGCGAGCGGAAGACGACCCGCTCGCCCTCCTCCGGCGCGGGCCGGATCTCTCCCGCCGGCGCGGGACGGGCGTGCACCAGGTCTGCGTCGAGGAGGCGGCGGGTCCGGCGGAGAAACTTGATGTGCTCCGCCTCCACGTCCGAGCCGTCCCACACGCCGGAGCGGGAGGTGGGGGGCACGGCGAAGGAAGAGCTCATCGCCGACGAGAGAGGATGCTTTGGCTCGCGGCGGAGGAAGAAGAGAAGGAAGGAGAGCGGGGGAGAGGGTGTGCATGCAGTGCCGCCCCGCTCCTCCCCGCCTATTTATAGCCCTACGGGCTGAGGAGCTGAGGGGGCGGACGTGGGATTAACAGCGCCCGAGGCCCCACGCCGCCCACGATTTACCCCACGAAGTTACTGCGCACAGTAACAACGTGGGGATGCCAACCGTCCGTAGCCACAGCGGATCCGCTCGGAAGCCGAGGCGCGGTAATGGCTGGCCCCACCTGGCGGCCCGTCCCGTCGCGCGCGTGGGTGGGCAGACTATCCTCCCCACGTGGCGCCGCGCGATAGGACCGTCTCGATGGCGGCAGGGAAGCGTATCCGATACGCCGCCTGTTTTCCCGCCGCGACTTACGAATAATGGCCCCTCGCTGAACAAGTCCGACTTCGGCGAGTCGGCCCAAAGAAACAGCGGCCGAGTCTCAGAGTCGGCGCTGGAAAGATTGAAACTATTGAAGCCCCACAAGGCGGCGCCCGCAGGGATTCACCAGCTTCGGGGACTACTGTCGGAGTAATGGGCCACGGGTAGGCCGACCCGGGACCCAGGATCTTTCAAGACATCGGGGCAGGCCGCGCCCCTCTGGCCGAGTCCCCGCCGGCGACCTTCGGAGAGGCCGAGTCCCAGAGGGCGATCCCCCGAGAAGCCGAGTCCCAGACGACGACTTTAAAGCAAGCCGACTCCCGGCTTGCGACCTCCAGGAGTGCCGACTATGGGAGTCGGCCCGCGACATTTCACGAAGACCGATGCAAGGTACGGCCCCAACGTGGCCGTCCCTTCCTGCCTACGAGGGATTGGCATGGCTACAGTGAGCCGTATCGCCAGGAGATCACCGGCGAGGCGCGGCACTGTTGCCATGCCTCCCCTGACCTCAGCCACAGTGCATGATGCACTGTGCCCACGACGCCGGCCTGTACGGCCCAGAGATCGCAGGGCCACCCGTCAATGGGTGAATCAGAGATGGCAGAGCGCCCGAAGACGGCCCTGAGGGAGTCAGCCTCCACGGAGTCGGCCGCCTCCCCGCCAGGGCCCCACAAGCCATAAACCAGATTGGATGGGGAGTGGCGACAGTGATCGCCTGACAGACGGCGGCACTGTTGCCACGACCCCATGACCAAGCCTGCGCCATCAGGAGTACTGCACAGTGTTCGGCCTGTCCGCGGGACCCACCAGTCGACGGGCCCCAGAAGCCAGCAGGAAGGACGGCGGCATGAGAGACAGACGGCTGGGGGCCACGCCCAGTCAGATTACTATTGTACCCCCTGGGGGTAGGCCTATATAAACCCCCCGGGTCACCCATGCAAAGGGTTCGGCTTTTGATAGAGATAGACACATAGACAGGGGAGGAGAGAGCCAGCCTAGCTCCCTCCTGCCTCCCGATACAGCTCTAGGAGCACCCTTGTAACCCTTTCGCCATAGTGACCATGCGGAGACCCCGCAGAGCAGCAGTAGGGGTGTTATCTCCCCAGAGAGCCCCAAAGCTGGTAAGATTCCCCGGCGTGCATGTCTGCGCCTCATCCCGTTTCCAGGCACCGGCGACGTTCTACTCGCCCCCACCATGATAAGCCATCCCTTGGCATATGTCGCACCCAACCCCCGACACCTGTATTCACTTTGCCTTAGTGACCATGCGGAGACCCCGCAGAGCGGCGGTAGGGGTGTTATCTCCTCGGAGAGCCCTGAAGCTGGGTAAGATCCACCGGCGTGCATGTCTTCGCCTCATCCCGTTTCTAGGCACCGACGACGTTCTACTCGCCCCCATCATGATAAGCCATCCTTTGGCAAATGTCGCACCCAACCCCCGACATAGTCCCTAAAAGTCCCTCCTGTTTGGTTTAGATGGGACTGACACAGAGTTTTTTTAGTCCCTGCACCAAACTGTCCCTGTAAACAAACACCCTCTAATAATGTCGCTGGAAAATTGATGCAATGCCATAGTTAAAAGAAAATTACATGTTTAACGAATTTTTGTTGTTAATATAATCTCTCTGTTAATATTAATCAATGCCACCGTTTGAGAAATGCTACTGTCTTGCTTTCTTTCCCATTTAGATAAGGTAGATGCTTCTTTTTGTTGGCTTCTGTGTCATCCACCATTATTGACCACTAGTTGTTTCCTTTACACCTCTGTGTAAACAAGGTTATCTACTTCACCTCGTTGCCATTGTGACCTTTTGTTGCACTGCACAAAACACTTTTGTTTTAAGAGTGTTTTGTGCAATTCAATCAAAATGTCACATCGACAATGTTGCTTGATTGCTTGATCTTAGTGGAACTGCACAAGAGGAGATCTTACTTCCTATCCGTGTTGGCAATTTGCTTCAGATCTTCTTCTTGTGAGTTGTTTGAATTCCGTGTCATGAGAGGTCAGTACTAGCCTTCTTTCACATGATTCTGCAGTGTGCTTTCATATGTTGTGCTACTTGTACGGTAATGTTGCTTGATTTTAGTGAACTGCACAAATGGAGACAAGACTTCCAATCTGTATGTGCACCATAATATCCCATTGAGGTAAGATAAGGGTATTTCACAACTGTTGTCCTATATTTTGCCACTTTCATCAGAAAATTAATGTCATTGTTTAGTGCTATACTTGTGCAACCTAATTGACATGCCAAATCTTACATTGAAGGCGAAGCTTGTCTGTTATTGAACCAAGTGATGAAAGGGAAGAACAAGCGGAAGAAAAACAAAAATCAACTCCTGGTGCTGTAATTAAGCACTGGAACTGTGATGACACAAGTAATGATATAGTTTTGCATCTTAATTTATTGCTATGGCTGGAAGGAGCAATTGTTTTGCCACTGATTTGATGCCACTCTTAATGTAATACGTAATTATCTCTACTTGTGCAAACAGGGATCTTCTTTGAAGATACCATATATTTTAGTGGAACTGCACAAGAAGATGTTGGAAACATTAATCTAATCGAGGAGTATATAGTAAGCATGGCCACCACAGTAGATAGCAATAGATGGTTCCAGAGAAGTGCTTCATCTGTATGCTCTACACAATAAGCCTCGTGACAAAGGTTGGTACTCGCCCACTGATTTCATCCATATGATTGAGCTTTGTGATCTCTATTGGTGTTGTGTGCTACTGTTTAGATGTTGTCATCAAAAAGTGGTATTGTCCTTGAGAAGTGCTTCATTTGTGTTGTTTTAAATATTTCCTTTCCTTTTTTTGAGCAAACAGGGATGCTATCATTTAGTTATCCTCTTGTCTTTGCACAACAGGATCATCCTCCTCTGAAGAAGAATATGGAGTACGTGAAGTGACTAGTTTCGATTATGCCAGGATGAAGAAGTCCTGTCTATCTTGTCATAAGAAGGACCAGTTGAAGGACGGTTACATTACCCCCCCCCCCCCTCAAGACCAAACTAACTTCAGCTCAGAAGTACTGACAAATCTCAATTTTCTTGCTATGATGCGCGAGTACAATGTTGTTCTAGGATTCTTTCTGATGAGTTCCATTTTTGTAAAAGTGTGCTCTACATGGACCATGTAGGTGCCTGTTTAAACTGTAAATTCATAGTATAGTTTGCTTTATACTAATCACTTTTTTGTATTTGTGAAAACAGGGGTGCTCAGCTTGATTTCAATGGGAATTGCACAAAATGTTCATGAATACATTGAATCATTCATTTCCACCACAAGAAAGGAGGTGCCGATAAGTTCAAGGCGTTGCAACATATAAGGGCGAAATCATAAAAGCTACGCGCGAATTTGGTTGATTTTGGTGGAACTGCACAAAAAGAACAGCTGGTTTATTTAGCATGAGGTGTCATGTCAATGTCCGAACTGATGGCAAACCCTACCCATTCCACAATCGTAGGCATTTGATATTTTTGAATGGGAACCTTTTCAAATTTTTCTCATTGATTTTAGCAAGAAGACATGCGTTTGAAATTTTTGAATGGAACACACTTTGCTGTCAGCAGCGTCGGTCCATTTTCTCTTTATTCTTGAGTTGTGAAGTAAATATTGGCTCTGACATGTGAATCGCTGAGATGCATAATCATCGATTGTTTTGAATGTTCTCTATGACATGTGAATCGCTGTGATTGCAATGTACAGGAACGCTAAAAAGCTGCTCAAACTCTTTGTACTCCTTCTGTTCCTTTTTACTTCCCACATTGGCCAGTAGCATACAACTGAAGTGCTCAAGTTCTCTAGCAAATGACTGTATCTCATGAGCTTGCTCAACCATGGAGCACTCTTCAATCAGCCTGTATAGCTCAGTGCCAGCAACCGGAGGGTAGCAGCAGTGGCCTTACTTGGACCCGAGCGGCGGCGACCTACCGTGTTCTACTCTTCCTCGTTTTCTGTATGGTGCGGCCTCGTTGGCAGCGGGGCGGGGCCTCAGCGGAGCCGGCGATGTCCTCTGTCTCATTGCCGGTGGGCGGCGCCTCGGCGGAGCAGGGGAAATCCTCCCCCTCGTTGCCGGCAGGATGGGGCCTCGGCGGAGCCGGCGGTGTCCTCTGCCTCGTTGTTGGTGCCGCGGGGCCTCGGCGGAGCAGGGCCTCGTCGACGCTAGCGGAGCGGGGACTCATCGGAGCCGGCATTGTCCTCTGCCTCGTCCTCGGTCTCGCCAAACAGCGCCTCGGCCGCTTCATCGCCCTCTTTTTAGGCGGCTGCAGCCTCTGCCACCCTCATGCGGTACCGCCAGCGCTCGAGGCGGCCCTCGCGGGCGGAGCGGTACGAGTCGAGCAACGCCTCCTGCTCCGCCCGCTCCGCAGCGATCTGCTCCTCCGCCTGCAGGTGCTCCTGGAGGAGATGGTGGTTGTAGGCGGCATAGGCCTGCGCCTCCTGGAACTGCTCCTCATGCTTCTGCCTCACCGTGTCAATATATTGGGCACGGGCCTCACCAATGGTCATGGTGCAATGCACCGGCGAGGATGACGCGGAGGAGGGGGGTAGCGCCGGATCGTCGACTACCAGTCGGCAACAATGGCTGCCATCTCCTTGTCGTCTGTCGTCCGCCTGTCTCGAACAGCGCTGGAGCGCGAGGAAGCCATGGTGCGCAGTAGTGGTGTGGACAGGAGAATGGGAACGGATGCGGATGACTGCGGCTATGGCCGGCGCAGCAGTTTATATAGCAATGGTGGGCGGCGGAGGGACTGACATGTGGCGCCGGAGTAGCTGCCTCGGCAACCGCGTATCATTAATGTGGGCAGTAGAAGGACGGACGGACGGCACTTGTGTTGTTTGAAGGCGGAGCAATCGCATGCACCAGGAAGCGGGGCGGGTGGCGCTGACCGTTTCGGGCGGAAACCACGCGTGGGCGAGGGAGGCGGTCTAGGTGGGCCAGGGCAGTCAGACTCGTGCTTGGCAGCGGGTCGGTCCAGCAGCCGGACATGCTGGCTCGCGAGCTACCTCGCCGAGCTAAGTGACGACAATCAGACGATGGACATACCTTCCGACCAGGAGCCGGCACCACTATCCAAGCCGGTTCATGCCGTGTTCACCATAGAGCAGGTGCGGCTGCACTTCGACGCCCTAATGGCGGAAGAGCTACCAGCGCAGGAGGACCTGTGCTGCAACCTCCGTCTCCCCAACGAGCACTGGTGAACAAGCAAACGACAATGTCGTCGCGGATATGTGGCCCTATGATCCTGGCTTGCCGAATGAGCAGCGGGCGCTGTATCAGACCATCCATAGGGCCCGCGAGGCCCTCTCCATCATCCTTCGAGTTGTTGCGCTCGCCGTGGCGCCGCCGTCTCGCGTTGTTGACATGGTCAACGGACATGAGGATGAGGAGATGACTTTACTTGGAGAGGATGATAGCAAGTGCCTCCTTATTAGTATATAAAACTATAAATTTTTTTGCTTCCTCCTGGTTTCCTGACATCACGGTCCCACACCATTGTGAACCTATGTAGTTAATAAATGAAAGAATTGCACAAGAAGCGGCCGACAGCTGGGACCAAGCAGCTCGAGCAGTATTTGTGTTTTTTAGGTGTGAGAACTGCAGAGTTTTTCTTAAGCGATGTTTAGCCCAGATATTAATTTTTCTCCTCTGAACAACAACGAAAACATCGCTGCAGCTATTAACTAGGCGGGCTGTGGCCCGTCTAGCCCAGGCCAGATATCCAACCCAGATATTAATTTTTTTCAAGCTGAAAATGGCTAGCCCATCTATACTTTTTTTAGAAATACCCAGGCAAGGTCAAGTTGTTATTCTCCATCACGCTGGGCTGCAAATCTTTCCTAGGAGGGATGCATTAGGCTTAATAGGAAAATGGTCTTTAAGACATAATAAATGGGATGTAATTATAAAAACTGGGCAGAACTTTAAAAAATGCACCAAACACATAATTACTTTATAAAATATTATTTTCGGATATTGAAAATTTTAATTTCATTAATTGTTGCGTGCGCAATGTTTCATTGGATTTTTACGTAATATAAATTTATATTGAAATTGTATTTAATCTGACTAGAAATTTCGGGATAAAAATATTTTGGATCTCATCAAAATGTGGGAAATTTTATAGAAGTCTGTTTTGAACGGTTGGTTGAAATGGGATGTACTTTTAACAAACTGTAAATGGAATGTACTAAATTCCATTAGAATTCAAAAATTGGCTGCGCATTCTTACAAATCGCAAATGGCCTATAAATTCTCTGCCACACACTTGTGGCCTTACTAAGTTGATGCGTCCCCTCAAAAAAAGAGTTGACGCGTATGCAAGGCTTTGTCAACTTATAGTCAACACACGGTTCTAGCAGAAGTGGTCGTTGGATGTCCATCCAACGGATGCCGTGCTTCTTCTGCAATCTCGGATATTCTAGCTTCACCCGCCCAAAAAATGATTCCTCCCCCTGACATCTGGGGCACACAGTTTCAGAAGCTGACCTGTGGGCCTACTAAGTTGACGGTGACGGAGTGCTTTGTCAACTTAGTCAATATGAACGATTTCTAGCTCCAGTGATCGTTCGATGTCCATCCAACGGCCGTAGTGCTTCTTAAACCTCTGGTCTTGTTGCTCTAGCCGCCCAAAGCAGCGCCGGTCATGCCGCATGCTCCTGCATCCTGTGGCCGGTTGTGCTGCCGTGGAGGCCTCACCGCCCCCTACTATTCCCAACGCTGGCCAGGCCCTGCGGCGACGGCAGCCTCACACCGCAGCCGAACTAGTGAACCCTTGTACTCCTCTCTGCACGGGCTTCCACTGCCGCGTCTTCCCCGGCTCCGCGTCGTCCCCTTCCTAGGCCTCACCGTCGTCCACTGCCCTGGTGCTCTCGGCGCGGCGTGGTCAACATGGTCAAGGAACGACTTCCATCGGAAGAGTACTGTACGTGGAGAGCCTGATAGCTGGGTCCACGGCTGCAGCAAGGAAGTGCCTCCTTATTACGCGCAAAATAATTATTCCTCCACCTGACAGCGGGGACCCACCATACGGGCCACCGTATTTCGCGAAAAAAACATTTACCCTGACTGCTGGGACCCACCAGCTACACCTTTGCACGCAAGTGCGTCCGGGCAAAAAAAAATGATTCGCTCCCTGACTGCTGGGACCCACCAGCTACATCTTCACACGCAAGGAAGTGCCTAACAGTCGGGACCCACCTGCTCGTGTACATGGCTAGGTCGGAACGGAGAAACAGCATCGTCGTCGTGTTTATGGGGAGCCAACCAGCTGGGTCGAAATGGAATGTGTCGTCGTGTTCATCGAGAGGGCTTGGACGGAACAGCCGATGGAAACGAGGCCTGGCGTACCGCAGAACGGAGGAAGCGGCCTTGTGTTCGACCGGCCATGTTCAAAACGGGATCCTGTTCATCGGGAGGGGTGTGGCGTACTGCAAAACGAAGGAAACGGACCTCCTACGGTCGAAATGGGGGTCCTGTTGATTGGGAGGGGTGTGGCGTACCGCAAAACGAAGGAAATGGACTTGTGTTAGAGCTCTACGCACTACAAAAAAAAGACACATCCGTGACATTTTGGGCCGAAGGAAAAAAATTATGTCATACATATGAAACTTCTATGACGATAATTGTGACAAAACCCGGTATCATCATAGATGTGGTGGGCTCCTACTTCTATGACAAAAAATCATGACAGAAAATGGGCTTTTCGTCCTGGGCGGGCCAGAGACGCAGCTGCATGACATTCTTTGGGCCGTCCATGACGGAAAAAACCGTGGTAGAAGCCAGGGGAGGAAAATTCCGGGGAGTTCCCGGTTACGGTGGGAGGTCGGGGGCCGAGCGATGCACGTTTCTCTCGTACACGTACGCGCGTGTGTGCGAGGCGTTGGCTCTAACTGAACCCGAGCAATTGCACTGCAGGCTACGCGTTACTGAACCCGAGCGATCGATCGATGGCTATTAACCCGATCGAGCGATTCCTTCGCTACTGCTGCTAACTGAAGCCGATCGATGCTGCATCTGGGACGAACAGTGAGCGTTGCGCGGGGGGGGGGGGGGGGTTGGATGAATAGTGAGCGGTGGCGTTGCCTCTGGATGAACAGGACCCCGTGGTATGGTGGAGGGCTGGATGAACAGTAGACTGTGGAGCGGTGCCGGTGCAGGGGTGGTTGAACAGGACCACATGGTGTGGAGGGCTCGATGAACAGTAGACGGTGGAGGGGTGGTTGAACAGTAGCCGATGGAGTAGCGCACAGTGGAGCCTGGATGAACAGGAGCCCGTGGAGGCTGGAGGAGCTCGACGGTAGCTCGTGGAGGCTGGAGGAGGTCGACGGTGGAGATGAATAGTATCCCGTGGAGTCCCGTTTTGCGGTACGCCACACCCCTCCCGATGAACAGGACCCCCGTTTCGACCGTAGGAGGTCCGTTTCGTCCGTTTTGCGGTACGCCACACCCCTCCCGATAAACAGGACCCCTGTTTCGAACATAGGAGGTCCATTTCCTCTGTTTTGCAGTACGCCACACCCCTCCCGATCAACAGGACCCCCGTTTCGATCGTAGGAGGTCCGTTTCCTCTATTTTGTAGTACGCCACACCCCTCCCGATCAACAGGACCCCGTTCCGAACGTAGGAGGTCCGTTTCCTTCGTTGTGCGGCACGCCAGGCCTCGTTTCCATCGCCTGTTCCATCCAAGCCATCCCGATGAACACGACCACGCATTCCGTTCCGACCCAGCCGGTTGGCTCCCACGCGTTCCGTTGCCTCCCAATGAACACGACGCATTCTGTTGCCTCCCCATGAACACGACGCATTCCGTTGCCTCCCCATGAACACGACGATGATGTTGTTTCTCTATTCCGACCCAGCCATGTCAATGAGCCCTCGCCGTATGTATGCGCGAGTAGGCTTTCGAGACCCCGCCAGTATGTACACATACGTGGTCGTATTTTCTTTCTTGCACCCTGGACGATGTACGTACGTGTACATGCTACGTGCGCGCCTCTACTACGAAACATACGTGCCTCAATTACGACATGTGCGCGCCTCTACATCGACCAGTATATATGTACGTACACGTTCACGACCAGGATGACAACGCTACGTCCGCTTCAACCAGGTGGGTCCCGACTATCAGGCACTTCCTTGCCTGTGAAGATGTAGCTGGTGGGTCCCAGCAGTCACGGGGGCAAATCCTTTTGGTTTTTTTGACCGGACGCACTTCCTTGCGTGCGAAGATATAGCTGGTGGGTCCCAACAGTCAGGGGGGCGAATCGTTTTTTTTTGCCCGGACGCAGTTCCTTGCGTGCGAAGATGTAGCCGGTGGGTCCCAGCAGTCAGGGGGAAATGTTTTTTTCACGAAATACAGTGGCCCGTCCGGTGGGTCCCAGCTGTCAGGTGGAGGAATCATTATTTTCCGCGTTATAAGGAGGCACTTCCTTGCTGCGGCCGTGGAACCAGCTGTCAGCCTCTCCACGTACAGTCCACATCCGATGGAAGTCGTTCCTTGACCATGTTGACCACGCCGCACCGAGAGCACCAGGGCGGTGGATGACAGCGAGGCCTAGGAAGGGGACGGTGCGGAGCCGGGGAAGACACGGCAGTGGAAGCCCGCGCAGAGAGGAGTACGAGGGTTCACTGGTTCGGCTGCGGTGTGAGGCTGCCGTTGCCGCAGGGCCTAGCCAGCGGTGGGAATAGTAGGGGGCGGTGAGGCCTCTGCGGCAGCACATCCGGCCACGGGAGAGGCAGGAGCATGCGGCACGACCGGCGCTGCTTTGGGCGGCTGGAGCAAGAAGACCAGAGGTTGAAGAAGCACTACGGCCGTTGGATGGACATCGTACGGTCACTGGAGCTAGAATTGTTTATATTGAGTAAGTTGACAAAGCCCTCCGTCCCCGTCAACTTAGTAGG
Organism: Triticum timopheevii; assembly: GCA_963921465.1. Lineage (NCBI taxonomy): Eukaryota > Viridiplantae > Streptophyta > Magnoliopsida > Poales > Poaceae > Triticum > Triticum timopheevii. The sequence goes on along the minus strand of OY997270.1, from coordinate 58,764,276 downwards.
CCCACAAGTCAGCCTCCCGACAAGGTGGGTCCCAGCTAGCAGGGGGTATTCATTTATTTGTGCATAATAAGGAGGCACTTCCGGTGGGTCCGAGCTGACAGCAGGGGGAACGTTTTTTTCGCGAAATACGGTGGCCCGTCGGGTGGGTCCCAGCAGTCAGGGGCAAACGTTTTTTTTGCAAAATACTGGTGGGCCTCCAGTGGGTCCCTGCTGTCAGGTGGAGGAATAATTATTTTCCACGTAATAAGGAAGCACTTCCTTGCGGCTGTCGTGGACCCAGCTGTCAGCCTCTCCATGTACAGTATTCTTCCGATGGAATTCGGTCATTGACCACATTGACCACGCCACGCTGAGAGCACCACGGCGGTGGACGACAGTGAGGCCTAGGAAGGGGAAGACGCGGAGCCGGGGAAGACGCGAAAGTGGATGCCCATGCGAAGAGGAGTATAAGGGTTCACTGGTTCGGCTGTGCTGTCATCGCCGCTGAATAACAGGAGGTGTGGGTGAGTGGAGTGGAGGGATGGCATGGCCAGCGATGGGAGTAGCATGGGGGTGGTGAGGCCTCCGCGGCAGCACAGCCGGCCACGGGAGGTAGGAGCAGGTGGCACGACCGGCGCTGCTTTGGGAGGCAGGAGCAAGAAAACCAGAGGTTGAAGAAGCACTACGGCCGTTGGATGGACATCGTACGGTCAGTCGAGCTAGAATCGTGCATATTGAGTAAGTTGACAAAGCCCTTCGTCCCCGTCAACTTAGTAGGCCCACTATACTGGGTCCCAGCTAGCAGGGGGAGTATTCATTTTTTTGTGTAATAAGGAGGCACTTCTTTGCGTGCGAAGATATAGCTGGTGGGTCCGAGCTGTCAGCGGCGGTAACATTTTTTTCGCGAAATACAGAGGCCCTTTCAGTGGGTCCCAGATGTCAGGTGGAGGAATCATTATTTTGCACGTAATAAGGAGGCATTTCCTTGCGTGCGGTCATGGACCCAGCTGTCAGCCTCTCCACGTACAGTCCACTTCAAATGCATGTCGCTCGTTGACCACATTGACCACGCCACGCCGAGAGCACCAGGGCAGTGGACGACGGCGAGGCCTAGGATGGGAACGACACGAAGGCAGGGAAGACTCGGCAGTTGTTTTTGTTTCCCACGCGGAGGGGAGTACGACTGTACGAGGGTTTACTGGTTCGTCTGCCGTCGCTGAAGAATAACAACAAGTGTGGGTGAGTAGAGGGATGGCTAGGCCAGCGATGGGAGTATGGTGGGGCGGTGAGGCCTGCGCGGCAGCACAGCCGTCCGCTGGGAGGAGGGAGCAGGCAGTCCCGCCGGCGCTTGTTTGAGCGGCTGGAGCAGGAAGAGCAGAGATTGAATAAGCACGACGGCCGTTGGATGGACATCCAACAGTATACAGGCCATCTGTGGAAAGCCTCAAATCTGTGGAAAACAGCATAAAGCCCATCTTCCATTATTTCAAATAATTTACAGCCCATTTGCTAATTCTTACGGGTTTTTTTGGAGCCCATATTCTTTTTGTTAGCATTACAGCCCATATTGTGGCCACGGTTAAAAAATTATACGAAATTTTGCATACGTCAGTGAGGTCTGAACTATTTTTAATCCCGAAATTTCGAGTCACATTCAGACTGATTTTAAAAATAAATGTATATCAATATAAAATCCGATAAATTGTACACGCATAAAAATCAATTCAATTTAAAATCTCGAAATGAAAAAAAAAGATATTTGAAACTAATTGCCGGTTTGATTTGTTTTAAAAATGTACAACCCATTTCTCATTACTGATAGGCCATTTTCTCGGCCAGTCGAATGAAGCTCTCCTCGTCTTGAATAATTTGCAGCCCAACAGGCCTGATAAAGTGACTTACTTGACAAATCACAAAAAAACTGGGCTAGCCATTTTCAGAAAGAAAAAAAACTACTGGGCTGGTCTGTGGTAAACATAAAAGAAAAGGCTGTCGAGACAGGCCAGAGTGTCCCGCACGGCCCAGTTGACACCCTGCTTCCGTCTCAAAAACAAATTAGATAAATGCTACTCCAATTATGGCGATTCATAAAAATGCCACTGCAATTTCCAAACTTTGAAAAATGCCACTGCAATTTTTGCAAACTTTGAAAAACGCCACTGCAGTTTGCAAACTTTGAAAAACGCCACTCCAGACTTCGAAAAATGCCACTAGAAATGGCATGAAATGGCATTTTTCAAAGTTTGGAAATTGCAGTGGCATTTCTCGGATACACCAGATTTGGAGTCGCATTTATCAAATTAACCCAAAACAAAAATAACTGGGCGAGCTGCTGGGTCCCTGGTGTCAGCCGCTCGTTGTGCAATTCTCTCGTTTATTGACTACATTGACAATGGCATGGGACCCAGATGTCAGAAATCCACTAGGAGGAGCCATTTTTTTATTGGCTTGAAATAAGGAGGCACTTGCTGCGTACTGCCATGACCTTGGCGGCTCCCTGTTGTCATCCTCTCCACGTACAATCATCTCCTGATTGTGTACGCGTCAACTTGCTAGGCCCACAAGTCAGCCTCTAAACCCATGGAGGACAAATACAACCCATTTAAAAAATAACAGCCCATTCCATACGTTCAAACAGAAAGTTCAACATTCAGAGCAAAGTAACAGGTCTGATCCACATATAGAGTACTGAACTTCCACGTTGACAACCATCATAGCCCACTAATACTTAGTAGCGTACAAGTACTAACTTACTCTTAGCTAACTAGACGATGTCGGCGGCCATCTGTGGTACACGCTAAAGGCCGGCACCGGCGTCGTGCGCCTCGCCTCGGACTTGCAAGAGGTGTGATAGGGCGTGTTGCTCGCGCGCGTTGGCCCTTTCCATGCTGGCCTGGTCCACCGAAGCTTCGGCTTCCAAGCAGGAAACCCACTTGACGAGCTGGTAATAAAAATCGGCGTTGCGAACGCGTGCGTGCCCGACAGCCTCAAGGGCTATTTGCCAGGCGCCGGCCTCCACGTAGTCAGCCCAGTTGTGGGCGCTCTGCTCGCGAATTAGAGCGTCGGTGTGCTGCTGCTCCATGTCCCACTGGCGGCGCAAATCGGTGATACGCTGCTCCTCCGCCAGGCGGTCACGCTCCAACAACTCCTCGATCTCCGTATTGCCATCTAAAGACAGATAGAATGCCTCCTCCCTCTGTCTGCCTTCCGGTGAAAACCTGAACACTAGTTCTGGCGGTGACCGCCTCCGGCGTCGCCTACCGCTGACAGGCGGGGGCATGGCGGACATGGCGAGCGACGTCGGGCCGGTGGGGGCTTATGAGGATATGGCGATTTGGGTCACGGTGGCACCGGAGAAGGTCGGGAAACAGTACTTATAGGCGGAAGGTAGCGCGACGGTCATCGGAATTCAATGCATAATGGCTTAATTAGCGCGCCAGCTTGCCATGGAAAACTAGAGAAACTGAAATTATGACTGTGCCGTCCCATCCCGTCTGGGTCGCACGCCGGCATGGCGGTCAAACGAGTGCACTTGAATCATCTCCCTCCTTGTCAATAATGATTCCACGGATTTAAAAAGCCCGCAACAATTAAAGCGTATCTTTTTGGCATCCGTTAGCTGCCTTAATTATGGCCGGCTGCATGCAGGCACTCAGAATCGCTCGCAGGCAGTACCCGAAGCAGCATGCAACAAGTCGCAGCCGAGGGCACGCATGAAGCCACTTAAATCACTGGAATTTATTAGGCTTAAACTTCTGCATGCCATTAATTATTGCCATGCCTTGGTCTTGCTGCTTTGCTCACGGGACTAATAAACCCGGACGGAGGGAGTACATTGGTTGGTGAGAGGTTTTAATTAAGCCCTGCAAACTGGAAAGGAGGTACTAGTACGTGCGTGATCTGCTATTTATTCGTGTAGGATCGAGTAGGTCATTTCTTGAATTGAGCCCTGCAAACCGGAAAGGAGGTAGTACGTGCGTGATCCGCTATTTATCCATGTAGGATCGATAGTGTAGCTTGTCCGTTTCTTTGGAGGTAGGCATTTTTATCCGTGTAGGATCGATAGTGTAGCTTGTCAGTTTCTTCAGAGGTAGGCATTTTTATTCAAAAAACTGCCACTTCGCATCTTGCGTCGCAAATAAAACTGCCAGGAGCACATTTGTAGGCTAGCTAGTAATCGATCAGTAACTTGTAAACATTGAGCGAACAGAAATAAGTAATTGTTAATGCATCTCAATGATTCACAGATCATATACAAATATGTAGCTCCAAAAGCAAAGATCAGCCACATCGGATCTTGCGTCGCAACTAAAACTAACTAGTATGATTCCCATACATAAGGTCAGCATGTTAATGCATCTCAATGATTCACAGATCATATACAAATATGTAGCTCGAAAAGCAAAGATCTAGAAAAAACATCTGTTCTTCCTACTAACATGGATGCTTCTCTTGGCCAACATTCAGTACAGACTGAAAGAAAATTTTGTTTGTGAAGTCTACAATTCCTCTTGCAAATGTAAGTGGTTTCACCAACAGCTGGAACCATGAGAATGAACCACACATGATGGAGGAACATCCACAAAAATATGATTTGGTCTTCTCTCGATCACACCGCGAGACTATTTTTAGAATACAAACTTTAACTTTGGCAAAATGATGCCCATTGTATAATCAGACCAAAGCAATGAAGCACCTAGTGTTGGCCAATAAATAGTACAGTACTACTTTTCTGTAGTCCATGAAGTGACTATCCAATCTTTCTGTGTCTATTTTCAAATGGCACTGCATGCAGTGACTATACTATTCTCTTCTGCAGTTCAACCAAAATTGCGGACACTTTCTTTGTTTGCCAAATAGCAACGGGCAGACATCTCTGTCTACACAAATATCAAGCAGCTAGTAAATATATACCACACCTTGTATTTTTGGTTTTAAACATGTCTCTTCCGCTTAGCATCTGTCATGTTCTACACTGGACAATCTGATGTAGTTATGTTTTGCCCTGGACAATTTCATACTGAATTGATTTGCTGGTTCAGAGCAGAAATATAGCGCCTATTCTTCATCAGACCAAGGATATCCATGTTCGCAGTGATGGAAGAGGTGAAATTGATAAAACCAAAATTGAGCATCCAATCATTGAATCTTGTCCTGCACCTCCAATGTAGGTCCACCCTGCCAATAAATTCACATGCAAACCACTAGTATTACTATCTAATGACAGTACAAAAAGAGTAGCAAGATAGTAGCAAACCATGTACCTTCGTAATGAACAGCTCATAGTGCCACCAATTGGATATAAAGGTTTGGAAAAAAACATGCTCCTAATGTTGAACCAGTTGGACTTTTTGTGTAGTTCCACTAAAATCGAGCATCCCTGATTGCATAGATATTGAAAGTGTGATTACTCTAAAAGTGGCACTAGTTGAAGCATAGACTCACAAATATAAGCATTCCAATTTCTTAATGGGAAAAGGTAGCAAGACTGTTTCTAACCACCTGTTTGAAGGAATAAATAAAGCAACAGCGGCTGATGTCAGGAAGGCATACATAGTTTTTTCTGAAAAACTGAGCCATTCCTGACCTTTCCTCTTCTTTTAAGCAAATTTGTGCAGTTCTACTAAAATAAAATGCCATCACCGCCTTGACAATTCAGTGACACTGTACAAAAGGAAATGACTTAACATTACATCATGATGTCAGGTATGTAGTCTACAAGCATTAGAGACAAACATACAGACCTCCTCCGATAACATAACGAACATTAATTTTAACAAAGGTGTGACTAGCTTTACCGGGATAATTTGAGTGAACTCTACACCCTTTGTTCCTTAATATAAGACGTTTTCGTGGTTCAATTTAAAGTACCCAAATGTCTAGTATTTCGAAAAACAGGTAGTAGTTTTCTTGAGCACATATCTGGGAAAGCTTGCCACACTTTATTTATGTCCATACGCTAATGAAACACCATTCGAATACTACAAATATACACAAATCCAGTGGCTAGTGCAACAGTAGAGTAGTTAGTTTATTACAGGGTACAATACAATGGTTTTACTGAACAAATTTCAATAAACTCTAGCACTGGAAGGTTTCTATAAGAATTAACAATACAAAATGTAAAGGTAACAAGTTTCAGCATTGGTATACTAGTTGTGCATGAGCATTAAACCAAATACAAAAGTCTGAAGGTAACTAGCATTATTAAAAAAATTGCAAACCATGTACCTCCAAGGTAAATATCATTTCAAACTCGGGGGGGGGGGGGGGACCTTAAAAATTGCTATCCGAATCTTGATAATCGATCAAACATAAAAACTTGATCGAACGAATCAAGAGAACAGCTGGAGGAGGAGGTGCCCACTCTTGACCTTTCCTCTTGTCTTCATAATTGTCTGTGCAGTTTAACCAAAATAAAATGACATCAGCGCCTTGGCATTTTGGTGACACTGTACAAAAAAATTAACTTATCTCATGAAAGTGAGGTATGTAATCTATAAGCATTAACAGTGCAAAAATCTGAAGGTAGTAACAAGTTTCATCGTTGGTATACTGGCTGTGCAATAGCATTAGAATGCCTTAGCTAAAAAATCTTTAATACATCCAGAATCAACAGCTAACCCTGAAATAATCCAGTGACATTAAATGGCATTGTTTAAATTTATCAGCGGCATTAGACTGAGAGCGACATTAGTTAAGTGTGGCATCACTTTAGCAGTAGCATTGCTTGACTTGACTGCTGGCGTTATACTAACAGCAAAAAAAGTGGCAATAAGAGCATTGGAGGCCCAATCGGACAGTGGGCGCACCAGTACGATGTACCTCCATGGACACAGAGTGGTGAGGGAGGTACGGTTACCCAGAGCAACAAATATCCAGGCAACATATGTGGATTACGTCCCTTTTTTGTTCTCTTTAGCCACCTTTTTCCAATGTGAGGAGAACAAACCAATCGACCTGGTCATTCTCTATTGCGTTGTCATGCCTTTCTACCCTTCTTCAACCAAGAGACACGAGACTCGTTCCTTAGCTACTAATTTTCCCCTTTTCAACCTGGATGCGGGTTTGATGCCAACTCTCTTGGACAGTATAGTCTCCCTTCCTTTCCTTATTCAACCCAGACATGGATTAGTCTGCATGAAGTAGGGTTTCCTTTAATAGTGCAAATTATGGTTTTCGTCTGCGTGGCCAGCAGAGTAGAGGATAGCAAATTGGGAAGATGGTCGAGTGGAAAAATATCCACATGCAACGACGTGGCAGATGGGGCAATAGAACAAGGTTATGGTTCAAAAAGAGGTAGCATACCTGAGGGTCGGCGGGAAGTGGCTTTGCTCGTGGTTGTCGTCTTCCGCACACACTAGGCAGCGAGCTTGGGGACGGAGGCCATCCCATGCGGGCGCTAGGTCTGAGAGGAAGACCTTGTCGTCAGTGCGTGACCTCGCTCGCCGATGATGAGTGCGTCAACACTGCACATCCCTTTCTTCCCCGGCGGATCTGTGACCACCGGTGAGGAGGGAGAGAGGGGCCGTCTTTTTTAGATCTGGAAAGAGGGTGGTAGTGCGAGAAGCAAGTGGGCAGCCCTTAGCAAGAAAGCGCTGAAGCTCCAGCCTATATATCTTTTTTATACTACTAGTACTGGAGGTGGAGTAGTGGTAGAGTAGTTTATATTTTCTCTGCGTACATTACCAGTTAGTCATGCTTCAAAACTGATTGGCACACCATTAAAAAAATAAAGGTCGATATCTAATGCGGCACCTCGGGCCAACGCGGCCAGATCACATTTTGCACGAGAAATTACACACCATGTTTCATTGACATGTGGTCCCGTTCCAACATATCAGTGAGACGGCGGCGAGTAGTAGGAGTATTTCCGAACGGACGTGTAGGCCGGGGCGCCTCTTCATGAACCGAGGCAAACTCACAAATGTCCACCGACTCTTCGCCTTTCCCTCTTGATTTCGAACTACTATCACACGCTCTTCCTCTCCCTCCCCCATTTTCCTTCAGCCCTTCACCCTTTCTTCTGCCATTGTTCGATCGTCTTCTCCATGGAGGGAACAGGCCGGAAACAACCCCGTTATTCTTGCCCCGATCTGAAAGATGACGTGGTGGAGGAACTCATTGATCGGTGCAACGTCATCACCTCGGCTAGCATGGCGGGTTCGTTCAAGCCCATTCTCGACTCAACTAATAACATCATTGCAAGGAACCCAAGAGTCAAGGAGCGGTTTGATCTCCCCTATCTTCTTCCCCGTGACCCTGATGACTATCGTCGGCATGACGGAGGCCTCGCCCTGTGCAAGTTGATGCCGCTTGTTAATGATACGTATGATGTTAAGATGCCATCGCTTGAGGGCAAGGCTTGGGCAGGCACAAATGGAGATTGGGTTGTTTATATTGGGTACAACTACGTGTGGGAACTTGTAAATGTGTACACTCGTCACCGGGTTCCACTTCCAAAAATCTCAGACTGCCTAGAGGTTGAGCACACCGGTATTCTATGCACGTTCAAATACGATCATGGTGACTGTCTTCTACGGAAGATAGCAATTTGTCGAGTTCCCAACCGCTCTTGGAATTACAACGATTATGAAGTTGTTGCTATCTTCGACAAGCTTGTTGCCGTCCTTGATGGTTTCACTCGATGGATATTGCTCAAAAATCAGTTTCTGTACACGGATGAGTACTGTCGGTGTCAAAACCGGCGGATCTCGGGTAGGGGGTCCCGAACTGTGCGTCTAGGCCGATGGTAACGGGAGACAAGGGACACGATGTTTTTACCCAGGTTCGGGACCTCTCGATGGAGGTAAAACCCTACTCCTGCTTGATTGATATTGATGATATGGGTAGTACAAGAGTGGATCTACCACGAGATCAAGGAGGCTAAACCCTAGAAGCTAGCCTATGGTATGATTGTTGTTCATCCTATGGACTAAAACCCTCCGGTTTATATAGACACCGAAGAGGGCTAGGGTTACACAGAGTCGGTTACAATGGTAGGAGATCTACATATCCGTATTGCCAAGCTTGCCTTCCACGCCAAGGAAAGTCCCATCCGGACACAGGACGAAGTCTTCAATCTTGTATCTTCATAGTCTTGGAGTCCGGCCAATGATGATAGTTCGGCTATCCGGACACCCCCTAGTCCAGGACTCCCTCAGTAGCCCCTGAACCAGGCTTCAATGACGACGAGTCTGGCGCGCATATTGTCTTCGGCATTGCAAGGAGGGTTCCTCCTCTGAATAATTCATAGAAGATTTGTGAACACCAGGATAGTGTCCGACTCTGCAAAATAAATTCCACATACCATCGTAGAGAGAATAATATTTACACAAGTTCGATCTGCTGACGTATTTCGTGATATGACGTCACACCACGGACATGCCTTTACTCGAATCGTTTTTATTGTTCCACCTCAGCGCGTTTAGCGAAGCGGTTTCCTTGGCACGTCTTATGAAAGCAGAGATCGTGTCCCCTTATTCCGGGATTCTCATCAATACGGACGTGGGTAACCCAACAGCGCCATTGATTGTGGCGCTTGGGAGATAAGCGAGTTTTACCGGGCTGGTGGGGACGCATAGTTTCGTCCGCCCATATATGAGGGGATAAGGATCCACCTTTTTACCTACGCCTTCTTCCTCCTTTGCTTATCCATCTCCGCGCACTCGAGCTCCAGCGCCCAAGTCCGCATATCTCACCTCAACCTTCTCCAACCATGTCTGGAGCGGGAGGCAAGTGGATGGCCTCCTCCGTCATGGAGGGGCACATCAAGAAGCTGCGCAAGGCCGGATATTTGTCCAGCGATATCGCGCATCGGCTCCCCGATGAGGGGCAGCTCATCCCCACCCTAGGGCCCCATGAGAGGGTGGTATTCCTTCCCCATTTCCTCCGCGGACTGGGCTTCCCACTCCACCCCTTTGTCTGGGGGCTCATGTTCTACTATGGCCTGGATTTCCATGATCTGGCCCCGAATTTTATCCTCAACATCTCGGCGTTTATCGTCGTGTGCGAGGCCTTCCTCTACATCCAGCCCCACTTCGTCTTATGGGTAAAGACTTTCAATGTCAAGCCGAAGGTAGTAGGGGGCAGCCAAGCGGAGTGCGGAGGCGCCATGGTGGGCAAGGTGCCCAACGTCACCTGGCTCGAGGGCACCTTCGTGGAAACCATCAAAGGGTGGCAATCGGGGTGGTTCTACATCACCGAGCCACGTGACCCTGAATGGGCAGCGGCCCCCGAATTCAGATCTGGCATTCCCACACGTCTCACCTCCTGGAAAGAGAAGGGCCTGTTGTGGGGCGATTCAGAGGAGTTGACCGGACTCCAATCCTATCTCCAAACCCTGGTGAACAAGAAGCTCAAGCTTGTCAACGTGGTCCAGGTCATGCTCATCCGCCGGATTCTCCCATGCCAACAGCGGGACTTCAACCTATGGGAGTTCGATCCGGCACAGCACCAGACCTTGAGCAGGCTCTTCGACACTATGTACGAAGAGCCCTGGAGGGTGCTGTTCAAGGGCGCTGAGGCGCCCGCATCCGCTACCGAAGATCGCGGGTTCAGCTCGCAGCATCCGGCTGGCGAGGTAAGCTATATTATCCTTTACGGGACACTTGCTTTCCACAGTTTGACTCTATGTGGGATCTAAACTCCCAATACCTTTAACAGGCCTGGTAGAAGACGTCCGGACAGGTTAACTGTCCGGCTCCCCTTCCAGTAGACCCAGCGGATGCCCGTTTGATAGGGCTGCTGGTCCCGGCGCCTTACGTGGTGCCGGAGAAGAAAGCCAAGAAGAAGGCCACAGGAACCCGGAGGAGTTCCCAGCGCCAGGTGTTATCGGATTCATCGTCCGATGACTCCAAGGCGGACTCCTCCCATGAATACGAGGAGGAGAAGAAAGAGGCCTCTCCCCCAGCGTGGGGAGAGAAGAAGAGGAAGGCTTCCCCAACGGGGGAGGCCGAAGGGTCCAAGAAAGGAAGGACCCTTCCCCCGGACTATTCCACCAACACCGACGACGGCGACGAGGAGTGGCCCTCGAGGGCCAAGCCCCTGGCGAGATTGTAAGTGTCCAGACTAGTGAATAAATCATTTTTCTTTTTGTCGCATAGTGTCTTCTAACGCCGCATACAACCTTGTAGTCCGCCCCAGGACGATCTTCCCGCTTCATCAAGCGGGTCCTTGGGTTCGTCGGATGTGAATAGCGCTTCACTTCCGACCGCCTCCTCCCCCCGTGACACAGACGACGCCGAGGTAGGGTCCCAGGAGGGGACCGGCCAGGAGGAGGAGGCCCCGGAGGTGCCGCAGAGCAACCTCCCGGACTTTGGACCGGACTCCGCACCAGAACCTTCAGTGGTTCCGGAGTCCGGCAGGCGGCCCCTTCATAAGAAGGGCAAGACTGTGACGCCGGTGGCCTCCGTCCAACTGGAGGCGCCGGATAACTTGCTGGAGGCACTCAACGGCGCTTCCATCGACGAGGAACACCGCACTATGATGAGTGCGGTGATTCAGAAGGTTCGACTCGCCAAAAGCGGGCTGACCGAAGCCTGCACCAGCCTTCTAACAGGCTTCGAGGTAAGAATTTTTAAGATATGTAAAATAGTACTGCATAGACAGTAGCCCCTGATGCTTAGTTCGGTGTTCGGAAAGAAAAGCCGAACTGAGGATCTAAAAAGATATACGCAGGAGTCTAACAAAAATATGTCAATGTGGGAATGCAGGCTGCGCTGCTGACCTCTGCCGCACTGACTGCGGAGGTCAATTCCTTGAAGCAGAGCCTCGAGCGGTCCGAGATCGAGCTCAGCCGTGCCAAGAAGCAGCTCGAGGACAAGGAAGGTGAGTAACACCTTATTAAAGTTGTACCTTATAGAAAAGGATTTGGTTGCAAGAAAAAATGACAAGGATAACGTGGGTACTCCAGGGGCTACGAATGAGGTGGTGACCCTGAAGGAGGCGGTGTCTGCGGCCGAACGCAATGCGGCCGCGGAACGCACCGAGCGAGAGAAGCAGGAGGCGCGGGTGGCGGAGGTACGGCAAGAGCTCCAGGCTCTCGTGGAAAAACACGAGAGTTTGGAGCGTGACTCGAAGACTCGAGAGTCCAAGCTTGCGTCGGCTCTTGAGAGTGCCAAAGCCACTAAGGTCGAAGCCCAAAAGGCCCTCCAGGAAATCGAGGCAGTAAAGAAGATAGCGGCGGGTAAGGCATTCTTCATGCAAAGCAAGCATGTTACTTACCCGAATTCGGAGCTCTCCAGGAGCGTTCACAGATCTGCCCCGTAGCGTGTCCGATGTTGCCGTGTTCTACAGAGCCGAGGAGGGGAGCTCGACGGAGAAGGTGTTCTGGTCTCAGTATGCTGAGGCCAGACATCCGGTGCCCCTAAGCGACCAGCTGAAGCAGCTAGTCGAGCTCCACAAGGTGGCCGAACAGGCCATGAAGGGCCTCATAGTTCGGCTGTGGCCCAAAGAAGCCATGCCTGGGAGCTACTTCGGTCTGGTGCGGCGGCTGGTGGACGCCTGTCCGTGGGTCGACGTCATCAAGCATTCCGCCTGCATTGAAGGTGCCCGTCGGGCCCTTGCCTGCGCTAAGGTGCACTGGGGCAGGATGGACGCCGAGAAGCTTGTGACGGACGCGCAACCGCTGGACAAGGAGTATCGCACGCCCGAGATGTATTATAAGGGTGTCCTGAAGGGTGCCCGCATTATTGCGGATGAATGCTCCAAAGATGTAATTTTTTAGTAGACTCGCATTTTGTTATCCTGTGCGCTGAAAACTTTGTTCATATGCGCTAAGCAACGCTTGTTAATTTAAAATATTACCTTCTGTGCGGCCATTTATCAAATTTGAGATATGGCAAGTCGTTGGCTTCGGCCCCCATGCCACGAGTGCTGGGGTGTTCGGGATAAACTTGAGCGCTCTTGTTCCCATTTTTGGGTCCTTCTAGGGAGGTGCTCAACACAACAAACGAGGCAACCAGACTTATAATGCTTGAACACTCTCACTTAGCCATAGAATTCTATAATTTTAAATTTCGGCGAAGTCCCTAGTGTTCGGAAGGCCGAATTCGGGGCGCTATCCACACCTGGGCCGGACAAAGCTCGTTCTTCACTCTAAGCGGCATAAGTCTTTAGGGACTCGAAAAAACCTCTCGAACAGCGACCGGCTCTCGCCTTATCATGACGGTCAGTTTTAGCTTTCTCCACTGAGGTGCTCACCTAGCTCAACTGGGGCACAATCGCAGTGGTTCTCCCAGCGCTACCTTAGCCGATATAACGGAACGTAAGGTACCAAAACATGGGAGCCGGGCAAACCCAACTATTGACCCAAGACATGATTCGGAGCTGATGCATATAATGCTATAAGTTCGGGGTGCCGCACTTGTGAAAGTGTTCGGACTTATCACACCATAATATGGGGAACTGAAGCCCTTGCTGTATTTAGCCGTACCAAAGTGTACGGATACAACATGTCATAAGTGAACATATGTAAAAAAGGAATGCAACGATAGGAAAAAAGCGATGCATTGTTTATTCAAAAGATACTGCAATGAATGCAGAACGATACAAATAGTGCGATAAGCAAGGGGTGGGACTATTTAATATGTCCCCCTCCCGGGGTAGGCTGCGGAACGGTGTATAAAACAGGTATAATACTCATAATGGAGACCACCTGGATATTCGTCCTGGCCTTTCTTCTTCCCTGGCTGTTGCATCGTGAGTTCGGCAGGTCTACTGCCGGACAGGGCTTCTGGGCAACGAAGTCCTGAGGATAAGAAAAAAAAGAAGAAAAAAGAAAATGATGACCCATTTGGGAGCCCCCGGTGTGGTTGAGCCGCACTCTGGGCCTGCCGTGGTCGTGCCCCTCCCCCTTTGCCCATGGTATCTCTAGAGCGTAGTGATGTACGCATAGTACTGGTCTTGCACATTTGCGAGGGCTAGGGTTGGGGCCGCATTGCTATGCATGCTCGGAACGTGCCAGTTGGTCTTGTTGTAGGTTACTCCGGGCGCACTTGATGGTGTCCGGTCGCTTAGCAGCCGGACTCGAGAATTGCCTTAAGAGGCTACTCTGAACTTCCGTCGCGAGGGCCGCTGTATGATCCTCTGTTCGGAGAGAGAGTTCGGTGTTTCCGTTGACCGTGATGACTCCTCGAGGGCCTGGCATCTTGAGCTTGAGGTATGTGTAGTGCGGCACCGCATTGAACTTTGCAAACGCGGTTCGTCCGAGCAGTGCATGATAGCCGCTGCGGAACGGGACTATGTCGAAGATTAACTCCTCGCTTTGGAAGTTATCCGGGGATCCGAAGACCACTTCAAGTGTAACTGAGCCTGTGCAATTGGCCTCTACAACTGGTATGACGCCTTTGAATGTCGTCTTTGTGGGTTTAATCCTTGAGGGGTCTATGCCCATGTTGCGCACTGCATCCTGATAAAGCAGGTTCAGGCTGCTGCCGCCGTCCATCAGGACTCTAGTGAGGTGAAACCCATCGACGATTGGGTCTAAAACCAATGCGGTGAATCCGCCATGGCGGATGCTAGTGGGATGGTCCCTTCGATCAAAAGTGATCGGGCAGGAGGACCACGGATTGAACTTTTGGGCGACTGGCTCCATCGCGTATACGTCTCTGAGCGCACGCTTCCGCTCCCTTTTGGGTATGTGGGTTGTGTATATCATGTTCACCGTCCGCACTTGTGGGGGGAAACCCTTCTGTCCTCTATTGTTCGGCAGTCCCTTGTCATTGTTTTCGGCAATTAACTTGCCTGCCTGCTTGAATACCCAACAATCCTTGTTGGTGTGATTAGCTGGCTTTTCGGGGGTACCGTGTATCTGGCACGAGCGGTCAAGTATTTGGTCCAAATTGGACGGACCCGGAGTAGTTCTTTTGAATCGCTTTTTCCGCTGACCGGGTTTGGAGCCTCTGAATCCGGCGTTGACTGCCGTATCTTCAGTATTATCGCCGTTAATGCGGCATTTGTTCTTGTTGCGACGCGACCTGCCATTGCTGTCCTTGGTATCCGGACTGCCAGAATTTTTGTTGAGGTTGTTACTACAGGCTAGCCAGCTGTCCTCTCCCGCACAGAAGCGGGTCATGAGTGATGTGAGGGCTGCCATGGATTTCGGCTTTTCCTATCCTAGGTGTCGGGCAAGCCACTCGTCGCGGATGTTGTGTTTGAAGGCTGCAAGGGCCTCTGCATCCGGACAGTCGACGATTTGATTTTTCTTGGTTAAGAACCGTGTCTAGAATTGTCTGGCCGATTCGTCTAGCTGCTGAATTATGTGGCTTAGGTCATGGGCGTCTGGTGGTCGCACATATGTGCCCTGGAAGTTATCAAGGAATGCGGCTTCCAGGTCCCCCCAACACCCAATTGATTCTGCTGGCAAGCTGTTTAGCCAATGCCGAGCTGGTCCTTTAAGCTTGAGTGGGAGGTATTTGATGGCGTGAAGATCATCACCGCGGGCCATGTGGATATTAAGGAGATAGTCTTCGATCCAAACCGCGGGGTCTGTTGTGCCATCGTATGATTCAATGTTCATGGGTTTGAACCCTTCGGGAATTTGATGATCCATTACTTCATCTGTGAAGCATAGTGGGTGTGCGGCGCCTCTGTATTGGGCTATATCACGACGTAGCTCAAGCGAGCTTTGTCTACTGTGTTCGGCCCGACCGGAATTGTTGTATCCGGCGCGACGGTTGTCATCGCGTATCGTGGGGCGCCCACGCGATCCGTAGATCAATCTTGATTGTCTTGCCTTATCCTCCAATATGTCTTGCAAGTCCGGCGCATTCCCCCGTGGCTTTGTACTTTTCGAGCGATGCCGGGGTGCGGCTTTAGTGGAGGGCCTAGAGGCCTCTCTGTCGCGGCCATGAGGTGGCCGGTCGGCCGTATTGTGCGCTGGTGATGTAGGTTTATATGCTTCCTCCTCTAATCGCGGGGAGCAGCTTGCATTTGGGGTAGATTTTGGAGGGGCGTTCGAGTTCGTACTCTTCGGCCGCAAGGACTTCAGTCCATCTGTCGGCTAACAAATCTTGGTCAGCTCTAAGCTGTTGCTGCTTTTTCTTGAGGCTGCTTGCCGTGGCCATGAGCCTGCGTTTAAAACGCTCTTGTTCGACGGGATCCTCAGGCACGACGAATTCGTCGTCATCGAGGCTTGCCTCGTCTCCGGAGGGAGGCATGTAATTATCATCCTCTACCTCTTTGTCTGCCGCTCTCTCATGTGGGCTGGCTTCTCCATCCTCCTGTGCTGAATCTTGCTGGAGGGGGTTGTCTTCGGCACTGTCTGGGGTGTTATTGTCTCTTGTGCCGGAATCTCCATTCTTGCTGTGGAGGGATTTAGAGCGGCGCCGCTAACGCCGGCGCTTAGGCTGTTTCTTGGAGGGGTCATCCTCCGCTGTTCCATCGCCATTCCCATCCTTTGGGATGTCCACCATGTATATGTCGTATGACGAGGTGGCTTTCCAGTGCCCTGTAGGCGCTGGTTCTTGGTCATCTCTGGCATCGTCGTCCATACCGTCGATGTCTTCGGAGTCGAAATCTAGCATGTTGGTTAAGTCATTGACAGTGGCTATGAAGTGGGTGGTGGGTGGGCTTTGAATTTCTCCATCGTCCGCATCCCAACTGTCCTAACCGTGATCCGGCCAGGGCTCTCCTGATAAAGAGAGATACTTTAGCGAATTCAGGACGTCGCCAAAAGGCGAGTGCTGAAAGATGTCCGCAGCGGTGAACTCAATGATAGGCGCCCAATCGGATTCGATTGGTAGGGGCGCGGGAGGTTCGGAGTCCAGCGAGGAGTCCGGCACCTCGGAGTCACGAGCTTCGCAAGGGACAGGGTCGGTATTCGGCTCCATCGCCGTAGAGGTAGCTGCCCCCGAGGCGGTGTCCAGCCACCCATCCTCAACCAGCGCAGTCGGCTCCGAGTTAAGGGTCGGAGCGGACTCTTGTGCGGCCTCCAGGGCACTGTCCGGCAGCAGAGCTAAATCATGGCCATCGTGACAGTGCGGCGCGCTCGGATGTGGCTCGAATCCATCGAAGATCATGTCTCCGCACGTGTCGACCGTATAATTCAACCTTCCAAATCTGACCTGATGGCCAGGGGCGTAGCTTTCGATCTGCTCCAGATGGCCAAGTGAATTGGCCCGTAGTGCAAAGCCGCCGAATACGAAGATATGTCCGGGGAGAAAAGCCTCCCCCTGAACTGCGTCGTTGTTGATGATCGAAGGAGCCATCAGGCCTATGAGCGACGACATAGAGGAACTCTCAATGAAAGCACCAATGTCGGTGTCAAAACCGGCGGATCTCGGGTAGGGGGTCCCGAACTATGCGTCTAGGCGGATGGTAATAGGAGACAAGGGACACAATGTTTTTACCCAGGTTCGGGCCCTCTCGATGGAGGTAAAACCCTACTCCTGCTTGATTGATATTGATGATATGGGTAGTACAAGAGTGGATCTACCACGAGATCAAGGAGGCTAAACCCTAGAAGCTAGCCTATGGTATGATTGTTGTTCGTCCTATGGACTAAAACCCTCCGGTTTATATAGACACCGGAGAGGGCTAGGGTTACACAGAGTCGGTTACAATGGTAGGAGATCTACATATCCGTATTGCCAAGCTTGCCTTCCACGCCAAGGAAAGTCCCGTCCGGACACGGGACGAAGTCTTCAATCTTGTATCTTCATAGTCTTGGAGTCCGGCCAATGATGATAGTTCAGCTATCCGTACACCCCCTAGTCCAGGACTCCCTCAAGTAATATGATGCAATTCAATACGAGGGCCTTGTGTTTGCTGCCACCACTCGTGGCACTGTTTTTGCATGGGATCCTTGTTGTTTCGGTACGTTTGTATTCCACCGTAATTATAATTGTTTCATCCACATGCATGCGGGTTAGCAAGTTTCCCTTTACTAATTAACCTTCTTCTTGTGTTTCCAAGGTCCTGTGAACATCCCACCACCTATACTTGAAGATTTTTATAACCAAGGGCGAGATGACGATGGTGATGATCACGAGCATGAGGACGAGCAACGCCCATATACTCTGTGGCACCTGGCAACTAATTCCGATGGATCACCTCTTCTTGTGTGTATACAGCCCACTGATGATGTTACTGCTAAGGAAGCAGGTGTAGTCTCCCATGGTCGCACTCTCCAGACGTATTCCAACACCCGTTGCATGGTATTCGGGATGGATACTAGTGAGCTAGAGCCAACTCCTTCTCCCTGGTACAGAATTGACAGTCTTGGAGAAAACTCGCTCTTCCTTGGACAAAACTATCCGATGATGGTGAAAGGCGGTCCAACTACTGTTGACACATTTATGAGAAGCAACTGTGTCTATACCTCGGACATTTGGGTGGTTCCCTACCCTGGTACTGATATTGTAGGCCGCTTCAGCCTAGATGATCAGTCATGCATTAGTCTCTAGATCGACAATGGATGGCCCGTCCCAGAGAATCACTTGTGGTTGAAAGCAAGTGTTTCCAACGCCGAGGAATGGTTGAGTTGAAGTTCATTTCATTGCTTGTTATTTGTTGTGTGGTGAAAACTTTAGTATTTATAATGTATCCTCGTTGTCGATGTGGGTTGATGACCTGTTGTATGTAATAAAATGATATTCCTGTGATAAACTTACTAAATTTATGAATGGATTTCGAGTCGCTTCTCTGAGTGAGTGGTGCGACGAGGCAAAAAAATATTTTACGAATACATAATTGTACGTTCATTGCAACAGGTTATCGGATGAGGCCAATCAACAATAGTAGTACACTATTTGTACTAGCTTCACATGCTTCGCGCGTCGGGCGGGTGTTTTTACTGTAGCCATATGTTAATGTGTTCGCTGTACGTAACCAGCACCTCGAATCCTCGATACTAGTACTATATAGTAGGAGTAAGTAGTAGGAGTAGTAGGGTGGCATGGGCCAAAACAAGCATTCACGTCTAGGAGTACGGCACATGCCACCACCACAACATCCATCTGACACTATATTATTTCTTGGAGTCCGTGCTAGAGCAATCTCTTCAACCTCGTCGTTTCTCTAACTTCAGCCACCGCGCGGCGAGCGAGGTGGGGGTTTGCCGATAGTCGGTTTCCTTAACTGCGGTCCCACTTGTACGGCCAACTCCAACGCATGACCCCAAACGGACCTCCGTTTTGCACGAACTCCAACGATAATTTTGACTAGAAAAGCAAGACCAAAGAAAACAAGAACCACAAGAATACATTTTACTACTCCTGTAAGTTGGATAGTGCCTTCTCGATGCATTCATTGTTGATGTGCAGAGGCTCGATCTTGCGTGCTTCTTTCTTCTCCGAGTGTAAAGAAGTAGACGTTGCTTCCTCGCATCTAGTCTCATGTCTAGCCTCTATTCTAGTAGGAGTATCAACAAATGCACTAATCTCATTTCTAGCCTCTGTGCTAGATAAAAGTGATAGAACATCTACTAAATTGTGCTCTATCAATATATGGATGTACTCTTCTTCCCAATACAAAAACTTGCATCCATTCTACTCCCTCCGTTGCAAAATACATGCCTTCTATTTGTCAAAATATATATGTATCTAGACATGTTTTAGTATATAGGTACATCCATTTTTGGACAAATGAAAGTCAAGTATTTTTGAACACAGGGAGCACAACTAGTCTAATCCGAGAGCACAACCGAAGATTTGGTCGGGTTCTCCTCCTTTTGCCGACACGTGGGACATTCAGCATCCAGGTCGTGTCATGAAAGATAATAGAGTGGTAGTTGAAGCCACGAGATGTGCATCTTGGGTTAAACTGTAAATAGAATCTTACTACTCTTGAGTAACTCCAAAAGAAGCCACCGAAGATCTTTATTGGATTTGTTTTTCATCACCAGCACGTCGAGGTGAAAGATGTGCAGGTTCAGTGGGTCCTCTTGCGTTTTCACTGGCATGTGGGGACGCATGTGATCAACAGACGATGGGCTCCGCGTGTCCGCTGGCTGGCTGAGAAGAGAGATAGAGGAGGGTTGAGCACGGACTGCAGGAAATTTGTTCTACGTACCTCGATATAGGCTCGATATAGTGGGGTGGCATGGGCCATAACTAGCATTCACGTCTAGCAGTACGGCACATGCCACCCACACGAGTCCCATCCGACACCAATTTTCTTGGAGTCGATGCTACAGCCATCTCTTCTCCCTCCTGTTTTCTCAGCCATCGCGCGGTGGGCGGGGTGGGGGTTTGCCGATAGTCGGTTTGCTCAACTGCGGTCTCACTTGTAAGTGAAAATGCAACACCGCATGCATTCTCGCTTGAGCGGCGTGCCGGACCGACCGTGTGGGGGTGCGACGCGAGCACGGCAGGATTTTCGTTTTGAACTCATAACTTGTAAAATTTGGTTCTGCTCCATGGCGCGACTGATAGATAGAAAATAACGATTTTGCCTAGAGTAATGAGAAGTTTGGTTCTAGCGCCGTTCATGCATGGAGTATGTACAAAAATTATGAAGTTGATGCGAAAGGTAAGATAATTACTGTAGTATCATATACTACTACATGGATTTGACGGAAAGATAAAAATACATACGGATCCATCAACGACATCCTCACACCCTAGTGCGCCAGGTCACCAACCGACGTGTGAGGAGCAGAGGCGTTGGCGGCGAGCTGAACGTGCTTCTGAACAGTGCCATCCATGGTTGCCCTGCGGTCCAAGAAGGCCAGCGTCCTATCGTCCTCCTCTTGCATGTAGTAGTCCTTGTGGACGATTTGCGTGTAGACGTGGGTGATTATGTCGATGGTGTCTTGCTGCGCTAGGCGTTGCGCGGCGAGCAAGGCCTTAAGGTGGACATTCTCCGGCGCGACGGCGGGCAGTCATAGGGCCACCAGTGCATCGAAGAAGTTGTCACCATAGTGGCCGTTGAGGGTGGCAGGCATCGCAGAGCCTGGGCGCGTCGGCTGGAGGCTTACGTCAAAGTCGTCCGCAAGCTTCTTGATGACAGTGAACTTGTTGAGGAAACCGACGAGGACCTCGTCGAACAAGGATATGAAGCTGTCGTCCAAGCGGCCCCTCGCCCTGGCGGCCTCAAGCAATACTGCCTGGAGACGTTCCTCGGTGTCGGGCCGCAGGCCGGCGTCGTGGACCATCTGGCACAGCCGGCTGATGCTCGCGCTCATCGCCTCCATGGGTCTAGCTTAGCTTCTAGTCAACTGATCTTGCGATTCGAGTGATCACTCTTGCCCTTGGTTAGCGTGTGTAGGTGCGTAGGATTTCGTACTACTCATCGTCCCTCTACTGCACCTGCCTTTGGCTGTATGATAGGTGGGCCAGCCACCCCCTGGGCCCACGTGTCATTCACCCAAAGGCAGTTGTCGTAAGTCAATGAAGTTGCATCCCCCTCCGTGTCGGTGCAGTATAGTCATCTCACCGGACCTCTAGTTGGGGCCAAACGAGAGAAGTTTGATGTTTACTGGTTTATTGGTCCCCTTTGCATTTTGCGCCAAGTTTTGACCTTTGATTTAACTAATAAAATGTTAATGCATGTCAACGAAAATGTTGTGTAAGTCACCTTACGAAAACCAAATAATTCCAAAATACTTAGGCACGGTGCATTAACTCCCTCCTTGTTTCTTATTTCGTGACATATCAACCAATGAGAGATGTGGGTCGTGCATGCTTTCAATGACTTGAGACTACCAAACATGTCATGCAGTGTTTAGTTCATTGCATGTAATCCTATTAGAACTCTAGTTAGCAAAAAAACATTGAGTTCTCTCGCCGATAGGAATAAAACACCATGTATTTATTTATAGAGGGAGTAGTACATTTTTTGTGACGTGCATTACTAGATATTGCTAGTCAAATACTAAAATCCAGATGGACGTGGTAGTACTCCTAATCCAGACGGTGGTGCTAGTAGTACTAGTAGTAGTACTACCAATGTAGTAGTAGTAGGATTACTAGCACTGTACTACCCGTGGGTCAAATTATTACATGCTGCTCCTCACAGTGAAGTGACAAGACCCTGCGCCGGAGATGACACTTGAGTATAGGCGCCGTGTTCGGCATACCATAGTCAGCCTCACCGTCTGCAGTCACTATCATCATGGCTGTAGAGCTAGCCTGCTTACAACTAGCCCTGTTTGACATAATTTCCCGTGCGTAGATGCCCGTGCATTGCACGGAACACCAAGATTGGGGGCGGACGGCTCCTCCAGCGGCCATCGCGCCAGATTTTTACATGGCCTTCTAGATGTGGTGGGGAGGAGATAAGGCTGATTGTGAGAGACAAGGAGTTGTTTGTAAATAGGAAACAAGTGCGGGCATCTTTTTGCAAAAATGGAGAAGCTTGGTTTATATGCGTCAGATCTAGATCTGACGGCTATTGGTGAAAGATGGGAGGCACAACATCATCACCAACTTTGATTCGCAGGATTTTGAAAACGCAGGAATAGGACATGACAATATTACAAGTTTCAAACTGATATTACAAATGTTAGGAGTAATGCTGCACCTACAAAGAGGGAATTACTAGGAAGTTTACGTAAGAACTTTCGTTACTTTAGGCGGATGCAGCATTATCGTACAAACTAAAATCCACCGCCCTGACAAGTCACTAATGGGCAAATAAGTTTTCGAGTCTCTGGCAACTTGATGTTCCAAAAACAAATTCAGCTTCTGTGGAGACTTTGTCATTTAGGCTTAGACGCTTGCGGTGATTAGCACGCCATTCATTGTTGCGCCAGAGAATGCCAAATCTCATTACCTTGAGCACACTTGCCTCCAGAACAAAGAACCTGGCCTATTTAATCTCAGATGTGCTGCCTTGGTAGTCGATCAAATCAATTTCTGTAAGATGGAGATCAAGGCATTCGATGAGATTGTTATAGTGCAGCACATTTTTCACTTTCGGGTCTTTTTTTATCTGCAAAAGAAGAGAACATATTAGAGCAGCTGGCTGCATAAGATTGTCGTGTCATCAAGAGGTACCAATATCATTCGCTCATACGATAGGGTTGGCTGGCTAGTGATATTTTTTCACTCTCTCTCTCTCTCTCTCTCTCTCTCTCTCTCTCTTTCTGTTTCCTCTCATTTAACTAGGAGCACGTGAAGAGCTTGGGCATTTGTTGCCTTCCACTATGTGGCCGATGCCATATTTCGCAAAAGTATGCCACATAATACGCATCAATGTCAAATCAAAAGATTTTGGCACCGCTCTCACAATGTGAGAGAATTGGCACCGCTGTGCACACAGACCCACATGTATAAACAAATCAATCAAACCAACTACACCAGCCTCTCACTCTCCCAAACAAGTGTTTTTTTATTGCCTCAGTCCTCTCTCTCTCTCTCTCCCACGCAGTGTTTTTTCATTGCGTGAGTTAATTTGGCACCGGAGCAAAGTAGGTGATCCATATTGGGGCACCAGGTGAGCAATGGAGGGGCATCGATGCCAAATGCATCACAAGTGAATTTGGCACATGTTTTGGCCTACATAGCCCACTTTTGTACTCCCTCCGTCCCAAAATTCTTGTCTTAAATTTGTCTAAATACGGATGTATCTAGTTATATTTTAGTGTTAGATACATCCATATGTAAAGAAATGTAAGACAAGAATTTTGGGACGGAGGGAATACTACCTCGTATTTAGTATAAAATTTTGACCATAGATTTACCTAAGAAAATGCCAATGCATATCACTAAAAATTACACCATTTGAAATTATGTTCAAATATGAACCCAACGATATAGTTCTTAGTGACATGCATTAACATTTTGTCAGTTAAATCTATGGTCAAATTTTGATACTACAAAATTGGAAGAGTAAACCAGGACGGAGGTAGTACTTGCTCTTAGGGTAACCATAGAGTTACTGGAGTAGTCTAAGTTACTTTCCACTATGACTAGCCTAGGCTACTATAGTAGTACGGCATAAAAACGATGCAGCTGATCACATGAGAAAAAATACTAAAAACATTTCTTTCGGTGCAGTGCGTAGATGCAGTTTTGAACACTACACTTGTCATCGTAATTTGGGAAAATTACGAAAAAAATTGAGCTACGTTGTGATTACCGTTTACTTATAGGAAAGAAGTTTCACCTCGATGAGTAGTTTCTCCGTGCACGGAAAGCATGTAAGGAATCCAACAACTTGATCCATATTGGGGCCGATAGATTTTAGTGCTAAGATCTTCACTGTGCGCATGGACTGGGTCAAGCTTGTGGGAATCACTTTCTGGAAGACGGTCGTAAATACATCAAGAATAAATTTAAAAATGTGAATTTCAGGAAGACGAAGAGGAAGATGAGTGTTGTACCTGAATGATTACGGATCCAATAAAGAGTTCGGAGAATTTGGCAGACGAGTACACCAACGCTATCAATTTCGGCGCGTCAATGACCCTGATTTTTGTTGGACCTTCTAGATCCGATACAAGCAATCTCTCAAGGAAAGGCGCATTCTCAATGACCATAACGTGGAGCAGCTGGAGTGATCTCTTCCCAATTGATGTCTTGTTGTGGGGCCAGCAAGACACATAAATCCATCGGAGATTCATCGAGGAGATGTGGAGGCTAATGAACCCGTGGATCTGCTCAAAACGAAGGTACTCGAGCGCAGTACAGCTGCGGAGCAGGTGCTCCATAGCCTTCTTCGAGATGACAACATCGAAGAGGTCGAGCTACTTGAGTTGAGGGAGAAGAAGGGCGGGCGCGACATTAATCTAGGGAAGATAGCAGGAGCTGAAGCTGGCGCGGTGCAGCGTTGGCATGAGGTGGAACGCGGACGACGGCAGAGAGCGATATCGTCCACCTTCAAAGCTGAACTCCTCGAGATGATCTAGGGCGGGGGATAAGAACCACTCGTCGAACTTGGGTTGGACCTTGTAGTTTGTACTGAACATGCGGATGTCAAGGCGTCTGGCTGGCCTAGGGTGCGATGAAAGGATCTTGGAGAATGCGGCCATGTGTTTGCAATCCCCGTCGCAGAGGCAGCTGTCGACGGTGAGGTTGAGGGGGACGCAGCGCCAGAGGCGGTGCCACCACCGAGAGAGCAGGGCGGTCCGCACGGCAGATTTGGTGGGGAGGAGGCCGATGATGACGAGCAGCATGTCGCCGGGGAGGCTGCTAATGAAGTCCAGGCCCGCCGGATGCTATTTTGGCTCGAGCCGCCTCCGCTTGTTGGCTGCCTCGCCGTCCATCTCAACCGGCGGCGACGCCGGTGTACACGTGTGCTGGTGTGTGTTGTGTGCTGGGTGTGCGCGAGTGCGTCCTTCTGTGCATGCTGCCGCGCAGTGGTGAATTGTGCACGAGTGTGTCCTTCAGGCGCAAGAAGTTTGTCCTCAATGCGCCCTCAATTTACTAGCATGCGGGGTGCTACCCCAAGTGGTTTCAACTTTGTTTACTTCACCGCGTGTCAGATGGGCCTCTAGTTTACTTATTTTCACCCACTGCCACATGGGCCAGCACACGAAGATACAGAACACGAGCTGACAAGGCAGCATGTGGATTGGTTGACCGGTCAACTAAACAATATACGGAGCTATACGCTGACACAGTGAGCATATAATCCGTCGGTATAGAGAGTTCGAGTGAGAGGGCAGACCCGTGAGAGATAGCAGAGAGAGGGAGAGAAAGAGCTACTCCCTCCATTCGATAATGTAGTTCCAACATTTTTTTTAAGTCAAACTTTATAAACTTTGACCAAGTTTATAAAGAAATTACTTATATCTACAATACCAAAGATAAATGATAGTATGAAGTAAGTACATGTTGTGATGAATCTAATGATCATTCCAGATGTAAATGTTTTTCTCCACATATACCTGGTCAAACTTTTCTGAGGTTTGACTTTACAAAACATCCATATGCTTATGGACGTGACAGAGTCCCTAACTAGAGAGAGAGAGAGAGAGAGAGTGAAAAGTGTGTGTGTGTGTGTGTGTGTGTGTGTGAAAGAGACATGGACAACACACGATAAAAGTAGAGAAAAAGCATGTGTGTCTTATGCAAACATATCACACATGCATATTCGACAACGGAGGCAAGGTGAGGAGATAGTGTGTGGTTGTTTGGAACCGAGAGAGCAAGACCGCTAGCACATGGCCAAGAGGGGTCTGACAAACAAGGGAGAGAGGTCGAGAGAGACGTACGGAGAAAATGCAGACATGGGGAGGAGAGAGTGTATGTTTGTCATAGAGAGATCCCCTGGAGATCGTGATGGGAATACATGGGTGGGAGATCGAGTGACAAGGTGTGTGCGCGATAGAAGATGGCCCGAGAGATATCGAGATAGACGTATGGATGGAAGGAGACAATACGTGTTTTCCTGATGGCTCGTAAGAGATAGTCATACTTAGGAGGGGGAGTGCTTGCGCCTATGATGGAGTGAGGGATTATGGTACTTAGGGGGGTGCGTGTCACATGGAGAGAGAACAAGGGCGGAGAGTGTTGGATGGGTCTATATGTATAGCGCGAGCGATACATGTGTATGTGTGAACCAGGGAGATATAAGGCCAGTCTGGCTTGCGTCCTAAGCTTCTTTTGCCTGGCCTGGGGTTGTGGCAGGATTTCATGCATGCTTGTTTGGTTGATACCCTGTGAAAAAGAAAGCCCGCCTGGCCTGGGTTCCCTTGCACTTTAATTAGCCTGGCTGAACTCCAGACACTGCAAGTAGCCTGGCCCAGGCGACCGATTTCGAATGCCTAGCCGTGCCTGGTCGTGTGGCCACGATGCTAACAGCAACATGGATGGATATTAGCATTAAATAATTGATGCATGGATTGATTGATGGGACGTTGATGCTTTGCCTGGCCAGGCAGAAATATTTTACATCTCACGTCCACACCAGGCAGTACCGACCATCAAGGCATGAGGGTCAGGTCACGAACCAAACTGACCAATAAAGTTTGAGAGAGATTGAGGAGCCCCGATAAGGCTGAGTGGTGCGTCAGATAGCTGAGAGGGGGAAAGAGATATTCCATCCGCTCGATAGTGCGGTGCATGTAAATTTTTTAGAAGTCAAACTTTGGAAACTTTGGTCAGGTTTACGCAAATGTTATTTATATCTACAATACTAAAGATACATCATACAAAACTACATATCATGGTGAATCTAATGGTATATGTTTGCCGTACTAGATGTAATTCATTTTCTCCACGTACATGGTCAAACTTTGTGATGTTTGACTTTTCAATAAATCTATATGCTATGGACTGAGGAGAGTGCCTCAGTCGAGATAGATCAAGTGCGTGTGAAGGAGAATGAGTAAGTGTGCAAAAAGAGTATGTGTGTGAAAGAGAAAGTGACAACAAACGATAAATTAGAGAGAGAGAGTGTGTGTTTTCGTTTCTTATGCGAACATATAACGCATACATCTCCAAGATGGAAAAGCGAGGCGAGGAGATACACGAAGATAGCTATTGTGTGATTGTTTGCAACGGAGAGAGACACCCCTGTAGCACATGTCCAATAGAGGTGTGGCCAACAAGGAACAAATGTCGAGAGGGACACATGGATGGCATGGATGCATGGGGAGGGAGAGAGGGTGTGTTTGTGATAGAGATATCCCGTCGAGATCGTGAGGGGACTATATGGGTGGGAGATCGAGGGAGTGCGTGCGCGATAGAAAGATGCCCCGAGAGAAATCGAGATAGACCATGCACATGTTTGTGATGGAGACTAAGATTAGCAAGTCATATACATATAGGGGGGCTACGTGTGCCTACAATTGAGTGAGAGACCATCATACTTGGCTAGCTGGGCATGAGATTGTGTGTGTGCGCGTGTGAGATGGAGATAGAACAAGGGGGGAGATAGAGTTTTAGATGGGCCTATCGAGTGCGAGTGAGATATGCATGTGTATGTGTGACCCAGGTGGATGGAGAGTTTGAGAGAGGGGGTAAGAGCTCCGAGACGACATAGTGGTGCGTGAGAGAGTTACGGGCAAAGGGCCAAGGAATTTGTGTGCGTACGATGAGTGCACCCAAGATATCTAGCTTGGACTAGCTAGAGTATCATACATAGTGTGCGAGAGAGACCTATAGATGGTGTATATATGCATGCGAACTAGAAAGACCCCCCCCCCCACACACACAAAGAGAGAGAGAGATGGAGAGAAAGGGAGAGGGACCAACAAGGTTTTTGTGTCGGATGCGTGCGACATAATTGAAGATTGTCGGAGAGAGAGAGAGAGAGAGAGAGAGAGAGAGAGAGAGAGAGAGAGAGAGAGAGAGAACAGGAGTCCGAGAGAGGGGGAGGTCGCGTTTTATGCATCAAAGACTGATATAAACCATGTTTCGATATAAACTTGCATTCAAAATTTTAAATTGGAGAACATGTTGTCTGCAATCCACACATGAACGGATATATGCATATATCAAACAAGTTCATTAATTTGACTTTCAACATGTTCATGGAGTACTATAATATTGTACAACATGCTACTCGATTGAGGTGTTCAATTTTGGATTTAGTTCACTATTTTGACCTACTGAACGAGCTATTTCATTGAATCGAGATATTTCATTTTGGGTTTGATTCGCGTTTTTGAGTGGGTCAACTATTTGTTATATAGTAAATCGCTAGCAACGAGCATGTAAAAACACACTACTCCTGAGCATCATCTCTCCATCTAAAAAAGAATTAGCAAGCTAATATTTCAAAATTTGATCCGAATCGACTTGGTAAGGTAGACGTGGATGCTCGTTCTCCCAAAATTTGAACGAACCGTTAAACATCCTCTCTGCTCGGTGGAATTCGCCCGAGCAAATAAATGGGAGACGCGAAATTACCATCCTATGTGGGACATGCATCAATTGGCCCGTTGTACATCGAGGGTAGGTTCGTAACTTCATCCAAGTGCGCCTTCTCCTCGGCCGAAATGACATGTGCCGAATAATTCATAAACCATGGTTGGCAAAACACGCTCTCCTCGCCCGAAATAGCTCGCGCCCACTATTTCAAAACACGCTCTCCTCGCCCGAAATCGCTCGCGCCCACTAAAGTTCAAAACACGCCCTCCTCTCTCGAAATCGCTCGCGCCCACTAAAGTTCAAAACACGCTCTCCTCACCCGAAATCGCTCGCGCCCACTAAAGTTCAAAACACGCTCTCTATTTGGGAAGAAGCAAAGTTACTCTACTATCCCCGACCCTCAGTACACAGACCCAAGCCGAGAAGCCTAAAGGCAAGGGTAGAACTGTAACTCCCCCTCACATTTCAGACAAATGCGTCCGTAAGACATGGTTCCACTCCCCTCCCAATTCCCCCCCCCCCCCCCCCGCCCGCCCCCATTCATACCTCGTGGGCGCCAAATCACCTTCTCCCCAGGAAGCACCCTTCTCCCGAGCCACGAAACCTCAGCCCCACCTCCATGGTGCCCCCCACCACACCAATTTCACAGCCGCCCTCCTCCCTAATGCCGGAGACGCTATCGATTTGCCGCCGTGCACTGGGCCGTGTGCCTCTTACTCCGTGCTGCTGGTGCTGCCTCGACGACGGCTGCGTGAACTGTACCGGAGCAGATTCACCCCCGCCGTTGTTCACGGTGTCGGAGCGGCTCCAACTTCGGATCCGTCCAGAGTCCTGGCACTGTTTCCGCGTAGCCGTTTACCGTCGCAACATTGCTCTTTCCCTGCCGCCGGTCGCCACCGCAACCGCGCCGGCCTCACCGACTCGGTAGCTGGACCTGCCTACTTCACCATGCCACCAGATAGGTCGCACCCTCATCTCAAATCACTTTATTTAGGCGTCAGTTGTCTGTGAAGGAAATATGCCCTAGAGGCAATAATAAAGTTATTATTTATTTCCTCATATCATGATAAATGTTTATTATTCATGCTAGAATTGTATTAACCGGAAACATAATACATGTGTGAATATATAGACAAACAGAGTGTCACTAGTATGCCTCTACTTGACTAGCTTGTTAATCAAAGATGGTTATGTTTCCTAACCATGAACAAGGAGTTGTTATTTGATTAACAAGGTCACATCATTAGTTGAATGATCTGATTGACATGACCCATTCCGTTAGCTTAGCACCCGATCGTTTAGTATGTTGCTATTGCTTCCTTCATGACTTATACATGTTCCTATGACTATGAGATTATGCAACTCCCGTTTATCGGAAGAACACTTTGTGTGCTACCAAACGTCACAACGTAACTGGGTGATTATAAAGGTGCTCTACAGGTATCTCCGAAGGTACTTGTTGAGTTGGCGTATTTCGAGATTAGGATTTGTCACTCTGAATGTCGGAGAGGTATCTCTGGGCCCTCTCGGTAATACACATCACTTAAGCCTTGCAAGCATTTCAACTAATGAGTTAGTTGCGAGATGATGTATTACGGAACGAGTAAAGAGACTTGCCGGTAACGAGATTGAACTAGGTATTGGATACCGACGATCGAATCTCGGGCAAGTAACATACCGATGACAAAGGGAACAACGTATGTTGTTGTGCGGTTTGACCGACAAACATCTTCGTAGAATATGTAGTAACAATTATGGGCATCCAGGTCCCGCTATTGGTTATTGACCAGAGACGTGTCTCGGTCATGTCTACATTGTTCTCGAACCGTAGGGTCCGCACGCTTAAGGTTTCGATGACAGTTTCATTATGACTTAATGTATTTTGATGTACTGAAGGTTGTTCGGAGTCCCGGATGTGATCACGGACATGACGAGGAGTCTCGAAATGGTCGAGACATAAAGATTGATATATTGGACGGATATATTTGGACACCGGAAAGGTTCCGGGTGAGATTGGAAATATACCGGAGTTCCGGGAGGTTACCGGAACCCCCCGGTAAGTATATGGGCCTTATTGGGCCTTAGTGGAAGGGAGGGAGAAGGAGCAAGGGAGGGGGCGCGCCCCCCCAAGCCCAATCCGAATCGGGAGGGGGGCCGGCCCCCCCTTTCCTTCTCTCCTCCCCCCTCTTCCTTCCTTCTCCTACTCCTAATAGGAAAGGGGGGCCAAACCTACTTGGAGTAGGTTTGCCCCCCTTATGGCGCGCCTCCTCCCTAGGCCGGCCTCCTCCTCCCTCCCTCCTTTATATACGGGGGCGGGGGGGCACCCTAGACACAAAAGTTGATCATTGAGATCGTTCCTTAGCCGTGTGCGGTGCCCCCCTCCACGATATTACACCTCGGTCATATTATAGCGGTGCTGAGGCGAAGCCCTGCGACAGGAGAACATCAAGATCATCACCACGCCGTCGTGCTGACGGAACTCCTCCCCGCGCCTCTGCTGGATCGGAGATCGGGGTGCGTCATCGAGCTGTACGTGTGTCAAGAACTCGGAGGAGCCGGAGTAACGGTGCTTGGATCGGTTGGACCGGGAGGACGTACGACTACTTCCTCTACGTTGCGTCAACGGTTCCGCTTCGGTCTATGAGAGTACGTAGACAACACTCTCCCCTCTCATTGCTATGCATCACCATGATCTTGCGTGTGCGTGGGAAATTTTTTGAAATTACTACGTTCCCCAACAGTGGCATCCGAGCCTAGGTTTTTATGGTTTGTTGTTATATGCACGAGTAGAACACAAGTGAGTTGTGGGCGATATAAGTCATACTGCTTACCAGCATGTCATACTTTGGTTCAGCGGTATTGTTGGATGAAGCTGCCCGGACCGACATTACGCGTACGCTTACGTGAGACTGGTTTTACCGCTGTGCTTTGCACACAGGTGACTAGCGGGTGTCAATTTCTCCAACTTTAGTTGAACTGAGTGTGGCTACGCCCGGTCCTTGCGAAGGTTAAAACAGCATAAACTTGACAAACTATCGTTGTGGTTTTGATGCGTAGGTGAGATTGGTTCTTGCTTAAGCCCGTAGCAGCCACGTAAAACTTGCAACAACAAAGTAGAGAACGTCTAACTTGTTTTTGCAGGGCATGTTGTGATGTGATATGGCCAAGACATGATGCTATATTTTATTGTATGAGATGATCATGTTTTGTAACCGAAGTTATCAGCAACTGGCAGGATCCATATGGTTGTCGCTTTATTGTATGAAATGCAAACGCCCTGTAATTGCTTTACTTTATCACTAAGCGGTAGCGATAGTCGTAGAAGCAATAGATGGCGTAAACGACAATGATGCTACGATGGAGATCAAGGTGTCGCACCGGTGACGATGGTGATCATGATGGTGCTTCGGAGATGGAGATCACAAGCACAAGATGATGATGGCCATATCATATCACTTATATTGATTGCATGTGATGTTTTATCCTTTATGCATCTTATCTTGCTTTGATTGATGGTAGCATTTTAAGATGATCTCTCACTAAAAATTATCAAGAAGTGTTCTCCCTGAGTATGCACCGTTGCCAAAGTTCGTCGTGCCCAGACACCACGTGATGATCGGGTGTGATAAGCTCTACGTCCATCTACAACGGGTGCAAGCCAGTTTTGCACACGCAGAATACTCAGGTTAAACTTGACAAGCCTAGCATATGCAGATATGGCCTCGGAACACGGAGACCGAAAGGTCGAGCGTGAATCATATAGTAGATATGATCGACATAAGATGTTCACCATTGAAAACTACTCCATCTCATGTGATGATCGGTTATGGTTGAGTTGATTTGGATCACGTGATCACTTAGATGACTAGAGAGATGTCTGTCTAAGTGGGAGTTCTTAAGTAATATGATTAATTGAACTTAAATTTATCATGAACTTAGTACCTGATAGTATCTTGCTTGTCTATGTTGATTGTAGATAGATGGCCCGTGCTGTTAATCCGTTGAATTTTAATGCGTTCCTTGAGAAAGCTAAGTTGAAAGATGATGGTAGCAACTACGCGGACTGGGTTCGTAACTTGAGGATTATCCTCATTGCTGCACAGAAAAATTACATCCTGGAAGCACCGCTGGGTGCCAGGCCTGCTGCTGATGCAACTGACGACGTTAAGAACGTCTAGCAGAGCAAAGCTGATGACTACTCGATAGTTCAATGTGCCATGCTTGACGGCTTAGAACCGGGACTTCAACCACGTTTTGAACGTCATGGAGCATATGAGATGTTCCAGGAGTGGAAGTTAATATTCCAGAAGAATGCCCGGATTGAGAGATATGAAGTCTCCAATAAGTTCTATAGCTGCAAGATGGAGGAGAATAGTTTTGTCAGTGAGCACATACTCAAGATGTCTGGGTATTGTAATCACTTGATTCAACTGGGAGTTACTCTTCTGGATGATAGCGTCATTGACAGAATTCTCCAATCACTTCCACCAAGCTACAAGAGCTTCGTGATGAACTACAATATGCAAGGGATGGATAAGACGATTCCCGAGCTCTTCGCAATGCTAAAGGCTGCGGAGGTAGAAATCAAGAAGGAGCATCAAGTTTTGATGGTTAACAAGACCACTAGTTTCAAGAAAAAGGGCAAAGGGAAGAAGAAGGGGAACTTCAAGAAGAACAGCAAACAAGTTGCTGCTCAAGAGAAGAAGCCCAAGTCTGGACCTAAGCCTGAAACTGAGTGCTTCTACTACAAGCAGACTGGTCACTGGAAGCGGAACTGCCCCAAGTATTTGGCGGATAAGAAGGATGGCAAGGTGAACAAAGGTATATGTGATATACATGTTATTGATGTGTACCTTACTAGAGCTCGCAGTAGCACCTGGGTATTTGATACTGATTCTGTTGCTAATATTTGCAACTCGAAACAGGGACTACGGATTAAGCGAACACTGGCAAAGGACGAGGTGACGATGCGCGTGGGAAATGGTTCCAAAGTCGATGTGATCGCGGTCGGCACGCTACCTCTACATCTACCTCCGGGATTAGTATTAGACCTAAATAATTGTCATTTGGTGCCAGCGTTGAGCATGAACATTATATCTGGATCTTGTTTGATGCGAGACGGTTATTCATTTAAATCAGAGAATAATGGTTGTTCTATTTATATGAGTAATATCTTTTATGGTCATGCACCCTTGAAGAGTGGTCTATTTTTGATGAATCTCGATAGTAGTGATACACATATTCATAGTCTTGAAGCCAAAAGATGCAGAGTTGATAATGATAGTGCAACTTATTTGTGGCACTGCCGTTTAGGTCATATCGTTGTAAAGCGCATGAAGAAACTCCATACTGATGGATTTTTGGAACCGCTTGATTATGAATCACTTAGTACTTGCGAACCGTGCCTTATGGGCAAGATGACTAAAACGCCGTTCTCCGGTACTATGGAGAGAGCAACAGATTTGTTGGAAATCATACATACAGATGTATGTGGTCCGATGAATGTTGAGGCTCGTGGCGGATATCGTTATTTTCTCACCTTCACAGATGATTTAAGCAGATATGGGTATATCTACTTAATGAAACATAAGTCTGAAACATTTGAAAAGTTCAAAGAATTTCAGAGTGAAGTTGAAAATCATCGTAACAAGAAAATAAAGTTTCTACGATCTGATCGTGGAGGAGAATATTTGAGTTACGAGTTTGGTCTACACTTAAAACAATGTGGAATAGTTTCGCAACTCACGCCACCTGGAACACCACAACGTAATGGTGTGTCCGAATGTCGTAATCGTACTTTACTTGATATGGTGCGATCTATGATGTCTCTTACAGATTTACCGCTATCGATTTGGGGTTATGCTTTAGAGACGGCCACATTCACGTTAAATAGGGCACCGTCGAAATCCGTTGAGACGACACCTTATGAACTATGGTTTGGCAAGAAACCAAAGTTGTCGTTTCTTAAAGTTTGGGGATGCGATGCTTATGTGAAAAAGCTTCAACCTGATAAGCTCGAACCCAAATCGGAGAAATGTGTCTTCATAGGAGACAGTTGGGTACACCTTCTATCACAGATCCAAAGGCAAGACATTCGTTGCTAAGAATGGATCCTTTCTAGAGAAGGAGTTTCTCTTGAAAGAAGTGAGTGGGAGGAAAGTAGAACTTGATGAGGTAACTGTACCTACTCCCTTGTTGGAAAATAATACATCACAGGAACCAGTTTCTGTGATGTCAAAACCGACTAGTGAGGAAGTTGATGATGATGATCATAGAACTTCAGATCAAGTTAGTACAGAACCTCGTAGGTCGAACAGATTAAGATCCGACCAGAGTGGTACGGTAATCCTATTCTGGAAGTCATGCTACTAGATCATGATGAACCTACGAACTATGAAGAAGCGATGGTGAGCTCATATTCCACAAAATGGCTTGAAGCCATGAAATCTGAGATGGGATCCATGTATGAGAACAAAGTATGGACTTTGGTTGACTTGCCCGATGGTCGGCAAGCAATTGAGAATAAATGGATCTTCAAGAAGAAGACCAACGCTAACGGTAATGTTACTGTCTACAAAGCTCGACTTGTTGCAAAAGGTTTTCGACAAGTTCAAGGGGTTGACTACGATGAGACCTTCTCACCCGTAGCGATGCTTAAGTCTGTCCGAATCATGTTAGCAATTGCCGCATTTTATGATTATGAAATTTGGCAAATGGATGTAAAAACTGCATTCCTGAATGGATTTCTGGAAGAAGAGTTGTATATGATGCAACCAGAAGATTTTATCGATCCAAAGGGAGCTAACAAAGTGTGCAAGCTCCGGCGATCCATTTATGGACTGGTGCAAGCCTCTCGGAGTTGGAATAAATGTTTTGATAGTGTGATCAAAGCATTTGGGTTTATACAGACTTTTGGAGAAGCCTGTATTTACAAGAAAGTGAGTGGGAGCTCTGTAGCATTTCTAATATTATATGTGGATGACATATTATTGATTGGAAATGATATAGAATTTCTGGATAGCATAAAGGGATACTTGAATAAAAGTTTTTCAATGGAAGACCTCGGTGAAGCTGCTTACATATTGGGCATTAAGATCTATAGAGATAGATCAAAACGCTTAATTGGACTTTCACAAAGCACATACCTTGACAAAGTTTTGAAGAAGTTCAAAATGGATCAAGCAAAGAAAGGGTTCTTGCCTGTATTGCAAGGTGTGAAATTGAGTAAGACTCAAAGCCCGACCACTGCAGAAGATAGAGAGAAAATGAAAAATGTTCCCTATGCTTCAGTCATAGGCTCTATCATGTATGCAATGTTGTGTACCAGACCTGATGTGTGCCTTGCTATAAGTCTAGCAGGGAGGTACCAAAGTAATCCAGGAGTGGATCACTGGACAGCGGTCAAGAACATCCTAAAATACGTGAAAAGGACTAAGGATAGTTTTCTCGTATATGGAGGTGACAAAGAGCTCATCATAAATGGTTACGTTGATGCAAGCTTTGACACTGATCCGGACGATTCTAAATCGCAAACCGGATACGTGTTTACATTAAACGGTGGAGTTGTCAGTTGGTGCAGTTCAAAGCAAAGCGTCGTGGCGGGATCTACGTGTGAAGCGGAATACATAGCTGCTTCGGAAGCAGCCAATGAAGGAGTCTGGATGAAGGAGTTCATATCCGATCTAGGTGTCATACCTAGTGCATCGGGTCCAATGAAAATCTTTTGTGACAATACTGGAGCGATTGCCTTAGCGAAGGAATCCAGATTTCACAAGAGAACCAAGCACATCAAGAGACGCTTCAATTCCATCCGGGATCTAGTCCAGGTGGGAGACATAGAGATTTGCAAGATACATACGGATCTGAATGTTGCAGACCCGTTGACTAAGCCTCTTCCACGAGCAAAACATGATTAACACCAAGACTCCATGGGTGTTAGAATCATTACTGTGTAATCTAGATTATTGACTCTAGTGCAAGTGGGAGACTGAAGGAAATATGCCCTAGAGGCAATAATAAAGTTATTATTTATTTCCTCATATCATGATAAATGTTTATTATTCATGCTAGAATTGTATTAACCGGAAACATAATACATGTGTGAATATATAAACAAACAGAGTGTCACTAGTATGCCTCTACTTGACTAGCTTGTTAATCAAAGATGGTTATGTTTCCTAACCATGAACAAGGAGTTGTTATTTGATTAACAAGGTCACATCATTAGTTGAATGATCTGATTGACATGACCCATTCCGTTAGCTTAGCACCCGATCGTTTAGTATGTTGCTATTGCTTCCTTCATGACTTATACATGTTCCTATGACTATGAGATTATGCAACTCCCATTTCCGGAGGAACACTTTGTGTGCTACCAAACGTCACAACGTAACTGGGTGATTATAAAGGTGCTCTACAGGTGTCTCCGAAGGTACTTGTTGAGTTGGCGTATTTCGAGATTAGGATTTGTCACTCCGAATGTCGGAGAGGTATCTCTGGGCCCGGTAATACATATCACTTAAGCCTTGCAAGCATTTCAACTAATGAGTTAGTTGCGGGATGATGTATTACGGAACGAGTAAAGAGACTTGCCGGTAACGAGATTGAACTAGGTATTGATACCGACGATCAAATCTCGGGCAAGTAACATACCGATGACAAAGGGAACAACGTATGTTGTTGTGCGGTTTAACCGATAAAGATCTTCGTAGAATATGTAGGAACCAATACGGGCATCCAGGTCCCGCTATTGGTTATTGACCGGAGACGTGTCTCGGTCATGTCTACATTGTTCTCGAACCGTAGGGTCCGCACGCTTAAGGTTTCGATGACAGTTTCATTATGAGTTTATGTATTTTGATGTACTGAAGGTTGTTCGGAGTCCCGGATGTGATCACGGACATGACGAGGAGTCTTGAAATGGTCGAGACATAAAGATTGATATATTGGACGGATATATTTGGACACCGGAAAGGTTCCGGGTGAGATTGGAAATATACCGGAGTTCCGGGAGGTTACCGGAACCCCCCGGTAAGTATATGGGCCTTATTGGGCCTTAGTGGAAGGGAGGGAGAAGGAGCAAGGGAGGGGGCGCCCCCCCCCAAGCCCAATCCGAATTGGGAGGGGGGCCGGCCCCCCCTTTCCTTCTCTCCTCCCCCCTCTTCCTTCCTTCTCCTACTCCTAATAGGAAAGGGGGGCCAAACCTACTTGGAGTAGGTTTGCCCCCCCTATGGCGCGCCTCCTCCCTAGGTCGGCCTCCTCCTCCCTCCCTCCTTTATATACGGGGGCGGGGGGGCACCCTAGACACAAAAGTTGATCATTGAGATCGTTCCTTAGCCGTGTGCGGTGCCCCCCTCCACGATATTACACCTCGGTCATATTGTAACGGTGCTTAGGCGAAGCCCTGCGACAGGAGAACATCAAGATCGTCACCACACCGTCGTGCTGACGGAACTCCTCCCCGCGCCTCTGCTGGATCAGAGATCGGGGTGCGTCATCGAGTTGTACGTGTGTCAAGAACTCGGAGGTGCCGGAGTAACGGTGCTTGGATCGGTTGGACCGGGAGGACGTACGACTACTTCCTCTATGTTGCGTCAACGCTTCCGCTTCGGTCTACAAGAGTACGTATACAACACTCTCCCCTCTCGTTTCTATGCATCACCATGATCTTGCGTGTGCATAGGAAATTTTTTGAAATTACTACGTTCCCCAACAGTCTGAATTTTTATTCTGGGCCAATTGATTCCCAATGGGAAGCAGCACCCCTCGAGGGGGCGAAGCTCCTAGGCTGCTGGTTGGCTGGTGTCTAACGTAAGGGTGCGGGGCCGCAAGTTCGCCGCGGAAGCAGCGCTTAGATTGCTATCTTTTAGAGTTGCGTGGGTTGAAGGTACTGCCGCCGCCGGATCTGGATGGCGGGAGTCTTTGTGGATTGGCCCGGGGGTGGCACAACCACGGCAGTGCGGTGGGGCGGGGAGCGGGGTTTTGGTCGGGGCCACGGACGGAGGAGGCGGGCTGCTCTGCCGTTGGTCGCTGGCTCTTCAGGGAAGATTCCGAACAGTGTCAGCCGGGAGGCGCAAGACGGCCAGCCATCCGGCGTAGATCGCACAGTACCAAAATAAAATAAAATCGTGTGACCCCAGTTTAGTCTTCAGTCAACAGACGTGTGAC
Source organism: Triticum timopheevii (assembly GCA_963921465.1). Taxonomy (NCBI): domain Eukaryota; kingdom Viridiplantae; phylum Streptophyta; class Magnoliopsida; order Poales; family Poaceae; genus Triticum; species Triticum timopheevii. Next base: position 58,725,427 of record OY997270.1, on the reverse strand, counting down.
CACTCTCGTACCTTGCTGTTGATCTCTTAGTGTATTTCTTCAGATCAAAGAGATATGTCGTTCTTAACATTATGCGTTATCTGCATCTTCAGACACACCGTCTTCCGACTCACCGCAGCTGCTCCAACAAGGGAAGCATACACCAGAAGGGAGCTATAGTCCCCACTCAACAGTTCCCTGGATCGAATGCGCGTGCCCGACATGGACAGCCACAACAACTGCAGGGCCATCGACAAGTCAGCACATGATGCTCACTCCTATGGATGGCAGCCAAATAGGTTGTACCCTCATCTTACTTGTGTGCAACATTTATGGCTTTGTTATTCATCTAAGCATGGAAAATAGATCATCACATTTCACTGTATATTCATGCTGATCTCTTACGGGTCTTGTTCAGGAGTTAACGTTGTTCCATAGTTCAGCTAAGATACTTGTTCTTTAGGTAACGTTGTTCCATAGTTATCATCCATTAGCCAATGCTATCCCACAGGCTGGTGATTATAGTATTATACCACTTCTAGTATTACCTATGTGGTTCTTAAATACTTTTGTGTGCCATCTAGTTAATCTCGAGTACAAACGATACATATTCTGTAGCTTTCATCTGTGTTCTCCCTTTAGTTTATGAGACCTGTTGCTGCTAGTTAACCCCAGTCCTACTATTTATGTCATCTCCTACAGTGTAACGCCCCGGATTCGTTGCGCCAGGTGTCCGCCAGTTATTCACCGTCGTTGCCATGTCATTTTCTTGCGTGTTGCATATTGCCATGTCATCATGTGCATCTCATTTTGCATACGTGTTCGTCTCTTGCATCCGAGCATTTTCCCCGTTGTCCGTTTTGCAATCCGGCACTCCTATGTCATCCGACGTTCCCCTTTTGTCTCTCCTTGTGTGCGGGTGTTAAACTTTCTCGGAATGGCCCGAGGTTTGCCAAGCGGCCTTGGTATAGCACTGATAGACCGTCTGTCATGTTTCGTGCCATTTGGAGTCCGTTTGATACTACAACGGTTAACCGGGTAACCGCGAAAGCCTCTTTTGTCTTGCAGCCCAACACCCCTTCCAAAGTGGCCCAAAACCCAGCAAACTCCCCTCCTACTCGTTTTCCCCCTTCCAAATTTCCCTTGTTTTCCCGCCCTCCCACCCTCTTCTTCCCGGCGTCTGAGTCTCTTTCGACCATCAATTCCATTCGTGTGGAGCCTCTTCAGTCTTCCCTCAATTATTTCAACCGGTGAATTCTCTTTTGTTTGACATTCTTCATCTCTTTTTCTTTCCGGTGTTTTCAATTCAAGTTTTTCGGTGTTGATCATATTCTTTTTCCCTCGGCTCAAGTGTTTTCCTTGCTCATTCACCTCTAGCCAGTTTATCCTTCCGGAGTTCGGAAGACATCTCAGGAGATTCGTCTGTATTCCAATTAATTCGAGGTTGTCACCTCTTTCAAATATCTCAATTGTTCCGGTGCATCATCTATCTGTTCAACATCCCTTTCCAATGGTGTTATCTCTTTAGTGGGCCCTAACCCACAGGTCTTTTCCCAGGATCTTACCTGACTCTTCTGATTCCCCCGGAGTTATTCTCAATTCTTTTCAAGTGTGACGTAAGAATGGATTTCATCAGTCACATGCCTTCTCCAAGATTGCTTTCAAATTCTTTTCATTGTTGGCTCAACCACTTCGCTTTTCATTCTTCCGGAGTATCTCAGTAATTTTGGTGGTGTTTCTCGTTGCCATTCAAATATAGAAGAGTTTTTCCTCTAAATCTTGTCTGTTCTCTCGAAGTTTCGTGGTTCTAGCTTCTTGTTAACCTCTCGAATTATTCCATTTGTCAGATATTCTTTTCTTACCCATCCGGAGTATGTCAGAAGTTGTTTTCCAGTTCATTTCACCGGAGGCCATCATTCCAGCTACCATTATCCAATTATCCATTTGCTTCATTCAAGTGTTCTTTAATCAGCTTGTTATCTCTTCGTTCTTGTGCATGTAAATCCCCTCGACCATATGGGTTCTTCTAATTCTTCTCGGTGATGCATTCTCTTTCATCAGTCATTTCCGAATTCTTACGGTGGTTCGTTCAAGATTCTTTTTCCTTCATTATCATTTTTAATCCATTCGTTCTTTGCAATCCTACCGGTGGTTCATGAAGACTTTCTCAAGTTTGTGATATGTCACTTCTCAATCCTTTTCAAGGAGAATAGGTAGTATGAAAAATCCATTGCTTGTCATCAATTTAATTTGATGAAGGATAAACATACAATAAATCTTATTCTTATTTCATCCAAGTGATTAATTCCTTTCTTTGGAGTTTGTTCTTGACGAATAAATTCTAGTTCCAAGTGTTCATCTTTTCTTTTCCGGAGTTCAATTATTTCCTCGGCCATCTCGTTGGAACCTCCACCTAAATCACTGCAAGGCTCATCTTATTCTTTCATCCTTCATTTCTATCTCATCATCCTTTTGTCACCGGAGTTCTTCATGGTGGTTCTTCATGATTCAATTCATTCTTCAAGTGTTCATCAAGATTCTTGCTCAAGGAGTTCTAGTATCTTTTAATCTTGCATCTCGAGGTGTAATTAAATCTCTGAATCCTTTTGAAGTGGAGTTTTGCATTTCTTCGTTCTTCTCAGCTATCCAATCATTTCCGCTTGTGGTCGGAGATCACCTCATAATTTTGATATGTTATCCATAAGTCCACAACAAGCTTATTCTTTTCGGTGTTGATGTTCTCATCAACTCCATTCAATCTTTTCTTCTAAGGGTGCTCTCTATTTCATTCGTGGCACAAGTTGTCATTTTCTTCTCCGTTCTTTTCATTCCATTCTTTCAATCCTTTCTGGAGGTTTTGTGTGATGTCTTCATCAGGTATCATTCCATCCTCTCAAGCTCGTGTTCTATTCCTCCATGTTCAGCCGGAGTGCTACCTAAATCCTTTCAGTCTTATCCGTTTCTTTTCTCATTCTAACCACTCCGGTTAGAACGAGTGGCTTCATAGTCTATCTGATTCCGTGAGCTTTCGATTCTCGTCATTCTCATTGTGCCTCTCTCTTATTCTCGAGTGCTCTTGATTCTTGGCTTCTTCTCTTGAGTTCTTGTTTCACCTCATCCTGTTTCCCTTCCATCTCGGTCCTAAGATCTCGGGACGAGATCTCTTGTTAGTGGAGGAGTGTTGTAACGCCCCGGATTCATTGCGCCAGGTGTCCGCCAGTTATTCGCCGTCGTTGCCATGTCATTTGCTTGCGTGTTGCATATTGCCATGTCATCATGTGCATCTCATTTTGCATACGTGTTCGTCTCTTGCATCCGAGCATTTTCCCCGTTGTCCGCTTTGCAATCCGGCACTCCTATGTCATCCGGCGTTCCCCTTTTGTCTCTCCTTGTGTGCGGGTGTTAAACTTTCTCGGAATGGCCCGAGGTTTGCGAAGCGGCCTTGGTATAGCACCGGTAGACCGCCTGTCAAGTTTCGTGCAATTTGGAGTCCGTTTGATACTCCAACGGTTAACCGGGTAACCGCGAAAGCCTCTTTTGTCTTGCAGCCAAACACCCCTTCCAAAGTGGCCCAAAACCCAGCAAACTCCCCTCCATGCTCTCGGTCGTTCAATCACGATCGCGTGGCCGAAAGCCGCTCCTCATTTGGACTCTCCTAGCTCCCTCTACCTATAAATATATCCCTCCCCCCGAAATTTCGCAGTCCAAACCCCCGAAACCCTAGCCTCTTCCCCTGCGCGCCGCCGGACGCATCTCCCCGGCTGCCCGGACATGTCCCCTGCCGCTCCTCGCCCAACTGGATGCCGCCACGTGTCCCCATCGTCTCTCTCCTCCGCGCCCCGCCTCCAGGCCCGCCGGGGCCCGGATCGGGCCCGCGGGGCCCATCCCACCGCCGCCGCGACCCACGGGCGCTGCCCCGCGCGCGCCGCCCTGCGCCCGCCGCCGGCGAGCTCCCCGCGCCGGCTGCCGCCCCCTCGCCGTCGCCGGTCCCGCGCCCTGTGCCGCCTCTCCGCTCCTGTCCCGCCGCCGTGCGTCCCCGCCACCGGAGCTCGCCCGCCGCCGCCATGGTTCCTCGCCTCCGTGCCCCGGAGTCGGCCCCCCGGGCCAGATCCGGGCAGGCGCGCCCCGGATCCGCCGCCCTCCGACCGCCCGTCCTCCTCCGGCCCTCCCTCGCCCGCAGGCCGCCGCCCCGCCGTGGCTCGGTCGCCGCCGCCTCTCCTTCCCCGATCCAGGTAGGATAGGGAGGAGGACGACGCGCCTCCTGCCCCGACCCGTGGCCCAGCCCAGCTTCCCTGGCCCGCTGCAGCCTCCCCTTCCTCTCTGGGCCAAAGCCCGTGGTGAGATACCCCCTATTCCCCGCTCAGTGCGTATGATAACTAGATTGCGTCGTCATGTTTTTTTCCTGAAATTCGCCCGTCCCTAAATAACTACATTTTCATGCCATGTTCATCGCATCACATCTCTGCATCCGTAGCTCCGTTTCGTGCGTGTAATATGTCAAATTGTTCGTCTCGACGAATACTTAATTTCATCTCATTGCATCATTTTCATTTGAGCTCATCTTGATGCCCGAAATGCTTTTGGAAGAGTGCATGCTGCTGTTAATCTGCTGAAACTGTTATTATTTGCAATCTTATCATGTCTTTTTGAGCATGTTCTAGTCTTTTCTGGAGATAGCTCAGTGTTCATGTTTTGTTGTGCATTGCCTGTACTTCATGCCCATGCCTTTTGGTATTATGTTGGGGTGCTGTAGCATGTTGTTTTGGTGCTTGCAATATGCCTAGTTGCTGTTTTGGACATATTGTAGTTATGACATGTATAGAGTGTATGTGTTGGACCGTTGCTCCGTTTTGGGTGTGCTCTATATGAAACTTGCTTGATTTTGCATGTAGTTTCATATTATCATGTTGCATCCTTGTTTTGAGGTGTTTGCTTGATGTTTGTATGCATTTTGCATCAATGTCATGTTTAACTTGTTTTGCTCATATCTTTTAGGCCGTAGCTCCGAATTAAATGAACTTTATATGTAACTTGACTAGAATTTCGTGTAGATCATCTTGGTGCATCTTAATTTGCTGTTTAACAACTTGAACATAAGGTTTATTCAGATCTGGACCAATTTCGAAATTTGCATATGAGGACTTACCGGATTTGTTATATGTTGTTTCCGGCCTCATTTAAACTTGTCTTGATGTATTGTTCTTGTTTGCATCATCTCTTGCCATGAGTAGCCTCATCTAGCTTTCTCATGCATCATGCTTGTTGTGCATCATGTTTTGTCATGTGTGGTGTTTTTACCATGTTGTGTGCTTCTTCTCGATAGTTCCCGTTTCGTTGCGATCGTGAGGATTCATTCGTCTCCGCTTGGTTCGTCTTCGTGGCTTCATCTTCTTCATGGACTCGTTCTTCTTCCTTGCGGGATTTCAGGCAAGATGACCGCTACCCTGGATCTCACTACTATCATTGCTATGCTAGTTGCTTCGTTCTATCCCTATGCTGCGTTACCTATCTTTTGCTCATCAAGCCTCCCAAATTGCCATGAACCTCTAACCTTTGACACCCTTCCTAGCAAACCATTGTTTGGCTATGTTACCGCTTTGCTCAGCCCCTCTTATAGCGTTGCTAGCTGCAGGTGAAGTCGAAGATTGCTCCATGGTGGACAGGGTTATGTTACCAAGGGTGGAAGGCTCGGCCTTATGCCTGGTGTTTGGTTCCACTCTTGCCACCCTAGTTTCCGTCATACCGGTGTTATGTTCCCGGATTTTGCGTTCCTAACGCGGTCGGGTGATTTATGGGACCCCCCTGACAGTTCGCTTTGAATAAAACTTGTCCAGCAAGGCCCAACCTTGGTTTTACCATTTGCCTCACCACCACCTACCTTTTCCCTTTGGAGTAATTAACCCAAGGGTCATCTTTATTATAGCCCCCCCCCCCCCCGGGCCAGTGCTTGTCTAAGTGTTGGTCCAAACCGAGCCCCCTCGGGGCAACTCGAGGTCTGGTTTTACTCGTAGCCTATCTCATCCGGTGTTGCCCTAAGAACGAGATATGTGCGGCTCCTATCGGGATTGTCGGCGCATCGGGCGGTCTTGCTGGTCTTGTTTTACCATTGTGGAAATGTCTTGTAAACCGGGATTCCGAGACTGATCGGGTCTTCCTGGGAGAAGGAATATCCTTTGTTGATCGCGAGAGCTTATCATGGGCTAAGTTGGGACACCCCTGCAGGGTATAAACTTTCGAGAGCCGTGCCCGCGGTTATGTGGCAGATGGGAATTTGTTAATGTCCGGTTGTAGACAACTTGACACCAGATCCGAATTAAAACTCATCAACCGCGTGTGTAGCCGTGATGGTCTCTTCTCGGCGGAGTCCGGGAAGTGAACACGGTTTCTGGGTTATGTTTGACGTAAGTAGGTGTTCAGGATCACCTCTTGATCATTGCTAGTTGACAACCGTTCCTTTGCTCCTCTTCTCGCTCTCATTTGCGTATGTTAGCCACCATATCATGCTTAGCCGCTGCTGCAACCTCACCACCTTACCCCTTCCTTTCCCTTTAAGCTTTGCTAGTCTTGATACCCATGGTAATGGGATTGCTGAGTCCTCGTGGCTCACAGATTACTACAACAACAGTTGCAGGTATAGGTTATGCGTTGATCATGACGCGAGAGCGATGCTTGCGTGCGTTGAGTTCTTCTTCTGCTTCTTCGATCAGGGGATAGGTTCCAGGTCAGCAGCCTGGGCTAGCAGGGTGGATGTCCTTTAAGTTTCTGTTTGTGTTTCATCCGTAGTCGGACGGTGCTATTATGTAAGGTGATGTTGTATTCGTGTGGCATGGTATGCCTTTTGTATGTATCCCCATCTATTTATGTGATGTTGATGTAATGATATCCACCTTGCAAAAGCGTTCCAATATGCGGGTCTATCCTTGGTGCGACCTTCGAGTTCCTTTTGGATAGGGTCGCATATTGGGCGTGACATACAGGCACTCATTACATAAATCTAACTACTAGTTGTCTTCCATGCATGTCAGATATAATTGCACACACTGATATATCCACAAGAACCTCACGAAGCAATGTAAAGGCCAATAAACTTGATGTCAATGATACCCAATATGATGGAACATGTAAAGGCAGTTCTTCAGAAGACTTGCAGAAAGATGATGAATCCTCTTCACCCCACAAGGTCCTTGATCTAACTTGGCCTGTGATTTGGGTACAACATGCATATAATGTCCTGGAGTGTATCTACTCTGTTGTAATGCCATGTGCTTAGCATGCTGATCATGCATGTAAATATGTCATGCCTTCCTATTTTTCAGTACCTATTCCATTCATGATAACATGTTTTCAAATTCAAGTACTGTCATTCTACTCTATCGCAATGCCATCTGCTTAATTTGGACATCATGCTTCTGAATATCTTATGCATTGTTATTCATTAGTATGTACTTCATCTGTCTACCATACCATGTTTTTTTTACATTGAAGTGCTATTCTAGTGCTCTGTTGCAATGCCATCTTATTTTCCCAATCATACACGTGTATGTTGCCTTAGTTATTTTTGTACGTATTCCGCTAGCATACAGTTTTACATTCAACTAGTGTTTTTTTTGTTGTGTTGTCCCGTCGTATCCCTAGCTCTTACACCATACTCCCTCTGTCCGGATTACATGTTGCCGAAATGGATAAAAAAGGATGTATCCAGAACTGAAATACGCCTAGACCCATCCATTTTTTTCCGGATGGAGGGAATACATGTCAATATGTCATGCCTTTCTATTCTTCAGTACCTATTCCATCTCTTTGCTGTCGCATGTTTTATAATTAAAGCACCATTCTTCTATACAAGGCATGCAAGGGGAAGACGACTATGTCAAAATCTGAAGGGTTACAAACAAGGCCTTTGCAAAAGATCCAAACGCCAGGAGATAATAAACCAACTCCGGTTTTTATAGATACTGCTCCAGCACAGAGAAACCCAACTCCTACTGATAATAAGCAGATTCCAGTGGCCAAAGAACTAGTCCGCTCCAGTCCAGCAAAAATATGTCAACTCAATTCTAAGAAGCGTGTGTGTATCCTTGCATCATGAAATTTTATAGCATGCTGATCATATTTTCTACATGTTTCTTACCCATCTCTCTTTTAGAAAATAAGCTTAACAGATAGAAGAATTTCTGCAATGGTATCGTTTATAAGGAAAGATTCTTGCAGGAATTCTCTCTGCTCCAATGTAGATGTAAGTACCTATTGTATATCACTATATTTTTACATCAGCATGTATTTTGTTAATCGGCGTGAATCCAACCTTTATCTGATCTAAATTTAGTTGTAGCAAAATGTATGATTAAAGGCCACAATGTTGATTTTTGCAAGGAAAATTGCCTCGTAGTTTTGCATCCTAAGCTGCATCAGTGTACTATCCCATATCAGTGGGTTTGAATACTTTGGTTCTCCAGTGGGTTTTTCAGTGTGTTTTTTTACTGTATTGTACTGTCGTATCCCTAGCTCTTACATCATACTCCCTCCGTCCAGATTAAATGTCACAGAAATGGATAAAATTGGATGTATCTAGAACTGAAATATGCCTAGACCCATCCATTTATTTCCAGATGGAGGGAATACATGTCAATATTGAAGGAAATATGCCCTAGAGGCAATAATAAAGTTATTATTTATTTCCTCATATCATGATAAATCTTTATTATTCATGCTAGAATTGTATTAACCGGAAACATGATACATGTGTGAATACATAGACAAACATAACGTCACTAGTATGCCTCTACTTGACTAGCTCATTAATCAAAGATGGTTATGTTTCCTAACCATAGGCATGTGTTGTCATGTGATTAACGGGATCACATCATTAGGAGAATGATGTGATTGACATGACCCATTCCGTTAGCCTAGCACTTGATCGTTTAGTATATTGCTATTGCTTTCTTCATGACTTATACATGTTCCAGTAACTATGAGAATTATGCAACTCCCGTTTATCGGAGGAACACTTTGAAACGTCACAACGTAACTGGGTGATTATAAAGGAGTACTACAGGTGTCTCCAAAGGTACATGTTGAGTTGGCGTATTTCGAGATTAGGTTTTGTCACTCCGATTGTCGGAGAGGTATCTCTGGGCCCTCTCGGTAATGCACATCACTATAAGCCTTGCAAGCAATGTGACCAATGAGTTGGTTACGGGATGATGCATTACGTAACGAGTAAAGAGACTTGCCGGTAACGAAATTGAACTAGGTATTGGATACCGACGATCGAATCTCGGGCAAGTAACATACCGATGACAAAGGGAACAACGTATGTTGTTATGCGGTTTGACCGATAAAGATCTTCGTAGAATATGTAGGAACCAATATGGGCATCTAGGTTCCGCTATTGGTTATTGACCAAGAATAGTTCTAGGTCATGTCTACATAGTTCTCGAACCCGTAGGGTCCGCACGCTTAACGTTACGATGATAGCTTTATTACGAGTTTATAAGTTTTGATATACCGAAGTTTGTTTGGAGTCCCGGATGTGATCACGGACATGACGAGGAGTCTCGAAATGGTCGAGACATAAAGATCGATATATTGGAAGCCTATATTTGGACATCGGAATCGTTCCGGGTGAAATCGGCATTTTACCGGAGTACCGAGAGGTTACCGGAACCCCCCGGGGGGTTATTGGGCCTACATGGGCCTCGAGGGAGAAGAGGGAAGGAGGAAGGAGGAGGCCACATGCCCCTCCCCTTCCTAGTCTGAATAGGACAAGGGAAGGGGGGCGGCGCCCCCCCTTTCCTTCCCCTCTTCCTCGTCTTTCCCCCCTTCTCCTATTCCAACTAGGAAAGAAGGGAGTCCTAAGTAGGACTCCCCCTTGGCGCGCCCTCCTTGGCCGACCGCCTCCTCCCCCTGGCTCCTTTATATACGGGGGCGGGGGCACCCCATGGACACACAAGTTGATCTACGGATCGTTCCTTAGCCGTGTGCGGTGCCCCCCTCCACCATATTCCACCTCAGTCGTATCGTCCCGGAGGTTAGGCGAAGCCCTGCGCCGGTAGAATATCATCACCATCACCACGCCGTCGTGCTGACGAAACTCATCTCCGGAGCTTTGCTGGATCGGAGCCCGGAGATCATCATCGAGCTGAACGTGTGCTGAACTCGGAGGTGCCGTACGTTCGGTGCTTGGATTGGTAAGATCGTGAAGACGTATGACTACATCAACCGTGTTGTGCTAACGCTTCCGCTTACGGTCTACGAGGGTACGTGGACGAACACTCTCCCCTCTCGTTGCTATGTCATCACCATGATCTTGCGCGTGCGTAGGAAATTTTTTAAAATTACTATGTTCCCCAACAGTGGCATCCAAGCCTATGTTTTATGTGTTGATGTCATATGCACGAGTAGAACACAAGTGAGTTGTGGGTGATACAAGTCATACTGCTTACCAGCATGTCATACTTTGGTTCGGCGGTATTGTGAGATGAAGCGGCCCGGACCGACATTACGTGTACGCTTACGCGAGACTGGTTTCACCGTTACGAGCACTCGTGCTTAAAGGTGGCTGGCGGGTGTCTGTGTCTCTCACTTTAGCTGAATCGAGTGTGGCTACACCCGGTCCTTGCAAAGGTTAAAACAGCACCAACTTGATGAACTATCGTTGTGGTTTTGATGCGTAGGTAAGAACGGTTCTTGCTAAGCCCGTAGCAGCCACGTAAAATTTGCAACAACAAAGTAGAGGACGTCTAACTTGTTTTTGCAGGGCACGTTGTGATGTGATATGGTCAAGACGTGATGCTATATTTTATTGTATGAGATGATCATGTTTTGTAACTGAAGTTATCGGCAACTGGCAGGAGCCATATGGTTGTCGCTTTATTGTATGAAATGCAAACGCCCTGTAATTGCTTTACTTTATCACTAAGCGGTAGCGATAGTCGTAGAAGCAATATATGGCGTAACGACAACGATGCTACGATGGAGATCAAGGTGTCGCGCCGGTGACGATGGTGATCACGACGGTGCTTCGAAGATGGAGATCACAAGCACAAGATGATGATGGCCATATCATATCACTTATATTGATTGCATGTGATGTTTATCCTTTTATGCATCTTATCTTGCTTTGATTGACGGTAGCATTTTAAGATGATCTCTCACTAAATAATCAAGAAGTGTTCTCCCTGAGTATGCACCGTTGCGAAAGTTCTTCGTGCTGAGACACCATGTGATGATCGGGTGTGATAGGCTCTACGTTCAAATACAACGGGTGCAAAACAGTTGCACACGCGGAATACTCAGGTCATACTTGACGAGCCTAGCATATACAGATATGGCCTCGGAACACGAAGACCGAAAGGTCGAGCGTGAATCATATAGTAGATATGGTCAACATAGTGATGTTCACCATTCAAACTACTCCATCTCACGTGATGATCGAACATGGTTTAGTTGATTTGGATCACGTGATCACTTAGATGACTAGAGAGATGTCTGTCTAAGTGGGAGTTCTTAAGTAATATGATTAATTGAACTTAAATTTATCATGAACTTAGTACCTGATAGTATTTTGCTTGTCTATGTTTGTTTGTAGATAGATGGCTCGTGTTGTTGTTTCGTTGAATTTTAATGCGTTCCTTGAGAAAGCAAAGTTGAAAGATGATGGTAGCAATTACACGGACTGGGTCCGTAACCTGAGGATTATCCTCATTGCTGCACAAAAAAGTTACGTCCTGGAAGCACCGCTGGGTGCCAGGCCTGCTGCTGATGCAACTGACGACGTTAAGAACGTCTGGCAGAGCAAAGCTGATGACTACTCGATAGTTCAGTGTGCCATGCTTTACGGCTTAGAACCGGGTCTTCAACGACGTTTTGAACGTCATGGAGCATATGAGATGTTCCAGGAGTTGAAGTTAATATTTCAAGCAAATGCCCGGATTGAGAGATATGAAGTCTCCAATAAGTTCTATAGCTGCAAGATGGAGGAGAATAGTTCTATCAGTGAACACATACTCAAAATGTCTGGGTATAATAATCACTTGATTCAACTGGGAGTTAATCTTCCTGATGATAGTGTCATTGACAGAATTCTTCAATCACTGCCACCAAGCTACAAGAGCTTCATGATGAACTATAATATGCAAGGGATGAACAAGACTATTCCCGAGCTCTTTGCAATGCTAAAAGCTGCGGAGGTAGAAATCAAGAAGGAGCATCAAGTGTTGATGGTTAACAAGACCACCAGTTTCAAGAAAAAAGGCAAAGGGAAGAAGAAGGGGAACTTCAAAAAGAACGGCAAGCAAGTTGCTGCTCAAGAGAAGAAACCCAAGTCTGGACCTAAGCCTGAAACTGAGTGCTTCTACTGCAAGCAGACTGGACACTAGAAGCGGAACTGCCCCAAGTATTTGGCGGATAAGAAGGATGGCAAAGTGAACAAAGGTATATGTGATATACATGTTATTGATGTGTACCTTACTAATGCTCGCAGTAGCACCTGGGTATTTGATACTGGTTCTGTTGCTAATATTTGCAACTCGAAACAGGGACTACGAATTAAGCGAAGGTTGGCTAAGGACGAGGTGACGATGCGCGTGGGAAATGGTTCCAAAGTCGATGTGATCGCGGTCGGCACGCTACCTCTACATCTACCATCGGGATTAGTTTTAGACCTAAATAATTGTTATTTGGTGCCAGCGTTGAGCATGAACATAATATCTGGATCTTATTTGATGCGAGACGGTTATTCATTTAAATCAGAGAATAATGGTTGTTCTATTTATATGAGTAATATCTTTTATGGTCATGCACCCTTGAAGAGTGGTCTATTTTTATTGAATCTCGATAGTAGTGATACACATATTCATAGTGTTGAAACCAAAATATGCAGAGTTGATAACGATAGTGCAACTTATTTGTGGCACTGCCGTTTGGGTCATATCGATGTAAAGCGCATGAAGAAACTCCATACTGATGGGCTTTCGGAATAACTTGAGTATGAATCACTTGGTACTTGCGAACCGTGCCTTATGGGCAAGATGACTAAAACACCGTTCTCCGGAACTATGGAGCGGGCAACTAATTTGTTGGAAATCATACATACTGATGTTTGTGGTCCAATGAATGTTGAGGCTCGCGGCGGGTATCGTTATTTTCTTACCTTCACAGATGATTTGAGCAGATATGGGTATATCTACTTAATGAAACACAAGTCTGAAACATTTGAAAAGTTCAAAGAATTTCAGAGTGAAGTGGAAAATCATCGTAACAAGAAAATAAAGTTTCTACAATCTGATCGTGGAGGGGAATATTTGAGTTACGAGTTTGGCCTACACTTGAAACAATGCGGAATAGTTTCGCAACTCACGCCACCCGGAACACCACAACGAAATGGTGTGTCTGAACGTCGTAATCGTACTTTACTAGATATGGTGCGATCTATGATGTCTCTTACTGATTTACCGCTATCGTTTTGGGGTTATGCTTTAGAGACGTCCGCATTCACGTTAAATAGGGCACCATCAAAATCCGTTGAGACGACGCCTTATGAACTGTGGTTTGGCAAGAAACCAAAGTTGTCGTTTCTTAAAGTTTGGGGCTGCGATGCTTATGTGAAGAAACTTCAACCAGATAAGCTCGAACCCAAATCGGAGAAATGTGTCTTCATAGGATACCCAAAAGAGACTATTGGGTACACCTTCTATCACAGATCTGAGGGCAAGATTTTCGTTGCTAAGATCGGATCCTTTCTAGAGAAGGAGTTTCTCTCGAAAGAAGTGAGTGGGAGGAAAGTAGAACTTGATGAGATAACTATATCTATTCCCTTATTGGAAAGTAGTTCATCACAAGAACCGGTTCCTGTGACAACTACACCAATTAGTGAGGAAGCTAATGATATTGATCATGAAACTTCAGATCAAGTTTCTACTGAACCTCGTAGGTCTACCAGAGTAAGATCCGCACCAGAGTGGTACGGTAATCCAATTCTGGAAGTCATGTTACTTGACCATGATGAACCTACGAACTATGAGGAAGCGATGATGAGCCCAGATTCCGCAAAATGGCTAGAGGCCATGAAATCTGAGATGGGATCCATGTATGAAAACAAAGTATGGACTTTGGTTGACTTGCCCGATGATCGGCAAGCCATTGAGAATAAATGGATCTTTAAGAAGAAGACTAACGCTGATGGTAATGTAACTGTCTATAAAGCTCGACTTGTTGCGAAAGGTTTTTGACCAGTTCAAGGAGTTGACTACGATGAGACTTTCTCACCCGTAGCGATGCTTAAGTCTGTCTGAATCATGTTAGCTATTGCTGCATTTCATAATTATGAAATTTGGCAAATGGATGTCAAAACTGCATTCTTCAATGGATTTCTGGAAGAAGAGTTGTATATGATGCAGCTAGAATGTTTTGTTGATCCAAAAGGTGCTAACAAAGTGTGCAAGCTCCAGCGTTCCATTTATGGACTGGTGCAAGCATCTCGGAGTTGGAATAAACGCTTTGATAGTGTGATCAAAGCATATGGTTTTATACAGACTTTTGGAGAATCCTGTATTTACAAGAAAGTGAGTGGGAGCTCTGTAGCATTTCTGATATTATATGTAGATGACATATTATTAATTGGAAATGATATAGAATTTCTGGATAGCATAAAGGGATACTTGAATAAAAGTTTTTCAATGAAAGACCTTGGTGAAGCTGCTTACATATTGGGCATCAAGATCTTTAGAGATAGATCAAGACGCTTAATAGGACTTTCACAAAGCACATACCTTGACAAAATTTTGAAAAAGTTCAAAATGGATCAGGCAAAGAAAGGATTCTTGCCTGTGCTACAAGGTGTGAAGTTGAGTCAAACTCAATGCCCGACCACAGCAGAAGATAGAGAGAAAATGAAAGATGTTCCCTATGCTTCAGCCATAGGCTCTATCATGTATGCAATGCTGTGTACCAGACCTGACGTATGCTTAGCAATAAGCTTGGCAGGAAGGTACCAAAGTAATCCAGGAGTGGATCACTGGACAGCGGTCAAGAACATCCTAAAATACCTGAAAAGGACTAAGGATATGTTTCTCATATATGGAGGTGACAAAGAGCTAGTCGTAAATGGTTACGTCGATGCAAGCTTTGACACTGATCCGGACGATTCTAAATCGCAAACCGGATACGTGTTTTTATTAAACAGTGGAGCTGTAAGTTGGTGCAGTTCTAAACAAAGCGTCATGGCGGGATCTACATGTGAAGTGGAGTACATAGCTGCTTATGAAGCAGCAAATGAAGGAGTCTGGATGAAGGAGTTCATTTCCGATCTAGGTGTCATACCTAGTGCATCGGGACCAATGAAGATCTTCTGTGACAATACTGGTGCAATTGCCTTGGCAAAGGAATCCAGATTTCACAAGAGGACCAAGCACATCAAGAGATGCTTCAATTCCATTCGGGACCAAGTCCAAGTGGGAGACATAGAGATTTGCAAGATACATACGGATCTGAATGTTGCAGACCCATTGACTAAGCCTCTCTCACGAGCAAAACATGATCAGCACCAAGACTCCATGGGTGTTAGAATCATTACTATGTAATCTAGATTATTGACTCTAGTGCAAGTGGGAGACTGAAGGAAATATGCCCTAGAGGCAATAATAAATTTATTATTTATTTCCTCATATCATGATAAATGTTTATTATTCATGCTAGAATTGTATTAACCGGAAACATGATACATGTGTGAATTCATAGACAAACATAACGTCACTAGTATGCCTCTACTTGACTAGCTCATTAATCAAAGATGGTTATGTTTCCTAACCATAGACATGTGTTGTCATTTGATTAACGGGATCACATCATTAGGAGAATGATGTGATTGACATGACCCATTCCGTTAGCCTAGCACTTGATCGTTTAGTATATTGCTATTGCTTTCTTCATGACTTATACATGTTCCTGTAACTATGAGAATTATGCAACTCCCGTTTACCAGAGGAACACTTTGAAACGTCACAACGTAACTGGGTGATTATAAAGGAGTACTACAGGTGTCTTCGAAGGTACATGTTGAGTTGGCGTATTTCGAGATTAGGTTTTGTCACTCCGATTGTCGGAGAGGTATCTCTGGGCCCTCTCGGTAATGCACATCACTATAAGCCTTGCAAGCAATGTGACCAATGAGTTGGTTACGGGATGATGCATTACGTAACGAGTAAAGAGACCTGCCAGTAACGATATTGAACTAGGTATTGGATACCGACGATCGAATCTCGGGCAAGTAACATACCGATGACAAAGGGAACAACGTATGTTGTTATGCGGTTTGACCGATAAAGATCTTCGTAGAATATGTAGGAACCAATATGGGCATCTAGGTTCCGCTATTGGTTATTGACCGAGAATAGTTCTAGGTCATGTCTACATAGTTCTTGAACCCGTAGGGTCCGCACGCTTAACGTTACGATGACAGTTTTATTATGAGTTTATAAGTTTTGATGTACCGAAGTTTGTTCGGAGTCCCGGATGTGATCACGGACATGACGAGGAGTCTCGAAATGGTCGAGACATAAAGATCGATATTGGAAGCCTATATTTGGACATCGGAATCGTTCCGGGTGAAATCGGCATTTTACCGGAGTACCGGGAGGTTACCGGAACCCCCCGGGGGGTTATTGGGCCTACATGGGCCTCGAGGGAGAAGAGGGAAGGAGGAAGGAGGGGGCCGCGTGCCCGTCCCCTTCCTAGTCCGAACAGGACAAGGGAAGGGTGCGGCGCCCCCCCCCCTTTCCTTCCCCTCTTCCTCGTCTTTCCCCCCTTCTCCTATTCCAACTAGGAAAGAAGGGAGTCCTACTCCCGGTGGGAGTAGGACTCCCCCCTTGGCGCGCCCTCCTTGGCCGGCCGCCTCCTCCCCCCTGGCTCCTTTATATACGGGGGCGGGGGGCACCCCATGGACACACAAGTTGATCTACGGATCGTTCCTTAGCCGTGTGCGGTGTCCCCATCCACCATATTCCACCTCGGTCGTATCGTCATGGAGTTTAGGCGAAGCCCTGCGCCGGTAGAACATCATCACCGTCACCACGCCGTCGGTGCTGACGGAACTCATCTCCGGAGCTTTGCTGGATCGGAGCCCGGAGATTGTCATCGAGCTGAACGTGTGCTGAACTCGGAGGTGCCGTACGTTCGGTGCTTGGATCGGTCGGATCGTGAAGACGTACGACTACATCAACCGCGTTGTGCTAACGCTTCCGCTTACGGTCTACGAGGGTACGTGGACGAACACTCTCCCCTCGTGTTGCCATGTCATCACCATGATCTTGCATGTGCGTAGGAAATTTTTTGAAATTACTACGTTCCCCAACAAATATGTCATGCCTTTCTATTCTTCAGTACCTATTCCATCTCTGGAGTAGCATGTTTTATAACTGAATCACCATTCTTCTGTATAAGGCATGCAAGGGGAAGACGGCTATGTTAAAATCTGAATGGTTAGAAACCAGGTCTTTGCAAAAGATCCGAGCGCCAGGAGATAATAAACTAACTCCATTTTCCATAGATACTGCTCCAGCACAGAGAAACCCAACTCCCACTGATAATAAGTAGATTCTAGTGGCCAAAGAACTAGTCCGCTCCAGTCCAGCAAAAGAATGTCAACACCATTCTAAGAAGCGTGTGCATATCCTCGCATCATGAAAGTTTATAGCATTCTGATCATACTTTCTACATGTTTCTTACCCATCTCTCTTTTATAAAATAAGGTTAAACGATACAAGACTTCCTCCATTGGGATCGTGTTCGAGGAAAATATCTTGCGGGAATTCTCTGTGCTCCAATGCTGATGTAAGTACCTGTTGTATATCACTATATTTTTACATCAGCATGTATTTTGTTAATCGGCGTGAATCTAACCTTTATCTAATATAAAATTAGTTGTAGCAAAATGTTAAAGGTGCCAGTGCTGATTTTTGTTAGGAAAACTTCCTGGTAGTTTTGCATACTGAGCTACATGAATGTACTATCTCATATCACGCACATTACTGAATTGTAGTGCTTCTCTGGTTGCCCATTCATTCATTGTGTCAATGTTGCTTTCGTATTACCTTACCTGGCTGATGATAGCTGCGCCATATTGTGTTAATTTTGTGTAGGCTAGTTTCCCAAACGTTTGTTGTGTCAATGTTGCTTTTCTATTATCTGACTTGGCCAATGATAGCAATGCTAGTGTGTTAATTTTGTGCAGGCTACTGAAGATAAGAAGACAAACTCTGAAAACAGCAAGGCAACCCCATTGTTTCTTTCTAGTATATCTAGGCCAAGTAGTATGGCAATAACTCATGATTAATCTATTTGGTTCCCATCCTAATTTATGTTATGATGCAGTGGTCGAGACACTCTCCTCTATCAATAATACAAGCCTGCCAAAATCGCCTTCTGAATCTGTTCAGTATCCTCTGTCTCGAATGCAACGGAATAAATGTATGTTTGTGAACTAATTAATGGCTGAAGCAATGATGGAAATGGCGGATGAATCAGAGGTGCAGAGTCGTGCGACACAGCAACTGACCAATGTTTTCAGAGACAGTGTAGCAAAGCAGCAAGAACTTGCCCACATGCTTATGGGCGTCATCTGTGCTGAGGTTGCAGATTGTGACGTTGTAGATGGTTAGGTTCTGCTCATTTATTTGCACTGGCATCAATCTTTGATTGCCCAGTGGATGTAATTTCCTGTAATATATGCTGGATGTGTAACGTTATTCCTTGTATGCCGTACCTTTGCTTGATCGCTTTTGGTCCTGTGCGTAATTGCTCGTCGTAATGGGCTCAAATTATCTAATTTGGCCTAAAGACATGAACGAACTTTAGTGGGCCCATTAAGTTAATGGGTCGTTACTAGGCTGAAAGTTAATGGTCGGCCCTCTTACCTCCCGGGTCGTTAACAGGCCGACATCGAAGCGGGCAACAGGTGGCCCCAATTTATGTCACGGGCCGTTAAAAGGCCGTTACTAAGTTTGGGCTACATATGGCCCAACTATACTATAGGCCTTTAGCAGGCCGAAAGAGACAGCGGGCTTGTACTGGACCATGAAGAGCATGGGCCGCTAAGAGGCCTAAAGTCAGGTCGTATTGTAAACGGCCCAACTGTGTTGTGGGCCTTTAGTAGGCCGAAAGAGAAACCGGGCTGGTATTGGACCATGAAGGGCATGGGCCATTAAAAGGCCAAAACTAAGGTCCGACTACAAATGGCCCAACTCATTTATGGTCCGTTAACTGGCCGAAAGGCACACAGGTCCGGGAATTGGCCCAACACTTAAATGGGTCAATAAAAGGCCAAAACTCTGGTCCTACTACAAATGGCCCAACAGATTTATGGGCCGTCAACAGGCTGAAAGTGACACTGGGCCAGAAATTGGCCCAACACTTAAATGGGCCGCTAAAAGGCCGAAACTCAGGCCCGACTACAAATGGCCCATCAAATTTATGGGCCGTCAACAGGCTAAAAGACACACCGGGCCAGAAATTAGCCCAACATTTAAATGGGTCGCTAAAAGGCCGAAAGATGTACATCCTGAAAATTGGCCCATCCATTAAATGGGCCGTTAATAGGCCGAAATCTCATCGGGCCAATATTGAGCCCAAATATATAGCGGGCTGTTAATGGGCTCGAACTGACGATGGGCTGCAATGGTGTCAAATCTTTAACAGGCCGTTGATAGGCCGAATTGGCACATCTCGTATGGGCCGTGGGCTTAAATTGACCTGACACAAGTAGGCCTTATATGGGCGTGCCTGCTAATTTTTACTGGGCTGACCTTTTTCATCGGAATGGGCCACTGTTGGGCCGTGCCACGTGTCAACCTATCATAGGCGCCTCCTGTCCAATGAGTGGATGACATCTGTCCCAACGGTGAGGCAACACGTGTTTCCTGTGGCCAATGATGATTTTACACGTGGAAAATCCCCATTGGTCGGGGCTGTTAATGGGTTATCGGATCCAAAACCCGACCCGATAGCTTGACGGCGTTCTGTTATGGTGGATGCCACGTCTCGGTCACCCTTGACAAAAGCACTTCTGTGACGCGCGATTTATCGTCATGGAAGTGGACACTTCCGTGATGATAATTTTGGTAATGTCATGGAACACTTCTACGACAGCACAGGTATGACTATCTTGATTCTGTCATAAATTTGTCATGGATGTACATGCATGACAAAAAATGCGACCTACTGTGACAAACACGTATCATCACGGAAGTGTATATTTTTTGTAGTGACGGTCGAAACGGGGGTCCTGTTCATCGGGAGGGGTGTGGCGTACCGCAAAACGGGACTCCACGGGATACTGTTCATCTCCACCGTCGACCCCCTCCAGCCTCCACGGGCTAATGTTCATCCACCGTCGACCTCCTCCAGCCTCCACATGCGACTGTTCATCCACGGACTCCTGTTCATCCAGCCTCCACCGCGCGCTACTCCACCGGCTAGTATTCAACCAGCCCTCTCCATGGGCTTCTGTTCAACCACTCCTCCACGGGCTACGGTTCATCCTGCCCTCCATCTTCTATTGTTCATCCTGCCCACCACGGGGTGGTCTTGTTCAACCAGCCCTCCACAGGGTCCTATTCATCCAGCCCCAACCGGCTCGATCGATCGGGGTACTGTTCATCCAGAGGCAACACCACGGGGTCCTGTTCATCCACCCCCACCGGGAACTGTTCATCCACCCCCCCCCCCCCGCAATGCTCATTGTTCATCTAGAGGCAGCATCGATCGGCTTCAGTTAGCAGCAGTAGCGAAGGAATCGCTCGATCGGGTTCAGTTCATAGCCATCAATCGATTGCTCGGGTTCAGTAACGTGTAGCCTGCAGTGCAATCGCTCGGGTTCAGTTAGAGCCCAACGCCTCGCACACACGCGCATACGTACGAGAGAAACGCGCATCACTCGGCCCCCGACCACCCACCGTAACCAGGGACTCCCTGATATTTTCCGCGCCCTCGCTTCTACCACTGTTTTTTCCGTCATGGACGGCCCAAAGAATGTCATGCAGCTGCGTCTCCAGCCCGCCCAGGATGAAAAGCCCATTTTCTGTCATGATCTTTTGTCATAGAAGTAGGACCCCACCACATCTATGATGATACCGGGTTTTCTCACAATTATCGTCATAGAAGTGCCATAAGTATGACAGAAAAGATTTTCGTTTGGCCCAAGATGTCACGGACGTGTCTTTTTTTTTAGTGTAGGGCTCCGGCGGAGCTGTTCTGCCAGGAAAACATCCCTCCGAGAGGGGGAAATCATCACCATCGTCATCACCATCGATCCTCTCATCGGTAGGGGGTCAATCTCCATCAACATCTTCACCAGCACCATCTCCTCTCAAACCCTAGTACATCTCTTGTATCCGATCTTTGTCTCAAAACCTCATATTGGTACCTGTGGGTTGCTAGTAGTATTGATTACTCCTTGTAGTTGATGCTAGTTGGTTTATTCAGTGGAAGATTATATGCTCATATCTTTATGCATATTAATACCCCTCTGATTATGAACATGAATATGATTTGTGAGTAGTTACGTTTATTCCTGAGGACATGGGAGAAGTCTTGTTATAAGTAGTCATGTGAATTTGGTATTCGTTCGATATTTTGATGAGATGTATGTTGTCTTTCCTCTAGTGGTGTTATTTGAACGTCGACTACATGACACTTCACCATTGTTTGGGCCTAGGGGAAGGCATTGGGAAGTAATAAGTAGATGATGGGTTGCTAGAGTGACAGAAGCTTAAACCCTACACTACTGTAGGATGCTGCTAACGCGACACTACGATCAGAGACCCTTCGAGAAACTGTGTGCGATGCAATAATCGCAAATGGTGCGGTATGAAAACCGTCAGAAATGTATAAAAGGTTTGCGATGACGGATGCATCAAACACGGTTCAGGTTTTATTTGCGTGTGCGATGAAGGGCATACGGTTCAGTTCAATGAACTGTTTGCAATGAGGAGGAACAAAAGAAACGGGCAGCCAGATGAAGGCGTGTGCGATACACAGCATATGGTTCACTCGGATGAACTATTTGTGATTAGGCAACACAAAAGAAATGGTCGGCCAGATCAAAGGTGTGTGCGATATACGGCATGCGGTTCACTCGGATGAACTATTTGCGCTGAGACATGAGAACAAAAACGGTTCAAATGAACAAGATGTGTGTGATACGAGGCAAACAGGTCTGTAATCGGAGACGGGTGCGAAGACCGATAACAACACAGATGATTACTGCTAACAAGCCATGTGTGTTGTGAGCAATAAATTGCTGGTATACAATTGTGAGTGATTGATGAAAACATCACTGACGGGTTCCATTGTTTAGTCTGTGTGCGATGTGATTTTCTTTGTCCGCACAACATCTACGCTCTGTCTACAGCATCAACATATATGCTTAAAAAGACAGCATTGCATAACCAAATTAAGCATACAATTACACAAGTGACTACACACATAACATTTCCACACACCAAAGAAAGCAATTACATGCATACTAAAGTAGGAGAAACAAGGATCTAATCATCTACTTATTGTTGCGATGACGCTTGCCATTGCTCTGCTTTCGGTTGGATCCCTGGCTGTTTTAGTGAAGGAGGGACTTCCTCATGTCAACGATCCGCCTATACATGTCGTAGCTCGTGTACGCCTCCTTGGTCGTGTATACGACGTGAGCTTTGTCGAGTTTCCCCATCCAGGCCGAGTGCCAGGCACGCTTGTCCTTGTTGCACGAATCCTTCATGTCTCTGTAGTAGGGATCGATGATGACCTCGGCGAGGTGAACTATTGAGTCCTTCTCATGCTCCTTGCTGCCCCTGATCTTGTATTGGCCCTGGATGTCAACAAGATTCTGGCAGGCGATGCCCGAATTCTCGAGAGCCTTTACATCGTTGGCAATGTCCACCGTAGCGAACATGTAGTGGGTGTAGGTGTCAAAACCGGCGGATCTCGGGTAGGGGGTCCCGAACTGTGCGTCTAAGGTCGATGGTAACAGGAGACAGGGGACACGATGTTTTACCCAGGTTCGGGCCCTCTCAATGGAGGTAATACCCTACTTCCTGCTTGATTGATCTTGACGAATATGAGTATTACAAGAGTTGATCTACCACGAGATCGTACTGGCTAAAAGCCTAAAACCCTAGGAGTCCGGCCTGTATGATTATGATTGAGATTGTCTCTACGGACTAAACCCTCCGTTTTATATAGACACCGGAGGTAACTAGGGTTGTACAAAGTCGGTTACAGAGAAAGGAATCTTCCTATCCGAACACCAAGCTTGCCATCCATGCCAAGGAGAGTCCCATCCGGACATGGGAGAGAGTCTTTTGTCGTGTATCTTCACGGCCCATCAGTCCAGCCTATATCTAACAGGCCGAACGTCCGAGGACCCCCTAATCCAGGACTTCCTCAGTAGCCCCTGAACCAGGCTTCAATGACCAGGTGTCCGGCACGCAGATTATCTTCGGCATTGCAAGGCGGGTTCCCTCTCCGAACACTCCAAAACAGCCTTCGAACACAAAGAACGTGTCCAGCTCTGCAAAACAAGTACCACATTACCGCAAAGAGTATAATAGTTCACGAGTCCAATCTGTTGACAACTTTTTGTAGCGTGACATCATGCCACCTCCCGGTCATTATTTTGAACCATTTTCTAGCCTGCCGCTCCACATTTTGAGATGTGGTTTTATTGGAACGTCTTGTCAAAGCAGAGATCGTGTCCCCTTATTGCAGGATTCTCATCAATACAGGAATGGATAATCCAACCGTGCCGTCTGCATGTCCCTTGGGGAATAGGTGAATTTTAAGGTGAGTGGGGAGGCGCTTGATATTCGCTACCTTTATAAGGAGATAAAGACTCTCTCTCACCCACGCCTTTTCTCTTTCTCTGCCCCCCCCCCCATTCTCGAGCTCCAGTGCCCAAGTTCTCATCCTTCTCGCCTCAAAGAAGCACCCCGACCATGTCCAGATCCGGAGGGAAAGGCAAGTGATGGCCTCCTCCGTCAAGGAGAAGGACATCATGAAGCTTCGGGAGGCGGGGTATTTGGCCAAGGAAATCTCCCACCGGCTCCTGGCCAAGGGAGAGGTCATCCCCACCCTGAAGCCCCATGAGAGGGTAGTGTTCATTCCCCACTTCGTCCGCGGGTTAGGGTTTCCCCTCCACCCTTTCGTCTGTGGACTCATGTTCTACTACGAACTAGATTTCCATGATCTAGCCCCAAATTCTTTCCTCAACATCTCGGCATTTATTGTTGTGTGCGAGACCTTCCTCCGCACTCCCCCCCCCCCCCACCACCACCACTTCGGATTGTGGCTCAAGATTTTCAATGTAAAGCTGAAGGTAGTGGACGACCAACACGCGGAGTGCGGAGGCGCCATGGTGAGCAAGATTCCCAACGTTACATGGCCCAAAGGTACCTTTGTAGAGACCATCAAAGGGTGGCAGCAATTGTGGTTCTATATCACAGAGCCCCGCGACGCCACCTAGGTCGCGGCTCCCGAATTTAAGTCTGGAGCCCCAATGCGGCTTACCTCCTGGCTAGAGAAGGGCATGGATTGGGCTTCGTCGGACAAGCTGACAGCGCTGCAGACGCGCATCTAGAGCATGGTGGACAAGAACATCAAGCTCGTCAACGTGATCCAGGTGATGCTAGTTCGCCGGATCCTTCCATGCCAGAGCCGGACTTGCCATTTATGAGAGTTCGATCCGGCCGAACACCAGACCTTGCAACAGTTCTATGGAACTACGCACGAAGACATCTAGAAGGTGCTCTTCAAGAGCAACTAGACGCGGCCGGAGACAACCGAGGACCGTGGGCACGACCTGGCCCATCCCGCCAGTCTGGTTAGTCTTTCGCGTTTCAAGGTATTTCCTCCACTAGTTTACGTGAGGAAGAAGTCTAAGCTTCCCCATTTGTCCTCCCAGGGTTGGACGAAGAAGGCAAAGCAGATTCAATGTCCGGCTCCACTGCCTGAGGAACGAACCACCCCGCTTCTGATGAAGATGCTGGTTTCGGCGCCCTACCGGGCCAAGGAAAAGGCCAAGGAAACCAGAGGTGGCCTCCGCCGCAAGGGCGCTTTGGACGTGGCGTCCGAAGACACCAAGACTCACTCCTCCGCCGCCGAGGACGACGAAGAGGAGGAGGAAAGCGATACTCCCCCCGAGGGGGGAAGGAATAAAAGGGCGGCCTCCATACATCTGGAGGCAGAGACGTCCAAGAAGGGGAAGGTCTCCCTCGCGGATAACTCCGCATGGGACATTGATAGCAGCCCAGAGCGGCACCCTCGAGATAAGCCCCTGGCCGGATCGCGAGTACTCAAAGACCCCGACGTGTTCATATGTCAGCCTCTTTACTTCATAGTTGTAACATGTTGAATCATGCGCTTGCAGTCCAGCTCGTTCCAACCTCGAGCGATCCTCGTCTTCGGGGAATTCGCTGGACCCGAAGGTGATGGACAGCGGGCCCTCCAGGCGGCCTCTTCTCCCAGGGCCATGGATGACAGCGAGGTGTTGTCCCGAAGGATCCTAGACCAGGGAAAGACGCAGGAGGCCATCAGGGTGGTGCTAGAGGGTGAAACCTCGGCCGCTAGACACATGGGGGAGCAAATCGCCATGGAGACTGGCGATGGGGGACATATCCAATTTGGCTCCCAGCCAAATACGGTCCCGGAGACCTATACGGCTCCGGAATTCGGCAAGTAGCTTCCATCAAAAGAAGGAGGTGCGCCTGTTCCGCCGGTAACCTCTGTCCAACCAGAGGCACCGGATGCTCTTGTGGAAGCGCTGCAAGGAGCTTCCATCGTTGAGGAACACCGTATCCTTATGGGTACGGTGATTGAGAAGGTTCAGTCCATTAAGAGCGGACTGACCGAAGCCTGCACCAGCTTGCTGACAGGCTTTGAGGTAAGTAATGTAATTATGTAAGAAAAATATCACAGTATAGACAGTAGCCCTGAGACTCTGTCCGGTGTTCGGAACGAAAGGCAGGACAAAGGATCAAATAATTTTTGCAGGATACTAACCATATATGTCTATGCGGATAAGCAGGCATTGCTGCTGGCTGCGACCTCTCATGTTGTCGAAGTCTCCGGACTGAAGCAGAGTCTAAAGCGGGCCGAGGAAGAGCTCGGCCGAGTGAGAAGCAACTGGAGGACAAGCAAGGTATGTAATGACCTTATGTATATCAGAAAGGATGAATGATTTATGTTGACCATTGTGATGTGGTATGTGTAGGAGCGGCGACTGAAGTGGAGACCCTCTAGAAGGCGCTGGCCGAGGCCCAAAATAAAGCGGCAAAGGAGCAAGCCGCCCGTGAAAAACACAAGGCCAGGGTTGATGAAGTCCAGCAGGAGCTCCAGGATGCCGTGAAGAAGTGCGAGGCCTTGGAGCGCAATATTGCGGATCAAAAGACCGAACTTGACAAGGCTCGCCAAAGTGAACAAGATGCCCGGGTTGAAGCCCAGGGCGCCCTCCAGGAAATCCAAGAGGCCAAGAAGATCGCGGCGGGTAAGGCCTTCATTATGCAGAGCAAATATGTGGAGAAGAGGTATCTCTTACTAACCCAGATTTGGAGTTCTCCAGGAGCATTTGCGGATTTACCACGTTGTGTGGCCGACGCTGTGGAGTTCTTTCGAGCAGAAGAAGGGAGCTCGACGGAGAAGCGGTTCTGGTCGCAATACCTTGCGCCAGAACATCCGGTGCCCTTTAGCGACCAACTAAAATAGCTGGTCAAACTGCATAGGGTGGCCGAACTAGCCATGAACGATTTAATAATCCGGTTATGGCCTGCCGAAGCCATACCCAGCAGCTACTTCAGTCTCGTGAAGCGACTGGTCAGTGCCTGCCCCCGGCTAGACGTCATCAAGCGGTCGGTTTGCATCGAAGGTGAGCGGATGGCCTTTGCCCGTGTCAAGGTGTAGTGGGCGAAGATGAATGTTGTCAAGCTCGCAACCGAGGGACCACCCGCTGGCAAAGAGAACCGCACGCCCAAGCGGTATTTTGATGATGTCCTGGAAGGATCCCGCGCTATAGCGGAGCAGTGTGCTAAGGACATTATTTTTGAATGAATACATTCATGTTATATTGTCCTTTATGGTGAAACAAAGCTGATATGTAATATAATTCTTGTTATTATTAAAAAAATTACTTCCTGTGGGGCCGTTTTGTTAAATCTGAGAGTTGGCCAGTCATCGGCTTCTGCCCCCACATAGGTAGTACGGGGGTGTTCGGGATGGAATCTAAACACTCTTGATCCAAAAAATTTGGTCCTTGAAGGAGGTGTTTAGCGCAACGAACCAGGCAATCAGACTATTCGACTTTATCACCCTCACTTAGCCATAGGAGTTTGACAAATAGAAATATAGGCGCAGCCCCTGGTTTGTATTTAATCCGGACTAGGGTGCTGTAGACACCTGATTGGGTGAAGGCCGACCCGTCGCGCAAGGCTGAAAAAATCGCAAAAGATTTTGAACCTCCGAATAGCTGACCAGCTCTCGCTGCATCATGACAGTCTGTTTTCGGCTTTCTCTACTGAGGTGCTTGACCAGATGAACCGGAAACACAATCGCAGTAGTTCTCCCTTTACTACCCTAGCCAATAGAGCAGAACGTAAGGTAGTAAGCAAAGGAGCCGGGCAACACAACTATTGACCAAAGACATGATTCGGAGCCAATGCATATAATGCTGAATTCGGGGTGCCGAACTGTACTGTAAAAGTGTTCGGACTTTGTTGCCATAGTATGGAGCACAATGAAGCCCCTGGCAAATTAAAGCGTACTAGAGTGTACGTGTGTAATCAATAAGAATAACAAAATAAAATGAAGTAGTAAGCTAGTGCCACGGAAGTTGGGCCGCAAACAGTTTTCATTATAATTTAATTGATACGTCAAAGCATATTTGTACAAATAGTGCGATGAGCAACCGGGCTATTTAACATGCCGAGTTCAAGGGGAGCTATGTGTGGGTCCTGAAAACAGGTAGGGTAATCGTAGAGGGGAACATCTAGAGATTCCCCCATACGCCTTTGCTCCATGCCGCCTTGGTGTATCCGTCCTTCGAAAGGACCGATGGTCAGGCCGCCGCTAGGGGCCTGTGGAAAAGAAACCTGAAAAGGATAGAAGAAAAGGTGAAAGTATGTGTGTCCAGGGAAGGTCAAGCCGTATTATGGACCACAGTCTGGTTATGCCTCTATCTCTGCCCATGTTATTTTGAGTGCGTAGTGATGTACGCGTGGTATGTATGCCACCACTTGGTTAGGGCTGAGATGGAGGCCAAATTGCTAGTCTAGCTCCCGACGAGCCGGACTATCATGCTGCAGAGTAGCCCGGACTCGCTTGACAGTGCCCGGGAGCTTGGCCCCTGAATTAAAATTCTGCCTTAAAAGGCCGCTCTGTGCTTCCGCAGCTAGGGCCGCGGTGTGCTCCTTGGTACGGAGGGAGCGTTCCGTGTTTCCATTTACTGTTATGACACCGCGTGGTCCAGGCATCTTGAGCTTGAGATAAGCATAGTGTGGCACCGCATTGAATCGAGCGAATGCGGTTCGTCCGAGCAGTGTATGATAGCCGCTGCGGAAGGGGACGATATCGAAGATCAACTCTTCGCTTCGGAAGTTGTCCGGAGATCTGAAGACAACCTCCAGTGTGATTGAGACCATACAGCGGGCCTCTACACCTGGTATGACTCCTTTAAAGGTACTTTTGGTGGGCTTAATCCTTGATGGATCGATGCCCATTTTGCGCACTGTGTTCTGATAGAGCAGATTGAGGCTATTGCCCCTGTCCATTAGGACTCGCGTGAGGTGGAATCCATCAATTATTGGGCCAAGGACCAGTGCGGCTGAACCGCCATGGCGGATACTGGTCGGATGATCCCTGCGATTGAAAGTGATCGGGCAGGACAACCATGGGTTGAATTTTGGGGCGACTGGCTCTATCGCATAGACGTCCATGAGTGTGCGCTTGTGCTCCGTCTTGGGATATGGGTAGCGTATATCATGTTCATCGTTTTAACCTGAGGGGGAAACTTCTTTTGTCCCACTGTGTTCGGTGGACGGGGCTCCTCATCACCGTCCTCGCTTTGCGCCCCCTTCTCCTTCTTTTCGGCGTTTATCTTGTCGGCCTGCTTAAAGACCCAACAGCTTATGTTGGTATGATTGGCTGGCTTATCAGGGGTGCCATGTATTTGACATGGACGATCGAGGATGCGGTGTAGGCTGGATGGGCCCGGATTGTTCCTTTTGAACGGCTTCTTCCGCTGGCCGCCGTGTCATCGGTATTATCACTGTTGCTTCGATGCTTGTGTCTGTTGCGCCGGGGCTTGCTGTTGCTATTTCTGGCTTTAGAAGTGTCGGGTTCGCTTGCATTGCTATTGCTACGGGCTAGCCAGCTATCTTTGCCTGCACAAAAGCGGGTCATAAGCGCCGTGAGGGCTGCCATGGACTTCGGCTTTTCCTGGCCGACGTGTCGGGCGAGACATTCATCGCGGATGCTATGTTTAAAGGCCGCTAGGGCTTCGGCATTCGGACAGTCGACGATCTAGTTCTTTTTAATTAAGAACCTAGTCCATAATGTCCTGGCTGACTGAGGGAGTCCTGGACTAGGGGGTGTCCGGACAGCCGGACTATCATCGTCCGCCGGACTCCAAGACTACGAAGATACAAGATTGAAGACTCCGTCCCGTGTCCGGATGGGACTTTCCTTGGCGTGGAAGGCAAGCTTGGCGATACGGATATGTAGATTTCCTACCATTGTAACCGACTCTGTGTAACCCTAGCCTCCTCCGGTGTCTATATAAAGCGGAGGGCTTTAGTCTGTAGGACACAACATACATTACAACAATCATACCATAGGCTAGCTTTAGGGTTTAGCCTCCTTGATCTCGTGGTAGATCCACTCTTGTACTACCCATATCATCAATATTAATCAAGCAGGACGTAGGGTTTTACCTCCATCGAGAGGGCCCGAACCTGGGTAAAACATCGTGTCCCTCGTCTCCTGTTACCATCCGCCTAGTTGCACAGTTCGGGACCCCCTACCCGAGATCCGCCGGTTTTGACACCGACATTGGTGCTTTCATTGAGAGTTCCTCTGTGTCGTCACTGATAGGCTTGATGGCATCTACAACCAACGACGCCGTCCAGAGTGAGACTTTTCTCCCCGGACAGATCTTCGTATTCGGCGGCTTCGCACTGCGGGCTAATTCGCTTGGCCATTTGGAGCAGATCGAAAGCTACGCCCCTGGCCGTCAGGTCAGATTCGGAAGCCTAAACTTCACGGCCGATGTCCGCGGAGACTTGATCTTCGACAGACTCGGGCCACAGCCAAGCGCGCCGCACTGTGGCAATGGGCATGATCTAGCTCTGCCGCCGAACAGTGCCTTGGTGGCCGCGCACAAATTCGCTTCGGCCTTTAGTCCTGAGCCGATCGCCCAGATTGCGGATCGGTGGATGGACACCGCCTCGGGGGCTTCAACTTCCACGGTGATGGAGCCGAACACCAATCTTGTCCCCCGCAAAACTCGTGCTTCCGAGGCGCCGGACTCCTTGCCGGACTCCGAACCTCCCACGCCCCTACCAATCGATTCGGATTGGGCGCCGGTCATGGAATTCACCGCCGCGGACATCTTCCAGCACTCGCTCTTTGGCGACATCTTAAATTCACTAATGCATCTCTCGTTATCGGGAGAGTCCTGGCCGGACTATGGCCGGGACGGTCGGGATACGGACGACGAAGAAATTCAAAGCCCACCCACCACCCACTTTGTAGCCACTGTCGACGATCTAACCGACATGCTAGACTACGGCTCCGAAGACATCGACGGTATAGACGATGATGCCGAAGACGAACAAGAAATAGCGCCTATAGGGCACGGGAGGACCACCTCGCCATATGACATATACATGGTGGATACCCCAAAAGAGAGCGATAACAAGGACCAACGGGCCGCGGCAGAACATAACCCCGCCGATAAACAACCAAAACGGCGGCGCAGACGCCGCCCTAAGCCCCGCCTCGACAACAACAACGCTCCTAAGGACCCCGCAATACAGCAGGGCATAAAAGTGGACAACGAACATGCAGATAAGCAACCGTCCGAACAGGACGAGTCAGATAACCAGTCCAAGCCCGGCGAAAACGACGGTTCGGACGATCTCACGCCGGACACGCCGTCGGAAGGTAAAAACCTTCGGAAAAGACTCGTCAACACTGCAAGAAGCTTGAAGAAGGAAAAGTGGAAGCTCAAAACAGCGGAGGACACACTCAGAATGAGGTGGAGCAAAGTACTCAAAATCGCGGATAAATATGGCAATAGCCACCAATCAAAGAGCTACCCGAAGCGCAAGCTGCTACCAGAATTCGACGACGAGGCCATAGAGCCCCCACAGTCAAAAAATGAAGAGGCTGCATGGCCGGATAGACGGCCGGATGACAGACCAAATTCTGAAAGCGGCGCCGCACATAAACCAACCAATGAACTTGGAAGGACAGATGGCCCAGTTAGGTCCATCTACGGGCCAAAGAAGAAGGCCCCAGGAAGCAAGACAACACGTCAGGTGTCCGAAGATAGCGACACACCCAAATACAGGGGCGCCGCACACCCACTATGTTTCGCCAATGAAGTGCTGGACCAAGAATTCCCAGCAGGATTTAAACCCATAAACATAGAGGCCTACGATGGAACAACAGACCCTGGAGTCTGGATAGAAGATTATATACTACATATACACATGGCCAGAGGAGATGATCTCCACACCATAAAATACCTACCCCTCAAGCTCAAAGGGCCAGCCCGTCATTGGCTTAAAAGCCTCACAGAAAACACTGTTGGAAGTTGGGAAGAGCTCGAGGATGCGTTTAGAGCAAATTTTCAAGGGACTTATGTCCGCCCTGCGGACGCAGATGATCTAAGTCATATAACTCAACAGCCCGGAGAGTCAGCGCGGAAATTCTGGAACAGGTTTCTCACCAAAAAGAACCAAATAGTCGACTGTCCGGACGCCGAAGCCTTAGCAGCTTTTAAACACAATGTCCGAGACGAATGGCTTGCCAGGCACCTCGGCCAAGAGAAACCGAAGACAATGTACGCGCTAACAAGCCTCATGACCCGCTTCTGTGCGGGAGAGGATAGCTGGCTAGCAAGATGCAGCACCAGCGACCCAAGTACATCCGAGATAAGAGATGGAAACAGAAAATCACAGCGCAGAAAAGAGCAGCGTCGGAATAAAGAGAAAAGCCCAAAGAGCACGGCAGTCAACGCCGGATTCAAAAGCTCGCGGCCAAACAACAAAACACCGCCTCTTAAGGATGACAGTGATGAGTTGTCCAACTTAAATAAGATTCTGGGTTGGATATGTCAAATCCACAGTACCCCCGGAAGGCCTGCAAACCATACCCATCGAGATTGTTGGGTTTTCAAACAGTCCGGCCGACTAAACGCCAAACACAAGGGACTCGACGCGTCAAGCGAAGACGATAAACCCCACCAGCAGAGCACCGGAAAACAAAAGACTTTCCCACAAGAGGTGAAAGCAGTAAACTCACTTCATGTGATAATACGGAAAAATAGTGCGGCACTTCCTCAAAAGAGCCTCGCACTGTCCAACCCAACAGACCGTAGAGATTGGATATCAAAACCAATCACTTTCGACCACCTGGACTATTCCAGAAGCGTTCGAAACATGGGACGAACTGCCCTGATATTGAATCCCATAATCGACGGATTACAATTTACTGAAGTCCTAATGGACGGAGGCAGCGACTTAAACCTGCTGTATTCAAACACAATCCGCAAGATGGGGATAGACCCTACCAAAATTCAATGCAGCCGCACTTCCTTCAAAGGAGTGACGCCAGGCCCTTATGCCAAGTGCACAGGCTCCCTATTACTAGAAGTCGTGTTCGGATCACCGAACAACTTTCGGCGCGAAAAACTAATTTTTCATATCGTCCCATTTAAAAGTGGATATCAAGCACTCTTGGGACGAAAGGCTTTTGTCCGTTTCAACGCCATACCACATTACGCGTCTCTTACACTCAAGATGCCCGGTCCGCGTGGCATCATTTCAGTGCGAGGGTCACCCAAAGACCCCGGACTCGGATAGACGAGTCCGGCATCAGTAGGCTAGGGGCTCCCTAGCCACACACCCCTTCACAAGGGGCTGCACGCACAAACAACCGCGGGTTCATTCAAACCCCGCTTTGCTTATTCATATTTTTTCTTTCACACATACCTTTTTTCGCACGAATTGTTTTTCAAACTAAGTGTTCCTCTCTTTTTACAGATGAACAACGTGCATACCCGTCCAGGATAACGGCACAACGGAGACACAGGCGCAGACGTGCAGTAGGGACCCGTTGCGAGGATTCTTTTTAGATTAAGACCCTGCGTAAACCTTTTTTACTGTCTCTTGTTGTTATTCTCCCTTGGTTTCTACCTATAACCAAAGCGGAGCCTGACATTTTGGCATCGGCCGCGTCAGAAGACCATGCCCGTACCTGGACACTAGGGGCTTAGGGCATTATTCTGCCCATTATTATAAAGACCGAACACCTTAGGGAGTGTTCGGCGTCTCGAGTTAGGCATTATATGCATCAGCTCCGAATCATGTCTTTGGTCAAATGTTGGGTTTGCCCGGCTCCTGTGTTTTGCTGCCTTACGTTCCGTATCATCGGCTAACGTGGCACCAGGAGAACTACTGCGATTGTGCCCCAGTTCGGCTGGGCGAGCACCTCAGTAGAGAAAGCCGAAAACTGACTGTCATGATATAGCGAGAGACTGGTCAACCACTCGATCGACTACCGGAATGTTTAGAATTCCCCGTTTTGACGAAGGACCGTTTCCCAGTCAGGCACACACGCGCCCCGAACTCGAAGAAGTGCGGTGCCCCAAGGGGCTATATCGTAGCCCCACCCTCGAACTCCACTAGCTAAGTGAAAGTGATAAAGCATTATAGTCTGGATTGCCTCGTTTGCTACGCTATCACCTCCCTAATAGGAACGAGACGTCGGATTAAGTGTGAAAAAGCGCTATTTTTGCGAACACCCCCGCACCTTGTGCGTGGGGGCTGAAGCCGAAGACTACAATCTTTCAGGTTATACAAATGTATACGTAAACGGCCACATAGGAGAAATTTTACTACTTGGGACGCACAAGTATATAAAGCAGTTATAGCATAATAATCGTTTTACAAGCTAAAACGTTCATTTGAATGTGACATTTTTCGAGCACTGCAACTCTATTACACGAGCGCCACACATAACTTCCCCAAAATAGTGCTCGGCGGGTAACCGGCTTTCATCCGAACCCTGGGCGGCGATAGCGGTGGCATCCATCTCTGTCCAATGTGTCTTCACACGGGCAAGAGCCATCCGCGCGCCTTCGATGCAGGCCGATCGCTTCATCTCCTTGATATGCGGCACCGCTCCAAGAAATTGCTGCAGTAAGCCGAAATAGCTCGTCGCCTTGGGCCTCTCTGGCCAGACATGAGCCACGATGTCAGTCATGGCAAGTCCGGACAATCTATTTAGCTCGGCCCATTCGGCCAAACGATCGGTCAACGGAAGTGAGCGATCCGGACTATGGAATTGAGACCAAAATAGCTCTTCCGTCTTGTGATCCTTCTGGCTCCGGAAGTGCTCAACGGCATCAGCCGCACTTGCCGCTAAGTCCATATACGGGTCCTCCGGACTCCATAGCCGATCAAATTGAGCATACTTTTGATCCATAAACCGGCGACGCAGCAGAAAAGGCTTGCCAGCCACGATATCTCTGGCCTGGCGCAGCTCCTCCTTCATGGCCCGCATTGCAGAGAGGGCATCCTTGGCCTCGGCGGTGGCCTTCCTCAGGTCTTCCTGCTCCGATAAGCGCTCCTTTTCAAGAGCCTCATTGCGGTCGGCATCATCTTTTACTTTCACGGCCAATTCGGCCACCTCTTCCCTGCTTAGGCAGTGTGCAGCCCTTTCGGCTTTCAACAACTCGGCCGCCCTCGAGGCATCCGGGTCACTCCTTCGGGCTTGCTCCTTCGCTTAAGCAAGTTCGGCCCGAAGGCTCTCCACAGCAGCAGCACCGTCTGTATAACAGCATATAATTTATCAGAGGAGGGCTTTGACGCCCTTAATAAAGCGACTGTGGAGAACTCATTTACCTTGCGACTCGTCAAGTCGCCGGTTGAAAAGTGCGATGTCTGCATCCGCCACGTCAAGTTGCCGCATTAACTCGGCAACCCCACTAGTCCGGCTAGCCCTCGGACTATCCGCCACCTGCATAGGAATGGCGACATTCATTACTTGCGATTTCGATCCTCGGCACGCTGTCGTTTTTGACAACCTACCGAGTCTCAGGGGCTACTATCTATACAGGGCACACTTTTATGTGCAAAACTGTCAAAAAAATAGAAGGTGCGTCATTTTCGCGTACCTCAAATCTCGCCAGCAAACTCATAGCGGCATTACGCAATCCGCTCTCGGCGGACGAAATCCTTCCAATCACCATACGCATCAACGCACGATGATCTTCTGAGATGGATGCCCTCTCAAGCAGATTCTTCAGTTCTCCCGGCCGGATACCAGCGGGCGCCGAACTCTCCGGCCCCTCCGGACTCGGGGATACCCTCTGTGACGATACTTCAGGCTCGTCTGCCTTATCTGACGGCGCAGCAGACGGAGGCGTTTCGCTCTCCATCATCTCCGGAAGAAGGTCCCCCTAAGACGAACTCATCTGAGAAGGCTGCAAGTCCGAACTGCGGGATAAAAATTTCGGTTACCCGCAGAAGCACAAATGGAGTTATTTACTTACCAATGAACTCCTCTTTTCATACTCACGGCTCGCTGGAGGGCTGATCCTTTGGCGACGATTGTGCGTCCGGATTCTCCCCGGACGCCGGACCCCCCGGGGAAGATCTCTTCCCCCGTTTAGGGGCTTTGGCCTCCGGATCCTCGGAGGCGGTCCTCTTCTCCCCCTGGAAGGAGGTGTTTTTGATTCCCCCCTCTTCGGACGTTCCTTTGGTGTAAGTGCATCTAGTGCCCCTTAGTGATTTTGGTGTATTGAAGACTTATAGGTTAAGTAACTGATGCGTTTGTGAGTGTACACAGGTCTATAAGTCTATGAGGAGTTTGATATTTATAGAGAAAGTCGACCCCTAAAAATGAAGTTCTTCGACTGAAGACTTTGATATTCTGAAGACTTTCTGAAGACTTTGAAAGTGAAGAAAATGGTGTGACCTTGAAGACTTGGCATTCACTTGAGGAACATGAAGCGTGAAGACTTTTGTTTTCGTAGTTTCATTTTCTCTTTCTTGAGTCATAGGAAACACCGTACTGTTAAAGGGGGTCGAGGAAATACTAAGGAAAAATTTCGAGTGATGCTCAACTCAAAATCCTACACCTACCAATCCCTTCGAGTGAAGCCATTGGAAATCTCATACAGTTCAGTCAAATTCTTCAGTGACAGAGACGCAGTTCTTCTGGTCACTGGTGACTTTGCTCTGACTGAGGAGTTAGGAATTCGCCAGTGTGAATTGCCTACACAGTGAGGAACATGATAGCCCTGAGGAATTTGAGAGTCAAATTTCCGACCGTTGCTGTGCTGCGCGCCGGCTGTCCAAAATATCTTATCCACCTAACGGTCATATCATTGAAGGGCATTTATGTCTTATCATGTCGGGCTACTCCCTAGGCTATAAATAGCCACCCCCTACAACCACTAGTTGGTTGGCTGCTCCGAGAGAACTTGACACTTGTCATCTGAGAGCAACCCATCCTCTGAGGACTTTGAGCGAAAATCATCGAGTGAGGAAAATACCAAAACCAAACCCCCACAAACACAAAGTGATTGAGCATCACTGAAGAAATTGATCCTGCGTGGATCCGACGCTTGTTACCTTTGAAGACTGTGCTTCTTCCAGACGGTTCGGCGTCAAGGTCTAGAGCATCCAAGAGGAATTGTGGATCGCCGAGTGACCAAGTCTGTGAAGGTTTGGAAGTCACCTGAAGACTTACCACGAGTGATTGGACGAGGCCTGCGTGGTCTTAGTTCAAGGATAATACGGTGAGGACTGGGTGTCCTGAGTTGCGGCTCAGAGACTGGGTGTCCGGGACTGTGTGTCCTCGAGTTTAAATACTCAGCCGCTCCAACCAGACGTACAACTGAGACAGCAGTTGGAACTGGTTTACCAAATCATTGTCTTCACCAACTGACTGGTTCTATTTCCTCAACTCTTTCATTTCCTCATTACTATGTTGAATGTTGTTCATATCTGTGCTTGAAGACTTTGACTGAAGACTTTCACAAATTCCTCAGTTCAATTTCTTCAGTCTGTTTGTCTTCATCTTGTTATCCTGTGTTTACGCTTTCTGTACTCTGTGCTAGTCTTCATTTCATCATGATGACTATGTTTGTATCCTGTTATGTTTACTTCTGAGTATTAATTCCGCTGCAAGTAGTTCTTCGCTAAGCAATTTCCTCACCAGCAAATTCCTCAGTGAAGAATTCATAAAAATCGCCTATTCACCCCCCCTCTAGTCGATATAACGCACTTTCAATTGGTATCAGAGCGAGGTACTCCCTTGTTCTGTGTGATTTTGGTTTAACCGCCTGGAGTTTTAGTTATGTCGACCGCAGGTATGAAGAAAGTGACATGCCCTATCTTTGACGGTCATGACTATCCCAAGTGGAAGGCCATGATGAAGAAGCGCCTCATGGCAAAGAACAGCGAGCTGTGGACCGTCACTGAGATTGGTCTTACTGATCTATGCAAGATGGCGAATGCTGAGGATATTCGCAAGTACACTCGACTTGACATCATAGTGAAGGATATCATCTGCTCCTGCCTATCCAGAGATCAATTCGGGCGAATTATGCATCTTGACAATTCGAAGCTCATCTGGGACCGAATCTCTGATGTCTATGAAGGTCATCGAACTCATAAAGATCCCTGGTTTGAGGACTTCAAGGAATCACTCAAAACAATGACTTTCGAGCCAGAATCATCATCTTCTGCATCTTGTCTCATGGCAAACGGTGCTGAGGTAACCGAATGCTCCTCATCCGAGTCCTATGATAATGAACCTGATAATGAGGAATCTGACAATGATGAATCTGATGATGATATTGAATCCTGCTATACCAAACTTATTTGCGTTGCCACTAAACAACAAACAGTCTTGGAACAAACTCAAGATATGCTAGAAAGAAGTGATAATATGTTGCGCAAAGAAATGGATCAGTCAAAAGCATTGGGTGAATGTCTTCAGAGAATTCACTCCAAGTTTGACGCCCTTCAGGATCAACATAATACTCTCTTGACTGATCACGAGAAGCTTTCTCTTGAATCTCTTCAAAGAAAGGAAGATCTTGAAAAGCTAAGAGTGTGTTATGAAGATCTTCAGAAGGAGCGCGATTCATTACTAGCTCAACAAATCAGCGCTTCTCAGGAAGAATTTGTTCCTCCATGCTTAAAGTGCATTGAACGTGAATCTGCTAATTCTTCACCTGAATGTTCAAATGCTTCAAATGTTACAAATTCTTCATCTGCCTCTGCTATCACTAATTCCTCATCTGAGGACATTGCTAGTATCACTGACAATGCAGGGCTGAAGGAATTGTACATGACAGGCATGTACAAAAGCCTCAAAGGGCATCAGACACTTTGTGATGTGCTCAAAAAGCAGATCCTCAACAGAAACCCTAGGAAAGATGGTATTGCCTTTGAGAGGACACTCAATGCTGATGGAACATATTGGAAGCCTGAGCAGTACCCCAAAACCTCATGGGTTGCTGCAAAGGGACCTCCAGTTGATCCATCTAACTTATCTGGCTTTACATGTGAATCTCCTCATTCTTCTGATGAGTCATTTGACTCCAACTATAAACTGTTCAAAATCAGAATGGTGAAGTATTTGCTAGATATGTTGGGACTAACTGTAGGAACGGTTCCCCTATGAAGAAAATCTGGGTTCCCAAAAGTTGTGTTGAAAGTCTTCAGGTGAATGTCCTCATGACACCACCTGTGAAGAACAGGAACCCGAGATCAAATTCTTCGTATGGACCAAATTCTTCATATGGATCAAATTCCTCATCTGGATCAAGGTCCTCATATGATTATCATCGTGCTAACAACTCTGTCTCACAGGGTAGAGCTAAGGGATATGAATATGTGCATTATTCTTCAAACCATTATGTTCATAAGTCCTCGAAGAATTACTCTGCTTATTCATATGCTTACCCTAACCCCTCTTATGTGAAGCGAAATGGTTTGGCATCTTTGCCACCTTTCTCACATGGTGCTCGCAGGATGATGAACTCTTTGCCACCCCTCCAAATGTGGGTGGTGAAGAAAAAGAACTAATCTCTTCTGCAGGGTCAGGTCTCCAGACGTGCTAACATCTGAAGAATTTGCTGGGGACCTGACAAAAATGCCTGAAGGGACGCAGGCGAATCATGATGAAATGAAATTTCATTTCACACGTCCTCATACTGCTATATCTGTTTACTGCTTGATGAAATTCATCTGATGAACTTGATATCATATTCTTCACTGATGAAGCATATGAGGTTGTAAGCTACACTAATTCATCTGCAGGATGATCAACCCAAAACCACTGAATGGATCCTCGATAGAGGATGTACAGATCACATGACTGGTGACAAGAATCTATTGATGGATGCTCCCTTATCACCGTCACCTCTGAAGCATATCATCTTTGCTGACAAAGGCAAAAGTCAGGTATTGGGACTTGGTAAGGTTGCTATCTCTAAGGACAAGCACATGGACAAAGTCATGCTTGTTGAGTCCTTAGGATACAATCTCATGTCAGTCTCAATGCTTTGTGATCTTGATATGGTTGTTGTCTTTGGCAAATATCGCTGTGTTGTGATTATGGAAGCTGACAATTCCAAAGTCTTCGAAGGCTTTAGGAGAGGAGATCTGTATATTGTTGATTTCTCTACAGGACCACAACCAGCTGTATGTCTACTTGCAAAAGCTTCAGAAGGCTGGCTATGGCATCGACGACTTGGTCATGCAGGCATGAGGAATTTGAACACGCTTGCAAAGAAGAAGCATGTCATTGGCATTGAGAATGTCAAATTCCTCAAGGATCACTTGTGCGGAGCATGTGAAGCCGGAAAAATGACCAAGGCCAAGCATCCAGCGAAGACTATCATGACCACTACCCGTCCATTCGAATTGCTTCACATGGACCTCTTCGTACCTAATCATTATTCAGCAGTCACTAATGATGCATCTCTATATGGTTTTGTCATTGTTGATGATTATTCTCGATATACATGGGTACACATTGTTACTTACAAACATGAAGTGCAGGAAGTCTTCAAACGATTTTCCTCAAGGGCTTCAACCAACTTTGGTGTGAAGATCAAGCATATCAGAAGTGACAATGGAACTGAGTTCAAGAATTCTGGTCTTGATGCCTATCTTGATGAACTTGGTATTACTCATGAGTTATCTGCTCCCTATACTCCCCAGCAGAATGGCGTCGTGGAGCGCAAGAACAGAACTCTTGTTGAGATGGCTCGCACTATGCTTGATGAATACAAAACGCCTCAGCATTTTTGCATTGATGCAATTGATACTGCTTGCCACATCATCAACAGAGTATATCTTCACAAATTCTTCAAAAAGACTGCCTATGAACTCCTCACTGACAAGAAACCCAATGTGAGTTATTTCAAAGTCTTCGGTGCTAAATGTTGGATTAGAGATCCTCACCACAACTCTAAATTTGCACCGAAAGCACATGAAGGTTTTATGCTTGGTTACGGAAAGGACTCGCACACCTACAGAGTCTTCAACATTGTTCTTCACAAGATTGTTGACACTGTAGATGTGCGGTTCGATGAAACTAATGGCTCGCAGAGAGAGCACCTACCTTCTGTGTTAGATGAACCAGCACCTGAGGATGCTATCAAGCTCAAGGCAACTGAGGATGTCATTCCTACTGAAGAATCTGCTGAAGAATTCATTCCTGTTCGTGAAGAACGTCGAGCTGATGCACCTGAAGAACAAGATGAGGAAAATGGTGCTGAAGAAAATGCTGATCAAAATCCTCAGCGACAACCAACTCATCCACGCGTTCCAAAAGAAGTGCAAGTGGAGAAGATCATCGATGACATTAGCGCACCAGGTCCTCTCACCCGCTCAAAAGCATCTCATTTATCTAACTTTTGTGGGCACTATGCTTTTGTCTCTATCACAGAGCCCACTAAGGTAGATGAAGCATTTCTGGAGCTGGAATGGATTTAGGCTATGCAAGAAGAATTACATCAGTTCGAGCTGAACAATGTTTGGGAATTGGTCAATCGCCCAGATCCTCGCAAGCATAATATCATTGGCACAAAGTGGATCTACCGCAACAAGCAAGATGAAAATGGCCTTGTGGTGAGGAATAAGGCACGACTAGTAGCTCAAGGCTACACACAGGTTGAAGGAATTGATTTCGATGAAACTTTTGCACCTGTTGCTAGACTTGAGGCTATTCGCATTTTACTTGCCTATGCTAACCATCATGATATCATCTTATATCAAATGGATGTGAAAAGCGCATTCCTCAATGGTAAGCTTGAGGAAGAAGTATATGTTGCTCAACCCCCAGGTTTTGAAGATCCCAAGAATCCTGACAAAGTCTTCTGACTTAATAAGGCTCTCTATGGCCTCAAGCAAGCCCCTCGGGCGTGGTATGATACATTGAAGGAATTCTTCGTGAAGAATGGCTTCACACCCGGTTCACTCGACCCTACTCATTTTACTAAATCATATGATGGTGAACTGTTTGTGTGCCAAATATATGTTGATGATATTATATTTGGCTGTACTAACCAACGTTATAGTGATGAATTTGCCTATATGATGAGTGAAGAATATCAAATGTCTATGATGGGAGAGTTGAAATTCTTCTTAGGTCTTCAAATTCGCCAGCAGCGCAATGGCATATTCATATCTCAGGAGAAATACCTCAAAGATGTACTGAGGAAATTCGGCATGCAAGATTGCAAAGGCGTCAAAATTCCTATGCCCACAACTGGCCATCTATGCACTGATGAAAATGGTATTGATTTCGATCACAAGGTATACCGCTCCATGATTGGTTCCTTATTGTACTTATGTGCATCTAGGCCAGATATAATGCTTAGTGTTTGCATGTGTGACCGATTTCAAGCTGCACCGATGGAATCACACCATAAGGCTGTGAAGCATATTCTTCGATATCTAGCTCACACACCAACACTAGGATTATGGTACCCCAAGGGCTCTACTTTTGATCTCATTGGATATTCTGACTCTGACTATGCTGGTGATCGTGTGGACCGCAAGTCAACATCTGGCACTTGTCATTTACTCAGACGATCTTTGGTCTGTTGGTCCTCGAAGAAACAGAACTGCGTATCACTGTCTACTGCTGAAGCTGAATACATTGCTGCTGGCTCATGCTGTGCTCAACTTCTTTGGATGAAGCAAACCCTCAAGGACTATGGCGTCAACGTGAAGAATGTGCCTCTCCTTTGCGACAATGAGAGTGCCATCAAAATTGCTCACAACCCAGTATAGCACTCGAAGACTAAGCACATCCAGATTCGTCATCATTTTCTTCGTGATCATGTGTTGAAGTGCGACATCTCCATTGAGCATGTGAAGACTGAAGAACAGCTAGCGGATATCTTCACTAAGCCCTTGGATGAGAAGAGATTTAGCAAGTTGCGGTGTGAGCTAAATATCTTAGAATCTTCGAATGTTCTTTGAAAAGGACACACATCCTAACCCTTATGCAGAATTGATGACTTAGATGTGCAACACATGAAGAAACGTTTTTCTTCAATCAATGAAGAATAACACTCTAAGTGTAAAGAAATTAATGAAGAATTTGATTCTCAGAACCCTACGACAATTGTACGCGGTGTCTGAAATCATCATTCTTATACGGTGGGTCACGCCACCACAAAAGTTGAAAATCTTCAATTTGAGTTTTTCCTCATTTTTGAAATTCTTCAGTCTTACAAATTCTTCAACTTTGAAAAATCTTCACTGTTTCCGTCGTTTTTCTTCATTGGCTATATATATATATGTGAGTTTATGTCCTCTACAGCATTCACTTATTGCTATTTCTTCAAGTTGTGATTTCTGCTAAGTGAATGTGATCGGACCCTTCCCCCTCTCCCTTCCTTACTTCATTTACTCCGCTCGGTCGCTGTCTCTCGCTCGAGCTCTCCTCAAACCCTAGCGCCGCCGCTACTCCATCGCCGTCGATGAGGAAGAGCTTCACTGCCTCGACCTCTTCGCCGTCGTACTCGCGCCAGCTGCGGAAATCTTCACTCCACCGCCGCCGTAGCTGTCTCCCTCTGCCAAGTTAGGGCGTGGGAGATCTAACGTGACGAACTTCACCATGGTTCATCTCTTTTCGTCGTGTTCTTCAGTTCGGGTAATTAAAAGTCACTTTTATTACTCGCTTTGATTCTCAAACTTTTCTGAAAATCTTCAAAGGTGTTTTTATTCTTCAAATCTTCACATATAAACACCTCACACACTGTATGGTCTTGATTCATCTCTCTAAGCACTCATTTCTTCAAGATTCCTCAATTGTGCGGATTTTCGATCTGTACAACTCTGGAACCTGAGACAAGAACGCTTAGTGAAATTCCTCAAGGCTCAACTGGTCAAATTCCTCAAAACTTGACTTTTTGAAAAATCTTCTGAGAACGCATATGACCTCTCCAAATTCCTCGCACCTACACTCTATTCACAGGTACTCATGTCCGCTGCTGAATCACTAGGTTCTCATCAACTTAACTCATTTGCAGCGTTCCTCGAAGAAAAACTGCATACTTCTTCAGAGTGTTCTATTGTTCAAATTCCTCACCTGAAGAAAATGGCAGAAGGCAAGAGACCACAGAAGGGAGGAAAGAAACCGGAGGTCATGACTGCTTTTGAGATCCCTGATGAAATATACAAGGATTATTGCACACCTGATGAAGCCAAGTTTGGCAAAGAGAACAAAAATCAGCGCAAAGTGCGCATTCAGAGGATAGAACGAAGATGGGCACGAGAATGGAGGGAATATCGCTATGTTACTCCCAAGTACATGAAGAAATTCTCCTTAAACCCTCCATGCCCAAGAGCTCCATTGGCACCTGGCC
Organism: Triticum timopheevii; assembly: GCA_963921465.1. Classification (NCBI taxonomy): domain Eukaryota; kingdom Viridiplantae; phylum Streptophyta; class Magnoliopsida; order Poales; family Poaceae; genus Triticum; species Triticum timopheevii. Next base: position 58,681,284 of record OY997270.1, on the reverse strand, counting down.
AAGTCGCTGATCCCACCAGCATCAAGCGTGGTGAGGACTTTCCTGAAGAATGGTCTAGGCATCAAGCAAAACTGGCAAGACAAGCCAAGGAGGCAGTGAGGAAATTCAATGAGGATTCTGCTGCTGCTGCTGCCGCTGAGACCTCGGTCAAGCCGAGGAAATCAATGCCGAAGAAGCCTGCTTGCAAGCCAAGTGCTTCACCATCAGCGCCCTCACGGCAAATTCCTCAGTCTACTGCTGCACCACCAAAGTCCTCAGCAGCTCCCTCCAAGTCCTCAACTCCTGTGCATCTAGCTACATGTCAAAGGACTCAGGGTTTCTCAATTGCTTCTGGTGTCTCAGCAAGTTCCTCAGCTGCACCAATGTCCTCAACAGGCCCCACTCTGCTGAAGACAAAAGCAACAGCTGGACGCAGTCCTCGGCCAAGTCCAAGAAAGAAACAGGTTGCTTTCCAAGTACCCTCTGATGACGAGGCTTCTGATGAAGAACTTGAAGAAATCATCAGAGACAGACTCAAAAAGGCCACTAGCGCCAAAGGAACAATTGTGCCTCTGCTTTTGAATCCGAAAAAGATCCTTGACTTCATTGACTTATGGCATCAGGATCCAAGCACTCCCATGCCTGACCTGCCTATGACTCCTGGTCAAAGTCATATGCTGACTCATTTCATCTCTGAAGAGAAATGGAAGTTTGAAAAGGCTCGTGAAATAAAGAGAGCACAAGCTAGAAAGGAGAAGCTTCTGAAGAAGAACATTATCAGACTGTCACCTGAAGAACTTCTCAAGGCTCAATCTGAGATTCAAGCCCTTAGCAAAGATTTTGATGCATACAATGCTGATTGGCAAGGAGCCAAAGTAAGATTCGTCAATTTGACGAAGAAAATGATAACTGTTGCAGCCCCATCGCAACAAGAAAATCCTCAGGCTGAAGATTCTGCTCAGCCTGCTGAAGAACATGCCAGCACTGCTGATGACTTTCAGCCTGCTGATGAGAATACAAGTTCCAGGGCTTATGACTCAATTCCAGCCCCTGAAGAAATTCCCAGGGCATCCACTAGTGGTGCGCCTAAAGAAACTGAAGAGATCAGGGAAACTGCACCAGTTGCGCCTGAAGAAAATGAACCACAGTCCTCAGCTCCTCCTGTGCCAACACCAACTCCAATTCTTCCTTCTGCTTATGAAGTGAAGAAGACCAAGTCTGCAGAGCGAGCTGCAGTGAAGAAGAGGAAGGCATCAGCTGCGTCAAATTCTTCGGCTGCGAAGAAAATGAAGCCAATGACCAGCTCACTTGAAAATCCCATTGATGCCGTTCCCATTTCCTCCATGTCGTCTAAGGAAATTGTTCCTTATGGAGAAGAATACAAGATCCCAAGCGGATCTGATGAAGAAAATCATTCTGTTGCTACCTCAGAATAGTTTGATGAAGAAATTGAAGTGGAAGCATTCCCTTCACCGCCAGTCGTTTCCTCACCCATGCCTCAGTTCACAGCTGAAGAGGCTGGTGTTGAGGAAATTGAAAAGGAAGATGAAGACATGGATATTGGATGCACTACACCAGTGATGAACGATGACTTTTGGGAAAGTCAGCATCCAAATACTCCTCTCTTCACTCCCATTCAACAAATTCCTCAGTCCCCGGCTACAACTGTTCAAATGGGCTTTGAAGAAACTCATCCCACATCATCTGTCCATGAAGAAATTCCAGCCGCTAGTGCTGAAGAACCTGCAACTGATCCCCAACCTGCACAAGAAGAGGAACCAGAAATTCCTTAGCCTGAAGCACCTGAGATTGCGATTCCTGATGTTGTGCTGCAAATCACTGACACTCCTCTGCCCAAACCAAAGAATCCTTTCTCGAGCAAGCAAAAATTCAAGGCTGAAGACTTCTTTTCTGAGCATGTGTTCTTCACTGACTACAATCCATATGACTCTGCTCGCATAAGGAAAAGACGTTTCTGGACTGCTACTCAAGCCAACTTCTATTCCTCAGTGCTCTTTGACAAGGACAAAATCTTTGATCATGAGCATATTCCTCATGTGGATATGGAATCTCTGCCGTGCTTTGAGCCAGTCCTCAGAGTTATTCACGATGCAGGACTACTAAATTTCTGCACTGATATCTGTGATTGGAATGAAGAACTCATTCTTCAGTTCTATGCCACTTTGCATATCACCGGAGAAGCTGAAGATGTCAATTCATGGGTGCTGGATTGGATGATAGAAAACACTCACTATAAGGCACCAGCAACTGAATTGCTTCGTGTCCTTCCTCTTGATCCTCCCCATGAAAGTGCACGTTGCATCTACAATGACCGCGAACTGACTGATCATTACATGCAAGTGCTCATGAAGCCTTTGAAGCCAGGGCAGGCCCCTCGAACCAAATTCCTCGTCAAGGAATTGTTGTATGTGCCTCGGACTGTCTATCGAATCCTGACGAAGACAATGAGTCCTATCAAAGGCCACGACTCAAATGATGAAGATGTCGTTGGCATCATGAAGAATATGCTTTTCAACATCATTCATGGCGTTCCCGTCAACTTCCATGATTTCTTCATGAGGACTCTGGCTAATGTTGCACTGTCACCTTTTGAGCTGAAGCCATATGCGCCTTGGATTATGAGATTCATAAGGGCAAGATCTTCACTGAATTATAAGGCTGACACTCTGAACCATGGTAGCTACTTGCCACCCATTGAAGTCCTCAAGTGACCAATTTCATCATCTGATGATAAGGGCAAGGCAGCTGCTGTGATCGATGAAGGCACTCGTCCATTGGATGGTCAATTCCGTCTAGCTACTTCTTACTCCACCAATGACAATTCTGCAACACATGACTCTGCCGCAAATAACTCAGCTAAGCAAAATCCTCAAGCCACAGCACCCAGGGTGATGACTGACCGTGAGTTACTCCTCAGTCTTCATCAGAAGGTTGATCGCAATCACAAATGGGTGAAACGCCAATTTGCTGCAATTCTTCACAACATGACCTCAACCCATAATGCAGTGAAGAAAAATCAGTATCACCTTCATGAAACCCTCAACCGCATCTGGGCTGTTCTCACTCATGTATATTCCGCGGAAGAACTGAAGACTATGGGTCTCCAGGAAGCATTTGACTGGTCTGCACCACCTCCGAAGAAGTTCAAGCGAGTCAAAGTTCCTGATCTGGTGGCCAGCTCTTATTCGTCATCGCGTGAAACTGATGAACATGAAGATTTGGACGACACTGCGGCAGGCCCTACTTCAACAAACAACCCCGACAACGCTGGCGCTCCTCCATTAACTTGAAATTCTTCAGGGGCGTTAGTCCTCAGTTTCGATCCTTTTGGTCATTTGATGACAAAGGGGGAGAAATCTGAGTTAGTCTTCAAGCGGGTTTATATTATGGGCGTTTTGTTAAGTTACAACTCTCGTTCTTCCACAACTTTTTATTGGATCGAGTTGTAATCTTAAATCCGATGGTGCCTTGATACTTCTGGTCGTGCTCTGATGCTTTTGATGCACTGAGCTCTGAAACTTTTGATGTGCTATTCTGCATGCTTATTCCTCATTAATATTATTGCACGCATGCTGAATCTCATTAGGCACCATATTTCATCATGCATTTCAAATTCTTCATATTATATATCAAATGCGTGTATGAATTACAAGATATAGGGGGAGATCTCCATGATTCAATTCTTCAAATGTGCATTGCCTCAAAAGCAAATTCCTCACTATGCACATATTCAGGGGGAGTTCTTCTATATATTGCAATCAAATTCCTCAATATCAATATTTACACTTCATATGTTTATCCCCGTTGAAAACTTAACCTATGTTGTCATCAATCACCAAAAAGGGGGAGATTGTAAGTGCATCTAGTGCCCCTTAGTGATTTTGGTGTATTGAAGGCTTATAGGTTAAGTAACTGATGCGTTTGTGAGTGTACACAGGTCTATAAGTCTATGAGGAGTTTGATATTTACAGAGAAAGTCGACCCCTAAAAATGAAGTTCTTTGACTGAAGACTTTGATATTCTGAAGACTTTCTGAAGACTTTGAAAGTGAAGAAAATGGTGTGACCTTGAAGACTTGGCATTCACTTGAGGAACATGAAGCGTGAAGACTTTTGTTTTCGTAGTTTCATTTTCTCTTTCTTGAGTCTTAGGAAACACCGTACTGTTAAAGGGGGTCGAGGAAATACTAAGGAAAAATTTCCAGTGATGCGCAACTCAAAATCCTACACCTACCAATCCCTTCGAGTGAAGCATTGGAAATCGCATACATTTCAGTCAAATTCTTCAGTGACAGAGACGCAGTTCTTCTGGTCACTGATGACTTTGCTCTGACTGAGGAGTTAGGAATTCGCCAGTGCGAATTGCCTACACAGTGAGGAACATGATAGCCCTGAGGAATTTGAGAGTCAAATTTCCGACCATTGTTGTGCTGCGTGCCGGCTGTCCAAAATATCTTATCCACCAAACGGTCATATCATTGAAGGGCATTTATGTATTATCATGTCGGGCTGCTCTCTAGGCTATAAATAGCCGCCCCCTACAACCACTAGTTGGTTGGCTGCTCCGAGAGAACTTGACACTTGTCATCTGAGAGCAACCCATCCTCCGAGGACTTTGAGCGAAAATCATCGAGTGAGGAAAATCCCAAAACCAAACCCCCACAAACCCAAAGTGATTGAGCATCACTGAAGAAATTGATCCTGCGTGGATCCGACGCTTGTTACCTTTGAAGACTGTGCTTCTTCCAGATGGTTAGGCGTCAAGGTCTAGAGCATCCAAGAGGAATTGTGGATCGCCGAGTGACCAAGTCTGTGAAGGTTTGGAAGTCACCTGAAGACTTACCACGAGTGATTGGACGAGGCCTGCGTGGTCTTAGTTCAAGGAGAATACGGTGAGGACTGGGTGTCCTGAGTTGCGGCTCAGAGACTGGGTGTCCGGGACTGTGTGTCCTCGAGTTTAAATACTCAGCCGCTCCAACCAGACGTACAACTGAGATAGCAGTTGGAACTGGTTTACCAAATCATTGTCTTCACCAACTGACTGGTTCTATTTCCTCAACTCTTTCATTTCCTCATTACTATGTTGAATGTTGTTCATATCTGTGCTTGAAGACTTTGACTGAAGACTTTCACAAATTCCTCAGTTCAATTTCTTCAGTCTGTTTGTCTTCATCTTGTTATCCTGTGTTTACGCTTTCTGTACTCTGTGCTAGTCTTCATTTCATCATGATGACTATGTTTGTATCCTATTATGTTTACTTCTGAGTATTAATTCCGCTCCAAGTAGTTCTTCACTAAGGAATTTCCTCACCAGCAAATTCGTCAGCGAAGAATTCATAAAAATCGCCTATTCACCCCCCCTCTAGTCGATATAACGCACTTTCATTTGGGCGAAATAATAGCTCCTCGATTTTCCCCATTGCTCCCTTCTATGGGCGCGACCTCCAACATTCTGACCAGCACAGGCTCCAGTGCGGTCTCTGGGAGGGGAGCCGGACACCTTATCAGCTTCGATCGCGCTACCCACTCCTGTAAAGAGTAATGGGTCAGGAGGCGAACTCTGGAAAAGAAGATAAACAGAACGTCCGAACTCTGAGCTATTTACCTCAGTATTCGGGCGATTGCGGCTTAGGCCTGCGTCCTCGGTCAATTCCGGACACGCTACCTGTGGTCCGAAGAACAACCCGAACATCTCCGCGGGTGTCGCACCCATGAAGTGCTGGAGAATTCGGGGTCCCTCCGGATTGAATTCCCATAAAGGGAGAGGACGGCGTTTGCAGGGCAGAAGACGCCTGATTAGCATAACCTGCATCACCACGACCAGATTGATCTCCCTTGCCTAGAGGTCTCGAATCCGGCCCTGCAATAAGGGCACGTCTTCGGACGGCCCCCAGTTGAGCCCTTGGTTGACCCACGACATCAGTCGGCACGGAGGTCCTGGGCAGAATGAAGGCGGTGGCTTTTGCTTGCTGCCCTTCGGAGCGGTGATATAGAACCACTCCTGCTGCCACAGTCCGAGTTCCTCTTGGAAGGAACCTTCGGGCCACGGGGCATCGGCCTTTCTGCTTATGGCCGCCTCGCCGCACTCCGCTTGACACCCCTCGATCATCTTCGGCTCCACATTGAAGGTCTTCAGCCACAGGCCGAAGTGGGGAGTGACGTGGAGGAAGGCTTCGCAGACGATAATGAATGCGGAGATATGGAGGATGGACTCCGGAGCCAAGTCGTAAAAATCCAGCCCATAGTAGAACATGACCCTCTCACGAAGGGGTCCGTCGGGAAGCCTAAACCCCGACGGAGGTGGGATACGAAGAGAACGTACTCACCGGGCTCGGGGGCGGGCACGGCCTGCCCTTGGGCAGGCAACCTGTGCGAAATCTCGTAGGACAGGTACTTGGCCTCACACAGCTTTAACACGTCCTCCTCCGTGACGGAGGAGGGCATCCACCGACCTTGGAGGTCGGAGCCGGACATGGTTGAGAATCCGAAGCGCTCGAATCTAGGGCTCTGGGTGTTGGAACTGGGAGCGAGAAGGAGATTCGATGCGAGATTGAAGAAAAAGAACGAGCCTAGGTCCTCTTATAAAGGGGAAAAATACCAAGGGTCGTCTCCGTGACCATTTGGGATTCACCTCCGATAGAGGAGGCATGGCGAAGGGCACGGTTGGGTTACCCACGTCCGTATTGATGAGAATCCCGGAATAAGGGGAACACGATCTCTGCTTCGATAAGACGTGCCAAGGAAACCGCTTCGCTAAACGTGCTGAGGTGGTATAGTAAAAAACAATTCAAACAAAGGCTTGGTAGTGGTGTGATGTCACGCCGCGTAATACGTCAGTAGATTGGACTGGTGTACATTTTATTCTCTCTACGGTGGAATGTGGAATTTATTTTGCAGACCCGGACACTATCTTGGTGTTCATGATCTTCTCTGGATTATTCAAGGGAGGAACCCGCCTTGCAATGCCAAACATTATGCGCGCCGAACTAATCGTCATTGAAACCTGGTTCAGGGGCTACTGAGGGAGTCCTGGACTAGGGGGTGTCCGGATAGCCGGACTATCATCGTCCGCCGGACTCCAAGACTACGAAGATACAAGATTGAAGACTTCGTCCCGTGTCCGGATGGGACTTTCCTTGGCGTGGAAGGCAAGCTTGGCGATACGGATATGTAGATCTCCTACCATTGTAACCGACTCTGTGTAACCCTAGCCTCCTCCGGTGTCTATATAAACCAGAGGGCTTTAGTCCGTAGGACACAACATACATTACAACAATCATACCATAGGCTAGCTTTAGGGTTTAGTCTCCTTGATCTCGTGGTAGATCCAGTCTTGTACTACCCATATCATCAATATTAATCAAGCAGGACGTAGGGTTTTACCTCCATCGAGAGGGCCCGAACCTGGGTAAAACATCGTGTCCCTCGTCTCCTGTTACCATCCGCCTAGATGCACAGTTCGGGACCCCCTACCCGAGATCCGCCGGTTTTGACACCGACACTGACTCTCCGGGCTGCTGAACTATGTGACTTAAGTCATCGGCATCCGAAGGTCGGACATATGTACCTTGGAAGTTGTCGAGGAAAGCGTCTTCCAAGTCGTCCCAGCTGCCAATGGAGTTTTCGGGCAGACTGTTTAACCAGTGCTGAGCTGGTCCCTTGAGTTTTAATGGGAGGTATTTGATGGCATGAAGATCATCACCGTGGGCCATATGAATATGGATAAGAAAATCCTCGATCCATACCGCGGGGTCTGTTGTCCCGTCATATGATTCAATGTTCACGGGTTTAAACCCTTCTGGGAATTCGTGTTCCATTACTTCATCAGTAAAGCAAAGGGGGTGTGTTGCGCCTCTGTATCGGGCCAAGTCGCGACGTAGCTTGGATGGAGTTCGTCTGTCGTTTTCGGCCCGGGCGTGGTTATGATTCTCACGTCCGGCGAGACGGCCATTGTCACGCAGCAGCGCACGTCCCCGCGATCCGTAGATCGATCTGGTCTGACCTGCTCTATTGTCCAGGTCCTGCCACAGGTCATATGTATAACTCCGAGCTGTTATCTCTCTGCCTTTCTGGCGAGGTAGTATGGGCTGGGGTTCGGCTTGAGTTGCTGCTTTGTCCCAGCCACGTGGTGGTTGGTCAGGCATATTACGCGCTGATGGAACGGGCTCCAACACCTCGTCATCAAATTGAGGTAACAATCTGCGCTTCAGGTAACTTTTGGTCGGGCGCTCGAGGCCATATTCCTCGGCTGCCAGGACATCAGTCCATCTGTCATTGAGCAGATCTTGATTAGCTTGAAGCTATTGCTGCTTCTTTTTCAGGCTCCTTGCAGTGGCAATTAACCGACACTTAAAGCGCTCCTGCTCGAGAGGTTCCTCAGGCACGAAAAGTCTTCGTCACCGAGGCTCACCTCATCCTCAGAGAGTGGGAGATAATTACTGTCCTCCGAGTCTTCATTTGCGGCCTATTTCTCAGGGCTAACTAGTCCATCTTCCCAATCATCCTGTTCGGCAGTTGGTTCATCGGGGTCTTCTCTGTCTTCAGCACCGTCCGGAGTGTTATTGTCTCCTGTGCCGGTATTGCTGTCTTTTCTACAGCGTGATTTAGAGCAGCGCCGCTAACGCTAGTGCTTTGGTTGTATCTCAGGAGGTTTATCCTCAACTGGGTCTTCTTTGTCATTGCTGCTATCCTCTTTGGGTGTATCCACCACGTACACGTCATACGAGGATGTGGCCGTCCAGTGCCCGGTGAACGGCGGGTTTTGGGCCGACTCCTCTCCGGCATCGTCGTCCATATCGTTGATGTCTTTGGAGCCGTAATCGAGCATGTCGGTTAAGTCCTCGACAATGGCTATGAAGTGTGTGGTGGGTGGGAACCGAAGTTCTGCACCATCAGCCTCCAGTTCAAACCGGATATAATTCGGCTGTGAGTCCCTGCTAAGGAGAGGGTTTTTAATGAGTTTAGTACATCACCTAAAGGTGAGTGCCGGAAGATATCTGTGAAGCTGAATTCAATGATAGGCGCCTGATCGAGCTCGAAGGATGCGGATGCACATGGTTCGGAGTCTGTAGCTGGAGACGAGTCCAAGGTTCCGGTAACACAGATCCTGCTCAAGGTTGGGTCTGTGTGCGGCTCCAATGCCACTAAGTCTGTGACTTCCGTGGCGGGGTTGAGCTTCCCATCCTCGAATGGCGCGATTTGCTCCGAATCTAGGGCCAGAGCAGTTGCAGGCGCTATCTCCTGGGTATGGTTCGATGACTGATTTAGGTCACGTTCATCGTAGTGGTAGGGAGCGGCCGCCGAGGGCTCGAATCCGTTGAAGATCAAGTCTCCGCGGATATCAGCGACGTAGTTCAAGCTTCCAAACCTGACCTGATGGCCAGGGGCGTAGCTCTCAACCTGCTTGAGGTGGCCAAGCAAGTTGGCCCGCAGTGCAAAGCCGCCGAATACAAAGATCTGGCCGGGGAGAAAGACCTCCCTCTGGGCAGCATTGTTGTAGATGATTGAAGGAGCCATCGAACCTCTTGACAACGACACAACGGAACTCTCAATGAAAGCACCAATATCGGTGTCAAAACCGGTGGATCTCGGGTAGGGGGTCCCGAACTGTGCGTCTAAGGTCGATGGTAACAGGAGACAGGGGACACGATGTTTTACCCAGGTTCGGGCCCTCTCCATGGAGGTAATACCCTAAATCCTGCTTGATTGATCTTGATGAATATGAGTATTACAAGAGTTAATCTACCACGAGATCGTAAAGGCTAAAACCCTAGGAGTCTAGCCTGTATGATTATGATTGATATTGTCTCTATGGACTAAACCCTCCGGTTTATATAGACACCGGAGGGAACTAGGGTTGTACAAAGTCGGTTATAGAGAAAGGAATCTTCCTAACCAAGCTTGCCATCCACGCCAAGGAGAGTCCCATCCGGACATGGGAGAGAGTCTTCTGTCTTGTATCTTCACGGCCCATCAGTCCGGCCTATATCTAACAGGCCGAACATCCGAGGACCCCCTAATCCAGGACTCCCTCAGTGGGGGCTGTTGACAAACCTGGTGAAACGCTCGCAAGGCCTTGTGACCAGACAGTAGTGGTAGACGAGGACGTGGTGGCGCACGCACATCTGGGCGACGGCGACCTTGGGACGAGACCCGGCACGAGTGCGGGTGTACTCCAGGTCGAACCAGACCACCTTGTACTTCTCCTTGGCAAGCAACAGCTCCATGATGTGGATGGAGTGCTCCGCCCAGACCGGGTCGTTGGTGTACACCACCGAGAGGTCCATGAACCTTCTGTGGGTGTCCACCACGGCACGCATGGTGAACAGCTGCTCGTCGTCGGCAGCCGCTCAGAGCGCCATTGGAGCCAGCAGGATACCCTCTAAGAATTTCTCGTGGTGGGTGTGCTTCTTGCAATGGTGGGGCGCGATCGAAAGGTTGAAGAGACATAAGGGTAGGTTAAATAGCCGCTGTAATAAATGGGGGCCGGCCGGCCTGTAATCGTCACGTCTTGTCACGGCATTCATAGCGGAGGATTCCAGAATCTAGTGCATGCTTGACAACACCACACCCCAGGCGTGGGCTCGAAGAGCCTATTCCCGCGCTACCGCACTGTTTACCGCGCAAGCTTCCCGCCCGGCTAGTTTGGCCATGCGTCAGCTAGAAAAGGGACAAATCATGGGCGTTTATTGGCAAAAAGCTATGTAAAAACAAAGTATGTGGAATGACTTCGGTCATAAGTTGGGTGATGATGGACACTCGAGTGTGATAATTAATTCTGTGCTCTACCCTGCACACGGTGGCAGAAACCAACTGTGTGCAATATTGTCGAAGATCGCAGTCAAGTTAACTATACAGATTGTCTGCTGTGAGATCGACAAGGTAAACTGATTCAAGAATGGTTAATAAAATCTAAGACCATTGCATATTAAGGTCAAAATAGTGCTAGCAATATACGAGTCTCATACGATGCCATTTCAACACTTGTACCACAAAAGCTTGAAATGTTACAAGGTTCAAATTCCAGAGTTATATGGCTCAAATTCGAAGATTACAAGGTTCAAACTGATATTAGAAATGAAATTCAGCTCATCAGCTGCAAACGCTCGCGGTGATGCGCTGAACATGGATATCAGAGAGGTTCAACCTAATATCACCGCTTCTAAGTCTGGCTTCGAAACCTCACAATTTTTTCAAAGGGGTCAGCCACTGAGAAGTCATGTATGGGGTTGACCCGATGACTTCCGATTACTCTGTCATGTGAAGTTCCAAAATGAAATTCAGCATTTTTGGAGCCTACTCCATTCTGCCGCAGGCGCCGGCGCTGATCAACATACCATTCATTTTTGTGAAATAAATGTAGGGCAAACCTCATTTCCTTCAGCACCCTTGCTCTGAGAACAAAGAACCTGGCGAATATAATCTCCGGTAAGGTCCCTCGGTAGGAGTCCAAAGTAATTTATGAGAGATGCATATCTAGGCATTCGACGTGATTGTTATATTGTATCACATTATCCACCATTGGGCCTAATCTTATCTGCAAAAGAAGAAAATGCGTTAGTGCCTACATGCAGTTTTGAACATTACTACAGGCCTAGCTATTTGGTTTGCAGGATTTGTAAAATGCACTAACATGCAATCTTTGATCTGACATGATTAACATGGGCATTTGATTACATTCTAGAAAAATGTAGCCTTCTTCACAAGAGGTTGGAGTGGATGAAAAGTTCCCTAAGAAAACTAGTACAGATGAATCCAAAGGAGAAATGCTTATTGAATGTAACCATATAAGCAACCAATATGGGGGGCATGTATGTACTGAAATCCTCCAAAAGAACCTTCAGAAATTGTAGTATATTGTCATTGTAAACATGGAAAAAGGTGTCACAAACTGAACTCCCTTATGGTTAACATTTAACAGGAAAGGAACATCACCTCGATATATAGCTTCTCCAGGCGCGGAAAGCATCTCAAGAAACTGACAACTTGCTCCAGGTCGGGCTCGATAGATTCTAGTGCCAAGACCTTCACTGTGCACAGTTTCGGGGTCAAGCTTGTCGGAATCATTTTCTGAATGACAAACGAACAAACATCTACAAAATTAGAAATAATGTTAATTTGTAGAAGGAGAGGTAGAAGGCGGCTTTTGTACCTGAACGGGTGTGGATCCAATAACAAGTTTTGAGTATTTGTCAGACGAGTAGCCCACCACTGTCAATTTCGGCGCATAAATGACATTGATTCTTGTTGGACCTTCTTGATCAACTACAAGTAATCTCTCAAGTGCAGCTGTGTCCTGTATGACCATACTGTGGTCTGCCTTTTGTGATGTCTTCCTGCCGCACCAGCAACACACATAAATAGTTCAGAGAGTCATGGAGGTGATGTGGAAGGTACTCAACCCATTGATCGCTTGAAGACAAAGGTACTCAAGTGCATTACAGCCACGGAGCAGGCGCTCCATGTCACCCTTTGAGAGGCAGACAACGACGAGCTCGAGGTGCTTCAGTCGTGGTAGAATAAGAGCGGGCGCATCAATAAGGGGCGGGAAATGGCAGTTCCTGAACTTGGCGATGCGCAGTGTGGGCGTGAGGCGGAGTGTGAACATTGGCAGTGACCGCATATGCCCATCATCAAAAGTGAGCTCCTCGAGCTGATCTAGGGAGGGGAATCGGAACCAGTCGTCAAGCTTGGCTCAGTCCTTGCCGTTGGAACGGAACTTGCCCATTCTAAGGCCTTTGGTTGGGCCAAGGTGACTGCCAAGGATCTTGGAGAACGCATCCAAGCTTTTGCGATAGCCATGGCAGGGCTCGTGGGTTTCAATGAGGTCGAGAGGGCTGGAGTTCCATAGGGGGCGCCACCGCCGGGAAAGGAGGGTTGTCCGCGCCCCATATTCGATTGGGAGGAGGGAGATGATGACTATCAACATATCATCGGGGAGGCTGCTGATTTAGTCTAGGCCTACTGGAGTCGCTTACGGTTCTACCTCGCCCCGCCTCCACTTGTTGGCAGCCCCGTTCTTTACCTCTGGAGTCTCGTTGTCAGTGGCACTTTCTGATAGAAATGGGAGTACAGGGAATATTTAGTTAAAACAGGGCAATAGAAAAGTGTATTGGTAACTACAAGTTATTAGGTAGGGATATAGTAAGAAAAGGGAATAACAATTGGTTGCTTAAATACTACATAATTCATTTGACATTGCTAGGTAAGTCAACATATGCAGATAGTTGAAAAGAAAACTTACTTCGAACAAAGTCTAGATGGATGATTTTGTCGGGGAAGTTAGCATATATCTCATGACCAGGCCCTTCTATGTGCAGTGCAATTTTAGTGCTAGTTTCAGTACATAAAACTTTGCAATTTTTTCATTCCAAAAGCCAGTGCCAAAATAGGAGTCACCACATTCATCAAGTCTTATAGTAGCAACGATTGTAAATCCATGGTTTGTGTGCAGTATGACATTCGTGGAGCCTTGATGTATGTAAAGGGAAAAATTGTGCACTACATAATCTGTTGCATAGCGAGGGATGTCCTGCGGAAAATGGTAGGATTGTTAAACAAAATATGCAAATATGGGCCCAAATTGAAAGAACTGTACATCATTTGAAATCGAAGGACAAAAGTCTATAATTAAACAGACAGGGTAAACATGATGTCATGGAAATATGAGAGTAATTGAAAGAACAATGCATCATTAATTTGCCTAATATAGAAAGAAGAGGAGAAAAATCCCCTTTGACATATATGTTGCATGTGGCACCTTTTATCCAAATGTAGCAATATTTAGAATATGTTCAGGAAAGTAGGCCATGCCAACTGATTTAGGGTGAGATTGAACATACCGCGCGCGTCCTCAAGTTATCTGGTACGATGAGATGGAATCTCTGGCGGCGGTCGCCAAGTCCTGAAGTGTCGGCGCACTGTACATTCTATGAATGAAAGAAACCCTCAAATTAGCTCGAATAAAAATGAATTCACGGTGATTTCCGTCGGGTGATTAAAGGAGGCAGATGAACTGGGATAAAAGATGAGATAATATCTCCTTAAATTAGTTACCTTGTCATCCATGAGAAAGAACCCTCAGTACGGCAGATTCCCCAATCGAGCGGAGCTGGGTCGACTGCGAGTAGCGTCAAGAAAGTCGATGGCGATAGGCGGCGGCAAGCGGAAGTGGTGACATGCGGTGGGCTTTGCCAACAGCCTAGCAGCGGTGGCAGGCGTCGAGCTAAGTGTTTACCGCTGCGATAGGTGGTGCCATGGCATAAACGCGGAGGAGCTTGTGCAGGTGTGAATGGGGAACGTACCAGAGGGGCCGAGGGGGTGGCGGGTGGGGTGAGGGTTTTTGTGAAGTGGGGTTGGTGAGGGTTTTCTTTTTTTTCTTTTTTGAATTGGATGGTGAGGGTTTTCTGTCCCGCAAAGAATTTTGGGGGCGATGGTTTGCTAGAGCGAACCGTGTGTGATTGACGTAGCAGGCAAAATGAAAGTCATTGCACACGGTTCAAATTTTGGGAACCGTGTGTGATTGACGTACTACCTCCATCCTGGTTTATTGGTCCCCCGTTCTAATTTTTACCAAAATTTGGCAAAATATTTGACATACTCAGACATATATAATAAGCGGACACGTACATAAGCATAGTTCAACCATAAGTACATAGTTCAATCGTCATTAAGCATACTCAAGCGTACATAGTTCGATCCATCCCACATCTCATCTCACATGCCACCGGCATGATCCTGAAGCTTCTCCAGGTACTCGGCGTACGCATCGTGCGCCACCCTGCAATAATACTTCTGCTTGAAGGAGCCAATGGCCCGTCCTCTTGCATGCGCCAGAACACTTAGATACGCGTCATGAATCTTGTGGTTGCAAAATGGGCAACCATAGCCATCGTTCCAGGTCCTAATACGCCTGTTATGCATTCCCGCATAAAGCTCCCTCGGGATTCACCTCTTGTACCTCCTCTGGGCATCTTCATCCTCGTTGTCCACATCGTCAGACAGCACCTATACAAATAGTAAAACAAATTTGGCATCATATCACTGATTACATGCCGTGAAGTAGGATTAGGAATTTATGGCTATTTATTTATACATGTCCAGAAATTATGGTTCGATATTTAAGCACAGTCGTCTATGCACAGACCAATCTTGAAGAAAATAATGGCACAAACATAGGTAGGTCATTCAAAATCAATTGTCAAGTCCTGGCTAGGAATTATTAGCACTAACAGTAACCCTAGTCGGATTACTAGCAGAAATCATTTGCACAGATGAAACAACTTATCACTTATCACCTGTACCATTCAAACAATCAATACACTACACGGATCTAACGAAACTTACTCAAATTTCATGGATTGGGACAACATGACCACAGGATTTATATTCCAAAAAGGGGGAGGCAGGAGTAACCAGAGAAACCCTATGATATATTTGACACATAAATGGGTATATATGACTAACCAGCTGTCCGTCATCGTCGGAGTCATCGCCGGAGTGGTCGTCGGAGTTGTCGCTGGAGTGGTCGTCGGAGTCATCACCGGATCGTCAGAGTTGGTGTGGAACTCCGCCTCCGGCTGTGGAAGCTCGACGTCGTCGACGATGTCAGGGTGCAGCGATAACTCGCCGGCGGTGACGGTAACCTCTGTCTCCATCTCCACGCCGTGCTCTGGTGCTTTAGCAGCCCCGATGTCGCCACTCCCTCTGATGGGGCGCTTCGGCGGCATCCTCATACACCGACGGCTTTGAGGACTAAGAGCGGCGTCGAGGATGCAAGCGGAGAGAGAGGATTGTGTCTGCGTAGCGAGGATGAGGGGTGCAGCTGCTCGGGCGCACCATTAATATGGAGTAGTGGGAGTTGTGGGAGAGAAGCGGGCGGCGGTCAAACCGATGGCTCGCCTCCCGGTGATCCTGCGCACCGGACTGCTGGCATGCCTACCAAAGTTTCACACAACTACTCGCACACCTCCCGATGACACTATGCAGCGAGCACGCCTCCGTCAATTCACACACCTGCACGCACGCCTCCTCGTCTGCCTACACGGCAGACTGCTCACATGCGTCCCGTCAACTCACGCCTGCCCGCACGCCACACAGGTCACGCGGCGGCACGTATATTATTTTTCGATTTGGTTGATTAATGCTGTCGCTTTATTGCTTAACCGAAGCATGGCACCTATCCATTGTTGGTCTAACGCTCACGGTTAGAATAAATTATCAGTTTGGGATATTGGTTCCCAATTATTAATAATCTCTCGTCTGTAATTAGATAAAGATTACATCAAAACTGGTCTCAGATTTGACAAAAAAAAGTACAATGCCACTTTGTATTGGTGTCCATATGACAAAACGATAAGTTTCATGAAGTTCAAATAAGTTTGGATGTACTAGAATTTAAAAATCAAGATTCTCAATGTTTGAAATTTGTTGCACGGGGATTAAACATGCACCCAGTGAGACACATGTGTTTTTGCAATCCATTTAGGTGCACTATCACATGTGCATGTAGCTCAAATTTGATTTTTGCACATTATACCCATAGAAAATAAATCAATCAATGTACTAAAACATCTTAATGATCTCTGTGATTTTTTTGAAATTCAAACGTCCCTCCTTTGGTAACATGTATGTTCATGGCATAATAATTAATTTAACATGCATTGTAGTTGCGGTGGATTCGCGGTGTGTGTGTGTGTGGGTGTGTGCGTCTGGTGGTGTGTAGGACCTTGAAGTATGTCTAGAGGGGGGTGATTAGACTACTTGACCAATTAAAAACTTAACCTTTTCCCAGTTTTAGAGTTTGGCAGATTTTAGCTACTTTAGGACAAGTCAGGCAATCATCACACTATTCAAGCAAGCATGCAAAGAGTATATAGGCAGCGGAAAGTAAAGCATGCAACTTACAAGAAAGTAAAGGGAAGGGTTTGGAGGATTCAAACGCAATTGGAGACACGGATGTTTTTGGCATGGTTCCGATAGGTGGTGCTATCGTACATCCACGTTGATGGAGACTTCAACCCACGAAGGGTAACGGTTGCGCGAGTCCACGGAGGGCTCCACCCACGAAGGGTCCACGAAGAAGCAACCTTGTCTATCCCACCATGGCTGTCGCCCACGAAGGACTTGCCTCACTAGCGGTAGATCTTCATGAAGTAGGCGATCTCCTTGCCCTTACAAACTCCTTGGTTCAAGTCCACAATCTTGTCGGAGGCTCCCAAGTGACACCTAGCCAATCTAGGAGACACCACTCTCCAAGAAGTAACAAATGGTGTGTTGATGATGAACTCCTTGCTCTTGTGCTTCAAATGATAGTCTCCCCAACACTCAACTCTCTCTCATAGGTTTTGGATCTGGTGGAAAGAAGATTTGAGTGGAAAGCAACTTGGGGAAGGCTAGAGATCAAGATTCATATGATAGGAATGGAATATCTTGGCCTCAACACATGAGTAGGTGGTTCTCTCTCAGAAATGGTAAGTTGGAAGTGTAGGTTTGTTCTGATGGCTCTCTCTATGAATGAAGAGGAGGTGGAGGGGTATATATAGCCTCCACACAAAATCTAACCATTACACACAATTTACAAACTCGGTGGGACCGATTCAACACACTCGGTCGGACCGATTTAGTAAACCTAGTGACCGTTAGTGATTTTCGGTGGGACTGACATGCATCTCGGTGAGACCGACTTGGTTAGGGTTAGGGCATAATGTAATCTCGGTAAGACCGATTACACAAACTCGGTGAGACCGATTTGGTAATAAGCTTTCCAGAGAGTTGGTCAGGTAAACTCGGCGGGATCGATTTGCTCTTTTCGGTGAGACTGGAATGTTACAAAAGGGAAACAGAGAGTTTACATTGCAATCTCGGTGGGACTGATCGCTCACTTTGGTTAGACCAAAACGTTACGAAGGGAAATAGAGAGATTACAATCCCATCTCGGTGAGACCGAGATCCCTATCGGTAAGACCGGTTTGCTTAGGGTTTGTGGCAGTGGCTATGACTTTTGGAATCGGTGGCGCCGGATAGGAAGAATCAGTGTGACCAATTTTGGCTTTGGGTTTAGGTCATTTGTGGATGTGGGAAAGTAGCTGAGGGTTTTGGAGCATATCACAAAGCACATGAACCAAGAGGCTCATCAAGCAACACCTCATCCCTCCTTGATAGTATTGGCTTTTCCTATAGACTCAATGTGATCTTTGATCACTAAAATATAAAATGAAGAGTCTTGAGCTTTTGAGCTTGAGCCAATCCTTTGTCCTTAGTATTTTGAGGGATCCACTTTCATCATCCATGCCATGCCATTCATTGAGCTTTCCTGAAATAATGGTCTTGGAATACCATTAGCTTAATGAGCTATATGTTGTTATGAAATACCAAAACCACCTAGGGATAGTTGCAGTTTCAATCTCCCCCTTTTTGGTAATTGATGACAACATATAGATTAAAGCTTCGACAAAGGATAATAAGATTGAATAACATCGTCGCTTTGAGAAGTATGTGATAAGCAAGAGCTCCCCTTAAATTTGTGCATAGTTTAAGATTTGCTTTGGACTGCAAATGCACAATGAATTAGGCTCATGGGTTACTCTTCCATGTCACATACATCTTGGTGGAGCGCTCAAAATAATAAACATTGAATACATGCACTCATCACCAAGCAAAGTGAATGATCACATAAGATAGATAAGATAATATCATCAAACATGCATAAGTGTAGCTAATGATCAAACACATGATCATCAATGTCTCACAAGCATAGTATCTCAAGCAATCAAAAGCAAACAAGTTTAACCACTAAATAAAGCAAGAGAGAACAAAAGCAACACTCTCTCTCTCGAAGCCTATGATCTATACATTTTTCTCCCCCTTTGGCAACAAGTTACCAAGAAGTTCATAGAAAATGCATAGTGCTAGATCGACTCTCAGGCTTGATCTTCCGGTGGTGGTGTCCGGATAACTCCAAGAACGAAGGCTTCAGTTGAAGTAGAGGGTGCTGGAGTTGATGCTGGAGTTGGTTGCACTGGAGCTGAAGGGGCTGTAGCTGGTGCTGAAGATGTTGCTCTAGTGTCTGTCACAGGCACTGCAACTGACCTCTGGGCTCTAGGCACTCTGGTAAACACATTTGTGGTAGTCTTGCCCTGCCTCTCCTGCATATCATCCTGCAGCTGCTCCACAACTGACTGTATCTCAGTTACTTTGACATCAAGGTCATGGAATTTGAGTTCCATGATTCTCTCCAAGCTCTCCTGATTCTGAGTGATGGTGGCCAGTCCCTTCTCAATCCTCAGTGTTGATGCTATCAAGTAACCAAGCTGCTCCTGCTTGTTCTTCAAGAAATATTCAGATGCCTCCTCTTGAGTTGGCATCTTGGCAGCCTTCTCCTTCTTTGCCTTCTCCTTCTTCTCTTGAGATTGAACTGATGATGGGTCATTTTCATTCATGACAACTTCATTGTCCTCAAAGTCTGGATAAAGTGGAAAATTTTCCTTATCCAATTGATATTTCCCTGTGCCCATCTTTGAGTTGATCAATCCTTGAATCTGAGGTGCATATCCACAGCTCCTCTTCTGATCTGCTGCAGTCCTCTTAATGGTTTCAATCATAAGGCTCATGACTTTGAACTTTTGTGGCACATCAAACACATGCAACATGTTGATGGCATGCCCTCTGATCATGTTATGGTCACCAGACTTGGGCAACAGAGTGTGCCTCAGAATCCAATTGATAGTGGGCAGCCCTGACAGCAGAAAGAGGACTGATCCGAACTTGTGTGTCTCAACTGCCTTGTCTGGGATCTCCTTGTACATGTGAGCCATGGAATTGTGATCCATCTTCTTCTTTGCATAGATATCCAGGTCATCCTCATTTTCCTTTGGGGCATTTATCAGACTTGCCAATTCTTCAACAGTTGACTGGTACCTTGTACCTTCAGACATCCAAACAATTCTTCCATCTGGGTAAAAATGTGCTGTGGAGTAGAATTGCATGATAAGCTCATCATTCTAGTGGGTGAGTGTCGGTGTCAAAACCGGCGGATCTTGGGTAGGGGGTCCCGAACTGGCGGATGTTAACAGGAGACAAGGGACACGAAGTTTTTACCCAGGTTCGGGCCCTCTCGGTGGAGGTAAAACCCTACTCCTTCTTGATTAATATTGATGATATGGGTAGTACAAGAGTAGATCTACCACGAGATCAAGGAGGCTAAACCCTATGGTATGATTGTTGTTCGTCCTACGGACTAAAACACTCCGGTTTATATAGACACCGGAGAGGGCTAGGGTTACACAGAGTCGGTTGCAATGGTAGGAGATCTACATATCCGTATCGCCAAGCTTGCCTTCCACGCCAAGGAAAGTCCCATCCGAACACAGGTCGGAGTCTTCAATCTTGTATCTTCATAGTCTTGGAGTCCGGCCAAAGATGATAGTTCGGCTATCCGAACACCCCCTAGTCCAGGACTCCCTCAGTAGCCCCTGAACCAGGCTTAAATGATGACGAGTCCGGCGCGCATATTGTCTTCAGCATTGCAAGGCGGGTTCCTCCTCTGAATAATTCATAAAAGATTTTGAACACCAGGATAGTGTCCGGCTCTGCAAAATAAGTTCCACATACCACCGTAGAGAGAATAATATTTACACAAGTTCAATCTGCTGACGTATTTCGTGGCATGACGTCACACCACGGCCAAGCCTTTATCCGAATTGTTTTTATTGCTCCACCTTAGCGCGTTTAGAGAAGCGGTTTCCTTGGCACGTCTTATCAAAGCAGAGATCATGTCCCCTTATTCCGAGATTCTCATCAATACGGGCGTGGGTAACCCAAACGGTCACGGGGAGGGCTCTTGGTATTCAACCTCTTTATAACGAGACCAAGGCCTGCTCCTTTCTTTCAATCTCAATCGAATCCGCCCCTCGCCTCGAGTTCCAACACTCAAGGCTCCAAATTCAGGCGCTTCGAACCTTCGACAATGTCCGGCTCCAACCTGCGAGGCCGGTGGATGCCTTCCTCCGTCACGGAGGAAGACGTGCTAAAGCTGAGAGACGCCAGGTATCTAACCGACGAAATTTCGCATAGGCTGCCTGCCCAAGGGCAAGTTATTCCTACTCCCGAGCCTAGTGAGAGCGTGGTGTTTATGTCTCACTTCCATCGGGGGTTAGGCTTCCCGACGGACCCCTTCGTGAGGGGGCTCATGTTTTATTATGGGCTGGAATTCCATGACTTGGATCCGGAGTCCATCCTCCACATCTCATCGTTCATTGTTGTATGTGAAGCCTTCCTCCGCACTACCCCTCACTTCAGATTGTGGCTCAAGACCTTCAATGTGGAGCCGAAGATGACCGAGGGGCAGCAGGCAGAGTGCGGAGGGGCTGTTATAAGCAAGAGTGTTGACGCTCCCTGGCCCGAGGGCTCTTTTCAAGAGGAGCTTGGTTTGTGGCAATAGGAGTGGTTCTACATCACCGCTCCCAGGGGCACCAGATGGGTGGCGCCGCCTGCCTTTCGCTCGGGCCCTCCACAACAGCTGGCGTCATGGGTCAACAAAGGGCTCGACTGGGGTCTGTCCAAGGATGTACCACTGTTGCAGGGCCGTATTCGAGACCTCCAAGAGAGGGAGATCAATCTGGTTGTAGTGGCGCAGGTCATGCTGATTCGACGCCTTCTGCCCTACAAACATCGCCCCCTCCGCCTATGGGAATTCAATCCGGAGGGACCGCGAGCTCTCCAAGACTTCATGGGTGCGACGCCCGTGGAGATGTATAAACTGTTCTTCAGATCACAAGAGATGTGTCCGGACTTGACCGAGGACGCAGGTCTGAGCTGCAATCGCCCGGATACTCAAGTAAGTAGTCCTGTGCCCGGACACGCTGTCCGTACATTTATCATAAACTTGCCCTTTAAAGAGTTGTCCCTTGAACAGGAATGGATAGCAAAAGCGAAGCTAATAAGGTGTCCGGCCCCCCTCCCTGAGACCACGCCGGATCCTGTGTTAACCAAGATGCTGGAGGCTGTGCCTTTGGAAGAGGGCGAAGGGGGAACAGGAAAGCTACTGCCTCCGCTAAGGAGACTCTCAAGAAAGGGGGGATCGAGAATCCCTCCCTCCAGGGGGAGAAGAGGACTGCTTCTGGAGATCCGGAGGCCAAGGCCTCAAAGCGGGGGAAGAAATCTTCACCAGAGGGTCCTGCGCCGGGAGAAGCCCCGACCGCACTATTTCCCCAAGGAAATCAGCCCTCTAGCGAGCCGTAAGTAGAAAGGGGAGTGTTGTAATAAGGGACATCCCTGTTTTTATTTCTGAAGATAAATGAAGCTTTACCTTGTAGTTCGGATCTCATCCCTTCTCAGCAGAGCTCATCTTCGGGGGATCTTCGTCCGGAGATGATGGAGAGCGAAACGCCTCCATCTGCCGCACCGTCAGGCAGGGCGGACGACCCTGAGGTGTCGTCACGGAGGGTTTCCCCGAGTCCGGCGGGGCCAGAAGGTTCGGCACCAACTGGTGTACGGTCGGAGGAGCTGAAGGATCTGCTCAGGCGAGCGTCTATCTCAGAAGATCACCGTACGTTAATGGGTACGGTGATTGAAAGGATTTCATCCGCTGAGAGCGGATTGCATGAAGCCGTCAGAAGTTTACTGACGGGGTTTGAGGTACGCAAAAATGATATACCTTCTGACAGTTTTGCATATAGAATGCGCCCTGTATAGATAGTAGCCCCTGAGACTCGGTACGTTGTCAAAGGTGACAGCGTGCCGAGGATCATAATCTCAGTTGTAAGACGTCGCCCTTCCTATATAGGTGGCGGAGCATTCGGTGGCCAGCCGGACTCATGGATTTGCCGAACTAAAGCGGCAACTTGACGTTGCGGATGCGGACATCACGCTGGTCAATAAGCGACTTGATGAGTCACAAGGTATGTGGCTTCTGCGCGGACACCTGGTATGGGAGCTTGATGGCCGTGCCTTACAACATGTATGCTTAATGCAGATGGTGCCGCTGCTATGGAGGACCTTCGGGCGGAGCTCGCCCGGGCCAAGGAGCAAGCCAGAAAAATTAATGCGGCTGCCTTGAAGGCGGCCGAAGACCTAAAATCCGAACAGGCTGCTCACTGCCGAAGCAGGGAGGAAATCTCCGAAATGGCTGTGAAGCTTAAGGATGCTACCGACTGCTGCGAGTTTCTTGAAAAAGAACGCCAAGTGGAGCAAGAGGACCTGAAGAAGGCCACCGCCAAAGCCAAGGATGCCCGCTCCGCGATGAGAGCTATAAAGGAGGTGCTACGTCAAGCCGGGGATATTGCGGCTGGAAAGCCCTTTCTGCTGCGGAGGAAGTTCACGGATCCGATGTATGCTCAGTTGGGCCAGCTGTGGGGTGCGGAGGATTCTTATCTGGATTTGGCGGCGAGTGCCGCAGACGCGGTCACACACTTCCGAGGCCAAAAGGATCACGGAATGGAAGAGCTTTGTTGGTCGCAGTTCCATAGTCCAGAGCATCCACTTCCATTAACCGATCGGTTAGCCGAATGGGCTGAGCTAAATAGGTTGTCCGGACTTGCCATGAAGGATGCCGTGACTCATTTGTGGCCGAAAAGGCCCGAGCCAAAGAGTTATTTTGGCTTGGTGCAGCAGTTCCTTGATGTGGTGCCGCATATCGATGCAATGAAATGGTCGGCATGCATAGAGGGTGCACGGATGGCTCTTGCCCGTGTCAAAACATACTGGGCAGAGATGAAGGTCACCGACGTTGCATCCCAGGATTCGGACAGAAGCCGAGTACCTGCCGAGCACTATTTTGAGGAAGTCCTGCAGGGCGCTCGTTTAATAGAGACGCAGTGCTCGAAAAATGTTATGTTCAAATGACATGTATGATTTGTGAAACCATGTTTCAAATATAATAGAAGGGCTTTTTATACTTGTGCATTCAAGTATTGGAATACCTCCTGTGCGGCCGTTAATGTATATGTGTATATAACCTGAAAGATGGCAGCCTTTGGCTTCAGCCCCCACGCACATAGTGCGGGGGTGTTTGCAAAAAAAAGCGCATTTTCACACTTAATCCAACGTCTTGGTCCTGTGAAGGAGGTGATAGCGTAGCAAACTAGGCAACCAGACTATAATGCTTTATCACTTTCACTTAGCCATAGGAGTTCGATGGTGGGGCTACTATATAGCCCCTAGGGGCACTGCGCTCTCCGAATTCGGGGCGCGTATGTGCCTGATCGGGAAATGGCCCTTCGTTAAAGCGGAGGAATTCTAAACATTCCGGTGGTCGATCGAGTGGTTGACTAGTCTCTCGCTATATCATGACAGTCAGTTTTCGGCTTTCTCTACTGAGGTGCTCACCTGGACGAACCGGGGCACAATCGCAGTAGTTCTCCTGGTGCCGCATTAGCCGATTGAGCGAAACGTAAGGCAGCAAAACACAGGAGCCGGGCAAACCCAACATTTGACCAAAGACATGATTCGGAGCTGATGCATATAAGGCCTAACTCGAGACGCCGAACACTCCCTAAGGTATTCGGTCTTTATGAAAACGGGCAGAACAATGCCCTAAGCCCCTAATGTCCAGGTACGCGCAAAAATTTCTGGCGCGGCCGATGCCAAAACGGCAGCCTCCTCCTCGGTTATAGTAATAAACCGGGGGATGTGTATCAATAAGAGACAGTAAGAAAGGTTTACGCAAGGTCTTAATCTGAAAAGAATCCTTGCAACGGGTCCCTACTGCACGTCTGCACCTGTGTCTCCATTGTGCCGTATCCTGGATGTGTGTAGCACGGTGTTCATCTGTAAAAGAGAAGAACTTAGTTGGAAAAAAGGAATGTGCGAAAAATGTATAAACAGAGTATAATTCAAAAAATGAATAAAATTGAGCTTTATTGTCTCTTATTGTACATGCGTGCATCCCCTTGTAAGGGGGTACGCGGCTAGTAAGCCCCTTGTTTATTTATGCTGGATTCGCCTAACCGTGTCCGGGATCTGAATGACCTGTTTAGGAGCTTCGATCAGCAAAGCCGGATTAGTGTGTGGCTATCAAGGCAGTCTCACTTTCTTCCGTATTCAAGGAACACTCGAAGTTTCCCTTTAATGAGATGATGCAACGTGGACCGGGCATTTTAAGTGTAAGAGATGCATAATGCGGTATTGCGTTAAAGCGGGCGAAAGCTTTGTGTCCCAATAGTGCTTGATAGCTACTTTTAAATGGGGCGATGTGGAAGACTAACTTTTTGCAACGGAAGTTGTCGGATGAGCCGAGCACAACTTCTAGTGGTAGAGAGCCCGTACAATGGGCATATGGGCCTGGCATCACTCCTTTAAAGGAAGTGTTGCTATGGCGTATTTTGGTTGGGTCTATCCCCATTCTGCGGATTGTATCCTGATATAGCAGGTTTAGATCACTGCCGCCGTCCATTAGGACTTGTGTAAATTGTAGTCTGTCGATTATAGGATCTAATATCAAAGCAGTCCATCCTGCATTCCAGATACTTCCGGATTAATCCAGATGGTCGAAAGTGATTGGTTTTGACATCCAGTGTCGGGGCTCCGCTGGGGTGGACCATGCGGCGCGTACTTTAATGGGCGCCGCTCTATTTTTTCCTGTTGTCACTTGAAGTGAGTTTACTGTTTTGACCTCTTGTAGGAAATTCCTTTGTTTTCCGGTGCTCTGCTTGTGGGGTTCGTCATCGTCCTCACTTGGTGTGTCGAGCCCCTTGTGTTCGGCATTAAGTCGGCCGGACTGTTTGAAGACCCACCAATCTCTGTGGGTGTGGTTTGCAGGCTTCTCGAAGGTACTGTGGATTTGGCATATCTTGTCCAAGATTTTGTTTAGGTTGGATAGCTCGTCGCTGTTGTCCTTGAGAGGCAGTGTTTTGTTGTTCTGCCGAGAGCTTTTGAATCCGGCGTTGATTGTCGTGCTCTTTGGGCCATTTCCCTTAGTCCGGTGCTGGTCCTTGCTGCGTCGTGGTTTCCCATTTCCATCCCTGACCTCGGATGTACTTGGGTCGCTGGTGCTGCATCTTGCCAGCCAGCTATCCTCTCCCGTGCAAAAGCGGGTCATGAGGCTTGTTAGTGCGGCCATTGTTCTTGGCTTTTCCTGGTCGAGGTGTCTGGCGAGCCATTCGTCTCGGACGTTATGTTTGAAGGCCGCTAAGGCTTCGGCGTCCGGGCAGTCGACTATTTGGTTCTTTTTGGTGAGGAACCTGTTCTAGAATTTGCGGGCTGACTCTCCGGGCTATTGAGTTATGTGACTTAAATCGTCTGCATCCGGGGGGCGGACATAAGTCCCCTGAAAATTTGCCCGAAACGCATCCTCGAGCTCTTCCCAACTTCCAATGGTATTTTCTTGGAGGCTTTTGAGCCAATGCCGGGCTGGCCCTTTGAGCTTGAGGGGTAAGTATTTTATGGCGTGGAGGTCATCTCCTCTAGCCATATGTATGTGCAGGATGTAATCCTCAATCCAGACTCTAGGGTCTGTTGTTCTGTCGTATGCCTCTATGTTTACGGGCTTGAATCCCGCTAGAAATTTATGATCCAGCACCTCATCGGTGAAACATTGGGGGTGTGCGGCGCCCCTGTATGTGGGTGTGCTGTGATGTTCGAATACTCGACGTGTTGTATTGCTTTCTAGAGCTTGCTTTCTTGGCCCATAGATGGACCTGACCGGGCCATCCTTTTTGTGAGGATCCTTATGTGGATTGCGTGTCGGCTTGTGTGCGGCGCCGCATGCCGCTCTTTGTTTATCATGTGGTCGTCTATCCGACCGGGCGGCCTCTTTGCTCTTTGATTGTGGGGGCTCTACGGCCTCCTCGTCAAATTCGGGCAGTAATTTGCGCTTCGGGTAGCTCTTTGTTTGGCGACTGTCGCCGTATTTGTCTGCGGTCTTGAGTACTTTGCTCCATCTCATTCTGAGTACGTCTTCCGCTATTTTGAGCTTCCGCTTTTGCTTCTTCAAACTTCGTGCAGTGGCAACAAGCCATTTGTGGAGGTTCTTCTGTTCCAACGATGTGTCCGGCGTGAGATCGTCCGGACTGTTGTTTTCGCCGGGGACGGATTGTTTATCCAAGTTATCCTGTTTGGATGGTTGCTCGAGGGCATGTTCGTCGTCCACCGGTTCGCCCTGCTCTATGGCTGGGTCTATATGGGTGCTGTCGTTGTCGAGGCAGGACTTTGAGCGGCGCTTACGTCGCCGTTTTGACTGTTTTTCGAGGGAATTATCCTTCGCAGCATCCCGTTGTTCCTCGTTATCGCTTCCTTTAGGTGTATCCACCATATATACATCGTGAGTTGAGGTGGCCTTCTAGTGCCCTGTAGGCGCTGGTTCTTGGTCGTCTCCGGCATTGTCGTCCATACCGTCGATGTCTTCGGAGTCGAAATCTAGCATATCGGTTAAGTCATCGACAGTGGCTACAAAGTGGGTGGTGGGTGGGTGTTGAATTTCTTCGTCGTCCGCATCCCAACCTACCTGACCATAGTCCGGCCAGGGCTCTCCTGATAAAGAGAGACATTTTAGCGAATTCAGGATGTCGCCAAAAGGCGAGCGCTGAAAGATGTCCGCAGCAGTGAACTCCATGATCGGCGCCCAATCGGGTTCGATTGGCAGGGACGCGGAAGGTTCGGGGTCGGGAGAGGAGTCCGGCACCTTGGAGTCACGAGCTTCACAAGGGACAGGGTTGGTATTCGGCTCTATCGCCGTAGAGGTAGCATCCCCCGAGGCAGTGTCCAGCCACCCATCCTCGATCGGCGTAGTCGGCTCCGAGCTAAGGGTTGGAGCGGACTCTTGTGCGGCCTCCAGGGCACTGTCCGGCAGCAGAGCTAAGTCATGCCCATCGTGACAGTGCGGCGTGCTCAGCTGTGGCTCGAATCCATCGAAGATCAAGTCTCCGCGGA
The DNA here is from genome assembly GCA_963921465.1 of Triticum timopheevii. Lineage (NCBI taxonomy): Eukaryota > Viridiplantae > Streptophyta > Magnoliopsida > Poales > Poaceae > Triticum > Triticum timopheevii. The sequence goes on along the minus strand of OY997270.1, from coordinate 58,653,421 downwards.
TGTCAGCCGTATAGTTCAAACTTCCAAATCTGACTTGATGGCCAGGGGCGTAGCTTTCGATCTGCTCCAGATGGCCACGTGAATTGGCCCGCAGTGCAAAGCCGCCGAATACGAAGATCTGTCCGGGGAGAAAAGTCTCACCCTGGACCATGTTGTTGTTGCTGATCGAAGGAGCCATCGGGCCTATAGGTGACAACATAGAGGAACTCTCAATGAAAGCACCAATGTCAGTGTCAAAACCGGCGGATCTCGGGTAGGGGGTCCCGAACTGTGCGTCTAGGCGGATGGTAACAGGAGACAAGGGACACGATGTTTTTACCCAGGTTCGGGCCCTCTCGATGGAGGTAAAACCCTACTCCTGCTTGATTAATATTGATGATATGGGTAGTACAAGAGTATATCTACCACGAGATCAAGGAGGCTAAACCCTAGAAGCTAGCCTATGGTATGATTGTTGTTCATCCTACGGACTAAAACCCTCCGGTTTATATAGACACCGGAGAGGGCTAGGGTTACACAGAGTCGGTTACAATGGTAGGAGATCTACATATCCGTATCGCCAAGCTTGCCTTCCACGCCAAGGAAAGTCCCATCCGGACACGGGTCGGAGTCTTCAATCTTGTATCTTCATAGTCTTGGAGTCCGGCCAAAGATGATAGTTCGGCTATCCGGACACCCCCTAGTCGAGGACTCCCTCAGTGAGCTTTTGCCCAACAAAATCAGCAACTCCACAAGCAACAAAGCTTTCTTGCACTCCAGGATAGTGCTCTTCATTGTCCTTGATGTAGGTCCAGTCGACCCACCTCATATCACAAACTATGGGCTTCTTATCCAACAGAATTGTCTCTAGAAGTCCTGATGTTCCTTTGTATGGAACCTGTAGTCAACAGCAGTCCTTCTCCTTGAAGCATATGGATCTTCCATCCTCCACAGCCTCAACCCTGAGTCCTTCCTGATCCTCATGTCCTCAGCCACAGGATGGGCATCATTGTGGTCTGGTATCTTGGGCTTGAGCTTCCTTAGGACATGTCCTTCTTCATCTTCTTCTTCAGCAACATTTGGCACTGGGGCCTTGTTCTTCTCAGCAGCTGGAATACTCCTAGTATTCCTCTTTGGTACTTGCTTAGCCTTGGAGGCAGCTTTGGGTGCTTCCTTGGGCTTAGATGTTGCAGCCCCTGACCTTATAGCATCACCCATAAGCTTTGGTGCCTTAGGTGCTGGTGCAGCAACCTCTTCCTCTTCTTCAGCATCTCTTCTCATTGAGGGCTTTCCAAGAACCTAGGCAGTTGTGGTTCTTGCTCTCTTCTTCTTCTTGTCCTGAGCACCTTCATCCTCTGATTCAATTGTAAACTTCATTGTCTCTCCAGTGGGAACTTTCTTGGGCTTGGAAGAAGTGACTTTCCTTTCAGGTGCCTCTTTGGGTTCAGTCTATTTTGGCACTTGAGTGGACCTTCTGGCTTTGGGCATTGGTGTCCTCTTGGCAGGAACTTTCTTTTTCAGTCCAGGCTTTGTGCTATGTGCAGAGCCATATTGCTTCTTTAGCACCACTTTCTTGGAAGTAGCCTCATCTTCTTCAGCTTTATAGTCCTCATCTTCTGAGTCTGAGGTTCTCTTCCTCCTTTGCCTGGTAGCAGCCTTAGGCAGGTTGCTAGGAGTGCTTCTGCTCCCTTCATCTGTAGAGCTTGAGGGACTAGTGCCCTTGCTCATGTCAATCTGCTCTTATGACCTGTTTTGGCTGTCACTCTGGTCTGACATGCTGCAAAAAGCTGACTACTGACCCTGTGAAGAGTTATAGATGAGATAGAGTGGATGAGCATCACAAAATGCAGAGATTTTTGCAAAAGAATGATTCAAAAATTCAGTTTTAGTTTTCCACAGAAAGCATTTCGGGTCAACCGATTTTCAAACTCGGTGATACCGAAGCAGTTTTGGAACCTAAACTGATGATCTCGGTTGGACCGAGTCACGGTTCGGTTCGGTGGCACCGAGACTGCTAGGGTTTCACAGAATCCTAAAATCGGTCGCACCGATTAGTAATTCTCGGTCAGACCGAGAGTCACTAGTGCAATGGCATAAGCCAAATCGGTGAGACCGAGTTTTTCAACTCGGTGGGTCCGAGATGGTTTCGGCAGAAACCTAACCCTAAAATTTTGAATCTCATCTACTCTACGGACTACTTTGTCTGGATAGGAGTGTTTCAATCGTGGCAAGATTCAATAAGAATACAATGTGCTAGGAATCAGACGAGGATAGCACAAAGATTGAGTCCATACCCTAGCTTGGCGGTGGACTCGCAACGTCAGCAACGGCGGGGGCGAAATCCATTGACTGCGGCGGAGACCAGCTACTGGAGGCGGCTGGTGACGAGGAGACGATCCGGAGACCTTCGATGGCAGAGCGAGCTATTGCGCGGGCGAAGGGTTTCGGAGAAATTTCCAAAATTTTGCCCGTGACTATATATAGCCCAACCCTGTCGGTGTGACCGAGTGGAACAACTCGGTGGCACCGAGATGCATAACTGTGTACAGTTACTGCAAATCAGTGTGACCAAAAAGTTCAAATCGGTTGCACCGAGATTGAAAACTCAGATCAACTTAATGATCTCGGTAGGACCGAAATGTAGGAATCGGTCAGACCGAGAGTCACAAAGAGGTTTTGGAAGTTTAAATCTATGACGAATCGGGGACTCCGAGTGCTCCTCACACAGAGTGGTTCGAATCTGACTTGATCAAATTTTGTGATGTAGCATGAATAGAGTTTGAGACGAGAAAAGCATAGATAGCTAGAGAAAGTTCTTAGGCATTCTTGTCCATCCACTTGGCAAAAAGAAAAGAGACCAAACAATCAAAACAACAAGTGGATGTCCTTGAATGAGTAAAATATGCACCAACATGCTCACACAATAAGATGGCAAATAAAATATGTGGCAAAGCATGCACAACCAATTCTAGCATCTATCAAACAATTGGCAATGACTAGGTCATCTATATATGAGTATATTGACTTAGGAGTCAAATGAGAACATCTGATCATAGGTCATACTCATCGTTTAAGCTCAAGTTGGTTTACCACTTTTACATGATGCTTTGATGTGTTCACACCATTAGAGTTGCTTTGACTCAATTCTTAGAGTTAAGCTCCCCCTAGATGTGAGATCCCCCCTTAGAGGGATGAACTAACCTTGGGTTTTGTCGATGATGACTTCATGTAGGTGTCGAAGATGTGGATGCTCAATGTTGATGTAGATCATTTGGAGCAATCCTTTGGAGTGAGTTGCACTTTCAACTTACCTACATGGGTTAGTCCCACAAGGAACAAACAAGAGTATCCATAGACATAGAGTGATGCACACACAAGATGATGTCCATGAAATCATTTGGTTACCTTGTCCCTTGCCTTACCAACATGAGGGTTTGTGACTCCTTGAACTAGTGCAAGATGTGGAAGTTGATTGCACTTGTTCTTGCCATAATGATATGAGTGAAGAATGTTGGCGGAGTCACCCTCAAGAACTCTCTAGTTCTTCTTCTTCGGGATCCACATCATCTTGATGGGAATCCTTGGAGTTGTAGTTGTACTTGATGAAGTAGAACTTGACGTAGTCTTGGGAACCCACTTGAACGAGGCCTTAGGTGCTTCTTCAAATGCATCAATCTTTTCTTGAAGCTTGTCCTTGCCTTTGTTCTTGTGGTCTTGTGGTGGAAGATCATCTTGAGCTTGTGTTCCCTTGAAGGAAGTACGATCATACTTCTCTTGTTGAGGAACAAACTTCATCTTGGGGTATTGATCTTCTTCCCACTCAACTCCATTGGCATTGAACTTTCGTTCAAAACCAACACCTTGATTCTTCCGCTGCCTTCCTTGCTTGCGTACAATTTCCTCGAATTGCTTACTCCCGGCAAGGCTCTTGTAAACACCTTTCTCTATAATTCCCTTCAATAAGTTGTTTTCTTGCTCAAGTGTAACTTGGCTAAGAGAATCATTAGTGGAATCAAGAGAACTACTAGAAGCAACAATATTGGTTTTGACATTATTATTGTTACTACTAGAGGAAGTATCTTTCTTGTACTTGTTACTAGACTTGACTTGAGGCATGTAAGTAGATAAGAGTAAACGCTTGGCAATGTAAGAAGAACTTTTCTTGAGGAGATCATCATTGATTGCTTTTAAGAACTCATGCTCTTGCTCAAGATTGAGCTTTTCAAAGCGTAACTTCTCATGAGCCCTTAAAAGTTCTCGATGATCTTCGAAGATAGTTTCATGATCCAACTTAAGAGTGTTTAGTTCTTTAGTTAGAAGCTCAATCTTCTCCTTATCATTGTCATTCGTTTTATCTTCATTAGCATGATTAATTGACGTTTCATCATAGTATTCATCACTAGAGTTGTCAACGAGTAAATCATCATCCACAAGCAAGTCATCTTCATCACTATTGAAATCAATATACTCAGGATGTGTTACCTTTGGACCTTTGGCCATGAAGCATCTTCCAATTCCTTCATTTGGTGAATCAAATATGTCGTAGGAGTTGGTTGACACAAGTGCTAGACTGACAACACCTTCATCTTGAGTATATTCGGAGTCGGAGTGATAGCTTCTCTCGGAGTGATTGTCGGAGTCGGATCCGGATACCCATTCACCAACATGAGCTTGATGTCTTCGTTTTGTGTAGCTCCTTGATGACTTGTCCTTCCTTTCCGAATCCTTGCTTCTCCGTGAGGGTCTTCATTCATAACGATCATCTCTACTCCTCCTCTCTCTTGATGGTGACTCTTCTCTTTTGCTTCTTCTTCTTGGAGAATCTTCTCTTCTTTTGTAGGGTGCCGTACACTCATTGGAATAGTGTCCAGGTCTCCCACAGTTGTAGCAATTGCGCTCTCGACTAGAAGATCTTTTGTCATTGTAAGACCTTGACTTGGAGCTTCTTTCTTTGCTTCTACTCTTGTAGAATTTGTTGAAGTTCTTCACCATTAAGTTCAATTCTTCATTGAAGGTTTGTTTCTCACTTGATGATGTGGGGGCTTCACTTGAGGCTTTGTAAGCACCACTTGACTTGTTGTGAAGTTCCTCCTTATCCTTGAGTGACATCTCATGAGCAACAATTCTTCCAATGACTTCCGTTGGCTTGAGATCTTTGTAGTTTGGCATCATTTGAATCAATGTGCACACGGTATCATACTTTCCATCCAATGCTCTTAGGATCTTCTTGATGATGAATTTGTCGGTCATCTCTTCACTCCCTAAGCCGGCAATCTCATTTGTGATAAGAGCAAGCCTAGAGTACATTTCAGCGACACCTTCACCATCCTTCATTTTGAACTTGTCAAGCTGACTTTGGAGCACATCCAACTTGGATTCCTTGATGGACTTGGTACCTTCATGCATATCAATCAAAGTATCCCAAATTTCCTTTGCATTCTCAAGACGGCTGATTTTGTTGAATTCTTCGGGGCACAATCCGTTGAAGATGATATCACAAGCTTGAGCATTGTATTGCAGCATCTTCAATTCTTCTGCATTTGCTTCACGGTTCGGCTCTCTCCCATCAAATAATTCACCTTGCAAGACAATACAAATAATTGCCCAAACCGCGGGGTTATGTCCGAGAATATGCATTTTCATCTTATGCTTCCTACTAGCAAAATTAGTACCATCAAAGTAAGGACCTCTACGGTGATAATTTCCCTCGCTAGACGCCATACTCTGCTAGGTTGTCAAACCAAGGCTATGACCACCAAAAGTTATGGAAATCAAAGCAAATGGAGACCAAAGCTCTGATACCACTTGTAGGACCTTGAAGAATGTCTAGAGGGGGGATGATTAGACTACTTGACCAATTAAAAACTTAACCTTTTCCCAATTTTAGAGTTTGGCAGATTTTAGCTACTTTAGGACAAGTCAAGCAATCATCACACTATTCAAGCAAGCATGCAAAGAGTATATAGGCAGCGGAAAGTAAAGCATGCAACTTGCAAGAAAGTGAAGGGAATGGTTTGGAGGATTCAAACACAATTGGAGACACAGATGTTTTTGGCGTAGTTCCGATAGGTGGTGCTATCGTACATCCACGTTGATGGAGACTTCAACCCACGAAGGGTAACAGTTGCGCGAGTCCACGGAGGGCTCCACCCACGAAGGGTCCACGAGGAAGCAACCTTGTCTATCCCACCATGGTTGTCGCCCACGAAGGACTTGCCTCACTAGCTGTAGATCTTCATGAAGTAGGCGATCTCCTTGCCCTTACAAACTCCTTGGTTCAACTCCACAATCTTGTCGGAGGCTCCCAAGTGACACCTAGCCAATCTAGGAGACACCACTCTCCAAGAAGTAACAAATGGTGCGTTGATGATGAACTCCTTGCTCTTGTGCTTCAAATGATAGTCTCCCCAACACTCAACTCTCTTTCATAGGTTTTGGATCTGGTGGAAAGAAGATTTGAGTGGAAAGCAACTTGGGGAAGGCTAGAGATCAAGATTCATATGGTAGGAATGGAATATCTTGGCCTCAACACATGAGTAGGTGGTTCTCTCTCAGAAATGGTAAGTTGGAAGTGTAGGTTTGTTCTGATGGCTCTCTCCACGAATGAAGAGAAGGTGGAGGGGTATATATAGCCTCCACACAAAATCTAACCGTTACACACAATTTACCAAACTCAGTGGGACCGATTCAACAGACTCGGTCGGACCGATTTAGTAAACCTAGTGACCGTTAGTCATTTTCGGTGGGACTGACATGCATCTCGGTGAGACCGACTTGGTTAGGGTTAGGGCATAACGTAATCTCCGTAAGACCGATTACACAAACTCGGTGAGACCGATTTGGTAATAAGCTTTCCAGAGAGTTGGTTAGGTAAACTCGGTGGGACCGATTTGCTCTTTTCGGTGAGACCGAAATGTTACAAAAGGGAAACAGAGTGTTTACATTGCAATCTTGGTGGGACCGATCGCTCACTTCGGTTAGACTGAAACGTTATGAAGGGAAACAGAGAGATTACAATCGCATCTCGGTGAGATCGAGATCCCTATCGGTAAGACCATTTTCTTAGGGTTTGTGGCAGTGGCTATGACTTTTGGAATCGGTGGCGCCGGATAGGAAGAATCGGTGTGACCGATTTTGGCTTTGGGTTTAGGTCATTTGTGGATGTGGGAAAGTAGCTGAGGGTTTTGGAGCATATCACAAAGCACATGAAGCAAGAGGCTCATCAAGCAACACCTCATCCCTCCTTGATAGTATTGGCTTTTCCTATAGACTCAATGTGATCTTGGATCACTAAAATATAAAATGAAGAGTCTTGAGCTTTTGAGCTTGAGCCAATCCTTTGTCCTTAGTATTTTGAGGGATCCACTTTCATCATCCATGCCATGCCATTCATTGAGCTTTCCTAAAATAATGGTCTTGGAATAGCATTAGCTCAATGAGCTATATGTTGTTATGAATTACCAAAACCACCTAGGGATAGTTGCACTTTCAGGGTGGCGGGTGGATCGCAGAACACTACGAGTTGTGAGCCACCGTGTGGGTTGGCCATTTTGTTAGGCAGGCTGGTGCCACATCAGAGTCATGAAATCGTTATTTAAAACATTACACAACCCTTTCATACATAAATGTTTTGCCACATGCAGTCGATGGTTGTCCTACACGACACTCGATACTCGCATGTGACACTTTTTGTGGGCCCGCGAGGTCGTCGTCCATCACTTTGACGAACAGCTGGCAGTGATGTTAATTTGACCAGCAAGGTAGAATCTTTTTTGTTTGTGTTATGGTGGTATATAGTCGAAGAGGTGGGAGGGGACTAGCATATATACTATACGTATGCGTTCGTGAGCAAGTACACCTCACTCAGTGTCGGGACTTTTTGGTTACTGAGGCATGTGCCACATCAAAATTGTGAAATTGGTTATTCAAACATCACACAACACCTTTTTGGGCCACATGCATATATATCATAGCCTGGACTCTCACGTGTGACGCTTCCATCTGTGGGCCCACGAGGCCATCGTCGATGCATGCATGCATGCATCACTTTGACCTACATTAGGAGAGGTTAATTAATTTCACCATCGATGAGGATTATTTTGGGTTGTAAATATATTACGGCAGGAGCATATAGTATGCGGTGAAGAGGGGGGAGGGGGACCATCATATGTAGTACGCTTGATATGAACCTCGCTTTGTGTGGGTGCATGGTTTATGGTTTTTGAGGCATGTGGCACATCAAAGTTGTGCATTTTGGGTATTCAACATATATATATTTGGCCCACATGCAAAGCGGTGGTGGTAGTCCTCTCGCACCCACTTAAGCGGTTATCAGCAATATCGATGATTTCCATCTGTGGGCCCGCTTGGTCCATCACTTCTTTTTGCCTGACAACAAGAGAGGTTAATTTGACTTAAGAGGGGATTATTATTTTTGCTCTAGGATGACATGCATGATACACTTTGAGCACACACACACATGCATGTGTACGCATGAATCCCTCCTATCGAGTCAAAGTGGCTAGTACAACGACACCATCATGAACCGATCTCACTCTGTGTGGGGATCTAGTGTACGATTTTTGACACACGCGCCAGATCAATGTTGTGTATTCGAACATGCATGCACGCATCACCTCCATGCATATGCATGTAGTGGTTTCCTTCGAACGATACACTCCCTCGCGTGGTTATCGGCGACAAGCCTATATATTCATGGGCCCGCGTGGACATCCATGATCACCTTGACCAACAACAAGATAGGTTACCATGGCGGATTCTTCATTTGATTCGTGTTATCGTAGTATAGGTTATGGTGAGATTCAGACCTAATTAAGTTTGAGCGCATATACTATGCACGCATGCATGCATATATGAATCCCCGTCGTTGTCTTGTAGTGTGGTGTAACATACATATGCATCGTCAACCTAACCCTCACTCAGTGCGGGGATTTCTAGTTCGAAATCATGGTGCCACATCAAAGTTGTTACATTGTTACTCAAAAACACACCTCTCCATACATATGTTTGGGCCACACGCATGTAGTGCTTGTATTTGGGGACTAGCTACTTGCGTGATTATTGGCGAGCTAGCCCATCTCCGGGGTCGCATGGACGGCCATCACTTTGACCAATAACAAGAGAGAGGTTGTACAATCAAGGTGGATTATTCTTTGTCCATTTTACGATCCATCTTGGTGAGATATATGCCCCTCTGGCCCGCCGACTGAAAGTATGTGTGTGTGGGGGGGGGGGGTGCTACATTGCACTTTGCTAGGTGAACCGTGGTTGGGGGGCATGCATTCATAGCTTAATTAGGATTCCCTTCGTGGCGACACGAGGGGTGGGGGCTGCTAGCTACTTCGCACTTTGCTAGGTGAACCTCGGTTGGGGGGAGGGGGCATGGTCATAGCTTAGGATCCCTTCGTGCCAACACGAGGGGGGCTGCTACCTACTTCACACTTTGCTAGGTGAACCTCGGTCGGGGGGGCATGTGCATTCATAGCTTAGGATTCCCTTCGTGCCGACACGAGGGAGGGATGGCTGCTAGCTACTTCGCACTTTGCTAGGGTGAACCTCGGTTGGGGGCAGAGGGCATGAATTCATAGCTTAGGATTCCCTTCGTGCCGACACGAGGGAGGGGGTCTGCTAGCTACTTCGCACTTTGCTAGGTGAACCTCGGTTGGGGGGGGCATGTGTATTCATAGCTTAGGATTCCCTTCGTGCTGACATGAGGGAGGGGTGGTTGCTAGCTACTTTGCACTTTGCTAGGGTGAACCTCAGTTGGGGGGGGGGGGCATGCATTCATAGCTTAGCTAGATTCCCTTCGTGCCGACACGAGGGAGGGGGCTGCTAGCTACTTCGCACTTTGCTAGGTGAACCTCAGTTGGGGGGGCATGCATTCATAGCTTAGGAATCCCTTCCTGTCGACACAAGGGAGGGGGGCTGCTAGCTCTACTTCACACTTTGCTAGGTGAACCTCGGTTGGGTGGCATGCATTCATAGCTTAGGATTCCCTTCGTGTCGACATGAGAAAGGGGGGCTACTAGCTACTTCGCACTTTGCTACGGTGAACCTCGGTTGGGGGGCATGCATTCATAGCTTAGGATTCCCTTCGTGTCGACACAAGGGAGGAGGGGGGCTGCTAGCTACTTTGCACTTTGATAGGTGAGCCTCGGTTGAGGGGGAGGGGGCATGCATTCATAGCTTAGGATTCCCGTCATGCCGACACGAGGGGGTGGGGGCAAGCAATACCGTGCACTTTGTGAGAGAGGTGCCACATCGAAGTTGCATTTGGTATTTGAAATCAAACCACCCTTTTGATACATAAATTTGGTCCACATGCAAGTGTGTTCGTGTTCTGACCCTCTCGCGCGTCATTTTTTGCCAAATTTGTGAACATTAGACAAGTCGGATGACGCAACAGACATGGTTCACTCAAACTAACTTTGTGCCACGCCGGTGCACCTGTCACGCAAACATCCGCACAGTACATTGGGCTCCACGAGGCTCCCCCTCTCAAAAATATCTGCCCGCCTCGAGGGTTTTTCTATTTCATAACACACGGTTGTTATCTCTTGACCGTGTGCGCTGTTTCTTGTTCCCAATCCTGCCTGCATCCCTAGAAAATATCTGCCCGCCTCGAGGGTTTTTCTGTTTCATAACACATGATTGTTATCTCCGGACCGTGCGATGCACTATCATCAAAAATTTCAATAGCCCGGCATTTCACTCCCACCTTTGACTCCTGCGTAATAAAATTTTCAGTACCCACGTCATTTCCTCAAACACCCCGCCCCCCTCCACACACACACACACACACACCCCAAAACCTCCTCGGGCGTGCGCGCACACACACACACCCTCCCTTGCTCGAAACCCTAGCAAAGTCCCCGCCGCCGCGGCCGCAAGGCCTCCATTGTCAACATATGCCGGTTTGCCCGTGCAGCTTACCCACCGATCTCCATACCCAGGCGGCCCTGAGTTTCTTAGATGACGCCTGCCAAACGCCCCTTTTCCCACAGATCCCCATCCCCATCCCCATCCCCCACTCCAGAGTGTCGCAGCCTAAGCCCGGCTATGCTTCCCATGGAGCTCGAGGAGCGACTGGCCCAAAAGAGGTGTATAGCCGTCTCTTCTCCCGACGTCACCGAGGAAGCTGGCGACCATTACTGGCGGCAGGCACTCAAGCAGCGGACTAGAGTATGCGGGCATGTCTCGTCCGCTGGCTACGGCATCAAGGTCATCGACAGCGACGCCCTGAGGCGGGTTGTGTCACAGGTTAAGTGGCCCACCCCCAACCCCTCGGGTTCAACCACCGTCAATCTCATTGATGGCCCCGCCGCTAATCTCCTCTAGTTCGCTGTCAAAAATTTGCCATTCTACATCGCCATCGAGCCCCTTTTGTCATTTCTGAAGGACACGTTCTGCGAGCCTGGCTTGGGATCCACAACTTCCAAGTCAGACCTCATCGACGACGACCACGAGGAGGGCACCCTCTCCAGCTCTTCCAAGGGGAAAGAACCCATCTGCACTTCCAAGGGGAAAGCACTCATCTGCGATATCAAGGAGGGCACCTTACAGTCGTGCTCTTCCAAGGGGAAGGAGCCCATCTGCGACAACATGGAGCGCATCCAGGGTCCGTGCTCTTCCCACGGGAACAAGCCCATCCGTGACAAGTGGGCAAACCCATGATTTGTTTTGCCATGCCTCTTCACAGGGGGAAACCCATGATTTGTTTTGTCGAGTCCCTTTTGTAGTGTAGTGAGAATATGTCCAGTTTTAATTGCTATATCTGGTTGTTTGCAGTATGCCTTTGTCACGCCCAATATGCGACCCTGTCCAAAAGGAACTCGAAGGTCCCACCAAGGATAGACCCGCATATTGGAACGCTTTTGCAAGGTGAATATCATTACATCAACATTACATAATAGATGGGGATACATACAAAAGGCACACAATGCCACACGAATACAATATCTTCATACAAGAGATCAACATCTGACTACGGATGACACATAAACAGAAACTCAAACAATAATCACCCTGCTAGCCCAGGCTGCCGACCTGGAACCTATCCCCTGATCGAAGAAGCAGAAGAAGAAACTCCAAAACAAGCAACATCGCTCTCGCGTCAAGATCATCGGAAAACCTGTACCTGCAACTGTTGTTGTAGTAATCTGTGAGCCACGAGGACTCAGCAATCCCATTACCATGGGTATCAAGACTAGCAAAGCTTAATGGGTAAGGAATGGGTAAGTGGTGAGGTTGCAGCAGCGACTAAGCATGATATGGTGGCTAACATACGCAAATAAGAGCGAGAAGAGAACAAGCGGAACGGTCGTGAAGCTAGCAATGATCAAGAGGTGATCCTGAACACCTACTTACGTCAAACATAACCCAGAAACCGTGTTCACTTCCCGGACTCCGCCGAGAAGAGACCATCACGGCTACACACGCGGTTGATGCATTTTAATTTGGATCTGGTGTCAAGTTATCTACAACCGGACATTAACAAATTCCCATCTGCCACATAACCGCGGGCACGGCTCTCGAAAGTTTATACCCTGCAGGGGTGTCCCAACTTAGCCCATGACAAGCTCTCGCGATCAACGAAGGAATAGACCTTCTCCCAGGAAGACCCGATCAGTCTCGGAATCCCGGTTTACAAGACATTTCGACAATGGTAAAACAAGACCAGCAAAGCCGCCCGATGCGCCGACAATCCCGATAGGAGCTGCACATATCTCATTCTCAGGGCAACACCGGATAAGTCAAGCTACGAGTAAAACCAGACTTCGAGTTTCCCCGAGGTGGCCCCGCAGGCTGCTCAGTTCAAACCAACACTTAGACAAGCACTGGCCCGGGGGGGCTAAAATAAAGATGACCCTTGGGTTAATTACTCCCAAGGGAAAAGGTAGGTGGTGGTGAGGAAAATGGTAAAACCAAGGTTGGGCCTTGCTGGACAAGTTTTATTCAAAGCGAACTGTTAGGGGGGGTCCCATAAATCACCCGACCGCGTTAGGAACGCAAAATCCGGGAACATAACACCGATATGACGGAAACTAGGGCGGCAAGAGTGGAACAAAACACCAGGCATAAGGCCGAGCCTTCCACCCTTTACCAAATATATAGATGCACTAATAATATAAGAGATATTGTGATATCCCAACCAAAATCCTGTCCACCATGGAGAAATCTTCAACTTCACCTGCAACTAGCAACGCTATAAGAGGGCTGAGCAAAGCGGTAACATAGCCAAACAACTATTTGCATAGGAAAGGTGTCAAAGGTTTGGGGTTCATGGCAATATGGGAGGCTTGAAGAGCAAATGATAGGTAACGCAACATAGCGATAGAACGAAGCAACTAGCATAGCAATGATAGTAGTGAGATCCAAGGTAGCGGTCATCTTGCCTGAAATCCCGCAAGGAATAAGAACGAGTCCATGAAGAAGATGATGCCACGAAGACGAACCACACGTAGACGAACGCATCCTCACGATCGCAACGAAACGGGAACTATCGAGAAGAAGCACACAACATGGTAAAAACACCACACATGAGCAAGACATGATGCACAACAAGCATGATGCATGACAAAGCTACATGAAGCTACTCATGGCAAGAGATGATGCAAACAATAACAACATATCAAGGCAAGTTTAAATGAGGCCGGGAACAACATATAACAAATCCGGTAAGTCCTCATATGCAAATTTCGAAATTGATCCAGAACTGAATAAACCTTATGTTCAAGTTGTTAAACAGCAAGTTAAGATGCACCACGATGATCTACACGAGATTCTAGTCAAGTTACATATAAAGTTCATTAGATTCGGAGCTACGGGCTAGAAGATATGAGCAAAACAAGTTAAGCATGGCATTGATGCAAAATGCATACAAACAACAAGCAAACACCTCAAAACAAGGATGCAACATGATAATATGAAACTACATGCAAAAACAAGCAAGTTTCATATAGAGCACACTCAAAACGGAGCAACGGTGCAACACACACACACTATACAAGTCATAGCAACAATTTGTCCATAACAGCAACTAGGCATCTTGCAAGCATCAAAACAACATTCTACAGCATCTCAACATAATAACAAAAGGCATGAGCATGAACTACAGGTAAAGCATAACAAAACATGAACACTGAGCTATCTCTAGAAACAACTAGAACATGCTCCAAATGACATGGAAATATTGCAAATAATAACAGTTTCAGACTTATCAGGAAATAACATCAGGTTGCAATGTTTAGAGCTATCAAGCAACATGTTACAGGAACTTATCATGGCAAACAAAGGCATGGCATGAATCTACTAATTGCATAGATCAAAAGTCCCTTACTGACCATAAGCCAAAAGGGCACAGAAAATATGATGGCAACCATGTAAACATGGCAAGTTTTATTACAGATTCATACATGGCAGGAACAACAATAAGTAGGCATGTTCGTGAGCTTGTACCACTCACCACAGAGCAATATATGGCATGGCAAGGCAACCAACAGTAAGAAGGCATGTTTGTGAAGCTAAGCATGGCAAGAGCAAGTTCATAGGGTGCATGGATCACTAACAATAAGCATGGAAGCAACTGAACTTAATGTTAACAGGCTGACAGCAACATTATCAAGCAACTTTGGAGCAAGATTACAACAAGCTACAGCAAGCTATAAATGCAACCAGGTGCATGGATGGATAGGGCATAACATGTAGATCAAAACATGTTTATAGAACATCTCCAGATTATGCATAGAATGATTTGTAGAGGCATGTTAACATAGCAACAAAGTATAACAGAATCTGTCAAGAAAACAGCAACAGCAAGTGCCCTACTTAACAAGCTCAATGCACTCACTACACAAGTCACAAAAATACATGGATAGCATCCCTGGAAAGATGGCATGGCATAGATCAAAACACGTGTAGACATCAACCTCATAGGATGCACACATCAATCATGGCAAAAATGATAAATGAGCAAGTTATAACAGTTTCAGCAGGTTAACATCAACATGCACTCTTCCAACAGCATTTCGGGCATCAAGATGAGCTCAAATGAAAATGATGCAATGGAATGAAATGAAGTACTCGTCGAGACGAACAATTTGGCATATTACACGCACGAAACGGAGCTACGGATGCAGAGATACGGCATGATGAACATGGCATGAAAAATTACAAAGAAACGGGGACTTGGGCGTTTCGGGGCAACCTCTGGGTCTGCACGGTTTACGATGCGGTGGCGGATTTGGCCGGAGATGGCCGGAGATGACGGATCGGGCGACGAGGTGGCCGGGGAGGTCAGGGACGGCCGGATCCGGGCGGCTTCGGCCCGGATCTAGCCGGAGGAGGCCGGAGGGAGGTCAGAGGAAGGCCGCGGGGCGAAGTGGGGCCGCGGCGGCGGGCGGCGGGGTCGCCGGCGGGCGGAGCCGCGGGCGCGGCGCGCGGGTGCGGCGGCGCCGGCGGCCGGCGGAGGAGCGGGCCGGCAGGGCGCGGCCGGGCGCGGGACGCAGGGCGCCCGCAGGAGGAGGCGGCGGCGACGCGTCGGCGGGCGGGGCGCGGCGGCGCTCGGGCAGCGCAAGCGCGCGGGCACCGTGGCGGCGGGCGCCGGCGGCCGCGGAGCGTACCGGCGGTGGAGCGCGGGGCGCGGGGGCGCGGAGGGGCGCGAGGCGCGCGGGCCGCGCGGGGGCCGGCGGCGGGCCTGGCGGGCCGCGGGCGGCGCGCGGTGGCCGGGGCCACGTGGCGCTCCCCCGTTGGCTGGAGCGACGGCGGCAGACGCGTCCGGCGCCGGGCGGACATGTCCGGCGCGCGGAGGAAGAAGGGGCTAGGGTTTCGGGAAGGATTTGATTCGTAATTTCGGGGGAGGGGGAGTTTATATAGGTAGAGGGGGCTAGGAGTGTCCAAATGAGGTGCGGTTTTCGGCCACGCGATCGTGATCGAACGACCGAGAGCATGGAGGGGAGTTATATGGGTTTTGGGCCACTTTGGAAGGGGTTTTGGGCCACTTTGCAACAAAAGAGGCCTTTTACGGTTACCCGGTTAACCGTTGGAGTATCAAACGACCTCCAAATGGCACGAAAGTTGACAGGCGGTCTACCGGTGCTATACCAAGGCCACTTGGCAAGACTCGGTCCATTCCGAGAACGTCTAACACCCGCACAAGAGAAGAGGCAAAAAGGGGACGCCGGAGGACATAGGAGTGCCGGATTGCAAAACGGACAACGGGGAAAATGCTCGGATGCATGAGACGAACGCGTATGCAAAATGAAATGCACATGATGACATGATAAAGTGCAAAGCAAATAACATGGCAACAACAACGAATAACTGGCAGACACCTGGCGCATCGAATCCGGGGCGTTACAGCCTTGTTTATTTCAGTTGTTCACAATGCGATGCTCTATATGTGCAATTATTTACTGTGCAGTACATTTCATCAATCCAGTTTTAAACATGCCGATAGAAATGCATATATTTGCTTGCTGTTAAGCCTGTTATAGCTAGCATATGCCTCTTTTAAAGTTTTTTGATTGTTCGGTTGTTTGTAGTTAGCATATGTTCAGTTTCAAATGCTATCTTTGGTTGTTCGTAGTATGCCTTGTTTATTCCAGTTATTCACAACGTGATGCTCTATATGTGCAACTATGAACTGTGCGGTTCAATTTCATCAGTACCAGTTTCAATGATACCACTATGAATGACTACATTTGGTTGCTGCATCTTGTAGCTAACATGCATTTCCATTTTTATTTAACCATAACTAGTGTACTTAGACCGGCACAATACCAGTTTGAATGACCATGTTTGCTTGTTGTTAAATGTCTGGCCTGTTGCAGTTAGCACACCTTTCCACTTGTTTTGCTTTACTAGCGTGCTTAAACCTGCACACTGAAGCTATCTTTTGGGGATTATTTTGTCTGCCATGTGTAATTTTGGTTGATGTTTAGCCTGTTGTGCTTAACATGCTTCTTGATGTACCTACACAGGACAATTTTGGGAACAACTGATGTTTTCCATCGAGGTTAGTTTCATCCCGTGGCTTATATCTACTCACTGTTTAGGATATCGGTAGCTGGTACCATATAGGCCGACGGCTGATAAGGGACTAATCGGTGAATCGGACTTTTAACTGAATATATCTACAACCCATTTTTCCTTAGGTTAACTAGGGCCATATGTATTATATCTGAGGCTACATAGGAACATGCACTGTACTTAATGTCTAATTATGCAATCCTAGGCTACATAGCAACAAGGAAGAGTGTTACATTAATGTTCTAATGATGTCTAGATATACGTAGAAGAGCAGCAGCAACAACAACAACAACAACAACAACAACAACAACAACAACAACAACAACAACAACAACAACAACAACAACAACAACAACAACAACAACAACAACAACACCACCACCACCACCACCAACAACAACAACAACAACAACAACAACAACAACAACAACACAACCCTGTTTGGATACTCAACTTAGCTAGAGGTTAGAGTTAGTTTCTAGCTCATTACTAACTCTAAGCTAACTCCATCCAAAGAGTTGTTTGGATGGTAGGGTTAGATTGATAATAAATGCACTAGGAGAACTAGCTCCAATTAGCACCTCTTGGGTTGGATACTAGTTTTTTTGGGTGGGTTATAGATGCAACTAGCTCAAACTAGCCCTCTTGTTTAGATATACTTTAGGGCTATTTGAGCCCGAACTAGCTCAAACTAACTGTAACCCATGGATACAGCAGCAGATAATTTGTACGAATGAACTAAACTCCTTACGGCCCATAATACAAGATGTTAATTCATCTAATATGTGAGTATATTGGATGTTATAAGATACTCCCTCCGTTCCTAAATATTTGTCTTTTTAGAGATTTCAAATGGACTACCACATACGGATGTATATAGACATATTATAAAAGAGTGTTGTACTACATCATTGTGCAATTGTTGTTTAGCTTCTAATATTAACTTGGTGCTTTTAGGTACGTATGTCATTGGTAAGATATGCGTTTCGACCCTTTCTGCGTATGGCGCAATGAGATATCGATGAACCAGCATCAAGTGAGGAAGCTGATAAAGATTGTTAGTAAAATGGGTCCAAAGATGGCAATTAAACTATTTCTTTACACTTTATCCAGGACAGCAGCGGACTACAGGATGGTAAGTAAGAACTCTACGACTTTCTTCTTACTGCCCATAATGAGTTGTGTTAGATAACAATGTCTGAATCTTTTTTCCTTTGCAGTGGTTGCCAAAGCAGTTTACTCAAGATTACCTCTCAAACTACATGATTGGTGGGCATGCAAAGGTTAAAGTATTTCTACCAGTACACGATGATTATCTAGATGTTTTCATGAAGACCGTGAAGGATGGGCGGTCGACCATCACAAGGGGTTGGACTAGAGTCGTGTGTGCCTTCTGCATGGAGGAGGGCACAATATGGGCATTCCGCTTCACCTTGTTCAGCAACCAGAATATATTTCGCCTCTTTCTTTACCGTCTTTAATAGTACAAGTATACAATTGTAGTTCATCATTCTTTATTTGGTTCTTATGTAATTCTTGAACATATGTACCTATGAATCGAATAATGCATTGGTTGTTTGAACCTGATGGATATGAATAAAGTTGTAGCATACATTCAAATTCAAATCCAAATCCATTACAATTTGGAAAAGCAGCAATTAAATTACGGTGAAATTACACTCTCCAGTTTGTTATGGCACACACGATTGGTAAAACACAAACATTTGCGATATGCACCATAATCGGAGACGGTTCACATAGAGGAAACGTGTGCAAGCATGCACACAGTTGCCGTTTGCAAAGCGTGTGCGATGTGAGACAATATCACAAACGGTGTGGGCAAACTAAATGTTTGTGTTAGTTGCCTTATCATACACGATTCGCAACCATGAACTTTTTCTGATGAAGTATGCATCGTAAACGTTGCACCACAGAATAGTGTGTGTGATAGTTGTCGTGTACGACGATGTTACGACGGTCCAACGTTTCGTAATCCTATCCGACACTCATACGACGACTAGCTAATATTCTTAACGGTGAACAGTTTGTGATGGGCCGCACATCATACACGCTCTATAATAGTGAACCTTTTGTGATGGGCCGCGCATCGTAAATGTAGCACCACAGAATACCGACTGCGATGGCAATGCAAGCAGAAACGAGTAGGAGTACTATAGGGGCCCTATCCCTGACGGTTTCTAGGTCATGTGGGAAGGACCCCCCTATCGCCCACACTCACTTGGCGACGGTTCCAAATGTCGTCGCAGAAAGGGGTTTTAAACCGTTTGTTTAGGACCGACACACACTAGTGCTAGTTTATGCGTTGCTTCATAAGGGGCTGATTTGGATCCATATGTTTCATGCTATGGTTTGGTTTACCTTAATTCTTCTTTTGTAGTTGCGGATGCTTGCGAGAGGGGTTAATCATAAGTGGGATGCTTGTCCAAGGAAGGGCAGTACCCAAGCACCAGTCCACCCACATATCAAATTATCAAAGTAACGAACGTGAATCATATGAGCATGATGAAAACTATCTTGACGATAATTCCCATGTGTCCTCGGGAGCACTTTCCTTTATATAAGAGTTTGTCCAGGCTTGTCCTTTGCTACAAAAAGGATTAGGCCACCTTGTTGCACCTTGTTTACTTTTGTTACTTGTTACCCGTTATGAATTACCTTATCACAAAACTATCTGTTATCGATAATTTCAGTGCTTGCTGAGAATACCTTACTGAAAACTGCTTGTCATTTCCTTCTGCTCCTCGTTGGGTTCGACACTCTTACTTACCGAAAGGACTACGATAGATCCCCTATACTTGTGGGTCATCAACGAGCCAGTCTAGTAGAGGCTCACTAGGGACATGTTGTTGTCTATGTACCCACACATGTATTTGAGTTTCCACTCAATACAATTATAGCATGGATAATAAACGATTATCATGAACAAGGAACTACAATAATAACCACTTTATTATTGCCTCTAGGGCATATTTCCAACATTAAGGATAAAAAGTTGGGATGAATTCTTATTAGCGTTTGTCTTGTCTACATCATGTAATCGTTCTTCAAGCATTACTTCGTTCTTTTCGGACTTAATACACTAGACGCATGCCGGATAGCGGTCGATGTGTGAATTAATAGTAGTAGATGCAGAATCGTTTCAGTCTACTTGCTTTGGAGGTGATGCCTATATACATGATCATGGCCTTGGATATCATCATAAATATTTGCTCTTCTGTCAATTGCCCAACAGTAATTTGTCTACCCATCGTATGCTATTTTTAATGAGAGAAGCCACTAGTGAACAGTATGGCCTTCGGGGTCTACTTTTATCATATGATCTATTGCTTGTTTTTATACTAAAAATACCAAAAATATTTGCTGCATATTTTTATCTTTTATTTTATTTGCGTTGGGTGTGAGGGTTTGTGTTTTGTGTGTAGGTGTTGTTTACGTAGTGTTGCTTGGTTCTCCTACTAGATTGATAACCTTGGTTTCATAACCAAGGGAAATACTTACTCTATTGTGCTGCATCATCCTCTCCTCTTCGAAAAACCAACGCAGATACTAGTCGCACGCCCAATGGATCTGCTACATTCAGATCCCGTATCTTGCAAATGTTTATGTCTTACTCCTTGACATAATCGTGGATGGAATTGAAGTGTCGCTTTATGTGTCTGGTCCTCTTGTGAAACCTTGGTTCCTTAGCTAGAGCAATGGCACCCGTTTTGTCACAGAACAGAGTCATTGGGTCCAGTGCACTAGGCACAACTCTAAGATCTATCATGAAGTGCTTCATCTAGACACCTTCCTTCGATGCCTCCGATGCAGCTATGTACTCCGCTTCACGTGTAGAATCAGGAACCATGCTCTACTTGGAACTGCACCAGCTTACCGCTCCACCGTTCAGAACATATACATATCCAGTTTGAGACTTAGAGTCATCCGGATCAGTGTCAAAGCTTGCATCGACGTAACCCTTTACGACGAGCTCTTGATCACCTCCATAAACAAGAAACATTTCCTTGGTCCTTTTCAGGTACTTAAGGATATTCTTCATCGCTGTCCAGTGATCCACTCCTGGATTACTTTGAAACCTTTTGACCATACTAATGGCAAGGCTGGCATCCGGTCTTGTGCACAGCATCGCATACATGATAGAGCCTGTGGCAGAAGCATAGGGGATGACACTCATATTTTCTCTATCCTCTGTAGTCGCTGGGCATTGAATCTGACTCAACTTCGCACCTTGCAAAAAAGGCAAGAACCCCTTCTTGGACTGATCCATTTTGAACTTCTTCAAAATCTTATCAAGGTATGTGCTTTGTGAAAGTCCTATTAAGCGTCTCGATCTATCTCTATAGATCTTGATGCCTAATATGAAAGCAGCTTCTCCTAGGTCCTTCATTGAAAAATCTTGTTCAAATATTCCTTCACGTTTTCCAAAAGTTCTATATTGTTTCCAATCAGCAATATGTAATCCACATATAACACCAGAAATGCTATAGAGCTCCCACTCACTTTCTTGTAAATACAAGCTTATCCATAAACTTGTATAAACCCAAATTCTTTGATCACCTCATCAAAGCGAATATTCCAACTCCGAGATGCTTGCACCAGCCCATAAATGGATCACCGGAGCTTCCACACTTTGCCATCATTCTCTGGATCGACAAAACCTTCCGTTTGCATCATATACAACTCTTCCTTAAGGAAACCGTTAAGGAACGTTGTTTTGACATCCATCTGCTAGATTTCATAATCGAAAAATGCAGCTATTGCCAACATGATTCTGATGGACTTAAGCATCACTACGGGCGAGAAAGTCTCATCGTAGTCAACTCCTTGAACTTGTGAAAACCCCTTTGACACAAGTCAAGCTTTATAGACAGTGATATTACTGTCTGCGTCCGTCTTCTTCTTGAAGATCCATTTATTCTGAATGGCCTTTCGCCCTTCAGATAATACTTTCAAAGTCCACACTTTGTTTTCATACATGGATCCCATCTCGGATTTCATGGCCATTAACCATTTGTCAGAATCCACGCCCACCATCACTTCTCCATAGCTTGTAGGTTCATCGTTGTTGTTGTCCAACAACATGACCTCTAAGACAGGGTTACCGTACCACTGAGGAGATGTACTTACCCTCGTCGACCTATGAGGTTCGATAGTAACTTGATCTGAAGCTTCATGATCATCATCATTAGCTTCCTCTTCAACTGAGGTAGGTGCCACAGAAACATCTTTCTGTGTTGTGCTACTCTTTGGTTGAAGTAAAGGTTCAACAACCTCATCAATTTCTATCTTCCTCCCACTCAATTCTTTCAAGAGAAACTCTTTCGCGAGAAAGGACCCATCCTTAGCGACAAACACTTTGCCTTCGGATCTGAGATAGAAGCTATACCCAACCATCTCTTTTGGGTATCCTATGAAGACGCATTTGTTCGCTTTAGGTTCGAGCTTTTCCGGCTGAAGCCTTTTGACATAAGCATCGCAGCCCCAAACCTTAAGAAACGACAACTTAGGTTTCTTGCCAAACCACAGTTCATATGGTGTCATCTCCACGGACTTAGATGGTGCCCTATTTAAAGTGAATGTTGTTGTCTCTAACGCATAACCCCAAAGAATGCACCATATCCAATAAGGTACGATTACAATGTTCGGACACACCATTACGCTGTGGTGCAATTCCACATTATCTTAAGTGACTGCCAAACTCATAACTCAGATATTCTCCCCCTTGATCGGATCGTAGGAATTTAATCTTCTTGTTATGGGGATTCTCAACTTCACTTTGAAATTGCTTGAACTTTTCAAACGTTTTAGACTTATGCTTCATCAAGTAAATATACTCGTATCTACTCCAGTCATCGGTGAAGATGATAAAGTAACGATATCCATCGTGCCCGTCAACGCTCACCGGACTGCACACATCAGTATGTATGATTTCCAACAAGTCATTTGCCCGTTCCATTGTTCTGAAAAACGGGGTCTTAGTCATCTTGCCCATGAGGCATGGTTCGCATTTGTCAAGTGATTCAAAATCAAGTGACTCCAAAAGCCATCACCATGGAGTTTCTTCATGCGCTTTACACCAATATGACCTAAGTGGCAGTGCCACAAGAAAGTGGTACTATCATTATCAACTCTACATCTTTTGGCATCAATGTTATGAACATGTGTATCATCACTATCGAGATTTAATAAGTATAAACCCCTCAAAATGGGTGCATGACCATAAAAGATATTACCCATATAAATAGAACAACCATTATTCTCTGATTTAAATGAGTAACCGTCTCGCATTAAACAAGATCCAGATATAATGTTCATGCAGGCACTAAATATCAGTTATTCAGGTTCATCACTAATCCCGATGGTAATCGAAGAGCGAGCGTGCTGACGGCGATCATATCAACCTTGGAACCATTTCCCACGTGCATCATCACTTCATCCTTTGCCAACCTCCTTCTATTCCGTAGTTCCTGCTTTGAGTTGCAAATGTGAGCAACCGAACCGGTATCAAATACCCAGGCACTACAATGAGAGTTGGTAAGGTACACATCAATAACATGTATATCATATATACCTTTGTTGACGTTGGCCCCCTTCTTGCCGGCCAGATACTTGGGGCAGTTCTGCTTCCAGTGGCCAGTTCCCTTGCAATAGAAGCACTCAGTTTCCGGCTTGGGTCCAGCCTTGGGTTTCTTCACGGGAGGAGCAACTGCTTTGCCACCCTTCTTGAAGTTTCCCTTCTTTCCCTTTCCCTTCTTGAAACTAGTGGTTTTATTCACCATCAACACTTGATGCTCCTTCTGGATGTCTGACTCGGCGAGTTTCAGCATCGTGAATAGCTCGGAGAATGACTTGTTCATCCATTGCATGTTATAGTTCAACACAAAGCTCTTGTAGCTAGGTGGTAGCGATTGAAGAACTCTGTCAGTGACAACCTCTGGTGGGAGCTCAGTTCCCAACTCAGCCAGACGGTTGTAGTACCCAGACATTCTGAGTATGTGCTCACTAACAGACCCGTTCTCCTCCATCTTGCAGGCATAGAACTTATCGTAGGTCTCATACCTCTCGATCCGGGCATTCTTCTCAAATATAAACTTCAACTCCTGGAACATCTCATATGCTTCATGACGTTCAAAAAGCCTTTGAAGTCCTGGCTCTAAGCCATACAGCATGGCACACTGAACTATTGAGTAGTCATCAATACGCGACTGCCAGGCGTTCACAACGTCCACAGTCGCTGGAGGGGGTGGCGCACCAAGCGGTGCATCAAGGACATAAGACTTACGGGAAGCCGTGAGGATAATCCTCAGATTATGAGCCCAGTCCATAAAGTTACTTCCATCATCTTCCAGCTTAGCTTTCTCTAGGAACGCATTGAAATTCAGGGGAGCTACTGCGCGAGCCATTGATCTACAACATAAGTTTGCAAAGATAACCTAGACTACTGTTCATGATAAATGAGTTCAATTAACCATATTACATAAGAACTCCCACTCAAATCAACATCCCTCCGGTTGTCCGAGTGTAACACGATCCAAATTCACCAATGCAAGTCCGATCATCACATGAGATGAGGTGGTTTCAATGGTGAACATCTCCATGTTGATCATATCTACTATATGACTCGTGTTCGACCATTCGGTCTCTTGTGTTCCGAGGCCAGGTCTGCACATGCTAGGCTCGTCAAGTTTAACCCAAGTGTTCCGCATCTGCAAAACTGGCTTGCACCCGTTGTATGCGAACGTAGAGTCTATCACACCCGATCATCACGTGGTGCTTCGAAACGACGAACATTCGCAATGGTGCACACTTGGCGAGAACACAATTTTATCTTGAAATTTTAGTGAGGGATCACCTTATAATTCTACCGTCATCCTAAGCAAAATAAGATGCATAAAAGGATTAAAATCACATGCAAATCATAAGTGAATGATATGTCTATCAACTTGTGCTTTTGATCTCCATCTCCAAAGCACCGGTATGATCTCCATCGTCACCGGCATGACACCATGATCTCCATCATCATGCCGTCATCGGGGTTGCCATGCCAACCATGCTTCTACTACTATTGCTACCGCTTAGCGATAAAGTAAAGCATTACATAGCGCTTAATGATTGACACGCAGGCCATACAATAATTAAAGACAACCCTATGGCTCCTGCCAGTTGCCGTATGCATTGACATGCAAGTCGATATAAATTATTACAAACATGATCATCTCATACATCAAATATATCTCATCATGTCTTTGGCCATATCATATCACAACATACCCTGCAAAAACAAGTTAGATGTCCTCTAATTGTTGTTGCATGTTTTATGTGGCTGCTATGGGTATCTAGCAAGAATGATTCTTACCTATGCAAAGCCACAACGGTGATATGCAAGTTGCTATTTAACCTCCTACAAGGACCGCCTTTGTCGAATCTGATTGAACTAAGGTGGGAGAGACAGAAACCCGCCAGCCATCTTTATGCAACAAAGTCACATGTCTGTCGGTGGAACCGGTGTCATGTACGTGGACATGTAAAGTTGGCCCGGGCCGCTTCATCCCACAATACTGCCGAATCAAGAAAAGACCAAGGAAGGAAGCAATCTTAATATCAACTCCCACAAACTCCTTTGTGTTCTACTCGTGATGTCATCTACGCATAGACCTAGCTCATGATGCCACTGTTGGGAAACGTTGCATGGGAAACAAAAAATTTCCTACACTCACCAAGATCAATCTACAAGATGACCATCTACGAGAGGGGAGATTGCGTCTACATACCCTTATAGATCTGTAAGCGAAAGCATTAAGAAACGCGGTTGATTTAGTCGAACGTCTTCGCGATCCAATCACGATCCGTCCCGCGAACTCCCGATCCAAGTGCCGAACGGACGGCACCTCCGCATTCAACACACGTATGGCTTGATGATGCCTTCACCTCCTTGATCCAGCGAGCGATGGTGAAGTAGTAGCTCGACTCCTCCGGTAGCACGACGGCATGGAGGCGGTGGTGGTGGCGGAATCTCAGCAGAGCTTCGCTAAGCACTACGGAGAGGAAGAGGGATGCGAGGGAGAGGAGAGGCAGCGCCGTTGCATGGAGATGTGCTCTTCGGGGGCGGCTGCCCTCTCTCTATACCTCTCTATATATAGGGGAAGGGAGGAGGGGGTGGCGCCCCTAGGGTTTCTTCTAGGGGGCGGGGCGGCCAGGACAGATGGGATCTCCCCTAGGGTGACTTGCCCCCCAAGCCGGGAGGTGGGAAGCCCTAGGGGAACGCCCCAACCCTCCTGGTTATGTGAGATGGGGTGAGGGTGGCGCTCAGCCCCTTAATGGGCTGGTTTGCTTCCTCCCCTTGGCCATGGGGGCCCCCAACACTTGCCGGGGCCCCCGAAACCCCTTTCGGTGATGCTGGTCATCACCCGGTACCCCCAGAACAATTCCGGACTCCAATACCCTTCGTCCAATATATCGATCTTCACCTCTAGACCATTCCGGAGTTCCTCGTCACATCCAGGATATCATCTGAGACTCCGAACAACCTTCAGTAACCACCATAATGACTCAACTATACTTATATTGTCACCAAACGTTAAGTGTGTATACCCCGCGGGTTCGAGAACTATGCAGACATGTCCGAGACACCTCTACGGTCAATAACCAATAGTGGGACCTAGATGCCCATATTGGTTCCCACATATTCTACGAAGATCTTATCGGTCGAACCTTGATGTCAAGGATTCAGCTAATCCCGTATGTAGTTCCCTTTGTCTATCGGTATGTTACTTACCCGAGATTCGATCTCGTTACCAACAAGTATCTTTACTTGTTCCGTAATACAAGATCTCGTGGCTAACTCATTAGTCACATTGCTTGCAAGCTCATTGTCATACTGTATTACCGAGTGGGCCCTAAGATACCTCTCTGTCATACGGAGTGACAAATCCCAGTCTTGATCCATGCCAACTCAACAGACACCCTCAGAGATACCTGTAGAGCACCTTTATAGTCACCCAGTTATGTTGTGACGTTTGGTACACATAAGGTACTCCTCTGGTGTCAGTGAGTTGCAATTGATCTCATGGTCATAGGAAAATATACTTGACATGTGGAAAACGATAGCAATAAACTTGACACGATCATATGCTACGTTCATAGTTTGGGTCTTGTCCATCACATCATTCTTCTAGTGATGTGATTCCATCATCAAATGACAACTCATGTCTATGACTAGCATACCATAGCCATCTTTGATCAATGAGCCAGTCCGGTAGAGCCTCATTAGGGACATGTTGTTGTCTATGTACCCACACATGTATTTGAGTTTCCAATCAATACAATTATAGCATGGATAATAAACGATTATCATGAACAAGGATATATAATAATAACCACTTTATTATTGCCTCTAAGGCATATTTTCAACATTAAGGATAAAAAGTTGGGATGAATTCTTATTAGCGTTTGTCTTAACTACATCATGTAATCATTCTTCAAGCATTACTTCGTTCTTTTTGGACTTAATACACTAGATATATGCCGAATAGCGGTCGATGTGTGAAGTAATAGTAGTAGATGCAGAATCGTTTAGGTCTACTTGTTTTCGAGGTGATGCCTATATACATGATCATTGCCTTGGATATCGTCATAATTATTTGCTCTTCTGTCAATTGCCCAACAGTAATTTGTCTACCCATCGTATTGTTGGGGAACGTAGTAATTTCAAAAATTTCCTACGCAGACGCAAGATCATGGTGATGCATAGCAACGAGAGGGGAGAGTGTTGTCTACGTACCCTCGTAGATCGTAAGCGGAAGCGTTATGACAACGCAGTTGATGTAGTCGTACGTCTTCATGGCCCGATCGATCCTAGTACCGAACATACGGCACCTCCGTGATCTGCACACGTTCAGCTCGGCGACGTCCCACGAACTCACGATCCACCAGAGTGTCGAGGGAGAGTTCCGTCAACATGACAGCGTGAAGACGGTGATGGTGAAGTTACCGGCGCAGGGCTTCGCCCAAGCACTACGACGATATGACTGAGGTGGACTATGGTGGAGGGGGGCACCGCACACGGCTTGGAACAATCAACTTGTGTGTCCTAGGGTGCCCCTGCCCCCGTATATAAAGGAGCAAGGGGGAGGCCGGCCAGCCTTGGGGCACGCAAAAGGAGTGGGAGGAGTCCTCCTCCTAGTGGGAGTAGGACTCCCCCTTTCCTAGTTCCACTAGGAGGGAGGAAGGGGGAAGGAAGGAGAGGGAGAGAGGTAGGAAAGAGGGGGCGCCGCCACCCCCTCCTTGTCCAATTCGGACTCCCAAGGGGGGCGCGCGGCCAGCCCTAGGCCCTCTCCTCTCTCTCTCCCACAAGGCCCATGTTGGCCCATTAGATCCCCCGGGGGTTCCGATAACCCCCCGGCACTCCGATAAATATCCGGTGACCCCTGGAACTCATCCGGTGTCCGAATATAGTCATCCAATATATCAATCTTTATGTCTTGACCATTTCGAGACTCCTCATCATGCTCGTGATCACATCTAGGACTCTGAAATATCTTCGGTACATCAAAACACATAAACTCATAATATCGATCGTCACTGAACGTTAAGCGTGCGGACCCTATGGGTTTGAGAACTATGTAGACATGACCGAGACACGTCTCTGATCAATAACCAATAGCGGAACCTGGATGTTCATATTGGCTCCCTTTGTTCCCTTTGTCATCGGTATGTTAGTCAAACCGCATAATATAACAGTATACGTTGTTCCCTTTGTCATCGGTATGTTACTTGCCCGAGATTCGATCATCGGTATCTCAATACCTAGTTCAATCTCGTTACCGACAAGTCTCTTTACTCGTTCCGTAATGCATCATCCCGCAACTAACTCATTAGTCACATTGCTTGCAAGGCTTATAGTGATGTGCATTACCGAGAGGGCCCAGAGATACCTCTCCGACAATCGGAGTGACAAATCCTAATCTTGATCTATGCCAACTCAATAAGTACCATCGGAGACACCTGTAGAGCACCTTTATAATCACCCAGTTATGTTGTGACGTTTGGTAGCACACAAAAGTGTTCCTCCGGTATCCGGGAGTTGCATGATCTCATAGTCATAGGAACATGTATAAGTCATGAAGAAAGCAATAGCAATATACTAAACGATCAAGTGCTAAGCTAACGGAATGGGTCAAGTCAATCACATCATTCTCTAATGATGTGATCCCGTTAATCAAATGACAACTCATGTCTATGGTTAGGAAACTTAACCATCTTTGATTCAACGAGCTAGTCAAGTAGAGGCGTACTAGTGACACTCTGTTTGTCTATGTATCCACACATGTATCAAGTTTTCGGTTAATACAATTCTAGCATGAATAATAAACATTTATCATGATATAAGCAAATATAAATAACACCTTTATTATTGCCTCTAGGGCATATTTCCTTCACGTATGCTATTTTTTATGAGAGAAGCCACTAGTGAACACTATGGCCTCCGGGGTCTACTTTTATCATAAGATCTATTGCTTGGTTTTATACTCAAAAATACCAAAAAAAATTGCTGCATATTTTTATCTTTTTTTATTTGCGTTGGGTGTGAGGGTTAGTGTTTTGTGTGTAGGTGTTGTTTACATAGTGTTGCTTGGTTCTCCTACTAGATTGATAACCTTGGTTTCACAACCAAGGGAAATACTTACTCTACTGTGCTGCATCCTCCTCTCCTCTTCGAAAAACCAACGAAGATTACAAGTAGCACCCCCAACCGCTCCAGCCACCACATTGACCTGATCCGGAAGGTGGGCTCGACCGCGTTTAGCCGATCGTGTAGGGGTAGACGTGCCGATGGGGTGGGTAGTGGCGGCGCACGATGGAGCATGGTGAGGCGGGGCGAGGCGTGGCAGGAGGTGGAGATGGGAATGGGAGGCAGGGTTACGCGGGAGGTTGTTTTTCTTGCTTTTCTCTCGGCCGTGCCGGTTCAGGTTGACTTATTATGAGGACTGCATGTTGAATACCTAAAACAACAGGGATTTTTATGTAAAATTAGCAACGGACGGTCAAAAGCACTAATGGCATTATTATTCCTCTCTTTTGTTGGATTAGTGTTAGAAATATCTGATGAACCACAAAAATCCAATGAAACCAGATAGAAACCACTATGAAAAACATCGCAAATTCTTGAGCCATCAACTCCCCAAAGCTTAAGATTTGCTCCTCCTTGGGCAAACAAGAAATCAAGAGAGTGAAATGGAGTTTGGTTGAATGGAAAGAATTTCACCGGCTCGAGAAAATATATCATACCCATCTTCTCTTATCTTGCAAGATCATTCAAGAAAGGATTTGCAATTGAATAGTTGCACCTAAACTTGTTGCCTAACCACGTAGAGTCTCATACCATTAGTTATTTAAAAGATAAAAGGATGTACACATGCAAATATTAATTGTCCTAGTCTTTATTAGAATCAGTCTAACAGCCAAACCACTGTATGTGGAGGCTTTAAAAATGACGTGGCACTGACTTATAGCCAACAGACGGATGTGCTAGTATTAACCATGATCTCATGACGTCCACGTGTGCAAATGCACCGCAAATGGCCCCTTATTTCCACACAAATCAAGAATGAAGACAACAAAGCGAACCAACCTGTGATTGGATGGTTAGAAGGATAGTGGTATCTCCAACCCATCAGGGTTCAAATCCTGATGCTTCTATTTATCTTGAATTTATTTTAGGATTTCCGACGATACGCGTTCAGTGGGAGGAGACGTTCCCGTCGACTACGAGTCACATGTCGGCTAGTCTCTTGGAGACCCTCATAGGGATAGAGTGTGCGTGTTTATGTTTATAGGGGTGAGTGTATGCACGTATATATGAGCGTTTGCGTCTGTACTATGTTAAAAAAAGAAGAAGAATGGAGACAACAAAGTTTGCAGCAATGGGTGTAACAAAAGTTGGGCCCAAAAATGTTGTAACAAAAGACTGCCCCAAAACGAACGGCCCATGAGGTTTAGTCCTCCCTCATAGCCCAACTTCCCTCGTTGAAAGCCAGTCGGATCTCGCGAGTCCCGAGCGAACCCCAGCGAGAGCAAATCCCTAACTCTAACCCTAGCTAGGAGGATGATGGAGGCGGAGGGGGAGGGCTTGCGGTCGATGATGGCGGCGGAGACGGAGACGGCGGAGGAGTGGAAGCTGGCGCGTGAGTCCGAGTGCCGTTTGCGCAATTGCGAGTGCCGCTGGCGTAGTCTCTGCTCCTCCCGGATCCCCCGCGTGGCCCCCGGGACGGACTACTCTTCCACCCCCGCCGGTGCCAGCGCCGGCGCCGGCGCCGACCGCCCCGGCTGGTCGCTGCTCGTCGGCCTGAAGGACGGCGTCGTCCTACGGCTCAAACGCCTCCGCGTGGCGCGGTCCGGGCGGATCCTCGGCCGGAGCGACGACGCACTCGAGGCTTTCCACGACATCAAGACGCGGACTGGTCGCAGGTTCGACGCCAGCGCCGCCCTGTCTCCCGACGGCCGCTCGCTCTGCGTCCTGCGCCAGGAGGACGACGGTGCCGGCAAGCAACCCCATGCCCTGCACCTATCTCTGCAGCAGCCCCAGACAGACACATCTCCGGAGCATCTTCCTTTCCCGCCGGAGATTCAAGCAGGGAGGAGTCGTAACTGCATGCCCATCTCCGCCGCTGGCCACATCTTTGCTCTGTGCCCCATCGTAGAATATGGCGTCAAGTTGAGCCTCCTCATGCGACCCCTGCATCTGCTCCCCGAGGGCGGGGGCGTGGGCCAATGGGAGCAGGTCGGCCAACACAAACACGACAAGGACAAGTACCGGTGGTTGGGCGGCGGGTTCCTCCAGGGCTACGCCGTGCTCCCCGGCCCCATCATCCTCGTCTCCTTGAAGCAAGACCGCGGCTTCTTCACCTTTGCCCCTTGCTCCGGCTCCCGCGACTGGACCCCGGTGCTCACCGACGAAACAAGGCCGCCGCGAGACTACATCCCTATCGTCGGCCGCGGCGTCTACATGGAGCAAGACAATGCCATCTACATGCTCCGTGGGAACACCATCTATGCCTACAAGCTCAGCTACATACACCAGGATCAGGGTGATGATCAGGGGAGGGGGAGGCTCAGGCTGGATCCGCCCATCACCATCGACTTTGTATGTCCTTACAGTTCATGTCATGGGTGTGGCTTCCTCACCCGTCTCGACGGTCGGCTCATGTGCTCCGTCTGGATCAGCCTGACACCACGTCAACAATATTAGAAGATTGCCGGTGTGACAACCTACATGCCATTGTCACCACCTTCAACCTCCAAGATCCAGCTCAGGGGGGAATAGAGGTGCTGCATTCCTCTTTCCGCCGGGTAGACATGGAGCGCAATCGAGAGAACCAGGAATTCTGCTTTCTACAGTAAGCAGCAAACTAGCTAGTTTACTTTTTCCACGCACAGATTATTTGACCATTTATTTATTTGGTCGCCTTGTTTACGTATTTGTTGTCTACTGTCAACTAATCATGGATCAATTAGGGAGTACGAGGACAAGGATTGTCCGGTGCTGCTGCAACACCAAGAAGGGCATGAGAAGGATCTAACCAGCTGTTCCCAGCAACACGTCGACCAACCCTCCAAGATGCTTGATTGTTGCAGGTCTTGCTTGATCTGAATTAATTTAGATTCATGTTTAACCTAGCTTATTACATCTTTCTTAGTGAGTTTCTCTTGGTGAGTGGAGTGATGACATGTTTAATTTGGTTCTTGCTGCAGACGGTTTCTCGAAATGAAAGACTGTCCAAGCTTTTGCTTTTCCTGCGGCACCAAAGGTCACGTTGCCCGCGACTGCTCTCTCCCGTCACAGCAAGCCCTTGCCGGCAATGCCTCACCGCACGCTGGTTGGCCGTCCTTCAATGCAACACCGAGTCCCTTTTGAAAGGCGTCCGGTTGCTACAACAAGTATCAATAAAGATCTGTTTATCATCTGCCAAGCTGGGTCAGAACTAGTCATCTACCATACAGGCGTTATGGATGAGACTTCACTGTTGCAAGGAGGAGGAGACGACGGCAAGCCTCTCCAACCGTCGTGTTATGTTGCAGCATATGTTGGTGATGGTGACTATTGGCACTTTTTCCTTCACAGTGGCTCAAAAATACACGCTGTTTCGAGGAATAGAGATGGCATGCTTGAGTTTAGTCTGAACAAGGACCGTACGATGGCTATGGATCGTCTATCTGTACGGCGGCTGCCAAGTGCTGATACTTTTGTTTTGTTTAACACAGTTGGTGGAGAGACCATTGCCCTTACTGATACTCTGAATGTTTTCCATCAGACAAGGTTCAGTTATGGATCCACCACGTGGCTGCGTTGCAAGACAGATCAGTCGCATGTTCTCCACAGGAAGGTTATGATATCTGGATATGTAGCAGTGAATGACGATTCCTTTATAGTCTGTGATGCTCTCACAGGTTCCTGTCTTTTGTTTGACCTGGGTGCCAAGCAATGGCGTGTTGTCATGCCTTGGGCAGCATTCACAGAGGACCTGTCAAGAACTTGCCCTACAAAGTGCCATTTAAATGGTAGATGTGTGTCTGTCGATGGCTTTATCTACACATGCAGAGATGGAGGGCTTGCTGCTTATCAGCTGCTTGATAAAGATCATTCTGTGTATCTCAGCGAGCCCATCCTTTTGCCATTCTCATGGCTTGTGGATGATTGTGTGGGTGAGGACATGTGCTTGGATTATGCTGGCAAAGATGTGGACTCTGGTGCTATTTTGTTTTACGTGGTGCAACTGCAAAGTGAGTATATATAACTCTCTGTCTCTCGATCTCTGATGTCATTTGTGCATGCATTGCATGGTTTTTGTGATCAGTCAGTTCATGGAAGATATCTGTAGTGTTGCTGTACTAACATATGTGTACGTACGTATATGCTGCTAGGTGGATATCGTCCGCCCAAGCATGATGTACAGATCACCATTGTCCAGGTTAAGACTAAAGCAACAACCAGCAGCAAGAAAAGGGAACCAGTGCGAGTTACCCCCGTGGACTGTGTCACGCGGTTCATACATCACGAGGAAGCCGTCGATGCCAGATGCTGCTTTGCGCTCTAGCTCCATCTTGTTTGTGATGGATGCATGCATGCATGAGTTACCCTATTATTACTTATATGTTCCCAGCATGCAATGTTTGTAACCTCTAACCTTGCTTGCATGGCATCTTTTGGAAGCTGCAACTAGTTGTATATTTTGGTGATGTATAACTTATATTTATCTAGACTATTAGTTGTATTTTGGTTGTGGTGAAACTTATATTTATCTAGACTAGAGGGCCTGGTATGTAATGGCTGGTGACCTTGGTTAATTTAATGATCCCAAACATTTGCTACCTGTAGCCAAGTATTAAGGCTTGACAAGAAAACGGTACTAGTGCTTAATTTTGCTCATAAGGTTGAGCTAGCTGTGGAATAACTATTATTTGTTGGAGTAGTTTTTATTATTTATGCCTGGAGAACTTTTTTATTTTCTCTATCTATTGTTGGCAGTCTTTATTGATTATTTTCTTTATTGATCTTTTAGTGCAAGTTCAGTATGTTCAGTTCAGTTCTTTTTGCTGCAGGATCAAATTTGTTTCTCCCATTTTACAGAAACAAAATGTGTCCAAAACTGAAAATTGTTGTCATTTTAACTGAATTTGGTAAACTAAAAACTGAAAACTGATGTTATTTTAATTGAAGATATAATTGCAGTGGCTAGTCCTCGATATTGGTGAGAATCACAGTCTTGTGTGGTTGAAATTCTTCCACAAGTTCAATCATTGGCTTTATAACGTTTTAGTTGTTACAGTACAGTCTCTTGGTTCATGACAACTAAAAGATCAGAATTTAGTAAATTCAGTTTAACTCTGAATATGTACTTTGATGTAAATTTGGACATGACTACAGCCCATCTAAGTTAGACAATATTCTGAAGAAGAGAAACTTAAAAGTGTAAGTTGTTGTGTCCAAATACTCCTGAAGCAAATTTGATGGAAATTACTCCTTTTGTGATAATAAAGACTCAGGTCCATGGGGATTTGCTTTTGTAATTAACTACTCAAGCTCAATTTGTAAAGTGGAGTACTGCATCAGATTGAATTCTCTCACTGACTTTTTCAATGATCATCATCATTGTCAGTTTCAATGATCATCTAACTGAATTTGATTTATTCTTTTTGGTACAATCACCATTCTAAGAAGAAGAAGAAGAAGAAGAATCCACTCTCCGTCAGTTTTGGGTGGTACAGTACAATGGTTTCAGATGATAGAGATTGCTTGGAACATTTTTTCTCTTGGGAAATTGATCCATTGTACTCTACTGTATCTGATGATATTTGAATTAAATGGATCGACATGTTTGTTAACTGAAACTGTTCCTAAATCTGACCAAGAGTACAAAAGATGAAAGGAGAGCTTGTTGTGGCCAAATTGCTCTTTTATTTGAATTTTTTTGTTGTGGCCAAAAGAAAATGGATGGATCTACGTAATGTTCAGTAAAGCGGTATAGCAACTTTTCTTCTTCTTTTTTCTCTAGTGTGCCATGTCTTTTCTTCTCCTGTGTAGAATTAATAAATGTTTAGAATTATGTTGTGTATGCCAGTGTTGTGTTAACACTTATCCTGCATCAGTTTTGAGATATCTGTAATTATGCAAGCATGGAATTCAGGTAGCAACAGTAACAGCAACATGGTTATTTGTTATGTTCTCACTGCTCACAAGCTAACAGTAACATCAACATGATTTAGTTTCTGAAGCTAACTGAACTTTCTCAAGCTAGCAGCAACAAGTCATCACACACATAGCTAACTGAATCTTGTCCATGATTTGGCAAAGCAGAATAGAGGTTTCCATGATTATGGACATGAATATTGTCTAGGTTTCTTGAAGTTTGATAGTGTTTGTTTGAAATCTGTAAATTTCAGACACAAGACACTGAATGGAGTATGATTGACAGACACAGAACACTGTAAATTTCAGATAACATCAGCAGTAGATCAGCACTGCAATTGAAAATTTTAATACTCCAATTAACACTACAATTGACGCTGATGGAGTACTTCATTGACAAACTGAAATTGATACTGCAATTGGCACTGTACCTGCAGCCAACAGCAGCAGCAGAGGCAATCAACAGTCGAGGTGGTTGAGGGCAGAGGCAATCAGCAGTGGAGGGCAGGCGGCAGTGGCATCAGCATGTCTGCGTGGTCGTCTCGCCGCCGGAGAAGATCCGCCTTGCCCTGCATGGCTGCCTGCTGAATTCTTCAAGAGGGGAGCGGCGACCGGGTCGGCAGCGGCGGCTGGGGTTGCCGTGCGGATGAGGAACCGGCGAGCAGGGCCACGGGCCGGACCAGGGACGCGAGTAGGGCCACGAGGAGGAGGCGCCTGTCGAGGTGGTCGCCTTGGAGGAGCAGCCTCACCTGGGCGGCGGGGCAGCTCGCCTCCGTGCGGGCGGCCCACGTTCGCAGTGGCGGAGCATCCGCAGGTGGGCGACGGCTCAGGTGGGCGTCGGTGTAGGTGGTCGCCCGCTCTTTCTACGGTGTCTGCCGGGGGTGGCTACGACGGCCGCCGGCGGTGGCTACGACGGCTGCTTGGTCGAAGGAGGAAGAAGCAGAGGCGAGGGGGGGATTAGCACTAGATTTAAAAGCGGAAGGATTATTTTGTAAAATTTGACATGAACTAAGCTGTGGGCAACTTTTTCGGGACGGAGGGAGTATTCGCCAATTTCAGCAATGGAGCTAGCTACCAGCTTTCTGCCCCTAACTCATTTGCCTATGAGACTACCAACAACAGTGGCAGCAGCTCCCCCCACTCTGGAGCTGCCTATTGGTGCGTTGGCAGCATCCACCTCCTCTGTGCAGGGTCAGTCAACACCTAGTTAGGTAAAAACAGTCCTGAAAACCTGTGGTTTCGCTGACATGGTCCACTTTTAGAGAGTAGTCATGGAGTCAACCTCATCAAGTCATTAAGATTACTTCTTCAAGATAGTCATTCTTGCTAGTAATATAATTCCGCGTTTGTTGCATATGCAAAAGTCGTGTGTTTCAAACTGAAATTTATGGAGGGTTACATAGTGTCAAGGCTATGTAAGGTTTCTTGTTAATGCAAAGTGCTGCTCCACTGCGTTTTTTGAACAAGGTTGAAATGTTCACTGCGTATCACTGTCAGGAGCCCAATCTTACCATATACCCTTACTGTAATGTCTTGGGTGTAAAGGTTGAAAAAGTCAACATTTACAATCTTCTGAATAAGGTTGAAATGTTGCTTCCACTGCGTTTTCTGAATAAGGTTGAAATGTTCACCTCCAAGATGTTTTGCTAATTGCATTGTGAACTTTATATCATCTTGCTTGTAGCTTCTATATAAATGCGGAAAACGTGGGCAATTTCTATATAATTTTTTTTGTAAAATCGAGTATTTCTTTGACGCTCTAGTGATTTTCAAGATTTTCTGCACTCGGCGCAAAAGTTTATGTTTTTGCACAAAATCAAGTTAACTATCATCCAAATCATCCCAAAAGCTTTACTTGGCACAGACACTAATTAAAATATAAAAACACAATCATAACAAAGGCTATAATCCTATATACATAAGAGGTTCACCCCCACTACCTTATTTATCTCAACATGCAAGCTGTCCACTCATCAACCATGCCATCTAAGCAAAAATTGTTTCCATTTACAGCCACATCATCACTATTCCTACAGCTGGCGCCCATACAATTCCCTTAACAAATCATGGGCCTTAAATTTTTCCTTCATACACAATGATCATGTTCACCAGAGTGACCCGTCGTTTCCACAAGACTCAGTTATTCATAGTACGTAACCATCCTGGTCACTGAACCGATACGTCGTTCCTTATGATTCATTCATGGCGTGTTTGGTTGCCTGCATGAGGCCCAACCAGGCCCGCGTGGGAAGAAAACAGGCTGTTTGGTTGGCTGCATACACTGTTGGGCCTGCATGGCACGATGTTTAAAGCACTCTTGGGCCTGGCTCCCTCGAAACTCTCGAATC
Organism: Triticum timopheevii; assembly: GCA_963921465.1. Classification (NCBI taxonomy): domain Eukaryota; kingdom Viridiplantae; phylum Streptophyta; class Magnoliopsida; order Poales; family Poaceae; genus Triticum; species Triticum timopheevii. Next base: position 58,615,339 of record OY997270.1, on the reverse strand, counting down.
GACAGTTTCTCCAAAGCTAGGCTTGAGCGGTGGACGTGGGCTGCGGCAGCTGCACGCGCGCGGCCACGCTCGAGAAGTCGTGTTGCTTCTCGAAGCGCCGGCAGTTATTAGCCTCACCGCCCTTCACCGCTCCCTCTCCCCACTCTCCCAACTCTCACCGACGGCGGCAGATCGGAGGAGAGCAAGAAGACCACCGGACTCCATCACGGGCAAGCGGATCATTACCTGGCCCGCGGCAATGGCGGTAAGCACTTTTATGTTCGTCATGCACTACTTTTTCACGTTCGATCTGGCGGTATATTCGATCCACAGCGGAGAGGGGAATGGGGAATAGAGGTTGATAAGCATTGCAGTTCATACTAGTTCATACGAGTTCATACTAGTCCATGCAAGATCGGAATAGAGGTAGATGCGGATGGAGTAGAAGGGGGATTGGGGGTACACAACAGACATTGGCTAACCGCGGCGGCCGTCACCGGCATGCGGAGCGACGGGTCGAGTGGCTGGCCTTCATCTTCTTGTCCATCGCCTAACGGGGCGGCGGGTCGTCGTCGCTCTCGGAGGAGTCGAGGTCGATCTGCGAGGTACGACGGCCTGGCTCCGGCGCCCTCACTAGCATCTGCACCGGTTCTTCCTCCTCCTTAGGCTCCCCATCGATGACCGCCGGCGGCACGATTGCCGTCTCCCAATACACTGCGTCACGACGGTCATTAGGAGCCGAGTAGTTCTTGTACTTGGACCACTTCTTCCTTTGTTTAGCGTCATCAGAGACGGCCTGATTCATGGCCTAGCGAATGATGTCGACTGCCATCGCGCCCTTCGCTGGGTTACGAATCAGCGTCTTCAACTCTTGTGCAGTGGCCCTCATGAGCACTGCATCAGATTTCTTCTGCATGTCAAGCATGGAGCCGAAGTTCGAGCACACCTCCATGGTGTTCTCGAACTTGGTGCGGTCACCAGCCAACCATCCAAGGAAGAAGGCCCTCCAGCCAATACCCCAAGGGAAGGGGTTGGCGTTGGAGCTGGAGCTGGAGCTCATGGCGATGGAGAGGAGGAAGGTTGATAATGAGAGAAGAGAGGGGGTGGGTAAGTAGTGGTGGTCAGGGTGAGTAAATATAGGCGTGATGGAGAGGAGGAAGAGTGACAGTCATGCCGTTTTAACTACATGCTCTTCAATAAGCCATGAACTCTGTGCTGTGCCCAACTCCATGAATTGTGTGCAGATCGAGAAGAGCAATGAGATGGGCACGGAGGTGCTCCCGACCGTTGACAACAAGGAAAGCGGACGGTTCATCCAATGCCCGAGGTTGTGTTGCCGCCCACCGCCGAGGAAGAACCAAAGACGCCAACGGTTTGCGACGACGAGCGCATAGAGGAGCCCCCCAGCAGCAAGCGCCGCAACTACGACCACTACCATGAGGAGGGTGGCCCAACTCACTTCTGCAAGATCATCCTTGCACCGAAGCTTGAGTGCAACCCCATGCCCCTGGACTTCACCAAGCACTTCGTTGCGGTGCCGATGTAGTTCAAGCTGAGGAACAACACCGACTGCTCCTGGAGGGCGATGGTGAAGCTGCTGAACGGCAGGGTGAGCCTGGATCAGGGTTGGGCCACCTATGCCGCCGTTCATCAGATCAAGATCGGCTACATGGTGACGTTCAAGTTCCTGACTCCCGACACCCTAAAGGTCATCATCTTCGACGAGGATGGCATTGAGGTGGCCAACAAGTGCGGGAAGCACGACGAAGCCTTCGCCGCTAGGGACTAGGGCCGAGGCACCTCCTTCCTAAGAACTATTGAGTATGCTTTATGGTTTATGCGTTGAACTGTTTGAATTATCGTTATGATGTGTGGTACTATGTTATCTGAACTATGCTGTTAAGTAATTGATGCTCTGTTTATGCTTTGCTTTACTTATGATGTGTGCTACATGGTTGTGCCGAAGTGTGCTGGTAACCTCACCAACTAGCCAAAGAGGTTACCACACACCAGGCGTTGCATACAACCAAACACCATGCCTTGGGTTTGTCCACTAACATGCAGGTAACCAAACACCAGGCAGTGTGGTTCAGCCCATGCATGCAACCAAACAACTTGCAGATGGTGCATTTGAGGCTGCATTTGCATAGCCAGGCTGACTTGTGAAGGCTATGCAATGCAGCTACTGTAGACTACGGCAACCAAACACGCCCTCATTTTGTACTTGATGCATTGCAGCCCTGGTCAGCAAAGCAACCCATCTCTTCCTATTCATAACGGATGGCACATCCCTTTTATAGCTGGAAGAAGAGGCCAGGTGCATCATCGTTGTCGGAGTAATGGGCCACGGGTAGGCTAACCCGGGTCCCAGGATCTTTCAAGACATCGGGGCAGGCCGCACCCCTCAAGCCGAGTCCCGGACGGCGACTCCAAGACAAGCCGAGTCCCAGACGGCGACTCCAAGACAAGCCGAGTCCCAGACGGCGACTCCAAGACAAGCCGACTCCAAGCTGGCGACCTCCAAAGAGGCCGACTATGGGAGTCGGCCCACGACTCCTCACGAAGCCCGATGTAGGGTACGGTCGCGACGTGGCCGCTCCCCTCTGCCTACGAGGGACCGGCGTGGCTACAGTGAGCCGTATCGCCGGAAGATCTCCGGCGAGGCGCGGCACTGTTGCCATGCCTACCCTGACCTCAGCCACAGTGCACGACGCACTGTACCCACGACGCCGGCCTGTACGGCCCGAAGCTCGCGGGGCCGCCTGTCAGTGGGTGGACCGAAGACGGCCTGAGTGCCCCGAAGATGGACCTGTGGGAGTCAGCCTCCCTGAAGTCGGCCGCCTCCCCTCCAGGGCCCCATGAGCCATTAACCAGATAGGATGGGGAATGGCGACAGTGATCGCCGATAGACGGCGGCACTGTTGCCACGACCCAATGACCAAGCCTGCGTCATCAGGAGCGCCGCACAGTGTCAGGCCTGTCCGCGGGACCCACCAGTCGGCGGGCCCCAGAAGCCGGCGGGAAGGACGGTGGTATGAGAGACAGACGGCTGGGACCCGCGCCCAGCCGGATTACCATTGTACCCCCGGGGGGTAGACCTATATAAACCCCCCGGGGCACCCATGCAAAGGGTTCGGACCTTGATAGAGATAGACCAGATAGCGCAGGGAGGAGAGAACTAGCCTTGCTCTCTCCTGTCTCCCGATACAGCTCGAGGAGCACCATTGTAGTCACTTTGCTTTAGTGATCATGCGGAGACCCCGCAGAGCAGCAGTAGGGGTGTTATCTCCCCGGAGAGCCCCGAAGCTGGGTAAGATTCGCCGGCGTGCATGCCTACGCCTCATCCCGTTTCCAGGCACCGACGACGTTCTACTCGCCCCCACCATGATAAGCCATCCTTTGGCATATGTCGCACCCAACCCCCGACATTTGGTGCTCACCGTGGGGCAAGGTGCACCGTCGTCCGGAGATCTGTTCTGGACGGGAACCCTCTTCCTCCCTGGCGAGCGCAGCCAGCCAGGCCCGCCAGATGGAGTCTGCATCGACACGCTGCGCGGCGCTGAGGCCGCCTGCGCAGCAAGCAGCCTCGCCGAACTTATCGGCGAGGTGCGCCTCTCCGATGAGCCTGCATTCGACACAGGCACGGGTGGCCCCGAGAGCCTTCTCGCGGGGCTCCTTGACCAACTCCACATCGCCGGCGAGCCTGCCGTGGACTTGGAGTCCGTAGGCTCCACCGACCCGATGCTGGTCGACTCCAACGCCGTGTCGCTTGACACTTTCCCCACCAACGTGGTGGTCTACGACGAGCCGCTTCCGTACGAGGAGAGCGGCGGAAGCACCGTCATGGAGGTGCTCGTCATCAGTCACGACGAGCGCTCCGGCGAAGAAGCCCAGGACCCGCTTGCTGCGGCCCTGCAAGACCTTACTGCGCCCATTCCAGAGGACGCAGACGCCGAGACGCTGGAGACACGCCGCCTTCAGATCATCGAAGGCGCCAAGAAGCTGGCAAGCATGAGGCGCTTGTCAGAGGCATACCAGCGCGAGATGGATCGCGCCGTAGGCGGCTCGCCGGCTCCGACTGGGCCGAGCCGTCTAGGCGCGGTCCGGCAGCGCGGCGCGGCCATCGCCGACTTGTTCGGGGCAAAACGCCCCGTATACGCCACCCCAGTGGAGAACATCCGCGCCGCCCAAGCGGCGACTGACGAGCTGAAGAACTTCGAGGGCGAAGAGCGCCGTTTGATGGCGGAGCGAGTCCAGCAACTCCTCGACGCGGTTGCTGCGCAGAACGCGGCCGGTGGCCGCGCAGATGCGCTATAGCAGCCGAACGACGACTTGCCTCCCCGCCGAGATCAAGGCACGACCTCTCGGACGCCAACTGGCGGAGTCCGCGGAAGGAAAGAAAAGGAGCCGGCTGTCAGTCATAGTCGGACTCACATCACCATCGAGCGCGACCAAGACGGCCGCCCGAGAGCAGTAGAGCGGCGGGACGACTACCTGCCTCCCCCGCCCAGAAGAGAGCGGCGAGTTTCCCCGCCGCCTGTTGAGCATCCGACTCTCGGAGGCCACCTTGGCCGCCGAGAGGGAGTCGGAGAGAACGACGCCCGCCACCGGATTGACCGACTCCACCGATCCCTAGCACTGGAAGAAGAAGACGAACTGGGTCCGCCTTGCTTCGGGCCCCGCATCAGAGACGAGCCCTTCCCCAAAGGGTTCACGCTCCCCCGAGACACACCCAAGTACACCGGCTCCGTGAAGCCGGAGGACTGGCTGATAGACTACTCCACAGCCGTCAGCATAGCGAACGGCAACAAGCGAGTTGCCGTGAAGTACGTTCCCCTCATGCTCCAGGGCACGGCCCGGACATGGTTGAACAGTCTGAAGCCCCGCAGCATCAACAGCTGGGTCGACTTCACTGAAGCCTTCATACGCAACTTCACGAGCACGTACAAACAACCTCCCAAGCCGCGCCAGCTTTCCTTGTGCGTGCAAGGCCCTGATGAATCAACACGCGACTACCTCACGCGATGGGGCGAGCTTCGGAACTCCTGTGAGGGCGTGTGAGGGAGTCCTGGACTAGGGGGTGTCCGGACAGCCGGACTATCATCGTCCGCCGGACTCGAAGACTATGAAGATACAAGATTGAAGACTCCGTCCCGTGTCCGGATGGGACTTTCCTTGGCGTGGAAGGCAAGCTTGGCAATACGGATATGTAGATCTCCTACCATTGTAACCGACTACGTGTAACCCTAGCCCTCTCTGGTGTCTATATAAACCGGAGGGCTTTAGTCCATAGGACATAACCTCCATTACAACAATCATACCATAGGCTAGCTTCTAGGGTTTAGCCTCCTTGATCTCGTGGTAGATCCACTCTTGTAATACACATCATCAATATTAATCAAGCAGGACGTAGGGTTTTACCTCCATCAAGAGGGCCCGAACCTAGGTAAAACATCGTGTCCCCTGTCTCCTGTTACCGTCCGCCTAGACGCACAGTTCGGGACCCCCTACCCGAGATCCGCCGGTTTTGACACCGACATTGGTGCTTTCATTGAGAGTTCCTCTGTGTCGTCACCGATAGGCTCGATGGCTTCTTCAACCAACAACACCGTCCAGGGTGAGACTTTTCTCCCCGGACGGATCTTTGTATTCGGCGGCTTCGCACTGCGGGCCAACTCACTTGGCCATCTGGAGCAGATCGAAAGCTACGCCCCTGGCCGTCAGGTCAGGTTCGGAAGCCTAAACTTCACGGCCGACATCCGCGGGGACTTGACCTTCGATGGACTCGAGCCACAGCCGAGCGTGCCGCGCTGTCACGATGGGCATGATTTAGCTCTGCTGCCGGACAGTGCCTTGGTGGCCGCACACGAATCCGCTCCGGCCCTCAGTCCGGAGCCGATCGCCCAGATCGAGGACCGGTGGCTGGACACCGCCTCGGGGGCTGCAACTTCTGCAGCGATGGAGCCGAACTTTGACCTTGTCCCCTATAAAGCTCGTGACTCCGAGGTGCCGGACTCCCTGCCGGACTCCGAACCTCCGGCGCCCTTGCCAATTGAATCCGATTGGGCGCCGATCATGGAGTTCACAACGGCGGACATCTCTCAGCACTCACCCTTTGGCGACATCCTACATTCACTAAAACATCTCTCGCTATCCGGAGAGCCCTGGCCGGATTATGGCCAGGACGGTTGGGATGCGGACGACGAAGAAATTCGAAGCCCTCCCACCACCCAATTTGTAGCCACTGTCGACGATCTAACAGACATGCTAGACTATGACTCTGAAGACATCGACGGTATGGATGACGATGCTGGAGATGAACAAGAACCAGCGCCTGTAGGGCACTGGAAGACCACCCCAACACATGATGTATATATGGTGGATACCCCAAAAGGAAGCGATGACGAGGAACAACGGGGCGCGGCAAAGGATAATCCCGCTGGTAAACAACCAAAACGGCGACGCAAGCGCCGCCCTAAGACCCGCCTCGACAAAGACAGCATTCCTAATGACCCAGCGTTAGAGCAGGGCAAACCAGCGGACGACGAACATGCAACTAAGCAACCGTCCGAACAGGACGAATCGGATAATCAATCCAATCCCGGCGAAGCCAACAGTCCGGACGACCTCACACCGGACATACTACCGGAACACAAAAACCTTCATGGAAGACTCGTCGCCACCGCAAGAAGCCTGAAGAAGGAAAAACGAAAGCTCAAAACAGCGGAAGACATACTCAGAGCGAGGTGGAGCAAAGTACTCAAAATCGTAGACAAATACGGCAATGGCCATCAATCAAAGAGCTATCCGAAGCGCAAGCTGCTGCCAGAATTTGACGAGGAAGCCATAGAGCCCCCACAGTCAAAAAACAAAGAGGGCGCCTGGCCGGATAGACGACCAGATGATAGGCCCAAATCTACAAGCGGCGCCGCACATAAGCCGATTCATGACCCTGGGAAAACAGATGGCCCAGCCAGGTCCATTTACGGGCCAAAAAAGAGGGCCCCAGGAAGTAGCACAACATGTCAAGTGTTCGAAGACAACGGCACACCCAAATACAGGGGCGCCACACACCCACTATGTTTCACCAATGAGGTGCTGGATCATGAATTCCCAGCAGGGTTTAAACCCATAAACATAGAGGCTTACGACGGAACAACAGACCTTGGAGTCTGGATAGAGGATTATATACTACACATACACATGGCTAGAGGAGATGATCTCCACGCCATAAAATATTTACCCCTCAAGCTCAAAGGGCCAGCCCGTCATTGGCTCAAAAGCCTCCCAGAAAACACTGTTGGAAGTTGGGAAGAGCTTGAGGACGCGTTTAGAGCAAATTTTCAAGGGACTTATGTCCGCCCTCTGGATGCAGATGATCTAAGTCATATAACTCAACAGCCCGGAGAGTCAGCGCAAATTGTGGAACAGGTTCCTTACTAAAAAGAACCAAATAGTCGACTGTCCGGACACCGAAGCCTTAGCAGCTTTTAAACACAACGTCCGAGACAAATGGCTCGCCAGACACCTCGGCCAAGAGAAGCCGAGGAAAATGTCCGCACTAACAAGCCTCATGACCCGCTTTTGCGTGGGGGAGAATAGCTGGCTAGCAAGATGCAGCACCAGCGACCCGAGTACATCCGAGAGTAGAGATGGAAATGGAAAATCACAGCGCAGAAAGGATCAGCGCCGGAATAAAGAAAAAGGCCCAAAGAATACGGTGGTCAACGCCGAATTCAAAAGCTCGCGGCCAAACAACAAAACACTACCTCTTAAGGACAACAGTGATGAGCTATCCAACTTACACAAAATTTTGGGTCGGATATGTCAAATCCACAGTACCCCCGGAAGGCCTGCAAACCACACCCACCGAGATTGTTGGGTTTTCAAACAGTCCGGCCGACTAAATGCCGAACACAAGGGGCTCGACGCATCAAGCGAGGATGACGATAAACCCCACAAGCAGAGCACCGGAAAACAAAAGACTTTCCCACAAGAAGTCAAAGCAGTAAACTCACTTCATGTGACAATACGGAAAAACAATGCGGCACCCGCTAAGACGAGTCTCGCATGGTCCACCCCAGCGGAACCTCAAGATTGGATGTCAAAACCAATCACTTTCGACCACCTGGATTACTACTGAAGTATTCGGAATGCAGGATGGACTGCTCTGATATTGGATCCTATAATCGGCGGACTACAATTTACACATGTCTTGATGGACGGAGGCAGTGACTTAAACCTGCTATATCCAAACACAATCCGCAAGTTGGGGATAGACCTTACTAAAATTCGACATAGCCGCACTTCCTTCAGAGGAGTGACGCCAGGCCCTTACGCCAAGTGCACAGGCTCCTTATTACTAGAAATTGTGTTCGGGTCACCGAACAACTTCCGACGCGAAAAACTAATCTTTCATGTCGCCCCGTTTAAAAGTGGCTATCAAGCACTATTGGGACGTGAAGCTTTTGTTCGCTTCAACGCTATACCACACTACGAGTTTCTTACACTCAAAATGCCCGGTCCACGTGGCATCATTTCATTGCGAGGGTCACTTAAAGACCCCGGACACGGATAGACGAGTCCGGCATAAATAAGCTAGGGGCTCCCTAGCCGCATACCCCTTCACAAGGGGTTGCGCATATAAGCAACAACGAGCTAATATAGACTCCGCTTTACTTATTAATATTTTTCATACACCTTTTTCCGCACGATTTCCTTTCAAACTAAGTTCCTCTCTTTTTACAGATGAACGATGTGCACACCCGTCCAGGATAACGGCACAACGGAGACACAGGCACAGACGTGCAGTAGGGACCCGTTGCAAGGATTCTTTTCAGATTAAGACCCTGCGTAAACCTTGTTTACTGTCTCTTGTTGCTATAATCCCCTGGTTTCTCATTACAACCAGAGTGGAGCCTGACGTTTTGGCATCGTCCGCGTCAGAGGACCTTGCCCGTACCTGGACACTAGGGGCTTAGGGCATTGTTCTGCCCATTATTATAAAGACCGAACACCTTAGGGAGTGTTCGGCGTCTCGAGTTAGGCCTTATATGCATCAGCTTCGAATCATGTCTTTGGTCAAATGTTGGGTTTGCCCGGCTCCTGTGTTTTGCTGCCTTACGTTCCGTATCATCGGCTAACTCGGCACCAGGAGAACTATTGCGATTGTGCCCCAGTTCGGCTGGGCGAGCACCTCAGTAGAGAAAGCCAAAAACTGACTATCATGATACAGCGAGAGACTGGTCAACCACTCGATCGACAACCGGAATGTTTAGAATTCCCCCGCTTTGACGAAGGACCGTTTCCCGGTCAGGCACACACGCGCCCCAAATTCGGAGAGCGCGGTGCCCCCAGGGGCTATATCGTCGCCCCACCCTCGAACTCCAATGGCTAAGTGAAAGTGATAAAGCATCATAGTCCGGATTGCCTCGTTTGCTACGCTACCACCTCCTCAACAGGACCGAGACGTCGGATTAATTGTGAAAACGCGCTATTTTTGCGAACACCCCCGCACCCTGTGCGTGGGGGCTGAAGCCGAAGACTGCCATCTTTCAGGTTATACACACGTATACATAAACGGCCGCATAGGAGATATTTCAATACTTGGAACGCACAAGTATAAAAAGCGATTACATAATAACCATTTTTTTACAAACGTTCATTTGAGGGTGATATTTTTTGAGCACTGCGACTCTATTACACGAGCACCACGCATAACTTCCCCAAAATAGTGCTCGGCGGGTAACCGGCTGTCGTCCGAACCCTGGGTTGCTACAGCGGCGGCATCCATCTCTGTCCAATGTGTCTTCACTCGGGCAAGGGCCATCCGCGCACCCTCTATGCAGGCCGACCGCTTCATTTCCTTGATATGTGGCACCGCCCCAAGAAATTGCTGCAATAAGCCAAAATAGCTCGTCGCCTTGGGCCTCTCTAGCCAGACATGAGCCACGATATCTGTCATGGCAAGTCCGGACAACCTGTTTCAGCTCAGCCCATTCGGCCAACCGAACGCTCAGCGGAAGTGAACGATCCAGACTATGGAATTGAGACCAAAATAGCTCTTCCGTCTTGTGATCCTTCTGGCTTCGGAAGTGCACGACGGCATCTGCCGCACTCGCCGCTAAGTCCATATATGGATCCTCCGGACCCCACAGCTGGCCAAGCTGGACATACTTCGGATCCGTAAACCTGCGGCGTAACAGAAAAGGCTTGCCAGCCACAATGTCTCCGGCCTGACGCAGCTCCTCCTTCATAGCCCGCATTGCGGAACGGGCATCCTTGGCTTCAGCGGTGGCCTTCACCAGGTCTTCTCGCTCCGATAGGCGCTCCCTTTCAAGAGCCTCATTGCGGTCGGTAGCATCCTTCAATTTAACGGCCAATTCGGCCACCTCTTCCCTGCTTCGGTAGTGAGCAGCCCTTTCGGCTTCTAACTCCTCGGCCGCCCTCGAGGCAGCCGCGTTGCTCCTTCTGGCCTGCTCCTTGGCTTGAGCAAGTTCGGCCTGAAGGCTCTCCACAACAGCAGCACCATCTGCGTCAAGCATAAATATTGTAAGAGGTGAGCTTGAGCTCCCTTAATATGTGACTACGGAGAATCAATTTACCTTGCGACTCGTCAAGTCGCTTGTTGACTAGCGCGATGTCCGCATCCGCTACATCGAGTTGCCGCATTAATTCGGCAACTCCATCAGTCCGGCTAGCCCTCGGACTATCCGCCACCTGCATAGGAAAGGCGACACTCAATACATGCGATTTTGATCCTCGACACGCTGTCGCTTTCGACAACCTACCAAGTCTCAGGGGCTACTATCTACACAGGGCGCACTTTCATGTGCAGAACTATCAAAAAGGCGCGTCGTTTTTACGTACCTCAAACCCCGCCAGCAAACTCCTGACGGCATTGTGTAATCCGCTTTCGGCGGACGAAATCCTTCCAATCACCATGCTCATCAACGCACGGTGATCTTCTGAGACGGACGCCCTCTCAAGCAGATCCTTCAGCTCCGGCCGAACACTAGTCGGAGCCGAACTCTTCGGCTCTGCCGGGCTCGGGGATGCCCTCCATGACGACACCTCAGGCTCGTCCGCCCTATCCGACGGCGCAGTAGACGGAGGCGTCTCGCTCTCGATCATCTCCGGACGAAGATCCCCCGAAGACGAGCTCATCTAAGAAGGTTGCAGATCCGAACTACAAGGTAGAAATTTCGGTTATCCTCAGAAGCACAAATAGGGATGTTTTTCATTAATGAATTCCCCTTTTCCTACTCACGTCTCGCTAGAGGGCTGATTCTTAAGAGAAGACTGTGCGGCCGGGGTCTCCCCGGACGCAGGACCCTCGGGCGAAGATTTCTTCCACCGCTTAGGGGCTTTGGCCTCCGGGTCTTCGGAGGTGGTCCTCTTCTCCCCCTGGAGGGAGGGATTCTCGATCCCCCCTTCTTCAAGCGCCCCCTTGGGCGGGGCAGTAGCTCTTCTGTTCTCCCCCTCGCCTCCTTCTGAAGGCGCAACCTCCAACATTCTGACCAGCACGGGCTCCGATGCGGTCTCTGGGAGGGGGGCCGGACACCTTATCAGCTTTGCTTGCGCAATCCACTCCTGTTGGAGGATAACGGGTTAAAAAGCGAATTATGAAAAGCAAACAAATGGTACGTCCAAGCACGGAGCTACTTACTCGAGTATCCGGGCGATTGCAGCTTAGGCCGGCATCCTCTGTCAATTCCAGACACACCACCTGTGATCCGAAGAACAACTTGTACATCTCCATGGGTGTCATACCCATGAAGTGTTGGAGAATCCTTGGTCCCTCTGGATTGAACTCCCATAGCCGGAGAGGACGGTGTTTGCAGGGCAGGAGACGCCTAATTAGCATAACCTGCACCACCACGATCAGATCGATCTCCCTCGCATGGAGGTCTCGAATCCGGCCTTGCAATAGGGGCACGTCTTTTGACGGCCCCCAATTGAGCCCTTGGTTGACCCACGACATCAACCGTCGTGGAGGTCCCGAGCGGAACGGAGGCGGCGGCTTCTGCTTGCTGCCCCTCGGAGCGGTGATGTAGAACCACTCCTGCTGCCATAAGCCGAGCTCCTCTTGGAAGGAGCCCTCAGGCCACGGGGCATCGGCCCTCCTGCTTATGGCCGCCCCGCCGCATTCAGCTTGACGCCCCCCGACCATCTTCGGCTCCACATTGAAGGTCTTCAGCCACAGGCCGAAGTGGGGGGTGACGCGGAGGAAGGCTTCGCAGACAACGATGAATGCGGAGATATGGAGGATAGACTCCGGAGCCAAGTCATGGAATTCCAACCCATAGTAGAACATGAGCCCTCTCACGAAAGGATCCGTCGAGAAGCCTAAACCCCGACGGAGGTGGGATATAAAGACAACATACTCGCCGGGCTCGGGGGTGGGGATGGCCTGCCCTTCGGCAGGCAGCCTATGCGCAACCTCATAAGACAGGTACTTGGCCTCACGCAGCTTTAGCACGTCCTCCTCCGTGATGGAGGAGGGCACCCACCGGCCCTGAAGGTCGGAGCCGGACATTGTTGAAGGTCCGAAGCGCTCGAATCTGGGGCTCTAAGTGTTTGGAACTTGGAGCGAGGAGAGGATTCGATGGAAGATTGAAGAGAAGAAACGAGCCTTGGTCCTATTATAAAGAGGGGGAATACCAAGAGACGTCTCCGCGGCCGTTTGGGATTCGCCTTCGATAGTGGAGGCGTGGCGACGGGCGCGGTTGGGTTACCCACGTCCGTATTGATGAGAATCCCAGAATTAGGGGAACACGATCTCTGCTTCGACAAGACGTGCCAAGGAAACCGCTTCGCTAAACGCGCTGAGGTGGTATAATAAAAAAACAATTCAAGTAAAGGCTTGGTAGTGGTGTGATGTCATGCCGCAAAATACGTCAGCAGATTAAACTTGTGTATATATTATTCTCTCTACGGTGGAACGTGGAATTTATTTTGCAGAGCCGGACACTATCCGGGTGTTCACAATCTTCTCTGGATTATTCAAAGGAGGAACCCGCCTTGCAATGCCGAACATTATGCGCGCCGGACTCATCGTCATTGAAGCCAGGTTCAGGGGCTACTGAGGGAGTCCTGGACTAGGGGGTGTCCGGACAGCCGGACTATCATCGTCCGCCGGACTCCAAGACTACGAAGATACAAGATTGAAGACTCCGTCCCGTGTTCGGATGGGATTTTCCTTGGCGTGGAAGGCAAGCTTGGCAATACGGATATGTAGATCTCCTACCGTTGTAGCCGACTCTGTGTAACCCTAGCCCTCTTCGGTGTCTATATAAACCGGAGGGCTTTAGTTCGTAGGACATAACCTCCATTACAACAATCATACCATAGGCTAGCTTCTAGGGTTTAGCCTCCTTGATCTCGTGGTAGATCCACTCTTGTAATACACATCATCAATATTAATCAAGCAGGACGTAGGGTTTTACCTCCATCAAGAGGGCCCGAACCTGGGTAAAACATCGTGTCCCCTGTCTCCTGTTACCATCCGCCTAGACGCACAGTTCGGGACCCCCTATCAGAGATCCGCCGGTTTTGACACCGGCAGCGTGCACGAGGTGCAGGCTATCGAGTACTTCACTGCCGGGTGCCGAGAGGGCACCCTCCTCAAGCACAGGCTCCTCTGCGACGAGCCAGAGACCCTCGACGAATTGCTGGTTATAGCTGTCAAGTATGCCACGGCCGACTCTTCCATGAAGACGGAGATTCAAGTCAATGCGGCTGGCAAGGTGACTCCTCAGGCTCCCAGAACCCCGGCTGGGGACACCAGTCGGCGTCAGCAACAGAACGACAACAAGCGCAAGGCCCAGCCGCCGACTTCCAACAGTTGGCAAGTGGCGACAGTTGAAGATCAACAGCCAGAGGGGCAGCCTCCTGCCAAAAGGCAGAAAGGCGGCAAATCCAATTGGTTGCCAGCCTTCTCCTATGAGCAGACTTTGGATGGTCCCTGCAAGTTCCACAGCGGCGCGAAGCCGTCAAATCATACCACCCGAAAGTGCCACTGGCTCACCAGAATCGCCAAGGGAGACGGCTATGGTCAGTCGATGCAGTGCAAGACGAGTTCCCAGAAGAGCACGGAGCCTACGTGGTGTTCACCAGTGTGGCAGATGACCGGCGCAGCAGGCGCCAACAGCAGCAAGAAGTAAATGCAGTTGCAACAGATACTCCAGAGTTCATGCACTGGTCCGAGAGGCCTATCAGTTGGAGTAGGGCGGATCACCCAGAGGTGATGCCGAGTCCGGGCTCTTATGCCCTGGTCCTAGGTGCCACCTTGGCCACTGATAGGCGGGCCGCCCGTTTCTCGCGAGTTCTGATAGACGGAGGCAGCAGCATCAACATCCTATACAAGGACACCATGGAGAAGCTAGGAATCAAGCGAAGACAGCTGCAGAGCAGCCGGACTCTGTTCCATGGAATTGTACCCGGCCTTTCCTGTTCGCCAATCGGCAAGATCCTGATAGACGTCCTCTTCGGAGACAAAGATCATTTCCGCCGAGAGTCGGTCTGGTTTGAAGTAGTGGACCTAGAAAGCCCGTACCACGCACTGCTTGGCCGACCTGCCTTGGCCAAGTTCATGGCGGTCCCTCACTACGCCTACCTGAAGATGAAGATGCCGAGTTCCAAGGGAATTCTGACCGTAGCCGGTGATTACAAGAAGTCGTCCGCCTCCGTGGCCGAGAGCAGCCGACTGGCCGAGTCCCTGGTGATCGCGGCTGAGAAGCGGCTCCTTGACCGAGTCGTGGCGATGGCCGGAAAGCAGCCAGAGATGTCGCCCGACCCCAAGGAGTCGGAAGCAGAAGGATCATTCAAGCCGGCCAGAGAGACCAAGAAGATACCCTTGGACCCGAAGCACCTAGAGAGATATGCTGTCGTAGGTGCAAACCTCGACAGCAAATAGGAAGGCGAGCTCGTCGACTTCCTCCGTGAGAATCGAGACATCTTTGCATGGTCCCCCAAGGACATGCCAGGTGTACCGATGGAATTCGCCGAGCACAAGCTACACGTCAGGCCAGATGTGAAACCCGTCAGGCAGCCCTTGCGCCGCCTGTCAGAAGAAAAGAGAAGAGTCATTGGAGAGGAGATAGCCCGGCTTCTTGCGGCCGGCTTCATCATGGAAGTGTTTTTTCCAGAGTGGCTGGCAAACCCGGTTTTGGTACTGAAGAAGAACAAGCAGTGGCGGATGTGTATCGACTACACAAGCCTCAACAAAGCCTGCCCAAAGGATCCATTTGCCCTGCCAAGAATCGATCAGGTGATAGACTCCACAGCCGGATGCGAGCTGCTGAGTTTTTTAGATGCATATTCAGGATATCACCAGATCAAGCTAAACCCGGCAGACAGACTGGAGACCGCCTTCATCACACCATTCAGAGCCTTCTGCTACCTGACAATGACATTCGGCTTGAGGAATACTGGCGCCACCTTTCAGCGTTGCATGCAGAAGTGCCTCCTCAGGCAACTCGGCAGGAATGCCCATGTCTATGTGGATGATGTGGTGGTGAAGACGGAGAAGCGTGGGACACTGCTGGAAGACCTCAAGGAGACCTTTGAGAATCTGCGCCGATTCCAGATCAAGCTCAACCCTGAGAAGTGCATTTTCGGAGTACCAGCCGGCCAGCTCCTTGGCTTCCTGGTCTCCGAACGCGGCATAGAGTGCAACCCCGTGAAGATCAAGGCCATCGAGAGGATGGAGGTACCCAGCCGACTGTTAGATGTGCAGAAGTTCACCAGCTGTTTGGCATCCATCAGCCAATTCATCAGTCGGCTGGGCGAGAAAGCTCTGCCCTTGTATCAATTGATGAAGAAGATCACCTTTTTTGAGTGGAACCACAAGGCGGATGAAGCATTTCTCCAACTGAAAAAGATGTTGACTACTCCCCCTGTGTTGGCAGCTCTGACTCCCAAAGAGCCCATGCTCTTGTACATCGCCGCCACCAGCCGAGTAGTCAACACAGTCATCGTAGTCGAGCGCAAGGAGGAAGGCAAGGCGCTCCCTGTCCAGAGACCGGTATATTACCTGAGCGAGGTATTGTCGACCTCCAAGCAGAACTACCCTCACTACCAGAAGATGTGCAACGGTGTGCATTTTGCCGCCAAGAAGCTAAAGCCTTACTTTCAAGAACATCCAATCACTGTGGTTTGCACCGCTCCACTGGCCGAGATCATTGGAAGCCGAGATGCCTCCGGCCAAGTAGCCAAATGGGCTATAGATCTGGCTCCTTACACCATCTACTACCAGCCCCGCACCGCCATCAAGTCGAAGGCACTGGCCGACTTCCTCGTCGACTGGGCCGAGACCCAGCACCTGCCGCCAGCGCCTGACTCCACTGATTGGCGGATGCATTTCGACGGCTCCAAGATGCGCACCGGCCTGGGGGCCGGCGTCGTCCTCACCTCCCCTAAAGGCGACAAGCTCAAGTATGTGCTGCAGATCCACTTCGCCACCTCCAACAACATCGCCGAATATGAGGCGCTCATTCATGGGCTCCGGCTTCCAAAGAACTCGGCATTCGCCGAATCCTGTGCTATGGCGACTCCAACTTGGTGGTTCAGCAATCATCCGGCGACTGGGACACCAAAGACGCAAACATGGTGAGCTACCGGTTCCTGGTGCAACAACTCAGTGGATACTTCGAGGGGTGCGAATTCCTTCACGTGCCAAGAAATGACAATGATCAAGCAGACGCCTTGGCACGAGTCGGCTCCACTCGCCAAGCAATACCTTCCGGCATCGCTCTTCAGCGCCTCCTCAAGCTGTCTATCAAGCCTTCACCAGAGTCAGACTCCATCTTTGTGCCAGCCCCTCCAGAAGTAGTCGGATCCGACTCCAGAGCTCAAGCAGACGGCCCAAAGAAAACCACAGTCGAAGCCGGCCCGGGGACTTCAGAGCCCGGCCTGCGGACTGCGCCGGCCGGCCCGGGGACTTCAGAGCCCGGCCCGGGGACTGCGCCAGTCGGCCCGGGGACTGCGCCAGTCGGCCCAGGGACTCCGTCAATCCGGCAAGCGGCCGCGGACTCCAGCCCGCCGCCTCCCAGCCCAGCCACCCTTGTCCAAGTCGCTGTGGCAGCAGTTGAAGAAATAGCAGCACCCTCATGGGCACAACCCATCCTCAAGTTTCTAGTGAACAGAGAGCTGCCGACTGATGAGATCTTGGCTCGGCAAGTGCAACGCCGAGCGGCAGCATACACCATAGTCAACAGAGAGCTAGTCAGGCGCAGCATCACTGGTGTCTACCAGCGCTGCGTAGAGCCAGAACAAGGCCAAGCAATCCTCAGAGACATTCATCAGGGCGAGTGTGGCCACCATGCGGCTTCAAGAGCACTCGCCGCCAAAGCTTTTCGGCACGGTTTCTTTTGGCCGACTGCCCTGGAAGAGGCTAAAGAGCTAGTCCAAAAATGCAAGGGGTGCCAGAAGTTCCGCTCCAAGCCACTTCAGCCAGCTTCCGCGCTGAAGACAATCCCCATCGCCTGGCCCTTCGCAGTTTGGGGCCTGGACATGGTGGGACCATTCAAGACGGCCCGAGGCGGCCTAACTCATCTGCTTGTCGCGGTGGACAAGTTCACCAAGTGGGTAGAAGCAAAGCCCATCAAGAAGTTGAACGGGCCGACTGCAGTGACTTTCATCGCCGACATCACGGTGCGGTATGGCATACCGCACAGCATCATCACCGACAATGGCACAAACTTTGCCAAAGGCGCCTTGGCCCGTTTCTGCGCGACGCAGGGCATCCGACTGGACTTAGCGTCCGTTGCCCATCCGCAGTCGAACGGCCAGGTGGAACAAGCAAACGACCTAATCCTGTCCGGCATCAAGCCTTGACTGGTCGAACCACTCGAGCGTTCGGCCGACTGTTGGGTTGAGGAGCTACCAGCCGTCCTCTAGAGTCTGCGCACGACTCCAAACAAGTCAACTGGCTTCACGCCTTTCTTCCTCGTCTACGGTGCCGAAGCCGTCATCCCAATGGATATAGAGTTCGAATCTCCACGAGTCACCATGTACACCGAAGAGGAAGCTGAAGAAGCACGCCAAGACGGCGTTGACCTGCTGGAAGAGGGCCGGCTGTTGGCACTCAGTCGGTCCAGCATCTACCAGCAGAGTCTGCGCCGATACTACAACCAAAAGGTCAAGCCGAGATCGTTTCAAGAGGGCGACCTTGTGCTCCGGCTGATTCAGAGAACAGCCGGCCAGCACAAGTTGTCGGCACCTTGGGAAGGTCCCTTCATCATCAGCATGGTGCTGGGCAATGGTTCCTACTACCTAATCGATGCCCAGAAGCCTCGAGCGTGCAAGAGGGACGACTCCGGCAAAGAAACATAGCGCTCGTGGAACGCAAATCTTCTTCGAAGATTTTACAGTTGATGCAGTATGTATCGCACTACCCCCTTTGTATTAAAGTACTAAGACCTTGGGCCCCCTTTTTGTTATCTGTATGATAAGAATCACGCTTCCAAATATGCTACTCTTTTTATCATACCGTTTGGCATCGGGTCCGACTAGTCGGCCCGGGGACTTGCCGTCTTGCGCTATGAAATGCTTCCTGCAGTCGGACAAGTAGTGTGTTGCGCTCAAGCCGTCTCCCGTCGAAAGCCGCAGCTCGTAGAGCAACTGTTGGTAGGCGGAGAACAAGCAAGAACGAGCGCACACACGAAAAAATGGCTAAGGACCTAAAGCGTATGCATAGCTCAAGCCGGCTCCCAGCCTCTCTCTGCAGAGCTGACTCATGAGTAGTCGGCTCGCGGTCTTAGCTTCTATCAAAGATGGCCGACTCTTGGATAGTCGACCTGTCGCTTTCTAGCCGACTTGCTAAAGAAACTCTAAACAGCCAAGTACTTGCCTTCCCGAAGTAGCCAAGCACTTGACCCAGCGACAGTCCGCAGAGCGGCTGTCCAGCTGGCAAGGCAGCAACTGAAGGAAGGTGGCAATGGAAAAAGCCTAAGGAGCAATAAGCAAGGAAAGGCGGAAATCGGATAAATATTTACAAAGGCCCTTGGCCAAATCTTCGAATAGAAGTTCAAGATACACCCCGCGGGTGGAACTATTCGAATCTAACAAAGTGTTCAAAAGATTACTAAAGACAGATAAAACAGAGGCGGAAAAAGCGGCCTAGGAGGCGGCATCCGGGGCCGGAGGATCGGAGGAGATGGCGGTGTCAGGCGCCAGGGCAGTTGGCTGGGCGGTCTCGGTTTGGTCGCCTCCGGCGGCAGTTGCCTTGTCTCCACGCGGCCGCCTGCTCCGTCTTCTGGCGCCTCCGCCTCGCCTCCGTCCTCCGCCTCGTCCTTCTCCTCGGCGCTGGAGTTGATCACCTCCGCCGAGTCTTCGCCATACTCCGGGTTGATCCCGAACCAGTCTGGCGGCACTTCCTCGCCGCCTTCAGCCCGCTCGGACACGAAGACATTGGTGTCCGTGTACTCGGCGATGGCCGCCGCGCGCTCGACAAGGGCGCCCTCCACGGCCTCCAGCTCGGCCTGGGCTTCTGACCAGAACGCGGCCAGACAGTCCAGGTCCAGCCCCGGATACCACGCCTTGACAAACTCCAAGGCCCGGCGTGCTCCGGCCCGGGCCGAGGAGCCCTTCCAAGCCTCAAGACGGCCGGCGGCGACTTCCAGCCAGTCGGCGGTCCGACTGGAGGTGCGCAGAGCCGGCATGTCTGGCCACAGGGCGGCAACCGCCTGGGCGCCGGCACGCTGAAGCCGGCACAGCAGCCGGTGAGCCGGACGAAGACGGGCTTCAATGCTCAGGAGCTGGTCGTCGATGGTTCGGGGGGCATTAGCGGCGACCTCCTCACCCTTCGCCCTTCGGGCCTCTCGAGCAGCCTCGATGGCCAGACGGACTGCCTGTGAATGACCAGGAAAGAAGTCTGCCAAGACAAAAAAGAAGAAAGTCGAAAAATCAGAAGTCGGCCTGACACATAGTCGGAAGCCCGAAGAAACGAAAGAAACTTACCATCAACGATGTCCTCGATCTCGTGGTACCCGGAAGTCAGCATCGCCTCCCTATCGGTCCAAGCGGAGCGCTCGCTCTAGAACTCGGCCATGAGAGCGGCCTCCCGCGTCTTGGCCTCGTCCTACGCGTTCTGGAGCAGCTCCTTCTGCTCGGCCAGCTGCGCCGCCAGCAGGTCACGCTCTTTGGCGAGCTTGCCGCACTCCTCCTCCTTGGCACGCCGAGCGGTATTGGCCTCGCCCAGCTGCTCCTGAAGAGCGGCGTTGGCACCTGAAGAACGAAATAAGAGACAAGCAAGTCATCAGTAAAGTAGATCGCTGGGGAGATCCGGCCCGACTGCTCAGCAGTCGGCCCGAATCTCGGGGACTACAGCCCGCGGGTGCGCCAGCGCGCCCCCGCGAAGAAGGAAGAAAAGAGCTTACCCCGGCTTTCCGCCAAGTCGGCGGTCCATTTGTTCAACTCCTCAATATTGCGGTTGAGGGCAGTGGCGCGGAGGTTATGATACTCCTACAAAAAGCCAATGAAGACAAAGTCAGTATTCGGAACTCGCCAGAGGGAGTTCCGAACCGCCTGCTCAGCAGCCGGCCCGGAACTCGGGGACTACACCCAGTGGGTGCGCTGGCGCGCCCCCACAGAGAAAAACAAGAATCAGAAAGAAGAAGAAAACATACTCAGACAGATGTCCGCGCGGCCAGATGCGCCCTGGTGCAGACTTGAAGGGCGTCGCTTTTAGCGCGCAGCTTCGCCTGGACGTCCAGGAGCGCTTGGTTCAGTGGTCCGGTGCCGCCTCTGCGCAACCACCCGGTGGGCGCGGCACTGGAGGCCTCGACGTCCAGGGTCGCCGAGCTGGCGGTGCCGGTTTCCCGAGGTCGCGGCACCGAGGTCGCCCTCTCAAGACGGCGGCGCACCGGCGTGACGACTTGAAGAAGCAGCCGCGCCTCGGCCTCATCCGCGGTCGGCGGCTCCGACTGGCCCACCGGCTGTTTGCCGTGCGGTCTCCCAGACGGTGGCGGAGGCGGTGGAGGCGGCACGAGGGTGTCCGAGCTAGAAGCCTCGCCGCCCTCCTCCACGAGGGGGTTCTCGGTGCCGACCTCTCTGGTCTGCCCCGTGAACTCCGGAGGCGGCGGCGCCGACGACAATGGGGGGGACGAGCATCGCCGATCGGCAACGCGCGGCCTCCTCAGCACGCCGTTTCACCGCAAGGGCGGCTTCGGCAGCCGCCTTCTCGGCCTGCGCCTTCTCCAGGCGGTCCGCCTCCTCCTCGTCGCGCTTCTCCTGCGCATTCCGCTCCGTCGCCTCCCGGAGGTCGGCGGTGGGATCGGCCCGCCGAGTGTTGGCGGACGTCTCTGCCGACCCCATGACAGAGGGGACAGCGACTCTCTCGAGGGAGAGGGGGGCCCTGAAGAAGAACGGAGGGAGAATAAAGGAAAATTCGGGCAAGATTCAATGAAAGAAAATAAAGAGCATGAAGACTTACGCTGAGACTAGCGGCGGCCTTCTCACTTCCCTTCAGAAGCGGTTGGCCTTCGTGGCCGCCTCCTCCCGTTTCATCGCGGCGGCCGCCCACTTGAACTTCTTCAGTTTGTCGTCGGGCGCACTCGTCCCGGCGTGACATCTCTTCGCGCCGCCTTGGCCAGCCAGGCCGGCCCTTGGCTAGTGGCGCGGGGCGACTTCCATGTCGGCCTCGTCATCAGGCCAGTCGGCGAAGCTGGCCGAGGGCCTGAAGCCGCCATCTGCCCCTTCTCCGCCGCCTTCGGCGTCGGCTTCCATCGCCGCCGCCCCCAAGTCAGGGTCGTCGATGTCGCTGTCCGTGCGATCAGGGACATACTCGCGGGGTTGTCTCGTGGCGCCGGCTGCAGGCTCCATGAGGGGGTTCTAGCCAGCAGAAACCAACAAGAGTTAGAAGCCGGAGTCGGCCGCAAAGAAGACAAAACTACAGGGAGATGCGACTTACCACTGGTGGGGGGTTGTCGCGCGAATACGGCTCCTTGCCGAATTGCCAGTCCTCTGTGAACTCGCAGTGCGCGATATGGTTCACCAAGTTCGCCACCTCCTTGCGGGGCATCTCCTTGGTGCTCATCCGACTTGGGTCTCGGAGGCCGCTCATCTGAAAGATCAGGTGAGGCCGGCCTTGGAGCAGGAGGACTCGACGCGCCACGAAGGCGGCCAGAAGGTCGGATCCGATGAGGCCCTCCGACTGCAGCAAGACTCGGAGTCGCGCTACGGTGGCGGCTCCAGAGGGAGTCAGCGACTTGGCTCGGTGAGACCAGCTGGGGAGCTTCACAGTTAGGGGGGCGGCATTGAAGGGCGGCAGGTTGACCCAGTCGCCGTCGGTGGAGAGGTTCTTCACTTAGAAGTATGAGCGCTGCCACATCTTCACCGACTTTATCAGCGAGATGGGAGGAAAGGGGTTGTCGGCTGTCGAGCGCCGCACCACGACGTAGGTGCCGCACTGAGCCGGAATGCCGGCGACTTGCGTGCCGAGCTTCGAAGAGAAGAATTCTCCCCACAGCTCGAGGGTGGGGAGAACGCCGAGGAAACCTTCGCACAGAGTGGCAAAGGCGGAGAGCAACACCACCGTATTTGGAGTAAGGTGGTGTGGTTGAAGGCTGTGAAACTCCAAGAACGAGCGGAAGAAACCACTCGCCGGCAGCCCCAGGCTGCGCATGAGGTGCGAGCGGAAGATGACCCGCTCGCCCTCCTCCGGCGCCGGTCGGGTCTCTCCCACCGGCGCGGGGTGGGTGCGCACGAGGTCCGCGCTGGGGAGGCGGCGTGTCTGGCGGAGGAACTCGATGTGTTCCTCCTCCACCTCCGAGCCATCCCATACGCCGGAGCGCACGGTGGGGCCGCGACGGAGGAAGAGCTCATTGCCGCGGTGAGGAGTGTTCTCGCTCGACGGCGGGGGCAGGAGGAAGAGAAGGCAAGATGAGGTGGGAGAGTGGGGGAGAAGGGTGCGCGTGCGGTGCCGCCCCGCTCCTCCCCGCCTATTTATAGCCCCGTGGGCTGAGGAGCCGAGGGGGCGGGCGTGGGATTAACCGTGCACGATGCCCCACGCCGCCCCACGATCTACCCCACGAAGTTACTGCGTGCAGTAACAACGTGGGGGAAACTAACCGTCCACGGCCGCAATGGATCCGTTCGTATGCCGAGGCATGATAGTGGCGGGCCCCGCCTGACGACCCGTCCCGTCGCGCGCGTGGGCAGGCAGACTGTCCTCTCCACGTGGCGTCACGCAATAGGGCTGCCTCGATGGCAGCAGGGAAGCGTATCAGGCACACCGCCTGGTTTCCCTCCGCAGCTTTTTAGCCGCGGTCCCTTGCAAGAAGATCCGACTTTCGACGAGTCGGCCAAAGAGAAGACGGCAGCCGAGTTCCAGAGTCTGCACGGGGAAGGTTAAAAATGTTGAAGCCCCACAAGGCAGTGTCCGCGGGGCTTCACCAGCTTCGGGGACTACTGTCGGAGTAATGGGCCACGGGTAGGCTAACCCGGGTCCCAGGATCTTTCAAGACATCGGGGCAGGCCACGCCCCTCAAGCCGAGTCCCAGACGGCGACTCCAAGACAAGCCGAGTCCCAGACGGCGACTCCAAGACAAGCCGACTCCAAGCTGGCGACCTCCAGAGAGGCCGACTATGGGAGTCGGCCCACGACTCCTCACGAAGCCCGATGCAGGGTACGGTCGCGACGTGGCCGCTCCCCTCTACCTACGAGGGACCGGCGTGGCTACAGTGAGCCGTATCGCTGGAAGATCTCCGACGAGGCGCGACACTGTTGCCATGCCTACCCTGACCTCAGCCACAGTGCACGACGCACTGTACCCACGACGCCGGCCTGTACGGCCCGAAGCTCGTCGGGCCGCCTGTTAGTGGGTGGACCGAAGATGGCCTGAGTGCCCCGAAGACGGACCTATGGGAGTCGGCCTCCCTGAAGTCGGCCGCCTCCCCTCCAGGGCCCCACGAGCCATTAACTAGATAGGATGGGGAATGGCGACAGTGATCGCCCGATAGACGGTGGCACTGCTGCCACGACCCAATGACCAAGCCTGCATCATCAGGAGTGCCACACAGTGTCAGGCCTGTCTGCGGGACCCACCAGTCGGCGGGCCCCAGAAGCCGGCGGGAAGGACGGCGGTATGAGAGACAGATGGCTGGGACCCGCGCCCAGCCGGATTACCATTGTACCCTCGGGGGGTAGGCCTATATAAACCCCCCGGGGCACCCATGCAAAGGGTTCGGACCTTGATAGAGATAGACCAGATAGCGCAGGGAGGAGAGAACTAGCCTTGCTCTCTCCTGTCTCCCGATACAGCTCGAGGAGCACCATTGTAGTCACTTTGCTTTAGTGATCATGCGGAGACCCCGCAGAGCAGCAGTAGGGGTGTTATCTCCCCGGAGAGCCCCGAAGTTGGGTAAGATTCGCCGGCATGCATGCCTACGCCTCATCCCGTTTCCAGGCACTGGCGACGTTCTACTCGCCCCCACCATGATAAGCCATCCTTTGGCATATGTCGCACCCAACCCACGACAATCGTCTATCACTTCCTGACGCATCTCATCTTGCCACCTACTCACTCCGGGCGAGCGACCTCGCTGCCAAGATGGGGTTGGATGTTGTGCCACCGTATCATGCCTGGACGGAACCGTCACATGCCCATAATGTGTCACTGGCTCCCGCATGGGCTTCGCTCGGCCGAGCAACACCAAACGTCCGCATGGGCATCTCTCACCTGCGGCTGCCCACCACCCAGCAACCGTTGCGGCGCCACCAAGATCTTGCTGCCGCCCGCTGAGCAGCCCTCTGTACCTCCTTTTCCTCTTTCCTGGAGCCCGGCGAGCCGATCGGTGTGGTGTGAGGTGGGAGAGGAAGAAGATGGCATGCAGTTGGGATCTGCTCGCATGTAACAAACTACTTTCCTTATTGTCTCTTCTGTCTTCTCAACATCACTAGGGCCACCCTAAGTGCATGGAATTTGATTGCAGTGTGCAAACTGACTGCTCCCTATCATTGGCGTCAATGTTCTCATGTGCAAGCTCAATGGGTAATGCATGAATCTTTCCATAATTCTTTTTATTATCGGATCCAAATTTCAGCTTAATCTAGAATTAGTAACCAAAAACCATCACATATTAGGATTCAATATCTGTTCTGCTGCATTTTATACATATTTATGCATCGGTTTTGTTCAAATAAGTTCGGATCTATACTTCTAGGAGCAGTCCACTGGTCGATGTCTTCGCATCTACTATTTGTCGATCTCCCAATAGTATGTTAATTAAAGAGGGAAGAATGTCTAAAGTAGAAAAGTAGTTAAGTTTAGCGAAGGCAACTAAGACTACCCCCTTTGACGCTCAGAATCATTGCCACATGAAAATACTTTTATCAGTTTGCATGAATTAGGCTGTTCTTTTCACTTGACAAGCCTAATTTTTAAGTTTGGTGCATCCAAAGGACCAAACCCTAATCACTTGATTTTTCTGTGGAGTATTCCTATGCTAAAGTATAAATTATCACTACACCCTCCTCAGTTACATTTATCTTAACTTCAATTTTTAGTTTGCAGGAAAGAATTTGCAGCAGAACCACAATAGGAAGACATGATAGAACAGAGTTTTCTACAGCAGGTAAGTTGTAATCAGTCACATCACCATTTATTTCGATTATCTCTGATGATCATGGGAACTACCAGGGATAAATGAAAACTGCACAATTTTGTTAACATGCATGATGGATGTATTTACCTTAAGTCATTCTGATTGATGTACCCTGGTGGGCCCTCTGTGCAAGCAAAGTTTCATCTCTATCACAGAACATTCGACATTTATATCCATTGTTATGTTTCATAGCTCTCATCATGTGTTAGTTGTAAAGATGAAATTCAAATGGGGTTAACCAGTAGCTATCTAGCAGTTTATGCTACAGGTCAGAACTTATCCTAAAAAATACGAATAGCCAAACTTTCATACCCAGGCTTGGCTTTGTAATATGTTGACCAAGGCTGTGATTTAAGGTGTCTAAGCTGCAATTTGCATGGGTCATGCAGTGACATCAAGCAATTCGATGGGAAAAAAGTTAGGGCACATTTTTTTAGTTTTGAGCTTTATAAATGTCATGTACTAATATCTAATTGTGACTACAAATATGATGAGACGCTATTCCTCAACACCCCCCTTTCTCCTTAAACATGATGTGCATTACCGAGAGGGCCCAGAGATACCTCTCCGATACTCGGAGTGACAAATCCTAATCTCGATATATGCCAACCCAACAAACACCTTCGGAGACACCTGTAGAGCATTTTTATAATCACCTAATTACGTTGTGACGTTTGATAGCACACAAGGTATTCCTCCGGTATTCGGGAGTTGCATAATCTCATAGTTAGAGGAACATGTATAAGTCATGAAGAAAGCAATAACAATAAAACTAAACGATCATTATGCTAAGCTAACGGATGGGTCTTGTCCATCACATCATTCTCCTAATGATGTGATCCCATTCATCAAATGACAACACATGTCTATGGTCAGGAAACATAACCATCTTTGATTAACGAGCTAGTCAAGTAGAGGCATACCAGGGATAGTCTGTTTTGTCTATGTATTCACACATGTACTAAGTTTCCGGTTAATACAATTCTGGCATGAATAATAAACATTTATCATGGTATAAGGAAATATAAATAACAGCTTTATTACTCAGACATCTGAGCACTTGCTCACTAGTTGAGCTATTCTCCCCCATCTTGTAGGCAAAGATACTTGTCAAAGGTCTCATACCTCTCGACTCGAGCATGAGTCTGAAATACCAATTTCAACTCTTGGAACATCTCATATGCTCCATGGCGTTTCAAAATATTTTTGAAGTCCTGGTTCTAAGCCGTAAAGCATGGTGCACTAAACTATCAAGTAGTCATCATACTGAGCTTGTCAAACATTCATAACGTCTGCGTTTGCTCTTGCAATGGTTATGTTACCTAGCGGTGCATCAAGGACATAATTCTTCTATGCAGCAATGAGGATAATCCTCAGATCACGGACCTAGTCTACATCATTGCTACTATCAACTTTCAACTTAGTTTTCTCTAGGAACATATCATAAATAAAACGAGGAAGCTATACGCGAGCAATTGATCTACAACATAGATATGCAAAATACTATGAGGTACTAAGTTCATGATAAATTAAAGTTCAATTAATCATATTACTTAAGAACTCCCACTTAGATAGACATCCCTCTAGTCATCTAAATGATCACGTGATCCAAATCAACTAAACCATGTTCGATCATCACGTGAGATGGAGTAGTTTTCAATGGTGAACATCACTATGTTGATCATATCTACTAGATGATTCACGCTCGACCTTTCGGTCTCAGTGTTCCGAGGCCATATCTGCATATACTAGGCTTGTCAAGTTTAACCCGAGTATTCTGCGTGTGCAAAACTGGCTTGCACCCGTTGTATGTGAACATAGAGCTTATCACACCCGATCATCACGTGGTGTCTCAGCACGAAGAACTGTCGCAACGGTGCATACTCTAGGAGAACACTTATACCTTAAAATTTTAGTAAGGGATCATCTCATAATGCTACCATTGTACTAAGCAAAATAAGATGCATAAATAATAAACATCACATCCAATTAAAATATGTGACATGATATCGCCATCATCATCTTCTGCCTTTGATTTCCATCTTCAAAGTACCATCATGATCTCCATCATCACCGGCATGACACCATGATCTCTATGATCTTGATCTTTATCAACATGTCGTCACATGGTCGTCTCGCCAACTATTGCTTTTGCAACTATTGCTATCGCATAGCGATAAAGTAAAGCAATTATATGGCGCTTGCATCTTATGCAATAAAGAGACAACCATAAGGCTCCTACCAGTTGCCGATAACTTTAACAAAACATGATCATCTCATACAACAATTTATATCTCATCACGTCTTGACCATATCACATCACAACATGCCCTACAAAACCAAGTTAGACGTCCTCTACTTTGTTGTTGCAAGTTTTACGTGGCTGCTATGGGCTTATAGCAAGAACCGTTCTTACCTACGCATCAAAACCACAACGATTTTTTGTCAAGTGTGCTGTTTTAACCTTCAACAAGGACCGGGCATAGTCAAACTCGATTCAACTAAAGCTGGAGAAACAGACACCCACTAGCCACCTGTGTGCAAAGCACGTCGGTAGAACCAGTCTCATGAACACGGTCATGTAATGTCGGTCTAGGCCGCTTCATCCAACAATACCGCCGAATCAAAGTAAGACATGCTGGTAAGAAGTATGACTATTATCGCCCACAACTCATTGTGTTCTACTTGTGCATATAACATCTATGCATAGACCTGGCTCGGATGCCACTGTTGGGGAACACAGTATTTCAAAAAAAATTACCTACGATCACACAAGATCTATCTAGGAGATGCGCAGCAACGAGCGGGGAGAGTGTGTCCATGTACCCTCGTAGACCGAAAGCTGAAGTGTTTAGTAACGCGGTTGATGTAGTCGAACGTCTTTGCGATCCAACCGATCCAAGCAATGAATGCACGGTACCTCCGCGATCAGCACACGTTCAGCTCGATTACGTCCCTCGAAATCCTGATCTAGTTGAGGCCGAGGGAGAGTTTCGTCAGCACGACGGCGTGGTGACGGTGATGATGAAGTTCACCAGCGCAGGGCTTCGCCTAAGCACTACGACGATATGACCGAGGTGTGTAACTGTGGAGGGGGGCACCGCACACGGCTAAAAGATCAACTTGTGCGTCTATGAGGTGCCCCCCTCCCCGTATATAAAGGAGGAGAGGAGGAGGAGGGCCGGCCACAAGGGGCGCGCCCAAGGGGGGATTCCTACTCCTAGTAGGAGTAGGTTTCCCCCTTTCCTGGTCCAAGTAGGAGAAGAAGGAAGGAGAAGGACAGGGAGAAGGAAAGAGGGGGGCGCCGCCCCCTCCCTAGTCCAATTCGGACCAGCCCATGGGTGGGGGGCGGCCTCCCCTTGTGGCCCTTCTCTCCTTTCCACTAAGGCCCAATACTTCCCCCGGCGAATCCCGTAACTCTCCGGTACTCTGAAAAATACCCGAACCACTCAGAACCTTTCCGATATCCGAATATAGCCTTCCAAATTATCGATATTTACGTCTTGACCATTTCAAGACTCTTCGTCATGTCCGTGATCTCATCCAGGACTCCGAACGAACTTCGGTCATCAAATCACATAACTCATGATACAAACCGTCATCAAACGTTAAGCGTGCGGACCCTATGGGTTCGAGAACTATGTAGAAATGACCGAGACACATCTCCGGTCAATAACCAATAGTGGAACCTGGATGCTCATATTGGCTCCTACATATTTACGAAGATCTTTATCGGTCAAACTGCATAACAACATACGTTGTTTCCTTTGTCATCGGTATGTTACTTGCCCGAGATTCGATTGTCGGTATCCTCATACCTAGTTCAATCTCGTTATCGGCAAGTCTTTTTACTCGTTTCGTAATGCATCATCCCGCAACTAACTCATTAGTCACATTGCTTGCAAGGCTTATAGTGATGTGCATTGCCGAGAGGGCCCAGAGATACCTCTCCGATACTCGGAGTGACAAATCATAATCTCAATCTATGCCAACCCAACAAACACCTTCAGAGACACCTGTAGAGCATCTTTATAATCACCCAGTTACGTTGTGACGTTTGATAGCACAAAAGGTGTTCCTCTGGTGTTCGGGAGTTGCATAATCTCATAGTCAGAGGAACATGTATAAGTCATGAAGAAAGCAATAGCAATAAAACTAAACGATCATTATGCTAAGCTAACAGATGGGTCCTGTCCATCACATCATTCTCCTAATGATGTGATCCCGTTCATCTAATGACAACACATGTCTATGGTCAGGAAACATAACTATCTTTGATTAACAAGCTAGTCAAGTAGAGGCATACCAGGGACAGTCTGTTTTGTCTATGTATTCACACATGTACTAAGTTTCCGGTTAATACAATTCTAGCATGAATAATAAAAATTTATCATGATATAAGGAAATATAAATTACAACTTTATTATTGCCTCTAGGGCATATTCACTTCAGATGTTTAGCAAGTTCAACTATCAGTCTACGCCGAGTTCAGGTACATTGTCGTGGACGGCCAAGTTCAGGGATGCCTCTGTGCCTAAGGCAAGTTGACGCACTTTAACCAGTTCTTTGTAATAGTCCTATTTAT
Organism: Triticum timopheevii; assembly: GCA_963921465.1. NCBI lineage: Eukaryota > Viridiplantae > Streptophyta > Magnoliopsida > Poales > Poaceae > Triticum > Triticum timopheevii. The sequence goes on along the minus strand of OY997270.1, from coordinate 58,585,167 downwards.
TGCTTTGATCTTGTACAGCAAGCTGAGAACATATCTATTGATCTGACATGTTAATTAGGGATTTAGTTTTCTCTCGTTCTTCTAGGGGAATTAACCTTGGGCGGTGGGTAGCACATAAAATGCATGCCCGCCATATGTTCGCTATATTGCTGTAGTAGGATTTTAGATTTTTCGTCCTACCTTGGATGCGCTGTATACGTGACATGTTGTGAAATAGTTAAGTACGGAATTCTAAGGCTGTATGATCTATTAACAACATGAATTGCATTTTTTTCATCCTTACTGGATGTTGAGCATGTCTAGATTATATTTGGCATTAGCACCGTCGGCGTGTATGGAAAATCCTCTTTTTTCTCAATTATGGTTAATGCTATTGTATGATACATAGAAATTGAGATATGAGGGTACTCTTGCTGTATACACATGGTATGACTATTATGAAAAAGTTAAAATTATAGAAGCAAATAAGTTCACGGGTTCACCGGTGGAAGTTCGAGGAATAAAAAGATCAAAGAAAAGGAGAGTTCAGAAAATGGTAGTACTGTCTACTGTTGGCTGATGTCTCCTGTTGCCTGAAGCCCCTGCTGCTTGCTAGCTACTTCTTGTGCGTGTGTGTTTGTGTGCTGCTGCTGTTTGTTGCTGCAGCAGGGTGATGTGAGAGAGATAGATAGATAGCAAATGGAATGATCTTCCACATTGACTAACTCGTGACACACTTGGTTCAGTTTCTAAATTTAGTCTAGTTCAATTTGAATTTTAATTCAGTTCAAAGACTGTTGCTATTTATCTCCTTGATGTTCAGTTTTGTGTTCTGTTGTTTGCCCCAATTGATCCTTGTGTTAATGTTTGTATATGTTGTGCACTTCTGATCCCATAGTGAAGTGAAAAATGACAAGCGAGCTAAGTACTAGTTCAGAAAGTTTGCAAGTTTGAATACATAAACCTAAAAAAGTTCATTGAAAAAGTTTGGTTTGCCTGTTCCGTGAAAATATCTTGCTAAAGAAATATCTCTTATGCACTTATTTATTCCGCGCCCTGCCGCCACCTGCCATCACGCGCACCGCCCGCGTCCCATTGCCGCCCGGCCACCCCGCGCCCCGCCGCTGCCTGAGCCTCCTACTAGCTACGCGCCCCGCCACTTCAGCGTGTAGGCCGTTCAACTCCGACACCCCAGGCCGTTCACGTCCGCCACGAGTGCCGGTTCAATGCCGCCCCGACAACCCAGCGCATGTGGAGAACTACAAAAGAGGTTCAGTTTCTGAACTTTTGAACGCCAAGAGGTTCAGTTCGGAACTTGGTATGGTGGGTGTACTACTGATAATCTCAAACTTGTTCCTCTTAACTTCAGTAAAAGAATTTCTGGAATAGATAAATGTGTGTATGCAAAGTGTTGTGTGATGGGATGTGGCCTGTGGTTGGGTTAATTAGCTAGAGATCTCAATTAGCTATGCCGGGGCAGATCCTTTGTGTCTGTACACTTTAGGCCAGGAAGAGAAGCAAACGTGATGCTCATCATTTGCCATCATCCATCTCTACTCAAATTATGTTCATCTTTTTCAGTTCATCTTTGAAATTTTGGTCCATTTTTTGTTGGCAGGATGCGTAAAAAAATCGAAGGCAGCAACTCAAAAATAGATGAATGTTGGAAGTAAGATGTATAAGGCTGAGAGGAAATGGCATCTTGAGGTCCATTACCCTTCAACTTATAGACATATATGCTTAGTTATTGTTATGTAACATAGAGTTACCCTGGATGTAAGTGCTCCTTCTCTTTTGTATTTCAGTTCAACAATTGGTGGTTCTTTAGGTCACTTTAGCGTGCATTTTCAGTACATCTTCCAGGTGAAGGAGCTTCCCTTCAGTTTATTTTGTGTATGTAGAAAAAAGATTGTGTCAAAAAATTGAAGGCATCAGTTCAAAAGGGTATAAGGCTGAGAGGAAGTGGTCTCAGATCACAAAATTTCCACTGAGAAAAAATAGTCACAAACAGGTTGAGTTCACTACACAGAATCTCTTAGTTCAAAAGAGAAACAAGCTGATTGTTTCAACCCGATGAATTCACAAAGGAAAAAAATTGGGAATTAAAAGAAAACTTGTAGAAAGTTTGTTGTATGCAATTCTGAATGTTCGAAGTCAGGAAACCGATAAATTCAGATAAAATTAAAAAAATTGAAGGCTCACCCTACTATATTCCACAGCATTCTAACGCTTCTCACAATTTTTATTTGGTTGAGTCTTCTTTTGAGAAAACATCAGCTAACACTCTCATTTGGAATTTCTGTGTGTATAAGTGAAGGGACACTCCATACCACAACTAGAAACTACGATGGAGCGCTCTGGCGATTGCCCTGGCGACCTGCCCCCGCCCGTGGCCTCGCCCACGGTGGCCGGCGCGCCCGACGTCCCATCCAGCCCCGCTAAGGGAGTCCCGGATTAGGGGGTGTCCGGATAGCCGAACTATCACCTTTGGCCGGACTCCTGGACTATGAATATACAAGATTGAAGACTTCGTCCCGTGTCTGGATGGGACTTTCCCTGGCGTGGAAGGCAAGCTTGGCGACACGGATATGTAGATCTCCTACCATTGTCACCGACTCTGTGTAACCCTAACCCTCTTCGGTGCCTATATAAACCGGAGGGTTTTAGTCCGTAGGACGAACAACAATCATACCATAGGCTAGCTTCTAGGGTTTAGCCTCTTTGATCTCATGGTAGATCTACTCTTGTACTACCCATATCATCAATATCAATCAAGTAGGAGTAGGGTTTTACCTCCATCGAGAGGGCCCGAACCTGGGTAAAAACATCGTGTCCCTTGTCTCCTGTTACCATCCGCCTAGACGCATAGTTCGGGACCCCCTACCCGAGATCCGCCAGTTTTGACACCGACATTGGTGCTTTCATTGAGAGTTCCTCTGTGCCGTCGCCATCAGGAAGGATGGCTCATCCCGTCTTTAAAGACGGCACTGTTGCTAAAGGAGCTTTGGCTATCGGCCAAACTCTGCAGCTAGGCGGTTTCCTTATGACCGCCTGTCCAGCCGCAGCGCCGACGATGACTTCTTGGGTCATCGAAGGCAATCTTCACGTTAGCTCGGAACTCGCCGAGCAGTTAGATCCGATGGAGCTCTCTTCCTTAAACGAGCTCTTGGATCGCATCGCCGCCCTGGGAGTCGCTACAGACTACGATCAGATTGGGCCTAAACCCGATCTGAGAGAGATTAACTCTCCCCAGGTTACCCACCATGTCGCTGTGGTAGAGGAACAATACGACGACCCTTCTTCTATCTTAAGGACTAGCTATGTCCGGATTCCCGATCCCTCCATGCCGGATTCCCACGGAGGGGAGGATGCTACTCAAGCCCTGAACCTAAAGTCAGGCAGCGGGCTAGATTCATTGGACAATATCCAAGAACCCAAGCTTCCAAGTTCGGAAACGACTTGGCCCCTCAGTCTTAAAGTGGAAGGGGTTCCAAATTTAATTCCACCCACCCACCCAAACATAAGCGATCTATCCCAAATCTGGCAAGAGCCCGCATAAACAGTACACCATTACTGGGCCAGATTCCTCCTGGTTATGAACAGGATAAAGGACTGCCGTGAGGAGGACGCAATTTCATTCTTCTGCAATAATTGCACGGACAAGGGAATCCTCAACGCCGTAAGACATCGTGAAATTACACGCTTCGCTGACTTAGCGTCCATAGTACGAAAGTACTGTGTGATGGAAAGCGCCTGGAAAACCGAAATCAAATTTTGGGACAATCCGGCCCTGAATACAACCCCAGTCCGAAATAAAAGGGTGCATTATCGCCAGGCACCTGGGTTAAACACCAAAAAGCAAAAACCCTCTATAGGGCATGGAACCGTACTTGAAGGATGGCTCAATGGACCCTGCAAAATTCATAGTACAGAGGGTGCCACTCCAACTCATAGCCTTAGAGCGTGTTGGATACTACGGCAGGTGGCCAAAAGTGGCGAAGAGCTTCTAAATACAGAGCACCAGCCCAAGGATACCAGTACGGTATTAACAGTCTTCGAGACTTTCGCATCAAATAATATGTGGAAACGAACACTCCGCAGCCTTGCCGAAGTCTACCAAGTAGCAACAATAAACCCATGGAGTGACACGGCTATTACCTTTAATGCTAGTGACGAACCTAAATTCCGAACAGCCCGAGCACCAGCCGCATTGGTCCTCAGTCCAATAGTGGACGGCTTTCGTCTTACCAAGGTACTCATGGACGGTGGCAGCGGATTGAACCTCATTTACGAGGAAAACCTCCGAAAAATGGAAATAGACTGGAGCCGCATTGAGCGAAGCAGCACAACCTTTAGAGGAATAATCCCCAGTTGGGAAGCATGCTGTACTGGAAAAATCACACTGGATGTGGTGTTCGGCACGCCGGATAATTACAGGTCCGAGGAGGTAACGTTCCAGGTGGCCCCGTTCAGCAGTGGATATCACGCTCTATTAGGACGAGAGGCATTCACAATTTTCCAAGCTATACCCCATTACGGGTACATGAAGCTCAAAATGCCCGGGCCCAACGGAATCATCACTCTTGCTAGTGACCCAGACATAACACTCCGCGCCGAAAACAAGACAGTCGCACTAGCCCTTGAGGCACTATCCGAAGCCCTAGCAGCCGAGGAACTCTCTGCGCTGCGCTCCACGGTGAATAGGGACGATGTGATACTCGATAAGAGACCCAAGTCCACCTCCTTTAAACCAGCGGACGAAATAGTCAAATTCCAAGTCCATCCAACGGACCCTACAAAAACGGCCTCCATCGGGGCACAATTAAACCCTGATGTAGACGCCGCACTACGAGAATTCCTACGTGAAAATTGGGAGATTTTTGCCTGGCACCCTTCAGACATGCCAGGAATCCCACGCCGGCTGGCCGAGCACAGCCTAAACATCCTAAAAGGATTCAAGCTGGTCAAACAGGCTCTTCGGCGTTTCTCCGAACCCAAGAGACAGGCCATGGGAGAGGAGCTAGCCAAATTATTGGAGGCCGGACTCATCAGAGATATAAAACATCCGGACTGGCTAGCAAACCTGGTGATGGTACCAAAGAAGGACAAATCCTGGCGCCTATGCATCGGCTTTAAGGACCTCAACAAGGCTTGCCCAAAGGATCCCTTCCCCCTCCCCCGCATCGATCAAATTATCGATGCTATCGCAGGACACGATTCATTGTGTTTCCTCGACGCATACTCCGGCTACCACCAAATTAAGATGGCAGAGCCCGACCAGGCCGCAACGGCATTCATCACCCCATATGGCCCATTCTGCTTCAACACAATGCCCTTTGGGCTCAAAAACGCCGGCGCAACATATCAGCGCATGATTCAGACATGTCTGGCAAACCAGATCGGCAAAACAGTGGAGGCATACGTAGACGATGTGGTCGTCAAAACCAAGCACGTCGAAACTCTAGTAGACGATTTGAGGCTCACGTTCGATAATCTCTAAACATATGACATTAAGCTTAACCCGGAAAAATGTGTTTTCGGCGTACTAGCCGGAAAGCTCTTGGGCTTAATTGTATCCGGTAGAGGAATTGAAGCAAAACCAGCCAAGATCCGAGCTGTTTCACAATTGGATATTCCAAAGGACCTCAAACAAATACAAAAATTGACGGGATGCGTGGCGGCTTTAAGCCTCTTTATCTCCCGTTTAGGAGAAAAGGCATTACCCCTTTATCGCCTCCTCCGACGCACTGAACACTTCGAGTGGACGGATGCCACCACGGCTGGACTCGAAGAAATAAAAGCCATATTGGCAACAAATCCAGTCCTGGCCGCGCCCAACATGGGCAAACCAATGCTATTATATATCGCGGCAACTCGTCAAGTGGTGAGCGCGGTGCTCGTTGTCGAACGTGAAATGGACGGACACAAGTTCCCCCTTCAAAAACTAGTATACTACGTGTCCACCGTCCTGACTCCATGCAAGTCACGGTACCCGCATTATCAAAATATATCGTACGCGGTGTTCATGGCATCCCGGAAGCTACGACACTACTTTCAAGAGTGTTCGATAACAGTAGCCTCCGAAGTATCTCTTAATGACATTATAAACAACCGCGACGCAACGGGCTGGATTGCCAAATGGGCCATTGAGCTCCTCCCGTTCGACATAACCTATAAGCCACGGCGAGCTATTAAGTCGCAAGTTTTGGCCGACTTCGTCGCCGAATGGACTAAAGCCGAACTCCCTAAAGAGTACGGTGCATATTCCAACTGGATCATGCACTTCGACGGCTCCAAAATGTTGTCTGGTCTGGGGGCTGGCATCGTTCTGACGTCCCCAACTGGAGATACGGTTCAATATGTGCTCCAGATAATGTATACGGACTCCAGCAACGCAGCTGAATACGAGGCCCTTCTACATGGCCTCCAGATGGCAGTCTCCATGGGCATTCAACACCTAGAGGTGCGTGGGGATTCAAACCTCGTGATATCCCAAATAAATGGAGACTTCGATGCCAAGGATCCGAAAATGGCAGCTTATCGCAACGCCATCCTAAAAATGTCAGCTCGGTTTGAGGGGCTCGAATTTCACCATATAGCCCGGGATAACAACCAGGCAGCAGACGTATTGGCACGCATTGGCGCAAAGCGTGATGCCGCCCCTCCCAACATCTTCCTAGAGAGGGTGTTCAAGCCATCCGTACTATGGGAGGGGGAATCCGGAAATACAAACCCGGATCCAACCGCACTGCCCGACACCGAACATTCTGACACAATGGGTGGTTCTGCCAACGAAGTAACATCCTCAGCCCACGTAATAATGGCAGTAATTGCCCTGTGGACGGAACCATTCCTAGCCTACCTAACTAGGCAGGAACTTCCCGAGGACCAAAACGAGGCCCGCTGCATAGTGCGGTGATCTAAAGCCTATAAGGTCCATGAGGGAGAGCTTTACAAGAAAAGCACAACCGGAGTCCTTCAAAGGTGTATCTCCGAAGAGGAGAGGCGGAACCTTCTGGCTGAAATTCATGCCGGACTCGGCGGGCACCACGCCGCTGCCTGGGCCCTTGTACGCAAGACCTTCCATACAGGATTTTATTGGCCGATGGCCCGGGCAGATGCTCAGGACTTAGTCCAACGATGCGTCCGTTGCCAGCTCTTTGCTAATCAAAGCCACATGCCACCCACCACCCTCAAAACTATACCCATAACCTGGACCTTCGCGGTCTGGGGGCTTGACATGGTTGGACCCCTTAAAGGAGGAACCCACAAGAAAAAATACCTACTGGTCATGGTGGATAAATTCACCAAATGGATAGAGGCCAAACCTGTTAAGACGGTCGAATCCGGACCGGTGATAGACTTCATATCAGGGGTCGTACACCGTTACGGCGTCCCCCATAGCATCATCATTGACAACAGCACGAACTTTACGGCCGATGAGGTTAAACTCTGGTGCAAAAACATGGGCATCAAGCTCGACTATGCTTCAGTCTATCACCCTCAAACTAACGGTCAAGTCGAGCGAGCAAATGGTCTAATCATGAGCGGCATCAAACCCAGATTAGTGCGGTCCCTCAAGAAATTTAACACGCACTGGGTAGAGGAGCTCGACTCCGTACTCTGGGGGCTGCGGACCACTCCGAATCGCACCACCGGATTTACACCATTCTTTATGGTATACGGCGCAGAGGCAGTTCTGCCTTGTGACATATTTCATGACTCACCTCGCGTGCGCATGTACGAATAAAGAGAAGCCGAGCTCGATCGGCATGACAGTTTGGACGCATTGGAGGAGGAGCGTGACATGGCAAAAGCCCGTTCCGCATTCTATCAACAGCAAGCTCGAAGATATCAAAGCAGAGAAGTATGGGCCAAAACTTACAACGTTGGCGAGTTAGTTCTATGCCTACAGGACAAGAAAAAGGACAAACTCAAGCCCAAATGGGAAGGTCCCTTTATCATCGACCAAGTCCTGACCGGTGGAGCGTACCGTCTGCGAGATGCATTGGATAACCGACTCGAGCCGAACCCATGGAACACAGCCCGTCTCCGAAGATTCTACGCCTAGCGCTGGATTCTGAGTTCGTCTCCTTCCTCCGTCTATATTTTACATATTAGCTGTCTTCTGTTTCTCTCCTTCTCCCTCCTTTCCTACTACAGCCTTTGAAAGCTTGTTTGCACATTGTTCGCACACACTTGACGCGCTATCCGCGCTCATTATACCTGGGGGCTTCTTTAATAGAAGTTATTTATACGGGCTTCATGCCCAACACATGTGTCACACTTCCACATGTACCTTTTATTCACCATTATATGCATCGATATGACTTAAGTTTTGGCCAAGCTGGGTTGCCTAGCTCCTGTGCTTACCCCTACGTTCCCGATTGTTCGGCTAGGCGGTAAAGGGAGCACCTCTGCGATTGTTACTGCCGGGTCAGCCGGATGTGTACCCCAGACTGGGTGAAGCCGAAAGCTAGCGTTCTTAAGGTAATATTCGGTCGGTGAACTAAAAGACGAATTCTTATCTATTTATTTATCTGCCCCCAGATGTTTTTCTGCTTTTTTCGCAGTCCGAACATGCACTTTAGGGCATGCCTCCCAGGGAAAGGAACCCCTAACGGAACTATTCTCCCTGGAAGATGTTTCTTACTAACCATGTAATATAACATAACTAGTTGGGCACTTGTCTGATAAAGCACTAATGACCCCTATGCCTGGTCTCCACGCATGCCCCGGTTCTTATATAACCGCGAGGGTATTCGGGCACACTCCAGACTATTGGGTCCCGAGGTTGAAGCGAAAGGGCATTTTACATGTCATCTTAAATTACATAGTTAACTTGACTGGGCATATTCCTCTTCAATGCCATCCAGCAGGTTGTCTAGTTTACAGTCCTGTTGGGAATACTTTGTGGCCAATTCTACTTGGTCGTACACTAAGCTCACAGGGATCTCCTTCCCATCGGGCCCCGCAGGTCCGACCTCGGCCATGTGGTTTGGGTCAGCCTTCATATACCGCGTCTTCACCATGGCCCAGGCCTCCCTGGCGCCTTGACGGCAGGCCGATATCTTCCATAAGCGGAAGCGCTGCCGCGCTCCTTGAAGCCTCTCCGCAAGCTCTCCAAGGCCTTCGGGCAGGGAGACAGACGGCCACAAGGCCTGGGCGACGCCTTTCATCACCTGCCGAACTCGTTCGTGCAGTTGCAAGAGCTCGGGAAGAAGGTCACCCATAGAACCGGGCATTTCCTCTGCAGGATGGCCTGTGAGCATACCTACAGACATAACTCTGTTAGTCGACTTCCTCGCCGAACTCTTTTTCAAAGTTCGTTCAAGCACTTACTAAAAATGCCGCGTCGAAGCAGCCGATTCTCCTTAACGGAGTTAAACAGCTGGGCTCGAACATCCTTTAGTTCCTCACCCAGCTGGGTGTTGGCATCTTGGAGATTAATTTTCTCTTGCCTCACCCTTGTCAGCACATTCTCGCCGGCCTTTAACCGGCGCAAGAGTTGTTGCTTGTCCGGATCTATCCCGACGCCATCTGCAATATTATTGTCAGACTCATACACATGCCGCACTTCACAAATTACTCATCTTTTGAAGCATATATTACTAGAGGGAGTCTCTTTGGCTTCCCCAGCTACGGCTAGTGCAGCCTCAAGTTGGGCTTTGCACTCCTCCAGCTCCTGGGACAGTTGGGTATTCTTTTCCGTAAGATCCTGCACAATAAATGATCCTTAAATCAGTTATTCTAACTATTTCAAGTCTCGGGGGCTACTGGCACATATAACTGTCAAATTTTCTCACCCGTATGACTTTTACATACTGCTCCGTGGCTCTGGCTAGACCATTTTGAGCGGCATGGAGGTGCGCATCTCCCGAATTGAAGGCATCCAATGCCTCTGGGGAGAAACATGCGTCACGAAGAACTGTCCGGCGACGCATGTGATTCATGGCACTCTCCACCTCGAAATTGGTGGCAGATAACCTGTTGGCATCCTCTGTCGGAGGGGCATCCGACGCACGCCTCGTGTTCGCCTCTGCTTCTGGACCTGGCTTTGGAGCCTGGCGAGCGGAGGATTGATTGGCAACCTCTCCGGATATAGTCTGGCGAGCGCTCTTCTTCCTGAAAAAGCACGAGCGTTAGTATGCCTCCCGGGAATAAAACCTGGGAGCAAGATGACACACCATACCGTTGCATCGGCGTTTCAATCTGGACTGCACTTCTTTTTGGCCTATTGGGCCATGCTGTCCCTTGTTGACTGGCCGTCGCAGGCTCGGCCTTCCGCCTCAAGGACTTCCCCTGCGAAACACCATTGGTATACGGAGATCAAAAACACGCACAGATGGGTCATTTTCAAAGTATTGGGACTTCAGTCTCAGTTACCTGCAAGGCCGGAAGTATTCCGGGGTAATCGGCTGTAATGGTGACCAAGGCATTATCGATACTCAGTTGGTGGAATACCCCGTCGATCAGCTCCATTGATATGTCCGGATCCTCTTGGGAGGTCGGATCGAGGAACCGTTCCGGATCCTCGGGTTGTGGAGGCGGGCTGCTTATATCCTTTACGGCCCGGCGCAGTTACTGCGCCGAAATGACAAAATGAGATACTTGACTATGGGAGTATTATCGGATAGGCAAAAATACATGTCTGCTTACCCAGCTTGGAGGATTGTTCATAGAAAATCCGCCCTGCAGATTGACGCAGAGAAATTCCTCCTCTTCTCCCTTGTACAATGCGGACAAGATCTTCATCAGATCGGCGACCGATCCCGGCCCCTTACGGCCGCAGCGGGTGGCATCATCCTCCCCGTTGAAATCCCACATGGGGTGGCCTCTATACTGGAGTGGCTGCACCCCCCGCATAATGCATGTGGCCATGACCCCAATCATGGTCAGTCCGGAATGAGCTAACAGCCTAATTCGGCTCATCAGGTAAAGGACGTCCCTGTCATTTTCCTTCTAAGGGCTCCGTGGGCGCCAGCTTAGGCATTTCTTCAAAGGAGCGTTATTGAACTCAAGGAGGCTGATCCGAATAGGGTCCGGCAGGGGGGCATCTTCTATGTAAAACCATTCCGAAGGCCAGTCTTCGGACACCTTCTTCGGGGTTCCGGATAGATATCCGGTCCTGGCGATGCGCCATAGTTCGGCTCCGCCCACTTGATATATTGACCCCTCTTGAGAACGGGGCACAAGGCAGAACAGCTTCTTCCACAGCGCAAAATGAGCCTCGATGCCCAAAAACAGCTCGCACAGGGCCACGAAGCCTGCAATATGCAAAATGGAGGCAGGCATAAGGTTGTGCAACTGGAGGCCGTAGAACTCCAGGAGCCCCCGGAGAAATGGATGAATTGGAAACCCGAGCCCTCTTATCAAATAAGAGACAAGGCATACCCGCTCTCCTTTGGAGGGGCTGGGGACGCTCTCCACTTGCTTTCCGCCTTATAGGTGGCGAGTCCGGCTCGAACCGAAACCATGAAGGCTGGGGGAAGAAATCCCTTGGTTTGAAGCGTCACTAACTCGCTGTACGGGACGGAGCATCTCTCCCAATCTCCAGGTCGAGGGATGGGAGGGTGAGAGGAGGAGCCGCGTCGACTGTCCATGATGGAGTGGATTTCTGTCAGATGCGCTCTGATGAATGCTCGCGAAGGGAGGATGGTGTGATTCGGATCTAGATCCTCGTCTCTTTTATAGGCAGCTCATTTGCGCAGCTAGGGGGGTAAATGCGAAAATACCCTGACTTTTCGCATTCGTTCAACACGTGGAAGACGGCCATTATTGGGCGTGGAAGCCGAGGAGCGCAATATTCACAGGAAGCCGAACGCTATTCAACAGGTACACATGATTTGGAGAAGAACCCGCCTTGCAATGCCGAAGACAATCTACGCGCCGGACTCATCGCCATTGAAGCCTGGTTCGGGGGCTACTGAGGGAGTCCCGAATTAGGGGGTGTCTGGATAGCCGAAGTATCACCTTTGGCCAGACTCCTGGACTATGAAGATACAAGATTGAAGACTTCGTCCCGTGTCCGGATGGGACTTTCCTTGGCGTGGAAGGCAAGCTTGGCGATACGGATATGTAGATCTCCTACCATTGTAACCGACTCTGTGTAACCCTAACCCTCTTCGGTGCCTATATAAACTGGAGGGTTTTAGTCGGTAGGACGAACAACAATCATACCATAGGCTAGCTTCTAGGGTTTAGCCTCTTTGATCTCGTGGTAGATCTACTCTTGTACTACCCATATCATCAATATCAATCAAGCAAGAGTAGGGTTTTACCTCCATCGAGAGGGCCCGAACCTGGGTAAAAACATCGTGTCCCTTGTCTCCTGTTACCATCCGCCTAGACGCACAGTTCGGGACCCCCTACCCGAGATCCGCCGGTTTTGACACCGACACCCGCCGTCTCCTCGCCCCCTCCACCGGCGCCGGAGTCCCCTTCCTCCCCCCCGGCCACCGCGCCCATGTCTGCTCCGTCTCGGATCCGATGGGCCGATCTCGCCGAAAACGATGCCGGATCCCCCCTCGCTGGCTCCTCCGCTGCCCGTCCGGCCCGCCCCACCCCGGCTCCTCGGCGAGCCGCGCCGCCCTGCGTGGCCGGCAGCTCAGCCTCTCCCGTGCGAGGCTCGGCTGCTAGCTTGCGGTGGCCGCTGCCCGGCGCCCGGGCCGCAAGTCGCCGGCTTGCAGGGTCGCGGTGTCCGGCGATGCCGCCCGCGCACTTGGGGCATTGTTTACCGCTCGGAGGTGGGCACGGCCAGTGCCTCTTGGCGTCGCTCTGCGGCGGTGTCCCCCCGCTCGCCGGCGATGCGCCCGCGGGCTGCTCGCCGTGCTCAATCCATGGCCACTCCGCCCGCGCGCTCTTCCCCCTTTCGCCCCTTCATCGCAACATTTGGTTCGTCCTCTCTCGCCCTTCGTCTGTCTCAGCCTCCCAGCCGGACCTGGCCTGCCCCCTCCTGCATCCACGTGCCGGCGGCGGCGGCAGCGGTGGTCTCCAGTGGAGGGGAAACTCTTGCGGCAACCACCCCGCGCCCCCTGGGCTCTGTCGTGCGTGGGCTCGGCTCGCCGGCGGCAGCGGTGGTCTCCAGTGGAGGGGAAACTCTTGCGGCAACCACCCCGTGCCCGCGTAGGCTCTGTCGTGCGTGGGCTCGGCCTGCTGGGCCCGTGCTCTGCCCAACGGCCCGGTTCCCTTGCTGGGCCTCCTCCCCCTCACATGGGCCGGCCTGGCCAGGGTGGGCCTCTGTGGTGCCCTAGGCCGAGTGCAGCCTCCTCTGGCATTTGGCCCCCTTACGGGCTCCCCCTCGCCTCAGTCTCCCTCTCCGCCGCCACTTCTGGCATCGATCCCTCCTCCCCGCAAGCGACACCGGCTACTTCCCCCCTCATCGGTCGCTTCACCCCCTTGCCCCCTGCACCCTTCTTCCCCCCTCCTCCCTCCCCCGACCCGTCCGGCCATGACCTGGGAGGGGGATAATGGAGTGGCGCGCCGGAAGCGCCGGTATGAAGACCAGCCTCGTTCGTCCCCTGACGCGGTCCGCCGGGAGCTCCGCGCTCTCCGTGATGGGCACCGGGAGGACCGCTGATCCCCGGGCCGCTCTGACCGACGCGGCCGCTCCCGCTCACCCTCGGGAGTCGGAACTGATTGGCACGGTCGCCGCCGTTCACCCTCCCCGGTCCCGCGTCGTGGGCGCTCCTCCTCGCCGTCGCGTCCTCCACGCCCCGTCCCCCCGTCATCAAGCTCCCTCGGCGCCTCGGAAGTATGTCCCCCCCGCATGCTACCTCCGCGGCTCCGCCCGCGGCCGGGATCGGTGCGGGTGGTGCTCCTACCCAGGGCCGCCAAGGCCAAGCCAAGAAGAAGAAACGTCGTGGTCAGGGCCGCGGGCTCTTGCCCACTCCTGCTCCGTTGGCCCCGGGCTCGTTGTCCGCCCCGGGCCCGGTGTCCGACCTCCCCCGCCCACCGTGCTTCAATTGTGGTGTGGCGGGCCACTCCCAAGTCTCCTGCACCAACCCTCAGTGCTGCTATATCTGTAAGGACCGTGGCCACCCCGCCCTTTTGTGCCCGGATCGCCTGTGCCGGCCGAGCTCATGATGTATGGCCACAACATCGAGGGGTTGGGCTTCTTCCATCTCGAGGTTCCGGACATCCCGCCCCCAACCCCCTCGCTCCAGGTGGTCGTCACGGTGGTGGATGGGGTGGCATCCCCGGAGATGATCGAGGCGGAGCTCAACCACCTGTACTGGCGCTAGTGGGACTGGGTGGTCACTCCTACCACCGACAACGTCTTCACTACGATCTTCCCTGATGCCATCAGCTATGGCTACGCCACCTGTAGTGGCCAGATCACCCTCGCCCTCCACCAGCTCGTCGTCAACATCACTGAGCCGATCCTTGACCCGAAGGCGGTTGCTATCCTGGACATGGCCTGGATCTTGGCAGGCAGCCTCCCAGACATTGCTCGGTCTGAGGTGGTCATCCGCCAGATGTCCCGGATCCTGGGCAAGGTGGTGGTGGTGGACGATATCTCCCTCCACAAAGAGGAGGAGGTCCGCGTCAAGGTTAAGTGTCTGGACTCCTCCAAGCTGCGTGCCACCATTCGGGTGTTCTTCAACGACCAGGGCTTTGACCTCCGGATCGCCCCTGAGCCTCCCAACCACGTGGGACGCCCTTGCTTCTCCGATGACGGGCCTCCTGGTGGTAACCCCGGGGACGACGGAGACTACCACAGTCGCCACCACCCCCGCTCCCACAGCTCTGATGATGATGCGGGCTCCGACGACTCGCACTCCCGCTCTCCGTCTCCGACGCCTCCGCCCCCTGCTGGTGGTCCCCAGGGCCGTCAGGTCGCGCTCATCCCTCTCCCTGGATCTTCGCTTCCCCGGGGCACCTCCCCCAACCCGGGCAGCGAGACCATGGAGGGGAGCGACACATCGAGTGTCGACCTGGTGGTCTTCCCAGCGTTCTCTCCTCGCTCCCCGGCTGCAGCCGGCTGCTCCTTGCCGGCCTTGGAGGGGCTACCGCCCTCTCCCATCGATCCTCTGGTCCCCTCTGAGGCCGCCCACTTCCCGAGCCTGGAGGCTGGCGTCGTGGACCCCTCGCCGTCCTCGGGCTCCATCGCCTCTCTCGGCCCCTCGGCCCCTGCCGGGGTGGATCCGCTGGCGTCTCCTGCCGGCCGGTCCGCCTCGCTGGTGCCGCCCGCCCCGGCTCTGCACCTCGCGCTTGACCCTGCCGGGGTGGATCCGCTGGCGTCTCCCGTCGGCCGGTCCGCCTCGCCGGTGCCGCCCGCCTGGGCTCTCCACATCGCGCTCGACCCGGCCACCATCCCCCTCGGCTCTGTCCCAGACCTGGCACTCCGTCCCTCCTCGACTGCTCCGCCGTCACCCTCCGTGATCTACGGCTGCTCCGGGCCGGTGCTCAGACTTGTCCCCGCGACGGCCCCTGATGCGGTGGGGGAGACTCGGGTGACCACCCCGGTGGCCGCCCAGCCTCCTCCCCCGCGGACCGCGGCCTACGCCCGGCGTGGCCGGTCTGTCTCCTCCCCGGTGACGGCTTCCCGCCGAAGTGCCCGGCTCGACGCAGCGCGCCCCGACGGAAGTCCGGCTCTACCCATCCCCGCCTGGGCGGAGCTCCGGGCTGCTGCCCGGAACCTAGAGCTAGGTACCCCCTCTGCCCCCATCTGCTGCTACTTGCTCGTTCTCCGCTCTCAAGTCAGTGTCGTTGGGCAGCTTGCAAAGGTTGCGACTGACTCCGCGATCATCTTCAGGGGGAGGCTGCTCCCCCCTTAGTCCAAATCGAGGCCATTAAGGTGCGCGAGATTCTCGATGGTAGGCTTGCAGAGGCCCGCGCGGCTCTGCTTAAGCCGGCCGCCCCTCCTCCTCTGCGGTGGTCGCCCCCCCCCCCCCCCCCCCCCCCGGCACCGCCGAGGCGGCCCAACGGACCCCTCCCCCTTGCCGCGGCCGAGCTTCGTGGTTGTACTCGGTCCCGCACCGCTGCCCTCTGCGCCCAAAGTGCATCCCTGGTCCTGGGGTCAAGCAGCCCCCCGATGGCGCCTTACTGCGTGGCCTCATCTGGAACATCCGTGGTTTCAGCCATGATGGTCGGCGCCGCCAACTCGTGGAATACATGCGTGACGAACACATTGACATTGTTGCCATCCAAGAAACCATGCGTACAGAATTCTCTCTCCCGGAACTTGACCGTCTCAGCTCCCACCTCTTTGCTTGGCATTGGCTCCCTTCTAGTGGGAGCATAGGCCATTCGGGTGGCATCCTTTTAGGTGTCAAGGTTGCCACCTTCGAGGTGGGCAGCATGGACCGGGGGCAATTCTTTGTGAGCATGGAACTCTTCGAGCATGCGCTCAACTTTAAGTGGGAGGTCATTTGTCTACGGCCCGACGGACCATAGTCAGTCTGCTTCCTTCCTTGAGGAGATCCACTGAAAGATCTTGGCCACCTCTCTTCCAATGGTCGTTGGAGGAGATTTCAATCTCCTCCGTTTTGCGGAGGACAAAAGCAATGCGAACGTTAACTTTGCACGGATGCAAATGTTTAACGATTGCATTGCCGATCTGGGCCTTCGCAAGATTGATAGAGTTGGTGCCAGGTTTACCTGGACCAATCGTCAGGCTTCCCCGACCCAGTCCGTTCTGGATAGGGTCCTAGTTTCCCCGGAATGGGACCTCCGCTGCCCCCTAGCCTCCCTTCGGGCCATTACCAGGATTGGCTCCGACCACGTGCCCCTCCTCCTCTCCTCCGCCGACGAGCAGCCGCCGATTCCCCCTCGATTCTATTTTGAGACATTCTGGTTGTCCCAAACCGGTTTTGTAGGGGCTGTCGGCGCCCACTGGGTGGAGGCCCGTGCTCACCCGCACCCCCGTCCCCCCTCGGCTATTAACTCTTGGCACTTCTGCGCCAAGCATGGCCGACAGTTCATGAAGGGATGGGGTGCTAACCTAGGGCAGGACCTCCGCGAGCGTAAGAAGGTCTTGTTGGCCGCCGTCCAAGTCTTAGACTTATGTGTGGACTCCATCGGCCTCTCCCCAGATGAGTGGCTCTCTTGCTACGACTTAGAAGACCAGCTCTCCGTTATCTATACTGATGAGGAGGCATACTTGCGCCTCCATGGGGCCCAGAAATGTGTCTTGAAGGGCGACATAAATACGTCCTACTTTCAGGCCATTGCGAATGGCCGACGTAGACGCAACACCACCCCCCTCCTCTGGGAAGGTGCCTCCCTTTTGCAGGATCCCCGTGACATCCGTAGCCATGTCGACGGTTTCTATAGGTCCTTGTTCTCTGCCTCTCCTAGGTGCAGCCTCTCCCTGCCGCCTGATTGCTGGACCGGCTCTCAGCTGGTCTCTGCTGAGGAGAATGCAGCCCTCACGGCCCCTTTCTCCGAGGACGAGGTTTGGGCTGCCATTCGTGGCATGAACCCCACCTCCGCTCCGGGTCCCGACGGCATGCCAGTGAAATTCTTCCAGGCCTTCTGGAACGTGATTAAGCCTGAGGTCATGGCCATCTTCGATGAGTTCTATGTCGGATCCATCGACCTCGGGTGCCTCAAGTATGGGATCATCTCGCTCATCCCGAAGGTTCCGAGCGCCTCCGACATCCGCCAGTTTCGTCCGATCACGGTCATCAACGTGATCTTCCGGATTCTGGCGAAAGGGTACACCAATAGGGTGACCCTCCTTGCTGACCGCATTACCCACCCCAACCAGTCCGCCTTCATTCAGGGGCGGTATATCCTGGATGGGGTGCTTGTTCTTCATGAAATCCTCCATGAGGTCCGGTCTAAACACCTTAGGGCGGTTTTCTTGAAGATTGATTTCCATAAGGCCTACTACACCGTTAGTTGGCCCTTCCTTCGGTGAGATTTGCTCCGGAAAGGCTTTGATGACTGTTGGGTCACCAGAGTTATGCAGATGGTCTCTTGCGGTCGCACTGTCGTGAACATTGAAAGTGCTAGGATCGACTAGAGGGGGGGGGGTGAATAGGCAATTTTTTATGAAAGACTTCAAAACATGGCTGTTTCGAAGACAAACAACAACAACAAGCCTATTGATATGCAGCGGAAGGTAGACTACACTAGACAGACCATAGTCAAGCTAGTAATGAAGTGAAAGCACAAAGACTAATAGAAGCTAGGTAGTAAAGATCAAGATGGAAGATAGTATGAAGCCAAACACAATAGTCGTCACACAGTGAAGTCAAATAGATAATGCAAGCAGGCAATGACTTCACGAAGACAAACAGTAAATAAAGAGAGTGAGAAGATAGAACTAGTTGCTCGACGAGGACAAGGATTTGTTGGACCAGTTCCAGTTGCTGTGACAACTGTACGTATGGTTAGGGAGGTTGAGATCTAACTTAGAAGACCGCGTCTTCACCTTATTCCCCTTGAGCTAATGACACCCAGTCCTCGCCCAACACTCTGGTAAGTCTTCAAGGTAGACTTCCGAACCTTCACAGACTTCGTTCACTGGCGATCCACAATGACTCTTGGATGCTCAGAACGTGACGCCTAACCGGCTGGAGGATTCACAATCCTCAAGTGTAATAAGTATTCAGATCCCACAGACAGAAAGACTTCAGTGATGCCTAACACTCTTTGGCTCTGGGTGTTTTGGGCTTTGTCCTCTCAAGGATTTCTCTCTCTTAAAGGCTTCGAGGTGGGTTGCTCTCAAACGACAAAAGCCGTGTACTAACTCTGAGCAGCCACCAATTTATGGTGTAGGGGGTGGGCTATTTATAGACACAGGGCAACCCGACCTGATTTGTCTGAAATGACCCTGGGTAACTAAGGAGCTGACACATGTTCCAACGGTCAGATTTCAAACACTCACGGCAACTTTACTTGGGCTACAAGAAAAGCTGACTTATCCAGCTCAGGATAAAATTTGCTCTCATTGTCTTCGCTCGAAGACATAGGATTTGGTTGAGCATCACTTCAGTCACTTTGACTGTATTCACTTGGACCCCACTTAGCAGTGCGGTGGTTCCTATGACTCAACAAAGAAGAAAAGGAAACAATGAATCAACTAAGTCTTCGCGCTCCATAGTCTTCACACAATGTCTTCTCTTGTCATAGTCTTCAATGTGAATGTCTTCACATACCGCCATTGTCTTCAATGTCTTCACACATTTTTAGGGGTCATCTCCGGCAGGTAAACCGAATCAATGAGGGACTACTACCTGTGTTATCCTGCAATTCTCACAAACACATTAGTCCCTCAACCAGGTTTGTCATCAATACTCCAAGACCAACTAGGGGTGGCACTAGATGCACTTACAATCTCCCCCTTTTTGGCGATTGATGACAAACTGGTTGAAGTTTTCAACGGGGATAAAAGTATGTGAAATTGTAAAGGTTTAAGGTATTGTCTTCATAAGTAGCAAGGGCTCCCCCTGAAGATGTGCATATAAGTAATTTGCTTTTGGAATGCAAATGCACATGGCAGGTTGTACTTGTGGAGATCCACTTCAACTTACGAAGACAATTCATCATGTATGCAAGAATATAACAAAAATAATGACATGCATAATGAAAAATGGACGTCTGTGATGTGACTTCATGCGGAATTTATCATCGCATCTGGAATAGCAGGAAAAAGTGGCAGACGACCATTAAGTTCAAGTGTTACAACTCGAAGAACCAAATGTATCAATAAGCGAGAGTTGTAAGAACTAGGCAAAATATAAAGCAACCGCCCATATGGACCCGCTTGAAGACTATCAACTCATATGCTTCTCCCCCTTTTGTCAGTAAGGACCAAAAAGGTTTGAAGACATAGAGCATCTACTCGTTCCCAGAAGGAGTAGGTGAAGTAGTAGGGTCGTCGTTGGCGTTTGGCGGTGCAGAAGAACTTGGCGCAGTGTCGATATGCGGCAATGCAGACGTTGGAGAAGTCACATCATCTTCATCCTCAATGACTCTGGCATTCACAGTAGCCGCTGAAGATGAGTATTCAGAGTCTTCAAGAGATGGAGTCTGACGTAGAACTACATTCCAGGGAGGCGTTGAATCAAACTTGTATTTCTCAGTGAAGCCATCCACTCTTAAATCATCTTTAGAGCATAGAAGTGTCAGACTCTTCCAAGAGCACCGACTGGCTTCATGGGAGACAAATGCGTTCTTGGTGGCAAGATTGTGAATGCGATTGACATCCACCAAGAGACTATGCATTTGATGCTTCAGCCAGTCATGATGCCTATCTTGCTTCTGATGAAGTGCAACAAGAAGTTCTTGGTCATTTAGAACACGAGATCGCTTCCGAGGCCTTTGAGCAATAGTGCTTTCTGTGTTGGCTTGAAGAGGAGCACAAGTATTGCCTGCCAATAGATAAGCACGAGTAGCAGCATTGGGCACATTATGACTTGGAATTGGCTGAGTGAAGCTTTGATGGTCTGCATTGTGAAGATATAGCGGCTCCTTTGCAAGCTCATGGTAAATGGCATCAATTTATAGATCAACCTCTGGCAGAAAGATAAGATGATTTCGTGCAGAGGGCTGATAGTTGATTGCAGAGTGAAGATTGATGAGGCGCATTACCCATGGAGCATAGAACTTCAGCCCAAAGATGTCTGAGCCTGATGCTTCTAGTTGACGAATGAAGAAATCTTGTGCATTGAAGCTCTTGCCATTGAGAATATAGAAGACCAATGTCTTCATTGTACCTTCAAGTTTTGCAGCTGGAGAGTGTCCTTTGACAAGCCAAAGAGTTCGCCGTATGATGTGGTAGATGGTGCGTGGCAGATACTCAAGGTATTCAACAAAGAACTCCTTTGGATATTCTGCATCTGGAGGCAAAGGCTTCATCATACTAAGCATCTGACTCATGTTGGGCTCGGGCTTCTGGAAGAGACTTTCCAAGGCATCATGGTGGAGCTGACAACCAGGTTCAAACAGATCACCTGGAGTGGACAGACCAGTGAGCTCAATGATGTCAAGAGCTTTGGCTTCATGATGGACATTTCCTGTGATCCACTCAAGGACCCAAGTCTTTGGATCCCTGTTGTAGCCACGGATGTGAAGGGTAGCATACAACTGTAACAGAAGTTCTTCATTCCAGTGTTCCTTGTCAGTGACAAACTGCAAGAGTCCAGCATCTCTAAAGCAATCTAGTGCCTCTTCTAGATAGGGCAGGCCTACTATGGCTTCAGAGTCAAGACGCATATGTGGAAATATGCGCCCTTGATTGTATAAGACGCATGAAATAGTAGCTGCGCTGCTGATAGCTCCAGAACCGATCAGATGAAATGTGTGATTTGGAGTACGGATTCTTGGAGGTGTTATGTGCCACGAAGCCATTCACATTGAAGACCCCAGGTGAGGTTGATGTGCTTGGAAATCTTGGAAGTCTGGGGTTTGGCTTCTGGACCTGAGGCCTCTGCTCTATATGATAGTCAAATTGAGGACCAGCAGCAGGTGGAGAGACCAGAATGGGCCAGCGAACCATCATAGGCTGACCATGATCAAATGTCAGCTCAATTGTATGAGGCCTTGGAGGGGGTACAGGAGCTTCGGCATTTTCATTGACATGGGCAGCCAACTGCACAATGGTTTCAGGAGGAATGATCACTTCTGGTGCAGTATTGGCTTCAGGTGCCACATTGGCTTCAGGTGCTTCATTATTGGCTTCGGGCATGACAACATAAACATCGTCAGCAGTGTTGTTGGTGGTGGTGACATTAGCTTCAACCTCCACTTGAGTAGCTGGAGGGTCGGACACATTCTCCTTGAGAACAGTTTCTTGTTGGACTGGGGGTGTTGCAACTCGCTCTTCTTCAACTCTTGGTTCTTCTTTATCATCGGTTGATGCAGTCGGAATATCTTCAGCCGTTTTGGCTTCAGACTCAGAGACGTTCACAGTTGGAGTGGCTTCTGGAAACACTTGACGTGCTACAGATCTGAGGTGCACTACTCCTTCTGGAATGCTCGGAAGAGAGACTTGCGGCCTTGGTCCTTTGCGAAGCCTTTTGAAGCGAGGCGACGCCTTTGCAGATGGGGAGTGCTGGACCACATAGTCTTCGTCAAGCACCGGCGAGGTGACTTGAGGTTGGGGAGTACTTGGGTTGTCTTCAAAACTTGGTGTGTCTTGTTGTTGTGGGTGATCAGCCCACGATGCATCTTGAGCAATTGGCGTCAAAGGACGACCAATGCCGATGAGTTCGCTGTGCGTTAGCACAGGTGATGATACCACTTGTTGCTCGATCTGAGGAAGGACTTCATCATCAACTACATTGTCGTGAGGACCAATGTCTTCAGCCGTGGCGTTGTCAACAACTGGTTCTGCTTTAGCTTCAGGAGCCTCTGTGGTAGCAGGCTCGGGAACAATCAACCGACAATCTTGGTGTTCAGATGCAGGACGAGTAATTGAGATTGGCTCGACGACTAGGGGCTCTGTGGGAGCAGCCCGATCTTTCTTCTTTGTCTTGTGCTTCTTCTTGGAGGGTGCGTCATCAGAGGCTTCAAGATTTTTCCTCTTTCTTGTTTCAGCCTCAGTAGCCCTCGTCTTCTTCAGTTCTGAAGTGGTTGATTTGACCTTTGGCTTTGAGCCGGTCATGCCGCTTGGGAAGACAATGGTTGGCGCTTCTTGCCTAGGTGTAGGAGTAGGAGTTGCTGCAGGCTTCTTCTTCTTGGCAGCCAACTTGGGGTCGATGCCAGGATGCCCAAGTGCCTTTCGCTTTTCTGCTTCATTGTAGGCTTGAACACATTTGGCAGCCAAGATCTTCATGCGCTCACGAGAACGTTTGGCTTCATCATGTTTCTTGTGAAATGCTTCCTTGAGCTCATGCAACATTGTCTTGAAGTTTTGGACGTCAGTCACACTGAGCTTGGCCATATGCTTCTTGAATTGAGCTTTCTCACAATCGATCTTGTTTTTGAGATCAACTATCCTCTAAGCAAGAGCTAGCTCAGAAGCAATAGCTCCGTGGAAGGAGACGCCGAGGCCAACTGGGAGCTGAAGATCATCAAAGCTGAGGTCTGGGCTGTCAAGCCAATCATCAATGAACTTATTTAAAATCTCAACATCATAGAGGGGAAGATCATTGAAAAATTCTGCCTGCTGCTTGCTTTTAATCAGCTGCTCAAGAGCATCATCACCGAGATCGTCGTCACTGGACAGATCAATGGCTTCATCCCTTAGAATGGCAGCAGGGTCAGTGCTTGACTGGTACTCTTGACACTTTTCTTCTTCATCTCGGTCTTCTTGGAGATGCGAGAGAGATCTTCAGACTGCACACTGTGTTCAGGAGGTGTAGTAGCTAGAGGCTTCAGACGCGAAGCCTTAGGAGCGGCAGTGGGCTTCGAAGCTTTTGACTTTTTCTGCTTCTGAGGCTTCGGTGCAGGTGGTGCTTCATCTGTGTCAGCATCATCAGAATAGTGCTCCACAACAGCTCCTTGGATGGCAATGTAGGAGATCAGACCTTGAAGATCATAGAAGGGGCCAATCTCGTTTTGATCAGCTTCACGAGTGCCATCCTCTCTTGGAGCAGATGGACCAGGGTTGAAGTTCAAACCCAGTGACTTCTTGTTCTCCTTTGCTAAAGCCTTAGCAAATTGATAGTTGTGTTTGAATAGGTTGTCATCACGACACCACAAGAGAGAAGTGGGGTCGGCGTTGGCAGGTTGTGGTCCTCTGACCATGCAGGGGTAGAAACATTGTGCAATAGCTTCAGTCTTGTTCTTGGGCTGAAGATTTCTATAAATAATGTCTCCCCAAGGACGCTTGATAGCATTCTTCTCAGCATACTCCTTGGTGACGAAGCGATACTTGAACCATTCTTCGGCCCAATATCTTCGAATCCATTGGACTCGGGTTTTCCTTTCATTATACGTCTCCTCTGGATCAATTTTGTACATGTCAGCCAGATCCGGTGGCAAGTCCTTTGATGTGTCCCCACGGCGCTGCCTGCCGCCCTTCCTTGCTGACTTATCAGTAGCCATGAAGTTCAAACTGAATGGCTTCAAGACTAACGAAGGCTTCCTGGTCAGACAAGAACTAGCTTCGGGAGAGTTGATGTGCTGCTGTAGGAATTCTGCAAATGAATACAGACTATGAGAACAAAGGGATTCTCCCACGGACATGTACCTGTGATAGCATTAGAGATGCGAGGGAAGGGGAAGAGGTCATATGCATTCTCAGAAGATTTTGAAGATAAATCAGTTCGAAGACATTGACCTCATAGCGCGACGACATTCACTTGTGTGTTTGGAGTTGGTTCCAGATTTGTACGAATCCAAGAATAGGTACAAGTGAGTAATCTAACTAGTTTAGATGCATAAGTGAAGATGCTAGGCACAGTATGAGATGCAGAACTAGATAGATCCAAATTTGTAGTCACAGGAACCACTTTTGGTGAAGAGGAATGAATCTTTCGGATCAAAAAGACGGTAAAAGTGAGATTTATTTACCACA
Organism: Triticum timopheevii; assembly: GCA_963921465.1. NCBI lineage: Eukaryota > Viridiplantae > Streptophyta > Magnoliopsida > Poales > Poaceae > Triticum > Triticum timopheevii. Next base: position 58,560,773 of record OY997270.1, on the reverse strand, counting down.
TCATGAACTGCTAGACGGAAAGAGTAGGAGGCCGAGCAGTTTGATCCACCGTGCCCTAACTTGGCGACGGAGGACACCTACGGCGGTGGCGGAGAAGACGATGTCCGCGGCTGGCGTGAGGACGACGTCGGTGAAGTCACGGCAGCTAAGCGCTTCGTCGCCGGCGTCGTCGAGAGCTAGCGGTGGCGCTAGGGTTTGTCGAGGTGGAGAGGTGGAAGAAGTGTTTTGACCGCGATGGGATGTGTATTTATAAGGAAAGGGACAACACAGCATAATTATGCAGGTGCCCCTGGCGGTTCACATCTGAGGGACACGTGGCGAACATGCAACACATTGAGAGCTGTTCCATATTCTCACGCTTGTCTGGATGGTCGGGTGGTCGTTCCGCCTTCTTCGGGTTTCAGGCAATAAGGATTTAGCAATTAAAACAGATTAAATGTTTTTCTCTGTATCTTCTGCTGACAAGGATGCAGAGAAGACATTCAACGGTTTCAATAGAATGCATATGATTTGGATAGATAGATTTGAGGTAGAAGCATAGAGAGGTTAGGGTCTGATCACATTCACTTATATCAAAAGATTCAAATAAGAAGACATAGCTATAAGTGAATGCTGTAGAGGACAAAACACTAATATATGTATATATCAGAATAAGACCAAATCAACATTGTGAAGATAAACATGAAGATCATGTTGATATTGAAGACAAACCAAATGCGAAGACTTAGAGGAAGTAACGCCATGAGGAAAAACACTTCAAAAAGAAGAATTTGGTGGTGGCGTTACCCACCGTATATGAAGTATTAGACCCAGACACAACGCACAATTATCGTGGCGCTCTGAAGTCAATTTCCGCGTTAATGTATTCACACTCAGAGTGTATGTCTTCATTGATTGAAGATATACGTTTCTTTGTGTGTTGCACATCTAAGTCGTCAACATACATAAGCATTAGGATGTGTGTCATTCACAGGACATTCAAGGATTCTAAGATATTTAGGTCACACCATAACTTGCAAAACCTCTTCTCATCCAAGGGCTTTGTGAAGATATCGGCCAATTGCTCTTCAGTGTTGACGTGAATGATATCAATATCTTCCTTCATAACATGATCTTTGAGAAAGTGATGACGGATCTCAATGTGCTTTGTCTTTGAGTGCTGAACTGGATTGTTGGCGATCTTGATGGCGCTTTCGTTGTTGCAGTAAAGTGGCACATGCTTCAGATGGATACCATAGTCCTTGAGAGTTTGCTTCATCCATAGAAGCTGAGCGCAACAAGATCCAGCAGCAATGTATTTAGATGCAGTAGTGGAGAGTGACACACCATTTTGCTTCTTTGAAGACCAACAGACAAGAGATCGTCCAAGAAAATGACAAGTGCATGATGTGGACTTGCGATCAACTTTGTCACCAGCATAATCAGCATCTGAGAGTCCAACTAGATCAAACTCTGAGCCCTTTGGATACCATAATCCAAGAGTTGCGGTGTAAGCAAAATATCGAAGAATTTGCTTCACAGCTAAGTGACGCGACTCCTTTGGTGCCGCTTGGAATCGGGCACACATGCAAACGCTAAGCATAATATCTGGCCTAGATGCACATAAATAGAGTAAAGAACTAATCATGGAGCGGTATACCTTTTGATCGAACTCTTTACCATTGTCGTCGGGACCTAGATGATGTTTAGTTGGCATTGGCGTCGTGTATCCCTTGCAGTCTTGCATTCCAAACTTCTTCAGACAATCCTTGAGATACTTTTCTTGAGATATGAAGATGCCATTGCTTTGCTAATGGATTTGAAGACCAAGGTAGAATTTCAGCTCACCCATCATGGACATCTGATATTGTTCTTGCATCAGATGACCGAATTCATCACTGTATTTCTTATTGGTGCAGCCGAAGATAATGTCATCCACATAGATCTGGCACACAAATAGTTCACCATCATATGTCTTCGTGAAGAGAGTGGGATCCAGAGAACCAGGTTTGAAGCCTTTGCTCTTCAGGAAGTCTTTGAGTGTGTCATACCAAGCACGTGGTGCTTGCTTGAGGCCATACAATTCCTTGTTGAGCTTGTATACCATGTCAGGATGTTTTGGATCTTCAAAACCAGGAGGTTGTGCAACATACACTTCTTCTTCAATCTTGCCATTGAGAAAAACACTCTTTACATCCATTTGATACAGTAGGATGTTGTCATGATTTGCATAGGCTAGTAATATGCGAATAGCTTCAATCCTAGCCACAGGAGCAAAGGTTTCATCAAAGTCAATCCCTTCTACTTGAGTGTATCCTTGAGCAATGAGACGAGCCTTGTTTTTGACAACTTGACCATGCTCATCTTGCTTGTTGCGATATATCCATTTTGTGCCTATAATGTTGTGCTCGCGAGGGTCGGGACGCTTGACAAGTTCCCATACATTGTTCAGCTCAAACTGTTGAAGCTCTTCTTGCATAGCTTGAATCCATTCAGGTTCCATAAAGGCTTCAGCTACTTTCTTGGGTTCAGATATAGAGACAAATGCAAAGTGCCCACTAAAGTTTGCTAGCTGTGTTGCTCTTGAATGTGTAAGTGGACCAGGTGCATTGATTCTATCAATCATCTTCTCAATCTGTACTTCATTTGCAGCACGACGATGAGCAGGACAAAGATTTTGGTCATGATGATCAGTGTCTTCATGTTCGGTATTTGCTTCGGACTGATCAATGTCTTCAGGTTGAGTTGGTGCGGAAATAATGAGTTCCTATTCAGCTTGAGCCTCTGAGGGTATGATCTCTCCAGTACCCATATGCTTGATAGATTCGTTAGAGGAAACTTCATCTAGCACATTTGGCAGATGCTCTCTTTGCGAGCCATTAGTCTCATCGAACCGCACATCCACAGTTTCAACCACTTTATAGTGAAAGAGGTTGAAGACTCTGTAGGAGTGCGAATCCTTTCTGTCGTGGATTTGCCACGACAGATGTCCTTAGTGTCAGGACTTTGTCGCGAGGCCAACACATCTATGTGGTAGCTTGAGAGGGGTTAATCGGGACAAGAGACGCAACACAATACAAGGGTTTAGACAGATTCGGGCCCCGGGAAACATCATCCGGTAATAGCCCTACATGCTGTTTGAGGCTAGGTCTCATTATCATCACGAGGGAGTCGCCGGTAAACCGACTCTTTGTGTCTAGCCCTAGGGATTGTTTCTTCTTGCTTCTTGCCTCTTTGGGGAGCCCTGCCCCTCCTTATATATGTTGAAGGGGCGGGTTACATGTGGAGTCCTATTAGGATTAGGACTAGTCTATCTCTAATACAAACCGGATACAAATCTAGGTCTTAACTCCTTGTAAGACAAATATTCCTCATGCCTTTCCTCTTAAACTGGCCCACCATAACATGAACCGGCCTTCTCGGCCTTGGGCCTTGTCAACGTCTGTCCCACCCGCCGGGTTACCAGTGAATCATAATGTTTAGTCAGGTTGCTTGTAAACCGTCTGGTCTGTGCGGGTCGCCGGTGAATCGCCAAGTGTCAGCGGGGTCTCAAATAAACCGCCAAGTCCGGCCGGGTTCACTACAAAAAAATACACTTCTGTGATGATACGTGTTTGTCACAGTAGGTCGCGTTTTTGTCATGCATGTACATCCATGACGATTTTATGACAGAATCAAGATAGTCATACCTGTGCTGTCGTAGAAGTGTTCCATGACACTACCAAAATTATCATCACGGAAGTGTGCACTTCCATGACGATAAATCGCGCGTCATAGAAGTGCTTTCGGCAAGGGTGACCGACACATGGCATCCACCTTAACGGAACGTCGTTAAGCTATCGGGTCGGGTTTTGGATCCGGTAACCCGTTAACAGCCCCGACCAATGGGGATTTTCCACGTGTAAAATCATCATTGGCTGGAGGAAACACGTGTCGGCTCATCGTTGGGACAGATGTCATCCACTCATTGGACAGAAGGCGCCTATGATACGTCGACACGTGGCACGACCCAACAGAGGCCCATTCCTGTAAAAAGGCCGGCCCGTTTGACTTGGTCAAAAGGTGGCGGGCCGGCCCATGGAAAGCCTGTTAACGGCCTGTTTGCATATAGCCCATTTACAGCCTGCTAACCCAAGGCTCGTTACGCCCTATCCGAATTAGGCCCAGTAGCATCATCTGGGCCATCCAATATGATTCCATCCCATTTTCACTTCTGGCCCATGTATGACCCATGACGTCTTTCGGCCCATATGAGGCCCTATGTAACTCTTGGCCTATTAACAGCCCGTGGTGAAACTGGCCCGTAATGAACAGTGTATCACTTTACACCCATTAACGACCCGTGGTGAAACTGGCCCATAATGAACAATATATCACTTTATACCCTTTAACGGCCCGTTATTCCATTGGGCCGTTTCCAGCCCATGTTATCTTTCGGCCTTCTCAGAGCCCATTTATTCTTGGGCTCATTTCCAGCATTCGTTTACTTACGGCCCGTTACTGTCATTTTCTGCTTGTGGGCCAAATTCAGCCCGTGGTTACAGTCGGCCCATTTGTGGTCCGTTAATACGTTGGGCCGTTTTCATAGCGTCATCAAATACAGCCTATTAACGATGGCTGTGGGGACCCCGACTCATGGGTCGAGATCACCGAATGCACGTGTACAGTGATCCCAGAGATCAATGCTCACTGAACACACAGAAGCTGAATAACAAGAGTCTTACATCCATACATACCGTCTTACACAAATTGTGACCATTATGGTCAAGTCTTACATTGATAAAGCCTTAAGGGCTGAACATCAAATGAAACACAAGCAGTGGAAATCTTCGTCGATAAGTAGAACCCATGCCATCTACCTTAACCCTACAGGCATTCTGACCGGGAAACGTCCTAGTTCGCATGTTCGTCTCCAAAGAACTCTTCTTCGAACTCCGGTTCTTCCATGCCTGGTCAATTAAATAACCAGTGGCAAGCCAATGAGTACTTTGAATGTACTCGCAAGCAACCCATGTTTTGGTTCAAGGTACAACAATGCATGATATAGGTAAATTTTGCAGAAAGCTAGTTTTGAGTGCAATGACATGTTCAACATCTTTGTAAGGCATGCATCAAGAGAATTTCAAGTAACCATGAAGACAGGTTACAGATATCAACATAAATAGAGTGGGCACCAACCCATCTAACATCAATAGAGTGGGCACCAACCCATCTCAATCATGTCAAGTCCCTTGACTTGACCCGAGTCATTTTTATTAACACACACACTTGGTTTGTAAACAAGTGGACGTAGCCCAAGAGCGGTTACCCAACTGTCCTTGACCGTGGACACGGCTATTCGAATAGTTTTACACTCTGCAGAGGTTGCACACTTTACCCACAAGATCCGGGGAACTTCCGTGTCATCCACGACCCGCGATACCTTAAGTACCCGGGGTAAGGACCCGATCACTACCTTTCCCTAGACGACACTAACATGGAGTCCACTCGATTGGTAGTAACCCCCGTGCCCAACATTATCACATAACATTTTCGTGGAGCCTTGCTCCCATATTTATCACATACCACTGGCACGGGGTACCAACGGTGTGTCCGGTGCCCCATAAAAATGGTCATGGCCGCCCTACCTGGCACGACCCCGTCCCGAGAGAGAGAACCAACTCTCCCCCGTCACTAGTAATGCGGGCCCCAATCTATTATCGGTCTAGGTACTCAATAATGCCCTTTCCCATATAAGGGTAGAGTGGTTGCGCATGTAAGGTTGGACTAACAGTCGCAACTCCGACCAATCCGTTTTGAAAACAACTCACACTTTCCTTGGTACACCACTTCGTCATCAAGTGGTTACCCATCTCATCATCTCCCTCGGGCATAAGTGGCACCCGACGGGGTTTTCGAAAAGTCCTTTGAAAGTACTTTGCCTCCTTCATCATGCTCATACCCGTCCCTTTTTGCGTAGCATCTACTTTAGCATCCTATCTACTCCCACCGGCATAACCCTCATAGGAAGGTAGGGCCATGCACAATGCAAGTATCAACGAGGAAGTAACCGAGGCAACCAACCCACGTGGTTCACCATCTCATCATGATTCCGATGCAACAATAATAAAGAGCTATATGACATGGATAAAAAGGGTTTCATAGACATGGTCAAAGGGCTGCTTGCCTTGGTTGGCTTGGTCTTCAAAGTCTTCAGGCCCTTCTCCTCCTTCTTCTTCAGCAACCTCATCAAATACGGGATCTAACGTTGCAAGAAAATAACGGGAAAATAAGACAATAATAAAAACAGAAAAGTCAAAGTGTTCAGAAAAATGTCAACTTATTTTTGTAAAATACTAGGAGGAAAACTAGGAAGGGGAAAATTCTTGGTTTTGGATTTGGAGCTAGGGAAACAAAGTTGTGGATTTTCAAACAGAGGTTTTATTGTTCAAATTTGAATTTAAATTTGAACAGAGCAAAAAGGTGTAATGGATGTGCATGAAAGTTACATCAATAAATAGGTGGGATTTTTCTGAGATTTTAGGAGTTGGAAATATTTCATTTGGACAAATATTTTGCCCTGTGGAATTTTTGGAAAGGAGACAGAAAAAGAAAAAGAAAAGTGGCGCTGTGCCACTGGGCCAGAGAGGCCACGGGCAGCAGGCCCAGGGGGGAGACCAGCCCACGCGGGCCGCCACGTCGAAGGCGTAAAGGCGAAATATGCCTTCAGCCGACGGGCGAACCGGTGCACGCGCGCACGCGCGTTTTAAACCTGACGGGTGGATCCCACCCGTCAGGGCGTGAGGCTGACGGGCTGGCCCCACGGCCGTCATCGTCTACCTCCGGCCAGAGGCAACGACGGGCTCGCCGGCGGCGATACAGAGCACGGGGAGGTGCGCGGGTGGTACCGTTGGACTCGGGGCGGTGTCGCCGTTCGGGTGGTGGTGGAGACGGTCGCCGGAGCAGCCTGGTTCACCGGCGACGAGGTCACGCGGCGGAGGTGCTTCGGGTGTCGATGGTTCCGGCCATTCCCGGCTGCAAAAAGAGTGGGAAAGAGAGGGGAAAAGGTCAGCGTGGCCGCGCGGTTCCAGATCGAGAGGAAACGGGGACGGAGGAGGCCTGTACCACGCGAACGCCGACGAGCCGAGGCGGCGGAGCTTGAGCTCGATCTCGAGCTCGGGTGGCTCTGGAGATGAATGGGTGGTACGGGAGGTGGATTAGGAGTGTGGGGGAGCGACAGGGAGTGAAAGAGGGGCTCAGGGTCGCCTTATATGGGTTGGCCGAGGTCCACCGTAGGCGTGGCCTACGGGTGCCCGCGGGATCGGCTCGGGTGGCCATTAGAGAGGAAATGGAGGGCTCGGGGGTGTTCGTGGGAGTGGTGTAGGGTGCTAGGGAGAGAAAGAAGGAGCGGGGCAAGCTGCACGCGGGCCACAGGAGCGGCACGAGCATTGGCCGAGCGGGGCGGCGTTCTGGCACGAGCTGCAGGAGAGAGAGGAGGGCGCGGGAGCAAGTGGGCGGCCTGCTGGCATGGAGCGGACGTCGAGGGGCATCGACTGGCGCGCGGGGGAAGCTCGAGGTGGTCGGGAGGCGCGGCGTCAACGGTCGGTGTCCTGCCGGGCGCTCCAGAGCGCGACTTTGGCCGGCATCCGCGGTTTTTCCGCGTCCGTGCGTGTCCACTTGTGTCTGGAGGCTGCAGGGGGTGTGGGCAAATGTAGGAGTGAGCCTTGGATGATCTGGAGGGCCGAGGGGAGAGAAGGAGGTTGAGAGAGAGGGGAGAAGCTGCTGCCCAGAGAAGACAAATGGGGTTTCCCCCTTCCTCATCATTGCTTCCTCGGGCAGAAAAGCATCCAAGTGACAGAGGGGAACGAGGAGGGGTTGTGGTAAAAAGATGGGCTCAAGGAGATTAGTGGAAGGGGCTGGAATTTGCATTCCAAAATTCTGCAAGAAGGTGTTTGATGATGTTTTGGGCAAGTTAATGACTTCCACTGGCCATGAGACTCCACAGGGTGAGATGCCACATATAATTAGGGCCTTCCACCCATTTTGAGCTTGTTTGGACAAAGTTGCCAATGCAACTTTTGCAAACCCTAAAAATTGGCAGGAATGGATTTGTGTAGACCCAGTTGAGTAGATCACTTCTCCTTGATGCACCACTTGGTGTGGTGGCCTTATTTAGTCATGTGATCAGGCTCACAAGAGTTGGGGTCATGGAGAAAAAGTTGGTAGTACAAAGTAGTTAAAATTTGATTCTGGTCAGAGAGGGTTTTGAGGCTCTTTGATCAAGATATCTTCTTCTCCAACCTGTGCCATCTGGTCTAGTTGCATTATTAGACCATTGGAGCATGTGCACCAAGTTTGAGATCATTTGGACATGTTTGGCAATGTAAAGTTGCTCAAACTTCAAAATGGACAGAAATGGTTTTGAGGGGATTTCATGGGGTTATACTATTCTCCATGACATGAGACTTGTCAAGATCATCAAGTATGTCATATGTGAGATGATAGAATTCTCTTGGAATTTTTGGAGAATATTTCCTTTGTAAATATTTCAAAAGCTTGAAATATCCAAGAAAGGGTTTTTGAGGGATTTGACCAATATTTTGAACATGACCATGTGTTGAAACTCTTATATATGGAAAATATATGTCCACTGAGTTTCCCTAATTTTTGTCAAATATTTTTGAAACAGTAAAATAATTTTTCCCTATTAAAGACCATTTCTGGCCTTAAGAAAAAGCTTTTAAATAAAATAGGAAAATAGCTTTTAAAATTATATTTTTGTGGTTTATGGAAGTCCTATACCTAATAGGTTTCAAATATACTCTTTGAAATAATTTTCATACCCCAAATCATGTACTTGCAGTGCAAACCTCAATTTAGGGGTTTTTGGAAAACTAAATTTAGAAAATACTTTTTGGCGAAATTATTTTTTGTAAGAAAATTCTATATTGCACTATACACATGGCATGGTCATTGGGCAGAAGTTTGGGGCAAGGAGATGAAGTACAGAGGTGGAGTAGTTGACTTTAAAGAGCACTTGAAAAGAAGCACAGAGAGAAAACCAACTCCAAATAAAAGCCAAATAATGCAAAAGTTTTTGTTGGTCCAAATTTTCATGCTTTAATAATGCAAATGAAATGTTACAAAATGCAGGGTGTGACAATGGCCCGTTATGGTCGGCCCATGAACGGACGATTCCAACTCTAGCCCATTTACAGCCATAATGCGGCCTGTTATTGGCCCATGTTTGGCCAATCGATCATACGGCCCGTATAAGGCCTGTCGGTGTCAAAACTGGCGGATCTCGGGTAGGGGGTCCCGAACTGTCCGTCTAGGCGGATGGTAACAAGAGACGAGGGACACAATGTTTTTACCCAGGTTTGGGCCCTCTTGATGGAGGTAAAACCCTACGTCCTGCTTGATTAATATTGATGATATGGGTAGTACAAGAGTAGATCTACCACGAGATCAAGGAGGCTAAACCCTAGAAGCTAGCCTATGGTATGAATGTTGAGATGTATGTTCGTCCTACGGACTAAGGCTCTCCGGTTTATATAGACACCGGAGAGGCTAGGGTTACAGAGAGTCGGTTACAATGGTAGGAGATCTACATATCCGTATTTGCCAAGCTTGCCTTCCACGCCAAGGAAAGTACCTTCCGGACACGAGCCGGAGTCTTCAATCTTGTATCTTCGTAGTCTTGGAGTCCGGCGGATATTGATAGTCCGGCTGTCCAGACACCCCCTAGTCCAGGACTCCCTCAGTAGCCCCTGAACCAGTCTTCAATGACGATAAGTCCAGCGTGCGTAATGTTCGGCATTGCAAGGCGGGTTCCTCCCTTGAATAATTCGGAGAAGATAATGAACACCAGGATAGTGTCCGGCTCTGCAAAAATAATTTCCACATTCCACCGTAGAGAGAATAAAACACACACTTAGCTCAATCTGCTGACGTATTATGCGGCGTGACATCACACCGCAGCCAAGCCCTCGTTTGAATCGTTTTTTGCTATCCCACCTCAGCACGTTTAGCGAAGCGGTTTCCTTGGCACGTCTTGTTAAAGCAGAGATCGTGTTCCCCCTTATTCCGGGATTCTCATCAATACGGACGTGGGTAACCCAACCGCGCCATTGATGGTGGCGCTTGGGAGATAAGCGAGTTTTACCAGGCTGGTGGGGGACGCATAGTTTTGTCCGCCTATATATAAGGGATAAGGATTTACCTTCTCACCTACGCCTTCTTCCTCCTTTGCTCATCCATCCCTGCGAACTCAAGCTCCAATGCCCAAGCTCGCAAATCTCACCTCAACCTTCTCCGAATATGTCCGGAGCGGGAGGGAAATGGTTAGCCTCCACCGCTAAGGAGGAGGACATCACCAAGCTGCGCGACGCCGGATACCTTTCCAGCGACATCGCACATCGGCTGCCCGACGCGGGGCAGCTCATCCCTACCCCAGGGCCTCATGAGAGGGTCGTCTTCCTTCCCCACTTCCTCCGCGGACTGGGCTTTCCGCTCCATCCATTCGTCCGGGGGCTCAAGTTTTACTACGGCCTGGATTTCCACGATCTGGCGCCGAACTTCATCCTCAACATCTCGGCGTTTATCGTCGTGTGCGAGGCTTTTCTCTGCATCCAGCCCCACTTCGGCCTGTGGCTCAAGACCTTCAACGTCAAGCCGAAGGTTGTGAAGGGGACGCAAGCGGAATGCGGAGGCGCCATGTTGGGCAAGCTGCCCAACGTCCCTTGGCTAGAAGGGACCTTCGTGGACTCCGTCAAGGGGTGGCAATCGGGGTGGTTCTACATCACCGAGCCGCGCAAGCCAACATGGGCGGCGGCCCCCGAGTTTAGATCTGGAATCCCCACGCAGCTAACCTCCTGGAAAGAGAAGGGCTTGCAGTGGGGCAGTCCGGTGGAGGTGACGAGACTCCGAGCCTGCATCAAGAAGATGGTGAGCAATAGGCTCCGGCTCGTCGACGTGGTCCAAGTCATGCTCCTCCGGCGGATTCTCCCATGCCAAGAACGGGCATTCAATCTATGGGAGTTTAATCCGGAATAGCACCAGACGTTGAGCGGGCTCTTCGATGCAACACACGAAGGTACCTGGAGGGTGTTGTTCAAGGGTGCCGAAGCCCCCGCATCCGCGACCGAAGACCGCGGATTCAGCTCGCAGTCTCCGACTGACGAGGTAAGTGATTCGACCCCATTACGGGACACTTGTGGTAATTAGATTGACTCTAGCGAGGTTTTAATCTGCCTCTTCCTTTGACAGGAATGGATGGAGAAGGACAAGCTGCTCATCAGCCCGGCTCCCATGCCAGAAGAACCAGTGGACGCCCGCTTAGCAGGGCTACTGGTTCCGGCATCGCACGTGGTGCCGGAGAAGAAGGCCAAGAAGGTGGCCGCGGGGACTCGAAAGAGCTCCTGTAATCAGGCGTCTGATGACGACGAGGACTCCTCCCCTGAAGACGAGGAGGAGGAGGAGTATTCTCTCCCGGAGGAGGGAGAGAAGAAGAGGAAGGCCTCCCCAATCGGGGCGGCCGAAGGGTCCAAGAGGGGGAGAACTATCCCCCCGGACAGTTTTGCCAACATCAGCATTAGCGAGGATGAGTGGCCTCCAAGGGCCAGGCGTCCGGCCGGATCGTAAGTATTCAGATCACTTATATGCTGTACCTTTCATGTCACGAAGTATCCTTCTAACGCCACATTCTGCCCGTATTCCGGCCAGGGATGACCTTCCCGACTCGATGAGCGGGTCGTTGGCCTCGTCGGAAGTAAATTCCATTCTGACCGCCTCGACCCCACGCGCCGACGAGGACGCCGAGGTGGGATCCCACGAGGGGACCCATCAGGAGGAGGCTCCAGAGGCGCCGTCATGCGACCTCCCGAACTTTGTGCCGGACTCTACATCGGAACCCGCAGTGGTTCCTGAGTCCGGCAAGCGGCCCCTTAGAAAGAAGGGCAAGACCGTGACGCCGGAGGCACCGGATAACCTGTTGGAGGCGCTTAAAGGCGCTTCCATCGAGGAAGAACACCGCACTCTCATGAGTGCGGTGATTGAGAAGGTCCAGCTCGCCAAGAGCGGACTGACCGAAGCCTGCAACAGCCTTCTAACAGGCTTTGAGGTAAGAAGTTAAAATTATGTAGTATAATACCGCATAGACAGTAGCCAGTGATGCTTAGTTTGGTGTTCGGAAAGAAAAGCCGGACTAAGGATCTAACAAGATATACGCAGGGTTGCTAAAAATATGTCAATATGGGTGTGCAGGCTGCGCTGCTGACCTCTGCCTCATTGACGGTGGAGGTCGAGGAGCTGAAGAAGAACCTGGAGCGGTCGGAGCAAGAGCTCGGCCATGCCAAGAGGCAGCTCAAGGAAAAAGAAGGTGAATAACACCACTTTAAATAAGTACCTTACAGAAAAGGGTTTTGGTTGCAAAAAAAATTAATAAGGATAATATGTGTATTGCAGGGGCCACTAAGGAGGTGGCAGCCCTGAAGGATGCCGTGTCCGCGGCCGAACGCAATGCGGCCACGGAACGGGCTGAGCGAGAAAGGCAAGTGGCGCTGGTGGCGGAAGTTCGGCAAGAGCTCCAGGCTCTCATGGAAAAGCATGAGAGTTTGGAGCGTGACTCCAAGACTCGAGAGTCCGAGCTTGCCTCGGCTCTTGAAAGTGCCAAGTCCGCCAAGGCCGGGGCCTAGAAGGCCCTTCAGGAGGTAGAGGATATAAAGAAGATAGCTGCGGGTAAGGCGTTTTTCATGCAGAGCAAGCATGTTAATGTAAATTACCGGATACTTACCCGAATTCGGAGCTCTCCAGGGGCATTTGCAGATCTGCCGCATAGTGCATCTGATGCCGCCGCGTTCTATCGTGGCGAGGAGGGGAGCTTGACAGAGATGGTCTTCTGGTCTCAGTACGCTGAGGCCGGCCATCTGGTTCCCCCAAGCGACCAGCTGAAGCAGCTGGTCGAACTCCACAAGGTAGCTGAGGAGGCCATGAAGGGTCTCATAGTCCGGCTGTGGCCTGGACAGGCCATGCCAGGAAGCTACTTTGGCCTTGTGCGGCGGTTGTTGGATGCATGCCCCAGGCTGGACGTCATCAAATGCTCGGCCTGTATTGAAGGTGCTCGTCGGGCCCTTGCCCGCATAAAGCTGCAATGGGGCAAACTGGATGCGGAGAGGCTTCTCACGGATCCACCGCCGCCGGGCAAGGAGCATCGTACGCCGGAGCGATATTATAAAGTTGTCCTGAAGGGAGCCTGCGATATTGCAGATGAGTACCCCCGAAATGTAATCTTTGAGTGAACTCGCTGTGTTTTTATCCTGGGCGCTGAAAACTTCGTTCATATGCGCCATGAGCAACGCTTATTTAATTTAAAATATTACCCTGTGCGGCCGTTTGTTAAATCTGAGAGATGGCAAGTCGTTGGCTTCAGCCCCCAAGCCACGAGTGCTGGGGTGTTCGGTGATAAACTTGAGCACTCTTGTTCCCATTTTTGGGTCCATCTAGGGAGGCGCTCAACACGACGAACAAGGCAACCGGACTTATAATGCTTGAACACTCTCACTTAGCCATAGAATTCTATAATTTTAAATTTCGGCGAAGCCCCTGGTATTCGGAAGACCGAATCCGGGGCGCTATCCACGCCTTCATCGGACATCATCCGGAACTTCGCTCGAAGCGGCATGAGTCTTTAAGGACCCGAAAGAACCTCTCGAACAGCGACCAGTCTCTCGCCATATTATGCCAGTCAGTTTTAGCTTTCTCCACTGAGGCGTTAACCCGGCTCAACCGGGGCGCAATCGCAGTGGTTCTCCCAGTGCTACCTTAGCCGACGGAACGAAACGTAAGGCACCAAAACATGGGAGCCGGGCAAACCCAACTATTGACCCAAGACATAATTCGGAGCCGATTCATATAATGCTATAAGTTCGGGGTGCCGCACTTGTGAAAGTGTTCGGACTTAACCATACCATAATGTGGGGAACAGAAGCCCCTGGCATATTTGGCCGTACCAAAATATACGGGTGCAAGATGTCATATAATGAACATATATATAAAAGATAACGCAATTGCAATGAAAAGGTGCTGCATTATTTATAAAAGTAGGTCTGCTAATAAAGCGAACCGATACAAGTAGTGCGGTAAGCAAGGGATTTGGACTAAATAAACATGTCCCCCTCCAGGGAAGAGCTGCAGACTTGGTGTATGTAATTGAATTTAATGCTCGTAGTTGAGACCACCTGAATATTCGCCGCGGCCTCCTTTAGTCCCTGACTGTTTGCATCATGAGTTCGGCAAGTGCGCCGCCGAGCAGGGCTTCGGATTGACAGAGTCCTGTATACAACAGAAGAAAAGGTAAAAATAAAACCAAGGGGGTGCTTGCATGAGCCCCTGGTGTGGTCGAGCCGCACTCTTGGTTCCTTGTGATCGAGCCCCTTCCCTGCGCCCATGGTATCTCCAGAGCGTAATGGTGTACGCGGAGTGTTATTCTTGCGATCATGCGCGGGCGAGGGTTGGGGCCGCATTGCTACGCGTGCTCTGATCGCGCCAGGTGGTCGTGGTTAGTGTTGCCGTAGAAGGCTACTGTGTACTTCTGCCGCGAGAGCCGCTGTATGTTCCTCCGTTCGGAGGGAGCGTTCCGTATTCCCATTGACCGTAATGACTCCACGAGGGCCTGGCATCTTGAGCTTTAGGTATGCATAATGCGGCACCGCGTTGAATTTTGCAAACGCGGTTCGTTCGAGCAGGGCATGATAGCCGCTACGGAACGGGACTATATCGAAGATTAACTCTTCGCTTCAGAAATTATCCGGGGATCCGAAGACCACTTCCAGTGTGACTGAGCCTGTACAGTTGGCTTCTACTCCTGGGATGACACCCTTAAAGGTTGTCTTTGTAGGTTTGATCCTGGATGGGTCTATGCCCATTTTGCGCACTGTGTCCTGATAAAGCAGGTTCAGGCTGCTGCCGCCGTCCATCAGGACTCTTGTGAGGTGAAATCCATCGACGATTGGGTCTAAGACCAATGCGGCGAATCCGCCATGGCGTATGCTGGTCGGATGGTCTCTTCGATCGAAACTGATCGGACAGGAGGACCATGGATTGAACTTTGGGGCGACTGGATCCATCGCATAGACGTCCCGTAGTGCGCGCTTCCTCTCCCTCTTGGGTATATGGGTCGCGTATATCATATTCACCGTCCGCACTTGTGGGGGGAAGCCCTTTTGTCCTTTATTGTTCGGCGGCCGGGTCTCTTCCTCGTCGTCGCTATTTAGCCCCTTGTCATTGTTTTCGGCAATTAACTTGCCTGCCTGCTTGAACACCCAACAATCTCTGTTGGTGTGGTTAGTTGGCCTTTCAGAGGTGCCATGTATCTGGCATGAGCGGTCGAGTATTCGGTCCAAGTTGGACGGACCCGGAGTGGTTCTTTTAAATGGCTTCTTCCGCTGACCGGGTTTAGAGCCTCGGAATCCGGCATTGACTGCCGTATCCTCCTTATCGTCGCCATTAATTCGGCGCTTGTTTTTGATTCGACGTGACCTGCCGTTGTTGTCCTTGGTATCCGGACTGCCAGAATGTTTACGGAGATTGTTGCTTCGGGCTAGCCAGCTGTCCTCTCCCGCACAAAAGCGGGTCATTAACGATGTGAGGGCTGCCATGGATTTCGGCTTTTCCTGTCCCAGGTGTCGGGCTAGCCATTCGTCCCGGATGTTATGTTTAAAGGCTGCAAGGGCCTCTGCATCCGGACAGTCGACGATTTGGTTTTTCTTCGTCAAGAACCGTGTCCAGAATTGCCTGGCCGATTCGTCTGGCTGCTGAATAATGTGGCTTAGGTCATCGGCGTCTGGTGGTCGCACGTATGTGCCTTGGAAGTTATCAAGGAACGTGGCCTCCAGGTCTTCCCAACACCCAATCGACTCTACGGGCAAGCTATTTAGCCAATGCCGAGCTGGTCCTTTAAGCTTGAGTGGGAGATATTTGATGGCATGGAGATCGTCGCCGCGGGCCATATGGATGTGGAGAAGGTAATCTTCGATCCACACTGCGGGGTCTGTTGTGCCATCGTAAGATTCGATGTTTACGGGTTTAAACCCTTCGGGGATCTGATGATCCATTACTTCATCAGTGAAGCATAGAGGGTGTGCGGCGCCCCTGTATTGGGCAATATCACGGCGCAGCTCGAGAGAGCGCTGTCTGCTGTGTTCGGCCCGGCCAGGATTGTTATGTCCGGCGCGACGGTATTCGTCATGGGTGGTGGGGCGCCCACGTGATCCGTAGATGGATCTGGATTGTCTTGCCTTGTCCTCCAATATGTCTCGCAAGTCCGGCGTGTTCCCTCTTGGCTTCGTACTCTTGGAGCGATGCAGGGGTACGGATTTGGCTGGGGGCCTAGATGCCTCTCTGTCACGACCACGGGGTGGTCGGTCAGCCATGTCGTGCGCTGGTGATGAAGGTATGTGTGCTTCCTCCTCTAATCGGGGGAGCAACTTGCGTCTTGGGTAACTTTTGGAGGGACGTTCGAGTTTATACTCTTCGGCCGCGAGGACTTCGGTCCAGCGATCGGCCAGCAGGTCCTGATCAGCTTGAAGCTGCTGCTGCTTTTTCTTTAGGCTGTTTGCTGTGGCGATGAGCCTGCGCTTGAAGCGCTCTTGTTCGACGGGATCCTCAGGTAGGACGAATTCGTCATCATTGAGGCTTGCTTCGTCTTCAGAGGGAGGCATATAGTTATCGTCCTCAACCCCTTCGTTTGCCACCCTCTCGTGGGGGCTTGCTTCTGCATCCTCCTGCGCTGAGTCGTGTAGGGGGGGATTGTCTTCGGCGCTCTCTGGAGTATTATTGTATCCTATGCCGGAATCTCCATTCTTGCTGTGGCGGGATTTGGAGCGGCGCCGCTGACGCCGGCGTTTGGGCTGCTTCTTTAGAGAATCTGCCTCCGCTGCTTCTTCGCCATCCCCTTCTTTTGGGGTATCCACCATGTATACGTCATATGACGAGGTGGCCTTCCAGTGCCCTGTAGGCGCTGGTTCCTGTTCGTCTCCAGCATCGTCGTCCATAGCGTCGATGTCTTCGGAGTCGTAGTCTAGCATGTCGGTTAAATCCTCGACAGTGGCTACAAAGTGGGTGGTGGGTGGGCTTTGAATTTCTTCATCGTCCGAACTCCAACCATCCTGGCCGCAGTCCGGCCAGGATTCTTCTGATAGCGACAGATGCTTCAGTGAATTCGGGATATCGCTGAAGGGCGAGTGCTGGAAGATGTCCGTGGCGGTGAATTCCATAACCGGCGCCCAATCCGAATTAGTTGGCTGGGGCGCGGGAGGCTCGGAGTCCGGCAAGGAGTCCGGTGCCTCGGGATCACGAATCTCGCAGGGGACAAGATTAGTATTCGGCTCCATCGCCGTGGATGTTGAAGCCCCCAGGGCGGCGTCTATCAACTGGCCCTTGATATGGGCGATCGGCTCCGGACTAAGGGCCGAAGCGGATCCGAGTGCGGCCACCAAAGCACTGTTCGACGGCAGAGCTAGATCATGCCCATCGTCACAGTGCGGCGCGCTTGGCTGTGGCTCGGGTCCGTCGAAGATCAAGTCTCCGCGGACATCGGCCGTGAAGTTTAAGCTTCCGAATCTGACCTGACGGCCAGGGGCGTAGCTTTCGATCTGCTCCAGATGGCCAAGAGAATTGGCCCGCAGTGCAAAGCCGCCGAATACGAAGATCTGTCCGGGGAGAAAAGTCTCACCCTAGATAGCGTTGATGGTTGAAGATGCCATCGAGCCTATTGGTGACGACACAGAGGAACTCTCAATGAAAGCACCAATGTCGGTGTCAAAACCGGCGGATCTCGGGTAGGGGGTCCCGAACTGTGCGTCTAGGCGGATGGTAACAAGAGACGAGGGACACAATGTTTCTACCCAGGTTCGGGCCCTCTTGATGTAGGTAAAACCCTACGTCCTGCTTGATTAATATTGATGATATGGGTAGTACAAGAGTAGATCTACCACGAGATCAAGGAGGCTAAACCCTAGAAGCTAGCCTATGGTATGAATGTTGAGATGTATGTTCGTCCTACGGACTAAGGCTCTCCGGTTTATATAGACACCGGAGAGGCTAGGGTTACACAGAGTCGGTTACAATGGTAGGAGATCTACATATCCGTATTTGCCAAGCTTGCCTTCCACGCCAAGGAAAGTACCTTCCGGACATGAGCCGGAGTCTTCAATCTTGTATCTTCGTAGTCTTGGAGTCCGGCGGATATTGATAGTCCGGCTATCCGGACACCCCCTAGTCCAGGACTCCCTCAAGGCCCATTGATGATACGACCCATAGAAGGCCCATTGTTTCTACGGCTCGTAGAAGGCCTACTGTTTCTACGGCCCGTAGAAGGCCCACTGTTTCTACTGCCCGTAGGAGGCCCAGTGTCACTATAGTAAATATTAGCCCATGGTTATTGTGGCCTAGTTTTAAAAAATAGGTTATTGCAGCCACTAGCAAACTGCGGACAAAGAACTGCACTGACTACAAGCAAACAAATAAACAAGACAACTAGGAAATAAATAAGCAAGCAACTTATGCTAGGCTATCACGGCTATTACACATATTACATCCACTAGCAATCAAAGTTCTCCACCAGTGCAAATATAGGGAACAAAGCAGCACATTACATACACTAGCCGTCAAAATTGGCCACCAGTGCAAATAAACGCGACAGCAAAACAAGAGCATAACTGAAACAACTTCAGAAGAGCTCAAGAAACGTTATCCTGGGTATCCACCATGCCGGCAATAAGCTTAGCAAGCTGATTAGCTTTGTCCTGTTTCGCGGCATACGAAAAATATGGTGATATTATGTAAGGAGAGCATGCAGAAATTTAGAGTGATGGTAACAACCAGTGGATCGATGTTTTTCCGTCGAACCAAAATAGCCCTAATGGATCGACGTGAACGTATAGTAATAAGTGATGCAACAAGTGTACAACCTCTTTGCCGTAGCCGTCGACCTCAGCATCATTGGGTAGGTCGCTGAAGTAGTTGAGGCAGAGGTGGCTGTCGAAGGTGTGTGGAGGAAGATCTGAGGAATCTGTAGACGGCGTCCAGGGCTCTGCTCTGTTGTGATGGATCGTTCTGTCGTTGGAGCAGCTCCGGTGAGTCGTAAGACGTCAAGGCTGAAACAACACAAGATAGATATCGTCAATCTCAAGTGCGATTCTAATAGCATCTCCAATAGATGATGTAAAATTACCATCACCAAAAACCACCTGACTACAACAGATGAGGTAAAAACTGTTGACTCTGAACTTAACTACCGAAACTGAAATTTACTGTGGAATCTGAATGCTACTATCGAAACTGAACGCAATGGTAACAGAGAGGCACTTGCCATGTAGTTTAGGGAGGGCCTGCAGTTCATCTTCAACCTACACGCCCCTGAGCCGCCATCCACCACCGGCCGAACCGCCGGCCACAGCGCCGCCTCGCCGCCCCGAAATAACTCGCCACCGCCGCCCCGGCCAGCCCTCTAGCCCCCCCGCCCCCCACCCTGAACCCTAAGATAGATAGTGGGGTACCTCTCCCGCGAGCCCCCGTCCCCGCTGCGGGTGGTTCTTACTTAACTCCGGCGAGCCCCCCCAACCCCTAAAAATTGACTGACCCAAAAGTCGATTCAGTCGACTGAAGTGTGGCTTAATCAGAGCAGAGCAGCAGCATGAGCGAGGGGGAGAGCAGCAGCAGTAGGTGGGCGAGTGAGCGATCGAGCGAGAGCCGGAGCAGCAGCAGCGCGAGCGAGCAAGCGAGAGACGGAGCAGTAGTAGCAGCAGATCCGGCTGGTATGGACGCTGCCGCCGAAGGGGCCTCGCACTGGGCGTGAGCCGCCGTGGAGATGTCGCCCATGGCGGTGGCTTCAAGGTAGCTGCTCCATGGGGGTGCGGGATGGAGCACCATCGGTGCCGGGAGGTCGAGTTAAGGAGAAGGTGCGATGCGATGAGTGTACAACCTCTTTGGTGGCGCCGAGTAGGCCTCGGCTTCATCCGAGGAGTCGGTGAGGATGTTGCGATTTCAGTGGAGCAGGTTAAGGCGGCGCTGTGGGGATGGAGCAACCGCGATAGACGAGGCAATCGTCGGAGCAGCTCCTTGGAGGTGGAGGACGGGGTGGCTGAATCGGCGGGACGGCGAGATGGACGATAGGTCCTCATCCGGGGAGGTAGACGAGGGACGTCGAGCTGTTGCGGTGGACGACCTCGTCGGGGAAGAGGCTCCGGCTGGGCAGCGGTGATGTGGCAGATGGAGGAGGGTGGGTTTTCGCGGCTGGAGCGGAGAGGTTATGGCGGCCTGGGATTTCGAATGGCAAAAAGGGGGCGATGGGAGGGGGTGAAGCATGACTTAGGGACGCGCTTGTCCAAAATGTAGGGTGTGTTACAAAAGTACCCCTCACCAATTTGAAGTAGCGGCCCTTTCGGCTCAGGGTTACAAGGGGGGTTTCACGTGTCGGGATTTGGCAGCTGGAGGGAGTTTTCGCGCGTGTTGTAATTTCGGGATAGCAAGGCGCGGGTTGTGAAGGCGCCAGTTTTGGGAGCACGATATCTGAATTTTCGGGATATAACAAGACACGGGTTGAATTTTAGGGACAAGCCTAACGTGTAGTAATATTGTACTTGTACGTACCAAATCAATTCACACTTCCCTCAACCAAAAAGAAAACAAAAAAATAAAACTATTCACACCACACAAAGAGAGAGTCTTGCCCCATTTTACTATACAAATGCTATTCAAAGCTACTCCCTCCTTCCATCTATATAGGGCCTAATGCGTTTTTTGATGCTAACTTTGACCAAATATTAGAGCAATGATATATGACATGCAACTTACACAAAGCACACCGTTAAATTCGTCTGTGAAAGGTTCTTTCAATGATATAATTTTCACATTGTGCATGTCATGTACTATTAATCTTGTCAATAGTCAAAGGCGGTCTTAAAAATCTCATTACGCCCTATATAGATGGAAGGAGGGAGTATGAATCCATGTTATGTCCGATTAAATTTTTTCGCTTGCTGTATAATGCATGTAACCTACTCATACCAACATTTTAGTGCATTCCAAATGTCTATACTACCGCTGCAATTCGATCTAAATTTGAATTAGTTTCTCTATTTCAATAAGAATCTACAATCATGATTGTTGCCAACTTCAACCATCATAGTTTCCTCGCTATCCTCCAGATATAAATTGGACGGCCTATAATGCAGGATGGCAGGCACACCATCATCAACAACTCCGTTTTTTTATAAGAGTAGAGATAAAATATATTAAATGTAGTATAACATGTTCATAACCACACCATGTGTATCACCGTTATATATATTCACACATGCGTCAGTTTGAAACACTATGATAAATTCTTCAAATATCCTAATTCGCTTTTTATAATGAAGTATATATGATCTCTATTCGTCTTTTACACCCACACAACCCTCTTATCTTTGTAGCTAGCACTAACTTTCTCTTGTGCATGCACATGCCCGCATCCCTCTCACCCTCCCTCAGCATTCTCTAGCTCCATCGCGCAAATTCGTCTTTTCACTTTAGGTCGTTCACCCACGGTGTGTGTAGGCCCCCCAGCTCCTTTACGGCACACATCGATCGATACGCCTCTCTAGCCAGGTGTACCTAGCACAAACACAAGCTTCCCCTGTTCTCTTGTCACCATCCATGCCTCATTCCCACCACTCTTTTCATCGTTCTCGTACTCGCACACTCCTCCCCCCTCGATGTAGTATGCCTCTCGTACCACCTCCTACATGCATCCCTCTCTCTTTATCCTTCTCCTCATGCCTCATTTGCTTCTAACACACACATGCATGTATACCGATCGATCTCCCAACATATACCTAGATCGACTTTAACTAGCCCCCATCGATCGACGTACCTCACAAGTTATGTCTCTCCTTTCTCTAACAAAGGGCGATTGATCTTCCTATATAGTTACGTCTCCTTACCATAGCCACATCATCCCCCCTCATCATTCGTGCATGCCTCCTGACCCGTCTCTCACACGCACGTGCACAGACAACAAGCAGCCATCTCCTCTCTTATTGATATTGCGGGCGTTCCCTCCGTTTTTCTAGCAAGCCTATCCCACCATTTGTTAGAAGCAACTCCACTACCACCCCCTCCAACACCCTAGCTCTGTCTCTCTCCCAACCTTATTCCTCTCCTGCACATATGCATGGATGCCGATCGATCTCCCTTAATACATGAGGCAGATCGATCTCCTTAATACATGAGGTAGGCCTCTCTCCTCCTCCACACATATACCAGCCATTGTACCTCTATAGTTAATTGGGCCTCCCTCTTCCCCACCACACACCAATAGTCGAGCGTTGCAGGTAGGTATCCATGCTACAGATACAAACTGCACATGTCCCATCTCACGTTCCAGTAGGCCAGCCACTCTATATCTTTGACGTGGGCACACACAAATTCGATGGCACTCTTTATCGATCGCGCGCGGACACACACACACATCATCCCTCTCTTCGATTCTATGGACACCTCAAGCCGATGATACCTCCACTCTCTTCTCGTGGATCGGCCCCTCTATATATATGTTATATCCAGGACTCTATTTCACACACATTGCATATGTTACATTTTTTGATTGACCCCCCCCCCAAATAAAACTCTCAAGAACCCACACACTATATCTCTATAGGATTGTATCTCTCTCACACAACCCCACGTAGGTGGTGTACGTATACAAGAAGAGAATAGGTGCACCGTGCACGTACTCACGCTTCGTGCCCAGCCACACCCATGCGGGTACACGGTGGAGCTCATTTTTTTACGAAATGGCAGCCCATGTGCTAATTTGAACGCCTTTAGTGGTTGTTTACCTAGGGAGGTCGTGTACCACGCGCGCACGAAACAAAGTTCGACTTGACGCGTTGTCGCGTTATTTTTAAATAAAGTTATAGCGCTCAATGGCACGTACACAGAATATAAAACGATTTTTATGGAGAAAAAGGTAGTCCGCTCACTATATACAATGGAGCCTGCCTGCCTGTTTTGTCGCTCTTCAGAGTATCTCACACAAGGCTACGGTGGCCTCTGTCTCTCTCTCTCACCGTTGGTCACTGATCCGGCAGCATCCTGTCCGCCGGGGGAAAGGGAGTGCGGTGGCCTCTCTCTCTCTCTCTCACAGTTTGTCACTGATCCGGCCGCATCCTATCCGCCGGGGGAAGGGAGGAAGTGCATCGTTTCTCCATTCGATGACGTCGAGGAAGCATGTCCCGATCTGCGGTACACGTTGTTCTCTCTGACCAAGCTCCGGCACGGCAGGGCCTACGCCACCTGCTCGCAGATTCCGCCCGCCGCCGCTCACCTAGTTACATCCCGACGACCTCCAGGTATCCCCTCCGGCCTTGCTCCACTGCCCGTCTTCCCACGCCGCTGCATGTGGATCTTCCATAGTTCTTTGCCCAAAACGTAGCTTGTCCGGTGTACTTTCCATATTGCATTCTCGTCCTCACACCGTTTTAGACCAACACAACCGTGTTGTTATCTTCCCTTAGGACAAGGAATATGCTTCTTTTTTGTCATTGCATGTGTCATCAACTGTTATTGGCCAGAAATTGTTTCCTTTCTACCTCTTTTTTTGCAAACAGGGCTATCCATTTCACCTCGTTGCTATTGCAACCTTTTGGTGAACTGCACAAATCACTTTTTTCTTAAGAGTGTTTTGTGTAGTTGTACTAAAATGTCACACGGGCAACGTCTCTACATTTCAGTGTGACTGCACAAAGGGACATTGGTTTTGCTCTATCCTCCTCATCCAACTCCGAGCCTAATCTTCTCCAACTAGTTAGTCTTAAGAGAGACTGCAAAGGTGACCGGATTCTATTTGTGTGTTTATTGTTTCATCAGCAGTCCTCTATTATCGTAATCACACTTAATATCTTTGGAACAGGGATGCTCAGCTCTATTTTAGTGGAACTGCACAAAATGATCGGAATGTTGCATGCTCCAGACAGCTACTTTTTTTTCCCAACATGCCTTGTTGATTTAGACAGAGCTAGGGGGACGTTGCTGCCAATGAAAGCATGGATCAATTTTAATTTAACACCTTCTCACAACTCTGTCTTCAGTTGTGATGTAATAATTGACATGCATTAGCAAGGAAGTTAGTTTTTTATTGTTTCCGAAAGAGCATCGATGGCAAGACATGCGAAACAAAAGCTGAAATCTCACACCATTGTACAATTTCATGTCACTGGAAAATTATTTGTATAGTATGTCAATCATGTAAACAAATGATGGAAGCTTGATAGCATTGCCAGAAGCCTCTTCATCATCCGGGTCCATGTGCCATGCACAAAATTATACTCCTTTGTTCCTAAATATTTGTCTTTTTACAAATTTCAAACGGGCATACTTTAGAGTGTAGATTCACTCATTTTACTTCGTATGTGTACTCCCTCCGTTCCTAAATATTCTATTCGTCTTTCTAGAGATTTCAACAAGTGACTATAGATGGAGCAAAATGAGTGAATCTACACTCTAAAATATGTCTATATACATCCGTATGTGCCAGTCCATTTGAAATCTCTAAAAAGACAAATATTTGAGTAGTCACTCGTTGAAATCTCTAGAAAGACAAATACTCCGGAGTATATTTAAGAACCAAGGGGGTAGTGCACAACTGCATGGGAGACTCAGCCCGGTCGTTGTGCCGCATTAATAGTGAGTAATGAGCAGTCAAATCATAAGCCTCACCTTTCCCACTTTAAGTTGCTCTGAAGAAGCAACCATCAATACGCTCTTCTTTGAATCCACTCATACTACTCCATCCGTCACTGTTTACACAGCGCGCATAGAAAAAAGAAAAAAATCTGTGGGACCAAGGCGACTAGCGATCGGCCTGAAAAATAGCATTGGTAGTTATAGCACGGCGTCTATTACTAGAGGGAATAATGCGTACACACATGCATGCAGTGCTTCCACCCCGGGTACACACATGCATGCACTTACTCCACTCCGTAGTAGTACAGTACATGGAGAGAAAATTGTGGACTTGATTGCGGTTACCACGCCATAATTAATTGAGCATTAAACCAAACGTGTCTAAAGTCTCTCTGGTGGTGGAAATGCATTGAGAGAAATGCATCATAATGAAGCGCGCCCTGTAAGCTGTCACGGAGGGAGGAGTAGTATGAAGGTGCAAAACCAAGTACGCGTATGGCCAGTCGGTCAACGCACCTCCTCTTGGCATATCACTGACATGTGGGACAGGAGTGTGAGCAAACCAATCTCAATTGACGGCAAAGAGCCAAGCCACCGTTCCTTGAGAGAGACAAGGAGCGAGAACACACAGACGGGCTCGCACGGAGGCCAAGATATATTCGAGCATGGTTGGTTGATCGATATCATTCATTACATGTTGGGCTGCAGTTTTCCACCCTTCTCCAGAATAAACGTGTACTTTATCAGAGATAAAAAAATAAGAGTACATACGCTCCACCATGCGGTTTTAGTAGTAGTACTACTCGTACTACTGCGCTTGGCTCTTCGCCTCTTCGTGAAGTCGAACAATGATGGTACTCCGCATGTTGGGTACTACAGTGTATGCCTCTGACAATCTGACACCGAATGGACTGATGCATGTTCACCGAGGGTAGGTTGCATTAGACAAAAGGCGTAAGCGAGCTTCACCTTGTCCAGCAAGCTTCTCCTCGTTCTGCGAGTTGACGGGACAAACCAAAAAGTAGTGCTAGTCCATACTCCCTCCTTTCTGGTTAATATGGCTTAATCTTTTTTGCGGGTAAATGAGAGAGCTTTATTCATATATAAGCATTCTTAGGACGATCAGCCAAGACACTGGTCACTAGGAAGCGAGGTACCCCGCAAATAAAGTAGGAAGCGAGGTGTTTCATCAAGCCAGCTCTCGGCCACATTCAAAGTGCAGCAAGCACGGTTCGCACGAAGATGCGCCGCAAGGTTTGCTGACCTGTTTACATGCTGAATAACAAAAAAAGAGGAAATATTACCGAGCGCTACTATTTGTAACAGGATATGAGCTAGAATTAAGCGAGAATTGTGGCGAGTGTTCCATGCAATCAACTTCCATTATCACATGCGAGAACCCTCGAAGAGAACCAAATGTGTTGAAGATTGCTTTATCACATTTTAAAATTATAATAAGAGTGCAGACGCTCCTCCATCCGTTTCCTAGTACTAGTATAGTACGTACCTTTATAGACTATAGTAGTAGTACTAGTAAACTTTGCGCTTGGCTGTTCGCCTATTCGGGAAGTCGAACAATAATAGCACTAGTAGTATGGTGTATGCTTCTGGCAATCTGACACCAAATTAACTGTTGCACGTCCACCGCCTAAGCGAGGGAGAGCTTGCATTAGTCAAAAGTTTCTCCTTGTCCTGCGAGCCACCGCGCGCAAGCTTCTCCCGTCCTGCAACCTTCTCCTTGTTCGTCAAGTTGACGGGACACACCAAAGTAATGCTAGTCCATACTGCCTCCTCTCCAGTTAATATGGCTTAATTTCAAACGAGATAAATACACTATCTGTCACTGTATATTTGTAAAAATATGGCCAGTGGACTTCATAATACGCTCATTGCGCTCAATATATATATTTTACGGTGTTTATACGGTCACTAGCTCAACCTGACTGAGTATGTGTGTGCATGCACGTGTAGGTTGAGCACTTGAGTGTGACCGTGTGTGTTCCGTCGTGTGCTCGGACATGCATGCATTAGGGCGTCGCGCGTGTTTTTGCGTCCATGTGTACGTGTGACTGTTGCATACACGTAGGGGGAGTACGTGTAGGGGCCACTAAGGAGCAATCAAATCACAGAGTAAGTTAGTCGGAAGAAGCAACCATCATTTCACTCTTGAACGACACGTACGCAATATAAAATGGTTGATATGGAGAGAAAAAGAAAACCACTATATATACACTAGCAGGAGCCTAAGCTACAAGCCTGCTTGCTTAGGTTGCTCTCTTCACAAGCATAGAACGACGGGCCTGATCCCGCAGCTGGGGGAAGGGAACAATGTTCTGCGTAGATGCGGTCGACATCGGCGAGGGAGAAAACCCACAGTCGGTGCGTCCCAATCGGGGGTCACCGCGGTATGGGCCGATGCCGCGTCCCAATGCCCTTCTAGCTACAGCCCGACATCCCAGGTAGTACATCTTCCTTTTGGAGCCGGCTTGCTCCACTGCCGTAGCTCCATCTCCATGTCGATCTTTCTCTACTTCAACCGGCTTCTACTTGTGATGATTTTATGTCTCGTGAACTAGTGCCAGTACTAGTATTCTAATCACACTTCTTCAATATCTTTGCCATTAGGGATGCTCAGGTCGATTTTACTGGAACTGCACAAAAGCATCGTATGATCCCAGTGTGCCAGCCGTCTTTCCTTCGACAGGTTCTACCTAGCCAGGAAATTAAATCATGTTTAGGGTTTAGGGTTTAAGTCGTAGTGACCCCATCAGTAGTTTTTCTTTCGTACACGCTCTCACAACTTTTTTCTTTAGTTGTGAAGTAAATATTGGCTATGATCTGTGAATCATTGAGATGCATCAGCATGCGTGTTAGTTTTCCTTTGTATTTGATGGAATGTTGTAACGGGGCAACCTTGGAATATGAATGAAAATGGAGTGGAAAGTTTCCGTTTTTCCGGAGAAAAAATGGAAACGGAGAGAAACCAACGTTTTGTTTCGTTGGATCGCGCCATCGAGCAAAACCAACGTTTAAATCACATCTGTCGTGTTTGTGTCTCACCCTCCTCCACGGCTCGACCCCACACGGTCGCTCGGCATGCCACTCACCACAAACTGAGTATACGATAACTTTCCTGCCTGCTTGTCGATGGATCGCGCGATGGAGTACTAGCACTACTGGAAGAGATTGACGATTTGGGGGAGGACAGCTAGCTGTAGCACGGACTCCCAAGAACTTTTTACTTGGATGTTGTAGCCGGCTATTGTGACCTTTGAACACAGAGCAGTCGCGTGCACTCGGAAGCGGCGCGGGCGACGCTCTCTCGGCCGGCGCGCAGCTTCAATGTCGGCGCCAGTGACAGGTCGCGTCCGCTCTGGCCGGGCATGAATGCGGCACTGACCGTTTCAGGCGGGAAGCACGCGCGGGTGTTGAAGAGGGTGTTGGGGAACATAGTAATTTCAAAAAAATTCCTACGCACACGCAAGATCATGGTGATGCATAGCAACGAGAGGGGAGAGTGTTGTCCACGTACCCTCGTAGACCGAAAGCGGAAGCGTTTGCACAACGCGGTTGATGTAGTCGTACGTCTTCATGATTTGACCGATCAAGTACCGAACGCACGGCACCTCCGAGTTCAACACACGTTCAGCCCGATGACGTCCCTCGAACTCCGATCCAGCATGCTGTACCTAGAGGATAGGGATAGAGGAAGAGGGAAAAATCGAAATGAAATAAATAAAGAATAAAGCCAAAAAAATAAGTCGAAGATAGAAAAGCCCAGATTCCAAATGAAGAAATGGAAACTCGAAAAGGATCCTTCTGATTCTCAAAGAATGAGGGGCGATTGATTCCGAGAAAGATTTCTTCTTATTATAAGACGTGATTTGATCTGCATATGTTTGGTAAAAGAACAATCTTCTCCTTTAATCATATCATAAATGGAAAGTGTGAGGGAGAGTTTCTTCAGCACGACGGCGTGGTGACGATGTTGATGTTCTACCAATGTAGGGCTTCGCCTAAGCACCGCTACAGTATTATCGAGGTGGACTACGGTGGAGGGGGGCACCGCACACGGCTAAGAGATCAATGATCAATTGTTGTGTCTCTAGGGTGCCCCCTTGCCCCCGTATATAAAGGAGCAAGGGGGAGGCCGGCCGGCCCTTGCAGGGCGCGCCAGGAGGAGGAGTCCTCCTCCTAGTAGGAGTAGGACTCCCCTCTTTCCTACTCCTACTAGGAAGGGGAAAGGAAGGGGGAGAGGGAGAAGGAAAGGGGGGCGCCGCCCCCCCCCCCCCTTTCCTAGTCCAATTCAGACTAGAGGGGGAGGGGGTGTGCGGCCCTCCCTGGCCGCCCCTCTCTCTCTCCACTAAGGCCCATAAGGCCCATTACTTCTCCCGGGGGGGTTCCGGTAACCCTCTGGCACTCCGGTTTTCTCCGAAATCACCCGGAACACTTCTGGTGTCCGAATATAGTCGTCCAATATATCAATCTTTCTGTCTCAACCATTTTGAGACTCCTCGTCATGTCCGTGATCACATCCGGGACTCCGAACAACCGTCGGTACATCATAACATATAAACTCGTAATAAAACTGTCGTCGTAACGTTAAGCGTGCGGACCCTACGGGTTCGAGAACTATGTAGACATGACCGAGACATGTCTCCCGTCAATAACCAATAGCGGAACCTGGATGCTCATATTGGCTCCCACATATTCTATGAAGATCTTTATCGGTCAGACAGCATAACAACATATGTTGTTCCCTTTGTCATCGGTATGTTACTTGCCCGAGATTCGATCGTCGGTATCTCAATACCTAGTTCAATCTCGTTACCGGCAAGTCTCTTTACTCGTTCCGTAATACGTCATCCCGCAACTAACTCATTAGTTGCAATGCTTGCAAGGCTTAAGTGATGTGCATTACCGAGAGGGCCCAGATACCTCTCCGACAATCGGAGTGACAAATCCTAATCTCGAAATACACCAACCCAACAAGTACCTTCGGAGACACCTGTAGAGCACCTTTATAATCACCCAGTTACGTTGTGACGTTTGGTAGCACACAAAGTGTTCCTCCTGTAAACGGGAGTTGCATAATCTCATAGTCATAGGAACATGTATAAGTCATGAAGAAAGCAATAACAGAATACTCAATGATCGTGTGCTAAGCTAACGGAATGGGTCAAGTCAATCACATCATTCTCCTAATGATGTGACCCCATTAATCAAATGACAACTCATGTCTATGGCTAGGAAACATAACTATCTTTGATCAACGAGCTAGTCAAGTAGAGGCATACTAGTGACACTCTGTTTGTCTATGTACTCACACATGTATCATGTTTCCGGTTAATACAATTCTAGCATGAATAATAAACATTTATCATGAAATAAGGAAATAAATAATAACTTTATTACTGCCTCTAGGTCATATTTCCTTAAGTCTCCCTCTTGCACTAGAGTCAATAATCTAGTTCACATCACCATGTGATTTAACACCAATAGTTCACATCTTTATGTGATTACATCTCCATGTGACTAACACCCAAAGGGTTTACTAGAGTCAATAATCTAGTTCACATTGCTATGTGATTAACACCTAAAGAGTGATTACGTTTTTCTTGTGAGAGAAATTTAGTCAACGGGTCTGCCAAATTCGGATCCGTATGTATTTTGCAAAATTCTATGACTACAATGCTCTGCATGGAGCTACTCTAGCTAATTGCTCCCACTTTCAATATGTATCCAGATTGAGACTTAGAGTCATCTGGATTAGTGTCAAAACTTGCATCGACGTAACCCTTTACTATTAACCTTTTTGTCACCTCCATAGTCGAGAAACATATCCTTATTCCACTAAGGATAATTTTGACCGATGTCCAATGATCTACTCCTAGATCACTATTGTACTCCCTTGCCAAAATCAGTGTAGGGTATACAATAGATCTAGTACACAGCATGGCATACTTTATAGAACCTATGGCCGAGGCATAGGGAATGACTTTCATTCTCTTTCTATCTTCTGCCGTGGTCGAGCTTTGAGTCTTACTCAATTTCACACCTTGTAACACAGGCAAGAACTCTTTCTTTGACTGTTCCATTTTGAACTACTTCAAAATCTTTTCAAGGTACGTACTCATTTAAAAAACTTATCAAGCGTCTTGATATATCTCTGTAGATCTTGATGCTCAATATGAAGTAACTTCACTGAGGTCTTTCTTTGAAAAAACTCCTTTCAAACACTCCTTTATGCTTTGCAGAATAATTCTACATTATTTCCGATCAACAATATGTCATTCACATATACTTATCAGAAACGCTATAGTGCTCCCACTCACTTTCTTGTAAATACAGGCTTTTCCGCAAGTCTGTATAAAACTATATGCTTTGATCAACTTATCAAAGCGTATATTCCAACTCTGAGATGCTTGCACTAGTCCATAGATGGATCGCTGGAGCTTGCATACTTTGTTAGCACCTTTAGGATTGACAAAACCTTCTGGTTGCATCATATACAACTCTTCTTTAACAAATCCATTAAGGAATGCAGTTTTGTTTATCCATTTGCCAGATTTCATAAAATGCGGCAATTGCTAACATGATTCGGACAGACTTAAGCATAGATACGAGTGAGAAACTCTCATCGTAGTCAACACCTTGAACTTGTCGAAAACCTTTTGTGACAATTCTAGCTTTGTAGATAGTAACACTACTATCAGCGTCCATCTTCCTCTTGAAGATCCATTTATTTTCTATGGCTTGCCGGTCATCGGGCAAGTCAACCAAAGTCCACACTTTGTTCTCATACATGGATCCCATCTCAGATTTCATGGCCTCAAGCCATTTTGCAGAATCTGGGCTCACCATTGCTTCTTCATAGTTCGTAGGTTCATTATGGTCTAGTAACATGACTTCCAGAACAGGATTACCGTACCACTCTGGTGCGGATCTTACTCTGGTTGATCTACGAGGTTTAGTAACAACTTGATCTGAAGTTCCATGATCATCATCTTTAACTTCCTCACTAATTGGTGTAGGTGTCACAGGAACAGATTTCTGTGATGAGCTACTTTCAAATAAGGGAACAGGTACAGTTACCTCATCAAGTTCTACTTTTCTCCCACTCACTTCTTTCAAGAGAAACTCCTTATCTAGAAAGGATCCATTCTTAGCAACGAATGTCTTGCCTTCAGATCTGTTATAGAAGGTGTAACCAACAGTTTCCTTTGGGTATCCTATGAAGACACATTTCTCCGATTTGGGTTCGAGCTTATCAGGTTGAAGCTTTTTCACATAAGCATCGCAGCCCCAAACTTTCAGAAATGACAACTTTTGTTTCTCGCCAAACCACAGTTCATAAGGGGTCATCTCAACAGATTTTGATGGTGCCCTATTTAACGTGAATGCGGTTGTCTCTAAAGCATAACCCCAAAATGATAGCGGTAAATCAGTAAGAGACATCATAGATCGCACCATATCTAGTAAAGTACGATTACAATGTTCGGACACACCATTACGCTGTGGTGTTCCGGGTGGCGTGAGTTGCGAAACTATTCCGCATTGTTTCAAATGTAGACCAAACTCGTAACTCAAATATTCTCCTCCACGATCAGATCGTAGAAACTTTATTTTCTTGTTACGATGATTTTCAACTTCACTCTGAAATTCTTTGAACTTTTCAAATGATTCAGACTTATGTTTCATTAAGTAGATATACCCATATCTGCTCAAATCATCTGTGAAGGTCAGAAAGTAACGATACTTGCCATGAGCCATAACACTCATCGGACCTCATACATCAGTATGTATTATTTCCAATAAGTCAGTTGCTCACTCCATTGTTCCGGAGAATGGAGTCTTAGTCATCTTCCCCATGAGGCATGGTTCGCAAGCATCAAGTGATTCCAAAAGTCCATCAGCATGGAGTTTCTTCATGCGCTTTACACCAATATGACCTAAACGGCAGTGCCACAAATAAGTTGCACTATCATTATTAACTCTGCATCTTTTGGCTTCAATATTTATGAATATGTATATCACTACGATCGAGATCCAACGAACCATTTTCATTGGGTGTGTAACCATAGAAGGTTTTATTCATGTAAACAGAACAACAATTATTCTCTAACTTAAATGAATAATTGTATTGCAATAAACATGATCAAATCATATTCATGCTCAATGCAAACACCAAATAACATTTATTTAGGTTCAACACTAATCCCGAAAGTATAGGGAGTGTGCGATGATGATCATATCAATCTTGGAACTGCTTCCAACTCACATCGTCACTTCACCCTTAACTAGTTTCTGTTCATTCTGCAACTCCCGTTTCGAGTTACTACTCTTAGCAACTGAACCAGTATCAAATATCGAGGGGTTGCTATAAACACTAGTAAAGTACACATCAATAACATGTATATCAAATATACTTTTGCTCACTTTGCCATCCTTCTTATCCGCCAAATACTTGGGGCAGTTCCGCTTCCAGTGACCAGTCCCTTTGCAGTAGAAGCACATAGTCTCAGGCTTAGGTCCAGACTTGGGCTTCTTCACTTGAGCAGCAACTCGCTTGCCGTTCTTCTTGAAGTTCCCTTTCTTCCCTTTGCCCTTTTCTTCAAATTAGTGGTCTTGTCAACCATCAACACTTGATGTTTTTCATGATTTCTACCTTCATCGATTTCAGCATCACGAAGAGCTTGGGAATCGTTTCCATTAACCCTTGCATATTATAGTTCATCACGAAGTTCTACTAACTTGGTGATGGTGACTAGAGAATTCTGTCAATCACTATCTTATCTGGAAGATTAACTCCCACTTGATTCAAGTGATTGTAGTACCCAGACAATCTGAGCACCTGCTCAATGCTTGAGCTATTCTCCTCCATCTTTTAGCTATAGAACTTGTTGGAGACTTCATATCTCTCAACTCGGGTATTTTCTTGAAATATTAACTTCAACTCCTGGAACATCTCATATGGTCCATGACGTTCAAAACGTCTTTGAAGTCCCGATTCTAAGTCGTTTAAGCATGGTGCACTAAACTATCAAGTAGTCATCATATTGAGCTAGCCAAACGTTCATAACGTCTGCATCTGCTCCTGCAATAGGTCTGTCACCTAGCGGTGCATCAAGGACATAATTCTTCTGTGCAGCAATGAGGATAAACCTCAGATCACGAATCCAATCCGCATCATTGCTACTAACATCTTTCAACTTAGTTTTCTCTAGGAACACATATAAAACATAGGGAAGCAACAACGCGAGCTATTGATCTACAACATAGATATGCTAATACTACCAGGACTAAGTTCATGATAAATTAAAGTTCAATTAATCATATTACTTAAGAACTCCCATTTAGATAGACATCCCTCTAATCATCTAAGTGATCACGCGATCCAAATCAACTAAACCATAACCGATTGAAATGGAGTAGTTTTCAATGGTGAACATCACTATGTTGATCATATCTACTATATGATTCATGCTCGACCTTTCGGTCTCAGTGTTCTGAGGCCATATCTGCATATGCTAGGTTCGTCAAGTATAACCTGAGTATTCTGCGTGTGCAAAACTGGCTTGCACCCGTTTGTAGATGGACGTAGAGCTTATCACACCCGATCATCACGTGGTGTCTGGGCACGACGAACTTTGGCAACGGTGCATACTCAGGGAGAACACTTTTATCTTGAAATTTAGTGAGAGATCATCTTATAATGCTACCGTCAATCAAAGCAAGATAAGATGCATAAAAGATAAACATCACATGCAATCAAAATATGTGACATGATATGGCCATCATCATCTTGTGCCTTTGATCTCCATCTCCAAAGCATCGTCATGATCTCCATCGTCACCGGCATGACACCATGATCTCCATCATCTTGATCTATATCAATGTGTCGTCACATGGTCGTCTCGCCAACTATTGCTCTTGCAACTATTTCTATCGCATAGCGATAAAGTAAAGCAATTATTTGGCACTTGCATCTTATGCAATAAAGAGACAACCATAAGGCTTATGCCAGTTGCCGATAACTTCAACAAAACATGATCATCTTATACAACAACTTATATCTCATCACATCCTGACCATATCACATCACAATATGCCCTCCAAAAACAAGTTAGACGTCCTCTACTTTGTTGTTGCAAGTTTTACGTGGCTGCTACGGGCTTAGCAAGAACCGTTCTTACCTACGCATCAAAACCACAATGATAGTTTGTCAAGTTGGTGCTGTTTTAACCTTCGCAAGGACAGGGCGTAGTCACACTCGGTTCAACTAAATTTGGAGAAACTGACACCCGCCAGCCACCTATGTGCAAAGCACATCGGTAGAACCAGTCTCGCATAAGCGTACTCGTAATGTCGGTCCGGGCCACTTCATCCAACAATACCGCCGAACCAAAGTATGACATGCTGGTAAGCAGTATGACTTATATCGCCCACAACTCACTTGTGTTCTACTCGTGCATATAACATCAACGCATAAAACCAGGCTCGGATGCCACTGTTGGGGAACGTAGTAATTTCAACAAATTTCCTATGCACACGCAAGATCATGGTGATGCATAGCAACGAGAGGGGAGAGTGTTGTCCACGTACCCTCATAGACCGAAAGAGGAAGCATTAGCACAACGCGGTTGATGTAGTCGTACGTCTTCACGATCCGATCGATCAAGTACCGAACGCACGGCACCTCCGAGTAAAGCACACGTTCAGCCCGATGACATCCTTCGAACTCCGATCCAGCTGAGTGTTGAGGGAGAGTTTCGTCAGCACGACGGTGCGGTGACGATGTTGATGTTCTACCGACGTAGGGCTTCACCTAAGCACCGCTACAGTATTATCGAGGTGGAATATAGTGGAGGGGGGGCACCGCACATGGCTAAGAGATCAATGATCAATTGTTGTGTCTCTAGGGTGCCCCCCTGTCCCCGTATATAAAGGAGCAAGGGGGGAGGCCGGCCGGCCCTTGCAGGGTGCGCCACGAGGAGGAGTACTCCTCCTAGTAGGAGTAGGACCCCCCCCCCCCTCTTTCCTACTCCTACTAGGAGGGGGAAAGGAAGGGGGAGAGGGGGAAGGAAAGGGGGGCGCCGCCCGCCCTCTCCTAGTCCAATTTGGACAAGAGGGGGAGGGGGCATGCAGCCCTCCCTGGCCGCCCCTCTCTCTCCACTAAGGCCCATAAGGCCCATTAGTTCTCCCGGGGGGTTCCGGTAACCCTCTGGCACTCCGGTTTTCTCAGAAATCACCCAGAACACTTCCGATGTCCGAATATAGTCGTGCAATATATCAATCTTTATGTCTCGACCATTTCGAGACTCCTCGTCATGTCCGTGATCACATCCGGGACTCCGAACAATCTTTGGTACATCATAACATATAAACTCATAATAAAACTGTCATCGTAACGTTAAGCGTGCTGACCCTACGGGTTCGAGAACTATGTTGACATGACCGAGACACGTCTCCGGTCAATAACCAATAGAGGAACCTGGATACTCATATGGGCTCCCACATATTCTACGAAGATCTTTATCGGTCAGACCGCATAACAACATACGTTGTTCCCTTTGTCATCGGTATGTTACTTGCCCGAGATTTGATCGTCGGTATCTCAATACCTAGTTCAATCTCGTTACCGACAAGTCTCTTTACTCGTTTCGTAATACATCATCCCGCAACTAACTCATTAGTTGCAATGCTTGCAAGGCTTAAGTGATGTGCATTACCGAGAGGGCCCAGAGATATCTCTCCGACAATCGGAGTGACAAATTCTAATCTCGAAATACGCCAACCCAACAAGTAACTTTAGAGACACCTGTAGAGTACCTTTATAATCACCCAATTACGTTATGACGTTTGGTAGCACACAAAGTGTTCCTCCGGTAAACGGGAGTTGCATAATCTCATAGTCATAGGAACATGTATAAGTCATGAAGAAAGCAATAGCAGAATACTCAACGATCATGTGCTAAGCTAACGGAATGGGTCAAGTCAATCGCATCATTCTCCTAATGATGTGACCCCGTTAATCAAATGACAACTCATGTCTATGGCTAGGAAACATAACCATCTTTGATCAACGAGCTAGTCAAGTAGAGGCATACTAGTGACACTCTGTTTGTCTATGTACTCACACATGTATCATGTTTCCGGTTAATACAATTCTAGCATGAATAATAAACATTTATCATGAAATAAGGAAATAAATAATAACTTTATTATTGCCTCTAGGGCATATTTCCTTCAGAGGGTTTGGGTTTGTTAGGACCGGCCGTGGCAGTGGTCCAGACATGCGCAAACAAGAGTTGTTGTACGTTAATATTGCTGCGTATATAATTAACAACGTAAATAATGTGCCAGTTGGACAAATATGATTGTAGATGGAGATGGAAATGGAATTTTACGTAAACATGGATATGCATGTCTATGTGTATGTGTGTGTGCGCGACGACTCTCGCAACCTGGAAGCGGGGGCGTGTTTTTGATCGAGTTTTCTTTCTTGGTACGTTAGAAAATAAGTTTGTCTAATTCACATCTAGATGTTATTTAAGGATATCACATCTAAGCTCCCACAAGTATATAATGTAGCAACAAGAAACAAAAAAACTAGGAAAAAAATAGACCACAAACAGAGTGGACATCAACTTAGATGTGACATAACTATGTCACATCTAGATGTGTCCTAGACAGACCCTTAAAAATTGTCCGCCAGTTTTCGTTTCTTTTTTCCGAGAACGCGCGTATTCTATTTAAAACCACTGCTATGAAGAGATTTTTTTACTCCATTATAGCCTCTTGTTTGATAGAGTTTCTCGCATCTCGCTCTCTCACCCTCTCCATATCAAAACAAGATGACAGTGTCCACTCTATCTCTCTACTCACCGGTGGTCACAGATCTGGTGGAATCTCGTCCGCTGCGGGAGGTGAGGAGGTGCAGCGTTGAAGTTGTCGCCGTCGGTGACGGAGGAAGCCGATGCGCACCGTCCTCTTCGAGCCGGCGCTGGCATGTACGAAGATCCTCCGTGCCCTCGTTCGCTGCCGTCGTGTGGGCAGATCCCGCACGCCCGCCTAAACGACATCTCGCCCACCTGAGGTATATCTTCTTGTACTGGTCCAGCTCCCCAGGTCGCTGCGTGCGGGTTTTCTTCTATGGGACTACTCCCCAGCTCCCCATGCATAGTAGCTAGGGTTCGTCGGCTTGTCCAACATCACCTAATAGTACTATTATAGAGGAAATGCCACTCGAAAAGTTGTCCTGATTTATGCATCGGTGGAGGTATACATGTTGTTTTGACAAAAAGTACATGGTGGTTGTGCGGTCATTGTCCATATGGTGGTAGTACTATCACTGGTTAAATGAAGAAATGCTTTTTTTCTCGGGTATCCTGGTTTAGTTCCCATCAAGATAATTATGATGCTTCTATTTGTCGGTGTAATTTTCATTAATTCTTATTGACAATTGGGATATCGTTGCTAACCCTTTTTTATATTTTTGGAAACAGCGATGCGTGTCTCCATACCCAAGCATGTCTTCCTAAATTTTAGTGGAACTGCACAAAATTGGATGGCCATTGTTGTTCCGCCTCACTGTCCTCTGCCACGTGGTTCTTCCTTCCTCAAGCTCGATTACTGAGAAGAAACAGACCACAGTGACGATTTGTCGAACTTCATAGGTGCCTCACCCAAACTTGATGCCAAATGGATGATGCATCAACACGATGACCTATCAATGCTCATGGTTGCGCCTCATGGTTACGTCGGCTGGTGAAGCTGGTCGATATTCAATGAAAAACAAGCTATCTTCCATCAGTGCTCTTTGCTTGTTACGCACAAAGATAATATCCTTCGTCAGTTCACCTTGGTTGCGTTGGAGACGCAGTCGTCTTTCACGTTGGTGCAATTTTATCACACAATTGGCTATGAACCAAATGTTTTCTCGAAGAAGGATCGACGTTGGTACTAAGAGCATAAGTTTTGTATTGATTTCTAAGCCTTCTCACAACTTTGTCTCCAGCTCCCCTGTAATTTTATTTGTCCAGCTATTAACTTTGATTTAAAAAATGGTGTGGACGAAAAACCCGGATGGACGGAGTAGCCCTCCATTTTTATTTACTCCGCATATTAGATTTGACTGAAGTCAAACTTTGTAATACTCTCAAACCTTTCTGATAATTGAAATTAAAATTCTTTATTTGTACACACTCTCACACGTTTCCTATAATTTGGCGCATGTGTGGTTGTTCACTTAAGGGAGGGTAGTGTACCACACAGGAAGGACAGGAAGTGCGACCAGGACGCGTGCGCGTGGATCGTTAGTTCATCGGAAGTAGTACTAGTTTTCTTCACTGTACATTAAATAAAGAGTTTCGTTTCGTACTTACACAATTTAAAACGATTGTTATGGAGAGAATAAGAAAACCACTCCACTATATATTAGTCGTATACACAAGAGTACTATATGGACGCAGCTTCATTGACTTAGTGCACCTGCCTTTGGATTTATGACAGGTGGGCCCAAAATTTGGCTGGCTCACCTGTCATACAGCCAAAAGCAGTTGCAGTGAAGGCACTAGAGCTCAGTCCGTACTACAGTAGTATATATATAAGCGGGAGCCTCAGCGCTTGTTCGCTAGGGTTTGCACTCTCCACACGCTCGTCGCACTACATATATGTTACACGCTGGAGGCTCAGCGTTCATTTGCTAGGGTTGCTATATTCACAGTCTCTCACCCTCTCTTCACCAGATCTAAACAAGACTACATTGGCCTCTTGTATCTCTCTCCCCCCTCACAGCTGGTGGAGGCGTCTGTATCCCGTCGCACCGGGAAGGGGAGGAGGTGCAGCGTTCACTCTATCGCCTTCGGCGAGGGAGGTAATCCACTGACGGCAGCGCTGTTCTCTTTCACCCTGCGCCTATGCAGGAGGGCCACCGACCCCTTCTTCCTCGCTGCCGTACGTAGTGTGGGCAGATTCGGCCTCCCGCCGCACACCTTGCCACATCCCGACGACCCTAAGGTATAAGTTTGTTTGAAACCGTCGTTGCTCTACCTGCATGTGGATCTTTTTCGATCTGTAGTTGAATCTAGGTCTTGGTTCAAAGAGGAAAGAAGGGTGCGGTGGGCTGGAGAAAGAATCTAGGACATGGTTCAATAAGGAAAGGAGGGGCGGAAAGTAGTATAGACTGGCTATCTAGCCGCTTTGTAGGTCGAAAAGGGAAAAAGGGGGTAACCTAGTACACACATCTGTAACGAACTGATCTCTTTGTCGAAAAGGGAAAGAAACTAGGGGGTCGGGTAGTTTGTGCAGGACTAGATTTGCTGCCCTCACATAGGAAGAAGGTTCAAAGAGAACAAATATGGGACCAGCGCATATATGCTGCTTGGCTACATACTCTGCATCACCCATTTATACGTGTGGACGCACAAGGTGCTGGCATGTCCCATACAGCTATTTTGCTGTTGTTAATCTAAGAATGCCGCCGGAAAATTGAAGCAATGCCACTGTTGAAAGTAAATTACATTTTTTTAACGAATGTTATTTCAAGAGAATGTCTCTGTTAATATGAATCAATGCAACCATTTTAGAAATGCTACTGTCCTACTTTGTTTTCCATCCAAGATAAGTTAGATACTTCTTTCTGTCACCGTTTGTTTCATCCTCCTTTATAGGCAAGTAATTGTTTCCTTTTTTGCCTCTATTAAAACAGGGGTATCGATTCAACTTGTTGCTATTGCGACATTTTGCTTCGCTACTCGAAACACTTATGTTTTAAGAGTGTTTTGTGCAGTTCAACTTGAATGTCACGCCGGTGACTTTGCTTAATTTTGGTGGAACTGCACAAAAGGAGATTGAGATTTGTTTCCAGTCTTCGTGGCAAGTTGTTTCAAATCTTGGTCTCAACCACATGACGTGCAGTGTTCTTTGAGATGTTGTGCTACTTGTTTTGGTACTATTTTAAATAAACATTGAATTGAAGCTATTGTATTGCTGTCTTTTCCCATTAAGTAGTGAACAAAAATGGGACCAACCCAGACATGATGCTTGTTGCTTTGTTATAACAAACTCAGCATCACCCCCTTTATAAGCCAGTAATTGATGCCACTCTCAGAATTAACTACTGAATCTTATTTCAAAACTGCAACACTTGTTAGGGATTGGCGGGATTACCATTTTTGTGGCTGCATGTTTCATCCTCCTTTATTAGCCAATAATTGATTCCTTTTTTACCGCTGTTTAAACAGGGATATCTATTCAACTTGTTGCTATTGCGACATTTTGCTTCGCTACACG
Organism: Triticum timopheevii; assembly: GCA_963921465.1. NCBI lineage: Eukaryota > Viridiplantae > Streptophyta > Magnoliopsida > Poales > Poaceae > Triticum > Triticum timopheevii. Next base: position 58,519,793 of record OY997270.1, on the reverse strand, counting down.
AAACACTTTGCTTGATTTCAGTGCAACTACACAAAACGAGATTGGATTTCCTATTCGTGTTGGCAGATTTGTATTTTATCTTGGTCGTCGCATGAAAGGTCAGTACAAGCCTTCATCCACATGTTTGTGCAGTGTGCTTTGAGATGTTGTGCTACTTGTATTGGTATTGTTTTAAATAAATGTTGAATTGAAGCTATTGTATTCCTGTCTTTTCCCATTAAGTAGTGAACAAAAATGGGACCAATCCAGACATGATGCTTGTTGCTTTATTACAACAAACTCTGCATCACCCCTTTATAAGTAGATGGCAGCACATACTGTTGTTGCGCCCACTCTCCCCTGGAACTGTTTATGCTTTTCGTTAATCTAATGCCGCTGGTAAAATTAAGCAATGCCACTCTCAGAATTAATTAACTACTGAATCTTAGTTCAAAACTGCAACACTTGTTAGGAATGGTACTATCCTACTTTGTAGTTCTTTCTACATGTTTAACCAAGGTATTGTTAAGATAATGTCTCTGTTAAAATGAATCAGTTGCATTTTTGTAGGAATGGTACTTTTCTGCTTTGTCGTTCTTTATACATGTTGAAACAAGGCATTGTTAAGATAATGTCTCATTAAATATGAATGAATCACACTGATGGAAAATTGCTACTCTTCTGCTTTGTTTCCCATTAAGATAAAGTAGATCAGTAGATGCTTTTCTTCTGGGAGTACAAGTCATCAACCATTATTTCTCAGTAATTGTTTCCCTTATACCTATTGTTGCTTACAGGGATATCAAAATTAAAGCTCGGTTTTATTCCGACTTCGATTTTAGTTGAACTGCACAAAAGGAGCCAATGTGTCCAAGGAAAACTGCTGCATTACTGGGTCCAGTTGGTCGTTCCACTTTGCAGAAAGATTCAGTCACTGTTTGCGCTACATTACAGAAGGAATGACCAAGAAGCTTTACAGAGTATTATTAGACACTAGTGACATGACTAGTCTGTAGATACCATTGGCAATTTAACAACACGTGGGGTGCCCTGGGCAAAAAGTGCCCAAACAAGTACAAGAAGCTACGACAGGACTCCACGATCATAGGCATTACATATTTTGAATGGGAAAAGCTTGTCAAAGTTTAATCATTGATGTTAGCAAGAAGACGGTAGTTTAATATATTGGAATTGGAAAACCTTGTCAAAATTTGCTCAGTGATGTTAGCCAGAAGACATGCATTTGATATTTTTGAGTGGGACGCCCTTGCTGTGAGCAGCGTCGAGTGTTTTTTCCTATTCCTGTGTTCATTTTAGAAGTAAATAGTTACTCTGCTGAGATATTCCTGTGTTAAGAGTTTGTTCTGAATATTGTCTATGTAATGCCAGGCCTTGTGTTTGATTGCAATGTTGAGCTTGGAATGTTGTGGCATGCGGCATCACGAGCTGTTCACTGTGCCTCCTGAGAATAATGCTTCGTATTGTTTTGCATGTCGATCTAATGCCAGTGATTTGCTTGTTAATAAGATCATCCTCTTCTGTTGTTTCCATGCTTAAGAAGTTCATCGTCTGATGTTTCATTCATAGACTATACGACAAGTCGGGTAGGTTAGACGTGAAACCATATGATCTTCCGACCAACTCATGATATTAGGCCGTGATTGGATCGTCGTTTTCCAACCAAAACCGCTTGTAAAACTGACGCTTGTAAATTAAAGCAGATGGTCTCGGGCGAAGGCGCTTGGTTGGTCGATTTCAACTAGTAAAATATCGGAAGTACTTCACACACGATAAAAACGCTGAACGACACTCGGACAATTGCTAATCCAGCCGTTAGCTGCTGTTTCAGCCTTGCCCATGGATGGCATGATAAGCACGTCGTGCATGTATCGTCTGGTAATGTCGTCCATATAGCAGTTCTTGTAAAATATACACTGGTCTCTCAAATTACACGCATAACCCGCCGGTTTTACTTACAGACCTCGGGCCCTCGGTTTCATTACGCTTGTATTTTACGCGTTGTTTCGGATGACGAGTAAATTACACTTGTATGTTAATACATGTTTGAAATAAACCAGAGCTCCCAAGCGCAGCCTTACCGTTTCATGCCGTCTCAGTTTCTCAAAGGTGCTCATAGGTGTCCGATGATCCTGGCTTCCTGAATGAGCAGCGGGCGCTGTATCAGACCATCCATAGGGCCTGCGAGGCCCTCTCTGTTGTCCTTCTAGTTGTTGCGCTCATCGTGGCGCCGAGCATTGTTAACATCGTCAACGAACATGAGGATTCAGGAGATGACTTTATTTTGACTGGATGACACTAGGGACCCACTAGGGCCATAGCCGTACGTACGCAAGTGCCTCCTTATTATGTACAACTATATTTTTTTTGCTTTCTCCTGGTTTCCTGACATCACGGTCCCACACCAATGTCAACCTATGTAGTCAATATAAACGAGAGAATTTCACAAGGTGCGGCCGACAGTTGGGACCAAGCAGCTCGAGCAGTATTTGTGTTTTTGAGGCGTGAGCACTGGAGAGTTTTTCTTGGCGATGATTTCGTTGTTGTTCAGAGGAGAGCAGGGTATTAACTGGGCGGGCTGTGGCCCGTCTAGCCCAGGCCAGATATCCAGCCCAGATACTAATTTTTTCAAGATGAAAATGGCTAGCCCAGCTATACGTCTTTTTGAGGAATACCCAGGCAAGGTCAACTTGTTATTCTCCGCCCCGCTGGGCTGCAAATCTTTCCTAGGAGGGATGCATTAGGCTTAACAGGAAAATGAGCTTTAAAAAATAATAAATGGGATGTAATTATAAAAACTGGGCAGTAACTATAAAAAATGCACCAAACACGAAATTAGTTTATAAAATATTATTTATGGATTTTTAAAATCTTAAATTTTCATTGTTGCGCGCGCGATGTTTCGTTGGATTTTTACATAATAGAAATTTATATTTAATCTGACTAGAAATTTCGGGATAAAAATATTTCGGATCCCATCAAAATGTGGGAAATTTTATTGAATTCTGTCTTCAACGGTTGGTTGAAATTATTAATCATTGTCCTAGCTAGAAAATGGGCTGTACTTTTAACAAACTGTCAATGGGCTGTTGTAAATTCCATTAGAATTCAAAAATGGGCTGTACATTCTTACAAAACGCAAATGGGCTATAAGTTCTCTGCCATACACTTGTGGGCCTACTAAGTGACGCGTCCCCTAAAAAATAAGTTGACGTGTATGCAAGGCTTTGTCAACTTATTATAGTCAACACACGGTTCTAGCAGCAGTGGCCGTTGGATCTCTATCCAATGGATGTCGTGCTTCTTCTTCAATCTCGGATATTCTTAGCTTCGGCCGCCCAAAAAATGATTCCTTCCCCTGACATCTAGGGCACACCATTTCGGAGGCTGACATGTGGGCCTACTAAGTTGGAGCGTACCAAGGGCTTTGTCAACTTAGTCAATATAAACGATTCTACCTTCAGTGACCGTATGATGTCCATCCAACGGTCGTAGTGCTTCTTCAACCTCTGGTCTTCCTGGTACAGCCGCCCAAAGCAGCGCTGGTTGTGCCGCCTGCTCCTGCCTCCCATGGCCGGCTGTGCTGCCGCGGAGGCCTCACCGCCCCCCATACTACTCCCACCGCTGGCCAGGCCATCTCTCCACTCACCCACACCCCCTGTTATTCTGCGGCGACGGCAGCCTCACACCGCAGCCGAACCAGTGAACCCTCGTACTCCTCTCCGCGTGGGCTTCCACTGCTGCGTCTTCCCCGGCTCCGCGTCGTCCCCTTCCTAGGCCTCGCCATTGTCCACAGCCCTAGTGCTCTCGGCGTGGCGTGTCAACATGGTCAATGACCGACTTCCATCAGAAGAGTACTGTACGTGGAGAGGCTGACAGCTTCCACGGTGGCCGCAAGGAAGTGCCTCCTTATTACGCGCAAAATAATTATTCCTCCACCTGACAGCGGGGACCCACCGGACGGGCCACCTTATTTCGCGAAAAAAATGTTTCCCCCCTGATTGCTGGGACCCACCTGATGGGCCACCATATTTTGCGAAAAAAACGTTCCCCCCGCTGTCAGCTCGGACCCACCGGAAGTGCCTACTTATTACGCACAAAAAAATGAATACTCCCCCTGCTAGCTGGGACCCACCTTGGTGGGTGGCTGACTTGTGCGCCTACTAAGTTGACGGGGACAGAGGGCTTTGTCAACTTAGTCAATATGAACGATTCTAGCTCCAGTGACCGTACGATGTCCATCCAACGGCCGTAGTGCTTCTTCAACCTCTGGTCTTCTTGCTCCAGCCGCCCAAAGCAGCGCCTGTCGTGCCGCCTGCTCCTGCCTCCCGTGGCCGGCTGTGCTACCACGGAGGCCTCACCGCCCCCTACTATTCCCACCGCTGGCCAGGCCCTGCGGCGACGACAGCCTCACACCGCAGCCGAACGAGTGAACCCACATACTCCTCTCCGCGTGGGCATCCACTGCCGCGTCTTCACCGGCTCCGCGTCGTCCCCTTCCTAGGCCTCGCCGTCGTCCACCGCCCTGGTGCTCTCGGCGCGGCGTGGTCAACGTGGTCAAGGAACGACTTCCATCGGACGTGGACTGTACGTGGAGAGGCTGACAGTTGGGTCCACGGCGGCAGCAAGGAAGTGCCTCCTTATTACATGGAAAATAATGATTCCTACACCTGACAGCAGGGACCCACCGGACGGGCCACCATATTTCGCAAAAAAACGTTTCCCCCTGACTGTTGGGACCCACCAGCTACACCTTCGCACGCAAGGAAGTGCGTCCGGGCAAAAAAAACGATTCGCCCCCCTGACTGCTGGGACCCACCAGCTACATCTTCGCACGCAAGGAAGTGCGCCCGGGCAAAAAAAACAAAATGATTCGCCCCCTGACTGCTGGGACCCACCAGCTACATCTTCGCAGTCAAGGAAGTGCCTGACAGTCGGGACCCACCTGGTCGAAGCGTACGTAGCGTTATCATTCTGGTCGCGAACGTGTACATACATATATACTGGTCGATGTAGAGGCGCGCATGTGTCGTAATAGAGGCGCGTACGTGTCGTAGTAGAGGCGCGCACATAGCATGTACACGTACGTACAGCGGCCAGGGTGCAAGAAAGAAAATACGGCCACATACGTACATACGGGCAGGGTCTCGAACACATACTCGTGCATACGTATGGCAAGGGCTCGTGTACATGGCTGGGTTGGAACAGAGAAACAACATCGTCGTCGTGTTCATGGGGAGGCAACGGAATGCGTCGTGTTCATGGGGAGGCAACGGAATGCGTCGTGTTCATGGGGAGGGGTGTGGCGTACCGCAAAACGGAGGAAACGGACCTCCTATGATCAAAACGGGGGTCCTGTTGATCGGGAGGAGTGTGGTGTACCGCAAAACGGAGGAAACGGACCTCCTACGGTCGAAATGGGGGTCCTGTTGATCTAGAGGGGTGTGGTGTATTGCAAAACGGAGGAAACAGACCTCCTACGGTCAAAACAGGGCTCCTGTTGATCAGGAGGGGTGTGGTGTACCGCAAAACGGACGAAACGGACCTCCTACGGTCGAAACGGGGGTCCTGTTGATCGGGAGGGGTGTGGTGTACCACAAAACAGACGAAACGGACCTCCTACGGTCGAAACGGGGGTCCTGTTCATCGGGAGGGGTGTGGCGTACCGCAAAACGGGACTCTACGAGATACTGTTCATCTCCATCGTCGACCTCCTCCAGCCTGCAAGGGCTCCTGTTCATCCAGCCTCCACCGCGCGCTACTCCATCGGCTACTGTTCAACCACCTCTCCACGGGCACCCCTCCACCGTCTACTGTTCATCCAGCCCTCCACACCACGAGGTCCTGTTCAACCACCCCTCCACGGGTACCCCTCCACCATCTACTGTTCATCCAGCCCTCCACACCACGGGGTCCTGTTCATCCAACCCCCCCCCCCCCCCCCCCCGCGCAACTCTCACTGTTCATCCCAGAGGCAGCATCGATCGGCTTCAGTTAGCAGCAGTAGCAAAGGAATCGCTCGATCGGGTTCAGTTAACAGCCATCGATCGATTGCTCGGGTTCAGTAACGCGTAGCCTGCAGTGCAATCGCTCGGGTTCAGTTAGAGCCCAACGCCTCACTCGGGTTCAATTAGAGCCAACGCCTCACACACACGCGCGTACGTGTACGAGAGAAATGCGCGTCGCTCGGCCCCCGACCTCCCACCATAACGGGGAAATCCCCGAAATTTTCCTCCCCCTCGCTTCTACCGCGGTTTTTTCCGTCATGGACGGCCCAAAGAATGTCATGCAGCTGCGTCTCCGGCCCGCCCAGGATGAAAAGCCTATTTTCTGTCATGATTTTTTGTCATAGAAGTAGGAGCCCAGCACATCTATGATGATACCGCGTTTTGTCACAATTATCGTCATAGAAGTGTCATATGTATGACAGAATTTTTTTTTGTTCGGCCCAAAATGTCATGGATGTGTCTTCTTTTTGTAGTGGTTATACTTCCGGCCGGTTTACGCCGCGGGGTATATCCCCGACACTTTCATGTGCTTTCGGTGCAATTTTTGATGTGTGATGTGGATCCTTGATCCAGCACCTAGCACCAAATACTCTAAAATAACTAACATTTGGCTTCTTACCAGTTAAGAGCTCGTAAGATGTCTTCTTCAGAAGCTGATGAAGATAAATACGGTTGATGACATGACAGGCAGTATCAATAGCTTCAGGCCAGAACTTTGTTGGTGTCTTGTACTCATCAAGCATCATTCGTGCCATCTCAATGAGTGTCCTGTTCTTGCGCTCCATGATGCCATTCTGCTGAGGGGTGTATGGAGCAGAGAACTCATGTGTGATGCCCAATGTATCAAGATCAGTGTCGAGGCCGGTGTTCTTGAACTCTGTGCCATTGTCACTTCTGATGTGCTTGATCTTGATGCCATAGTTTGTCATGGCTCGATTGGCGAAGCGTCTGAAGATATCCTGCACTTCATTCTTGTAGAGAATTATGTGAACCCATGTGTATCTAGAGTAATCATCAACAATGATGAAACCATAGAGGCAAGCAGTGGTAGTAAGGGTAGAGTAGTGAGTGGGGCCAAATAAGTCCATGTGTAGCAGCTCGAAGGGTTGAGATGTCGTGATGATTGTCTTCGAGGGATGCTTGGCCCTAGTCATCTTCCCAGCTTCGCAGGCACCACACAGATGATCTTTCCTGAACTTGATGCCCTTGATGCCAATGACATGCTTCATCTTCGAGAGAGTGTACAAGTTCCTCATGCCAGCATGTCCCAGCCTTCGATGCCAGAGCCAACACTCTGAAGCTTTAGGTAGAAGGCATACGGCCAGCTGTGGTCCTGCTGAAATATCTACCATATACAGATCATCCTTTCTATAGCCTTCAAAGACTAGAGACTTGTCAGATTCCATTAGTACAAGACATCGATATTTTCCAAATATCACAATCATGTTTAAGTCGCAAAGCATGGAAACAGACATTAAGTTGAAACCAAAGGATTCAACAAGCATCACTTTATCCATGTGTTGATCCTTTGAGATAGCAACTCTACCTAATCCCAATACCTTGCTTTTATCAGTGTCAGCAAATGTGATGTGACTCTTGTCAGAGGGGTGAAGAGTTGAATCCATGAGAAGACTTCGATCACCAGTCATGTGGTTAGTGCATCCACTGTCCATAATCCATTCTGAAGCACGAGGTGTCGTACCCTACTGTACAGTTAGGAGGATAGGCTTCACAGAGAGAAGTGTGAAGCATAAACATTTGACGACCAAGTGGATTATGAAAACTTAGATCAAGGTTACGATCAGCAATGTAATGATCAGTAGGTTCAGGAACAAGATAAGCAATAAGACCATTTGGACATTTAGTCCAGCGTCCCACAAGATGTTTTAGGTCCCCAGCATAAGCATCGGACGCCTTTGGTTTCAAGCTGGAGAACTTTCCCTGCAAAAGAGAATTAATTCTTCTTAACCACCCACATCTTCAGGGGTGGCTTAGAAGCAATGAGTCTAAGTGCAGCATCTGAGAATTTCGGCTTTGGAGCCCTAGCAAATAGCCTTGCAGGTTGGGAATAATACTCATATGAATAAGTAGAAAAGTTCTTAGTTTTATGAACATAACGGTTCGACTCAACAAGCTCATATTCATATGTCTGAGCATCATTTCCCTGCAAAACATTGGCGTTAGGGTAACTCGGTTGAGTCCTTTGTCTGTATGAAGCCTTTGGACCATTTGAAGCTTTTGGTCTGGAGATTGTCTTCTTCACTGGTGGTGTCATGATGACATTCACAGGAAGATTCTCAAGACAACATTTGGGCACCCAGATTTTCTTCAATGGTGGTCCGTTCCTGCAGTTAGTACCAATATACCTTGCAAACACTTCACCATTCTGATTCTTGAACAGTTTATAGTTCGCATCAAAGGATTCATCAATGATAACAGGGTAAGCACAAGAGAAGCCAGATAAGGTAGATGGATCTACTGACGGGCCCTTTGCAGCAACCCATGTGGTCTTGGGATACTGCTCAGGCTTCCAGTATGAACCATCAGCATTCATTTTCCTCTCGAACCCAACACCCTCTTTTCTAGGGTTTCGGTTCAGAATCTGCTTTTTGAGGACATCACATAGTGTCTGATGCCCTTTGAGGCTTTTGTGCATCCCTGTTTAGAGCAATGTCTTCAACCTAACATTTTCATCAAAAATGGCAGTGGCATCCTCAGCAGAGGGGTTAATATCCACATCAACAATTGAAGATATTGCAGCAGCAGCAGTAGAACATTCAGCAACAGAGGTAGCATTATCACGCTCAAGACATTTTAGACATGGTGGTTCAAATCCATCCTGAGCGGGACTGATCTGTTGGGCGCGTTGTGACATATTCTCCGTTAGAAGATCTTCATGAGCCGCTCTCAATTTCTCAAGTTCTTGCTTCCTTTGAAGATAATCATAGGAAAGCTTCACGTGAGTAGTTGAGAGCGTTTCATGACGACTTTCAAGTTGTTCGTACTTAACATGAAGACTTTTGATGTCATCAAGTAAGGACTGAGACTTCGTCATTTTAGCGTCCAACAGGTCATCACTTTTGTCTAGCAATTTTTGAATATGTTCCATATCATTTTGTTGTTCAGTTGCAATTTTAGCAAGAGTTTTGTAGCTAGGTTTAGATTCACCTTCAGAGTCATCTTCACTAGAAGTTTGGAAGTAAGCATCGCGTGAGTTTACCTTGGCACCACGTGCCATGAAGCAGTAGGTGGGAGTTGAGTCGTCCTTATCAATAGCTTCGGTGTTGGTGGCAGAATCATTGTCTTCAGAGTTGAAGATTGACTTGGCAACATATGTAGTAGCAAGAGCCAGGCTGGCCACACCAGAATCGGACTCCTCCTCAGACTCCACTTCTACTTCCTCTGATGCGGACTCCTCCTCTGAATCCATCTCCTTGCCAACAAATGCACGAGCCTTGCCAGATGAACTTTTCTTGTGTGATGAAGACTTTGAGGAAGACTTTGAAGAATACTTTAATGATTTCTTCTTCTTCTTTTTGTCATCAAAATCAGATTCCTTGCTCTTCCTCTTTTTCTTGGTTTGATTGTCCCACTGTGGACATTCAGAGATGTAGTGACCAGGCTTCTTGCACTTGTGATAGGTTCTTTTCTTGTGATCAGAATTGGAAGCTTCGTCATTTCTGGAGCTGGATCTTGAGGACTTCCTGAAGCCTTTCTTCTTGGTGAACTCCTAAAACTTCTTCACAAGCATAGGAAGTTCCTTCCCAATGTCTTCAGGATCATCAGAACAGCTGTCAGATTCTTCTTCAGACGAAGACACAACCTTTGCCTTCAAAGCGCGAGTTCGGCCATAGTTGGGACCATAGATGTCTCTTTTCTCAGATAACTGGAACTATGTGTTGATCCACTCAAGTATGTCAGACGGATCGAGAGTTTTGAGGTCAGGGCGTTCTTGTATCATCAGGGCTAGGATATCAAATGAGCTATCGGGTGATCTCAAGAGTGTCTTGACGATATCGTGCTTGGTTATATCAGTGGCGCCAAGTGCTCTAAGCTCGTTGGTGATATCAGTGAGGCGATCAAAGGTGTGCTGAACATTTTCATTGTCATTTCTCTTGAAGCGGTTGAAGAGGTTGCGAAGAACACTGATCCTCCGGTCTCTTTGCACTACTAGGGAAAACCCTAGCAGTAGCGCGTGTATTGTGCCTACTAGTAGCGCGGGAAGCCGCGCTACTAATAAGGCGCTACAGCTATTGCTTAGCAGTAACGCGTGCCATCACGCGCTACTGCTAGTACAAATAGCTGCAGCGGCTATTCAGTACCGCGCTACTGCTAAGTTATCTACTTGCAGCGTGTTTCCTTTCCATCGCTACTAGTATTTTTTTTATAATTTTTTTATTTTTAGTGTATTTATGCGCCATCATACAAATATTGGTACAATACCAGCTGTTATGAGGTTTACATCATTATGTCCGTAACAGTGTATTAAATGAAGGTGGATTAGGTTCAAGTGGAGGTAATATGTGGTGCATGTCAAAAGTATACTACTAATCCAAACTTGATCTACTTTGGATTAGTAGTACTTTCGATGTGCACCACATGTTGCCTCCACTTGAATCTAATCCGCCAACACAAGATATTTAATCGTCATCATGGTCATTACCATCAACATTATTTATTTAATCACCACTAACACTAGCTAATAATAATCATCATAGTCATTACCACGAACACTAGCTATTTTATCATCATAGTAATAGTGTAGCACATCATCATCCTGAAACTCATTTCTAGCCAGCTACTCACTCCTGCTACTCACTCCTGCTGCTCTCTCTTAGGTAAAAGAACATAAAACATGTATAGCTCTCCTCCTTGATCAAGTTGGAGCATGCAGATGAACCTGTCTCCTAATCGTGGAAGGCGTCTCTGGTTGCTGCTCCCTAGTACTTCTCTGCGCTCCCCCAACACATATTTGGTCCAGTCTTGCACTATTAAGCATCCATCGCTAATCTTGAATGCACTAAAGTAAGCTGTAGGATATCTTGGCCGTAAGTTGGTAATACTCATGACACCTTTAGTCTCGATCCCATAAGGCACAACATTCATCGGGAGTCCCTATTGAAGAACATCGTATGGTAACATACTTAGCAATGAAGTTTAGCTTCAAAAATAATGTATGGAAAAGATGCAATGAGGATAAAAAGTAAAAATCTTACCATCCTTCCTAAATGGATGTGACCGTAGTTCATTATGAACACTATGGGTCGCACATTTTCAGTACTAAGATTTCTAAATGCAGGAAGAAAATTTGTCTTGACAGTATCAAGATCCTCAAGCCATGAAACATAATGACTGAGCTCCTCGCAGTTGAGTTCAGCCCCAGGACAGTATACCGTCCTGTCTACCAAGCGCTGGACATGTTTGCTTGCACGGAAATAAGCTGACAATACAAATTAGTTGTCAATTATTTTTGAATAAACAATATCAAAGACATAAATATGGTTGAGAAACTTACATAATGGTATAACTGGAGGCATTTGCACATTGACCCAGATGTCGGTATTACCTTCAATATCATCTTCCGGACGAATATCAAAGGTGATAACCATATCAGGCTCAAATGCATAAGTCTTGCATACTGCTCGCCATGTTTTGCATCCAAAATAGGTGTAGTCGTCTGAATTGTATAACTTCGCATGGAAAATATAACCATGCTCGGTCTTCAAGTAAACTTTCTTTTCCTCCATACTATGACTGAAACCTATCTTATCCAATACAAAAACTCTTGCATGGCAGGGGATACGCTAGTAGAATAGTAAAAAAAATATAAGTTGAAGCAAATGAAAGCAGATGTCATGCTTAATTACGAAAAAAGACTTGTCGTTGTGACTTACTGTATCCACTTCGAAGTTCTCGTCCAGCTTGATGCTGAAGCGCCTATCATCATCTAGGAAGATTCCGTCGCACAGGCCGCGCTCGTCTTCGCAGTATTTGCAAATACCGAAATCCTTCTCGTCGTTAGACATTTCCTATGTTCATAGTTAAAACATTAATTGAAAATCGATCGAAGACAACTACCAAGATACTGAACACACAAATCCGGGGCACTCGACATTTCCTACATATTCTAGCACAAGTCATGCCAAAATTCATGGAAAAATCCGGCATGACCTTTGCTAAAATAGGACATATCGAGCGCCTGAAATTTGCTGGAACGGAAATGAATCAACACTCCGGCAAAACATAGGCCACTCGGAGGTGTAACCTGCAAACATGACCGGCCACTTGGATATTGAGCAACACAAGATATACATTTCAAAATATCTTATAGGACTCAAATTAGCATGCATTCAATAAGCAAAAGTAGATCATCTCATGCATTTCAAAATATTGTCACTAATACATCACGAATAGTGTCATACATATAACATCACTAATACAACTAAAACTCTAGCACACGACGGGTATCGGCGCGGGCGGTGGACACCCACAGAGAAGGCACCATCACGGGATCATAGCTCCAGTGAGATCCCCGGAGAACCTGCCAGGTATTGGAGAACGGCCTGTGCTCCAACGCAAACAAGTAGCGACGGACGTGCGCGTCCTCCTCACTGACACGGTGACGCACCACCTCCGTGGAGTCCTCGAGCCTCTGGATCGTCACTGGCCCACGCGACCGCCACCAAACAAGGTTCGGGTCAACGACAGGCTGGCTCCTCACCAACCTGCGCCCCCCCGGTAGGTAGCGCCTCCCAGTACCACCCCGGCGGAGCCCAGTCCCGAACATGGCCGATCTGGTCAAGCAGGTGTCGTCCTCCGCCGACTCGACGACGAGGATGCGGGATAGGCATCGTCCACGTCGAGGCGGGAAAAATTGCTTTAACTAAAAAATAGAAACAAGTTCTTACTAACTAGTTCTATTAATTCAACTAGTTCTTACTAAAAATAATACTATAAATAAAAATATTCTAGTACCTAATTAGTACCTAATTCTTACTAACTAATTAGTACCTAGGAACTACTGCCCTAATTACCATCTAAGTAATTAACTAACTAGCACTAAAAATAGCCTAGGGTTCATACTAACTAGCACTAAATACCTAGGGTTCATACTAAGCAGAGAAGAGGGATCAGAAGGGGAGAGAGGGATCGGAAGGGGAGAGTGCTTACAGAGGGCGGGGAGAGAGATGGGGTAGGGGGAGACGGCGGCACCGAGGCGCGGCGAGGCAGCCGGGTCGGGGGAGACGGCGGCGAGGCGGCCGGGGTCGGGGGAGACGGCGGCGAGGCGGGGTCGGGGGAGACGGCGGCGAGGCGGGGTCGGGGAAGACGGCGGCACCGAGGCGCGGCGAGGCGGGGTCGGGGGAGACGGCGGCGAGGCGGGGTCGGGGGAGACGGCGGTGGCAAGGCGGGGTCGGGAATTGGGGGAGGAAGCAGAGGAGAGGGAATCAGGCCGGGCGGGGGTTAAGGTGAAAGTAGCTTTAACTGTAGCGTGGGAAGGAAAAACGCGCTGCTGCTAAAAACCATAGTAGTAGCGCTATCCGCAGAAGGGCGCTACTACTATACCTACCACGCCGGGAACGGTGTGGCAATTATAGTAGTAGCGCTTTCTGCCAGGACAGTGCTACTGCTAATCTGCTAACTGTAGTGCGGTTCTGCCGAACGCGCTACTGCAAAGTAGCAGTAGCGCCTCATTTTAACAAGCGCTACTGGTAACATTCTGTGTATAAGGTTTTCCCTAGTAGTGTTGAGTTGAGACGCCTTCATTGACCTTGGAGAGCCAGTCCTAGACTAGCTTCGAAGTTTCCAAGGTGCTCACCCGGTTATACTGTCTTTTGTTCAGGTGACCGCAGATGATGTTCTTTGCAGTTGAATCCAGTTGAATGAACTTCTTCACATCAGTAGGAGTGACGCCTTCACCAACATTGGGAACGTCATTCTTGACGACATACCATAGATCAACATCAATGGCTTCAAGATGCATGCGCATCTTATTCTTCCGGTAGGGATATTCACTGCCATCAAAGACAGGGCATGCAGCGGAGACTTTGATTATCCCTGCAGTCGACATAGCTAAAACTCCAGGTGGTTAAACCGAATCACACAAAACAAGGGAGCACCTTGCTCTAATACCAATTGAAAGTGCTAGTATCGACTAGAGGGGGGTGAATAGGCAATTTTTATGAAAGACTTCAAAACATGGCTTTTTCAAAGACAAACAACAACAACAAGCCTATTGATATGCAGCGGAAGGTAGACTACACTAGACAGACCATAGTCAAGCTAGTAATAAAGTGAAAGCACAAAGACTAATAGCAGCTAAGTAGTAAATATCAGGATGGAAGATAGTATGAAGCCAAACATATTAGTCCTCACACAGTGAAGTCAAATAGATAATGCAAGTAGGCAATGACTTCACGAAGACAAACGGTAAGTAAAGAGAGTGAGAAGATAGAACCAGGTGCTCAACGAGGACAAGAATTTGTTGGACCAGTTCCAGTTGCTGTGACAACTGTACGTCTGGTTAGGGAGGCTGAGATCTAACTCAGAAGACCGCGTCTTCACCTTATCCCCCTTGAGCTAAGGACACCCAGTCCTCGCCCAATCACTCTGGTAAGTCTTCAAGGTAGACTTCCAAACCTTCACAGACTTCGTTCACCGGCGATCCACAATGACTCTTGGATGCTCAGAACGTGACGCCTAACCGGCTGGAGGATTCACAGTCCTCAAGTGTAATAAGTCTTCAGATCACACAGACAGAAAGACTTCAGTGATGCCTAACACTCTTTGGCTCTGGGTGTTTTTGAAGGAAATATGCCCTAGAGGCAATAATAAAGTTATTATTTATTTCCTTATTTCATGATAAATGTTTATTATTCATGCTAGAATTGTATTAACCGGAAACATAATACATGTGTGAATACATAGACAAACATAGTGTCACTAGTATGCCTCTACTTGACTAGCTCGTGAATCAAAGATGGTTAAGTTTCCTAGCCATAGACATGAGTTGTCATTTGATTAACGGGATCACATCATTAGGAGAATGATGTGATTGACATGACCCATTCCGTTAGCTTAGCACCCGATCGTTTAGTATGTTGCTATTGCTTTCTTCATGACTTATACATGTTCCTATGACTATGAGATTATGCAACTCCCGTTTACCGGAGGAACACTTTGTGTGCTACCAAACGTCACAACGTAACTGGGTGATTATAAAGGTGCTCTACAGGTGTCTCCAAAGGTACTTGTTGGGTTGGCGTATTTCGAGATTAGGATTTGTCACTCCGAATGTCAGAGAGGTATCTCTGGGCCCTCTCGGTAATGCACATCACTTAAGCCTTGCAAGCATTGCAACTAAAGAGTTAGTTGCGAGATGATGTATTATGGAACGAGTAAAGAGACTTGCCAGTAACGAGATTGAACTAGGTATTGGATACCGACGATCGAATCTCGGGCAAGTAACATACCGATGACAAAGGGAACAACGTACGTTGTTATGCGGTCTGACCGATAAAGATCTTCGTAGAATATGTAGGAACCAATATGGGCATCCAGGTCCCGCTATTGGTTATTGACCGGAGACGTGTCTCGGTCATGTCTACATTGTTCTCGAACCGTAGGGTCCGCACGCTTAAGGTTTCGATGACAGTTTTATTATGAGTTTATAAGTTTTGATGTACCGAAGGAGTTCGGAGTCCCGGATGAGATCGGGGACATGACGAGGAGTCTCGAAATGGTCGAGACGTAAAGATCGATATATTGGACGACTATATTCGGAGTTCGGAAAGGTTCCGAGTGATTCGGGTATTTTTTCAGAGTACCGGAGAGTTACGGGAATTCGTATTGGGCCTCATTGGGCCATACGGGAAAGGAGAGAAAGGGCCAAAAGGGTGGCCGCACCCCTCCCCTTGGACTAGTCCGAATTGGACTAGGGAGGGGGGGCGCCCCCTTCCTTCCTTCTCCTTCTCTCTTCCCTTTCCTTCTCTCCTACTCCTACTACATGCAAGGGCTCCTAGTTGGACTAGGAAAGGGGGAATCCTACTCCCGGTGGGAGTAGGACTCCCCTAGGGCGCGCCATAGAGAGGGCCGGCCCTCCCCTCCTCCAGTCCTTTATATACGGGGGCAAGGGGCACCCCATAGACACACAAGTTGATCTTCGTGATCGTTCCTTAGCCGTGTGCGGTGCCCCCCTCCACGATATTACACCTCAGTCATATTGTAGCGGTGCTTAGGCGAAGCCCTACGACGGTTGAACATCAAGATTGTCACCATGCCGTCGTGCTGACAGAACTCCTCCCTGAAGCTCTGCTGGATCGGAGCCCGGGGTGTGTCATCGAGTTGTACGTGTGTCAAGAACTCGAAGGTGCCGGAGTAACGGTTCTTGGATCGGTTGGACCGGGAAGACGTACGACTACTTCCTCTACGTTGCGTCAACGCTTCCGCTTCGGTCTACGAGGGTACGTAGACAACACTCTCCCCTCTCGTTGCTATGCATCACCATGATCTTGCGTGTGCGTAGGAAATTTTCTGAAATTACTACGTTCCCCAACAGTGGCATCCGAGCCTAGGTTTTATGGTTTGATGTTATATGCACGAGTAGAACACAAGTGAGTTGTGGGCGATATAAGTCATACCGCTAGCATGTCATACTTTGGTTCGGCGGTATTGTTGGATGAAGCGGCCCGGACCGACATTACGCGTACGCTTACGCGAGACTGCTTTTACCGCCGTGCTTTGCACACAGGTGACTAGCGGGTGTCAGTTTCTCCAACTTTAGTTGAACCGAGTGTGGCTACGCCCGGTCCTTGCGAAGGTTAAAACAGCACCAACTTGACAAACTATCGTTGTGGTTTTGATGCGTAGGTAAGAACGGTTCTTGCTCAGCCCATAGCAGCCACGTAAAACTTGCAACAACAAAGTAGAGGACGTCTAACTTGTTTTTGCAGGGCATGTTGTGATGTGATATGGTCAAGACGTGATGAGATATAAGATGATCATGTTTTGTTGAAATTATCGACAACTGGCAAAAGCCTTATGGTTGTCTCTCTATTGCATAAGATGCAAGCGCCAAATAATTGCTTTACTTTATCGCTATGCGATAGCAATAGTTGCAAGAGCAATTGTTGGCGAGACGACCATGTGACGACACATTGATATAGATCAAGATGATGGAGATCATGGTGTCATGCCGGTGACGATGGAATTCATGACGATGCTTTGGAGATGGAGATCAAAGGCGCAAGATGATTGTGGCCATATCATGTCACATATTTTGATTGCATATAATGTTTATCTATTATACATCTTATTCTTGCTTTGATTGACGGTAGCATTTTAAGATGATCTCTCACTAATTATCAAGAAGTGTTCTCCCTGAGTATGCACCGTTGCCAAAGTTCGTCGTGCCCAGACACCACGTGATGATCGGGTGTGATAAGCTCTACGTCCATCTACAACGGGTGCAAGCCAGTTTTGCACACGCGGAATGCTCAGGTTAAACTTGACGAGCCTAGCATATGCAGATATGGCCTCGGAGCACGGAAACCGAAAGGTCGAGCGTGAATCATATAGTAGATATGATCAACATAGTGATGTTCACCATTGAAAACTACTCCATCTCACGTGATGATCGGTTATGGTTTAGTTGATTTGGATCGCGTGATCACTTAGATGACTAGAGAGATGTCTGTCTAAGTGGGAGTTCTTAAGTAATATGATTAATTGAACTTAAATTTATCATGAACTTAGTCCTGGTAGTATTTTGCAAATTATGTTGTAAGATCAATAGCTTGCGTTGTTGCTTTCATATGTTTATTTTTGATATGTTCCTAGAGAAAATTGTGTTGAAAGATGTTAGTAGCAATGATGCGGATTGGATCCGCGATCTGAGGTTTATCCTCATTGCTGCACAGAAGAATTATGTCCTTGATGCACCGCTAGGTGACAGACTTATTGCAGGAGCAGATGCAGACGTTATGAACGTTTGGCTAGCTCAATATGATGACTACTTGATAGTTTTGTGCACCATGCTTTATGGCTTACAATCGGGACTTCAAAGATGTTTTGAACATCATGGACCATATGAGATGTTCCAGGAATTGAAGTTAATATTTCAAGCAAATACCTGAGTTGAGAGATATGAAGTCTCCAACAAGTTCTATAGCTAAAAGATGGAGGAGAATCGCTCAACAAGTGAGCATGTGCTCAGATTGTCTGGGTACTACAATCGCTTAAATCAAGTGGGAGTTAATCTTCTAGATAAGATAGTGATTGACAGAATTCTCTAGTCACCATCACCAAGTTAGTAGAACTTCGTGATGAACTATAGTATGCAAGGGATGACGAAAATGATTCCCGAGCTCTTCGTGATGTTGAAATCGACGAAGGTAGAAATCAAGAAAGAGCATCAAGTGTTGATGGTTGACAAGATCACTAGTTTCAAGAAAAGGGCAAAGGGAAAGAAAGGGGAACTTCAAGTAGATTGAAAAGCAAGTTGCCACTCCCACGAAGAAGCCCAAAGCTGAACCAAAGCCTGAAACTGAGTGCTTACACTGCAAAGGAAATGGTCACTGGAAGCAGAACTACCCCAAGTATTTGGCGGATAAGAAGGATGGCAAAGTGAACAAAGGTATATTTGATATACATGTTATTGATGTGTACTTTACTAGTGTTTATAGCAACCCCTCGGTATTTGGTACTGGTTCAGTTGCTAAGAGTAGTAACTCAAAACGGGAGTTGCAGAATAAACAGAAACTAGTTAAGGGTGAAGTGACGATGTGTGTTGAAAGTAGTTTCAAGATTGATATGATCATCATCGCACACTCCCTATACTTTCGGGATTAGTGTTAAACCTAAATAAATGTTATTTGGCGTTTGCATTGAGCATGAATATGATTTGATCATGTTTATTGCAATACGGTTATTCATTTAAAATCAGAGAATAATTGTTGTTCTATTTAAATGAATAAAACTTTCAATGGTCATACACCCAACGAAAATAGTTTCTTGGCTCTCGATCGTAGTGATGCCCATATTCATAATATTGATGCCAAAAGATGCAAAGTTAATAATGATAGTGCAACTTATTTGTGGCACTGTCGTTTAGGTCATATCCGTGTAAAGCGCATGAAGAAGCTCCATACTGATGGACTTTTGGAACCACTTGATTATGAATCACTTGGTACTTGCGAACCGTACCTCATGGGCAAGATGACTAAAACGCCATTCTCCGGTACTATGGAGAGAGCAACAGATTTGTTGGAAATCATACATACAGATGTATGTGGTCCGATGAATGTTGAGGCTCGTGGCGGATATCGTTATTTTCTGACCTTCACAAGATGATTTGAGCAGATATGGGTATATCTACTTGATGAAACATAAGTCTGAAATAGTTGAAAGGTTCAAAGAATTTCAGAGTGAAGTGGAAAAATCATCGTAACAAGAAAAATAAAGTTTCTATGATCTGATCGCGGAGACAAATATTTGAGTTACGAGTTTGGTCTTCAATTAAAACAATGTGGAATAGTTTCAAAAATTCATGCCACCTGGAACACCACATCAAAATGGTGTGTCCGATGTCATAACCGTACTTTATTGGATATAGTACAATCTATGATGTTTCTTACCGATTTACCAATATCGTTTTGGGATCATGCATTAGAGACAACTGCATTCACGTTAAATAGGGCGCCATCTAAATCCGTTGAGACGACATTATATGAACTGTGGTTTAGCAAGAAACCAAAGTTGTCGTTTCTTAAAGTTTGGGGCTGCGATGCTTATGTGAAAAAGTTTCATCCTGATAAGCTCAAACCCAAATCGGAGAAGTGCGTCTTCATATAATACCCAAAGGAAATTGTTGGGTACACCTTCTATCACAGATCCGAAGGCAAAATATTCGTTGCTAACAAATGGATCCTTTCTAGAGAAGGAGTTTCTCTCGAAAGAAGTGAGTGGGAGGAAAGTAGAACTTGATGAGGTAATTGTACCTGTTCCCTTATTGGAAAGTAGTTCATCACAGAAATCTGTTCTTGTGACTACTATACCAATTAGTGAGGAAGCTAATGATGATGATCATGTAACTTCAGATCAAGTTACTACCGAACCTCGTAGGTAAAACAGAGTGAGATCCGCACCAGAGTAGTACGGTAATCCTGTTCTGGAGGTCGTGTTACTTGACCATGACAAACCTATGAACTATGAGGAAGCGATGATGAGCCCAGATTCCGCAAAATGGTTTGAGGCCATGAAATCTGAGATATGATCCATGTATGAGAAAAAGTATGGACTTTGATGGATTTGCCCGATGATCGGCAAACCATAGAAAATAAATGGATCTTCAAGAGGAAGACGGACGTTGATAGTAGTGTTACTATCTACAAAGCTAGACTTGTCGAAAAGGTTTTTGACAAAGTTCAAGGTGTTGACTATGATGAAATTTTCTCACTCGTAGCGATGCTTAAGTCTGTCCAAATCATGTTAGCAATTGCCGCATTTTTATGAAATCTGGCAAATGGATAAACAAAACTACATTCCTTAATGGATTTAAAGAAGAGTTGTATATGATGCAACCAGAAGGTTTTGTCAATCCTAAAGGTGCTAACAAAATGTGCAAGCTCCAGCGATCCATCTATGGACTGGTGCAAGCATCTCGGAGTTGGAATATACGCTTTGATAAGTTGATCAAAGCATATAGTTTATACAGACTTGCAGTGAAGCCTGTATTTACTAGAAAGTGAGTGGGAGCACTACAGCATTTCTGATAAGTATATGTGAATGACATATTATAGATCAGAAATAATGTAGAATTATTCTGCAAAGCATAAAGGAGTGTTTGAAAGGAGTTTTTCAAAGAAAGACCTCGGTGAAGCTGCTTACATATTGAGCATCAAGATCTATAGAGATAGATCAAGACGCTTGATAAGTTTTTCAATGAATACATACCTTGACAAGATTTTGAAGTAGTTCAAAATGGAACAATCAAAGAAAGAGTTCTTGCCTGTGTTACAAGGTGTGAAATTGAGTAAGACTCAAAGCCAGACCACGACAGAAGATAGAAAGAGAATGAAAGTCATTCCCTATGCCTTGGCCATAGGTACTATAAAGTATGCCATGTTGTGTACCAGATCTATTGTATACCCTACACTGAGTTTGGCAAGGGAGTACAATAGTGATCTAGGAGTAGATCACTGGACAACGGTCAAATTATCCTTAGTGGAATAAGGATATATTTCTCGATTATGGAAGTGACAAAAGGTTCGTCGTAAAGGGTTACGTCGATGCAAGTTTTGACACCGATCTGGATGACTCTAAGTCTCGATCTAGATACATATTGAAAGTTGGAGCAATTAGCTAGAGTAGCTCCGTGCAGAGCATTGTAGACATAGAAAATTGCAAAATACATAACGGATCTGAATGACTAAGATTCTCTCACAAGCAAAACATGATCACACCTTAGTACTCTTTGGGTGTTAATCACATAGCGATGTGAACTAGATTACTGAATCTAGTAAACCCTTTGGGTGTTGATCACATGGCGATGTGAACTATGGGTGTTAATCACATGATGATGTGAATTATCGATGTTAATCACATGGTGATGTGATCTAGATTATTGACTCTAGTGCAAGTGGGAGACTGAAGGAAATATGCCATAGAGGCAATAATAAAGTTATTATTTATTTCCTTATTTCATGATAAATGTTTATTATTCATGCTAGAATTGTATTAACCGGAAACATAATACATGTGTGAATACATAGACAAACATAGTGTCACTAGTATGCCTCTACTTGACTAGCTCGTGAATCAAAGATGGTTAAGTTTCCTAGCCATAGACATGAGTTGTCATTTGATTAACGGGATCACATCATTAGGAGAATGATGTGATTGACATGACCCATTCCGTTAGCTTAGCACCCGATCGTTTAGTATGTTGCTATTGCTTTCTTCATGACTTATACATGTTCCTATGACTATGAGATTATGCAACTCCCGTTTACCGGAGGAACACTTTGTGTGCTACCAAACGTCACAACGTAACTGGGTGATTATAAAGGTGCTCTACAGGTGTCTCCAAAGGTACTTGTTGGGTTGGCGTATTTCGAGATTAGGATTTGTCACTCCGAATGTCGGAGAGGTATCTCTGGGCCCTCTCGGTAATGCACATCACTTAAGCCTTGCAAGCATTGCAACTAAAGAGTTAGTTGCGAGATGATGTATTACGGAACGAGTAAAGAGACTTGCCGGTAACAAGATTGAACTAGGTATTGGATACCGACGATCGAATCTCGGGCAAGTAACATACCGATGACAAAGGGAACAACGTACGTTGTTATGCGGTCTGACCGATAAAGATCTTCGTAGAATATGTAGGAACCAATATGGGCATCCAGGTCCCGCTATTGGTTATTGACCGGAGACGTGTCTCGGTCATGTCTACATTGTTCTCGAACCGTAGGGTCCGCACGCTTAAGGTTTCGATGACAGTTTTATTATGAGTTTATAAGTTTTGATGTACCGAAGGAGTTCGGAGTCCCGGATGAGATCAGGGACATGACGAGGAGTCTCGAAATGGTCGAGACGTAAAGATCGATATATTGGACGACTATATTCGGAGTTTGGAAAGGTTCCGAGTGATTCGGGTATTTTTTGGAGTACCGGAGAGTTACGGGAATTCGTATTGGGCCTCATTGGGCCATACGGGAAAGGAGAGAAAGGGCCAAAAGGGTGGCCGCACCCCTCCCCTTGGACTAGTCCGAATTGGACTAGGGAGGGGGGGCGCCCCCTTCCTTCCTTCTCCTTCTCTCTTCCCTTTCCTTCTCTCCTACTCCTACTACATGGAAGGGCTTCTAGTTGGACTAGGAAAGGGGGAATCCTACTCCCGGTGGGAGTAGGACTCCCCTAGGGCGCGCCATAGAGAGGGTCGGCCCTCCCCTCCTCCACTCCTTTATATACGGGGGCAAGGGGCACCTCATAGACACACAAGTTGATCTTCGTGATCATTCCTTAGCCGTGTGCGGTGCCCTCCTCCACGATATTACACCTCGGTCATATTGTAGCGGTGCTTAGGCGAAGCCCTGCGACGGTTGAACATCAAGATCGTCACCACGCCGTCGTGCTGACAGAACTCCTCCCTGAAGCTCTGCTGGATCGGAGCCCGGGGTGCGTCATCGAGCTGTACGTGTGTCAAGAACTCGGAGGTGCCGGAGTAACGGTGCTTGGATCGGTTGGACCGGGAAGACGTACGACTACTTCCTCTACGTTGCGTCAACGCTTCCGCTTCGGTCTACGAGGGTACGTAGACAACACTCTCCCCTCTCGTTGCTATGCATCACCATGATCTTGCGTGTGCGTAGGAAATTTTTTGAAATTACTACGTTCCCCAACAGTTTTGGGCTTTGTCCTCGCAAGGATTTCTCTCTCTCAGAGGCTTCGAGGTGGGTTGCTCTCAAACAACAAAAGCCGTGTACTAACTCTGAGTAGCCACCAATTTATGGTGTAGGGGGTGGGCTATTTATAGCCACAGGGCAACCCGACCTGATTTGTCCGAAATGACCCTGGGTCACTAAGGAACTGACACGTGTCCCAACAGTCAGATTTCAAACACACACGGCAACTTTACTTGGGCTACAAGCAAAGCTGACTTATCCAGCTCAGGATAAGATTTGCTCTCATTGTCTTCGCTTGAAGACATAGGATTTGGTTGAGCATCACTTCAGTCACTCTGACTGTGTTCACTTGGACCCCACTTAACAGTGCGGTGGTTCCTATGACTCAACAAAGAAGAAAAGAAAACAACGAAACAACTAAGTCTTCGCGCTCCATAGTCTTCACACAATGTCTTCTCTTGTCATATTCTTCAATGTCAATGTCTTCACATACCGCCATTGTCTTCACACATTTTTAGGGGTCATCTCTGGCAGGTAAACTGAATCAATGAGGGACTACTACCTGTGTTATCCTGCAATTCTCACAAACACATTAGTCCCTCAACCAGGTTTGTCGTCAATTCTCCAAAACCAGCTAGGGGTGGCACTAGATGCACTTACAAACATCAATGGGGAGATCGGCCCTTACTTCCCCACGCTCTGTGGGGTTAGACAAGGCGATCCCTTCTCCCCCTTCCTGTTCAATATGGTGGTTGACGCACTTACCGTCATCCTGGATAAGGCTAAGGCTGCTGTCCACATTCGCGGGATCACCCCCCACCTGGCTGGCGGCTCCGGGATCTTCCTCCTCCAGTACGCCGACGACACCATCATCATGGTTGAAGGCTCCGAGTCAGACATCTCCAATCTTAAGTTCCTTCTCCTCTGCTTCCAACAAATGTCTGGCCTTTAGATAAACTTCGACAAGAGTGATGTGATGGTGATGGGCTATTCTGAGGCCGAGTCCCTCGGCATCGCTAATAGGATTAATTGTCGCCGTGGCTCCTTCCCCACGTCCTACTTGGGAACGCCCATTAGCGACTCTTGCCTCACCGTCGCAGACATCCGCCCGACCGTGGCCAAGCTTCAGACGCACATCAACCCTTGGCAGGGGCATTGGTTCTCGAAGGCGGCTCGGACTATTCTTATTAATTCATCCCTCTCCAGCCTCCTCTTGTTCCTCATGAGCTTCTACAGCCTCCACGAGACTCTGCACCACGAGATCGCCAAAATCCAGTCCCGCTTCTACTGGGCTGGCGACAACAATAAGCAGAAATATCATATGGTCAGCTAGCCCGACATCTGCTAGCCCAGGGATTAGGGAGGCCTCGGTATCATGTGTTCTAAGCGCATGAATATCGCCCTCCTGTCCCGTTGGCTCTGGCGCATCTCTCAAAGCCATGGTGGCCTCTGGCTCGACATCATCCGGAACAAGTACCTGCGTGGACAACCCCTTGCCTTTTGTCGGAGATCTGGCGGCTCGCAGTTCTGGCAGTCGGTCGTCCAGCTTCTCCCTATCCTTCGCATTGGGACCTCCATCTCGGTGGGGTCCGGCACAGCGACTTTGTTCTGGTTTGACCAGTGGGCCGGAGACTCACCCTTCGCCGCGCGCTTTCCGGACCTCTTCTCCACCGCGGTTGACCCCTTGATTTCAGTTGAGAGGGCCCTTATTGACCTAGGGCGCCTCGCTTTCCGGAGGCCTTTCGGCCCCCCCCCCCTCGGAATCCGCCGCTTGGCGTGAGTTACTTGACTGCGTGGCTCTCCATGAGCCTGTGCTGGACGGTGGCCCGGACCAGAAGAGGTAGCGGCTGGAACCTTCGGGCCAATTCTCCACCAAGTCGCTCTACCTAGCCATCGCCCCCTCCTCCGCCCCTCCCCCTCTTACGACGGTGTGGTCCATCCGCTTGCCTCTGAAAATCCGGATCTTCATGTGGCAGTGGATTCGCGGTCGGATCCCGTCTGGCGTTGAGGTTCGCAAGCGTAATGGTCCGGGCACTGGCCTTTGCCCGCTTTGTGCCACCCCCGAAGACTCGAACCACATCTTTTTCTCCTGTGTGTCCGTGCAATTCGTTTGGAGCTGCTTCGGCGAGGCGGTGGGTGGAATTTGCTGCCACACCAACTTCCCCGACCTTTATTCAGAACTCCAGTCCTCCCCCTTGGCGTCTCGCCACATTAGGTGGCTTGAGATTGGGGTCATCGCTTGGACCCTCTGGACGATCCGCAATAAGCTTGTGATACAACGTGTTCCTCTTCGACGGCTACTGACGCTATCTTTAAACTGTCTGGTTTCTTGCAGCTTTGGCGGCCGCTTAGTCGCCCTGAGGACCGTGACGCCATCTCTGCCTTCATCGCCGACCTCCGCTCAATGGCCGTCCGTTTGTCTCCGCCGCCCCCGCCGCCACCGCCGGAACCCGACTAGTCGCCTGTGTGGTTCCTCGGCCTTTTTTCATTTAGTTTCTTTGGGCTTGTTGAGCTGTGCCCTCAGCAGAACCTTCGTACTTGTGTGTGAGACTTGGGTGCGTGTGTTTGAACTAGTCCTTGTATGTGTGATCTCTGGCGGTTTGCTTTATTTATAAAGCGGGGCGAAATCCTTTTTCGGTAAGTGAAGGACTCGAGATGCATGAAGGAATTTCCGATGCAATGCTTCGAATTGTTGTTACCATCTCCTGTCCTCTTATTATGCTCACTATCAAATTAGTATTTTTACCACAGGGCTATATGAATTTACCTGCGTGTTCAAGAAACGATTCAAGATCTATTTATGGATGTAGCAAATCAGAAGGTAACATATTGTCGCAAGTAGTATATTTGTGTTCTATTATATAACTGAAGATTCTGGAGATTAAACTAATGCTGGGGTCAACATTTACTACATTTGATCTCTTATTATATGTGATGCATAATGATTATTTAACATGCAAATGCTTTTCATTATAGAATTGTGGTACCTACATGGCCTGATTCTTCCTATCTTAGTCCTCTAGATCTATCGACTGGCGATAAAGTTCGTGCTTGGAAGTTCTTAAATTTGTATATGTACTTGCTCTTTCATGGTTGAATAAGTTTTTTACAGTTTCTTCAAAGAGGATTGGCGTCTATCTACTGTAGTTAAAGCTACTTTGATTTTGTCAAATCGATGCATAGTAAAAGGTATGTGTGGCGTGTGTATTAATCAGTGTATAGTTTTACCTCTCAATCTTCATGGTTTTACGATTAATCTGTACTTTGCAAGGTCCGTGCTTTGATCCAGAGGGAAATGCATGTGTGCGTATTTGTAATTTTGACATGGTGATGCCAATATTTGTTTCATAGTGGACTGACCTGACTAAAAAATTTGGGCGCCACTAGCCATCAGACTACTGATTTTTCGATACCCATCAGACTAGTAGTTGGCCGTTGGATGCAATGCATGGTGTAGTCGTCCGATGTACTGTTATTTAGGCGCGCGTGAGTTTCGCTGATTGGCTTCGTTAATTGAGTGCTTCCTTATAACTGCCCCCGCATCCATCGGCCTAGTTTGCATGCACAATGCATGGATCTCCGCTAATTGTTGTTTCCGTGCAATTGCTTCCGTAAAGCTCGTTGTGATCTATCATACCGGAAAAGAATTTTATGAGACCAGGTCTCACGGGTTAGCAGGTGAGACCCATCCTGATGGATCACACGTGGCATTCACAAATCACGAAGCATCTACCCCACCCCCGACTTGAAATTAGGGGGGAGAGATTAGATGCTTTGTGATTAGTGAATGTCACACATCATTCATCAGGGCGGGTCTCATATTTTTTTTTCATACATACCCTTTGCCTTCCATCTGCGTCCATCCATCCTTCTTTTTTTTGGGATACGTACGCCCATGCTTCCTGCTTCGATGCTTTGTAGCAACGATATATTGGGTAGGATAATTAATTTGAAATGTAATGGTTTGCTTCCAACTCAACAATTTATGTTTCGTGGATAGAAGAATTTGCTTCCATTGTAATAGAAACTTTAGTCAGTCTGATTAAAAAAAATAAAATTAAGGCTGTGTTTGGCAGCAAAGTTTTTCTAAAGTTTTCTCAGAATACTGTGGTTTTTGAAAAGAATCATAGTTTTGAATACTTTAATGCGTTTGGTTTCAGAAAAAACCGAAGTTTTGTAAACCACAGTATGTCAGAAACCATGGTCTTTTTGCAGTATATGGAAAAGAGGTCCTGACCTCTTTTTTAAAAACATAACGGAGAGAACTCGTGAGGGAGATCGCATTTGGAGTTGCCGTCTACGTCGAGATAAGAAAATCTAGCTGTGATCCTATATTATTTTCCCTCTTTCTGTTATGGTAAACGACAGTTTTACCTCGTTATAGCCGATTCAGTTTAATTAGTTTACGTGTAGTAGGTCACTGGGGTCCTTCCAGCCTTCGTCACGTGTGAGTTTCCATCTCTTCTCTTTTTTTTTTGAGGGAACGCCATCATGACGGTTTATATTTCATGTGAGAATAAAGATACATCGTTTGATAAAACGTCTATTAGAAACCCCGGAGGCTCCGACTTCCAGACAATTGTTCGAGAAGTCTCCATCTCTTCTCTGCAGTATCAGGGATAGAGATATTTTACAGATCCTATCTAGGTTGGGCGGGCGTGTGCACAGCGACTGCATGCACCCAGCCGCCATTAGCAGCAGCTAATCCATACTAAAATACTTGGTCAAAACTTTGATAAAACAGCACCAACCAAACACATGTAAAACTGAAAAAAAAACATTGATTTTAAGAAACCGTAGTATTCCTTGCCCACCCAAAACTGAGCTCGGCTGCAACTACGCACTACATTGCGGAATTTTGCCCAAAACCTTATACACACAATATTTAGGAATGAAGGGAGTATCATTCAGTTCAATGATATAAACCATATAAGTTCAAGGACGATGATAACATAATCCGTTGAAATGTTATGAGGATAACCATACCAAAAAAGCAGAGTAAGTCCAATTTGTGAAAATACATCAGTACAAAAAAACACATATATCAGTATGAGTACTCTATTTTTCAGACAGAAAAACAACACGATGAGAAAAATTTAAAATGGTAAAATTCAAGTGGTAAAATGAGAGAAGTCCAGCATATCGTCGCAAAAACAATGCTGAGTTCAAAAGAAAACACAAAAAAATTCATTTCATTAAAAAATCATTCAGTTTAATAATGGTATAAACTACACAAGTTCGGGCATGATACCATTGAGAAGTTACGAGGAAAGAGAAGGGCGGTGGTTGTCCTCTCGCACCCACTTAAGCGGTTATCAGCAATATCGATGATTTCCATCTGTGGGCCCGCTTGGTCCATCACTTCTTTTTGCCTGACAACAAGAGAGGTTAATTTGACTTAAGAGGGAATTATTATTTTTGCTCTAGGATGATATGCATGATACACTTTGAGCACACACACACATGCATGTGTACGCATGAATCCCTCCTATCGAGTCGAAGTGGCTAGTACAACGACACCATCATGAACCGATCTCACTCTGTGTGGGGATCTAGTGTACGATTTTTGACACACGCGCCAGATCAATGTTGTGTATTCGAACATGCATGCACGCATCACCTCCATACATATGCATGTAGTGGTTGCCTTCGAACGATACACTCCCTCGCATGGTTATCGGCGACAAGCCTATATATTCGTCGGTCCGCGTGGACATCCATGATCACCTTGACCAACAACAAGATAGGTTACCATGGCGGATTCTTCATTTGATTTGTGTTATCGTAGTATAGGTTATGGTGAGATTCAGACCTAATTAAGTTTGAGCGCATATACTATGCATGCATGCATGCATATATGAATCCCCGTCGTTGTCTTGCAGTGTGATGTAACATACATATGCATCGTCAACCTAACCCTCACTCAGTGCGGGGATTTCTAGTTCGAAATCACGGCGCCACATCAAATTTGTTACATTGTTACTCAAAAACACACCTCTCCATACATATGTTTGGGCCACACGCATGCGGTGCTTGTCTTTGGGGACTAGCTACTTGCGTGATTATTGGCGAGCTAGCCCATCTCCGGGGTCGCATGGACGGCCATCACTTTGACCAACAACAAGAGAGAGGTTGTACAATCAAGGTGGATTATTCTTTGTCCATTTTACGATCCATCTTGGTGAGATATATGCCTCTCTGGCCCGCCGACTGAAAGTATGTATGTGTGTGTGTGGGGGGGGGGGGGGTTGCTACATCGCACTTTGCTAGGTGAACCGTGGTTGGGGGGCATGCATTCATAGCTTAATTAGGATTCCCTTCGTGGCGATACGAGGGGTGGGGGGCTGCTAGCTACTTCGCACTTTGCTAGGTGAACCTCGGTTTGGGGGAGGGGGCATGCTCATAGCTTAGGATTCCCTTCGTGCCGACACGAGGGGGGCTGCTACCTACTTCACACTTTGCTAGGTGAACCTCGGTCGGGGGGGCATGTGCATTCATAGCTTAGGATTCCCTTCGTGCCGACACGAGGGAGGGATGGCTGCTAGCTACTTCGCACTTTGCTAGGGTGAA
Organism: Triticum timopheevii; assembly: GCA_963921465.1. Lineage (NCBI taxonomy): Eukaryota > Viridiplantae > Streptophyta > Magnoliopsida > Poales > Poaceae > Triticum > Triticum timopheevii. The sequence goes on along the minus strand of OY997270.1, from coordinate 58,489,822 downwards.
CCTCGGTTGGGGGCGGAGGGCATGAATTTATAGCTTAGGATTCCCTTCGTGTCGACATGAGGGAGGGGGTCTGCTAGCTACTTCGCACTTTGCTAGGTGAACCTCGGTTGGGGGGGGGGGCATGTGCATTCATAGCTTAGGATTCCCTTCGTGCTGACATGAGGGAGGGGTGGCTGCTAGCTACTTTGCACTTTGCTAGGGTGAACCTTGGTTGGGGGGGGGGCATGCATTCATAGCTTAGCTAGGATTCCCTTCGTGCCGACACGAGGGAGGGGGCTGCTAGCTACTTCGCACTTTGCTAGGTGAACCTCAGTTGGGGGGGCATGCATTCATAGCTTAGGAATCCCTTCCTGCCGACACGAGGGATGGGGGCTGCTAGCTCTACTTCACACTTTGCTAGGTGAACCTCGGTTGGGGGGCATGCATTCATAGCTTAGGATTCCCTTCGTGCCGACACGAGAAAGGGGGGCTACTAGCTACTTCGCACTTTGCTACGGTGAACCTCGGTTGGGGGGGCATGCATTCATAGCTTAGGATTCCCTTCGTGTCGACACAAGGGAGGAGGGGGGCTGCTAGCTACTTCGCACTTTGATAGGTGAGCCTCGGTTGAGGGGGAGGGGGCATGCATTCATAGCTTAGGATTCCCGTCATGCCGACACGAGGGGGTGGGGGCAAGCAATACCGTACACTTTGTGAGAGAGGTGCCACATCGAAGTTGCATTTGGTATTTGAAATCAAACCACCCTTTTGATACATAAATTTGGTCCACATGCAAGTGTGTTCGTGTTCTGACCCTCTCGCGCGTCATTTTTTGCCAAATTTGTGAACATTAGACAAGTCGGATGACGCAACAGACATGGTTCACTCAAACTAACCCTGTGCCATGCCGGTGCACCTGTCACGCACACATCCGCATAGTACATTGGGCTCCACGAGGCTCCCCCTCTCAAAAATATCTGCCCGCCTCGAGGGTTTTTCTATTTCATAACACACGGTTGTTATCTCTTGACCGTGTGCGATGTTTCTTGTTCCCAATCCCACCGGCATCCCTAGAAAATATCTGCCCGCCTCGAGGGTTTTTCTGTTTCATAACACACGGTTGTTATCTCTGGACCGTGCGATGCACTATCATCAAAAAATTCAATAGCCCGGCATTTCACTCCCGCCTTTGACTCCCGCGTAATAAAATTTTCAGTACCTACGTCATTTCCTCAAACACCCCGCCCCCTCCACACACACACACACACCCCCAAAACCTCCTCGGGCGTGCACGCACACACACACCTTCCCTTGCTCGAAACCCTAGCAAAGTCCCCGCCGCCACCGCCGCAAGGCCTCCATTGTCAACATATGCCGGTTTGCCCGAGCAGCTTACCCACCGATCTCCATACCCAGGCGGCCCTGAGTTTCTTAGATGACGCCTGCCAAACGCCCCTTTTCCCACAGATCCCCATCCCCATCCCCATCCCCCACTCCAGAGCGTCGCAGCCTAAGCCCGGCTATGCTTCCCGTGGAGCTTGAGGAGCGACTGGCCCAAAAGAGGTGCATAGCCGTCTCTTCTCCTGATGTCGCCGAGGAAGCTGGCGACCATTACTGGCGGCAGGCACTCAAGCAGCAGACTAGAGTATGCGGGCATGTCTCGTCCGCTGGCTACGGCGTCAAGGTCATCGACAGCGACGCCCTGAGGCGGGTTGTGTCACAGGTTAAGTGGCCCACCCCCAACCCCTCGGGTTCAACCGCCGTCGATCTCATTGATGGCCCCGCCGCTGATCTCCTCTAGCTCGCTGTCAAAAATTTGCCATTCTACATCGCCATCGAGCCCCTTTTGTCATTTCTAAAGGACACGTTCTGCGAGCCTGGCTTGGGATCCACAACTTCCAAGTCAGACCTCATCGACGACGACACGAGGAGGGCACCCTCTCCAGCTCTTCCAAGGGGAAAGAACCCATCTGCTCTTCCAAGGGGAAAGCACTCGTCCGCGACATCAAGGAGGGCACCCTACAGCCGTGCTCTTCCAAGGGGAAGGAGCCCATCTGCGACAACATGGAGCGCATCCAGGGTTCGTGCTCTTCCCACGGGAACAAGCACATCCGTGACAAGTGAGCAAACCCATGATTTGTTTTGCCATGCCTCTTCACAGGGGGAAACCCATGATTTGTTTTGTCGAGTCCCTTTTGTAGTGTAGTGAGAATATGTCCAGTTTTAATTGCTATATCTGGTTGTTTGCAGTATGCCTTGTTTATTTCAGTTGTTCACAATGCGATGCTCTATATGTGCAATTATTTACTCTGCAGTACATTTCATCAATCCAGTTTTAAACATGCCGATAGGATTGCATATATTTGCTTGCTGTTAAGCCTGTTATAGCTAGCATATGCCTCTTTTAAAGTTTTTTGATTGTTCGGTTGTTTGTAGTTAGCATATGTTCAGTTTCAAATGCTATCTTTGGTTGTTCGTAGTATGCCTTGTTTATTCTAACAACAACAACAACAACAACAACAACAACAACAACAACAACAACAACAACAACAACAACAACGACAACGACAACAACAACAACAACAACAACAACAACAACAACAACAACAACAACAACAACAACAACAACAACAACAACAACAACGACGACGACGACGACAACGACGACAACGACAACGACAACGACAACGACAACAACGACAACGACAACGACAACGACAACAACAACAACAACAACAACAACAACAACAACAACAACAACAACAACAACAACAACAACAACAACGACAACAACGACAACAACAACAACAACGACAACAACGACAACAACGACAACAACAACAACAACAACAACAACGACAACAATGACAACAACAACAACAACAACAACGACAACAACAACAACAACAACGACAACAACGACAACAACGACAACGACAACGACAACGACAACGACAACGACAACGACAACGACAACCACAACCACAACAACAACGACAACGACAACGACAACGACAACGACAACAACGACAACAACGACAACGACAACGACAACGACAACGACAACAACAACGACAACAACAACGACAACGACAACGACAACGACAACCACAACGACAACGACAACGACAACGACAACGACAACGACAACAACAACAACAACAACAACAACAACAACAACAACAACAACAACAACAACAACAACGACAACGACAACAACGACAACAACGACAACGACGACAACAACGACAACAACGACAACGACAACGACAACAACGACAACAACGACAACGACAACGACAACGACAACGACAACAACAACAACAACAACAACGACAACGACAACGACAACGACAACGACAACGACAACAACAACAACAACAACAACAACAACAACAACAACAACAACAACAACAACAACAACGACGACAACAACGACAACAACGACAACGACGACAACAACGACAACAACGACAACAATGACAACGACAACGACAACGACAACAACAACAACGACAACAACGACAACGACAACGACAACGACAACGACAATGACAACAACAACAACAACAACAACAACAACAACAATGACAACAACAACAACAACAACAACAACAACAACAATGACAACAACAACAACAACAACAACAACAACAACAACGACAACAACAACAACAACAACAACAACAACAACAACAACAACGACAACAACAACAACAACGACAACAACAACGACAACGACAACAACAACAACAACAACGACAACGACAACGACAACAACAACAACAACAACAACAACAACAACAACAACAACAACAACAACAACAACAATGACAACAACGACAACAACGACAACAACGACAACAACGACAACAACGACAACAACGACAACGACGACAACAACGACAACAACGACAACAACGACGACAACGACAACGACAACGACAACGACAACGACAACAACAACAACGACAACAACGACAACGACAACCACAACAACAACAACAACAACAACAACGACAACAACAACAACAACAACACAACCCTATTTGGATACTCAACTTAGCTAGAGGTTAGAGTTTGTTTCTAGCTCATTACTAACTCTAAGCTAACTCCATCCAAAGAGTTGTCTGGATGGTAGGGTTAGATTGACAATAAATGCACTAGGAGAACTAGCTCCAATTAGCACCTCTTGGGTTGGATACTAGTTTTTTTGGGTGGGTTATAGATGCAACTAGCTCAAACTAGCCCTCTTGTTTAGATATACTTTTTGGCTATTTGAGCCCGAACTAGCTCAAACTAACTGTAACCCATGGATACAACAGCAGATAATTTGTAAGAATGAACTAGACTCCTTACGGCCCATAATATAAGATGTTAATTCATCTAATATGTGAGTATATTGGATGTTATAAGATACTCCCTCCGTTCCTAAATATTTGTCTTTTTAGAGATTTCAAATGGACTACCACATACGGATGTATATAGTCATATTATAAAAGAGTGTTGTACTACATCGTTGTGCAATTGCTGTTTAGCTTCTAATATTAACTTGGTGCTTTTAGGTACATATGTCATTGGTAATGATATGCGTTTCGACCCTTTCTGCGTATGGGGCAATGAGATATAGATGAACCAGCATCAAGTGAGGAAGCTGATAAAGATTGTTAGTAAAATGGGTCCAAAGATGGCAATTAAACTATTTCTTTACACTTTATCCAAGACAGCAGCGGACTATAGGATGGTAAGTAAGAACTCTACGGCTTTCTTCTTACTGCCCATAATGAGTTGCGTTAGATGACAATGTCTGAATCTTTTTCCTTTGCAGTGGTTGCCAAAGCAGTTTACTCAAGATTACCTCTCAAACTACATGATTGGTGGGCATGCAAAGGTTAAAGTATTTCTACCAGTACACGATGATTATCTAGATGTTTTCATGAAGACCGTGAAGGATGGGCGGTTGACCATCACAAGGGGTTGGACTAGAGTCGTGTGTGCCTTCTGCATGGAGGAGGGCACAATATGGGCATTCCGCTTCACCTTGTTCAGCAACCAGAATATATTTCGCCTCTTTCTTTACCGTCTTTAATAGTACAAGTATACAATTGTAGTTCATCATTCTTTATTTGGTTCTTATGTAATTCTTGAACATATGTACCTATGAATCGAATAATGCATTGGTTGTTTGAACCCGATGGATATGAATAAAGTTGTAGCATACATTAAAATTCAAATCCAAATCCGTTACAATTTGGAAAAGCAGCACTTAAATTACAGTGAAATTACACTCTCCAGGTTGTTATGGCACACACGGTTGGTAAAACACAAACGTTTGCGATATGCACCATAATCGGAGACGGTTCACATAGAGGAAACGTGTGCAAGCATGCACACAGTTGCCGTTTGCAAAGCGTGTGCGATGTCAGACAATATCACAAACGGTGCGGGCAAACTAAATGTTTGTGTTAGTTGCCTTATCATACACGATTCGCAACCATGAACTTTTTCTGATGAAGTATGCATCGTAAACGTTGCACCATAGAATAGTGTGTGCGATAGTTGTCGTGTACGACGATGTTACGACGGTCCAACGTTTCGTAATCCTATCTGACACTCATACGACGATTAGCTAATCTTCTTAACGGTGAACCGTTTGTGATGGGCCGCACATCATACACGTTCTATAATAGTGAACCTTTTGTGATGGGCCGCGCATCGTAAATGTAGCACCACAGAATACCGACTGCGATGGCAATGCAAGCAGAAACGAGTAGGAGTACTATAGGGGCCCTATCCCTGACGCTTTCTGGGTCATGTGGGAAGGACTCCCCTATCGCCCACACTCACTTGGCGACGGTTCCAAATGTCGTCGCAGAAAGGGGTTTTAAACCGTTTGTTTAGGACCGACGCGCACTAGTGCTAGTTTATGCGTTGCTTCGTAAGGGGCTGATTTGGATCCATATGTTTCATGCTATGGTTTGGTTTACCTTAATTCTTCTTTCATAGTTGCGGATGCTTGAGAGAGGGGTTAATCATAAGTGGGATGCTTGTCCAAGGAAGGGCAGTACCCAAGCACCGGTCCACCCACATATCAAATTATCAAAGTAACGAACGTGAATCATATGAGCATGATGAAAACTATCTTGACGATAATTCCCATGTGTCCTCGGGAGCACTTTCCTTTATATAAGAGTTTGTCCAGGCTTGTCCTTTGCTACAAAAAGGATTAGGCCACCTTGTTGCACTAGTAGAAAACGGATCTTTAGCGCCGGTTCGTAAGGGCCTTTAGTGTCGGTTCCATAACCGGCACTAAAGGGTGGGCACTAAAGGCCCCCCCCCCTTTAGTACCGGTTCGGCACGAACCCGCGCTAAAGTGCCACCACGTGGCGTGAGCTCGCGCCCCGGTATGGGGGACCTTTAGTACCGGTTGGTGTTACCAACCGGTACTAAAGGATTTTTTTGAAATTTTTTTTTTGAAAATTTTGGAAAAAAAAATTGATTTTTTTTATTTTTAATTTTTCTAATTTCTTTGATGATTTAGTCTCTAATCCCCACTCTTAACTGCTCAAGTGTGGATCACTCATTCCAAATCATCTAAAGCCCCCCCCCCCTTTAGTACCGGTTCGGCACGAACCCGCGCTAAAGTGCCACCACGTGGCGTGAGCTCGCGCCCCGGTATGGGGGACCTTTAGTACCGGTTGGTGTTACCAACCGGTACTAAAGGTTTTTTTTGAAAATTTTGGAAAAAAAATTGATTTTTTTTTATTTTTAATTTTTCTAATTTCTTTGATGATTTAGTCTCTAATCCCCACTCTTAACTGCTCAAGTGTGGATCACTCATTCCAAATCGTCTAACTTCCCGACCGGTCACCCATCCCTCTCACTACTCTAGCCCGAGCACGCTTAACTTTCGGGTTCTATTCTCCTTCGTTTCCGAGTCTGCACTTGTTGTTCTCCTGACAATAGTAAGATGTTAATCCTATTAACCCTCAGGAGTTTAGCTTGAGCATGAAGTCACACATTTCACCATTTGAGTTTGAAACTATTAGTCTAAAAAACAGTAATTATTTAGTAACGCTAATATTTCTTGAATAAGTTTGACCATAGTTTGACCATAGTTTGACCAGATTTGACCAAAATTCAAAAAATTGAAATAATTATTTAGTAACACTAATATTCTTGAATAATTATATAGTAACATTAATACTTCTTGAATAAGTAGTTTGACCAGATTTAACCAATTTTTTTTAAAAAAAACTGAAATTATTTGACCATATCTTTTTTCCTTTTGGAATTTGAGGATTCTAAATAATTCCAAATAGGCCGTAGGCTGTCTCCATCGGATGCGGATTTTCGTGCTGAATTTTTTGATATATTATACTTTTTTCCGACATCGTATGCAAAAGTTATAGCCGTTTTACATTTTCCCTACACTTTTAGTGCCGGTTTGTGTCACAAACCGGTACTATAGGTCAGACCCCTTTAGTACCGGTTCATGGCACGAACCGGTACTAAAGGTTAGACCTTTAGTACTGGTTCATGCCACGAACCGGTACTAAAGGTGATCGTGGGGCCCCGGCCTGACGCCAGCCTGCCACCACCCCTTTAGTACCAGTTCGTGCCACGAACCGGTACTAAAGGTTCAACATGAACCGGCATTAATGCAAATCCGTTCGAACCGGCACTAACGGTACCATTAGTACCAGGCCAAAATCAAACCGGCACTAATGTGCTTCACGTTTGACCCTTTTTCTACTAGTGTTGCACCTTGTTTACTTTTGTTACTTGTTACCCATTACGAATTACCTTATCACAAAACTATCTGTTATCGATAATTTCAGTGCTTGCTGAGAATACCTTACTGAAAACTGCTTGTCATTTCCTTCTGCTCCTCGTTGGGTTCGACACTCTTACTTATCGAAAGGACTATGATAGATCCCCTATACTTGTGGGTCATCAACAAGCCAGTCTAGTAGAGGCTCACTAGGGACATGTTGTTGTCTATGTACCCACACATGTATTTGAGTTTCCACTCAATACAATTATAGCATGGATAATAAACGATTATCATGAACAAGGAACTACAATAATAACCACTTTATTATTGCCTCTAGGGCATATTTCCAACATTAAGGATAAAAAGTTGGGATGAATTCTTATTAGCGTTTGTCTTGACTACATCATGTAATCGTTCTTCAAGCATTACTTTGTTCTTTTCGGACTTAATACACTAGACGCATGCCGGATAGCGGTCAATGTGTGAAGTAATAGTAGTAGATGCAGAATCGTTTCAGTCTACTTGCTTTGGAGGTGATGCCTATATACATGATCATTGCCTTGGATATCGTCATAAATATTTGCTCTTCTGTCAATTGCCCAACAGTATTTTGTCTACCCATCGTATGCTATTTTTAATGAGAGAAGCCACTAGTGAACAGTATGGCCTCTGGGGTCTACTTTTATCATATGATCTATTGCTTGTTTTTATACTAAAAATACCAAAAATATTTGCTGCATATTTTTATCTTTTATTTTATTTGCGTTGGGTGTGAGGGTTTGTGTTTTGTGTGTAGGTGTTGTTTACGTAGTGTTGCTTGGTTCTCCTACTAGATTGATAACCTTGGTTTCATAACCAAGGGAAATACTTACTCTATTGTGCTGCATCATCCTCTCCTCTTCGAAAAACCAACGCAGATTACAAGTCGCACGCCCAACGGATCTGCTACATTCAGATCCTGTATCTTGCAAATGTTTATGTCTTCCTCCTTGACATAACCGTGGATGGAATTGAAGTGTCGCTTTATGTGTCTGGTCCTCTCGTGAAACCTTGGTTCCTTAGCTAGAGCAATGGCACCCGTTTTGCCACAGAACAGAGTCATTGGGTCCAGTGCACTAGGCACAACTCTAAGATCTATCATGAAGTGCTTCATCCAGACACCTTCCTTCACTGCCTCCGATGCAGCTATGTACTCCGCTTCACGTGTAGAATCAGGAACCATGCTCTACTTGGAACTGCACCAGCTTACCGCTCCACCGTTCAGAACATATACATATCCAGTTTGAGACTTAGAGTCATCCGGATCAGTGTCAAAGCTTGCATCGACGTAACCCTTTACGACGAGCTCTTGATCACCTCCATAAACGAGAAACATTTCCTTGGTCCTTTTCAGGTACTTAAGGATATTCTTCACCGCTGTCCAGTGATCCACTCCTAGATTACTTTGAAACCTTCTGACCATACTAATGGCAAGGCTGGCATCCGGTCTTGTGCACAGCATCGCATACATGATAGAGCCTGTGGCAGAAGCATAGGGGATGACACTCATATTTTCTCTATCCTCTGTAGTCGCTGGGCATTGAGTCTGACTCAACTTCGCACCTTGCAAAAAAGGCAAGAACCCCTTCTTGGACTGATCCATTTTGAACTTCTTCAAAATCTTATCAAGGTATGTGCTTTGTGAAAGTCCTATTAAGCGTCTCGATCTATCTCTATAGATCTTGATGCCTAATATGAAAGCAGCTTCTCCTAGGTCCTTCATTGAAAAATCTTGTTGAAATATTCCTTCATGTTTTCCAGAAGTTCTATATTGTTTCCAATCAGCAATATGTCATCCACATATAACACCAGAAACGCTATAGAGCTCCCACTCACTTTCTTGTAAATACAAGCTTATCCATAAACTTGTATAAACCCAATTTCTTTGATCACCTCATCAAAGCGAATATTCCAACTCCGAGATGCTTGCACCAGCCCATAAATGGATCACCGGAGCTTCCACACTTTGCCAGCATTCTCTGGATCGACAAAACCTTCTGTTTGCATCATATACAACTCTTCCTTAAGGAAACCGTTAAGGAACGTTGTTTTGACATCCATCTGCCAGATTTCATAATCGAAAAATGCAGCTATTGCCAACATGATTTTGATGGACTTAAGCATCGCTACGGGCGAGAAAGTCTCATCGTAGTTAACTCCTTGAACTTGTGAAAACCCCTTTGACACAAGTCGAGCTTTATAGATTGTGATATTACTATCTGAGTCCGTCTTCTTCTTGAAGATCCATTTATTCTGAATGGCCATTCGCCCTTCAGATAATACTTCCAAAGTCCACACTTTGTTTTCATACATGGATCCCATCTCGGATTTCATGGCCATTAGCCATTTGTCGGAATCCACGCCCACCATCACTTCTCCATAGCTCGTAGATTCATCGTTGTTGTTGTCCAACAACATGACCTCTAAGATAGGGTTACCATACCACTGAGGAGATGTACTTACCCTCGTCGACCTATGAGGTTCGATAGTAACTTGATCTTAAGCTTCATGATCATCATCATTAGCTTGCTCTTCAACTGAGGTAGGTGCCACAAAAACATCTTTCTGTGTTGTGCTACTCTTTGGTTGAAGTAAAGGTTCAACAACCTCATCAATTTCTATCTTCCTCCCACTCAATTCTTTCAAGAGAAACTCTTTCGCTAGAAAGGACCCGTCCTTAGCGACAAACACTTTGCCTTCGGATCTGAGATAGAAGCTATACCCAACCATCTCTTTTGGGTATCCTATGAAGACGCATTTGTTCGCTTTGGGTTCGAGCTTTTCCGGCTGAAGCCTTTTGACATAAGCATCGCAGCCCCAAACCTTAAGAAATGACAACTTAGGTTTCTTGCCAAACCACAGTTCATATGGTGTCATCTCCACGGACTTAGATGGTGCCCTATTTAAAGTGAATGCTGTTGTCTCTAATGCATAACCCCAAAGAATGCACCATATCCAATAAGGTACGATTACAATGTTCGGACACACCATTACGCTATGGTGTTCCAGGCGGCGTCAATTGTGAAACAATTCCACATTATCTTAAGTGATTGCCAAACTCATAACTTAGATATTCTCCCCCTTGATCGGATCGTAGGAATTTAATCTTCTTGTTATGATGATTCTCAACTTCACTCTGAAATTGCTTGAACTTTTCAAACATTTCAGACTTATGCTTCATCAAGTAAATATACTCGTATCTACTCAAGTCATCGGTGAAGATGAGAAAGTAACGATATCCATCACGCCCGTCAACACTCACCGGACCGCACACATCAGTATGTATGATTTCCAACAAGTCATTTGCTCGTTCCATTGTTCTGAAAACGGGGTCTTAGTCATCTTGCCCATGAGGCATGGTTCGCATTTGTCAAGTGATTCAAAATCAAGTGACTCCAAAAGCCATCAGCATGGAGTTTCTTCATGCGCTTTACACCAATATGACCTAAGTGGCAGTGCCACAAGAAAGTGGTACTATCATTATCAACTCTACATCTTTTGGCATCAATGTTATGAACATGTGTATCATCACTATCGAGATTTAATAAGTATAAACCCCTCACAATGGGTGCATGACCATAAAAGATATTACCCATATAAATAGAACAACCATTATTCTTTGATTTAAATGAGTAACCATCTCGCATTAAACAAGATCCAGATATAATGTTCATGCAGGCACTAAATATCAATTATTCAGGTTCATCACTGATCCCGATGGTAATCGAAGAGCGAGCGTGCTGACGACGATCATATCAACCTTGCAACTATTTCCCACGTGCATCATCACTTCATCCTTTGCCAACCTCCTTCTATTCCGTAGTTCCTGCTTTGAGTTGCAAATGTGAGCAACCGAACCGGTATCAAATACCCAGGCACTACAACGAGAGTTGGTAAGGTACACATCAATAACATGTATATCATATATACCTTTGTTGACGTTGGCCCCCTTCTTGCCGGCCAGATACTTGGGGCAGTTCTGCTTCCAGTGGCCAGTTCCCTTGCAAAAGAAGCACTCAGTTTCTAGCTTGGGTCCAGCCTTGGGTTTCTTCACGGGAGGAGCAACTGCTTTGCCACCCTTCTTGAAGTTTCCCTTCTTTCCCTTTCCCTTCTTGAAACTAGTGGTTTTATTCACCATCAACACTTGATGCTCCTTCCGGATGTCTGACTCAGCGACTTTCAGCATCGTGAATAGCTCGGAGAATGACTTATTCATCCATTGCATGTTATAGTTCAACACAAAGCTCTTGTAGCTAGGTGGTAGCGATTGAAGAACTCTGTCAGTGACAACCTCTGGTGGGAGCTCAGTTCCCAACTTAGCCAGACGGTTGTAGTACCCAGACATTCTGAGTATGTGCTCACTAACAGACCCGTTGTCCTCCATCTTGCAGGCATAGAACTTATCAGAGGTCTCATACCTCTCGATCCGAGCATTCTTCTCAAATATAAACTTCAACTCCTGGAACATCTCATATGCTTCATGACGTTCAAAAAGCCTTTGAAGTCCTGGCTCTAAGCCATACAGCATGGCGCACTGAACTATTGAGTAGTCATCAATACGCGACTGCCAGGCGTTCACAACGTCCACAGTCGCTGGAGGGGGTGGCGCACCAAGCGGTGCATCAAGGACATAAGACTTACGGGAAGCCGTGAGGATAATCCTCAGATTATGAGCCCAGTCCATAAAGTTACTTCCATCATCTTCCAGCTTAGCTTTCTCTAGGAACGCATTAAAATTCAGGGGAGCTACTGCGCGAGCCATTGATCTACAACATAAGTTTGCAAAGATAACCTAGACTACTGTTCATGATAAATGAGTTCAATTAATCATATTACATAAGAACTCCCACTCAAATCAACATCCCCCCGGTTGTCCGAGTGTAACACGATCCAAATTCACCAACGCAAGTCCGATCATCACGTGAGATGAGGTGGTTTCAATGGTTAACATCTCCATGTTGATCATATCTACTATATGACTCGTGTTCGACCATTCGGTCTCTTGTGTTCCGAGGCCATGTCTGCACATGCTAGGCTCGTCAAGTTTAACCCAAGTGTTCCGCATCTGCAAAACTGGCTTGCACCCATTGTATGCGAACGTAGAGTCTATCACACCCGATCATCACGTGGTGCTTCGAAACGACGAACATTCGCAACGATGCACACTTGGCGAGAACACAATTTTATCTTGAAATTTTAGTGAGGGATCACCTTATAATTCTACCGTCGTCCTAAGCAAAATAAGATGCATAAAAGGATTAAAATCACATGCAAATCATAAGTGAATGATATGTCCATCAACTTGTGCTTTTGATCTCCATCTCCAGAGCACCGGTATGATCTCCATCGTCACCGGCATGACACCATGATCTCCATCATCATGCCGCCATCGGGGTTGCCATGCCAACCATGCTTCTACTACTATTGCTACCGCTTAGCGATAAAGTAAAGCATTACATAGCGCTTAATGATTGACACGCAGGCCATACAATAATTAAAGACAACCCTATGGCTCCTGCCAGTTGCCATATGCATTGACATGCAAGTCGATATAAATTATTACAAACATGATAATCTCATACATCAAATATATCTCATCATGTCTTTGGCCATATCATATCACAACATACCCTGCAAAAACAAGTTTGACGTCCTCTAATTGTTGTTGCATGTTTTACGTGGCTGCTATGGGTATCTAGCAAGAACGATTCTTACCTATGCAAAGCCACAACGGTGATATGCAAGTTGCTATTTAACCTCCTACAAGGACCGCCTTTGTCGAATCTGATTCAACTAAGGTGGGAGAGACAGAAACCCGCCAGCCATCTTTATGCAACAAAGTCACATGTCTGTCGGTGGAACCGGTGTCATGTACGTGGACATGTAAAGTTGGCCCGGGCCGCTTCATCCCACAATACTGCCGAATCAAGAAAGGACCAAGGAAGGAAGCAATCTTAATATCAACTCCCACAAACTCCTTTGTGTTCTACTCGTGATGTCATCTACGCATAGACCTAGCTCATGATGCCACTGTTGGGAAATGTTGCATGGGAAACAAAAAATTTCCTACACTCACCAAGATCAATCTACAAGATGACCATCTACGAGAGGGGAGATTGCGTCTACATACCCTTATAGATCTCTAAGCGAAAGCATTAAGAAACGCGGTTGATTTAGTCGAACGTCTTCGCGATCCAATCACGATCCGTCCCGCAAACTCCCGATCCAAGTGCCGAACGGACGGCACCTCCGCGTTCAACACACGTATGGCTTGATGATGCCTTCATCTCCTTGATCCAGCAAGCGATGGTGAAGTAGTAGCTCGACTCCTCCGGTAGCACGACGGCATGGAGGCGGTGGTGGTGGCGGAATCTCAGCAGAGCTTCGCTAAGCACTACGATGAGGAAGAGGGATGCGAGGGAGAGGAGAGGCAGCGCCGTTGCATGGAGATGTGCTCTTCGGGGGCGGCTGCCCTCTCTCTATACCTCTCTATATATAGGGGAAGGGAGGAGGGGGTGGCGCCCCTAGGGTTTCTTCTAGGGGGCGGGGCGGCCAGGGCAGATGGGATCTCCCCTAGGGTGACTTGCCCCCAAGCCGGGAGGTGGGAAGCCCTAGGGGAACGCCCCAGCCCTCCTGGTTATGTGAGATGGGGTGAGGGGGCGCTCAGCCCCTTAATGGGCTGGTTTGCTCCCTCCCCTTGGCCATGGGGGCCCCCAACACTTGTTGGGGCCCCCGAAACCCCTTTCGGTGATGCTCGTCATCACCCGGTACCCCCAGAACAATTCTGGACTCCAATACCCTTCGTCCAATATATCGATCTTCACCTCTAGACCATTCCGGAGTTCCTCGTCACATCCGAGATATCATCCGAGACTCCGAACAACCTTCAGTAACCACCATAATGACTCAACTATACTTATATTGTCACCAAACGTTAAGTGTGTATACCCCGCGGGTTCGAGAACTATGCAGACATGTCCGAGACACCTCTACGGTTAATAACCAATAGCGGGACCTAGATGCCCATATTGGTTCCCACATATTCTATGAAGATCTTATCGGTCGAACCTTGATGTCAAGGATTCAGCTAATCCCGTATGTAGTTCCCTTTGTCTATCGGTATGTTACTTACCCGAGATTTGATCTCGTTACCAACAATTCTCTTTACTTGTTCCGTAATACAAGATCTCGTGGCTAACTCATTAGTCACATTGCTTGCAAGCTCATTGTCATACTGTATTACCGAGTGGGCCCTGAGATACCTCTCTGTCATACGGAGTGACAAATCCCAGTCTTGATCCATGCCAACTCAACAGACACCCTCAGAGATACCTATAGAGCACCTTTATAGTCACCCAGTTATGTTGTGACGTTTGGTACACACAAGGTACTCCTCTGGTGTCAGTGAGTTGCATGATCTCATGGTCATAGGAAAATATACTTGACATGCGGAAAATGATAGCAATAAACTTGACACGATCATATGCTACGTTCATAGTTTGGGTCTTGTCCATCACATCATTCTTCTAGTGATGTGATTCCATCATCAAATGACAACTCATGTCTATGACTAGCATACCATAGCCATCTTTGATCAACGAGCCAGTCCGGTAGAGCCTCATTAGGGACATGTTGTTGTCTATGTACCCACACGTGTATTTGAGTTTCCAATCAATACAATTATAGCATGGATAATAAACGATTATCATGAACAAGGAAATATAATAATAACCACTTTATTATTGCCTCTAGGGCATATTTTCAACATTAAGGACAAAAAGTTGGGATGAATTCTTATTAGCGTTTGTCTTAACTACATCATGTAATCATTCTTCAAGCATTACTTCGTTCTTTCCGGACTTAATAACCTAGATATATGCCGAATAGCGGTCGATGTGTGAAGTAATAATAGTAGATGCAGAATCGTTTAGGTCTACTTGTTTTGGAGGTGATGCCTATATACATGATCATTGCCTTGGATATCGTCATAATTATTTGCTCTTCTGTCAATTGCCCAACAGTAATTTGTCTACCCATCGTATTGTTGGGGAACGTAGTAATTTCAAATATTTCCTACGCAGACGCAAGATCATGGTGATGCATAGCAACGAGAGGGGAGAGTGTTGTCTACGTACCCTCGTAGACCGTAAGCGGAAGCGTTATGAAAATGCAGTTGATGTAGTCGTACGTCTTCACGGCCCGATCGATCCTAGTACCGAACATACGACACCTCCGCGATCTGCACACGTTCAGCTCGGCGGCGTCCCACGAACTCACGATCTAGCAGAGTGTCGAGGGAGAGTTCCATCAACACGACAGCGTGATGACGGTGATGATGAAGTTACCAGCGCAGGGCTTCGCCCAAGCACTACGACGATATGACTGAGGTGGATTATGGTGGAGGGGGGAACCGCACACGGCTTGGAACAATCAACTTGTGTGTCCTAGGGTGCCCCCTGCCCCCGTATATAAAGGAGCAAGGGGGAGGCCGGCCAGCCTTGGGGCGCGCAAAAGGAGTGGGAGGAGTCCTCCTCCTAGTGGGAGTAGGACTCCCCCTTTCCTAGTTCCACTAGGAGGGAGGAAGGGGGAAGGAAGGAGAGGGAGAGAGGTAGGAAAGAGGGGGCGCCGCCACCCCCTCCTTGTCCAATTCGGACTCCCAAGGGGGGCGCGCGGCCAGCCCTAGGCCCTCTCCTCTCTCTCCCACAAGGCCCATGTTGGCCCATTAGATCCCCCGGGGGTTCCGATAACCCCCCGGCACTCCGATAAATATCCGGTGACCCCCGGAACTCATCCGGTGTCCGAATATAGTCATCCAATATATCAATCTTTATGTCTTGACCATTTCGAGACTCCTCGTCATGCTCGTGATCACATCTGGGACTCTGAAATATCTTCGGTACATCAAAACACATAAACTCATAATATCGATCGTCACTGAACGTTAAGCGTGCGGACCCTATGGGTTTGAGAACTATGTAGACATGACCGACACATCTCCGATCAATAACCAATAGCGGAACCTGGATGTTCATATTGGCTCCCTTTGTTCCCTTTGTCATCGGTATGTTGGTCAAACCGCATAATATAACAGTATACATTGTTCCCTTTGTCATCGGTATGTTACTTGCCCGAGATTCGATCATCGGTATCTCAATACCTAGTTCAATCTCGTTACCAACAAGTCTCTTTACTCATTCCGTAATGCATCATCCCGCAACTAACTCATTAGTCACATTGCTTGCAAGGCTTATAGTGATGTGCATTACCGAGAGGGCCCAGAGATACCTCTCCGACAATCGAAGTGACAAATTCTAATCTCGATCTATGCCAACTCAATAAGTACCATCGGAGACACCTGTAGAGCACCTTTATAATCACCCAGTTATGTTGTGACGTTTGGTAGCACACAAAAGTGTTCCTCCAGTATCCGGGAGTTGCATAATCTCATAGTCATAGGAACATGTATAAGTCATGAAGAAAGCAATAGCAATATACTAAACGATCAAGTGCTAAGCTAACGGAATGGGTTAAGTCAATCACATCATTCTCTAATGATGTGATCCCGTTAATCAAATGACAACTCATGTCTATGGTTAGGAAACTTAACCATCTTTGATTCAACGAGCTAGTCAAGTAGAGGCATACTAGTGACACTCTGTTTGTCTATGTATCCACACATGTATCAAGTTTTCGGTTAATACAATTCTAGCATGAATAATAAACATTTATCACGATATAAGCAAATATAAATAACAACTTTATTATTGCCTCTAGGGCATATTTCCTTCACGTATGCTATTTTTTATGAGAGAAGCCACAAGTGAACACTATGGCCTCCGGGGTCTACTTTTATCATAAGATCTATTGCTTGGTTTTATACTCAAAAATACCAAAAAAATTTGCTGCATATTTTTATCTTTTTTTATTTGCGTTGAGTGTGAGGGTTAGTGTTTTGTATGTAGGTGTTGTTTACATAGTGTTGCTTGGTTCTCCTACTAGATTGATAACCTTGGTTTCACAACCAAGGGAAATACTTACTCTACTGTGCTGCATCATCCTGTCCTCTTTGAAAAACCAACGAAGATTACAAGTAGCACCCCCAACCGCTCCGGCCACCACATTGACCTGATCCGGAAGGTGGGCTCGACCGCGTGTAGCCGGTCGTGTAGGGGTAGGCGCGCCGACGGGGTGGGCAGTGGCGGCGCACGATGGAGCATGGTGAGGCGGGGCGAGGCGTGGCAGGAGGTGGAGATGGGAATGGGAGGCAGGGTTACGCGGGAGGTTGTTTTTCTTGCTTTTCTCTCGGCTGTGCCGGTTCGGGTTGACTTATTATGAGGACTGCGTGTTGAATACCTAAAACAACAGGGATTTTTATGTAAAATTAGCAACGGACGGTCAAAAGCACTAATGACATTATTATTCCTCTCTTTTGTTGGATTAGTGTTAGAAGTATCTGATGAACCACAAAAATCCAATGAAACCAGATAGAAACCACTATGAAAAACATCGCAAATTCTTGAGCCATCAACTCCCCCAAGCTTAAGATTTGCTCCTCCTTGGGCAAACAAGAAATCAAGAGAGTGAAATGGAGTTTGGTTGAATGGAAAGAATTTCACCGGCTCGAGAAAATATATCATACCCATCTTCTCTTATCTTGCAAGATCATTCAAGAAAGGATTTGCAATTGAATAGTTGCACCTAAACTTGTTGCCTAACCACGTAGAGTCTCATACCATTAGTTATTTAAAAGATAAAAGGATGTACACATGCAAATATTAATTGTCCTAGTCTTTATTAGAATCAGTCTAACAGCCAAACCACTGTATGTGGAGGCTTTAAAAATGACGTGGCACTGACTTATAGCCAACAGACGGATGTGCTAGTATTAACCATGATCTCATGACGTCCACGTGTGCAAATGCACCGCAAATGGCCCCTTATTTCCACACAAATCAAGAATGAAGACAACAAAGCGAACCAACCTGTGATTGGATGGTTAGAAGGACAGTGGTATCTCCAACCCATCAGGGTTTAAATCCTGATGCTTCTATTTATCTTGAATTTATTTTAGGATTTCCGACGATACACGTTCAGTGGGAGGAGACGTTCCCGTCGACTACGAGTCACATGTCGGCTAGTCTCTTGGAGACCCTCATAGGGATAGAGTGTGCGTGTGTATGTTTATAGGGTGAGTGTATGCACGTATATATGAGCGTTTGCGTCTGTACTATGTTAAAAAAAGAAGAAGAATGGAGACAACAAAGTTTGCAGCAATGGGTGTAACAAAAGTTGGGCCCAAAAATGTTGTAACAAAAGACTGCCCCGAAACGAACGGCCCATGAGGTTTAGTCCTCCCTCATAGCCCAACTTCCCTCGTTGAAAGCCAGTCGGATCTCGCGAGTCCCGAGCGAACCCCAGCGAGAGCAAATCCCTAACCCTAACCCTAGCTAGGAGGATGATGGAGGCGGAGGGGGAGGGCTTGCGGTCGATGATGGCGGCGGAGACGGAGACGGCGGAGGAGTGGAAGCTGGCGCGTGAGTCCGAGTGCCGTTTGCGCAATTGCGAGTGCCGCTGGCGTAGTCTCTGCTCCCCCCGGATCCCCCGCGTGCCCCCCGGGACGGACTACTCTTCCACCCCCGCCGGTGCCGGCGCCGGCGCCGGTGCCGACCGCCCCGGCTGGTCGCTGCTCGTCGGCCTGAAGGACGGCGTCGTCCTACGGCTCAAACGCCTCCGCGTGGCGCGGTCCGGGCGGATCCTCGGCCGGAGCGACGACGCGCTCGAGGCTTTCCACGACATCAAAACGCGGACTGGTCGCAGGTTCGACGCCAGCGCCGCCCTGTCTCCCGATGGCCGCTCGCTCTGCGTCCTGCGCCAGGAGGACGACGGTGCCGGCAAGCAACCCCATGCCCTGCACCTATCTCTGCAGCAGCCCCAGACAGACACATCTCCGGAGCATCTTCCTTTCCCGCCGGAGATTCAAGCAGGGAGGAGTCGTAACTGCATTCCCATCTCTGCCGCTGGCCACATCTTTGCTCTGTGCCCCATCGTAGAATATGGCGTCAAGTTGAGCCTCCTCATGCGACCCCTGCATCCGCTCCCCGAGGGCGGGGGCGTGGGCCAATGGGAGCAGGTCGGCCAACACAAACACGACAAGGACAAGTACCGGTGGTTGGGTGGCGGGTTCCTCCAGGGCTACGCCGTGCTCCCCGGCCCCATCATCCTCGTCTCCTTGAAGCAAGACCGCGGCTTCTTCACCTTTGCCCCTTGCTCCGGCTCCCGCGACTGGACCCCGGTGCTCACCGACGAAACAAGGCCGCCGCGAGACTACATCCCTATCGTCGGCCGCGGCGTCTACATGGAGCAAGACAATGCCATCTACATGCTCCGTGGGAACACCATCTATGCCTACAAGCTCAGCTACATACACCAGGATCAGGGTGATGATCAGGGGAGGGGGAGGCTCAGGCTGGATCCGCCCATCACCATCGACTCTGTATGTCCTTACAGTTCATGTCATGGGTGTGGCTTC
Organism: Triticum timopheevii; assembly: GCA_963921465.1. NCBI lineage: Eukaryota > Viridiplantae > Streptophyta > Magnoliopsida > Poales > Poaceae > Triticum > Triticum timopheevii. Next base: position 58,469,498 of record OY997270.1, on the reverse strand, counting down.
CTCACCCGTCTCGACGGTCGGCTCATGTGCTCCGTCTGGATCAGCCTGACACCACGTCAACAATTAGAAGATTGCCGGTGTGACAACCTACATGCCATTGTCACCACTTTCAACCTCCAAGATCCAGCTCAGGGGGGAATAGAGGTGCTGCATTCCTCTTTCCGCCGGGTAGACATGGAGCGCAATCGAGAGAACCAGGAATTCTGCTTTCTACAGTAAGCAGCAAACTAGCTAGTTTACTTTTTCCACGCACAGATTATTTGACCATTTATTTATTTGGTCGCCTTGTTTACGTATTTGTTGTCTACTGTCAACTAATCATGGATCAATTAGGGAGTACGAGGACAAGGATTGTCCGGTGCTGCTGCAACACCAAGAAGGGCATGAGAAGGATCTAACCAGCTGTTCCCAGCAACACGTCGACCAACCCTCCAAGATGCTTGATTGTTGCAGGTCTTGCTTGATCTGAATTAATTTAGATTCATGTTTAACCTAGCTTATTACATCTTTCTTAGTGAGTTTCTCTTGGTGAGTGGAGTGATGACATGTTTAATTTGGTTCTTGCTGCAGACGGTTTCTCGAAATGAAAGACTGTCCAAGCTTTTGCTTTTCCTGCGGCACCAAAGGTCACGTTGCCCGCGACTGCTCTCTCCCGTCACAGCAGCCCTTGCCGGCAATGCCTCACCGCACGCTGGTTGGACGTCCTTCAATGCAACACCGAGTCCCTTTTGAAAGGCGTCCGGTTGCTACAACAAGTATCAATAAAGATCTGTTTATCATCTGCCAAGCTGGGTCAGAACTAGTCATCTACCATACAGGCGTTATGGATGAGACTTCACTGTTGCAAGGAGGAGGAGACGACGGCAAGCCTCTCCAACCGTCGTGTTATGTTGCAGCATATGTTGGTGATGGTGACTATTGGCACTTTTTCCTTCACAGTGGCTCAAAAATACACGCTGTTTCGAGGAATAGAGATGGCATGCTTGAGTTTAGTCTGAACAAGGACCGTACGATGGCTATGGATCGTCTATCTGTACGGCGTCTGCCAAGTGCTGATACTTTTGTTTTGTTTAACACAGTTGGTGGAGAGACCATTGCCCTTACTGATACTCTGAAAGTTTTCCATCAGACAAGGTTCAGTTATGGATCCACCACGTGGCTGCGTTGCAAGACAGATCAGTCGCATGTTCTCCACAGGAAGGTTATGATATCTGGATATGTAGCAGTGAATGACGATTCCTTTATAGTCTGTGATGCTCTCACAGGTTCCTGTCTTTTGTTTGACCTGGGTGCCAAGCAATGGCATGTTGTCATGCCTTGGGCAGCATTCGCAGAGGACCTGTCAAGAACTTGCCCTACAAAGTGCCATTTAAATGGTAGATGTGTGTCTGTCGATGGCTTTATCTACACATGCAGAGATGGAGGGCTTGCTGCTTATCAGCTGCTTGATAAAGATCATTCTGTGTATCTCAGCGAGCCCATCCTTTTGCCATTCTCATGGCTTGTGGATGATTGTGTGGGTGAGGACATGTGCTTGGATTATGCTGGCAAAGATGTGGACTCTGGTGCTATTTTGTTTTACGTGGTGCAACTGCAAAGTGAGTATATATAACTCTCTGTCTCTCGATCTCTGATGTCATTTGTGCATGCATTGCATGGTTTTTGTGATCAGTCAGTTCATGGAAGATATCTATAGTTTTGCTGTACTAACATATGTGTACGTATGTATATGCTGCTAGGTGGATATCGTCCGCCCAAGCATGATGTACAGATTACCATTGTCCAGGTTAAGACTAAAGCAACAACCAGCAGCAAGAAAAGGGAACCAGTGCGAGTTACCCCCGTGGACTGTGTCACGCGGTTCATACATCACGAGGAAGCCGTCGATGCCAGATGCTGCTTTGCGCTCTAGCTCCATCTTGTTTGTGATGGATGCATGCATGCATGAGTTACCCTATTATTACTTATATGTTCCCAGCATGCAATGTTTGTAACCTCTAACCTTGCTTGCATGGCATCTTTTGGAAGCTGCAACTAGTTGTATATTTTGGTGATGTATAACTTATATTTATCTAGACTATTAGTTGTATTTTGGTTGTGGTGAAACTTATATTTATCTAGACTAGAGGGCTTGTATGTAATGGTTGGTGACCTTGGTTAAATTAATTATCCCAAACATTTGCTACCTGTAGCCAAGTATTAAGGCTTGACAAGAAAACGGTACTAGTGCTTAATTTTGCTCATAAGATTGAGCTAGCTGTGGAATAACTATTATTTGTTGGAGTAGTTTTTATTATTTATGCCTGGAGAGCTTTTTTATTTTCTCTATCTATTGTTGGCAGTCTTTATTGATTATTTTCTTTATTGATCTTTTAGTGCAAGTTCAGTATGTTCAGTTCAGTTCTTTTTGCTGCAGGATCAAATTTGTTTCTCCCATTTTACAGAAACAAAATGTGTCCAAAACTGAAAATTGTTGTCATTTTAACTGAATTTGGTAAACTAAAAACTGAAAACTGATGTTATTTTAATTGAAGATATAATTGCAGTGGCTAGTCCTTGATATTGGTGAGAATCACAGTCTTGTGTGGTTGAAATTCTTCCACAAGTTCAATCATTGGCTTTATAACGTTTTAGTTGTTACAGTACAGTCTCTTGGTTCATGACAACTAAAAGATCAGAATTTAGTAAATTCAGTTTAACTCTGAATATGTACTTTGATGTAAATTTGGACATGACTACAGCCCATCTAAGTTAGACAATATTCTGAAGAAGAGAAACTTAAAAGTGTAAGTTGTTGTGTCCAAATACTCCTGAAGCAAATTTGATGGAAATTACTCCTTTTGTGATAATAAAGACTCAGGTCCATGGGGATTTGCTTTTGTAATTAACTACTCAAGCTCAATTTGTAAAGTGGAGTACTGCATCAGATTGAATTCTCTCACTGACTTTTTCAATGATCATCATCATTGTCAGTTTCAATGATCATCTAACTGAATTTGATTTATTCTTTTTGGTACAATCACCATTCTAAGAAGAAGAAGAAGAAGAATCCACTCTCCGTCAGTTTTGGGTGGTACAGTACAATGGTTTCAGATGATAGAGATTGCTTGGAACATTTTTTCTCTTGGGAAATTGATCCATTGTACTCTACTGTATCTGATGATATTTGAATTAAATGGATCGACATGTTTGTTAACTGAAACTGTTCCTAAATCTGACCAAGAGTACAAAAGATGAAAGGAGAGCTTGTTGTGGCCAAATTGCTCTTTTATTTGAATTTTTTTGTTGTGGCCAAAAGAAAATGGATGGATCTACGTAATGTTCAGTAAAGGGGTATAGCAACTTTTCTTCTTCTTTTTTCTCTAGTGTGCCATGTCTTTTCTTCTCCTGTGTAGAATTAATAAATGTTTAGAATTATGTTGTGTATGCTAGTGTTGTGTTAACACTTAACCTGCATCAGTTTTGAGATATCTGTAATTATGCAAGCATGGAATTCAGGTAGCAACAGTAACGGCAACATGGTTATTTGTTATGTTCTCACTGCTCACAAGCTAACAGTAACATCAACATGATTTAGTTTCTGAAGCTAACTGAACTTTCTCAAGCTAGCAGCAACAAGTCATCACACACATAGCTAACTGAATCTTGTCCATGATTTGGCAAAGCAGAATAGAGGTTTCCATGATTATGGACATGAATATTGTCTAGGTTTCTTGAAGTTTGATAGTGTTTGTTTGAAATCTGTAAATTTCAGACACAAGACACTGAATGGAGTATGATTGACAGACACAGAACAATGTAAATTTCAGATAACATCAGCAGTAGATCAGCACTGCAATTGAAAATTTTAATACTCCAATTAACACTACAATTGACGATGATGGAGTACTTCATTGACAAACTGAAATTGATACTGCAATTGGCACTGTACCTGCAGCCAACAGCAGCAGCAGAGGCAATCAACAGTCGAGGTGGTTGAGGGCAGAGGCAATCAGCAGTGGAGGGCAGGCGGCAGTGGCATCAGCATGTCTGCGTGGTCGTCTCGCCGCCGGAGAAGATCCGCCTTGCCCTGCATGGCTGCCTGCTGAATTCTTCAAGAGGGGAGCGGCGACCGGGTCGGCAGCGGCGGCTGGGGTTGCCGTGCGGATGAGGAACCGGCGAGCAGGGCCACGGGCCGGACCAGGGACGCGAGCAGGGCCACGAGGAGGAGGCGCCCGTCGAGGTGGTCGCCTTGGAGGAGCAGCCTCACCTGGGCGGCGGGGCAGCTCGCCTCCGTGCGGGCGGCCCACGTTCGCAGCGGCGGAGCAACCGCAGGTGGGCGACGGCTCAGGTGGGCGTCGGTGTAGGTGGTCGCCCGCTCTTTCTACGGTGTCTGCCGGGGGTGGCTATGACGGCCGCCGGCGGTGGCTACGACGGCTGCTTGGTCGAAGGAGGAAGAAGCAGAGGCGAGGGGGGGATTAGCACTAGATTTAAAAGCGGAAGGATTATTTTGTAAAATTTGACATGAACTAAGCTGTGGACAACTTTTTCGGGACGGAGGGAGTATTCGCCAATTTCAGCAATGATACCATCATCTTACTATAAGCTTGGGTGCCTGTGATTTCAGGCACCCCAGCCATTGCCATGCTTTAACAATTGCAATGGAGCCAGCTACCAGCTTTCTGCCCCTAACTCATTTGCCTATGAGACTACCAACAACAGTGGCAGCAGCTCCCCCCACTCTGGAGCTGCCTATTGGTGCGTTGGCAGCATCCACCTCCTCTGTGCAGGGTCAGTCAACACCTAGTTAGGTAAAAACAGTCCTGAAAACCTGTGGTTTTGTTGACATGGTCCACTTTTAGAGAGTAGTCATGGAGTCAACCTCATCAAGTCATTAAGATTACTTCTTCAAGATAGTCATTCTTGCTAGTAATATAATTCCGCGTTTGTTGCATATGCAAAAGTCGTGTGTTTCAAACTGAAATTTATAGAGGGTTACATAGTGTCAAGGCTATGTAAGGTTTCTTGTTAATGCAAAGTGCTGCTCCACTGCGTTTTCTGAACAAGGTTGAAATGTTCACTGCGTATCACTGTCAGGAGCCCAATCTTACCATATACCCTTACTGTAATGTCTTGTGTGTAAAGGTTGAAAAAGTCAACATTTACAATCTTCTGAATAAGGTTGAAATGTTGCTTCCACTGCGTTTTCTGAATAAGGTTGAAATGTTCACCTCCAAGATGTTTTGCTAATTGCATTATGAACTTTATATCATCTTGCTTGTAGCTTCTATATAAATGCGGAAAACGTGGGCAATTTCTATATAATTTTTTTTGTAAAAAATCGAGTATTTCTTTTACGCTCTAGTGATTTTCAAGATTTTCTGCACTCGGCGCAAAAGTTTATGTTTTTGCACAAAATCAAGTTAACTATCATCCAAATCATCCCAAAAGCTTTACTTGGCACAAACACTAATTAAAATATAAAAACACAATCATAACAAAGGCTATAATCCTATATACATAAGAGGTTCACCCCCACTACCTTATTTATCTCAACATGCAAGCTGTCCACTCATCAACCATGCCATCTAAGCAAAAATTGTTTCCATTTACAACCACATCATCACTATTCCTACAGCTGGCGCCCACACAATTCCCTTAACAAATCATGGGCCTTAAATTTTTCCTTCATACACAATGATCATGTTCACCAGAGTGACCCGTCGTTTCCACAAGACTCAATTATTCATAGTACGTAACCATCCTGGTCATTGAACCGACACGTCGTTCCTTATGATTCATTCATGGCGTGTTTGGTTGCCTGCATGAGGCCCAACCAGGCCCGCGTGGGAAGAAAACAGGTTGTTTGGTTGGCTGCATACACTGTTGGGCCTGCATGGCATGATGTTTAAAGCACTCTTGGGCCTGGCTCCCTTGGAACTCTCGAATCGATAGTTTCTCCAAAGCCAGGCTTGAGCGGTGGACGTGGGCTGCGGTGGCTGCACGCGCGCGGCCACGCTCGAGAAGCCGTGTTGCTTCCCGAAGCGCCGGCAGTTATTAGCCTCACCGCCCTTCACCGCTCCCTCTCCCCACTCTCCCAACTCTCACCGACGGCGGCGGATCGGAGGAGAGCAAGAAGACCACCGGACTCCATCACGGGCAAGCGGATCATTACCTGGCCCGCGGCAATGGCGGTAAGCACTTTTATGTTCGTCATGCACTACTTTTTCGCGTTCGATCCGGCGGTAGATTCGATCCACAGCGGAGAGGGGAATGGGGAATAAAGGTTGATAAGCATTGTAGTTCATACTAGTTCATACGAGTTCATACTAGTCCATGCAAGATCGGAATAGAGGTAGATGCGGATGGAGTAGAAGGGGGATTGGGGGTACACAACAGACATTGGCTAACCGCGGCGGCCGTCACCGGCGTGCGGAGCGACGGGTCGAGTGGCTGGCCTTCATCTTCTTGTCCATCGCCTTGCGGGGCGGCGGGTCGTCATCGCTCTCGGAGGAGTCGAGGTCGATCTGCGAGGTACGACGGCCTGGCTCCGGCGCCCTCACTAGCATCTGCACCGGTTCTTCCTCCTCCTTAGGCTCCCCATCGATGACCACCAGCGGCACGATTGTCGTCTCCCAGTACACTGCGTCATGACGGTCATTAGGAGCCGAGTAGTTCTTGTACTTGGACCACTTCTTCCTCTGTTTGGCGTCATCGGAGACGGCCTGATTCATGGCCCAGCGAATGATGTCGACTGCCATCGCGCCCTTCGCTGGGTTACGAATCAGCGTCTTCGACTCTTGTGCAGTGGCCCTCATGAGCACTGCATCAGATTTCTTCTGCATGTCCAGCATGGAGCCGAAGTTCGAGCACACCTCCATGGTGTTCTCGAACTTGGTGCGGTCACCAGCCAACCATCCGAGGAAGAAGGCCCTCCAGCCAATACCCCAAGGGAAGGGGTTGGCATTGGAGCTGGAGCTGGAGCTCATGGCGATGGAGAGGAGGAAGGTTGATAATGAGAGAAGAGAGGGGTTGGGTAAGTAGTGGTGGTCAGGGTGAGTAAATATAGGCGCGATGGAGAGGAGGAAGAGTGACAGTCATGCCGTTTTAACTACATGCTCTTCAATAAGCCATGAACTCTGTGCTGTGCCCGACTCCATGAATTGTGTGCAGATCGAGAAGAGCAATGAGATGGACACGGAGGTGCTCCCGACCGTTGACAACAAGGAAAGCGGCCGGTTCATCCAATGCCCAAGGTTGTGTTGCCGCCCACCGTCGAGGAAGAACCAAAGACGCCAACGGTTGAAGACGACGAGCGCATAGAGGAGCCCCCCAGCAGCAAGCGCCGCAACTACGACCAGTACCATGAGGAGGGTGGCCCAACTCACTTCTGCAAGATCATCCTTGCACCGAAGCTTGAGTGCAACCCCATGCCCCTGGACTTCACCAAGCACTTCGTTGCGGTGCCGACGTAGTTCAAGCTGAGGAACAACACCGACTGCTCCTGGAGGGTGATAGTGAAGCTGCTGAACGGCAGGGTGAGCCTGGATCAGGGTTGGGCCACCTACGCAGCCGTTCATCAGATCAAGATCGGCTACATGGTGACGTTCAAGCTCCTGACTCCCGACACCCTAAAGGTCATCATCTTCGACGAGGATGGCATTGAGGTGGCCAACAAGTGTGGGAAGCACGACGAAGCCTTTGCCGCCAGGGACTAGGGCCGTGGCACCTCCTTCCTAAGTACTATCGAGTATGCTTTATGGTTTATGCGTTGAACTGTTTGAATTATCGTTATGATGTGCGGTACTATGTTATCTGAACTATGCTGTTAAGTAGTTGATGCTCTGTTTATGCTCTGCTCTACTTATGATGTGTGCTACATGGTTGTGCCGAAGTGTGCTGGTAACCTCACCAACTAGCCAAAGAGGTTACCACACACCAGGCGTTGCATACAACCAAACACCATGCCTTGGGTTTGTCCACTAACATGCAGGTAACCAAACACCAGGCAGTGTGGTTCAGCCCATGCATGCAACCAAACAACTTGCAGATGGTGCATTTGAGGCTGCATTTGCATAGCCAGGCTGAGTTGTGAAGGCTATGCAATGCAGCTACTGTAGACTACGGCAACCAAACACACCCTCATTTTGTACTTGATGCGTTGCAGCCCTGGTCACCGAAGCAACCCATCTCTTCCTATTCATAACGGATGGCGCATCCCTTTTATAGCTGGAAGAAGAGGCCAGGTGCATCATCGTCTATCACTTCCTGACGCATCTCATCTTTCCACCTACTCACTCCGGCGCGAGCGACCTCGATGCCAAGATGGGGTTGGATGTTGCGCCACCGCATCACGCCTGGACGGAACCGTCACATGCCCATAATGTGTCACTGGCTCCCGCATGGGCTTCGCTCGGCCGAGCAACACCAAACGTCCGCATGGGCATCTCTCACCTGCGGCTGCCCACCACCCAGCAACCGTTGTGGCGCCACCAAGATCTTGCTGCCGCCCGCCGAGCAGCCCTCTGTACCTCCTTTTCCTCTTGCCTGGAGCCCGGTGAGCCGATCGGTGTGGTGTGAGGTGGGAGAGGAAGAAGATGGCATGCAGTTGGGATCTGCTCGCATGTAACAAACTACTTTCCTTATTGTCTCTTTTGTCTTCTCAACATCACTAGGGCCACTCTAAGCGCATGGAATTTGATTGCAGTGTGCAAACTGACTGCTCCCTATCATTGGCGTCAATGTTCTCGTGTGCAAGCTCAATGGGTAATGCATGACTCTTTCCATAATTCTTTTTATTATCGGATCCAAATTTCAGCTTAATCTAGAATTAGTAACCAAAAACCATCACATATTAGGATTCAATATCTGTTCTGCTGCATTTTATACATATTTATGCATCGGTTTTGTTCAAAGAAGTTCGGATCTATACTTCTAGGAGCAGTCCACTGGTCGATCTCTTCGCATCTACTATTTGTCGATCTCCCAATAGTATGTTAATTAAAGAGTGAAGAATGTCTAAAGTAGAAAATTAATTAAGTTCAGCAAAGGCAACTAAGACTACCCCCTTTGATGCTCAGAATCATTGCCACATGAAAATACTTTTATCAGTTTGCATGAATTAGTCTGTTCTTTTCACTTGACAAGCCTAATTTTTAAGTTTGGTGCATCCAAAGGACCAAACGCTAATTGCTTGATTTTTCTGTGGAGTATTCCTATGCTAAAGTATAAATTATCACTACACCCTCCTTAGTTACATTTATCTTAACTTCAATTTTTAGTTTGCAGGAAAGAATTTGCAGCAGAACCACAATAGGAAGACATGATAGAACAGAGTTTTCTACAGCAGGTAAGTTGTAATCAGTCACATCACCATTTATTTCGATTATCTCTGATGATCATGGGAACTACCAGGGATAAATGAAAACTGCACAATTTTGTTAACATGCATGATGGATGTATTTACCTTAAGTCATTCTGATTGATGTACCCTGGTGGGCCCTCTGTGCAAGCAAAGTTTCATCTCTATCACAGAACATTCGACATTTATATCCATTGTTATGTTTCATAGCTCTCATCATGTGTTAGTTGTAAAGATGAAATTCAAATGGGGTTAACCAGTAGCTATCTAGCAGTTTATGCTACAGGTCGGAGCTTATCCTAAAAAATATGAATAGCCAAACTTTCATACCCAGGCTTGGCTTTGTAATATGTTGACCAAGGCTGTGATTTAAGGTGTCTAAGCTGCAATTTGCATGGGTCATGCAGTGACATCAAGCAATTCGATGGGAAAAAAGTTAGGGCACATTTTTTTAGGTTTGAGCTTTATAAATGTCATGTACTAATATCTAATTGTGACTACAAATATGATGAGACGCTATTCCTCAACACCCCCTTTCTCCTTAAACATGATGTGCATTACCGAGAGGGCCCAGAGATACCTCTCCGATACTCGGAGTGACAAATCCTAATCTCGATCTATGCCAACACAACAAACACCTTCGGAGACACCTGTAGAGCATTTTTATAATCACCTAGTTACGTTGTGACGTTTGATAGCACACAAGGTATTCCTCCGGTATTCGGGAGTTGCATAATCTCATAGTTAGAGGAACATGTATAAGTCATGAAGAAAGCAATAACAATAAAACTAAACGATCATTATGCTAAGCTAACGGATGGGTCTTGTCCATCACATCATTCTCCTAATGATGTGATCCCATTCATCAAATGACAACACATGTCTATGGTCAGGAAACATAACCATCTTTGATTAACGAGCTAGTCAAGTAGAGGCATACCAGGGATAGTCTGTTTTGTCTATGTATTCACACATGTACTAAGTTTCCGGTTAATACAATTCTAGCATGAATAATAAACATTTATCATGGTATAAGGAAATATAAATAACAGCTTTATTATTGCCTCTAGGGCATATTTCGTTCAGTCTCCCACTTGCACTAGAGTCAATAATCCAGTTCACATCGCCATGTGATTTACCACTAATAGTTCACAGCACCATGTGATTAGTTCACATCGCCATGGGACTAATACCCGAAGGGTTTTACTGGAGTCAATAATCTAGATCACATCGCTATGTGATTAACACCCAAAGAGTACTAAGGTGTGATAATATTCTGCTTGTGAGAGAAGCTTAGTCAATGGGTCTGTCACATTCAGAGCCGTATGTATTTTGCAAATTTTCTATGTCTACAATGCTCTGCATTGAGCTACTCTAGCTAATTGCTCCCACTTTCAATATGTATCCAGATTGAGACTCAGAGTCATCCGGATCGGTGTAAAAGCTTGCATCAGCGTAACTCTTTACGACGAACTCTTTATCACCTCCATAATCGAGAAAAATCCCCTTAGTCTTCTAAGGATAATTTTGACCGCTGTCAAGTGATCTACTCCTGGATCAATATCGTACCTCCTTGCCAAACTCATGGCAAGGTACACAATAGGTTTGGTACACAACATAGTATACTTTATAGAACCTATGGCTGATGCATAGGGAATGACTATCATTCTCTTTCTATTTTCTGCCGTGGTCATGTTTTGAGTCTTTCTCAACTTTACACCTTGCAATACAGGCAAAAAATCCTTTTTGACTGTTCCATTTTGAACTATCAAAAATCTTGTCAAGGTCTGTACTCATTGAAAAATCTTATCAAGCGTCTTGATCTATCTCTATAGATCTTGATGCCCAATATTTAAGCAGCTTCACTGAGGTCTTTCTTTGAAAAACTCCTTTCAAACACTCCTTTATGCTTTCCAGAAAATTCTACATCATTTCCGATAAACAATATGTCATTCCCATATACTTATCAGAAAGGCTGTAGTGCTCCCACTCACTTTCTTGTAAATACAGGCTTCACTTCAAGTCTGTATAAAACTATATGCTTTGGTCAACTTATCAAAGCGTATATTCTAACTCCGAGATGCTTGCACCAGTCCATAGATGGATCGCTGGAGCTTGCACACTTTGTTAGCACCTTTAGGATTGACAAAACCTTCTGGTTGTATCATATACAACTCTTCTTTAATAAATCCATTAACGGATACAGTTTTGATATACATTTGTCAGATTTCATAAAATGTGACAATTGCTAACATGATTCGGACAGACTTTAAGCATCAATACGAGTGAGAAAATCTCATCACAGTCAACATCTTGAATTTGTCAAAAACCCTTTTCGACAAGTCGAGCTTTGTAGATAGTAACACTACTATCAGCGTCCGTCTCCCTCTTGAAGATCCATTTATTCTCAATGGCTTGCCGATCATCGGGCAAGTCCACCAAAGTCCACACTTTGTTCTCATACATGGATTCTATCTCAGATTTCATGGCCTCAAGCCATCTTTTGGAATCTGGGCTCATCATCGCTTCCTCATAGTTCGTAGGTTCATCATGGTCTAGCAACATGACTTCCAGAACAGGATTACCGTACCACTCTGGTGCAGATCGTACTCTGGTTGACCTATGAGGTTTGGTAGTAACTTGATCTGAAGTTTCATGATCATCATCATTAACTTCCTCACTAATTGGTGTAGGCATTAGTGGAACTGATTTCAATGATGAGCTACTTTCAAATTCGAGAGAAGGTACAATTACCTCATCAAGTTCTACTTTCCTCCCACTCACTTCTTTCGAGAGAAACTCCTTCTCTAAAAGGATCCACTCTTAGCAACAAAGATCTTGCCTTCGGATCAGTGATAGAAGGTGTACCCAACAACTTCTTTTGGGTATCTTATGAAAATGCACTTCTCCGATTTGGGTTTGAGCTTATCACGATGAAAATTTTTCACATAAGCATCGCAACCCCAAACTTTAAGAAATGACAGCTTAGGTTTCTTGCTAAACCATAGTTCATACGGTGTCATCTCAACAGATTTTTAGACGGTGCCCTATTTAATCGTGAATGCAGCTGTCTCTAATGCATAACCCCAAAACGATAGCGGTAAATCGATAAGAGACATCATAGATCGTACCATATCTAATAAAGTACGGTTACGACGTTCGGACACACCATTACGCTGTGGTGTTCCAGGTGGCGTGAGTTGTGAAACTATTCCACATTGTTTCAAATGAAGGCCAAACTCGTAACTCAAATATTCGCCTCCGCGATCAGATCGTAGAAACTTTATTTTCTTGTTACGATGATTCTCAACTTCACTCTGAAATTCTTTAAACTTTTCAAATGTTTCAGACTTGTGTTTCATTAAGTAGATATACTAATATCTGCTCAAATCATCTGTGAAGGTCAGAAAATAACTATACCCGCTGCGAGCCTCAACACTCATCGAACTGCATACATCAATATGTATTATTTCCAATAAGTCAGTTGCTTGCTCCATTGTTCCGGAGAACGGAGTCTTAGCCATCCGACCCATGAGGCATGGTTCGCAAGTATCAAGTGATTCCAAAAGCCCATCAACATGGAGTTTCTTCATGCGCTTAACACCAATATGACCTAAACGGCAGTGCCACAAATATGTTGCACTATCATTATCAACTTTGCATCTTTTGGCTTCAATATTATGAATATGTGTATCACTACAATCGAGATTCAATAAACCATTCACCTTGGGTGTATGACCATAGAAGGTTTTATTCATGTAAACCGAATAAGAATTATTATTTGACTTAAATGAATAACCGTGTTACAATAAACATGATCCAATCATATTATGCTCAACGCAAACACCAAATAACATTTATTTTAGGTTCAACACTAATCCCGAAGGTAAAGCGAGTGTGCGATGGTGATCTTATCAATCTTGGAATCACTTTCAACACACATCGTCACCTTGCCCTCAACTAGTCTCTGTTCATTTTATAACTCCTTTTTCAAGTTACTAATCATAGCAACTGAACCAGTATCAAATACCCAGGGGCTACTATGAATACTAGTAAAGTACACATCAATAATATGTATATCATATATATTTTTGTTCACTTTGCCATCCTTCTTATCTGCCAAGTATTTGGGGCAGTTCTGCTTCCAGTGACCATTTCCTTTGTAGTAGAAGCACTCAGTTTCAGGCTTGGGCCTAACTTTGGGCTTCTTCATTGGAGTGGCAACTTGCTTGTCATTCTTCTTGAAGTTCCCTTTCTTTCCCTTGCCCTTTTACTTGAAACTAGCGGTCTTGTCAACCATCAACACTTGATGCTTTTCTTGATTTCTACCTTCGCCGATTTCAGCATCGCGAAGAGCTAGGGGAATCGTTTTCGTCATATCCCTTGCATATTATAGTTCATCACGAAGTTCTAGTAACTTGGTGATAGTGACTAGAGAACTCTTTCAATCACTATCTTATCTGGAAGATTAACTCCCACTTGATTCAAGCGATTGTAGTACTCAGACATTCTGAGCACTTGCTCACTGGTTGAGCTATTCTCCCCCATCTTGTAGGCAAAGATACTTGTCAAAGGTCTCATACCTCTCGACTCGAGCATGAGTCTGAAATACCAATTTCAACTCTTGGAACATCTCATATGCTCCATGGCGTTTCAAAATATTTTTGAAGTCCCGGTTCTAAGCCGTAAAGCATGGTGCACTAAACTATCAAGTAGTCATCATACCGAGCTTGTCAAACATTCATAACGTCTGCATTTGCTCTTGCAATGGTTCTGTTACCTAGCGGTGCATCAAGGACATAATTCTTCTATGCAGCAATGAGGATAATTCTCAGATCACGGACCTAGTCTACATCATTGCTACTATCAACTTTCAACTTAGTTTTCTCTAGGAACATATCATAAATAAAACGAGGAAGCTATACGCGAGCAATTGATCTACAACATAGATATGCAAAATACTATCAGGTACTAAGTTCATGATAAATTAAAGTTCAATTAATCATATTACTTAAGAACTCCCACTTAGATAGACATCCCTCTAGTCATCTAAATGATCACGTGATCCAAATCAACTAAACCATGTTTGATCATCACGTGAGATGGAGTAGTTTTCAATGGTGAACATCACTATGTTGATCATATCTACTAGATGATTCATGCTCGACCTTTCGGTCTCAGTGTTCCGAGGCCATATCTGCATATACTAGGCTCGTCAAGTTTAACCCAAGTATTCTGCGTGTGCAAAACTGACTTGCACCCGTTGTATGTGAACATAGAGCTTATCACACCCGATCATCATGTGGTGTCTCAGCACGAAGAACTGTCACAATGGTGCATACTCTAGGAGAACACTTATACCTTGAAATTTTAGTAAGGGATCATCTCATAATGCTACCGTTGTACTAAGCAAAATAATATGTGACATGATATGGCCATCATCATCTTGTGCCTTTGATTTCCATCTTGAAAGTACCGTCATGATCTCCATCATCACCGGCATGACACCATGATCTCTATCATCTTGATCTTTATCAACATGTCGTCACATGGTCGTCTCGCCAACTATTGCTTTTGCAACTATTGCTATCGCATAGCGATAAAGTAAAGCAATTATATGGCGCTTGCATCTTATGCAATAAAGAGACAACCATAAGGCTCCTACCAGTTGCCGATAACTTTAACAAAACATGATCATCTCATACAACAATTTATATCTCATCACGTCTTGACCATATCACATCACAACATGCCCTACAAAAACAAGTTAGACGTCCTCTACTTTGTTGTTGCAAGTTTTACGTGGCTGCTATGGGCTTATAGCAAGAACCGTTCTTACCTACGCATCAAAACCACAACGATTTTTCGTCAAGTGTGCTGTTTTAACCTTCAACAAGGACCAGGCATAGTCAAATTCGATTCAACTAAAGCTAGAGGAACAGACACCCACTAGCCACCTGTGTGCAAAGCACGTCGGTAGAACCAGTCTCATGAACACGGTCATGTAATGTCGGTCTGGGCCGCTTCATCCAACAATACCGCCGAATCAAAGTAAGACATGCTGGTAAGAAGTATGACTATTATCGCCCACAACTCATTGTGTTCTACTTGTGCATATAACATCTATTCATAGACCTGGCTCGGATGCCACTGTTGGGGAACGCAGTATTTCAAAAAAAATTATCTACGATCACACAAGATCTATCTAGGAGATGCATAGCAACGAGCGGGGAGAGTGTGTCCATGTACCCTCGTAGACCGAAAGCTGAAGTGTTTAGTAACGCGGTTGATGTAGTCGAACGTCTTCGCGATCCAACCGATCCAAGCAATGAACGCACGGTACCTCCGCGATCAGCACACGTTCAGCTCGATGACGTCCCTCGAAATCTTGATCTAGTTGAGGCCAAGGGAGATTTTTGTCAGCACGACGGCGTGGTGACGGTGATGATGAAGTTCACCAGCGCAGGGCTTCGCCTAAGCACTACGACGATATGACCGAGGTGTGTAACTGTGGAGGGGGGCACCGCACACGGCTAAAAGATCAACTTGTGTGTCTATGAGGTGCCCCCCTCCCCGTATATAAAGGAGGGGAGGAGGAGGAGGGCCGGCCACAAGGGGCGCGCCCAAGGGGGGATTCCTACTCCTAGTAGGAGTAGATTTCCCCCTTTCCTAGTTCAAGTAGGAGAAGAAGGAAGCAGAAGGAGAGGGAGAAGTAAAGGGGGGGGGGGCGCCGCCCCCTCCCTAGTCCAATTCGGACCAGCCCATGGGTGGGGGGGGGGCTCCCCTTGTGGCCCTTCCCTCCTTTCCACTAAGGCCCAATACTTCCCCCGGCGAATCCCGTAACTCTCCGGTACTCCGAAAAATACCCGAACCACT
Source organism: Triticum timopheevii (assembly GCA_963921465.1). Lineage (NCBI taxonomy): Eukaryota > Viridiplantae > Streptophyta > Magnoliopsida > Poales > Poaceae > Triticum > Triticum timopheevii. The sequence continues at coordinate 58,453,282 of OY997270.1, read as the reverse complement.
CAGAACCTTTCCGATATCCGAATATAGCCTTCCAATTTATCGATATTTACATCTTGACCATTTCAAGACTCCTCGTCATGTCCGTGATCTCATCCAGGACTCCGAACAAACTTCGGTCATCAAATCACATAACTCATGATACAAACCGTCATCGAACGTTAAGCATGCGGACCCTATGGGTTCGAGAACTATGTAGACATGACCGAGACACATCTCTGGTCAACAACCAATAGCAGAACCTGGATGCTCATATTGGCTCCTACATATTTACGAAGATCTTTATCGGTCAAACTGCATAACAACATACGTTGTTTCCTTTGTCATCGGTATGTTACTTGCCCGAGATTCGATTGTCGGTATCCTCATACCTAGTTCAATCTCGTGATTGGCAAGTCTTTTTACTTGTTTCGTAATGCATCATCCCGCAACTAACTCATTAGTCACATTGCTTGCAAGGCTTATAGTGATGTGCATTGCCGAGAGGGCCCAGAGATACCTCTCCGATACTCGGAGTGACAAATCCTAATCTCAATCTATGCCAACCCAACAAACACCTTCGGAGACACCTGTAGAGCATCTTTATAATCACCCAGTTACGTTGTGACATTTGATAGCACAAAAGGTGTTCCTCCGGTGTTCGGGAGTTGCATAATCTCATAGTCAGAGGAACATGTATAAGTCATGAAGAAAGCAATAGCAATAAAACTAAATGATCATTATGCTAAGCTAACAGATGGGTCCTGTCCATCACATCATTCTCCTAATGATGTGATCCCGTTCATCTAATGACAACACATGTCTATGGTCAGGAAACATAACTATCTTTGATTAACGAGCTAGTCAAGTAGAGGCATACCAGGGACAGTCTGTTTTGCCTATGTATTCACACATGTACTAAGTTTCTGGTTAATACAATTCTAGCATGAATAATAAACATTTATCATGATATAAGGAAATATAAATTACAACTTTATTATTGCCTCTAGGGCATATTCACTTCAGATGTTTAGCAAGTTCAACTATCAGTCTACGCCGAGTTCAGGTACATTATCGTGGACGGGCAAGTTCAGGGATGCCTCTGTGCCTAAGGCAAGTTGACGCACTTTAACCAGTTCTTTGTAATAGTCCTATTTATTGCTTTGATCTTGTACAGCAAGCTGAGAACATATCTATTGATCTGACATGTTAATTAGGGATTTAGTTTTCTCTCGTTCTTCTAGGGGAATTAACCTTGGGCGGTGGGTAGCACATAAAATGCATGCCCGCCATATGTTCGCTATATTGCTGCAGTAGGATTTTAGATTTTTCGTCCTACCTTGGATGCGCTGAATACGTGACATGTTGTGAAATAGTTAAGTACGGAATTCTAAGGCTGCATGATCTATTAACAACATGAATTGCATTTTTTTCATCCTTACTGGATGTTGAGCATGTCTAGATTATATTTGGCATTAGCACCGTCGGCGTGTATGGAAAATCCTCTTTTTTCTCAATTATGGTTAATGCTATTGTATGATACATAGAAATTGAGATATGAGGGTACTCTTGCTGTATACACATGGTATGACTATTATGAAAAAGTTAAAATTATAGAAGCAGATAAGTTCACGGGTTCACCGGTGGAAGTTCGAGAAATAAAAAGATCAAAGAAAAGGAGAGTTCAGAAAATGGTAGTACTGTCTACTGTTGGCTGATGTCTCCTGTTGCCTGAAGCCCCTGCTGCTTGCTAGCTACTTGTTGTGCATGTGTGTTTGTGTGCTGCTGCTGTTTGTTGCTGCAGCAGGGTGATGTGAGAGAGATAGATAGATAGCAAATGGAATGATCTTCCACATTGACTAACTCGTGACACACTTGGTTCAGTTTTAAAATTTAGTCTAGTTCAATTCGAATTTTAATTCAGTTCAAAGACTGTTGCTATTTATCTCCTTAATGTTCAGTTTTGTGTTCTGTTGTTTGCCCCAATTGATCCTTGTGTTAATGTTTGTATATGTTGTGCACTTCTGATCCCATAGTGAAGTGAAAAATGACAAGCGAGCTAAGTACTAGTTCAGAAAGTTTGCAAGTTTGAACACATAAACCTAAAAAAGTTCATTGAAAAAGTTTGGTTTGCCTGTTCCGTGAAAATATCTTGCTAAAGAAATATCTCTTATGCACTTATTTATTCCGCGCCCTGCCGCCACCTGCCATCCCGCGCACCGCCCGCGTCCCATTGCCGCCCGGCCACCCCGCGCCCCGCCGCTGCCTGAGCCTCCTGCTAGCTACGCACCCCGCCACTTCAGCGTGTAGGCCGTTCAACTCTGACACCCCAGGTCGTTCACGTCCGCCACGAGTGCCGGTTCAATGCCGCCCCGACAACCCAACGCACGTGGAGAACTACAAAAGAGGTTCAGTTTCTGAACTTTTGAACGCCAAGAGGTTCAGTTCGGAACTTGGTATGGTGGGTGTACTATTGATAATCTCAAACTTGTTCCTCTTAACTTCAGTAAAAGAATTTCTGGAATAGATAAATGTGTGTATGCAAAGTGTTGTGTGATGGGATGTGGCCTGTGGTTGGGTTATTTAGCTAGAGATCTCAATTAGCTATGCTGGGGCAGATCCTTTGTGTCTGTACACTTTAGGCCAAGAAGAGAAGCAAACGTGCTGCTCATCATTTGCCATCATCCATCTCTACTCAAATTATGTTCATCTTTTTCAGTTCATCTTTGAAATTTTGGTCCATTTTCTGTTGGCAGGATGCGTAAAAAAATCAAAGGCAGCAACTCAAAAATAGATGAATGTTGGAAGTAAGATGTATAAGGCTAAGAGGAAATGGCATCTTGAGGTCCATTACCCTTCAACTTATAGACATATATGCTTAGTTATTGTTATGTAACATAGAGTTACCCTGGATGTAAGTGCTCCTTCTCTTGTGTATTTCAGTTCAACAACTGGTGGTTCTTTAGGTCACTTTAGCGTGCATTTTCAGTACATCTTCCAGGTGAAGGAGCTTCCCTTCAGTTAATTTTGTTTATGTAGAAAAAAGATTGTGTCAAAAAATTGAAGGCATCAGTTCAAAAGGGTATAAGGCTGAGAGGAAGTGGTCTCAGATCACAAAATTTCCACTGAGAAAAATAGCCACAAACAGGTTGAGTTCACTACACAGAATCTATTAGTTCAAAAGAGAAACAAGTTGATTGTTTCAACCCGATGAATTCACAAAGGAAAAAAAATTGGGAATTAAAAGAAAACTTGTAGAAAGTTTGTTGTATGCAATTCTGAATGTTCGAAGTCAGGAAACCGATAAGTTCAGATAAAATTAAAAAAAATGAAGGCTCACCCTACTATATTCCACAGCATTCTAACGCTTCTCACAATTTTTATCTGGTTGGGTCTTCTTTTGAGAAAACATCAGCTAACACTCTCATTTGGAATTTCTGTGTGTATAAGTGAAGGGACACTCCATACCACAACCAGAAACTATGATGGAGCGCTCTGGCGATTGCCCTGGCGACCCGCCCCCGCCCGTGGCCTCGCCCACGGTGGCCGGCGCGCCCGACGTCCCATCCAGCCCCGCTAAGGGAGTCCCGGATTAGGGGGTGTCTGGATAGCCGAACTATCACCTTTGGCCGGACTCCTGGACTATGAAGATACAAGATTGAAGACTTCGTCCCGTGTCCGGATGGGACTTTCCTTGGCGTGGAAGGCAAGCTTGGCGATACGGATATGTAGATCTCCTACCATTGTAACCGACTCTGTGTAACCCTAACCCTCTTCGGTGCCTATATAAACCGGAGGGTTTTAGTCCGTAGGACGAACAATAATCATACCATAGGCTAGCTTCTAGGGTTTAGCCTCTTTGATCTCGTGGTAGATCTACTCTTGTACTACCCATATCATCAATATCAATCAAGTAGGAGTAGGGTTTTACCTCCATCGAGAGGGCCCAAACCTGGGTAAAAACATCGTGTCCGTTGTCTCCTATTACCATCCACCTAGACGCACAGTTCGGGACCCCCTACCCGAGATCCACCAGTTTTGACACCGACATTGGTGCTTTCATTGAGAGTTCCTCTGTGCTGTCGCTATCAGGAAGGATGGCTCATCCCGTCTTTAAAGACGACACTGTTGCTAAAGGAGCTTTGGCTATCGGCCAAACTCTCCAGCTAGGCGGTTTCCTTATGACCGCCTGTCCAGCCGCCGCGCCGACGATGACTTCTTGGGTCATCGAAGGCAATCTTCACGTTAGCTCGGAACTCGCCGAGCAGTTAGATCCGATGGAGCTCTCTTCCTTAAACGAGCTCTTGGATCGCATTGCCGCCCTGGGAGTCGCTACAGACTACGATCAGATTGGGCCTAAACCCGATCTGAGAGAGATTAACTCTCCCCAGGTTACCCACCACGTCGCTGTGGTTGAGGAACAATACGGCGACCCTTCTTCTATCTTAAGGACTAGCTATGTTCGGATTACCGATCCCTCCATGCCGGATTCCCGCGGAGGGGAGGATGCTACTCAAGCCCTGAACCTAAAGTCAGGCAGCGGGCTAGATTCATTGGACAATATCCAAGAACCAAGCTTCCAAGTTCGGAAACTACTTGGCCCCTGAGTCTTAAAGTGGACGGGGTTCCAAATTTAATTCCACCCACCCACCCAAACATAAGCGATCTATCCCAAATCCGGTAAGAGCCCGCATAAACAGTACACCATTACTGGGGCAGATTCCTCCTGGTTATGAACAGGATAAAGGACTGCCGCGAGGAGGACGCAATTTCATTCTTCTGCAATAATTGCACGGAGAAGGGAATCCTCAACACCGTAAGACGTCGTGAAATTACACGCTTCGTTGACTTAGCGTCCATAGTACGAAAGTACTGTGTGATGAAAAGCGCCTGGAAAACCGAAATCAAATTTTGGGACAATCCGGCCCTGAATACAACCCCAGTCCGAAATAAAAGGGTGCATTATCGCCAGGCACCTGGGTTAAACACCAAAAAGCAAAAACCCTCTATAGGGCATGGAACCGTACTTGAAGGATGGCTCAATGGACCCTGCAAAATTCATAGTACAGAGGGTGCCACTCCAACTCATAGCCTTAGAGCGTGTTGGATACTACGGCAGGTGGCCAAAAGTGGCGAAGAGCTTCTAAATCCAGAGCACCAGCCCAAGGATACCAGTACGGTATTAACAGTCTTCGAGACTTTCGCATCAAATAATATGCAGAAACGAACACTCCGCAGCCTTGCCGAAGTCTACCAAGTAGCAACAATAAACCCATGGAGTGACACGGCTATTACCTTTAATGCTAGTGACGAACCTAAATTCCGAACAGCCCGAGCACCAGCCGCATTGGTCCTCAGTCCAATAGTGGACGGCTTTCGCCTTACCAAGGTACTCATGGACGGTGGCAGCGGATTGAACCTCATTTACGAGGAAAACCTCCGAAAAATGGAAATAGACTGGAGCCGCATTGAGCGAAGCAGCACAACCTTTAGAGGAATAATCCCCAGTCGGGAAGCATGCTGTACTGGAAAAATCACACTGGATGTGGTGTTCGGCACGCTGGATAATTACAGGTCCGAGGAGGTCACGTTCCAGGTGGCCCTGTTCAGCAGCGGATATCATGCTCTATTAGGACGAGAGGCATTCACAATTTTCCAAGCTATACCCCATTACGGGTACATGAAGCTCAAAATGCCCGGGCCCAACGGAATCATCACTCTTGCTAGTGACCCGGACATAGCACTCCGCACCGAAAACAAGACAGTCGCACTGGCCCTTGAGGCACTATCCGAAGCCCTAGCAGCCGAGGAACTCTCTGCGCTGCGCTCCACGGTGAATAGGGACGATGTGATTCTCGGTAAGAGATCCAAGTCCACCTCCTTTAATCCAGCGGACGAAATAGTCAAATTCCATGTCCATCCAATGGACCGTACAAAAACGGCCCCCATCGGGGCACAATTAAACCCTGATGTAGACGCCGCACTACGAGAATTCCTACGCGAAAATTGGGACATTTTTGCCTGGCACCCTTCATACATGCCAGGAATCCCACGCCGGCTGGCCAAGCACAGCCTAAGCATCCTAAAAGGATTCAAGCCGGTCAAACAGGCTCTTCGGCGTTTCTCCGAACCCAAGAGACAGGCCATGGGAGAGGAGCTAGCCAAATTATTGGAGGCCGGATTCATCAGAGATATAAAACATCCGGACTGGCTAGCAAACCTGGTGATGGTACCAAAGAAGGACAAATCCTGGCGCCTATGCGTCGACTTTAAGGACCTCAACAAGGCTTGCCCAAAGGATCCCTTCCCCCTCCCCCGCATTGATCAAATTATCGACGCTACCACAGGACACGATTCATTGTGTTTCCTCGACGCATACTCCGGCTACCACCAAATTAAGATGGCAGAGCCCGACCAGGCCGCAACGGCATTCATCACCCCATATGGCCCATTCTGCTTCAACACGATGCCCTTTGGGCTCAAAAACGCCGGCGCAACATATCAGGGCATGATTCAGACATGTCTGGCAAACCAGATCGGCAAAACAGTGGAGGCCTACATAGATGATGTGGTCGTCAAATCCAAGCACGTCGAAACTCTAGTAGACGATTTGAGGCTCACGTTCGATAATCTCCGAACATATGACATTAAGCTTAACCCAGAAAAATGTGTTTTCGGCGTACCAGCCGGAAAGCTCTTGGGCTTCATTGTATCCGATAGAGGAATTGAAGCAAACCCAGCCAAGATCCGAGCTGTTTCACAATTGGATATCCCGAAGGACCTCAAACAAATACAAAAATTGACGGGATGCGTGGCGGCTTTAAGCCTCTTTATCTCCCGTTTAGGAGAAAAGGCATTACCCCTTTATCGCCTCCTCCGATGCACTGAACACTTCGAGTGGACGGATGCCACCACGGCCGGACTCGAAGAAATAAAAGCCATATTGGCAACAAACCCGGTCCTGACCGCGCCCAACATGGGCGAACCAATTCTATTATATATCGCGGCAACTCATCAAGTGGTGAGCGCGATGCTCGTTGTCGAACGAGAAACGGACGGACACAAGTTCCCCCTTCAAAAACCAGTTTACTACGTGTCCACCGTCCTGACTCCATGCAAGTCACGGTACCCGCATTATCAAAATATATCGTACGCGGTGTTCATGGCATCCCGGAAGCTACGACACTACTTTCAAGAGTGTTCGAAAAGTATCTCTTAATGAAATTATAAACAACCGCGACGCGACGGGCTGGATTGCCAAATGGGCCATTGAGCTCCTCCCGTTCGACATAACCTATATGCCACGGCGAGCTATTAAGTCGCAAGTTTTGGCCGACTTCATTGCCGAATGGACTAAAGCCGAACTCCCTAAAGAGTACAGTGCATATTCTAACAGGATCATGCACTTCGACGGCTCCAAAATGTTGTCTGGTCTAGGGGCTAGCGTCATTCTGACATCCCCAACCGGAGATACGGTTCAATACATGCTCCAGATAATGTATATGGCCTCCAACAACGCAGCCGAATACGAGGCCCTTCTACATGGCCTCCAGATGGCAGACTCCATGGGAATTCAACACCTAGAGGTGCGCGGGGATTCAAACCTCGTGATATCCCAAATAAATGGAGACTTCGATGCCAAGGATCCGAAAATGGCAGTTTATCGCAACGCCGTCCTAAAAATGTCAGCTCGGTTTGAGGGGCTCGAATTTCACCATATAGCCCGGGATAACAACCAGGCAGCAGACGTATTGGCACGCATTAGCGCAAAGTGTGATGCCGTCCCTCCCAACATCTTCCTAGAGAGGCTGTTCAAGCCATCCGTACTATGGGAGGGGGAATCCGGAAATACAAACCCGGATCCAACCGCACTGCCCGACACCGAACATTCTGACACAATGGGTGGTTCTGCCAACGAAGTAACATCCTCAGCCCACGTAATAATGGCAGTAATTGCCCCATGGACGGAACCATTCCTAGCCTACCTAACCAGGCAGGAACTTCCCGAGGACCAAAATGAGGCCCGCTGCATAGTGCGGCGATCTAAAGCCTATAAGGTCCATGAGGGAGAGCTTTACAAGAAAAGCACAACCGGAGTCCTTCAAAGGTGTATCTCCGAGGAGGAGGGGTGGAACCTTCTGGCTGAAATTCATGCCGGACTCGGCGGGCACCACGCCGCAGCCTTGGCCCTTGTAGGCAAGACCTTCCGTACAGGATTTTATTGGCCGATGGCCCGGGCAGATGCTCAGGACTTAGTCCAACGATGCGTCGGTTGCCAGCTCTTTGCTAATCAAAGCCACATGCCACCCACCACCCTCAAGACTATACCCATAACCTGGACCTTCGCAGTCTGGGGGCTTGACATGGTTGGACCCCTTAAAGGAGGAACCCACAAGAAAAAATACCTACTGGTCATGGTGGATAAATTCACCAAATGGATAGAGGCCAAACCTGTTAAGACGGCCGAATCCGGACCGGTGATAGACTTCATATCAGGGGTCATACACCGTTACGGTTTCCCCCATAGCATCATCACTGACAATAGCACGAACTTTACGGCCGATGAGGTTAAACTCTGGTGCAAAAACATGGGCATCAAGCTCGACTATGCTTCAGTCTATCATCCTCAAACTAACGGTCAAGTCGAGCGAGCAAATGGTCTAATCATGAGCGGTATCAAACCCAGATTAGTGCAGTCCCTCAAGAAATCTAACACGCACTGGGTAGAGGAGCTCGACTCCATACTCTGGGGGCTGCGAACCACTCCGAATCGCACCACCGGATTTACACCATTCTTTATGGTATACGGCGCAGAGGCAGTTCTGCCCTGTGACATATTTCATGACTCACCTCGCGTGCGCATGTACGAAGAAAGAGAAGCCGAGCTCGATAGGCAGGACAGTTTGGACGCATTGGAGGAGGAGCGTGACGTGGCAAAAGCCCGTTCCGCATTCTATCAACAGCAAGCTCGAAGATATCAAAGCAGAGAAGTATGGGCCAAAACTTACAACGTTGGCGAGTTAGTTCTATGCCTACCGGACAAGAAAAAGGACAAACTCAAGCCCAAATGGGAAGGTCCCTTTATCATCGACCAAGTCCTGACCGGTGGAGCGTACCGTCTGCGAGATGCATCGGATAACCGACTCGAGACGAACCCATGGAACATAGCCCGTCTCCGAAGATTCTACGCCTAGCGCTGGATTCTGAGTTCGTCTCCTTCCTCCGTCTATATTTTACATATTAGCCGTCTTCTGTTTCTCTCCTTCTCCCTCCTTTCCTACTACAGCCTTTGAAAGCTTGTTTGCACATTGTTCGCACACACTTGACGCACTATCCGCGCTCATTATACATGGGGGCTTCTTTAATAGAAGTTATTTATACGGGCTTCATGCCCAACACATGTGTCACACTTCCACATGTACATTTTATTCACCATTATATGCATCGATATGACTTAAGTTTTGGCCAAGATGGGTTGCCTAGCTCCTGTGCTTATCCCTACGTTCCCGATTGTTCGGCTAGGCGGTAAAGGGAGCACCTCTGCGATTGTTACTGCCGGGTCAGCCGGATGTGTACCTCAGACTTGTTGAAGCCGAAAGCTAGCGTTCTTAAGGTAATATCCGGTCGGTGAACTAAAAGACAAATTCTTATCTATTTATTTATCTGCCCCCAGATGTTTTTCTGCTTTTTTCGTAGTCCGGACATGCACTTTAGGGCATGCCTCCCAGGGAAAGGAACCCCTAACGGAACTATTCTCCCTGGAAGATGTTTCTTACTAACCATGTAATATAACATAACTAGTTGGGCACTTGTCTGATAAAGCACTAATGACCCCTACGCCTGGTCTCCAGACATGCCCCGGTTCTTATATAACCGCGAGGGTATTCGGACACACTCCAGACTATTGGGTCCCGAGGTTGAAGCGAAAAGGTCCGCTATGACAAACGATCTACAATCCGGCTAGAAGGCATTTTACATGTCATCTTAAATTACATAGTTAACTTGACTGGGCATATTCCTCTTCAATGCCATCCAGCAGGTTGTCTAGTTTACAGTCCTGTTGGAAATACTTTGCGGCCAATTCTACTTGGCCGTACACTAAGCTCACAGGGATCTCCTTCCCATCGGGCCCCGCAGGTCTGACCTCGTCCATGTGGTTTGGTTCGGCCTTCATATACCACGTCTTCACCATGGCCCAGGCCTCCCTGGCGCCTTGACGGCAGGCCGATATCTTCCATAAGCGGAAGCGCTGCCGCGCTCCCTGAAGCCTCTCCGCAAGCTCTCCAAGGCCTTCGGGCTGGGAGACAGACGGCCACAAGGCCTGGGCGACGCCTTTCATCACCTGTCGAACTCATTCGTGCAGTTGCAAGAGCTCGGGAAGAAGGTCACCCATAGAACCGGGCATTTCCTCTGCAGGACGGCCTGTGAGCATACCTACAGACATAACTCTGTTAGTCGACTTCCTCACCAAACTCTTTTCCAAAGTTCGTTCAAGCACTTACTAAAAATGCCGCGTCGAAGCAGCCGATTCTCCTTAACGGAGTTAGACACCTGGGCACGAACATCCTTTAGTTCCTCACCCAGCTGGGTGTTGGCATCTTGGAGATTAATTTTCTCTTGCCTCACCCTTGTCAGCACATTCTCGCCGGCCTTTAACCGGCGCAAGAGTTGTTGCTTGTCCGGATCTATCCCGACGCCATCTGCAATATTATTGTCAGACTCATAAACATGCCGCACTTCAAAAATTACTTATCTTTTGAAGCATATATTACCAGAGGGAGTCTCTTTGGCTTCCCCCGCTGCGGCTAGTGCGGCCTCAAGTTGGGCTTTGCACTCCTCCAGCTCCTGGGACAGTTGGGTATTCTTTTCCGTAAGATCCTGCACAATAAATGATCCTTAAATCAGTTATTCTAACTATTTCAAGTCTCGGGGGCTACTGGCATATATAACTGTCAAATTTTCTCACCCGTATGTCTTTTACATACTGCTCCGTGGCTCTGGCTAGACCATTTGGAGTGGCACGGAGGTGCGCATCTCCTGAATTGAAGGCATCCAACGCCTCTGGGGAGAAACATGCGTCACGAAGAACTGTCCGGCGACGCATGTGATTCATGGCACTCTTCACCTCGGAATTGGTGGCAGATAACCTGTCGGCATCCTCTGTCGGAGGGGCATCCGACGCACGCCTCGTGTTCGCCTCCGCTTCTAGACCTGGCTTTCGAGCCTGGCGAGTGGAGGATTGATTGGCAACCTCTCCGGATATAGTCTGGCGAGCGCTCTTCTTCCTGAAAAAGCACGAGCGTTAGTATGCCTCCCGGGAATAAAACCTGGGAGCAAGATGACACACCATACCGTTACATCGGCGTTTCAATCTGGACTGCACTTCTTTTTGGCCTATTGGGCCTTGCTGTCCCTTGTTGACTGGCCGTCGCAGGCTCGGCCTTCCGCCTCAAGGACTTCCCCTGCGAAACACCATTGGTATACGGTGATAAAAAACACGCACGGATGGGTCATTTTCAAAGTATTGGGACTTCAGTCTCAGTTACCTGCGAGGCGGGAAGTATTCCGGGGTAATCGGCCGTAATGGCGACCAAGGCATTATCGATACTCAGTTGGTGGAATACCCCGTCGATCAGCTCCATCGATATGTTCGGATCCTCTTGCGAGGTTGGATCGAGGAACCATTCCGGATCCTCGGGTTGTGGAGGCGGGCTGCTTATATCCTTTACGGCCCGGCGCAGTTCCTGCGCCGAAATCACAAAATGAGATACTTGACTATGGGAGTATGGATCGGATAGGCAAAAATAAATGTCTGCTTACCCAGCTTGGAGGATTGTTCATAGAAAATCCGCCCTGCGGATTGACGCGGAGAAATTCCTCCTCTTCTCCCTTGTACAATGCGGACAAGATCTTCATCAGATCGGCGACCGATCCCGGCCCCTTACGGCCGCAGCGGGTGGCATCATCCCCCTCGTTGAAATCCCACATGGGATGGCCTCTATACTGGAGCGGCTGCACCCCCCGCATAATGCATGTGGCCATGACCCCAATCATGGTCAGTCCGGAATGAGCTAACAGCCTAATTCGGCTCATCAGGTAAAGGACGTCCCTGTCATTTTCCTTCAGAGGGCTCCGTGGGCGCCAGCTTAGGCGTTTCTTCAAAGGAGCATTGTTGAACTCAGGGAGGCCGATCTGAATAGGGTCCGGCAGGCGGGCATCTTCTATGTAAAACCACTCCGAAGGCCAGTCTTCGGACGCCTTCTTCGGCGTTCCGGATAGATATCCGGTCCTGGCGATGCACCATAGTTCGGCTCCGCCCACTTGATATATTGACCCCTCTTGAGAACGGGGCACAAGGCAGAATAGCTTCTTCCACAGCGCAAAATGAGCCTCGATGCCCAAAAACAGCTCGCAAAGGGCCACGAAGCCCGCAATATGCAAAATGGAGGCAGGCATAAGGTTGTGCAACTGGAGGCCGTAGAACTCCAGGAGCCCCCGGAGACATGGATGAATTGGAAATCCGAGCCCTCTTATCAAATAAGAGACAAGGCATACCCGCTCTCCTTTGGAGGGGCTGGGGACGCTCTTCGCTTGCTTTCCGCCCTTATAGGTGGCGAGTCCGGCTCGAACCGGAACCATGAAGGCTGGGGGAAGAAATCCCTTGGTTTGGAGCGTCACTAACTCGCTGTACGGGACGGAGCATCTCTCCCAATCTCCAGGTCGAGGGCTGGGAGGGTGAGAGGAGGAGCCGCGTCGACTGTCCATGATGGAGTGGATTTCTGTCAGATGCGCTCTGATGAATGCTCGTGAAGGGAGGATGGTGTGGTTCGGATCTAGATCCTCGTCTCTTTTATAGGCAGCTCATTTGCGCAGCTAGGGGGGTAAATGTGAAAATACCCTGACTTTTCGCATTCGTTCAACACGTGGAAGACGGCCATTATTGGGCGTGGAAGCCGAGGAGCGCAATATTCACAGGAAGCCGAACGCTATTCAACAGGTACACATGATTTGGAGAAGAACCCGCCTTGCAATGCCGAAGACAATCTACGCGCCGGACTCATCGCCATTGAAGCCTGGTTCGGGGGTTACTGAGGGAGTCCCGGATTAGGGGGTGTCCGGATAGCCGAACTATCACCTTTGGCTGGACTCCTGGACTATGAAGATACAAGATTGAAGACTTCGTCCCATGTCCGGATGGGACTTTCCTTGGCGTGGAAGGCAAGCTTGGCGATACGGATATGTAGATCTCCTACCATTGTTACCGACTCTGTGTAACCCTAACCCTCTTCGGTGCCTATATAAACCGGAGGGTTTTAGTCGGTAGGACGAACAACAATCATACCATAGGCTAGCTTCTTGGGTTTAGCCTCTTTGATCTCGTGGTAGATCTACTCTTGTACTACCCATATCATCAATATCAATCAAGTAAGAGTAGGGTTTTACCTCCATCGAGAGGGCCCGAACCTGGGTAAAAGCATCGTGTCCCTTGTCTCCTGTTACCATCCGCCTAGACGCACAGTTCAGGACCCCCTACCCGAGATCCGCCGGTTTTGACACCGACACCCGCCGTCTCCTCGCCCCCTCCGCCGGCGCCGGAGTCCCCTTCCTCCCCCCGGCCACTGCGCCCATGTCCGCTCCGTCGCGGATCCGATGGGCCGATCTCGCCGAAGACGACGCCGGACCCCCCCTCGCCTGCTCCTCCGCTGCCCGTCCGGCCCGCCCCACCCCGGCTCCTCGGCGAGCCGCGCCGCCCTGCATGGCCGGCAGCTCAACCTCTCTCGTGCGAGGCTCTGCTGCTAGCTTGCGGCGGCCGCTGCGCTCTGCCCGGCGCCCGGGCCGCAAGTCGCCGGCTTGCAGGGTCGCGGTGTTCGGCGACGCCGCCCGCGCACTTGGGGCATTGTTGTCCGCTCGGAGGTGGGCACGGCCAGTGCCTCTTGGCGTCGCTCTGCGGCGGTGTCCCCCCGCTCGCCGGTGATGCGCCCGCGGGCTGCTTGCCGTGCTCAATCCATGGCCGCTCCGCCCGCGCGCTCTTCCCCCTTTCGCCCCTTCATCGCGACATTTGGTTCGTCCTCTCTCGCCCTTCGTCTGTCTCAGCCTCCCAGCCGGACCTAGCCTGCCCCCTCCCGCATCCATGTGCCGGCAGCAGCGGTGGTCTCCAGTGGAGGGGAAACTCTTGCGGCAACCACCCCGTGCCCCCCTGGGCTCTGTCGTGCGTGGGCTCGGCTTGCTGGGCCCGTGCTCTGCCCAACGGCCCGGTTCCCTTGCTGGGCCTCCTCCCCCTCACATGGGCCGGCCTAGCCAGGGTGGGCCTCTATGGTGCCCTAGGCCGAGTGCAGCCTCCTCTGGCATTTGGCCCCCTTACGGGCTCCCCCTCGCCTCAGTCTCCCTCTTTGACGCCACTTCTGGCATCGATCCCTCCTCCCCGCAAGTGACGCCCGCTACTTCCCCCCTCATCGGTCGCTTCACCCCCTTGCCCCCTACACCCTTCTTCCCCCCTCCTCCCTCCCCCGGCCCGTCCGGCCATGACTCGGGAGTGGGATGATGGAGTGGCGCGCCAGAAGCGCCGGTATGAAGACCGGCCTCAATCGTCCCCTAACGCGGTCCGTCGGGAGCTCCGCGCTCTCCGTGATGGGCACCGGGAGGACCGCTGATCCCCGGGCCGCTCTGACCGACGCGGCCGCTCCCGCTCGCCCTCGGGAGCCGGAACTGATTAGCACGGCCGCCGCCGTTCACCCTCCCCGGTCCCGCATCGTGGGCGCTCCTCCTCGCTGTCGCATCCTCCACACCCCGTCCCCCCGTCATCAAGCTCCCTCGGCGCCCCGGAAGTATGTCCCCCCCGCATGCTACCTATGCGGCTCCGCCCGCGGCCGGGATCGGTGCGGGTGGCGCTCCTACCCGGGGCCGCCAAGGCCAAGCCAAGAAGAAGAAACACCGTGGTCAGGGCCGCGGGCTCTTGCCCACTCCTGCTCCGTTGGCCCCGGGCTCGTTGTCCTCTCCGGGTCCGGTGTCCGGCCTCCCCCGCCCACCGTGCTTCAATTGTGGTGTGGCGGGCCACTCCCAAGTCTCCTGCACCAACCCTCAGTGCTGCTATATCTGTAAGGACCCTGGCCACCCAGCCCTTTTGTGCCCGGATCGCCCGTGCCGGCCGAGCTCATGATATATGGCCACGACATCAAGGGGTTGGGCTTCTTCCATCTCGAGGTTCCGGACATCCCGCCCCCAACCCCCTCGCTCCAGGCGGTCGTCACGGTGGTGGATGGGGTGGCATCCCCGGAGATGATCGAGGCGGAGCTCAACCACCTGTACTGGCGCCAGTGGGACTGGGTGGTCACTCCTACCACCGACAACGTCTTCACTATGATCTTCCCCGATGCCATCAGCTATGGCTACGCCACCCGTAGTGGCCAGATCACCCTCGCCCTCCACCAGCTCGTCGTCAACATCACTGAGCCGATCCTTGACCCGAAGGCGGTTGCTATCCTGGACATGGCCTGGATCTTGGTGGGCAGCCTCCCAGACATTGCTCGGTCTGAGGTGGTCATCCGCCAGATGTCCCGGATCCTGGGCAAGGTGGTGGTGGTGGACGAGCTCTCCCTCCACAAAGAGGAGGAGGTCCGCGTCAAGGTTAAGTGTCTGGACTCCTCCAAGCTGCGTGCCACCATTCGGGTGTTCTTCAACGACCAGGGCTTTGACCTCCGGATCGCCCCTGAGCCTCCCAACCATGTGGGACGCCCTTGCTTCTCCGATGACAGGCCTCCTGGTGGTAACCCCGCGGACGACGGAGACTACCACGGTCGCCACCACCCCCGCTCCCACCGCTCCCACCGCTCCGATGATGATGCGGGCTCCGACGACTCGCACTCCCGCTCTCCGTCTCCGACGCCTCCGCCCCCTGCTGGTGGTCCCCACGGCCGTCAGGTCGCACTCATCCCTCTCCCTGGATCTTCGCTTCCCCGGGGCACCTCCCCTAACCCGGGCAGCGAGACCATGGAGGGGAGCGACACATCGAGTGTCGACCTGGTGGTCTTCCCAGCGTCCTCTCCTCGCTCCCCGGCTGTTGCCGGCTGCTCCTTGCCGGCCTTGGAGGGGCTACCGCCCTCTCCCATGGATCCTCTGGTCCCCTCTGAGGCCGCCCACTTCCCGAGCCTGGAGGCTGGCGCCGTGGCCCCCTAGCCGTCCTCGGGCTCCATCGCCTCTCTCGGCCCCTCGGCCCCTGCCGGGGTGGATCCGCTGGCGTCTCCCGCCGGCCGGTCCGCCTCGCTGGTGCCGCCCGCCCCGGCTCTCCACCTCGCGCTCAACCCTGCCGGGGTGGATCCGCTGGCGTCTCCCGCCGGCCGGTCCGCCTCGCCAGTGCCGCCCGCCTGGGCTCTCCACCTCGCGCTCGACCCGGCCACCATCCCCCTCGGCTCTGTCCCAGACCTGGCACTCCGTCCCTCCTCGACTGCTCCGCCGTCGCCCTCCGTGATTTGCGGCTGCTCCGGGCCGGTGCTCAGACTTGTCCCCGCAACGGCCCCTGATGCGGTGGGGGAGACTCGGGTGACCACCCCGAGGCCGCCCAGCCTCCTCCCCCGCGGACCGCGGCCTATGCCCGGCGTGGCCGGTCTGTCTCCTCCCCGGTGACGGCTTCCCGCCGGAGTGCCCGGCTCGATGCAGCGCGCCCCGACGGAAGTCCGGCTCTGCCCATCCCCGCCTGGGCGGAGCTCCGGGCTGCTGCCCGGAACCTGGAGCCAGGTACCCCCTCTGCCCCCCATCTGCTGCTACTTGCTCGTTTTCCGCTCTCTAGTCAGTGTCGCTGGGTCAGCTCGCAAAGGTTGCGACTGACTCCGCGATCATCTTCAGGGGGAGGCTGCTCCCCCCTTAGTCCAAATCGAGGCCATTAAGGCGCGCGAGATTCTCGATGGTAGGCTTGCAGAGGTCCGTGCAGCTCTGCTTACGCCGGCCGCCCCTCCTCCTCTGCGGTGGTCGCCCCCCGGCACCGCCGAGGCGGCCCAGCGGACCCCTCCCCCTTGCCGCGGCCGAGCTTCGTGGCTGTACTCGGTCCCGCACCACTGCCCTCCGCGCCCAAAGTGCATCCCTGGTCCTGGGGTCAAGCAGCCACCCGATGGCGCCTTAATGCGTGGCCTCATCTGGAACATCCGTGGTTTCGGCCATGATGGTCGTCGCCGCCAACTCGTGGAATACATGCGTGACGAACACATTGACATTGTTGCCATCCAAGAAACCATGCGTACAGAATTCTCTCTCCCGGAACTTGACCGTCTCAGCTCCCACCTCTTTGCTTGGCATTGGCTCCCTTCTAGTGGGAGCATAGGCCATTCGGGTGGCATCCTTTTAGGTGTCAAGGATGCCACCTTCGAGGTGGGCAGCATGGACCGGGGGCAATTCTTTGTGAGCATGGAACTCTTAGAGCGTGCGCTCAACTTTAAGTGGGAGGTCATCATTGTCTACGGCCCGACGGACCATAGTCGGTCTGCTTCCTTCCTTGAGGAGATCCACCGGAAGATCTCGGCCGCCTCTCTTCCAGTGGTCGTTGGAGGAGATTTCAATCTCCTCCATTTTGCGGAGGACAAAAGCAATGTGAACGTTAACTTTGCACGGATGCAAATGTTTAACGATTGCATTGCCGATCTGGGCCTTCGCAAGATTGATAGGGTTGGTGCCAGGTTTACCTGGACCAATCGTCAGGCTTCCCCGACCTAGTCTGTTTTGGACAGGGTCCTAGTTTCCCCGGAATGGGACCTCCACTGCCCCCTAGCCTCCTTTCGGGCCATTACCAGGATTGGCTTCGACCACGTGCCCCTCCTCCTCTCCTCCGCCGACGAGCAGCCGCCGATTCCCCCTCGATTCTATTTTGAGACATTCTGGTTGTCCCAAACCGGTTTTGTAGGGGCTGTCGGCGCCCGTTGGGTGGAGGCCCGTGCTCACCCGCACCCCCGGCCCCCCTCAGCTATTGACTCTTGGCACTTCTGCGCCAAGCATGGCCGGCAGTTCATGAAGGGATGGGGTGCTAACCTAGGGCGGGACCTCCGCGAGCGTACGAAGGCCTTGTTGGCTGCCGTCCAAGTCTTAGACTTATGTGTGGACTCCATCGGCCTCTCCCCGGATGAGTGGCTCTCTTGCTACGACTTAGAAGACCAACTCTCTGTTATCTATACTGATGAGGAGGCATACTGGCGCCTCCACGGGGCCCAGAAATGGGTCTTGAAGGGCGACGTAAATACGGCCTACTTTCAGGCCATTGCGAATGGCCGACGTAGACGCAACACCATCCCCCTCCTCTGGGATGGTGCCTCCCTTTTGCAGGATCCCCGTGACATCCGTAGCCATGTCGACGGTTTCTATAGGTCCTTGTTCTCTGCCTCTCCTAGGTGCAGCCTCTCCCTGGCGCCTGATTGCTGGACCGGCTCTCAGCTGGTCTCTGCTAAGGAGAATGCAGCCCTCACGGCCCCTTTCTTCGAGGACGAGGTCTGGGCTGCCATTCGTGGCATGAACCCCACCTCCTCTCCGGGTCCCGATGGCATGCCGGTGAAATTCTTCCAGGCCTTCTGGAACGTGATTAAGCCTGAGGTCATGGCCATCTTCGATGAGTTCTATGTCGGATCCATCGACCTCGGGCGCCTCAACTATGGGATCATCTCGCTCATCCCGAAGGTTCTAGGCGCCTCCGACATCCGCCAGTTTCGTCCGATCACGGTCATCAACATGATCTTCTGGATTCTGGCGAAAGGGTACGCCAATAGGGTGACCCTCCTCGCTGACCGCATTACCCACCCCAACCAGTCTACCTTCATTCAGGGGCGGTATATCCTGGATGGGGTGCTTGTTCTTCGTGAAATCCTCCATGAGGTCCGGTCTAAACACCTCAGGGCGGTTTTCTTGAAGATTGATTTCCATAAGGCCTACAACACCGTTAGTTGGCCCTTCCTTCGGCGAGTTTTGCTCCGGAAAGGCTTTGACGACCGTTGGGTCACCAGAGTTATGCAGATGGTCTCTTGCGGTCGCACTGCCGTGAACATTGAAAGTGCTAGTATCGACTAGAGGGGGGGGGGTGAATAGGCAATTTTTTATGAAAGACTTCAAAACATGGCTGTTTCAAAGACAAACAACAACAACAAGCCTATTGATATGCAGCGGAAGGTAGACTACACTAGACAGACCATAGTCAAGCTAGTAATGAAGTGAAAGCACAAAGACTAATAGCAGCTAGGTAGTAAAGATCAGGATGGAAGATAGTATGAAGCCAAACACAATAGTCGTCACAAAGTGAAGTCAAATAGATAATGCAAGCAGGCAATGACTTCAAGAAGACAAACGGTAAATAAAGAGAGTGAGAAGATAGAACCAGTTGCACGACGAGGACAAGGATTTGTTGGACCAGTTAAAGTTGCTGTGACAACTGTACGTCTGGTTAGGGAGGCTGAGATCTAACTTAGAAGACCGCGTCTTCACCTTATTCCCCTTGAGCTAATGACACCCAGTCCTCGCCCAATCACTCTGGTAAGTCTTCAAGGTAGACTTTCGAACCTTCACAGACTTCGTTCACCGGCGATCCACAATGACTCTTGGATGCTCAGAACGTGACGCCTAACCGGCTGGAGGATTAACAGTCCTCAAGTGTAATAAGTCTTCAGATCACACAGACAGAAAGACTTCAGTGATGCCTAACATTCTTTGGCTTTGGGTGTTTTGGGCTTTGTAGGGGGTGGGCTATTTATAGACACAGGGCAACCCGACCTGATTTGTCCGAGATGACCCTGGGTCACTAAGGAACTGACACGTGTTCCAACGGTCAGATTTCAAACACACACGACAACTTTACTTGGGCTACAAGAAAAGCTGACTTATCCAGCTCAGGATAAGATTTGCTCTCATTGTCTTCGCTCGAAGACATAGGATTTGGTTGAGCATCACTTCAGTCACTCTGACTGTGTTCACTTGGACCCCACTTAACAGTGCGGTGGTTCCTATGACTCAACAAAGAAGAAAAGGAAACAATGAATCAACTAAGTCTTCGCGCTCCATAGTCTTCACACAATGTCTTCTCTTGTCATAGTCTTCAATGTGAATGTCTTCACATACTGCCATTGTCTTCAATGTCTTCACACATTTTTAGGGGTCATCTCCGGCAGGTAAACCGAATCAATGAGGGACTACTACCTGTGTTATCCTGCAATTCTCACAAACACATTAGTCCCTCAACTAGGTTTGTCATCAATACTCCAAGACCAACTAGGGGTGGCACTAGATGCACTTACAATCTCCCCCTTTTTGGTGATTGATGACAAACTGGTTGAAGTTTTCAACGGGGATAAAAGTATGTGAAATTGTAAAGGTTTAAGGTACTGTCTTCATAAGTAGCAAGGGTTCCCCCTGAAGATGTGCATATAAGTAATTTTCTTTTGGAATGCAAATGCACATGGTAGGTTGTACTTGTGGAGATCCACTTCAACTTATGAAGACAATTCATCATGTATGCAAGAATATAACAAAGATAATGACATGCATAATGAAAAATGGACGTCTGCGATGTGACTTCATGCGGAATTTATCATCGCATCTAGAATAACAGGAAAAAGTGGCAGACGACCATTAAGTTCAAGTTTTACAACTCGAAGAACCAAATGTATCAATAAGCGAGAGTTGTAAGAACTAGGCAAAACATAAAGCAACCGCCCATATGGACCCGCTTGAAGACTATCAACTCATATGCTTCTCCCCCTTTTGTCAGTAAGGACCAAAAAGGTTTGAAGACATAGAGCATCTACTCGTTCCCAGAAGGAGTATGTGAAGTAGTAGGGTCATCGTTGGCGTTTGGCGGTGCAGAAGAACTTGGCGCAGTGTCGATATGCGGCAATGCAGACGTTGGAGAAGTCACATCATCTTCATCCTCAATGACTCTGGCATTCACAGTTGCCGCTGAAGATGAGTATTCAGAGTCTTCAAGAGATGGAGTCCGACGTAGAACTACATTCCAGGGAGGCGTTGAATCAAACTTGTATTTCTCAGTGAAGCCATCCGCTCTTAAGTCATCTTCAGAGCACAAAAGTGTCAGACTCTTCCAAGAGCGCCGACTGGCTTCATGGGAGACAAATGCATTCTTGGTGGCAAGATTGCGAATGCGATTGACATCCACCAAGAGACTATGCATTTGACGCTTTAGCCAGTCATGATGCCTATCTTGCTTCTGATGAAGTGCAACAAGAAGTTCTCGGTCATTTAGAACACGAGAGCGCTTCTGAGGCCTTTGAGCAATAGTGCTTTCTGTGTTGGCTTGAAGAGGAGCACAAGTATTGCCTGCCAATAGATAAGCACGAGTAGCAGCATTGGGCACATGATGACTTGGAATTGGCTGAGTGAAGCTTTGATGGTCTGCATTGTGAAGATATAGCGGCTCCTTTGCAAGCTCATGGTAAATGGCATCAATTTATAGATCAACCTCTGGCAGAAAGATAAGATGATTTCGTGCAGAGGGCTGATAGTTGATTGCAGAGTGAAGATTGATGAGGCGCATTACCCATGGAGCATAGAACTTCAGCCCAAAGATGTCTGAGCCTGATGCTTCCAGTTGACGAATGAAGAAATCTTGTGCATTGAAGCTCTTGCCATTGAGAATATAGAAGACCAATGTCTTCATTGTACCTTCAAGTTTTGCAGCTGGAGAGTGTCCTTTGACAGGCCAAAGAGTTCGCCGTATGATGTGGTAGATGGTGCGTGGCAGATACTCAAGGTATTCAACAAAGAACTCCTTTGGATATTCTGCATCTGGAGGCAAAGGCTTCATCATACTAAGCATCTGACTCATGTTGGGCTCGGGCTTCTGGAAGAGATTTTCCAAGGCATCATGGTGGAGCTGACAACCAGGTTCAAACAGATCACCTGGAGTGGACAGACCAGTGAGCTCAATGATGTCAAGAGCTTTGGCTTCATGATGGACATTTCCTGTCATCCACTCAAGGACCCAAGTCTTTGGATCCCTGTTGTAGCCACGGATGTGAAGGGTAGCATACAACTGTAACAGAAGTTCTTCATTCCAGTGTTCCTTGTCAGTGACAAACTGCAAGAGTCCAGCATCTCTGAAGCAATCTAGTGCCTCTTCTAGATAGGGCAGGCCTACTATGGCTTCAGAGTCAAGACGCATATGTGGAAATATGCGCCCTTGATTGTATAAGACGCATGAATAGTAGATGCGTTGCTGATAGCTCCAGAACCGATCAGATGAAATGCGTGATTTGGAGTACGGGTTCTTGGCGCTATCAAAGAAGGTGTTATGTGCCACGAAGCTATTCACATTGAAGACCCCAGGTGAGGTTGATGTGCTTGGAAATCTTGGAAGTCCGGGCTTCGGCTTCTGGACCCGAGGCCTCTGCTCTATATGATAGTCAAATTGAGGACCAGCAGCAGGTGGAGAGACCAGAATGGGCCAGCGAACCATCATAGGCTGACCATGATCAAATGTCAGCTCAATTGTATGAGGCCTTGGAGGGGGTACAGGAGCTTCGGCATTTTCATTGACATGGGCAACTAACTACACAATGGTTTCAGGAGGAATGATCACTTCTGGTGCAGTATTGGCTTCAGGTGCCACATTGGCTTCAGGTGCTTCATTATTGGCTTCGGGCATGACAACATAAACGTCGTCAGCAGTGTTGTTGGTGGTGGTGACATTAGCTTCAACCTCCACTTGAGTAGCTGGAGGGTCGGACACGTTCTCCTTGAGAACAATTTCTTGTTGGACTGGGGGTGTTGCAACTCGCTCTTCTTCAACTCTTGGTTCTTCTTTATCATCGGTTGATGCAGCCAGAATATCTTCACCCTTTTTGGCTTCAGACTCAGAGACGTTCACAGTTGGAGTGGCTTCTGGAAACACTTGACGTGCTACAGATCTAAGGTGCACTGCTCCTTCCACTACTAGGGAAAACCTTATACACAGAATGTTACCAGTAGCACTGTACAAAATCATACGCTACTGCTACTTAGTAGCAGCGCGTGTAAAATAACCGCGCTACTGCTATGACTTTAGCAGTAGCGCGTAACAGCAAAAAGCGCTACTGCTATGTTTGAACTGGGCGCACATGGCTAGCCCAACCTAGCAGTAGCGCGTATACTAGCCCAGCGCTACTGCTATTCTCCTTAGCTGTAGCGCGCTTACGTGTAAGGCGCTACTGCTAACGAAAATAAAATAAAGTGAAAAACAAGTAGAAAAGTAAATGAAAATAAAAGAAATAGAAAAAGGAGAAAGGAAAAAAATAAAATGTAAAAAAAATAAAAGAAAAATGGGAAAAAAGGAGAAAGGAATATCAGTAGCGCGTTTCCAAAAACGCGCTGTAGCTAACTTAGCTATAGCGCGTTTTCGGAAACGCGCTACCATTACGTTTCACTTAAACAGCGGTTTCCCCCCCGCCCCCTGGCCGCCACAATTCTTCCCCAAATCCGCCGCCCCACTTCGCCGCTGTCTCCCCAATTCGCCGTCGCCCCACTTCGCCGCCGTCTCCTGCCGGCGTGGACACCCGCAACCTCACCGTGTCCCCCCGAGGCCGTCGTCATCCTCACCGCCGCCGCCTGAGGCCGCCCTCAGCCTCACCGCCGCCGCCCGATCAAGGCCGCCCTCAACGTGACCGTCCGCACCCTCCAACTCACCACCGCCCGAGCCCACCCAGGACCACCGTTGCCCGTGCTCGAGCCCGCCCTCTTCGCCCCTGCCTCCGTCACCGAGCACCTCCCCGCCACCGTCTCTCCCCTCTCTGTAAGTCCCCCACCCCTCCCCCCACTCCTCTCTCTCTGAAAAAATTAGTAGAGCAAAAGTTTGTTGATAACAAAAAATTTAGTTTAGAGCAAAGGATGTTAAGTAGTAGATGCTAGAGCAAAAATTAGTTTAGAGCAAAAAATTTGGTTTACAACAAAAGTTAGTTAGGGCAGTAGGGTTTAATTAGGGTAGATGCTGCTTGTATAGTATATAGTGATACTAGTAGATGTTAATTAGGTTAGGGCAATAGTTGTACTAGTAGATGTTAATTAGATGTTTTTCAGTTAGGGCACTAGAGTTTTGCTAGGTTAATTAGGTTAGTAGTGCTGCTACTAGTAGTGGTACAGTAGGTTAATTATGTTATGTTAAATGAATAACCTAAATGAATGAAATTAGTAGTTAACTGAATTTTTTTCTTTTCATCATTATAGAGCACGAAAGTTAACTGAATGTTGTTCTATTAGTAGTTAAATGAATTTTCTTCTACATTTTGTTTTTGAATTAGCTTGTGAAATTTGGACATGTGGTTGCTCGTGTATATTTGGACATGTGTTGTGGTGTCGAAGAGGGATATTTGAACACTGTTTCCAGGGAATGATGCTGAGTGGCCTATGTTTTGCCGGAATGTTGATTCATTTCTGTTCCGGCAAATTTCAGGTTCTCGATTTGTCCACTTTTTAGCAAAGGTCATGCCGAAATTTCCCGTGAATTTCGGCATGACTCGTGCTACAAACTAGGACATATTGAGTGCCCGGGATTGGCCGCACCAGGAAGGAGTCAACATTCCTGCAAAACAATAGTCGTTTTTATGTCATTATTCATTTTATTAGGTCTAGAATTAATTGACTAGATTTAATCATAGGAAACATGGGGAGCAACAATGAAGGACAGGGTTCTGGTGATTGCGACGACGTCTACCGGGCGGCAGACGAATTTTTTAGCTTTACCGACGATCAACAGATGTTGTTGCTGGGCCCACCGGTGGCATCGGGGACTGAGACCGACATGCAGACCGGTGCTGAGACCGATACGCAGACCGGTGCTGAGACTGACACCGGCACTGAGATTCAGACCGGCATCGAGACCGGCGCTGAGACCGGTGCTGCCTAGGGGAGCGGAGCCGGTGTAGAACCAAAAGCAAAGAGGCAACAGGTTCCTAACAAACTCAGGACTACTAGACTGGTGGTCACGGAGGTGGACAACGGCAATTTTGAGCCAAAGGCGCCCAAGGAAGCGCGCGCGTGCTACGGCAATCAAATAGGCTGCATCATACGGACAACCGCCACCATCAACGATGAGAATCTAAAGAAGATAGAAAATATGAGGAGCTCCCTCCTAAAGAAGTTTCACCAGATATTCTTGTTCCCGGGCCGGAATGAGAAGGATTATGAAGATCCAGACAATGACCTGGCAATGAAGAAGATAAACAAACACACCATGACCAAGTTTAGCAACGCGTTGGCCGCCTGGAAAAATCGAGTGAAAGCAAAGATCAACGACGGGGAACCCTACTCCGAGATTGTAAAGGATAGTCCGACAATCACGGAAGAGCAGTTTCAAATATTCAAGGAGGCTTGCGAGGCCGAAGCTGCCAAAGAAAAGTCTAAGTACATGAAGGGGCTTCAAAAGAGGAACATTGGGACCCACCACCTTGGAAGTCGTGGTTACGACGGAAAGAGGTCCAAATGGGCCAAGGAGGACACGGAAGCCGCGAGTCTGGGCATCCCAGACCCCTTGGCGGATTTCACTCTCCCGCAGGAGCGTGACGTCCTGAGGGCCCGCCACAATTGGGACCCACTGAAGAAGGTTTATGAGACAACACCGGTCATTACGGAGTTCATGAGACTGCTGGTAATTTTAGTTTCTGATCAATTCGACTGCACATGTTAGTCATATTTGTAAACGATCCTTGTGCCTTTTGCAGAGAGAGCAACACCGGATTGCGGCCGAAAGCGACTCGCCGTCTGAGGCATTGGCGAGGCCCAAGTGGGACACTCCATTCAACCGGGCGTTGAACATATTGAAACGACAACCGGTGGATACTCGACCGTCGTATGGACGCGTGCACGGTGTCGGAGACGGCGCCACGTGGAAGAAGTACTACCGTGAGACCACGGAGGAGAAAAAGGAAAGACGGAGGTTAACTGAAGAAAGCATCGACAAGAAGGTTGAGATTGCGGTTGAGAAGAAATCATCTCAGACAATCGCAACAGCGGTAGCTGCCGCAAAACAGGCGATTGCAGATATATCTACTTCCTTGGTGACGGGCGTTCACACTTGGCAAGGGAAAATCCAAAAAAAAATGCAGAGGACTTTCCCCTTGCTGACTTCTTGGCAACACATGCTCCCGCACCGGCTCCCGCACCTGCTCCCGCACCGGCTCCCGCACCTGCTCCCGCACCGGCTCCCGCACCTGCTCCCGCACCGGCTCCCGCACCGGCTGCCGCACCGGATGTGCTCGGTGGTGCCTCCTCTTTGGCTGAGCTCGACACCCTCACGGTATCTTCCACACCGGCCCCCTTCAATATAAATGTATAATCTCCCGTTTTCGTTGCCTTTCGGATGTCTCACGTCGTAGACTTTTATTTGCAGGCCGACGAAACCCCGTGCACCATATGGTACACCATCGGCGAACAGAAGGTGGACGTGGGGAAGGGGACGATAATGGAGCCGAAGGAACCATTGTTCCACAGCCGGTCGATCCCCCCGAACGTCTTCAAGGTTTCCGTGGCCAGTGTCAAACCGGGCCACGAGAATTTGCCTCCTCTAATACTAGTGGGGATGACGACGAGACCCCGCGGCGGCTTGGTGATCGTTGCAATGGGTGGGTCCTATTGTGGCCAAAGAGTCTGCTTCGTCTGGAGGCAGCCGGGAGCACACCCACGAGCACGCAGCCTCAGCAAGGTATGAACATCAACACCCCACCTACCCAATTAGCGTCGGGTGTCGGGTTGGGTGATAGCGGATGGGGTAAGCAGGTGGCTCCATTAGAGGCTAATGACGTCGCCATGGATGAGGATGAGGATGACGATGGCGCTGAACAGTATGTCTATACTGGCGCCTCCTCAGGGTTTGAGCATCATGAGTTGGTGCTTGAATTACCATCTCAACGTGTTATTGACGACCATCCGGTGGTAAAGAAGCCTTGGAAGAGAGCGAGGAAAGGCAAAAAAGCTGATTCTATGATCCAGCCGCCTCAGCAGCCTCAGCTTCGGGACCGTGTAGATATCCCCGATGCGGATAAATGGCATATCCCCGGTCGACCAATCCTACCTGAAACAGCGCTACGGGCCAGATTCGGCGATCGAAGGAGACTTCATGACGATGTGCTGCGGGTAGAGAAAGGCCTCATCGCCTCGAAAGATCCAGGATACCCACTCTACGTGGTTAACGTTCCGCAGCAAATGTCGTACGTCAATGGCTTCCCCGCGGATAAGTTCTTCCTCCGATTCGATTACATATTCGACATGTTTCACGTGAAGAAGCTGGATTTTACTTTTGTCCGCCTTTATGCCTTGCACATGAGCTACATCATTGGGGTTGAGCAGATAGCTCTTATCTGTGTCGCTGACCCGTACTACATGCACGAGGCCTTCTTGGGAGTCTGTGCACAGCATCGTGAATACGCGAGGGATTACATCGTCAGTTTCATGCTCGCCAATAAGGACAAGGAGGCGATTCTCGTGCCTTATCATCCCGTGTAAGTCATCCGCGCTGCTATCCTTCCTTCGATTTCAATAATTCATTTGCACGGTGGAGGCTAATTAATTTGAGGTGTACTTATTTTGCGCAGCGGCGGGCGCGCCGTCCTCATCATCCTCTACCCCCGATTCTCCCACGCTCTTTACTTGGACTCGTCGAAGAACATTCACAAAAAGGATTACACCCACATCAAAGATGTTCTCGATAGTGCTATGTTTTACTACCAAGCAAGGGGTGGAGAGGTTAGGGACAAGAAGAGAAGGGGCGGCAGGCCCGCCTTCAGCCATAAGACCGACTTCCGCTGCATCCACCAACCGAACGATTCTCTTAATGATGGATTCTATGTCCTACACCACATGCTAGAGCACCAACAGGATCACCAGAACCTTCACATGGCACCTAGATCTAGCGATGCCCATATTCTGCAATGGGCAAAGGCCATAGGAGATATCGAGGATCATCGACTTCGAGCTGAGTTCTATAACATCCAGCGCGAACTTGCCCATATCATCATGAATGAGATCGTCGGAAAAACAGGGATGTTCCATACGAAAGGACAAATGTCGCGGGAAGACATCCGAACATGGATAGCCTCTCAGCGTCTCGACATGAAGCCTTTCACTAAGCTCGATGACTATCTCCCTGACTTGGATGGATGGCACAACATGATGGAGTGATTGTCGATATATGACAATGTGTCCGTTTAGTCCATACTTTCTTTTATGACAAAACTTTGAGTTATGCACGGTGAAACTTTATTTGTGATGTAATTAAACCGTCCTCCTCTACTAGCAAAAATCACTCTAGTTAGGTCATTTGGGTACAATGAACTTTGTTATTTATGCTTATGATATGTTGTTTCTATTTTTGCCAAGTCTGTCTCTTTGTGTTGCTCAACTATATATGTTTCATATCATTGACTCATGTGACGATGTAGGTGCATAGATCATAAATGGCGAAGAAGTGCTACGCCAGGAGTATATATACGACAAGTGGCCGTAGTGTCAGGCCCAGGTGTACCGGTTTTCGGTTTCCGAGCGACACGCAGTACTTAGTTTAGGTTCACGCTAATGCGAGAGAGGGATACGAACTCATGTACTCAAAGTGATAGCTATTCTCGTGTATATCATTGTTTAGATGGATGACGATGTATTTGCAAGTAATCGAGACTTGTATCGCTATTTTCGAGATTGATGACGAGAGACCACTTTGTGTTGGATGATGATTATGATGATGACATGATTTGATGAGACTAATTGTATGTATATGCTATGATTACATTTGTATGTGGATGATATGCTAAAGATTATTGTATAAAGCCTATTCAAATGCAAAACAAATAAAAAACAAATCTGCAGGAAAAAAAACTAATAAAACTAGTAGTAGCGAGGGGGGGATTTAGCAGTAGCGCCGACTTACCAGTAGCGCTTACCTGTAACGGCGCTGCAGATAATACCAGTAGCGTCCTTTTCTAAAGAGCGCTGCAGCTATTCATGTGTAGCAGTAGCGTGTGTCAGCACGCGCTACTGCTATACGTTAGCTGTAGCGCCTTATTAGTAGCGCCGGTACCCGCGCTACTGAGAGGGCCAAAACCCGCGCTGCTGCTAGGCTTTTCCCTAGTAGTGTTCTGGAACGCTCGGAAGAGAGACTTGTGGCCTTGGTCCTTTGCGAAGCCTTTTGAAGCGAGGTGACGCCTTTGCAGATGGGGAGTGCTGGACCACATAGTCTTCGTCAAGCACCGGCGAGGTGACTTGAGGTTGGGGAGTACTTGGGGTGTCTTCAAAACTTGGTGTGTCTTGTTGTTGTGGGTGATCAGCCAACGATGCATCCTGAGCAATTGGCGTCAAAGGACGACCAATGCCGATGAGTTCGTTGTGCGTTAGCACAGGCGATGATACCACTTGTTTCTCGATCTGAGGAAGGACTTCATCATCAACTACATTGTCGTGAGGACCAATGTCTTCAGCCGTGGTGTTGGCAACAACTGGTTCTGCTTTAGCTTCAGGAGCCTCTGTGGTAGCAGGCTCGTGAAAAATCAACCGACGATCTTGGTGTTCAGACGCAGGACGAGCAATTGAGATTGGCTCGACGACTTGGGGCTCTGTGGGAGCAGCCCGATCTTTCTTCTTTGTTTTGTGCTTCTTCTTGGAGGGTGCGTCATCAAAGGCTTCAAGATTTTTCCTCTTTCTTGTTTCAGCCTCAGCAGCCCTCGTCTTCTTCAGTTCTGAAGTGGTTGATTTGACCTTTGGCTTCGAGCCGGTCATGCCACTTGGGAAGACAATGGTTGGCGCTTCTTGCCTAGGTGCAGGAGTAGGAGTTGCTGCAGGCTTCTTCTTCTTGGCAGCCAACTTGGGGTCGATGCCAGGATGCCCAAGTGCCTTTCGCTTTTCTGCTTCATTGTAGGCTTGAACACATTTGGCAGCCAAGATCTTCATGCGCTCACAAGAACCTTTAGCTTCATCACATTTCTTGTGAAATGCTTCCTTGAGCTCATGCAACATTGTCTTGAAGTTTTGGACGTCAGTCACACTGAGCTTGGCCATATGCTTCTTAAATTGAGCTTTCTCACAATCGATCTTGTTTTTGAGATCAACTATCCTCTAAGCAAGAGCTAGCTCAGAAGCAATAGCTCTGTGGAAGGAGACGCCGAGGCCAATTGGGAGCTGAAGATCATCAAAGCTGAGGTCTGGGCTATCAAACCAATCATCAATGAACTTATTTAAAATCTCAACAACATAGAGGGGAAGATCATTGAAAATTTCTGCCTACTGCTTGCTTTTAATCAGCTGCTCAAGAGCATCATCACCGAGATCGTCGTCACTGGACAGATCAATGGCTTCATCCCTTAGAATGGCAGCAGGATCAGTGCTTGACTGGTACTCTTGACACTTTTCTTCTTCATCTCGGTCTTCTTGGAGATGCGAGAGAGATCTTCAGACTGCACACTGTGTTCAGGAGGTGTAGTAGCTAGAGGCTTCAGACGCGAAGCCTTAGGAGCGGTAGTGGGCTTCGAAGCTTTTGACTTTTTCTGCTTCTGAGGCTTCGGTGCAGGTGGTGCTTCATCTGTGTCAGCATCATCAGAATAGTGCTCCACAACAGCTCCTTGGACGGCAATGTAGGAGATCAGACCTTGAAGATCATAGAAGGGGCCAATCTCGTTTTGATCAGCTTCACGAGTGCCATCCTCTCTTGGAGCAGATGGACCAGGGTTGAAGTTCAAACCCAGTGACTTCTTGTTCTCCTTTGCTAAAGCCTTAGCAAATTGATAGTTGTGTTTGAATAGGTTGTCATCACGACACCACAAGAGAGAAGTGGGGTCGGCGTTGGCAGGTTGTGGTCCTCTGACCATGCAGGGGTAGAAACCTTGTGCAATAGCTTCAGTCTTGTTCTTGGGCTGAAGATTTCTATAAAGAATGTCTCCCCAAGGACGCTTGATAGCATTCTTCTCAGCATACTCCTTGGTGACGAAGCGATACTTGAACCATTCTTCGGCCCAATATCTTCGAATCCATTGGACTCGGGTTTTCCTTTCATTATACGTTTCCTCTGGATCAGTTTTGTACATGTCAGCCAGATCCGGTGGCAAGTCCTTTGATGTGTCCCCACAGCGCTGCCTGCCGCCCTTCCTTGCTGACTTATCAGTAGCCATGAAGTTCAAACTGAATGGCTTCAAGACTAACGAAGGCTTCCTGGTCAGACAAGAACTAGCTTCGGGAGAGTTGATGTGCTGCTGTAGGAATTCTGCAAATGAATACAGACTATGAGAACCAAGGGATTCTCCCACGGACATGTACCTGTGACAGCATTAGAGATGTGAGGGAAGGGGAAAAGGTCATATGCATTCTCAGAAGATTTTGAAGATAAATCAGTTTGAAGACATTGACCTCATAGTGCGAAGACATTCACTTATGTGTTTGGAGTTGGTTCCAGATTTGTACGAATCCAAGAATAGGTACAAGTGAGGAATCTAACTAGTTTAGATGCATAAATGAAGATGCTAGGCACAGTATGAGATGCAGAACTAGATAGATCCAAATTTGTAGTCACAGAAACCACTTTTGGTTAAGAGGAATGAATCTTTCGGATCAAAAAGACGGTAAAAGTGAGATTTATTTACCACATGATGAACTGCTAGACGGAAAGAGTAGGAGGCCGAGCAGTTTGATCCATCGTGCCCTAACTTGGCGACGGAGGACACCTATGGCGGTGGCGTAGAAGACGATGTCCGCGGCTGGCGTGAGGACGACGTTGGTGAAATCACGGCAGCTAAGCGCTTCGTCGCCGGCGTCGTCGAGAGCTAGCGGTGGCGCTAGGGTTTGTTGAGGTGGAGAGGTGGAAGAAGTGTTTTGACCGCGATGGGATGTGTATTTATAAGGAAAGGGACAACACAACATAATTACACAGGTGCCCTGGCGGTTCACATATGAGGGACAGGTGGCGAACATGCAACACATTGAGAGCTGTTCCACATTCCCACGCTTGTCTGGATGGTCGGGTGGTCGTTCCGCCTTCTTCGGGTTTCAGGCAATAAGGATTTAGCAATTAAAACAGATAAAATGTTTGTCTCTGTATCTTTTGCTGACAAGAATGCAGAGAAGACATTCAACGGTTTCAATAGAATGCATATGATTTGGATAGATAGATTTGAGGTAGAAGCATAGAGAGGTTAGGGTCCGATCACATTCACTTAGATCAAAAGATTCAAATAAGAAGACATAGCTATAAGTGAATGCTGTAGAGGA
Source organism: Triticum timopheevii (assembly GCA_963921465.1). Taxonomy (NCBI): domain Eukaryota; kingdom Viridiplantae; phylum Streptophyta; class Magnoliopsida; order Poales; family Poaceae; genus Triticum; species Triticum timopheevii. The sequence goes on along the minus strand of OY997270.1, from coordinate 58,421,119 downwards.
CAAAACACTAATATATGTATATATCAGAATAAGACCAAATCAACATTGTGAAGATAAACATGAAGATCATGTTGATATTGAAGACAAACCAAATGCGAAGACTTAGAAGAAGTAACGCCATGAGGAAAAACACTTCAAAAAGAAGAATTTGGTGGTGGCGTTACCCACCGTATAGGAAGTATTAGACCCAGACACGACGCACAATTATCGTGGCGCTCCGAAGTCACTTTCCGCGTTAATGTATTCACACTCAGAGTGTATGTCTTCATTGATTGAAGATATACGTTTCTTTGTGTGTTGCACATCTAAGTTGTCAACATGCATAAGCATTAGGATGTGTGTCATTCACAGGACATTCGAGGATTCTAAGATATTTAGCTCACACCATAACTTGCAAAACCTCTTCTCATCCAAGGGCTTTGTGAAGATATCGGCCAATTGCTCTTTAGTGTTGACGTGAATGATATCAATATCTTCCTTCATAACATGATCTTTGAGAAAGTGATGACGGATCTCAATGTGCTTTGTCTTTGAGTGTTGAACTGGATTGTTGGCGATCTTGATGGCGCTTTCGTTGTTGCAGTAAAGTGGCACATGCTTCAGATGGATACCATAGTCCTTGAGAGTTTGCTTCATCCATAGAAGCTGAGCGCAGCAAGATCCAGCAGCAATGTATTCAGATTCAGCAGTGGAGAGTGACACACAGTTTTGCTTCTTTGAAGACCAATAGACAAGAGATCGTCCAAGAAAATGACAAGTGCCTGATGTGGACTTGCGATCAACTTTGTCACCAGCATAATCAGCATCTGAGAGTCCAACTAGATCAAACTCTGAGCCCTTTGGATACCATAATCCAAGAGTTGCGGTGTAAGCCAAATATCGAAGAATTTGCTTCACAGCTAAGTGATGCGACTCCTTTGGTGCTGCTTGGAATCAGGCACACATGCAAATGCTAAGCATAATATCTGGCCTAGATGCACATAAATAGAGTAAAGAACTAATCATGGAGCGGTATACCTTTTGATCGAACTCTTTATCATTGTCGTCGGGACCTAGATGATGTTTAGTTGGCATTGGCGTCGTGTATCCCTTGCAGTCTTGCATTCCAAACTTCTTCAGACAATCCTTGAGATACTTTTCTTGAGATATGAAGATGCCGTTGCTTTGCTGACGGATTTGAAGACCAAGGAAGAATTTCAGCTCACCCATCATGGACATCTGATACTGTTCTTGCATCATATGACCGAATTCAGCACTGTATTTCTTATTGGTGCAGCCGAAGATAATGTCATCCACATAGATCTGGCACACAAACAGTTCACCATCATATTTCTTCGTGAAGAGAGTGGGATCCAGAGAACCAGGTTTGAAGCCTTTGCTCTTCAGGAAGTCTTTGAGTGTGTCATACCAAGCACGTGGTGCTTGCTTGAGGCCATACAACGCCTTGTTGAGCTTGTATACCATGTCAGGATGTTTTGGATCTTCAAAACCAGGAGGTTGTGCAACATACACTTCTTCTTCGATCTTGCCATTGAGAAAATCACTCTTTACATCCATTTGATACAGTAGGATGTTGTCATGATTTGCATAGGCTAGTAATATGCGAATAGCTTCAAGCCTAGCCACAGGAGCAAAGGTTTCATCGAAGTCAATCCCTTCTACTTGAGTGTATCCTTGAGCAACGAGACGAGCCTTGTTTCTGACAACTTGACCATGCTCATCTTGCTTGTTGCGATATATCCATTTTGTGCCTATAATGTTGTGCTCACGAGGGTCAGGACGCTTGACAAGTTCCCATACATTATTCAGCTCAAACTGTTGAAGCTCTTCTTGCATAGCTTGAATCCATTCAGGTTCCATAAAGGCTTCAGCTACTTTCTTGGGTTCAGATGTAGAGACAAATGCAAAGTGCCCACAAAAGTTTGCTAGCTGTGTTGCTCTTGAACGTGTAAGTGGACCAGGTGCATTGATAGTATCAATCATCTTCTCAATCTGTACTTCATTTGCAACACGACGATGAGCAGGACGAAGATTTTGGTCATGATGATCAGTGTGTTCATGTTCGGCATTTGCTTCGGACTGATCAATGTCTTCAGGTTGAGTTGGTGCGGAAATAATGAGTTCCTATTCAGCTTGAGCCTCTGAGGGTATGATCTCTCCAGTACCCATAAACTTGATAGATTCGTTAGAGGAAACTTCATCTAGCACATTTGGCAGATGCTCTCTTTGAGAGCCGTTAGTCTCATCGAACCGCACATCCATAGTTTCAACCACTTTATAGTGAAAGAGGTTGAAGACTCTGTAGGAGTGCGAATCCTTTCTATTGTGGATTTGTCACGACAGATGTCCTTAGTGTCAGGACTTTGTCGCGAGGCCAACGCATCTATGTGGTAGCTTGAGAGGGGTTAATCGGGACGAGAGACGCAACACAAGACAAGGGTTTAGACAGATTCGGGCCCCGGCAAACATCATCCGGTAATAGCCCTACATGCTGTTTGAGGCTAGGTCTCATTATCATCACGTGGGAGTCGCTGGTAAACCGGCTCTTTGTGTCTAGCCCTAGAGATTGTTTCTTCTTGCTTCTTGCCTCTTTGGGGAGCCCTGCCCCTCCTTATATATGTTGAAGGGGCGGGTTACATGTGGAGTCCTATTAGGATTAGGACTAGTCTATCTCTAATACAAACCGGATACAAATCCAGGTCTTAACTCCTTGTAAAACAAATATTCCTCACGCCTTTCCTCTTAAACTGGCCCACCATAACATGAACCGGCCTTCTGGGCCTTGGGCCTTGTCAACGTCTATCCCACCCGCCGGGTTACCAGTGAATCATAATGTTCAGTCAGGTTGCTTGTAAACTGTCTGGTCTGTGCGGGTCGCCGGTGAATCGCCAAGTGTTAGCGGGGTCTCAAATAAACCGCCATGTCCGGTCGGGTTCACTACAAAAAAATACACTTCCGTGATGATACGTGTTTGTCACAGCAGGTCACGTTTTTGTCATGCATGTACATCCATGACGATTTTATGACAGAATCAAGATTGTCATACCTGTGCTGTCGTAGAAGTGTTCCATGACACTACCAAAATTATCATCACGGAAGTGTGCACTTCCATGACGATAAATCACGCGTCATAGAAGTGCTTTCGTCAAGGGTGACCGACACATGGCATCCACCTTAATGGAACGCCGTTAAGCTATCGGGTCGGGTTTTGGATCCGATAACCCGTTAACAGCCCCGACCGATGGGGATTTTCCATGTGTAAAATCATCATTGGCTGGAGGAAACACGTGTCGGCTCATCGTTGGGACAGATGTCATCCACTCATTGGACAGAAGGCGCCTATGATACGTCGACACATGGCATGACCCAACAGAGGCCCATTCCTGTGAAAAGGCCGGCCCATTTGACTTGGTCAAAAGGTGGCGGGCCGGCCCATGGAAAGCTTGTTAACGGACTATTTGCATATATCCCATTTACAGCCTTCTAATCCAAGGCTCGTTACGCCCTATCCGAATTAGACCCAGTAGCATCATCTGGGCCATCCAATATGATTCCATCCCATTTTCACTTCTGGCCCATGTATGGCCCATGACGTCTTTCGGCCCATATGAGGCCCTATGTAACTCTTGGCCTATTAACGGCCCGTGGTGAAACTGGCCCGTAATGAACAGTGTATCACTTTACACCCATTAACGACCCGTGGTGAAACTGGCCCATAATGAACAATGTATCACTTTATACCCATTAACGGCCTGTTATTCCATTGGGCCGTTTCCAGCCCATGTTATCTTTCGGCCTTCTCAGAGCCCATTTATTCTTGGGCTCATTTCTAGCATTCGTTTACTTACGGCCCGTTACTATCATTTTCTGCTTGTGGGCCAAATTCAACCCGTGGTTACAGTCGGCCCGTTTGTGGTCCGTTAATACGTTGGGCCGTTTTCATAGCGTCATCAAATACGACCTATTAACGATGGCCCGTTATGGTCGACCCATGAACGGACGATTCCAACTCTAGCCCGTTTACGGCCATAATGCGGCCTGTTATTGGCCCATGTTTGGCCAATCGATCATACAGCCCGTATAAGGCCCATTGATGATACGACCCGTAGAAGGCCCATTGTTTCTACGGCCCGTAGAAGGCCTACTGTTTCTACGGCCCGTAGAAGGCCCACTGTTTCTACGGCCCGTAGGAGGCCCAGTGTCACTATAGTAAATATTAGCCCATGGTTATTGTGGCCTAGTTTTAAAAAATAGGTTATTGCAGCCACTAGCAAACTGCGGAAAAAGAACTGCACTGACTACAAGCAAACAAATAAACAAGACAACTAGGAAATAAATAAGCAAGCAACTTATGCTAGGCTATCACGGCTATTACACATATTACATCCAGTGTCAATCAAAGTTCTCCACCAGTGGAAATATAGGGAACAAAGCAGCACATTACATACACTGGCCGTCAAAATTGGCCACCAGTGCAAATAAACGCGAGAGCAAAACAAGAGCATAACTGAAACAACTTCAGAAGAGCTCAAGAAACGTTATCCTGGGTATCCACCATGCCGGCAATAAGCTTAGCAAGCTGATTAGCTTTGTCCAGTTTGGCGCTAAAATCCTCCAACGCTTGCTGTTGCACCAGAAAGTATGCATCTGAATGCTCCAGGGACTTCCGCAGTCCTTCCGCTTCTTGTCGCAGCATAGCTGATCGATGTCTTTCAGCTTGTAGTTGAGACTCAAGAAACCGAACTGATTCAGACAGTGAGTTTCAATAGCTTGTGCAAGTGGTAGTGGCCAGTAACTCAAACACTAGACCAAGACAGGACTTTGGGGTTGTCTCGCTGTCTTCAAGATAGTCTTCCTTAGCTATTTTATCAGCTTTGTTGGAGACCAACAAGGATGTGTCACTATCCTGAACCTTATCTGCATTACTTCCTTTACCATTGCTTAATAAGGCACTCTTCCCCAATATTCTGTCAGCATCCTAAAAGAAGAAGCAAGCAGACACATAACAATTTTAGCATGTACTAGTATATGAAACTCATTTCGGTGAACCAGTTCATTAGTAAGGTGGACAGGATTAAACTACCAAGTCTTCTATTGCCAAGTACTAGTACATAATAAAAGCATCAAACAAACATATATCTATGTCCTATGGTCACTGCATTGTCTTGCCAAATCAAAATAGAGACACGGTTCAAATCATATCACTTCAAGACAAAGCAGCAGTGAAAGAATACAAAGCGTGGGAAACTACACGGCGCAACAAGATTTCAGATGGGTACCACGGGTCTATATGTACAACAACACTATTGGCTCTGTTGTGATGCTAGTAATGTGCATGATATGAAATTCAACTGTATACACAATTGAAATTGAAATCAACAGAGCTATTGATAAGAGCAAACCTTTTAAAGAAACATGCGTGAACATACCTATTGTGCCATTGGAGTTTCGATTGGATCCTTCAATTTAAAAATAAGTTTGTATGAGTAAATACAGTGATACAAGAGCAAAGCAATCATAGTTAAAAAAGGCGCGCCTAAGCGAGCGCTTAAGCGTGCCTAGGCTCTAGGAATTGGAAAAACTCATTGCGCATAACTATGCATAATCTGTGCATAACTGCGCATAAGCATGCTCTTTGGTCAGTAAAGCGCAAGGCGGTGGCAAAATGCACAATTAACGCCTAGCGCTTTTTTGAACTATGATAGCAATGGAATCTTAAATTAGAACAGTTGTTCTTCTGGTTTAGGCACTTGTTCTACATGAACAGAGTACAGTAAGATGCAAGAATATAATACTTAAAAATAGAAAATGAGCTCATAGACCTTACCACATTCTTGGTTCAGGACCAGTACAGAACAAGGCGTTCCCAGTCATCGTCCAGTAAATGTGTCTCAGGAGAACGTAAGGGAATTTGATGAGTTTCTTTGCCGGTGAAGTACGTTTTCTTCAGGTAATTCCGATACTGCCACCAAGCATTCTTGAAGATAGCAAAGGTATTAGCACAGGTTACCTCATCATGAGTTTCCAAATCGGTCCTTCTCTATAGAGAAAAATGGGAAAATTTGCTGTATTATAACCATCATGGAGGTAGGATGTATGGGACGAAGCAAAGTAATTGCCATGAATAACATTACTTACACATAACTCCTGGACAAACACCTGCAACCGGCATTTTCCTTCATCTTCAATATAATATTTCCAAGATGGGAAGATACGCACATACGATTTGACAACATCAAATGCGATAGATGCTAAACTACGACTAGCTGGTTGTGCGTCCTCCACAGGAATAAGCGTACTAACTGGTGGAGTTGGGGTTCGCCGTGATAGTACTGGCCCTTTGGGCACTGGAGCTGCCTTACTAACTGCTCTTGGTTGGGAGCTCTGTGGTGGAGATGGTGCTGTATCAACAGGAACTGGGTTACTATTGGCTGGGGTTAGATTGGGTGAAGCTAGTTCTCTGTCCATCGCAGTAGGGGTACAATCTGCGAGAGTTTTGGTTATGTGTGGTAGGGCTGGTTCTTGTGCATTTACAACCGGGGTGCTATCTCCACCAAGAGGCAACACTGTTTTATTTGAAGACCGTGTTTTTAGTCCGCTAGATACTGGCATCACCCGCTCCAATTCAAATGGCTGATAAACAGGAAACATAGTTGAATGTACAGACATTGTATGAGAGACAGATGCAATAAATAGTGTGGAAAAAAGAGGGCATGAAATAGTTGACATGTATATTGTTTAACCAAAACGGATAGCATGACATAATTTCACATATATGATGCCTATCTAAACTGGATAGCATAGCATAACATAATTCAAAGATATGATGAATAACTAAACAGGATCGCATGACATAATTCACCTACATGTTATCTAAGTAATCAAGATCGCATCATTTAATTCACATATGTGATTTATATGCTAAACAAAGGGCATTCGATATGATGTCTGAACTAAGAACATGGTGTTGAATATTGTGTATATGATGTCTAAACTATGCAATGCAAGACACCGTATGCATGATATGAGCAGTATAACCGTGCCAAGTTAGAGCATACACCTCAGTGGGGGAATAGGACTGGTCATCTGTCTCTGAATCCATCTCTGAGGAGCTATCGGGACCCAACAAGAGATCTGCTTCGACAGGTAGCACTGTCTACTCTGAAGGCCTTGTTTTCACTCCAGATTTTTCCATCTCCTACCCAAATGGCTGATTCACAGGAAGAGTAGTTTAATGTACAAACATTGTCGACAAATGGAAATGTAATGAAGAAAAGGATGGGCAAGATATCATTCAAATATATGATGCCTGGTTAAACAGGATGGCATTGCACATTTCACATATATTATGGCTGGCTAAAAGACATGAGACTGCATAATTCCCATATATGATATAGAAACTAAACATGTGGCATTACAGAACATGTCTAAACTAAGCAGGTAACATATATGATGTCAAAAGTAGGCACTGCAAGGCAACATATGCATGATATGACTAACATCATCATGCCAAGTTAGAGCAAACACCTTGGGGGGTAAATAGGAGTGGTCAGCGGCGTCTGAATCCGCCTCAGAACAGATATCTTCCTCTAGATTACAATCTGGAGAGGGGTGGGGAGGGTTTGCCATCGAACCCACCATGGAGCGATGTATGCATGACATTGTATTGCCGCGCAAAACTCTTCTCTTTTTCTGTACATGTTCAACATGACTGTGTACAATATCTGACATGCATACGAAAAAATATGGTGAGATTATGTAAGGAGAGCATACAGAAATTTAGAGTGATGGTAACAACCAGTGGATCGATGTTTTTCCGTCGAACCAAAATAGCCCTAATGGATCGACGTGAACGTATAGTAATAAGTGATGCAACAAGTGTACAACCTGTTTGCCGTAGCTGTCGACCTCAGCATCATTGGGTAGGTCGCTGAAGTAGTTGAGGCAGAGGTGGCTGTCGAAGGTGCGTGGAGGAAGATCTGAGGAATCGGTAGACGGCGTCCAGGGCTCTGCTCTGTTGTGATGGATCGTTCTGTCGTTGGAGCAGCTCCGGTGAGCCGTAAGACGTCAAGGCTGAAGCAGCACAAGACAAACATCGTCAATCTCAAGTGCGATTCTAATAGCATCTCCAATAGATGATGTAAAATTACCATCACCAAAAACCACCTGACTACAACAGATGAGGTAAAAACTGTTGACTCTGAACTTAACTGCCGAAACTGAAATTTACTGTGGAATCTGAATGCTACTGTCGAAACTGAACGCAATGGTAGTAGAGAGGCACTTGCCATGTAGTTTAGGGAGGGCCTGTAGCTCATCTTCAACCTACATGCCCCTGAGCCGCCAGCCACCACCGGCCGAACCGCCGGCCCCAGCGCCGCCTCGCCGCCCCGAAATAACTCGCCACCGCCGCCCCGGCCAGCCCTCTAGCCCCCCCCCCCCCCGCCCCCACCCTGAACCCTAAGATAGATAGTGGGGTACCTCTCCCGCGAGCCCCCGTCCCTGCTGCGGGTGGTTCTTCCTTAACTTCGGCGAGCCCCCCAACCCCTAAAAATTGACTGACCCAAAAGTCGACGACTGAAGTGTGGCTTAATCAGAGCTGAGCAGCAGCATGAGCAAGGGGGAGAGCAGCAGCAGTAGGTGGGCGAGCGAGCGATCGAGCGAGAGCTGGAGCAGCAGCAGCGCGAGCGAGCAAGCGAGAGACTTAGCATCAGTAGCAGCAGATCCGGCTGATATGGACGCTGCCGCCGAAGGGGCCTCGCACTGGGGGAGAGCCGCCGTGGAGATGTCGCCCGTGGCACCGGCTTCAAGGTAGCCGCTCCATGGGGGTGCGGGATGGAGCACCATCGGCGTCGGGTGGTCGAGTTAAGGAGAAGGTGCGATGCGATGAGTGTACAACCTCTTTTGTGGCGCCGAGTAGGCCTCGGTTTCGTCTGAGGAGTCGGTGAGGATGTTGCGGTTCCGGTGGAGCAGGTTAAGGCGACGCTGTGGGGATGGAGCAGCCGCGATAGACGAGGCAATCGTCGGGGTAGCTCCTTGGAGGTAGAGGACGGGGCGGCTGAACCAGCGGGACGGTGAGATGGACGACGGGTCCTCATCCGGGGAGGTAGACGAGGGACGTCGAGCTGTTGCAGTGGACGACCTCGTTGGGGAAGAGGCTCCGGTTGGGAAGCGGTGACATGGCGGATGGAGGAGGGTGGGGTTTCGCGGCTGGAGCGGAGAGGTTATGGCGGCCTGGGATTTCGAATGGCAAAAAGGGGGCGATGGGAGGGGGTGAAGCATGACTTTGGGACGTGCTTGTCCAAAATGTAGGGTGTGTTACAAAAGTACCCCCCACCAATTTGAAGTAGCGGCCCTTTCGGCTCAAGGTTAGAAGGGGGATTTCACGTGTCGGGATTTGGCAGCTGGAGGGAGTTTTCGCGCGTGTTGTAATTTCGGGATAGCAAGGCGCGGGTTGTGAAGGCGCCAGTTTTGGGAGCACGATATCTGAATTTTCTGGATATAACAAGACACGGGTTGAATTTTAGGGACAAGCCTAACGTGTAGTAATATTGTACTTGTACGTACCAAATCAATTCACACTTCCCTCAACCAAAAAGAAAACAAAAAAAAAATAAAACTATTCACACCACACAAAGAGAGAGTCTTGCCCCGTTTTACTATACAAATGCTATTCAAAGCTACTCCCTCCTTCCATCTATATAGGGCCTAATGCGTTTTTCGATGCTAACTTTGACCAAATATTAGAGCAATGATATATGACATGCAACTTACACAAAGCACACCGTTAAATTCGTCTGTGAAAGGTTCTTTCAATGATATAATTTTCACATTGTGCATGTCATGTACTATTAATCTTGTCAATAGTCAAAGGCGGTCTTAAAAATCTCATTACACCCTATATAGATGGAAGGAGGGAGTATGAATCCATGTTATGTCCGATTAAATTTTTTCGCTTGCTGTATAATGCATGTAACCTACTCATACCAACATTTTAGTGCATTCCAAATGTCTATGCTACCGCTGCAATTCGAACTAAATTTGAATTTGTTTCTCTATTTCAATAAGAATCTACAATCATGATTGTTGCCAACTTCAACCATCATAGTTTCCTTGCTATCCTCCAGATATAAATTGGACGGCCTATAATGCAGGATGGCAGGCACACCATCATCAACAACTCCGTTTTTTATAAGAGTAGAGATAAAATATATTAAATGTAGTATAACATGTTCATAACCACACCATGTGTATCACCGTTATATATATTCACACATGCGTCGGTTTGAAACACTATGATAAATTCTTCAAATATCCGAATTCGCTTTTTATAATGAAGTATATATGATCTCTATTTGTCTTTTACACCCACACAACCCTCTTATATTTGTAGCTAGCACTAACTTTCTCTTGTGCATGCACACGCCCGCATCCCTCTCACCCTCCCTCAGCATTCTCTAGCTCCATCGCGCAAATTCGTCTTTTCACTTTAGGTCGTTCACCCACGGTGTGTGTAGGCCCCCCAGCTCCTTCTTTACGGCACACATCGATCAATATGCCTCTCTAGCCAGGTGTACCTAGCACAAACACAAGCTTCCCCTCTTCTCTTGTCACCATCCATGCCTCATTCCCTCCACTCTTTTCATCGTTCTCGTACTCGCACACTCCTCCCCCCTCGATGTAGTATGCCTATTGTACCACCTCCTACATGCATCCCTCTCTCTCTATCCTTCTCCTCATGCCGCATTTTCTTCTAACACACACATGCATGTATACCGATCGATCTCCCAACATATACCTAGATCGACTTTAACTACCCCCCATCGATCGACGTACCTCACAAGTTATGTCTCTCCTTTCTCTAACAAAGGGCGATTGATCTTCCTATGTAGTTACGTCTGCTTACCATAGCCACATCGTCCCCCCTCATCATTCGTGCATGCCTCCTGACCCGTCTCTCTCACACACACGTGCACAGACAACAAGCAACCATCTCCTCTCTTATTAATATTGCGGGCATTCCCTCCGTTTGTCTAGCAAGCCTATCCCACCATTTGTTAGAAGCAACTCCACTACCACCCCCTCCAACACTCTAGCTCTGTCTCTCTCCCAACCTTATTCCTCTCCTGCACATATGCATGGATGCCGATCGATCTCCCTTAATACATGAGGCAGATCGATCTCCTTAATACATGAGGTAGGCCTCTCTCCTCCTCCACACATATACCAGCCATTGTACCTCTATAGTTAATTGGGCCTCCCTCTTCCCCCACCACACACCGATAGTCAAGCGTTGCAGGTAGGTATCCATGCCACAGAGACAAACTGCACATGTCCCATCTCACGTTCCAGTAGGCCAGCCACTCTATATCTTTGACGTGGGCACACACAAATTCGATGGCACTCTTTATCGATCGCGCGCGCACACACACACACACATCATCCCTCTCTTCGATTCTATGGACACCTCAAGCTGATGATACCTCCACTCTCTTCTCGTGGATCGGCCCCTCTATATATATGTTATATCCAGGACTCTATTTCACACACATCGCATATGTTACATTTTTTGATTGACCCCCCCCCCCCAAAAAAAACTCTCAAGAACCCACACACTATATCTCTCTAGGTTTGTATCTCTCTCACACAACCCCACGTAGGTGGTGTACGTATACAAGAAGAGAATAGGTGCACCGTGCACGTACTCACGCTTCGTGCCTAGCCACACCCATGCGGGTACACGGTGGAGCTCATTTCTTTACGAATGGCATCCCACGTGCTAATTTGAACACCTTTAGCGGTTGTTTACCTAGGGAGGTCGTGTACCACGCATGCACGAAAAAAAGTTCGACTTGACGCGTTGCCGCGTTATTTTTAAATAAAGTTATAGCGCTCAATGGCACGTACACAGCATATAAAACGATTTTTATGGAGAAAAAGGTAGTCCGCTCACTATATACAATGGAGCCTGCCTGCCTGGTTTGTCGCTCTTCAGAGTATCTCACACAAGGCTGCGGTGGCCTTTCTCTCTCTCACCGTTGGTCACTGATCCGGCAGCATCCCGTCCGTCGGGCGAAGGGAGTGCGGTGGCTTCTCTCTCTCTCTCTCACAGTTGGTCACTGATCCGGCCGCATCCTGTCCGCCGGGGGAAAGGGAGGATGTGCATCGTTTCTCCGTTCGATGACGCCGAGGAAGCATGTCCCGATCTGCGGTACACGCTGTTCTCTCTGACCAAGCTCCAGCACGGCAGGGCCTATGCCACCTGCTCGCAGATTCCCCGCCGCCGCTCACCTAGTTACATCCCGACGACCTCCAGGTATCCCCTCCGGCCTTGCTCCACTGCCCGTCTTCCCACGCCGATGCATGTGGATCTTCCATAGTTCTTTGCCCAAAACGTAGCTTGTCCGGCGTACTTTCCATATTGCATTCTCGTCCTCACACCGTTTTAGACCAATACAACCATGTTGTTATCTTCCCTTAGGACAAGGAATATGCTTCTTTTTTGTCGTTGCATGTGTCAGCAACTGTTATTGGCCAGAAATTGTTTCCTTTCTACCTTTTTTTGCAAACAGGGCTATCCATTTCACCTCGTTGCTATTGCAACCTTTTGGTGAACTGCACAAATCACTTTTTTCTTAAGAGTGTTTTGTGTAGTTGTACTAAAATGTCACACGGGCAACGTCTCTACATTTTAGTGCGACTGCACAAAGGGAGATTGGTTTTGCTCTATCCTCCTCATCCAACTCCGAGCCTAATCTTCTCCAACTAGTTAGTCTTAAGAGAGACTTCAAAGGTGACCGGATTCTATTTGTGTGTTTATTGTTTCATCAGCAGTCCTCTATTATCGTAATCACACTTAATATATTTGGAACAGGGATGCTCAACTCTATTTTAGTGGAACTGCACAAAATGATCGGAATGTTGCATGCTCCAGACAGCTACTTTTTTTCCCAACATGCCTTGTTGATTTAGACAGAGCTGGGGGGACGCTGCTGCCAATGAAAGCATGGATCAATTTTAATTTAACACCTTCTCACAACTTTGTCTTCAGTTGTGATGTAATTATTAGCTCTGATCTGCTAATAATTGACATGCATTAGCAAGGAAGTTAGTTTTTTATTGTTTCCGAAAGAGCATCGATGGCAAGACATGCGAAACAAAAGCTGAAATCTCACACCATTGTACAATTTCATGTCACTGGAAAATTATTTGTATAGTATGTCAATTATGTAAACAAATGATGGAAGCTTGATAGCATTGCCAGAAGCCTCTTCATCATCCGGGTCCATGTGCCATGCACAAAATTATACTCCTTCGTTCCTAAATATTTGTCTTTTTACAAATTTCAAACGGGCATACTTTAGAGTGTAGATTCACTCATTTTACTTCGTATGTGTACTCCCTCCGTTCCTAAATATTCTATTCGTCTTTCTAGAGATTTCAACAAGTGACTACAGACGGAGCAAAATGAGTGAATCTACACTCTAAAATATGTCTATATACATCCGTATGTGCCAGTCCATTTGAAATCTCTAAAAAGACAAATATTTGAGTAGTCACTCGTTGAAATCTCTAGAAAGACAAATACTCCTGAGTATATTTAAGAACCAAGGGGTTAGTGCACAACCGCATGGGAGACTCAGCCCGGTTGTTGTGCCGCATTAATAGTGAGTAATGAGCAGTCAAATCATAAGCCCCACCTTTCCCACTGTAAGTTGCTCTGAAGAAGCAACCATCAATACGCTCTTCTTTGAATCCACTCATACTACTCCATCCGTCACTGTTTATACAGCGTGCTTCAAAAAAAAAGAAAAAAAATCTGTGGGACCAAGGCGACTAGCGATCGGCCTGAAAAATAGCATTGGTAGTTATAGAACGGCATCTATTACTAGAGGGAATAATGCGTACACACATGCATGCAGTGCTTCCACCCCGGGTACACACATGCATGCACTTACTCCACTCCGTAGTAGTACAGTACATGGAGAGAAAATTGTGGACTTGATTGCGGTTACCACGCCCTAATTAATTGAGCATTAAATCAAACGCGTCTAAAGTCTCTCTGGTGGTGGAAATGCATTGAGAGAAATGCATCATAATGAAGCGTGCCCTGTAAACTGTGACGGAGGGAGGAGTAGTATGAAGGTGCAAAACCAAGTACGCGTATGGCCAGTCGGTCAACGCAACTCCTCTTGGCATATCACTGACATGTGGGACAGGAGTGTGAGCAAAACAATCTCAATTGACGACAAAGAGCCAAGCCACGGTTCCTTGAGAGAGACGAGGAGCGAGAACACACAGACGGGCTCGCACGGAGGCCAAGATATATTCGAGCATGGTTGGTTGATCGATATCATTCATTACATGTTGGGCTGCCGTTTTCCGCCCTTCTCCAGAATAAACGTGTACTTTATCAGAGATAAAAAATAAGAGTACATACGCTCCACCATGCGGTTTTAGTAGTAGTACTACTCGTACTACTACGCTTGGCTCTTCGCCTCTTCGTGAAGTCGAACAATGATGGTACTCTGCATGTTGGGTACTACAGTGTATGCCTCTGATAATCTGACACCGAATGGACCGATGCATGTCCACCGAGGGTAGGTTGCATTAGACAAAAGGCGTAAGCGAGCTTCACCTTGTCCTGCAAGCTTCTCCTCGTTCTGCGAGTTGACGGGACACACCAAAAAGTAGTGCTAATCCATACTCCCCCCTTTCCGGTTAATATGGCTTAATCTTTTTTTGCGGGTAAATGAGAGAGCTTTATTCATATATAAGCATTCTTAGGACGATCAGCCAAGACACTGGTCACTAGGAAGCGAGGTACCCTGCAAAAAAAGTAGGAAGCGAGGTGTTTCATCAAGCCAGCTCTCGGCCACATTCAAAGTGCAGCAAGCACGGTTCGCACGAAGATGCGCCGCAAGGTTTGCTGACCTATTTACATGCTGAATAACAAAAAAGAGGAAATATTACCGAGCGCTACTATTTGTAACAGGATATGAGCTAGAATTAAGCGAGAATTGTGGCGAGTGTTCCATGCAATCAACTTCCATTATCACATGAGAGAACCCTCGAAGAGAACCAAATGTGTTGAAGATTGCTTTATCACATTTTAAAATTATAATAAGAGTGCAGACGCTCCTCCATCTGTTTCCTAGTACTAGTATAGTACGTACCTTTATAGACTATAGTAGTAGTACTAGTAAACTTTGCGCTTGGCTGTTCGCCTATTCGGGAAGTCGAACAATAATAGCACTAGTAGTATGGTGTATGCTTCTGGCAATCTGACACCAAATTAACTGTTGCACGTCCACCGCTTGAGCGAGGGAGAGCTTGCATTAGTCAAAAGTTTCTCCTCGTCCTGCGAGCCACCGAGCGCAAGCTTCTCCCGTCCTGCAACCTTCTCCTCGTTCGTCAAGTTGACGGGACACAGCAAAGTAATGCTAGTCCATACTGCCTCCTCTCCAGTTAATATGGCTTAATTTCAAACAAGATAAATACACTATCTGTCACTGTATATTTGTAAAAATACAGCAAGTGGACTTCATAATACGCTCATTGCGCTCAATATATATATTTTATGGTGTTTATACGGTCACTAGCTCACCCTGACTGATTATGTGTGTGCATGCACGTGTAGGTTGAGCACTTGAGCGTGACAGTGTGTGTTCCGTCGTGTGCTCGGACATGCATGCATTAGGGCGTCGCGCGCGTTTTTGCGTCCATGTGTACGTGTGACTGTTGCATACACGTAGGGGGAGTATGTGTAGGGGCCACTAAGGAGCAATCAAATCACACAGTAAGTTAGTCGGAAGAAGCAACCATCATTTCACTCTTGAACGACACATATGCAATATAAAATGGTTGATATGGAGAGAAAAAGAAAACCACTATATATACACTAGCAGGAGCCTAAGCTACAAGCCTGCTTGCTTAGGTTGCTCTCTTCACAAGCATAGAACGACGGGCCTGATCCCGCAACTGAGGGAAGGGAACAATGTTCTGCGTAGACGCGGTCGACATCGGCGAGGGAGAAAACCCACACTCGGTGCGTCCCAATCGGGGGTCACCGCGGTATGGGCCGATGCCGCGTCCCAACCGCCCTTCTAGCTACAGCCCGACATCCCATGTAGTCCATCTTCCTTTTGGAGCCGGCTTGCTCCACTGCCGTAGCTCCATCTCCATGTCGATCTTTCTCTACTTCTACCGGCTTCTACTTGTGATGAGTTTATGTCTCATGAACTAGTGCCAGTACTAGTATTCTAATCACACTTCTTCAATGTCTTTGCCACTAGGGATGCTCAGGTCGATTTTAGTGGAACTGCACAAAAGCATCGTATGATCCCAGTGTGCCAGCCGTCTTTCCTTCGACAGGTTCTACCTAGCCAGGAAATTAAATCATGTTTAGGGTTTAGGGTTTAAGTCGTAGTGACCCCATCAGTAGTTTTTCTTTCGTACATGCTCTCACAACTTTTTTATTTAGTTGTGAAGTAAATATTGGCTATGATCTGTGAATCATTGAGATGCATCAGCATGTGTGTTAGTTTTCCTTTGTATTTGATGGAATGTTGTAACGGGGCAACCTTGGAATAGGAATGAAAATGGAGTGGAAAGTTTCCATTTTTCCGGAGAAAAAATGGAAACGGAGAGAAACCAACGTTTCGTTTCGTTGGATCGCGCCATCGAGCAAAACCAACGTTTAAATCACGTCTGTCGTGTTCGTGTCTCACCCTCCTCCATGGCTTGACCCCACACGGTCGCTCGGCACGCCACTCACCACAAACTGAGTATACGATAACTTTCCTGCCAGCTTGTCGATGGATCGCGCCATGGAGTACTAGCACTACCTGAAGAGATTGGCGATTTGGGGGAGGACAGCTAGCTGTAGCACGGACTCCCAAGAACTTTTTACATGCATGTTGTAGCCGGCTATTGCGACCTTTGAACACGGAGCAGCCGCGTGCACTCGGAAGCGGCGCGGGCGATGCTCTCTCGGCCGGCGCGCTGCTTCAATGTCAGCGCCAGTGACAGGTCGCGTCCGCTCTGGCCGGGCATGAATGCGGCACTGACCGTTTCAGGCGGGAAGCACGCGCGGGTGTTGAAGAGGGTGTTGGGGAACATAGTAATTTCAAAATAATTCCTACGCACACGCAAGATCATGGTGATGCATAGCAACGAGAGGGGAGAGTGTTGTCCATGTACCCTCGTAGACCGAAAGCGGAAGCGTTAGCACAACGCGGTTGATGTAGTCGTATGTCTTCACGATCCGACCGATCAAGTACCGAACGCACGGCACCTCCGAGTTCAGCACACGTTCAGCCCGATGACGTCCCTCGAACTCCGATCCATCACGATGTACCTAGAGGATAGGGATAGAGGAAGAGGGAAAAAATCGAAATGAAATAAATAAAGAATAAAGCCAAAAAAATAAGTCGAAGATAGAAGAGCCCAGATCCCAAATGAAGAAATGGAAACTCGAAAAGGATCCTTCTGATTCTCAAAGAATGAGGGGCGATTGATACCGAGAAAGATTTCTTCTTATTATAAGACGTGATTTGATCTGCATATGTTTGGTAAAAGAACAATCTTCTCCTTTAATCATATCATAAATGGAAAGTGTGAGGGAGAGTTTCTTCAGCACGACGGCGTGGTGACGATGTTGATGTTCTACCGATGTAGGGCTTCGCCTAAGCACCGCTACAGTATTATCGAGGTGGACTATGGTGGAGGGGGGCACCGCACACGGCTAAGAGATCAATGATCAATTGTTGTGTCTCTAGGGTGCCCCCTGCCCCCGTATATAAAGGAGCAAGGGGGGAGGCCGGCCGGCCCTTGCAGGGTGTGCCAGGAGGAGGAGTCCTCCTCCTAGTAGGAGTAGGACTCCCCTCTTTCCTACTCCTACTAGGAAGGGGAAAGGAAGGGGGAGAGGGAGAAGGAAAGGGGGGCGCCGCCCCCCCTCTCCTAGTCCAATTCGGACTAGAGGGGGAGGGGGCACGCGGCCCTCCCTGGCCGCCCCTCTCTCTCTCCACTAAGGCCCATAAGGCCCATTACTTCTCCCGGGGGGTTCTGGTAACCCTCTGTCACTCCGGTTTTCTCCGAAATCACCCGGAACACTTTTGGTGTCCGAATATACTCGTCCAATATATCAATCTTTCTTCTCGACCATTTTCAGATTCCTCATCATGTCCGTGATCACATCCGGGACTCCGAACAACCGTCGGTACATCATAACATATAAACTCATAATAAAACTGTCATCGTAACGTTAAGCGTGGGACCCTACGGGTTCGAGAACTATGTAGACATGACCGAGACATGTCTCCCATCAATAACCAATAGCGGAACCTGGATGCTCATATTGGCTCCCACATATTCTACGAAGATCTTCATCGGTCAGACCGGATAACAACATATGTTGTTCCCTTTGTCATCGGTATGTTACTTGCCCGAGATTCGATCGTCGTATCTCAATACCTAGTTCAATCTCGTTACCAGCAAGTCTCTTTACTCGTTCAGTAATCCGTCATCCCACAACTAACTCATTAGTTGCAATGCTTGCAAGGCTTAAGTGATGTGCATTACCGAGAGGGCCCAGATACCTCTCCGACAATCGGAGTGACAAATCCTAATCTCGAAAGACACCAACCCAACAAGTACCTTCGGAGACACCTGTAGAGCACCTTTATAATCACCCAGTTACGTTGTGACGTTTGGTAGCACACAAAGTGTTCCTCCGGTAAACGGGAGTTGCATAATCTCATAGTCATAGGAACATGTATAAGTCGTGAAGAAAGCAATAACAGAATACTCAACGATCGTGTGCTAAGATAATGGAATGGGTCAAGTCAATCACATAATTCTCCTAATGATGTGACCCCATTAATCAAATGACAACTCATGTCTATGGCTAGGAAACATAACTATCTTTGATCAACGAGCTAGTTAAGTAGAGGCATACAAGTGACACTCTGTTTGTCTATGTACTCACACATGTATCATGTTTCTGGTTAATACAATTCTAGCATGAATAAGAAACATTTATCATAAAATAAGGAAATAAATAATAACTTTATTATTGCCTCTAGGGCATATTTCCTTAAGTCTCCCTCTTGCACTAGAGTCAATAATCTAGTTCACATCACCATGTGATTTAACACCAATAGTTCACATCTTTATGTGATTAGTTCACATCTCCATGTGACTAACACCCAAAGGGTTTACTAGAGTCAATAATCTAGTTCACATTGCTATGTGATTAACACCTAAAGAGTGATCATGTTTTGCTTGTGAGAGAAATTTAGTCAACGGGTCTGCCAAATTCGGATCCGTATGTATTTTGCAAAATTCTATGTCTACAATGCTCTGCACGGAGCTACTCTAGCTAATTGCTCCCACTTTCAATATGTATCCAGATTGAGACTTAGAGTCATCTAGATTAGTGTCAAAACTTGCATCGACGTAACCCTTTACAATGAACCTTTTTGTCACCTCCATAGTCGAGAAACATATCCTTATTCCACTAAGGATAATTTTGACCGCTGTCCAGTGATCTACTCCTAGATCACTATTGTACTCCCTTGCCAAAATCAGTGTAGGGTATACAATAGATCTGGTACATAGCATGGCATACTTTATAGAACCTATGGCCGAGGCATAGGGAATGACTTTCATTCTCTTTCTATCTTCTGCCGTGGTCGAACTTTGAGTCTTACTCAATTTCACACCTTGTAACACATGCAAGAACTCTTTATTTGACTGTTCCATTTTGAACTACTTCAAAATCTTGTCAAGGTATGTACTCATTTAAAAAACTTATCAAGCGTCTTGATATATCTCTGTAGATCTTGATGCTCAATATGAAGTAGCTTCACTGAGGTCTTTCTTTGAAAAAACTCCTTTCAAACACTCCTTTATGCTTTGCAGAATATTTCTACATTATTTCCGATCAACAATATGTCATTCACATATACTTATCAAAAACTCTATAGTGCTCCCACTCACTTTCTTGTAAGTACAGGCTTTTCCGCAAGTCTGTATAAAACTATATGCTTTGATCAACTTATCAAAGCGTATATTCCAACTCTGAGATGCTTGCACCAGTCCATAGATGGATCGCTGGAGCTTGCATACTTTGTTAGCACCTTTAGGATTGATACAACCTTCTGGTTGCATCATATACAACTCTTCTTGAACAAATCCATTAAGGAATGCAGTTTTGTTTATCCATTTGCCAGATTTCATAAAATGCGGCAATTGCTAACATGATTCGGACAGACTTAAGCATAGATACGAGTGAGAAACTCTCATCGTAGTCAACACCTTGAACTTGTCGAAAACCTTTCGTGACAATTCTAGCTTTGTAGATAGTAACACTACTATCAGCGTCCGTCTTCCTCTTGAAGATCCATTTATTTTCTATGGCTTGCCGGTCATCGGGCAAGTCAACCAAAGTCCACACTTTGTTCTCATACATGGATCCGATCTCAGATTTCATGGCCTCAAGCCATTTTGCGGAATCTGGGCTCACCATTGCTTCTTCATAGTTCGTAGGTTCATTATGGTCTAGTAACATGACTTCCAGAACAGGATTACCGTACCACTCTGGTGCGGATCTTACTCTAGTTGATCTACGAGGTTTAGTAACAACTTGATCTGAAGTTCCATGATCATCATCTTTAACTTCCTCACTAATTGGTGTAGGTGTCACAGGAACAGATTTCTGTGATGAGCTACTTTCAAATAAGGGAGCAGGTACAGTTACCTCATCAAGTTCTACTTTTCTCCCACTCACTTCTTTCAAGAGAAACTCCTTCTCTAGAAAGGATCCATTCTTAGCAACGAATGTCTTGCCTTCGGATCTGTTATAGAAGGTGTACCCAACAGTTTCCTTTAGGTATCCTATGAAGACACATTTCTCCGATTTGGGTTCGAGCTTATCAGGTTGAAGCTTTTTCACATAAGCATCGCAGCCCCAAACTTTCAGAAATGCAACTTTTGTTTCTCGCCAAACCACAGTTCATAAGGGGTCATCTCAATAGATTTTGATGGTGCCCTATTTAACGTGAATGCGGCTGTCTCTAAAGCATAACCCCAAAACGATAGCGGTAAATCAGTACGAGACATCATAGATCGCACCATATCTAGTAAAGTACGATTACGACGTTCGGACACACCATTACGCTGTGGTGTTCCGGGTGGCGTGAGTTGCGAAACTATTCCGCATTGTTTCAAATGTAGACCAAACTCGTAACTCAAATATTCTCCTCCATGATCAGATCGTAGAAACTTTATTTTCTTGTTACGATGATTTTCAACTTCACTCTGAAATTCTTTGAACTTTTCAAATGTTTCAGACTTATGTTTCATTAAGTAGATATACCCATATCTGCTCAAATCATCTGTGAAGGTCAGAAAATAACGATACTTGCCGTGAGCCATAACACTCATCGGACTTCATACATCAGTATGTATTATTTCCAATAAGTCAGTTGCTCGCTCCATTGTTCCGGAGAACGGAGTCTTAGTCATCTTCCCCATGAGGCATGGTTCGCAAGCATCAAGTGATTCATAATCAAGTGATTCCAAAAGTCCATCAGCATGGAGTTTCTTCATGCGCTTTACACCAATATGACCTAAACGGCAGTGCCACAAATAAGTTGCACTATCATTATTAACTCTGCATCTTTTGGCTTCAATATTTATGAATATGTATATCACTACGATCGAGATCCAACGAACCATTTTCATTGGGTGTGTAACCATAGAAGGTTTTATTCATGTAAACAGAACAACAATTATTCTCTAACTTAAAAGAATAACTGTATTGCAATAAACATGATCAAATCATATTCATGCTCAATGCAAACACCAAATAACATTTATTTAGGTTCAACACTAATCCCGAAAGTATAGGGAGTGTGCGATGATGATCATATCAATCTTGGAACTGCTTCCAACACACATCGTCACTTCACCCTTAACTAGTTTCTGTTCATTCTGCAACTCCCGTTTCGAGTTACTACTCTTAGCAACTGAACCAGTATCAAATATCGAGGGGTTGCTATAAACACTAGTAAAGTACACATCAATAACATGTATATCAAATATACCTTTGCTCACTTTGCCATCCTTCTTATCCGAAAAATACTTGGGGCAGTTCCGCTTCCAGTGACCAGTCCCTTTGCAATAGAAGCACTTAGTCTCAGGCTTAGGTCTAGACTTGGGCTTCTTCACTTGAGCAGCAACTCGCTTGTCGTTCTTCTTGAAGTTCCCTTTCTTCCCTTTGCCCTTTTCTTCAAATTAGTGGTCTTGTCAACCATCAACACTTGATGTTTTTCATGATTTCTACCTTCGTTGATTTCAGCATCACGAAGAGCTTGGGAATCATTTCCGTTAACCCTTGCATATTCTAGTTCATCACGAAGTTCTACTAACTTGGTGATGGTGACTAGAGAATTCTGTCAATCACTATCTTATCTGGAAGATTAACTCCCACTTTATTCAAGCGATTGTAGTACCCAGACAATCTGAGCACTTGCTCAATGCTTGAGCTATTCTCCTCCATCTTTTAGCTATAGAACTTGTTGGAGACTTCATATCTCTCAACTCGGGTATTTTTTGAAATATTAACTTCAATTCCTGGAACATCTCATATGGTCCATGACGTTCAAAATGTCTTTGAAGTCCCGATTCTAAGCCGTTTAAGCATGGTGCACTAAACTATCAAGTAGTCATCATATTGAGCTAGCCAAACATTCATAACATCTGCATTTGCTCCTGCAATAGGTCTGTCACCTAGCGATGCATCAAGGACATAATTCTTCTGTGCAGCAATGAGGATAAACCTCAGATCATGGATCCAATCCGCATCATTGCTACTAACATCTTTCAACTTAGTTTTCTCTAGGAACACATATAAAACATAGGGAAGCAACAACGCGAGCTATTGATCTACAACATAGATATGCTAATACTACCAGGACTAAGTTCATGATAAATTAAAATTCAATTAATCATATTACTTAAGAACTCCCACTTAGATAGACATACCTCTAATCATCTAAGTGATCACACGATCCAAATCAACTAAACCATAACCGATCATCACGTGAAATGGAGTAGTTTTCAATGGTGAACATCACTATGTTGATCATATCTACTATATGATTCATGCTTGACCTTTCGGTCTCAGTGTTCTGCGGCCATATCTGCATATGCTAGGCTCGTCAAGTTTAACCTGAGTATTCTGCGTGTGCAAAACTGGCTTGCACCCGTTTGTAGATGGACGTAGAGCTTATCACACCCGATCATCACGTGGTGTCTGGGCACGACGAACTTTGGCAACGGTGCATACTCAGGGAGAACACTTTTATCTTGAAATTTAGTGAGACATCATCTTATAATGCTACCGTCAATCAAAGCAAGATAAGATGCATAAAATATAAACATCACATGCAATCAAAATATGTGACATGATATGTCCATCATCATCTTGTGCCTTTGGTCTCCATCTCCAAAGGATCGTCATGATCTCCATCGTCACCGGCATGACACCATGATCTCCATCATCTTGATCTATATCAATGTGTCATCACATGGTCGTCTCGCCAACTATTGCTCTTGCAACTATTGCTATCGCATAGCGATAAAGTAAAGCAATTATTTGGCGCTTGCATCTTATGCAATAAAGAGACAACCATAAGGCTTATGCCAATTGCCGATAACTTCAACAAAACATGATCATCTTATACAACAACTTATATCTCATCACATCTTGACCATATCACATCACAATATGCCCTCCAAAAACAAGTTAGACGTCCTCTACTTTGTTGTTGCAAGTTTTACGTGGCTGCTACGGGCTTAGCAAGAACCGTTCTTACCTACGCATCAAAACCACAACGATAGTTTGTCAAGTTGGTGCTGTTTTAACCTTCGCAAAGACAGGGCATAGTCACACTCGGTTCAACTAAATTTGGAGAAACTGACACCCGCCAGCCACCTATGTGCAAAGCACATCGGTAGAACCAGTCTCGCGTAAGCGTACTCGTAATGTCGGTCCAGGCTACTTCATACAACAATACCGCCGAACCAAAGTATGACATGCTGGTAAGCAGTATGACTTATATCGCCCACAACTCACTTGTGTTCTACTCGTGCATATAACATCAAGGCATAAAACCAGGCTCGGATGCCACTGTTGGGGAACGTAGTAATTTCAACAAATTTCCTATGCACACGCAAGATCATGGTGATGCATAGCAACGAGAGGGGAGAGTGTTGTCCACATACCCTCATAGACCGAAAGAGGAAGCATTAGCACAACGCGGTTGATGTAGTCGTACGTCTTCATGATCCGATCGATCAAGTACCGAACGCACGGCACCTCCGAGTTCAGCACACGTTCAGCCCGATGACGTCCTTCGAACTTCGATCCAGCTGAGTGTTGAGGGAGAGTTTTGTCAGCATGACGGTGCGGTGACGATGTTGATGTTCTACCGACGTAGGGCTTCACCTAAGCACCGCTACAGTATTATCAAGGTGGAATATAGTGGAGGGGGGCACTGCACACGGCTAAGAGATCAATGATCAGTTGTTGTGTCTCTAGGGTGCCCCCCTGTCCCCGTATATAAAGGAGCAAGGGGGAGGCCGGCCGGCATTTGAAGGGCGCGCCAGGAGGAGGAGTCCTCCTCCTAGTAGGAGTAGGACTCCCGTCTTTCCTACTCCTACTAGGAGGGGGAAAGGAAGGGGGAGAGGGGGAAGGAAAGGGGGGCGCCGCCCGCCCTCTCCTAGTCCAATTTGGACCAGAGGGGGAGGGGGCGCGCAGCTCTCCCTGGCCGCCCCTCTCTCTCTCCACTAAGGCCCATAAGGCCCATTACTTCTCCCGGGGGGTTCCGGTAACCCTCTCGCACTCCGGTTTTCTCCGAAATCACCAGGAACACTTCCGGTGTCCGAATATAGTCGTGCGATATATCAATCTTTATGTCTCGACCATTTCGAGACTCCTCGTCATGTCCGTGATCACATCCGGGACTCCGAACAATCTTCGGTACATCATAACATATAAACTCATAATAAAACTGTCATCGTAACGTTAAGCGTGCTGACCCTACGGGTTCGAGAACTATGTTGACATGACCGAGACACGTCTCCGGTCAATAACCAATAGCGGAACCTGGATACTCATATGGGCTCCCACATATTCTACGAAGATCTTTATCGGTCAGACCGCATAACAACATACGTTGTTCCCTTTGTCATCGGTATGTTACTTGCCCGAGATTTGATCATCGGTATCTCAATACCTAGTTCAATCTCGTTACCGGCAAGTCTCTTTACTCGTTCCGTAATACATCATCCCGCAACTAACTCATTAGTTGCAATGCTTGCAAGGCTTACGTGATGTGCATTACCGAGAGGGCCCAGAGATACCTCTCCGACAATCGGAGTGACAAATTCTAATCTCGAAATACGCAACCCAACAAGTACCTTCAGAGACACCTGTAGAGCACCTTTATAATCACCCAATTACGTTATGACGTTTGGTAGCACACAAAGTGTTCCTCCGGTAAACGGGAGTTGCATAATCTCATAGTCATAGGGACATGTATAAGTCATGAAGAAAGCAATAGCAGAATACTCAACGATCATGTGCTAAGCTAACGGAATGGGTCAAGTCAATCACATCATTCTCCTAATGATGTGACCCCGTTAATCAAATGACAACTCATGTCTATGGCTAGGAAACATAACCATCTTTGATCAACGAGCTAGTCAAGTAGAGGCATACTAGTGACACTCTGTTTGTCTATGTACTCACACATGTATCATGTTCCGGTTAATACAATTGTAGCATGAATAATAAACATTTATCATGAAATAAGGAAATAAATAATAACTTTATTATTGCCTCTAGGGCATATTTCCTTCAGAGGGTTTGGGTTTGTCAGGACCGGCCGTGGCAGCGGTCCGGATGTGCGCAAACAAGAGATGTTGTACGTTAATATTGCTGCGTATATAATTAACAACGTAATTAATGTGCCAGTTGGACAAATATGATTGTAGATGGAGATGGAAATGGAATTTTACGTAAACACAGATATGCATGTCTATGTCTATGTGTGTGTGCGCGACGACTCTCGCAACCTGGAAGCGGGGGCGTGTTTTTGATCGAGTTTTCTTTCTTGGTACGTTAGAAAATCAGTTTGTCTAATTCACATCTAGATGTTATTTAAGGATATCACATCTAAGCTCCCACAAGTATATAATGTAGCAACAAGAAACAAAAAAACTAGGAAAAAAATAGACCACAAACAGAGTGGGCATCAACTTAGATGTGACATAACTATGTCACATCTAGATGTGTCCTAGACAGACCCTTAAAAAATTGTCCGCCAGTTTTTGTTTCTTTTTTCCGAGAACGCGCGTATTCTATTTAAAACCACTGCTACGAAGAGATTTTTTACTCCATTATAGCCTCTTGTTTGATAGAGTTTCTCGCGTCTCGCTCTCTCACCCTCTCCATATCAAAACAAGATGGCAGTGTCCACTCTATCTCTCTACTCACCGGTGGTCACAGATCTGGCCGAATCCCGTCCGCTGCGGGAGGTGAGGAGGTGCAGCGTTGACGTTGTCGCCGTCGGCGACGGAGGAAGCCGATGCGCACCATCCTCTCCGAGCCGGCGCTGGCACGGACGAAGATCCTTCGTGCCCTCGTTCGCTGCCGTCGTGTGGGCAGATCCCGCCCGACGCCTAAACGACATCTCGCTCACCTGAGGTATAACTTCTTGTACTGGTCCAGCTCCCCAGGTCGCTGCGTGCGGGTTTTCTTCTATGGGACTACTCCCCAGCTCCCCATGCATAGTAGCTAGGGTTCGTCGGCTTGTCCAACATCACCTACTAGTACTATTATAGAGGAAATGCCACTCGAAAAGTTGTCCTGATTTATGCCTCGGTGGAGGTATACATGTTGTTTCGACAAAAAGTACATGGTGGTTGTGCGGTCATTGTCCATATAGTGGTAGTACTATCACTGGTTAAATGAAGAATTGCTTTTTTTCTCGGGTATCCTGGTTTAGTTCCCATCAAGATAATTATGATGCTTCTATTTGTTGGTGTACTTTTCATTAATTCTTATTGACAATTGGGATGTCGTTGCTAACCCTTTTTTATATTTTTGGAAACAGCGATGCGTGTCTCCATACCCAAGCATGTATTCCTCAATTTTAGTGTAACTGCACAAAATTGGATGGCCATTGTTGTTCCGCCTCACTGCCCTCTGCCACGTGGTTCTTCCTTCCTCAAGCTCGATTACTGAGAAGAAACAGACCACAGTGAGGATTTGTCGAACTTCATAGGTGCCTCTCCCAAACTTGATGCCAAATGGATTATGCATCAACACGATGACCTATCGATGCTCATGGTTGCGCCTCATGGTTGCGTCGGCTGGTGAAGCTGATCGATTTTCAATGAAAAACATGCTATCTTCCATCAGTGCTCTTTGCTTGTTACGCACAAAGATAATATCCTTCGTCAGTTCACCTTGGTTGCGTTGGAGACGCAGTCGTCTTTCACGTTGGTGCAATTTTATCACACAATTGGCTATGAACCAAATGTTTTCTCGAAGAAGGATCGACGTTGGTACTAAGAGCATAAGTTTTGTATTGATTTCTAAGCCTTCTCAAAACTTTGTCTCCAGCTCCCCTGTAATTTTATTTGTCCAGCTATTAACTTTGATTTAAAAAATGGTGTGGACGAAAAACCCGGATGGACGTAGTAGCCCTCCATTTTTATTTACTCCGCATATTAGATTTGATTGAAGTCAAACTTTGTAATACTCTCAAACCTTTCCGATAATTGAAATTAAAATTCTTTATTTGTACACACTCTCACACGTTTCCGATAATTTGGCGCATGTGTGGTTGTTCACTTAAGGGAGGGTAGTGTACCACACATGAAGGACAGGAAGTGTGACCAGGACGCGTGCGCGTGGATCGTTAGTTCATCGGAAGTAGTACTAGTTTTCTTCACTGTACATTAAATAAAGAGTTTCGTTTCGTGCTTACACAATTTAAAACGATTTTTATGGAGAGAATAAGAAAATCACTCCACTATATATTAGTCGTATACACAAGAGTACTATATGGACACAGCTTCATTGACTTAGTGCACCTGCCGTTGGATTTATGACAGGTGGGCCCAAAATTTGGCTGGCTCACCTGTCATACAGCCAAAAGCAGGTGCAGTGAAGGCACCGGAGCTCAGCCCGTACTACAGTAGTATATATATATAAGCGGGAGCCTCAGCGCTTGTTCGCTAGGGTTTGCACTCTCCACACGCTCGCCGCACTACATATATGTTACACACTGGAGGCTCAGCGTTCATTTGCTAGGGTTTGCTATATTCACAGTCTCTCACCCTCTCTTCACCAGATCTAAACAAGACTGCGTTGGCCTCTTGTATCTCTCTCCCCCCTCACAGCTGGTGGAGGCGTCCGTATCCCGTCGCACCGGGAAGGGGAGGAGGTGCAGCGTTTACTCTATCGCCTTCGGCGAGGGAGGCAATCCACTGCCGGCTGCGCTGTTCTCTTTCACCCTGCGCCTGTGCGGGAGGGCCACCGACCCCTTCTTCCTCGCTGCCGTCTGTAGTGTGGGGAGATTCAGCCTCCCGCCGCACGCCTTGCCACATCCCGACGACCCTAAGGTATAAGTTTCTTTGAAACCGTCGTTGCTCTAGCTGCATGTGGATCTTTTTCGATATGTAGTTGAATCTAGGTCTTGGTTCAAAGAGGAAAGAAGGGTGCGGTGGGCTGGAGAAAGAATCTAGGACGTGGTTCAATAAGGAAAGGAGGGGAGGAAAGTAGTATAGACTGGCTATCCAGCCGCTTTGTAGGTCGAAAAGGGAAAAGGGGGGTAACCTAGTACACACATCTGTAACGAACCGATCTCTTTGTCGAAAAGGGAAATAAACTAGGGGGTCAGGTAGTTTGTGTAGGACTAGATTTGCTGCCCTCACATAGGAAGAAGGTTCAAAGAAAACAAATATGGGACCAGCGCATATATGCTGCTTGGCTACATACTCTGCATCACCCATTTATACGTGTGGACGCACATGGTGCTGGCATGTCCCATACAGCTATTTTGCTGTTGTTAATCTAAGAATGCCGCCGGAAAATTGAAGCAATGCCACTGTTAAAAGTAAATTACATTTTTTAACTGTTATTTCAAGAGAATGTCTCTGTTAATATGAATCAATGCAACCATTTTAGAAATGCTACTATCCTACTTAGTTTTCCATCCAAGATAAGTTAGATACTTCTTTCTGTCACCGTTTGTTTCATCCTCCTTTATCGGCAAGTAATTGTTTCCTTTTTTGCATCTGTTAAAACAGGGGTATCGATTCAACTTGTTGCTATTGCGACATTTTGCTTCGCTACTCGAAACACTTATGCTTTAAGAGTGTTTTGTGCAGTTCAACTTGAATGTCACACTGGTGACTTTGCTTAATTTTGGTGGAACTGCACAAAAGGAGATTGAGATTTGTTTCTAGTCTTCGTGGCGAGTTGTTTCAAATCTTGGTCTCAACCACATGATGTGCAGTGTTCTTTGAGATGTTGTGCTACTTGTTTTGGTACTATTTTAAATAAACATTGAATTGAAGCTATTGTATTGCTGTCTTTTCCCATTAAGTAGTGAACAAAAATGGGACCAACCCAGACATGATGCTTGTTGCTTTGTTATAACAAATTCAGCATCACCCCCTTTATAAGCCAGTAATTGATGCCACTCTCAGAATTAACTACTGAATCTTATTTCAAAACTACAACACTTGTTAGGGATTGGCGGGATTACCATTTTTGTGGCCGCATGTTTCATCCTCCTTTATTAGCCAGTAATTGATTCTTTTTGCCGCTGTTTAGACAGGGATATCTATTCAACTTGTTGCTATTGCAACGTTTTGCTTCGCTACGCGAAACAATTTGCTTGATTTCAGTGCAACTGCACAAAACGAGATTGGATTTCCTATTCGTGTTGGCAGATTTGTATTTTATCTTGGTCGTCGCATGAAAGGTCAGTACAGGCCTTCATCCACATGTTTGTCCAGTGTGCTTTGAGATGTTGTGCTACTTGTATTGGTATTGTTTTAAACAAATGTTGAATTGAAGCTATTGTATTGCTGTCTTTTCCCATTAAGTAGTGAAGAAAAATGGGACCAAACCAGACATGATGCTTGTTGCTTTATTACAACAAACTCTGCATCACCCCCTTTATAAGTAGATGGTAGCACATACTGTTGTTGCGCCCACTCTCCCCTGG
Source organism: Triticum timopheevii (assembly GCA_963921465.1). Classification (NCBI taxonomy): domain Eukaryota; kingdom Viridiplantae; phylum Streptophyta; class Magnoliopsida; order Poales; family Poaceae; genus Triticum; species Triticum timopheevii. The sequence continues at coordinate 58,390,805 of OY997270.1, read as the reverse complement.
AACTGTTTATGCTTTTTGTTAATCTAATGCCGCTGGTAAAATTAAGCAATGCCACTCTCAGAATTAATTAACTACTGAATCTTAGTTCAAAACTGCAACACTTGTTAGGAATGGTACTATCCTGCTTTGTAGTTCTTTCTACATGTTTAACCAAGGTATTGTTAAGATAATGTCTCTGTTAAAATGAATCAGTTGCATTGTTTTAGGAATGGTACTTTTTTGCTTTGTCGTTCTTTATACATGTTGAAACAAGGCATTGTTAAGATAATGTCTCATTCAATATGAATGAATCACACTGATGGAAAATTGCTACTCTCCTACTTTGTTTCCCATTAAGATAAAGTAGATCAGTACATGCTTTTCTTCTTGGAGTACAAGTCATCAACCATTATTTCTCAGTAATTGTTTCCCTTATACCTATTGTTGCTTATAGGGATATCAAAATTAAAGCTCGGTTTTATTCCGACTTCGATTTTAGTTGAACTGCACAAAAGGAGCCAATGTGTCCAAGGAAAACTGCTGCATTACTGGGTCCAGTTGGTCGTTCCACTTTGCAGAAAGATTCAGTCACTGTTTGTGCTACATTACAGAAGGAATGACCGAGAAGCTTTACAGAGTATTTTTAGACACCGGTGACATGACTAGTCTGCAGATACCATTGGCAATTTAACAACACGTGGAGTGCCCCGGGCAAAAAGTGCCCAAACAAGTACAAGAAGCTACGACAGGACTCCACGATCATAGGCATTACATATTTTGAATGGGAAAAGCTTGTCAAAATTTAATCATTGATGTTAGCAAGAAGACGTTAGTTTAATATATTGGAATTGGAAAACCTTGTCAATATTTTCTCATTGATGTTAGCCAGAAGACATGCATTTGATATTTTTGAGTGGGGCGCCCTTGCTGTGAGCAGCGTCGAGTGTTTTTTCCTATTCCTGTGTTCATTTTTGAAGTAAATAGTTACTCTGCTGAGATACTCCTGTGTTAAGAGTTTGTTCTGAATATTGTCTATGTAATGCCAGGCCTTGTGTTTGATTGCAAAGTTGAGCTTGGAATGTTGTGGCATGCGGCATCACGAGCTGTTCACCGTGCCTCCTGAGAATAATGCTTCGTATTGTTTTGCATGTCGATCTAATGCCAGTGATTTGCTTGTTAAGAAGATCATCCTCTTCTGTTGTTTCCTTGCTTAAAAAGTTCATCGTCTGATGTTTCATTCATAGACTATATGACAAGTCGGGTAGGTTAGACGTGAAACCATATGATCTTCCGACCAACTTATGATATTAGGCCGTGATTGGATTGTCGTTTTCCAACCAAAACCGCTTGTAAAACTGACGCTTGTAAATTAAAGCAGATGGTCTCGGGCGAAGGCGCTTGGTTGGTCGATTTCAACTAGTAAAATATCGGAAGTACTTCACACACGATAAAAACGCTGAACGACACTCGGACAATTGCTAATCCAGTTGTTAGCTGCCGTTTCAGCCTTGCCCATGGATGGCATGATACGCACGTCGTGCATGTATCGTCTGGTAATGTCGTCCATATAGCAGTGCTTGTAAAATATACACTGGTCTCTCAAATTACACGCGTAACCCGCCGGTTTTACTTACAGACCTCGGGCCCTCGGTTTCATTACGCCTGTATTTTACACGTTGTTTCGGATGACGAGTAAATTACACTTGTATGTTAATACATGTTTGAAATAAACCAGAGCTCCCAAGCGCGGCCTTACCGTTTCATGCCGTCTCAGTTTCTCGAAGGTGCTCATAGGTGTCCGATGATCCTGGCTTCCTGAATGAGCAGCGGGCGTTGTATCAGACCATCCATAGGGCCTGCGAGGCCCTCTCCGTTGTCCTTCTAGTTGTTGCGCTCGCCGTGGCGCCGAGCATTGTTAACATCGTCAACGAACATGAGGATTCAGGAGATGACTTTATTTTGACTGGATGACACTAGGGACCCACTAGGGCCATAGCCCTACGTACGCAAGTGCCTCCTTATTATGTACAACTATATATTTTTTGCTTTCTCCTGGTTTCCTGACATCACGGTCCCACACCAATGTCAACCTATGTAGTCAATATAAACGAGAGAATTGCACAAGGTGCGGCCGACAGCTGGGACCAAGCAGCTCGAGCAGTATTTTTGTTTTTGAGGCGTGAGCACTGGAGAGTTTTTCTTGGCGATGATTTCGTTGTTGTTCAGAGGAGAGCAGGGTATTAACTGGGCGGGCTGTGGCCCGTCTAGCCCAGGCCAGATATCTAGCCCAGATACTAATTTTTTCAAGATGAAAATGGCTAGCCCAGCTATACGTCTTTTTGAGGAATACCCAGGCAAGGTCAACTTGTTATTCTCCGCCCCGTTGGGCTACAAATCTTTCCTAGGAGGGATGCATTAGGCTTAATAGGAAAATGAGCTTTAAAAAATAATAAATGAGATGTAATTATAAAAACTGGGCAGTAACTATAAAAAAATGCACCAAACACGAAATTAGTTTATAAAATATTATTTATGGATTTTTAAAATCTTAAATTTTCATTGTTGCGTGCGCGATGTTTCGTTGGATTTTTACATAATAGAAATTTATATTTAATCTGACTAGAAATTTCGGGATAAAATATTTCGGATCCCATCAAAATGTGGGAAATTTTATTGAATTCTGTCTTCAACGGTTGGTTGAAATTATTAATCATTGTCCTAGCTAGAAAATGGGCTATACTTTTAACAAACTGTCAATGGGCTGTTGTAAATTCCATTAGAATTCAAAAATGGGCTGTACATTCTTACAAAACGCAAATGGGCTATAAGTTCTCTGCCACACACTTGTGGGCCTACTAAGTGACGCGTCCCCTAAAAAAATAAGTTGACGTGTATGCAAGGGTTTGTCAACTTATTATAGTTAACACACGGTTCTAGCAGCAGTGGCCGTTGGATGTCTATCCAACGGATGTCGTGCTTCTTCTTCAATCTCGGATATTCTTAGCTTCGGCCGCCCAAAAAATGATTCCTCCCCCTGACATCTGGGGCGCACCGTTTCGGAGGCTAACATGTGGGCCTACTAACTTGGAGCGTACCAAGGGCTTTGTCAACTTAGTCAATATAAACGATTCTACCTTCAGTGACCGTATGATGTCCATCCAACGGTCGTAGTGCTTCTTCAACCTCTGGTCTTCTTGGTCCAGCCGCCCAAAGCAGCGCCGGTTGTGCCGCCTGCTCCTGCCTCCCGTGGTCGGCTGTGCTGCCGCGGAGGCCTCACCACCCCCATACTACTCCCACCACTGGCCAGGCCATCCCTCCACTCACCCACACCCCCTGTTATTCTGCGGCGACGGCAGCCTCACACCGCAGCCGAACCAGTGAACCCTCGTACTCCTCTCCGCGCGGGCTTCCGCTGCTGCGTCTTCCCCGGCTCCGCGTCGTCCCCTTCCTAGGCCTCGCCATTGTCCACCGCTCTGGTGCTCTCGGCGCGGTGTGTCAACATGGTCAATGACCGACTTCCATCAGAAGAGTACTGTACGTGGAGAGGCTGACAGCTCGGTCCATGGTGGCCGCAAGGAAGTGCCTCCTTATTACGCGCAAAATAATTATTCCTCCACCTGACAGCGGGGACCCACCGGACGGGCCACCTTATTTTGCGAAAAAATGTTTCCCCCCTGACTACTGGGACCCACCGGACGGTCCACCGTATTTCGCGAAAAAAACGTTCCCCCCGCTGTCAGCTCGGACCCACCAGAAGTGCCTACTTATTACGCACAAAAAAAATGAATACTCCCCCTGCTAGCTGGGACCCACCTTGGTGGGAGGCTGACTTGTGGGCCTACTAAGTTGACGGGGACAGAGGGCTTTGTCAACTTAGTCAATATGAACGATTCTAGCTCCAGTGACCGTACGATGTCCATCCAACGGCTATAGTGCTTCTTCAACCTCTGGTCTTCTTGCTCCAACCGCCCAAAGCAGCGCCTGTCGTGCCGCCTGCTCCTGCCTCCCGTGGCCGGCTGTGCTACCGCGGAGGCCTCACCGCCCCCTACTATTCCCACCGCTGGCCAGGCCCTGCGGCGACAACAGCCTCACACCGTAGCCGAACGAGTGAACCCTCATACTCCTCTCCGCGTGGGCATCCACTGCCGCGTCTTCACCGGCTCCGCGTCGTCCCCTTCCTAGGCCTCGCCGTCGTCCACCGCCCTGGTGCTCTCGGTGCGGCGTGGTCAACGTGGTCAAGGAACGACTTCCATCGGACGTGGACTGTACGTGGAGAGGCTGATAGTTGGGTCCACGGCGGCAGCAAGGAAGTGCCTCCTTATTACGCGGAAAATAATGATTCCTCCACCTGACAGCAGGGACCCACCGGACGGGCCACCATATTTTGCAAAAAAACGTTTCCCCCTGACTGCTGGGACCCACCAGCTACACCTTCGCACGCGAGGAAGTGCGTTCGGGCAAAAAAAACGATTCGCCCCCCTGACTGCTGGGACCCACCAGCTACATCTTCGCACGCAAGGAAGTGCGTCCGGGCAAAAAAAACCAAAACGATTCGCCCCCTGACTGCTGGGACCCACCAGCTACATCTTCGCAGTCAAGGAAGTGCCTGACAGTCGGGACCCACCTGGTCGAAGCGTACGTAGCGTTGTCATTCTGGTCGCGAACGTGTACGTACATATATACTGGTCGATGTAGAGGCGCGCACGTGTCGTAATAGAGGCGCGTACGTGTCGTAGTAGAGGCGCGCACATAGCATGTACACGTACGTACAGCGGCCAGGGTGCAAGAAAGAAAATACGGCCACGTACGTACATACGGACAGGGTCTTGAACACATACTCGCGCATACGTATGGCGAGGGCTCGTGTACATGGCTGGGTTGGAACGGAGAAACAACGTCGTCGTCGTGTTCATGGGGAGGCAACGGAATGCGTTGTGTTCATGGGGAGGCAACGGAATGCGTCGTGTTCATGGGGAGGGGTGTGGCGTACCGCAAAACGGAGGAAACGGACCTCCTATGATCGAAACGGGGGTCCTGTTGATCGGGAGGAGTGTGGTGTACCGCAAAACGGAGGAAACAGACCTCCTACGGTCGAAACGGGGGTCCTGTTGATCTGGAGGGGTGTGGCGTACCGCAAAACATAGGAAACGGACCTCCTATGGTCGAAACAGGGCTCCTGTTGATTGGGAGGGGTGTGGTGTACCGCAAAATGGACGAAACGGACCTCCTACGGTCGAAACGGGGGTCCTGTTGATCGGGAGGTGTGTGGTGTACCACAAAACAGACGAAACGGACCTCCTACGGTCAAAATGGGGGTCCTGTTCATCGGGAGGGGTGTGGCGTACCGCAAAACGGGACTCTACGGGATACTGTTCATCTCCACCGTCGACCTCCTCCAGCCTCCACGGGCTCCTGTTCATCCAGCCTCCACCGCACACTACTCCATAGGCTACTGTTCAACCACCTCTCCATGGGCACCCCTCCACCATCTACTGTTCATCCAGCCCTCCACACCACGAGGTCTTATTCAACTAGCCCTCCACGGGTACCCCTCCAACGTCTACTGTTCATCCAGCCCTCCACACCACGGGGTCCTGTTCATCCAGAGGCAACGCCACCGCTCACTGTTCATCCAACCCCCCCCCCCCCCCCCGCAACGCTCACTGTTCATCCCAGAGGCAGCATCGATCGGCTTCAGTTAGCAGCAGTAGCAAAGGAATCGCTCGATCGGGTTCAGTTAACAGCCATCGATCGATTGCTCGGGTTCAGTAACGCGTAGCCTGCAGTGCAATCGCTCGGGTTCAGTTAGAGCCCAACGCCTCGCTCGGGTTCAGTTAGAGCCAACGCCTCACACACACGCGCATACGTGTACGAGAGAAACGCGCGTCGCTCGGCCCCCGACCTCCCACCGTAACCGGGAAATCCCCGAAATTTTCCTCCCCCTCGCTTCTACCACGATTTTTTCCGTCATGGACGGCCCAAAGAATGTCATGCAGCTGCGTCTCCGGCCCGCCCAGGATGAAAAGCCTATTTTCTATCATGATTTTTTGTCATAGAAGTAGGAGCCCAGCACATCTATGATGATACCGGGTTTTGTCACAATTATCGTCATAGAAGTGTCATATGTATGACATATTTTTTTTTGTTCGGCCCAAAATGTCATGGATGTGTCTTCTTTTTGTAGTGGTTATACTTCCGGCCGGTTTACGCCGCAGGGTATATCCCCGACACTTTCTGTATCAAAGAATAAAACTTTCATGTGCTTTCGGTGCAAATTTTGACGTGTGATGTGGATCCTTGATCCAGCACCTAGCACCAAATACTCTGAAATAACTTACATTTGGCTTCTTACCAGTTAAGAGCTTGTAAGATGTCTTCTTCAGAAGCTGATGAAGATAAACACGGTTGATGACGTGACACGCAGTATCAATAGCTTCAGGCCAGAACTTTCTTGGTGCCTTGTACTCATCAAGCATCATTCGTGCCATCTCAATGAGTGTCCTGTTCTTGCGCTCCATGATGCCATTCTGCTGAGGGGTGTATGGAGCAGAGAACTCATGTGTGATGCCCAATGTATCAAGATCAGTGTCGAGGCCAGTGTTCTTGAACTCTGTGCCATTGTCACTTCTGATGTGCTTGATCTTGATGCCATAGTTTGTCATGGCTCGATTGGCGAAGCATCTGAAGATATCCTGCACTTCATTCTTGTAGAGAATTATGTGAACCCATGTGTATCTAGAGTAATCATCAACAATGACGAAACCATAGAGGCAAGCAGTGGTAGTAAGGGTAGAGTAGTGAGTGGGGCCAAATAAGTCCATGTGTAGCAGCTCGAAGGGTTGAGATGTCGTGATGATTGTCTTCGAGGGATGCTTGGCCCTAGTCATCTTCCCAGCTTCGCAGGAACCACACAGATGATCTTTCTTGAACTTGATGCCCTCGATGCCAATGACATGCTTCATCTTTGAGAGAGTGTACAAGTTCCTCATGCCAGCATGTCCCAGCCTTCGATGCCAGAGCCAACACTCTGAAGCTTTAGGTAGAAGGCATACGGCCAGCTGTGGTCCTGCTGAGAAATCTAGCATATACAGATCATCCTTTCTATAACCTTCAAAGACTAGAGACTTGTCAGATTCCATTAGTACAAGACATCGATATTTTCCAAATATCACAATCATGTTTAAGTCGCAAAGCATGGAAACAGACATTAAGTTGAAACCAAGGGATTCAACAAGCATCACTTTATCCATGTGTTGATCCTTTGAGATAGCAACTCTACCTAATCCCAATACCTTGCTTTTATCAGTGTCAGCAAATGTGATGTGACTCTTGTCAGAGGGGCGAAGAGTTTCATCCATGAGAAGACTTCGATCACCAGTCATGTCGTTAGTGCATCCACTGTCCATAATCCATTCTGAAGCACGAGGTGTCGTACCCTACAGTACAGTTAGGAGGATAGGCTTCACAGAGAGAAGTGTGAAGCATAAACATTTGACGACCAAGTGGATTATGAAAACTTAGATCAAGGTTAGGATCAGCAATGAAATGATCAGTAGGTTCAGGAACAAGATAAGCAATAAGACCATTTGGACATTTAGTCCAGTGTCCCTCAAGATGTTTTAGGTCCCTAGCATAAGCATCGGACGCCTTTAGTTTTACGCTGGAGAACTTTCCCTGCAAAAGAGAATTAATTCTTCTTAACCACCCACATCTTCAGGGGTGGCTTAGAAGCAATGAGTCTAAGTGCAGCATCTGAGAATTTCGGCTTTGGAGCCGTAGCAAATAGCCCTGCAGGTTGGGAATAATACTCATATGAATAAGCAGAAAAGTTCTTAGTTTTATGAACATAGCGGTTCGACTCAACAAGCTCATATTCATATGTATGAGCATCATTTCCCTGCAAAACATTGGCGTTAGGGTAACTCGGTTGAGTCCTTTGTCTGTATGGAGCCTTTGGACCATTTGAAGCTTTTGGTCGGGAGATTGTCTTCTTCACTGGTGGTGTCATGATGACATTCACACGAAGATTCTCAAGACAACATTTGGGCACCCAGATTTTCTTCGATGGTGGTCCATTCCTGCAGTTAGTACCAATATACCTTGCAAACACTTCACCATTCTGATTCTTGAACAGTTTATAGTTCGCATCAAAGGATTCATCAATGATAACAGGGTAAGCACAAGAGAAGCCAGATAAGGTAGATGGATCTACTGACGTGCCCTTTGCAGCAACCCATGTGGTCTTGGGGTACTGCTTAGGCTTCCAGTAGGAACCATCAGCATTCATTTTCCTCTCGAACCCAACACCCTCTTTTCTAGGGTTTCGGTTCAGAATCTTCTTTTTGAGGACATCACATAGTGTCTGATGCCCTTTGAGGCTTTTGTACATCCCTGTTTAGAGCAATGTCTTCAACCTAACATTTTCATCAAAAATGGCAGTGGCATCCTCAGCAGAGGGGTTAGTAACCACATCAACAATTGAAGATATTGCAGCAGCAGTAGTAGAACATTCAGCAACAGAGGTAGCATTATCACGCTCAAGACATTTTAGACATGGTGGTTCAAATCCATCCTGAGCGGGACTGATCTGTTGGGCGCGTTGTGACATATTCTCCGTTAGAAGATCTTCATGAGCCGCTCTGAATTTCTCAAGTTCTTGCATCCTTTGAAGATAATCATAGGAAAGCTTCACGTGAGTAGTTGAGAGCGTTTCATGACGACTTTCAAGTTGTTCGTACTTAACATGAAGACTTTTGATGTCATCAATTAAGGACTTAGACTTCTTCATTTCAGCGTCCAACAGGTCATCGCTTTTGTCTAGCAATTTTTGAATATGTTCCATATCATTTTGTTGTTCAGTTGCAATTTTAGCAAGAGTTTTGTAGCTAGGTTTAGATTCACCTTCAGAGTCATCTTCACTAGAAGTTTGGAAGTAAGCATCGCGTGAGTTTACCTTGGCACCACGTGCCATGAAGCAGTAGGTGGGAGTTGAGTCGTCCTTATCAATAGCTTCGGTGTTGGTGGCAGAATCATTGTCTTCAGAGTTGAAGATTGACTTGGCAACATATGCAGTAGCAAGAGCCAGGCTGGCCACACCAGAATCGGACTCCTCCTCAGACTCCACTTCTACTTCCTCAGATGCGGACTCCTCCTCTGAATCCATCTCCTTGCCAACAAATGCACGAGCCTTGCCAGATGAACTTTTCTTGTGTGATGAAGACTTTGAGGAAGACTTTGAAGAATACTTTGAGGATTTCTTCTTCTTCTTTTTGTCATCAAAATCAGATTCCTTGCTCTTCTTCTTTTTCTTGGTTTCATTGTCCCACTGTGGACATTCAGAGATGTAGTGACCAGGTTTCTTGCACTTGTGATAGGTTCTTTTCTTGTGATCAGAATTGGAAGCTTCATCATTTCTGGAGCTGGATCTTGAGGACTTCCTGAAGCCTTTCTTCTTGGTGAACTCCTAAAACGTCTTCACAAGCATAGAAAGTTCCTTCCCAATGTCTTCAGGATCATCAGAACAGCTGTCAGATTCTTCTTCAGACGAAGACACAACCTTTGCCTTCAAAGCGCGAGTTCGGCCATAGTTGGGACCATAGATGTCTCTTTTCTCAGATAACTGGAACTATGTGTTGATCCTCTCAAGTATGTCAGACGGATCGAGAGTTTTGAGGTCAGGGCGTTCTTGTATCATCAGGGCTAGGATATCAAATGAGCTATCGGGTGATCTCAAGAGTGTCTTGACGATATTGTGCTTGGTTATATCAGTGGCGCCAACTGCTCTAAGCTCGTTGCTGATATCAGTGAGGCGATCAAAGGTGTGCTGAACATTTTCATTGTCATTTCTCTTGAAGCGGTTGAAGAGGTTGCGAAGAACACTGATCCTCCGGTCTCTTTGAGTTGAGATGCCTTCATTGACCTTGGAGAGCCAGTCCTAGACTAGCTTCCAAGTTTCCAAGGCGCTCACCCGGTTATACTGTCTTTTGTTCAGGTGACCGCAGATGATGTTCTTTGCAGTTGAATCCAGTTGAATGAACTTCTTCACATCAGCAGGAGTGAAGCCTTCACCAGCATTGGGAACGTCATTCTTGATGACATACCATAGATCAACATCAATGGCTTCAAGATGCATGCGCATCTTATTCTTCCGGTAGGGATATTCAGTGCCATCGAAGACAGGGCACGCAGCGGAGACTTTGATTATCCCTGCAGTGGACATAGCTAAAACTCCAGGTGGTTAAACCGAATCACACAAAACAAGGGAGCACCTTGCTCTAATACCAATTGAAAGTGCTAGTATCGACTAGAGGGGGGTGAATAGGCGATTTTTATGGAAGACTTCAGAACATGGCTTTTTCAAAGACAAACAACAACAACAAGCCTATTGATATGTAGCGGAAGGTAGACTACACTAGACAGACCATAGTCAAGCTAGTAATAAAGTGAAAGCACAAAGACTAATAGCAGCTAAGTAGTAAAGATCAGGATGGAAGATAGTATGAAGCCAAACATATTAGTCCTCACACAGTGAAGTCAAATAGATAATGCAAGTAGGCAATGACTTCACGAAGACAAACAGTAAGTAAAGAGAGTGAGAGGATAGAACCATTTGCTCAACGAGGACAAGGATTTGTTGGACCAGTTCCAGTTGCTGTGACAACTGTACGTCTGGTTAGGGAGGCTGAGATCTAACTCAGAAGACCGCGTCTTCACCTTATCCCCCTTGAGCTAAGGACACCCAGTCCTCGCCCAATCACTCTGGTAAGTCTTCAAGGTAGACTTCCGAACCTTCACAGACTTCGTTCACCGGCGATCCACAATGACTCTTGGATGCTCAGAACGTGACGCCTAACCGGCTGGAGGATTCGCAGTCCTCAAGTGTAATAAGTCTTCAGATCACACAGACAGAAAGACTTCAGTGATGCCTAACACTCTTTGGCTCTGGGTGTTTTGGGCTTTGTCCTCGCAAGGATTTCTCTCTCTCAAAGGCTTCGAGGTGGGTTGCTCTCAAACAACAAAAGCCGTGTACTAACTCTGAGTAGCCACCAATTTATGGTGTAGGGGGTGGGCTATTTATAGCCACAGGGCAACCCAACCTGATTTGTCCGAAATGACCCTGGGTCACTAAGGAACTGACACGTGTCTCAACAGTCAGATTTCAAACACACACGGCAACTTTACTTGGGCTACAAGCAAAGCTGACTTATCCAGCTCAGGATAAGATTTGCTCTCATTGTCTTCGCTTGAAGACATAGGATTTGGTTGAGCATCACTTCAGTCACTCTGACTGTGTTCACTTGGACCCCACTTAACAGTGCGGTGGTTCCTATGACTCAACAAAGAAGAAAAGGAAACAATAAAACAACTAAGTCTTCGCGCTCCATAGTCTTCATACAATGTCTTCTCTTGTCATATTCTTCAATGTGAATGTCTTCACATACCGCCATTGTCTTCACACATTTTTAGGGGTCATCTCTGGCAGGTAAACCGAATCAATGAGGGACTACTACCTGTGTTATCCTGCAATTCTCACAAACACATTAGTCCCTCAACCAGGTTTGTCGTCAATACTCCAAAACCAACTAGGGGTGGCACTAGATGCACTTACAGACATCAATGGGGAGATCGGCCCTTACTTCCCCACGCTCTGTGGGGTTAGACAAGGTGATCCCTTCTCCCCCTTCCTGTTCAATATGGTGGTTGACGCACTTGCCGCCATCCTGGATAAGGCTAAGGCTGTTGGCCACATTCGCGGGATCACCCCCCACCTGGCTGGCAGCTCCGGGATCTCCCTCCTCTAGTACGCCGACGACACCATCATCATGGTTGAAGGCTCCGAGTCAGACATCTCCAATCTTAAGTTCCTTCTCCTCTGCTTACAACAAATGTCTGGCCTTTAGATAAACTTCGACAAGAGTGATGTGATGGTGATGGGCTATTCTGAGGCCGAGTCCCTCGCCATCGCTAATAGGATTAATTGTCGCCGTGGCTCCTTCCCCACGTCCTACTTGGGAACGCCCATTAGCGACTCTCGCCTCACCGTCGCAGACCTCCGCCCGACCGTGGCCAAGCTTCAGACGCACATCAACCCTTGGCAGGGGCATTGGTTGTCGAAGGCGGCTCGAACTATTCTTATTAATTCATCCCTATCCAGCCTCCTCTTGTTCCTCATGAGCTTCTACAGCCTCCACGAGACTCTGCACCACGAGATCGCCAAAATCCAGTCCCGCTTCTACTGGGCTGGCGACAACAATAAGCAGAAATATCATATGGTCAGCTGGCCCGACATCTGCAAGCCCAGGGATTAGGGAGGCCTTGGTATCATGTGTTCTAAGCGCATGAATATCGCCCTCCTGTCCCGTTGGCTCTCGCGCGTCTCTCAAGGCCATGGTGGCCTCTGGCTCGACATCATCCGGAACAAGTACCTGCGTGGACAACCCCTTGCCTTTTGTCGGAGATCTGGCGGCTCGCAGTTCTAGCAGTCGGCCGTCCAGCTTCTCCCTGTCCTTCGCATTGGGACCTCCATCTCGGTGGGGTCTGGCACAGCGACTTTGTTCTGGTTTGACCAGTGGGCCGGATACTCACCCTTCGCCACGCACTTTCCGGACCTCTTCTCCACCACGGTTGACCCCTTGATTTCAGTTGAGAGGGCCCTTATTGACCTAGGGCGCCTCGCTTTCCGGAGGCCTTTCGCCCCCCCGGAATCCGCCGCTTGGCGTGAGTTACATGACTGCGTGGCTCTCCATGAGCCTGTGCTGGACGGTGGCCCGGACCAGAAGAGGTGGCGGCTGGAACCTTCGGGCCAATTCTCCACCAAGTCGCTCTACCTAGCGATCGCCCCCTCCTCCGCCTCTCCCCCTCTTACGACGGTGTGGTCCATCCGCTTGCCTCTGAAAATCCAGATCTTCATGTGGCAGTGGATTCGCGGTCGGATCCCGTCTGGCGTTGAGGTTCGCAAGCGTAATGGTCCGGGCACTGGCCTTTGCCCGCTTTGCGCCACCCCCGAAGACTCGAACCACATCTTCTTCTCATGTGTGTCCGTGCAATTCGTTTGGAGCTGCTTCGGCGAGGCGGTGGGTGGAATTTGGTGCCACACCAACTTCCCCGACCTTTATTCGGAACTCCAGTCCTCCCCCTTGGCGTCTCGCCACATTAGGTGGCTTGAGATTGGGGTCATCGCTTGGACCCTCTGGACGATCCGCAATAAGCTTGTGATACAACGTGTTCCTCTTCGACGGCTACTGACGCTATCTTCAAACTGTCTGGTTTCTTGCAGCTTTGGCGGCCGCTTAGTCTCCTTGAGGACCGTGATGCCATCTCTGCCTTCATCGCCGACCTCCGCTTGATGGCCGTCCGTCTGTCTCCGCCGCCCCCGCCGCCACCGCCGGAACCCGATTAGTCGCCTGTGTGGTTCCTCGGCCTTTTCTCATTTAGTTTCTTTGGGCTTGTTGAGCTATGCCCTCAGCAGAACCTTCGTACTTGTGTGTGAGACTTGGGTGCGTGTGTTTGAACTTGTCCTTGTATGTGTGATCTCTGGCGGTTTGCCTTATTTATAAAGCGGGGCGAAAGCCTTTTTCGGTAAGTGAAGAACTCGAGATGCATGAAGGAATTTCCGATGCAATGCTTCGAATTGTTGTTCCCGTCTCCTGTCCTCTTATTATACTCACTACCAAATTAGTATTTTTGCCACAGGGCTATATGAATTTACCTGCATGTTCAAGAAACGATTTCAAGATCTATTTATGGATGTAGCAAATCAGAAGGTAACATATTGTCGCAAGTAGTATATTTGTGTTGTATTATATAACTGAAGATTCTGGAGATTAAATTAATGCTGGGGTCAACATTTACTACATTTGATCTCTTATTATATGTGATGCATAATGATTATTTAACATGCAAATGCTTTTCATTATAGAATTGTGGTACCTACATGGCCTGATTCTTCCTATCTTAGTCCTCTAGATCTATCGACTGGCGATAAAGTTCGTGCTTGGAAGTTCTTAAATTTGTATATGTACTTGCTCTTTCATGCTTGAATAAGTTTTTTACAGTTTCTTCAAAGAGGATTGGCGTCTATCTACTGTAGTTAAAGCTACTTTGATTTTGTCAAATCGATGCATAGTAGAAGGTATGTGTGGCGTGTGTATTAATCAGTGTATAGTTTTACCTCTCAATCTTCATGGTTTTACGATTAATCTGTACTTTGCAAGGTCCGTGCTTTGATCCAGAGGGAAATGCATGTGTGCGTATTTGTAATTTTGACATGGTGATGCCAATATTTGTTTCATAGTGGACTGACCTGACTAAAAAATTTGGGCGCCACTAGCCATCAGACTACTGATTTTTCGATACCCATCAGACTAGTAGTCGGCCGTTGGATGCAATGCATGGTGTAGTCGTCCGATGTACTGTTGTTTAGGCGGGCGTGAGTTTCGCTGATTGGCTTCGTTAATTGAGTGCTTCCTTATAACTGCCCCCGCATCCATCGGCGTAGTTTGCATGCACAATGCATGGATCTCCGCTAATTGTTGTTTCCGTGCAATTGCTTCCGTAAAGCTCGTTGCGATCTATCATACCGGAAAAGAATTTTATGAGACCAGGTCTCACAGGTTAGCACCATCCTGATGGATGACACGTGGCATTCACAAATCACGAGGCATCTACCCCACCCCCCACTTGAAATCAGGGGGGAGAGATTAGATGTTTTGTGATTAGTGAATGCCACATATCACTTATCAGGGCGGGTCTCATATAATTTTTTTCCATACATACCCTTTGCCTTCCATCTGCGTCCATCCTTCCTTTTTTTTTTGGGATGCGTACGCCCATGCTTCCTGCTTCGATGCTTTGTAGTAACGATATATTGGGTAGGATAATTAATTTGAAATGTAATGGTTTGCTTCCAACTCAACAATTTATGTTTTGTGGATAGAAGAATTTGCTTCCATTGTAATAGAAACTTTAGTCAGTCTGATTAAAAATAAAATAAAATTAAGGCTGCGTTTGGCAGCAAAGTTTTTCTAAAGTTTTCTCAGAATACTGTGGTTTTTGAAAAGAATCATAGTTTCGAATACTTTAATGCGTTTGGCTTCAGAAAAAACCGAAGTTTTGTAAACCACAGTATGTCAGAAACCATGGTCTTTTTGCAGTATATGGAAAAGAGGTCCTGATCTCTTTTTTTAAAACATAACGGAGAGAACTCATGGGGGAGATCGCATTTGGAGTTGCCGTCTACGTCGATATAAGAAAATCTAGCTGTGATCCTATATTATTTTCCCTCTTTCTGTTATGGTAAACGACAGTTTTAACTCGTTATAGCCGATTCAGTTTAATTAGTTTATTAAAAACCCCGGAGGCTCCGACTTCCAGACAATTGTTCGAGAAGTCTCCATCTCTTCTCTGCAGTATCAGCGATAGAGATATTTTACAGATCCTATCTAGGTTGGGTGGGCGTGTGCACAGCGACTGCATGCACCCAGCCGCCATTAGCAGCAGCTAATTGCTCAGTCATCCATGCTAAAATGCTTGGTCAAAACTTTGATAAAACAGCACCAACCAAACACATGTAAAACTGAAAAAACATTGATTTTAAGAAACCGTAGTATTCCTTGCCCACCCAAAACTGAGCTCGGCTGCAACTACGCACTGCATTGCGGAATTTTGCCCAAAACCTTATACACACAATATTTAGGAATGAAGGGAGTATCATTCAGTTCAATGATATAAACCATATAAGTTCAAGGACGATGATAACATAATCCGTTGAAATGTTATGAGGATAACCATACCAAAAAAGCAGAGTAAGTCCAATCTGTGAAAATACATTAGTACAAAAAAACACATATATCAGTATGTGTACTCTATTTTTCAGACAGAAAAACAACATGATGAGAAAAATTCAAAATGGTAAAATTCAAGTGGTAAAATGAGAGAAGTCCAGCATATCGACGCAAAAACAATGTTGAGTTCAAAAGAAAACACAAAAAAATTCATTTCATTAAAAAAATCATTCAGTTTAATAATGGTATAAACTACACAAGTTCGGGCATGATACCATTGAGAAGTTACGAGGAAAATTATATCAAAAATACTGAGTAAAGTCTAGTATGTGAAAACACGCTCAGTACGAAAACATATAGACATCCGTTCAAGTACTTTTTTCGAAACCATTCAAAACTTGTGTGAAAAAACACCTCAGTATAAACACACAAATAGATCAGTACGAGTACTCTGTTTTTCGACTAAAAAAACAACGCGATGGGTCTCACTATATTAAGAATTACTCTTCAACGATTGCGAATTTGAGAAAATATTCAACATGACTAAGTTTTGCATTTTCGATATCTTTCCAACGGTATATTATTTGCCCCATTTTAACAAACTTTTAAAAAAATCACATTTGAAATCAAATTTGACCATATTCAAATTCGAGTTTAAACCATAAGGAATTAGAAAAACATTTCTATACGAAAAAGTTGTGCCTTTTCCATAGCTTTCCAACGCCGTATCATTGCGTCAATCCGACAAACCATTTGCAAAAAGACGTGAAAATACGTTTCACCCAGAATTTCACCGTTTTCACCGACTGTGTTATTATTGGTCTTCGCACACATTGCAAAACAGAATAGCCCATCACACAACTTATTAGCACCAATCGTCTGTGCTATTATTGGTCTTCGCACACATTTCTGATTACCGACCTGTTTGCCGCGTATCACACACATCGTGTTTAGTTGAACTGCTTCTGTTGTGTTGGCTCATCGCAAATAGTTCATCCGAGTGAACTGTATACCCTCCATCGCACACATCTTAATCTGGCTGACCATTTCTATTGTGTTCTCTAATCACACATAGTTCATCCTAGTGAACTGTATGCCGTATATCATAGACACATTAATCTGACTGCCCGTTTCTGTTGTTCTGTCTCATCACAAACAGTTCGTATGGATAAACCATATGCATCGCATCGCGCACACAACTAAAATCTGAACTATTTTTGATGTCACCGCCGTCGCAAATGTTTTGCATCTTTTTTGACGGTTTTATTACATCACCATTTGTGATTAATGCATCGCACACAGTTTCGTCGAAGGGTCTCTGATTGGATTGTCGCATTTTGACCAACCTGCAGTAGTGATGGGAGACACCACTTGCTTCCTTAGTAACATCAGCAGTGCCCTATATACAGACAAGAAGAGGTGATATGTCGGAATAAGTTGCCAGGTGCCACTGAGTATATGGGTCTTGCTCGTCTTCATGCTCGTGATCATCACCATCATCATCTCCCCTTTGATTGTAAAATTTTCCAAGTATCGGTGGGGAAATGTTGGCAGGACCTTGGAAACAAAGAAGGTTAATTAGTATGGGGATACTAACTCACATGCATGGTGAATGAAACAATTATAATTGTTGGGAAGACAAACGTACTGTAACACCCCGGTGTAATGATGCTACAGTAATCTCTGGGGTTAAGTTAAATCTTTTGCTAAACAAGTGTTTGTTCATCTTTGTCTCTTGCCTCTTTGAAAATCCAGTTGAATTCAATTTCAAATTATGTGTGAAATTCAAAAATGCTCAAACATGAAAACAAAAATGTTCAGCATGTGGTAATATTGGTGGTGAACAAACATTTTTTGCAAAGTGTCTAAATGGCCTAAAATAACTAAAACAGAAAGTTTAAAAAAAAGAAAAGGAAAAAGGAAAAGCAAGAGAGAGGGAGAAAGCCCCTGCTCCACTGGGCCAAATGGGCCCAGCTGGTCTTCGGCTCACCCGAGCTAGCTGGCCCAGCTAGGCCCGGCCCACTCCCCCTCCCCGGTCATCCCTCTCCTTCTCTCTGTTCACGCGACCGAGCCCCCCTGCTTATTCCCACCAGACCTGGCGCGGCGCCCCGCGCAGCCACGTCGCCGGCGAGGGGATAAGGGCAGCCCCCGATGCCTCGGGCTCCCAGTCTCCCACTTCCCCTCGCCCACTCCGCCTCTCCCTCTTCCCACCAAATCCTCCTCGCCCAGATCCGCCATGGCCACCACCGCAGTCGCCATGGCCGGCACCATCTACGCGCTCTCCGCCGTCCCCTTCACGCTAGGACCGCGCGAAGGGCTCCGTCGTCGACCTCTCCTTCGCCCATGACCAGCCCCTCAAGCTCGGCGCCCCTGCATCGACTCCGACGCCAGCTTCATCTTCCTCGGTAGCCACCGGCGTTCCTCTGCGATTCCGGCGCCCTGTTGCTCCTAACCTTCCAACGAGCCACCGTGTGCTCCTACGTAAGCTCTCCGACCTTTCCTCTATGCTAGCGCCGTCGATCTTGCCCCCTAGTTGCCGTCGCCATTGGTGCTGCCCCGCCGCCATGGTGAAGCCCGTAGATGTCTACTACGCAACCTTCTTCTTGTAGACGTTGTTGGGCCTCCAAGTGCAGAGGTTTGTAGGACAGTAGCAAATTTCCCTCAACTGGATGACCTAAGGTTTATCAATCTGTGGGAGGCGTAGGATGAAGATGGTCTCTCTCAAACAATTCTGCAACCAAATAACAAAGAGTCTCTTGTGACCCCAACACACGCAATACAATGGTAAATTGTATAGGTGCACTAGTTCGGCGAAGAGATGGTGATACAAGTGCAATATGAATGGTAGATATATGTTTTTATAATAAAAAAATATAAAAACAACAAGGTAACTAATGATAAAAGTGAGCACAAACGGTATTGCAATGCTAGGAAACAAGGCCCAAGGTTCATACTTTCACTAGTTCAAGTTCTCTCAACAATAATAACATAATTAGATCATATAACTATCCCTCAACATGCAACAAAGATTCACTCAAAAGTCACTAATAGCGGAGAACAAACAAAGAGATTATTGTAGGGTACGAAACCACCTCAAAATTATCCTTTCTGATCGATCTATTCAAGAGTCCGTAGTAAAATAACACGAAGCTATTCTTTCCGTTCGATCTATCATAGAGTTCGTACTAGAATAACACCTTTCCGGATGCTGCTTGAGCCGAGGGCCAAGTAGAGTCCTGGTTTCACTGTATTGGGCCGGTGGCACAGATTAGGCAAGTCACATCATTTCAGGAGCTGGTCAAGGATTTATTCCAAAACTTTCAGCCGAGACCCATGCTTGCCTCCTCGCATTCCACTCCACCTGCCAACTCTGTCTTCTCCACCGCTGCCACCCCCAACACCACTAGCACATCGACAAGCTCGCCGGCGCTGCCATTGCAACCAGAGAGGGCTCTGGTGGCCTCCTTGCCAGAGCCACGAGCGATGGCCAACATCCCAATCGATCCTCAGCCTTTTGTGCCGCATGGTTTTCAAGTTCAGGTCATTCCAGGAAGAACAGGGGTTTCTCGAGCCATAGTACCTCACCGCCCCAGGCGCCACGAGGATTGAGCGATTGCCAGCATCCATCCCCACCCGAATGAGGTATTTTTCCCAAATGTTCGTGATGTTCTGCAAGAGTTTCTTCAAGAAGAGGCCCAAGTTGGATTCAGAGAAATTCAGCCTTGCCCGTTCGGGGAGGCGTATGTGCAGTTTCGGCATGTTAGAGATCGAGATAGGCTTGTTCAACAAGGACCACATGCATTTGGTGATGTTTTTATCTCCTTTACTAAGCACGATGAAGGTAGAAATTGGCGCAGGCTGCATTTCAATAGGGTCTGTTGGTTGCTTTTTGTGGGAGTACCATTTGATTTCTGTAACACTGAGGATATTGCATCCGCCATCTCTAAATGGGGCAAAATCATTAGTTGGGAGAAAGAGGATGCCCTCAAGGGTAAAATTCTTGTTAAAGCCAGAGTAACAGAGCTTGATGAAGTTCCTAAAAGCATAAGATGGTCTAAAGGAGAGAGATTTGAGGAAGATTCTTGGACTTGCTCTGTTGAGGTTCTCCTTGAGGAAATGCTAGGTGGTGGACCTGCAGATGAAGATCAAATCCCACCTGATGGTGTGGATCCACACCCCATCCCTCAACATGCAAATGACTTCCCAGGTTTCCAGCCGATCCCAAATCACAATATCCATGCCCAGAATGAGGACTGGGATGCTTGGGAAGAACATGAAGAACAAGAGCAGCACTGGGCTTTTCCCCAACCAGAGCCTCCACAGCAGCAGCAACACCAAGTGGTCATTCCTATGCTGCCAGATGAGGGTGCACCAAATAGCAGCATTACAACTACCGTTTCCCTCTCTGATGCTCTGCTGTCTCTGACACACTCTGCTAGTGAGGAAGTTAATCAGGGATTTCATGTCCCTCAAGTTGGTCAAGGACTGTTTAACATTGCTCTGGCTTATAATGCAGTTGAAGAAGAGGAGGACCAGGCACTTCAGAACAATTTAGAAATTGAGCAACAACAAATTCCTGCTTTGGAGCCTGTTCTCATACCACAGGTTCTTGCTCTGGAGGCCCAAGGGGACCCACAGGTGAATCAATTAAATGGGGAGGAAGTTAAGGTTGCTGAAGCTCCTATTTCTGTCAGAAGCCCAGTCAATGAGAATGAGACAAGAGATGATCTTCCTGTCCACAACTTGCTTCCTAATGAGAAGGGCAAGGAAGATGTTCCAATTCCTTATGTGGGCACATCTATAGACCAAAACAATTCAGGTAATTATGGTGATTTCTCTCTGCGTAGCTCCCCCTCTAGGATTGATTTACATGAGCTGGCTCAGAATCATGCATTGGATATTATTGATGGTTCTCATTTAATGTCTGAAGAAGGTCTGGGATTGTGGATCAAACACTTTGCACCTGCATCCCAAGGAGCATAAAACTCTTTCAAAATTGAAATACCTGTAAGTTGGTTCAACTTCATCATACATTTGCTATTAACACCTGATAAATTTAGTTGGACAATGCACTTACTAAAGTCTGATGTATGGGAAATATTGACTGCCAACTGTACACAAGAGGACACTATGCTATTTCATATACCTGATGGATGCTCTACTACCCAGGCACCAACCTGCAAAGATTTCATACTAGGACTGGGAAAAGAAAATGAAGGTGTTAGTCCAGCAGCACACTCTTCCAGTGGAGCAGGCAGCCCACTGCAGCAAGTCTCTCCCAATAAATTACTGCCACTTGGGGAGGCTGTCTCAAGGAAGAGAAGGGACAAGGAGCCTCTGGTTGAAACTGAGGTAAGAAGAAGTGACAGGATTAGAAAAGATAACATGGGCTATAGAAGGAAAACTTGTGACACTAAAGCATGTTTGCCATGTAATGCTATTCCACCAGCTATTCAGAATACTGTGGTGAAAAATCTAACTAAATCTTTCTGTAAGGTTGCTGAGGAAGAACTGCATGGAAAGCTATCCAAGAAACCAAAAAAGAAGGGACAGGAGGAGGTGGCCAAGGTGTCCAAGGTCACTGGGCAGGATGACACATCCAATTTAAGTTGATGATGATAGTGTCATACAAGATGATTTTGAATAGCAGAGTATCTTGCTGTTCTCTTTTGGAATGTACTCTCTTCAAGACTGCAACTTACATATTTCTAGTTTACCCAGAGAAAGATACTTTGTACCCTGGATGTAATGGATTGATGTGCAACATCTGCTGCTCTCATATGGAGATGCTGTTTCATATTCCTACTGCTGCTATGATATTGTTTGTGAATTACTCATTGTTAGGACAAGGTAGTATCAACATCTCTGTGACATGTTTGTATGAGGGGTCTGTTTGTTTGCCAACTGTTACAGTGGTGAAACACTTGAAATTATCTTGGGATAGACATCTAGGGCTGGACCTGGGTGATCAAGGACACAAAAGTCTGGTTATTAATGAATAACAACAGAACCTGGAATATACTGAACTGGAATGTCAGGGGTATTAATTCTCCAGAAAAGTGGTTAGCTATTAAGCAAAAAGTGGAAGAAAGTGCAGCTGGTATAGTCTGTCTTCAGGAAACAAAAAGAGAGATCTTTGATTTAAGATATATTCATAAAATTTGCCCACAGAGATTCAATAAATTTAAATACCTACCCTCCATTGGGGCTTCAGGTGGCATCCTTACTGCTTGGAATGGTGCATTATTTACTGGGGAGTTGATGTTTCAAAATAAATTTTCATTATCCTTGCAGTTCACCTGCAAAACATCCTCCAAGTCTTGGATTCTCACAAATATTTATGGCCCCTGCAATCATGAAGAAAAGATTGAATTCATTGATTGGTTTGAAAATATACAAATGCCTAGTGATGTGGACTGGATTATCATGGGTGATTTTAATTTCATTAGAAAACCTGAGGACAGAAATAAACCTGGAGGTGATGTAAATGAAATGCTTATGTTCAATGCAGCCATCAGTGAATTGGGATTAATTGAACTACCCCTCCAAGGAAGGCAATTTAGCTGGAGTAACATGCAAGACAACCCTTTATTAGAAAAACTAGATTGGTTTTTCACCTCTGCTGCCTGGATGACCAGCTACCCAGACACTACTGCTTTGCCCATGGCTAAACCTATATCTGATCATCTTCCATGCATGATAAAGATTGGTACATCAATTCCAAAATCGAGAGTGTTCAGGTTTGAAAATTACTGGCTCAGCCACAGCTCTTTCAAACAAGTGGTACATGATGCTTGGAACATCCCAGTGGGCCACACTGATTGTGCAAAAAAGATCAATGCTAAGTTCAAGAATGTTAGAAGAGCTCTCAAACTTTGGGCTAAATCGTTATCTTGTCACAAAAAACAGATTGCAGAGTTGAATGATATTATTTTCCTCTGGGACTTCATTGAGGAATACAGGGCTTTGTCACTGTTTGAAACCAACTGCAGACACATAATGAAGGACTTCTTACTCACAATACTCAACAATCAAAAAGTATACTGGAAGCAAAGAGGGAAAATTAAAGGGGTCAAGTTTGGGGATGAGAATACCAAATTCTTTCACACAAAAGCTTCTATCAATCACAGACATAACAAAATTGCTATGCTGGTAAACAAGGACCAAGTTGAAATTACTGACCATGAAGGAAAGGCAGCAATTCTATGGGAAGCTTTCAAGAACAGATTGGGTCAGACAAATGACCATTCTATGCACTTCAATCTTGAGGAATTGTATGAACATACAGTGGACCCACTACATTTCATTAACTTGGAAAAACCTTTTACTGTAGAGGAAATTGAGGATGTGGTCAAGAATTTGCCAAATGATAAATCTCCTGGTCCTGATGGTTTCAATAATGAGTTTCTCAAGAATTGCTGGGATATAATAAAATTAGATGTCATTGAACTCATAATGGCCTTTCATGCTGGAAATGTCAATCTTGAGAGCATTAACTCATCCTTCATCACACTTATTCCTAAAAAAGAAGTACCACTTACTCCAAATGATTTCAGACCCATTTCTCTGCTTAATGGGGTTCTGAAGATAATTACAAAGATTCTGGCAAACAGGTTACAAGGAGTAATTCTGCAGATGGTACATATCAATCAGTATGGCTTCCTTAAAGACAGAGTGATTCAGGACTGCCTAGGATGGGCTTATGAATACATCCACCAATGTCATAAATCCAGGGAGGAAATCTTAGTTATTAAACTGGACTTTGAAAAAGCTTTTGACACAATTGAGCATGAAGCAATATTGGACATTTTTAAAGCCAAAGGTTTTGGTGACAGGTGGATCTCTTGGATGAAAAGCCTATTCTCAACAGCAACATCTTCTGTACTTCTAAATGGAGTACCAGGGAAAAAATTCTACATCAAAAGGGGAGTAAGACAGGGAGATCCTTATTCCCCACTAATTTTTGTGCTGGCAGTAGATCCGTTACAATCTATCTTAAACAGAGCAATGAGGTTAAACTTACTATCTGCACCACTGCAAGTGAACTCCTGCCCACATTTCCCAATTGTGCAATATGCAGATGACACTCTAGTGATTATGCAGGCAGATACTAGGCAACTGTTCTGTCTGAAAGCTTTACTGAACACTTTTGCCTCAGCTACAGGACTCAAAGTGAATTATGGGAAGTCTTTTCTGGTGCCTCTAAAGATTAATGAAGATAGGGTTGATCTATTCACAAACACACTCCAATGTGCAAGAGGACACTTCCCTTTCAATTACCTTGGACTTCCATTAGGTATCTACAAGCCCACTGTGGAACAATGTTTGCCTCTAGTCAACAGGATTGCAAAAAGGTTGGCAGGAATATCCATCTTCATGACTCAGGCTGGAAAATTGATGCTGGTAAAGTCAGTGCTAACTTCTTTGGTTGTGTTCTTCATGACATGTCTGGACATCCCAATCACTATAAAAAAGCAGATTGTAAAATACCTACGGCATTGTCTTTGGAGAGGCCCAGATATGGAGGACCGCAGGCCTGCTCTAGTTGCTTGGACTACTGTGTGCAGACCAAAAGATCAGGGAGGTCTTGGGGTATTGGATATATATACTCACAACAAAACACTGCTAATGAAGAACTTGCATAAATTTTTCAACAGGCATGATATACCATGGGTCAACTTGATATGGGAAACCTACTACAATGATGGACAGTTACCAGGAGACAACATGGTGGGTTCCTTTTGGTGGAAATCAAACTTGGCACTTCTGGATCACTACAAAGCTATTGCTAGATGCAATGTGGGAGATGGGATCAGTGCTTATTTTTGGGATGATCTTTGGCACCAGGCTGTACTCAAGCACAAATTACACCACCTGTACTCTTTTGTGAGAAACCCACAGATGAACATACAACAGGTATTGCAGACAGAGTATCTTGAGGACCTATTCTTCTTACCATTGACAATAGAGGCATATGAGGAGTTCATTGAAATGGAGGATATTTGCATCTCTATGAGACAATCTGAATTTCTGGAATCTCTAGATACTTGGAGTTACATCTGGGGTAAGGAGACATACTCTTCCATCAACGCATATAAGGTATTAATAGGTCACAAGCAAACACCTCCCCATTTCAGTTGGATCTGGCAAAGCTCATGTCAACCAAAACATAAAGTTTTCTTCTGGCAACTACTCCATGACAGAGTTAACACTAGAAACTTGCTTAGAAGGAAGAATTTTGTGCTGGAAGCATACAACTGTGCAGTCAATGATTGTCAGTAGGAAGAAACACTTCATCATCTTTTCTGGGGATGCCCATTTGTGCAACAATGCTGGGACTACATTTCTCCAACTAGAACACACAACATGTCAGTTCTGGAGGCATTCCAGGATCTAAAGGATAAACTGCAATACCCTTTTTACATGGAGATCATCATTTTAGGAGCATGGGCCATATGGATAAGCAGAAATAACAAAATATTCGAAAACATTCCACCATCCTTTCAAGGTTGGAGGTTCATTTTCCTGGAGGAGCTAAAACTTTTAAGGTTCAGAATGAAGAAGAAGCATTCGAATCATTTCAACCAATGGCTGGAAGACTTGATGTAATTTTCTTTTTGTGCTTACTCATAGCTTTTTTTCTTTTCTTTTTCTTTTCTTTTTATCTCCTTTAGTAGTCTTTCTTTCTAGTTTTCTTTTTGTTTTCTTTCTATAGGCTTACCTCAAGCCTGCAAGACCACTTGTTTATTTGCTCATTAATATAAAAATTGCAGTGGGGTTTTACCCTACTGTTCATAGTCAAAAAAGAATAACACCTTAAGATACGAATCAACCAAAACCCTAATTTCACCTAGATACTCCAATGTCATGTCAAGTATCCGTGGGTATGATTATACGATATGCATCACACAATCTCAGATTCATCTATTCAACCAAGACAAAGAACTTCAAAGAGTGCCCCAAAGTTTCTACCGGAGAGTCAAGACGAAAACGTATGCCAACCCCTATGCATAAGTTCACAAGGTCACGGAACCCGCAAGTTGATCACCAAAACATACATCAAGTGAATCAAAAGAATACCCCATTGTCACCACGGGTATCCCACGCAAGACATACATCAAGTGTTCTCAAATCCTTAAAGACTCAATCCGATAAAAAAACTTCAAAGGGAAACTCAATCCATTACAAGAGACTAGAGGGGGAGAAACATCATAAGATCCAACTATAATAGCAAAGCTCGCGATACATCAAGATCGTGCCAAATCAAGAACACGAGTGAGAGAGAGAGAGAGATCAAACACATAGCTACTGGTACATACCCTCAGCCCCGAGGGTGAACTACTCCCTCCTCGTCATGGAGAGCGTCGGAATGATGAAGATGGCCACCGGCGAGGGATCCCCCCTCTGGCAGGGTGCCGGAACAGGGTCTCGATTGGTTTTTGGTGGCTACATAGGCTTGCGGCGGAGGAACTCCCGATCTATTGTGCTCTCTGATGTTTTTAGGGTATATGGACATATATAGGAGAAAGAAGTCAGTTAGGGGAGCCATGAGGGGCCCACGAGGGTGGGGGGCGCGACTCCCTGCCTCGTGGCCTCCTCGCTTGTTCCTTGATGTCCACTCCAAGTCCCCTGGATCACGTTTGTTCCAAAAATCACGCTCCCGAAGGTTTCATTCCGTTTGGACTCCGTTTGATATTCCTTTTCTGCGAAACACTGAAATAGGCAAAAAAAACAGCAATTCGGGCTGGGCCTCTGTTTAATAGGTTAGTCCCAAAAATAATGTAAAAGTGTATAAATAAGCCCATTAAACATCCAAAACATATAATATAATAGCATGGAACAATAAAAAATTATAGATACGTTGGAGACGTATCAAGCATCCCCAAGCTTAATTCCTGCTCGTCCTCGAGCAGGTAAATGATGAAAACATAATTTTTGATGTGGAATGCTACTTAGCATAATTTTCAATGTAATTCTTCTTTATTGTGGCATGAATATTCAGATCCATAAGATTCAAGATAAAAGTTAAATGTTGACATAAAAAATAATAATACTTCAATCATACTAACTAAGCAATCATGTTTTATCAAAATAACATGGCCAAAGAAAGTTCATCCCTGCAAAATCATATAGTTTGGTTATGCTCCATTTTCGTCACACAAAATGCTATCCTGATGCACAACCCCGATGACAAGCCAAGCAATTGTTTCACATTTAGTAATCTCAAACTTTTTCAACCTTCACGCATTACATGAGCGTGAGCCATGGATATAGCACTAGGGTGGAATAGAATATAATGATGGGGTTATGTGGAGAAGACAAAAAAAGGAGAAAGTCTCACATCAACGCGGCTAATCAACGGGCTATGGAGATGCCCATCAATTGATGTTAACGCGAGGAGTAGGGATTGCCATGCAACGGATGCACTAGAGCTATAAATGTATGAAAGCTCAACAAAAGTAACTAAGTGGGTGTGCATCCAACTTTCTTGCTCATGAAGACCTAGGGCATTAAGGAAGCCCATTGTTGGAATATACAAGCCAAGTTCTATATTGAAAAATTCCCACTAGTATATGAAAGTGACAAGACAAGAGACTTTCTATCATAAAGATCATGGTGCTACTTTAAAGCACAAGTGTGGAAAAAGCATAGTAGCATTGTCCCTTTTTTATTTTTATTTTTATTTTTTGGGCCTTTTTTTAATTTGGGACAATGCTCTATTAATGATGATCATCACACTTTTATTTACAACTCAATGATTACAACTCGATACTAGAACAAAATATGACTCTATATGAATGCCTCCGGCGGTGTACCGGGATGTGCAATGAATCAACAGCGACATGTATGAAAGAATTATGAATGGTGGCTTTGCCACAAATACGATGTCAACTACATGATCATGCATAGCAATATGACAATGATGAAACGTGTCATACTAAACGAACGGTGGTAAGTTGCATGGCAATATATCTCGGAATGGCTATGGAAATGCCATGATAGGTAGGTATGGTGGCTATTTTGAGGAAGATTTAAGGAGGTTTATGTGTGATAGAGCGTATCATATCACGGGGTTTGGATGCATCGGCGAAGTTTGCACCAACTCTCAAGGTGAGAAAGGGCAATGCACGGTACCGAAGAGGCTAGCAATGATGGAAGGGTGAGCGTGCGTATAATCCATGGACTCAACATTAGTCATAAAGAACTCACATACTTATTGCAAAAAATCTACAAGTCATCAAAAACCAAGTATTACGCGCATGCTCCCAGGGGGATGGATTGGTAGGAAAAGACCATCGCTCGTCCCCGACCGCCACTCATAAGGAAGACACTCAAATAACATCTCGTGCTTCAAATTTGTTACACCATGGTCACTATAGGTGCATGCTACGGGACTTGCAAACTTCAACACAAGTATTTCTCAAAAGATATAAGTGAAGCACATAGAGTATTCTAATAAATTCCGACTCATGTGTGTCCCTCCCAAAAGGTGTGTACAGCAAGTATGATTGTGGTAAACTAAAAAGCTAAGACTCATATCATACAAGATGCTCCAAGAAAAACACATATCATGTGGTGAATAAAAATATAGCCTCAAGTAAAGTTACCGATGGACGAAGACGAAAGAGGGGATGCCTTCCGGGGCATCCCCAAGCTTAGGCTTTTGGTGTAATTGAGTTTACCTTGGGGTGCCTTGGGCATCCCCAAGCTTAGGCTCTTGCCACTCCTTATTCCATAATCCATCATGTTGAGTATGTGTTTTGTATTGCACGTGTATTGGAGTTGTGGCCCACCTCCTAGTCTTGTATAGTTGAGGTAGATGCCTTCCCTTGTATTATGTATACGTGCACCAGCACCCCATCAATACAATGATTATTGTATTGCAAATCATCTCTCTACACGGTATCAGTTTTTAGGTTTTAATCCTCGCCTTCCGCCGCCGCCGCCGCCGCCGCGCGTTCCTCCCGCGCCGCTGCCGCCGCCACCCCACAGCCGCCACCGCCGCCACCGCCGCGCGACTCCTCCCGCGCCTCCGCCGCCGCCGCCGCGCGACTCCGCGCCGCCGCCACCGTTACCCAGCCACCGTCATCTGCGCGTCTCCCGCGATGGCCGCTGCTCCACTCTCTCCTGTCGGCCGCCGGTCGACCGCTCACATCGCCTGCCGCATCGACCGCTGCCCCGCCGCCGCCGTTGGAACCCCGATGGCGTTCACCGGCCTGTCCGCCGCCACCTCTGTCGTCCCGCCACCAGCACCCTCCGGTGCAGCCCCGACGCCATATGGTGCGGCCGCCGCCTACGGCGCCTCCGGCGTCACCCACATGCAGCTGTCCCCACCAATGGCCGGCGGCCCTGCTCCGCCCGCCCCGTCGATGGCTTCTCCGGGCTGGTGTTACCCGGTGCCACCACCCACACCTCTCCAGCAGCAGCCGGCCGAGGGCGCCGGGTGGGCCTCGCGCTACCAGCAGGCTCTCCCCGCGGGCCACCGGGGGTTCATCGGCACACCTTACCAGTCGATGGGCGCCGGCTATGACAACCTCCTTGTACCGCCGCCCCTCGGTGGTTATGGCCCGCCCGCTTCGGCGCCGCCCTACGGGGGCCTCTCGCCGCCGCCGGTACCTGTGCCATAGGACCCCGCCCTCCTCGCCGCCCAACACTCCGCGCCGTCGCTGAGTAGCTCTATCGGAGGAGGCGACTGGTACATGGACTCAGGTGCTACCACGCACATGACAGCTCATCCTGGTAACCTAACCTCCTCCACTCCCATTCACACACCCACTCGTATCACCGTTAGCAACGGCTCCTCCTTACCTATTACTCATATCGGTAGCACTAGTTTTCCCTCCACTTCCACACCCATCAATATGTCTAATGTTCTTGTTTCACCAGACTTAGTCACGAACCTAGTTTCCGTTCGTCGTCTTACTCGTGAGAACCCACTTACTGTTGAATTTGACGGTGTTGGCTTTTCTGTGAAATACGCCCGTACTCGGATGGTCCTTCACCGTTGTGATAGTCCCGATGAGCTCTACCCCGTGCACGCCGGCGCCTCCACCTCCACACCTGTCGCCCTTGCCGCCGGTGTTGACCTTTGGCACGCTTGCTTGGGTCACCCCAACCACACCGTGTTACGTCAAATTCTTAGGAGTTTCTCTTTCTCATGTAATAAGCTCGATGAGCACTCTTGTGAGGCATGTCGCTTAGGCAAGCATGTTCGTCTTCCCTTTAGTGTGTACTTCTCAGTTTCCACTTTTCCGTTTCAATTACTTCATAGTGATGTTTGGACATCTCCCGTTGCGAGTAACACGGGCTATCTCTACTACTTGGTGATTTTAGATGATTATTCTCATTATGTGTGGACTTTTCCTCTTCGTCGTAAATCCGATGCTTTAGCCACACTCACCGCCTTTTATTCATATGTCACCACCCAGCTCGGTCGCCCCATACTTGCACTCCAAACTGATAACAGGAAAGAGTTTGACAACGTTGGTCTTCGCACATTTCTCGCCTCTCACGACACCATCTTCCGTCTGACTTGCCCCTACACTTCACAGCAGAATGGCCGCGCCGAGCGCATTCTCCGCACTCTTAATGACTGCATTCGCACATTACTCTTTCACTCAAACGTGCCCGCTCAGTTTTGGCCCGATGCCCTCGCACCGCCACCATCTTAGTTAACATTCGTTTGTGTCGTCCTCGGTGGAACTATGCTCCTCACCACCTTCTCTTCGGTACACCACCGTCCTATGATGGTCTCCGCATCTTTGGGTGTCTCTGTTATCCCAGCACCGCGTCCACCACGCCACACAAGCTCGCACCCCGATCCGTCCCATGCATCTTCCTTGGCTACCCTCCCAACACCAAAGGTTACCGGTGCTATGATCCTGTCACTCATCGTGTGTACACCTCGCGGCACGTGTACTTTGTCGAGACGTTGTTCCCTTTTTTTCAGGTCCCTCCGGCTGCGGATTCTTCGGCTCCGGCGCCCGCGCCCCCTACCTGGAGCGGTGCGCGGCGGCACCCCCCGGCGCCCCCCGGCCCCGCGCCTTCTGCCGCCACCTCCCAGGTTCTCGACTCCCTCTTACGAGGTCGAGTCGGTGGGCAACCCGCCCGCCACCCCGACTGGCGCCGCCACCCCTGCGACGGGCTCGACCTCGACCTCGCCCGTCGCCCCCTCCGCCCCTGGCTTGGCTGGCGCTGCCGTCGCGACCCCCGCCGCCGCGGCCCCCGCCGCCGCGGGATCGGCCGATGCTGCTGCCGCCACAGCCCCTGCCGCCGCTGCGCTGCGGCCTTCGCCGCGGCCGCGGCCTCCATCGCTACCGCCACCGCCGCGGCCCCCGCCGCCCCACCGGGTGCCCCCACCACCGCAGCCCCAGCCGCCGCACCGGGTGCCACCACCACCGTGGCCCCTGCCGCCGTGGCACCCGCCAGCCCTGGTGCCCCGTCACTTGGCGTGACTACCCGTGCCAGAGCAGGAGTGCTTCGGCCTAGTACGCGCTACTCCGCCGATGAGTATGTGTGCACCGCCTCGACATCGACGCCATCACCCATCCCCACCTCCACTCGTGCTGCCCTTCGGGATCCCCACTGGCTAGTTGCGATGCAGGAGGAGTTTGATGCCTTACAGCGCAACTGCACGTGGCAGCTTGTTCTGCGACCCCCTCGTGCCAACGTCATCTCTGGCAAGTGGATGTTTCGCCACAAGACTCGCCCTGATGGTTCTCTCGAGCGATACAAGGCTCGATGTGTGGTTCGTGATTTTCGGCAGCGCGCGAGCGTGGACTTCACCAACACTTTCGCCCCGGTTGTGAAACCGGGCACGATCCGTGCCGTCCTTCAGCTGGTCATCTCGCGTGCCTAGCCTGTGCATCAGTTGGACGTTTCCAACGCCTTCTTGCACGGGCATCTCGCCGAGCAGGTGTTCTGTGAGCAGCCTACTAGTTTCGTCAACGCCGAGCACCCCGACTTTGTGTGCTTGCTCTCCCGCTCTCTGTACGGGCTGAAGCAGGTGCCTCAGGCTTGGTACCAGCGTATCGCAGCCTTCCTGCAGTCTTTGGGCTTTCGGTCCACTCGCTCCGATGCCTCACTTTTTGTGTATCATCAGGGAGCTGACACTGCATATCTGCTGCTCTACGTCAACGACATCATCCTCACGGCGTCCACCTCCGATCTCCTTCAGCGGCTGACTGCTCGTCTTCGTGATGGGTTCGCCCTCAAGGACTTGGGGCCCCTGCACTACTTTCTCGGCATCGAGGTGATCCGCCGGGCTGACGGCTTCTTTCTGCATCAGCAGAAGTACACCCACGAGCTCCTTGAGCGTGCCAGTATGCTTAACTGTAAGCCGGCGCCCACCCCCGTCGACACAAAGGCGAAGGTCTCTGCTCTGGAGGGGTCTCTCGCGTCCGATGGAGTATTTTGTCGCTCTATTGTCGGTGCTTTACAGTACTTGATGCTGACTCACCCCGACCTGCAGTACGCTGTTCAGCAGGTGTGCCTCCATATGCACGCCCCGCGTGACTCTCACTGGACTCTGGTGAAGCGTATTCTCCGTTACATGGGTGGCACCATGTCCTTGGGACTCACCCTGACGGCCTCCGCCTCCATCGACCTCGTGTCCTACTCAGATGCTGACTGGGCTGGCTACCCTGACACGCGACGCTCTATGTCAGTCTACTGCGTCTACCTTGGGCCCTCGTTGATCTCTTGGTCATCGAAGCGGCAACCCACGGTTTCCCGCTCCAGCGCCAAGGCAGAGTATCGCGCCATGGCCAACGCCGTGGCCGAGTGCTCTTGGATACGTCAGCTGCTGCAGGAGTTGCTTTGTGATGTTCACAAGGCCACTGTTGTCTACTGCGATAATGTCAGCGCGGTCTACCTCTCCGCCAACCCGGTGCACCATCGACGGACGAAGCATATTGAGCTCGACATTCACTTCGTGCGCGAGCAGGTTGCCCTTGGCCGTGTTCGAGTTCTCCACGTGCCGACGACGCAACAGTTTGCTGATGTGATCACTAAGGGATTGCCTACTCCCATCTTCGAGGAGTTTCGGTCCAGTCTTTGTGTCTCCGGTGACGCTTCGACTGCAGGGGGGGGGGGGTGTGTTGAGTATGTGTTTTGTATTGCATGTGTATTGGAGTTGTGGCCCACCTCCTAGTCTTGTATAGTTGAGGTAGAGGCCTTCCCTTGTATTATATATACGTGCACCAGCACCCCATCAATACAATGATTATTGTATTGCAAATCATCTCTCTACACATCAAATCTTTACCCAAAACTTGAGAACTTCACAACACAAAACTCAAAACAAAAAATCTCATGAGCTCCGTTAGCGAAATAAAACAAACCACCACTTTAAGGTACTATAATGAACTCATTATTTATTTATATTGGTGTTAAACTTGCTGTATTCCAACTTTTCTATGATTCATACCCCCCGATACTACTCATAGGTTCATAAAAATAAGCAAACAACACATGAAAAATAGAATCTATCAAAAACAGAATAGTCTGTAGTAATATGTAACTAACGCAAAATTCTGTAACTCCAAAAATTCTGAAATACATTTCTGGACGTGAGGAATTTGTCTAGTGATCAGGTGAAAAAACAATCAACTAAAAAGCACTCTCTGATAAAAAATGGCAGCTATTCTCGTGAGCGCTAAAGTTTCTGTTTTTTACAGCATGATCATATAAACTTTACAAATGTCTTCCCAATGGTTCTACTTGGCACAAACACTAATTAAAAGCATAAAACACATCTAACCAGAGACTAAACAAATTATTTATTACTAAACAGAAGCAAAAAGCAAGAAACAAAAATAAAATTGGGTGGCCTCCCAACAAGCGCTATCGTTTAACGCCCCAAGCTAGGCATAAAAACAAGGATAGATCTAAGTATTCTCATTTTTGGCATGCAATTCTTCAATAGAACATTTATAGCCCTTAGGGATTTATTTTTTCTTATTAATGATCAAATCTCTAGGCAAGAAATCAAGAAATTCATTCATAGCAAAACGTTCCTTAATGATAGCAAAGAGGTTGGGGTGAACACGTATAGATTTGAGGTCCGCATTTTCCTTATTAGAAGATTCACCCTTATTTATAGGAACATACAGTAGCTTGGAAACTTTAGTAGGAGGAGGAATTGGAGCATTTCTTACATATGAAAAGGCAGACCCTATGTTGGTAATAATATTCTCAAGTTTATCAATTCTTGTGGAATCTTGATTTAATTTTTCATTAACTAAGGGTTCCTTTTCTTTAATATTTTTTAGAGTTATTCCCACCTTGGATCCATATTGGGTAATTTGGTTATGGATCTTTTTATCCAAATTCTCAATTGACTCTATAGTGGCAACTTTATTCTCGATAATTTCTAGCCTTTGCACCACATGTTCCAAAATTAACATAGTTCCATTAATCAAAAGAGGTGGTGAGCCAAACAAGTCTATCATAGCATTATAAGAATCAAGAGTATGGCTACCCAAGAAATTCCCTCCGGTAATGGTATCAAGAATATATCTATTCCAAGGAGTGATGCCTACATAAAAATTGTGAAGGAGAACGGAAGTAGATTGCTTCCTAGTAGATTTATTTTGAGCATTGCAAATTCTAAACCAAGCATCTTTTAGATTTTCTCCCTCCCTTTGTTTAAAAGTAAGAACTTCATTCTCGGGAGACAAAGGGGTAGATAAAGGACTAGCCATAATGACAAAGAAAATGATCTAACACACAAGCAAGCAAAGAGCAAGCGAGAGAAAGAGGAGAACGAAAAAGAGGGCGAATAAAACGGCAAGGGTGAAGTGGGGGAGAGGAAAGCGAGAGGCAAATGGCAAATAATGTAATGCGAGGGATAAGAGTTTGTGATGGGTACTTGGTATGTCTTGACTCGCAACGGCACCAAAATTTGGCTTGTTGTAGATCTTGACTTGACTTGGCGAAGATCTCCCCGGCAACGGCGCCAGAAACTGCTTGATGTCTACTATGCAACCTTCTACTTGTAGACGTTGTTGGGCCTCCAAGTGCAGAGGCTAGTAGGACAGTAGCAAATTTCCCTCAAGTTGATGACCTAAGGTTTATCAATCCGTGGGAGGCGTAGGATGAAGACGGTCTCTCTCAAACAACCCTGCAACCAAATAACAAAGAGTCTCTTGTGTCCCCAATGAAGGAAATATGCCCTAGAGGCAATAATAAAGTTATTATTTATTTCCTTATATCATGATAAATGTTTATTATTCATGCTAGAATTGTATTAACCGGAAACATAATACTTGTGCGAATACATAGACCAACAGAGTGTCACTAGTATGCCTCTACTTGACTAGCTCGTTGATCAAAGATGGTTATGTTTCCTAGCCATAGACATGAGTTGTCATTTGATTAACGGGATCACATCATTAGGAGAATGATGTGATTGACTTGACCCATTCCGTTAGCTTAGCACTTGATCGTTTAGTATTCTGCTATTGCTTTCTTCATGACTAATACATGTTCCTATGAATATGAGATTATGCAACTCCCTTGTACCGAAGGAACACTTTGTGTGCTACCAAACATCACAACGTAACTAGGTGATTACAAAGGTGCTCTACAGGTGTCTCCGAAGGTACTTGTTGGGTTGGCGTATTTCGAGATTAGGATTTGTCACTCCGATTGTCGGAGAGGTATCTCTAGGCCCACTCGATAATGCACATCACTATAAAGCCTTGCAAGCAATGTGACTAATGAGTTAGTTGCGGGATGACGCATTACAGAACGAGTAAAGAGACTTGCTAGTAACGAGATTGAACTAGGTATTGAGATACCGACGATCGAATCTCTGGCAAGTAACATACCGATGATAAAGGGAACAACATATGTTGTTATGCGGTTTGACCGATAAAGATCTTCGTAGCATATGTGGGAGCCAATATGAGCATCCAGGTTCCGCTATTGGTTATTGACCGGAGACGTGTCTCGGCCATGTCTACATAGTTCTCGAACCCGTAGGGTCCGCACGCTTAAAGTTTGATGACAATCGGTATTATGAGTTTTGCGTTTTGATGTACCGAAGGTATTTCGGAGTCCCGGATGTGATCACGGACATGACGAGGAGTCTCAAAATTTTCTAGACATTAAGATCGATATATTGGACGACTATATTCGGACACCGGAAGTGTTCCAGGTGGTTTCGGAGAAAAGTGGAGTGCCGGAGGGTTACCGGAACCCCCCGGGAGAAGTAATGGGCCTTATGTGCCATAGTGGAGAGAGGGAGGGCTGGCTAGGGCAGGCCGCGCGCCCCTCCCCCCTTGGTCTGAATTGGACTAGGAGAGGGGGGTGGCGCCCCTCTTTCCTTCTCCATCTCCCCCTTCCTTTCCCCCTCCTAGTAGGAGTAGGAAAGAGGGGAGTCCTACTCCTACTAGGAGGAGGACTCCTCCTCCTGGCGCGCCCCCTAGGGCCGGCCGACCTCCTCCCCTACTCCTTTTATACGGGGGCAGGGGGCGCCCTAGAAC
Source organism: Triticum timopheevii (assembly GCA_963921465.1). Classification (NCBI taxonomy): domain Eukaryota; kingdom Viridiplantae; phylum Streptophyta; class Magnoliopsida; order Poales; family Poaceae; genus Triticum; species Triticum timopheevii. The sequence goes on along the minus strand of OY997270.1, from coordinate 58,354,555 downwards.
ACACAAGTTGATCAGTTGATCTATTCCAGTCGTGTGCGGTGCCCTCCTACACCATATTCCACCTCGGTCATATCGTAGCGGTGCTTAGGCGAAGCCCTGCGTCGGTAGCAACATCATCACCGTCACCACGCCGTCGTGCTGACGGAACTCTCTCGTGAAGCTCTGCTGGATCAGAGTTCGCGGGACGTCATCGAGCTGAACGTGTGCTGAACTCGGAGATGTCGTACGTTCGGTACTTGGATCGGTCGGATCGTGAGGAAGTATGACTACTTCCACTACGTTGTGTCAACGCTTCCGTTGTCGGTCTACGATGGTACGTGGACACACTCTCCCCTCTCGTTGATATGCATCACCATGATCTTGCATGTGCGTAGGAATTATTTTGAAATTACTACGTTCCCCAACACCCAACACACCCAATACAATGGTAAATTGTATAGGTGCACTAGTTCGGCGAGGAGATCACTACTAGGGAAAAGCCTATACACAGAATCTTACCAGCAGCGCTCCTCAAAATACGACGCTACTGCTATTTAGCAGTAGCGCGTGATAGCAAAACGCGCTGCTGAAAGGAAAATAGCAGTAGCGCGTCCACACCAAACCGCGCTACTGCTCTAATTGCCATGACCTCGCCACCCAGCTAGTTATAGCAGTAGCGCCCTATACTGAACCTCGCTACTGCTGTAGAAGTTAGCAGCATCGCGCTTCTAAGAAAATCGCTACTGCTAAGATCAGCCCACAAGTTTAGTCCCACCTCGCTCCGTGAACAGGGTGTTTATCACCTTAAATATGTTACTTCTAAAACTATCACAACCAGTTGGTCTTCACTGAACTCTATGTGTAGAATTTGTGGCCGCAATATGAGTCTTCTCCGGTTCCTACCGGATAGGACTCATATTGACAATTCAGATTGTACACAAAAAGATCATTGATGGCCAATGTATTTTTGCATTGACGTATTTTTGTATACTTACACTTAGCAGTAGCGCTTTATTTGCAAAGCGCTACTGGTAGTCCAACTTAGCAGTAGCGAGTAATAGTGCAGAGCGCTACTGCTATTCAGATTAGCGGTAGCGCATTTTGGCAAAAGCGCTACAACTATCCCTACCTTATCCCCACGCGCGCGACCGACCCTCTCTCTCACTCACACTCTCACTCTCGCCTGCGCGCCGATAACCATCGTCGTGCATCGTCGTCACCGCCGCCTTCGTCCGTCCGCCGCCGAGGTACTCCCCTCCTTCCGTCCCTCGTCCCTCCTCCTCCTCGCACATCCTCCCTCCACCTGCGACCGCCCCTCCCTCCTCCGCCGCCACCCTCCTCCCTCCGCCTGCGGCCGCCCCTCCTCCCTCCTCTGCCGGCAGCCCTCTTCCCACCGCCCTCGACCTCACCGCCGCCACCCGAGCCCACCCAGCACCGCCGCCTCCCGATCCCGATCTTGCCCTTGCCGCCCCTACCTCTTCGTCGTCCCCCACCCCCTTTCTCTCTGCTTAGTTAGTACTAGATATTGTTTAGTAGTAGTAGATGCTAATTTAGGGTTCATAGATAATGATTTTAGTAGTAGTAGATGTTAATTACTAGTAGTGATGGTACTAGTTAACTAGGGCAGTATGATTAATAGTAGTTGTAGTTGAACTACTTTAGTTGTAGTTGAACTAGTTTAGTAAGTAAATTAATAAACTAGTTGAACTAGTTGAATTAATAGAACTAATATATTTTTAGTAAGATAATTAATATAACTAGTTGAACTACTTTATTTTTAGAAAGAACTAGTTTTTTTCTATTTATAGTAAGTTTATATTTACTAAGAACTAGTTGAATTAATAAAATAGTTGAACATGTCATATTTGTTGTTATTTTTTAGTTTAAGCAATTATTTGGGATGTATTAGTGATAACTTATATGGTTTTTGCTTTTACAGAAATCAAGGAGTCCCTCCATCATCCCCGCCGTCATCCCCGTCACCGACCCCCTCCGACATCGAGGTGAGACCAGCCAAATATCCATGTATATCTTGTGTTGCTCAAATAGGATATGTGGTTGCCCAAGTGGCCATTCATGTTCAGTTTACACCTCCGAGTGGCCTATGTTTTGCAGGAGTGTTGATTAATTTCCGTTCCGGCAAACTTCAGGCACTCGATATGTCCTTTTTTAGCAAAGGTCATGCCGGATTTTTCCGTAAATTCTGGCATGACTTGTGCTAGAATATGTAGGAAATATCGAGTGGCCTGGATTTTCTCGAAAAATATTGTGCTAGAATATGTAGGAAATGTCGTACTCGGACGACGACAGTCTCCCTTGGGAGTGCAGCTGGTGCCACGAGGACCGAGGTATGTGCGACAGGTTCATTGAGCTGGATGAAGATCGGCGCTTTAACATTAAGCTCGAGGAGACCTTCGATGTTGAAACGGTACGCAACAACGACAAGTGTTTTTTTCGTAATTAAGCATGACTTGAACTATTTCAACGTCTAATTTTCATCTTTTACAATTCGACTAGCTTATCCCATGCCATGCAAGACGCTATGTCTTGGAGAGGATGGGTTTTGAAGACCATGAAAATTTTTAAACAAAGAAAATACACCTAAGGACCCATCATGATATGGATTTTGAAGTAAATCTGTGCAATGCTCAGAGTGTAACCCATTTTGGGTGCCAAAATTGGGAAGCACTTTGCAAAATGTATGGTTTTTATGAGGGTATGATTGTCACCATGGATCTTGGTGATCCTGACATCGAGCAAGACAATATGGACATTTGGGTCCTTGTTGCTACGCTTCTGATTGTAATGCTATGTGAGTTTCTCAAATAGAGTTATTAACTAATTTATATTGTTTATTTCAAAATAGTTGACAACTTATTTCCATTGACAGCTTATTTTGATTTTTCAAAGACTGTGCGGAAGATGGTAGACAAAACCCACTACACCGATGGCTCCAAATTAACTTATAAGGAGAAAAATCATCTGATCGCATTTTGTACTCTTCTTGAGAAATACAATAACTATTATCGAACTCCTCCAAATTATGGTGAATACGTGCCACTAGTGCACGTGTTGAACCACGGTAACTTCTCTGGAGATACCCTGGTAAGAATTTTTACTATTACGACATCCGTGCATCTTTTGCATACTTCTAAAACTAGTACATCATTGCTAACTACGAAGTTATTACTATGTTTTTCAATAGAAACTCCCGATGGATTGTGTGCCTCATCTGATGTATCTGAATGGTCGCCTTACAGTTCTGAACATGCTGCCAGGTAAATCTTGGGAGCTCACCTGTGCATATCGGATTTCTAAAACCGGTGAACACATGTTCATCAAAGAATGGAAGAAATGTACGGACATTCGCAAGGAGGTTCTTGGAAGTAACATTCAGCGAAAGGCAAGAATTGGAGACAGGCTAATCTCCATTCTCCATAATGGAGAGTCAGGGGCTATCTTGTTTTTTGCTATTTTACCTTAGAAAATGTAGTAGGTCTTATTCGAATGTAGTAGGTCCTATGAGGTACAATATGTTTATTATGTGGTAATGTGTTAGAGTTGATAATGAGGAGTACTTGTGATTACGACTAGTGACCAATTTGCTATGTGATGTCATTGATGAAAACGATGATCTTGAGGAGGTGTTATATGACAATGATGTATTATGATGATAAGTTGTTAATGATATGATGATGATGATGATATTATTATATCATTGGGTGAAAGAACCGCAGATTAGTTTCAAGTGGATGGACATCCACTTGAAACTAGTCCACGGTTCTTTCACCCCGTGATGTAATAACGCATTATGATGTAAAAAGAATCTCTAAATTCCTGTTGTATGAAAACTTGTGTAAAGGTGTATGAATACAACATGAAATAAAAAAGAAATAAAATACTAAATAATAGTAGTAGCGCGGGAAAGGAGAAGCGCTACTACTAATTACCAGTAGCGCTGTTCTGGAGAAGCGCTACTACTAATTACCAGTAGCGCTGTTCTGTAGCGCCTTATCAGTAGCGCTCCTGCCCGCGCTACTGATAGGCCCAAAACCCGCGCTGCTGCTAGGATTTTCCCTAGTAGTGGATGGTGATACAAGTGTAATATGGTTGGTAGATATATTTTTTTATAATCTTAAAATATAAAAACAACAAGGTAACTAATGATAAAAGTGAGCACAAACGGTATTGCAATGCTAGGAAACAAGGCCTAAGGTTCATACTTTCACTAGCGCAAGTTCTCTCAACAATAATAACATAATTGGATCATATAACTATCCCTCAACATGCAACAAAGATTCACTCCAAAGTCACTAATAGTGGAGAGCAAACCAAGAGATTATTATAGGGTACGAAACCACCTCAAAATTATCCTTTCCGATCGATCTATTCAAGACTCCGTAGTAAACTAACACGAAGCTATTCTTTCCGTTCGATCTATCATAGAGTTTGTACTAGAATAACACCTTAAGATACAAATCAACCAAAACCCTAATTTCACCTAGATACTCCAATGTCACGTCAAGTATCCGTGGGTATGATTATGCGATATGCATCACACAATCTCAGATTCATCTATTCAACCAAGACAAAGAACTTCAAAGAGTGCCCCAAAGTTTCTACCGGAGAGTCAAGACGAAAACATCTGCCAACCCCTATGCATAAGTTCACAAGGTCACGGAACCCGCAAGTTGATCACCAAAACATACATCAGGTGAATCAATAGAATACCCCATTGTCACCACGGGTATCCCACGCAAGACATACATCAAGTGTTCTCAAATCCTTAAAGACTCAATCCGATAAGAAAACTTCAAAGGGAAAACTCAATCCATTACAAGAGAGTAGAGGGGGAGAAACATCATAAGATCCAACTATAATAGCAAAGCTCGCGATACATCAAGATCGTGCCAAATCAAGAACACGAGAGAGAGAGAGAGAGGGAGAGAGAGAGAGATCAAACACATAGCTACTGGTACATACCCTCAGCCCCTAGGGTGAACTACTCCCTCCTCGTCATGGAGAGCGCCAGGATGATGAAGATGGCCACCGGTGAGGGATCCCCCCTCCGGCAGGGTGCCGGAAAAGGGTCCCGATTGGTTTTTTATGGCTACGAGGCTTGCGGCGGCAGAACTCCCGATCTATTGTGCTCTCTGATGTTTTTAGGGTATATGGACATATATAGGCGAAAGAAGTCATCAGGGGAGCCACGAGGGTCCCACGAGGGTGGGGGGCGTGCCCAGGGGGCAGGGCGCGCCTCCTTGCCTCGTGGCCTCCTCGCTTGTTCCTTGACGTCCACTCCAAGTCCCATGGATCACGTTTGTTCCAAAAATCACGCTCCCGAAGATTTCATTCCGTTTGGACTCCGTTTGATATTCCTTTTCTGCGAAACACTAAAATAGGAAAAAAATAGTAATTTGGGCTTGGCCTCCGGTTAATAGGTTAGTCCCAAAAATAATATAAAAGTGTATAAATAAGCCCATTAAATATCCAAAACAGATAATATAATAGCATGGAACAATCAAAAATTATAGATACGTTGGAGACGTATCACTCGTCGTAGTGGCCACCGTTGCCGCAGATCGCGTCCCAGCTCGTAGTCGAGCTCGTGAGGTTCCCAGGAGCCCAACGCGCACGCGCATGCGTTTCCCCGAGCCCGCTAATGCCATTTACGTCCACGCCCGAACACCACTGCCGCCACGGCTTGTCGTCGGCGTGCCTCCGGTGACCAAATGGTCACGGGCTAGTGCCCGTTGCACTCCCCACACCGCGTAGATACTCCCCAGCCTCTTCGTTTGCTCGCTAGCGTGCCGTAGCTCTGTTTTCGTCGAGCACCCGTGCACTCCGCCGCCTCCGCCGCTCGCCAGCGCTGATTCCGGCCAAGTCCGGCGATGCTACGGCCACCACTGGACGTGGTGCTGAGAGCTCGTTCGAATGAGCCTAGCCCCGCTCCTCCCCGAGCCCCGTATGTGTTTTCCGGTGAGATCCGAACCACGCCGTTGCGTTTGGGCGTCGCCGGCGTTGATCCGCTGGCCACCGCCAACGTGGCAAACCTGGGGTGACCGCTAGGTCACTGCCAGCGGGCCCCGCGGGCCCCGTTGACTGGGTTGACCCAGTCAACGTGCTAACTGGGCTTCTCTGTGACGCTGATGTGCGGGCCCCACCGTGTAATTAGTTTAACTAAACCGGTTTTTTACTTAAAGTTAACTAGATAGTTAATTAAGTCACTGACAGATGGGGTCGAGGTGCTAATTAACCCTGTTTAGTCTTAGTTAAACTTAGTTTTAGTCCTCTGACTATGACATGTGGGTCCCACTGGCCCCACATGGCAGGTTTGACCCTGGTCAGTGAGTCTGTTGACTGCTGACATCACACATATGTCATGCTGACGTCATATTCCTTTTCTGTTAATTCTATTAATTTAATAATTCCAGAAAATGCTTTAATCTTTTAAAATTCATTGAAATTAATCCGTAACTCGGATGAAAATGTTTTCTACATGAAAGTTGCTTAGAATCCGAATGAAAGGCAAACAAACGGTATGTCCGGATTCATTGAAATTAATCCGTAACTCGGATGAAAATGTTTTGACACTGACATTGGTGCTTTCATTGAGAGTTCCTCTGTGTCGTCATCTTTTGGCCCGATGGCTCCTCCGATCATCAACAATGATTCGGTCCAGGGTGAGACTTTTCTCCCCAGACAGATCTTCATATTCGGCGGCTTTGCACTGCGGGCCAATTCGCTTGGCCATCTGGAGCAGATTGAAAGCTACGCCCCTGGCCATCAGGTCAGATTTGGAAGTTTGAACTACACGGCTGACGTCCGCGGAGACTTGATCTTCGACGGGTTCCAGCCACAGCCAAGTGCGCCGCACTGTCACAATGGGCATGATCTAGCTCTGCCGCCGAACAGTTCCTTGGAGGCCGCACCAGTGTTCGCTCTGACCCTTATCTCGGAGCCGACTGCGCCGATTGAGGACGGGTGGCCGGACACCGGCTCGGGGGCTGCGATATCTACGACGATTGAGCCGAACACCATCCCTGTCCTTTGCGAGGCTCATAACTCCAAGGTGCCAGACTCCTCTCCAGACTCCGAACCTTCCGCGCCCCTGACAATTGAATCCGATTGGGCGCCGGTCATGGAATTCACCGCCGCAGACATCTTTCAGCACTCGCCCTTTGGCGACATCCTGAATTCACAAAAGTCTCTCTTTTTATCAGGAGAGCCCTGGCCGGACTATGGTCAGGAAGGTTGGGATGCGGACGATGAAGAAATTCAAAGCCCACTGTCGGTGTCAAAACCGGCGGATCCCGGGTAGGGCGTCCCGAACTGTGTGTCTAGGCGGATGGTAACAGGAGACAAGGGACACGATGTTTTTACCCAGGTTCGGGCCCTCTCGATGGAGGTAAAACCCTACTCCTGCTTGATTGATATTGATGATATGGGTAGTACAAGAGTGGATCTACCACGAGATCAAGGAGGCTAAGCCCTGGAAGGTAGCCTATGGTATGATTGTCGTAATGGTTGTTTGTCCTACGGACTAAAACCCTCCGGTTTATATAGACACCGGGGAGGGCTAGGGTTACACAGAGTCGGTTACAATGGTAGGATATCTACATATCCGTATCGCCAAGCTTGCCTTCCACGCCAGGGAAAGTCCCATCCAGACACGGGACGAAGTCTTCAATCTTGTATATTCATAGTCTTGGAGTCCGGCTGACGATGATAGTCCGGCTGTCCGGACACCCCCTAGTCCAGGACTCCCTCAGTAGCCCCTGAACCAGGCTTCAATGACGATGAGTCCTATGCGCATATTGTTCGGCATTGCAAGGCGGGTTCCTCCTCCGAATAATTCATAGAAGATCGTGAACACCAGGATAGTGTCCGGCTCTGCAAAATAATTTCCACATTTCCCCGTAGAGAGAATATTATGTACACAAGTTCAATCTGCTGACGTATCTTGTAGCATGACGTCACGCCACTACCAAGCCTTTACTTGAATCGTTTTTTATTATACCACCTCAGCGCATTTAACGAAGCGGTTTCCTTGGCACGTCCTGTCGAAGCAGAGATCGTGTTCCCCCTATTTCGGGATTCTCATCAATACGGACGTGGGTAACCCAACCGCGCCCGTCTCGACGCCCCCTCTATCGAAGGCGAGTCCCGAACAGTCACGGAGACGGCTCTCGGTATTCTCCCTCTTTATAATGGGACCAAGGCTCATTTCTTTTCTTCAATCCTCCATCGAATCTTCTCCTTGCTCCAAGTTCCAACACCCAGAGCCCCAGATTCGAGCGCTTCGAACCTTCAACAATGTCTGGCTCTGACCTTCAGGGCCGGTGGATGCCCTCCTCCATCACGGAGGAGGACGTGATAAAGCTGCGAGAGGCCAAGTACCTGTCTTACGAGATTTCGCACAGGTTGCCCGCCGAAGGGCAGGCCATCCCCACCCCGAGCCCGGCGAGTATGTCATCTTTGTATCCCACCTCCGTCGGGGTTTAGGCTTCCCGATGGATCCTTTTGTGAGAGGACTCATGTTCTACTATGGGTTGGAATTCCACGACTTGGCTCCGGAGTCCATCATCCATATTTCCGCATTTATTGTCGTCTGCGAAGCCTTCCTCCGCGTCACCCCCCACTTCGGCCTATGGCTGAAGACCTTCAATGTGGAGCCGAAGATGATCGGGGGGCGTCAAGTAGAGTGCGGCGGGGCGGCCGTAAGCAGGAGGGCCGATGCCCCGTGGCCCGAGGGTTCCTTCCAAGAGGAGCCCGGTTTGTGGCAGCAGGAGTGGTTCTATATCACCGCTCCGAAGGGTAGCAGGCAGAAACCGCCGCCCTTATTCCGCTCGGGACCTCCACGATGGTTGATGTCGTGGGTCAACCAAGGGCTCAATTGGGGGCCGTCAAAGGACGTGCCCCTACTGCAGGGCCGGATTCGAGACCTCCAAGCGAGGGAGATCGATCTGGTTGTGGTAATGCAGGTCATGCTGATTAGGCGTCTCCTGCCCTGCAAACGCCGCCCTCTCCGGCTGTGGGAGTTTAATCCGGAGGGACCACGGATTCTTCAACACTTCATGGGTATGACACCCGTGGAGATGTACAAATTATTCTTCGGATCACGAGAGGTGTGTCCGGAATTGACCGAGGACGCCGGCCTAAGCTGCAATTGCCCGGATACACAATTAAGTAGCTCCGAATCCGGACATACCATTTGTTTGCCTTTCTGTGATTCGCCTTTTAATCCGTTGCCCTTTAACAGGAGTGGATAGCGCAAGCAAAGCTGATATGGTGTCCGACCCCCCTCCCAGAGACCACGCCGGATCCCGTGCTGGTCAGGATGCCGGAGGTTGCGCCTTTAGAAGAAGGCGAAGGGGAAAATAGGGGAGATACCGCCTCGCCCATGGAGGCTCTTGAAGAAGGGGGGACCGAGAATCCCTCCCTCCAGGGGGAGAAGAGGATCGCCTCCGAAGACCCGGAGGCCAAAGCCCCTAAGCGAGGGAAGAAATCTTCACCAGAAGGTCCTGCGTCCGGGGAGGTCCCAGCCGCACAGTCTCCCCTAAAGAATCAGCCCTCCAGCGAGCCGTGAGTAGAAAAAAGGGAGTTCGGTAATAAGATACATCCCTATTTGTGCTTCTGAGGATAACCGAAGTTTTTACCTTGTAGTTCGGATCTCCGACCTTCTCGGATGAGCTCGTCTTCGGGGGACCTTCGTCCGGAGACGGTGGAGAGCGAGACGCCTCCGTCTACTGCGCCGTCGGATAGGGCGGACGAGCCTGAAGTGTCATCACGGAGGGTATCCCCGAGCCCGGTAGAGCCGAAGAGTTCGGCGCCGACTGGTGTTCGGCCGGGGGAGCTGAAGGATCTGCTTGAGAGGGCGTCCATCTCAGGAGATCACCATGCATTGATGAGTATGGTGATTGGAAGGATTTCATCCACCGAAAGCGGATTGCATAATGCCGTCAGGAGTTTGCTGGCGGGGTTTGAGGTATGTAGAAATGACACACCTTTTGACAGTTTTACACATAAAGTGTGCCCTGTATAGATAGTAGCCCCTGAGACTCGGTAGGGTGTCGAAAGCGATAGCGTACCATGGATCAAAATCGCAGGTTTCAATTTTCATCATTCCTATGCAGGTGGCGGATCGTCCGGGGGCCAGCCGGACTGATGGAGTTGCTGAACTAAAGCAGCAACTCGACGTTGCGGATGCGACATCGCGCTAGTCAACAGGCGACTTGATGAGTCGCAAGGTAAGTGTTTCTTTGCGGTCACTTAGTAAGGGAGCCGAAGCCCACTCCTTACAACATTTGTGTGAACTGCAGATGGTGCCGCTGCTGTGGAGAGCCTTCGGGCCGAACTTGCTCAAGCCAAGGAGCAAGCCAGAAGGAGTAATGCGGCAGCCTCGAGGGCGGCCGAGGAGTTAGAAGCCGAAAGGGCTGCACACTGCCGAAGCAGGGAACAGATGGCCGAAATGGCTGTGAAATTAAAAGATGCTACTGACCGCAATGAGGTTCTTGAGAAGGAGCGCCTAGCGGAGCAAGAAGACCTGGGGAAGGCCACCGCCGAAGCCAAGATGCCCGCTCTGCAATGCGGGCTATAAAGGAGGAGCTGCGCCAAGCCGGAGACATTGTAGCTGGCAAGCCCTTTCTGCTTCGCCGAAGGTTTACGGATCCAAAGTATGCTCAACTTGGCCAGCTATGGGGTCCGGAGGATCCTTATATGGACTTATCGGCAAGTGCGGCAGATGCCGTTGTGCACTTCCGAAGTCAGAAGGATCACAAGACGGAAGAGCTGTTTTGGTCTCAATTCCATAGTCCGGAGCGTTCACTTCCGCTGACCGACCGATTGGCCGAGTGGGCTGAGCTGAATAGGTTGTCCGGGCTTTCCATGATGGATATCGTGACTCATGTCTGGCCGGATAGGCCTAAGCCGAAGAGCTATTTTGGCTTATTGCAGCAGTTTCTTGGGGCGGTGCCGCATATCAAGGCGATGAAGCGGTCGGCCTGCATTGAGGGTGCACGGATGGCCCTCGCCCGTGTGAAGACACATTGGACGGAGATGGATGCCACCGCTGTTGCGACCCAGGGTTCGGACGATAGCCGGTTACCCGCCGAGCACTATTGTGGGGAAGTTCTGCGTGGTGCTCGTGTAATAGAGTCGCAGTGCTCAAAAAATGTCACGTTCAAATGAACGTTTTATTTTGTAAAACAATGTTTATGATGTAGGCACTTTTTATACTTGTGCGTTCAAGTATTGAAATATCTCCTATGCGGTCGTTTATGTATATGTGTGTATAACCTGAAAGATGGCAGTCCTCGGCTTCAGCCCCCACGCACAAGGTGCGGGGGTGTTCGCAAAAATAGCGCATTTTCACACTTAATCCGACGTCTCGGTCTGGTGAAGGAGGTGGTAGCGTAGCAAACGAGGCAACCAGACTATAATGCTTTATCACTTTCACTTAGCCATGGGAGTTCAAGGGTGGGGCTACGATATAGCCCCTGGGGGCACCGCGCTATCCGAATTCGGGGCGCGTATGTGCCTGATCGGGAAACGATCCTTCGTCAAAGCGGAGGAATTCTAAACATTCCTGTGGTCGATCGAGTGGTTGACCAGTCTCTCTCTGTATCATGACAGTCAGTTTTCGGCTTTCTCTACTGAGGTGCTCGCCCAGCCGAACTGGGGCACAATCGTAGTAGTTCTCCTGGTGCCGCGTTAGCCGATGATACGGAACGTAAGGCAGCAAAACACAGGAGCCGGGATAACCCAACATTTGACCAAAGACATGATTCGGAGCTGATGCATATAAGGCCTAAGTCGAGACGCCGAACACTCCCTAAGGTGTTCAGTCTTTATAATAACGGGCAGAACAATGCCCTAAGCCCCTAGTGTCCAGGTACGGGAGAGGTCCTCTGACGCGGCCGATGCCAAAACGTCAGTCTCCTCTCTGGTTATCATGAAAAACCAGGGGATTATAGCAACAAGAGACAGTAAAAAAGGTTTACGCAGGGTCTTAATCTGAAAAGAATCCTTGCAACGGGTCCCTACTGCACGTCTGCGCCTGTGTCTCCGTTGTGCCGTGTCCTGGTCGGGTGTGCACGTTGTTCATCTGTAAAAAGAGAGGAACTTAGTTTGAAAAGAAACCGTGCAAAAAGTGCATAAAAAATTGAAATATTAATAAATTAATAAAGCTAGCCTATATTAGCTCATTATTGCTTATATGCACAACCCCTTGTGAAGGGGTGTGCGGCTAGGGAGCCCCTAGCTTATTTATGCCGGACTCGTCTTGCCGTGTCCGGGGTCTTTGAATGACCCTTTTAATGAAATGATGCCACGTGGACCGGGCATTTTAAGTGTAAGAGACGCGTAATGTGGTATTGCATTAAAGCGGACAAAAGCTTCACGTCCCAATAGTGCTTGATAGCTACTTTTGAATGGGGCGACATGAAAGATTAGCTTTTCGCGTTGGAAGTTGTAAGGTGACCCGAACACAACTTCTAGTAATAAGGAGCCTGTGCACTTGGCGTAAGGGCCTGGCGTCACTCCTTTAAAGGAAGTGCGGCTATGTCGAATTTTAGTAAGGTCTATCCCCAACTTGCAGATTGTGTTCGGATATAGCAGGTTTAAATCGCTGCCGCCGTCCTCCAGGACTTGTGTAAATTGCAGCCCGTCGATTATGGGATCCAATATCAAAGCAGTCCATCCTGCGTTTCGAATACTTATGAAGTAATCCAGGTGGTCAAAAATGATTGGTTTTGACATCCAACCTCGAGGTTCCTCTGGGGTGGACCATGCGACACCTATCTTAGCGGGTGCCGCCTTGTTTTTCCGTACTATCACATGAAGTGAGTTTACTGCTTTGACTTCTTGTGGGAAAGTCTTTTGTTTTCCGGTGCTCTGCTGGTGGAGTTCGTCATCATCCTCGCTTGGCGCGTCGAGTCCCTTGTGTTCGGCGTTGAGTCTGCCGGACTGTTTAAAAACCCAACAATCTCTGTGGGTGTGGTTTGCAGGCCTTCCGGAGGTACTGTGGATTTGACATATCCGATCCAAAATTTTGTTTAAGTTAGATAGCTCATCACTGTTGTCCTTAAGAGGTAGTGTTTTATTGTTTCGTCGCAACCTTTTGAATCCGGCGTTGACCGCCGTGTTCTTTGGGCTTTTTTCTTTATTCCGGCGTTGATCCTTTCTGCGCCGTGATTTTCCGTTTCCATCTCTGATCTCGGATGTACTCGGGTCGCTGGTGCTACATCTTGCTAGCCAGCTGTCTTCCCCCGCGCAAAAGCGGGTCATGAGGCTTGTTAGCGCGGCCATTGTCCTCGGCTTCTCTTGGCCGAGGTGTCTGGTGAGCCATTCGTCTCGGACGTTGTGTTTAGAAGCTGCCAAGGCTTCAGCGTCCGGACAGTCGAATATTTGGTTCTTTTTTGTAAGGAACCTGTTCCAAAATTTGCGCGCTGACTCTCCGGGCTGTTGAGTTATATGAATTAGGTCGTCTGCATCCGGAGGGCGGACATAAGTCCCTTGAAAATTTGCTATAAACATGTCTTCAAGCTCTTCCCAACTTGCAATAGTGTCTTCTGGGAGGCTTTTGAGCCAATGCCGAGCTGGCCCTTTGAGCTTGAGGGGTAGATATTTTATGGCGTGGAGATCATCTCCTCTAGCCATGTGTATGTGTAGTATGTAATCCTCTATCCAGACTCCAGGGTCTGTTGTTCCGTCGTATGCCTCTATGTTTATGGGTTTGAACCATGCTGGAAATTCATGATCCAGCACCTCATCGGTGAAACATAGTGGGTGTGCGGCGCCCCTGTATTTGGGTGTGCCACTGTCTTCGAACACTTGGCGTGTTGTGTTGCTTCCTGGGGCCCTCTTTTTTGGCCCGTAAATGGACCTGGCTGGGCCATCTATTTTCCCAGGATCATGAGTTGGCTTGTATGCGGCGCCGGTTGTCGCTTTTGGCCTGTCATCTGGCCATCTATCCGGCCAGACGGCCTCTTTGCCTTTTGACTGTGGGGGCTCTATGGCTTCCTCGTCAAATTCTGGCAGCAGCTTGCGCTTCGGGTAGCTCTTTGTTTGGTGGCCATTGCCATATTTGTCTGCGGTCTTGAGTACCTTGCTCCACCTCATTCTGAGTATGTCTTCCGCTGTTTTGAGCTTCCGTTTTTCCTTCTTCAGACTTCTTGCAGTGGCGACGAGTCTTTTGTGAAGGTTCTTATGCTCCGGTGGTGTGTCCGGTGTGAGGTCGTCTGGACTGTTGGTTTCGCCGGGCATGGATTGATTATCTGATTCGTCCTGTTCAGACGGTTGCTTGGTTGCATGTTTGTTGTCCACTGGTTTGCCCTGCTCTATTTCTGGGTCATTAGGAGTGCTGTTTTTGTCGAGGCGGGACTTAGGGCGGCGTCTACGTCGTCGTTTTGGCTGCTTGTCGGCGGAATTATCCTTTGCCGCGCCCCATTGTTCCACGTTATCGCTTCCTTTTGGGGTGCCCACCATATATACGTCGTGGGTTGGGGTGGCCTTCCAGTGTTCGGTGAGCGCTGGCTCTTGATCGTCTCCGGCATCATCGTCCATACTGTCGATGTCATCGGAGTCATAGTCTAGCATGTCGGTTAGATCGTTGACAGTGGCTACAAAGTGGGTGGTGGGTGGGCTTTGAATTTCTTCGTCGTCCGCATCCCAACCATCCTGGCCGTAGTCCGACCAGGGCTCTCCGGATAGCGAGAGATGCTTTAGCGAATTTAGGATGTCGCCAAAGGGTGAGTGCTGAAAGATGTCCGCAGCGGTGAACTCCATGATCGGCGCCCAATCAGATTCGATTGGTAGGTGCGCAGGAGGTTCGGAGTCCGGCAGGGAGTCCGGCACCTCGGAGTCACGAGTTTTATAAGGGACGAGGTCAGTGTTCGGCTCCATCACCATCGAAGTTGCGGCTCCCGAGGCGGTGTCCAGCCACCCGTCCTTGATCTGCGCAATCGGCTCCGGACTATGGGTCGGAGCGGATTCGTGTGCGGCCTCCAGGATACTATCCGGCGGCAGAGTTAGGTCATGCCCATCGTGACAGTGCGGCACGCCCGGCTACGGCTTGGATCCATCGAAGATCAAGTCTCCGCGGATATCCGCCGTGAAGTTTAGGCTTCCAAACCTAACCTGATGGCCAGGGGCGTAGATTTTGATCTGCTCCAGATGGCCAAGTGAATTGGCCCGCAGTGCGAAGCCGCCGAATACGAAGATCTGTCCGGGGAGAAAAGTCTCACCCTGGACGGCGCTGTTGTTTGAAGAAGCCATCAAGCCTATCGGTGACGACACAGAGGGACTCTCAATGAAAGCACCAATGTCGGTGTCAAAACCGGCGGATCTCGGGTAGGGGGTCCCGAACTGTGCGTCTAGGAGGATGGTAACAGGAGACAAGGGACACGATGTTTTTACCCAGGTTCGGGCCCTCTCGATGGAGGTAAAACCCTACTCCTTCTTGATTGATATTGATGATATGGGTAGTACAAGAGTGGATCTACCACGAGATCAAGGAGGCTAAACACTGAAAGCTAGCATATGGTATGATTGTCGTAATGGTTGTTCGTCCTACGGACTAAAACCCTCCGGTTTATATAGACACCGGGGAGGGCTAGGGTTACACAGAGTCGGTTACAATGGTAGGAGATCTACATATCCGTATCGCCAAGCTTGCCTTCCACGCCAAGGAAAGTCCCATCCGGACACGGGACGAAGTCTTCAATCTTTTATCTTCATAGTCTTGGAGTCCGGCTGACGATGATAGTCCGGCTATCCGGACACCCCCTAGTCCAGGACTCCCTCACCAACCCACCACCCACTTCGTAGCCACTATCGATTATTTAACCAACATGCTCGACTTCGACTCCAAAGACATCGACGGTATGGATGACGATGCAGGAGACGACCAAGAACCAGCGCCTACAGGGCACTGGAAGGCCACCTCGTCATACGACATATACATGGTGGACATCCCAAAAGATGGGAATGGCGATGGAACAACGGAGGATGACCCCTCCAAGAAACAGCCTAAGCGCCGGCGTCAGTGGCGCTGCTCTAAATCTCGCCACAGTAAAAACGGCGATTCCGGCACCGGAGACAATAACACCCCAGACAGTGCCGAAGACAACCCCCTCCAGCAGGATTCAACGCAGGAGGATGGAGAAGCCAGCCCTCATGAGAGAGCGGCAGACAGAGAGGTAGAGGATGATAATTACATGCCTCCCTCCAAAGACGAGGCAAGCCTCAATGACGACGAATTTGTCGTGCCTGAGGATCCCATCGAACAGGAGCGTTTCAAACATAGGCTTATGTCCATGGCAAGCAGCCTAAAGAAAAAGCAGCAACAGCTTAGAGCTGACCAAGACTTGCTAGCTGACAGATGGACCGAAGTCCTTGCGGCCGAAGAGTATGAACTCGAACGCCCCTCCAAGAGCTATCCAAAATGCAGGCTGCTACCCCGAATAGAAGAGGAAGCACCCAAACCTACATCACCAGCGCATGAGGCGGCCGACCGGCCACCTCGCGGCCGCGACAGAGAGGCCTCTCGGCCCTCCACTCAAGCCGCACCCCGGCGTCGCTCAAAAAGTACCAAGGCACGGGAAAATGCGCCAAACCTGCGGGATATATTGGAGAACAAGGCAAGGCAAACAAGATCGATCTACGGATCGCGTGGGCGCCCCACGATACGTCATGATAACCGTCAAGCCGGATATGACAACTCCGGCCGGGCTGAACACAGTAGACAAAGCTCATTTGAGCTGCGTCGTGATATAGCCCAATACAGAGGCGCCGCACACCCACTATGCTTCACAGACGAAGTGATGGATCATCAAATCCCTGAGGGTTTCAAACCCGTAAACATTGAATCATACGATGGCACAACAGATCCTGTGGTCTGGATCGAGGACTATCTCCTTCATATCCACATGGCTCGCGGTGATGATCTACACGCCATCAAATACCTCCCACTCAAGCTTAAAGGACCAGCTCGGCATTGGCTTGACAACCTGCCAGCGGAGTCAATTGGTTGTTGGGAAGACTTGGAAGCCGCATTCCTCGACAACTTCCAGGGCACCTATGTGCAACCACCAGATGCTAATGACCTAAGACACATAATTTAGCAGCCAGAGGAATCGGCCAGACAATTCTGGACACGGTTCCTAACCAAGAAAAATCTAATCGTTGACTATCCGGATGCAGAGGCCCTTGCAGCCTTCAAACATAACATCCGCGACGAGTGGCTTGCCTGGCACCTAGGACAGGAAAAACCGAAATCCATGGCAGCCCTCACAACACTCATGACCCGCTTTTGCGCGGGAGAGGATAGTTGGCTAGCTCGAAGTAACAACATGACCAAGAGCCCTGGTAATTCGGATACCAGGGACAGCAACGACAGGTCGCGTCGCAACAAGCACAAGTGCCGCATCAACGGCGACAATGCTGAGGACACGGCAGTCAATGCCGGATTCAGAGGCTCCAAACCCAGTCAGTGGAAAAAGCCATTCAAAAGAAATACTCCAGGCCCGTCCAATTTGGACCGAACACTCGATCGCTCGTGCCAGATACACGGCACCCCCGAAAAACCAGCCAAGCACACCAACAGGGATTGTTGGGTGTTCAAGCAGGCAGGCAAGTTAAATGCCGAAAACAATGACAAGGGGCTGCATAGTGATGATGAGGAGGAGCCCCGACCGCCGAACAATAGAGGACAGAAGGGCTTCCCCCTACAAGTGCAGACAGTGAACATGATATACGCAACCCACATACCAAAAGGGACGTATATGCGATGGAGCCAGTCGCCCCAAAGTTCAATCCGTGGTCCTCCTGCCCGATCACTTTTGATCGAAGGGACCACCCCACTAGCATCCGCCATGGCGGATTCACCGCATTGGTTCTAGACCCAACCGTTGACAGATTTCACCTCACTAGAGTCCTGATGGACGGCGGCGGCAGCCTAAACCTGCTTTATCAGGATATAGTGTGCAAAATGGGCATAGACCCCTCAAGGATTAAACCCACAAAGACGACCTTTAAAGGCGTCATACCAGGTGTAGAGGCCAACTGTACAGGCTGAGTTACACTTGAAGTGGTCTTCGGTTCCCCAGATAACTTCCGAAGCAAGAAGTTAATCTTCGACATAGTCCCATTCCGTAGCGGCTATCATGCACTGCTCGGACGAGCCGCATTTTCAAAGTTCAATGCGGTGCTGCACTACGCATATCTCAAGCTCAAGATGCCAGGCCCTCGAGGAGTCATTACGGTCAACGGAAACACCGAATGCTCTCTCCGAATGGAGAAGCATACGGCGGCTCTTGCGGCGGAAGTACAAAGTATCCTCTCAAGGCAATTCTCGAGTCCAACTATTAAACGTCCGGACACCGTCAA
Organism: Triticum timopheevii; assembly: GCA_963921465.1. NCBI lineage: Eukaryota > Viridiplantae > Streptophyta > Magnoliopsida > Poales > Poaceae > Triticum > Triticum timopheevii. The sequence continues at coordinate 58,336,189 of OY997270.1, read as the reverse complement.
GTGTGCCCGGAGTAACCTACAACAAGACCGCCTGGCACATCGCGAGCACGCGTAGCAATGCGGCCCCAACCCCAGCCCTCGCGAAATTGTGAAACCAGTACCACGCGTACATAATTACGCTCTGGAAATACCATGGGCATAGGGGGAGGAGCACGACCACGGCAGGCCCAGAATGCGACTCAACCGCACTAGGGGCTACCGATTTTGCAATTATTTTTTCTTATTTTCAGGACTCCTTTATCAAGAAGCCCTGTCCGGCAGTAGAATCGCCGAACATACGATGCAACAGCCAGGGAAGCAGAAAACTACGTCGAGTGTCCAGGTGGTCTCTATAACGAGCAGTATACTTGTTTTACATATCATCCCGCAGCTCACTCCTGGAGGGGGACATGTCAAATAGTCCCGTCCCTTGCTTATCGCACTATTTGTATCGTTCTTCTTTTACCGCAGCTTTTTTAATAAACAATGCACAGCTTTTGCCTATTATTGCATTCCTTTTTCTTATCTATATATGTTCACTTATGACTTGTTGCATTCGTACGCTTTGGTACGGCCGAATACACCAGGGGCTTAAGTAACCCAAAATATGGTGTGATAAGTCCGAACACTTCCGCAAGTGCGGCACCCCGAACTTATAGCATTATATGCATCGGCTCCGAATCATGTCTTGGGTCAATAGTTGGGTTTGCCCGGCTCCCATGTTTTGGTACCTTACATTCCATTATATCGGCTAAGGTAGCGCTGGGAGAACCACTGCGATTGTGCCTCGGTTTGAGCTGGGTTAAGCACCTCAGTGGAGAAAGCTAAAACTGACCGTCATGATAGGGCGAGAGCCGGTCGCTGTTCGAGAGGTTTTCGAGTCCCTAAAGACTTATGCCGCTTAGAGCGAGGAGTCGGCTTTGTCCGGCCTAGGCGTGGATAGCGCCCTGAACTCGGTCTTCCGAATACTAGGGGCTTCGCCAAAATTTAAAATTATAGAATTCTATGGCTAAGTGAGAGTGTTCAAGCATTATAGTCTGGTTGCCTCATTCGTTGCGTTGAGCGCCTCCCTCGAAGGACCCAATAATGGGAAAAAGAGCGCTCAAGTTTATCCCGAACACCCCAGCACTCGTGGCATGGGGGCAGAAGCCGACGACTCGCCATCTCTCAAATTTAATAAACGACCGCACAAAAGGTAATATTTTAAATTCACAAGCGTTGTTTAGCGCATATGAACAAGTTTTCAAGCGTACAGGATAACAAATGTGAGTTTACTCAAAAATTACATCTTTGGAGCATTCGCCCGCTATAAGGCGGGCACCCTTCAGGACGCCCGCATAATACATTTCAGGCTTGCGATACTCCCTGCACGGTGGTGGAGCATCTGTCACAAGCTTCTCAGCGTCCATCTTGCCCTAGTGCACTTTAGCACGAACAAGGGCCCTACGGGCACCTTCGATACAGACGGAGCGCTTGACGACTTCAATCCATGGACAGGCGTCCACCAGCCGCCTCACCAGCCCGAAATAGCTCCCATGCATGGCTTCCTTAGGCCATAGCTGAACTATGAGGCCCTTCATGGCCTGTTCGACCACCTTATGGAGCTCGACCAGCTGCTTCAGCTGGTCGCTCAAGGGCACCGGGTGTCCGGCCTCATCATACTGAGACCAGAACACCTTCTCCGTCGAGCTCCCCTCCTCGGCCCGGTAGAATGCGGTAGCGTCGGACACACTGCGGGGCAGATCTGCGAATGCTCCTGGAGAGCTCCGGATTCGGGTAAGTAACAAGTAATTCACTTTCACGTGCTTGCTTTGCATGAAGAATGCCTTACCCGCCGCTATCTTCTTCATGGCCTCAATTTCCTGGAGGGCTTTCTGGGCTTCAGCCTTAGCGGCTTTGGCGCTCTCAAGAGCCGAGGCGAGCTCGGACTCTCAAGTCTTTGAGTCACGCTCCAAACTCTCGTGTTGTTCACGAGAGCCTGGAGCTCTTGCCGCACCTCCACCACCCGCGCCTCCTGCTTCTCTCGCTCAGTGTGCTCCACGGCCGCGTTGCTTTCGGCCTTGGACACCGCCTCCTTCAGGGTTGCCACCTAGTTCGTGGCCCCTGCAATTCTCATGTTATTCCTGTCATTTTTTGCAACCACATCTTTTATATATTTCCGTAAGGTATTACTTACCTTCCTTGTCCTCGAGTTGCTTTTTGGCAAGGCCGAACTCGTTCTCGGACCGCTCGAGTCTCTTCTTCAATGCATTGACCTCCGCAGTCAGTGCGGCAGAGGTCAGCAGCGCAGCCTGCATTCCCCATATTGACATACTTATGTTAGACTCCTGCGTACATCTTTTTAGATCCTCAGTTCGGCTTTTCTTTCCGAACACCAAACTGAGCATCAGGGGCTACTGTCTCTGCGGTAATATTTTTACATATCTTAAATACATACCTCAAAGCCTGTTAGAAGGCTGGCACAGGCTTCAGTCAGCCCGCTCTTGGTGGACTGAACTTTCTGGATCACCACACTCATAACAGTGCGGTGCTCCTCATCAATGGAGGCGCCGTTAAGCGCCTCCAGCAAATTATCCGGTGCCTCCGGTTGGACAGAGGTCACCGGTGTCGCAGTCTCGCCCTTCTTACGAAGAGGCTGCCTATCGGACTCTGGAACCACTGAAGGTTCCGGTGCTGAGTCTGGCCTAGGGCCGGACTTAGAGCCCTTTGGGGTTTGATCCCCCTTGTGCCCAGAGTCCGGGAGGTTGCCTTGCGGCGCCTCCGGGACCCCCTCCTCCTGGCTGGGCCCCTTTTGGGACCCCACCTCATCGTCATCCGCAGCGCGAGGAGAGGAGGCGGCCGGAAATGAAGTGTTATTCACGTCCGACGAAGCCAGGGAGCCGCTCGTTGAAGTGTCGAGCCCTTCCTTGGGCGGGCTGCAGGGTTATATTCGGCGCTAGGAGATTCTGTGTGACAAATGAAATGCCATGAGTTATTCTGGTATCCGAACACTTACTATTTCGCCAGGGGCTTAGCCCTTGGTGGCCACTCCTCTTCGCCGTCGTCGGCGTTGGTGGAGTAGTCAAGAGGAAGGGTCCTTCCCTTCTTGGACCCTCCGGCCTCCCCAGTTGGGGCGGCCTTCCTTTTCTTCTCTTCCCCCGCTGGGGGAGAGGCCTCCTTTTCCTCCTCCTCGTCTTCGCGGAGGAGTCCACCTCGGAGTCATCGGACGATGAGTCCGATAACACCTGCCGCCGGGAACTCTTTCGGGTTCCCGTGGCCTTCTTCTTGGCCTTTTTCTCCGGCACCATGTGAGGTGCCGGAACCAGCAGCCCCGTCAATCGGGCGTCCGCTGGGTCTTCTAGCAAGGGAGCCGGACAGTCAACCTGACCGAACGTCTTTTGCCAGGCCTGTCAAAGGTAGGGGAGTTTAGATCCCGCATAGAGTCAAACTATCACTACTAGGAAAAGGGCTATAGATGGAATTGACACTAATGGCGCACCAGACATGTGGTGCGCCATTACTATATACTAATGGCACACCATGTGTTGGTACACCATTAGTGTCCAAATACTAATGGCGCACCACATCCACGAGTGCGCCATTAGTAAAAATTTTTTTTTATTTTTTCAAAACTACTAATGGCGCACCGTGGCATGGTGCGCCATTACTACTTGAACTAGTAATGGCGCACCATGCCACGGTGCGCCATTAGTAACTTGGCCACCACTTCCACCGAATGCACACCCCCCCCCCCTGTGGATCGCCTTTTCAGTTTAAAAAAATATAAAAGAAAATGGTGAAAATGTCAAAAAAATAAAAGAAAATAAGTTTCCCATGTGATATGTGGTCTAGTTGTTGGGAAAATTTGCAAATATGAATTTCGACTTCATTTGCAAAATCTCGCGAGAATTTGTAAAAATGGGCATAACGTTTGCATACTAACTCGGATGAAAAAGTTTTTTATATGAAAAATCATCTACTTGAAAAGTTACATCCGAATTTAACTGGGGGGAACCCCGTTAAACATTTTTAAAATCCTCAAAAACCTAATAGAAAAAAAAGATACGGGGCTTTTAAGATCTGGAGAGGCAAAAAAATTCAAAAAAAATTCAAACTCACTAATGGCGCACCTGCCCATGGTCCGCCATTAGTATCTTCCCGCCTTCAAAATTTAAAATAAGTCAAATAAAAAAAGTTACTAATGGCGCACCTGCCCATGGTGCGCCATTAGTATCTTCCCGCCTTCAAAATTCAAAATAAATCAAAAAAATAAAAAAAAATTACTAATGGCGCACCTGCCCATGGTGCGCCATTAGTATCTTCCCGCCTTCAAAATTCAAAATAAATCAAAAAAATAAAAAAAAGTTACTAATGGCGCACCTGCCCGCGGTGCGCCATTAGTATGCCGTATATATGGTTGGCCGTGGTCCTCTCCTCCTTATCTCTTCATTCCACCTCTCCTACACTCCATCTCCTCCTCTCCTCCACTCCATCTTCCCTTCTCTCCTCCACCATACTTCCCTCCTCCTCTCCGGCGACCTCCTCCTCCTCTCCGGCGACCTCCTCCTCCCTCCTCTCCTCCCCTCCCCTCCCCTCATGGTTTCTTCTCCCTCCTCTCCGGTGAACTCCTCCTCCCTCCTCTCCGGTGAGCTCCTCCTCCCTTCTCTCCGGTGAGCTCCTCCTCCCTCCTCTCCGGTGAGCTCCTCCTCCCTCCTCTCCTCCCTTCCCCTCATGGTTTCTCCTTCCTCCTCTCCGATGCTCTGGTGAACTCCTCTCCAGCGACCTCCTCCTCCTCCTCTCCGGCGATGTAGGCGAGCGCCTCTCCGGTGACCTCCTCCTCCTCCTCTCCGGCGAACTCCTCTCCGGCGAACTCCTCTCCAGCGAACTCCTCTCCGGCAAAAGAACACGGCAAAAGAACGTACAAGATCCCAAAACAGGAACAAAATTTGAAATACGTCGTGCCAAAAAATGAGCAAAAAAACGAGCAAAATATGGGCAAAAAATCACGATCCAGATCCAGATTCAAAATTCAAAAAATTCAAAAATACTAATGGCGCACCGGTGGCCTATACTAATGGCGCACCGGTGGCCTATACTAATGGTGCACCGGGGCCTATACTAATGGCGCACTGCCTGGTGCGCCATTAGTATACCAGATACTAATGGCGCACCATCGGTGCGCCATTAGTAATAAATACTAATGGCGTGGTACTAATGGCGCACCGGTGGTGCGCCATTAGTAGGCAAAACCGGTGCGCCATTAGTAGGCCTTTTTCTAGTAGTGTATGGAAAACAAGTGTCATGTAAAGGGTAAAATAGCTTACCTCGCCAGCTTAACGCTGCGAGCTGAATCCGCGATCTTCAGTAGCGGATGCGGGAGCCTCGGCGCCCTTGAACAACACCTTCCAGGCATCTTCATACGTAGTGTCGAAGAGCCTGCTCAAGGTTTGGTGCTGTGCCGGATCAAACTCCCACAAGCTGAAGGCCCGTTGTTGGCACGGAAGGATCCGGCGGATGAGCATGACCTGGACTACGTTGACGAGCTTGAGCTTCTTGTTCACCAAGGTTTTGACGCAGGATTGGAGTCCGGTCAGCTCTTCCGAATTACCCCATGTTAGGCCCATCTCTTTCCAAGAGGTGAGCCATGTAGGGAAGCCAGATCGAAATTTGGGGGCCGCTACCCATTTAGGGTCACGCGGCTCAGTGATGTAGAACCACCCCGATTGCCACCCCTTTATGGTCTCCACGAAGGAGCCCTCGAGTCATAAGACGTTGGGCATCCTGCCCACCATGGCACCTCCGCTTTCCGCCTGGCGGCCACCCACTACCTTCGGCTTGACATTGAAGGTCTTCAGCCATACGCCGAAGTGGGGCTGGATGCAGAGGAAGGCCTCGCACACGACGATGAACGCCGAGATGTTGAGGATGAAATTCGGGGCCAGATCGTGGAAATCTAGGCCGTAGTAGAACATGAGCCCCCGGACAAATGGGTGAAGTGGAAAACCTAGTCCGCGGAGGAAGTGGGTGAGGAACACCACCCTCTCATAGGGCATGGGGGTGGGGATAAGCTGCCCCTTGTCGGGGAGCCGATGCGCGATGTCGCTGGACAAGTATCCGGCCTTCCGCAGCTTTTTGATGTGGCCCTCCATGACGGAGGAGACCATCCACTTGCCTCCCCCTCCGGACATGGCTGGGGAAGGTTGAGGCGAGATGTGCGGACTTGGGCGCTGGAGCTCAAGTGCGCGGAAATGGATGAGCGAAGGAGGAAGAAGGCGTGTGTGAAAAGGTGGATCCTTATCCCCTTATATGGACGGACGAAGCTATGCGTCCCCACCAGCCTGGTAAAACTCGCTTATCTCCCAAGCGCCGTAATCAATGGCGGGTTGGGTTACCCATGCCCGTATTGATGAGAATCCCGGAATAAGGGGACGTGATCTCTGCTTTGACAAGACGTGCCAAGGAAACTGCCTCGCTAACCGCGCTGAGGAGGGACAGTAAAAACGATTCCAATAAAGGCTTGGCCGTGGTGTTATGTCACGCCACGGAATACGTCAGCAGATTGAATTTGGGTAACTATTATTCTCTCTACAGTGGTATGTGGAACTTATTTTGCAGAGCCAGACACTATCCTTGTGTTCAAAATCTTCTATGAAGTATTCGGAGGAGGAACCCGCCTTGCAATGCCGAAGACAATATGCGCGCCGGACTCGTCATCATTGAAGCCTGGTTCAGGGGCTACTGAGGGAGTCCTGGATTAGGGGGTGTCCGGATGGCCGGACTATAGCCTTTGGCCGGACTCCTGGACTATGAAGATACAAGATTGAAGACTTCGGCCCGTGTCCGGATGGGACTTTCCTTGGCGGGGAAGGCAAGCTTGGCGATATGGATATGTGGATCTCCTACCATTGTAACCGACTCTGTGTAACCCTAACCCTCTTCGGTGCCTATATAAACCGGAGGGTTTTAGTCCGTAGGATGAACAACAATCATACCATAGGCTAGCTTCTAGGGTTTAGCCTCTCTGATCTCGTGGTAGATCTACTCTTGTACTACCCATATCATCAATATTAATCAAGTAGGAGTAGGGTTTTACCTCCATCGAAAGGGCCCGAACCTGGGTAAAAACATTGTGTCCCTTGTCTCCTATTACCATCCGCCTAGACGCACAGTTCGGGACCCCCTACCTGAGATCCGCCGGTTTTGACACCGACACCCGACCTTATGGTCGTGGGCAGGCTAACAACATTGATCTGAATGAAGCTCAAGACCAGCCTGCTACTGTGATGGGTACTCTCCTTGTTAATTCAGTACCAGCTTCATTTTTATTCGATTCAGGAGCATCGCATTCATTCATGTCAGAAAATTTTGCATATGCACACGACATTCGATGTGAGCCCATGAATTCTCCAATAGTGGTACGCACCCTGCGGGCCGATATCAAACTACCATGATTGGTCACGACGTTCCCATTGAAATTGAAGGGTTGGAATTCCTTGTTTCTCCCATTATTCTGGAGTCTTCCAATATCGACCTCATACTGGGAATGGAATGGTTGAAAGCACATACTGCTTCTATCATTTGCGCCACCAAAGTCGTTCATCTCCTACATCCTTCCGATGAGATAGTAAGCTACAATGCTTGTCTGGTTCAAAATGCCGAAGCCCGACTTTATCTCCCGAATGCGTTGAACGTAGCACCTCTTGAGGGAATTGAAAAGATTCTAGTTGTTCGCGACTTCCTAGATGTCTTTCCAGAAGAACTTCCAGGAATACCCCCTACCCGTGCTGTCGAGTTCGTCATCGACTTGAAACCAGGCACCATTCCTATTGCCAAACGACCCTACAAGATGACACCTCATGAGCTCCTTGAACTTAAGGAGGAAATCGACAAATATGTTCGCAAGGGTTTTATTAGTCCAAGTTCCTCTGCTTGGGGAGCACCTTCTCTCTTCGTCAAGAAGAAGGACGGAACGAACCGTTTGGTCCAAGACTATCTTCCTATCAGCCAAGCTACAATTCAGAAAAAATATCCCCTTCCTCGGGTCAATGATCTGTGTGATCAACTGGCTGGTTCATCAATGTTCTCTAAACTCGACTTGAGGTTGGGTTACCACCAGATCCATCGCTACAGAAAAAAGACACATCCGTGACATTTTGAGCCGAACGAATTTATTTTCTGTCATACATATGACACTTCTATGATGATAATTGTGACAAAACCCGGTATCATCATAGATGTGGTGGGCTCCTACTTCTATGACAAAAAATCATGACAGAAAATGGGCTTTTCGTCCTGGGCGGGCCGGACACGCAGCTGCATGACATTCTTTGGGCCGTCCATGACGGAAAAAACCGTGGTAGAAGCGAGGGCGAGGAAATTTCGGGGAGTTCCCGGTTACGGTGGGAGGTCGGGGGCCGAGCGATGCGCGTTTCTCTCGTACACGTACGCACGTGTGTGCGAGGCGTTGGCTCTAACTGAACCCGAGCGAGGCGTTGGTCTCTAACTGAACCCGAGCGATTGCACTGCAAGCTACGCGTCACTGAATTCGAGCGATCAATCGATGGCTGTTAACTGAACCTGATCGAGTGATTCCTTCGCTACTGCTGCTAACTGAAGCCGATCGATGCTGCCTCTAGGATGAACAATGAGCGTTGCGGGGGGGGGGGGGGGGTTGGATGAACAGTGAGCGGTGGCGTTGCCTCTGGATGAACAGGACCCCGTGGTGTGCTGGAGGGCTGGATGAACAGTAGACGGTGGAGGGGTGCCCGTGGAGGGGTGGTTGAACAGGACCCCGTGGTGTGGAGGGCTGGATGAACAGTAGACGATGGAGGGGTGCCCGTGGAGGGGTGGTTGAACAGTAGCCGGTGGAGTAGCGCGTGGTGGAGGCTGGATGAACAGGAGCCCGTGGAGGCTGGAGGAGGTCGACGATAGCCCGTGGAGGCTAGAGGAGGTCGACGGTGGAGATGAACAGTATCCCGTGGAGTCCCATTTTGCGGTACGCCACACCCCTCCCAATGAACAGGACCCCCATTTCGACCGTAGGAGGTCCGTTTCGTCCGTTTTGCGCTACGCCACACCCCTCCCGATCAACAGGACCCCCGTTTCGACCGTAGGAGGTCCGTTTCGTCCGTTTTGCGGTACGCTGCACCCCTCTCGATCAACAGGACCCCCGTTTTGACCGTAGGAGGTTCGTTTCGTCCGTTTTGTGGTATGCCAGACCCCTCCCGATGAACAGGATCCCATTTCGAACGTGGCCGGTCGAACACAAGGTCGTTTCCTCCGTTCTGCGGTACGCCAAGCCTCATTTCCATCGCCTGTTCTATCCAAGCCCTCCCGATGAACACGGCCACTCATTCTGTTCCGACCCAGCCGGTTGGCTCCCACGCGTTCGGTTGCCTCCCGATGAACACGATGCATTCCGTTGCCTCCCCATGAACATGGCGCATTCCGTTGCCTCCCCATGAACAAGACGACAACATTGTTTCTCCGTTCCGACCCAGCCATGTCAACGAGCCCTCGCCGTACGTATGCGCGAGTAGGCATTCGAGACCCCACCCGTATGTACACATACGTGGCCGTATTTTCTTTCTTGCACCCTGGCCGCTGTACGTACGTGTACATGCTACGTGCGCGCCTCTACTACGACACATGCACGCCTCTACTACGACACGTGCGCGCCTCTACATCGACCAGTATGTACGTACACGTTAGCGACCAGAATGACAACGCTACGTACGCTTCGACCAGGTGGGTCTTGACTGTCAGGCACTTCCTTGCCTGCGAAGATGTAGCTGGTGGGTCCCAGCAGTCAGGGGGCGAATCATTTTGTTTTTTTGCCTGGACGCACTTCCTTGGGTGTGAAGGTGTAGCTGCTGGGTCCCAGCAGTCAGGGGGGAAACTTTTTTTTTTCATGAAATACGGTGGCCCGTCCGGTGGGTCCTCGCTGTCAGGTGGAGGAATAATTATTTTGCGCGTAATAAGGAGGCACTTCCTTGCTGCGGCCGTGGACTGAGCTATCAGCGTCTCCACGCACAGTACTCTTCCGATGGAAGTCGGTCGTTGACCACATTGACCACGCCGCGCCGAGACCACCACGGCGGTGGACGACGGTGAGGCCTAGGAAGGGGACGACACGGAGGCAGGGAACACTCGATAGTTGTTTCCCACGCGGAGGGGAGTACGACTGTACGATGGTTTACTGGTTCGTCTGCCGTCGCCGGAGAATAAAAGCAGGTGTGGGTGAGTAGAGGGATGGCTAGGCCAACGATGGGAGTATGGTGGCGCGGTGAGGCTGATACGTCTCCAACGTATCTATAATTTTTGATTGTTCCATGCTATTATATTACCTCTTTTGAATGTTTATGGGCTTTATTTTACACATTTATATCATTTTTGGACTAACCTACTAACTGGAGGCCCAACCCATATTGTTGTTTTTTTCCTATTTCAGTATTTTGAAGAAAAGGAATATCAAACGGAGTCCAAACGGAATGAAACCTTCGGGGGCGTTATTTTTGGAACAAATCTGATCCGCAGAGCTTGGAGTGCAAGTCAGGAAGCCTCCGAGGGCCCCACGAGATAGGAGGGCGCCCCCCTGTAGGGCGCGCCCCCTGTCTCGTGGGCCCCTCGGGCGGCCACCAACGTACTTCTTCCTCCAATATATACCTATGTACCCCGAAAACATCCAGGAGCACCACGAAACACAATTTCCACCGTCGTAACCTTCTGTATCCACGAGATCCCATCTTGGAGCCCTTGCCGACACTCTGCCGGAGGGGGAAGCAACTACAGAGGGCCTCTACATCAACATCCTTGCCCCTCCGATGAGTTGTGAGTAGTTTACCAAGACCTACGGGTCCACAGTTATTAGCTAGATGGCTTCTTCTCTCTTTTTGGATCTCACTACAATGTTCTCCCCCTCTCTTGTGGAGATCTATTCGATGTAATCTCTTTTTGCGGTGTGTTTGTAGAGATCCGATGAATTGTGGGTTTATGATCAAGTTTATCTATGAATAATATTTGAATCTTCTCTGAATTCTTTTATGTATGATAGAGTTATCTTTGCAAGTCTCTTCGAATTATCAGTTTGGTTTGGCCTAATAGATTGGTCTTTCTTGCCATGGGAGAAGTGCTTAGCTTTGGGTTCAATCTTGCGGTGTTCTTACCCAGTGACAGAAAGGGTTGCAAGAGACGTATTGTATTGTTTCCATCGAGGATAACAAGATGGGGTTTATATTGCATGTGTTTATCCCTCTACATCATGTCATCTTGCTTAATGTGTTACTCTTTTCTTATGAACTTAATACTCTAGATGCAGGCAGGAGTCGGTCGATGTGTGGAGTAATAGTAGTAGATGCAGGCAGGAGTCGGTCTACTTGTTATGGACGTGATGCATATATACGTGATCATGCCTAGATAATCTCATAACTATGCGCTTTTCTATCAATTGCTCGACACTAATTTGTTCACCCATCGTAATACTTACGCTATCTTGAGAGAAGCCTCTAGTGAAACCTATGGCCCCCGGGTCTATCTCTTATCATATTTTCTTTCAATCTACCTTTATTTGCATCTTTACTTTTTGCATCTATATTACAAAATACCAAAAATATATTTATTTTATCATACTATCTTTATTAGATTTCACTTCCGCAAGTGGCCGTGAAGGGATTGACAACCCCTTTATTGCGTTGGTTGCAAGTTCTTAGTTTGTTTGTGTAGGTGCGTGGGACTTTTGAGGAGCCTCCTACTGGATTGATACCTTGGTTCTCAAAACTGAGGGAAATACTTACGCTACACTTTGCTGCATCACCCTCTCCTCTTCGAGGAAAACCAACGCAAGCTCAAGATGTAGCAAGAAGGATTTCTGGCGCCGTTGCCGGGGAGGTCTTCGCTTAAGTCAAGACATACCAAGTACCCATCACAAAGCCATCTCCCTCGCATTTACATTATTTGCCATTTGCCTCTCATTTTCCTCTCCCCCACTTCACCCTTGCCGTTTTTTCGCCCTCTCTTTCCCAATCTCCTCCCTCTCTTTTCGCTTGCCGTTTTTCTGTTTTCTCGTGTGTTAGTTCGTTTACCTTGTCGTCATGGCTAGTCCTCCTATCTTTATTCTCACTCCCGAACAAGAAATTCACAATTTTAAGCAATGGGAAAGAGAAATTTTAAAAGATGCTTGGCATAGAATTTGCAATGCCCAATATAAAGCTACTATGAAGCTTGCTACTTCCGTTCTTCTCCGCAATTTTTATGTAGGCATTACTCCTTGGAATAGATGTGTTCTTGATATTGCTACCAGAGGTGATTTCATGAGTAGCCATACTTTTGATGCTTATAATGCTATGTTAGATTTGTTTGGCCCACCACCTCTTTTGGTCAATGGAACGGTTTTAACTCTAGAACATGTGATGCAACGGCTTGATGTTATTGAAAATAAATTTGCCACTGTTGAATTGATTGAAAATTTGGATAAAAAGATTCATAATCACATTACCCAGTTTGAATCTAGGGTTGGAGTTACTTTGAAAAATCTTAAGGAAAAAAGAACCTATAGTCAATGAAAAAATAGATCTAGACTCTTCTAGAATCAGTAAACTTGAGGATATCATTACAAACTTGGGTTCCGCATTCCCCCCCATGAAAAACACTACAAAACCCCCTACTAAAATTGCCAAGTTTATTTATGTTCCTAAAAATAAGGGTGAATCTTCTAGTAAGGGAGATGCGGATCTCAAATTCATAAGTGTTCTTTCCAATTGCCTCTCTATCGTTAAGGAACCTTTTGATACCAATGAATTTCCTGAATTTTTGCCTAAAGGTTTAGCCAATGCTAAAAGGGAAGAAATCCCTAGAGATCACAAGCGCTCTATTGTTGAATTTAGTGCCAAAGATGGCACTCGTTAGATCTATCTTTGTTTTTATGCCTACCTAGGGGCGTTAAACAATAGCGCTAGTTGGGAGGCAACCCAATTTTCTTTATGTTTTTTGTTTTTGCTCCTGTTTAGTAATAAATCTTGCATCTACCTTCTGGTTAGATGTGTTTTTATCTTTTAATTAGTGATTGTGCCAAGTAGAACCTATAGGATAACCTACGATGATAGTTGATTTGATTCTGCTGAAAATCAGAAACTTTGCGCGCATGAATATAATTTTGATAAATCAGGAACGTGATTTTGCGTTGATTCTTTTTGCTTATGTTCAAAAGACAAATTTTCCAGGACTTCCTATTTTTGTAGGAGTTTTACAGTTCCAGAAGTTTTCGTTAGTTAAAGATTGCTACAGACTGTTCTGTTTTTGACAGATTCTGTTTTTCGTGTGTTGTTTGCTTATTTCAATGCATCTATGGCTAGTAAATCATTCTATGAACCATAAAGAAGTTGGAATACAGTAGGTTTAAAACCAAATTAAATAAAGAATGAGTTAATGGCAGTACCTTATGTGGTGGGTTTGTTTTCTTTCACTAACAGAGCTTATAAGATTTCCTGTTGAGTTTTGTGTTGTGAAGTTTTCAAGTTGGGTAAAGCTTTTATGGACTATGGAATAAGGAGTGGCAACATCCTAAGCTTGGGGATGCTTATGGAACCCCAAGATATTCAAGAATAGCCAAAAGCCTAAGCTTGGTATGCCCCGGGAAGGCATCCCCTCTTTCGTCTTCGTTCATTGGTAACATTACTTGAAGCTATATTTTTATTCGCTACATGATATGTTTTTTGCTTGGAGCGTCGTGTATTATGTTAGTCTTTGCTTTTTAGTTTACCGCAATCATCGTTGCTGTACACACCTTTTTGGAGAAGCCTATTTGATTAGAATTTGCTAGAATACTCTATGAGCTTCACTTATATCTTTTGAGCTTGATAGTTTTTGCTCTAGTGCTTCACTTATATCTTTTAGAGCACGGTGGTGTTTTAATTTTGAAGAAATTGCTAGTCTCTCATGCTTCACTTATATTATTTTGAGAGTCTTTTAGAACAACATGGTATTTTCTATGATCATAAAGTTGGTCCTAGAATGATGAGCATCCAGGTTGGGTATAATAAAAACTATCATAGAAAGTGAATTGGATGTTATGATCAATTTGATGCTTGATAATTGTTTTGAGATATGGAGGTAGTAATATTAAAGTCATGCTAGTTGGGTGATTATGAATTTAAAGAATGCTTGTGTTGAAGCTTGTAATTCCCGTAGCATGCACGTATGGTGAACTGCTTTGTGATGAAGTTGGAGCATAATTTTATTTATTGATTGTCTTCCTTATGAGTGGCGATCGGGGACGAGCGATGGTCTTTTCCTACCAATCTATCCCCCTAGGAGCATGCGCGTAGTACTTTGGTTTTTGATGACTTCTAAATTTTTGCAACAAGTATATGAGTTCCTTTGATTAATGTTGAGTCCATGGACTATACACACTCTTTAACCCTTCCACCATTGCTAGCCTCTCTTGTACCGTGCAATTTTCGCCGATACCATACACCCACCATACTCCTTCCTCAAAACAGCCACCATACCTACCTATTATGACATTTCCATAGCCATTCTGAGATATATTGCCATGCAACTTTCCACCGTTCCGTTCATATGACACGCATTACTTTTGTCATATTGCTTTTTGCATGATCATGTAGTTAACATTGTATTTGTGGCAAGGCCACTTTCATAATTTTCATACATGTCGCTCTTGATTCATTGCATATCCCGGTACACCGCCGGAGGCATTCATATAGAGTCATATCTTGTTCTAGCTTCGAGTTGTAAATCCATAGAAGTGTGATGATCTTCATTATTAGAGCATTGTCCTAGTGAGGAAAGGATGATGAAGACTATGATTCCCCCACAAGTCGGGATGAGACTTCGGACTTTACAAAAAGAAAAAAAAATGAAAAAAGGGGAAAAAAGAGAAAGGCCAAAAAGAAAAAAAAAGAGAAGGCCAAAGAAAAGAAAAAGAAAAAGAAAAAAAGAAAAAAAAAGAAAAATGAGAGAAAAAGAGATAAGGGACAATGCTACTATCTCTTTTTCCACACTTGTGCTTCAAAATAGCACTATGATCTTCATGATAGAGAGTCTCATATGTTGTCACTTTCATATACTAGTGGGAATTTTTCATTATAGAACTTGGCTTGTATATTCCAGTGATGGGCTTCCTCAAAAGTGCCCTAGGTCTTCGTGAGCAAGCAAGTTGGATGCACCCCACTTAGTTTCTTTTGTTGAGCTTTCATATATTTATAGCTCTAGTGCATCCGTTGCATGCCAATCCCTACTCACTCACATTGATATCTATTAATGGGCATCTCCATAGCCCGTTGATACGCCTAGTTGATGTGAGACTATCTTCTCCTTTTTGTCTTCTCCACAACCACCCTTCTATTCCACATATAGTGCTATGTCCATGGCTCACGCTCATGTATTGCATGAAAGT
Source organism: Triticum timopheevii (assembly GCA_963921465.1). Taxonomy (NCBI): domain Eukaryota; kingdom Viridiplantae; phylum Streptophyta; class Magnoliopsida; order Poales; family Poaceae; genus Triticum; species Triticum timopheevii. Next base: position 58,320,819 of record OY997270.1, on the reverse strand, counting down.
TGAAAAAGTTTGAGGTTATTAAAGTATGAAACAATTGCTTGGCTTGTCATCAGGGTTGTGCATGATTAAATACTTTGTGTGATGAAGATAGAGCATAGCCAGACTATATGATTTTGTAGGGATAACTTTTTTAGCCATGTTATTTTGAGAAGACATGATTACTTTGATTAGTATGCTTGAAGTATTACTATTTCTTATGTCAATATGATCTTTTATTTTGTATTCATTTGGATCTGAACATTCATGCCACAATAAAGAAAATTACATTATGAATTATGCTAGGTAGCATTCCACATCAAAAAAAATCTCTTTTTATCATTTACCTACTCGAGGACGAGCAGGAATTAAGCTTGGGGATGCTTGATACGTCTCCAACGTATCTATAATTTTTGATTGTTCCATGCTATTATATTACCTCTTTTGGATGTTTATGAGCTTTATTTTACACATTTATATCATTTTTGGGACTAACCTACTAACCGGAGGCCCAGCCCATATTGCTGTTTTTTTTGCCTATTTCAGTATTTCGAAGAAAAGGAATATCAAACGGAGTCCAAACGGAATGAAACCTTCGGGAGCGTTATTTTTGGAACAAATCTAATCCGGAGAGCATGGAGTGCAAGTCAAGAAGCCTCTGAGGGCCCCACGAGATAGGAGGGCGCCCCCCCTATAGGGCGCGCCCCCTGTCTCATAGGCCCCTCGGGCGGCCACCGACGTACTTCTTCCTCCTATATATACATACGTACCCCAAAAACATCCAGGAGCACCACGAAACACAATATCCATCGCCGTAACCTTCTGTATCGGTGAGATCCCATCTTGGAGCCCTTGCCGGCACTCTGCCGGAGGGGGAAGCAACCACGGAGGGCCTCTACATCAACATCCTTGCCCCTCCGATGAGTTGTGAGTAGTTTACCACAGACCTACGGGTCCATAGTTATTAGCTAGATGATCTATTCGATGTAATCTCTTTTTGCGGTGTGTTTGTCAAGATCCGATGAATTGTGGGTTTATGATCAAGTTTATCTATGAATAATATTTGAATCTTCTCTGAATTCTTTTATGTATGATTGAGTTATCTTTGCAAGTCTCTTCGAATTATCAGTTTGGTTTGGCCTACTAGATTGGTCTTTCTTGCCATGGGAGAAGTGCTTAGCTTTGGGTTCAATCTTGTGGTGTTCTTACCCAGTGACAGAAAGGGTTGCAAGACACGTATTGTATTGTTGCCATCGAGGATAACAAGATGGGGTTTATATCATATTGCATGTGTTTATCCCGATACATCATGTCATCTTGCTTAATGCGTTACTCTGTTTTTATGAACTTAATACTCTAGATGCAGGCAGGAGTCGGTCGATGTGGGGAGTAATAGTAGTAGATGCAGGCATCAGTCGGTCTACTTGTTATGGACGTGATGCCTATATACATTATCATGCCTAGATAATCTCATAACTATGAGCTTTTCTATCAATTCCTCGACAGTAATTTGTTCACCCACCGTAATACTTATGCTATCTTGAGAGAAGCCTCTAGTGAAACCTATGGCCCCCGGGTCTATCTCTTATCATATTTGCTTTCAATCTACCTTTATTTGCATCTTTACTTTTTGCATCTATATTACAAAATACCAAAAATATATTTATCTTATCATACTATCTTTATTAGATCTCACTTTCGCAAGTGGCCGTGAAGGGATTGACAACCCCTTTATTGCGTTGGTTGCGAGTTCTCAGTTTGTTTGTGTAGGTGCGTGGGACTTTTGAGGACCCTCCTACTGGATTGATACCTTGGTTCTCAAAACTGAGGGAAATACTTATGCTACGCTTTGCGGCATCACCCTCTCCTCTTCGAGGAAAACTAACGCAAGCTCAAGACGTAGCAGAGGACTGCGCGGCAGCACAGCCGGCCGTGGGGAGGAGGGAGCAGGCAGTCCCCCCGGCGCTTGTTTGAGCGGCTGTAGCAGGAAGAGCAAAGATTGAAGAAGCACGACGGCCGTTGGATGGACATCCAACAGTCAGTGCTTGTGCGTCAACCTTTTTTTAGGAAAGCCTCAAATATGTGGAAAATAGCATATAGCCCATCTGCCATTATTTCTAATAATTAAACAGCCCCTTTGCTAATTCTTAAGGTTTTTTTTGGAGCCCATATTCTTTTTGGTAGCATTACAACCCATATTGTGTCTACGGTTAAAAAATTATACGAAATTTTGCATATTTCGGTGCGGTCCGAACTGTTTTTAATCCCGAAATTTCGACTCACATTCAAATTGATTTTAAAAATAAATGTATATCAATATAAAATCCAACAAATTCTCCACGCATAAAAATTAATGTAATTTAAAATCTTGAAAAGAAAAAAAGATATTTGAAACTAATTGCCGGTTTGATGTGTTTTAAAAATGTACAGCCCATTTCTCATTACTGATGGGCCATTTTCTCGGCCAGCCGAATGAATGCTCTCCTCGCATTGAAAGATTTGCAGCCCAACAGGCCTGACAAAATGACTTGGCAAATCACAAAAAAACTGGGTTGTGGCCGTGGACCCAGCTGTCAGCCTCTCCACGTACAGTACTCTTCCGATGGAAGTCATTCCTTGACCACGTTGACCATGCCGCGCGGAGAGCACCATGGAGGTGGACGACGGCGAGGCCTAGGAAGGGGACGACGTGGAGCCGGGGAAGACGCGGCAGTGGAAGCCCGCGTGGAGAGGAGTACGAGGGTTCACTGGTTTCGCTGCGGTGTGAGGCTGCTGTTGCCGCAGGGCCTGGCCAGCGGTGGGAATAGTAGGGGGCGGTGAGGCCTCCGCAGCAGCACAACCGGCCACGGGAGGCAGGAGCATGCGGCACAACCGCTGCTTTGGGCGGCTGGAGCAAGAAGACGAGATGTTGAAGAAGCACTACAGCCGTTGGATGGACATCGTACGGTCACTGGAGTTAGAATCGTTCATATTGAATAAGTTCGCAAAGCCCTTCGTCCCCGTCAACTTAGTAGGCCCACAAGTTAGCTCCCACCTAGGTGGGTCCCATCTAGCCGGGGGAGTATTCATTTTTTTGTGCGTAATATGGAGGCACTTCCGGTGGGTCCGAGCTGAAAGTGGGGGGAACGTTTTTTTGTGAAATACGATGGCCCGTCCGGTGGGTCCCAGCAGTCAGGGGGGAAACATTTTTTCCGTGAAATACTGGTGGCCCGTCCGGTGGGTCCATGCTGTCAGGTGGAGGAATAATTATTTTGCCCGTAATAAGGAGGCACTTCCTTGCGGCTGTCATGGACCTAGCTGTCATCCTCTCCACGTACAGTACTCTTCCGATGGAAGTCGGTTGTTGACCACATTGACCACGCCGCACTGAGAGCACCACGGTGGTGGACGACGACGAGGCCTAGGAAGGGGACGACGCGGAGCCTGGGAAGACGCGACAGTGGATGCCCACGCAGAGAGGAGTACGAGGGTTCAGTGGTTCGGCTGCGGTGTGAGGCTGCCGTCGCTGCAGAATAATAGGGGGAGTGTGTGAGTGGAGGGATGGCCTGGCCAGCAGTGGGAGTAGTATGGGGACGGTGAGGCCTCCGCGGCAGCACAGCCGGCCATGGGAGGCAGGAGCATGCGGCACGACCGACGCTCCTTTGGGCAGCTGGGGCAAGAAGACCAGAGGTTGAAGAAGCACTACGGCCGTTGGATGGACATCGTTGACCACGCCGCGCCGAGAGCACCAGGGCGGTGGACGACGGTGAGGCCTACGAAGGGAACGACATGGAGCCGGGGAAGACACGACAGTGGCTGCCCACGCGGTGGAGACTACGAGTGTTGACTGGTTCGGCTGCCATCACCGGAAAATAACAGGAGGTGTGGGTGAGTAGAGGGATAGACAGGCCAGGGATGCGATTATGATGGGGCCGTGAGGCCTGCCCGGCAGCACTGCCGACCATGGGAGGCGGGAGCAGGCGGTTCCGACGGCGCTAGTTTGGGTGGCTGGGGCAGGAAGATCAGAGACTAAAGAAGCACGATTGCCGTTAGATTGACATCTAACGGTCTGATGCTGGTAGAGTCGATTGTTGACTAAGTTTCTTTTTTGAGAAACCTTGTGTACGCATGAACTTAGTAGGCCCACAAGTCAGCCTCCAAATCTGTGGCAGACAACATAAAGCCCATTTGCTATTTTTTATAATTTGCAGCCCATTTGCTAATTCCTAAGTAATTTATTACAGCCCATTTTCTGCCCAGGACCACGGTCAAAAAGTTCAACCTTATTTTGCATATTTCGATGGAGTCCGAATTGTTGTAATCCCGAAATGATAAACATTTTTTTACGAACTTATTGATTTGCCAAAAAATCATTTTGTTTTTGTAAGCAAATAAGACATGGGACAATTGAGTTGGTTTAAGGGAAAACCAGGGTAAAAAATCAGCGCTTGGTGGGAAAAACAACAAAAATAAGGATGTAAATATGAAAAGGGAATTTTATGTGTTTTCAATATAATGATACGTGTATATGAACTAGTAAAACTATAGGTAGAGATTAGAAAACGGATGTAGGACATGCGTTTCAAGAGGAAAATAGAACTGGGCTGTGTGTTTGATTTAGTAAAAAAACTGAATGCCGATGTTGTAAGACAAAATATAACTAATGCTGGCGGGCCAGAGGCCAATAGATACCTGCTGGATCTTTGTGCCCCGTTGTCGTCATGGGCTGGGCCTGTTAAAATCAAAACAAACCCTGGGCAGTCTACAGCCTAGTTGAAACTTGCTCAACCTGAAAAAACAATATACGTGCTCAAAAACGAGAGAATTCTGCAAGTATAGACTGATAACTGGGCTGCAGCATGGATATTGTTTTTTATCATGATAATAAGTGCATGCACTTGTTTCGAAAAAATTGGAGAACTGGGAATTTGAATGGCGGGTGCTTATGCTACACTTCAAATAAAAATCAGGTGCCTGAAAATTCGTTTCGAAACAAATGATTCAGCTTTATATCCACGTTGACCCACGGCATGATGGTTGGAAGAAAATTTAAGTTCATACCAAAAGATTGTTAACAACAATACCAACTTGCGGACGACAAGGTAGTAGAACTACCAATACCAAACTAACTTATAATCTTTTTACTCCTGGCCCTAGTGTTCGTGTGGTAGAAAATCTTGCAGAGGACCAGCTCCCGGTCCTTCTGTTGCTCCAGGTCCCCGAGGTGGTACTGGTGCATCACCCAGTTGGTCCTCTGCTGGTCGAAGTTCTTGTTGGTGTGCAGCACCAGAACCTTTTTTGCTGCCCGTATGCCGGCCGTTGACCATCACCGGCAAGGTATTGCCGGTCTTGTGCCACATCGCGTGCATGCCGCACTCCGACTGTATCTTGCGACGCGTCGACGTGCCCCTTTTTAACACCCTGGAATTGCGCTGGAGGAAATGCTTCCTTAGGCCACTCAGTGTGATACCTGCAGTATTGTGGAATACAGGTTTTAGTGTACCTAGTTGGCATTTTCGTAACATCTTTGGCATGTTGCAGTCACTTGTTTCACTTTTTATTAACTGTCAAATTGTAATTGCTTCACCAGGTCTGCGTCTAAAAAGCAAAATAGAGCTATAAACAAAGGAATAGGTTTGTGCAAGTAGTCGGCCGATCGGTGTCTTACCTGGAAGTTTCTCAGGTTGGGTGTAGCATATGCCGTGCTCGCTGTCGATGGTTGGTATGAACAAATCGATGAGAGACTGAAATCTCGCGCTGTCAGCACTCACTTTGCCTCAAGGTGCTCGATCAGCTCCTGATCTGTGGGATCGAACTTGACGCCAGCCGGCAGCACCGGCCAATCCTTCTTTGACTTGCATCGGTAATTCCGGTTATATGGTACTCAATGTATGATCAATCGACTGTTTTAAGTGAATGATGAAAGATTTCGACAGATAAGTGGTACTCCAAATCTGAAGTCCAGAATACCCGAACACGCCGTCGGGATTCTTGTGTCACCTCACGCGCAGCGTGTTGTCACGTCAATTCAATGTGTGGACATGATGAATAATTTGACCGACGTATACTAGTACTGCTACTGTACTACTTACTAGTTGTATTTAATGTCACAATTTATACATAGGTTTAACTAACAAGTACATAATATCCAACAAAAGAGGGTCGTGCTACAGCAGCATAATACATGGCTCAGTCTAAATATCAGCACGAATCAAGTTGTGCATATTTGCTGTTGGCATGAACCACATCGCCGCATGTCGGGTTTGCAAAAGCCATCCATCGCATGGAAGCTTGATGCCTTTCACACACTGAAGATTATCTGGCAACAAGCTGTGTCGACGAATCTCTGGATATGGTGATTCATGAAACCCATGGTATGATGTGTAAACACAGCCCCCCCTCGCGAATGGAAGTTGCATAGCACAGTAATCATCGCCGGTGATATGATCGATGATTGGTTGGATGATTGGATGGATGATTGGATAATTGAGCCCGAGGAACAAGGAGTGGTTGCCGAGGCTGTAAACCTGCCTCCAGTTGAATACGCCGAGCCCAATGGAGCTGGGATCTTTCTAGAACACGAAGCAGCCATAGCCATCAATGTCACGAACACCCCACGCATTGTACTGCATGTGGTTTGATGTAATGGTTTGGTCAATTTGGTACGTGCGAATGAGCATCAAATGACCGCCGTCAGCTGAACGAGCGATAAACCACCACCCATCGACTGGTATGATTCCAGGTCCTGAAATCATGAAGGCCATCACATTTGCATCTGCTGCAACAATTCAAATTGGAGACCAAAAGGAAAAAAATAAACAATCATGTTCAGAGTATGTGTGGAATTAAGATTATTATAGCAGTGACACATATCATAGACAAAAAATTGCAATGCCATGGTCATAATCATACCCCAAGTTAAAAAAATTAGCCAATGGCTTTCATATTCTAGCAATATGTCATGGTTCAAACATCATGTAACAATGAGAGGAAAACAGCTATGACAGCGCCTACTCATATTCTACCATAGCACTTACTACTATTGTTCTCATATCAACTCTAAGAAATAACATGTGTTGTTATAAAAATCTAGTAAACGAGAGTAACATATAACAATCATGATGTTATGCTCATAATATGTATTCTAACAATCATTAGATGCCAATTGATCCCATATCAACTCTAACAATAACATGTGTGGTCATAAAAATCTAGGAAATGAGAGGAACATATAGCAATGATGTGGTTATAGACATGCTGTGCATTCTAAATTTGTAACAAATGAACAGGCAGTCGTATTCATAAGGTAAGGATGAGATGAGATAGAACAATTACACGACGATAGATTCCACCAGTATAGGTAGCCAATCTGTGCGTCGACCGCGTAAACGATGCCATCGTGCACTATAACATCAGACAGAAATGTTGCCTCAACAGGATTGATGATGAGCCATAACCATGTATGGTGACCGGATTCCAGATAGACTAATCCCATGTTGAACAAGGCAATGAGCTTGTAATCCATGTAGTCTTTTTATGGGTGGGCACTTCGCAGATTACAACTTTCTGCAAACAGAGGTCGAGCCAAAAGCTTGACGCGTCTCGTGCGTAGTAGGCAGGAGTGTCCGGCGGGCCACGAGGCTCGATGGCGGCGGTATCCAACAATGGAAGGGTGATCTCTCGCTGGGTGTACATATGAATGAGACACCACGGACTACCGGTGTGGTGGATGAGGACGATCTAGTTGGCCTTCATGCCCGCCCAGTAGTGGCTCGGCATGAAGGACAAGTGGACGGGTAGTGGTAGCATGTCAAGGGGCACCACGGCAACCTCCGTAGGATCGTCAAGTCGGTGTCTGGGCCACCTACGAGGATCGGGCATCAGCAAGAAGGGTGTCTTGAAAAGAGCCGGCCGGTTGCAGATGAGTAGACGGTACAAAGACACCGAGCATGCGGCCAGACGGATGGTGCTGAGTAGGTCCATACGACTACAGATCTGCTCCAAGAGATCATCGGGGAGGGCATTCCAATCGCGGCTCTGCGTGTAAATCGGTTCTGCCATTGGAGTTTTCGGTGCCTGCGAGCCAGCGGGGAAGTGGATTCGGGCGGGCGAGCGAAGAAGCTTCTCCTCGTGTGGCCGAGCAGCTACCAAGGAAGATGGCGCGGGCGGGGGAGCAGTAAGCGGGGGTAAACGGTGTGCAGCCAACGATGGGGAAGAGAGGAGAAAGAAGAAGAAGAGAGGAGGAAGAAGAGTGGAAGACGGGGAAGAAAGTGCATTCAATCTCAATTTTACTAGTACTACTACCAGGATATACCGTCCTTCAGAGTGTAAATAGTTACACCGATGACATGTGGGTCTACCACAACAGGGCCCATATGTCAGTTAATGGAGGACAGAGGTGCGTAGGCGTATTTGCAGAAGCGTGCTCTACTGGCAAACATGATGGCAGTACTGGGTAAGGCTGATTTAGTAACACCAACACGCTGGTTCAGCTTATTAATTATGTGTCCCATCTGCTGCAGCATGTATTGTCACTTCACTACGAAGGCTAGTTGAATAGTTCTCTCTGACCGAGATGGGGAATAATGGATCGCGAGGACTTCCTTTCTATAGTATCCCTATGCCTCTACGCTCACTTCACTCATTTTGCTCCGTACCTAGTCACTTGTTGAAATCTGTAGAAAGACAAATACTCCATATTTGGGAACAGAGGGAGGCTTTTACTCTGTACTATTTGGGAACAGAGGGAGTATCACCATATGGAGGGAACGGAGGACGCTTGAAATATGAACATGTCAATTGTCAGGACCCCGACTCAATGCCACACCGATCTAGCATGTAACACCTCATATCACTTTGCGGCCTCACGCACGGTATTGCCACGGGTGTCGCCTTACCAGGCCCGGGACCGTTTGCGCCTTTTGGCACACGTATACACTACTAGGGAAAAGCCTATACACAGAATCTTACTAGTAACGAGGGTTAAAAACCCTCGCTACTGCTACTTACTAGTAGCGCAGGTTTTTAAACCTCGCTACTACTAAGTAGATAGCAGTAGCGCGGGTTTTTAACCCTCGCTACTACCAAGCGGTCTCTACCGTGCCCCCCGGGACATGCCATAGTAGTAGCGCGGGTTTTTAACCCCCGCTACTACTAAGGGAGATAGCAGTAGCGATTGTTTTTAGCCCTCGCTACTACTAAGTGGTGCCATAGCAGCAGTGAGGGTTAAAAACCCGCGCTACTACTAAAGGTCCCATTTTCAAACTCTACCCCCCCCCCCCCCCCATGGATCGCCTTTTCAGTTTTTTAAAAAATAAAAGAAAATGATGGAAATGTCAAAAAAATAAAAGAAAATAAGTTTCCCATGTGAGATGTGGTCTAGTTGTTGGGAAAATTTGCAAATATGAATTTCAACTTTATTTGCAAAATCTCTCCAGAATTTGTAAAAATGGGCATAACTTTTGCATACTAACTCGGATGAAAAAGTTTTTTATATGAAAAATCATCTACTCGAAAAGTCATATCCGAATTTAACCGGGGGAACCCCGTTAAACAATTTTTAAAAGGGATAATTGCATTTTTTCCCCTAGTTGGAACCTACCCACGGGTTTTCCCCTTAATTTTTGACTCTGCTCAGTTTTGCCCTTAGATTTTCCCCCGAGGTCACCCGAATGCCCTTTGACCGTTTGACCAATACTTTGAAAATTCATAACAAATTCATATGAACTCAGAAAAATGCAAATAAGATATCAAAATGTTCAGACAAACATTACCTTTATGTGCATATCATTTGCATTAAGGACAAAATAATCGTTTAAACTACCAAAGGTTATTAATGTTATTAGCATTATTAAAAATAAAAAGGGTATAAAAATATTTTTTTCAAGAATAAAAATTACATGCAAATGTAGGTCATGTTTTCTAAACATCCTGATATCTTGTTTGCATTTTTCCGAGTTCATGTCAACTTTTTATGAATGTTCAAACAACTTTGACCATTATTTTGAAACTTCATAACAAGTTGGTATGAACTCGGAAAATGCAAATAAGATATCAGGATGTTTAGAAAACGTCACCTACATTTCCATGTAATTTTTATTCCTGAAAAAAGTATTATTTATACATTTTTATTTTTCATAATGTTAAAAACATTAACAAACTTAGGTAGTTTAAATGGTATTTTTTCCTGGATGCAAATGACATACACATAAAGGTAATGCTTATCTCAACATTTTGATATCTTATTTGCATTTTTCTGAGTTCATATCAATTTGTTGTGAATTTTCCAAGTATTGGTCAAACGATCAAAGGGTATTCGTGCGACTTCGGAGGAAAATCTAAGGGCAAAACTGAGCAGAGTCAAAAAGTAAGGGCAAAACCCGTGGGTAGGTTCCAACTAGGGGCAAAAGTGCATTTGTCCCTTTTTAGAATCCTCAAAATCCTAACAGAAAAAAAAGTTACGGGGCTTTTAAGATCTGGAGGCAAAAAAATTCAAAAAAAATTCAGTTTTTTTATCTTTTGTTAAATCTGGTCAAACTATGGTCAAACTAATTATTCAAGAATATTACTGTTACTAAATAATTATTTTAGTTTTTTTGAATTTTGGTCAAATCTGGTCAAACTATAGTCAAATTGTGGTCAAATCTGGTCAAACTATGGTAAAACTAATTATTCAAGAAATATTAGTGTTACAAATTTTTTAGAATAATAGTTTCAAACTCAAACAGTGAAATGTGTGACTTCATGCTCAAGCTAAATTCCTGAGGTGAATAGGATTGACATGTTACTATAGTCATGAAAACAACAAGTGCAGACTTGGAAACGAGGGAGAATAGAACCTGGAAGTTAAGCGTGCTCAGGCTGGAGTAGTGAGAGGATGGGTGACCGTTCGGGAAGTTAGATGATTTGGAATCATGAGGGGTGATTAGAGATTAAATTGAGCAGCGATGAGGGGTGATTAGAGATTTGAGGTTAAAATAATTCAGAAATTTGAAAATTAGGAAAAAAATCAAAAAAAATTTCAAAAATATTCAAAAAAAGTAATCAGAGATTAGAGATTAGTAGTAGCGCGGGTTGGCACCCGCGCTACTGCTAAAGGACGTAGTAGTAGCGCGGGTCGCACCCGCGCTACTGCAGCGCCTTATTAGTAGCGCGGGTTGGCACCCGCGCTACTGCTAAAGGACGTAGTAGTAGCGCGGGTCGCACCCGCGCTACTGCTATACGTTAGCTGTAGCGCCTTATTAGTAGCGCCGGCCCCCGCGCTACTAATAGGCCCAAAACCCGCGCTGCCGCTAGGCTTTTTCCTAGTAGTGTTATGATAGTGTCGCTAGCATCCATACGACAAGGAGCCCGGGCTGACATGGCTAGTCGTAAACCCAAAGTGGCACAAACTTACAGGGACAGGCATCCATGACCCAGCATCGAACGTGTCGGTCATCAGCGAGTGAATCCAGGCAGTAGCACTGGGCTAGCAGGACCCCGTGAACCGGGCTGTAGCGGGCTAATAGGACTCCCGTATTCATCGCGGGACATTTCCCCGAAGGGACAGACACAGGAACGAAGAAGGACACATGCCGGCCAGCCTAAGTGTTCCGGAGCAGTAGCAAGCTACCATGGCTAAGTGGAAGCACTAGGAGACATTTCCCGGTAAGAGAGGCTACTAAGGATAAATAACTAGATAGTCAGATCCCACACATACCAAGCATTTCAATAACATACACACAATATGCTCGATATGTTCAAATACAACATGGCATCACAACATGACTCTACAACTCAAGTATTTTATTCAATAGGCTCCGAGGAGCGAGATATTACAAACATGGGTCTCACGACCCAACATTCAGAGCATACAACTCAATGCACATGCGGAAGCTTAACATGTCTGAGTACAGACAACTACAAATGAAAAAGGCTGAGAAGCCTGACTAACTACCAGATCCTGCCGAGGGCACAAGATCGTAGCTGAGTTAACAAGCTAAACGTCAAATTTCATGCGGAACTACTAGTGAGACTGAAGTCTCTCTGCAAAAACATAAAATACGCAAACGTGAGTACAAATGTACCCAGCAAGACTTACGTCAGAACTATCTACATATGCATAATTATCAACAAAGGGGATGGTGGAGTTTGACTGCAGCAAGCCAGCTTTGACTCGGTGGCTATCCTGAACTACGACTGCAATGTAACTCTTTTGAGGTGGCGCACACGAGTCCACATATTCACCATATCAATACACCACTATGGATCCGCTGCCATCTCCCTACGAGAACGCCATCCATAGCACTCACGCTTATCTTGCGTATTTTAGAGTATCCACTTTCACTTGTCTATGAACTGTACAGGCAACCCAGAAGTCCTTTACCGCGGACACGGCTATTCGAATAGATGATGTTAACCCCACAGGGGTGTACTTCTTCACACACGCTCTCGCCACTTACCTCCATGTACACGTCAGGTATCTCCGCAACCTTCAAGCGGAAGCCTGGCGAGGGTGTCGACCACGACCTCACTAACCACACAAGTCTCTAGTCCAGGTTTATCGCCTATTCGGGTTCCATACGCAAGGAGATCCGCCCGGGGTTTCGCTCATGGCCCCAAACGATGTGTGCAGGGTTCCCAAGCCCACTATCCGGGTGCCACTTGGTACACCGGGCCACTGTGCCTAGTCTGTCCCAAGCCCACCTGTACCGGGTGCCACTTGGTAGACTACTAACACTACCTACAAACACCAGAAACTAGTTGCAACTCCAGGACAGATATCGAGTCGGTTAATAAGTCGAGAGAGTCAATTAAGGATCCCAATGTGTGGTAGTAGCTGTTCATGGATCACAAACACAGAACTTAGTTCCTAAGGACGGCTTCAATGAGACAACCCACCATGTACTCCTACATGGCCTCTCACCGCTACCTTTACCAAATCGTGTTCTCACACTTAGCTCACACACAGTAGGACATGTTCACACACCTCTGATTCATCCCCGATGAATTAGACCTGACTCAACTTTAAGCAGTAGCAGGCATGACAAACAAGCATGAATGAGTAGGCACAACAGGGCTAACTCCTACTCATGCTAGTGGGTTTCATCTATTTACTGTGGCAATGACAGGTCATGCAGAGGAAAGGGTTCAACTACCGCAACATGTAACAGTTGAATTGTTGTTGTCCTAATGCAGTAAAAGAGAGCAGGAGCGAGAGAGTGGGACTGTATCGGAATGAACAAGGGGGTTTTGCTTGCCTGGCACTTCTGAAGATAATATAGTTCTTCATCGGTGCTATCGAACTCATCATCGGAACCAAGTCGATCAAGAGGGAACAAATACCGGCAACAAAGAGAAAACACAATCAATGCAATGCAACAATATGATGCATGAATATGACATGGCAAAATGAGTGTGTTTTGCCTAATGCAACTTAGAACAGATTAAATGAAGTTGGTTTGAACCAAGGGTTCAAATTCAAACTCCATATGTGCTCATTTAAATGCCAATATATTATCTGGCCTAAACAGCAGTCATAAGTTGTTCTAACATGCATGAAAATGGTACAGATAGATAGATTGGATTTTTCTGATCATTTTTCATATATAAATTATTTCATTTGGAGTTACTGTTGAATTTCTATGATTTTTAGAAGTTTAGGACATTTTCTGGATTTCCTGATTTATTTTAAATACAGAAAATCATTTACTGCGTCAACATTGCATCATGCTGACCTCAGCAGGTCAACGGACCCGGTCCAGGTCAAACCTGATGTGTGGGTCCTGCATGTCAGTGACTAAGGCTGGTTAGTGTCGCTGACAGGTGGGGTCGGGTCAACAACCACGTCAGCAAGTCAGCACTGATGTGTGGGGCCGGTCAATAGGTGACGTGGCCAGGTGAAACTGACCTGTGGGGCCTGTGCGGTTAGTTTAGTCTAATCAGGAGCTTAAGCAGGGTTAATTAGGCCATGGGGCCTAGTAGTCAGTGACAGAGGAGGGTGGTTAGCCCCGTCATTAGAGCTAATGACGGTGCCACGTCGGCTGCGCCAGCGGTTAGACGACGGCCACAAACCAGGGCGGCGGTGGCTCGCCGGAGTGGTGCTAGGGCAGTGGCTAGGTGCGCTGGGGGTACCAGGAGGAAGCTGATGCTCCCGCGCATCTAGCGGAGGCAGCAGAAGGTCGCGGGGCGGTCCGTAGCTGCGGCGACGGCGAGTTGGGCGGCGACCGGAGCTCTGGCTCGAGCAGGACGAGGCTAGGGTGAAGGAGGAAGGCTTGAGTGGCTGCGTTGTGTTTCTTGGGAGGTCCTGAGCACGTTCCAGTGCTTGGACGCAAGCGGCGGCGCCTGTGTCCACGACGGCATCGAGGCCAGCGGCGAGGAGCTCACGGCTCCGGCGGTTGGTGCGGTTAGAGGAAGAAAAATACGGCGGGGCTAGGGGGAGATAAGTCAGGAGCTCATAGGGAGGCGGCGCGGTAGGTCAGCGGGCTCGGGGACGTCCTTGACGGCGTGAATCGACGGCGAGGGGCTCGGGTGCCCGAGGTTGAAGATGATCGCGATGGCGATGGAGCAGGGCCTCCTAGCATCTCGTAGCTCGATTGGGAGGACGGGGAGGTTTCGGCGGTGCTTCTGGACTCGGCGGAAGGGTGAGGGGTGCACGATGGCCACGGTGGTGCTCGTCGGCGCCACGACGGCGTTCTTGGGCGGCTGCAGGGAGAGAAGCAGAGAGGGAGAGAGAACCATGGAGTGAGGGGAAAGGTCGAGGGGGTCCAGGGGGTGTCGTGGCGCTCGGGCTCGTCTCCAGCAGCGAGCAAGTAGGCAGGAGGTGGCGTGCGATGGCCGGCATGTGCCGGCGCGTGTCAGGCACACGCCCTCCTGCCCACTGGCAGGAGGTGGAAGACGACAGGGTGAGCCCCTGGTGGGCTGGGCCAGAACAGGAGCTGGGCCGGTGCGGCTGCGGGTAGGTGGCCCAGGTAGTTTCCTTTCTCTCTCTCCTTTTTATCTCTTTCTGTTTTCTATTTTTCTATAGTTGTTTGGGCTTTATTAAAAATACCAGAGCACTTCTAAAAATCCTGAAAATAATTGTGCGCACCTTCTGAAATATATGCAACAGCCCACATTTAGTTTCAGAATTATTTGAGCATTTGAATTATTTATAGCATTCAAATGCCCAAATTCAAATACTTTATGAGTTAATTCAAAAATCCATAAATGGCCAAGAAATATGCTCATCATTTTTGGTAGAGGTTTTCACCTTTATCAAAAATCATGAACATTTCCAAAGGCATTTTGGGTTCATTGAAGATTATTTTAGGTTGAACCTATTTGATTTGATCTGGTGCTAGGGTTTGAACAATCCCCATTTCAGGTTTAAGAGAAATTAAACATGATGCAACACATGACTAGCTAGCTCAGAGCATACCAGAACTAGGGATGTGACAACTCACCCCCACTAAACAAGAATCTCATCCCGAGATTCAAGACATGAGGTAAGAAGACAAAGGGGACACAAACTAACACAATCTTCATGATCCAATTGCTCTTATCGAAGATGTTGATTCAATGCTTCTAATTGATCTTGACGTCTTTGCTTTCGAGATCTTTATCCAACACGATGACGACAGAAGAAACTCTATAGGAATCGATCTCCATGAAGATCGAGCGACTCATGACCAACTCATGGAGTGAGACGTAATAACATCTCTCGAGTTGGGACACAAAACATACAATAAGTGGTATGGAAAGAGACAGATGCCGAAGGTTCAAATTGGTAGGCAACACTTCCACGCTTATATAGATGGTGAGTATGGATCAAAGTGGCGAGAAGATAAGTTGCCATGATACCATAACGAGACACCTTAGAGGAGGAGACTCGTGGAAATAACCCCTTAAGTGGCAAAAGAATTACCTTTGATTCAGAGATCATTGAAACTCTCTATACCAGCCTGAGGTAATTCCCATATGATGGTTTGATGGAGTTCGAAGGAGTAGCATACTTGGACTAGTATGGATGATGTGGATTACCTTGTTGAAAACAACACAAGGGATGATTTTAGTAACTGGGGAGAAGCTTGATAGTAGAGAGTGAGTCCACTGTTTGAAAAGCTATAGCATAACCGAGGAAACTTAGAGCAATCCCAGTTAGTGCTGATGATAACACCTAGCGCTTGTGCGTGCTCTCAAGAACTTGAACATTTCCATATTCATCAAGGTTTTACCAATATCCGTGTCAAGGATCCTGGCAACACAATGTACTTCCATGATGAACAGCGATGGACGATGCAGATACAAAGGAAGATAACCTTCTTGGATTTCACCTTAGCGGAGCCAAGGAAGCAAAATCAGGATGATCGACCGAGAGACAATTAGCACTCCGCTTCTAATGTTCTCCTTGATGTGCTAGCGCAACCCATTTATTAAAATGGTCTGGTATCTAGAACATCAAGTAAAGGTTGGACTTCGGGAGCTCAAGAATCCATAAGGAATAACTACTGGAATAAATTCTACGGGATCCTTATGGTGAGGTGGCCAACTTCCTCAATCAAGACACTACAATAGTAGGTCTTCCGGCTGGGTGTGTTGGCCACGACATTCACTTTACCGACTACGGGGAGACCAGTATTATAGTTCTCGGGAAACATTCCAACCATCATATCTGCCTGAGATTCAGATCTGGCTGGCGTCAGAATAATCCAGACTCATCAAGTCTAGAAGGAAAAATGAAAGTTTGCAACACAAATCGATGAGATGACATTGCGAGATTCTCAGGAGATGAACTACGATAGCATGCTCCAAAACATGAGCTGGTTCTGCTACAAACATATGAACACGTTGTCCGAGACAAGCATGACCACATAGTAGTCTTATAATAAAACACTACCGAGTTCAGGTGGGGAACCATCAACGAGGATATCGAAGTCCCTACATAAGTCCGGATTAGCTCTTATGAAGGAACTCCTTCTCCTTGAACAAATCAATCAGTGGCTTGGTGTGATAGGGACACATAGAATGAAGGTAGCGAATCTCCAAACCACAGAATACTTTGCACGTATGCATGACTGATTTGGGATAATTCCAGAGGAAGCAAAGCCAACTTTCCCGAATTCACGACGGCAACTTGCATCAATAAACATGAATTAGAGAAAGTCACTTCTTTCATCCGAACATATGCTTCATGCACGGGACATGAAGATAATGCTTATAAAAGTTCCCAACACTAGCTGGATGTTCAACACGAATCATGGATGAGAGAAAATGCTGCTGATGGGCTCAACAACAATTCATCCAGGTTTCCATATGGATGGAATACCACAATTATGTGAGCAAGGTGATAGCATTGGTCAGACCAAAAGATATAATGGTGTATACTCGAGGGATCAACCATGAGTAAGACAACATTACGAACATCATTGGTTCTGATTTGATTTGAGAATAGCCCACACTCAAATCAAAGTTTTGGCAAGACAATAGGTCCAGCAATTGGTCACGGAGATCAATCGATGAAGATATCATCTTTCTTCAACACACATATACAAAGAGATAGCCCTTTGGAATGAGCTAAGTCAGACAAATCTTTCATCTTCCAACTCTCCAAGTTGTCGTTCAGCTTAACCAACTAGCTCAGGGGTATCCAACATAGACTCTGGGAGAAGGGGTGTTTTAGGGAAAAACCAACTGGATCACGAGCTCAACATAACGGTCAGGGGACAACCTGATGATACTTCCGAGAAGAAATTTGGAAAATCATGAACCACTGATATGTTACTAAGCTCCAGAACAATCTTGCTTTTCAGGGCAAGACGATATGATCAAATAAGTGAGGGATTGGCACAATCCTAACTCATTGATCGAAGAGTGCATCGGGAAATAAGGACTAGGTAGCACGATCAATCTTAGGATGATGATTTAATAACCAACAAGCTAAGAATGAGAATATTGTCCATTAACTACCAAGCAACAGAGTTCCTAGGAGTATTGATTTCACACATCATGATTCACTTGTCGGCATTCCGGTTACAATAACATGGGAACCGAGGAATGAACAATGATGGCAAGAAGTATCACCGCGTCAAAAATTTATAAGAGATGGTAATTCCTATGATATTCTTGACATAAATAGGGTAATACTCCAAGGTAGAACAGAACAAAAGCTGGGTTGGCATTTTGATCTGCGGAGCACAACTATTTCGACCCAATCCTGGATATGGATGAGGTACTAGAGTTTGTTTCTCCTAGTCATTCCGGAATAGAATGGCTTGACGGACCACAAGAGTAATAGGTATCGATGAACAAATGCACGCATACTCTTGACTATCAATTGATAGACGAGGGTCGGAATACAATTAAAGAGGGACAACCCAAGAGAACATATAACTTGCTGAGTTGTGGATGCATAGATTAGTATGTCAAACCAAGTTCAACAGGTTTCTTCCAGATAACCCATGCAGAGAAGGTAGGACAGGCAGAGTCGTGGCACAACATCGAGAACTCGTCAAGAACACTCTGGTTGTGATCCTTCGGTTCAAAGAACTTCTGCCATAAATGGTTCATAGTATTTGGAAGAAGGAAATACCACAAACCTCGAGGACTAACAAAAAGGTTACTAATTACCTAAGGGCGCTAGAAAACACTAACAACATGAGGTAAGTAGGGCGAATCTCGGGTTCAAGAACCAAGGAATAGAATACCTACATACTAACTGGCATCACGGGATGCTTTAGAGAATACTGGCCGGAATCATCACATTGGGAATGCAAAACATGGCTAGATTACTAGATGATCCCCTAAGACACCTAGGGTCATAATAATAATTCCAACATATATGTCGAGGCAATAGAATACTTCAACTCAACAATTGGTGTGATTAACCTGGCCTAAAGGAACATCGAAACCAGAGGGAAAGGATTTTGCAAATGCATCAGATTGTTTAGAAACCAGGGATGACTCGGACAGCATAACGGCTATAAATGCTCGAAAAAGGATTTGAGACATCCTGCAAATGGTGGCATAACCACTCGATCATCATAATATCAAGGTTCTGAGATCAACTATGAATACACGGAGATAGTAGAAACTGAACTGAGGCTTGGATCCAACAATCCTATAAGTCTACAGATTAGTAACACGTGATCCTGATAGAAAAAGGAGAGAGCCTAGTTCCTTAACCCCGTAGGAAAGATAAGATGACTCAGATCAGAAAAGCATAAGGTATAAGGAGTAAAAAGAGCCTTACGTTCCATCCCACAATCAATTCCCTTATATAACTAAAGAATTTCTAGACTCAACTTCGACCAGTTTGGCTTGGTAATCCTACAGGCAGTCAAGCTCTAATACCAAAGCTGTCAGGACCCCGACTCAATGCCACACCGATCTAGCATGTAACACCTCATATCACTTTGCGGCCTCATGCACGGTATTCCCACGGGTGTCGCCTTACCAGGCCCGGGACCGTTTGCGCCTTTTGGCACACGTATATGATAGTGTCGCTAGCATCCATATGACAAGGAGCCCGGGCTGACATGGCTAGTCGTAAACCCAAAGTGGCACAAACTTACAGGGACAGGCATCCATGACCCAGCATCGAACGTGTCGGTCATCAGCGAGTGAATCCAGGCTGTAGCACTGGGCTAGCAGGACTCCGGTATTCATCGCGTGACATTTCCCCGAAGGGACAGACACAGGAACGAAGAAGGACACATGCCGGCCAGCCTAATTGTTCCTGAGCAGTAGCAAGCTACCATGGCTCAGTGGAAGCACTAGGAGACATTTCCCGGTAAGAGAGGCTACTAAGGATAAATAACTAGATAGTCAGATCCCACACATACCAAGCATTTCAATAACATACCCACAATATGCTTGATATGTGCAAATACAACATGGCATCACAACATGACTCTACAACTCAAGTATTTTATTCAATAGGCTCCGAGGAGCGAGATATTACAAACATGGGTCTCACGACCCAACATTCAGAGCATACAAGTCAAAGCACATGCGGAAGCTTAACATGTCTGAGTACAGACAACTACAAATGAAAAAGGCTGAGAAGCCTGACTAACTACCAGATCCTGCCGAGGGCACCAGATCGTAGCTGAGGTAACAAGCTAAACGTCGAAGTTCACGCAGAACTACTAGTGAGACTGAAGTCTCTCTGCAAAAACATAAAATAGGAAAACGTGAGTACAAATGTACCCAGCAAGACTTACATCAGAACTATCTACATATGCATAATTATCAACAAAGGGGATGGTAGAGTTTGACTGCAGCAAGCCAGCTTTGACTCGGTGGCTATCCTGAACTACGACTGCAATGTAACTCTTTTGAGGTGGCGCACATGAATCCACATATTCACCATATCAATACACCACTATGGATCCGCTCCCGTCTCCCTACGAGAATGCCATCCGTAGCACTCACACTTATCTTGCGTATTTTAGAGTATCCACTTTCACTTGTCTATGAACTGTACAGGCAACCCAGAAGTCCTTTACCGCGGACACGGCTATTCGAATAGATGATGTTAACCCTGCAGAGGTGTACTTCTTCACACACGCTCTTGCCACTTACTGCCATGTACACGTCATATCTCCGCAACCTTCAAGCGGAAGCCTGGCGAGGGTGTCGGCCACGACCTCACTAACCACACAAGTCTCTAGTCCAGGTTTATCGCCTATTTGTGTAACGCCCCAAGACCGGAGCTTCAGTTGCCTTCCATATATTCCGGGTTTCGCCGTGTGTTTCATTTGTGCCTGCCTTTTATTTTTGCATTGCATCATGTCATCATGCCATCATCTCATAAATCTTTTGCAACTCAACTAAATAAATGGCATGGATCTTTGATCCATTTAAATCGAGGGAATTCACATGGTGATTCTCTTTAAAACATATCCTCTCGATATTTAGAGAGCTATAGTAAATATTCCATTTATTTGGAATTAACCATAACACACTTGCAAATATCCCATGCCTTTTTCCTTCTCAACTTTTGGTCTCTAACTTTGTCATATTTTGCTTCTTGCATCATGTTCATCATTTGATTATATTGCACTGCCATGCCCATCTTTGTCATGTTGCATCTGTGCCTCTTGTCATTTATTGCATCATAATCATCATGTGGGTTGTATTGTTGTATTGTTGTGTGCGCATCAGTCCTTGTTGTCTCTTCTCTCAAGCCATGCACCATCACCTTCTCCTTCCTCTTCTTTTACTCCTTTATGCAAGTGCCATTTCTCCCTTCTCCATTAATGTTCAATCTTTGCCAATAAATCATGCACCATGCCTTATACCTCTCTGTCAAGTATCATCCATTTTGGAGTTGTTTTGGTTGGGTTCAAAAATACCTCAAGTTTGAATTATATTCAAACTTGTTTTATTTTTCTACCTCTAAAAATACCCAAACCAATTATTTCGAATGCTGCAAAACTCCAGGAGATTGAGGATATTTTTATATCTGAAAAACTCTTCTCCTAGCCCCCCTGTACATTTTTATTTTCTTTTGCTGTTTATTTAAATAAACAGAAACTTAAAGGAAATGGAAAAGGCCGCAGCAGCAGTCAGCTGGGCCTCACCTCCAGGCCGGCCCAGTTTTTCCCTCGCCCGCAGCCCGCCAGTGCCGACTCTTTCCCTCTCTCTCTCTCGCCAGGCCCGCCTGCCAGCGACCCATCCCCCTCACGGTAACCTGCTCCGTTCCCCTCCGTCTCCCTCGCTTCACAGCCAGAGCACTTGCACCGTCGCGCCGTGAGCTCACGGACGTCGAGGCCCGGCGCTCGTGCCCCTTTATAAGCAGCGCCCGCGCCCTCCTAGGGTTTCTTCCTCTCCTCCTCACCTCCCTCCGTGCCGCTGCCTCTCCATAGATCCCCCTCCCGCGCGTGCTGCTTCTTCCGATCGTCACCATGGCCGAGGCGAGCTCATGCTCGTCGCCGGCGTAGTGCGCCCCGCCGGCTTCCCACCTCCGTCCACACGCTCCAGGACGCCTCACCGACCTCATTCCCACGGCCACCTCGCCAGCATCCCAGGGCCTGAGCTCCGCCGCGCCATGCCCGCCTCGCTCTGCCTCCTGTTTCTCTGCATCGAAGCAGTGCAGAGGAGGGCAAGCTCGTCGACCCCACCTCTCCTGCCCGTTGACCACGGCCACCGTGCCGCCCCTCCGCGATGAGCTCCGCCGCCCAAACTGCGCGTCGCCTGCCGCAGTCCCTGTCGCCGTCGTCTTCAACGGTTCCTGATGAGGACGGCGCCCTCCTGTCCGTCTCGAGCGCCCAGTCCCTCGCCTCTGCCCAGATCCTACCTGGAGCCACCGCCTTCGCTTGCCTCGCCGTCGCCAAGTCCCTCCTGCCGCCGTTCACCTCCTGTCGTCGCCCGGATCCGGCGCCCCGTCGACCGTCCTCGCCGGATTGAGCAGCGCGCTCGATCCCTGCCTCGCCCGTTTGTCCTAGGCGCGTTGACCGCCTCCCTCACGTGCGTGCGTGCGGGCACATGTGCGCTCCTCATCCCTTCGTCGCTTCGGGCCACAACTCCACCGACCTGGGCTTGGCCCATGGTGAGCAGTCCCTCCAGCCCCTCTCCTGTGCACTGCTGGGCCAGCCAGATTCGGCCCACGCATATTTTTTCCATGCCCTGCGAATTTTGCCATTTATCAAGTGAATTAACAGATTTGCAGAAACCCCCTTGCACCTCATGCATATAATAACTCATCAACCATGCATCGGATTAAAATGATTTATATATGAAAAATGCTTAGTTTTTCATCTAGTTTCATAATCTGCTGTTGTCATCCATGTTTAAAATGTTTAAAATGATGTTTGTTTAAATTTGCTCAAATGCCATGTTTAAATGATTTAATTCATAACTAAATAACCGTAGCTCCATTTTAAATAAACTTTATATGTAAATGGGGTGGAAAAATGCCTAGTTTAACATGGTGCACTTCATTTTGCTGTTTAACATCATTAAAATTGTGTTTAGGGCAGAACAGTATCTAATCCATAAATATGCACATGGGGATTTTCCGGACTTGTTGTTCGTTGTTTCCGGCCTCATTTAAACTTGCCTAGGTAGGTAGTTTTGTTGTGCTTCACCCCTTGCCATGTTAATCAACATTTAATATTGTTGGGTACATAAACGAGATCGAACTAAATAACTCGGTTGTGGTGTTTTGTCAATATGCAACTCGTTGCATATTGAGCTCCACTTAATTTGTAGTGTTGCTTGTTGCACTTTGCCATGCCATGCCTCATTAAACCAGACATGCATCATACTTGTTTGTGCATCATGACATGTTTATGCTTGTGCATTTACCATGTTGTTTGTTTCTTTCCGGTGTTGCTTCTTAGTTCCGGTAATGTTGCGATTGTGAGGATTCGTTCGACTACTCCCGTTCGTCTTCTTCATGGACTCGTTCTTCTTCCTAGCGGGATTTCAGGCAAGATGACCGCTACCCTGGATCTCACTACTACCATTGCTATGCTAGTTGCCTCGTTCTTTCGCTATGCTGCGCTACCTATTACCTGTTTATCAAGCCATCCCATATTGCCATGAAACTCTAACCTTTGACACCATTCCTAGCAAACCATTGCTTGGCTATGTTACCGCTTTGCTGAGCCCCTCTTATAGCGTTGCTAGTTGTAGGTGAAGTTGAAGATTTCTCCATGGTGGACAGAGGGTTTATGTTGGGATATCACAATATCTCTTATATTATTAATGCATCTATATATTTGGTAAAGGGTGGAAGGCTCGGCCTTATGCCTGGTGTTTTGTTCCACTCTTGCCGCCCTAGTTTCCGTCATACCGGTGTTATGTTCCCGGATTTTGCGTTCCTAACGCGGTCGGGTGATTTATGGGACCCCCCTGACAGTTCGCTTTGAATAAAACTCCTCCAGCAAGGCCCAACATTGGTTTTACCATTTGCCTCACCAACACCTATATTTCCCTTGGGAGTAATTAACCCAAGGGTCATCTTTATTATAGCCCCCTGGGCCAATGCTTGTCTAAGTGTTGGTCCAAACTAGAGCCACTTGCGGTGCCGCCCCTAGGCAACTTGGGGTATCGTCGGTTGCCGTACGTACTGCTCATCCGGTCGTGGCCTGAGACGAGATACGCGCGGCTACTATCAGGATGTCGGCACGCCGGGAGGTCTTGCTGGTCTTGTTTTACCTTTGTCGAAATGTCTTGTAAACCGGGATTCCGAGACTGATCGGGTCTTCCTGGGAGAAGGTCTATTCCTTTGTTGATTGCGAGAGCTTGTCATGGGCTAAGTTGGCACACCCCTGCAGGGTATAAAGTTTCGAGAGTCGTGCCCGCGGTTATGTGGCAGATGGGAATTTGTTAATGCCCGGTTGTAGATAACTTGACACCAGATCCGAATTAAAATGCATCAACCGCGTGTGTAGCCGTGATGGTCTCTTCTCGGCGGAGTCCGGGAAGTGAACACGGTCTTTGGGTTATGTTTGACGTAAGTAGGTGTTCAGGATCACCTCTTGATCATTGTTAGCTTCACGACCGGTCCGCTTGTTTCTCTTCTCGCTCTCTTTTGCGTATGTTAGCCACCATACTTGCTTAGTCGCTGCTGCAACCTCACCACTTTACCCCTTCCTTTCCCATTAAGCTTTGCTAGTCTTGATACCCATGGTAATGGGATTGCTGAGTCCTCGTGGCTCACCAGATACTTCCAAAACCAGTTTGCAGGTGCCTATGTTACCGAGCAGGTGACGCAACCAAGCTCAAAGGAGGAGCTCGATGAAGATCTTGCCCTTTGTGTTGTTTCGTTCTAGTTGATCAGTAGTGGAGCCCAGTTGGGGTCGATCGGGGACCTTTGTCGCATTTGGGGTTCTTCTTTTATTTTGGTTCCGTAGTCGGACCTTGATTGTATCTGGATGATGTAATGCTTTATTCATGTAATTGCGTGAAGTGGCGATTGTAAGCCAACTATGTATCTTTTTCCCTTATGTATTACATGGGTTGTGTGAAGATTACCTCACTTGCGACATTGCTTTCAATGCGGTTATGCCTCTATGTCGTGCTTCGACACGTGGGAGATATAGTCGCATCGAGGGCGTTACAAGTTGGTATCAGAGCCATCCCCGACCTTAGGAGCCCCACTGCTTGATCGTTTTTAGTGGCCGAGTTGTGTCTAGAAAAAAATGTTTTGAGTCATTTAGGATTATATATATCGGAGAGTTAGGAATTCTTTTTACTCCCCAATCTCTTCATCGCTCTGGTAAGGCATCCTGACGTAGAGTTTTGACTCTTCTCTTCTCAAATTTCACTAAAATTTTTTTAGGATCACGCGGGTATCTTGGAATCGTTCCGATGGTTTTATGATGAGAACATTGTATTGGTGCCTCCTGTCAGGGGTTTAGTGGAAGTGTCCCGGGGAGTTGAGCTCTGAGGTGTTGTCGTCATAATTTTATCGTTGCAGTTCTGGAATACCTGAGTTTAGTACGCCGACATCGAAAATCTCTTTTATGCAGTTGTTGGTGAGATAACCCCGATAACCCAGTACTGAGGTGAGTACGGGAGTATTGCCATAACTTGTATAACGGATGCTTTTCGAAGGTTGAGGTACACGATTTCCGAAGGTTTCTTGGTTATGTGTTGACGGATGGATACAGCTTGGATGTAGGTATTGTTAGTTTGGGTGAGATATATTGCTTCCCCTGTATCCCCAACACCAGATTGCATAACCAGAAAGTTTCGGGAGTTTTATAGGTGGGAATTCAAGTAGATCCTAGAATATCTTCCGACACATGCATGATATGGGATTGGGTAAATATCTATCATATGTATTTGTTCCGGCTTATTCTGCAAGCCAAATCCTTTGTTTTGTGTTATATGTGGTATTCGAGTTGCTTCGATGTCAAATGTTGAATCCATACCTTCCCTAATTGGTGTTCTCATATTTCTATGTGAGTGTTAATCCTTCTTGATCATTGAGGTTGTCATGTTAATTCTTTTCCAACCAGTTCGCTTCTCTTCGAGATGATCCCATCATTCTCCCCATCTGCAAGATCAATTCTAACTTTTCTCAATGGTGTTTGTTTCCTTCATCCCAAGTTGCCTTTGTTTTTCCGCCCTCCCACCCTTTTTCTTCAAGGACTCAGATTTCTTAATCATGTATCCTTTTATTTGTGGGAAGTCTCTTCATTCTTTTCTTTCGATGTTCTTATCCGGTGATTTCCCCTGAAGATGCTCAACAACTTCAAGTTCATCATCCTTCATTGTTGTTTCTTCTCCGGTGGACCCAATTCAAGCTTTCGATATTCATCATATTCTATTCCTCGTTTCTAATGCTTTATCGTGCCGATGCACCCCTTAATCATTCACTTCCTATTCATTTGTCTGGAGTGCTGAAGATATCTCACAAGACTTGTGTTTCCATTCTCAATCCGTTCAAGATATTTCGAGGTTGTTATCTCATTCAAGCCATTTAATTCAACCGGTGCAACCTCTCTTTAAACTTGTTTAACGGTGTTTTCTTTTGAGTGGGCCCTAACCCACAGGTCTTTTCCCAGGATCTTACCTGACTCTTCTATTTTCCCAGAGCTATCTTAAATTCTTTTCAAAGTTGACGTAAGAATGAATTTTCATCAGTCATATGTCTTTCTCCAAAATCTTTCTAATTCTTTTCATCTCTGGCTCAACCTTTCCTCTTTTAATCCTTCCGGAGTTTCTCAACAACTTGGTGGTGTTTCTCATCGTCATTCTCAGCATGTGAAGACCGAAGAAGAGTTTCTCTTAAATCTTGTTCTATTCTCTTGAATATTCATGGTTCGAGCTTCATGCTATCCTCATAATTGTTTTGATTGTGACAATTCTTTTCTTACCATCCGGAGCATTTCATGAGTTGTTTCCATTTCTTTCCTCCGAAGGCCATCATGTCATAATTCTTCATTCTCAGCGTGTAGCTATCGTTCTCTAAATCTCACCGGTGCATCGTTCAAATATCCTCTAATCAGTTCATGATCTCTTCATTCTCATGTATCTAAATCCCCTCAAGTATCTTCATTCGTTTTCCAATTCTTCCCAGTGAATTGTGCCTTTGCTACGTTCATTTTCAATTCTTACGGTGGTCCATTCAAGATTTCACTTCCTTCGTTACCATATCATTTCATTCGTCCTTTCCAATCCCACCGGTGGTTCCATCAAGACCTCCCCAAGTTGTGCAATATCTCTCTTCAATCCTTTCTACGAGAATAAGTAGTATGCCAAATCCATTGCCATCAATTTAATTTGATGAAGGATAAGCATACAATAAATCTTATTTTTATTTCCTCGAGGTAATTCAATTCTTTTCTTCCGGAGATTATTCATGATGAATAAATTCTTGTTTACAAGTGATTCATCTTTCTTTCCGGAGTTGGTCATCATATCACATTCTCGTTTCTAGTGTTTCATCTTTTCTTTTCCGGAGTTCCAAGTTTTTCCGTTTTATCTCATCACAAAGCTCCATCTAAATCATCGCAAGTCTTCACCTTGTGTTTTCAACTTCTTTTCTTCTCATCATCCTTTTATTACCAGAGTTCTTCATGGAGGCTCTACATGGTGGTTCATCAATGATTCTCTTCATTCTTCAATTGTTCTTCAAGATTTCTCTCGAAGTTATGACCCGCCAAGATGTACTCTAAAATAAACATGGTGCTCAACACATGTTTTGTTTTGAGGAGTTCAAGTAATCTTCATCTTGCATTCCAAAGTGCAATTCTTCCTACCTTATCTTTTGAGGTGGTCTTATGTCATTCTTGACAATTTCACTTCGTGTTTCATGATTCTCAAGTTGTTAAGAATGAGATATTTAAATCCATCATTTCCTCTTCGTTCAAGAGATCTTTTCGACCAACCAACTTCTTCGTTGGAGTTATCTTGTGTCAGATTGCACCTAAAGCTCTTCCTTAAGGGTTGTGGCTATTTGTGGTGATTATGCATGACCCAAGCTTGCTTTTTATCCTCTTGGTGGAAGAACTTTTCATCTCTTCGTTGATCTTAAACAAGCAATTGTTTTTCGTTAGTGGCAGAATTTCACCTCATAAACTCGAGATGTTTTCCATAAGCCCACAACAAGCTTGTGCTTCTCGTTGTTGATTCTCCAACAACTCCGTTGGATTCTTCTTTGCAAGGATGTTTTCCAAGTTCACTTGTGGCAAAAGTTGTCATTTTCTTCTCCGTCCCTTTATCCCAACGATCTAACTTCTATTCTTTCGTTACGGAGGCATTGTGGTGTTGTGCTCTTCACCCATCACCTCGTTTTGTGAGGATCGTGTTCTTTTCTTGCTTATCCATTTAACCGGAGTGTTGTATCATCTCTTCAATATCTTTTCATATCATCAAATTTTCTTTGCTTTTCTACCGGAATGCTGTCCAAATTCTACCATTCTTGTTCCTCGGCTATCTCATTATACCAATGTGGTCATATTCTTTTCGTTCGTGAAGCTCTTATTTCCATGTCTTTCAACCTTCAAGTTCTCGTAATACTCCTTGTTCATCTTTTCTAACGAATTGTTTGCAATCTCGTTCATCTCTGTTGTACTCTTTCTTTTAAATTGCTCAACATCTCAAGGTTCATGGTTTTCACTCGTTTGTCGAAGAAGCAACTTAGTTTACCTCTTCTCTTCCTCTTCCGCTTCTCTCCGGTGCCATCCTAGATCTCGGGACGAGATCCTCTCGTAGCGGTGGAGTGTTGTAACGCCCCAAGACCGGAGCTTCAGTTGCCTTCCATATATTCCGGGTTTCGCCGTGTGTTTCGTTTGTGCCTGCCTTTTATTTTTGCATTGCATCATGTCATCATGCCATCATCTCATAAATCTTTTGCAACTCAACTAAATAAATGGCATGGATCTTTGATCCATTTAAATCGAGGGAATTCACATGGTGATTCTCTTTAAAACATATCCTCTCGATATTTAGAGAGCTATAGTAAATATTCCATTTATTTGGAATTAACCATAACACACTTGCAAATATCCCATGCCTTTTTCCTTCTCAACTTTTGGTCTCTAACTTTGTCATATTTTGCTTCTTGCATCATGTTCATCATTTGATTATATTGCACTGCCATGCCCATCTTTGTCATGTTGCATCTGTGCCTCTTGTCATTTATTGCATCATAATCATCATGTGGGTTGCATTCTTCATATTGGTGTATTGTTGTGTGCGCATCAGTCCTTGTTGTCTCTTCTCTCAAGCCATGCACCATCACCTTCTCCTTCCTCTTCTTTTACTCCTTTATGCAAGTGCCATTTCTCCCTTCTCCATTAATGTTCAATCTTTGCCAATAAATCATGCACCATGCCTTATACCTCTCTGTCAAGTATCATCCATTTTGGAGTTGTTTTGGTTGGGTTCAAAAATACCTCAAGTTTGAATTATATTCAAACTTGTTTTATTTTTCTACCTCTAAAAATACCCAAACCAATTATTTCGAATGCTGCAAAACTCCAGGAGATTGAGGATATTTTTATATCTGAAAAACTCTTCTCCTAGCCCCCCTGTACATTTTTATTTTCTTTTGCTGTTTATTTAAATAAACAGAAACTTAAAGGAAATGGAAAAGGCCGCAACAGCAGTCAGTTGGGCCTCACCTCCAGGCCGGCCCAGTTTTTCCCTCGCCCGCAGCCCGCCAGCGCCGACTCTTTCCCTCTCTCTCTCGCCGGGCCCGCCTGCCAGCGACCCATCCCCCTCACGGTAACCTGCTCCGTTCCCCTCCGTCTCCCTCGCTTCAGAGCCAGAGCACTTGCACCGTCGCGCCGTGAGCTCACGGACGTCGAGGCCCGGCGCTCGTGCCCCTTTATAAGCAGCGCCCGCGCCCTCCTAGGGTTCCTTCCTCTCCTCCTCACCTCCCTCCACGCCGCTGCCTCTCCACAGATCCCCCTCCCGTGCGTGCTGCTTCTTCCGATCGTCGCCATGGCCGAGGAGAGCTCATGCTCGTCGCCGGCGTAGTGCGCCCCGACGGCTTCCCACCTCCGTCCACACGCTCCAGGACGCCTCACCGACCTCATTGCCACGGCCACCTCGCCAGCATCCCAGGGCCTGAGCTCCGCTGCTCCATGCCCGCCTCGCTCTGCCTCCTGTTTCTCTGCATCGAAGCAGTGCAGAGGAGGGCAAGCTCGTCGACCCCGCCTCTCCTGCCCGTTGACCACGGCCGCCGTGCCGCCCCTCCGTGATGAGCTCCGCCGCCCAAACTGCGCGTCGCCTACCGCAGTCCCTGTCGCCGTCGTCTTCAACGGTTCCTGATGAGGACGGCGCCCTCCTGTCCGTCTCGAGCGCCTAGTCCCTCGCCTCTGCCCAGATCCTACCTGGCGCCGCCGCCTTCGCTTGCCTCGCCGTCGCCAAGTCCCTCCTGCCGCCGTTCTCCTCCTGTCGTCGCCCGGATCCGGCGC
The DNA here is from genome assembly GCA_963921465.1 of Triticum timopheevii. Classification (NCBI taxonomy): domain Eukaryota; kingdom Viridiplantae; phylum Streptophyta; class Magnoliopsida; order Poales; family Poaceae; genus Triticum; species Triticum timopheevii. The sequence goes on along the minus strand of OY997270.1, from coordinate 58,290,523 downwards.
CCCTTCGACCGTCCTTGCCGGATTGAGCAGCGCGCTCGATCCCTGCCTCGCCCGTTCGTCCTAGGCGCATTGACTGCCTCCCTCACGTGCGTGCGTGCGGGCACACGTGCGCTCCTCATCCCTTCGTTGCTTCGGGCCACAACTCCACCGACCTGGGCTTGGCCCATGGTGAGCAGTCCCTCCAGCCCCTCTCCTGTGCACTGCTGGGCCAGCCAGATTCGACCCACGCATATTTTTCCGTGCCCTGCGAATTTTGCCATTTATCCAGTGAATTAACAGATTTGCAGAAACCCCCTTGCACCTCATGCCTATAATAACTCATCAACCATGCATCGGATTAAAATGATTTATATATGAAAAATGCTTAGTTTTTCATCTAGTTTCATAATCTGCTGTTGTCATCCATGTTTAAAATGTTTAAAATGATGTTTGTTTAAATTTGCTCAAATGCCATGTTTAAATGATTTAATTCATAACTAAATAACCGTAGCTCCATTTTAAATAAACTTTATATGTAAATGGGGTGGAAAAATGCCTAGTTTAACATGGTGCACTTCATTTTGCTGTTTAACATCATTAAAATTGTGTTTAGGGCAGAACAGTATCTAATCCATAAATATGCACATGGGGATTTTCCGGACTTGTTGTTCGTTGTTTCCGGCCTCATTTAAACTTGCCTAGGTAGGTAGTTTTGTTGTGCTTCACTCCTTGCCATGTTAATCAACATTTAATATTGTTGGGTACATAAACGAGATCGAACTAAATAACTCGGTTGTGGTGTTTTGTCAACATGCAACTCATTGCATATTGAGCTCCACTTAATTTGTAGTGTTGCTTGTTGCACTTTGCCATGCCATGCCTCATTAAACCGGACATGCATCATACTTGTTTGTGCATCATGACATGTTTATGCTTGTGCATTTACCATGCTGTTTGTTTCTTTCCGGTGTTGCTTCTTAGTTCCGGTAATGTTGCGATTGTGAGGATTCGTTCGACTACTCCCGTTCGTCTTCTTCATGGACTCGTTCTTCTTCCTAGCGGGATTTCAGGCAAGATGACCGCTACCATGGATCTCACTACTACCATTGCTATGCTAGTTGCCTCGTTCTTTCGCTATGCTGCGCTACCTATTACCTGTTTATCAAGCCATCACATATTGCCATGAAACTCTAACCTTTGACACCATTCCTAGCAAACCATTGCTTGGCTATGTTACCGCTTTGCTCAGCCCCTCTTATAGCGTTGCTAGTTGCAGGTGAAGTTGAAGATTTCTCCATGGTGGACAGAGGGTTTATGTTGGGATATCACAATATCTCTTATATTATTAATGCATCTATATATTTGGTAAATGGTGGAAGGCTCGGCCTTATGTCTGGTGTTTTGTTCCACTCTTGCCGCCCTAGTTTCCGTCATACCGGTGTTATGTTCCCGGATTTTGCGTTCCTAACGCGGTCGGGTGATTTATGGGACCCCCCTGACAGTTCGCTTTGAATAAAACTCCTCCAGCAAGGCCCAACATTGGTTTTACCATTTGCCTCACCACCACCTATATTTCCCTTGGGAGTAATTAACCCAAGGGTCATCTTTATTATAGCCCCCCCGGGCCAATGCTTGTCTAAGTGTTGGTCCAAACTAGAGCCACTTGCGGTGCCGCCCCTAGGCAACTTGGGGTATCGTCGGTTGCCGTACGTACTGCTCATCCGGTCGTGGCCTGAGACGAGATACGCGTGGCTACTATCAGGATGTCGGCACGCCGGGAGGTCTTGCTGGTCTTGTTTTACCTTTGTCGAAATGTCTTGTAAACCGGGATTCCGAGACTGATCGGGTCTTCCTGGGAGCAGGTCTATTCCTTCGTTGATCGCGAGAGCTTGTCATGGGCTAAGTTGGGACACCCCTGCAGGGTATAAACTTTCGAGAGCCGTGCCCGCGGTTATGTGGCAGATGGGAATTTGTTAATGTCCGATTGTAGATAACTTGACACCAGATCCGAATTAAAATGCATCAACCGCGTGTGTAGCCGTGATGGTCTCTTCTCGGCGGAGTCCGGGAAGTGAACATGGTCTTTGGGTTATGTTTGACGTAAGTAGGTGTTCAGGATCACCTCTTGATCATTGTTAGCTTCACGACCGTTCCGCTTGTTTCTCTTCTCGCTCTCTTTTGCGTATGTTAGCCACCATACTTTCTTAGTCGCTGCTGCAACCTCACCACTTTACCCCTTCCTTTCCCATTAAGCTTTGCTAGTCTTGATACCCATGGTAATGGGATTGCTGAGTCCTCGTGGCTCACCAGATACTTCCAAAACCAGTTTGCAGGTGCCTATGTTATCGAGCAGGTGACGCAACCAAGCTCAAAGGAGGAGCTCGATGAAGATCTTGCCCTTTGTGTTGTTTCGTTCTAGTTGATCAGTAGTGGAGCCTAGTTGGGGTCGATCGGGGACCTTTGTCACATTTGGGGTTCTTCTTTTATTTTGGTTCCGTAGTCGGACCTTGATTGTATCTGGATGATGTAATGCTTTATTCATGTAATTGCGTGAAGTGGCGATTGTAAGCCAACTATGTATCTTTTTCCCTTATGTATTACATGGGTTGTGTGAAGATTACCTCACTTGCAACATTGCTATCAATGCGGTTATGCCTCTAAGTCGTGCTTCGACACGTGGGAGATATAGCCGCATCGAGGGCGTTACAATTTGGGTTCCATCCGCAAGGAGATCCGGCCGGGGTGTTGCTCATGGCCCCAAATGATGTGTGCAGGGTTCCCAAGCCCACCATCCGGGTGCCACTTGGTACACCGGGCCACTGTGCCTAGTCTGTCCCAAGCCCACCTGTACCGGGTGCCACTTGGTAGACTACTAACACTACCTACAAACACCAGAAACTAGTTGCAACTCCAGGACAGATATCGAGTCGGTTAATAAGTCGAGAGAGTCAATTAAGGATCCCAATGTGTGGTAGTAGCTGTTCATGGATCACAAACACAGAACTCAGTTCCTAAGGACGGCTTCAATGAGACAACCCACCATGTACTCCTACATGGCCTCTCACCGCTACCTTTACCAAATCGTGTTCTCACACTTAGCTCACACAAAGTAGGACATGTTCACACACCTTTGATTCATCCCCGATGAATCAGACCTGACTCAACTTTAAGCAGTAGCAGGCATGACAAACAAGCATGAATGAGTAGGCACAACAGGGCTCAAACAACTACTACTCATGCTAGTGGGTTTCATCCATTTACTGTGGCAATGACAGGTCATGCAGAGGAAAGGGTTCAACTACCGCAGCATGTAACAGTTGAATCGTTGTTGTCCTAATGCAGTAAAATAGAGCAGGAGCGAGAGAGTGGGATTGTATCGGAATGAACAAGGGGGTTCTGCTTGTCTGGCACTTCTGAAGATAATATAGTTCTTCATCGGTGTCATCGAACTCATCGTCGGAACCAAGTCTATCGAGAGGGAACAAATACCGACAACACAGAGAAAACACAATCAATGCAATGCAACAATATGATTAAATGAAACTTAGAACAGATTAAATGAAGTTTGTTTGAACCAAGGGTTCAAATTCAAACTCCATATGTGCTTATTTAAATGCCAATATATTATCTGGCCTAAACAGCAGCCATAAGTTGTTCTAACATGCATGAAAATGGTACAGATGGATAGATTGGATTTTTTTGATCATTTTTCATATATAAATTATTTCATTTGGAGTTACGGTTGAATTTCTATGATTTTTAGAAGGTTAGGACATTTTGTGGATTTCTTGATTTATTTTAAATAGAGAAAATCATTTACTGCGTCAGCATCGCGTCATGCGGACCTCAGCAGGTCAACAGACCCGGTCCAGGTCGAACCTAACGCGTGGGTCCTGCATGTCAATGACAAAGGCTGGTTAGTGTCGCTGACAGGTGGGGTCGGGTCAACAGCCACGCCAGCAAGTTAGCACTGACATGTGGGGCCGGTCAATAGGTGACGTGGCCAGGTCAAACTGACCTGTGAGGCCTGTGCGGTTAGTTTAGTCTAATCAGGAGCTTAAGCGGGGTTAATTAAGCCGTGGGGCCCAGTAGTCAATGACAGAGGAGGGTGGTTAGCCCCGTCATTAGAGCTAATTACGGTGCCACGTCGGCTGCGCCGGCGGTTAGACGACGGCGACAACCCAGGTTGGCGGTGGCTCGCCGGAGTTGCGCTAGGGCAGCGGCTGGGTGCACTGGGGGTACCAAGAGGAAGCTCATGCTCCCGCGCATCTGGCGGAGGCAGCAGAAGGTCGCGGGGCGGTCCGTAGTGGCGGGGGCGGCGAGTTGGGCGGCGGCCGGAGCTCGGGCTCGGGCGGGACAAGGCTAGGGTGCACGGAGTAAGGCTTGAGTGGTGGCATTGGGTTTCTTGGGAGGTCCTGAGCATGTTCCAGTGCTTGGATGCAAGCGGCGGCGGCTGTGGCCACGACAGCATCGAGGCCAGCGGCGAGGAGCTCACGGCTCCGGCGGTTGGCGCGGTTAGAGGAAGAAAAATACGGCGGGGTTAGGGGGAGATGAGTCAGGAGCCCACAGGGAGGCGGCGCAGTAGGTCAGCGGGCTCGGGGACGTCCTTGATGGCGCGAATCGACGGCGAGGGGCTCGGGTGCCCGAGGTTGAAGATGACCGCGATGGCGATGGAGCAGGGCCTCCTGGCGTCTCGTAGTTCGATTGGGAGGACGGGGTGGTTTTAGCGGTGCTTCTGGACTCGGCGGAAGGGTGAGGGGTGCACGATGGCCACGGTGGTGCTTGTCGGCGCGATGACGGTGTTCTCTGGTGGCTGCGGGGAGAGAACAAGAGAGGGAGAGAGAACCAGGGAGTGAGGGGAAGGGTCGAGGGGGTCCAGGGGGTGTCGTGGCACTCAGGCCCGTCTCCAGTAGCGAGCAAGCAGGCAGGAGGTGGCGTGCGGTGGCCGGCGCATGCCGGCGCTTGTCGGGCACACGCCCTCCTGCCCACTGGCAGGAGGTGGAAGACGACAGGGTGAGCCCCTGGTGGGCTGGGCCAGAACAGGAGCTGGGCCGGTGCGGCTGCGGGTAGGTGGCCCAGGTAGTTTCCTTCCTCTCTCTCCTTGTTATCTCTTTCTGTTTTCTATTTTTCTGTAGTTGTTTGGGCTTTATTAAAAATACCAGAGCACTTCTAAAAATCCTGAAAATAATTGTGGGCACCTTCTGAAATATATTCAACATCCCACATTTAGTTTCAGAATTATTTGAGCATTTAAATTATTTATAGCATTCAAATGCCCAAATTCAAATACTTTATGAGTTCATTCAAAAATCCATAAATGGCCAAGAAATATGCTCATCATTTTTGGCAGAGGTTTTCACCTTTATCAAAAATCATGAACATTTCCAAAGGCATTTTGGGTTCATTGAAGATTATTTTAGGTTGAACCTATTTGATTTGATCTGGTGCTAGGGTTTGAACAATCCCCATTTCAGGTTTAAGAGAAATTAAACATGATGCAACACATGACTAACTAGCTCAGAGCATACCAGAACTAGGGATGTGACATCAATGGGAGGGAGTAAGCCCCATGCATGCATGCATGCATGCAACATGCAACACTCACACGTACACATGGACGCACGCAACACTCACGCACCCATGTGGCACACAGCACACGACGCAACACACACGCTCACGCTCAAGTGCTCAACCTACTCCCTACGTTCGTGAAAGACCGTACATTTAGAGATTTACACATTGACCAGGGCATAATTAACGCCCAAAAGTAGAAGACTTATGTATGCATGCGACCATTGAGATAAGAAGATTAAATGAAGGCCGTTGCATGTTGTAATTAAGGATAGACATGTAGCCTATACCTACAGCACAAGTTGGTGCATTAGTCAATCAATATCGATTTAGATTAAAGGCTAAATGCATTGGAAGTGTAGATGTACATCATGTACTACACTCTTTGTTTTATAGCCGATGTACACTCTTTGTTGGAAGACCGTGGGAGGACACGTGCATGCACTCACATACATAGCCTGGGCGGTTCGCACGCAAGGGTTGGACTCGTGTCGCGCCTGCGTAAAGTTTGGTTTAACTGATTTCTTCGCTCTGCCAACTGACAGGTGGGACCCAAAAACCAGGTGACAATTTAACCAGTCAATAAAGTGCCACGTCGACTATGTGGCCGGTCAGTAGGGTGCAATATGGTGCTCTATGATTAGCTAGTGATCGTATAATCGCCGCAAAACTATATATAGTGACTGTAAAGAGCGTATTGTTACATACATTGACCGCCAGTGTATTTTTCTCATTTCAAATTAAGCCATATTAATCGGAAAGGACGTAGTATGGACTACTACTACTAGTACTAGTACCGCTTTGATGTGTCCCGTCAACTCGCCGAACGAGGAGAAGCTTGCTTACTATGCCTCTCCCTCGCCGACGCGCGTGGTGGTTCGCAGGACGAGGAGAGGGTTTTGACTATAGTGCCCTCTCCCTCTCCCTATCCCTCGCCCTCGCGGTGGACGTGCAGCAGTTCAATCGGTGTCAGATTGCCAGAAGCATATTGTGCTGTAGTATCATCATTGTTGGACCTTCCGAAGAGGCGAAGAGCCAAGTGCAAGGTTCACACGAGTACGAACTGTTGAACCTCCTAAAGAGGCAAAGAGCCAAGCGCAAGGTTTTATAGGAGTTGTCGTCCTAGTAGGAGTGTACTACAACTATAGCGAACGATGCTACTATATGATGCCGCCACGTCACGTATATCCAAAGCTGTGCCACCTTTTTTCTCAAAGAGCGTGTTGGAGCCCGTGCAACAACCACACAAGTTGCACGTACACATGACACATTTACTAGTAATAAATTCTAAAGGATAAATGCCAATATGCCACACAACTTCATCTCCAATTCATGTGATAAATTTGTGCACGACTAGTCTACATATATTCACAGCGCTACCGTTCACAATTATCGTACTCCACTTACACGTTATAGATGGGCTACATGTCCTCCTCCAGGTTCCAGTCCTAGGTGTTCTTCATGGATGGCACGATCCATGGCGGTGGGCAACGGGAATCATTGTCGCAGCTTTCTAGTCCGGTTCCACACGATGGAGACTCATCCAAGCTGAAGCGGCATAAATCAGGGATAGCGTGTCCTAGCATGTCGTTCATCCGGCGGTGCACACTGAAGACACAACCATGCTTCATGAACAGCAGGCCTTCTGTGTCGTGCACGGAAGGTGGCATCCGCTTCACAATGGGGTAGCTGTCCCCAATGAAAAGCGAGTACTCTCCAAGAGTGTTCCTCGGCACCCACGTAGCATCACGGGGGTCAAACTCGGCGCCGTTCATCTGGTACACGTGGCATCCCAGATCTAGACACATGGTGACGTACATAGTCAAGGTCCATGCACAATAATGTTGTTCTCAAATATGGCGGTCAGTAATACTGTGCAGCAAATAGTACTACTCTGGTATAAAGGAAGTAAAATAACCGGCTTATTATATATAGCCATTCTTGGCTACATGGATGAGATAGTAAGACATGGAAAAACAAAAATGGTGGCAGCTAGTGGGTTCAAGTCTTCAAGGGCCTAGCTAGCTATACACGTCCTCCAAGGTAAAAAGTACTCCTACTAGTACTAGAAAGTATACTACTAGTACAACAATGAAAGAGAAGGCGAGAGGGTTAAAAAATGGAATACCTAGGTAGATGGTGACGGTCCGATCGTGGTAGATTGTGTGACCATGTTGCACATCAGTGGTACCATGGGTAACGACTGCTAAGATAGTTGATCCCAATATGCCAAAGTCAGCTACAAGGTTCCAGGTTAGACCGAATCGCGGATGCAAATGCACATCCAGGATCGGCGATCTTATTTTGATCGGGAGATGACTGGTCCCTGCAAAATAATGGAGTACCGTTAGGGATGCAAATGATGGTTTGTGCATTCCGTTTATAATCTCCCGTACCGTAGAATGGCAACCAGATGAAACAAGTCCCCTGGCTTGTCATCGCGAAGATGCGGCCTAGATGGCGCATGGCGTCTTCAAACATGTAGGGGTACAAATCTGCCACAACCAACATGCGCCAGCCTCTGCCATTACTGCCTCTTGCATTTATGGCAATCCTTATGTCGAACACCGCGATGATATAGTAATCGTCGTAGCTGCGTCACTTTGTCGACGGGTCCGCAATTGCTATCTTCTTCAATCTCATGTAGGCATCATCATACGTATTCAAGCCGATCCAGTCCGGAAGGCCGATCCCAATGGTGGAGAAGGGGTCTACCGGAATGGCCGCACTGCTGTGTATGTTGTGCAAAATGATGGTGGTATTCGGCCGGAGGTATGCAAGACAATCTTCGTTGGCACCAACCTAGACCTATATATAAGACGGTGGGCAGCGGAGAAATTACGGGATGGAAATGGAATAACTAAGTCCTACATGATCAAACTCCATTACTGACCTGCTCATCGGACAAAATCCGACTACCTCTCAACGCCGGCAACTCTGGCGGAGTCAACGTGCAACCATGGCCAGGGAGCGGTGGACTGTTTGAAGGATTGTCCCATAGAAGAACCTTCTCCTCGAGGACGCATGGAAGACCAACAAGCATGGCCTTTTCCCAAGCCTGTTTAAGCAGAGTCTTGAAAAAGTTGGTGCAGGAAGCACCGAGTCTTGTGGCAGTGAGGACGTCGGAGCGACGTGCGATTTATCCCAGAGGATCGTCGTCCAAGGTCTCCCAGCCCCGACGAGGAGGAGAACCGCCTGGCGAATCCATGGGAGCAGCGATGAACTGCCTTCTCTTCGGGGGGAGGGGAACTGGCGAGGAGGAGATAAGAGCGTAGTAACCGCAGGGCCTCGTCCCTTCCAACTGTAGATCGTTCCTCGGCGAAGGGGTGAGGCTATTATTTACAACTAGTACTAGAATTATGGAACGTTATGGGATTGCATTATACTGTAAATAATAGCACTAGTAAGAAATTTTTGGCACTAGGTAGTAGTGTTTGGCGTGGATTAAGAAATTTTGGGTATGTTTTTGCCATTTTTTTGTACACGCCAACTAGTGTCAAAAAACGTCTTACATTATGTGACGGAGGAGTACGTACTCGTACTGTAGCAGTACTAGTACTAGTTTTCTCAACTAGTAGTGCGATGTACTGTACTTCTAGTCTAGTCTAGTATAGTCACCAGTTTTGAACTCTTGAATCTCAGGGCCAAGGAGCTACAGTTGGAAGTGGAGGGTACTACTGTTCTCTAGAACCATTGTTGTACTAACAATGCAGGGGAAGTACACCTGCGTAGTGGCCTAGTGGGTACTCTTAGTGCTCTATTCGGTCGCTCCTCTCACGTAGCTGGCCTACTCAGCCGCTCCTTTCACGCACACACTAGCAGCCTGTTTATTAGCGACAGTTACTGTGGGGGCAGAACATTTGAGTTATTTGATAAAGCGAGACTAGGCTTTTCGCTTCCATTTGTGGAGGTGTGACGGATCTCGTCGAACTTTGTTAGTAGTTCCTTATTTATGAATGAGATGAAGCAAAGCTTTTGCCTCTGTTTCAAAAAAAACACATCAAGAGCAATTTCTTTTATAGTAGAGCCGATAGTGGAGTGAAGTCCATGCGTGCAACGCCACAAGCTACAGACTAGTAGTAGAGCACTTTACGTACAGAGCCGTATTGCATAGTTCCCAATGCCCCGCCAGTCTTTTCTGGCTCCTCGATCTTAATTGGGAGGCGCTAGTTTAAATATGCTACTAGCTGGAAGCTGCAAGCGAGGTGCGGCTAGGGCGAGCACGTGAGCCACTAGATGCTGGGAAGGAAAACCTGTTCACGTGGCTAGGCTGTCCAGTGCACCCAGATTGTGGGGCCGCATGTCCGTTTGACTTCAAAGCTCAAACTACCCGTGTAAAATATTGGCTCGCAGCGAAGTGTAGTAGTACTATTTTAAAAAAAAGGCCACCGTGTGTTCGGCCAGGATCGAACCCACAAAACGAGGTATACATTCCTGCGACCACTAGTAGTACTCGTTGGAGTACAATGCAACCTAGAATCGCCTTTTGTCGCTAGTAGCATGGTTAATAGTATAGCCAGCTGCTGGCTATAAGCCAGTGCCATGTCATCTACAGCCCATCTTATAGCCAACATGTACAATAATAGATCAAAAGAGTGTACTGCTTTTCTATTATGTGGCCCACTTCTCATTCTCACAAACAACCTAGGAGCACGTGCTAGAGCTGGCTCTTCACGAAGAGCCCGCTTACCTTCTCTCTCCTCTTCTCTTTCCTCCAACTAAGCAGAAATATACTAGTTTATTTCTTATAGCCCGCTGACTCAGCTCTATTGTACTTGCTCTAATAATGCAAGAAACCACTAAAATGCCAAGAAACTACTACCACTTGCATACGTGGCAGACTTAAGATAAGACTACCTTATCAACCATTGTACATGCTCTTACCAACAAAAATCCTCGAGTGACCTCCTACCTCTGGCCCGTCCACCTAGTCATCCTCGGCCATGGGACGTAGCTACCGCCGCCGGCAGAAGGCGAGGTCAAAACTGCCGATGGTGCGGAGCCCATGTTGCGGCAGCCCGGATGCCAGCTCCGTCCCGCGCTCGCGGCTGCTAGCTAGCCAAGATAGCTCCGTCCAGCTGCTTGTCTGCAAGGTTTTCTAGCTAGATTAGCACGGCAGCGCGGTGGCTTGCTCATGCGCGCCGCGCTAAGGCCAGCCATCTTGCTCGAGCGAAGGCCAGCGCGGCGGCTTGCTCGCTCGTGAGTCACGCTCGGGCCAGCCTGCCAACCCGTGCGGAGGCCAGCGCGGTGTCCGGCCCGTCTGGCGGAGCGGCAGCTAACTCGCTCATCACCGGCGCCACCGACGAACACGGATCAGTACTGTTTGAAGTAATATTCAAGAAAAATAATGATTTGAGGCGGAATAAAAGGATAGAAGGTCAGATATGGGTCCCTCATGTCAACGGTCAAACAAAATGTGTTGGTTTAAGCTGCCTCATCAGCACAGACGTGTGGGCCAACCCTGTCATAAATGGGTTTAAACGAACCTCATCGGTAGGAGTACTGGGTAGTTTTTGGCGTGGATTAAGAAATTTTGGGTATGTTTTTGCTCTTTTTTGTACAATAGATTCTTACTAGGGCTGGTTGAAAGTGGTAGTTTTTTGTTAAATACTCTACATATTGTAAGTAGGAGGGAAAGTTAAGCTTTGGAAGCCAATAAGCAAGGCTAGTTACATAGTGCATATGTGTACATGATTGAAAGTAAATATCAACCATGAGTGACTAATATCTTGATGGAAAACTCGAAACTATGGAATACTAGGAAAAAAATGCATGGTTGCAAATACTAGCAATGTTCATGTCCATTGCAACGAATCATAATTGGAATAATACTTACTCACAAACTTGGTACAAAACACTCTAATTTTCATATACATATGTCACTAGAGATATATTATGTTTCAATTAGAATAATTCCTTGGGCTGTTTTGGTGAGGTCAGGGAGGGATGTGGTTGGTTTTAAGATACTAATTATGGGTTTTTCTGCAAATTGGTAGACAAGTGGGATGTTGGTGAGAAAAGGCAACAACTTACCTCACAGTCGTTAGATGTAGATCTAATGGTCTGAAACGACGGATGGAAGACACACCAGCATCACCAACTTAGTCTTGTGTAGGAGTACTAGCAAGATCCATGCATTGCACGGAACATCAAGATGCATTTTTTATAAAACACTTGTTGTGATTGACCCTTGCGGGAGTAATCCCATGTGTCAAAACTAATGATATCTCGAGAAATGTGAGATAAGGTGAAGAGGAGTGGGGTGTGGTGGTGGTTGGTGGTCAGATTGAGTGGAGGCATGGGGATTGACAACCCCGGCAGCGGCCACCAGGCCAGTTTGTTCCAGAGGCTTCCTTTCTTAATTGCTCAACAATGAGGTTTGTTGGAGATAAGGATGAACGAGGGAAGGCCTTGTCTACAAATGTGGAGAGGGGTGCGGGTATCTTTTAGTTTAATTTCCATCAGTCAGATATAGATCGGATGGTCTATATTGCAAGATGGCACACGTACCATCATCACCAACTCGGTTTTTTATAAGAGAAGAAATATAAGTATGGAGATACATACATATTATCGATACTTGCTTCCGTAAAATAGCATCTACATTCTATTCAACGCCTCGGCATGTGGGGTGAGGGAGTCCTGGACTAGGGGGTGTCCGGACAGCCGGACTATCATCGTCCGCCGGACTCCAAGACTACGAAGATACAGGATTGAAGACTCCGTCCCGTGTCCGTATGGGACTTTCCTTGGCGTGGAAGGCAAGCTTGGCAATACGGATATGTAGATCTCCTACCATTGTAACCGACTCTGTGTAACCCTAGCCTCCTCCGGTGTCTATATAAACCGGAGGGCCTTAGTCCGTAGGACAACAGACATTACAACAATCATACCATAGGCTAGCTTTAGGGTTTAGCCTCCTTGATCTCGTGGTAGATCCACTCTTGTACTACCCATATCATCAATATTAATCAAGCAAGACGTAGGGTTTTACCTCCATCGAGAGGGCCCGAACCTGGGTAAAACATCGTGTCCCTTGTCTCCTGTTACCATCCGCCTAGACGCACAGTTCGGGACCCCCTACCCGAGATCCGCCGGTTTTGACACCGACATTGGTGCTTTCATTGAGAGTTCCTATGTGTCATCACCGATTGGCTCGATGGCATCTTCAGCCAACAACGCTGTCCAGGGCGAGACTTTTGTCCCCGGACAGATCTTCGTATTCGGCGGCTTCGCACTGCGGGCTAATTCACTTGGCCATCTGGAGTAGAGCGAGAGCTACGCCCCTGGCCGTCAGGTCAGATTCGGAAGTCTAAACTTCACGGCCGATGTCCGCGGAGACTTGATCTTCGACGGACTCGAGCAACAGCCAAGCGCGCCGCACTGTTACGATGGGCATGATCTAGCTCTGCCGCCGAACAGTGCCTTGGTGGCCGCACACGAATCCGTTTCGGCCTTTAGTCCGGAGCCGATCGCCCAGATCGAGGATCGGTGGATGGACACCACCTCGGGGGCTTCAATTTCCACGGCGATGGAGCCGAACGCTAATCTTGTCCCCCGCGAAACTCGTGATTCCAAGGTGCCGGACTCCCTGCCGGACTCCGAACCTCCCACGCCCCTACCAATCAAATTGGATTGGGCGCCGGTCATGGAATTCACCGCCGCGGACATGTTCCAATACTCGCCCTTTGGCGACATCCTGAATTCGCTAAAGCATCTCTCATTTTCGGGAGAGTCCTGGCCGGACTATGGCCAGGATGGTTGGGATACGGATGACGAAGAAATTCAGCGCCCACCCACCACCCACTTTGTATCCACTGTCGACGATCTAACCGACATGCTAGACTATGACTCCGAAGACATCGACGGTATGGACGACGATGCCGGAGATGAACAAGAACCGGCGCCTACAGGGCACGGGAGGACCACCTCTTCACATGACGTATATATGGTGGATACCCCAAAAGAGAGTGATAACGAGGACCAACGGGCCGCGACAGAAGATAACCCCGCCGACAAACAACCAAAACGGCGACGCAGATGCCGCCCTAAGTCCCGCCTCGACAACAACAACGCTCCTAAGGACCCCGCAATACAGCAGGGCACACAAGTGGACGATGAACATGCAGATAAGCAACCGTCCGAACAGGACGAGTCAGATAATCAGTCCAGGCCCGGCGAAAATGACAGTCCAGACGATCTCATGCCCGACACGCCGCCGGAGGATAAAAACCTTCGGAAAAGACTCGTCAACACTGCAAGAAGCTTGAAGAAGGAAAAGCGGAAGCTCAAAACAGCGGAGGACACACTCAAAATGAGGTGGAGCAAAGTGCTCAAAACATCGGATAAATACGGCAATGGCCACCAATCAAAGAGCTACCCGAAGCGCAAGCTGCTACCAGAATTTGACGAGGAGGCCACAGAGCCCCCACAGTCAAAAAATAAAGAGGCTGCCTGGTTGGATAGACGGCCAGATGATAGGCCAAATTCTGAAAGTGGCACCGCACATAAACTGACTAATGAACCTGGAAAGATAGATGGCCCAGCCAGGTCCATCTACGGGCCAAAGAAGAAGGCCCCAGGAAGCAAGGCAACACGTCAAGTGTCCCAAGATAGTGGCACACCCAAATACAGGGGCCCCGCACACCCACTATGTTTCACCAATGAGGTGCTGGACCATGAATTCCCAGCAGGGTTTAAACCCATAAACATAGAGGCCTACGATGGAACAAAAGACCCTGGAGTCTGGATAGAAGATTATATACTACATATACACATGGCCAGAGGAGATGATCTCCACGCCATAAAATACCTACCCGTCAAGCTCAAAGGGCCAGCCCATCATTGGCTTAAAAGCCTCCCAGAAAACACTGTGGGAAGTTGGGAAGAGCTCGAGGACGCGTTTAGAGCAAATTTTCAAGGGACTTATGTCCACCCTCCGGATGCAGATGATCTAAGTCATATAACTCAACAGCCCGGAGAGTCAGCGCGCAAATTCTGGAACAGGTTCCTCACCAAAAAGAACCAAATAGTCGACTGTCCGGACACCGAAGCCTTAGCAGCTTTTAAACACAATGTCCGAGACGAATGGCTTGCCAGACACCTCGGCCAAGAGAAACCAAGGACAATGTCCACGCTAACAAGCCTCTTGACCCGCTTCTGTGCGGGAGACGATAGCTGGCTAGCAAGATGCAGCACCAGCGACCCAAGTACATCCAAGATAAGAGATGGAAACGGAAAATCACGGCGCAGAAAAGAGCAGCGCCAGAATAAAGAGAAAAGCCCAAAGAGCATGGCAGTCAACGCCGGATTCAAAACCTCGCGGCCAAACAACAAAACACCGCCTCTTAAGGATGACAGCAATGAGCTGTCCAACTTAAACAAGATTTTGGGTCGGATATGTCAAATCCACAGTACCCCCGGAAGGCCTGCAAACCACACCCATCGAGATTGTTGGGTTTTCAAACAGTCCGGCCGACTAAACGCCGAACACAAGGGGCTCGACGCGTCAAGCGAAGACGATAAACTCCACCAGCAGAGCACCGGAAAGCAAAAGACTTTCCCACAAGAGGTCAAAGCAGTAAACTCACTTCATGTGATAATGCGGAAAAATAGTGCGGCACCTTCTAAAAAGTGCCTCGCACGGTTCAACCCAGCAGACCGTAGAGATTGGATATCAAAACCAATCACTTTAGACCACCTGGATTATTCCAGAAGCGTTCGAAACGCAGGACGGACTGCACTGATATTGGATCCCATAATCGACGGACTACAATTTACTAAAGTCCTAATGGATGGAGGCAGCGACTTAAACCTGCTGTACTCAAACACAATCCGCAAGTTGGGGATAGACCCTACTAAAATTCGACACAGCCGCACTTCCTTCAAAGGAGTGACGCCAGGCCCTTACGCCAAGTGCACAGGCTCCCTATTACTAGAAGTTGTGTTCGGATCACAGAACAACTTTCGACGCGAAAAACTAATCTTTCATATCGTCCCATTTAAAAGTGGATATCAAGCACTCTTGGGACGAAAGGCTTTTGCCCGTTTCAATGCCATACCGCATTACGCGTCTCTTACACTTAAGATGCCCGGTCCACGTGGCATCATTTCAGTGCGAGGGTCACTTAAAGACCTCGGACACGGATAGACGAGTCTGGCATCAGTAGGCTAGGGGCTCCCTAGCCGCACACCCCTTCACAAGGGGCTGCGCGCACAAACAACCGCGAGTTCATACAAACCCCGCTCTACTTATTTATATTTCTTATTTCACACATACCTTTTTCGCACGAGTTGTTTTCAAACTAAAGTTCCTCTCTTTTTACAGATGAACAACGTGCACACCCGTCTCTTGTTGTTATTCTTCCTTGGTTTCTTCCTATAACCAAAGCGGAGCCTGACGTTTTGGCATCGGCCGCGTCAGAGGACCATGCCCGTACCTGGACACTAGGGGCTTAGGGCATTGTTCTGCCCATTATTATAAAGACCGAACACCTTAGGGAGTGTTCAGCGTCTCGAGTTAGGCATTATATGCATCAGCTCCGAATCATGTCTTTGGTCAAATGTTGGGTTTGCCCGGCTCCTGTGTTTTGCTGCCTTACGTTCTGTATCATCGGCTAACGCGGCACCAGGAGAACTACTGCGATTGTGCCCCAGTTCGGCTGGGCGAGCACCTCAGTAGAGAAAGCCGAAAACTGACTGTCATGATATAGCGAGAGACTGGTCAACCACTCGATCGACTACCGGAATGTTTAGAATTCCCCGCTTTGACGAAGGAGCGTTTCCCGGTCAGGCACACACGAGCCTTGAACTCGGAAAAGTGCGGTGCCCCAAGGGGCTATATCGTAGCCCCACCCTCGAACTCCACTGGCTAAGTGAAAGTGATAAAGCATTATAGTCCGGATTGCCTCGTTTGCTACGCTATCACCTCCTTAACAGGACCGAGACGTCGGATTAAGTGTGAAAACACGCTATTTTTGCGAACACCCCCGCACCTTGTGCATGGGGGCTAAAGCCGAAGACTGCAATCTTTCAGGTTATACAAATGTATACGTAAAAGGCCGCATAGGAGAAATTTTACTACTTGGGACGCACAAGTATAAAAAGCAGTTATGGCATAATCATCGTTTTCCAAGCTAAAAATGTTCATTTGAACGTAACATTTTTTGAGCACTGCGACTCTATTACACGAGCGCCACGCATAACTTCCCCAAAATTGTGCTCGGCAGGTAACCGGCTTTCATCCGGACCCTGGGCGGCAATAGCAGTGGCATCCATCTCTGTCCAATGTGTCTTCACACGGGCAAGAGCCATCCGCGCGCCTTCGATGCAGGCCGACCGCTTCATCTCCTTGATATGCGACACCGCTCCAAGAAATTGCTGCAGTAAGCCGAAATAGCTTGTCGCCTTGGGCCTCTCTAGCCAGACATGAGCCACGATGTCAGTCATGGCAAGTCCGGACAATCTATTCAGCTCGGCCCATTTGGCCAACCGACCGGTCAACGGAAGTGAATGATCCGGACTATGGAATTGAGACCAAAACAGCTCTTCCGTCTTGTGATCCTTCTGGCTCCGGAAGTGCTCAACGGCATCAGCCGCACTTGCCGCTAAGTCCATATACGGATCCTCCCGACCCCACAGCTAGCCAAGTTGAGCATACTTTTGATCTGTAAACCGGCGGCGCATCAGAAAAGGCTTGCCAGCCACAATATCTCCGGCCTGGCGCAGCTCCTCCTTCATAGCCCGCATTGCAGAACGGGCATCCTTGGCCTCGGCGGTGGCCTTCCCTAGGTCTTCCCGCTCCGATAAGCGCTCCTTTTCAAGAGCCTCATTGCGGTCGGCAGCATCTTTTAATTTCACGGCCAATTCGGCCATCTCTTCCCTGCTTAGGCAGTGTGCAGCCTTTTCGGCTTTCAACTCCTCGGCCGCCCTTGAGGCAGCCGCGTCACTCCTTCGGGCTTGCTCCTTAGCTTGAGCAAGTTCGGCCCGAAGGCTCTCCACAGCAGCAGCACCGTCTGTATCACAACATATAATTTATCAGAGGAGGGCTTTGACCCCCTTAATAAAGCGACTGTGGAGAACCCATTTACCTTGCGACTCGTCAAGTCGCCGGTTGACAAGTGCGATGTCCGCATCTGCCACGTCAAGTTGCCGCATTAACTCGGCAACTCCACTAGTCCGGGTAGCCCTCGGACTATACGCCACCTACATAGGAACGGCGACATTCATTGATTGCGATTTTGATCCTCGGCACGCTGTCATTTTCAACAACCTACCGAGTCTCAGGGGCTACTATCTATACAGGGTGCACTTTTATGTGCAAAACTGTCAGGAAAAAAAAGGGGTGCATCATTCTTGCGTACCTTAAATCCCGCCAGCAAACTCGTAGCGGCATTACGCAATCCGCTCTCGGCGGACGAAATCCTTCCAATCACCATACGCATCAAAGCACGATGATCTTCTGAGATGGATGCCCTCTCAAGCAGATTCTTCATTTCTCCCGGCCGGATACTAGTGGGTGCCGAACTCTCCGGCCCCTCCGGACTCGGGGATAGCCTCCGTGACGATACTTCAGGCTCGTCTGCCCTATCGGACAACACGGCAGACGGAGGCGTTTCGCTCTCCATCATCTCCGGAAGAAGGTCCCCCGAAGACGAACTCATCTGAGAAGGTTGCAAATCCGAACTGCAAGATAAAAATTTCGGTTACCCACAGAAGCACAAATGGAGGTATTTTCTTACTAATGAACTCCCCTTTTCCTACTCACGGCTCGCTGGAGGGCTGATCCTTTAGCGACGATTGTGCGTCCGGATTCTCCCCGGACGCCGGACCCCCCGGTGAAGATCTCTTCCCCTGTTTAGGGGCTTTGGCCTCCGGATCTTCGGAGGCGGTCCTCTTCTCCCCCTGGGAGGAGGGATTTTTGATTCCCCCCTCTTCAGACGCCCCTTTGGGCGAAATAATAGCTCCTCTATTTTCCCCATCGCTCCCTTCTACGGGCGCGATCTCCAGCATTCTGACCAGCACGGGCTCCAGTGCGGTCTCTGGGAGGGGAGCCGGACACCTTATCAGTTTCGATTGCGCTACCCACTCCTGTGAAGAGTAATGGGTCAGGAGGCAAACTCTAGAAAAGCAGATAAACAGAACGTCCGGACTCTGAGCTATTTACCTGAGTATCCGGGCGATTGCAGCTTAGGCCTGCGTCCTCGGTCAATTCCGGACACGCTACCTGCGGTCCGAAGAACAACTTGTACATCTCCACGGGTGACGCACCCATGAAGTGTTGGAGAATTCGAGGTCCCTTCGGATTGAACTCCCATAGACGGAGAGGACGGCGTTTGCAGGGCAGAAGACGCCTGATTAGCATAACCTGCATCACCACGACCAGATTGATCTCCCTCGCCTGGAGGTCTCGAATCCGGCCTTGCAATGAGGGCACGTCTTCGGACGGCCCCCAATTGAGCCCTTGGTTGACCCACGACATCAGTCGGCGTGGAGGTCCCGGGCGGAATGAAGGCGGCGGCTTTTGCTTGCTGCCCTTCGGAGCGGTGATATAGAACAACTCCTGCTGCCACAGTCCGAGCTCCTCTTGGAAGGAACCCTCGGGCCACGGGGCATCGGCCCTTCTGCTTATGGCCGCCCCGCCGCACTCCGCTTAACGCCCCCCGATCATCTTCGGCTCCACATTAAAGGTCTTCAGCCATAGGCCGAAGAGGGGAGTGACGCGGAGGAAGGCTTCGCAGACGATAATGAATGCGGAGATATGGAGGATAGACTCCGGAGCCAAGTCGTGAAAATCCAGTCCGTAGTAAAACATGAGCCCTCTCACGAAGGGGTCCGTCAGGAAGCCTAAACCCCGACGGAGGTGGGATACGAAGACGACGTACTCACCGGGCTCGGGGGCGGGCACGGCCTGCCCTTGGGCAGGCAACCTGTGCGAAATCTCGTAGGACAGGTACTTGGCCTCATGCAGCTTTAACACGTCCTCCTCCGTGACCGAGGAGGGCATCCACCGACCCTGGAGGTCGGAGCCGGACATGGTTGAGAATCCGAAGCGCTTGAATCTGGGGCTCTGGGTGTTGGAACTGGGAGTGAGGAGGAGATTCGATGCGAGATTGAAGAAGAGGAACGAGCCTTGGTTCTCTTATAAAGGGGGAAAATACCAAGAGTCGTCTCCGTGACCGTTCGGGATTCACCTTCGATAGAGGAGGCGTGGCGATGGGCACGGTTGGGTTACCCATGCACGTATTGATGAGGATCCCGGAATAAGGGGAACACGATCTCTGCTTCGACAAGACGTGCCAAGGAAACCGCTTTGCTAAACGTGCTGAGGTGGTATAATAAAAAACGATTCAAATAAAAGCCTGGTAGCGGTGTGATGCCATGCCGCATAATACGTCAGCAGATTGGACTTGTGTACATTTTATTCTCTCTACGGTGGAATGTGGAATTTATTTTGCAGAGCCGGACACTATCCTGGTGTTCATGATCTTCTTTGGATTATTCAAGGGAGGAACCCGCCTTGCAATGCCGAACATTATGCGCGCCGGACTTATCGTCATTGAAGCCTGGTTCAGGGGCTACTGAGGGAGTCCTGGACTAGGGGGTGTCCGGACAGCCGGACTATCATCGTCCGTCGGACTCCAAGACTACGAAGATACAAGATTGAAGACTCCGTCCCCATGTCCAGATGGGACTTTCCTTGGCGTGGAAGGCAAGCTTGGCAATACGGATATGTAGATCTCCTACCATTGTAACTGACTCTGTGTAACCCTAGCCTCCTCCGGTGTCTATATAAACCGGAGGGCCTTAGTCCGTAGGACAACAGACATTACAACAATCATACCATAGGCTAGCTTTAGGGTTTAGCCTCCTTGATCTCGTGGTAGATCCACTCTTGTACTACCCATATCATCAATATTAATCAAGCAGGACGTAGGGTTTTACCTCCATCGAGAGGGCCCGAACCTGGGTAAAACATCGTGTCCCTTGTCTCCTGTTACCATCCGCCTAGATGCATAGTTCGGGACCCCCTACCCGAGATCCGCCGGTTTTGACACCGACATGGGGCCTTAGCAGAATGACTTCTCGACTGTGTAAAACAAAGGTTTTCCCGTCGCCGACAAGGAGGGGGTGACGGCGGCGCGCTTTTTGGCTTGCTCTAGTCCTAGTAGTCATACTAGGTGGTCTAAGCACGTGTAGATTTATTCTTTTTCACGTCTCGTGTTTGCCGTACTGCCATGACTGTTGATGAATAGACGATAAGTTATTAACGGGGAAACCCTTGTTGAGCGTGTTTGCGAGAGAGAGAGAGACAGTGTGCATGTGTGATATGTTAGAGACTGAGGCAATGATAACAGATTCTTTGTGTCTATGTGTGTGGAGGATAGAGAGGGACATGTACATGGGGCTTTGTGTTGTGCACGTGGAGACACATATAGATAATTAGAGAGTGAGTTTGTGAGATACACATGCGGACATGAGGAGAGATGAGGATCCAGATAAATGGGTGTTTGTGCGTGTCTGTGTGTGCTTGTGCACGTGTTTGTGTGTGAGACGGAGAGAGTGTATGTGGAGTAGAGAGACCACTGATGATGTAAACCAAGTATAATGGAAGGGGGAATGGTGTGACATGTGTAGTAGCGAGATAGCACAGGTGCGGGCGGGGGGAGCAGACAATTTGGAAGAGACATTGTGACAGCCTGGTTTTTTCCCTCTCTTATTTGCTTGAGTTTTCATTTGAATTTTTTTGAAACTTGGAGTTCTTGAATCTTTTCATATGGACTTAAACACTTGGCATCCTTGGCTTTAACCCAAGTGCTTCACTTCCCTCCTAGACATCATTTCACTTCTGACCCACCCCAAAATAATCTTTGAAATATTTTTCTAAAATGAAAAATATTCTTTTTCTCTCAAAAACCATAAGTCAGATCTGTTTGCTTCAAAGCAACCCCAATTTTTATGGCTCAGAAAAATCTGAGATAATTCACAAATATTCTGTGAACCCTAGGGCACCTTCCCGAGCAAAAATATTTCATCACTTTTTGGAATATTTTTGCTACAAAAAATATTTTCTGTTCTGGACAGAAATGGTGGTTTCTACAGCAACTACCATTTTACTTGCTCCATTTGACCTGAACTTTCTTGTGCATATTTACCTTAGTAACTCTAAGCTAGCCTCCAAAGCACAACTTCAAACTCCCATCCATTTGACCACTGTAACATCACAAACTTACTGGCCAGAAACTTACCTGGCTTGTAAAATCTTCTCTACTGCACCTGGATCCAAACCAAACTGTGGTAAACTTAAGAACCACCACGAACAACATGCCAGACATGAATTTTTGACGAAGGCTGGCCTGAGAAGAGAGTTCGCGTGGTGACCACGCGTGTCCATGATGCCAGGCATGCGTGTCGACGTGCTCTGGATGACGCCGAATGCTCTGTTTGCGCGTGCTCGCTTCCATCGTCTGCCCGAGCGTGCCAAACCGTGCCACCATCATCATCTCGACGTCCTTAACCCCTCCCTGGCGCTCGCCAATGCCGGAGCTCGCCTGCAGCGAGCACGGGCAAGGTCCGGCTAGCCCAACAGTGTGGAGCGCATTGTGCTCGTCGCCATCCTCTTGATCCTGTGCTTGTCTCCGTCCGCCCACAGTGGCCGCGTGACCTCCGTCGCATTCTCCCCCTCTCACTGATGCCTCTCGTCGCCGGGCGCCATGGACAGGTGTCCAACAGCAGAGCCCGAAGCACCCTCACCGCTAACCTATAAATAGAGCCCCCCCAGCCTCCTCGAGCACCATCCAGCCCTCACACACACTCCATGACTATGTAGGAAGCGTAGCCCGGCCGGGCAGGCCTCGGGCCGCTCTTCCCAAGCTCGAGCTCGCCGGCGATCCCCTCTGGTCGCCGCGGTAGCTCCAGCCCCTCCCAGGCCTGGGCGACCCCTCCAGGGCCTCCGCCTCTCTCCGGTGAGGCCGTCTCGCCCGCCTGGTGCCCCTGGAGTGGCCTCTGCTCGCCGTCTTCCTCAACTCCGACGACCTCCATGTTCTGCCTCCGCCTGCGAGGCTGATTCCGATGTTGTCCGACCGCCCCTAGCAATGCTACGGGTATGGGCAGGTGCGCCTCAACCCCCTTTTGCCATCCCTCCCTCTCGTGTTGGCCAAGGAGCACTCGTCGCCGGCGAGAGCTCCGATGAAGCCGCGGCCGCCTCTGTTTCTTTCTCCCCCTTCCCCCACCAGACTAGCGGGGCCCGCTAGTCAGCCACTTCATACGCGCGTGAAGCGGTACGAGTGGTGGCGCCCCTGGGCTTTACGCCTTCGACGTCACCCCCCAGTCTATTTCTTTTTTTCAAATTCATTTGAATTTACAGAACACTTTAAACAGTTATAACTCTTCAACCATAAGTCCAAACGAATTGATTCTTTTTGCATTGTGTTCTTTCAAAAGAAATCTAGCAGCTCACCAAAGATGAGATTTTTTTGAGCTGTTTAGAATTTCTGGTGATTTTCAGAAGTGTTCTTGATATTTTCTTTTTGTGTTTAAAATTATTTTCAGAAGGTGAGGCTTGTCTTGAGGATCACCAGGAGGCTTGTGAACCTCATCAGCACTAAGGCAAGCCACAGCAACATTTTCATGGAGCCGTTTCAATATTTGTGATTTTCTTACTTGAATGAAATGATTAATCCATGCATTTAAATAATTATTGAGTTATTTGTAAACTGTTAAATATTGGTTAGTTGTTATGCTTGATTTAGAGAATGGTTGAAACTAGTTTAGTGGATAAAGCAAGTTAAGATTTATTTGAGGTGATGTTAGAAATAATTTTGTTATGCATGTTAGTAATTATTTAAAGCTATGTTTTTGCCTTCTTAGATTGATAAAAAAATTGTTAGAAAATATTCTGTTAAATACTTGTTTAATCATATTACTTGTCTTATAGAATATTTGGACCCATTTTAGTGATAAAGAAATTAAGAGTTGTTGATAGTAAAATCATTTCAAGCATATGATAAATTTATCGGAGTTACTTTCTTGCGTAAGAAATTAATAAAACTTGTTGCAAAATATTTTGGTTAAGTTGTGAGTCATTTTGAGCAAGTAGAGTAATATGACTTGTTGACGTTTATGCTTGGTGTGTATATGGATGACATCGGTCATTTTTCTCATTATATAATGCATGTGTTGTTTTACATTTCGCGGCATGCTATGACACCGGTCATTTTAGTTTAATGTTGAACCTGAATATAACTCAACTTGAATATACCGTTGACTGGGTCATGGTGCCGCTGAATCGAGTTTCTTTCCAGTGCAACCACATTTGCCTTTGTGGGCAGGCCTTGATTCGGTCCATTGACACGGCCTCTGGTCGGTGCCTCCAACTAGGGAAGGTTATGTCGTGCTTGCCCTGGCCCGGTAAGCAGGCATAATCTTGTGTGCTCGTTGATGAGATTATGGTACCGAGTCCCTGAGTGGGAGTGTTTTGACCACGACGGTGGTCGGGTGTCTTTGGTAGACACGGGGCCACCCAGGACCAGCCCGTTGGGGATTTGGGTCGGAGTGGTCGGGAGAGTGCTGTGGCAATGGAAGGGTTTTGTCGGAATGCCGTTGGTCCACCCGAATGGGAGTGCGAGGCCATGGGTTCCGTGGTGTGGGTACAGTGTGCTACCTCTGCAGAGTGTAATCTATCGATAGCCGAGTCCACGGTCACGGACACCTCGTAGTAGGTCCCACCATGATTCAACGTCTAATAAAATTGCACACTAAGCTATGAACTTTGCATTATTGATGGATGGCGGAAAGGCCATCGAGGCATTTGGGACCAAATGATGGTCGTGGTTGTGATCGCCGTGAGGATCATGAGTTGTTCATGAGAAAGACCACTTTGGTGGTGTGTTTGTGATCCAGAGATGATCACAGTTGGTAAGCTATCCCGAGGGACGTTCGAGCATGATCACAGCATGTTGACATATAGTGTTGCATTATTAATAATTGATTAAATATCATGATATTGTTTGTCATTATGATTATGCCTGTTGTGAGCTTGCAAGTACATTCAATGTACTGACCTAGCGTGTCATGCCAGATTTCAGGAAAGTATCATTGGAGAGGAGCGATGTTTGAATCTAGATCGTGTCCACATCAGTGTCCCTGTGATATGGAGCTTCCGCCACGACGTTATTCCACTGCCACATAGTTGTTCGGGTCGAGGCCCCTTTATGTTCACTAAATAATGTACATATTGTTCAGCCGCACCGAGTGTGCCGCTTGGCCTCGACAGCTGTTGTAATGTAAACCCTGTTCCGCTAGCATCAATAAAGCAGTTGTTTTTCTGTACCAAGATGTTGTGTGTTGCCACAAGACATGGTCTCTGGGCTGGCAATGCATGGTAAACCGGTCGCTCTGAGCCGGGGTGCCACAACGCTTGGTATCAAAGCCGTGCTGACTATAGGCCACGCTAGACTACGACGTGTTAACTGGACGCTAGACATGAGTAAATTTGAGTGCCGGTAGCAGCTATAGCTAGTTGTTGCATTATAGTCATTTGATTATTATTGTTATGCTAACCTGCTAATGGTTGTGAGTGTAGATGGCTCTGATGCCGTATCCGTGCCAATTGCAGCTGATGCGGTACACGTGACTGCACCTTTTCCGCAATGTGTAGCGTCGGTTGTACCCTCACGGGGACGACCCAGTCTACCATGTGTACCGGGAGCATCTAGCAGACTCAGTGTATGAGTATCACGCCGTGGTTACTCTGCGCACCTGTTCTGATTCCGGCTCTTACACTCGTACTTCTCGGAGCAGTTACGCCTCCACCGCTTCTCAGGCTATCCAGTTTGCCGCATTTGAGGTCCTTGTCGAGCTTCATTATACCGAGGTCCAAATGCAGTACCACCCAGGTTTCTCTTACTACCCATCTCTGCACGACAATGGTCGTGTCCGTTTCCCTCTCATTGATCCGGAGTCTGATAGTGTTGCTAGCCACCTTGCTCGCTACATAACTGCTAGCTATCTGATGATCCACGAGCTGGCTCGAGAGCTGACTCGTACTCGTACTGCTTTAGCCGCTACTTTGGTCACTTCTAGATCCGCCACTACTCTGTCTTCACTGGGATTTACCCCTTATGTCCCAGTCAGTTCTAGCTCCCCTATTTCGCCGGTTACTCCCCCGAGTAGCACAGGCGTCTCGGCCGTGAACCCTCTCAGTACTCCTGCCGAGTGGGTCTCACTTCTCTCTACCCCTGTAGACCCGATGCTTCATCCTACCCCTGCCCCTGAGGGAGAGCCCTCGAAGCAGCGTCGTCGTGTTACCTTTAACTCAGAGGTTTCCGTTAACCACGTCAGTTTGGGATCCGAGACCGCTTCAGGGGAGGACGCCGCAGCACCAGCAGAGGAGTAGTATCTTTGAGTATTCGCAGTTGCCTGGATGATGTATGGATGTAGTCATACGAGTCATGATGTTTTGTTGCATGTATGAGAGTAGTGAACCTGTCATGTTGTTTACTTTTCATGTATGAGTCTATGTATAATTATGTTGAGACTTTATTCGCCGTATTTTTTGCACTTCTGCTTTATTCCGGGATTTGTCGCTGGCTTTTCCCCAATTTTATTTTTAGGTGTTTCTCATCTCGATTGTGTTATCTTGGGGAAAAATCCACAATAGGATGATGCGGGGAGGCAGCAGTAGCAACGTTCGTGAGGGAACTCCTGTTCATCGTTTCGCACGACAGGGAGGACATTCTCCCGAGCCGTACGTTCAGCCACCACCTCCACCGCCTGATCCTCCCTCCACCGAGCAAATTATGCGTATGTTTGAAGAGAAAAGGAACGATGATCTGATTGAAATATTGAGAAGTGTTCAAGCCATGGTTGGACAGAATGGAGATCAGAATGGTCATCACTCAAAGCTGTCAGATTTTTAGAGGACCAATCCACCCAGCTTCAGTCAGATTGTTGACCCATTGGATGCAGATGATTGGTTGCGCACAATGGAGAAAAATCTTGAGATTGCTCGTACTGAAAGAAATGATAAAGTTCCATTTGCAACTCATTACCTTGAAGGCGCATCTACCATATGGTGGGAAAATACAAAGCCCATGTGGCCGATTGATGAGGAAATCACCTGGGAAAAATTTAAGGATAAGTTCCGAAAATATCATATCACTAGTAGAAAAAGGGTCAAACGTGAAGCACATTAGTGCCGGTTTGTATTAGAGCCGGCACAAATGTATACATTAGTGCCGGTTCCAACGGCTAGCCGGGCCGCTCTAATTAGTACCGGTTCGTGGCTAACCTTTAGCACCGGTTCGTGCCACGAACCGGTACTAATGAGGGTGGTGGCAGGATGTTGTCAGTCTGGGCCCCCTCCAGCACCTTTAGTACCGGTTCGTGCCATGAACCGGTACTATAGGTCCTCCTGCATATAAACCCTTCATCCAGCTCACTCTGTTCTTCCCCCTTTCCCCTCTCCTCTCCTCTCTGTTCTTCCTCTTCCCCTCGAGCTCATCACACATTTTGCCCAAAATTTGTCAAGATTTGAAGGCCCCCATCCATTCAAGTGATCACAAAAGGTTAGCAACTTTGTCCTTTCATCTCTCATTGCTAGATTAGCTCTTGCAATGCTTTATATAGTTATTAATTTGTGAGTTTAGTAATTTGGGAGGAAATATATATATGTGCTAGTATTTGATTTATATGCAATTTGAGGTCAAAAATAACACTTAGTTTGCATATGTAGGTGTGGTTTACTTAGTGCCTTCTAAATCTCCGTCGTAACCACCGTCGATCGCCCGCACCGTCCCGTCGCCGGCACCACCTTGTGGTGAGCCTCTTGTTCATGAAATTTTAGATAAGAAATTGATGTTTGTGTGATTTGGATATATAGTTACTCGTATAATTATCTTACCCGTACGTTGTTTGTTATACGTAGTGCCATGGTTTTGATATCCGTCCCCATCGTCCCTCGTCCTTGTTATGATTCAGATGGGGTTTATTCTCTTTTGAAACTATTTGTTGCATTTCGTGTTTATGACAAATTATGCCCATCAAGTTGACATAGATATTTTTATCTAGGATGTATGTGAACCGGAAATTCCAACCGACCCTATTGTCGAGAGGTTAAATTTAGTTGAAAGAGAAAACGAGTACTTGAAAGAAAAATTGAAAAGAATTGAGGGGGAGAAGATGGAATTGGAGTTGCATGTTGCCGATGTCGTCGATGATCACAAGATCAAGATGGAGAAAATGCGCTTGAAGAGTAGAAAGATTAGAAAATATGCCATCGATAGTGAGGCTTGGTATCATTATGCTATTGGATCAATTGTTAACTTAGTTGCGATCTTGATCGCATTTGTTGTTGCATTTAAATGCTTTAGCTAGAGAGTTATTTGTTTGTTGCATTTAAGTGTTGTATGAAATTTATGTATGAACTTGTATTAATTTGGTCTATTCGGTGTTGTGTAATGAAGATGAGCCGGCAATGGATGTACGATGACCGATGTTCTCCCCAGTTCGTTGAGGGCGTGCATACTTTTCTGCTTGCGGCTGAGGAAAACAAGCGGCGGATGGTTTTATGCCTTGTCCATGTGCTGGCTGTAAGAATGGTCACAATTACTCTACGTCAAGAACCATTCACGTCCACCTGTTTGAGTCCGGTTTCATGCCCCACTATAATGTTTGGACCAAGCACGGAGAAAGAGGGGTTATGATGGAAGACAATGAAGAAGAAGAGGACGACGACAGCTATCCTGGCCATGGGTTCCCTGAATACGATGATACAACAATGGGGGAAGAAGCTGAGCCGGTAATGCGGGGAGAAGCTGAGCCGGCAATGCGGGAAGAAGCTGAAGAAGAGGCATCTGATGAGCCCGTTGATGATCTAGGTCGGGCCATTGCCGATGCAAAGAGAAATTGCGCAAGTGATTTGGAGAAGAAGAACTTGCAGCGCATGTTAGAGGATCACAAAAAATTGTTGTACCCGAATTGCGTAGGTGAAAAGAAAAAGCTGGGCACCACACTAGAATTGCTGCAATGGAAGGCAGAGAATGGTGTATCTGACAAGGGATTTGGAAAGTTGCTGGTAATGATAAAGGATATGCTTCCAAAGGACAACGAATTGCCCGAGAGTACGTACGAAGCAAAGAAGGCTGTCTGCCCTCTAGGGGTAGAGGTGCAGAAGATACATGCATGCCCTAATGATTGCATCCTCTACCGCGGTGAGTACGAGGATTTGAACGCTTGCCCGGTATGTGGTGCATTACACTATAAGATCAGCCGCGATGAGCCTGGTGATGTCGAGGGCAAGCGCCCCAGGAAGAAGATTCCTGCCAAGGTGATGTGGTATTCTCCTATAATACCACGGTTGAAACGTTTGTTCCAAAACAAAGAGCTTGCCAAGGTGATGCGATGGCATAGAGAAGACCGTAAGAAAGACGGAAAGTTTAGAGTTTGCAGATGACGCAAGGAGCGTATGGTTTGGTCTAAGCGAAGATGGCATTAATCCTTTTGGGGAGCAGAGCAGCAACCATAGCACCTAGCCTGTGACTCTATGTTTGTATAACCTTCCTCCTTGGTTGTGCATGAAGCGGAAGTTCATTATGATGCCAGTGCTCATCCAAGGCCCTAAGCAACCCTGCAACGACATTGATGTGTACCTAAGGCCATTAGTTGAAGAACTCTTACAACTGTAGAATGGAACAGGTGTACGTTCGTGGGATGAGCACATGGGGGAAGAATTTGACCTAAAGGCGTTGCTGTTCGTGACCATCAATGATTGGCCTGCTCTTAGTAACCTTTCAGGACAGACAAACAAGGTATACCGCGGATGCACGCACTGTTTGGATGATACCGACAGTATAATTTGAATAGTTGTAAGAAGAATGTGTACCTGGGACATCGTCGATTTCTTCCGAGCAGGCATCCCGTAAGAAAGAAAGGCAAGCATTTCAAAGGTGAGGCGGATCACCGGACGAAGCCTCGCCACCGTACTGGTGCTGATGTACATGATATGGTCAAGGATTTGAAGGTGATATTTGGAAAGGGTCCTGGCGGACAACCTGTTCCGAAGGACGCGGACGGATGCGCACCCATGTGGAAGAAGAAATCTATATTTTCGGACCTGCCATATTGGAAAGACCTAGAGGTCCTCTCCGCAATCGACGTGATGCACATGACGAAGAATCTTTGCGTGACCCTGCTTGGCTTCTTGGGCGTGTATGGGAAGACAAAAGATACACCTAAGGCACGGGAGGACCAGCAACGTATGCACGGAGAAGACGACATACATCAGGGTCATGCAAGCTACGCTCTTACCAAAGAAGAGAAGGAAATCTTCTTTGAATGCCTGCTCAGTATTAAGGTACCGTCTGGCTTCTCATCGAATATAAAGGGAATAATAAACATGGCATAGAAAAAGTTTCAGAACCTAAAGTCTCATGACTGCCACGTGATTATGACGCAACTACTTCCGGCTGCATTGAGGAGGCTTCTACCGGAAAACGTTCGATTAGCCATTGTGAAGCTATGTGCATTTCTCAATGCAATCTCTCAGAAGGTAATCGATCCAGAAATCATACCAAGGTTACAGAATGATTTGGTGCAATGTCTTGTCAGTTTCGAGTTGGTGTTCCCACCATCCTTCTTCAACATCATGATGCACGTCCTAGTTCACCTATGCGAAGAGACTAACGTTTTGGGTCCTGTATTTCTACACAATATGTTCCCCTTTGAGAGGTTCATGGGAGTATTAAAGAAATATGTTCATAACCGTGCTAGGACAGAAGGAAGCATCTCCAAGGGCCATCAAAATGAGGAGGTCATTGAGTTTTGTATTGACTTTATTCCTGACCTTAAGCCGATTGGTGTTCCTGAATCGCGGCATAAGGGCAGACTGGATGGAAAAGGCACGCTAGGAGGGGAACAAATAATATGTATGGACGGACATTCTCTCACTGAAGCACACTACACAGTTCTACAGAATTCCACCTTGGTGGCTCCGTATATGGATGAACACAAGAATTTGCTACGCTCCAAACACCCGGAGCGGTTTGATGACTGGATTACACGTGAACAAACTAGGAGTTTCGCCAACTGGTTGCAGACACGTACCATGCATGACACCTCTATTGAAGATGACTTGTACTTGCTGTCCCAGTTACCATCTTCGAATATAATGACTTTCAAAGGGTACGAGATAAATGGTAATACATTTTACACGATCGCCCAAGATAAGAAGAGCACCAACCAAAACAGTGGTGTCCGCTTTGATGCAGAAACCAAGACGGGAAAGGAAACATATTATGGTTATATACAGGACATATGGGAACTTGACTATCGACGTGGTTTAAAGGTCCCTTTGTTTCGATGCAAATGGGTCAATATGACACGAGGCGGGGTAACGGAAGACCCGCAGTACGGAATGACAATAGTGGATCTCAACAATCTTGCGTGTGCAGACGAACCATTCATCCTAGCCAATGATGTGGCACAGGTTTTCTATGTGAAGGACATGTCTACCAAGACAAGAAAAAGAAAAGATAAGGAAGCGAATGCATCGTACGATGAGCCAAAGCGGCACATAGTTCTTTCTGGGAAGAGAAACATCATGGGAGTGGATGACAAGACAGACAAGTCAGAAGATTATGAAAAGTTTGATGAAATTGCTCCATTCACAGTGAATATTGACCCGAGCATCCCGTTAAATGATGAAGATTTTCCATGGTTACGGCGCAAAGTGACACACGCGAAGAAAAAGTTTCACACCCAAAGATCTGGGATGTGATCGGCTTCACTATCATCACTTTCTTCTGTGTTTCACACCCAGGAGGGAATGTCTGTAATAGTTAGGGTAGTTATGTGTTTTGGCATTTGAAACGCGAAGAAATTTTATGTGCAAACAAATTCTTTTCATGCATTTACTCATTTTTTCCAGCTAAATGACCCTGAAATTGAAAAGCAATTCAAATGAACTCGAAAAAGGTTGAAAGTTGGCATGGTATCATAATTTCATACAATAGCATGTGCAAGAAAGTAGAGAGGGTTACGGCAAAAACTGGATGCACTTCGTGTACAAAATGGACAATCTCTTTCGAAGTATCAGGGTTTCCGACGAAAACTGAACTGTTACAAAGGCATTTCATTTTTTAAATAACCTAAGCATTACTAAATTGAATATAATGATAAAACACACTAATATTAAAAATAAGAAAAAAGAATCACTGAAAAAACTTTTTTCAAAGTTAAGTTATTCACAAACTAGTGATTCACACAAATTTCAAATAATTCAAAATTTAAGCTATTCAAATTTGAAATCTACCAGCACTAACAGAAAGTTTGTAATTTTTTGTACCTCAAGCAAAAATATTCACAAAGAAACTCTAAATACAGCAAAAAAACAACTCAAAAATAAATAAAACAAAAAAAAATAAAGCAAAAAAAAAATTAAGAAAAAAAAGCCCGCCTACTGGGCCAAAGCGGCCTGCATACGACTAGCGACACAACCTTTCGTTGGGCCAGGATGCAGGCCCGTGAAGGCCCAGTAGGCCCACTAGGCGAAGAGGACAGGTAGGCCCAGTAGGCCTGGTTAGGAGAGGAGCTCGAGAGAGCTACCGCACTGGGCTTATAAACCAGTGCGGTAGCCCCTCGACTAGCGAGGTGGGACTAAACTTGCCACACCGCACCTGCGCCAGCGCACCCCCTTTAGTACCGGGTCGTGGCACAAACCGGTACTAAAGGGGGGCCTTTAGCACCGGTTTGTGCCACCACCCGGTACTAAAGGGGGTCGCTTCCCGCCGCTTGGCCTGGCCAAAACAGGCCTTTAGTACCGGTTGGTGGCTCCAACCGGTACTAAAGGTGCCCTCTATATATGCTAGAGTGCGAAAATTTCGTTTTCCCTCTCTGTTCGTTCCTCTGTTTCCGTCTCCGTCGCTGTCGCCGCCGCCCTCGATCGTCTCCGTCGTCGCTCGTCTCCGTCGCCGCCCCCGTCCCCTTCGCCGCCCCCGTCCCCGTCGCCGCCTTCGTCTCCGTCGCCGCCCCGGGCCCGTCCCCATCGCGCCGTCCCCGTCCCCGTCGCGCCGTCCCCGCCGTCGCCGCCCCGGCCGTCGCCTCGCCGTCGCCGTCGCCCGCTGTGAGCCCTCCCCGAGCCCGTACACACACACAAGCATGTTTAATTAGTTTAGATAATTAGTCTTTAATTAGTTTAGATATTTAGATTATTATTTTGTATGTTTAATTAGTTTAGATAATTAGTGTTTAATTAGTACACACACACACACGTATTTTGTATGTTTAATTAGTTTAGATTATTTAGATTATTATTTTTTCACTATTATATATGTATAAATGCATGTTAGATGGATATAATTAGTGTTTAATTAGTTATAAATTAGTGTTATATAGAAATGTTAGAAATGTTAGAAATTTTAGTGTTATTTAGATTATTTATATTAGCATAATTAGTGTTATATAGAAATGT
The DNA here is from genome assembly GCA_963921465.1 of Triticum timopheevii. Classification (NCBI taxonomy): domain Eukaryota; kingdom Viridiplantae; phylum Streptophyta; class Magnoliopsida; order Poales; family Poaceae; genus Triticum; species Triticum timopheevii. The sequence continues at coordinate 58,257,507 of OY997270.1, read as the reverse complement.
TAGAAATTTTAGTTATCAAAATCCAATCATTAAAAAAATGTTACTTTTTGCGGGCATATAGCTAGTATTTGTTCTCGACGATGCCCGGCCCGCATCCTCGCCGTCGACCCATCCGCGACGACGTCTAGCCGACCCATGTCCGGGACTGGGCTCCGCCGGGCTGGCACTGGGAGGTGCTGCCTGGAGGGGCGCACCGCTTGATGAGGAACCCAGACCCGGGTCCCGTCGTCGACCCTGATCTCGTTTGGTGGCGTTCGCGTGGGCCAGTTTCGGTGCGGAGGGACCCGGCCCCGCCGGAGGTGGTACGTCGCCGTGTCAGGGAGGAGGACGACCACGTCCATCGCTACATGGTTGCGTTAGAGGGCGGCAGGTTCTCCAATACCAGGCAGTTTCTTCGGGGATCTCACTTCAGCTATGATCCTGTGAGGGTTCCTTCTCTTTGGGTGTCCACCGCCCGCGCCAGAGGAACCGCGAGTGTCCTAGATTCTTCTGTACTATTCGATCTTTATTAGGTAATAGCCAGTGATGTACTATTCAATATTATATATTATTCGAGACGATGTATTCGAGATTATATCTATTATTCTAGACAATGTATTCGAGATTATATCTATTATTCGAGACGATGTAATTTGAATACTAAATTGTTTTATATTTCTTTTGGATTAGTTAAATAAAAGCTATGGCAGACAATACCGACAGAGAGGGAGAACAGACCATGTTCGATATGATACGCGGGCCAGATGATAATCAGAATGAAGAAGATTTTGACGGCTCCAAATTTCTAAACAACACCGGGGAGGGTGATATGATATTCGATCGCGACGACCAAATAGATGAAGTCATGAACTACGATTATGAGGATGACGAAGAACATGTTGATCCTGAAACAACAAAGACCGGCGAGGTATATATATTTATATAAGCAGGCATCTGGTGATCATCACATGTTTTAAATGACTTGAAGATATATTAACGAATCGATCTTTGTTCTTTCAGCCATCCGGATCGAGCAAATCTTCAGGCAAAATGACGAAACGAGGCCCGAACAAAAAGTTGAAGCAGGGCGTAAAGTACAATATCGAGGCATGCAGCCCTACTGGCAAACCATTAGCGCCTAAGAAAATTGCGGACAAGTTCATTCGTCAATGCGGAGTTCTTGTGAAGGACCATCTCCCGATCAAACTTCAAGAATGGAGAGAGCCAGCAAAGCCACGTCCAGATGTTACTTTTGTCGACAAGAATCAAAAAGATCTGCTTTGGGATACTCTCATGGAACATTTCACCCTACCAGATCATTTCACAGAAGCAGATGTGCAGAAAGTCAAGGAGGCTGCTTTTAGGATGATGGCGATTGCATTCAAGAACCACAAGAATCGTGAATGGAAGAAGTACGTCAAGGGAGGAAGGAAGACTCCAGTATTCAAGGGAACACTAGAGAACCAACGTGATCATTGGGACAATTTCGTGAAATTCAAGTATTCGGAATTAGCTAAGGAACGATCGAGAATAAACAAGAAGAATGCCGAAAAAAGGATAAGTACCATAAGCTGGGGCCAGGTGGCTATGTGGTGGCAATGCCTAAGTGGGATAAGTCTGAGAAAGAGATGGAGGATGCAGGTGTCACTCCGGCTACTAAGAGCTGGCCCCCCAGGGTCAGGACTTGGTTCTATGTGCATGGGGGGGAGTTGGACCCGGAGACAGGCAATGTTTCGACGAGGGCAAGTCTGAAGGGAGCCGACGATGCGATACTTGTTGCAATAGAAGAGGCACGATCGGGGGTGTTCCAGCCCAACAGGGAGAACGACGAGCTTACGCGTGCCCTGGGAAATCCTGAACACCCGGGAAGAACACGAGGCAAGGGCGCTATTCCGTGGTATGAGGGGTTTTCAGAATGGAACACCGACTACAGAACCCATGCGAGAAAAAGATTGCGGAGGGGAAGAAGAGGAAGATGGAGGAGGAGCAGAGGAAGCGGGACTATGAACGCCTTCAAGGCCTAGAAGCAAGTCAAGTGGAATTGGCAGTCAAATTCCAGCGGCAGCAGGAGCAGATCGACTCACTTACCCATCAAAGGGGGTCTCAGCAGCTGCAGCGGCTAGCGGAGGATCCAGCATTGGATAGCACCGGCCCATCCATGCCGAGAAGCAGCGTGGGTTCCGTCCCGGACGACGCAATGCTGGGTAGATACCCCGTGGATGACATCATGGAGAACACTAACTGCGAGCTACACGTCAAAATGAAGAACATATCCATGAAGGTGGCGGACGGCTTTGCTTTTACAAATCCCCCCGAGGCAACCTTCCATTGCAACCCGATTCCATCGGGCTATGCTCGTGTCTTGGTTGATGAGGTGGTGGACCCACCATATTCGGAGCTACAGCTTGACATTGCTGGAGGTGACGGCGAGCGCTTTCTCGGAGAGGCCAAACATCGTATCATCCTATGGAAAAAGGATTGCATCATCTTTCGAAGGCCACCGACACCGCGTCAGCCGAGTCCACATCGAAGTCCGTCACCGAGTCAGCAGACTCCCGCTCCTGCAAGTCCACCAAGTCCGGTAAAGTGTCAGGCCACTCCTCCTCCTCCAAGTCCGGCAAAGTGTCAGGACAATCCTCCTCCTCCAAGTCCGCCACAGCGTTAGACGTCCACTCCTCCTCCAAGTCCGGCACAACCTTAGGACACTCCTCCTCGTCCAACTCAGCCCCGTCAGCCGTCTCCGCCGCCTCAGCAATCGCAGAAGAGACACCCCGCAGCTATGGTGCGTAGCAGTACGAGTCAGGTAGTACAGGAAGTACAGGCGGAGGCAAGCGATATAAATATGGTCCAAGCCTCACGCCTCTTCCATAGAGGTCTTATGACAGGTCCGAGGAGGAAATCACAGCCATATCAAAAGGCCGAGGTGGAAGCCCATTTTGCACCGAAACCGCCACCGCCGCCAAGGGAGAAAGTGCCTGTTGACACAGACTATGAGTGCCACATCAGGAAGTTAAATCGAGCACGTCTACAAAGGGAGGCGAGCACGTCTACATCGGGATCGAGCAAACAAGAAGCAGCTGCCAAAAAATGCGGGAAAACCATTCCCCAGCTGGGAGAACAGGCGGCGCAATCGATCCCCTCGCTTGTTGTGCCAACAACAGGTGACAGTACGCGCGCCCAATATTATTGTGGGCAAACAATGCACGTTCCCGAGGTGGGCAATGTGGTAATAACGGAGGAGCATATAATGCAGGATGAAGTTCTCAACATCACTGTTGGACAACTCCTCGAGATCGAGCCCATGCCTTTGCTTAGAGAGGATGAAATAAAACGGAAATATGTCCGGGGCCAACCTTTGGTCGCGCCAGACAAGGTCAAGAACCTCCCAACGAGAATGTATGAATTGCATCAATGGTACATGAACACTACCAAGATTTCAGATCGATTGTCCCTCATGGTAAATGTCAAGGAGGAGCATTACTTCCATGAGAAAGCTGTGTCCGTTGAGTATTTAGAACTGTTTCAGTTATACAATCAAGACGCACTCGACAAATCTATCGTCAGTTGCTATTGTCTGTAAGTGATTTCTTTCTATAATTTAAGTCTCAAGCTAGCTGTAGTGATCCTTTTGATCAATCATTACCTGTAATTATCCTCACTATATTCTTTTATGTGGTATTATGCAGGATGAAGATGTATGAAATGAGAAAAGGTGGACGCTTTGGCATTGGGTTCATTGACCCAAACACCGTTAATGAATACACATGGAAGATAAATCAACGTCAGCAAAAGAACGTAGAGGACAGCATGCTAGAGTTCTTGAAGCGCCTCAAATACAATGAAGATATACTACTTCCTTACAACTTCTAGCGAGTCACACTGTCTTGTACTACAAATTCTCTGTTTTTGCCTACTAGCTAGCTACATTTTTTTGCTTACATATGCCCGCTTAATTAAGACATGCAAACGTGTGTGCATGCAGATTTCACTGGGTCTTGTGTATCGTTAAAGTTGACACCGGAACAGTTGAAGTACTGGACTCACTAATCTCAGAAAAAACTGACTATAACATCTTGTTTGGGATAGTCAACAGGTAATTTCAATCATTATTAACTATATATCTCGGCCTATTTAGTTCGTCATTTCATGATATGAACTATTTAATAACCCCTTTATTCATTTTCTTTGTCGGCGGGAGGGCTTGGGCAAGGTTCATCGCCGTCACGCCCGGCGAATGGTAACAAAAGCTTAAATGGTTTCGACCAAGGTAAGCAATTAAGTAGTACTAGCTAGCTAGCTAGCTGCCATCTCTTTAATTATCATGCTTCATTAATTTTTATCTAATCAAATTCCATTCTCGTAAAGGCCCTGAAGCAGGCGCAGGGGACTGATCTGTGCATTCTGCGTTTGCGAGAACATTCGCATGATGGCGTCCGAAAGGAGCAGATCTCAAAGACAGGAATGGGTACACTTGTCAGAACACTATTCACAATTTTTACACCATTATCGATATCTAGTCACACAACTAATACACATGCATATTGATCTCCTTCTTAACAGTTCAAAGAGGTGCGGGAGAAGCTCCTAGAAATGGAGCGCATAGAAGCACTTCAAGAGGAAATAGCGGGATTTTTGCTCGACCAGGTCATAAATCTGAAGGGAGAATTCTATTACCCGCTACCGCCCCATGAAAACCACTTCCAATTGTCATCGTGCTCCGAAGGCACCAATTAGGCTAATGCCACTGGCTCCGAAGGCAACATGCATATGTAGGAGAAATTGTATATAGCTATACATGTGTGTATGGGTGAATTAATTAAGACGGTGGTTTGTGAGACATTGATGATATATATATGCATGATTGGTTCTACTAGAAATTCTATTTATATATATATATATATATATATATGCATAACATGTACAATGTGTAGTATCGTAAAATACCAGCAAACGAAAAAGAATTAAAAGGGAAACACAAAATTAAATGAAAAAGAAATCATAAAACTAAAAACCCCCAAACCTTATAGTACCAGTTGGTCTTACCAAACGGTACTAAAGGGCTCCAGGCCCCCGGAGCTGGCTCGTGCCACGTGGTTGCCCTTTAGCACCGGTTCGTGTTGAACTGGTACTAAAGGGGGGCGGCTTTAATGACCACAATTTAGTGCCGGTTATGTAACCGGCACTACAGGGCCTTACGAACCGGTGCTATTGCCCGGTTCTGCACTAATGTATCCCTGCTGGAGTTATGAAGGCCAAGCAGCGTGAATTTCTCGCGCTCGTCCAAGGAAATCAGTCTGTGGCTGAATATCTGCAGAAATTCAATCATTTGGCCCGTTACTCTCTGTATGACGTGGCCACCGAAGAAAGGAAGATTGACAGATTTCTTGGAGGTTTAAATCCGCAACTTCAGTGTGCTCTCAGTATGTTTGATTTCACGGTTTTCCAAACTCTAGTGGACAAGGCGTTCATTGCTGAATGGGAGCACCAGCTCATATCAGGTAATAGGCCTGCTAACGACAACAAGTGCAAGTTTGAGCCAAAGAAGGATGGGAAACCTGTGCAAAAGGCTCGTACCTGGCAGCAAACTCAGGTGGAATACATGCCAAATTGGCAGCAGAATGTTAACAGGACCGCCACTCAAGTCAAGAATATTGTGGCCAACCCAATGCATGAGGAGCGTCAGCCACTTTATTCATATTCATACACATTTGGAATTTCATTTTAATTGGACCATATGATGGTATTTGCTTGTAGTAGCTCAATGATCCATATTTGAATTGAATGGACAATCTAAGTTTCGAGTTGGAGACATTGATTTTCAAAACTTGCACATTTTTTTGCGTGCAAAACAAACAAATTGTCGGCCATGATATCATAGTCGGCCGTACGAGAGTAGAATACTTATAATTTTAGGAGCCAAAAGCTTTCAAACTTCCCGCTCACAACGAAATATCACGCGCCCGAAAGTTTAGCCCTGTGATATTCCTGTTTTACCCCTGCCACATGAACGGAAAAGGGCTGCTTTGGTAACTCCATTGTTTTCCCCTATTTGCCCCAACATTCTTCCCTAGAGCCCCTCCCCTTCTCCTCCTCAACCCCCAACCACGGCAAGCCGCCGAATCTAGTCCTCTGCCGCAGCGGTGGACCTCACACCCCGCCGGATGTACCTTCCGCACCTTGGAACCCCCAACTGCCAACTCACCACTTCACCGGAGCCGCTTCAGCGACTGGCTTGTCCACCGCTCCAGATCTCCTTGATCGCCATCATGGTCCACCGCACCGGATCTGCTTAACCGGCGCCCTCGTCCACCATAGCGTAGGCCCTTCACAGACTCCCTCGTCTGCCCCTTTGCTGGCCCTTCATACAAGCCCTCGTCCGCCGCAACAGATCCGCCTCACCGAAAGCAATGTACAACGCGCCCGCCGAAGCCTTCGTCCACTGCACCGGACCCGCTCCACGGACGCCATATTTAACTCCAGCGGCCCTGCTTAACCGATGCCGCAGCCTCATCAGGTTATTTCGATTTGTACTCCTTCGGTTTTTCTCTTTATCATGCAACTGTCACTTACCACAGATGAGCTTTCTTGTATGTCGACAGGCGCCGCAACCGTAGCACCATCGACGATCCTTAGCTATCAAGTATGACAACGATACCCATATGCCGCCGAGAATCAGGTACTATTATCCAACGGCCGGCGCCTATGTTCACTTTCCTAGCATAAGCACTGCACCTTTGAATTTCTTCAGGGCATCATTCAGTTTTTCATGAGGCGCGTTATGCTGCTTGCACCTGTAGGGCCATACTTCTGGCAGTGAACATGTTACATGTGCTAAATTACATACCAGTGCACACATAGTTAATATGCTTTAGTTTTGTTCTGATGCCACATGTTGGTTCCATCAGACTGCTTAATGTTCTCTATGCTTAATTACACATCAGCAAACTAGCATGTGGTTCCGCTGCTTTTTGTTCGTTTTACCCTACATTTTCTGTTGCTAGCTATTACATCACTGCTCCGAGCCTCTGTTCATTATTGTTTGTGTGTTCTTGATCTTCCCAAGTTGCATGACTAATTTGATGCTTCTATTAATTATGGAGCTGCCAACCCCATCAAGCAAAATATTTGTTCTTTTGGGGCTGGCACCTCGAACAAGCATAAAAATAGAGGGAAGCAGATATATTGTCGTGTATGCACACACCCGTCTTTCATTAGTTTAGATGAACCATTGCTGATCAATTCGGACCAGTGCATGCGATTAAAATTAATTTTACCTAAATAGATGGTGCAAAATAAACTACAACAACTAGATTTGCAACCACGGGATGCTGACGATATCTTCAAAGAACATTGCAACAGCAGCTAGGCTTCACAGCAACATATGGTAAGCCAGTGTGTTTTAGTACATGTGAAATGTAATGTGAGTGGGCTGCTTTCTTGGCTTGTGCACTCAACGTGTAATCCTACCGAATTACAAATAGTTCAGGTGGCTGCTTTGCTGTATTGCTTGATTCGAATGCTTATTTGTTGTTACGCTATACCTGAGTTGGCCAATATGTCAGCAGTGCCTACTGTACTATTGTAAAGAAATGCATGCCTATTTCATTTGAGTCCTTAACTTTTCCTCTCAACTTCATCACAAGACTGTCTTCGTAGTTTATATGAGGCCACACTGTTAAGTGCTTTCTCAGATTATTTCAACTGCTTAGATGCCTTGGCAACTTAAATATAACGGTTGTACACTCCGTTTCAACTAGGGATGTCAATTGGGTCCCGTTTAATCCCAATTAAAGTCCACTAGTGGTATGGTAGTTCAAAAGAGTTTTTGTTTTTTGAGGAAAATGAACTAGGGAGGTAGCAAAAACTAACTGGATGGGACTGGCGGATGCCGTTTATTTGCCACTTACATCCCTAGCTTCATCTTACCATTTTAATTTCATTTCGGCTGATGCTGCTTCGAACCATTTAAATATAGTTTGCCATGCTCGGCAATAATTCGTCCGTCGTTTACCATGTAAGCTTACTTCATGGACCATACGATAACTATCTCTTACTGATGTCCAACGGAAACCTTTCAGGATGGCGTTCACACTAGGACACAATGTACAACCCCAGAATCTATTTGTGGAAGCAGTGCGCCATCCATGTTACCAGATGGTAGCAGTTCAGAGGCAACACCGCCTAAGAGCAGTCTGAGCACAGATAGTGCTTGAGGCTCTACTAGAGGCAGAAAGAGATGGTGTGGCTTCCATAAATGAGGTAATCTTTATCTTGAGGCTGAAAATTACGGAATTAGAGACACGCATTATGCAAGCAACCCAAGAATTGGAGGAAGTAAGAATGTTGCATTCGAAGACGGAGGAGGTCCTGCTGTTTCTCCTATCTGAAGCCCAAGGTAATCCCGGTTCTTCTTCAGATACTAGTTGAAATTGTCATTAGACTATTGTACTTGCATGTTGTGTCATGTCTCTGAATGGATTATGTTGCAAGATCCCCTATGTTGTCCATGTGTTGTAATGATCCGATTTTTTAGGCGAGGTAATCCTCAGTACTTGTATGATTGACATAAGGTGAACTGTTTTTCGTGTGAGCATATTGTATTGGATGAAATAACTGTTTGACTCAGAGTGTATCCAACCTACTGAATTCGAAGATCACGGCATTTCTAAATCATAATCATATATAAAGGTGGAATAAATCTTTGTTGTGGTTTTGAAGAAATAAATAACAAAACGTATAATTATCTGTGGATATTCGTAATCAAATACAAATTGGATTTGAATTTAGTTTGCCAGGTCCTAGGGCAAACGTGAATGCTAATTCTCCCAAGTTTTGAACGAAGCGGCTAAACACCCACTATAATTTGTGGGATGCCCGAAGCAAGTGTTTGCGAGATGGAAATTACTGTCTACCCCTGACACTTGACATCCTTATCGACCGGATTTACACTGTTGTCGATAGGGGTAGACTAGTAACTTCAATCAGACATGACACGACGGCCTCTGAGCCCATTCAGACACGGTGGGCGCCAAACGTGGGCGGCAAAACACATTTGATTCAAGCTTGTCCGAAAGACATGTGTCTCTTCCTCCATTTCCCCATTCATACACGGTGGGCGGCAAAACAAACTCTCCTCGTCCGAAATCGATGTAGGTTAATATTTTAAATAGAGGCAGATGTGTAACTTCCATCAGATGTGACACAACCGCCCTACCTGTCAGCCCTGTTCATACACCATGGGCGCCAACCGTGGGTGGCAAAACACCCTCTCCTCGCCCGAAATAGTTACCGGCAAATATTTGGGAGATGCGAGATTACCGTCCTATCCCCAACCGACGCGATGTCCAAAATTTTAAACGGGGGATAAGTTCGTAACTTTCCCCCATTTCAGAGAAGCGCGTCCCAAAGTTTGAGATCCCCCCTCCCCTCCATTTCCCCATTCATACACCATCAGCGGCACAACAACCTCTGCATTGCAGCCAGCCTCCTCCGTCCGCCACCCAATCCTCCACCTTGCCGGAGCTGCTACCCCTATACCGTCGTCCACTACAAGAGATGTACGTCTCTCATCCACGGCGCTGGACCAGGATCCTTTCATCGCCTCCTCTCGCTTCATCGGCTTTGTACAGTTTGCACCTACAGATCCGCCATGGCACGGGCACTATACTCTTAAAGCTTATGGTTTCCCCCCTTTATATTCACTACCATCATCGTAGGTGCTTCATGTCGTGCTAGCACTGCTCCTGAAGACCTCAACCCAAAGCTTACATGTTGAAATACGAATCTAATATGATGCTCATATCACTAAAATAGAGAAAGTTTAATTGGTCACCTAATGTTCATATATTCGTTTCGAAAAGCATGTGCGCCACCCACTGGTCCAGCTAGTTCCACTTTCCTAATTTTTCTCTTGATGCTTAGGGTTTTCCCCTTTTATCTACTCTACTATGATCTGCGTAGGTGCTTTCTGTCGTACTAGCATTACTCCACCCTTCAAGCTAAACAACACAACACTCAGAATTCGAAAGCTTAGTTGTTCAAATATGATTGTGATATGATACTGATATTAGTTAACCGACATATTTAATTGGTTAGCTAAAGGTCCCACTTGAGTTTCCAAATACATGTCGCGACATATAGAGAGACAGCATAATTGCATTTCTTTATCACTTGTTGACCATACTTTCTTGTCCATACCAAATCTTAGTTGTTATTTCAAAGCAAACATCGGTTGCTAACTACCCTTTGCGTGGTTTGCAGCTTCAGATCTGCCATCCCACTGCCACGGTCAACACTGTACTCATCATGCTTATGTCTTCCCCATTTTATGATGACCACAATCAGCCTACGTGGTTCGTGTCGTAATAGCACTGCTCCACCCATCAAGCTAAACAAGCTTAGTTGTACAAATTCATATATGATATTATTGTTGATATTAGTAAAACTGAGAGATGTTTAATTGGTTAGCTAAATGTTCCTACTTTAGTTTCGAAATGCATGTGAGCCACATATGGAGAGACCGAAAGAATAGTATTTCTCTGTGCGCTCTGGTTCATCATGGGTGGCCAACCGACATTGTATTGAAAGACTTGTAATATCTTCAATCTGCTTGCTCTTCTGCTCTTATTTAAGATAAATACTCTTCTCTTGCGGTCGACTGGTCAGGTCGAGTTGTTCTCCCTTAGTATATTTTGAATCTCTCAGGTCAGGTCGACTTGTTCTTCTTTACTATATGTTGAAGCTATCGTCTGCGAAGTGTCATCACTTCTGTAGCTCTCACATTTTGAGTAGTAGGCCACATTATATTAATGCACACAACAAATTACAGCATGCATGGCATCTTTTAAAATAATTGCAGAGATAGCACAAAGGGGTTTACAGGGAGGCAGTATTGGATTAGAATCACTTCTGCATTACAAAGAAAATCTCACTTGTTTTTATGTTTTCATGCATGTCAAATATTGAACATTATCAAAATGAATATGAGAATGGGCACACGAGAGGAATATTGCGGAACGATCCACTGGCTAACAAACTTGGCATGGTGGAGGATGGCCTATCTTATTCACCCATCAAGGTGCTTGCTCTAACTTTGCAAAGTTGTATTGGTCGCACATATATTGCATCTGACCTCTTGCATTACTTCTACTTTGTTACACCATCTGCTTAGTTTAAGCATCATATATGAGTATATGCCACACCTATCCATTTTCTACCTATTCCATGTGTCGTCACACTATGTTTTTCCAGTGAAATTTTGTTCCTTCGTAATAGATGTCCAAAAGGAAGAGGGTGAGTGCAGATCCTCAAGGAGTACAAACTAGGTATTTGGAGAAGGCCCAACTGTACCACACTTTACCCCTACTCCAGTGGTCAAACCCCTATTAGAACTGCTGGGAGCCCAGCGTCAGGTACTGTCTATGATATCAATTCAAAATTTGAACTCCTAAATTTCTGCTTGTGCCTTACCTTCTCTCTTGTATGAAAACTAATTTCAGATGAATCTCCTTGCTCAAAGGATTATACGATCTCAAAACAATAATGGGCTCTGCATTGCTCCTGTCAGTACCTCTCTCCCTTTTGCCTTGTAACGCTGTACTTAATTAATTGCTATTTGATTATTTATCATCAGTCTGCACCTGAGCTGCATTATGCTCTGTTTCTTCCAATATTATTTGATTTATATTTACTCTTTGCAAAATGTAGAATAATGGCAATGCTTATAAAGAATTTTCTTTGGGGAATTATTGAATTATCCTTCCATCAACATGGAGAAGGGCTTCGTCCAGCCCGTGTTAACATGTAAGGTAAGTTCATCCTTCTCAAGCCTTCAAACTTTGTTCTAGTATAGATTTGGATAGGCATCATTTCCTCCACTGCTGTTTGCTTTGCTATTTACATCTGATTGGATGTTTGCAACAACTACCAGTTTCAAATTGTAGTTGTAAAAACATGTTCCTTATGCAGAACAGATCCATTTATTTGCTTATATAATTGTGAAACCTGTTACATGTCTCCTTGTTTCTCTTTCAGACTCGTATCTCTTACGCCAGGCAGAACTTTAGGGAAGATAGTGAGCCAAACCATCTTGAGGATAGCGAGATGACCCCAAGGTCCTGTCTTGATGAAGACAGTGACTTGAAGCTACTCAGCAGCAGGTGTGAGACAACCTCTATGCAGTCGTTGCCTCAATCAGTTCGACTTCTTCAATCTCAACTTAAAGCAGAAAGGCTTCCTTCAGCTCAGCTCCGACTTGAAGTCAAAGATGCAATGAAGATGCCAGAGGACTTCCATGCGCACCATCATGCCTTAAATCTCGTGTTGATGCTTCTATCGTTGACACAACTGAGGTCTACTCAGCTTCTTCAGCTGTTTGGGGGGCCCGACCTGGCCAGGCCTAGAGCCTTCTGAAGTGCTCTCAGTTTTGTATATTCTTTTGTCAGCGCGTTTATTTGCACCGGTGGCGAACTTTGATGCCCAGTGGATGTAATATGTGTCATAGCCGTGATGCCCAGTGGATGTAATATTTGTTTGCTTGTAGTCATTGCAGTTCTTTTTCTGCGGTTTGCTAGTGGCTGCAATAACCTATTTTTTAAAACTAGGCCACAATAACCATGGGCTAATATTTACTGTAGTGACACTGGGCCTCCTACGGGACGGAGAAACAGTGGGCCTTCTACGGGCCATAGAAACAGTGGGCCCTTCACTGACCGTAGAAACAATGGGCCTTCTATGGGCCGTAGAAACAATGGGCCTTCTACAGGCCGTATCATCAATGGGCCTTATACGGGCAGTATGATCGATTGGCCAAACATGTGCCAATAACAGGCCTCATTATGGCCATAAATGGGCTAGAGTTGGAATCGTCCGTTCATGGGCCGACCATAACGGGTCATCGTTAATAGGCTGTATTTGATGACGCTATGAAAACGGCCCAACGTATTAACGGACCATAAACGAGCTGACTGTAACCATGGGCTGAATTTGGCCCACAAGCAGAAAATGACAGTAACGGGCCGTAAGTAAACGAATGCTGGAAATGAGCCCAATAATAAATGGGCTCTGAGAAGGCCGAAAGATAACATGGGCTGGGAACGGCCCAACGGAATAACGGGCCGTTAATGGGTATAAAGTGAAACACTGTTCATTACGGGCCAGTTTCACCACGGGCCGTTAACGGGTGTAAAGTGATACACTGTTCATTACGGGCCAGTTTCACCACGGGTCGTTAATAGGCCAAGAGTTACATAGGGCCTCATATGGGCCGAAAGACGTCATGGGCCATACATGGGCCAGAAGTGAAAATGGGCTGGAATCATATTGGGTGGCCTAGATGACGCTACTGGGCCTAATTCGGATAGGGCGTAACGGGCCTTGGGTTAGCAGGCTATAAATGGGCTATATGCGAACAGGCCATTAACAGGCTTGATGTGGGCCAGCCCGCCACCTTTTGACCAAGTCAAACAGGCCGGCCTTTTCACAGGAATGGACCTCTGTTGGGTCGTGCCACGTGTCGACGTATCATAGGCGCCTTCTGTCCAATGAGTGGATGACATCTGTCCCAACGATGACCCGACACGTGTTTCCTCCAGCCAATGATGATTTTACACGTGGAAAATCCCCATTGGTCGGGGCTGTTAACGGGTTATCGGGATCCAAAACCCGACCCGATAGCTTAACGGCATTCCGTTATGGTGGATCCCACGCGTCTGTCACCCTTGACGAAAGCACTTCTGTGACGCGCAATTTATCGTCATGGCGGTGGACACTTCCGTGATGATAATTTTGGTAATGTCATGGAACACTTCTACGACAGCACAAGTATGACTATCTTGATTCTATCATAAATTTGTCATGGATGTACATGCATGACAAAAAACGCGACCTACTGTGACAAACACGTATCATCACGAAAGTGTATTTTTTTTGTAGTGCGTGTTCGTGAAGACGATATTCCCAAGACCGCATTCGTCACTCGTTATGGTTCTTACGAGTACATTGTCATGTCTTTTGGCCTGACCAATGCTCCAGCCACATTCTCCCGTATGATGAACTACATATTCATGGATTACCTCGACAAGTTCGTCATAGTCTATCTGGATGATATCCTGGTTTATTCGAAGAACAAAGAAGAACATGCTGAACATTTTTGACCTATTCTAGAGAAGCTTCGAGAACATCAACTTTATGCCAAGTATTCCAAATGTGAATTCTGGTTACCCAAAGTCACGCACCTTCATCATGTGATCTCCAAGGATGGTATTGCCGTCAACCCAGAGCGCGTTCAGGCTATTCTTGACTAGACCCTTCGAAGACTGTCAAGCAAGTCAGAAGCTTTCTCGGACTAGCCAGCTATTGTCGCTGCTTTGTCGAGAACTTCTCCAAGATCGCCAAGCCACTGACCAATCTGCTACACAAAGGCGTTAAGTTTGATTGGAATGAAAAATGTCAGGAAAGTTTCCAGGCACTCAAGGACAAGCTGACATCTGCCCCAGTGCTAGCTCCCCCTAATTCTCGCAAGGTCATCGTCATCTATTGCGACGCTTCATGTCAAGGATTAGGTTGTGTCCTAATGCAAGAGCGCAGGGTGATTGCTTATGCCTCCTGTCAAGTGCGTCCTCACGAAGAGAACTACCAAGTTCATGACCTCGAGCTTGCAGCGGTTATCTTTGTACTGAAGCTATGGCGACAGTACCTTCTCGGTAATCATTGTGAAATCTTCACCGATCATAAGAGTCTGAAGTACTAGTTTACTCAAGCAGATCTAAACCTCTGTTAGGAGCGATGGATGGAAGCTATTGTTGACTACAACTGCGCTATATCCTATACCCCTAGCAAGGCTAATGTAATGGCCGATGCCTTGAGCCGCAAGTCATATTGCAACAATCACATGGTCTACAAAGCTCAACCCCGCCTTTATGAAGAGCTATGCAAGATGAACCTTCAACTAGTTCCACAGGGTTCTCTGAATAACCTTGTCTTGGAACCAACTCTTCTGAAAGAAATTAAGTCTACTCAAGCCAAAGATGCTCATGTTGATCTGATGAAAAAGGATCTTGCCTTAGAGAAATCTCGAGATTTCTCGCTTGCTGAAGATGGGACCTTATACTTCAGAGATTGCATTGTCGTACCCCGGTTTGAGCTTATGACAGAGAAGGTGATGAAAGAAGCGCATGACACCCCTCTCTCTATTCATCCAGGAAGTACCAAGATGTATCTAGACATCCGTCAGAAGTACTGGTGGTCTAAAATGAATCAAGACATTGCTCGATATATCGAAGAATGTGACGTTTGCCATCGCATCAAAGCAGAACATCAGAAACTGGCTAGACTTCTACAACCGCTTCTGATTCCTGAATGGAAGTGGGATAAGATCCAAATGGACTTCGTCACTGGTCTTACCAAGTCTCGGAAAGGTAACGATGCTATCTTTGTCGTCATCGACCAATTCTCGGAGGTTGCTCACTTTCTACCAGTCAAGAAGACTATCACTGCTAGTCAATTAGCAAACTTGTATATCTCCAGAATTGTGTCACTCCACGGCATTCCGAAGGAGATCAGTTCAGACCACAGCAGTATATTCACTTCAAAGTTTTGGGATGGTTTCCAAGAGGCAATGGGAACTCATATTACCTGGAGCACCACTTATCATCCCCAATCCCAAGGCCAAGTCGATCGAGTCAATCAAATTCTTGAAGACATGCTTCGGTCTTGCGTTACTTCTTTCGGCAAGAAGTGGGAAGAATCTCTCCCTTATGCGACGTTCTCTTATAACAACAGCTATCAAACCAGCTTGAAAATGGCACCCTTCGAAGTGCTTTATGGACGTAAGTGCCGAACCCCTCTGAATTGGTTAGAAACTGGGGAATGGACGCTCATTAGTCCAAACATTATTCAACAGGATGAAGGGCAGGTTTGCACTGTCCGGGATAATCTCAAGGCGGCCCAGTCGCGCCAGAAGAGTAACTATGACCAGAAACACTGGGGTTCAACTTATCAACCTCGTGAACAAGCTTATTTGCGTGTCACTCCTTTGAGAGGCACTCATCAGTTAGGAGTCAAGGGCAAGCTAGCTCCGTGCTACATTGGTCCCTTCCGCATTCTCGCCTGTCGTGGACTGGTGGCATATCAACTGGTGTTGCCACCTCAATTCTCTCACGTCCATGACATCTTCAACGTGTCGCAACTTTGTCATTGCTTCAAGGATCCGGAACGTGAAGTGGACCCGGAATTGATTGAAGTTCAAGATGATCTCACATACAAGGAGCATCCGATCTGCATTCTTGAAGAAGCTGAACGTCGAACACGCCAGAAGGTTACCAAGTTCCTCAAGGTGCAATGGTCAAATCATTCTAAAGATGAAGCCACATGGGAACACGAAGATAACCTCCGGGCTGAATACCCCGACCTGTTCCCTGCTACCTCTTAATTCTCGGGACAAGAATTTCTTTTAGAGGAGGAGAGTTGTAACACCCCGGTGTAATGATGCTACAGTAATCTCTTGGGTTAAGTTAATCCTTTTGCTAAACAAGTGTTTGTTCATCTTTGTCTCTTGCCTCTTTTAAAATCCAGTTGAATTCAATTCCAAATTATGTGTGAAATTCAAAAATGCTCAAACATGGAAACTAAAATGTTCATCATGTGGAAAGTATTCTTCTGGTAATATTGGTGGTGAACAAACATTTTTTTTGCAAAGTGTCTAAATGGCCTAAAATAAATAAAATAGAAAGTTTAAAAAAAAGAAAAGAAAAATGGAAAAGCAGGAGAGATATGAAATATTTGACTAAGACTGGATTTCATTCCACTTTCCTATTTCTGAACAACAACTTATGTTATCAACTATTTCGTGTTTTCAAAGTTATTTTATTAATTGTCTCATACCCTATTTTTGATTTCGAGGGAGAAAGCCCCTGTTCCACTGGGCCAAATGGCCCAGCTGGTCTTCGACTCACCTGAGCTAGGTGGCCCAGCTAGGCCCGGCCCACTCCCCCTCCCCGGTCATCCCTCTGCTTCTCTCTGTTCATGCGACTGAGCCCCCTGCTCGTTCCCACCGGACCCGGCGCGGCGCCGCGCGCCGCCACGTCGACGGTGAGGGGATAAGGGCAGCCCCCGACGCCTCGGTCTCCGAGTCTCCCACTTCCCCTCGCCCACTCCGCCTCTCCCTCTTCCCACCAGATCCTCCTTGCCCAGATCCGCCATGGCCACCACCGCAGTCGCCATGGCCGGCACCGTCTACCCGCTCTCCATCGTCCCCTTCGCCTAGGACCGCGCCAAGGGCTCCGTCGTCAACCTCTCCTTCGCCCACGACCAGCCCCTTGAGCTCGGCGCCCCTGCATCGACTCCGACGCCAGCTTCTTCTTCCTCGGTAGCCACCGGCATTCCTCTGCGATTCCGGCGCCCTACTGCTCCTAAACTTCCAACGAGCCACCTGTGCTCCTACGTATGCTCTCTGACCTTTACCCTATGTTAGCGCCTTCGATCTCGCCCCCCTAGTTGCCACCATTGGTGCTGCCCCGCCGCCATGGTGAAGCTCGTCGCAGTGGCCACCATTGCAACAGCTCGCGTCCGAGCTCGTAGTCGAGCTCGTGAGGTTCCCAGGAGCCCAATGCGCACGCGCATGCGTTTCCCTGAGCCCGCTAACGCCGTTTACGTCCATGCCCGAACAGCACCACCGCCACGGATTGTCGCCGGTGTGTCTCTGGTGACCAAATGGTCACAAGCTAGTGCCCGTTGCACTCCCCACACCCCGTAGATACTCCCCAGCCTCTTGGTTTGCTCGCTAGCGCGCCGTAGCTCCGTTTTTGTCAAGCACCCGTGCACGCCGCCGCCTCCGCCACTCGCCGGTGCCGATTCCGGCCAAGTCCAGCGATGCTAAGGCCACCACTGGACGTGGCGCTGAGAGCTCGTTCGAATGAGCCTAGCCCCGCTCCTCCCCGAGACCCGTACGCGTTTTCCGGCGAGATCCGAGCCGCGCAGACGTGTGTGGGTGTCGCCAGCGTTGAGCCGACGGCCACCGCCAACGTGGCACACCGGGGGCCACCCCTGGGTCATTGCCAGCGGGGCCCGCGGGCCCCGTTGACTAGGTTGACCCAGTCAACATGCTGGCCGGGCTTCTCTGTGATGCTGGCGTGCGGGCCCCACCGCGTAATTAGTTTAACTGAACTGGTTTTATACTTAAAGTTAACTAGATAGTTAATTAAGTCACTGACAGGTGGGGTCCACGTGCTAATTAACCCTGTTTAGTCTTAGTTAAACTTAGTTTAGTCCTCTGACTATGACATGTGGGTCCCACTGGCCCCACATGGCAGGTTTGACCTGGTCAGTTAGTCTGTTGACTGCTGACGTCATGCTGACGTCATATTCCTTTTCTGCTAATTCTCTTAATTTAATAATTCCAGAAATTTTTTTAATCTTTGAAAATTTGTAGAAATTAATTCGTAAATCGGATGAAAATGTTTTCTACATGAAAGTTGCTCAGAAAAATCCAACGAATCTGTTTACGCGGTCCATTTACCTGTCAGATGCCCCTAACTATTTCAGCATGGAACGTTTACCCTCCGGTCATCTATTTGACACAGGTCCAGAACCGGCAAAACATTCTCGGTTGAATTCCCCCTTCACCTATATCGTGTAGCCATACGTTAGGTCACACCCGGCACATCATATTGCCATGTTATGCTTTGTGATGCTATGTTTGCTTTATATTTATTATTTCTTCCCCCACTTCTCTCCGGTAGACCCCGGGACTGATGTTCACTACAAGAAATATGTCAACTTGTGACCCTCACTATTGGCCGCTGAAAGGTCATAGTTTTTCATTTGCGACAGTTTTTGACCAAAAACAGAAGGTCAAAAGCTGGCGGTCATAAACTGAACTTAACGACCTTCTCTATGAGAAGGTCGTAGACGTTTACGACCAAAATATGCCTACTGTTTTGTTTTGGTCACTAGCAGCCTCCTCAGGCCACGTAGGCATCTGACGTGGCAATCTGATGTGGCACAAGAATCAGCCCGGTCCAATTCGATTTTTACATGGGCCTAGCCCAACAATTCGGCCTTTTTAGAATATTTTTTCCCTATTAATTTGGTTGACTACATGGGCTAAGCCCACATTTTAGCCTTTTTATTTCTGGGCCATGGCCTCTTATAATGCATTTCTTATTAATTTTTTTCCTTCCAGAAAAATATTGTTTGGGCCATGGCATTTTCACCCCAGACCACGTTTGTACCACGTTTATTTCTTGGTCATGGCCTATTCAGGCCCGGTACTATCATGGCAATTGAGTAATTTTCACAATCTGGCATTAAAACAACATGTACACAGGGAATACAAAATTTCATTACACAGGAATTGTTCAACACGTAGGAGCACATCTGGTACTGTCCTAACAATGTCTACATAATTTGCATTATCTCACTACTACATAACATTGTTCAACACGTAGGAGCACATCTGGTACTGTCCTAACAATGTCTTCATTGCTCCCTCTGATGGGCAAGTTTTCCAGGCGCGACAATTTGCCTTCCTACAAGAACAGAACATTACATGAATAGATCAATCGAGGAGGAAACAGTAAAACAGGCGTAAAGCATCACACATACATATAATAACAGCATACATTAATGTATAAAATAATAAAAATATCTATAACCAGGGCTATTTCTAGCCAACTTGTGTGCATGAATCATAATAGATCAAGCAAAAGACGTATAACCATCAGCAAACAACAAATATTAGTGAAAGGGGACAATTTCTAGTACTCGTCATTTTTGCAAAGTGAGCAAGAACGATGATATTTTCCTACACATACTTTTTGATTTTTTCCTTATTCCTATAGTGATCTGCTCACTCCAATTCTATCTACTCAACCCATTCACATGCAACATGGATAATCAGGAAGCATCTACTCAAATAAGGAATTAGAATGCAACATGGATAACTATGCCCTATGAAACAGTTCACGTATCAAGAACCATCAAAGTAAATAAGGAACTGGTATAGAACACCAACTCAATCACCTTCACAGCAATGAAATCATGGATAATTCTTCTATTTAATTGAAGTTCTCTAATCATATAATTTCTTGCTAATCTCATATACTGTTATTCAAAAGAAAGATGTATTTTGCTATAAGATTTTAGCTCTAGTACACAATACATAAAAAGGTACCAAAAATCCTTAGTGATCTGAAGCAGCAAACAAAATTTAAACACAGACGATGCATGCCATAGTAATAGCAGCACATACAGAGAAATGCAAAAGGCACCTCATACTAGTATGGTGATCTTCGTCGCAAATTTTAAGCTATGTTTCATGCAGATAATTTATTTGGTTTCAGAAAACAACAACAACAACATCATGCAGTATATATGAAGGGATTACAACAGGTTCCTATAGTACACTATATAGGCCGACATTTTAGACTACTAGTACATAGAAATTATATGCAACTCTGTTTTTTCTCTAGCCCAGCCACAAGATCATAAGAGAAATCGTAAGTATCTGGTGCATTTGATATAATAAAGCAGCTCCCGAAAAAACAGAAGTTCTGCTTCTTCACATCCCAATTGAGGAGATTTGTGGGATAACCTACCCTGAGGAGCTCGCCGCAGGATCTTCTCCATGGAAAGCCCCCTTCTTTCACAACACCAAATTGGCCTCTTCACGAACCTGCAAAAATAAATGCACACACAAATCAGATTGTGGGAGACGAGAGGAGGAAGAGGAGGAGGAGTGATGTGTATGCAAGTGTATAAGCATCAAGCATGAGATACTTTTCAAATTACTATGAACATTCTCAGTTTCTTTGATTGAAGTAGGTGACTCGGGCTAGGTGTGCTCACTACTAGGCAGTAAAAACTCGGTATATACAAGCATTGCGTGCTTAGTTATCGGTGACGAATATCTAGACACCAAAATATTGGTGCCTCTGCCACAAGTGACCATCATCGTGAACTAGACATACGAATACTAAATATCAACCAATGCACATACTTTTATTACCAGGAAGAGAGATAGCTCAAAACAGAACATATATAATTTGCAAGAAGGAAATCACCCATAATTAATAGGGAGAGATATAACCAAAACAAGTTCATTTGTCTTCCAAGTATAAAACAGTAAGTGCACAAACTCACATCAGTTAACATCATTACAGAATTTCAGATAACATGTTTACTGCAGAAATCAAGAATAGGCAGTAGTTCTGCTAGTGTTTCTTTCTGTGGTTGGGTTGGACATGCAGCTAAATTTCTGGTAATTGCTGAAATGCAGTAGCAGGCAGGCAGTGTTGCAGTAACCCAAGTAATATAATGTAACAGCAGAGCGAGGCAAATCAAGTTGGTTGTGTGTGTGCTTGAGCTAGCTTAGTACATACAGTCCATGGTTGGGCTCCAAAACAAACAGAGCATGCTGGTGTCAACAGAATCAAGCCAGGAGAATAGAAACAGACCATACCATGATGAAGTTTAAAATAGAATAAGCAATGCATATACATTTCCGAGTGGAAAATCACAGAAACAGTTGATGAAAATCTGCATCCAAAGTTCTAACAATGTCATGTCTACAACAAAACTCTGTAGCAGGCTCTGTAGCGGGCTCGCCTGGCCGCTCAGACAATAACCTCGATCTGCAAGGCAAGAACAAGAGTATGTTTTGGTCACGTTAATAAGATGATGATATAAAAAATGATCGACTGATGGTGAAATGTACACAAGACAGCATGTTTTATTGCTTACTTCTGATTGCTCACACCAATAACATCACGGTCCTATGTTTGCAATACAGAAAGCAACAAAGAATTTGATGGCAGACAGAATATTTATGCTTCCCTTTTCAATGGAGCCCCAGACCAAATACACCCTCATCAATAATGCAAGTCCGGAGATGCAATGCAAGATTGGACCACTAAATGACTATGTAAAGCATGATAATGGCCTAACTAGATCTGAGATTTCACACAAGTGGCAACTATACTAGTACAGAAGTGCACCCATGTCTCATGAAAAGAACGATCCTCGTACTGCAATTGCTTATCAGATCTAAACTACAAAATGAAATGGCTAGACATCACTGATCACAGGATTAAATTAGGAACTACGAACAGTTCATGTTCCTGGAAAATTCAGAAGGGTCGCACAGATCGAACACTAATTGCCGCACTCTCGGGGGAAAACAATTAGACCTACACGGGAAGGTAATACAGTAATCCCATCACGGTTCAAATGGCGCATCAATTACAGCCTAAATATTCCAGACCAGAGAAGATCTGACATAGGAAGGGGCGAGAGACGGGTATGACGAACCAAGATGCCATGCTCGAGGAAGTAAAGTTCCCAGCACGCATTGCCAAACTGGATTACAGGAAGTCGCCAGGATGCCGACGCCGACGAGCGTGGCCGGCAGGATGCCGAAGACGAAGTCGCCGAAGGAGATGTTGTAGCTCCGAGGCGCGCGCCATGGTGCTCCTGCCATGGGCCGGGCGCGCAAGGACGGTCGTGCTCCTCCCGCTTCTCCTCCAGAGGCCTCCGCCGTGCGCTGCTCCCACGCGAGCCCTGCATGTAACCCAAGGAGAGGAGAGGAGCGCATATGTTAGGAACCGCAGGAGAGGAAGAGGAGGCGCGGAGTGTCGTGCGCGTACGTGGTCATGGCCGGGCACGCCGCCATCCTGGCCGTGGATTGCCTGCCTGTGGTCGCCGGGCCGGCGGGACGAGGCGCCGCGCGACAAAATCCCAAGTACAGAGTTGTTGGTTGGCTTGGAGTGGATAAGGCTAGGGGAGAACGAGAGGGAGGGAGGAGCTCGATCTCGTCTATGGTGAGGGTCATCAATGGTGGGCGGCGGCGGACCAAGATCTGAGGGAGGGAGAGGGTGACTTGGAGATGGGGATCTGGGATCGAGGGGCCCGAGAGAGGGTGGAGCAGCGGCACTTGAGGGGTGGGGGTCAAGCTCCGCCGGAGGGAGGTGGCCGACGCGCGCAGTAGGGAAGGAGGAGAGGGGAGGCGACGGGGTTCGCCATGGGAGGGAGCAGGGAGGGGAGGAGGAGAGGAGAGCGAGGGGAGAAAGAAAGGAGGCGGGGGGTGAATGAAAAATGTCCACGAGGACTAGGGTTTCGGCTTAGGCGGGCTTGGGGTGAGGATAGCCGTTAGATCCGCAAAAATCCAACAGTGTTCCGTCCACGATCCGCGTCAAATGCCCACAGACCAATCAAATTGCAATACACTCATACGATGTCATGACCATCTAAATTGGTCATAGTTAACTACAAAATTGGTCGTAGTTAACAAAAAATCAATTTTCCATTTTTCAGTGCCCGAAATAAGTTTTTTTGTGAAGGACCTATAATATATTTGTTGCAAAATTGGACCAAATCATTTTTCTAAAATACTAGGCCATATTTAATGCACAATTGACCAAATGGTTGGCTGTTAAAAGTTTTGATCCACCTCTCGTGAAAAAGACAAATTTTCGCCGATTCAGCAGGAAGCGGGTCAAATTTGAACTGCGGCTGCCTCATAGTTTGCTATTTATTTTTTCCAAAAATCATTTCTAGGTACAAAAGTATCTATTTAATTATACACACACCAAAAAAATTCCAAGATTCAACAACTAGCTAGGAAGGGTCAAGCCCGCCGTTTTGACCTCATTTTGAAACGGGCATAAAAAATTCAAAAAAAACAAAAAATTGGGAAACCTTCGCATTGTGTCACTATATGTGGCCAAGTTCCCAGGAAAAATAACAAACGTATAATATGACAATTATTTTAAAAAAGTGTTCTCAGAAACGAGCTATCACGTGTGGAGATCAATGGCTTTCAAGCCAAATGATCAATCTTATGGCCACATTCATGGCATAGTTTGTTCAAATGATCTCATATTGTGCACAAGGGTGCATATTGGAATGGCAAACAATGTTGCATAAGTAAGTTTTCATTTTATTTGGACGAAAAAATCATTTTCCATTTTTTGAGTGCCCAAAAGGAGGTTTTTTTGTGAAGGACCTCCCAAATAATTGTTGCAAAATTGGACCAAATCAATTTTCTAAAATACTAGGCCATATTTAATGCACAATTGACCAAATGGTTGGGTGTCAAAAGTTTTGATCCACCTCTCGTGAAAAAGACAAATTTTCGCCGATTTAGTAGGAAGCCTCATAGTTTGCTATTTGTTTTTTCCAAAAATCATTTCTAGGTACAAAAGTATCTATTTAATCAGAGAAACACCAAAAAAATTCCAAGATTCAACCACTATCTAGGAACGGTCAAGCCCACCGTTTTGTCCACATTTTGAAACGGGCATAAAAAATTCAAAAAAAATCAAAAAATTGGGAAACCTTAGCATTGTGTCATTATATGTGACCAAGTTACCAGGAAAAATAATAAACTTGTAATACGACAATTATTTTAAAAAAGTGTTCTCACAAATGAGCAATCATGCGTGAAGATCAATGGCTTTCAAGCCAAATGATCAACCTTATGGTCACATTCATGGCATAGTTTGTTCAGATGAACTCATATTGTGCAAAAGGGTGCATCTTGGACTTCCAAACAATGTTGCCTAAGGGAGTTTTCATTTTCTTTGGACGAAAAAATCATTTTCCATTTTTCGAGTGCCCAAAAGGAGGTTTTTTTGTGAAGGACCTCCCAAATAATTGTTGCAAAATTGGACCAAATCAATTTTCTAAAATACTAGGACATATTTAATGCACAATTGACAAAATGGTTGGGTGTAAAAAGTTTTGATCCACCTCTCGTGAAAAAGACAAATTTCCGCCGATTCAGATGGAAGCGGGTCAAATTTGACCTGCAGCTGCCTCATAGTTTGCTATTTATTTTTTCCAAAAATCATTTCTAGTTACATAAGTACCTATTTAATCATAAATACATGGTTTGGTGGCGATACGTCGAGGTTTGGGCGGTGGCCGAGGGCCCCAACTCTAGAGCGCATAAACTCGCATTCCCGCCGCGTGGTCACCGCGTGACCGTGGCGTTGCCATGTGTTCTAGGTGGCCTAGGCATGTCTAGTGGGTTGGTAACTCCCCACGTAGGTGCTAGGAAGAAAATTACAACATAAGATTCTCACGAGAAGACAGATCGCTGCTCAAATATGAATTAGTAGCCAAGTGTTTGATTAGCGGTACGGCAAATGTACATGGCTAATGGGCGTGAGTTTTGGCTAAGGATGATCAGTTACTAAGAAGACCGTCTTCATAAATTTTCAGCTCAAAAGGAGGAGACTAGGTCGTACTTGCTTTGCAAAGTACTACACTCGACGTAAATACGAATGTTGAAGCTGGGCTCAAAATAATGAATGGATTGAGCTGGCATTTGGTGGAGGATGGTTATTTGGGCATAGGAAAGCACTGTAGAAAATGGATACCATTTGGACATGCCAAAGTGGTACTTCCTTCACAAAGTGTTTTTCTGAACAGAATAGGAAAATGAATATTTTTGAATTATTTCTGAACTAGGCAAGGAAGGTTTTTTTACATATTTGACGAAGATATGACCCAAAGAATTTATGAGATTTCTTTGGGAATTTTGGGAATGACAGAAATATAGGTTGCTTCACAACCTAGGGCAAAAACTTCCACATGGACATGACACATATGCAAAACTGATGAGGTGGCGCCTAGTCATAGCAACCCACCACAATTTACAAGGTTATGACCATCTATATTGGTCATGATCAGCTAGAAATAAGGCAGCGGAGCAGTGCTATCTGCTTTATGACCATTTCGTGTAAGGAAATTATGACCTTTCTGACCAAAATGGTCGCAATGGTCTCAAATGGTCATAGATCTATGACCAATTCTTCCAGGGTCACTGACAGAAGGTCACTAGTTGACATATTTCTTGTAGTGGCTGCCCCTGTGATCGACTTCGTCGACGACGACCCTGATGACCCACAAGTAGGGATCTATCGTATTCCTTTCAATAAATAAGAGTGTCGAACCCAACGAGGAGCAGAAGGAAATGACAAGCAGTTTTCAGTAAGGTATTCTCTGCAAGCACTGAAATTATAGGTAAGAGATAGTTTTGTGATAAGATAAATGGTAACAGGTAACAAGTAACAAGTGTAAATAAAGTGCAGCAAGGTGGCCCAATCCTTTTGGTAGCAAAGGACAAGCCTGGACGATTTCTTATATGAAGGAAAACGCTCCCGAGGACACATGGGAATTATCGTCAAGCTAGTTTCCATCACGTTCATATGATTCGCGTTCGTTACTTTGATAATCTGATATGTGGGTGGACCGGTGCTTGGGTGCTGCCCTTACTTGGACAAGCATCCCACTTATGATTAACTACTCTTGCAAGCATCCGCAACTACAAAAGAAGTATTAAGGTAAACCTAACCATAGCATGAAACATATGGATCCAAATTAGCCCCTTACGAAGCAACGCATAAACTAGGGTTTAAGCTTCTGTCACTCTAGCAACCCATCATCTACTTATTACTTCCCAATGCCTTCCTCTAGGCCCAAACAATGGTGAAGTGTCATGTAGTCAACGTTCACATGACACCACTAGAGGATAGACAACACAGATCTCATCAAAATATCGAACGAATACCAAATTCACATGACTACTAATAGCAAGACTTCTCCCATGTCCTCAGGAACAAACGTAACTACTCACAAAGCATATTCATGTTCATAATCAGAGGGGTGATAATGTGCATAATGGATCTGAACATGTGATTTTCCACCAAATAAACCAACTAGCATCAACTACAAGGAGTAATCAACACTACTAGCAACCCACAGGTACCAATCTGAGGCTACGAGACAAAGATCGGATACAAGAGATGAACTAGGGTTTGAGAGGAGATGGTGCTGGTGAAGATGTTGATGGAGATTGACCCCCTCCCGATGAGAGGATTGTTGGTGATGACGATGACAATGATTTCCCCCTCCCAGAGGGAAGTTTCCCTGGCAGAACAGCTCTGTCGGAGCCCTAGATTGGTTCCGCCAAGGTTCCGCCTCGTGGCGGCGGAGTCTCGTCCCGAAAGCTTGCTTCTGATTTTTCTTCGGACGAAAGACTTGATATAGCAGAAGATGGGCACTAGAGCGCCACCAGGGGGCCCACGAGACAGGGGGCGCGCCCAGGGGAGTAGGGAGCGCCCCCCACCCTCGTGCCCAGGGTGTGGGTCCCCTCTGGTATTTCTTCCGCTCAATATTTCCAAAAATAACTTTCGTGGAGTTTCAGGACTTTTGGAGTTGTGCAGAATAGGTCTCTAATATTTGCTCCTTTTCCAGCCCAGAATTCCAGCTATCGGCATTCTCCCTCTTCATGTAAACCTTGTAAAATAAGAGAGAATAGGCATAAGTATTGTAACATAATGTGTAATAACAGCCCATAATGCAATAAATATCGATATAAAAGCATGATGCAAAATGGACGTCTCAACTCCCCCAAGCTTAGACCTCGCTTGTCCTCAAGCGGAAACCGATAACGATAAATATGTCCACATGTTTAGAGATAGAGGTGTCGATAAAATAAAATACGGACATGAGGGCATCATGATCATTCTTATAACAGCAACATATATAGATATTATCATATGATTTCTTATGCTCAAGTAATAATCTATCCGCAATGTAAAGTATGAATCAGAAACTTCATTGAGAGCCAACAAACTAAAATCTCAGTCATAGAAGCAATTGCAATTTTTCATAACATCAGAAAGAGTCTATGTGAGAGCTTTTCAGCAAGTCCACATACACAACTATCATTTAGTCTTTCATAATTGCTAACACTCATGCAGTACTTGTGGTTATGAAGTTTTAATCAGACATAGAGAAAGATAGGGGCTTATAGTTTCGCCTCCCAACCTCTTACCTCAAGGGTAATGTCAACAATAATAGTTCATGCTAACTTACATCCAATTGGATATATATATATCAGGATCTTTCCAACACCCTGTGCTTGCCAAAGGATAAAAATAAAAAGGGAAAGGTGAAGATCACCTTGACTCTTGCATAAAGTAAAGTAAAAGATAGGCCCTTTGCAGAGGGAAGCAGAGGTTGCCATGCGCTTTTATGGTTGGATGCACAAAATCTTAATGCGAAAGAACGTCACTTTATATTTCCCCTTGTGATGGACCTTTATTATGCAGTCCGTCACTTTTATTACTTCCAATCACAAGATCATAGAAAGCTTATTTTCTCCACATTAATAAGTCATACATATTTAGAGATCAATTTTTATTGCTTGCACCGATGACAACTTACTTGAAGGATCTTACTCAATCCATAGGTAGATATGGTGGACTCTCATGGCAAAACTAGGTTTAAGGGTGTTTGGAAGCACAAGTAGTATCTCTACTTAGTGCAAGGAATTGGCTAGTATGAGGGGGAAAGGCAAGCTCAACATGTTGGAAGATCCATAACAATATACTTTGTCTCAGATATAAGAAAACATAACCCATTACGTTGTCTTCCTTGTCCAACATCAACTCTGTAGCATGTCATATTTTAATGAGTGCTCACAATCATAAAAGATGTCCAAGATAGTATATTCATATGTGAAACCTCTCTTTCTCTATTACTTCCTATTAATTGCAACGATGACCAAAACTATGTTTGTCAACTCTCAACAATTTTTAATCATCATACTTTTATATGTGAAGTCATTACTCTTCATAAGATCAATATGATCTCTTTGTTTCTTTTTATTCTTTCTTTTTCTTTGGTTCACTCAAGATCATAGCAAGACAATCAAGCCCTTGACTCAACACTAATCTTTATTATATAACTCATAGACTCGGTTACATAGAGGAATCATAAAGCAAAACTCAAAACCAGATCATACTAAAAACTTTTGTTCTACTAAATCACGGTAATACCAAAAGGATCAAACTAAGAAAAACTGTAAAGATAGGAGTGTGATGGTGATACGATACTGGAGCACCTCCCCCAAGCTTGGCAGTTGCCAAGGGGAGTGCCCATACCAGATGATTATGTCTCCCTTGCTGGTGAGGATGATGCAGGCTTGTCGTCCCTCTTCCAAGGCATAGGCTCTCCTTCATAGAAGGATGATCGAGTCTCCGGGATCCTTAAATCTGTAGCCAAACTTATCCTTTTGAATCTATATTCATACTCATAATTTTGGTTTTGCAGGTCATAGATCGGGGCTTGGAGGTGCTCGATCTTCTTGTGAAGCTTGAAGATAGCTTCCCTAATATCCTTGACATCCAGCTTGTGGTTGTTGGTGAACTCCGTGATCATTAAGTGGTTAGCGTCGAGCCCATGTTCCACCATCTTCCGGCACTTGAAAACCTGTTGCTCTATTGCTTCGAGCCTCGTCTCCACGCCTTCGGCACCTCTTGGCCCCTCAACATCGCGGATGTGCAGCACCCCCTCACGCATCTCAATCTCCGCGAGGTAGGGGTTGATAACCTTCTTGAATAACTTGTCCTTGGGGGCGCTTGGAGACATCATAGCAATCTAGATCTGTAACAGGAACAGCTCGAAACAAAAACCGAGGAGATTTGCGTGATACGGGAGTCAAAACCTTCGGGAGATTATATAATGAATTTTTACCGACCAAAATACGTATCATGAAAGAAAACGGAGTCCGGAGAGCGCACGAGGTTCCCACGAGGCAGGGGGGTGCGCCTAGGGGGGTAGGGCGTGCCTCCCACCCTCGTATCCTTCCTGGACTGCTTCTTATTTTCCTATTTTTCTAAATATTCCAAAACGGAGAAAAATTGCCATTAGAACTATTTTGGAGTCGGTTTACTTACCGTACACATACCTATTCCTTTTCGGAGTCTGAAACGTTCTGGAAAGTGTCCCTTATGTATTCCTCCGAGGTTACAGTTTCAATAAAATTGGTTTCAACATTTATAGGATTACCTAAGATATAATGTTTGATTCTTTGACCGTTCACCACCTTCGGATTTGTGCCTTCGAAGTTGTTGATTTTTATGGCACCGAACGATAGATCTCCTCGATAACGTAAGGACCTTCCCATTTAGAGAGAAGTTTTCCTGCAAAAAATCTTAAACAAGAGTTGTATAATAATACATAATCACCTACATTGAACTCACGCTTTTGTATTCTTTTATCATGCCATCTTTTAACTTTTTCTTTAAATAGTTTGGCATTTTCATAAGCTTGGGTTCTCCATTCATCAAGTGAGCTAATGTCAAATAACCTCTTACATCGGCAAGTTTGAAATCATAGTTGAGTTCTTTGATAGCCCAATATGCCTTATGTTCTAGTTCGAGAGGTAAGTGACATGCTTTTCCATAAACCATTTTACACGGAGACATACCCGTAGGATTTTTATATGCAGTTCTATAGGCCCATAATGCATCATCAAGTTTCTTGGACCAATTCTTTCTAGATCTATTAACAGTCTTTTGCAAAATTAATTTAAGTTCTCTATTACTCAATTCTACTTTACCACTAGACTGTGGGTGATAACGAGATGCAATTCTGTGATTAACATCATACTTAGCAAGCATTTTACAAAAGGCACCATGAATAAAATGTGAACCACCATCGGTCATTAAATATCTAGGGACTCCAAACCTCGGAAAAATAACTTATTTAAGCATCTTAATAGAGGTTTTATGATCGGCACTACTAGTTGGAATAGCTTCTACCCATTTAGTAACGTAATCAATAGCAACTAAAATATGTGTATATCCATTAGAGGCAGGAAACGGTCCCATATAATCAAAGCCCCGAACATCAAATGGTTCAATCACAAGTGAATAGTTCATAGGCATTTCTTGTCGTCTACTAATATTACTTATTCTTTGACATTCATCACAAGATAAGACAAACTTACGGGCATCCTTGAAGAGAGTAGGCCAATAAAAACCGGATTTCAATACCTTATGTGCTAGTCTATCTCCAACGTGGTGTCTTCCATAAGCCTCGGAGTGACACTTGCATAGGATCTGTTCCTGTTCATGCTCAGGTACACAACGTCCAATAACACCATCTACTCCTTTATAAAGATGTGGGTCATCCCAAAAGTAATGTCTCAAATCATAGAAAAACTTTTTCTTTTGCTGGTATGTGAAACTAGGTGGTATAAATTTAGCAACAATGTAATTAGCATAATCAGCATACCATGGAGCAGTATGAGAAGCATTTATGACATTTAATTGTTCATCAGGAAAGCTATCATTAATAGGTAGTGGGTCATCAAGAACATTCTCTAACCTAGACAAGTTGTCTGCAACGGGGTTCTCAGCTCCTTTTCTATCAATAATGTGCAAATCAAATTCTTGTAGCAAGAGAACCCATCTAATAAGTCTAGGTTTAGCATCTTTCTTTTCCATAAGATATTTAATAGCAGCAAGATCAGTGTGAATAGTTACTTTAGAATCAACAATATATGGTCTGAACTTATCACAAGCAAATACAACTGCTAAGAATTCCTTCTCAGTAGTGGCATAATTTCTCTTGGCATTGTCTAGAGTTTTACTAGCATATTGAATAACATTTAATTTCTTATCGACTCTTTGCCCTAGAACAGCACCTACTGCATAATCACTAGCATCACACATAATTTCAAAAGGTAAATTCCAATCAGGTGGCTGAACAATAGGTGCAGAGATTAATGCTTTCTTAAGTATTTCAAATGCTTCTACGCAATCATCATAAAAAACGAATGGTATGTCTTTTTGTAATAGATTAGTCAGAGGCCGAGAAATCTTGAAGAAGTCCTTAATGAACCTCCTATAAAAACCGGCATGACCGAGGAAACTTCTTACACCTTTGATGTCCTTGGGACACGACATCTTTTCAATAGCATCAACTTTAGCTTTATCAACCATAAAGTGGCACTTCTCCCAACTCAAGACAAGGTTAGTTTCTTCACATCTCTGCAAAACTCGATCAAGGTTGCTCAAGCAATCATCAAAAGAGGATTCGTAAACGGAGAAATCGTCCATGAAAACCTCACAAATCTTTTCACAAAAGTCAGAGAATATAGCCATCATGCATCTTTGAAAGGTAGCAGGTGCATTACATAAACCAAAAGGCATATATCTATAAGCAAAAGTACCAAAAGGGCAAGTAAAAGTGGTCTTTGCTTGATCATCAGCTAACACAGGTATTTGAGAGAAGTCGGAGTAACCATCTAGAAAGCAAAAATGTGTATGTTTGGATAATCTTTCTAGAATTTGATTAATAAAAGGCAAAGGGTAATGGTCTTTTTTAGTAGCTTTATTTAATTTGCGGAAATCAATTACCATTCATAACCTGTAATAATTCTTTGCGGAATCAATTCATCTTTGTCATTACGAACGGCAGTAATACATCCCTTCTTAGGGACACAATGG
This sequence comes from Triticum timopheevii, assembly GCA_963921465.1. NCBI lineage: Eukaryota > Viridiplantae > Streptophyta > Magnoliopsida > Poales > Poaceae > Triticum > Triticum timopheevii. The sequence continues at coordinate 58,225,225 of OY997270.1, read as the reverse complement.
ACAGGATTTACCCACTGACGATCATCCACAGGATAAATTATACCTGCCTCAAGGAGTATTAGTATTTCCTTTCTTACCACTTCTTTCATCTTAGGATTCAGCCGTCGTTGGTGATCAATAACTGGTTTGGCATCTTTCTCCAAATTTATTTTATGTTGACATAGAGTGGGACTAATGCCCTTAAGATCATCAAGAGTATATCCAATAGCAGCATGGTGCTTCTTCAGAGTTTTTAATAATCTTTCTTGTTCCTTCTCTAAAATGTTAGCACTTATAATAACAGGATATATCTTCTTTTCATCAAGATAAGCATATTTAAGAGTATTAGGCAATGGTTTAAGCTCAAACATAGGGTCACCCTTGGGTGGAGGAGGATCCCCTAGGATTTCAATAGGCAAGTTGTGTTTCAGAATAGGTCCCTGTTTAAAGAATACGTCATCTATTTCCCTTCTTTCATTCATAAACATATCATTTTCATGGTCTAGCAAAAATATTGTTCTAAAGGATCATTAGGAGGCATAGCAATAGAAGCAAGACCAATAATTTCATCTTTACTAGGCAATTCCTCTCCACGGTGTTGTCTATGAAATTTAGAAAAGTTAAACTCATGAGACATATCACCTAGACCAATGGTAACAACATCCTTTTTGCAGTCTATCTTAGCATTAACATTGTTTAACAAGGGTCTACCAAATATAATGGGACAAAAGTTGTCTTGTGGGGAACCAAGGACAAGAAAATCAGCAGGATATTTAGTTTTCCCACACAAGACTTCAACATCTCTAACGATCCCCATTGGTGAAATAGTATCTCTATTGGCAAGCTTAATTGTGACATCAATTTCTTCTAGCTCAGCGGGTGCAATGTCATGCATAATTTCTTTATATAAGTCAATAGGTATTGCACTAGCACTAGCACCCATATCACACAAGCCATGATAGCAATGATCTCCTATTTTAACTGAAATAATAGGCATGCCTACTATAGGTCGATGTTTATCTTTAGCACAAGGTTTAGCAATTCTAGTAGTTTCATCACAGAAATAAATAACATGCCCATCAATATTATCAGCAAAGAGATCTTTAACAATATCAATATTGGGTTCAACTTTAACTTGCTCAGGAGGTGTACAGGTTCTAATATTGCTTTTACGAACCACAGTTGAAGCTTTAGCATGATCCTTCATCCTAACAGGGAAAGGTGGTTTCTCAACATAAGTAGTAGGAACAATAGGATCATTATAAGTGATAGTCTTTTCTTCAACTTTAATAGGTTCAACTACTTTTACTTCTATGGGAGGATGATATTTAAACCACTTCTCCTTAGGGAGATCAATGTGAGCAGCAAAGGATTCACCGAAAGAAGCTACTATCTCAGAGTTAAGTCCATATTTAGTGCTAAATTTACGGAAATCATCGGTATCCATAAAAGATTTAACACAATCAAACTTAGGTGTTATACCTAACTCCTTACCTTCATCGAGGTCCCAATCTTTAGTGTTGTGTTTAATTCTTTCCATTAAATCCCATTTGAATTCAATAGTTTTCATCATAAAAGAACCAGTATAAGAAGTATCGAGCATGGTGCGATTGTTGTCAGAAAGCTGAGCATAAAAGTTTTGAATAATCATTTCTCTTGAGAGATCATGATTGGGGCATGAATATTACATTGACTTAAGCCTCCCCCAAGCTTGCGCGATGCTTTCTCCTTTGCGAGGCCAGAAATTATATATATAATTGCGATCGCGATGAACAAGATGCATATGGTAAAACTTCTATTGAAATTCCAATTTCAATCGTTTGTAGTTCCATGATCTCGTATCAACACATAGCCTATACCATGTCAATGCATCTCCCTTCAAAGATAAAGGGAAGACCTTCCTCTTGACAACATCATCGAGTATACCTGCAAGCTTAAATAATCCACAAACTTCATCCGCATGAATTAGGTGTTCATCGGGACGTAGTGTTCCATCTCCTGCAAAAGGATTAGCTAGCAGTTTCTCTATCATACCCGAAGAAATTTCAAAGTAAACATTCTCATTTTAATTTTCAGTAGGTTCATTAGGTTGAGGAGCAACTCTTTGCTCAACTGGTCGGGGTGAACATACCCCAAAGAAGCCCCTCAGAGGATTACTTTCCATAGTAACAAGTGACAGTAAATTTCAGCACACTATATAAATTTTTCCTTCCCAAATTCCACCTACCAAAGGCGCTTCACTCCCCGGCAACGGCGCCAGAAAAGAGTCTTGATGACCCACAAATATAGGGGATCTATCATAGTCCTTTCAATAAGTAAGAGTGTCGAACCCAACAAGGAGCAGAAGGAAATGACAAGCGGTTTTCAGTAAGGTATTCTCTGCAAGCACTAAAATTATAGGTAAGAGATAGTTTTGTGATAAGATAAATTGTAACATGTAACAAGTAACTAGTGTAAATAAAGTGCAGCAAGGTGGCCCAATCCTTTTTGTAGCAAAGAACAAGCCTGGATGATTTCTTATATGAAGGAAAACGCTCCCAAGGACACATGGGAATTATCGTCAAGCTAGTTTTCATCACATTCATATGATTCGCGTTCGTTACTTTGATAATCTGATATGTGGGTGGACCGGTGCTTGGGTGCTTCCCTTACTTGGACAAGCATCCCACTTATGGATCCAAATCAGCCCCTTACGAAGCAACGCATAAACTAGGGTTTAAGCTTCTGTCACTCTAGCAACCCATCATCTACTTATTACTTCCCAATGCCTTCCTCTAGGCCAAAACAATGGTGAAGTGTCATGTAGTCGACATTCACATGACACCACTAGAGGATAGACAAAACACATCTCATCAAAATATCTAACGAATACCAAATTCACATGACTACTAATAGCAAGACTTCTCCCATGTCCTCAGGAACAAACGTAACTACTCACAAAGCATATTCATGTTCGTAATCAGAGGGGTGATAATGTGCATAATGGATCTGAACATATGATCTTCCACCAAATAAACCAACTAACATCAACTACAAGGAGTAATCAACACTACTAGCAACCCACAGGTACCAATCTGAAGCTATGAGACAAAGATCGGATACAAGAGATGAACTAGGGTTTGAGAGGAGATGGTGCTGGTGAAGATGTTGATAGAGATTGACCCCCTCCCGATGAGAGGATCGTTGGTGATGACGATGGCAATGATTTCCCCCTCCCGGAGGGAAGTTTCCCCAGCAGAACAGCTCTACCGGAGCCCTAGATTGGTTCCGCCAATGTCCCGCCTTGTGGCGGCGGAGTCTCGTTCCGAAAGCTTGCTTCTGATTTTTCTTCGGGCGAAAGACTTCATATAGCAGAAGATGGGCACCGGAGGGCAACCAGGAGGCCCACGAGGCAGGGGGCGCGCCCTAGTATTTCTTTTGCTCAATATTTTTTATTATTTCCAAAAGTAACTTCCGTGGAGTTTCAGGACTTTTGGAGTTGTGCAGAATAGGTCTCTAATATTTGCTCCTTTTCCAGCCCAGAATTCCAGCTACCGGCATTCTCCCTCTTCATGTAAACCTTGTAAAATAAGAGAGAATAAGCATAAGTATTGTAACATAATGTGTAATAATAGCCCATAATGCAATAAATATCGATATAAAAGAGTGATGCAAAATGGACGTATCAGACCCCTCCTTGCTAGAGCAACCAGGCAAGCCGCCCCTTTGATCATCCCGATGTCGCCCATTCCATTCTCTCATGCTTGCATTTGATTTTGCTACTGTTATTGTTTTCTCCTATTTGCTGCATAGCCTGTTTATTGTAACCTTCTATTGTTACCTACCTGCTTATCCTAAACTGCTTATTATAGGTTGGTTAGAGACCCATCAGAGACCCCCCCCCACTTTGTCCCGACTGCCCCGCTGGATTATCAGAAGACCCGATCAACGGGGTCGAAGACCAGGCCCCGGCACCTCACATCACATCACGCCCATTTTGTTGCTCGACTCTGCAGAGTTACCATTGAGTGCCGAGGGTGGAACCTCATACACCACTCCTGATGAGATCTCTGTAGTGTAGCTATTTGGTTGTGGTCATCGAGGGTTATTTCCTCCTTAACCACTTTCGATATGACTCTGTCATGCAACCCCTCAAGTGTGAACCTCGAGGGTGGTTCCTCTTACGTTCACCTTGATGGTTACATCGAGTGGGAATCCATCAAGGGTGATTCCTCAGGGTTTCCCCCCTTGGTGTTAGACACACGGTTACTATGGTTACTATAGCTTTACACTGAACCATGTTACTAAAGATGGGTCGGCCTTGAGGGGTACCCGTGCAAGCATATTTGCGAGTGATGAGGAGTCGGGTTGACCTGGAGGGTGCCCGCGAGATAATTACGAGGCTTGGCCGGGCATTCTTAGCCCTTGCCGCAAGTCCTCGAGATGGGGCGATGGGGTCACATCTTTCGTGAGTCTCTTCTTGTTACCACACGTTCCTAATCCACTACGGTTGTGATATTTCATCCGAGGGGCCTCTGGCCTGATAGCACTAACCATCACGTGGGCATAGTATGGGCGTTCTGTGTTGTATGCATCAACCAAAGATTAATAGACGTCAGCAACTGAGCGGCGCGCGCCGGGTTGGACTGCGTAAGCACCTGCCTTTTTAAGGAGGTAGCTAGGTCTGCTCGCCGGCCGCGTACGCAACGTGCAGGAGTTCCCGGGGCGATGGCCCATGACCCCTGGGGGCATAGGTTTAGTCCGGCATGCTGACCTCTCTATTTAGCCTATGTCAGTTTGCGGCGTATTGTTTGGCCGAGGCCGGGCATGACCTAGGAAACTGTGTCCGGCCCGAGTTAATAGAGCGTGCACTACAAAAAAATACATTTCCGTGATGATACATGTTTTTCACAGTAGGTCGCGTTTTCTGTCATGCATGTACATCCATGACAAATTTATGACAGAATCAAGATAGTCATACCCGTGCTGTCGTAGAAGTGTTCCATGACATTGCCAAAATTATCATCACGGAAGTGTCCACTTCCATGACGATAAATCGGACGTCACAGAAGTGCTTTCATCAAGGGTGACCGACACGTGGCATCCACCGTAATGGAATGCCGTTAAGCTATCGGGTCGGATTTTGGATCCGATAACCCATTAACAGCCACGACCAATGCCTATTTTCCACGTGTAAAATTCTCATTAGCTAACGGATCCACGTGTCAGCTCCGCATTGGCACAGGTGTCACTCATCCAACGGTCGAGATGGGCCTATGATATGTTGACACGTGGACCGGCCCAAAAGTGGCCCACAAAGTTTAAATTGGCTGGCCCAACCGAAGGCCCATAAGATTTAGCGGACCATAATGGGCCAGCCCAGCTAAAGGCCCCCAAAATTTAGCGGACCATAATGGGCTGGCCCAGCTATAGGCCCACACGATTTTGCAGACTATAATGAGCCAGCCCAGCTAAAGGCCCACAAGATTTTGCGGACCACAATGGGCCGGCCCAGCTAAAGGGCCACAAGATTCTACAGACCATAATGGGCCGGCCCAGCTAAAGGCCCAACATTCTCTGTCAAATCGGCCCGTCAACGGCCTGTCCTAAACTTGTCATCAACGTGGCCCATGGTCACTTCTGGCCCGTTAATAGTTCGCTAAGTAATTGGGCCGAATTAAGGTCCGGCTTCATTTGGGCCATTTACAGGCCATCGTAACTTTCTGCCCATAAATGACCGTGAAGGATTTGGGTCATATTCGGCCATGTCTGACATTCGGCCTGTTAGAGGCCCACTATAGCTTTGGGCCACTTTCGGCCTGTTGTCATTTTCGGCCTGTTAACGCCGGATTTAAACCATGGGCCATATGTGGCCCAATGTCATATCGGGCCCATTAACGGGCCATATAAAAATGATGATAATCTAGCCTGACCGAAGTTTCGGCCTGTTAAAGGCCCGTGTATTAGGTCGGCGCATTTACGGCCCGTCCAAAATTCGGCCTGTCAAAGATCCGCATCGTAAATGGGCCACCATTTCGGCTTGCTAAGTCCAGTGGGTTATTTGGCACAATCAGGGCCCAATCTCACTTTTGGTCTATTAAAGGCCCATATTTTTTATGGGCTCGAGATTTTTACGCCTGTAAACTGCCTATTTTTACTGAGGGCCCAAATTATGTTTAGGCCTGTTAAAGGCCCACTATGGGCATAGGCCTACCAGAAAAATATGAAAGCTTATGCTAATTTAGGCCCAGATATTTTTAGTGGGCTACATGCCAATTTCGGCCCGTAATCGTTTTTAGCCCAATTGGAATGGGCCCGACGAATGTTGGCATGTTGGGCTCCTACGAAGCTTTCGGTCGAATACATTACTAAGATAAACCTACACTATACAAAAATAGTGTCGTAATTACTGCAGCCTGAGGCAGCATCATAAATGTTGTATCACAACAAAATAAAATCCAACCATACAACAAAAGGCCTGTTGGCATAAAGTTTACAGTCCTTCAAGATAAAAGCACCATCAGATGTATAGAAGCACAGATCATTTGACCTGAGTGCTAATGTTTCAGGCTGTAGAATCTGATGGAGCAGCACGATCTCCACCTTTTTTCCGCCATTGCTCTTGAACAACGAAGCGAATGTCTGATAGTCTAGTTTCAAAACCATTCATATCTTGACGACATTTCTCAACCACTATTCTTGTTTCTGAAACAATGTCCATTAGGGATTGGACTTGTGTCTGGAGCACAGATATATCACTCTGTCTAGCAGGAAGATTTTGTTCAGTAGGCAATTTGGACGAGGTTACCTTGACAACCAACCCAGAATTACGCAGGAAGGTGCTTTTTGCACTGTTAGTGTAGAGATACTGACGCACTGCAGCAACAGGTGAATGTGCCTGTAGTAGCCTCATCACCTTCAGGTGGTTGTGGCTGTTCAATCATTTGTTCCATAGCTTCCTGAAAGTTTGAACTTGTAGATTAGTGTACCAGATAAGTTACTAATGAGATAAAAACAAACAAAGTAGGTTAAACGTTTATACATAACTTATTTTGGTGAACTACTGTGATACATTAGCATGTATTGTAGTGCCAACTACATAATAAAATCACTTTCGGAACATATGTCCATGTAGCATGCCTACTGTATTGTCTATTTCCTCACATTCGTTGACATCTAAGGATAAAGAGACATGGTTTAAAGTAGGATTAACATAGTATGACATCATTCATATCATGGGCAAACAGATATAAAACAAACTGGCTATTTTATCATTGTGTGCGCACGTGAACATAACAACTAGATTACAGATCAAGACCAAAAGAATATCCTTCATCTCTTTTAAACCATGTAAGGTGAAATGATACGTTAAGACAACTGTGAATAAAAGTGAACAGAGTAACTGACTGTCGGTGTCAAAACCGGCGGATCTCGGGTAGGGGGTCCCAAACTGTGCGTCTAGGAGGATGGTAACAGGAGACAAGGGACACGATGTTTTACCCAGGTTCGGGCCCTCTCGATGGAGGTAAAACCCTACGTCTTGCTTGATTAATATTGATGATATGGGTAGTACAAGAGTGGATCTACCACGAGATCAAGGAGGCTAAACCCTAAAGCTAGCCTATGGTATGATTGTTGTAATGTATGTTGTCCTACGGACTAAAGCCCTCCGGTTTATATAGACACCCGAGGAGGCTAGGGTTACACAAAGTCGGTTACAATGGTAGGAGATCTACATATCCGTATCGCCAAGCTTGCCTTCCATGCCAAGGAAAGTCCCATCCGGATACGGGACGGAGTCTTCAATCTTGTATCTTCATAGTCTTGGAGTCCGGCGGGCGATGATAGTTCGGCTGTCCGGACACCCCCTAGTCCAGGACTCCCTCAGTAGCCCCCGAACCAGGCTTCAATGACGATAAGTCCAGCGCTTATATAGTCTTCGGCGTTGCAAGGCGGGTTCTCCCTTCAAGTTCCATGTACCTGCCGAACAGTGTCCGTCTTTATCATAAATACTGCGTTTCTCGGCTTCTACGCCCAATAATGGCCTTTTTTCCACGCGTTGCACGAATGCGAAAAGCCAGGGTGTCTTTTGTGTTTCGCCCCCTAGTCGTGCGAGTCGTCCGCCTACAAAAGAGGCAAAAATCCAGATCCAAACCACACCATCCTCCTCCCACGAATACTTCATCGGAGCGCCCTTGACCTAAAAATCCATTCCATCATGGACCGTCGACGCGGCTCCTCTTCTCGCACTCCCAGCCCACCGCCAGGGTATTGGAGGAGGTGCTCTGTTCCGCACAACGAGCTATTGAAGCTCCAAGCGGGGGGATATCTCCCTCCGGCATTCATGGTCCCGGTTCGAGCCGGTCTAGTCACTTATCAAGGTGGGAGGCAAGCGGAGGCTACCCCAAGCCCCAATAAAGGGGAGCGAGTATGCTTCGTCCCTTATCTGATTAGGGGACTCGGATTCCCAATACATCCGTTCCTCCGCGGGCTCCTGGAGTTCTACGGACTCCAGCTCCACCACCTCACACCTGCCTCTGTCCTGCATATTGCGGGCTACGTAGCTCTTTGCGAGCTATTCCTGGGCATTGAGCCCCATTTTGCATTGTGGAAGAGGCTGTTCTGCCTCGTACCCCGTTCTCACGAGGGGTCCATATATCAAGTGGGCGGCGCCGAAATATGGCGCATTGCCGGGACCGGATACCCATCCGGTACTCCCAAGAAGGCGTCCGAAGACTGGCCTTCAGAGTGGTTTTACATAGGAGACGCTCCGCTGCCGGACCCAGTCCGGATTGGCCTCCCGGAGTTTAGTGCTGCTCCTCTGAAGAAACGCCTCAGCTGGCGCCCACGGAGCTCCCGATTGGAGGAAGACAAGAGCGTCCATTACTTGATGGGCCGAATAAGATTACTGGCTCATTCCGGGCTGACCATGATTGGAGTCATGGCGACATGCATCATGCGGGGGTACAACCATTGCAATACAGAGGCCACCCCATGTGGGATTTCAACGGGGAAGACGATGCCACCCGTCATGGCCGCGAAGGGCCGGATTCGACCGAGGATCTGGTGGAGATCCTGTCCAGCCTGTACAAAGGGGAGAAGGAGGACTTCCTTCGAACGAACCCTTTGAATGGGTTTTCCATGAACAACCCTAGAGGATGGGAAAGCGAACACTTTTAAGGGCTCAACCCATGATTTCGAAGTTTAGGCTTCTTACATTATGTCTTCGGCGCAGGATCTACGCCGGACTGTGGAGGACATGGTAAGTCCCGCTCCGCAACCCGAGGATCCAGAAAGATCCCTGGATCCGACCTCCGAAGAGGATCCGAACATCGAGGTGGAGCTGATCGACGGGGTGTTTCACCAGCTCAGCATGGATAATGCTTTGGTCGCCATTACGGCGGACTACCCCAGACTCTATCCGGCTTCCCAGGTGACTGTGACCGAGGTCCGGACACCATTATCTCTTCCTTGCCCATTTCTGACCTTCACGAATGATGGTATTTTACAGGAAGCGCCTTCAAGGCGGGAAGCCGAGCCCGCGGCGGCTGACCAACAAAGGTCAGTCCGAACTAGCAGGCGGAAAAGGACCGCGGCACGGACCGAAACGTCGCCGCAAAGGTATAACTTGTATTTGAATTTTTCAGAGCAACGTTCCTAGGAAGCGTCTGAGTGCTCATGATCTTTATAGGAGAAAAAGCGCTCGCCGGACTGCGGGCGCGGATGTTCCCGGTCCAACCTATACCGGCCAGGCTCCAGCGCCCGGCCTAGAGGGGGAGGCAAGCGCAAGACACGGGCCGGATCCTCCTTCAACGGAGGACACCGATAGACTGTCCGCCACCAAGTCTGAGGTGGAGAGCGCCATGAACCATAGGCGCCGCCGGATAGTGTTTCGTGAAGCGTGCTTCTCCCCTGAGGCATTGGACGACTTTAATGCAGGGGACGTGCATCTCCGTGCCGCTCAAGATGGTTTTACCAGAGCCACGGAGCAGTATGTGAAAGACATACGGGTAAGGGAATTTTAATGGTTATATACACCAGTAGCCCCCGAGACTTGAAGTAGTTATGTTAACTGATTTAAGGATCAATTAAAACGCAGGCTCTTAACGAGAAGAATGCCCAGCTGTCTCAGGAGCTGCAAGAATGCAAGGCCCAACTTGGGGCCGCACTTGCTGCCGCAGGAGGAGACGCAGAGACCCCTCCTGGTAACACATTTTTATTAACAAATATAAGCGATGTGCGGCGTGCGCGCAAGTCTAATAGTGACATTGCAGGTGCCGCCGAACAAGATCCGGATAGGCAAGAATTACTACGCCAGCTAAAGGCCGGCAAGAGGGTGCTGAATAAAGTGCAGCAAGAAAGGAACAAGCTCCAGGATGCCCACGCCCAACTCGGAGAAGAGCTGAAAGGTGTTCGGGCCGAGCTGTCCGGCTCCGTTAAGGAGACTGAGCGGCTTCGTCGCGGCATCTATGGTAAGTGCTTGAGCGGACTCCTTTGAAAAGAAGAGTTCGGCGAGGAAGTCAATTGACAAATTGTGTCCTGTAGGTATACTCACCGGTCGCCCTGCGAAGGAGATGCCCGTATCAACGGTGATCAACTTCCCAAGCTATTGCAGCTGCTCGAACGAGTTCGGCAGGCAATGAGCGGCGTCGTCCAGGCTTTATGGCCAGCCCTCTCCCTACCCGAGGGCCTTGGGGAGCTTGCAGAGAAGCTTTAGGGAGTGCGGCAGCGCTTCCGTTTATGGAAGATTTCGGCCTGCCGCCAAGGTGCCAGGGAGGCTTGGGCCATGGTGAAGACGCGTTACAAGAAGGCAGATCCCAACCACATGGCCGAAGTTGGACCGGTGGGGCCTGATGGGAAGGAGATCCCTGTGAGTTTAGTATACAGCCAAGTAGAGTTGGCTGCTAAATTTTCCCAACGGGACTGTAAGTTAGACAGCCTGTTAGACGGGATTGAGGAGGAATACAATCAGTAACTTTGACGATGTATGTTTTCCTTTAAAGTGACATGTGAAATGCCTTCTAGCCGGATTGTAGATCGTTTGTCTTTGCCGACCTTTTCGCTTCAACCTCGGGACCCTAGAGTCCGGAGTGTGTCCGAATACCTTTTTGGTTAAGAAACAACCGGGGTATGCGTGGAGACCAGGCGTAGGGGTCATTGGTGCTTTATCAGACAAGTGCCCAACTAGTTATGTTATATTACATGGTTAGTAAGAAACATCTTCCAGAGAGAATAGTTCCGTTAAGGGTTCCTTTCCCTGGGAGGCATGCCCTAAAGTGCATGTCCGGGCTGCAAAAAAGCAGAAAAAACATCTGGGGGCGGACAAATGAGTAGGTAAAAAATCATCTTTTAGGTCACCGACCGAATATTCCCTTAGGAACGCTAGCTTTCGGCTTCACCCAGTCTGAGGTACACATCCGGCTGACCCGGCAGTAACAATCGCAGAGGTGCTCCCTTTACCTCCTAGCCGAACAATCGGGAACGTAGGGGTAAGCACAGGAGCCAGGCAACCCAGCTTGGCCAAAACTTAAGTCATATCGATGCATATATTGGTGAGTAAAAGGTACATGTGGAAGCTTGACACATGTGCTGGGCATGAAACCCTTATAATTGAGCTTCTGTAAAAGAAGCCCCCAGGTATAATGAGTGCGGATGGCGCATCAAGTTTATGCGAACAATGCGAAAGTAGGCCCTTACGGGCTTTTTAATAAAAGGGTTATGAAAAGAGAAACAAAAGACAGCCGAAGTGTAAAAATTTGGAGGGAGGAAGGGGACGAACTCTTAGTCCGGCGCTAGGCATAGAATCTTCGAAGGCGGGCTGCGTTCCATGGGTTTGGCTCGAGTCGGTTATCCGATGCATTTCATAGACGGTACGCTCCGCCGGTCAGGACTTGATCGAGAATGAAGGGGCCCTCCCATTTGGGCTTGAGCTTGTCCTTTTTCTTGTCCGGCAGGCGTAGAACTAGTTCACCAACGTTGTAAGTCTTGGCCCGTACTTCTCTGCTTTGATATCTTCGGGCCTGCTGCTGATAGAATGCGGAACGAGCCATGGCGACGTCGCGTTCTTCCTCCAATGTGTCCAAGCTGTCCTGCCGATCCAGCTCGGCCTCTCTTTCTTTGTACATGCGCACTCGAGGTGCATCATGAATAATGTTGCAGGGCAAGACTGCCTCTGCGCCGTAGACCATAAAGAATGGTGTGAATCCGGTAGTGCGGTTAGGCGTTGTCCGCAGCCCCCAGAGTACGGAGTCGAGCTCCTCGACCCAGTGCGTGTCGGATTTAGTAAGTGACCGCACTAGTCTGGGTTTAATGCCGCTCACTATTAGACCATTTGCTCGTTCCACTTGACCGTTGGTTTGAGGGTGATAGACTAAAGCGTAGTCAAGCTTGATGCCCATATTTTTTCACCATGACTTAACCTCGTCGGCTGTGAAGTTCGTGCCGTTGTCGGTGATGATGCTGTGGGGGACTCCGTAGCGGCGTACTACCCCGGATATGAAATCTATCACTGGTCCGGACTCTGCCATTTTGACCGGTTTGGCCTCTATCCATTTGGTGAATTTATCCACCATGACCAATAGGTACCTTTGCTTGTGGGTTCCCCCTTTAAGGGGTCCAACCATATCAAGCCCCCAGACCGCGAATGGCCAGGTAATGGGTATAGTTTTGAGGGCGGTGGGCGACATGTGGCTCTGATTAGCAAAGAGCTGACAACCAACGCATCTCTGGACTAAGTCCTGGGCATCTGCCCAGGCCGTCGGCCAATAAAATCCTGTACGGAATGCCTTTCCTACAAGGGCCCGGGCTGCTGCGTGGTGTCTGCCTAGTCCGGCATGAATTTCAGCCAGGAGGTTTCGCCCTTCCTCTTCGGAGATACACCTTTGAAGGACTCCGGTTGTACTTTTCTTATAAAGTTCTCCCTCATGGACCTTGTAGGCTTTCGATCACCGGACTATGCAGCGGGCCTCGTTTTGGTGTTCGGGAAGTTCCTGCCTAAGCAAGTAGGCTAGGAATGGTTCTGTCCACGGGGCGATTACTGCCATTATGACGTGGGCTGAATGTGTTATGTCATCGGCTGAACCGCCGATTGGCGCGGTTTTTTCCGGTTTGTCACTTCCGGGCTCCTCTTCCCATAGTACGGATGGCTTGAAGAGCCGTTCCAGGAAGATATTTGGAGGGACAGCATCACGTTTCGCACCGATGCGTGCCAGTACGTCGGCCGCTTGGTTATTATCTCGGGCTATGTGATGGAATTCGAGTCCTTCAAACCGAGCTGACATTTTCAGGACAGCGTTGTGATATGCTGCCATTTTTGGATCCTTGGTGTCAAAGTCTCCGTTTATTTGGGATATTGCAAGGTTTGAATCCCCGCGCACCTCTAGGCGTTGAATGACCATGGAGACTGCCATCCGGAGGCCATGTAATAGGGCCTCGTATTCGGCTGCGTTGTTGGAGTCCGTGTACATTATTTGAAGTACATATTGCACTGTGTCCCCGGTTGGGGACGTCAATACGACGCCAGCCCCCAGTCCGGCCAATATTTTAGAGCCGTCGAAATGCATAGTCCAATTTGAGTATACGCTGTACTCTTTAGGGAGTTCGGCTTCGGTCCATTCGGTGACAAAGTCAGCCAAAACTTGTGACTTTATACCTCGCCGAGGTTTGTAAGTTATATCGAATGGTAAGACCTCAATGGCCCATTTTGCAATCCTGCCCGTTGCGTCACGGTTATTTATAATGTCATTGAGTGGTACTTCGGAGGCCACTGTTATCGAACACTCTTGGCGGAGCTTCCGGGATGCCATGAACACTGCATACGCTATCTTCTGATAGTGTGGGTAACGGGACTTGCAGGGGGTTAACACAGTGGATACATAATACACTGGTTTTTGAAGAGGGAATTTGTGCCCTTCTGTCTCTCGTTCGACGACGAGTACCGCGCTTACAACTTGATGCGTTGCTGCGATGTATAACAACATTGGTTCGCCCAGATTGGGCCCTGCCAGGACCGGATTTGTTGCCAATATGGCCTTTATTTCTTCAAGTCCGGCAGTGGCAGCATCCGTCCACTCGACGTGTTCGGTGCGCCTGAGGTGGCGATAGAGGGGCAACGCCTTTTCTCCTAGACGGGAGATAAAGCGGCTTAGAGCTGCCACGCATCCTGTTAATTTTTGTATTTGTTTGAGGTCTTTTGGAATGTCCAACTGTGACAGAGCTCGGATTTTAGCCGGGTTTGCTTCGATTCCTCTACTAGATACGATGAAGCCCAGCAGCTTTCCAGCTGGTACGCCGAAAACACATTTTTCCGGATTCAGCTTGATGTCATATGCTCTGATGTTGTCGAACGTGAGCCTCAAATCGTCTACTAGAGTTTCGACATGTTTTGTTTTGACGACTACGTCGTCTACGTATGCCTCGACTGTTTTGCCGATCTGGGTAGCCAAACATGTTTGAATCATGCGCTGATATGTTGCGCCGGCGTTTTTAAGTCCGAAGGGCATCGTGTTGAAGCAGAATGGTCCGTAAGGAGTGATGAATGCCATTGCGGCTTGGTCTGCTTCCGCCATCTTGATTTGATGGTAGCCAGAGTATGCGTCGAGGAAGCACAATGAATCGTGCCCTGCGGTAGCATCGATAATTTGGTCGATGCAGGGGAGAGGGAAGGGATCCTTTGGGCAAGCCTTATTGAGGTCTTTAAAATCAACACAGAGGCGCTAGGATTTGTCCTTCTTTGGTACCATTAACAAATTTGCTAGCCAATCCGGATGTTTGATATCTCTGATGAATCCGGCTTCCAATAGTTTGGCTAGCTCTTCTCCCATTGCCTGTCTTTTGGGTTTGGAAAATCGTCGAAGAGCTTGTTTGACTGGCTTAAATCCTTTTAGGATGTTTAGGCTGTGCTCTGCCAACCTGCGTGGGATTCCGGGCATATCCGAAGGATGCCAGGTGAAAATGTCCGAATTTTCCCGAAGGAATTCACGCAGTGCGGCGTCTACTTCGGGGTTCAATTGTGCCCCGATGGAGGCCGTCTTTGTTGGGTCCGTTGGATGGACCTGGAATTTTATTATTTCATCTGCTGGTTTGAAGGAGGTGGACTTGGATCTTTTATCGAGTATCACATCGTCCCTGTTCACCGTAGAGCGTAGCGCAGTGAGTTCTTCTACTGCTAAGGCTTCGGTTAGTGCCTCCAGGGCTAGTGCGGCTGTCTTGTTTTCGGCGCGGAGTGCTATGTCCGGATCACTGGCGAGAGTGATTATTCCGCCGGGCCCAGGCATTTTGAGCTTCATGTACCCGTAATGAGGTACTGCTTGAAATATTGTGAATGCCTCTCGTCCTAATATAGCGTGATATCCACTGTTGAACGGGGCCACTTGGAACGTGACTTCTTCGGACCTGTAATTGTTCGGCGAGCCAAACGCCACATCGAGTGTGATTTTTCCGGTGCAGTGCACTTCCCGGCTAGGGATTATTCCTTTGAAGGTTGTGCTGCTTCGCTCAATACGGCTCCAATCGATTTCCATTTTTCGCAGAGTTTCCTCGTAAATGAGGTTTAGTCCGCTGCCGCCATCCATGAGGACTTTTGTCAGTCGGAAGCAGTCCACTATGGGACTAAGCACCAGTGCGGCTGGTGCTCTGGCTGTTCGGAATTTAGGCTCGTCGCTGGCGTTGAAGGTAATAGTTGTGTCGCTCCATGGATTTGCTGTTTCTACTTGGTAGACTTCGGCGAGGCCGCGGATTGTTCGTGTTCGCATATTATTTGATGCGAAGGTCTCGAAGACTGTTGATACCGCACCGGTATTGTTGGAGTGGTTTTCCGGGGCTAGAAGCTCCTCGCCACTTTTGGCCACCTGCCGTAGTATCCAACATGCTCGAAGGCTATGTGTTGGGACGGCTCCCTCTGTACTATGAAGCTTACAGGGTCCATTGAGCCATCCCTCTAGTACGGTTCCTTTCCCTTTATTGGGTTTTTGCTTTTTCGTTTTTGCATCTGGGGCCTGATTGTGAGGCACCCTTTTGTTGCGGACTGGGGTTGGGGCCGGATTATCCCAAAATTGATTTTCGGTTTTCCGGAAACTCTCCATCGCACAGTACTTTCGTACTATGGATGCCAGATCGGCGAAGCGTGTAATTTTACGATGATCGATGGCGTTCAATATTCCCTTGTCCGTGCAATTATTGCAGAAGATTGAGATTGCGTTTTCCTCTCGGCAGTCCTTTATCCTGTCCATAACCAGGAGGAATCTGGCCCAGTAGTGATGTACTGTTTCAGAGGGCTCTTGCCGTATTAGAGATAGATCGCATATGTCTGGGCGGGTGGGTGGACTAAAGTCCGGATCCCTGCCCATCTTGGGGCTTAAAGGCCGAGGAGTTTACGAATTCGGAAGCTTGGGTTGCTGGACACGATCCAGCGAGTCCGGAGCGATGCATGGTTTTAAGTTCAATGCTCGATCGAAGTCCGTCCTTCCGCGGAAATCCGGCATGGAAGGTTCGGGAATCCGGACGAGACTAGTTTTCAATACGGGCGAAGAGTTGCCGTTTTGCTCCTCTACCACTACGACGTGGTGGGTGGCCTGGGGAGAGTTAATCTCTCTCACATCGGTTTTAAGCCCAATCTGATTGTAGTCTATAGCGACTCCCAGGGCGGCGATGCGATCCAAGAGCTCGTTAACAGACGAGAGCTCTATTGGATGCAACTGTTTGGCAGATTTCGAGCTGACGCGAAGATTGCTTCTGACGACTTGAGAAGTCATTGTCGAAGCAGCGGCCGGACTGGCGGTCATAAGGAAACCACCTAGCCGGATAGTTTGGCCGGCGGCCAAAGCCCCTTTGGCGAAAACACCGTCTTTGAAGACGGGTGGAGGCATCCTTCCTATCGGTGACGACACAGAGGAACTCTCAATGAAAGCACCAATGTCGGTGTCAAAACCGGCGGATCACGGGTAGGGGGTCCCGAACTGTGCGTCTAGGCGGATGGTAACAGGAGACAAGGGACACGATGTTTTACCCAGGTTCGGGCCCTCTCGATGGAGGTAAAACCCTACGTCTTGCTTGATTAATATTGATGATATGGGTAGTACAAGAGTGGATCTACCACGAGATCAAGGAGGCTAAACCCTAAAGCTAGCCTATGGTATGATTGTTGTAATGTATGTTGTCCTACGGACTAAAGCCCTCCGATTTATATAGACACCGGAGGAGGCTAGGGTTACACGGAGTCGGTTACAATGGTAGGAGATCTACATATCCGTATTGCCAAGCTTGCCTTCCACGCCAAGGAAAGTCCCATCCGGATACGGGGCGGAGTCTTCAATCTTGTATCTTCGTAGTCTTGGA
The DNA here is from genome assembly GCA_963921465.1 of Triticum timopheevii. Taxonomy (NCBI): domain Eukaryota; kingdom Viridiplantae; phylum Streptophyta; class Magnoliopsida; order Poales; family Poaceae; genus Triticum; species Triticum timopheevii. Next base: position 58,207,933 of record OY997270.1, on the reverse strand, counting down.
GTCCGGCGGGCGATGATAGTCCGGCTGTCCGGACACCCCCTAGTCCAGGACTCCCTCACTGACATTGGATGCAAACCAAGTAGTTAAATGAACACATCACAGTACCAATCAGTTCAAGGCAGGAGGAGTAAGGACTTGCAACAACGGCTTGAACTGGTGTTCTCATGCCCTTCATCTTGCTGGTGTGCAATCCTTGAAGATTTGCACTGCACTCGGTTCAGGTTCTTTTTGGTCTGCACGGGCTTTCCTCTGTATTTGGAACAAGTCAATATAGATACGATAATATGGCTCAAAAAAAAGAAGGAAGTAGCACCTATTTACAAGAGCCTCGCAGTGTGCAATATAGCTACGAGATCTTGTTGTCTGTTGGAATTTCACTTTAGAACGGCTGGTTTTGTTCTTAAGACAATTAGCCTAGAAGAAGATACACTTGTAAGGCACATACATAAATACAAGTTCAATATGTGGTCTGATCAAATACATATAGCCTACCTGATACTTTGGATCAGACCAGTGTTTAACGAGGGCTGTCCAGTCTTCATCTGTAATATATTGCACTGGAGATGTTTGGGCGATTTCATTGTTAGCCTTGCCTTCAAAGTGAGATTTTCTAAGGTGGTACCGATACTGTCGCAGAGCAGACTAAAAACATGAGTGCATGCTTGTTTAGTTGCATCATCTTTCGGATCCAACTTGAACCTCATCTGTTGAAAAAAGAATGTGAGTCTTATTAGGAGGAAGCTAGAAAGTATGGGACAGAGCAAGACAATATTACTAATTGTGATGAATAACATTACTTACGGATAAATGGTCAAGGAAGGTGTTAAACTGGGTATTGTCTTTCTCATTCCTATACTAGATCCACATTGGGAGGATACGTGCATGACACCTAACGGCAACGGCTGCCTCTGATACTAACTTGGCTGACTCTGTAGCATCATGTGGCCTTTTTAAACCTGCCTCAAAATGGATCTCCATTCTTCCTCCTTTAGATTTTGTTAATCTGTCAAGCATTATCCCTGATGTATGTTTCCACTTGCGCCGTGGTGCTAGTTCAACAACGAATATGGAAAGTGTTAGTGTACATCAAACTGTGAGAGTACATATAAAGGAGCATGCAACTGCAACTTGACTCGGTCAGGTACCGTCTTGGTGTTGATGCTCATGAGGTTCATCTGATGTTGCCAAGTCCTGTTGTGTCAGCAGTGCTTCAGAAGTAGTGTTAGGTGTGAAGGCAGCTTGGGAACTGGCAGTTCCAGAGCAAACGAACGAGTAACTGGTTGAGATGCTGGTATAGTTGAAGCGGATGCTACAGTTGGTGGAGCAGGTGATACTGTGTTTGTAGATTTAGCCGGTGGACTTGTCGGAGTAAATGACCACGGGTAGCCTAACCGGCTCCCTTTGGACCTCAAAAAAAACCACGGGCCGATCGGACCTCGAAGCACCTAAGACACAGGGCCGCCTTCCCCCGGCCGGCTTTCACCTAGGCCGGCTGGCCGAAGGCGGCCCGGCCATAAAACAACCTTTGGAGGATGCCACGGTCGGGCCGACTCCAAGAAGCCGGCTCATGAAGGACCGACTCGCCGAAGGCGGCCCATGAAGGGCCGACTCCAAGAAGCAAGCGGCCGAACGCCACCTCCAAAGTCCATCACCCATAATGGTGACGGGACAGGGCGTGGCTACAGCAAACCCTGCCTCCCCCGAATCCCGGTGAATGCATGGCTACAGTACGCCGTATGGGGCAGCCATCCCCCGTCCGGCGTGGCACTGTTGCCATGAGAACCACGATGCCATCCACGACGGGTCGCCAGTACGGCCCGCAGGCGGCGGGCCCCTTCGGTCAGAGAGACATCCGAAAGCGGCCCGGCCTCCCCCAGCCGGCCCGAGGCCGGGCTGGCTTTGAATAGCCGGCTAGCTCCCCCTTGGGGCGCGCGCACCATTAAGCAGATGAGACGCGGTGAAGCTACAGTGGGAGCCCGCAAGGCGGCGGCACTGTAGCCATGCTTACCTCGACAAAGCCCTCGTCATCAGAAGCGAGGCCACAGTAACCAGCCCCCGACAAGATCCCCCAAGCGGTGGGGCCGGCCTATCGACCAGCGGGCCGACAGCCGGCAGGACCCGCCAGTCGGCGGGCCCCAGAAGTCGGCGAAGAAGGCGGCGGTCGCAGACACTGACAGCCTGGGCCCACGCCCGGCTGGATTACCATTGTACCCCCGGGGGGTAGGCCTATATAAACCCCCCGGGACACCCATGCAAAGGGTTGATCTCAGAGAGTTTTAGACACTACCATAGGGAGAGAAGAGAGCTAGCCTTGTCCTTCTTCCTCCTCCCATCGAACGGCTCAAGGAGCATCCTGTAGCTACTTGTTGATCTAGTGATCATGCGGAGACCCTGTAGAGCAGCAGTAGGGGTGTTATCTCCACGGAGAGCCCCGAAGGTGGGTAAGATCCGCCGGCGTGCATGTCTTTGCCTTATCCCGTTTCTAGGCACCGGCGATGTCTTACTGGCTCCCACAATGATAAGCCATTTGTTGGCATATGTTGCACCTACCACCCGACATTTGGCGCCCACCATGGTGCCAGGTGCACCATCGTCCGGAGACCTGCTCTGGACGGGAACCCTTGTCCTCCCCAGCGAGCGTAGCCAGCCCGGCACGCCCGAGGGCGCTTGCCCTGACGCGCTGAAAGGCGTCGACGACGCCTGCGCGGCGAGCTGCCTCGCCGATCTCCTTGGTGAGGTTTGCATCTCCAACGAGCCCGCGTCCGATGCGGGCGCCGGCTACCTCGAGAGCCGCCTCGTCAGCCTCCTCGACCAACTCCACGTCTCCAGCGAGCCTACCGCGGAATTGGAGTCGGTCGGCTCCACCGAACCGATGCTTGTCGACTCCGACACGGCATCGCTCGACGCCTTCCCCACCGACGTGATCGTCTTCAACGACCCTCTTCCGCGAGCTGACAGTGGTGGCAGCACCGTCACTGAGGTGCCGGTGATCAGCCACGGAGCTGCTTCCGGCGAGAACACCCACGACGCCCTGCAAGCGGTGCTGCAGGACCTGTCCATCCCCATCCCGGCCGACACCGACGCCGAGGCGCTGGAGGCTCGCTGCCTTGCCCTCGTGAAAGCACAAGTGCTCCCGAGGTGGTTTTGGTAATTAATGTCAACATATCTCTTGTTGGACTAACACTTTTATCTAGTATATTTCAGATAAGTTCAACAATGGACTGGCATGGACTAAAGGATTTCGGAACTCCTTCAAGATGCTAAGGACAAAGGATTGGCTCAAGCTTCAAGCTCAAGAATCTTCATTTTATATTTTAGTGGTCCAAGATCACATTGAGTCTATAGGAAAAGCCAATACTATCAAGGAGGGATGAGGTGTTGCTTAATGAGCCTCTTGCTTCATGTGCTTTGTGATATGCTCCAAAACCCTCAACTACTTTCCCACATCCACAAATGACCTAAACCCAAAGCCAAAATCGGTCACACCGATTCTTCCTATACGGCACCACCGATTCCAAAGGTCATAGCCACTGCCACAAAACCTAAGCAAATCGGTATTGCCAATAGGGATCTCGGTCTCACCGAGATGGGATTGTAATCTCTCTTTATGTCCGTTATCAGAATAGGTCTCACCGAGTTTGAGCAATCGGTACTACCGAGATTACGATGCAAACTCTCTGGAAAAAACTTATTACCAAAATCAGTCTCACCGAGTTTGAGTAATCGGTCCCACCGAGTTTGCCAGACCACCTCTCTGGAAATCTTATTACCAAATCAGTCTCACCGAGTTTGTGTAATCGGTCCTACCGAGATTATGTTATGCCCTACCCTAACAATATCGGTCTCACCGAGTTGCATTTTGGTCCCACCAAAAACCCTAACGGTCTAGGTTTACTAAATCGGTCCAACCGAGTTTAATGATTCGGTCCCACCGAGTTTGGTAAATTGTGTGTAACGGTTACATTTTGTGTGGAGGCTATATATAGCACTCCACCTCCTCTTCATTCGTGGAGAGAGCCATCAGAACGAACCTACACTTCCAGCATACATTTTTTGAGAGAGAACTACCTACTCATGTGTTGAGGCCAAGATATTCCATTCCTACCATATGAATCTTGATCTCTAGCCTTCCCCAAGTTGCTTTCCACTCAAATCTTCTTTCCACCAGATCCAAAACCTATGAGAGAGAATTGAGTGTTAGGGAGACTATCATTTGAAGCACAAGAGCAAGGAGTTCATCATGAACACACCATTTGTTACTTCTTGGAGAGTGGTGTCTCCTAGATTGGCTAGGGGTCACTTGGGATCCTCCGACAAGATTGTGGAGTTGAACCAAGGAGTTTGTAAGGGCAAGGAGATCGCCTACTTCGTGAAGATCTACCGCTAGTGAGGCAAGTCCTTCGTGGGCGACGTCCATGGTGGGATAGACAAGGTTGCTTCTTCGTGGGTGGAGCCCTCCGTGGACTCGCGCAGCCGTTACCCTTCGTGGGTTGAAGTCTCCACCAACATGGATGTACGATAGCACCACCTATCAGAACCACGCCAAAAACATCCGTGTCTCCAATTGCGTTTGAATCCTCCAAACCCTTCCCTTTACTTTCTTGCAAGTTGCATGCTTTACTTTCCGCTGCTCATATACTCTTTGCGTGCTTGCTTGATATGTATTGTGAATGTTAAAATTGTGCCTAAACTCCACTCAAACTTAAAGAACCTTAAAAACTGCAACTTTGGTACTTAGTGTCTAATCACCCCCCCCTCTAGACACCTCTTCTCAAGGTCTTACAAGTGGTATCAGAGCATTGGTCTCCATTGCCTTGGTTTAATCACCATTGGAGGAAGATGGATGAGCCTACTTTGGGGAGTCTTAGACATAGAGTGCCTATTCTTGATGGGGAGTAGTTTCATGAGTGGAAAAATGAGATGCTTGTTATTTTCAATCAATATCATTTTAACAAGTACATTGCTAGCCCTTGTGCACCTTATGTTGATCCTATGCATCCTACCCATGATGAGTCAATTTACATGATTAGGAATCTTAGAACTGCCGAACTTATCATTAGAGGATTGCCTAGAAACTTGCTTGGATGTTTGCCTACTTTTAAGTGTGCCTACACTATATGGAAATTTCTTGAGGAACGATTTCCCGATTATTCCTTGAAAAATCTTGATGAAATTCTCCATAAGTCTATTGCCTTGAGTAAGATGAATACTAGTGATCCTATGTTTGGTGATCGTCTATTTGAGCTTACAAACCTTATCGTGCCAAAGGAAATGTTGGTATTATTAGTGATATTATTTCTGAAGCTATAAGAATTCATAAACAAGATTATTGTCAAACTCATTCTAATGAATCACCCTCTCTAGGACTTGATCCACCACATGATGATGTTGAACATGGATACTATGATGGGGATGATGATAGTGACTTCGATCTTGATGATGCAATGAGACACTTTGTTCTTATGGCAAATCTTCAGGGATATATGTCAGGAAAGAAGGAATGGGTTCTTGATAGTGGATGTACCGATCACATGACCGGAGATAAAGACATGTTTCGTGAGCTTGCTAATAATGATAGTCCTCGAAAGTATGTCACTTTCGGTGACAACTCAAAGGGTAAGGTGGTTGTCCTCGGTAAGGTGGCCATATCACATGATAGCTCCATACAAAATGTCATCCTCGTTGAATCTCTTGGTTACAACTTACTTTTAGTATCTAGACTTGCTGATTTCGGTTTCAATGTTCTATTTACTGAAGTAGATTGCCAAGTGTTTCGTCGAGATAATCATAAAATTGTCTTTACCGGTGTGCATAGAGGTGATCTATACATTGTTGATTTCACTAAAAAGGCTCAACCTAAAACTTGCTTCATTGCTAAATCCTCAAAAGGTTGGTTGTGGCATAGACGATTAGGTCATGTTGGTATGCGAAACCTTGACAAGCTTATTAAAGGAAATCATATCCTTGGAGTTAATGATGTCATATTTGATAAGGATAGACTTTGCAGCGCTTGTCAGGCACGTAAACAGGTTGGAGGAAGGCATCCCATGAAGAACATCATTACTACAAGGAGGCCACTCGAGCTATTTCACATGGATCTCTTTGGTCCCAACTCTTACAAGAGTCTCGGTGGAAATTCTTTTGGTCTAGTTATAGTTGATGATTTTTAAAGATTTACGTGGGTGTTCTTTCTCGATGATAAATCACAGGTCCAAAAGATCTTCAAGAACTTCGCTAGGAAGGCCCAAAATCAATTTGAAGTAAAGATCAAGAAGGTTCGCAGCGACAACGGAACAGAGTTCAAGAACGCAAATGTGGACACCTTTCTTGACGAAGAAGGGATTTCACACGAGTTCTCGGCTACGTACACACCTCAACAAAACGGAGTTGTTGAGAGGAAGAACCGGACGCTCATCAAAATGGCGAGAACAATGCTTGATGAGTACAAGACGCCAAAGCACTTTTGGGCAGAAGCGGTTGAGACAGCTTATCATGCAACAAATCGCTTGTATCTTCACAAGCTACTCGGCAAGACGGCATACGAGCTCCTCACCGGTAACAAACCCCAAGTTGGATACTTTCGAGTATTCGGCTCAAAGTGCTATATTCTTGATAAGCATCATCGCTCTAAATTTGCTCCTAAATCTCATGAAGGTTTCCTACTCGGTTATGTCTCAAACTCTCACACTTACCGTGTCTACAACAATTTCACCCGAAAGGTTGAAGAGACGGTAGATGTGAAGTTTGATGAATCTAATGGCTCGCAAGTAGAGCAATTGCCAATTGATGCAGGTGACAAAGATCCTTCGGAAGCAATTCAAGACTTGGCCATTGGCAAGGTTCGTCCAACGGAGGTGAAGGAGAGTACCTCGTCCGTCCAAGTGGAAGCTTCTACTTCACGACAAGGTGAACCAAGAGTTGATACGGAAGCATCCACAAGTGGGACACACCAAGATGAAGAAAACGAGGAAGTGCATCAAGATGAACGTCAACAACCTCCTTCTCCACCACGACAAGAGAACGACAACGCCAACAATGAAGAAGGCCAAGAAGAAGAACAAGATGAAGAAGATGTTCAACGAAGGCCCAAGCAAAAGCTTTCACGGGTTCGAGCAAGAGTTGCTAAAGATCATCTCGTTGAGCAAATCTACAATGACATTCAAACCGGGAGAATCACTCGCTCTAAAACTCGTTTAGCTAACTTTTGTGAAAACTATTCTTTCATCTCAAGCATTGAACCTATGAAGGTTGAAGAAGCATTGGAAGATCCAGATTGGATAAATGCTATGCATGAAGAGCTACATAACTTTGAGAGGAATCAAGTTTGGACATTGGTTGAGAAGCCCGACAACAACCACAACGTCATCGGTACCAAATGTGTGTTTCGCAACAAGCAAGATGAAGATAGACAAGTAGTTCGCAACAAAGCATGTCTCGTCTCCCAAGGCTACACACAAGTCGAAGGTATGGACTATGGTGAGACTTACGCCCCCGTTGCTAGACTTGATCCATTCGCATCTTACTTGCCTGTGCTAATCATCATGATATCACCTTGTACCAAATGGACATTAAAAGTGATTTATAAATGGTGAAATAGAGGAGGAAGTTTATGTTAAGCAACCTCCCGGCTTTGTCAATCCTAAGAAACCCAATCATGTTTACAAACTTCACAAAGCTCTTTATGGTCTTAAACAAGCTCCTAGAGCTTGGTATAAATGCTTGACCAAGTTTCTTATTGAAAAAGGCTTTGAAATTGGCAAATTGATTCTACTCTTTTTACTAAAAGGGTTAATGGAGAACTATTTGTGTGCCAAATTTATGTTGATGATATCATATTTGGTTCAACTAACCCTCATTTTAGTGAAAAGTTTGGGAAGCTAATGTCACAGAAGTTTGAGATGTCTATGATGAGTGAACTCAAATTCTTCCTTGAGCTGCAAATCAAGCAAACTAAGGAAGGTACCTTTGTTTCTCAAACAAAGTACACCAAGGACTTATTCAAGAAGTTCAATATGCAAGAATGCAAAGGTATGTCTACACCCATGCCTACTAGTGGACATAATGACTTAACCAAAGATGGTGAACCAGTTGATCAAAAGGTTTATCGCTCTATGATCGGTTCATTGTTATATCTATGTGCTTCACGTCCCGATATCATGTTAAGTGTGTGCATGTGTGCACGATATCAAGCTGCTCCTAAGGAATGTCATCTTAAGGCCGTGAAAAGGATAGTGAGATACTTAATCCATACATCAAACTTTGGCATTTGGTATCCTAAGAGGGCCTCTTTCGATCTTGTTGGCTATTCTGACTCGGACTATGCCGGAGACAAGGTTGATAGAAAATCCACTTCGGGTACTTGTCAATTTCTTGGTAGATCTCTTGTGTCTTGGTCTCCAAGAAACAAAACTCGGTATCCTTGTCCACTGCCGAAGCTGAATATATTTCCGCTGGTTCATGTTGTGCTCAATTACTTTGGATGACCCAAACTCTTAAGGATTATGGGATATATGTGAGACATGTTCCATTGCTTTGTGACAATGAAAGTGATATTAAAATTGGTCATAATCCTGTGCAACATTCTCGAACTAAGCATATTGAATTTCGTCATCATTTCATTTGAGATCATGTTGCTAAGGGTGACATTGATCTTAAGCATGTTCGCACCGAAAAGCAATTAGCGGATATATTCACTAAGCCTCTTGATGAGAAAGTGTTTTGCAGGTTAAGAGGAGAATTGAACATCATTGATGCTTCAAACTTGGAGTAGAAACTCCATTGGATACATGCAAGACATGAGCTTATGACTAATCCTTGATGTTTTTCTCATATGATGAATATCATATGTCTTGGATATATTTGTATCTTGCATGTTATCTAAGTCTTGTAGGTACTTGGTGGAATCCAACTCCATGAGATTGTAATCTACTCATATCTTGAGCAATCTCTACATCACCAAGTCTCTACACAATGGTGGATGAAGTCGAGGAAGCACGAAACCTCTTAAATATATCCTTTGACAAATTCTATGTTGAGCTTCATGATTGTCATTTTTGGATACACAAGTGCTCTTCCTTGCAAGAACTAACCCATGTAGGTAGATGGACTAAAACTCCAAGTGGTGCTCCAAATTCTTGATGAGCTACATCAACCTTGAGCAACCCACACCAGTTCAACTACATGGACTACAACACCAACCAAGGTATGTCATTCCATATTAGAGAAGCTTTACTCCAAGTCATGAGCTAAAGTAACTCGACAAGATGTGAATACATCAAGATGCTTAAACGAAAAATGGCAACCACATTTTGAGCTTAAACGATGAGTATGACCTATGATCAAGTGATCTCACTTGATTCCTAAGTCAATATACTCTAACATAGGTGACTTTGTCGCCGACCATCTCTAGATGAAGTTCTCTTGTGTTCTTTTCTGTGTTTTTGCATTTGTCTCATGCATATTTGTTTCCCCTTTCAAAAAAAAACTTCATCTAGATTTCTTTCTTTCTGTTTGTTCTGCATTTTCTGCATTCCAATTTATTGCACATCTTTCAGCAAATTCCTTGCAAATCTTTGTGAGATCTTACTAGTCTAGTGAGCTGAGGTGACAAGTGTTTTCTCTGCGATGAACTCGGTTTCACCGGTTTGTTATTTTCGGCCCAACCTAATCCTCTTAGTACGACCGAAGTATACCACTCGGTGCCACCGATTTCATAACAGGAAAAACAGTTTGCCACATATTTCTGTGTTTCTTCTGATCCAGCTTCACTCAATGAATCTTGTCCTCTACAAGCATCACATTTTTATCATTGCTTTGTTCTGTGTCTCAAGGACCAAAGCCATTCGACAGATTCCAGAAGACCCTTCTTGGAAATTGATGTCAAAGGGGGAGAGAGAGAGAACATCAAAGCTTATCATCTAAATAGAGAGAGAGCATCAAAGCTTATCACCTTCTTAAGGGAGAGAGATATCATCTCCTAAAGCGGGAGAGAGACCCTCAAAAGTATAGAGAGATCTCCAGGGGAGAGGATACTGAAAGTATTTCTCGAGGATCCCAGATGCTTGGTGTTCAAGAGGAGAGATGTCCACATGTCTTCTTGAGGGGAGAGACATGTTCATATGTTCTGTTATGCCTATTTGCATGCATCAGCTCTGATCATCATTCATATCTTTCAGCTCTGTTTTCTTCCAGCTCTAATTTTCTGTTCCCTATCTTCTCCCAATATCCCATGTTAGATTCAGGGGAAGCAAGACATCTAAGGGAATGAGATCATTTAAATTCATTGCATATCTTTACTCTTGGGGACATGTCTAATTCAATGTGGTACTTAGTACTCACTCTCTACATGTCATCCCAGTCTTGGTATTCTTGTGGTTACTTCTGTTTGCTCTGGCTAATAGATGTATCTGTGTTATCTAACCTTGTTTACACAGGTTCATTTCATCCTAAGACAATTCAAGACTACAAGGTAAGTATATGCATCACAATCATGTGTATGAGGAATTCTTGCTGATGTACATATTGTTTGCAAGAAGGACTCATGAGCATGAAGGTACTTTCTTCAACATTCTTTGCTCTGATGCATATGGCCAAGATACATGTAACACATTGCCTGCTCTATCATGTTTATGCTCTCACGTGTTTTTACATTCCACATTTACATGATTGCATACATGTAGGGGGAGCCTATGTTTGTTACATGTCTTTCCAAAGCATTACTTGCTACTCTTTATATCTTTATCTAAAAGCTTTGATGTACATTGCCATCAATTACCAAAAAGGGGGAGATTGAAAGCACAAGTGCTCCCTAGGTGGTTTTGGTAATTAATGTCAACATATCTCTTGTTGGACTAACACTTTTATCTAGTATATTTCAGATAAGTTCAACAATGGAGTGGCATGGACTAAAGGATTTGGGAACTCCTTCAAGAAGCTAAGGACAAAGGATTGGCTCAAGCTTCAAGCTCAAGACTCTTCATTTTATATTTTAGTGGTCCAAGATCACATTGAGTCTATAGAAAAAGCCAATACTATCAAGGAGGGATGAGGTGTTGCTTAATGAGCCTCTTGCTTCATGTGCTTTGTGATATGCTCCAAAACCCTCAACTACTTTCCCACATCCACAAATGACCTAAACCCAAAGCCAAAATCGGTCACACCGATTCTTCCTATCCGGCACCACCGATTCCAAAGGTCATAGCCACTGCCACAAACCCTAGGCAAATCGGTATTACCGATAGGGATCTCGGTCTCACCGAGATGGGATTGTAATCTCTCTGTATGTCCGTTATCAAAATCGGTCTCACCGAATTTGAGCAATCGGTACTACCGAGAGTACAATGCAAACTCTCTGGAAAAACTTATTACCAAAATCGGTCTCACCGAGTTTGAGTAATCGGTCCCACCGAGTTTGCCAGACCAACTCTCTGGAAAGCGTATTACCAAATCGGTCTCACCGAGTTTCTATAATCGGTCCTACCGAGATAACATTATGCCCTAACCCTAACAATATCGGTCTCACCGAGTTGTATTTCGGTCCCACCGAAAACCCTAACGGTCACTAGGTTTACTAAATCGGTCCAACCGAGTTTAACGATTCGGTCCCACCGGGTTTGGTAAATTGTGTGTAACGGTTAGATTTTGTGTGGAGCTATATATACCCCTCCACCTCCTCTTCATTCGTGGAGAGAGCCAGTAGAACGAACCTACACTTCCAGCATACATTTTCTGAGAGAGAACTACCTACTCATGTGTTGAGGCCAAGATATTCCATTCCTACCATATGAATCTTGATCTCTAGCCTTCCCCAAGTTGCTTTCCACTCAAATCTTCTTTCCACCAGATCCAAAACCTATGAGAGAGAATTGAGTGTTGGGGAGACTATCATTTGAAGCACAAGAGCAAGGAGTTCATCATCAACGCACCATTTGTTACTTCTTGGAGAGTGGTGTCTCCTAGATTGGCTAGGTGTCACTTGGGAGCCTCCGACAAGATTGTGGAGTTGAACCAAGGAGTTTGTAAGGGCAAGGAGATCGCCTACTTCGTGAAGATCTACCGCTAGTGAGGCAAGTCCTTCGTGGGCGACGGCCATGGTGGGATAGACAAGGTTGCTTCTTCGTGGACCCTTCGTGGGTGGAGCCCTCCGTGGACTCACGCAGCCGTTACCCTTCGTTGGTTGAAGTCTCCACCAACGTGGATGTACGATAGCACCACCTATCGGAACCACGCCAAAAACATCCGTGTCTCCAATTGCGTTTGAATCCTGCAAACCCTTCCCTTTACTTTCTTGCAAGTTGCATGCTTTACTTTCCGCTGCTCATACACTCTTTGCGTGCTTGCTTGATATGTATTGTGAATGTTGAAATTGTGCCTAAACTCCACTCAAACTTAAGGCACCTTAAAAACTGCAACTTTGGTACTTAGTGTCTAATCACCCCCCCCCTCTCTAGACACCTCTTCTCAAGGTCCTACACCTCATCACGGAGGGCCAGAAGATAAACACCATGACACGCCTCACGGAAGCCCACCAGCGCGAGGTCGACCGCGCCGCCTTTGGCACGCTGCCTCCAGAAGGGCCAAGCCGAGTCGGCACCGTCAGGCAACGCGGTGCGGCCATCGCCAGCATGTTGGGCGCGGACCGCCCAATCTACGCCACGCCCCTCGAGAATCTACACGCCGCCAGTCGATCGTTGACGAGCTCAACGGACTGGGGGCCGACGAGCTCCCCTACATGACCAGACGCATCCAGCAACTAATCGGCATGGCCGCAGCACGGCACGAAGCCGACGTCCAAGCTGGAAGCCCCCCTCGCTGAGAACACGGCGCAACGTCACTTACATCGACTGCGGGTGGCGTCCGTGCGAGACAGGAGAAGGAGCCGGCTGCTAGCCGCAGCCGGACGCAAATCACCATCGAGCGCGACACTGAAGGCCGCCCCCGAGGTGTGGAGAGACGAGGCGATCTGCCTCCCCCTCCTCCTCGCGGAGAAAGATATCCCACCCCGCCGCCTATTGAGCATCCGACTCTCAGCGGCCGACTTGGTCGCCGCGAAAGAGTCGGCGAGAATGATGCCCGCCATCGGATCGACCGCCTCGCGCGATCCCTGGCCCTGGAAGAAGATGATGTCGGCCCGCCTTGCTTTGGCCCCCGCATCCGCGACGAGCCCTTTCCCAAAGGGTTCTCGCTCCCAAGAGACACGCCCAAATATAATGGCTCCATGAAGCCGGAGGACTGGTTGATCGACTACTCCACCGCGGTTCGGATAGCAAACGGCAACCGGCGCGTTGCCGTAAAGTATGTCCCCCTAATGCTCCAAGGCACAGCACGCACCTGGCTCAATAGCCTCAAGCCTTACAGCATCAACAGCTAGCTCGACTTCACGGAAGCCTTCATCCGTAACTTCACCAGCACCTACAAGCGAGCTCCCAAGCCCCGACAGCTCTCCTTGTGCGTGCAAGGACCCAACAAGTCGACCCGTGACTACCTCACGCGTTGGGCCGATCTCCGAAACTCCTGCGAAGGGGTGCACGAGGTTCAGGCAATTGAGTACTTCATAGCCGGGTGCCGAGAGATCACCCTCCTCAAGCACTGACTCCTCTGTGATGAGCCGACTACCCTCGACGAGCTGTTGATCATCGCGGACAAATACGCCACGGCCGACTCCTCCATGAAGACCGAGCTCCGAGTCGACGCTTCTGGGAAAGTGCATGCGCAGGCTCCCAAGACGTCGGCTGGAGAGTCCACTCGGCGCCCGTACCAGAACGACAACAAGCACAAGGCCCCGATGCCGCCTTCCACTAGTCGGCAGGTGGCTACGGTCGAAGAAGATCAGCCTGAGGGACGGCCGGCTCCTAAGAAGAAGAAGGGCGGCAGGCCGGCTTGGCAGCCGGCCTTCTCCTATGAGCAGACTCTCGATGCCCCCTGCAAGTTCCACAGCGGCGCGAAGACGTCCAACCATACGACCCGGAAGTGCCACTGGCTCACCCGAATCTCCAAGGGCGAGGGGCTGCTGCCGCCTCCGACTGCGGGCCAGCCGCCTCCTGCCCCCCAGCAGCCGGCCGCTCGGCCCGCAGTCGGAGCCGTCCATGACGAGTTCCCTGATGAGCACGCCGCCTACATTGTCTTCACGAGCTAACCAGACGACCGGCAGAGTCGGCGCCGACAACACCAAGAAGACAACACAGTCGCCTCCAGTAACCCTGAGTTTATGCACTGGTCGGAGAAGCCCTTCAGCTGGAGCCGGGACGACCACCTAGAGGTGATGCCGTCACCTGGCTCCTATGCCCTTGTTCTGGACGCTACCCTGGCGACAGAGAGGCGCGCCGCTCATTTCTCCCGCGTACTGATAGACGGCGGGAGCAGTATCAACATACTGTACCGAGACACAATGGAGAAGCTCAACATCAAGACAAAGCAACTCATGCCAAGCCAGATTGTGTTACATGGCATCGTACCCGGCCTGTCCTGCTCACCAATCGGCAAGATCAAGATGGATGTCCTCTTTGGAGACAAAGATCATTTCCGTCGAGAGGCAATATGGTTCGAGGTAGTGGATTTGGAGAGCTCGTACCACGCACTGCTTGGCCGACCAGCATTGGCCAAGTTTATGGTTGTGCCCCACTATGCCTACGTCAAGATGAAGATGCCGAGTTCCAAGGGCATTATCACCATAGCCGGAGACTACAAGAAGTCTTCTGAGTGTGCAGCAGCCAGCAGTCGGCTGGCCGAGTCCCTTGTGATTGGTGAAGAAAAGAAGATGCTGGACCGAGTTGTGGCCCTGGCTGGCAAGCAGCGGGCTTTGTCTCCTAACCCCAAAGAATGTGAAGCTGAAGGTTCTTTCCAGCCGGCCAAGGAGACAAAGAAGATACCCCTGGACCCGGAGCACCCAGAGAGGCACGCTGTCATAGGCACAGGCCTTGACAGCAAATAGGAAGGCGAGCTCGTCGATTTCCTCCGTGAGAATCGGCACGTCTTTGCATGGTCTCCCAAAGACATGTCGGGTGTCCCGACGGATTTCGCCGAGCACAAGCTACACGTCCAATCTGACGCAAAGCCGGTCAGGCAGCCCTTGTGCCGCCTGTCAGAAGAGAAGACAAGAGTAGTCAGAGAAGAGATAGCCCGGCTTCTGGCAGCCGGCTTCATTATGGAAGTATTCTTTCCGGAATTGTTTGCCAACCCGGTTCTCGTGCTGATGAAGAACAAGCAGTGGCGCATGTGCATCGACTACACCAGCCTCAACAAGGCCTGCCCCAAAGATCCGTTCGCCCTGTCCAGGATTGACTAAGTGATCGACTCCACAGCCGGATGCTAGCTGTTGAGTTTCTTGGATGCCTATTCCGGCTACCACCAGATTAAGTTGGCTGGTCGCTTGAAGACCGCCTTCATCACCCCATTCGAAGCTTTCTGTTACCTGACTATGACATTCGGCTTGAGAAATGCCGGTGCCACTTTTCAGCGTTGTATGCAGAAATGCCTCCTCAAGCAACTCAGCAGAAATGCCCACGTCTATGTAGACGATGTAGTGGTGAAGACGGAGAAACGCAGCACCCTGCTGGAAGACCTCAAGGAAACCTTTGAGAACTTGCACCAGTTTCAGATCAAGCTCAACCCAGAGAAATGTGTGTTCGGAGTACCAGCCGGGCAACTTCTGGGCTTCCTGGTCTTCGAACGCGACACCGAGTGCAACCCAGTGAAGATCAAGGCCATAGAGAGAATGAAGGTCCCTACCAAGCTGCGAGATGTCCAAAATTTCACCGGATGCCTGGCATCTTTGAACCGCTTCATCACCCGGCTCGGAGAGAAGGCTCTCCCCCTCTATCGATGTAATGCCCCAGACACACCCGCCGGTGGTTGTTACTCCTGACGGGATCTAGACTGGTCTCACAGATCAATACTAGTCTTTCCTGCGCGCTTTGTCCTCACTCATGCGCACCCGAGAGCAACTTTCCGGTCGGTCACCCATCCTAAAACTACTCCAAGCTGAGCACGCTTAACTTTGGAGTTCTTTCCGAATGGGCTCCCGGAAAAGAAGGAATTCCTTATTGATATGAGTAGTCTATCATCCCTAATAAGCCAGGCTATCACAACCGACTTATGAAGAAGTCTGCTCACTTTGAGTGGAATGACCAGGCGGATCAAGCTTTCCACGAGTTGAAGAAGATGCTGTCCACACCGCCTGTCTTGGCGGCCCCAACTGATAAGGACCCCATGCTCCTCTACATCGCCGCCACTAGCCGGGTGGTCAGCACAGTCATTGTGGTTCAGCGCCCAGAAGAAGGCCGAGCTCAGCTAGTCCAGAGGCCGGTATATTATTTGAGCGAAGTATTATCCACCTCAAAACAGAACTACCCGCACTATCAGAAAATGTGCTACGGTGTGTACTTCGCCTCCAAGAAACTCAAGCCCTACTTTCAAGAGCACACTACTAGGGAAAAGGCTAGCAGTAGCGTGGGTTTTAGATGTATCAGTAGCGCGGGTACCCGCGCTACTAATACGGCGCTACAGCTAACTCATAGTAGTAGCGCGTGCGCACCCGCGCTACTGCTACACAAGTGTAGCTGCAGCGCGGTTAGGGGAAGCTCGCTACCGCTAGTAGTGCTAGCGCTCTTTGGCTGGATGCGCTACTGCTATTGAGGCGCTGCTGCTAACTTTTGTACACTCGCTACTGCTAATTTAAGTAGTTTTTTTTGGCATATTTGTTTTGTATTTGAACCGGCTTTGTAGAAGAATCTTTAGCACATAGAAATGTCATCATGATACACATACAAATGCCTGCGAGACCACAAATGTAATCATAGCATGTACATACAAATAGTCTCTTCATAATCATCATCCAACACAAAGTGATATCTTGTCATCATCTCGAAAATAGCAATACATGCAAGTCTCGAATACTTGCAACTACAACAACGTCATCCATCTAAACAAAGGTGTATGCAAGAAGTGCTATCACTATGAGTGAGAGCGGAACCATGCAGTACATGAGGTGGCGGTTACGAGTCCTCTCTCGCGCTAGTGTGAACCTCAAGTAACTAGCTTCTCCTTCTTGTCTGCTTTTGAAGCCTTTATGGCTGGCGTCCGTGAACCCATTCACTTGCGCCTGACACTCATGCCACTCGTTGTACACCCCCGGAACCTTCCCTTTGTACACGACATAGCATTTCCATCTTGCCATCAAGAAACTAGGTACCTGTTAGAGATGCATGTTCATGAAGAGGATGTACAATCATATATATGCAACAAAATATACTAGAGCAACACCAAAAAAGAAAGGTTAGCAACTAGATGCAACATATACAGTACGCAAATTAATTAACTAGAGGTACGCAAGTCATTGTATGCAAACTAACAAAGTAGCGTTACGCAAGTTCGGCAGGGACCGTGGACATCACAAAGTTTCATCGCTAAAAAAAGTATACAAGTTAAACCGACACATATCATCATCATCGGCATCATAAATCACTAGAAGTTCCATCCTTCCATATCATCAAGGACGAACCCTAGCTGCTTGAACGGCGTGAGGTCTAGACGTTGCATGCCTATGCGAGTTCGGACGTCAGTTCACGATATAGGGCCATGGTGGAACATCCCCTTCTCATCGACGACTTCTTTCATGATGATCGTCGCAATGTCGCTTTGGATGCGAAAGAAGTCATCTCTAAGTTTATAATTCGCTTCTCCATGAGATTCTAGCCACTTGTGGATATGATCATCATTTCTGCTGTTAATGCGAAGCTTTTGGTGATCCGTGTTGAACTGAATCATGAGATGGACGATGTAGAATCCATCCTTCTTGCTTGGTTTTGGGACATGGATGCAGGAGAAGTTAGTTTTATGCGCGAAACCCATCTTCTTGTTCCTTTGTTTCTTGATATGCACGTGGCCACCTCTAAAGTTGAAGCCTTGGAGAGCATCATCTAGAATATTCATTATGTGGGTGTAGTCCTTTTTCTCGTAGTCTCTGGAAGGGTCAAAATACACGGCGTGCGAGACTTGCGGGTAAAGAACGATAAGGACGGCGCGCCCGTTGCTGTGGGGAAAAGACACCTCAAATTATTCCCCATACGAAAGGGTTGTCTGGAACTAACTTACTTTGGATGACAAGGCCCGAGGACAATTTCCCGGTCCTTATTTTGTACCATGAAGTTTTGGAGGTACTCCCTAGCAGTTTCACACTCAAAGTCGTCGAGACTCAAGAAAGACTCGTGCATGTAGTACGGATCCGCCACACAGATTTGCAAGACTTCTTCACTCTTCATGACGGAGCTCATATGTAGTGCAAAAAGGCGGACGATAGTAAAATCAAGCCGCCTTGTTAGAAACATCTCAAAGATATGGTCAAACTGCAGGAAGAACACCACCGCGGGACGTGTGTCGACGTAGCACTTCCCCTCGGGCACACGAGCCGCGTATGTCCGATATCCTGGATACTTTGAGGCTAGTAGGCTTTTCTCAGTCGACAACACATGGTCCTGCAGTCTCCTGAGATCCCCTGATAGTGCCTCCAGCGGTTTCGGCGGTAGCATCGGCTCGCCCGTGAGATGGAACATGACCGCACCTTTCACGGGTACACGCTCTTCAGAATGCATCGTCTGGCTGCTATGTGCTCTGGCTTGTTTGGAGGCAGTTATCTTCCCCGATCTCTTCCTCTCCTTTTTCTTGGGCACACCTTCCAGACCCTTCGTTAACCCCTGCCCCAGTGTTCCCGGGCTAAGTATTGTACAACCCTCGCGCCCGGCTAGTTGAGCCTGTGTTGAGGCGGCATCTTCAGGTGTGTCCTGTGAGGATTTCATGAAGAGAGACTTTTTGCAATCCATGGTACGGCCCTGCCCGGGCATATCATCCATATCCTCATTAGCAAGCTGATAGCCCGATTCGTCATATGGTTGACTCATCATATCTATGTCACAGTCATACGCGTTTGTATTGAGGTAATCCATAGGGTCGACCTCCGTCTCATCATCCATTCTCTGTTCTACAGGAGAAATTACATCAGCCAGTACTATTGCACCCCCTTCATCATGTCGTCTGCCGCTCTCACCCGGCACTACTACAGGAGCTGGTAATTGCGTAGGTGGGGTGGTGGTCTCCGCACATGCTTGTTGATGGGCCGGGACGGAGTCGGGGTCGAGGGCCGGGACAGGGGCGAGCGCCGGGGCTAGCGCTGGCGCCGGCGGAGTCGGGGGCGAGCACCGGGGCCAGGTCGGGCGCGGCGGAGCGACGGGGGAGAGAGAGTGGGGATTTGGGGGGAAATGGCGGGATGAAGCAGGGTGAGTGAGAATTTTGGGTTAAGTGGACGTAGCAGTAGCGCGTTATGTCAAAATGCGCTGCTACTAAATTCTGTAGCTGCAGCGGTTTCGGAGAAACGCGCTACTACTATGATCTGTACCTGCAGCGGTTTATGAGAAACTCGGTACTACTATGATCCGTAGCTGCAGCGGTTTATGAGAAACATGCTACTACTAAGATCTAGCTGCAGCGGTTTTGTAGAAACGCGCTGCTACTGCCGTCGCTACTGCCAGTTTTCCTTTTTCTTTTCCTTTATTTTATCCCACTTTTATTTCCTGAGGGCAGTGAACGAAGGGAGGGCGATATATATTGCATGATTTGACGGTTAAATATGTATGCAAATAGGAACATATATATTACACATCATTGGACCCATGCATAATAATGGCTAAGTGTGTATACAAAATAGGAACATATATATATTACACATCATTGGACCCATAACATACGTTTCCTCAGTGCTGACGTTTTCGTTTTTGAGTCAGCTTCTTTCCCTTCTTGTTCATCGAAGAATAATTGAGCCCCTCATTGTGACTTTGCCTTTTCGATGGAGTATGATTTTTCTTAGGTAATGTAGTATTCATTCTTCTTTTGATGTATACTTCATCATCATCATCATCTTCCCTCATTGGGTTGCCGTACTGATCATAGTCTTCCTCGTTGGCGACTCCATCCATTCCAATGATGTTCCTTTTGCCTCTCCTCACGACAACACGGCTGGGATTGCGCGGGTCACTTATGAAGAAGCATTGTGTCACGTGCTTAGCGTGTACCCATGGCTCGTTTTTTGCGATAGCGTTCACGGTAGCGCTCTTGGCGTCGGGTATAGTCATGGTAGTGAACATCCGGCTTTCTCTTTCGACATTCTTAGCCCATCTAACACGGAACATCGTCGTGTTGTGCAGTCTAGAGTAGTCAAGCTCCCAGATCTCCTCGACCCTTCCATAAAATCGTTCAGTTGCGCCGTTGTCGCTGCCGGTCATGCATTCCATCGTCACCCCTGAGTTCTGATCATCACTATCCATATCTTTTGCCTCCGTGTAGAACGTGTATCCGTTGATATCATATGCCTGATAGGTTACGAGGTTGGGCGAGGGGCCATGTGCTAAGGCGTATATGAGCAATCCGTCCTTAGAGCCCTCCTCCGGGGGATTAGCAATAATATGCTCTTTGAACCAATGCAGGAAAGTGGAGTTGTGCTCTCTAGTAACTTCGGCGTCCGTCCTGCATACCCCCCGGTCACGATACTTCTTTGCGATAATTTCTTTGTGCAGTGCCACGAAAGGATCTACCTCATCTAGGTGTTGTAGCACTACCAAGTTTGCTCTGTCAAAGTCGCTGCGTCGATCTAAGTATGCCACGTGCAGTTCCCTGCGACCGTTGCAGTGACCATCTCCTTCGAGCCTCCCATCATGCTTGTTAACGGGCAAACCAACACTAACACCAGGCGGCTGGTCTGCGTCATATAGAAAATTCTCACAGAAAGAGATGCACTCTTGTGCCAAATAGCCATGGATGATGCTTCCATCCGGATGGGACATGTTATGAACGAATCCTTTGATGATCCCATTCATCCTCTCAAACGGCATCATGTTGTGCAGGAATGACGGCCCCAGGTCTATTATGTCATCCACAATATGGACACACAGATGCACCATCACGTCGAAGAACGCGGGCGGGAAGTACATCTCAAGCTCATTCAGTATCACAACGATCTCTTCCTGTAGCCTTTGGAGCTGCTTCACACTGATCGACTTTTGAGAGATGACGTCGAAAAAGTTGCAGAGACCAATAAGCGTGTCACGGACGTCTTGTCCATTATCCCTCTAAGGGCAACAGGTAGTATCTGCGTCATCATCACATGACAGTCATGAGACTTCATCCCGCTGAACCTTTTCTTGTCCGTGTCTAGATATCTGCTTATCTTGCCACAGTAACCGGAACTAACTTTCACTCCGGTAAGGCACTTAAAGAATTGATTGATCTCAGCCTGACTTAAGGTGAAGCAAGAGGGGGGGCAATAATCCTCTTTCTTTAATTTCTTGCCCTTCTTCTCCCGTGCCTCTATCTCTGTCTCTGTCTCGTCTGACATTTTACGGGGCGGCATGTGCAGATCTTCCCTGATTTTCAAATCTTGCAAGTATTTTCTTGCCTTCGGCCCATCCTTGGTCTTATCCGGCATGTTCATCAGTGTTTCGAGCAAGCTCTCAAGGACATTCTTACAGATATGCATTTGATCAAGGCAATGAGGTGTATCGAGCTTGTGCCAGTACTCCAAGTCCCAGAACACAGACCTCGTCTTCCATACCTTCAGCAGCGGCTCCGGCGCCTTTCTCATCGTCTTTCCCGGCACGGGGCACTCCTTCCAGTTTTTCAACAGCTCATCGATTTCGGCACCGCTCCCCTTACGTGGAGGTCCTCGATGCTCAGCGTGACCATTGAATAGATCTCCACGGTTTCTCCACGGGTCGTCCTGTTCAAGCCATCTTTGATGCCCCATGTACACGATTTTCCCAAACCCGCCATCTTTCCTTGACGTTAGCTGCTGAGACGTTGTATCATCCATGCACCGCGTGCATCCGCAATATCCATGGCACACCTGGCCTGCCACATATTCGTAACCGAGATAGTCCTGCACTGTCGTGATCAGCGCGGCTCTCATGTTGAAATACTCACCTTTGCTGGTGTCCCATGTCTTGGCCGGTGTTTTCCATAACGTGTCTAACTCCTCTTGAAGTAGCCCCAGATACAAATTAATATTATTTCCTGGTTGTTTCGGCCCTTGAATAAGCATGCTCATGTGAATGTACTTCGATTTCATGCACAACCAGGGGGGAGGTTGTACATCCATACAAACATGGGCCATGTACTATGGTTGGTGTTCTGGTTGCCAAACGGATTCATGCCATCGGTACACGCGCTGAGCACGATGTTCCTTGCATCACATTCAAAATACCGATAGAAGCTGTTCAACGCTCTCCACTGGCTTCCATCCTTCACGTGTCTCAGCTTCGGATCATCTCCATCGTCGGGCTTCTTCCTCTCCGCGTGCCAGCACATTAGCTTTGCTTCCTTGGGATCTACAAAATACCTCTGGAGACGGGGAGTGATCGGTAAGTACCATACAACTTTCTGGGGACATTTCTTCCCGGCCTTCTTGTATCGAGAAGCATTGCAAAACAGACAGCTTGTTTTTTCCGCGTCCTCCTTCCGATAAATTATGCAATCGTTGATGCATGCATGGTATCTAACGTGTGGCAGATCAAGAGGGCACACGATCTTCTTGGCCTCATCAACACTAGTAGGACATAGATTACCCGCGGGAAGAACATCCTTTAGGTACTTGAGATGCTCATCGAGGCTAGTGTCGGTTGTCGGTGTCAAAACCGGCGGATCTCGGGTAGGGGGTCCCGAACTATGCGTCTAGGCGGATGGTAACAGGAGACGAGGGACACGATGTTTTTACCCAGGTTCGGGCCCTCTCGATGGAGGTAAAACCCTACATCCTGCTTGATTAATATTGATGATATGGGTAGTACAAGAGTGGATCTACCACGAGATCAAGGAGACTAAACCCTAAAGCTAGCCTATGGTATGATTGTTGTAATGTATGTTGTGTCCTACGGACTAAAGCCCTCCGGTTTATATAGACACCGGAGGAGGCTAGGGTTACACAGAGTCGGTTACAATGGTAGGAGATTTACATATCCATATCGCCAAGCTTGCCTTCCACGCCAAGGAAAGTCCCATCCGGACACGGGACGGAGTCTTCAATCTTGTATCTTCGTAGTCTTGGAGTCCGGCGGACGATGATAATCCGGCTGTCTGGACACCCCCTAGTCCAGGACTCCCTCAGTAGCCCCTGAACCAGGCTTCAATGACGATTAGTCCGGCGCGCATAATGTTCGGCATTGCAAGGCGGGTTCCTCCCTTGAATAATCCAGAGAAGATCATGAACACCAGGATAGTGTCCGGCTCTGCAAAATAAATTCCACATTCCACCGTAGAGAGAATAAAATGTACACCAGTCCAATCTGCTGACGTATTACGCGGCGTGACATCACACCACTACCAAGCCTTTGTTTGAATTGTTTTTTACTATACCACCTCAGCACGTTTAGCGAAGCGGTTTCCTTGGCACGTCTTATCGTAGCAGAGATCGTGTTCCCCTTATTCCGGGATTCTCATCAATACGGACGTGGGTAACCCAACCGCGCCATTGATGGTGGCGCTTGGGAGATAAGCGAGTTTTATCAAGCCGGTGGGGACGTATAGTTTTCGTCCGCCTATATATAAGGGATAAGGATTTACCTTCTCACCTACGCCTTCGTCCTCCTTTGCTTATCCATCTCCGCGCACTCAAGCTCCAACGCCCAAGTCCGCGCATCTCGCCTCGACCTTCTCCGAATATGTCCGGAGCGGGAGGCAAATGGTTGGCCTCCACCGTTAAGGAGGAGCACATCACCAAGCTGCGCAGCGCCGGATACCTTTCCGGCAATATCGCGCATCGGCTGCCCGACGAGGGGCAGCTCATCCCTACCCCTGGGCCCCATGAGAGGGTTGTCTTCCTTCCCCACTTCCTCCACGGACTGGGTTTTCCACTCCTCCCATTCGTCCGGGGGATCATGTTTTACTACGGCCTGGATTTCCACGATCTGACGCCGAACTTCATCCTCAACATCTCGGCGTTTATCGTCGTGTGCGAGGCCTTCCTCTGCATCCGGCCCCACTTCGGCCTGTGGCTCAAGACCTTCAACGTCAACCCGAAGGTTGTGAAGGGCACGCAAGCGGAATGCAGAGGCGCCATGTTGGGTAAGTTGCCCAACGTCCTTTGGCTCGAAGGGGCCTTCATGGACTCCGTCAAGGGGTGGCAATCGGGGTGGTTCTACATCACCGAGCCGCGCAAGCCCACATGGGCGGCGGCCCCCGAGTTTAGATCTGGCGTCCCCACGCAGCTCACCTCCTGGAAAGAGAAGGGCTTGCTGTGGGGCAATCCGAAGGAGGTGACGGGACTCCGAGCCTGCATCCAGAAGCTGGTGAGCAATAAGCTCAGGCTCGTCGACGTGGTCCAAGTCATGCTCATCCACCGGATTCTCCCATGCCAAGAACGGGCATTCAATCTGTGGGAGTTCAATCCGGAACAGCACCAGGCGCTGAGCGGGCTCTTCGATACGACATACGAAGGCGCCTGGAGGGTGCTGTTTAAGGGCGCCGAAGCCCCCGCATCCGCGACGGAAGATCGCGGGTTCCGCTCGCAGCATCCAGCTGACGAGGTAAGTGATTCAACCCCGTTACGGGACACTTGTGGTAATCAAATTGATTCACAGAGGGTTTCATTCTTTCTTTTCCTTTGACAGGAATGGATGGAGAAGGCCAAGTAGCTCATCAGCCCGGCTCCCATGCCAGAAGACCCAGAGAACGCCCGCCTAGCAGGGCTGCTGGTTCCAGCACCGCACGTGGTGCCGGAGAAGAAGGCCAAGAAGGTGGCCACGGGGACTCGAAAGAGTTCCCGCAATCAGGCGTCCGACGACGAGGCGGACTCCTCCCCCGAGGAGGAGGAGGAGGAGGACTCTCTCCCAGAGGAGGGAGAGAAGAAGAGGAAGGCTTCCCCAATAGGAGAGGCCGAAGGGTCCAAAAGGGGGAGGACTATCCCCCCGGACAGTTTCGCCAACACCACCGTTGGCGAGGATGAATGGTCTCCAAGGGCCAGGCGTCCGGCGAGATCGTAAGTATCCGGATCCTTGATATGCAATTTCTTTCGTGTCACGTAGTGTCCTTCTAATGCTGCGTTCTGTCCGTAGTCCGGCCGATGATGATCTCCCCGCTTCATCGAGCGGGTCGTTGGCTCCGTCGGATGTGGATTCACTTCCGACCGCCTCTACCCCCCGCGCCGACGAGGACGCCGAGGTGGGATCCTAGAAAGGGACCCATCAGGAGGAGGCTCCGGATGCGCCGTCAGGCTGCCTCCCGGACTTTGTGCTGGACTCTACATCGGAACCCGCAGTGGTTCCAAAGTCTGGCTGGCGGCCCCTTCGAAAGAAGGGCAAGACCGTGACACCGGCAACCTCCGTCCAACCGGAGGCGCCGGATAACTTGTTGGAGGCGCTTAAAGGCGCTTCCATCGAGGAAGAACACCGCACTATCATGAGTGCGGTGATTCAAAAGGTTCAGCTTGCCAAGAGCGGGCTGACCGAAGCCTACTGCAGCCTTTTAACAGGCTTTGAGGTAAGAAGTTAAAATTATGTAATGTAATATTGCATACACAGTAGCCCCTGATGCTCAGTTTGGTGTTCGAAAAGAAAAGCCGGACTGAGGATCTAACAAGATATACGCAGGGTTGCTTAAAATATGTCAATATGTGTTTGCAGGCTGCGCTGCTGACCTCTGCCGCACTATCGGTGGAGGTCGATGTGTTGAAGAAGGATCTCGAGCGGTCCGAGCAAGAGCTCGGCCATGCCAAGAAGCAGCTCGAGGTCAAAGAAGGTGAGTCACACCACTTTGAATAGTTACCTTACAGAAAAGGATTTTGGTTGCAATAAAATTAACAAGGATAATTTGGGTATTGCAGGGGCCACGAACGAGGTGGCAGCCCTGAAGGAGGCAGTGTCCGCGGCCGAACGCAGTGCGGCCGCGGAGCGGGCAGAGCGAGAAAAGCAGGAGGCACGGGTGGCAGAAGTACGGCAAGAGCTCCAGGCTCTCATGGAGAAGCATGAGAGTTTGGAGCGTGACTCCCAGACTCGAGAGTCCGAGCTTGCCTCGGCTCTCGAAATTGCCAATTCCGCCAAGGCCGAGGCCCGTAAGGCCCTTCAGGAGGTTGAAGATATGAAGAAGATAGCGGCGGGTAAGGCATTTTTCATGCAAAGCAAGCATGTTAATGTAAACTACCTGACACTTACCCGCATTCGGAGCTCTCCATGGGCGTTTGCAGATCTGCCGTGTAGTGCGTCCGATGCTGCCGCATTCTATCGTGGCGAGGAGGGGAGCTCGACGGAGAAAGTCTTCTGGTCTTAGTACGCTGAGGCCGGACACCCGGTGCCCCCAAGCAACCAGCTGAAGCAGCTGGTCGAACTCCACAAGGTAGCTGAGGAGGCCATGAAGGGCCTTATAGTCCGGCTATGGCCTGGACAGGCCATGCCTGGGAGCTACTTTGGCCTCGTGCGGCGGCTGGTAGATGCCTGCCCCTGGGTGGAGGTCGTCAAGTGCTCCGCCTGTATTGAAGGTGCTCGTCGGGCCCTTGCCCGCACAAAGGTGCATTGGGGCAAGTTGGATGCGGAGAAGCTTCTCACGGACCCACCGCCACCGGGCAAGGAGTATCGCATGACCGAAATGTATTATAAAACTGTCCTGAAGGGAGCCCGCGATATTGCGGATGAGTGCGCCAGAAATGTAATCTTTGAGTAAACTTGCTAATGTATTATCTTGTGCGTTGAAACTTTTATTCGTGTGCGCTTTAAGCAACGCTTGTTTAATTTAAAATATTACCTTCTATGCGGCCGTATATAAAATCTGAGAGATGGCAAGTCGTTGGCTTCAGCCCCCAATCCACAAGTGCTGGGGTGTTCAGGATAAACTTGAGCACTCGTGTTCCCATTTTTGGGTCCATCTAGGGAGGCGCTCAACACAACGAACAAGGCAACCGGACTTATAATGCTTGAACACTCTCACTTAGCCATAGAATTCTATAATTTTAAATTTCGGCGAAGCCCCTGGTATTCGGAAGACCGAATCTGGGGCGCTATCCACGCCTTCGTCGGACATGGTCCGGAACATCACTCGAAGAGGCGTGAGTCTTTAAGGACCCGAAAAGACCTCTCGAACAGCGACCAGTCTCTCGCCTTATCATCCCAGTCAGTTTTAGCTTTCTCCAGTGAGGCGCTCGCCCGGCTCAACCGGGGCGCAATCGCAGTGGTTCTCCCAGTGCCATCTTAGCCGACAGAACAAAACGTAAGGCACCAAAACATGGGAGCCGGGCAAACCCAACTATTGACCCAAGACATGATTCGGAGCCGATTCATGTAATGCTATAAGTTCAGGGTGCCGCACTTATGAAAGTGTTCGGACTTATCACACCATAATGTGGGGAACATAAGCCCCTGGTGTATTAGGCCGTACCAAAATATACGGGTGCAAGATGTCATGTAATGAACATATATATATAAGGTAATGCAATTGCAGTCGAAAAGTTCTGCATTATTTATTAAATGAAGTCTGCTATGAGTGCGAACTAATACAAATAGTGCGGTAAGCAAGGGATTTGGACTAAGTAAACATGTCCCCCTCCAGGGGTGAGCTGCGGACTTGGTGTATATAATCGAATTTAATGCTTGTAATTGAGACCACCTGAGTGTTCGTCGCAGCCTTCTTTCGTCCCTGACTGTTGCATCATGAGTTCGGCAGGTTCACTGCCGGACAGGGCTTCCGGTTAACGGATTCCTGTGTACACAAAGAAGGAAAATAATAAAAAAAGGGGGGCAAACTTGAGAGCCCCTAGTGCGGTCGAACCGCACTCTGGGTTCATTGCGATCGTGCCCCTTCCCCTGCGCCCATGGTACCTCCAAAGCGTAATGATGTACGCGGAGGGTTATTCTTGCGATCACGCGCGGGCGGGGGTTTGGGCCGCATTGCTACGCGTGCTCTGATCGCGCCAGGTGGTCTTGGTTGGTATTGCTTCGGGCGCGTTTTGCTGTATCCGGCCGTTTAACGGCCGGACTCGAGAATTGCTTTAAAAGGCTGCTCTGTACTTCTGCCGCGAGAGCCGCTGTATGTTCCTCCGTTCAGAGGGAGCGTTCTGTATTCCCGTTGACCATGATGACTCCACGAGGGCCTGGCATCTTGAGCTTGAGGTATCCATAATGCGGCACCGCGTTGAATTTTGCAAACGCGGTTCGTCCGAGCAGAGCGTGATAGCCGCTGCGAAACGGGACTATGTCGAAGATTAACTCCTCACTCCGAAAATTGTCCGGGGATCCGAAGACCACTTCCAGTGTTACTGAGCCTGTACAGTTGGCTTCCACACCTGGTATGACACCTTTAAAGGTTGTCTTTGTAGGTTTAATCCTTGAGCGGTCTATGCCCATTTTGCAAACTGTATCCTGACAAAGCAGGTTCAGGCTACTACCGCCGTCCATCAGGACTCTCGTGAGGTGAAATCCATCGACGATTGGGTCTAAAACCAATGCGGCGAATCCGCCATGGCGTATGCTGGTCGGATGGTCTCTTCGATCGAAAGTGATCGGACAAGAGGACCATGGATTGAACTTCGGGGCGACTGGCTCCATCGCATAGACGTCCCTTAGTGCGTGTTTCCTCTCCCTCTTGGGTATATGGGTCGCGTAAATCATGTTCACCGTCCGCACTTGTGCGGGAAAACCCTTCTGTCCTCTATTGTTCGGCGGTCGGGTCTCCTCCTCGTCGTTGCTGTTTAGCCCCTTGTCATTGTTTTCGGCAATTAACTTGCCTGCCTGCTTAAACACCCAACAATCTCTATTAGTGTGATTAGCTGGTTTTCAGGGGTGCCATGTATCTGGCATAAGCGGTCGAGTATTCGGTCCAAATTGGATGGACCCGGAGTGGTTCTTTTGAATGGCTTCTTCCGTTGACCGGGTTTAGAGCCTCGGAATCCGGCGTTGACTACCGTATCCTCCTTATCGTTGCCGTTAATGCGGCGTTTGTTTTTGTTTCGACGTGACCTGCCGTTGTTGTCCTTAGTATCCGGACTGCCAGAATTTTTACGGAGATTGTTGCTGCGAGCTAGCCAGCTATCCTCTCCCGCAGAGAAGCGTGTCATTAATGATGTGAGGGCTGCCATAGATTTCGGCTTTTCCTGTCCCAGGTGCCGGGCTAGCCATTCGTCGCGGATGTTGTGCTTGAAGGCTGCAAGGGCCTCTGCATCCGGACAGTCAACGATTTGGTTTTTCTTTGTCAAGAACTGTGTCCAAAATTGTCTGGCTGATTCGTCTAGCTGTTGAATGATGTAGCTTAGGTCATCAGCGTCTGGTGGTCGCACATACGTGCCCTGGAAGTTATCAAGGAATGCAGCTTCCAGGTCTTCCCAACACCCAATTGACTCTGCGGGCAAGCTGTTGAGCCAATGCCGAGCTGGTCCTTTAAGCTTGAGTGGGAGGTACTTGATGGCATGGAGATCGTCGCCGCGGGCCATATGGATGTGGAGAAGGTAATCTTCGATCCAAACCGCGGGGTCTGTCGTGCCATCGTAGGATTCGATGTTTACCGGTTTAAACCCTTCAGGGATTTGATGATCCATTACTTTGTCTGTGAAGCATAGCGGGTGTGCGGTGCCTCTATATTGAGCGATATCACGACGCAACTCGAGAGAGTGTTGTCTGCTGTGTTCGGCCCGACCGGGATTATCGTATCCGGCGCGACGGTATTCGTCATGGGTCGCTGGGCGCCCAAGTGATCCGTAGATGGATCTGGATTGCCTTGCTTTGTCCTCCAATATATCTCGCAAGTCCGGCGCGTTCCCTCTTGGCTTCGTACTTTTGGAGCGATGCCGGGGTACGGTCTTGGTTGGGGGCCTGGATGCCTCTCTGTCACGACCACGGGGTGGTCGGTCAGCCGTATCGTGCGCTGGTGATGGAGGTATGTATGCTTCCTCCTCTAATTGGGGGAGCAGCTTGCGTCTTGGATAGCTTTTGGAGGGGCGTTCGAGTTTATACTCTTCGGCCGCGAGGACCTCGGTCCATCGATCGGCCAGCAGGTCCTGATCAGCTTGAAGCTTCTGCTGCTTTTTCTTTAGGCTGTTTGCCGTGGCGATAAGCCTGCGTTTAAAATGCTCTTGTTCGACGGGATCCTCGGGCACGACGAATTCGTCATCGTTGAGGCTTGCCTCGTCTTCGGAGGGAGGCATATAGTTGTAATCCTCAACCTCTTCATCTGCCGCCTTCTCGTGAGGGCTTGCTTCTGCATCCTCCTGCGCTGAGTCTTGCTGGAGGGGATTATCTTCGGCACTTTCTGGGGTATTATTATCTCCTGTGCCGGAATCTCCATTCTTGCTGTGGCGGGATTTAGAGTGGCGCCGCTGACGCCGGCGCTTGGGCTGTTTCTTTAAAGAATCTCCCTCCGCTATTTCTTCGCCATCCCCGTCTTTTGGGGTATCCACCATGTATATGTCATATGACGAGGTAGTCTTCTAGTGCCCTGTAGGCGCTGGTTCCTGTTCGTCTCCGGCATCGTCGTCCATAGCGTCGATGTCTTCGGAGTCGTAGTCTAGCATGTCGGTTAGATCATCAACATTGGCTACAAAGTGGGTGGTGGGTGGTCTCAGAATTTCTTCGTCGTCCGTATCCCAACCATCCTGGCCATAGTCCGGCCAGGGCTCTCCTAATAATGAGAGATGCTTTAGCGAATTCAGGATGTCGCCAAAAGGCGAGTATTGGAAGATGTCCGCGGCGGTGAATTCCATGACCGGCGCCCAATCCGACTCGATTGGTAGGGGCGTGGGAGGCCTGGAGTCCGGCAAGGAGTCTGGCGCCTCGGAATCACGAGTTTCGCGGGACACGATGTTTTTACCAAGGTTCGGGCCCTCTCGATGGAGGTAAAACCCTACGTCCTACTTGATTAATATTGATGATATGGGTAGTACAAGAGTGGATCTACCACGAGATCAAGGAGGCTAAACCCTAAAGCTAGCCTATGGTATGATTGTTGTAATGGATGTTGTGTCCTACGGACTAAAGCCCTCCGGTTTATATAGACACCGGAGGAGGCTAGGGTTACACAGAGTCGGTTACAATGGTAGGAGATTTACATATCCGTATCGCCGAGCTTGCCTTCCACGCCAAGGAAAGTCCCATCCGGACACGGGACGGAGTCTTCAATCTTGTATCTTCGTAGTCTTGGAGTCCGGCGGACGATGATAGTCCAGCTGTCCGGACACCCCCTAGTCCAGGACTCCCTCATCGGTCCATTTTTTTTTAGCCTTCATCTTTAGGAGTTGGAGCGTGAAACTCAACCGGGTAACCTCAGGATTGCAACCATCATACAATGGAGTGTTCGAGTCTACCACCAGTTGCTCTAGCTTAGCCTCCTCTCTAGAAGCAGCTCTCTCAGCACTCGTCTCCTTGCGAAGCAATGCTTGAACATGAGGGTCCCGCACAATTGAACTTAGCACCGACGAACTCTGCTGCGTGGAGTCCATGTCGTTCTCTCCGCCGCCATGTCCGGCCCCTTCTCCGCCGCCATGTCCGGCCTCTTCCCCGCCACCATTATCGATCATCTCTTTGTCTTTCCCCGTGTCATCATTGCCTGCCCCGTCGGCATCCTCAACATCGTCATCCTCATCTTCAATTATCCACCGAGTATAGCCATCCATGAAACCAGTCATGAGCAGGTGCGCTTCGACACGACCATCGTCATGGGGGTCGAGCCAAACTATTCCTTTGCATTTTTGACACGGACATAAAACCTCTGTCCGGTTATTTTCTTTCATGTCTTGCACTGCCGACCGCAACCACCTGTCCACCATCGTTCCACTGACCATCGTCAACACTGCACGGTAATAATAAAAAAATTGATTGTAAAAATGCATGCATGCATCAAAGTCATAAAAAAATTTGGCATGACCTTCCCTAAAAATAGGACATATATGGATCTATAGTTTGCCCGGAATTCGCCGAAATGGAAATAAATCGACATTTCGGCAAAACATAGGTAACTCAAAAGCACAATTTGGCGGCGTCAACTCATGCCACACACACAATTTCCACAAACATATCACACACACATAAACACATTTCCATTTTGCAAAAGCATGAAATTTTCATCACCTCTATCTCGATCGAGATCGAGCACACGGTGGCCGGAGATGATGTTGTAGGGAGATCAAAAGTGCACAAAGCTCTTCTTGACAAAGATAGATCTAGTTAGGGGGCAAATAGGTCACTTAACTAAATCCTACATCTACCTAGCTACCTAATTTGGGAGGAGACAACTTCAACTAGTGGAGGGGGAAGGAAAAAGAGAAAGGAGATGCATTAATGGAGGTGGTGTAGTTATGTAGGAGTAATGAAGAGAGAGAAGGTGGATAGAGAAGAGAGAGAGTAATGGGGGAGAAGTATTGAGAAGAATAAGAGTGAGAGTGGGAGCATGTGGTGGAGGGAAGAGAGGAGAGGGGGAGGTAGGGGGAAGGGAAAAGAGGAGGGTGAGGGGAGGGACGGGTGGGGAAAGGTGTTGGGTTGGTGGGGTTAGCAGTAGTGCGGGAGAGAAAACTCTCTACTGCTAAGTACTTAGCAGCAACGCACTTTGCGGTAAGGCGCTACTGCTAACTGGGACAAAAAATTGTGGCAATTTGAAACTTACCAGCAGCGATCTCGAGGAAAGCGCGCTACTACTACGTACTTAGCAGTAGCGCTGTTATTGCGACCACGCTACTGCTACTTAGAGTTAGGTGAACACCGCCGGTCGATATTTGTAGCAGCGCGTTTCTGGCCGAGCGCGCTACTGCTAAATCCTTATCAGCAGTGAGTTTACGTAACACGCGCTACAACTACTTAGCAGCAGCGCTCTATTTTGAACTGCGCTGCTGCTAAAATTCTGTGTATAGGCTTTTCCCTAGTAGTGGCATCCCATCACGGTCGTATGCACCGCCCCGCTTGCCGAGATCATAGGCAGCCGGGATGCATCCGGCTGAGTGGCGAAATGGGCCATTGTGCTGGTTCCGTACACAATTTACTATCAGCCCCGCACCGCCATCAAGTCCCAAGCACTGGCCGACTTCCTCATCGACTGGGCCGAGACCCAGTACCTACCGCCGGCTCCGGACTCCACTCATTGGCGGATGCATTTTTATGGATCCAAGATGCGCACCGGCTTGGGAGCCGGCATCATCATCACCTCTCCCAAAGGCGACAAACTCAGATACACATTGCAAATCCACTTTGCCGCCTCCAACAATGTGGCCGAGTATGAGGCACTCATACACGGGCTCTGGCTAGCCAAGGAACTCGGCATCTGCCGGATCCTATGTTATGGCGACTCGGACCTAGTGGTACAGCAATCATCCGGCGACTGGGATGCCAAGGACGCAAACATGGAAAGCTACCGTTTCCTTGTCCAGCAGCTCAGCGATATTTTGAGGGGTGCGAGTTCCTTCACGTGCCTTGGGCCGATAATGAGCAAGCAGATACCCTGGCACGAATAGGCTCCACCCGACAAGCTATACCAACTGGCGTCGCCCTCCAACGCCTCTTCAAGCCGTCTGTCAAGCCGTCTCCGGAATCCAGTTCCATCTTCGTGCCGCCTGACCCCGACGCAGACGGATCCGACTTCGGGGACCATGCAGGCGGCCCGGGGACTTCGGCAGCCGGCTCGGGGACTGCCATAGTCGAACCCGGCCCAGAGACTGCCATAGTACCCAGCCCAGGGACTACAGTGGCACAACAGGCTGAGGCTGACTCCAATTCCTCACAACCAAGCCTGCCCACCCTGGTTGCAGTAGCCGTCTTGGCAGTGGAAGAAATCACAGCTCCGTCATGGGCTCAGCCCATCCTCCGGTTTCTGGTGAATGGAGAACTACCGACTGACGAGATCTCGGTCAGACAAGTCCAACGCCGAGCCGGATCCTACACAATAATGAATCAAGAGCTAGTTAGGCGCAGCGCTACCGGAGTCTTCCAGCGCTGCGTCGAGCAAGAGAAGGGCATAGCAATCCTCGAAGACATCCACCAAGGCGAATGCGGCCACCACACAGCATCATCACCGACAACGGCACGAATTTGACCAAGGGAGCTTTGGCATGTTTCTGCGCGACACAGGGCACCCGACTGGACTTAGCGTCCGTTGCCCACCCGCAGTCAAACGGCCAAGTCGAGCGAGCAAACGGCCTCATCCTCTCCGGCATCAAGCCACGACTGGTCATGCCACTGGAGCGTTCGGCCGGCTGCTGGCTCGACGAGCTACCAGCCGTCGTCTGGAGTCTGTGCACTACTCCAAACAAGTCGACCGGCTTCACCCCCTTCTTCCTTGTATATGGTGCTGAGGCTGTCATCCCAACTGACATCGAGTTCGACTCACCTCGAGTCACCATGTACACGGAGGCGGAGGCCAAGGAAGCAAGAGAAGACGGCGTTGACTTGCTGGAAGAAAGTCGGCTGTTAGCCCTCAGTCGGTCTGCCATCTACCAGCAAGGACTACGCCAGTACCACAGTCGGAGAGTGAAGCCAAGAAATTTCCAAGACGGAGACCTTGTGCTCCGGCTAATCCAGCGAACAGCCGGCCAGCACAAGCTCTCGTCCCCTTGGGAAGGCCCCCTCGTCATCAGCCGGGCTCTGGGAAACGACTCCTATTACCTAATCGACGCACAGAAGCCGAAGGCACGCAAGAGAGACGACTCCGGCAAGGAGTCGGAGTGCCCGTGGAATGCCAATCTTCTTCGAAGATTTTACAGTTGAAATGCAGTATGTATCACGCTACCTTTTGTATTAAGTATGAGACAGCGGGCCCCCGAGGAGTTCTCGGGGACTGCCCTATATTATCTATGTATGCCGGGTATCACTCCCGTGATTACCCTACTGCATTTACTTTCTCCGTCTGGCACCGGGTCTGACTAGTCGGCCCGGGGACTTGCCGCCTTGCGTTATGTCCAAGTTCTACCTGCAGTCAGACAAGTAATGTGCCGGCACACAAGCCCTCTCTTGCGAGAGTCACAGCTCGAAGAATCAGCTACCCGACTAGCAAGAGCTAAAGGCGGAAAGAATGCCCATATGAAAAAAGGCTAAGGACTAACGAACTTACATAACACAAGCCGGCTTCCCCCCTCGCCAACCGACTGTCGAAGAAGTCGGCTGACCGGCTTCCTTTCCTACTCTGCCATAATCTAAGAAGGCTCGAACCTTTGCCTTCCTAAAACGGTCGGATTCCTTACCCGGCCACAGACTGCAGAGCAGCTGTCCGGCTGGAAAGGAGGCAACCAAGGGAAGGCGGCAAAGGAAGAAAGCTGAAAGATAAAAAGCAAGTCGGAATGGAAGCCAAACACATGCATAATAATATTTACATCAAAAGGCCTTCGAAAGGCCGGCATTCAACGAAGTTTGAATACACCCCCAGTGGGTGGAATTGTGTAAAATAACAAGTTTTGTCCAAAGAGTAACTAGCAAGGAAGTAAATGATAAATCAAACCAAGGGAGCACCTGGGGCTTCAGGAAGAACGGTGGAGACGGCGGTGTCGGATGGAGGAGTGGCCGGCTGGCGAATCTCGGCCTGGTTGTCGCCGGTTGTAGGCGGAGCATTCGCGCGTGCCTCGTTGCTAGAGGCACGGTCAGGCTGAGGCTGGCCGGCTGCTCCGACATCCGGCTCATCATCTTCGCCGTCTTCCTCCTCCTCCTCGCCCTCGTCACTGGAGTCAATCTCCTCCGCCGAGTCCTCACCGTCGGTCGGGTTCAGCCCGAACCAGTCCTCCGGCTGCGTGACACCGTCGTCATTCACCTCAGGAGCAAAGGCGCTGGTGTTGGTGAAGTCAGAGATCGCCGAGGCACGCTGGATGATAGCCGGCCGCGCGGCCTCTAGCTCCTCGTCAGCCTCCTACCGCCAGGTGCGCAGCTGATCCAAGTTCAGCCCAGGGTACCAAGCCCGGACGAACTCTAGCGCCCGTCGAGCGCCGGATCGAGCTGCTAAAGCCTTCCAGGCCTCAAGGCGGCCGACGGCTACCTCCAGCCAGTCGGCAGTACGGCTGGGGGTGCGAGGAATTACCTCACCAGGCCAAAGAGCGGCCAGCACCTGTGCCCCTGCACGCTGAAGCCGGCGGAGCATGCGGTAGGCCAGCTGGAGGCGGGCCTCGATCGCCAGAAGCTGCTCCTCAAGCGACCGGTTGGCATCCAGCGCGATCTCAACCCCAGCCTGCCGTCGGGCCTCTCGATGGGCTTCAATGGCTTGGTTGGCGGCGACAGAATGGCCAGGAAAGTACTCTTCACAAAGAAGAAGAAACAGAGCAAGTCAGAAGATAAACCGACTTGCAAGAACAAGCAAAGAGTGAAGGAGAAGGCAGCCTACCGTCAACCAGGTCTTCGACACGGCCGTAGCCTTCGCTCAGAGCTTGCCGTGCCTTGGCCCAGCCTGCCGCCTCGGTCTCGAATTCGGCTTTGAGGGCGGCCTCGCTGTCCTGGGCCGCCTTCAGGGCCGCCTGGTGGCTTTCTTCCTGGTCGGCCAGCCTCTTGGCCAGACGGTCACACTCCTGGGCCAAGGCATTGAGCTCGCCTCCTTGGTGCGAAGGGCGGTCTGGGCGATACCCAGCTCCTGCCTTAGGTCGGCGTTAGCTCCTGCCAGCATGGAAACAAGAAAGTTAAGAAAGAAGTCGGCAAGAAAGATCCAACCCGACTGCTCAGCAGTCGGCCTGAATCTCGGGGACTACACCCAGTGGGTGCGCTGACGCACCCCCACATGAGATGAAAAGACAAAAACACTCACGCCAGCTCTCCGTCAGATCGGCGGCCCTCTTGTCTGCCTCCCGGACCTGGGAATTAAAGGTAGCAGCGTGGAGGTTGTGGTAATCCTGCAAACAGGACGAAGAAGCAAGCAAGAGCAAGTCAGTAAAACAAGTCTTCGAGGAAGTTCCAAGCCGCCTGCTCAGCAGCCAGCTCGGAACTCGCGGACTACACCTAGTGGGTGCGCTGACGCGCCCCCACGGATAGAAATCAAGAACAATAGAACTCACCCGAACGACCGCCCACGTCGCGAGAAATTCTCGGGTACATTGTTGCAGCGCGGTGGCTTGGGCCTGAAGCCGGCTGCGGACGTCTTGCGCCGCCAAGTTCAGCGCGGCCGTCCCACCGCCCAGCGTCCACCCTGGCGAGCTAGTGGTGGCCGACTCCAGCTCATGCGACAACGAGCTGGAGGCGGCCGCCCTCTGCTGATCCGGCTCTGAAGCCGCCTTCGCCGCACGCCTACGAGCCGGCGACAAGACCACAAGATCCGCCTGCATAGTCGGCCGCTCAGGCGGCACCTCGGGCTGGCCGCCTTGGCCGGTCCCGGCCGACGGAGGTGGCACCACTCCTCCCTCCAGGACGACTACGTCGCCTTCCTCCCTCTCCGTCACCCGCGGGTCGCGGCTGATCTCCTCCGGCGGGGGCTGCGGGACGTCCGAGGGCGCGGAGCGGAGGGGGATGACGAGCCGCGGAGGCTGGCCTCGCAGGGCCTCCGCCGTCTTCTCTGCGGTCTCGGCCTCCGCCCGGGCCCTGGCCGCCGCGTCGGCCTGAGCCTCGACCAATTCCGCCGTCGTCTCCAGGGCCGGCTCGGCGGCGGCCGCCCTTCTCTCCTCCGCCTCCCGTTCCTCCCGCGCTTCCCGCACGTTCCGCTCCGTCGCCGCCTGAAGCTTGGTTTGGGGATCTATGCGACGGGATCCCGCAAACCCTCCCGCTCCACCGACTATGGAGGCGGCGGTAGTCCGCTCAAGAGTGAGCGGGGCCCTGATTGACAAAACAGAAAACAAGACTTAGAATAACATCAACCGAAGAAAAGAAAGAAAGTTGCGTAAAGAATAGAACTTACGCGGAGACCGCCTGCGGCTGCTTTACCACCTTGCGGAAGCGGGCCGCCTTCGCGGCCTTGTCCCGCTTGGTTGCTGCGGCGGGCACCTTGGGCCTCTTTGGACGGCCGTCGAAGGGAGTCGGTGCTGCTCGGCGCTTCAGTACGCCGCCTCGTACGGCCGGCCCGCCGGATGGGCCGGCGCCTTGGGGGTCGGACGCCGGTAGACGGCGTGGAGCAGGGTCGGCCTCGTCATCATCAGGCCAGTCTTCGAAGCCGGCGGTGAAGCCGGAGCTGCCTGCCTTGCTGCCGCCCCCCACGGCGTCCTCGTCCAGGGCGGCCGCCCCCAAGTCGGCGTCATCCGGATCGTCCGCCGCGCGGTCGGGGCGAACTCGCGCTTTGGCCCCGCGGTCCCTGCGGGAGGGTGAAGAAGGGGGTTCTGATTAAGGACAGACCGACTGGTCAAGAGTCGGCCCAGAAAAGGATTCGGCAACAAACAAGAGAAAGAAAGAAAACTTACCATTGGTGGTGGATTGGCGCAAGAGAATGGCGCCATGCCGTACTGCCAGTCCGGCTTGAGCTTGCAGTTGGCGATGTAGTTCACCGTATAGGACACCTCGTCGTGAGGCATCTCCCTGGTGCCGAGCCAGCTTGGGTCGAAGCGGCCGCTCATCTGATAGATCAGATGAGGGCGGCCTTGGAGCGGAAGGACTCGGCGCTCGACGAAGGCGGTGATCAAGTTGGGCCCGATCAGGCGGTCCGATTGGATGAGCACCCGAAGTCGGGCGACGGCTCCGGCTCCAGCCGGCGTCAGCGATCTGGCCTGGTAGGACCATGAAGCCGGCCTCCCAGCCGGCGGGCCAGCTACATAAGCC
The DNA here is from genome assembly GCA_963921465.1 of Triticum timopheevii. Taxonomy (NCBI): domain Eukaryota; kingdom Viridiplantae; phylum Streptophyta; class Magnoliopsida; order Poales; family Poaceae; genus Triticum; species Triticum timopheevii. Next base: position 58,169,294 of record OY997270.1, on the reverse strand, counting down.
GGCTAGTTGATGTAATCGCAGTTCGAGGCAACGTTCTTTACATAAAAGTAAGACCGTTGCCATAGCTTCACCGACTGGATCAGCGCGATTGAAGGGAAGGGGTTGTCGGCGGTGGACCTCCTCATGGCGATGAAGGCGCCGCATGGAGCCGGCACGCTGGCCGTGACCGTGCCGAGCTTGGATTGAAAGAACTCCCCCCAGAGCTCGATGGTGGGGAGGACGCCGAGGAAGCCTTCGCACAAAGAGACGAAGGCCGACAGCAGCACCACCGTGTTGGGGGTGAGGTGGTGCGGCTGGAGCTGGTAGAAGTCCAGGAACGCGCGGAAGAAGCCACTGGCGCGGAGGCCGACGCCGCGCACGCAGTGCGAGTAGAAGATCACCCGCTCGGCTTCCTCCGGCGCTGATGATATCTCCCTCGCCAGCGCGAGGCGGACGTGCACAAGATCCTCGCTTGGTAGCCGCCGCCTCTTGCGGAGAAACTGGATGTGGTCATCGCGGATGGTGGAGCCGTCCCAAGAGCTCGACATCGGAGCCATGGCGGCGAGCGCGACGACGAGAAGCGCCCGGCGCAGAGGCAGCAAGCCTGCGGCACGCTGAGAGGAAGAATGGACGGCGAGGCAGGAGCACGGCGAGGAGCTACCGCAGCGAGGCAAAAGAAGAAGGAGGCAGGGCGACGGCGAGCGTGCAAACTACTGTAGCTTCCCCTCTCTGCCCCTACTTATAGCCTCGCGCGGCGAAGCCGAGGAGGCGAGGCATGGGGGGCATGGGATTAACTGCGCCCACTCCCCCACGCCCCATGATTATCGTGCCTTGATGGCGAGTGGGAACCGCCACCAGAAGACGTGCGGACGGTTTGGGCCGCAGAAGATCCGCGCGCGGGCCAAGGCGTGGAGAGTGGCGGGCCTCGGCCTGCGACGGCATCCCGTTACGCGCGTGGGCTGGCAGGCCTTGCCAGCCGAAGGGTGCCACGCGGCGCGCGGAAAGCGGGCGGTCGGCCTGCCGCTCGACTGGCGTGCCCGCTGGTTCCCGCCTTCAAAATTTGAGGAGGCTTCGCCGGGAAGGCACGCGTGATGAAGGCCGGCTCCTAGCTGCTGGCTCCACGGGATAGGAAGCTGGCCGAGCTTATCGATTTCCCTTCAGCCGCGAAGCCCAACCAGCTTCGGCGACTACTGTCGGAGTAAATGACCATGGGTAGCCTAACCAGCTCCCTTTTGGCCCTCATAAAAAACAACGCGTCGATTGGACCTCGAAGCACCTAAGACACAGGGCCGCCTTCCCCTAGCCGGCTTTCACCTAGGCTGGTTGGCCGAAGGCGGCCCGGCCATAAAACAACCTTTGGAGGACGCCACGATCGGGCCGACTCCAAGAAGCCGGCTCATGAAGGACCGACTCCCCGAAGGCGGCCCGTGAAGGGTCGACTCCAAGAAGCAAGCGGCCGAACGCCACCTCCAAAGTCCATCACCCATAACGGTGACGGGACAGGGCGTGGCTACAGCAAACCCTGGCACCCCCGAATCCCGGTGAATGCATGGCTATAGTACGTCGTACGGGGCGGCCATCCCCCGTCCGGCGTGGCACTGTTGCCATGAGAACCACGACGCCATCCACGACGGGTCACTAGTACGGCCCGCAGGCGTCGGGCCCCTTCGGTCGGAGAGACATCCGAAGGCGGCCCGGCCCCCCCCCAGCCGGCCCGAGGCCGGGCCGGCTTCCAATAGCCGGCTAGCTCCCCCTCGGGGCACGTGCACCATTAAGTAGATGAGACGCGGTGAGGCTACAATGGGAGCCCGCAAGGCGGCGGCACTGTAGCCATGCTTACCTCAACAAAGCCCTCGTCATCAGAGGCGAGGCCACAGTAACCAGCCCACGAGAAGATCCCCCAAGCGGTGGGGCCGGCCTGTCGACCAGCGGGCTGACAGCCGGCGGGCCCCAGAAGTCGGAGGAGAACGCGGCAGTCGCAGACACTGACGGCCTGGGCCCACGCCCAGCCGGATTACCATTGTACCCCCGGGGGGTAGGCCTATATAAACCCCCCGTGACACACATGCAAAGGGTTGATCTCAGAGAGTTTTAGACACTACCCTAGGGAGAGAAGAGAGCTAGCCTTGCCCTTCTTCCTCCTCCCATTGAACAGCTCAAGGAGCATCCTGTAGCTACTTGTTGATCTAGTGATCATGCGGAGACCGCGCAGAGTAGCAGTAGGGCTGTTATCTCCACGGATAGCCCCGAAGCTGGGCAAGATTCGCCGGCATGCATGTCTTCGCCTTATCCCATTTCCAGGCACCCGCGATGTCTTACTGGCTCCCACAATGATAAGCCATCCGTTGGCATATGTCGCACCTACCACCCGACAGGACTTGGACCTTCTACTGCACTATAAGTACCAGCAGAATCTCAACAGCAGAACCTTTTCCGTTTCACCCGACGAGTAACAGCACTCCCTATTATATTATTTTCCTTGCTCTTTTTTGACTTTGCCATGTCAATCTATACCCACAACACAAAAGAATAAAATCACTCTTCATAACTCATTGATGCATGATACAGACAAGCAATACTTTGATGTAAGACAACTGTATGAGGATGGAATATGTAAGAAAAACAGTATGGCATGACATATTCATAGCTACGATGTGCAAACTAAGCAGAAGGATTTTCAAGAAAATAGAAGTAATGCAAGCTAGACACCATATGAAAGATGCAACCAATATTACTCTGCCAAGTTAAAAGTGTCTTGTCATAAGTGGCAATTCGAAAAATTAGAAGCAGTACAACGTAGAAATCAATGCAAGATGCAACCACTATCAAACTGCCATGTTAAAAGCGTCCAATCATAAGTGACTAATGCGGGATACACAATAGCAGTACTTTGATGTAAGAACATGGTATGATAGATAGATGCAGTGTATTCTAGACACAAAAAGCCATGTCATATGCACATGTATAACGTATAAACTCAGCAGGTGCAATTTAATCAAAATAGAAGAAATATAGGCTAGACAACATATGCAACATGAAACCAATTATCACACTGTCAACTTAGAGCAAGCACCTGCGATGGTGGAGTACGGGAGATGAACTCATCATGTAGACTTGGGACTTCAACTTCATTAGCAGTAGCAGTGGCAAATCTAGAGAGTCTCAGTTTGCGTCAGTGCGGAGGACCACCAACATCCTCTAACTTACTCTTTTCCATCCTATTTTCTGATATTGCCTTATGAAGTCAAAACCACAAGAAGATGAATAAAATTAGCTCTGCATAACTGGTTGATGCATGATACAAACGAACAATACTTTGATGTAAGGCAAGCCTGGGATAGGAGGATGGAATATATACAAAAAAGACAGCGTTTCATATTCACACGTACGATACGAGGATGGAATATGTATGAAAAAACAGTAAGCGGAAGGCATTTCAACAAAATTAGAAGAAATGAAAGCTAGGCACCATATGAACATGCAACCAATATCACTCTATCAGGTAAAAAGTGTCTCATCGTAAGTGCCATTTCAAGAAATTAGAAGCAGTACAAGCTAGAAGACAATGAAATATGCAACCTACATCACAGTCCCAAGTTAAATGTGTCTTATGGGTAAGTGATCGTTGTAGGTATAAGTTGTAAGCTACGCAGATGCAATTCAACATAATCAGAAGCAATACAAACTAGACATCATACGAAAAACGCAACCACGTATAACAATTCCAAGTAAGAGCAAGCACCTGTGATGGTGGAGTAGGGGAGATGTGCTCATCATGTACGCGTATGTTCCAGAAACAGGAACATGTGTCATATTCACAGGCATTATGTGTAAAGTAAGCAGATGCAATTCAAGTTAGAAGCAATACAAGCTAGACATCATACGCAACATGCAACCACACATAATAGTGTCAAGTTAGAGAAAGCACATGTGATGGTGGAGTAGGGGAGATGTGCTCATCATCTACAAAGCTACGTTGACTGTACAGCCTTGTGTTGTCTTGCGAATCTTGGGAGGATGGCGGAGTAGAATATGTAGAGACCCCATGTTTGAGTTGCTCCGAAGGACCACCATCATCCACTGTCGTACTAATTTCCTTCAGCTGTAATGATTTTGCATTGTGAAGTCAAACCGATAAGAAGAAGGAATAAAATTCGCTCTTCAGAACTCATTCATGCATGATACTGATGAACACTACTCGGATGAAAGGCAAACACATGATGCGAGGATGGAATATGTATGAAAAACAGGATGGTGTGACATATTCACACCTATGATGTGGTAACTAAGCAGAAGGCATTTCAACAAATTAGAAGCTCTGCAAGCTAGACACCATATGAAAGATGCAACCAATATCACTCTGCCATGTTCAAACTGTATGGCGTTTCAACAAATTAGAAGCAGTACATGCTAGAAATCATATGCAAGACACAACCAATATCACAGTGGCGACTTAAAGGTGCCTCATCATAAGTGACTGATGCGGGATATGCAAGAGTAGTAGTCTGATGTAGAAACAGGAACACATGTCATATTCACAGGCATTATTTGTAAAGTAAGCAGATGCAATTCAACAAAGTTAGAAGCAATACAAGCTAGACATCATACGCAACATGCAACCACATATAATAGTGCCAAGTTAGAGCAAGCACCTGTGATGGTGGAGTAGGGGAGATGTGCTCATCATCTACACAGCTACGTTGACTGTCTAGCCTTGCGTTGTCTTGCGAATCTTGTTGGGAGGATGGCGGAGTAGAATCTATAGGGAACCTCCGTTTCAATTGCTCGGAAGGACCACCATCATCCAATGCCTTGCCAATTTCCTTCAGATTTATTGATTTTGCATTGTGAGGTCATAACAACAAGAAAAAGTAATATCATTCGCTCTTCAGAACTCATTCATGCATGATACTGACTAACACTACTTTGATGAAAGGCAAAGTCATGATACGAGGATGGAGTATGTATGAAAAAATGGATGGCTTGACATATTCACACCTATGATGTGGTAACTAAGTAGAAGGCACTTCAACAAATTAGAAACACTGCAAGACACCATATGGAAGGTGCAATCAATATCACTCTGCCAAGTTAAAACTGTCTCGTCATAGGTGGCGTTCATCAAACTAGAAGCAATACGTGCTAGAAATCATATTCAAGATGCAAACCAATATCACACTGCCAACTTAAAGGTGTCCCATCATAAGTGACTGATGCAAGATACACAAGAAGAGTAGTTTCATGTAAGAACATGGTGTGATAGACAGATATAGTATGTACCAAAAATAGGAAAGCATGTCATATTCACATGTATCATGTGTAAGCTAAGCAGATGTAGTTTACACTAATTAGGAGCAATACGAGATAGACACCATATGCAACATGCAACCAGATATCACACTGCCAAGTTAGAGCAAGCACCTTGGATGGTGGAGTAGGGGAGCGGAGACTTGGACCTTGTAATGCACTATCAGTACAAGGAGAATTGGTACAGATGCTCCATTTACGTTGCTGCAGAGGACCACCATCATCGCCTTCCTTACTCTTTCCTTCCTCTTTCTTGATTTTGCCTTGTCAAGTCAAACCCACAAGAAAAATGAATAAAATTTGCTCTTCAAAACTCATTGATGCATGATACTGACGAACACTACTTTCATGTAAGGCAGCCGCATGATAGGAGGATGGAATATGTATGAAAAACAGGACGGCGTGACATATTGACATGTATGATGTATAAAGTGTAAAGTAAGCACAAGGTGCTTGAACTTGTTAGAATCGATGCAAGCTAGAAACCACATGAAAGATGAAACCAATATCACTCTGCCAAATTAAAAGGGTGCCCTAACAAATGTATTTGACCAAATTAGAAGCAATACATGACAACAGGCTAATATGCAATATGCAACGAATAAAGGTGACTCATTGTAAGTGATTGATGCAGGATACAGAAGAGAGGTAGTTTCATGTAAGAACAAGGTTAACACATAGATGTAGTGTGTACCAAAAATAGGAAGGCATGTCATATTCACAGGTATAGTGTGTAAACTAAGAAGATGCAATTTACCCTAATTAGAAGCATTACAAGCTAGACACCATATGAAACATGCAACCACATATCATATTGCGAAGTTAGAGTAAGCACCTGTGATGGTGGTGTAGGGGAAGTGCAGTCTTCAGGTACAGAGCTACGTTCAATATCTTCATTTAGGATTTATGTTTCTTGAGAATCATGTGGAGAGGATGAAATTGCATTCTTTACAAGAGTATTGCGTCTCATAGTAACCCACGCGCGTGACTGTCTCATCATAAGCGATAGATGCAGGATACACAAGAACATTAGTTTGATGTAAGAACATGGTGTGATAGGCAGATGTAGTATGTACCAAAAACGGGAAGGTGTGTCATATTCCCATGTATAATGTGTAAGCTAAGGAGATGCAATTTAACAAATTAGGAGCACTGATGAGGGATACACAAGAAAAGTAGTTTGATGTAAGAACATGGTTAATAGAAAGACGTAGTATGTACCAAAAACAGGAAGGCATGTCTCATATTCACATGTATAATGTGTTAACTAAGCAGATGCAATTTACCCTAATTAGAAGCATTAAAAGGTACACACCATATGCAACATGCAACCACATACCACACTGCCAAGTAAGAGCAAGCACCTGCGATGGTGGTGTGGGGGAATTGCGGTGATCAACTAGAGAGCTACGTTGACTATCTTCATTTAGCCTTGCTGTTTCTTGAGAATCATGTGGGGAGGATGACACTGCACTCTTTAAACGAGTAGGGCATCTCACAGTAACCCACTCGGGTGACTGTCTCATCATAAGTGATTGACGAGGGATACAAAAGAGCATTAGTTTGATGTACGAACATGGTTAATAGACATATGTAGTATGTATCAAAAACAGGAAGGCATGTCATTGTCAAAGGTATACTGTGTAAAGTAAGCAGATGCAATTTAACCAAATTGGAAGCAATACAAGCTAGACACCATATGCAACATGCAACCACATTTGACAGTGCGAAGTTAAAGCAAGCACCTGGGATGGTTGTGTGTGGCAATTGAGATCATCAACTGCAGAGCTAAGTTTACTGTCTCGAACTGCTGACACTGCACCCATTAGAGCGCTGAAATGCTTAGTGCTTATCTTCGAATTACACTAGAGCGACTTTTGTCTTTTCTTTTTTGCATTCGTCAACACTGCGTCAGAGTCTGAAATACCCATGCATAAAAAACAATAGTGTGAGTATGGGTGAAGTGTGTGCACAATTAGTACAGTGTAAAGGTAGCAGATAGCAGGTCGGTGAGAAATAAATGACGGGAGACATATGATAGCTCTACAACATGCATGGCACACTAAATTACTATAGCATTCTATGAAAATAACAGTTGACTGAAAGCAAATAGGTCAGTCCATTTTTTCTGCACCGTTCGACGTACAAAGAACGGGCAGATCGCCTTCATCTACCTCCAGCCAGTCAGTGTTGACGATCTTCCTCGAAACGCCAGCGACCACCGTCCCAGTATTCCTCCCCTGCCTACGCCCTCCCCTCAACCTCACCGCACCACCGTGCTTGGCACCCCCCCCCCCCCCGGCCATCCATTCAAGCCCCGCCGACCTCCAGATCGGGCGCAAGCAGCTCCTGCGCCCCACACCCCTATGATAGACACCGATGTGCCACTTCCCCAGGGAACAGGCGGACTAGGTGCTCCGCGCGCCTAAGCGGGTGCTGCTTCTTTTAATTGCGGTTCGACTGACCTTGAATTGAACTCTAGGCAGGCTACTGACCTCTAGCAAAGGTGAAATAGTAAAAGGGAGGAAACCTTGTGCATTTAGTATCACGAAGAAGATGCAGTAAGAAGCACTCAACTAGTTTCTTTCGTGGGATGAATACGGTGTGAGCGGAGACGTAAGATTTGCACGAATAAGGGAAGAGGAGTACCTCTTTCTGCTGGCAGTGTTGTATCCTCCTTCTATTTTTCCGACGATCTTCTTGTTGTTCTCCGGAAACCAGAAGTTGTGGAGGACGGTGCAGCCTTGGATGAACCCATGGACAAGTTTTTGAGTGTGGTGCGGTGGCCGTCTGTCGGCGGCGGGGAAGCAGATCCGAGGTGGCGAACGATGGTGTAGCGGGAATAGCTCCGGTGCGGTGGATGGTTGCGACAGTGGACCACAGCAGTGAGGCGCATGACAGCATGGTCGGAGTGGTTCTGGTACGGTGCACGTCGGCGTCGGCGTCGTGGAGGCAGCTCTGCCTCGGCTTCAGCTGCTAAGTCCTTGAGGGTGTTGCGGTTGCGGTTGCGTTGGACGATGATGTCGGGGTACCGGCTCCGGCGTGATGGAGGAGGGCGGCGGTGGATTGGCCTCTATGGGGTGGAGGACGAAGGAGGCTGGGGTTTCATGGCTGGTGGAGAGGGTGTTTTCGCGCCCACGGAGTATGAATAGGGAAATGGAGGGAGGCGGGGAACTAAGGGGGAACAATGTTTTGGTTTGAGACACGCTTGTTTGAAATTTGGGGAAAGTTACAAACTTTGCCCCCATCTAAAATTTCGGACATATTGCGGGTTGGGGGTAGGACAGTCATGTCAGGTCTCCCAAATGTGGGCGGGATAGATTTTGGCCGAGCGCATGGGTAGGTGCCCATGGCGTATGAATGCTTCTCGGAGGCGGTTGAGACTGGCGTCTTGGTGAAGTTACAAACCTACCCCGGTATAGACCTTTGGACATCGGGCCGATAGGCTAGACGGGCCAGAGTCAGGACAGTAATTTCCTACCACCAAAACATTAGTCTCGCGCGGTTTCGGGTGACCAGAGGCCTATCTGGCGCTTCGTTCAATATTTGGGAGCAGAAGCATTAACGTTTTCGGTTCTCTTGAATTGAACTTTCAGGATTTGTCAAACTTCACAAATCTTTACTCTTGAAAATCCTAAAGCTACGATTATTTTGGAATGGAGGGGGTACATTTGAATATACATTGTACATGAGTATATATTAAAAAATATGCAACTTACCACAGTTCATGCATGGTTCCATATATAATCTCCTTGGTTGCAAAAAAAAAGTTAGATATGCGTATGAATATATATAGCATGTTCAAACTCACAACAAAGATTGATGCCCCCTTTTACTTCTGATTTACAAATGCCATTATCTCGGGTTCAAATAGATGAATGCACTTCCTATGAATTCGAATATTCAAAACCCCCTTTATGTTGAATTCGACATGTATTCTATTTCGTAGCTAGCAATTTGGAATGTATTCATGCAAGTGACAAATGTATAAAGTGCTTCACACTAACAACATGGAGTGCACTAATTAATGTCTATATATGAATTGCAAAAGCATCCATTGCCTGTATTTCAAACCGCTCTCACTCTATGGATCGATAATATGAAATAAATACATGCACATGCTAGAATTCAATAGAGTATGGGTGTCTGATAGACCGATTTTCGTCCATATGCAATTTGAAAAATTCATGATCTCATCCAAAAATAATAATGCCATTTATATTTTTAATTTAATGCGTAGAACCGCCTTTTACACGTAGATGCACTATGCCTTGCCCCATTCTCACAAACGCTTTATATATCTCTCTATCTAACGCATAAGTGCACACACTTTATATGCATCGGCATTTCTCTTTCACACATGCTCACAATCTCTCTCAGGGTGTCGGGGTGTCTCACGCACATGCTCTCTCTGTTTCTCTCTCTCTCTCTCTCTTTGACTACTATGTACCACTCTTTTCACTAATCTCAGTTGGAAAACACTATTTCTCTCACATGCATATATACACATGCACGGTCTCTACTAGCCCTCTATAGGCACATATATGTGCCTACGTGTCTCCTGCACTCACATTATCTTTAGGCCTCTCTCGCACACATTGCCCCCCCCCCGACACACCTCTCTCTTAGTAGTTGGCAGATATGATTTCATCATATCAGTCTGTAGGATATCCCTGGTTGTTAGGCTGGATGGTAATACGAGGCAAAGTTTTACCCTAGTTTGGATCGAACCCTTGTAGTTGAAGAAAGATCCTACTCCTGGTACTGTATATTAGTGATAGGGGTGTGTACAAAGTACACGTGAATACCAGGCATTGTGCGTGTGTGTATACTATTGACAAACTAGCCCCCAAGCTTGTATAACATACTAAGGGCCTAGGGTTACAAATCATATATAGTCGGCTTATCACCAGTGGGGATAGAGTCCTCCGCGACTCCGGTAGCTTCGTGTTGTACGCCGAGTCCTCCACATGGGTCTTCGTATAACACGTCTCGGTCCAACCTATATGCGGCGCAAGATGGAACCGACCCATGAATCTTCATGTTGACCACAACTAGAAATGATGTGTCGACCACACCACACACGCAATCGGCCACTAAGAAAATAAGCATATACAATAGTACAACGGTATCTAGCTCACGATACGTCTCCATATTTTGTTGGTCACACTGACGGACTTTGCATTTGATGCGTGCTTCGTATTTTGTTGACGACACTTACGGTCATTATGTTTGAAGCAAAAGCACGATATGGTCACTGGACTTTAGAATAAGCTCATCACGGTCACCAAAAACATTTTGTCGTGCTAACTAACATGTGGTTGAGGACAGTGGTTTCTCGAGCCCACCAAGGTTAAAGTCCCAGTGCTCGCATTTATCTTGTGTTAATTTCAGTATTTTCCGGCGATGTACGTTCAGTGGGAGGAGACGTTCCACTCGACTACGAGGCACCTATGGTGACTTCATAAAATCTCAAGATCATATATGCTGGCCCACTCTCTCGAAGGTGCTCATAGGGGTAGGGTTCGCATGTGTGCTCTTATAGCGGTGAGTGCTTGCGCGTATATATGAGCCCTTGCGTCTGTACCATGTTAAACAAATACATATCAAGATTATACGGTCACTGGCTCACCCGTACAACTCCGTATTTTGTTGATGACAACTAGTGTTGCACCATCGGGGCGCGTAACCGTGGGGCCCACCTGTCAGCCCGTATATGAAAGAAATAAATGGTAGTTTGAGTCTGTACTGTGTTAATAAAATAGGAGTACATTTTAGGGTGATCATACGGTCACTGGCTCACCATACAACTCCGTAATTTGTTGATAACACGATCAATTGACCAGTCAAACGGTCCACATTCAGCAGCGCACATTACCATAGGGCCCACCCGTCAGCGCGTATATGAAGGACAGAAATGGTAATAAATTAGTGGTTGGTGGGTATTTGAAGTCGTGAGACCTCTGGTTGGCAGTCACCGGCGGTTGGGGGGTGTTCATTGGGCGGTGGGGTGGGGATCCCCGGAGAAAAAGCTCGGCAGGGGGGGGGGGGGTGGGGCTAGAGGGATGGCCGGTGCGGCGTCGGACCGGCGCTGGGGAGTGGTTTAAGGGAGGGCGGGCGGCGGGGGCTGGCGGTTCGGTCGGTCGTGGCTGGCGGCTCACGGGGGTGGAGTTTGATGATAAACTGAAGGCCCTTGATTTCATATCCAACGGCAGGAAAATCTAATGACCAGAGATGAAAAAGTCAGTCGACTGACGTGTAGCCTCACCCCGCACGTACACATGCACGCACGCAAGACACGCACGTATGTAGGCGTGCAACACTGACACGTACACACACACGCATGTTGGCGTGCAACACTGACACGTACACATGCACTCACAAACACACGCACGTACGCACCCATGCATGCAACACTGAAACGTACCCTTGCACGCACGCAACACTCGCACGCCTGCATGCACACAGCACACGACGCAAGGCACACGCTCAACCTATACGTGCATGCACCCTTTGTTAAGGACATGGATTGTCACGGGTATTAATCAATCTTATCTGTGATAAGCAGAACATTGATGTTTGCAGCGGTCTTTATGAATCACAATGTATCGAACGGGCTATCAACATAGTAGGCTTATCTACATGAAAAGATGACATCACACTCAATGAACAATCATCGTTTTATGAAATGCCCGCTTCTGACCGCCCTGACCCACCAAAGTTTCCTCTGTTGTGTGCTGCCTGCGTTAGGTCACTGACATGCAGGCCATGCACCAAAAGAGCCCACACGTCAGTGGAAGAATAGTGTGGTGTCCTAGGTCAGAGTCGAGGGCGCCACTCGCGGCATGCCCGGCTGAACACACCTCCGTGCCGCATTCAAACGCCTCCATGAAACCCGCCCGTGTGGAAGCCAAGAAACCCACTCTGGACACACGTCCGTTCATGACCGGGCCGACGCTAAACGCAACACCGGCCAAGCTCCTCCCGTCCGCCATCTATTTAATCTCCTATTTAAACGAGGCCAAACGCCGACCAAGAATCGGACACCTCCGCCGCTCCCCTATCTCCTCCACCATTTTGTCCACTCTTACAATGGCTTACGAAGAGTAGTTATTCCGCATCCAAGCCGGCTGGGTAGCCCGCCGGATACGAGCTATGCAGCTCGCTAATCCACCTCCCTCCCCTCGCCCGACGGAGCCAGTTGCCGCCCCAAGCCGGCGCGTGGTTCAGCAACTCGCCGCTCCAGGCCAGCTCGACGAGGAGCGGCGCACGGGCAATGTTGCTGCCGTCCATGCTGCCGCCTCATACCGCGTCTCCCGTTTCTGTGGCCAAGACTCCCATGCCGGCGGCCACGCCATGCAAGCAGCGAAAGAAGCCGGGTGCACGGAGAGCGACGAGTCGGTGGCCAGCGCCTCCGCGTCCGCCGCCATCATCGAGGAGAAGTAGAACACGGGAGGCCGCCGCCGCTTGGGTCCCATGAAGGCCACCGCAGAGGCGACGCCGGCGTACACAGCAGGTGTCTTGTCGGATCCTTTTGTTGCGAGGACCTTCATCGACCCCGCATGGGCTCCACGGAAGAGGGGAATGTTAGGATGAACTCGAGCCGGTGCCGGCCATGGCAAAGTAGTGGCCGGTGATGAACTCAAACCGGTGCCGACCACCATCATCTTCGGCACCAGCCAATGATATCAGTTGGACAGTGGGGAAGCGAGCCGTACTTTGTGCTGAAGCATATACCTCCGGGGCTCCCGGCAGTCTCGTGATCGTGCTGCCGGACATGAGGAACACAGATCGATCGGCGGGCGACCATTTAGGCCAGGTATTATATACATGTGATGTCCAGAACTAGCACCGCGTAGTTCATTTGAATGTAATGAAATCCGTCATGTTTGTATGAAAATCTGGTATTTTATATGATTTTTGTCATTGTTTATATGAAATATCAGTTTATCTACATGTTTGCATGAATTTCGTCCGGTTGGTTGAGTTGTTCTCATAATGTGTGCGGCTACGATTGGATGGCGTAATTTGCGGGTCGCCGGTCGGTCTGCGGGCAGCTCGGGCGGTGTTGTGGGACAAAAAAACACAGCTCGTGCGAGCTCGTCTCCAACATGCGCGCTGGAGGATGCATGACAGCATGAGCACCCGAGCCATTCCTCGTTCATCGGTGGCAAAGGCACCGGTGGACAAAAGGGTCGCCAATATTTTGGCTACCCCGGGCAAGATCCAAACAGCCCCTCCAAACAGATTCAAATCCCTCGTTCACCGTGGAATTTTGCCATGTGTTGTTTTCATGGACTAGCAAGATGCCCATGCATTGCACGGAACATCAAGATGCATTTTTTTACAAACTCCCACATTCATGCAAGGGATAATTAATGTCCTCCTTTGCTAGTACCACGAGGCAAACACCATTAATATTACATCGATTAGTGTTAGTGGCCTTGTATATCTGCAAATTGTAATTTTGATAGTAGCCCCTTGTATATAAAAATGGAGGGAGAAAGATGAGATATAAGGTGAGGAGGAGAGGGGCGTGGTGGTGATTGGTGGTCGGACTGGGCGGAGGCATGGGGATGGACGGCGCATTATGTCTAGGTTTGTATCTCTCTCACACACACCCACGTAGGTGGGGGACGTGCATGAAGAGAAGAGGTGCACGCACGGCACACGTAGTCCCGTCTCTTTCCCAACCACACCCGCGCAGGTACACGGTGGAGCTCATTTCTGTACGAAAAAGGCAGCCCATGTGGTAATTTGGCACGTGTACTGGTTGTCCACTTGGTGGAGGGAGGATCGTCTACCACGGGTGAACAAACAAATTGCGACTTGACGCGTTATGTTAAATTAAAAAAAGAGGCAAACCATGTGGGGCCTACCTTAGAGGCAAGGCTCTATACACTGGAGTAATTTTGATGTGTCCCGTCAACTCGCAGAACGAGGAGAAGCTTGCTTAGTACGCCGTCTCCCCGCCCACGGGCGCGGTGGCTCGCAGGATGAGGTGAAGCTTGCTTACGAGTAGTAGTAGTAGTAGTAGTAGTAGTACTACTACTACTGTATGCCTTTACGTCCGCTCCCTCGCCCACACGCGCGGTGGCTCGCATCACGAGGAGAAAATTTTACTGCTGCCTTCGTTTACTCCTCGTCCCTACTACGTACTTTGGTTAGTACTCCCTCCATTTACTTATACAAGGCCACTATAAAAAAATATATTTTGCATCTATACAAGGCCACAAATAGTAATCGAGACAAAAGTTACTACTCCCTCCTTTCCAGTTTATGGCTCAATTTTAAAATCTTTCCAACCATTAGTACACTCGTTTTTCTCAAGTTATGTTTACCGAGGCATTAGTTAGAACGAATGCATGAATGACCACTAAATTTCCATGAACTTGTACATGCATTGGTTAGTTTCCTCTTGACACGGCTTGCGTCGGGTGATCTAACGCATCTCGAAATCCAACATGTAATGGTACTAGTACTAGTATAGTAGAATTGAGACTTATAAAACGGAAAAACGAATGTTTTTTAGATGATCCCTATAAACCTTAGTGGGTACTTACTCCGTAAAAACAGATTTTTCCAAAACTAAGTCGCTCCCTTTCATGAATTATGTAGTATACTCCTCTGTCGACGCTCCCTTTCATGAATTTTGTACTTCCTGTCACCGACATGTGGGACATATAGCAACCGGGTCGACGTGTCAAGCACCAAATAACAGTGCAGAATAGCAGGGGGGACGCACCCCACTCATACCAGCCCAGTAGTAGTAATGAGCAATGAGACGTCAAATCACAATGTCGCACCTTCCCAGACGGACGAAGCAACCATTATTTCACACTTCGGTTCGCCATCATCTCAAACCACGTAGTATTGCTTCTGCCTCAAGAGGGACACGCGCATCGCCTTGGTACATCATGACACGTGGGACCGCATGACAGGCCATGCTCCCCCGCCGATCGCTTGGTAAAATCACCTCATTTTTACTATACTTCCTCCATATCGGTTTACTACATGGCATGCACGTCGTTCTAGGTTGAGAATTCAACTGGCTATATATGTGATGAACAGTACTCTAGCCTTTTAAAAAATGTATACTTTTGTACAGTGGTACTATCGATTGATTGCGCCATGGAGCAAAAATTGAAATTAAAAAAAAGGTGGTACATATAGAGAGCGCTCGTCGCCAAATTATGCATATAGTACTATTAAAAAATCTAGTACGTGCTTAATTGGGGTGCTAAATTCTATTAAAGAAATATTAGTAGTATGTACATACTGAAGAGTTAAAGTAACGAGAAGAAACATAACATTGTTCTGCTGGGGGCTCAGCACAACACACCCCTCAAATTAAACTAAGCACACCTGAAATTAAACTATGCAACTAATCCGGTAGACACTGCATTAGAAGTTTAGAACCACCATGAGCAACGACACTCCCACCTTACTCAGAGTCCACGTCCAAGTCCTCGACTTCGCCTTTGTCCCTCTTCCTCTTGGCTGATACTTCTTTGCTTGAACCGCACACTTGGCTGTTGCTCGTCATCCAACCCTTGTAGATATTGAAACAAAGGTAGCCATCCATTGCAGCGTAGTGGATATGGTCTATATCTAGTACATTTCACTGCCATGCATGACGATGAAACTTGTATGGAGGTTTCTCCAGTTTACGGACGAAGGATGAACCATGGCTCCTGCCAGGGTCAGCATTGAAGGCTGACGAGAGGGCACCAGCCGATTCTTCTGGAGGTCGAAGGGGTTGCCTACAACGAGGCCTATCCGACCCAGGACTTCTTCGTCGTTACCAAAGTCTACAGTAACGAATTTCACTGTTTTGTCTTGAGGAAGTTCTTAAAATCCTGGCACTCAACGTCAGCATGGCATATTTGGTAGACCAAGCATAAGTCATGCACGCAAACCTGGATCACGGCGGGCTTCTTCCTCTCTTCGTCCTTTAGATCCTTCTCTCGTCCCAGGACTATGGTGTACTCAACATCTAGCCCAGCGACCCACTCATCATCTGAGTCTTCGAACATGCGTCTGAAGCGAGAAAGGCATCCTTTCACCTCGCAGAAGAACGGGTGTAGATGACGTCGAACTCATCACCGGTGATGGTTCTAACCTTGTACTCACCGCCGATCGGGGAGATTTGGGACGCCATGGATTTGGGAGGAGGGTTAGGATTAGTGGAACTGCCGTAATGTGAATGGACGGGACGACTAGGAGCGAACCGCCGTAGTATTGAAGGACGTGCAGGGACGAGTATGAGCGAACTGCCAGCGTGCGAACGGCAGGGTAGTGGCTTTCCATTCTCCCATGATACGGGCTTCCGAGAGCCCTTGGATCTGAGATCGAACGGTTGCATGGCGTGATTCTAGACCTATGTCTGAATATCCTATCCTAGAGGGTTATTCTGCAAATTTTCAGCAACTTAGCATGCGACCGTTTGATCTCAGATCCAAGGGCTGCCAGCAGCCCGTATCGTGGTCGCGCCTACCACGGCCGTCGCGTCTCTCGTGCAGTCGCGCCCTTGGAGATTTAACACGGTGCGTTAGGCTATCTGATCTTGGCATGTCATACATAGTCATCACTTAGTCACTCATACTACAACAAGGTCTTGGCTATAAGTGTATTTTTTTTACTTCTCTCTATCTCTTTCTTCGGACTCCCTCCGTCCCATAATATAAGAACGTTTTTTACACTAGTGTAGTGCCAAAAACGTTCTTATATTATGGGACACATGGAGTACTAGTATTTATTGCATTTGCCAAGGAGTGATCTCTTCCAATGAAATGGTGTTGCTAAGTTTGCTTCATTTAATTAGCTATAGACTCAAAATTGTCTTTTCACCTAGGTACACGCGCTTAGCACCGTTTCTTCCTTGGGTCACCAAACTAGTCTCTCTCTTCTTGATTAACTTGCCACATCAGACTTTATGCCTATGTGGCAAGCTTAAGCACCTGTAGGAGCAAGTAAAAGTAAGTACAATAGTGCGCTTTACATGGCATTTTTGCATATGTGGAGGAAAGAGAGGCAAGGAAAAAGTGGAGAAGTGGGCTGTCATGCAAGAGCCAGCCTCTGCTACATGGTGGAGCACTGGGAGAGGCACCTGTATGGAGGTGGTCAAGAATCAGGAGACTCACGCTGGTCGTAGCGCCGCAATTAAAATGATAATGGCAAGTCAAATCACGGGGCCCCACCTGTCCAGCAGTAACTGATGTCTACTACACGACCTTCTTCTTGTAGACGTTGTTGGGCCTGCAAGTGCACAGGTTTGTAGGACAGTAACAAATTTCCCTCAAGTGGATGACCTAAGGTTTATCAATCCGTAGGAGGCGTAGGATGAAGATGGTCTCTCTCAAGCAACCCTGCAACCAAATAACAAAGAGTCTCTTATGTCCCCAACACACCCAATACAATGGTAAATTGTATAGGTGCACTAGTTCGGCGAAGAGATGGTGATACAAGTGCAATATGGATAGTAGATATAGGTTTTTGTAATCTGAAAATATAAAAACAGCAAGGTAACTAATGATAAAAGTGAGCGTAAACGGTATTGCAATGATATGAAACAAGGCCTAGGGTTCATACTTTCACTGGTGCAAGTTCTCTCAACAATAATAACATAGATAGATCATATAACAAGCCCTCAACATGCAACAAAGAGTCACTCCAAAGCCACTAATAGCGGAGAACAAACGTAGAGATTATGGTAGGGTACAAAACCACCTCAAAGTTATTCTTTCGGATCGATCTATTAAAGATTTCGTACTAGAATAACACCTTAAGACACAAATCAACAAAAACCCTAATGTCACCTAGATACTCCATTGTCACCTCAAGTATCCGTGGGCATGATTATACGATATGCATCACACAATCTCGGATTCATCCAACCAACACAAAGTACTTCAAAGAGTGCCCCAAAGTTTCTACTGGAGAGTCAAGAACGTGTGCCAACCCCTATGCATAGGTTCATGGGCGGAACCCGCAAGTTGGTCACCAAAACATACATCAAGAGGCACATGATATCCCATTGTCACCACAGATAAGCATGACAAGACATACATAAAGTGTTCTCATAAAAGACTCAATCCGATAAGATAACTTCAAAGGGGAAACTCAATTCATCACAAGAGAGTAGAGGGGGAGAAACATCATAAGATCCAACTACAATAGAAAAGCTCGGGATACATCAAGATCGTGCTATAGAGGGAACACGAGAGAGAACATGAGAGAGAGAAAGAGATCAAACACATAGCTACTGGTACATACCCTCAGCCCCGAGGGTGAACTACTCCCTCCTCGTCATGGAGAGCGTCGGGACGATGAAGATGCCCACCGGTGATGGGTTCCCCCTCCGGCAGGGTGCCGGAACGGGCTCTCGAGAGGTTTTTGGTGGCTACAGAGGCTTGCGGCGGCGGAACTCCCGATCTAGCTTGATATTCAATGGTTTTAGGGTACGTAGGGTTATATAGGCGAAAGAAGTTGGTCGGGGGGTGCTCGAGGGGTCCACGAGACAGGGGGCGCGCCTTGTAGGGGGGGGGGCGCCCCCCTATCTCTTGGGCTCCTCGAGTATCTTCTGACGTGGACTCCAAGTCTCCAGGATGATAATCTTCCAAAAAATCACGTTGTCGAAGGTTTCATTCCGTTTGGACTCCGTTCGATATTTCTTTTCTTCGAAATACTGAAACAAGCAATAAAACAGCAATATGGGTTGGGCCTCCGGTTAGTAGGTTAGTCCCAAAAATGATATAAATGTGTAAAATAAAGCCCATAAACATCCAGAAGGGGTAATATAATAGCATGGAACAATCAAAAATTATAGATACGTTGGAGACGTATCAAGCATCCCCAAGCTTAATTCCTGCTCGTCCTCGAGTAGGTACATGATAAAAATGAAATTTTTGATGTGGAATGCTACCTAGCATAATTCATAATGTAATTTTCTTTATTGTGACATGAATGTTCAGATCCAAATGATACAAAATAAAAGTTCATATTAACATGAAAATGGTGATACTTCAAGCATACTAATCAAAGTAATCATGTCTTCTCAAAATAACATGGCCAAAGAAAGTTATCCCTACAAAATCATATAATCTGGCTATTGCTCTATCTTCATCACACAAAGTATTTTATCATGCACAACCCCGATGACAAGCCAAGCAATTGTTTCACACTTTAGTAATCTCAAACTTTTTCAACTTTCACGCAATACATGAGCGTGAGCCATGGACATAGCACTATATGTGGAATAGAATGGTGGTTGTGGAGAAGACAAAAGAAGGAGAAGATAGTCTCACATCAACTAGGCGTATCAACGGGCTATGGAGATGCCCATTAATAGATATCAATGTGAGTGAGTAGGGATTGCCATGCAACGGATGCACTAGAGCTATAAATATATGAAAGCTCAACAAAAGAAACTAAGTGGGTGTGCATCCAATTGCTTGCTCACGAAGACCTAGGGCACTTTTGAGGAAGCCCATCATTGGAATATACAAGTCAAGTTCTATAATGAAAAATTCCCACTATTTTATGAAAGTGACAACATATGATACTCTCTATCATGAAGATCATGGTGCTACTTTGAAGCACAAATGTGGAAAAAGAGATAGTAGCATTGTCCCTTCTATCTTTTTTCTCTCATTTTTTTGTTCTTTTTTTTCTTTTCTTTCTTTTTTTTCTTTTTCTTTGGCCTTTCCTGTTTTCTTTTTGGCCTTTCTCCCCCTTTTTTTTTGTAAAGTCCGAAGTCTCATCCCGACTTGTGGGGGAATCATAGTCTTCATCATCCTTTCCTCACTAGGACAATGCTCTAATAATGAAGATCATCACACTTTTATGGATTTACAACTCAAAGCTAGAACAAGATATGACTCTATATGAATGCCTCCGGCGATGTACCGGGATATGCAATGAATCAAGAGCGACATGTATGAAAATTATGAAGGTGGCCTTGCCACAAATACAATGTCAACTACATGATCATGCAAAGAGCAATATGACAAAAGTAATGCGTGTCATATGAACGGAACGGTGGAAAGTTGCATGGCAATATATCTTGGAATGGCTATGGAAATGCCATAATAGGTAGGTATGGTGGCTGTTTTGAGGAAGGTAAATGGTGGGTATATGGTACCGGGGAAAGTTGCACGGTACAAGAGAGGCTAGCAAAAATGGAAGGGTGAAAGGGTGCATATAATCCATGGACTCAACATTAATCAAAAGACCTCATATACTTGTTGCAAAAATCTAGAAGTCATCAAAAATAAAAGCACTATGTGCATGCTCCTAGGGGGATAGATTGGTAGGAAAAGACCATCGCTCGTCCCCGACCGCCACTCATAAGGAAGACAATCAATAAATAAAATTGTGCTCCAACTTCATCACAAAGCGGTTCACCATACGTGCATCCTACGGGAATCACAACCCTTAACACAAGTGTTTATCATAATCACCTCAACTAGCATGACTCTAATATCACTACCTCCGTATCTCAAAACAATTATCAAGCATCAAATTAATCGTAGCATCCAATTCACTTTCTATGATAGTTTTTATTATACCCAACTTGGATGCTCATCATTCTACGACCAACTTTGTAATCATAGCAAATACCATGCTGTTATAAAAGACTCTCAAAATAATATAAGTGAAGCAGGAGAGACTAGTAATTTCTACAAAATATAACCACCATCGTGCTCTAAAAGATATAAGTGATGCACTAGAGCAAATGACAAACTACTCCGAAAGATATAACTGAAGATCAATGAGTAGTCGAATAATTGTGTAACTATGCGAAGACTCTCTCTCATTAAAGAATTTCAGATCTTGGTACTCTAATCAAAAATCAAGCAAAACAAAATAAAATGACATTGCAAGGATATCACAACTCATGTGAAGAAGCAAAAACTTAGGCTCAACCGATACTAACCGATAGTTGTTGAAGAAGAAAGGTGGGATGCCTACCGGGGCATCCCCAAGCTTAGATGCTTGAGACTTCTTGAAATATTATCTTGGGGTGCCTTGGGCATCCCAAAGCTTTAACTTTTGTATCTT
Source organism: Triticum timopheevii (assembly GCA_963921465.1). Lineage (NCBI taxonomy): Eukaryota > Viridiplantae > Streptophyta > Magnoliopsida > Poales > Poaceae > Triticum > Triticum timopheevii. The sequence goes on along the minus strand of OY997270.1, from coordinate 58,147,946 downwards.
CTTAATTCCTCTCATATCATGGTTTCTGTTCTTTTCAACAAAAGCTTCATTCACAACAAACTCAACAAGAACTCGTGAGATAGGTTAGTATAAACCAATGCAAAACCTTATCATTTTCTACTGTAACAAATCACTAAAATTATTATTAAACATTGCATAATAAATGCCTCTGCATATTTAATACTCCTGTCCTCAAATAGAATCATTAAACAAGCAAACATATGCAAACAATGCAAACATAACAGCAATCTGTCAAAACAGTACAGTCTGTAAAGGATGCAAGAGTATCAATACTTCCCTAACTCCAAAAATTATGAACTAAAATTCCCACTGCAGTAAATTTATCAGAGCTCATTATGCAAAAAGTTTGAACATTATATCACGCTCTGACTTTTCTAGGGAATTTTTTCAACAGCGGTAAAATTTCTGTTTTCAAACAGCAACATGTATATTAGCAAAATAAGCATGGCAAAGGCTATCCTTGACTTTTTTATTGAAAATAAAGATGCAAAACATTATTCTAAATAAAAGCAAAAAAATACTAACAAAAGCAAATGACGCTCCAAGCAAGAGGGGATGCCTTCTGGGTCATCCCAAAGCTTAGGCTCTTGGTTGACTTGAATATTACCTTGGGGTGCCCTGGGCATCCCTAAGATTAGGCTCTTGCCACTCCTTATTCCATAGTCCATCGAATCTTTACCCAAAACTTGAAAACTCCACAACACAAAACTCAACAGAAATTTCGTAAGCTCCATTAGTATAGGAAAATAAAACAACCACTTAGGTACTGTAATGAACTCATTCTAAATTCATATTGGTGTAATATCTACTGTATTCCAACTTTTCTATGGTTCATACCCTCCGATACTACTCATAGATTCATCAAAACAAGCAAACAACACATAGAAAACAGAATCTTCAAAAACAGAACAGTCTGTAGTAATCTGTACCAAACGTATACTTATGGAACTCCAAAAATCCTACCACATTAGGAAGTCCTAATAAATTTGTGTACCAATCCAGAGCAAAAGGAATCAGATCAAGAGCACGTTTCTGTGAATTAACAAAACTAATTTACTGGGTGCAAAAGTTTCTGATTTTCAGCAGGATCAACACAACTATCACCGTAAGCTATCCTAAAGGTCTTACTTGGCACTTTATTGAAACAAAAGCTATAAAACATGATTACTAAAGTAGCATAATGATGTGGACACACAAAAACAGTAAGGATAAAGGGCACCTCTAGGCATCAAACTACTGACGGTTTGCATCCATCAGACTAGTCAATAGCCATTGGATTAGAATAAGATGGACGTCAGATATGGTCCTTATGACCCGCGCAATATTAGTCTTTGGCAACCACACTAGCGATCATCGGACAGCTTTAATGAACGTGAATTTAGCGCGAGATTGGAACCGAGCTTCTAATTGAATAGGACATGCATTTAGGAAAGAAACAGACACATATCACGTGGTATTAGGAAACTAACCCATGATTTAAGGAATGAAAATAAATCTTAGAAAACTATTTCTAAACTACAGGAAAGTTATGAAGCAATATTTGTATCCAGCATCACCAAGATTTGCTTCCAATATGCCAAAACTATGCCTGCTTCCATGCCGATTAAAATTTGCTTCCATGTCAGACTGGATAGTAACATGCTTCATCGGTCCATAGAACATTCTTCCAGTGACCTAAATATTTACTCCCTCCATTCTAAAATAGATGACCCAACTTTATACTAAAGTTAATATAAAGTTGAGTCATCTATTTTGGAACGGAGGGAGTACCTTATTTTGGTGTGCTTCATATTCTCAGACCACATGTTTCCTTCATACTACAAATTTGCTTCACTCTGCTATCCATGTGGTTCATTACATGCTTTGTTTCCTGCTTCCAAGAATTGCTTCCAAAAGTAATTAGTTATGATTTGTGTCCCGCTTACGTTATGATTTGTTTCCTGCTTCCAATAATTGCTTCCGGAAATAATTTGTTATGCATATTTACGGGAGATAAAGTGCATTTTATACTATAGAAACATTCCTTTTAAGTGTTGGAAGCATATACACTTCAAATAAATCTGGTACGATAACTATGTTTTTCGGAGATGCATTTTTATATGATGACGATGTTGCTTTTGTGCCAGCAAACATTCCAAAACTGATGGAAGCATATACTTTGTGGTTCAGCAGAAAATATTGTTCAACATAATGATTCAATCTATGTTATATTTTTAGGAAGATCGGAGGGAATAATATTTTGTGTGTAAAGGAAGCACTTTTCTCATATACTTGAAACATTTTGAGAACCATCAGCAAGCACAACAAGAATGATCAAGCGCTGAAACAAGTTCATAAGACATGCAAAAAAATCAACTCCTTTTTTGCAACTAAATAAAAGATTATTACAACAACATTGTTTACAAGCAGGTGATGGACAAGATCTTCGCATGCCATGAGCTCTCTGTTGTTCCAGTACAACCGACAACTTAGAGTAGAGTGACTGGTTTGTCTCCGTTATAGTGCACTCAACATCATTGCAAGGCATCTGGCTGGCAACAAAGAAGCGCATTTGGAACTGGGCGCATGTGTCTATATTAGAAGCATTTGATTGGAAAGGAGAAAGCACACCCTCTTGTTGATACACTAAAAGATGCAAAAAGTAAGTACAAGAAAGTTTCACCAATAGAAGCAACACGGTGACTGGTTGAAGCACATAATAGTAGTTATGGAAGCACAAATATCTCCTAATGGTTCTACCAAAATAGTTTTACAATAAAATAAGCATACACTTACAATGCTTGAATTAAATTTCACTATGCCATAGAAACATATGCAAGAAATTAAAGTAGGAAGCATGGCTAGTTGGAAACAACAGCTTCATTATATTATAACATATATAAAACACACTGGAAGCATGATATGATGCAGAAAGATGTGTTTCCCAAATAAATTATGATCATACAATTCGTTAGCTAATATTAACAAATATCGGTTGCCCATATAACTGGAAACATGTATATGAATTAAGTATTTCCAGGTAAACTTATTTGTGAACCTAATTATGCACTATTGACACAATCTATCTGGACTGAAGTACAATACCTCCGAAGCATGTATATTTTGAAGCATCAATTTCATGCCATCTAACAAAAAACAAGAGTATAAAAAAGGAAGCATGGTTGAATAGTAAATTCTATGCAGTGAAGAAGCAGAAGTATGATACATGCATGTGTATCTTGGAGATTTTGGAACCATCAGATTCATGCAATTCAACACAATAGAATGGGTAGTGGTTATAGAAGGGAGATGTTGAACTAAGGATGGTTGTATTGCCAATCCATCCGCGGGTATGAGCACGCATTGGATATATATGAAGCATCAAATCTCTGCATCAAAAAATCAATCTTGCAAGTGCAACCATGCGTGTAATGATTTGGAAATACAACCGGTAGGCATAGATTTGAGTAAGAAAATACACTCCTTTACTAGGATATAAATCATGATTCGGGGAAACGTTGGTGATTAGTAGTTATGATAAAATTAGCTTCGCTCGGCTAGCCATGTGATTCCACTAAATTTGTTTCCTGCTTTGTTTCCTACTGGAAGCATACAAATCTAAAATGAATATTAGCATCCTGGCCGCAAAAATGTACAGTAGGTGATTAGTACACCGAACATGTGAAAATTTTGTGAGCCTAAATCAACTTCTACTAGGATAAATCGTGATTCAGTAAGGCATTGATTTCGGTAATAAAATACAGTCCTGTACTTCCAAGAAGTTAGGGGCATGCAGATTGAGGACCAAAAGCCATTTTTGGTCAATTGTTACTATTTGTTCCTCACATGCTACTGGCTATATTGGTGATGGCGGCCGCGGCCGTGACCCCGCCAGATCAGGAGGGAGTACCGGGAGGGCTGGGGATGGACCGGGGACCATTGTGTATGGAGATCCAAACCTCGGCTGCTTCGGCAGGGAGATCGGAGGGAGATGAGGAGGATTGCAAGCTCCACGGTGCGTTCTGTCGGAAGCAGGGCGGAGGAGGGTGAGCTCAACAGCGGTGTGTGACGGGTGCACTTAGGGTAGCGGAGGAAGCGGGCGGCGCACATAGACGGATCGCTCGTCGGTAAGGTGAGCAAGGAAGAGGAACAATAAGTGCGATATTTTGGGGATAAAGATGGACGATGGAGCCCGGATTTATGGCGACAGTTAGAGTAGCGTGCGTCCTTTGCGTATTAATTAATTGGGTGGAATAGAGTGTTTCTTTAGCGAGCTGTTGGCCATCGGATGTTTCGCCTCGTATTAGATGTATATAGGGAGTGTTTCCCAAGTATAAATATTGGGTTGTCTCCCAACAAGCGTTTTTCTTTAATGCCTTTCTAGCTAGGCATGATGGTGATAATGATGCTCACATAAAAGATAAGAATTGAAACGTAATGGGAGCATCATGAAGCATATGACTAGCACATTTAAGTCTAACCCACTTCCTATGCATAGGGATTTTGTGAGCAAACAACTTATGGGAACAATAATTAACTAGCATAGGAAGGTAAAACAAGCATAGCTTCAAAACTTGAAGCATATAGAGAGGAAACTTGACATTATTGCAATTCCTACAAGCATATGTTCCTCCCTCATAATAATTTTCAGTAGCATCATGAATGAATTCAACAATATAACCAGCACCTAAAGCATTCTTTTCATGATCTACGAGCATAGAATTGTTACTACTCTCCACATAAGCAAAATTCTTCTCATTCGGAATAGTGGGAGTATCATAAAAGACTTGAACACTAAAAATTGTTTCCACATTAAAAGAGTTAATGTTCAGAAAAAGGGTAATCATAATCATGACAAGATTTGCAAATATAATCATCACTACTTTTTATAGCATAAGTTTCATCACAATAGTCATCATAAGTAGCAACTTTGTTCTCATCATAATCGATTGAAACCTCTCCCAAGATAGTGGAATCACTAAATAAAGTTGACACTCTTTCAAATCCACTTTTGTATTCATCACAATAAGATTCAACATCCTCCAAAATAGTGGGATCACTACTTCCTAAAGTTGACACTCTTCCAAACCCACTTTCATCAATATAATCATCATACGTAGGAGGCATGCTATCATCATAACAACTTTGCATATCAAAACTTGGGATGCTAAAAATATCATCTTCATTAAACATAGCATCCCCAAGCTTGGGACAAACATTAATTTCAGCAAATAAATTCTCAAATATTTTGTCCTCATCAAACATAGCTTCCCCAAGTTTGGGCGCTTTCATATCATAAGTATAATCACTCTCATCATTAAAAATATGGATAGCACCAATAGTATAGAAGTTATCATCATCACAATGAGTAGTAGGAGCAACATCATTTGGGAGTGATACCTTTTTACCGTTGTTGCTCCTTCTTTTCTTTTTCTTCTTCATATTATGTGTGGGTTCAACCTTCCTCTTTGAGCTCCTTATTGATGAGATTAGTTGAATAGAAAGCTCCTCCTCGTTACCTGATTCATCATGAGAAATAATAGGAGGATATTGGGAAGTCTCTTCCCTTTCATTAGTATTTCATCATCTTCTATTTGCTTTCTTTTCTTTAGGTGATTGGCAATATAAGGATTTTCAATGCAATTCTCCGCACAAAACAAATAAATCTTTTCTAGATCAATATCAAGGAATTTCTTATGGGAAAATTCTGGAAGGTCCTTAAGTAAACGTTTCAATTCTTCATAACCCAAAAGCAAACTAAGTTCATTGTAATGAGCAATGAAGATCAAATCATCACAATTATTGGACACGTTTCGATCATGAAACAATTTGCATAGGAGATGTAAATGACCACATTCATTGCAAAGTTCACAAGTACGGCAAAGGAATTTTAAATTTTCAGCACTCACACCTAGCCTTTCATGCAACCATTTAGTTTCTAAATGCTTATGCCTCTTGCAATAAATATCTTCTCTATTTGGTGTGTTCATGCAAACATGCACTCCACAAAAGTTGACATGCTCATAAGAGATATTTTCATCATGACTAGAGCAACCATCATTAATACTATGGATATTCAAGGAGTTTATACTAACAACATTGCAATCATGCTCATCATTCAAAGATTTAGTACCAAGCATTTTAAAGCATTCTTCTTCTAGCACTTGAGCACAATTTTCCTTTCCATCATACTCACGAAACATATTAAAAAGATGAAGAGTATGAGACAAACTTAACTCCATTTTTTTGTAGTTTTCTTTTATAAACTAAACTAGTGATAAAACAAGAAACAAAAAGATTCGATTGCAAGATCTAAAGATATACCTTCAAGCACTCACCTCCCCAGCAACAGCGCTAGAAAAGAGCTTAGTTGACGGGGTGTGAGTGAGTGCCGCTTAACTAGCCTCCCTGGCAACGGCGCGAGAAAAGAGCTTGATGTCTACTACACAACCTTCTTCTTGTAGACGTTGTTGGGCCTGCAAGTGCACAGGTTTGTAGGACAGTAGCAAATTTCCCTCAAGTGGATGACCTAAGGTTTATCATTCCGTAGGAGGCGTAGGATGAAGATGGTCTCTCTCAAGCAACCCTGCAACCAAATAACAAAGAGTCTCTTGTGTCCCCAACACACCCAATACAATGGTAAATTGTATAGGTGCACTAGTTCGGCGAAGAGATTGTGATACAAGTGCAATATGGATAGTAGATATAGGTTTTTGTAATCTGAAAATATAAAAACAGCAAGGTAACTAATGATAAAAGTGATCGTAAACGGTATTGCAATGATAGGAAACAAGGCCTAGGGTTCATACTTTCACTAGTGCAAATTCTCTCAACAATAATAACATACGCTACAGGAATCTGCTACTTTGCCATCTGCCATGGCGGACGGCAAAGGCATGGATGGCGGACGGCAAAGGTCTTTGCCGTCGGCCGCGGACGGCAAAAGTGGACGGCAATGTAAGGGACGGCAAAGAGCTACATTGCTGAGGGAGTCCTGGACTAGGGGGTGTCCGGACAGCCGGACTATCAATATCCGCCGGACTCCCAGACTACGAAGATAGAAGATTGAAGACTCTGGCTCGTGTCCGGATGGTACTTTCCTTGGCATGGAAGGCAAGCTTGGCGATGTGGATATGTAGATCTCCTACCATTGTAACCGACTCTGTGTAACCCTAGCCCTCTCCGGTGTCTATATAAACCGGAGGGCCTTAGTCCGTAGGACAATCATACATCTCAACAATCATACCATAGGCTAGCTTCTAGGGTTTAGCCTCCTTGATCTCGTGGTAGATCTACTCTTGTACTACCCATATCATCAATATTAATCAAGCAGGACGTAGGGTTTTACCTCCATCGAGAGGGCCCGAACCTGGGTAAAGACATTGTGTCCCTCATCTCTTGTTACCATCCTCCTAGATGCACAGTTCGGGACCCCCTACCCGAGATCCGCCGGTTTTGACACTGACATTGGTGCTTTCATTGAGAGTTCCTCTGTGTCATCACCGATAGGCTCGATGGCATCTTCAACCAGTAACGCTGTCCAGGGTGAGACTTTTCTCCCCGGACAGATCTTCGTATTCGGCGGCTTTGCACTACGGGCCAATTCACTTGGCCATCTGGAGCAGATCGAAAGCTACGCCCCTGGCCGTCAGGTCAGATTCGGAAGCTTAAACTTCACGGCCGATGACCGCGGAGACTTGATCTTCGACGGACTCGAGCCACAGCCAAGCGCGCCACACTGCGACGATGGGCACGATCTAGCTTTGCCGCCGGACAGTGCCTTGGTGGCCGCACTCGGATCCGCTTCGGCCATTAGCCCGGAGCCGATCACCCAGATCGAGGGTCGGTGGACAGACGCCGCCCCGGGGGCTTCAACATCCACGGCGATGGAGCCGAACACCAATCTTGTCCCTGGCGAAACTCGTGAATCCGAGGTGCCGGACTCCTCGCCGGACTCCGAACCTCCCGCGCCCCTACCAATCGGTCCGGATTGGGTGCCGGTTATGGAATTCACCGCCATGGACATATTCCAACACTCGCCTTTCGGCGATATCCTAAACTCATTAAAGCATCTCTCGTTATCGGGTGAGTCCTGGCCGGACTATGGCCAGGATGGTTGGAGTACGGACGACGAAGAAATTCAGAGCCCACCCACCACCCACTTTGTAGCCACTGTCGAGGATTTAACCGACATGCTAGACTACGACTCCGAAGACATCGACGCTATGGACGACGATGCTGGAGACGAACAGGAACAAGCGCCTACAGGGCACTGGAAGGCCACCTCGTCATATGACGTATACATGGTGGATACCCCAAAAGAAGGGGATGGCGAAGAAGCAGCGGAGGCAGACTCTTTAAAGAAGCAGCCCAAACGCCGGCGTCAGCGGCGCCGCTCTAAATCCCACCAAAGCAAGAATGGAGATTCCGGCACAGGAGACAATAACACTCCAGAGAGCGCCAAAGACAATCCCCTCCAGCAAGACTCAGTGCAGGAGGATGCAGAAGCAAGCCCCCACAAGAGGGCGGCATACGAAGGGGTTGAGGATGATAACTATATGCCTCCCTCCGAAGACGAAGCAAGCCTCAACGATGATGAATTCGTCGTACCTGAGGATCCCGTCGAACAAGAGCGCTTCAAGCGCAGGCTTATCGCCACGGCAAACAGCCTAAAGAAAAAGCAGCAGCAGCTTCAAGCTGATCAGGACCTGCTGGCCGATCGATGGACCGAAGTCCTCGCGGCCGAAGAGTATAAACTTGAACGTCCCTCCAAAAGTTACCCAAGACGCAAGCTGCTCCCCCGATTAGAGGAGGAAGCATACATACCTTCATCACCAGCGCACGACATGGCTGACCGACCACCCCGTGGTCGTGACAGAGAGGCATCCAGGCCCCCAGCCAAGACTGTACCCTGGCATCGCTCCAAGAGTACGAAGCCAAGAGGGAACGCGCCGGACTTGCGAGACATATTGGAGGACAAAGCAAGACAATCTAGATCCATCTATGGATCACGTGGGCGCCCTACGACCCACGATGAACACCGTCGTGCCAGATACAATAACCCCGGCCGGGCCGAACACGGCAGACAGCGCTCTCTCGAGCTGCGTCGCGATATCGCTCCATACAGGGGCGCCACACACCCGTTATGCTTCACTGATGAAGTAATGGATCATCAGATCCCCGAAGGGTTTAAACCCGTAAATATCGAATCTTACGATGGCACAACAGACCCCGCGGTGTGGATCGAAGACTACCTTCTCCACATCCATATGGCCCGCGGTGATGATCTCCACGCCATCAAATATCTCCCACTCAAGCTTAAAGGACCAGCTCGGCATTGGCTTAACAGCTTGCCCGCAGAGTCAATTGGGTGTTGGGAAAAGACCTGGAGGCCACATTCCTTGATAACTTCCAAGGAACATATGTGCGACCACCAGACGCCGATGACCTAAGCCACATCATTCAGCAGCCAGACGAATCGGCCAGGCAATTCTGGACTCGGTTCTTGACGAAGAAAAATCAAATTGTCGACTGTCCGGATGCAGAGGCCCTCGCAGCCTTCAAGCATAACATCTGGGACGAATGGCTGGCCCGGCACCTGGGGCAGGAAAAGCCGAAATCCATGGCAGCCCTCACATCGTTAATGACCCGCTTTTGTGCGGGAGAGGACAGCTGGCTAGCCCGAAGCAACAATCTCCGTAAAAATTCTGGCAGTCCGGATACTAAGGACAACAACGGTAGGTCACGTCGAATCAAAAACAAGCGCCGCATTAACGGCGATGATAAGGAGGATACGGCAGTCAATGCCGGATTCCGAGGCTCCAAACCCGGTCAGCGGAAGAAGCCATTTAAAAGAACCACTCCGGGTCCGTCCAATTTGGACCGAATACTCGACCGCTTATGCCAGATACATGGCACCTCTGAAAAGCCAGCTAACCACACCAATAGAGATTGTTGGGTGTTCAAGCAGGCCGGCAAGTTAATTGCTGAAAACAATGACAAGGGGCTAAATAGCGACGACGAGGAAGAGACCCAGCCGCCGAACAATAGAGGACAGAAGGGTTTTTCCCCACAAGTGCGGACGGTGAATATGATATACGCGACCCATATACCCAAGAGGGAGAGGAAGCGCGCACTACGGGACATCTATGCGATGGAGCCAGTCGCCCCAAAGTTCAACCCATGGTCCTCTTGCCCGATCACTTTCGATCGAAGAGACCATCCGACCAGCATACGCCACGGCGGATTCGCCGCATTGGTTTTAGACCCAATCGTCGATGGATTTCACCTCAAGAGAGTCCTGATGGACGGCGGTAGCATCCTGAACCTGCTTTATCAGGATACAGTGCGCAAAATGGGCATAGACCCATCTAGGATTAAACCTACAAAGACAATCTTTAAAGGTGTCATCCCAGGAGTAGAAGCCAACTGTACAGGCTCAGTCACACTGGAATTGGTCTTCGGATCCCCGGATAATTTCCGAAGCGAAGAGTTAATCTTCGATATAGTCCCGTTCCGTAGCGGCTATCACGCTCTGCTCGGACGAACCACGTTCGCAAAATTCAACGCGGTGCCGCATTATGCATACCTAAAGCTCAAGATGCCGGGCCCTCGTGGAGTCGTCACAGTCAACGGGAATACGGAACGCTCCCTCCGAACGGAGGAACGTACAGAAGCTCTCGCGGCAGAAATACAGAGTAGCCTTCTAAGGCAATTCTCAAGTCCGGCAGCTAAAAAGCCGGATACATCAAAGCGCGCCCGGAGCAATGCCAACCAAGACCACCTGGCACGATCAGAGCACGCGTAGCAATGCGGCCCCAACCCTCGCCCGCGCATGATTGCAAGAATAACACTCTGCGTACATCATTACGCTTTGGAGATACCATGGGCGCAGGGGAAGGGGCACGATCACAAGAGACCAAGAGTGCGGCTCGACCACACCAGGGGCTCATTCGAGCGCCCCCCTTGTCTTTATTTTATCTTTTCTTCTTTTATGTACACAGGACTCCATTAACCAGAAGCCCTGTTCGATGGCGAACTTCCCGAACTCATGATGCAAACAGTCAGGGACTAAAGGAGGCCGCGGCGAATATTCAGGTGGTCTCAATTACGAGCATTAAATTCAATTACATACACCAAGTCTGCAGCTCATCCCTGGAGGGGGACATGTTTATTTAGTCCAAATCCCTTGCTTATCGCACTATTTGTATCAGTCCACTCTACTAGCAGACTTTCTTTCATAAATAATGCAGCACCTTTTTATTGCAATCGCGTTATCTTTTATATATGTTCATTATATGACATCTTGCACCCGTATACTTTGGTACGGCCGAATACGCCAGGAGCTTCTGTTCCCCAGATTATGGTGTGATTAAGTCCGAACACTTTCACAAGTGCGGCACCCCGAACTTATAGCATTATATGAATCAGCTCCGAATCATGTCTTGGGTCAATAGTTGGGTTTGCCCGGCTCCCATGTTTTGGTGCCTTACGTTCCGTTCCGTCGGCTAAGGTAGCACTGGGAGAACCACTGCGATTGCGCCCCGGTTGAGCCGGGTTAACACCTCAGTGGAGAAAGCTAAAACTGACTGGCATGATAAGGCGAGAGACTGGTCGCTGTTCGAGAGGTTCTTTCGGGTCCTTAAAGACTCATGCCGCTTCAAGCGAAGTTCCGGATGATGTCCAATGAAGGCGTGGATAGCGCCCCGGATTCGGTCTTACGAATACCAGGGGCTTCGCCGAAATTTAAAATTATAGAATTCTATGGCTACGTGAGAGTGTTCAAGCATTATAAGTCTGGCTGCCTTGTTCGTCGTGTTGAGCGCCTCCCTAGATGGACCCAAAAATGGGAACAAGAGTGCTCAAGTTTATCACCGAACACCCCAGCACTTGTGGCTTGGGGGCTGAAGCCAACGACTTGCCATCTCTCAGATTTAACAAATGGCCGCACAGAAGGTAATATTTTAAATTAAACAAGCGTTGCTCATGGCGCATATGAACGAAGTTTTCAGCGCACAGGATAAATACACAGCGAGTTCAATCAAAGATTACATCTCGGGAGCACTCATCTGCGATATCGCACGCTCCCTTCAGGACAACTTTATAATAACGCTCCGGCGTGCGATGCTCCTTTCCCGGTAGCGGCGGATCCGTGAGAAGCCTCTCCGCATCCAGTTTGCCCCATTGCACCTTTATGCGGGCAAGGGCCCGACGAGCACCTTCAATACAGGCGGAGCGCTTGACTACATCCAGCCTTGGGCATGCATCCACCAGCCGCCGCACGAGGCCAAAGTAGCTTCCAGGCATGGCCTGTCCAGGCCATAGCCGGACTATGAGGCCCTTCATGGCCTCCTCAGCTACCTTGTGGAGTTCGACTAGCTGCTTCAGCTGGTCGCTTGGGGGCACCGAATGGCCGGCCTCAGCATACTGAGACCAGAAGACCTTCTCCGTCGAGCTCCCCTCCTCGCCACGATAGAATGCGGCGGCATCAGACGCACTACGCGGCAGATCTGCAAACGCCCCTGGAGAGCTCCGAATTCGGGTAAGTATCCGGTAATTTACATTAACATGCCTGCTCTGCATGAAAAAGGCCTTACCCGCCGCTATCTTCTTTATGTCCTCAACCTCCTGAAGGGCCTTCTGGGCCTCGGCCTTGGCGGACTTGGCACTTTCGAGAGCCGAGGCAAGCTCGGACTCTCGAGTCTTGGAGTCACGCTCCAAACTCTCATGCTTTTCCATGAGAACATGGAGCTCTTGCCGAACTTCCTCCACCAGTGCCTCTTGCTTTTCTCGCTCAGCCCGTTCCGTGGCCGCATTACGTTCGGCCGCGGACACGGCATCCTTCAGGGCTGCCACCTCGTTAGTGGCCCCTGCAATGCACATATTATCCTTGTTAATTTTATTTGCAACCGAAATCCTTTTCTGTAAGGTACTTATTCAAAAGAGGTGTTACTCACCTTCTTTGTCCTCGAGCTGCTTCTTCGCATGGCCGAGCTCTTGCTCGGACCGCTCGAGGTTCTTCTTCAGCACCTCGACCTCCGCCGTTAAGGCGGCGGAGGTCAGCAGCGCAGCCTGCAAACCCATATTGACATATTTTTAGTAACCTTGCGTATATCTTGTTAGATCCTTAGTCCGGCTTTTCCTTCCGAACACCGAACTAAGCATCAGGGGCTACTGTCTATGCGGTATTACATTACGTAATTTTAGCTTCTTACCTCAAAGCCTGTTAGAAGGCTGCTGCAGGCTTCGGTCAGCCCGCTCTTGGCGAGCTGTACCTTCTTAATCACCGCACTCATGAGAGTGCGGTGTTCTTCCTCGATGGAAGCGCCTTTAAGCGCCTCCAGCAGGTTATCCGGCGCCTCCGGTTGGACGGAGGCCGCCGGCGTCACGGTCCTGCCCTTCTTTCGAAGGGGCCGCTTGCTGGACTCTGGAACCACTACGGGTTCCGATGTAGAGTCCGGCGCAAAGTCCGGGAGGTCGCCTGACGGCGCCTCCGGAGCCTCCTCCTGATGGGTCCCCTTTTGGGATCCCACCTCGGCGTCCTCGTCGGCGCGGGGGGTGGAGGCAGTCGGGACGGAATTTACGTCCGACGAAGCCAACGACCTGCTCATTGAGTCGGGGAGGTCGTCATCGACCAGACTACGGACAGAATGCGGCGTTAGAAGGATAATACGTGACATGAAAGGTACGGCATATAAATGATCCGAATACTTACGATCCGGCCGGACGCCTGGCCCTTGGAGGCCACTCATCCTCGCCAACGCTGATGTTGGCGAAACTGTCCGGGGGGATAGTTCTCCCCCTCTTGGACCCTTCGGCCGCCCCGATTGGGGAGGCCTTCCTCTTCTTCTCTCCCTCCTCCGGGAGAGAGTACTCCTCCTCCTCGTCTTCAGGGGAGGAGTCCTCGTCGTCGTCAGACGCCTGATTACGGGAACTCTTTCGAGTCCCCATGGCCACCTTCTTGGCCTTCTTCTCCGGCACCACGTGCGGTGCCGGAACCAGTAGCCCCGCTAAGCGGGCGTCCACTGGGTCTTCTAGCATGGGAGCCGGGCTGATGAGTAGCTTGGCCTTCTCCATCCATTCCTGTTAAAGGAAGAGGCAGATTAAAACCTCACTAGAGTCGATCTAATTACCACAAGTGTCCCGTAATGGGGTTGAATCACTTACCTCGTCAGTCGGAGATTGCGAGCTGAATCCGCGGTCTTCGGTCATGGATGCGGGGGCTTCGGCGCCCTTGAACAGCACCCTCCAGGCACCTTCGTGTGTTGTATCGAAGAGCCCGTTTAGTGTCTGGTGCTGTTCCGGATTGAACTCCCACAAATTGAATGCCCGTTCTTGGCATGGGAGAATCCGCCGAAGGAGCATGACTTGGACCACATCGACGAGTCGGAGCCTATTGCTCACCATCTTCTTGATGCAGGCTCGGAGTCCCATCACCTCCACCGGACTGCCCCACTGCAAGCCCTTCTCTTTCCAGGAGGTGAGCTGCGTGGGGATTCCAGATTAAAACTCGGGGGCCGCCGCCCATGTGGGCTTGCACGGCTCGGTGATGTAGAACCACCCCGATTGCCACCCCTTGACGGAGTCCACGAAGGTCCCTTCTAGCCAAGGGACGTTGGGCAGTTTGCCCAACATGGCGCTTCCGCACTCCGCTTGCGTCCCCTTCACAACCTTCGGCTTGACGTTGAAGGTCTTGAGCCACAGGCCGAAGTGGGGCTGGATGCAGAGAAAGGCCTCGCACACGACGATAAACGCCGAGATGTTGAGGATGAAGTTCGGCGCCAGATCGTGGAAATCCAGGCCGTAGTAAAACATGAGCCCCCGGACAAATGGATGGAGCGGAAAGCCCAGTCCGCGGAGGAAGTGGGGGAGGAAGACGACCCTCTCATGAGGCTCGGGGGTAGGGATGAGCTGCCCCTCGTCGGGCAGCCGATGCGCAATATCGCTGGAAAGGTATCCGGCGTCGCGCAGCTTGGTGACGTCCTCCTCCTTAGCGGTGGAGGCCAACCATTTACCTCCCGCTCCGGACATATTCGGAGAAAGTTCGAGGCGAGATGTGCGAGCTTGGGCGTTGGAGCTTGAGTTCGCAGGGATGGATGAGCAAAGGAGGAAGAAGGCGTAGGTGAGAAGGTAAATCATGCCAACTATGTAGCACAAATCATGCCTTTATTCACAGGAAATTTCGGCATGACCTTTGCTAAAAAATGGACATATCGAGCGCCTGAAACTCACCGGAACGGAAATGAATCAACATTCTGGCGTAACATAGGCCACTCGGATCATTTTCCAAAAATGACATGTCCAAAACATGACATATGCACATATCACATGTCCAGTTCAAATTTGCATATAAATTCAGCTAATTTTGAAACCTAGCTAAATTCATAACTAAATAGATAACCTAATTAATTAACATAACCGAAGAAACCTAGCAGAGAGAGGGGGGGTTTACAGAGAGTGCAGGGGCGAGGAGGCAGGCCTGACGACGGCCAGCAGGGGAGAGAAGGGAGGCGAGGGCCGACGGGTTGGGGGCGACCGCGCCGGGGTCGGGGGCGAGCGCCGGCGCCGGAGTCGGGGGTGAGGGCCGGCCGGGTTGGGGGCGAGCGGCGGGGTCGGGGGCTAGCGCCGGCGCCGGGGTCGGGGTCGAGCGCCGGGACGGGGGCGAGCGCCGGGGTCGGGGGCTAGCGCCGGCGCCGGCGGAGTCGGGGGCGAGCGCCGGGGCCGGGTCGGGTGTGGCGGTGCGATGGGGGAGAGAGAGTGGGGATTTGGGGGGAAATGGCGGGATGAAGCAGGGCGAGTGAGAATTTTGGGTTAAGTGGATGTAGGAGTAGCGTGTTATGTCAAAACGCACTGCTACTAACATCACTAGCTGTAGCGGTTTAGGAAAAATGCGCTACTACTATATTCAGTAGCTGCAACGGTTTATGCAAAACGCGCTGCTACTACCGTCGCTACTGCCAGTTTTCCTTTTTTTTCCTTTATTTTATCCCACTTTTATTTCCCGAGGGCAGTGAACGCAGGGAGGGCGATATATATTGCATCATTTGACGGTTAAATATGTATGCAAAATAGGAACATATATATTACACATCATTGGACCCATGCATAATAATGGCTAAGTGTGTATACAAAATAGGAACTTATATATATATTACACATCATTGGACCCATAACATACGTTTCCTCAGTGCTGATGTTTTGGTTTTTGTGTCAGCTTCTTTCCCTTCTTGTTTGTCGAAGAATAATTGAGCCCCTCATTGTGACTTAGCCTTTTCCATGGAGTATGATTTTTCTTAGGTAATGTAGTATTGATTCTTCTTTTGACGTATACTTCATCATCATCGTCATCTTCCCTCATTGGGTTGCCGTACTGATCATAGTCTTCCTCGTTGGCGACTCCATCCATTCCAATGATGTTCCTTTTGCCTCTCCTCATGACAACACGGTTGGGATTGCGCGGGTCAGTTATGAAGAAGCATTGTGTCACGTGCTTAGTGTGTACCCATGGCTCGTTTTTTGCGATAGCGTTCACGGTAGGGCTCTTGGCGTCGGGTATAGTCATGGTAGTGAACATCCAGCTTTCTCTTTCGACATTCTTAGCCCATCTGACACGGAACATCGTCGTGTTGTGCAGTCCAGAGTAGTCAAGCTCCCAGATCTCCTGGACCCTTCCATAAAATCGTTCAGTTGCGCCATTGTCGCTGCCGGTCATGCATTCCATCGTCACCCCTGAGTTCTGATCATCACTGTGCATATCTTTGGCCTCCGTGTAGAACGTGTATCCGTTGATATCATATGCCTGATAGGTTACGAGGTTGGGCGAGGGGCCATGTGCTAAGGCGTATATGAGCAATCCGTCCTTAGAGCCCTCCTCCGGGGGATTAGCAATAATATGCTCTTTGAACCAATGCAGGAAAGTGGAGTTGTGCCCTTTAGTAACTTCGACGTCCGTCCTGCATACCCCCCGGTCACGATACTTCTTTGCGATAATTTCTTTGTGCAGTGCCACAAAAGGATCTACCTCGTCTAGGTGTTGTAGCACTACCAAGTTTGCTCTGTCAAAGTTGCTGCGTCGATCTGAGTATGCCACGTGCAGTTCCATGCGACCGTTGCAGTGACCATCTCCTTCGAGCCTCCCATCATGCTTGTTAACGGGCAAACCAACACTAACACCAGGCGGCTGGTCTGCGCCATATAGAAAATTCTCACAGAAAGAGATGCACTCTTGTGCCAAATAGCCCTGGACGATGCTTCCATCCGGACGGGACATGTTACAAACGAATCCTTTGATGATCCCATTCATCCTCTCAAACGGCATCATGTTGTGTAGGAATGACGGCCTCGGGTCTATTATGTCAGCCACGATATGGACACACAGATGCACCATCACGTCGAAGAACGCGGGCGGGAAGTACATCTCAAGCTCATTCAGTATCACAACGACCTCTTCCTGTAGCCTTTGGAGCTGCTTCACACTGATCGACTTTTGAGAGATGACGTCGAAAAAGTTGCAGAGACCAATAAGCGTGTCACGGACGTGCTTGTCCTTTATCCCTCTAAGGGAAACAGGTAGTATCTGCGTCATCATCACATGACAGTCATGAGACTTCATCCCGCTGAACCTTTTCTTGTCCGTGTCTAGATATCTGCTTATCTTGCCACAGTAACCGGAACTAACTTTGACTCCGGTAAGGCACTTAAAGAATTGATTGATCTCAGCCTGACTTAAGGTGAAGCAAGAAGGGGGGCAATAATCCTCTTTCTTTATTTTCTTGCCCTTCTTCTCCCGTGCCTCTGTCTCCGTCTCTGTCTCGTCTGACATTTTACGGGGCGGCATGTGCACATCTTCCCTGATTTTCAAATCTTGCAAGTCTTTTCTTGCCTTCGGCCCATCCTTGGTCTTATCCGGCATGTTCATCAGTGTTGCGAGCAAGCTCTCAAGGACATTCTTACAGATATGCATTTGATCAAGGCAATGAGGTGTATCGAGTTTGTGCCAGTACTCCAAGTCCCAGAACACAGACCTCGTCTTCCATACCTTCAGCAGCGGCTCCGGCGCCTTTCTCATCGTCTTTCCCGGCGCGGGGCACTCCTCCCAGTTTTTCAACAGCTCATCGATTTCGGCACCGCTCCGCTTACGTGGAGGTCCTCGATGCTCAGCGTGACCATTGATTAGATCTCCATGGTTTCTCCACGGGTCGTCCTGTTCAAGCCATCTTCGATGCCCCATGTACACGATTTTCCCAAACCCGCCATCTTTCCTTGACGTTAGCTGCTGAGACGTCGTATCATCCATGCACCGCGTGCATCCGCAATATCCATGGCACACCTGGCCTGCCACATATTCGTAACCGAGATAGTCCTGCACTGTCGTGATCAGCGCGGCTCTCATGTTGAAATACTCACCTTTGCTGGCGTCCCATGTCTTGGCCGGTGTTTTCCATAACGTGTCTAACTCCTCTTGAAGTAGCCCCAGATACAAATTAATATTATTTCCTGGTTGTTTCGGCCCTTGAATAAGCATGCTCATGTGAATGTACTTCGATTTCATGCACAACCAGGGGGAGGTTGTACATCCATACAAACACGGGCCATGTGCTATGGTTGGTGTTCTGGTTGCCAAACGGATTCATGCCATCGGTACACGCGCCGAGCACGATGTTCCTTGCATCACATTCAAAATACCGATAGAAGTTGTTCAACGCTCTCCATTGGCTTCCATCCTTCACGTGTCTCAGCTTCGGATCATCTCCATCGTCGGGCTTCTTCCTCTCCGCGTGCCAGCGCATTAGCTTGGCTTCCTTGGGATCTACAAAATACCTCTAGGGACGGGGAGTGATCGGTAAGTACCATACAACTTTCTGGGGACATTTCTTCCCGGCCTTCTTGTATCGAGAAGCATTGCACACCGGACAGCTTGTTTTTTCCGCGTGCTCCTTCCGATAAATTATGCAATCGTTGATGCATGCATGGTATCTAATGTGTGGCAGATCAAGAGGGCACACGATCTTCGTGGCCTCATCAACACTAGTAGGACATAGATTACCCGCAGGAAGAACATCCTTTAGGTACTTGAGATGCTCATCGAGGCTAGTGTCGGTCCATTTGTTTTTAGCCTTTGTCTTCAGGAGTTGGAGCGTGAAACTCAAGCGGGTCACCTCAGGATTGCATCCATCATACAATGGAGTGTTCGAGCCTACCACCAGTTGCTCCAGCTTAGCCTCCTCTCTAGAAGCAGCTCTCTCAGTACTCGTCTCCTTGCGAAGCAATGCTTGAACATGAGGGTCCCGCACAATTGAACTTAGTACCGACGAACTCTGCTGCGTGGAGTCCATGTCATTCTCTCTGCCGCCATGTCCGGCCCCTTCTCCTCCGCCATGTCCGGCCCCTTCTCCGCCGCCATGTTCGGACTCTTCCCCGCCGCCATTATCAATCATCTCTTCGTCTTGCCCCGTGTCATCATTGCCTGCCCCGTCGGCATCTTCAACATCGTCATCCTCATCTTCAATTATCCACCGAGTATAGCCATCCATGAAACCAGTCATGAGCAGGTGCGCTTCGACACGACCATCGTCATGGGGGTCGAGCCAAACTATTCCTTTGCATTTTCGACACGAACATAAAACCTCTGTCTGGTTATTTTCTTTCATGTCCTGCACCGCCGACCGCAACCACCTGTCCACCATCGTTCCACTGACCATCGTCAACTCTGCACGGTAATAATAAACAAATTGATTATAAAACTGCATGCATGCATCAAAGTCATTAAAAAATTTGGCATGACCTTTCCTAAAAATAGGACATATATGGATCTAGAGTTTGCCTGGAATACGCCGAAACAGAAAAAAATCGACATTTCGGCAAAACATAGGCAACTCAAAAGCACAATTTGGCGGCGTCAACTCATGCCACACACACAATTTCCACAAACATATCACACACACATAAACATATTTCCATTTTGCAAAAGCATGAAATTTTCATCACCTCTATCTCGATCGAGATCGAGCACACGGTGGAGATGATGTTGTAGGGAGATCAAAACTGCACAAACCTCTTCTTGACAAAGATAGATCTAGTTAGGGGGCAAATAGGTCACTTAACTAAATCCTACATCTACCTAGCTACCTAATTTGGGAGGAGATAACTTCAACTAGTGGAGGGGGAAGGAAAAAGAGAAAGGAGATGCATTAATGGAGGTGGTGTAGTTATGTAGGAGTAATGAAGAGAGAGAAAGGTGGATAGAAGAGAGAGAGTAATGGGGGAGAAGTATTGAGGAAGAAGAAGAGTGAGAGTGGGAGCATGTGGTGGACGTAGGGGGAAGGGAAGAGAGGAGGGGGAGGGGGAGGTAGGGGAAGGAAAAGAGAGGAGGGGGAGGGGAGGGACGGGTGGGGAAAGGTGTTGGGTTGGTGCGGGTTAGCAGTATCGCGGGATCTAAAACGCGTTGCTGCTAAGGAATTAGCAGCAGCGCGCTTTGTGGTACAGCGTTACTGCTAACTGGGACAAAAAAGTGTGGCAATTTGAAATTTAGCAGCAGCGATCTCGGGAAAAGCGCGCTACTACTACATATTTAGCAGTAGCGCGGTTTGCGCGACTGCGCTACTGCTACTTAGAGTTAGGTGAACACCGCCGGTCAATATTTGTAGCAGCGCGTTTTACATCACTATAAGCCTTGCAAGCAATGTGACTAATGAGTTAGTCACGGGATGATGCATTACAGAACGAGTAAAGAGACTTGCCGGCAACGAGATTGAACTAGGTATTGAGATACCGATGATCGAATCTTGGGAAAGTAACATACCGATGACAAAGGGAACAACGTATGTTGTTATGCGGTTTGATCGATAAAGATCTTTGTATAATATGTAGGAACCAATATGAGCATCCAGGTTCCGCTATTGGTTATTGACCGGAGATGAGTGTCGGTCATGTCTACATAGTTCTCGAACCCGTAGGGTCCGCACGCTTAACGCTCGACGATGATCGATATTATGAGTTTATGTGTTTTGATGTACTGAAGATAGTTCGGTGTCCCGAATATGATCACGGACATGATGAGGAGTCTCGAAATGATCGAGACATAAAGGCTGATATATTGGATGACTATATTCGGACACCGGATGAGTTCCGGGGGTCACCGGATATATATTGGAGTACTGGAAGAGTTATCGGAACCACCGGAGAAGTAATGGGCCTAGGGAGAGAGAGAGGGGGGCTGCCAAGGGCTGGCCGCGCCCCCCCCCCATGGGCCTAGTCCGAATTGGATTAGGGGGAGGGGCGGCGCCCCCTCCTTCCTTCTTCTCCTAGTAGAACTAGGAAAGGGGGGAGTCCTGCTCCTACTAGGAGGAGGATTCCTCCCCCTTGGCGCGCCTATGAGGGCCGGTCGGCCTCCCCCTCCCTCCTTTATATACGGGGGCGGGGGGCACCCTAGGACACACAAGTTGACAGTTGTCTTAGCCGTGTGTGGTGCCCCCCTCCACAGATTTCCACCTCGGTCATATCGTTGTAGAGCTTAGGCAAAGCCCTGCGTCGGTAACTTCATCATCACCGTCATCACGCAGTCGTGCTGACGGAACTCTCCCTCGGCCTCAACTGGATCAAGAGTACGAGGGACGTCACCGAGCTGAACATGTGCAAATCGTTGAGGTGCCGTGCATTCGGTACTTGGATCGGTTGGATCGCGAAGACATTCGAATACATCAACCACGTTACTAAACGCTTCCGCTTTCGGTCTACGAGGGTTCGTGGACACACTCTCCCGCTCGTTGCTATGCATCACCTAGATGAATCTTGCGTGTGCGTAGGATTTTTTTTGAAATTACTGCGTTCCCCAACAGTGGCATCCGAGCCAGGTCTATGCGTAGATGTTATATGCACGAGTAGAACACAAAGAGTTGTGGGCGATAATAGTCATACTGCTGACCAGCATGTCATACTTTGATTCGGCGGTATTGTTGGATGAAGCGGCCTAGACCGACATTACGCGTACGCTTACGCGAGACTGGTTCTACCGATGTGCTTCGCACACAGGTGGCTAGTGGGTGTCTATTTCTCCAGCTTTAGTTGAATCGAGTGTGGCTACGCCCGGTCCCTGTTGAAGGTTATACACAGTTGACGAAAAATCATTGTGGTTTTGATGCGTAAGTAAGAACTGTTCTTGCTAATCCCGTAGCAGCCAAATAAAACTTGCAACAACAAAGTAGAGGACGTCTAACTTGTTTTTGCAGGGCTTGCTGTGATGTGATATGGTCAAGATGTGATGATATATAAATTGTTGTATGAGATGATCATGTTTTGTAACAGTTATCGGCAACTGGCAGGAGCCATATGGTTGCCGCTTTATTGTATGAAATGCAATCGCCATGTAATTGGTTTACCTTATCACTAAACGGTAGCGATAGTCGTAGTAGCAATAGTTGGCGAGACGACAACGATGCTTCGATGGAGATCAAGGTGTGAAGCCGGTGACGATGGTGATCATGACAGTGCTTTGAAGATGGAGATCAAAGGCACAAGATGATGATGGCCATATCATATCACTTATATTGATTGAATGTGATGTTTATCCTTTATGCATCTTATTTTGCTTAGTACGGCGGTACCATTATAAGATGATCTATCACTAAATTTCAAGGTACAAGTGTTCTCCCTGAGTATGCACGGTTGCGACAATTCGTCGTGCCGAGACACCACGTGATGATCGGGTGTGATAAGCTCTACGTTCACATACAACGGGTGCAAGCCAGTTTTGCCCACGCAAAATACCCGGGTTAAACTTGACGAGCCTAGCATATGCAGATATGGCCTCAGAACACTGAGACCGAAAGGTCGAGCGTGAATCATATAGTAGATATGATCAACATAGTGATGTTCACCATTGAAAACTACTCCATCTCATGTGATGATCGAACATGGTTTAGTTGATATGGATCACGTGATCACTTAGATGATTAGAGGGATGTCTATCTAAGTGGGAGTTCTTAAGTAATATGATTAACTAAACTTTAATTTATCATGAACTTAGTCCTGATAGTATTAGCATATCTATGTTGTAGATCAATAGCTCGCGATGTAGCTCCCCATTTATTTTTGATATGTTCCTAGAGAAAAACTATGTTGAAAGATGATAGTAGCAATGATGCGGACTAGGTCCGTGATCTGAGGATTATCCTCATGGTTGCACAGAAGAATTATGTCCTTGATGCACCGCTAGGTGACGGACCTATTTCAGGAACAAATGCAAACGTTATGAACGTTTGGCAAGCTCGGTATGATAAATACTTGATAGTTTAGTGTGCCATGCATTACGGCTTAGAACCGGGACTTCAAAAACGTTTTGAACGCCACGGAACATATAGATGTTCCAAGAGCTGAAATTGGTATTTCAGACTCATGCCCGAGTCGAGAGGTATAAGACCTCTGACAAGTACTTTGCCTACAAGATGGAGGAGAATAGCTCAACCAGTGAGCATGTGCTCAGATTGTCTGACTACTACAATCGCTTGAATCAAGTGGGAGTTAATCTTCCAGATAAAATAGTGATTGACAAAGTTCTCTAGTCACTATCACCAAGTTACTGGAACTTCGAAATGAACTATAATATGCAAGGGATGATGAAAACTATTCCCGAGCTCTTCGTGATGTTGAAATCAACGAAGGTAGAAATCAAGAAAAGCATCAAATGTTGATGGTTGACAAGACCACTATTTCAAGTAAAAGGGCAAAGGAAAGAAAGGGAACTTCAAGAAGAATGGCAAGCAAGTTGCCACTCCCATGAAGAAGCCCAAAGATAGACCCAAGCCTGAAAGTGAGTGCTTCTACTGCAAAGGAAATGGTCACCAGAAGTAGAACTGCCCTAGATACTTGGCGGATAAGAAGGATGGCAAAGTGAACAAAGGTATATTTGATATACATGTTATTGATGTGTACTTTACTAGTGTTTATAGTAATCCCTCAATATTTGATATTAGTTCAGTTGCTAAGAGTAGTAACTCGAAACGAGAGTAGCAAAATAAACAGAGACTAGTTAAGGGCGAGGTGATGATGTGAGTTGGAAGTGATTCCAAGGTTGATGAGATCACCATCACACACTCCCTTTACCTTTGGGATTAGTGTTGAACCTGAAATAAATGTTATTTGGTGTTTGCGTTGAGCATGAATATGACTGGGCCATGTTTATTGCAATACGGTTATTCATTTAAGTCAAATAATAATTGTTGTTCTATTTACATGAATAAAACCATCTATGGTCATACACTCAATATAAATGGTTTATTGAATCTCGATCATAGTGATACACATATTCATAATATTGAAGCCAAAAGATGCAAAGTTAATAATGATAGTGCAACTTATATGTGGCACTGCCGTTTAGGTCATATTGGTGTAAAGCGCATGAAGAAACTCCATGCTGATGGACTTTTGGAATCACTTGATACTTGAAAACCATGCCTCATGGGCAAGATGACTAAGACTGGATTCTCTGGAACAATGGAGCGAGCAACAGACTTGTTGGAAATAATACATACTGATGTATGCGGTCCGATGAGTGTTGATGCTTGCGGCAGGTATCGTTATTTTCTAACCTTCACAGATGATTTGAGCAGATATGAGTATATCTACTTGATGAAACATAAGTCTGAAACATTTGAGTAGTTCAAAGAATTTCAGAGTGAAGTGGAAAATCATCGTAACAAGAAAATGAAGTTTCTATGATCTGATCGTGGAGGAGAATATTTGAGTTACGAGTTTGGCCTTCATTCGAAACAATGTGGAATAGTTTCGCAACTCACGCCACCTGGAACACCACAACGTAATGGTGTGTCCGAACGTCGTAACCGCACTTTATTAGATATGGTGCAATCTATGATGTCTCTTACTGATTTACCACTATCATTTTAGGGTTATGCATTAGAGACAGTTGCATTCACGTTAAATAGGGAACCATCTAATCCGTTGAGATGACACCATATGAACTATGGTTTAGCAAGAAACCTAAGCTATCGTTTCTTAAAGTTTGGGATTGCGATGCTTATGTGAAAAAGTTTCAAACTGATTAGCTCGAACCCAAATCGGACAAGTGTGTCTTCATAGGATACCCAAAAGAAACTACTGGGTACACCTTCTATCACAGATCTGAAGGCAAGATTTTTATTGCTAAGAATGGATCCTTTCTAGAGAAGGAGTTTCTCTCGGAAGAAGTGAGTGGGAGGAAAGTAGAAATTGATGTGGTAATTGTACCTTCTCTCGAATTGGAAAGTAGCTCATCACTGAAATCAGTTCCAGTGATGCCTACACCAATTAGTGAGGAAGTTAATGATGATGATCATGAAAACTTCAGTTCAAGTTACTACCGAACCAGAGTACGATCCGCACCAGAGTGGTATGGTAATCCTGTTCTGAAAGTCATGTTGCTAGACCATGATGTGCCTACGAACTATGAGGAAGCGATGATGAGCACAGATTCCGACAGATGGCTTGAGGCCATGAAATCTGAGATAGAATCCATGTATGAGAACAAAGTGTGGACTTTGGTCGACTTGCCCGATGATCGGCAAGCCATTGAGAATAAATGGATCTTCAAGAGGAAGACATACGTTGATAGTAGTGTTACTATCTACAAAGCTCGACTTGTCGAAAAGGGTTTTTTTTGACAAATTCAAGATGTTGACTATGATGAGATTTTCTCACTCGTATCGATGCCTAAAGTCTGTCCGAATCATGTTAGCAATTGCCACATTTTATGAAATCCGACAAATGGATATTAAAACTGCATTCCTTAATGGATTTATTAAAGAAGAGTTGTATATGATACAACCAGAAAGTTTTTTCAATCCTAAAGGTGCTAACAAAATTTGCAAGCTCCAGCGATCCATCTATGGACTGGTGCAAGCATCTCGGAGTTGGAATATACACTTTTGATCAAAGCATATAGTTTTATACAGACTTGCGGTGAAGCCTGTATTTACAAGTAAGTGAGCTAGAGCACTACAACCTTTCTGATAAGTATATGTGAATGACATGTTGTTGATCGGAAATGATGTAGAATTTTTCTGGAAAGCATAAAGGAGTGTTCGAAATGAGTTTTTCAAAGAAAGACCTCAGTGAAGCTGCTTACACATTGAGCATCAAGATCTATATAGAAAGATCAAGACGCTTGATAAGAATTTTTTTCAATGAGTATATACCTTGACAAGATTTTGAACTTGTTCAAAATGGAACAGTTAAAGAAGGAGTTCTTACCTGTGTTGCAAGGTGTGAAGTTGAGTAAGACTCAAAAGCCCGACCACGGCATGATACGTCTCCAACGTATCTATAATTTTTGATTGTTCCATGCTATTATATATTCTGTTTTGGATGATTATTGGGCTTTATCATACACTTTTATATTATTTTTGGGACTAACCTATTAACCGGAGGCCCAGACCAAATTGCTATTTTTTGTCTATTTCAATGTTTCGCAGAAAAAGAATATCAAACGGAGTCCAAACGGAATGAAACCTTCGGGAACATGATTTTCGGAACAAACGTGATCCAAAGGACTTGGAGTGGACGTTCAGCAGCAGACGAGGAAGCCATGAGGTAGGGGGGTGTGCCTACCCCCTAGGCGTGCCCTCCACCCTCGTGGGCCCCTCGTGGCTCCACTGACGTACTTCTTCCTCCTATATATACCTACGTACGCCGAAAACATCCAGGAGCACCACGAAACCCTATTTCCACCGGCGCAACCTTCAGTACCTGTGAGATCCCATCTTGGGACCTTTTCCGGCGCTCCGCCGGAGGGGGCATTGATCATGGAGGGCTTCTACATCAACACCATAGCCTCTCCGATGATGTGTGAGTAGTTTACCTCAGACCTTCGGGTCCATAGTTATTAGCTAGATGGCTTCTTCTCTCTCTTTGGATCTCAATACAAAGTTCTCCTTGTTTCTCTTGGAGATCTATTCGATGTAATCTTCTTTTGCGGTGTGTTTGTCGAGATCCGATGAATTGTGGGTTTATGATGAAGATTATCTATGAACAATATTTGAATCCCCTCAAAATTCTTTTATGTATGATTGGTTATCTTTGCAAGTCTCTTTGAATTATTAGTTTGGTTTGGCCTACTAGATTGATCTTTCTTGCATTGGGAGAAGTTCTTAGCTTTGGGTTCAATCTTGCGGTGCTCGATCCCAGTGACAGTAGGGGAAACGACACATATTGTATTGTTGCCGTCAAGGATAAAAAGATGGGGTTTATATCATATTGCACGAGTTTATCCCTTTACATCATGTCATCTTGCTTAAAGCATTACTCCGTTCTTATGAACTTAATACTCTAGATGCATGCTGGATAGCGGTCGATGTGTGGAGTAATAGTAGTAGATGCAGAATCGTTTCGGTCTACTTGTCACGGACATGATGCCTATATACATGATCATGCCTAGATATTCTCATAACTATGCTCAGTTCTATCAATTGCTTGTCAGTAATTCGTTCACCCACCATAATACTTATGCTATCTTGAGAGAAGCCACTAGTGAAACCTATGGCCCTCGGGTCTATTTTCCATCATATTAATCTTCCAACACTTAGTTATTTCTATTAACATTTATTTTACTTTGCAACTTTATCATAAAAATACCAAAAATATTATCTTATCATCTCTATCAGATCTCACTCTCGTAAGTGATCGTGAAGGGATTGACAACCCCTTTATCGCGTTGGTTGCGAGATTCTTATTTGTTTGTGTAGGTGCGTGGGACTTGAGCGTGGCCTCCTACTGGATTGTTACCTTCGTTCTCAAAACTGAGAGAAATACTTACGCTACTTTACTGCATCACCCTTTCCTCTTCAAGGGAAAACCAACACAGTGCTCAAGAGGTAGCAAAAAGGATTTCTGGCGCCGTTGCCGGGTAGTCTACGCACAAGTCAAGACATACCAAGTACCCATCACAAACTCTTATCCCTCGCATTACATTATTTGCCATTTGCCTCTCGTTTTCCTCCCCCCACTTCACCCTTGCCATTTTATTCGCCCTCTTTGCCGTTCGCCTCTTTTTCGCTTACTTGTCGTGTGCTTGCTTGTTGGATTTCTTATTTGTCACTATGTCTCAAGATAATACTAAATTGTGACTTCTCCAATACCAACAACAATGATTTTCTTAGCACTTCGATTGCTCCTCTTATCGATGCTGAATCTTGTGAAGTTAATGCTGCTTTGTTGAATCTTGTCATGAAAGATCAATTCGCCGGCCTTCCTAGTGAAGATGCCGCTACCCATCTAAATAGCTTTGTTGATTTGTGTGATATGCAAAAGAAGAAAGATGTGGACAATGATATTGTTAAATTGAAGCTATTTCCGTTTTCGCTTAGAGATCACGCTAAAACTTGGTTTTCGTCTTTGCCTAAAAATAGTATTGATTCTAGGAATAAGTGCAAAGATGCTTTTATCTCTAAGTATTTTCCTCCCGCTAAGATCATCTCTCTTAGAAACGATATTATGAATTTTAAGCAACTTGATCATGAACATGTGGCACAAGCTTGGGAGATGATGAAATTAATGATACGTAATTGCCCCACTCATGGTTTGAATTTGTGGATGATTATACAAAAATTTTATGCCGGATTGAATTTTGCTTCTAGAAATCTTTTAGATTCGGCCGCGGGAGGCAATTTTATGGAAATCACTTTAGGAGAAGATACTAAACCCCTAGATAATATTATGGTTAATTATTCTCAATGGCACACTGAAAGATCTACTAGTAAAAAGGTTCATGCGATTGACGAAATTAATGTTTTGCGTGGAAAGATGGATGAACTTATGAAATTGTTTGCTAATAAGAGTGTTTCTTCAGATCCTAATGATATGCCTTTGTCTACTTTGATTGAGAATAATAATTAATCTATGGATGTGAATTTTGTTGGTAGGAATAACTTTGGTAACAACGCTTATAGAGGAAACTTTAATCCTAGGCCGTTCCCTAGTAATTCCTCTAATAATTATGGTAATTACTACAACAATGCCTATGGAAATTTTAATAATATGCCCTCTGAATTTGAGACTAGTGTTAAAGAGTTTATGATTTCTCAAAAGAATTTCAATACCTTGCTTGAAAAAAATTTCTTAAAGTTGATGAATTGGCTAGGAATGTGGATAGAATTTCTCTTGATGTTGATTCTTTAAAGCTTAGATCTATTCCACCTAAGCATGATATCAATGAGTCTGTCAAAGCCATGAGAATTTCCATTGATGAGTGCAAATGAAGAACCGCTAGGATGCGTGCTAAGAAAGTTTGCTTTGTAAAAGCGTGTTCTTCTAGTTTTTGTGAGAATAAAGATGAAGATCTAAAAGTTATTGATGTGTCCCCTATTAAATCTTTGTTTTGCAATATGAATCTTGATAATGATGGGACTAGAGATGAGTCAACTTTAGCTAAAAGGCGTCCCAATAATTCGGAGTTTTTAGACCTTGATGCAAAATTTCGTAAAAGTGGGATTGAATAGGTCAAAACTTTAGATTTCAGTGAACCCACTATTTTGAATTTTAAGGAATTTAACTATGATAATTGTTCTTTAATAGATTGTATTTCCTTGTTGCAATCCGTGCTAAATTCTCCTCATGCTTATAGTCAAAATAAAGCCTTTACTAAACATATCGTTGATGCTTTGATGCAATCTTATGAAGAAAAACTTGAGTTGGAAGTTTCTATTCCTAGAAAACTTTAAGATGAGTGGGAACCTACAATTAAAATTAAAATTAAAGATCATGAATGCTATGCTTTGTGTGATTTGGGTGCTAGTTTCCACGACTCCAAAAACTCTGTGTGATTCGCTAGGTTTCCGTGAATTTTATGATTGCTCTTTAAACTTGCACCTTGCGGATTCCACTATCAAGAAACCTACGAGAAGAATTAATGATGTTATTATTGTTGCAAATAGGAATTATGTGCCTGTAGATTTTATCGTTCTTGATATAGATTGCAATCCTTCATGTCCTATTATTCTTAGTAGACCTTTCCTTAGAACGATTGGTGCAATTATTGATATGAAGGAAGGGAATATTAGATTCCAATTTCCGTTAAGGAAAGGCATGGAACACTTACCTAGAAAGAAGATTAAATTACCTTATGAATCCATTATGAGAGCCACTTATGGTTTGCCTACCAAAGATGGCAACACCTAGATCTATCCTTGTTTTTATGCCTAGCTAAGGGCATTAAACGATAGCGCTTGTTGGGAGGCAACCCAATTTTATTTTAGTTTTTTGCTTTTTGCTTCTGTTTAGGAATAAATATTTGATATAGCGTCTAGTTAGATTCGTTTTTGTGTTTTAATTAGTGTTTGTGCCAAGTAAAACCGTTAGGATAACCTACGGTGATAGTTATTTGATCCTGCTGTAAAAAACAAAAACTTTGTGCGCACGATATTAGTTTTAATAAATCACAGGAACGTGATTTTCAGTTGATTATTTTTGCAGTAGATCAATAAATAAATTATCTAGAACTTCCTAATTTGGTGGAATTTGTTACGTTCCAAAAGTTTGCATTACATACAGATTACTACAGACTGTTCTGTTTTTGACATATTCTGTTTTTTGTGTGTTGTTTGCTTATTTTGATGAATCTATGGCTAGTAAAGGAGCTTATAAACCATAGAGAAGTTGGAATATAGTAGGTTTAACACCAATATAAATAAATAATGATTTCATTACAGTATCTTAAAGTGGTGGCTTGTTTTATTTCGCTAATGGAGCTTATGAGATTTTCTGTTGAGTTTCATGTTGTGAAGTTTTCAAGTTTTGGGTAAAGATTTGATGGATTATGGAACAAAGAGTGGCAGGAGCCTAAGCTTGGAGATGCCCATGGCACCCCAAGCTAAAATTCAATGGGCATCCCCAAGCTAAAATTCAAGGACAACCAAAAGCCTAATCTTGGGGATGCCCCGGAAGGCATACCCTCTTTCATCTTCGTGTATCGGTAACTTTACTTGGGGCTATATTTTTATTTACCACATGATATGTGTTTTGCTTGGAGCGTCTTGTCTGATTTGAGTCTTTGCTTTCTAGTTTACCACAATCATCTTTGTTATACACACTAAAAGAACATGCGGTGCCCCCATGTTTGGTTTTGGTAATTGATGACAATCTCTATGGACTAATGGTTGTCTTGAGTTATATTTGAAGGATTTGTCCATAGGATTTTCTTGAAGTCCATGTATTGGTTTCAAGGAGTTTATGAGTTGACCAAGGTTCTTTTAAGGAATTATCCAAAGATTGGTCATATTGGTCATGTGAGTGTTGAGCTTATTGCAAGCATGTCTTGAAGAAGAAGATTGTGTGATCATTCATGTTTACCTTCAAGACATCATCCAAATGAAGAGAGTTGGAAAGATTCAAGGTTGATCAAGACTAAGTCAAAGAGTGAACCAAGTTGATCAACACACAAAGCATAGAAGATGTACCGAGAGGGATCAAGCGATCCCATGGTATGGTAAGCACTGTCAATTACGCTTTGTGTACTAACCCATGATCTTCGTGAGAGTTCTTTGTGGGGTTAGGTTGTGGTGTGCAAGTTCAAGTGAAGCATCACGAAGAGATCAAATGCTTGAAGCTTGCCGTCCATTGGGGTGACAATGGACTTGTGAAGATGTGCGGAAGAGTGGCTCACCCATAGTGGAGTATGGGGGAGCAATCAACTAGTCTTCATCGAGCCAACGCAATCAAGAAAGGTGGTCCAACTTGAGGGAGTCAAGATCGTCATCATCTAGCTCAAGTGGATCTTGTGCAAGGCAAAGGTTTGCCCTTGATAGGTTTTCTATTTTACCGGTCTCATGGTAGTTGTGGGAAACCGGGTTATAGGATCGATTGCCGTACCATAAAGGGGGGCTCTCGATGAGTATCTTAATCGTATCGTTCGTAGAGAGCTCAAACCATTGCATCCTTGCATCTTCTTGTTGGTTCTTGTTTGGTTCTTCTCCTTGTGAGTTTTGGAGCTTATGGTAATTTTTATGACAAGCTCGAGTTCATCGAAAACGGAGTTCACATGCAACTTCTATGATGTTTTCGATGTAGGAGGGTATGCCGGTTCTTCTCTGTTGGAGGTGTCACCCCTTTGTTTGGTAAGCATTCCTCCCCTGCCTCTTCTTACTATAACTGTTTTGATGCTACTCGTTGTCTTGTTTCAAACAAGCTTGAGTTTCCTCAATTTAGAGCTCATTTGCAAAAGTTATGGCAGTTCTGGTTTTCCTTGGAGTATACTTTGTTTTCGCGATAGTGGCATAAGGATGGCGCCAACGGTAGTACCGCTGGGCCGGAGTGGCAGTACCGCTTATCACCACAAGCGGTAGTACCGCTGTCCCACAACGGTAGTACCGCCCATGGCTATAAGCGGTAGTACGGCTCCGGTTCCACGCTGGTACCGCCTCGACTCGAGACGTGGTTTTCTCGTGTTGGGTTCAGCGGCAGTAGTAGCGGCAGTAGGAGCGGTAGTACTGCTCATGAGTGGTAGTACCGCTGGGGTGAGCGGTAGTACCGCTTATATGCGGTACTACCACCCCAAGGTTCATGTTTTGTTGCTCGTTTTCCCTGCTTCTTCCGCCCGAGCGGTAGTACCGCTCGTGGAGCGGTAGTACCGCTCGTGTGCTGGCTGAGCACATAACGGTTGGATTTTCCCCCTCCTATAAAAGGGGGTCTTCTTCCCCAATGAACCTTATCCTTTGAGCTCGTGTTCTTCCCCCATTGTTGACCTTCTTCGAGCTAGCTAACTCTCAATCCCTCCATGGATTCTTGCTAGTTTTTGAGGGAAAAGAGAGAGGAGATCTAGATCCACATTTCCACCAATCACTTTCTCCTCTATGTGAGGGGAACCCATTGGATCTAGATCTTGGAGTTCTTGGTGTTCTCCTTCTTGTTCTTCCTCTCATCTTCCTCCCTAGCATTAGTTGCTTCGGTAGGATTTGAGAGAGAAGGACTTGGGCACTCCGTGTGCCCTTGCCATTGCATTTGGTGCATCGGTTTGAGTTCTCCACCGTGATACGTGGAAGTTACAAGTTGAGAAGCTTATTACTCTTGGGTGCTTGGTGCCCTTGAGCTTGTTCCTCTTGGGTGCTTGGGCGCCCTAGAAGGTTGGTGGTGTTTGGAGCTCAATCATTGTGGTGTAAAGCTCCGGGCAAGCGTCGGGGTCTCCAATTAGGTTGTGGAGATCGCCCCGAGCAATTTGACGGGTTCCGGTGACTGCCCCCAAGGGTTGCCAAAGTGTACGGGTTCGGTGACCGCCCTCAAGGGTTGCCATTTGTACAGGTTCGGTGACCGCCCTCAGGGGTCCCTTAGTGGAATCACGACATCTTGCATTGTGCGAGGGCATGAGGAGATTACGGTGGCCCTAGTGGCTTCTTGGGGAGCATTGTGCCTCCACACCGCTCCAAACGGAGATTAGCATTCGCAAGGGTGTGAACTTCGGGATACATCATCGTCTTCGCGTGCCTCGGTTATCACATACCCGAGCCCTTTACTTGTGCACTTTACTTTGTGATAGCTCATGGGCGTGATTACGCAAATGAGATCGCGGAGCTATCTCAAGATCTTGAACATGAACAAACCACCTCCGAATCTCTTGAGGAGACTTTTGCTCTAGAACTATCTAGAGTGGGGGAATCTCGTGATAGAGCTCTTGAGGTGGCCAATGATTTTGAAACTAAAAATGAGGAGCTTGAAGTTGCGCATGCTAAACTCCTTGAGGACTTTGAGCACCTCGAAAATGGCTCAAGGGTCATTAAGATTGAACTCATCAAACTCACAGAGTCTCATGCTCAACTTAAAGCTTCATATTCAAAAGAGCTTGCCACGTTGTCTTCTCGTCTTATTGTTAATGATGATGCTTGTGCTACTAACTCTATCTCTTGTGAAGCATCCATATTGAAGGAGAATGTTGAGCTAAGGGCTCAACTTGAGTTGCTATCTAGCAATTATGGGATGTTGGAAGAAAATCATGTAAAGCTCACAAGCTCTCATGATGATCTTCTAGTATCCCATAATGTGCTAACGTTAGCTCATGAGGCCATGCTTGCTAAGGTAACATCTAGTGAGCCTCGTGTGGATACTAGCACTACTTTTAGTCAAAATGCTATATTGCCTTGTGCTAGTCCTCGTGATTCATCCATGCATAACATTGGTACATCTTGTGATGAATTGCTTTCCTTGCCTTGTTGCTCTAACGATGAAGCTTATACTTCCTCTAGTGCTTTTGTTGAGACTAACCATGTAGAGGAAATCAAAGAGCTCAAGGCCCAAGTCACTTCTTTGAAGAAAGATTTGGAAAAGTGTCATGAAGGGAATGCCACACTGAACAATATCTTGAGTGTACAAAAATCCCCCAATGACAAAGGTGGACTTGGATTCAACTCCAATAAGAAGAAGAAGTCCAAGAGCAACAACAAGAAGTCCCAAAAACAAGTCAAGAGTTCGACCAAGATTATTTGCTTCAAGTGCAAAATTGAAGGGCATCATGTTAGATCTTGCCCATTGAAGAAGAAGGCCATTAGTGACAAGCAACAAGGGAAGCGGCTACAAGTGCATTCTCATGCTCAATCTCTAGTTGAAGAAAGGCCTCTTCCCAATAAGACTCAAGCTAATTCTTCTCAAGTTGAGAAATCAAGTGAGAAGTAAGTGAAGAGTAGACGTTGCTACCTATGTCGTGAAAAAGGTCACGTCGCTTCTTCATGCACGAATGGTACCTTATCCAACCCTATTCTAATTGATGATATCTATTCTCTTGGGAAGGATAAGGTTGGCAATGTGTTTGCCAAATTTGTTGGTACTCAAAGTGATGTCAAGAAAAGAACCATTTGGGTAGCCAAGCCTATTGTGACTAACCTCTTAGAACCCAACTTGGTTGGGGACCAACTAGCTCATACTTGATCAATAGGTGTTGTTGGAGGTCATTGGAGGCTTGGCTACATTATGACGAATTAAGGGGACTTCATCATTCTTATTGTCTCAAGCCAAGTCAATTGGGTTATCAAGTTTCTATCTTATATCCAATGTTCCTCCTTGCGGTAACTTGTACTCAAATTGTTTACATTGAAAGTTACTTGCCCCTTTGCATGTTTTGGTTTTGTTCCTTGCATGTGTTTGCATATGTTGTGTCTCCAAATTTCTTATCTTGAGTAATCAAGTTTGTGTATGTTGGTTTGCACTTCTTGTACATGTGTGTCGTACGTTGAGCCTTTGTGCATCTTGTTTGTATCTTAGTTGGCTCTCATGAGAGATTAATGGAATATCCCATTATGGGGGAGTGATGTGCTTTGTGCACCTCACAATCCTATAAATGTGTGTACATGAGTAATACCATCTAGTATTGATATTTCAAGAATATCTAGTCGCAATGTGGTATGTCTTCTCATGAGAAATTCAAATTCTATATAGTCCATTAATTATCTCTTGTTGGATCCTTTTATTTGCCCCTTGTTTATCCTTAATTGGTATCACATTATGGGGGAGTAATATGCTATGTGTATATTACTAGCCTAGATAATGTGTACATTTGAGATATTGTCACCTAGAGTTGATATTGTAAATTATCTTGTTCCTAGGTGGCATGTTAGCTCTACAAGTTGCAATTTGCTTGTGTTTGGTAT
Source organism: Triticum timopheevii (assembly GCA_963921465.1). Classification (NCBI taxonomy): domain Eukaryota; kingdom Viridiplantae; phylum Streptophyta; class Magnoliopsida; order Poales; family Poaceae; genus Triticum; species Triticum timopheevii. Next base: position 58,112,334 of record OY997270.1, on the reverse strand, counting down.
GAAGATGATGTTGGATATCCTTGCTATCTACCAACGGGAATTATTTCCAAATACTTCTTGTCTTTTGACAATTGGTACTCACTTATGTGTGGTAGAAATTATTGATCATCTTCACGTTGGCGTTTGCTTTTTATTTGCCTTATCTCTTGCCAAGTTTGTGTCAACTCCCATTGTCTTCCCTACCACTTGTGGATCTTGTTTATTTCTTGTTCTTGTCTAGTGTTTTCTACATATAGTGAAAGTGGTGATCCCACCGTGTGCATTTTTATAGAAATTATTGATCTCTCATGCTTTACTTATATTATTTTGAGAGTCTTAAACAACATGGTAATTTGCTTTAAATGTGAAATTAGTCCTAATATGATAAGCATCCAAGTTGGTATAGTAAAAACTATCATAGAAAGTGCATTAAACACCATGATCAATTTGATGCTTGATAATTGTTTTGAGATATAAAGGTGGTAATGTTAGAGTCATGCTAGTTGGGTAATTATGAAATTGAGAAATACTTGTGTTGAAGTTGGCAAGTCCCATAGCATGCACGTATGGTAAAAGTTATGTGACAAAATTGTTGCATAGGGTGCTCTTTTGATTGTCTTCCTTATGTGTGGAGGTCGGGATCACGCGATGGTTAACTCCTACCAACCCTTCCCCTAGGAGCATGCGTAGTAGTACTTTGCTTCGAGGGCTAGTAACACTACAAAAAAAAGACATATCCGTGACATTTTGGGCCGAACAATTTTTTTTTCTGTCATACATATGACACTTCTATGACGATAATTATGACAAAACCCAGTATCATCATAGATGTGGTGGGCCCCTACTTCTATGACCAAAATCATGACAGAAAATGGACTTTTTGTCCTGGGCGGGCCGGAGACGTAGCTGTATGACATTCTTTGGGCCGTGCATGACGGAAAAAACCGTGGTAGAAGCGAGGGCGAGGAAAATTTCGGGGAGTTCCCGGTTACGGTGGGAGGTCGGGGGCCGAGCAATGCGCGTTTCTCTCGTACACGTACGCGCGTGTGTGCGAGGCGTTTTCTCTAACTGAACCCGAGCGAGGCATTGGGCTCTAACTGAACCCGAGCGATTGCACTGCAGGCTACGCATTACTGAACCCGAGCGATCGATTGATGGCTGTTAACTGAACCCGATCGAGCAATTCCTTCGCTATTGCTGCTAACTGAAGCCGATCTATGTTGCCTCTGGAGGTCCCCTGTTTTGCGGTATGTTTTGCGGCACGCCACACCCCTCCCGATCAACAGGACCCCCGTTTCGACCGTAGGAGGTCTCTTTCGTCCGTTTTGCGGTACGCCACACCCCTCCCGATCAACAGGACCCCCGTTTTGACCATAGGAGGTCCATTTCCTCCGTTTTGCGGTACGCCACACACCTCCCGATCAACAGGACCCCCGTTTTGACCGTAGGAGGTCCGTTTCCTCCGTTTTGCGGTACGCCACACCCCTCCCGATCAACAGGACCCTGTTCCAAACGTAGGAGGTCCGTTTCCTCCGTTGTGCGGTATGCTAGGCCTCGTTTCCATCGCCTGTTCCGTCCAAGCCCTCCCGATGAACACAACCACGCATTCCGTTCCGACCCAGCTGGTTGGCTCCCACGCGTTCCGTTGCCTCCCGATGAACACGACGCATTCCGTTGCCTCCCCATGAACACGAGCATTCCGTTGACTCCCCATGAACACGAGGCATTCCGTTGCCTCCCCATGAACACGACGACGACGCTGTTTCTTCGTTCCGACCCAGCCAGGTACACGAGCCCTGGCCGTACGTATGCGTGAGTAGGCGTTCGAGACCCCGCGCGTATGTACACATACGTGGCCGTTTTTCTTTCTTGCACCCTGGCCGCTCTACGTACGTGTACATGCTATGTGCGCGCCTCTACTACGACACGTCGCGCCTCTACTACGACACGTGCGCGCCTCTACATCCACCAGTATATATGTACGTACACGTCCGCGACCAGAATGACAATGCTACGTACGCTTCGACCAGGTGGGTCCCGACTGTCAGGCACTTCCTTGCATGCGAAGATGTAGCTGGTGGGTCCCAGCAGTCAGGGGGCGAATCGTTTTTTTTGCCCGGACGCACTTCCTTGCGTGCGAAGATGTAGCTGGTGGGTCCCAGCAGTCAGGGGCAAACGTTTTTTTTGCTAAATACGGTGGCCCATCCGGTGGGTCCCCGCTGTCAGGTGGAGGAATAATTATTTTGCACGTAATAAGGAGGCACTTCCTTGCTGCGGCCATGGACCCAGCTGTCAGCCTCTCCACGTACAGTCCACGTCCGATGGAAGCCGTTCCTTGACCACGTTGACCACGCCGCGCCGAGAGCACCAGGGCGGTGGACGACGGCGAGGCCTAGGAAGGGGACGACGTGGAGTCGGGGAAAACGCGGCAGTGGATTCCCACACGTAGAGGAGTACGAGGGTTCACTGGTTCGCTGTGGTGTGAGGCTGCCGTCGCCGCAGAATAACAGGGGGTGTGGGTGAGTAGAGGGATGCCCTGGCCAACGGTGGGAGTAGTAGGGGGGGTGAGGCCTCCGTCGCATCGCAGCCGGCCATGGGAGGCAAGAGCACGAGGCACGACCGGAGCTGGTTTGGGAGGCTGGAGCAAGAAGACCAGAGGTTGAAGAAGCACTACGGCCGTTGGATGGACATCGTACGGTCACTTGAGCTAGAATCGTGCATATTGAGTAAGTTGACAAAGCCCTCCGTCCCCGTCAACTTAGTAGGCCCACAAGTCAGCCTGCCACTATAATGGGTCCCAGCTAATAGGGGGAGTATTCTTTTTTTCTTGTGCGTAATAAGGAGGCACTTCCTTGCGTGCGAAGATATAGCTGGCGGGTCCGAGCTATCAGCGGCGGTAACTTTTTTTCGCGAAATACAAAGGCCCTTTCGGTGGGTCCCTAATGTCAGGTGGAGGAATCATTATTTTGCGCGTAATAAGGAGGCATTTCCTTAAGTGCGGCCATGTACCCAGCTGTCGGCCTCTCCACGTACAGTCCACTTCAGATGCATGTCGGTCGTTGACCACGTTGACCAGGCCGTGCCGAGAGCACTAGGGCGATGGACGATAGCAAGGCCTAGGAAGGGAACAACACGGAGGCAGGGAAGACTCGGCAGTTGTTTCCCACGCGGTGGGGAGTACGACTGTACGATGGTTTACCGGTTCGTCTGCCGTCGCCGGAAAATAACAACAGGTGTGGGTGAGTAGAGGGATGGCTAGGCTAGCGATGGGAGTACGGTGGGGCAGTGAGGCCTGCGTGGCAGCAGAGCCGGCCGCGGGGAGGAGGGAGCAGGCAGTCCCGCCGGCGCTTGTTTGAGCGGCTGGAGCAGGAAGAGCAGAGATTGAAGAAGCACGACGGTCGTTGGATGGCCATCCAACAGTCACTTCTTGTGCGTCAACCCTTTTTTTTAGGAAAGCCTAAAATCTGTGGAAAACAGCATACAACCCATCTGCCATTATTTCAAATAATTTACAGCCCATTTGCTAATTATTAAGTTTTTTTGGAGCCCATATTCTTTTCGTTAGCATTACAGCCCATATTGTGGCCACGGTTAAAAAATTATACGAAATTTTGCATATTTCGCTGCGGTCCGAACTATTTTTCATCCCAAAATTTCGACTCACATTCAAACTGATTTTAAAAATAAATGTATATCAATATAAATCCAACAAATTCTCCACGCATGAAAATTAATGTAATTGAAAATATCGAAATGAAAAAAAAGATATTTGAAACTAATTGCCGGTTTGATGTGTTTTAAAAATGTACAACCCATTTCTCATTACTGATAGGCCATTTTCTGGGCCAGCCGAATGAAAGCTCTCCTCATCTTGAAAGATTTGCAGCCCAATAGGCCTGACAAAGCGACTTACTTGGCAAATCACAAAAAAGCTGGGCTGTGGCCGTGGACCCAGCTGTCAGCTTCTCCACGTACAGTACTCTTCTGATGGAATGTCGTTGACCACGTTGACCACGCCGCGCCGAGAGCACCAAGGCGGTGGACGACGGCGAGGCCTAGGAAGGGGACGACGCGGAGCCGGGGAAGACGCGGCAGTGGATGCCCACGCGGAGAGGAGTACGAGGGTTCACAGGTTCGACTGCGGTGTGAGGCTGCCGTCGCCGCAGGGCCTGGCTAGCGGTGGGAGTAGTAGGGGGCGATGAGGCCTCAACAGCAGCACAGCCGGCCACTGGAGGCAGGAGCAAGCGGTCTCCCCGGCGCTGGTTTGGATGGCTGGTGCAAGAAGAGCAGCGATTGAAGAAGCAGCAGGACCGTTCGATTCAAATCCAACAGTTACTGCTGCTAGAATCGTTTGTTGACTAAGTTGACAAGCCTTGCGTACGCGTCAGCTTAGTAGGCCCACAGGTCAGCCTCCCAACCGGTGCGCCCCAGATGTCAGTGGGAGGAATCATTTTTTTCGCGTAATAAGGAGGTAGTTGATTGCGTGCGGCCAGGCCAGCGGAGGGAGAAGGGTGGGCCGGAGAAGTCTACGCGGCATCACTGCGGGCCACAAGAGGAGGGAGTAGGCAGTCCTGCCGGCGCTAGTTTAGGTGGCTGGAGTAGGAAGATCAGAGATTGAAGAAGCACGTCGGCCGTTGGATGGACATCCAACAGTCACTGCTACTAGAATCGTGTGTTCACTGACAAAGCCTTGCGTAAACAAGTCAGCCTCGAAATCTGTGGCATGTACATCCCATTTGCTATTATTTTTATAATTTTTACTCATTTTCTAATTCGTATGGAATTTATTGCAGCCCGTTTTCCATTTTCAGAATTGCTGGCCATTTTGTGGTCAGTACCAGGGTCAAAAAATTAACTAAATATGCGGGAAATTTTGAAAATTCACAAATTTTTGCTGGGGAACGAAATATTCTTAATCCAAAAATTAATAACCATACTAAAACAAATTTAAAAATAAATTAGTAATATGTCATGTTAAATCCAATGAAATACGTATAAGATATCACTGAAGAACAAAAACAAAAAAAGAAACTTATATCCCATTTGCTATAATTTTTTTGGAATTTTCAACCCATTTTGATATTACTTTTAATAGACATTGACCATACTCTTAAGCCAGGCCGGAATGCATCCCTCCTCGTCTTGAAAGATTTGCAGCCCAGTAATTCGGAGAAAACAAATAGGCCTAGCTTGGGTATTCTTCAAATAGAAATACTGGGCTACCTATTTCCCAAAGAACTGGTGCATGAGCATTTAGCTTCATTTATTTATTTATATACTTATTTATGTTTATTGGACCATGAGCATGTACCTGGGATGGATTCATGTGGGAGCCTCCCTTCCAGTTAATTATGGGCTTCTCTATTGGGCCTTCATGAGTGGGCTGCATGTTATCAATAAGTGGAAAATGTGTTCCGTACAAAATATAGTATGCGCTACGTACGGCACGGGGCACTAAAGAATCGAACCATGCAACGACTTCAAAAACATTGTGTTTGTCATTCTAACAACACATTTATTCAACCAACAGACGAAATATACTACTGATTGTACATTGAAAACAGCAGCAGCAGCAACCAGGGCTGGGGGTGCAACAGAAGCAGTAAGCAGGCCAGAAGAGTGAAGACGCAGCTCTCTCTTCCAAACCAAACATCAACCATCATTACAAAAGGGCTACCAAAAAAGAACAAGTGTATGCATCAAACTAAATAAAGATCCTACTACACCAAGTGTACGCATCTAACTAACTGGCTCAGTTAGACGTTACTATTTATTAAGCTGTGGAGATTGGCTGACGACTTGAACCAGATGGGTGCCTGACGGGGAAAACTCCAGCCAACAGGTCGAAGTCTGATACTTGCGACCCTCTCTCCTACTTTGGGCTGTAGAGCATGGTGGCACATATCAGGGTATGGTGCATGCAAAGACGAATGGTATGCTGTGTACACATAGTTTTGCCTGATGAACAAAACTGTGCTACCATCATGATCCTTGCTGTCGGTTATCTCCTGGTTAATCGGATAATTTAGTCCGACAAACAAAGAGCGCGTACCAAGGCTACTTACCAGCCTCCAGTCAAAATTTCCTGAAGGCCCAGAGAAGCTGGGATCCTGCTCAAAGACCTTGCAGTGACTGTGATTGTACTCCGTGAAATAACACGTCCGGTATGTGCGAACGATCATCAATCTTTCGCCATCGTCTGATCGAGCCAGGAACCACCTGCAACTGCCATGCCGCTTTTCTTTGAAAGGTTCTGGGATTAGGAAGGGTAGGGACACCAGGCAGCCTACAACATCATATCAAGTTGGAGTCAAATAAAAAAGGGCTCTTGATTTACTCAATCTTAAGAACAGCATGTTATGAGCACGAATATTTTTTCAGCAAATGTTGACAGTAATATAAGCAAGCCATCATGATATCATAGGAAAGTAACATACTGTTGTAACAGCCGTTTGTAGCGATGACTGGAGTAGGCCAGCAATACGTCCAGCCATAGGAGTCGACAACGTAAATGAAGCCCTTGTGTTCAATGGCATCAGAGAACCATGGATGATGTATGATCCTGCGATGGACGTGCAGATTTATCCACTTACCGCAGTGCCTGTCAGATAGGCGAGACCGCGTTTGAAGAATGAAATTAGCCTGAAGTCTTTATAATCCGCAGATCTTGTGGGCACTTGGCAGATTACAACCTTGAGCAAATCAAACTTGGTATCATGTTGGCTACTGTAAGATTCCGAGTATTCTGGGCTGCGATGCCAAAGTAGTGGAGTGTTAATCGAAGGAAGGGGGATCCATCGCCGTGTGTAGACCTCCACGAGCATCCAGCTGCCGCGACCGTCAACGAGTACCATCCAAGACGTTTTCATGCCGACCCAGTACATACCGTTAATGTAGTTGAGGCTAACGGGGATCGGATCACAGTCAAGGGGGTTGATGCTCGCCACCCTACGATCTTTATGTTGCGTGACATGCCGTTTCTGAAGATCAGGCGGCTTCAGCAAGCAAGGAGCTGGCTTGAAAAGCTTCGGCCTGAGGGCTTTGAGTAAATGGTACAGCCCCGACGAGCACGCGGCGAGCGACATGGCACTGAGATTGTCCACACGTGAAACAATGAGCTTGATTACCTCTGTGGGGAGCGAATTCCAGCCACTCTTTCGGCGGATGCTACTCAGTTCTGTCATTGTTAGTGCTTGGGTTTCGGACGGGGGGGGAGGCGCCTTAGCGGGGATGGAAGAGCGGACAAAGATGGAGAAGCGAATATGTGCTGCGGGAAGTGGACAGGTGATGATGACTACAGCACGCCGCTTGACATACAAGACACATACCAGTAGCGTAGGGTCATATCAAAGTCAGACAACTTGCTTGAGTGATCACAGTACTGGTACTTCCTACAGTACCTGCTACTATGCCCCAACTTGCTTGAGTAGAGTAGTAGTGGAGTAGGACTCTGCTCTACTACTAGCACCGGAGGAGTAGTATGTTCTAATCTAAAATAGTTACAAACTTCAATGCCCGAGCGTGGAACGACTACGAACCGCCATCGGTGCTAACTCCAATCCTGCAAGTCATGGATTTGTTTCTTTTTAACTTTCTATACGAATCTGTAGCCAGCCTGCAAGTCATGTACACTGTACTGACAGTGGAACCCACAGAGTACTTAGAATACAAGATTAAGAATGTAATTAACTTTTTATAGAGGGAGAATCATACATGCAATTAACTCAAATGGATTGGACATGACTCTATTATTCTCCAACGGCAACCGACAAATTTCCTCCTGCGGGCCGTAGTAGGTTTCTCGGTTTGCATGCGGGTTTAACTGAGGGGTTTGATGGAGGCGAGGAGGCGTGTTCAGCCGGGCGTGCAGTGGATGGCGCAATACTATTCGATTTGACAACTATAACTAGTATAATATAAAAAACAAAGAAGAGTAGTAGAGATAGAGATAAGAATAGAGACTAGGGAGGAGCACCATCTACTGCTTCGTGGGCTACTCCTGCGCTCCATTTGGCGGCCGCAATGTCCCCTACAGCCACTCCCTCCTGCGCTCCATTCAGCGGGCGCTGTTGAAATTTTGGGAGCGCACTCTCGCGACTGCTAGCAGCGATGACTTCACCGACGACGACTTCTTCCCTGACCTCGGCAACCTCTTCCTCAACGACATGGGCGACAACCCCAACGCCAATGGTGCTGCTCCCGTTGCACCGCATGTGTTTCTGTCCTTCCTGTTTGAAATCGTGGTAGAATTCATGTTTCTAGTCTGTGTCCTAGATTCGATCTGTTCATCTACTATGCTAGTCCGCATGATTAGTTTAATCTCTGTTATAGCCGTGATGATTTATTTTATGCTTATTCGGACTAAATCTCGTAGTAACTTTCTCATATATTCAACTGGAGGAACGTCCCCTACAGCCACTCCCATTTCATGGACGGCCTGGTCGATGCCTCCAAGGAGCCCTTCGTCTACTGCTATGAGTGCCCGATGTTGTTTTGGGGCTCGCCGGCGGACATCGTGCATCACCTGACGCAGGCGTGCGGCAATCACTACTGGTCCTTGGCGAAGAACATCAAGTATGAGACATGCTACCCGTTCACTGTGCCGGAGTCGCTGGAGGATCAGCACCGCCTTCTAGTCTCGGAGGATGACGACAGCGTCTTTGTCTTGATCATGGCCACCGGCGAGGCCCCACGTAGGCCGCCGCCACATCTCTGTAGTGTGCGTCAGGGGCGATGCCGCTGACGCTGACACTGACACGAGGCCGATGTACAGGTGCGTGCTCACTATTACTACCCCTCGGAGGTCCGTGGGCGGCGACACTGGCTACGCCAAGCATACTTGGACTCTGCCGAGCTGGGACCTTCCCGCCGATGTGGACATGGAAAACCCATGGTGTTATTTGAACTCCCACAGTGTGCACAGGGACTCCAAGGAGGTTCACCTGGACATCTGCATATTCAAGTTAAATGTTGATCATTAGTCTTCGCTCAATGCAATCCGCTGTCTAAGCATGTGGAGACTTCCATGCATGATCTTGCTCTACTGGAGTATCGCGCATGAATAAAAGTGTATCCATTTATGGTTTAGTCTAGAATCTTCCATGTATGAATATTTACTACAGTACTGGTGAAAGACTTATGATGAACCATTTCTTACATATCCTCTGCCCCCTTCCAAGTCATCCTGATTTAATCCCTCCGTCTAGGTGTATAAGGGCATGGCTAATACTTAAATAGTATAGCCAACTGTTGACTATAAGAAAGTGCCATGTCATCTGTAGCCAACATTGTATAACAATGGATACTCAAAAACTAATTCTTGAAGATCATTTCCTGCAAAGCACAATAAGAGTTATTTCTTCACAAGTTTTGGATGTAGGTTGAACAGTTGAATGCTTTTATTTGCAAAAGATACCTTTTTATCTATTTCACCCGGATGTTTGTGAGCTCTAGAGATGAAATAATATCTGAACAAACCTACCGATACCCGTTACACATGAGATGACCCCCACATCCTTTGTCAAAATACACAACTCCCCGATCAATGCATTTCACTCTTCCGTGCAATGCACGAGCACCTTACTATAGATTAGTACGACCAAAAATTGAACTAACATTAAATATAGTACGGTAAATGATGATGCATGTCACCTAAAATTATATCACTGAAAACTATATTCCAATACGAATCCAACGATATTGTTTTTGTTGACATGCACTAACATTTTGTTAGTTAAATCTTCAGTCAAATTCAATGGGGGATAAACCACGACCGATGTAGTAGTACTAGTGTAGAGGGCGGTGCTGCATGGGAGTCTCACCTCTCACCCCGCTCGTGGCGCGACAGTAAAGCCGTCATATCACAAAACCCAACCACTCCCAGTAATAAGTGGCCTGGTAAAATAAACGAACAAGCAACCATCACATCCCTCCATCTTTTTTCCATTTCATCTCTCTGCATTTAATTTCTCCGGTTCATCTCGCACACTTGATCCCTAGCTATTATTCCTAGTATCCCTAGCTACTACTCCTAGGGCCAGTTATTTTGGCGGCTTCCCCAGCTTTTCCCATAAGACTAGCCACAGTGGGAGTAACTTCAGCAGTATCATTGAGTCCAACTCAACAAATTTGCTTATGTGGCAATGAGTTAATGAGGAGAGAGGTATCTTAGCTAGTTACTGTAATATCACATGTCCCAATGCAATATGAGTCTATAACCTAATAAACGAGGATTTGCATGTTATCATACTTATGTTACTACCCACTATGAAAGGGTAGTAACATAGCCTAGGGATATGTGTATGTTACTACTGTATGTTACTTTCCATTGTGGCTAGTCTAAGACTAGTCACAGTCACTAGTAGAAAACCAAACATTAGTCCCGGTTCGTAAGGGCCTTTAGTCCCGGTTCATTAACCGGGACTAATGGGTCGTTACTAATGCCTCCACCCATTAGTCCTGGTTCAAACACGAACCGGGACAGATGTGCCTCCACGTGGCCGGTTCACCAAGCACAGTCAGGGGGGCCTTTGGTCCCGGTTGGTGGCACCAACCGGGACCAAAAGTCCATGTTTTTTTAGAACACTGGATGCTTTAGGGGTTTTGTGGGTTATTTTTAGGTTGTTATTAGCTAGCTAATAGTGAGAAGTGTCCTCTCTTATATCTTTGTCCTTGGTTTATCAACGTTGCTGCTATGTTCATTTCACTCGTTGATATAACATGCTCATGCATGCTCGCATCATACATCATCATATATTTATAATAACAAGTCCTACTAATATCATGCATCATCATACAACTTCTACTCGTTATTAATAATAAGTCATACGATCATCATCCTCATAGTCATCGAACCCAACCCTACATAATTGTTCTTAGCACATGATCATCAGTATCAGGTAGGACCTAAACACGTACAATAGCATAAAATAATATAGCCCCTGACTCTCCATTATGAAGAATGGAGATCATCCTGTCTCCAATTCTTGCCCTTCGCTGTTTTTTGCTTCCAAGAAGCTCCTTACGACTGTCCATACATTTTTTCCATTCTTTGATTGTAATGTCTCCACTTCTTTTAGAAACCCGGTATGGACAGTTGAGATTCGTAGGACGACCTGGTTGTATGTTCAAAACATGAAGGCTACCATGCGTATACATCAGATGAGGCACACAATCATTCGGGATTATCTGTTGAAAAACATAGTAATAACGTCGTAGTTAGCAATGATGTACTAGTTTTAGAAGTGTGCAAAAAAGATGCACGGATGTTGTAATAGTAAAAAATAATCTTACCAGGGTATCTCCATGGTAGTTACCGTAGTTCAACACGTGCACTAGTGGCACGTATTGACCATAATGTTGAGGAGTTTGATTGTAGATATTGTAATTCTCAAGATCAGTACAAAATGCGACCAGATGATTTTTCTCCTGATAAGTTAATTCGGAGACTTCGGTGTAGTAGGTTCTGTCTACCATCTTCCGCACATTCTTTGAAGAATGAAAATAAGCTATCAATGGAGATAAGTTGTCAACTATATATTTTGAAATAAACAATATAAATTACTTAATAACTATGTTAAGCTCACATGGGGGAAGAATTGGAGGTGTATCCACAAGGACCCAAATCGAAGGTCTCTCTTGCTCGATTGTAGGATCACCAAGATCCATGGTGACAAGCATACCCTCATCAAGACCATTCATCTTGCAAAGTGCTTCCCAATTTTTGCAACCAAAATGGGTTACACTCTGAGCATTGTACAACTTTACTTGAAAATCCACACCATGATGGGTACTTAGGATAATTTTTTTGGTTTCGAAACTTTCATGGTCTTCAAAACCCATCCTCTCCAAGACATAGCACCTTGCAAAGCATGGGATAAGCTAGTCGAATTGGAAAAGAGGAAAAATACACGTTAAATAGTTGAAGTCGTGCTTAATTATGAAAAAAACTATCGTCATCATTGCGTACCGTATGAACATCGCAGGTCTCCTCGAGCTTAATGCTGAAGCGCCGATCTTCGTCCAGCTCAATGAACCTGTCGCAGATACCTCGGTCGTCATGGCACCAGTCGCACTCCCCTGGGCGGTTTTCGTCGTTCGATGAGTACGACATTTCCGGCCTATGTTCATAATTCAAATATTAAACTAGATCATTATTATTAATCACGGGTTGACTATCGATGATCGATGTACGTAGCTCCTCCTTTCATTCCCGAATGCATTATTATACCAAATTGTCTAGCACACGGGAATGAAGGAGAACTTATCCAATATGAGCATTCAATAGGCAAAACGAAATCATAAAATAAGCAAAACCAAATCATAAAATAAAGTATAGTATTCAAATTAGCATCCATTCAACAATTATAAGCAAAAGTACATCATCTCTTGGTGTCCGTACATCATCGAATATTGTCACTAATACAACTAGAACCGTAGCGCCCGACGGGTATCGACGCGGGCGGTGGACACCCAAAGATAAGGAACCATCACAGGATCATAGCTCCAGTGAGATCCCTGAAGAACCTGCCAGGTATTGTCGAACCTACCCTCCAATGCAACCATGTAGCGATGGACGTGCTCGTCCTCCTCGCAGACACGGTGACGTACCACCTCCGCGGTGTCCGGATGCCTCACCACCGTCACTGGCCCACGCAACCACCACCAAACAAGGATCAGGTCAACAACGGGCTGCCTCCTCACCAACCTACGTCCCCCGGAAGGTAGCACCTCCCAATACCAGCCCAGCGGAGCCCAGTCCCGAACATGGCCCTGATCAAGCAGGCCTCCACCGCCGAGTCGACGACGACGAGGATGCGGGATAGGCATCGCCGACGTCGATGCGGGAACTACTTCTATATATAGTTAAATAAAAGTAGTTTTATTAATTAAATCAACTATCTAGTTCAACTACTAAGCACTTACTATAAATAAATAAGTAGTACTTACTAAAAACAAACTACTTCTATATATAGTAAAATAAATTAGTTTATTAAATCAGCTAGCTAGTTCAACTATATATAAACTGCTTCTTATTTTTTTTCCTTTTTCTAAATACTATGAACAAAAAAATCATTAAAATTCTATGAACAAAATTAATTACACAATCTAAATATCACCAAAAAAATCTATTAACAATAATACCACCAAACATGCATATTCAATAATAATATCACCAAAAAATCTATTAACAGAAAAAAAATCTAATCTAACAAAAAAATCTATGAACTACATATCTAAATTACTACCCATCTAACCTAACAAAAAAATCTATGAACTACAAAAAAATCTAACAAAAATAAAAAAATGATCACGGCCGGCGACGGCGACGGCGAGGTGCGGAGCGGGGCGGCGACGGCGTCAAGGCGGCGCGGGCCGGGGCGGCGCGGGCGGGCTGGGCAGGGCGCGCGGGCGGCAACGGCGCGCGGGGCGGGGCTGGGCGGGGCGGGGCGGGGCGGCGACGGAGTCGGGGCGTGGCGGGGCGGGGCGGGGACGGCGTCGGGGCGGGGCAGCGACGGCGAGGTGGCGGCAGGGAGACGCGCGGCGACGGGAGTGGAGGAGGAGAGATCGAAGTCGCGCTAAGTGTTGTATATATGGCAAAGGCTTTGGTCCCGGTTTGTGGTACAAACCGGGACCAATGCACCCTTTAGTCCCGGTTGGTGCCACCAACCGGGACTAAAGGCCTCTTTTCAGCAGCCCAAAGGGCGGGAAACGAAGACCTTTGGTCCTGGTTGGTGGCTCCAACCGAGACTAAAGAGCGGCATTGGTCCTGGTTGGTTCAACCAACCGGGACAAAAGAGTTGCATTGGTACCGGTTGGTGCCGCCAACCGGTACCAATGGACCCGTCTAACTACTTTTTTTATTTTCTGCAGCTGTTTTTTTGTTGATTCTTCCTGCAGCTGTTTTTTTAGTCCCACCTCGCCAAGCGAGAGGCACTCGCAGCTGTTTATAAGCCCTGAGTGCAGAGACGATGACGAAGAGGCTCAATGCTCCTGCACGTTGGTTAGCTTCAAGCCTTGAGGAATACGGTAGACTACACAGAGCTATGTGCAGTGCAGTTGACACTATTCCGAAAGGCTTGAAGCAAATTAACGAGCATTGCGCCTCTTTATTATTTTTAATGACTTATTACAACTCAGAAATAAAAAGAAAAAAATAAATGTAGCAGAAAAGAAAAAAAACTATATAAAAAACCACACAGAAATAAATAGAAGAAAAAAATAATTTTGATTAACTTTACTAAAAAAATGAGCATAGATGCTTATTTTTAATGACTTATTACAACTCAGAAATAAAAAGAAAAGAATAAATGTAGTAGAAAAGAAAAAAAACTATATAAAAAACCACTCAGAAATAAATAGAAGAAAAAACAATTTATATTAACTTTACTAAAAAAATGAGCATAGATGCTTATTTTTAATGACTTATTACAACTCAGAAATAAAAAGAAAAGAATAAATGTAGCAGAAAAGAAAAAAAAAACTACATAAAAACCACTCAGAAATAAATAGAAGAAAAAATAATTTTGATTAACTTTACTAAAAAAATGAGCATAGATGCTTATTTTTAATGACATATTACAACTCAGAAATGAAAAGAAAAGAATAAATGTAGCAGAAAAGAAAAAAAACTATATAAAAAACTACTCAGAAATAAATAGAAGAAAAATAGTTGTGATTAACTTTAGTAAAAGGGAAAAAACTATATAAAAAACTACTCAGAAATGAGCATAGATGCGCTTATAGAGAAAATTCGACCTAAATTCATAATAAATTTCTACTAACTTCAGAGAAATTCAGTATGAATTTAGGTTAAATTTCCTGTATAAGGGCATCTATTTTCATTTTGAGTGGAGCTCAATAAGGCAGTGAGGGAGGGGCTTATAAACTGGTCTGAGCCCCCTTCGGTTGGCGAGGTGGGACTAAACTCTGACCGCAACGAGGACCGGCCCTTTAGTCCCGGTTGGTGGAACAAACCGGGACTAAAGGGCATCCTTGTTGGAAATATGCCCTAGAGGCAATAATAAATTAGTTACTATTATATTTCCTTGTTCATGATAATCGTTTATTATCCATGCTATAATTGTATTAAAAGGAAACTCAGATACATGTGTGGGTACATAGACAACACCATGTCCCTAGTAAGCCTCTAGTTAACTAGCTCATTGATCAACAGATGGTTACGGTTTCCTGACCATGGACATTGGATGTCGTTGATAACGGGATCACATCATTAGAAGAATGATGTGATGGACAAGACCCAATCCTAAGCCTAGCACAAAGATCGTAGTTCGTATGCTAAAGATTTTCTAATGTCAAGTATCATTTCCTTAGACCATGAGATTGTGCAACTCCCGGATACCGTAGGAATGCTTTGGGTGTAACAAACGTCACAACGTAACTGGGTGGCTATAAAGGTGCACTACAGGTATCTCCGAAAGTGTCTGTTGGGTTGGCACGAATCGAGACTGGGATTTGTCACTCCGTGTAAACAGAGAGGTATCTCTGGGCCCACTCGGTAGGACATCATTATAATGTGCACAATGTGACCAAGGGGTTGATCACGGGATGATGTGTTACGGAACGAGTAAAGAGACTTTCCGGTAACGAGATTGAACAAGGTGTCAGTATACCGACGATCGAATCTCGGGCAAGTACAATACCGTTAGACAAAGGGAATTGTATACGGGATTGATTGAGTCCTTGACATCGTGGTTCATCCAATGAGATCATCGTGGAACATGTGGGAGCCAACATGGGTATCCAGATCCCGCTGTTGGTTATTGACCGGAGAACGTCTCGGTCATGTCTACATGTCTCCCGAACCCGTAGGGTCTACACACTTAAGGTTCGATGACGCTAGGGTTATAAAGGAAGTTTGTATGTGGTTACTGAATGTTGTTCGGAGTCCCGGATGAGATCCCGGACGTCACGAGGAGTTCCGGAATGGTCCAGAGGTAAAGATTTATATATGGAAAGTTGTTGTTCGGGTTCCGGGAAAAGTTCGGGTTTTTCCGGTATTGTACCGGGAAGCTTCTAGAAGGTTCCGGAGGATTCCGAAGGGGTCCGGAGGTCCGGAAATTGTTCCACCACGTCCAATACAGTAGCATGGGCTGTAGGGGGGCGCCCTAGCCTTAATGGGCCAGGGGCACCAGCCCCCCAAGGCCCATGCGCATGGGAAGGGGAAAACCCTATGGGGGAGGGCCTCCACTTGACTTGGGAGGCACTCCTCCCCCCTTGGCCGCCGCCCCCAATCCTAGATGGGATCTAGGGGGGCCGGCCCCCTCTTCCCCCCACCTATAAATAGTGGAGGAGTGGGAGGGCAGCCGCACCCCAAGTTCTGGCGCAGCCCTCCCCCTCTCCCAAGTACTCCTCATATTGCGCGGTGCTTGGCGAAGCCCTGCTGGATCACCACGCTCCTCCACCACCACCACGCCGTTGTGCTGCTGCTGGATGGAGTCTTCCTCAACCTCTCCCTCTCTCCTTGCTGGATCAAGGCATGGGAGACGTCACCGGGCTGTACGTGTGTTGAACGCGGAGGTGCCGTCCGTTCGGCACTAGGATCTCCGGTGATTTGGATCACGACGAGTACGACTCCTTCAACCCCGTTCTCTTGAACGCTTTCGCTTAGCGATCTACAAGGGTATGTAGATGCACTCTCCTTCCCCTCGTTGTTGGTTTCTCCATAGATAGATCTTGGTGACACGTAGGAAAATTTTGAATTTCTGCTACGTTCCCCAACAGTGGCATCATGAGCCAGGTCTATGCGTAGTTTCTTTGCACGAGTAGAACACAAAGTAGTTGTGGGCATTGATGTTGTTCAATATGCTTACCGTTACTAGTCCAATCTTGATTCGGCGGCATCGTGGGATGAAGCGGCCCGGACCGACCTTACACGTACTCTTACGTGAGACATGTTCCACCGATTGACATGCACTTGTTGCATAAGGTGGCTAGCGGGTGTCAGTCTCTCCCACTTTAGTTGGATCGGATTCAATGAAAAGGGTCCTTATGAAGGGTAAATAGCAATTGACATATCACGTTGTGGTTTTTGCATAGGTAAGAAACGTTCTTGCTAGAAACCCATAGCAGCCACGTAAAACATGCAAACAACAATTAGAGGACGTCTAACTTGTTTTTGCAGGGTATACTATGTGATGTGATATGGCCAAGAAGAATGTGATGAGTGATATGTGATGTATGAGATTGATCATGTTCTTGTAATAGGAGTCACGACTTGCATGTCGATGAGTATGACAACCGGCAGGAGCCATAGGAGTTGTCTTTATTTATTGTATGACCTGCCTGTCATTGAACAATGCCATGTAATTACTTTACTTTATTGCTAACCGGTAGCCATAGTAGTAGAAGTTATAAGTTGGCGAGACAACTTCATGGAGACACGATGATGGAGATCATGATGATGGAGATCATGGTGTCATGCCGGTGACGATGATGATCATGGAGCCCCGAAGATGGAGATCAAAAGGAGCAATATGATATTGGCCATATCATGTCACTTTTTGATTGCATGTGATGTTTATCATGTTTATGCATCTTATTTGCTTAGAACGACGGTAGTAAATAAGATGATCCCTCATTAAAATTTCAAGAAAGTGTTCCCCCTAACTGTGCACCGTTGCGAAAGTTCGTCGTTTCGAAGCACCACGTGATGATCGGGTGTGATAGATTCTTACATTCACATACAACGGGTGTAAGCCAGATTTACATACGCGAAACACTTAGGTTGACTTGACGAGCCTAGCATGTACAGACATGGCCTTGGAACACAAGAGACCGAAAGGTCGAGCATGAGTCGTATAGTAGATACGATCAACATGAAGATGTTCACCGATGATGACTAGTCCGTCTCACGTGATGATCGGACACGGCCTAGTTGACTCGGATCATGTAATCACTTAGATGACTAGAGGGATGTCTATCTGAGTGGGAGTTCATAAGATGAACTTAATTATCCTGAACATAGTCAAAAGATCTTTGCAAATTATGTCGTAAGCTCGCGCTTTAGTTCCATTGTTTAGATATGTTCCTAGAGAAAATATAGTTGAAAGTTGACAGTAGCGATTATGCGGACAGAAGAAAGCTTATGTCCTTAATGCACCGCTCAGTGTGCTGAACCCCAAACGTCGTTTGTGGATGTTGCGAACATCGGACATACACGTTTTGATAACTACGTGATAGTTCAGTTAAACAGTTTAGAGTTGAGGCACCAAAGACGTTTTCGAAATGTCGCAGAACATATGAGATGTTTTCAAGAGCTAAAATTGGGATTTTAGGCTCGTGCCCACGTCAAGAGGTATAATACCTCCGACAATTTTCTTAGCCTGCAAACTAAGGGAGAAAAGCTCAATCGTTGAGCTTGTGCTCAGATTGTATGAGTGCAACAATCACTTGAATCGAGTGGGAGTTGATCTTCCAGATGAGATAGTGATGTTTCTCCAAAGTCATTGCCACCAAGCTGCTAGAGCTTCGGGATGAACTATAACATATCAGGGATAGATATGATGATCCTTGAGGTATTCACGATGTTTGACACCGCGAAAGTAGAAATCAAGAAGAAGCATCAATTGTTGATGGTTGGTGAAACCACTAGTTTCAAGAAGGGCAAGGGCAAGAAGGGATACTTCATGAAATGGTAAATCAGCTGCTGCTCTAGTGAAGAAACCCAAGGTTGAACCCAAACCCGATACTAAGTGCTTCTGTGATAAGGGGAATAGTCACTAGAGCGGAATTACCCCAGATACTTGGTAGATGAGAAGGCTGGCAAGGTCGATAGAAGTATATTGGATATACATTATGTTAATGTGTACTTTACTAGTACTCCTAGTAGCACCAGGGTATTAGATACCGGTTCGGTTGTTAAGTGTTAGTAACTCGAAATAAAAGAGCTATGGAATAAACGGAGACTAGCTAAAGGTGAGCTGATGATATGTGTTGGAAGTGTTTCCAAGTTTGATGTGATCAACCATCGCACGCTCCCTCTACCATCAAGATTAGTATTAAACCTGAATAATTGTCATTTGGTGTTTGCGTTGAGCATAGACATGATTGGATTATGTCTATCGCAATATGGTTATTCATTTAAGGAGAATAATGGTTACTCTGTTTATTTGAATAATACCTTCAATGGTCTTGCACCTAAAATGAATGGTTTATTGAATCTCGATCGTAGTGAAACACATGTTCATGCCAAAAGATATAAGATAGTAATGATAGTACCACCTACTTGTGGCACTGCCATGTAAGTCATATTGGTATAAAACGCATGAAGAAGCTCCATGTTGATGGATCTTTGGACTCACTCGTTTTGAAAAGTTTGAGACATGCAAACCATGTCTATTAGTGTATATGCATGAAGAAACTCCATGCAAATGGACCATTTGGACTCACTTGATTTTGAATCACTTGAGACATGCAAATCATACCACATGGGCAAGATGACTGAAAGCCTCGTTTTCAGTAAAATGGAACAAGATAGCAACTTGTTGGAAGTAACACATTTTGATGTGTGCAGTCCAATGAGTGCTGAAGCATGCAGTGAATATCGTTATGTTCTTACTTCACAGATGATTCGAGTAGATATTGAGTATATTTACTTGATGAAACACAAGTCTGAATTATTGAATGGTTCAAGTAATTTCAGAGTGAAGTTGAAGATCATTGTGACAAGAGGATAAAATGTCTATGATATGATCATAGAGATGAGTATCTGAGTTACGAGTTTGGCACACAATTAAGACATTGTGGAAATTGTTTCACAATTAATACCGCCTGGAACACCATAGTGTGATGGTGTGTCCGAACATCATAACTACACCCTATTGGATATGGTGCATACCATGATGTCTCTTATCGAATTACCACTATCGTTTATGGGTTAGGCATTAGAGACAACCACATTCACTTTAATGGGGCACCACGTAATTCCGTTGAGACGACACCATTTGAACTATGGTTTGGAGAAACCTAAGTTGTCGTTTCTTAAAAGTTTGGGGCTGCGACACTTATGTGAAAAAGTTTCAGGTTGATAAGCTCGAACCCAAAGCGGATAAAATGCATCTTCATAGGACACCCAAAACAGTTGGGTATACCTCCTAATTCAGATCCGAAAGCAATAGGGATTGTTTCTTGAACCGGGTCCTTTCTTGAGGAAAAGTTTGTCTCGAAAGAATTGAGTGGGAGGATGGTAGAGACTTAATGAGGTTATTGAACCATCACTTCAACCAGTGTGTAGCAAGGCACAGGAAGTTGTTCATGTGGCACCTACACCAATTGAAGTGTAAGCTGATGATAGTGATCATGATGCTTCAGATCAAGTCACTACCGGACCTCGTAGGTCGACAAGGACGCGTACTACTTCAGAGTGGTACGCACTCCTGTCTTAGAGGTCATGTTGCTACACAACAATGAACCTACGAGCTATGGAGAAGCGATGGTGGGCCCAAATTCCGACAAATGGTTAGAAGCCATGAAATCCGAGATAGGATCCATGTATCAGAACAAAGCATGGACTTTGGTGGACTTGCCCAATGATCGGCAAGCCATTGAGATAAATGGATCTTTAAGAAGACGACGGACGTGGATGGTAATGTCACCGTCTATGAAGCTCTACTTGTGGCGAAGAGTTTTTTCACAAGTTCAAGGAGTTGCCTACGATGAGATTTTCTCATCCGTAGCGATGCTTAAGTCCGTCGGAATCATGTTAGCATTAGCTGCATTTATGAAATCTGGCAGATGGATGTCAAATTCCTTACCAGTTTTCGTAAGGAAAGGTTGTATGCGATACAATCAGAAAGGTTTTGTCAATCCTAAGGATGCTAAAAGGTATGCTAGCTCCAGCGATCCTTCTAAGGATTGGAGCAAGCATCTCGGAGTTGGAATGTATGCTTTGATGAGATAATCAAAGATTTTGGATTTATACAAAGTTTATGAGAAACTTGTATTTCCAAAGAAGTGAGTGGGAGCACTATAGAATTTCTGATGAGTATATGTTGTTGACATATTGTTGATCAGAAATGATGTAGAATTTCTGGAAAGCATATAGGGTTATTTGAAAGGTGTTTTTCAATAGAAAACCTGGAATAAGCTGCTTGAACATTGAGCATCAAGATCTATGAGGATAGATCAAAAACGCTAAATGGTACTTTGAAATGAGCACATACCTTGACATGATCTTGAAGGTGTTCAAGATGGATCAGTCAAAGAAGAAGTTCTTTCCTGAGTCGTAAGGTATGATGTTAAGACTTAAAGCTCGACCACGGCAGAAGAAAGAGGAAGGACGAAGGTCGTCCCATATGCTTTAGACGTAGGCTCTACAGTATGCTATGCTGAGTACCGCACCAGATGTGTGCCTTGCCACATGTCTGCAAGAGGGTACAAAGGTGATCAAGGAGTGGATCACCAAATAGCGGTCAAAATTATCCTTAGAGGAATAAGGATATGTTTCTCGATTATGGAGGTGATAAAGAGTTCGGCGTAAAGGGTTACGATGATGCAAGCTTTAACACCTATCCGAATGACTCTGAGTAGCAAACGGATACGTATAGTGGAGCAACCATTTGGAATAGCTCCAAGTGGAGCGTGGAAGCAGCATTTACAATATGATCTAGAGATCTGCGAAGTACATACGGATCTGAATGTTGTAGACCCATTGACTAAAACCTCTCTCACAAGCAAAACATGATCAAACCACAGAACTCATTGAGTCTTAATCACATGATGATGTGAACTAGTTTAATGACACTAGTAAACTCTTTGGATGTTGGTCACATGGCGATGTGACCTATGAGTGTTAATCACATGGCGATGTGAACTAGATTATTGAATCTAGTGCAAGTGGGAGACTGTTGGAAATATGCCCTAGAGGCAATAATAAATTAGTTATTATTATATTTCCTTGTTCATGATATTCGTTTATTATCCATGCTATAATTGTATTGAAAGGAAACTCAGATACATGTGTGGGTACATAGACAACACCATGTCCCTAGTAAGCCTCTAGTTAACTAGCTCGTTGATCAACAGATGGTTACGGTTTCCTGACCATGGACATTGGATGTCGTTGATAACGGGATCACATCATTAGAAGAATGATGTGATGGACAACACCCAATCCTAAGCCTAGCACAAAGATCGTAGTTCGTATGCTAAAGCTTTTCTAATGTCAAGTATCATTTCCTTAGACCATGAGATTCTGCAACTCCCGGATACCGTAGGAATGCTTTGGGTGTACCAAACGTCACAACGTAACTGGGTGGCTAGAAAGGTGCACTATATGTATCTCCGAAAGTGTCTGTTGGGTTGGCACGAATCGAGACTGGGATTTGTCACTCCGTGTAAACGGAGAGGTATCTCTGGGCCCACTTGGTAGGACATCATCATAATGTGCACAATGTGACCAAGGGGTTGATCACGGGAAGGCCCATGCGCATGGGGAAGGGGAAAACCCTAAGGGGGAGGGCCTCCACTTGACTTGGGAGGCACTCCTCCCCCCTTGGCTGCCGCCCCCAACCGTAGATGGGATCTAGGGGGCCGGCCCCCTCTTCCCCCCACCTATAAATAGTGGAGGAGTGGGAGGGCAGCCGCACCCCAAGTTCTGGCGCAACCCTCCCCCTCTCCCAAGTACTCCTCATATTTCACGGTGCTTGGCGAAGCCCTGCTGGATCACCACGCTCCTCCACCACCACCACGCCGTTGTGCTGCTGCTGGATGGAGTCTTCCTCAACCTCTCCCTCTCTCCTTGCTGGATCAAGGCATGGGAGACGTCACCGGGCTGTACGTGTGTTGAACGCGGAGGTGCCGTCCGTTCGGCACTAGGATCTCCGGTGATTTGGATCACGACGAGTACGACTCCTTCAACCCCGTTCTCTTGAACGCTTCCGCTTAGCGATCTACAAGGGTATGTAGATGCACTCTCCTTCCCCTCGTTGTTGGTTTCTCCATAGATAGATCTTGGTGACACGTAGGAAAATTTTGAATTTCTGCTACGTTTCCAAACAATCCTTTGGTCCCGGTTCAAGCCACCAACCGGGAACAATGGTGTTGGGCCAGGAGCGAGGACCATTGGTCCCGGTTCGTCCCTCCAACCGGGACCAATCGGTCCAGAAGAACCAGGACCAATGGCCCACGTGGCCCGGCCGGCCCCCGGGGCTCACGAACCGGGTTCGATGCCCCCATTGGTCCCGGTTCTGGATTGAACCGGGACTAATGGGCTGGGCTGGCCTGGACCATTGGCCCGTTTTCTACTAGTGAGTGGAGAGTAACATTAAGGCGCCTCACTCATTTATTTGGGCTTCTAAACTACTACTAGTAGTACCTCCGTCCTGGTTTATTCCTCACCATTATAATTTGTGCTAAATTTTGACCAAAGATTTAACTGATAAAATGTTAGTGCATGTGACATGCACTAACATTTCATTAGTTAAATTTATGATCAAAATTTGACACAGATTACAATGGGGACCAATAAACCAGGACAGAGGTAGTAGTTATGGGATTACTAATCTAGAAGCCTAAAAGAACTGGCCCCTATTACTCCTACTAGTAGTAGTACTCAAGTTGGAATTCCAATTGCACGGCACAACTTGTTAGGCAAAAAATTCGATACAGGGTGTAGGAAGCGGTTTGGGAATTTGCATGCCTTTCCAACCAGTGAGATACTCCGTACAAAGTATGACATAGAAATAACCACAGAGAAGGAAACTAAAGTAAACAATCAAACGAGCATTTTTGCATTCGTTTTGCATTGAATCGTTTCACAAGCTTGACTAGTGTTGTTTTTCTACTTTTACAAAAACCGCATCGTAATGTTAAAACATGCATTTGCACGTACATAAGTAATAGTAGTACTCCCTCCGTCTAGGTGTATAAGTCTTCCCTCCTTCTTGGTCACGGTGCACAACCAAAGATGACTTATTGACCTGGACGGTGGGAGTAGCACAGTCTACAAGCATATATCGAGAGAGACGTGTAGTGCGATAGTATATAGTAAAGTTTGTGCTATATGCACATACTTGCAAAATGCGTACGAATACACAGGGTTTCAAAACGTTCCCTTCTAAATACTTAATTAAGGACGCTAAAAGTTCCTGAACTTTCGAGATTTATCATTTGCGTCCCGAAACTAATGAGATCGCCTTACGAAACAAAAATTATACTCCTCCTAAAAGCCACGGCGCTTGCAGGAGCGCTTGCGGCGCGCCACGAGTGCCCTGGTGCGCGGCCGTTTCCTAGCGCGCCGACACAACGCCTCTTCCTCAGCCTCGCAACTCGTGAGGTGCTGATTGGCAGCTTGCCGGCGGGCGAGCGCGATCTCACCGGTGTAGTGATCCGGCGCCAACAGGTACTCCTCCTCGCTGGAAGCGTGCACCCAGTCCACATACCGCCAAGCGTAGATGAGGCGCCTGGGCCCGACTACACTCAGGGCGTCGGCACGGGCGTCCTCCGCCACCCTCACGGCCCTCGCACGAGCCTTCTGCCAAAGAGCCAATTGCCTGACTCTCTCGAACGCGACATAAGCCTCCCAGGCCTTGTTCTCCGCCTCTATTTTGGTGCGCACTGCTGGAGGCAAAGCCTCCCACAAGGCGACATCCATTTCTTTCCAAAGCTCCTCAAGGATGGGGGGCTCGGCGGGCGGCGCGGCGTTCTCCTCGTAGCGGGGAGCCGACGCATCCTTCGACGCGCACACTGGCGAGATTGGGAATGCCGACGCGTCCACCTCGACGCATCGCGGCGAGGAGCGGAACGCCGACGCGTCTTCCTCGACTAGTGGCGGCAAGGAATGGAACAGCAACGCGTTGCGTCGCGGCGAGGAGCAGAACGCCGACGCGTCCTCCTCGACTAGTGGCGGCGAGGAACGGAATGGCGACGCGTCGCGTAGCAGCGAGGAGCGGAACACCGACGCGTCCTCCTCGACTAGTGGCGGCGAGGAATGGAACGGCGACGTGTGACCGTTCACGCGGTGCAGCGAGGGGCTCCTAGGGCTTGGGAGGGGCGATGCCATGGTGGTCGACGTGAGAGGGAGGGGGAGGAGATAGCGATGAACGTGAACATGAGGGGTAGGAGATAGCGATGTCATGGGAGGCGCAATATTTATAGCGAGCAATGGCACACCTACGTAAGATATGGACTGAGCTGCACTGACTTAACTGCAGGTCCAGTTCCATCAGTGACATGTGGGCTAGACCCCTATTGGGCCCATATGTCAGTGACCCAATGCACCTACAGTTAAGTAACAGCTACGTCGGCATATTTGTTGGAGTAAATTACGGGGGAGCGAAGGGGTGGAAATATTGCTGGTCACAACGGATTGGACGAGCGTGGGAGGAGGAGAGTCATGCATGCAGATTTTTTCACACGGGGTGGAGTGGTGGGACCACCGGAGGGAGAAGGAGAGTTTGGCAGGCATATTGTTTCCACACATGGAGAGGAAAATATTTGGAGACGAACGGGCTTCCTGCAGGTATGGGGAATGTTGCATAATAAGTCATCTTGCATGCCAGGCTAGGTATAGTCTCAAGTCATTAAAAACATACACGCCCCACACATGTTCATATTTCAAGGTGCACTAAATTATTGCATGCGATGATTAAGGCTGGCCATAATGGTGGTATCTTAGCTGGTATCATGCACACAGGAATAGCAAACATGCTGATGTGGCAAAGAATTAAAGAAGAGAGGGGGGGTTAGAGTAACTAGTGTTCATGCATGCATTGGTAAACACATTTTTTTGTGAAGAATGACAACACTAGTTGAGTACTTTTGCATACTTTAAAAACTATTCCACCGCCTCTACTATCTTGCTAAGAGTAGGTGAAATTTTTGAATCGAGCCCTTTAAACTAGAAGGGAGGTAGTGGTACTCTAATAGCTAACCTTGTTGTGATGACAAGATAGGACATGGCATGCACTTGGACGGAGGAACTAGTCTGCATTGTGCATTTAAGTTTTGTCTGAAGTCAATGTACCTCTACTTTCACCAGACTTATAGAAAAATTTGTCAACATTCACAATGTCAAATCAATATTTTTACACTCATTATAAAACGTAGTTATTATACTCAATATAATCAGTACTGTAGATATTGATATTTTTAGTATAAATTTGGTCATGGGATTTCATTGATGCCTGTCAAAGCGTGGAGGAAGCGGAGCTTAGGGCTTGCATTGCCGGTCTCTACATAGGTATTTCACTTCATAATCCTGTAATTTTAGAGTTCCTTGCATTGGGGGACTATGACAGGTCTGCTATGCGTGACCTAAAGATGAAAGCGTTGAGCATCTCGAAGTTGATCAACAATCTTCAATTGTCAAAGATTAGCCGTTCGGCCAATAAGGTGGCACACTTAATCGCTAAGTATAGCTTTGACAATAGATTAGATGGTATTCTTGTAAATAACGTACCGCCGTGTGTGGTGAATATTTTATCGAATGAGTGTACTGGTGTGGCTGGTTAATTAATATAAGGTGGTGTTCAAAAAACAAGTATAAATTTGGTCAAACACTTTGCAAACGGTTGACAGGAGTAAAAAGGACCAGAGGGAGTATCATGCATGCGGAGTAGGCAAAAAAAATTGCTTGTCTAAAAAAAAGGCAAAAAAATTGCTCATTTATAGTCGGTCGAAGTCTCAAAGGGCGGGACCGCGCGAGGGAGGCGAAGGTCGTGGGAGGCGCGACATTTGATGGAATTAAGTGAAGTTACACCCACGTGCCGGCATGGCGTGCGAACAGGCAGACGCTATACCGTCAGGCCTACGATGTGGGTCTAGTAGACATGACATCTAGTGGGTCCCGCATAGTTCTCAAGAAATCTTTGGGGGCTTGCAGCCGTTCATCCACCGGGCAAGCCAGGAACCCCACGCCGTTTGCACGCCCTACTCATCGCCGTCTTCTACCTTACAACAGTTCGCTCCCAGTCGTCCTGTCCTTTCACATTAGTTTGCTCCCAGTTTTTTTGCGGGGTACAATAGTTCAACTTCTCCTAACCCTCCTCCAAAATCCATGGCCTCCCAAATCTCCATGGTCGCCGCTGAGTACCAGGTTAGAGCCATCACCGGCGATCAGTTCATCGTCATCTACACACATGGATCCGAGATGGTGAAAGCATGCCTTGCTCGCTTCCTACGCATGTTCAACAGTTCAACGGATGAGTGGGTCGCTGGGCTAGATGTTGGGTACACCACAGTCCTGGGGCGAGAGAAGGATCTAAAGGACGAAGAGAGGAAGAAGGCAGCCGTGATCCAGGTTTGCATACATAACGTTTGCTTGGTCTACCACATATGCCATGCTGACGTTGAGTGCCAGGATTTTAAGAACTTCCTCAAGGACAAAAGAGTGAAATTCGTTACTGTAGGCTTTAAGAACGACAAGGATGTCCTGCGTCGGATAGGTCTCGTTGTAGGTCAGCCCTTCGATCTCCAGAAGGCAAGCCTGGTGTCCTCCTCTCAACCTTCAATATTGACCCTGGCAGCAGCCATGATTGATCCTTCGTACGCTAAACTGAAGAAACCTCATCACGAGTTTCATCATGCATGGGAGTCGAAGACATTAGATGAAGATCATATCCTGTACGCAGCAATGGATGCCTACCTTTGTTTAAATATCTACAAGGGTTGGATGAAGAAGCAGAGCCCAGTGTCCAGGTCAAGCAAAGAAGTGTCGGCGAAGAGGAAGAGGAAGAGGGATTAGGACGAAGTTGAGGACGTGGACTCGGACTCCGAGTAGGTGGAAGTGCCGTCGCTCATGCTGGTTCTACTACAGTGTCAAGCGGACTAGTTGCTTAGTTCATTTTCAAGGGTGTGTTGTGCTGAGGCCCCAGCAGAACTATGTTTATGTTCTTTCTCATTATTTGAACTCTTTAGTACGTACAGTAGTACTAGTACTATGTCTTACTACTGTTCTTCTTGCAGTTGGTACTACTACTCGTATCTTCATGTTCCTACTGTACTTAATACGTTCGTACTAGTAGTATAATTTGGGTCAGTCGATTTGTGAAAGAAGTTCGACAGAGCAAAGGAAGAAGACGACAGAAGAGGTGGAAGAAGCCCTTCTAGCCATCCATGTTGCATCAAACGGCTCACATGAGTCAACTGACCCAAATTGCTCGTTCATATTGCAGGATCCACATGGCATTCAAGGTCTCGAAGGTAGATTCCGTGTCCGCACCCGGTTTGCGGGCTCGACGCGCGCGCAACCGGTCCGCCGTGACAGCCACCATGCGTGCCTCCTCCACACGGGCGGAGACAACAATGACACGCTAGTTCCTCCTCGCCGGCGTGCTGGAGCATGCACTCGTCCTCCTCTTCGTACGCTGCGTGCATAAACGCGGCTTCACCAGCTACTCGCGTGCTTGGCAGCACGGCGGCATCGTGAGGAGGGACTGCAGACGATGTGAGCGGGCGAGCCTTCGGCTTCATGGCACAGGGATGGCAGCAACACGGTGGTGATGGGCGAGAAATTGTTGGCCGGAGCAGGCGGGCGCCGACATGCGCAACGGCGGCGGCGGCATATTGATGAGTGCGCGTGTGGGAGCTTACTTTAGTTTTGTATATAAGGTTGGTCAAACTTAAAAGAAAACCGTACTAGTACACGTAAACATTAGACTTAGGCATCGCTTTTATTAGTTAGTACCACAACCATGATACGGAATCCTGTGCAAGCGTGTGAACCACGGCCGCGCGGTCGATCGAACGGTGCGTCACCATGTCGTGCTCGAAGGACATCCACCGAACCTTTTTGTGTGTGTGAAAACAATCCTCGAATATTACTCAACTTTTTTTTCCTGTGAAAGTTCTTGACGCTGCAATATTTCCATATATTTGAATTTAGCTCCAGTTCGTGTTTATTTGGATTTGGACATTCTAGGTGCGCCCTAGTTTTTTTTAATACTGATTTTGTGTGTGTGACTGAGAGAGAACGTGTGTATGTGTCCATATGTGTGTTGTGGCAGAAGGGCAATGTGGAGACGGTGTTCGTGTGATACAGACATAGAGAGGTGTGAATGTGCAAATGATCATGCATGAGTGAGACATAGAAAGATGCCGATACGTTGTGTATACATGAGAGAACGGTCTTCTAGTTTACTTGTGTGTGTGTGTGTGTGTGTGAGAGAGAGAGAGAGACAGAGAGGGGAGCATCCGTAACACAACAACCATCTCTCTCGATTCGTCAGTCCCTCGCACGGTCGCATGCAACACATGCATCAACGCGCACATTTTGACACCCTCACCCGGCCCCTACCCACCTCAAGGCCTGCACAATCTCTTCATGAATACCCATTTCTTGCCTTAGGTTTGTTTTCTCTCAATATCTGACACACACACACACACACACACACAGAGAGAGAGAGAGAGAGAGAGAGAGAGAGAGACGCAGCACAACACACACACACACACACACACACTCCCCCGAGCACACAATTCATCCCCATCCAAGGTTATACGGTGACCACTCTCGCTTGTGCTTCTTTGCACCCCAACATGCACAACACCTCAATCTTCAAAGAGGGCATCGAGCAGATCGAAAACGGCGACCACACCGTACTAGAGAATGCGGGGTCATTTGGAAGCAGGGTGATGTGACGACGGGTGACTGACTCCTCCCCCCACCCTCTCTCTATCTTGCACAAAATTACCAATCCCTCTCTCCCCCGCACAAAATTGTCAATCCCTCAACCCATGAGATCCTTCCCCTCTAGTCCATGTTTTTCCAGCTCTCTCATCAAACATGTTGTCTCTTCTCCTTCCACGTATACAGAATCCAGATGCACACGCATCTCATGTATATTACATGTATCCATCTTTCTCACAGACCTAACTTCTTCCTTTCTCTTTCTCTCTCTCTCTCTCTCTCTCTCTCTCTCTCTCTCTCTGTCTTGTTAGGTTTGTCTCCTACTCTCTCGTCCACATACATACAATCTTTCCTGCCCTATCTGCTCCATCTTCAAAAGCTCCCTTTGCATGTTTCATTCACACATTGGGATATGTCAAAATGTTGCTTCTATAATGGCTGATGTAGATATATGGTTGTTTTTGCTGCATCCTACAAAGTAATAACTATGAAGTACATTTAGATTCTCATTTGACTGGGATTATGTGAGTTTGAGCATGTTGTGAAGTACTATAGACCTTGTATACATCTTGGGATTCGACAATGATTGTAACTACTGAATTGTATACACCATTACATTCGAAGTCAATAGCCTAATATATTTATTTCACAATTTCAACAAATGATTAGTTCACTACAAACTAAGAAAAGAAATGTGTACTCCCTCCGTTTTTATTTAAGTCTGTGTATTAGCATTGGTCAAAGTCAAGTTTTGTAAACTCCCAGAAAGCTTATAACAAAAAATATTAACATATACTATAACAAATAAATACCATTAGATTCATTATTGAATGCACTTTCACATCATACATATTTGTTATGGTAAATGTTTATATTTTTGTATAAACTTGGTAAAACTTTAGGAAGTTTGACTTCGGTCAAACCTAATATGCAGAGTTTACTACTACTACTCGCCAGTTGCTTAGCCGAATCACTCAACACGCCACACGGGGAGTCCAGTGTCACAAAATTTTGAGGTCAGCGGGAAAATCTCCCGCGACCCTGATTCGAGCAGAGGGAAGTTACCATCATAGCCTTCGGAACAGGCCTACAGATGACGCTTGGTAGGGGGCTGTTTTCGTAACTTCAGGTTCACCCTACCCAGCCAACCCCACCTCGGCACCCAGAGTAGTACACCTGAATACTCCCCATTTTCTATCCCCACCGCAAAATAGACTTCTCCGCAGCACCACAGCCTTCGTGCCCCTCCCCTTTACATCGGCGCACTCATCCACCGCAGCGCATCTGCCTCATCGACGGCCTCGTACGCCGCACTGGAGCCGGTCCACCGCCGTCGTCGTACACGGAGCCTCTTCCCCGGCATCGTCTTCCACGGTCTCGGATCTGCTTCCCGGAAGCCGACGCCAAGCGCAGAAGTACCACCGTCGTGGACAATGAACTGACTCCCGTTGCCGACCATGACTCACAGAGGCCGCCGCGACCATCGTTCTCCTCCTCGATTGGTAATGTGTGTATTGAATCACTTAGCAGTACATGTGCAGTTCCAATTTTGTTCATACCTACCCTTCAAATTTCCTGGCTGCTATTGTTCCCGTAAAAGTAATTGGTTATAACCTCCATTGTCCAACATAATAGCAGCTTGTAATTGTGCGTCACTCCTATATCGCGCTGTGCTTGGGCAGGTTTTTCATCTGCAACTAGTAGTGTGGCAAATGATGGAAAGGTTTTTAGAACTAGCAAGATGCCCATGCGTTGCACGCATCAAGATGCATTTGTATGAGTAGTTTATCTTGTGGGAGAAAAGGATGAACGAGGGAAGGCCTTATTTGCAAATCTGGAGAGGGGTATGGGTATCTTTTTGCAAAATTCCCATTTGTTTCCTTCCTATCTGTCAGATATAAATCGGACGACCTATATTGCAAGAAAAAAAGTATAGAGAAAAAAGTAGACAGTAAAGGAAGTAGAGATAAATATTAAATATAAAATATAAAATAAATATAACAGTAGAGAAGAGAGTAGAGATAGCAGAGACGTCGGGAAAGGATCGCGCACGCGCGGGAAAAGCGGTCGGGCGTTCGCTAGTTTTGGCACGCGGCGTTCGGCGCGCTTTATAAAATCCAATGCCCTCCCACCGCTCTGTGCCTTGCCACTGCTCTCTCCCCGCTCTGTGCCTTGCCACCGCTCTCTCCCCACTCTTTTTCGCCTCGCCGCCGCCGTGCCACCATGCTGCCGCGTCGCCGGGAAACTTGGGGATACCGCGGAGTCTGCGCGTGCCCCTCTGGCGGCTTCTCCGCGGAGATCCGGTTCCGCGGGATGCGCCTCGGCCTCGGCAATTTCGACACCGCCAACGAGGCCGCCCGCGCGTACGACGCGGTGGTGTGGCGCCTCCGGTGGCCTCATAGAACATTGAACTTCCCCAACGTGCCGACGCGGGAGCGGGCGCAGGAGCTCGCGCCTCTGCCGCGGCTTAGCACCGACAAGGATCGTCGCAACAACCAGAGGCGGGAGCACCGTCTCGGCATCGCCGAGATAGACGAGGAAGCCATGGCGCTGTGGCGCCAACACTTCCCACGGGACATCATCAACGAGCGCGAGTTCTACGCGCAAAGGAGGGCGAAGAGGGATAAGAGGAGGGCGGAGCGAGCCGCCTATCGCGAGGACAAGCGTAGGCAAAACGTGGACACTCAATTCAACATGAGGCTAGGAGCAGCGTCGCCCCGAGAATCCGACGACGATCGGTATCTTCACGCCTACAGTCAGACGTCGGAGGAGGACATCACCGAGGAGGAGTCGGATGACGAGGAGTAGTTGAATTATCTATTTTTATCTATCTATGATGAGAACTATCCTCTACTCTCTAGTATCTACTTCTCGATCTCAGCACTGTAAACGTTTTTTTAAAGCGCCGTGCATTGCGATTCTGTTGGAGATGCTCTAACATGGCAGACGAGTGCTTTAATGTTGCCCACAAGATGCGCGAGTATTACTAGTAGTATATTTTTCTTGCCATGTTGAGATTTTAAAACCATGAGTGCGCACATGCAGAGGAGCAATGAAGACCAAACACGGGATGTTCGAGACATCTTCAAGGAGCGTGGCAAGTTAAAGAGGAGCTGCACCGAACCTGTAAAATGAGCTTTGGTAAGTAACAGCCTTTCAATTACTTTCGTGTAGCCTCGTGTTCTTCGATGTGTATATGTTGTAGTTTCTGTTTCTCTTAAGCATGGTGTTCTTCGATGTGTAATAAGAAGAGTCTTAATCGTCCTAATGCCTTCGTTTTTATCTCGATGTAGGAAGTGGGTGTTCTCACCTTGTAGTCTGTTTTTATTTCTTTTTCCTTTTGAATTCACTTCTCCGAGTTCTGTTTATCTGGCTTCTACTAAATGGATCTAGGTTGCTTTGAGTATTGATCTAAAAAAGAAGTAACTTCATGTCAGGATGCAGTTCCCGCGAGGAGGGAAGTATGGTCAACCTCGAGATCATGTTTCCAAAATGAGGCTGGATTACACACAAGGTGCCAGTTCCCTAATGATGCTGGATTAGACACAAGGTGCAAATTCCCAGATGATGCTGGATTACAGACAAGCCAGGTGGAGTCGTTAGCTGTTCGTGTCCTCGTGGCATTAGTAAAGGCTGAAAGAAAGTGTGCAACAGCCCTTGAGAATGTAGCTGAGTTCCTGAAGAAGCGAAAAGAGCAATCAGATGCTCTCTTCACCCAAGCCAAAGAAGAGATGGAAGAAGCCAGAAATAAGCTAGCAGAGGCAGAGCAGGCTAGGCGTCTCCTGCTATCTAAAACTGTTATCAATACAAAATTTCCTTCATAATAGCTAGGTTCAAATGTTTATCCAGTCAGCATGCCTGTTGTGATGTCCGTGCATCTACTGATGTGGCACAAAATGTTTTTTTTCGGTCATGTAGTAACAGCAATTACTTTCCAAACAATAACAGACGAAGCATTGGACATGGTATAGTTCACGCGCAAGCCCGACATTCCAAGTTCAACTTCCACATCAAACTCATGTTCACAGATATCTGCACATTCATACATAATGTGCACAACCATGATTCACTTCAACGCCAAAAAATATGAGGAGAGTTATAAATAAAGAAAATCCTCTACTAGTTCCTGCTACCAGTGCGAGCACAAGTCAAGACCATGCATAAATTAATTATATTTTAGTCATTTTTTGTGTTCTAAAATGCCTGCCGGCTCGCGGAAGGACGTGTTGCCGGCACACGCGCGGATTCAAAGAAGGCAGGCGGGGCAGTCTTAAGCTGGTTGCACGCGGCCAGGAGGCGTGCTCAGCCGGGCCTGCAACGAGTGCGTCCCTCTTGGCCGGCGCGCCGGTTCAATGCCTGCGCTATGAGAGGTTGCGTCCGTCTCAGAGCAATCACTCCCTCCAGTCCTTTTTTGTTTGGGTATAACAAAATCTCGTTTTCCATTCACATTTTACAAGTAAAATTCGCGGACAAACTTTGACCCAAAGTACGATGGGGACTAGTAAACCAGAATGGAGGTAGTAGTTTTTTTAATCAAAGAAGGGTTTCCCCTTCCGATTTTCATTACTGAGAACCAGCATCTAAATCTAAACCATAGTATTTGCCCTAGAACTACCAGGTTCAACATCTCGCAACATAAACCCATACAAGCTCCATCGCAAAAAAAACAATACAACCATACGCCAAGGAGGTACGTAGTACTATGAATTCCATTTTCGCTCCATACCAATCGGTCTAAAAACTACTTACTACTTATAATGCGCCATTGAAAATCGCAACTCTTAACCCCGCTAAAAAAACGATATTTTAAACGTGGCTACTCGATCTGTGGCAACTTGCGAGCCACCGCGCTCCAAGTCGTTCACCTTTGGTCCCGACCATCAACTCCTACGGATCAAATTATCACGCGAGCTGACTATTCCTACAAAGGTGCTCCACCACGTACCTGGTACCCGCGAATGCAGAAATCGTGCACCTAGGGTTTTAGGGTTTATTTGTTAAGGTCGCCTTTACGTAACACTCATGTGTGCGAGACAACAAGAGGTTGACTCCGTGCATGCACCTCTGCTCTTCGTATATGTACTCCACCGTTTGTCTGGTGTCCAAAAAATTATAATAACTACTAGCAATGTGCCAATGCATTGCCACACGATCAAAGTAGATTAATACATATTCACCGATTTGATAGAAAAAAAGTCTAGTTTAGAAATACATATATCACTAAAAATATGTTATGTTTCACTCAAAATATATTCCTTTGGCGGTTTTGATGAGATAAGGGAGGAATGTTGTTGGTTTCAAGATTCGA
Organism: Triticum timopheevii; assembly: GCA_963921465.1. NCBI lineage: Eukaryota > Viridiplantae > Streptophyta > Magnoliopsida > Poales > Poaceae > Triticum > Triticum timopheevii. The sequence continues at coordinate 58,077,463 of OY997270.1, read as the reverse complement.
GAAGTGGTATATGTCTAATTTCTACTCTTACTAGCAAGATGCCCGTGCGTTGCATGGAACATCAAGATCTTGTGGGAGAAAAGGATGAACGAGGGAAGGCCTTATCTGCAAATGTGGTGAAGAGTGCGGGTAAATTGCCATATTTTCCTTCCTATCCGTCAGATATAAATAGGACGACCTACATTGCAGGATGGCATGCCCACCATCATCACCAACTCTATTTTTTATCCCTACTCTTATAAAAAGCATTGTCGGTGATGATCGTGTGCCTGCCATCCTGCAATATAGGCCATCCGATCTATATCTGACGGATAGGAAGGAAACTATGGCAATTTTGCAAAAAGATACCCACACCCCTCTCCACATTTGCAAATAAGGCCTTCCCTCGTTCATCCTTTTCCCCCACAAGATAAACTACTCATACAAATGCATCTTGATGTTCCGTGCAACGCACGGGCATCTTGCTAGTTGTTGCAAAAAGCCCATGTGTGTGTGAGAGAGAGGGAGAGTGGAGGAGGACGGAGTGCATGTGTGACAAAGACACAAGGAGTGTGTGTGCAATAGGTATCAGCTTAAAATGAGGCGATAGTGTTTGTGCACGATCGAGAGGGCGTGTCTCAAGAAGGGAAGAAAAATCTAAATAGATACAAGGAGCAGGAGAGAGACATGTATGCGATGGTGGAAGCACGAGTGTGCGGGTGTATAAACCTATCTAGAGGCTAGCTAGTCGATAAATGTTTGTGAGAGAAATACGAGTCGGGGTGCGAAAGCGAGAGTTTTGTGTGTGTGTGAGAGAGACGGTTGTCGGGAAGGGGAGTGGAAGCAGGAGTTGTGTGTGTGTGTCTGTGAGAGAGAGAGAGAGGAGACGGTAGTTGGGGTTGTCTGATCGGTAAACAGATGAATAATGTCAGTCTAGGATGGAGACGAAAAGGAGACCGCAACAAATGTTGTGTCTACAGGAGGGAGAGAGAGAGAGTAATTTTAGTGGCATGAGTCATATGTAGAGACATATAGGGTGTGTGAGAGAATCCCATAGAGAGAAAGACAAAGTGAAAGACGAGTGGAGACTGTGTGTGTGGCGGTGAAAAAGAAAGCTTAGGTACCGAGTGATACCAGAGAACAGTAGAGACGTGAGAGGTAATGAAAACCAAGTAATGTATAATGATAGGGAGAGTGTGACACTTCTCAGGGGAGACATCAAGAGACCATGTTTGCGAGGATAGGAGAAACACGAAGTTAGCGTGCGGGTGAGCTGGAGAAAAGAGAGTGATAGCTACCTGAAGGAGCATGCATGCGAGAGAGATGGGCGTGAAAGGAGTGAACAAAAAAGGGATTCAAATATTTGAATTCGAGATGATGATACATGTAATCCATACTCGAACCAAAATTGATCTATCAAACATGCATACTCATATGAATTCACGTACGTCTATGTTATTTAATATGTAGATATTACTGATCCATACATTTTAGTAGAACATAATTTGGTTAAATTTTTTTGAATTCAACCTTAAGATTTTGAGATTGTTGTATTTGTAAATCATATTATACATATAAAGAAGCAGAATTCTTTGTTGTGCTTTTGAAAGTATATATCTTTATAAATGATGTATATAGAATGTAATTCCAATTGAAAATGGATACCGCCTGAAAAAAATAGAATACAAACGGGATTCGAATTGAGTTGGCACGGTAAACGTGCACTTTGCAAAATTTGAACGAAGCGGGGAAAGTCACAGTAACCGCCCGAAACCAAATCTGCGAGATGGAAATCACTACTGCCTATCCCTGCCACACAAAGCCTATCTGCTGGATTTCTATACGTTTCGATAGGGGTAGGTTTGTAATTTCACCCAAACGTGACATAACCGCCTCTCACCCGGATTCATACATGGTGGACGCCAAAACATAGTGTGTCCTCGGCCAAAATCGACTCCCTCCCCGATTCATATTCATACACGGTGGGCGCCAAAAACAAACACTCGTCGGCAAATAGTCGGTGTATGCGAGATTACCGTCCTATCCCCAACCGACTAATGTTGCTGTGATGTAGCAGAAATTTGAAACGGGGGCTAAGTTTGTAAATTTCCTCGCATTTGAGACAAGCGCGCCCTGAATACATGGTTCCCCCTTCCTCCCTACCCCCCTTTTCCCCATTCATACTCCGTGGGTGCCAAAACACCCTCTCCACCCCACCCTCCTCCGTCCGCCGCCGTCTGCCACCCCATCCACCGCCGTTCTCCTCCACCATGCCGGAGCTGATACCCCGACGCCGCCGTCCATTACAAGAGATCGACCTCTCTCATCCACGGCTTCGGACCGGGATCCTTGCATCCCGTCCTCTCGCTTCATCCCCGTCGTCGTCCACCTTGCCGGCGCCGCTCCTACGACCGCCTCGTCCACCTCGCCCCGCCACCACCGTCGACCCTCCTAGATCTGCTTCCATGTAGCCGACAGCCATCACTACCGCAACACCGTCAAATTCTCAGCAGATGCGTACACGGTGCCGCACCAGAGGCGGTACTCTTTCGTATCTGCTCAACTTATTTATCGCAGCAAGAAAATTGATCGCCACTGCTTTACTCTTATTTCTTGTCTTGGTTGCGAAGTTGCCTTTGTCCGGTTTGCACCTTCAGATCCGCCATGGCATGCTCAACACTATACTCCCAATGCTTATGGTTTTCCCCTTTTAAATTCCACACTAGTTAAATCACAGTAGACTAAATTTCAACATTGGGTCAGTCGATTTTTTAGAGCTCGCCGGAGTTCGCCGGTGCGAACGAAGGGGCTCGGGTGGTTGTGGGGCCTCGCCGAACGAAGAAAACTCAATGCGGGTGGGGGTTGGGGCGGGGTGGGGGTGGCGGAGGAACACAGGCGGTGGGGGCCGGTGGTTCGGCCGGCGGCCCGTGCGGTGTTCTGTATGGGAAGAATTAGAGACAATGAAGAAGAAGGGTTAGGAGACATAGGATCTTCATCCAACTGCCTGAAATGGTTGAGAGACAGCTGGGAGTTGCATTCTTAATGCGCTCTGGTTCATCATGTGTGGGCACTGCGCAACCAACATTTTATTATCTAAAGTCTGCTTGCTCTTCTTTACCATGTTCCTCTTCCGTTCTTCTTTAATATGTACTCTCTCCGTTCCTAAATACAAGTCTTTGTATAGATTCCACCATGGACTACATATGGAGCAAAATGAGTGAATCTACACTCTAAAATGTATCTGGATACATCTGTATGTGATCCATAGTGGAAATCTCTACCAAGACTTATATTTTGGAATGGAGGGAGTATGATAGTAGTACAATATGTTCCTTGTACTAAAGATGAGCAGGGACATTTGCAGTGTAGAGGTCTATATGGTCGGTTGTGATGGACACTTTGAGCCTCTTTGATTCGTAGGATCTTGTAAACATAGGAATAGGATTTGAAGTGGCCTGCCCACTTGAATCCTATAAGAATAGCAAGGAAATGCAGGGAGCTGTGTCGCCTTTGAGAGTTACACTGATATTCACAGTACCGCACCTTTACTTGAAGAGAGCAGGTATTCGAAGCCTTTTTAGCCGTACCGGCAATACTAGCACATATATTCTAGCAAGTTCCACTTTGCTGATTTTACTCTTGGTGTGCTACTACTACTAGGAGGAGGATTCCTCCCCCCCTTGGTGTGCCTATGAGGGCCAGCCGGCCTCCCCCTCCCTCCTTTTTATACGGGGGCAGGGGGCACCCTAGGACACACAAGTTGACAATTGTCTTGGCCGTGTGCGGTGCCCTCCTACATAGATTTTCACCACGGTCATATCGTTGTAGAGCTTAGGCGAAGCCCTGCGTCAGTAACTTCATCATCACCGTCATCACGCCGTCGTGCTGACGAAACTCCCCCTTGGCCTCAACTGGATCAAGAGTACGAGGGATTTCACCGAGCTGAACGTGTGTAGATCACGGAGGTGCTGTGCGTTCGGTACTTGGATTGGTTGGATCGCAAAGACGTTCGACTACATCAACCGCGTTACTAAATGCTTCCGCTTTCGGTCTACGAGGGTATGTGGACACACTCCCCCGCTCATTGCTATGCATCACCTAGATGGATCTTGCGTGTGCGTAGGAATTTTTTTTGAAATTACTGCGTTCCCCAACACTGGGAGTGGAAGAACTGTCCATTTTCTTGGTAGGGCCAGTACAAGGGGCATGTCAAAGTGTGCACTCTCATATTAGAAGCGGTGGCTTCGCATGATCTTTGGATATGGCATTCTTTCTTCGGCATGGCAGGTTCTCACAATGATAGCAACGTGCTGCAGCGTTCTCCAATCTTCGCAAGGCTTGCAGAAGGCCACTCCCTACCTGTCAAGTTTGAGATCAACGGCCACCAGTACAACAAGGGATAGTACCTAGCTGATGGTATATATCCTCAATGGTCAACTTTTGTGAAGACAATCTCGAACCCCAAGGTGAGAAGAGAAAGAGATTTGCCCAAATGCAAGAGAGTGCTAGAAAGGATGTGGAACATGCTTTTGGTGTGCTTCAATCTCAATGGGGTAGCGTTCGAAACCCTGCACTGACATGGGATGAAGGGAATCTTTGGGAGGTGCTGACTGCTTGTGTGATCATGCACAACATGATCGTTGATTACGAGCGTGATGACAAGATCTTCGACCAAGGATTTGATTTTCAAGGTGAAAATGTTGAGCCCCTGCACCAAGAACCGGCCACGTTTGAATAGTTTGCCCAATTTCATCGTGAAATGCATGATTGACACAATCATTTGGATCTTCAAAATGAATTGGTTGAGCACATGTGGACTCACGTTGGCAACCAATAGATGTATTGGTTCATTATGTTCATTCAAGACAATTTCGATTTGGTTGTAAAACTATTTTAATAGAGACAATTTTGATTGGGTTGTAAAATTATTTTCAGTTTCAGACAATTAATAGTTGGACGTGCAAACTTGTTTTGAACATTGAAATATTAATATATGGGGATTTTTGGCCGTGGCGGATAGGATGGGGCCAAATGATGCGTCCGCGTGCCCACCCGCGCTGGGCGCACGGCCACCGCATCCCAGTACAGGCCCAGACACGACCCCATTGCCCTACCCAAACGGACAGAATCCGGGCAAAACGGATGTTCGTTTGGGGTCGTGCGTTAGAGTTGGCCTAAGAGCAACTATGACGGGACGACTCATTTCGTTCGTCGTCGTTTGTTTGGATCCGCACGAACAAAAAGTTGACCCAACATGCTCACCTGAACAGACGCTCGTCCGATTTTTGTCCGCCTGCCAACCCATTTCTGGCCTAATTTTGAGCCTGGTTTGCGTTGGCGCAGAAAAGAAGCAGACGTGCGCGACACACGCCTACTCCCCTCCCTGGCCCGCTAGTCGGTGGCAAAGCAGCTACTTTTTCCCTTCACTTTCCCCAAACCCTCCCGCTCGCTCCCGCTACCGCTCCCACTGCCATGGACGATGACCTCGAGGCCGACGCCAGCCTCGCCTCGCACGCCTCGTCCGGCACCGCCCCCGGCCGCAGGCAGAGGCTGTTGGGGAACGTAGTAATTTCAAAAAATTTCCTACGCACACGCAAGATCATGGTGATGCATAGCAACGAGAGGGGAGAGTGTGTCCACGTACCCTCTTAGACCGAAAGCGGAAGTGTTATGGCAACGCGGTTGATTTAGTCGTACGTCTTCATGATCGACCGATCCTTAGTACCTGTCGGTGTACCAAAAGAGGGGTGCACTTTTGTACCCCTATACCTGTGTACGGGCAGTCAAAGCCGTGCCCACGGTCATACCAAGCAGGGCAGGGGAGGTGAGCCAAGGTAAGACTAGAGCCCAAGATGGCCAAAGATGACACCAAGGCCAAAACCACAAGGAGCAGAGGAACAAAATAGGCTCCCCCGGCAAGACCCTTGCCGGGGGCAGCTTCAGCAGCCCCGGCAAGCCCCTTGCCGGGGCAGCCCGCCCTACACCAATAGAGCGAGTCACCCTTAAGCCCATAGCCTCTAGCGTGATCAACTACGTTGAGGCAAGGGATCGGGAGACACCTCCTCGGTGGCATGCAGATCTTCGTCAAGATCATAAACATACAAGATCAGATGAGGACCAAAAGACAACGACCCTTGGCGGGATTCTAGCCAAGGAGACACACGAGGTCCCCGGCAGGCGCCTTGCCGGGGACAACGGCAACAGCACGGCAAGACCCGTGCCGGGGCCCTGACAAGGCCTTTGCCGAGGGCGTCAGCAGGGCCACAGCGAGGCCCACGCCAACCAAGATCCTATCGACCGTCCCCAAGAAGCTGCTAGCCCAAACAGCTGGGCACGCACCTGCGTGGCGACGTTCGGCCTCTACGCCAACTCAGCATGCACCTACGTGGTGGCATGTGAATCTTCGTGAAGGCCCTACCACCGCGCCACCTCAGCTGCCTGCCAGCCTACATGGCGCCACCCGCACCGCTGGCCAGGGCGCGTGTCGAAGCCAGGCGAGGCGGCAACGGACGGGACGGGTCCCTTTCCCGCCCCCGATTAAGCAAGGGGACACCTAAGCGATGCATTAAATGCGTTTTATCCTGTAATACGAGGGATAACCTCTCAACACTGTAGGCCTTTCCATCTCCTGTGTGCCACTTTGGCGACCCCTTTTTCCTATAAAAGGAGGCCCAAGGCGACCAGGAGAAGGATTCTGCTTTTTGGAGCTCTTTACACCCCGTAGCTAGCTCAAGAACTCTGAATACATCCACCAAAGAAGGACTAGGGTTTTTTGCATCCTCACGACCTGAACCTGGGTAAACGAACCGTGTGCTCTCTGTTAGATCCGCTCTTCTCTCAACCCCGCGCCCCGCCAACCGTAGTAGGGATTCTTGTGATCCCATAGGTGTCATTTCCCCGACATCTTTGGCGCGCCAGGTAGGGGGCGCAGTTGTGAGAATCGGCTTTAGCAGCTAGTTCAACATTTCTTCCTCACCATGGCTCCCAAGAAGAAGACGACCACGGCGATCTGCTCATAGGGAGCCGAACGGCCTGCCCCGACACGGGCAAGCAGCGGGCTGGTCGCGGACAAGACTCGGGGCGCGGCCCGCAAGCACCAACACCGCCCTAGCGGCTAGAGTTTGGAAGGCGGCGATGTTCGTGTTCTTGGCAACGAGCCGCACATCGCCAAATCCAAAGATGGAGCCAGGCCCTCCACAGGCGGCGTGGGGCCCTCCAAAGGTGTCATAGCACCACCTGAAGGCGGTGCGGCGGCCTCGAAGACACTCACGCCGGCGCCCACGGCGCGCTCCTCTCAGGCTGCGCGCGACGAGCGGCATCGTCACGCCGAAGATCCCAGGCGCCACCGTGGGAAGAGTCCTGAATGTCACTCACAGGACGCAGAAGACCTGCACACTCGCCGAGGCACCGAAGAAAATGGCATGCAAGTGCGGGACCGTGATAGAGCTCCTTCTAACATGGTTAGGAGTCGAAGCGCATCACGATCCGCGCAGGTTTCACCATCGCCGACGCTAGTAGAGGCCCTAGCGCGCGCAGTTGCTCCTCGACTTCCCTCCTGCCACGGGGAAGCTCGACGAGTGGAGGGCCACCATCCGGAACCTTGTTGCCGTCGCCAACAAAGACGAACCAAGACCAGCGGGCCTCTCAGGCCGACGCTCCGGTGGAACACCACACCCCAGTGGTGGGAGGACAGGTGGTGCTGCGGCCATGGTACACTCTCCTCCTCCTCGCCAATTGCCGCGGACCTAGACCCGTCGCGACGACACCTGTGACGACATTTCCATAGCGTCGTCCGAACCACGGACCCACTGCGACCAACGCCAAGTCTTTTGGGAGCGAACCCATGAAGACGCTTGAACCACCATCGAGCGCCGGGGCGAAGCACGTCACCAGTCAGACAGGCGAGCAGGGCCTGCTGTGAACCACCCGGCGCCGGTAAGCCCTGGAGGTTTACCTTACGAGGTAGGCTGCCCGACTTTTACCCATGAGCTGCGGCAGTTCCATTGGCCCACTCACCGCACCTTCAAGCCTGACGTTGGTGAGAAATACAACGGCAAGACCCATCCGTCGGAGTTCTTCAGCATCTACACCATTGCGATGCAAGCTGCCGGAGCCCACGATGATAAGGTGCTTGCGAATTAGTTTCCGTTGGCCCTTAAGCCCAACGGCATGTCATGGTTGATGCACTTGCCGGTAGATTCTATTTCTTCTTGGTCGGATTTGTGCCATGAGTTTGTTGGCGCCTTTACGGGAGGTCACCAAGCTCATGGCCAAGCAAGCGATTTGCATGTTATCCGCAAAAAAGAAGGTGAGAGTCTGCGGAAGTACATACAGAGATTCAGACAGGTACAATACAATATCCCAGATGTTCATCCTGCCGCCATCATCAGTGCATTCCATCAAAACGTACGCAACCGCAAAATGCGTGAAGAGCTGGCGATGAACAAGGTGAAGGATGTGGCGGAACTCTATGTTCTGGCCGATAGATGTGCCCGGGCTGAAGAGGGAAGGAAGTACCCCGGCGAAGATGCCGGCGTGGAAACCGACTCTTCAGACGAAGATACTACCGCCCCGGTGAAGAAAAGCCGGCGCCATAACAGGAAGCGTAAGGGTAAAACTGTGCTTGCCATCGAGGGATCTGATGACGCCGGCACCGCCAAGAAAACCAAGGCGGGCGACCCGGCAAGGAGATTGCCGGATGTGTCGCTTGCCGGGCCTTGGCGGCCGCCGAGAAGCCAGGGAACTCCGACAAGCAATACTGCAAGATCCATCGCACCAAAGGCCATGATCTCCAGAACTGCCGATAGGTTGAGCTGCTTGCCGAGAAGAAAAAGGCTGAATATGAAAGGCGGGACAAGGAGAAGGGCCAAGATGGTGCCGAAGGATCCGACAAGAAGCGTGACGACCAAGCAGGCCACCGCGGTAAGGATAAACAGCAAGAGAGGCCCGCCCGGGGCCGCGACAAGAAACAAGAAGACGACGATCACAAAGAGGACGACGAGTTCGGCGACTAGGAGTTTCAGAAAGCGATAGAGGCCATGTGCGTCAATGGCGGCGCCTCGCTGCATACTTCTCACCGCCAGCTCAAACAGTGGGCACGTGAGATTACGACAGTAGAGCAGTCGTTCGATGCCAAAAAGCCGCTGAAGTGGTCCAGCATGCCTATCAACTTTGACACTGAGGATCACCTTGATCTCACAACTGCGGTCGGGTGCTTGCCGTTTTTGGTTTCTCCAAAGATACGCAACCTCAAGGTGACAAAGATGCTAGTTGACGACAGGGCTGGTCTGAACTTAATCTCGCCTGCCGTGATCAGGAAGCTGCAGATCCCCGACGGAGACCTCGAAGAAACGAGCATGTTTCAAGGGATCAACCCGAGAAGAAGCCAACGAAAAGGGAAGGTCACACTGCATGTGACATTCGGGAGTGATCTGAACTATAGGACGGAGAGGATCATGTTTGATGTTGCCAAGATTCCCTTGCCTTACAACAGGATCCTTGGCCGCCCAGCGCTGGCCAAGTTCATGGCAGCATCACACTATGCCTAAACCACATTGAAGATGCCGGGGCCTGTGACGATCATCACCGTCCCTTCTGACAAGAAAGATGCGCTGATTTGCACCGACCAACTCTACCAGGAAGCAGTTGCAGCAGCCGCCGCCGCCAAGGCACTTGCTCCTGCCACTGAAGCTCTGGCAGGGAAGAAGAAGACCGGTAAGACCTGTAGCACCCACTCCGACAAGCGCACCTCTTTGGAGTGTAGTGCTCCTGTCGAGGACATGACAAAGAGCTCCACCAGCAAGAGCAAGAAATCCAAGGCCACGACGCTGGAGACCAAGAAGATATCCGTCAAGGAGGATGGCACGGGATGGGCTTTCACAATAAGCTCCACCCTTGAAAGCCAATAGGAAGGCGCGCTCGTCACCTTCCTGCGGGCGAATGTCGATGTGTTTGCATGGCAAGCATCTGACATCCCCGGCATTCCCAGGTAAGTGATTGAGCATCACCTTGCTGTTTGCCCACATGCGCGACCCGTCAAGCAGAAGGTCAGGAAGCAAGCTTTGGAGTGGCAACAGTTCATCACGGAGGAGATCCGGAAACTGGAAGCGGCAGGTTTGGTGAGAGGAGTGCTCCACACAACGTGGTTGGCCAATCCGGTGGTAGTGCGCAAGGCAAACGGGAAGTGGAGACTGTGTATTGACTACACAGATATCAACAAGGCTTGTCCCAAGGACCCCTTCCCATTGCCACGCATTAACCAGATTGTTGACTCCACAGCGGGTGTGATTTGCTGTCATTCCTCGACGCCTACTCCGGTTACCACCAGATCTTTATGGCAAAATAAGACGAAGAGAAGACAGCATTCATCACCCCATGCGGTACATATTGCTTCATACGGATGGCTTTCGCGTTGAAGAGTGCTAGCTCAATGTTTGCGAGGGCAGTCCAAATTGGTTTTGAACCCCAGCTCCATAGAAATATGGAGGCCTATATGGATGACATAGTGGTCAAAACCAAGGACTGGACGACCCTCATACCAGATTTAGAAGAGACATTTGCAAACCTGTGCAGGATCAACCTCAAGTTGAACCCTGAGAAGTGCGTCTTTGGCATCCCGTCTGGCAAGCTTCTCGGGCTCTTTGTGTCGCAGCATGGGATCAAGGCAAATCCGGACAAGATCAAGGCTATCGAGCAGATTGAGGCGCCCAAGCGGGTCAAGGTTGTGCGTCGGCTTGTGATGTCTACTACACAACCTTCTTCTTGTTGACGTTGTTGGGCCTCCAAGTGCAGAGGTTTGTAGGACAGTAGCAAATTTCCCTCAAGTGGAGGACCTAAGGTTTATCAATCCGTGGGAGGTGTAGGATGAGGATGGTCTCTCTCAAACAACCCTGCAACCAAATAACAAAGAGTCTCTTGTGTCCCCAACACACCCAATACAATGGTAAATTGTATAGGTACACTAGTTCGGCGAAGAGATGGTGATACAAGTGCAATATGGATAGTAGATATAGGTTTTTGTAATCTGAAAATATAAAAACAGCAAGGTAACTAAGTGAGTCCTGGACTAGGGGGTGTCCGGATAGCCGGACTATCATCATCGGCCGGACTCCAAGACTATGAAGATACCAGATTGAAGACTTCGTCCCGTGTCCGGATGGGACTTTCCATGGCGTGGAAGGCAAGCTTGGCATACGGATATGTAGATCTCCTACCATTGTAACCGACTCTGTGTAACCCTATCCCTCTCCGGTGTCTATATAAACCGGAGGGTTTTAGTCCGTAGGACGAACAACCATTACAACAATCATACCGTAGGCTAGCTTCTAGGGTTTAGCCTCCTTGATCTCGTGGTAGATCCACTCTTGTACTACCCATATCATCAATATCAATCAAGCAGGAGTAGGGTTTTACCTCCATCGAGAGGGCCCGAACCTGGGTAAAAACATCGTGTCCCTTGTCTTCTGTTACCATCCGCCTAGACGCACAGTTCGGGCCCCCCTACCCGAGATCCGCCGGTTTTGACATCGACATTGGTGCTTTCATTGAGAGTTCCTCTGTGTCATCACCGATAGGCTTGATGGCTCCTTCAATCATCAACAACAACGTAGTCCAGGGTGAGACTTTTCTCCCCGGACAGATCTTCATGTTCGGCGGCTTTGCACTGCGGGCCAATTCGCTTGGCCATCTGGAGCAGATCGAAAGCTACGCCCCTGGCCATCAGGTCAGATTTGGAAGCCTAAACATCACGCCTGACATCCGCGAAGACTTGATCTTCGATGGATTCGAGCCACAGCCGAGCGCGCCGCACTATCACGATGGGCATAATTTAGCTCTGCCGCCGGACAGTGCCCTGGAGGCCGCACATGAGTCCGCTCCGACCCCTAGTTCGGAGCCGACCGCGCAGATCGAGAACAGGTGGCTGGACACTGCCTCGGGAGCTGCAATCTCTACGGCGATGGAGCCGAATACTGACCTTGTCCCTCGTAAAGCTCATGACTCTGAGGCACCGGACTCCGAACCTCCCGCGCCCCTACCAATCAAATACGATTGGGCGCCGATCATGGAGTTCACTGCCGCGGACATCTTTCAGCACTCACCCTTTGGCGACATCCTGAGTTCGCTAAAGCATCTCTCGTTATCAGGAGGGCCCTAGCCGGACTGCGGTCAGGACGGTTGGTATGCGGATGACGAAGAAATTCAAAACCCACCCACCACCCACTTTGTAGCCACTGTCGACGATCTAACCGACATGCTAGACTACGGCTCCAAAGACATCGACGGTATGGACGACGATGCCAGAGAGGACCAGGAACCAGCGCCTACGGGGCACTAGAAGACCACCTCGTCATACGACATATACATGGTGGACATCCCAAAGGATGGGAACGGCGAAGAAGCAGCGAAGGCAGATTCCTCCAAGAAACAGCCCAAGCGCCGACATCAGCGGAGCCGCTCTAAATCCCGCCACAGCAAGAATGGAGAGTTCGGCACCGGAGATAATAACACCCCAGAGAGTGTCGGAGATAACCCCCTCCAGCAAGATTCAGCGCAGGAGGACGGAGAAGCCAACCCTCATGAGAGAGCGGCAGATGAAGAGGTCGAGGATGATAATTACATGCCTCCCTCTGGAGACGAGGCAAGCCTCAACGACGACGAATTTGTCGTGCCCGAGGATCCCGTCGAACAAGAGCGTTTTAAACGCAGGCTTATGGCCACGGCAAACAGCCTAAAGAAAAAGCAGCAACAGCTCAGAGCGGATCAAGACCTGCTAGCCGATAGATGGACCGAAGTCCTCGCGGCCGAAGAGCATGAACTCGAACGCCCCTCCAAAAGCTACCCAAAACGCAAGTTGCTCCCCCGATTAGAGGAGGAGGAGTATAATCCTTCATCACCAGCGCACAATACGGCAGACCGACCACCTCGTGGCCGCGACACTGAGGCATCTAGGCCCTCCACCAGAACCGTACCCCGGCACCGCTCGAAAAGCGCGAAGCCACGGGGGAATGCGCCGGACTTGCGAGACATATTGGAGGACAAGGCAAGACAATCAAGATCGATCTACGGATCACTTGGGCGCCCCACGATGCGCGACGACTACCGTCGCGCCGGATACAGCAACTCCGGTCGGGCCGAACACAGTAGACAAAGCTCTCTCAAGCTACGTCATGATATTGCCCAGTATAGAGGCGCCGCACACCCACTATGCTTCACAGATGAAGTAATGGATCATCAAATCCCTGAAGGGTTTAAACCCGTGAACATTGAATCCTACGATGGCACAACAGACCCCGCGGTTTGGATCGAAGACTATCTCCTTCATATCCATATGGCCCGCGGTGATGATCTCCACGCCATCAAATATCTCCCACTCAAGCTTAAAGGACCAGCTCGGCATTGGCTTAACAGCTTGCCCGCAGAGTCAATTGGGTGTTGGGAGGACCTGGAAGCCGCATTCCTTGACAACTTCCAGGGCACATATGTGCGAACACCAGACGCCGACGCCGTAAGCCACATAATTCAGCAGCCAGACGAATTGGCCAGACAATTCTGGACACGGTTCCTAACAAAGAAAAATCAAATTGTCGACTGTCCGGATGCAGAGGCCCTCGTAGCCTTCAAACACAACATCCGCGACAAGTGGCTGGCCCGGCACCTAGGACAGGAAAAGCCGAAATCCATGGCAGCCCTCACATCACTCATGACCTACTTCTGTGCGGGGAGGACAGCTGGCTAGCCCGCAGTAACAACCTCAGCAAAAATTCTGGCAGTCCAGATACCAAGGACCGCAATGGCAGGTCGCATCGAAACAAAAACAAACACCGCGTTAACGCCGATAACACTGAGGATACGGCAGTCAACGCCGGATTCAGAGGCTCTAAACCCGGTCAGCGGAAAAAGCCATTCAAAAGAACCACTCCGGGTCCGTCCAATTTGGACCGAATACTCGACCGCTCTTGCCAGATACATGGCACCCCCGAAAAGCTAGCTAATCACACCAACAGGGATTGTTGGGTATTCAAGCAGGCAGGCAAGTTAATTGCAGAAAACAATGACCAGGGGCTGCATAGCGATGACAAGGAAGAGACCCGGCCGCCGAACAGTAGAGGACAGAAGAGATTCCCCCCACAGGTGCGGACGGTAAACATGATATACGCAACCCACATACCCAAGAGGGAACGGAAGTGTGCACTTAGGGACGTATATGCGATGGAGCCAGTCGCCCCGAAGTTCAATCCATGGTCCTCTTGCCCGATCACTTTTGATCGAAGGGACCACCCCACCAGTATCCGCCACGGTGGATTCGCCGCATTGGTTTTAGACCGAACCGTCGATGGATTTCACCTCACAAGAGTCCTTATGGACGGCGGCAGCATCCTGAACCTGCTTTATCAGGAAACAGTGCGCAAGATGGGCATAGACCCCTCAAGGATTAAACCCACAAAGACAACCTTCAAAGGCGTCATACCAGGTGTAGAGGCCAATTGTACAGGCTCGGTTACACTAGAAGTGGTCTTCGGATCCCCGGATAACTTTCGAAGCGAGGAGTTAATCTTCGATATAGTCCCGTTCCGCAGCGGCTATCATGCTCTGCTCGGAGGGACCGCGTTTGCAAAGTTCAACGTGGTGCCGCATTATGCATACCTCAAGCTCAAGATGCCAGGCCCTCGAGGAGTCATCATGGTCAACGGAAACACGGAACGCTCCCTCCGAACGGAGGAACATACAGCGGCTCTCGTGGCAGAAGTACAGAGCAGCCTCTTAAGGCAATTCTCAAGTCCGGCCGTTAAGCGACAGGACATGACCAAGCGCGCCCGGAATAACATACATCAAGACCACCTGGCACGTTCCGAGCACGCGTAGCAATGCGGCCCCAACCCCAGCCCTTGCATGATTGCAAGACTAGTCCTTCGCGTACATCATTACGCTCTAGAGATACCATGGGCATAGGGGGAGGAGCACGACCACGGCAGGCCCTGAGTGCGGTTCAACCACACCAGGGGCTCCCAAGTGTGTCGCTCTTTTTCTTTTTCTTTTTCTTACCCACAGGACTCCATTCACCAGAGGCCCTGTCCGGCAGCAGACCTGCCGAACTAACGATGCAACAGCCAGGGAAGGAGAAAGGCTACGACGAACACTCAGGTGGTCTCCATTACGAGCATTAAATCTGTTTAATACACCATTCCGCAGCCTACCCCTGGAGGGGGACATGTTTAATAGTCCAACCCCTTGCTTACCGCACTATTTGTATCGCTCTGCATTCATGGCAGTATTTCTGAATAAACAATGCATCGCTTTTTTGCTTATAATTGCATCCCTTTTTTATATATGTTCGTTTATGACATTTTGCATCCGTACACTTTGGTACGTCCGAATACACCAGGGGCTTATGTTCCCCGCATTATGGTGTGATAAGTCCGCACACTTTCACAAGGGCGGCACCCCGAACTTATAGCATTATATGCATCGGCTCCGAATCATGTCTTGGGTCAATAGTTGGGTTGGCCCCACTCCCATGTTTTGGTACCTTACGTTCCGTTTTATTGGCTAAGGTAGCACTGGGAGAACCACTGCGATTGCGCACCGGTTGAGTTGGGCTAGCGCCTCAGTGGAGAAAGCTAAAACTGACCGTCATGATAAGGCAAGAGCTGGTCGCTGTTCGAGAGGTCTTTTCGAGTCCCTAAAGACTTATGCCGCTTAGAGCAAGGAACCGGCCTTGTCCGGCCCAAGCGTGGATAGCGCCCCGAACTCGGTCTTCCAAATACTAGGGGCTTCGCCGAAATTTAAAGTTATAGAATTATATGGCTAAGTGAGAGTGTTCAAGCATTATAAGTCCGGTTGCCTCGTTCGTCGTGTTGAGCGCCTCCCTAGATGGACCCAAAAATGGGAACAAGAGCGCTCAAGTTTATACCAAACACCCCAGCACTCGTGGCATGGGGGCTGAAGCCGACGACTTGCCATCTCTCAGATTTGATAAACGGCCGCACAGAAGGTAATATTTTAAATTAATAAGCGTTGCTTAGCGCATATGAACAAAGTTTTCAGCGCACAGGATAACACATTGCGAGTCTACTCAAATATTACATCTTTGGAGCACTCATCCGCAATCTTGCGGGCACCCTTCAGGACACTCTTATAATACATTTCGGGCGTGCGATACTCCTTGCCCGCCGGCGGCGCGTCCGTTAGAAGCTTCTCAGCATCCAGCCTACCCCAGTGCACTTTTGCACGGGCAAGGGCCCGACAGGCACCTTCAATGCAGGCGGAGCGCTTGACGACTTCCACCCAGGGACACGCATCCACCAGCCGCCGCACTAAGCCGAAGTAGCTCCCAGGCATGGCCTCCTCGGGCCACAGCCGAACTATGAGGCCCTTCATGGCCTGTTCGGCTACCTTGTGGAGCTCGACCAGCTGCTTCAGCTGGTCGCTAAGGGGCATCGGATGTCCGGCCTCAGCATACTGAGACCAGAAGACCTTCTCCTTTGAGCTCCCCTCCTCGGCCTGGTAGAATGCGGCGGCATCGGACACGCTGCGAGGCAAATGTGCAAACGCTCCTGGAGAGCTCTGAATTCGGGTAAGTAACAGGTAATTCACTTCACATGCTTGCTTTGCATGAAAAATGCCTTACCCGCCGCTATCTTCTTCACCGCCTCGATCTCCTGGAGAGCCTTATGGGCTTCAGCCTTAGCGGCTTTGGCACTCTCAAGAGCCGAGGCAAGCTCGGACTCTCGAGTCTTCGAGTCGCGCTCCAAACTCTCGTGCTTTTCCACGAGAACCTGGAGCTCTTGCTGCACCTCCGCCACCCGCGCCTCCTGCTTCTCTCTCTCAACTCGTTCCGCGGCCGCATTACGCTCGGCCGCGGATACGGCCTCCTTCAGGGTCGCCACCTCGTTCATGGCCCCTGCAGTGCCCATGTTATCCTCGTTATTTCTCTTGCAACCAAAATCCTTTTCTGTAAGGTACTAATTTAATACGGTGTTACTCACCTTCTTTTTCCTCGAGCTGCTTCTTGGCAAGGCCGAGCTCGTTCTCGGACCGCTCAAGGCTCTGCTTTAAAGCATCGACCTCCGCAGTCAGTGCGGCAGAGGTCAGCAGCGCAGCCTGCAATCCCATATTGACATAATTTTTAGAACTCCTGCGTATATCTTTATTAGATCCTCAGTCCGGCTTTTTCTTTCCGAACACAGAACCGAGCATCAGGGGCTACTGTCTATGCGGTATTACATCACATATTTTAAATTTCTTACCTCAAAGCCTGTTAGAAGGCTGCTGCAGGCTTCGGTCAGCCCGCTCTTGGCGAGCTGAACCTTTTGAATCACCGCACTCATTATAGTGTGGTGTTCTTCCTTAATGGAAGTGCCGTTGAGCGCCTCCAACAAGTTGTCCGGCGCCTCCGGTTGGACGGAGGCCGCCGGTGTCACGGTCTTTCCCTTCTTACGAAGGGGCCGCCTGCTGGACTCCGGAACCACTACTGGTTCCGGTGCGGAGTCCGGTGCAAAGTCCGGGAGGTTGCCTTGCGGCACCTCCGGAGCCTCCTCCTCCTGATGGGTCCCCTCATGGGATCCCACCTCGGCGTCATCAGCATCACGGGGAGTTGAGGCGGTTGGAAGGGAACCCACATCCGACGGTGCCAAGGACCCGCTCGATGAAGCGGGAAGATCGTCCTTGGCCGGACTACAGGTTGTATGCGGCATTAGAAGGACACTACGTGGCACAAAGAGAAATTATAAATCATTCAGGAATCTGGATACTTACGATCTTGCTAGAGGCTTGGCCCTTGAGGGCCACTCCTCGTCGCTGTCGTCGGCGTTGGTGGAGCAGTACGGAGGAAGGGTCCTTCCATTCTTGGGCCCTTCGGCCTCCCTCGTTGGGGAAGCCTTCCTCTTCCTCTCTCCCCCCTCTTGGGGAGAGTCCTTTTTCCCCTCCTCGTCTTCGGGGGAGGAGTCCACCTCGGAGCCATCGGACGACGAGTCCGATACCACCTGGCGCCGGGAACTCCTTCGGGTTCCCGTGGCCTTCTTCTTGGCCTTCTTCTCCGGCACCACATAAAGGGCCGGAACCAGCAGCCCCGATAAACGGGTGTCCGCTGGGTCTTCAGGAAGGGGAGCCGGACAGTTAACCTGTCCGTACGTCTTCTGCCAGTCCTATTAAAGGCATTGGGAGTTTTAGATCCTACATAAAGTCAAACTATGAAAGAAATGAGTGTCCCATAAAGGATAACAAAGCTTACCTCGCCGGCCGGGCGCTTCGTGCTGAGTCCGCGATCTTCAGTTGCGGATGCGGGGGCTTCTCCCCCCTTGAACAGCACCCTCCAGGCAGCTTCGTACGTCGTGTCTAAGAGCAGGCTCAGAGTCCGGTGCTATGCCGGATCAAACTCCCACAAATTGAAGGCCCGTGGCTGGCAGGGGAGAATCCGGCGGACGAGCATGACCTGGATCACGTTGACAAGCTTAAGCTTCTTGTTCACCAGGGTCTGGAGACAGGACTGGAGTCCGGTCAGCTCCTCCGAACTACCCCATAGCAAGCCCTTCTCTTTCCAGGAGTTGAGCTGCATAGGGGTACCAGATCTGAACTCGGGGGCCGCTGCCCATTTAGGGTCACGCGGCTCGGTGATGTAGAACCACCCCGATTGCCACCCTTTGACGGACTCCACGAAGGCACCCTCGAGCCAGGTGACGTTGGGCATTTTTGCCACCATGGCGCCTCTACACTCCGCTTAGATGCCCTTCACCACCTTTGGCTTGACATTGAAGGTCTTTAGCCACAAGCCGAAGTGGGGCTGGATGCAGAGGAAGGCCTCGCACACGACGATAAACGTCAAGATGTTGAGGATGAAGTTTGGCGCCAGATCGTGGAAGTCCAGGCCGTAGTAGTACATGAGCCCCCGGACGAAGGGATGAAGTGGGAAGCCCAGTCCATGGAGGAAGTGGGGAAGGAATACGACCCTCGTCAGGGGGGGATGAGCTGCCCCTCGTCGGGCAGCCGGTGCGCGATGTCGCCTGACAGGTATCCGGTGCCGCGCAGCTTCTCGATGTGCCCCTCCGTGAAGGAGGAGGCCATCCACTTGCCTCCCACTCCGGACATGGCTAGAGAAGGTTGAGGCGAGATGTGCGGACTTGGGCGCTAGAGCTCGAGTGCGCGGAGATGGATATGCAAAGAAGGAAGAAGGCGTAGGTAAATGAGGCGTATCCTTATCCCCTTATATATACGGGCGGACGAACACTATGCATCCCCCCGGCCTGGTAAAACTCGCTTATCTCCCAAGTGCCGCAATCAATGGCGCGGTTGGGTTACCCACGTCTGTATTGATGGGAATCCCGGAATATGGGGAACACGATCTCTGCTTCGACAAGACGTGCCAAGGAAACCGCTTCGCTAAACGCGCTGAGGTGGTATAATAAAAACGATTCAAGTAAAGGCTTGGTAGTGGTGTGACGTCACGCCACAAAATACGTCAGCAGATTGAACTTGTGTACATATTATTCTCTCTACGGTGGTATGTGGAATTTATTTTGCAGAGCCGGACACTATCCTGGTGTTCACAATCTTCTATGAATTAATTCAGAGGAGGAACCCGCCTTGCAATGCCGAACAATATGCGCGCCGGACTCATCATCATTGAAGCCTGGTTCAGGGGCTACTGAGGGAGTCCTGGACTAGGGGGTGTCCGGATAGCCGGACTATCATCATCGGCCGGACTCCAAGACTATGAAGATACAAGATTGAAGACTTCGTCCCGTGTCCGGATGGGACTTTCCTTGGCATGGAAGCCAAGCTTGGCGATACAGATATGTAGATCTCCTACCATTGTAACCGACTCTGTGTAACCCTAGACCTCTCCGGTGTCTATATAAACTGGAGGGTTTTAGTCCGTAGGACGAACAACCATTACAACAATCATACCGTAGGCTAGCTTCTAGGGTTTAGCCTCCTTGATCTCGTGGTAGATCCACTCTTGTACTACCCATATCATCAATATCAATCAAGCAGGAGTAGGGTTTTACCTCCATCGAGAGGGCCCGAACCTGGGTAAAAACATCGTGTCCCTTGTCTTCTGTTACCATCCGCCTAGACGCACAGTTCGGGACCCCCTACCCGAGATCCGACGGTTTTGACACCGACAGTAACAAATGGTAAAGTGAGCGTAAACGGTATTGCAATGCTAGGAAACAAGGCCTAGGGTTCATACTTTCACTAGTGCAAGATCTCTCAACAATAATAACATAATTGGATCATATAACTATCCCTCAACATGCAACAAAGAGTCACTCCAAAGTAACTAATAGCGGAGAACAAACGAAGAGATTATGGTAGGGTACGAAACCACCTCAAAGTTATTCTTTCCGATCAATCCATTGGGCTATTCCTATAAGTGTCACAAACAGCCCTAGAGTTCGTAGTAAAATAACACCTTAAGACACACATCAACCAAAACCCTAATGTCACCTAGATACTCCAATGTCACCTCAAGTATCCGTGGGCATGATTATACGATATGCATCACACAATCTCAGATTCATCTATTCAACCAACACAAAGAACTACAAAGAGTGCCCCAAAGTTTCTACCGAAGAGTCAAGACGAAAACATGTGCCAACCCCTATGCATAGGTTCATGGGCGGAACCCGCAAGTTGATCACCAAAACATACATCAAGTGAATCACGTGATATCCCATTGTCACCATAGATACGCACGACAAGACATACATCAAGTGTTCTCAAATCCTTAAAGACTCAATCCGATAAGATAACTTCAAAGGGAAAACTCAATCCATTACAAGAGAGTAGAGGGGGAGAAACATCATAAGATCCAACTATAATAGCAAAGGTCGTGATACATCAAGATCGTATCACCTCAAGAACACGAGAGAGAGAGAGAGAGATCAAACACATAGCTACTGGTACATACAGTCAGCCCCGAGGGTGAACTACTCCCTCCTCGTCATGGAAAGCGTCGGGATGATGAAGATGGCCACCGGAGAGGGATCCCCCTCCAGCAGGGTGCCGGAACAGGGTCCCGATTGGTTTTTGGTGGCTCTGGAGGTTTGCGGCGGCGGAACTCCCGATCTATTCTGCTCCCCGATGGTTTTAGGGTATATTGGTATATATATAGGTGAAAGAAATACGTCAGGGGAGCCACGAGGGGCCCACAAGGGTGGAGGGCGCGCCCAGGGGGTGGACGCGCCCCCTGCCTCATGCTCCCTTGTTGCTTTCCTGACGTGCACTCTAAGTCTCCCGGGTTGCTTTCCTTCCAAAAATAACTTCTCCAGAAGGTTTCATTCCGTTTCGACTCCGTTTGATATTCCTTTTCTTTGAAACACTAAAACAAGGGAAAAAACAGAAACTGGCACTGGGCTCTGGGTTAATAGGTTAGTCCCAAAAATAATATAAAAGTGCATAGTAAAGCCCATTAAACATCCAAGATTGATAATATAATAGCATGGAACAATAAAAAATTATAGATACGTTGGAGACGTATCAAGCATCCCCAAGCTTAATTCCTGCTCGTCCTCAAGTAGGTAAATGATAAAAACAGAATTTTTGATGTGAAATGCTGCTTGGCATGGTTTTTAATGTAATCCTCTTAATTGTGGTATGAATATTCAGATCCGAAAGATTCAAGATAAAAGTTTAATATTGACATACAAATAATAATATTTCAAGCATACTAACTAAGCAATCATGTCTTCTCAAAATAACATGGCTAAAGAAAGTTATCCCTACAAAATCGTATAGTCTGGCTATGCACTATCTTCATCACACAAAATATTTAAATCATGCACAACCCCGGTTTCAGCCAAGCAATTGTTTCATACTTTAATATTCTCAAACTTTTTCAATCTTGATGCAATACATAAGCGTGAGCCATGGACATAGCACTATAGGTGGAATAGAATGGTGGTTGTGGAGAAGGCAAAAAGGAGGAAGATAGTCTCACATCAACTAGGCGTATCAACGGGCTATGGAGAAGCCCATCAATAGATATCAATGTGAGTGAGTAGGGATTGCCATGCAACGGATGCACTAGAGCGATAAGTGTATGAAAGCTCAAAAAGAAACTAAGTGGGTGTGCATCCAACTTGCTTGCTCACGAAGACCTAGGGCACTTTGAGGAAGCCCATCATTGGAATATACAAGCCAAGTTATATAATGAAAAATCCCCACTAGTAAATGAAAGTGACAACATAGGAGATTCTCTATCATGAAGATCATGGTGCTACTTTGAAGCACAAGTTTGGTAAAAGGATAGTAGCATTGCCCCTTCTCTCTGTTTCTCTCATTTTTTAATTTTATTTTCTTATTTGGGTCTTTTCTCTTTTTTATGGCCTCTTTTTTTCTTTTCTTTTTTTCGTCCGGAGTCTCATCCCGACTTATGGGGGAATCATAGTCTCCATCATCCTTTCCTCACTGGGACAATGCTCTAATAATGAAGATCATCACACTTCTATTTACTTACAACTCAAGAATTACAACTCGATACTTAGAACAAAATATGACTCTGTGTGTATGCCTCCGGCGGTGTACCAGGATGTGCAATGAATCATGAGTGACATGCATGAAAGAATTATGAACGGTGGCTTTGCCACAAATACAATGTCAACTACATGATCATGCTAAGCAATATGACAATGATGGAGCATGTCATAATAAACGGAATGGTGGAAAGTTGCATGGCAATATATCTCGGAATGGCTATGGAAATGCCATAATAGGTAGGTATGGTGGCTGTTTTGAGGAAGGAATATGGTGGGTGTATTGCACCGCGAGAGTTGTGCGGTACTAGAAAGGCTAGCAATGCTGGAAGGGTGAGATTGTGTATAATCCATGGACTCAACATTAGTCATAAAGAACTCACATACTTATTGCAAAAATCTACAAGTCATCAAAACAAAGTACTACACGCATGCTCCTAGGGGAAGGGTTTGTAGGAGTTAACCATCGCGCGATCCCAACCTCCACAGATAAGGAAGACAATCAATAAATATATCGTGCTCCAACTTCGTCACATAACGGTTCACTATACATGCATGCTACGGGAATCACAAACTTTAACACTAGTACTTTTCAAATTCATAATTTCTCAACTAGCATGACTCTAATATTACTACCTCCATATCTCAAATCAATCATCAAGCATCAAACTTTTCTTAGTATTCAACGCACTCATAAGAGAATTTTTAATTTCATGATTAAGAAAAATTACCATGCTGTTTTGTAAGACTCTCGAAATAATATAAATGAAGCATGAGAGTTCAATAATTTCTACAAAATAAATCCACCGCCATGCTCTAAAAGATATAAGAGAAGCACTAGAGCAATAACACAGTACTCCGAAAGATATAAGTGAAGATCAATGAGTAGTCGAATAATTATGCAACTACGTGAAGACCCTCTAAAATTTAAGAATTTCAGATCTAATGTATTTTATACAAGCAGCAAGCAAAAAAATGACATTGCAAGGATAGCACTCATCATGTAAAGAAGCAAAAACTTAGGATCAACCGATACTAACCGATAGTTGTTGAGGAAGAAAGGTGGGATGCCAACCGGGGCATCCCCAAGCTTAGATGCTTGAGACTTCTTGAAATATTATCTTGGGGTGACTTGGTCATCCCCAAGATTGAGATTTTGTGTCTCCTTAATTCCTTTCATATCACGGTCTCCCTAAATCTCAAAAGTTTCATCCACACAAAACTCAACAAGAACTCGTGAGATAAGTTAGTATAAACCAATGCAAAAACCTTATCATCCTCTACTGTACCAAATCACAAAAATTATTATTCAACATAGCATACTGATTGTCTCTGCATATTTAATACTCCTATCCTCAAATAGAATCATTAAACAAGCAAACATATGCAAACAATGCAAACATAACAGCAATCTGCCAAAACAGTACAGTCTGTAAAGAATGCAAGAGTATCAATACTTCATTAGCTCCAAAAATTATGAAAAAAAATTCCCACTGTAGTAAATTTATCAGAGCTCAATATGCAAAAAGTTTCAACATTTTATGATATTCTGACTTTTCTAGGGAATTTTTGCAACAGCGGTAAACTTTCTGTTTTCAAACAGCAACATGTATAACTGCAAGATAAGCATGGTAAAGGCTATCCTTGACATTTTTATTTAAAATAAAGACGCAAAAAGCTAATCTAAATAACAGCAAGCAAATACTAATAAAATAAAATGACGCTCCAAACGAAACACATATCATGTGGTGAATAAAAATATAGCTCCAAGTAAATTACCGATGAACGAAGACGAAAGAGGGGATGCCATCCGGGGGATCCCCAAGCTTAGGCTCTTGGTTGTCCTTGAATATTACCTTGGGGTGCCTTGGGAATCCCCAAGCTTAGTCTCTTGCCACTCCTTTTTCCATAGTCCATCGAAACTTCACCCAAAACTTGAAAACTTCACAACACAAAACTCAACAGAAAACTTGTAAGCTCCGTTAGTATAAGAAAATAAATCACCACTTAGGTACTGTTGTGAACTCATTCTAAATTTATATTGGTGTAATATCTACTGTATTCAAACTTCTCTATGGTTCATACCCTCCGATACTACTCATAGATTCATCAAAGTAAGCAAACAACACAAAGAAAACAGAATCTGTCAAAAACAGAACAGTCTATAGTAATCTGTATCAAACGTATACTTCTGGAACCTAAACAATTCTACCAAATTAGGAAGTCCTAGATAATTTGTTTATTGATCTACTGCAAAGAGCATCAACTGAAAAGCACGTCCCTGTGATTTATGAAAACTAATCTCGTGCGCACAAAGTTTCTGTTTTTCACAGCAAGATCAAATAACTATCACCGTAGGTTATCCCAAAGGTCTTACTTGGCACTTTATTGAAACAAAAGCTATAAGACATGATTACTAAAGTAGAATAATCATTTGAACACACAAAAACAGTATGGGTAAATATTGGGTTGTCTCCCAACAAGCGCTTTTCTTTAATGCCTTTCTAGCTAGGCATGATGATGACAATGATGCTCACATAAAAGATAAGAATTGAAACATAACGGGAGCATCATGAAGAATATGACTAGCACATTTAAGTCTAACCCACTTCCTATGCATAGGGATTTTGTGAGAAAACAACTTATGGGAACAATAATCAAATAGCATAGGAAGGCAAAACAAGCATAACTTTAAAACTTTAAGCACATAGAGAGGAAACTTGATATTATTGCAATTCCTACAAGCATATATTCCTCCCTCATAATAATTTTCAGTAGCATCATGAATGAATTCAACAATATAACCATCACATAAAGCATTCTTTTCATGATCTACAAGTATATAATTTTTATTACTCTCCACATAAGTAAATTTCTTCTTATTCGGAATAGTGGGAGTATCATAAGAGACTTGAATACTATAAATTGTTTCCACATTAAAAGAGTAATGTTCAGAAAAAGGGTAATCATAATCATGATAAGTTTTATAAATATAATCATCACTACTCTTTATAGCATAGGTGTCATCACAATAATCATCATAAGTAGCAACTTTGTTCTCATCATAATCGATTGAAACCTCTTCCAAGATAGTGGACACATCACTAAATAAAGTCATGACTTCTCCAAATCCACTTTCATCAATATAATCGTCGAAGGTAGAAGACATGCTATCATCATAACAACTTTGCATATCAAAACATGGGAGGCTAAAAATAACATCTTCATTAAACGTAGCATCCCCAAGCTTGGGACAAACATTAATTGCAGCAAATATATTCTCAAATATGTCATCCTTATCAAACATAGCTTCCCCAAGCTTGGGCCTTTTCATATCATAAGCATAATCACTCTCATCATTAATAGTATGGATAGCACCAATAGTATAGCAATTATCATATTCATCCAAGCAAGTGCCAAAAATATTTTCAAGATCATAAGAAGTATCATTATCTTCCCAATCATAATCATCACAACAAGCAATAGGCATAACGAGATCATCATCAAGTGCATCATCTTCCACAATTATTTTTGATTCATTTTCATGAGGCACAACAATAATAGGAGCAACATTATTTGGGAGGGATACCTTTTTACCTCTCTTCCTTTTTCTTTTCTTCTTCTTCACCACATCATGTGTGGGTTCAATCCTCTTTTTGGAGCTCCTTATTAATGAGATTGGTTGAATAGAAGGCTCCTCCTCGTTACCTGATTCATCATAAGAAATAATAGGAGGATATTGGGCAGTCTCTTCCCTTTCATTAGTATTCTCTTCATCTTCCATTTGTTTTCTTTTCTTTATGTAATTGGCAATATAAGGATTTTCAATGCAATTCACCGCACAATACATATACATCTTCTCTAGATCAAAATCAAGAAATCTATCAAGATTAAACTTGGGAATACCCTTAGTTATGCGTTTCATTTCCTCATACCCCAAAAGAAGACTAAGCTCTTTATGATGCTCAAGGGTAATCAAATTATCACAATTTTTGGATATGATTCGGTCATGAAACAATTTGCATTGGAGATTTAAATGACCATGTTCATTACAAAGTTCACAAGGGGCGCGAAAAATATTGAATTTTTCAGCACAAACATCAAGACTTTCTTGCAACAATTTAGTTTCTAAATACTTATGCCTCTTGCAATATCTATCTTCCCTATTTGGTGTATACTTGCAAACCCAATGCACTCCACAAAAATTGACGTGTTTATAGGAGGCATTTTCATCATAACTAGTGCAATCATCATTAGTACTATGGATATTCAAGGAGTTCAGACTAACAACATTGCAACCATGCTCATCATTAAAAGATTTAGTGCCAAATTTTTAATGCATTCTTCTTCTAACACTTTGGCACAATTTTCCTTTCCATCATTCTCACGAAAGATATTAAAAAGATGAAGCGTATGAGACAAACTCAAATCCATTTTTTGTAGTTTTCTTTTATAAACTAAACTAGTGCTAAAACAAGAAACAAAAAGATTCGATTGCAAGGTCTAAAGATATACCTTCAAGCACTCACCTCCTCGACAACGGCGCCAGAAAAGAGCTTAATTGACGGGGTTTTAGTGCCGCTTACCTAGCCTCCCCGGCAACAGCGCTAGAAAAGAGCTTAGTTGACCGGGTGTTAGTGCCGCTTACCTAGCCTCCCCGGCAACAGCGCGAGAAAAGAGCTTGATGTCTACTACACAACCTTCTTCTTGTAGACGTTGTTGGGCCTCCAAGTGCAGAGGTTTGTAGCACAGTAGCAAATTTCCCTCAAGTGGATGACCTAAGGTTTATCAATCCGTGGGAGGTGTGGGATGAAGATGGTCTCTCTCAAACAACCCTGCAACCAAATAACAAACAGTCTCTTGTGTCCCAAACACACCCAATACAATGGTAAATTGTATAGGTGCACTAGTTCGGCGAAGAGATGGTGATACAAGTGCAATATGGATAGTAGATATATGTTTTTGTAATCTGAAAATATAAAAACAGCAAGGTAACTAATGGTAAAAGTGAGCGTAAACGGTATTGCAATGCTAGGAAACAAGGCCTAGGGTTCATAATTTCACTAGTGCAAGTTCTCTCAACAATAATAACATAATTGGATCATATAACTATCCCTCAACATGCAACAAAGAGTCACTCCAAAGTAACTAATAGCGGAGAACACACGAAGAGGTTATTGTAGGGTACGAAACCACCTCAAAGTTATTCTTTCCGATCAATCCATTGGGCTATTCCTATAAGTGTCACAAACAGCCCTAGAGTTCGTAGTAAAATAAAACCTTAAGACACACATCAACCAAAACCCTAATGTCACCTAGATACTCCAATGTCACCTCAGGTATCTGTGGGCATGATTATACGATATGCATCACACAATCTCAGATTCATCTATTCAACCAACACAAAGAACTTCAAAGAGTGCCCCAAAATTTCTACCGGAGAGTCAAGACAAAAATGTGTGCCAACCCCTATGCATAGGTTGATGGGCGGAACCCGCAAGTTGATCACCAAAACATACATCAAGTGAATCACGTGATATCCCATTGTCACCACAGATACGCACGGCAAGACATACATCAAGTGTTCACAAATCCTTAAAGACTCGATCTGATAAGATAACTTCAAAGGGAAAACTCAATCCATTACAAGAGAGTAGAGGGGGAGAAACATCATAAGATCCAACTATAATAGCAAAGCTCGCGATACATCAAGATCGTATCACCTCAAGAACACGAGAGAGAGAGATATCAAACACATAGCTACTGGTACATACCCTCAGCCTTGAGGGCGAACTACTCCCTCCTCGTCATGGAGAGCGCCGTGGTGATGAAGATGGCCACCGGAGAGGGATCCCCCCTCCAATAGGGTGCCGGAACCGGGTCCCGATTGGTTTTTGGTGGCTCTGGAGGTTTGCAGCGGCGGAACTCCCGATCTATTCTGCACCCCGATGGTTTTAGGGTATATTGGTATATATATAGGTGGAAGTAATACGTCAGGGGAGCCACAAGGGGCCCACGAGGGTGGAGGGCGTGCCCAGGGGGTTGGGCGCGCCCCCTGCCTCGTGCCTCCCTCATTGCTTTCCTAACGTGCACTCCAAGTCTCCCGGGTTGCTTTCCTCCCAAAAAACAACTTCTCTAGAAGGTTTCATTCCGTTTCGACTCCGTTTGATATTCCTTTTCTTCGAAACACTGAAACAAGGGAAAAAACAGAAACTGGCACTAGGCTCTGGGTTAATAGGTTAGTCCCAAAAATAATATAAAAGTGCATAGTAAATCCCAGTAAACATCCAAGATTGATAATATAATAGCATGGAACGATCAAAAATTATAGATACATTGCAGACGTCCCCTTTTTCAAGTCCGCCGAGTGCGCCCTCCCCTTTTTCAAGATTTTGAAAAAGGCGGGCCCAATGGAGTGGACCCCAGAAGCTGAAGCAGGACTGCAAGATTTGAACAAATACCTCTCCTCCACGCCAATACTAGTTGCACCTAAACCACAAGAACCGTTGCTGTTGTACTTAGCGGCAACGAATCAAGTGGTCAGCGCCGCACTAGTAGCGCAGAGAGAAGTTGACACCGAAGTGATAGCAACGACAGAGGCTGACGCCATGTAACGCCCCGGATCCGATGCGCCAGGTGTCCGCCAGCTATTCGCCATCATTGCCATGTCATGTGCTTGCGTGTTGCACTTTGCCATGTCATCATTTGCATTTTATCATGTCATCATGTGCATCTCATTTTGCATACATGTTCGTCTCATGCATCCGAGCATTTTCTCCGTTGTCCGTTTTGCAATCCGGCACTCCTATGTCCCCCGGCGTCCCCTTCTTGTCTCCTTTCGTGTGCGGGTGTTAAACTTTCTCGGAATGGCCCGAGGTTTGCCAAGCGGCCTTGGTATAGCACCGGTAGACCGCCTGTCAAGTTTCGTGCCATTTGGAGGTCGTTTGATACTCCAACGGTTAACCGGGTAACCGCAAAAGCCCTCTTTGAGTTGCAGCCCAACACCCCTTCCAAAGTGGCCCAAAGCCCAGCAAACTCCCCTCCATGCTCTCGGTCGTTCGATCACGATCGCGTGGCCGAAAGCCGCACCTCATTTGGACTCTCCTAGCTCCCCCTACCTATAAATAAGTGATCCCCCTCCAAATTCGCGGTCTATTCCCCCCTAACCCTAATTTTCCCTCCGCGCCGCGCCGGACGCGTCCGCCGGACGCGTCACCCCGGCAAATCGCGGCCTGCCACATCGCCTCCACCGCCTCCCGCTCCAACCCCGTTGTGCCACGTGGCGTGCCGCCGTCCTCCGCCGCCGCGACCCGCGGAGCCCGGGGAGGGCCCGCGCGAGCCTGCGCCCCCGCCGCTGTCTGTCTCCCCGGCCGCGCCCGAGCGCCGCCGCTTCCCTGCCGCCGGCGTGCTGCGCCGCCGCCGCCAGCCGCCCTCTCCGCCGCCCCGCCCGGCTCCTCCTTCGCCGCCGCGCCTGCCGGCGCCTCCTTCGCCGCCGTGCCTGCCGGCGCCTCCTCGCCGCACCGCCGCTCGAACTACCCCGCCGGTCGCCGCCTATCTCCGCCGCCCTCAGCCCGGCCTCCGGCCGCCGGTGGCCGCCGTCGCCCCCGCGCTCGCCCCGCGCCTCTCCGAGCGCCTCCCGCGCCCGCCGCCGGTCGGATCCGGCCGGATCCGGTCCGGGGCCGCCTCGTCGTCGCCTCCCCGGCTCCAACCACCACCGGCGCCTCGCCGCCGCTCGCCGGAAGCGCCGCCGGCGCGGCCTCCCTCTCATGTGTGTGCGTGTGAGCGCATGGGGCCGCTGCCTCGCGGGCCCCGCAGCCCAGCCGCCGGCCTCCCAAGGCCCAGCCCATCTCGCCCGGCCCTCCTCGTCCTCAACAGTCCTGGGCCGAGCCCATGTGGTGAGAAGCCCGCTATCCCGCGCCCTGAGCGTCTTATAGACTTGATCGCCCGTCTGTTTTTTTTTTCAAAAATCGCCTAAGTCCTAAAAATTATTGCGTAATCATGCCATGTTCATGCCATCACATCTCTGCAACCATAGCTTCGTTTCGTGCGTATAATATGTCAAATTGTTCGCCTCGACGAGTAGATCATTTCATTCCATTGCATCATTTTCATTTGAGCTCATCTTGATGCCCAAAATGCTGTTGGAAGAGTGCATGTTGATGTTAATCTGCTGAAACTGTTACAACTTGCTGTTTTATTATTTTTGCCATGATTGATGTGTGCATCCTATGAGGTTGATGTCTACATGAATGCTGATCTATGCCATGCCATCTTTCCAGGGGTGTTAACCATGTATTTGTGTGAGTTGTGTGCTGAGTGTATCAAGCTTGTTAAGTAGGGTAGTTGCTGTTGCTGTTTTCCTGACAGATTCTGTTATATTTTGGTGCTATGTTAACATGCCTCTACTAATCATTCTATGCATAATCTGGAGATGCTCTATAAACATGTTTTGATCTACATGTCATGCTCTATCCATACATGCCATTGGTTGCAATTATAGCCTGCTGGAACATGTTGTTATCTTGCTCCAAAGTTGCTTGAAAATGTTGCTGTCAGCCTGTTTACATCAAGTTCACTTGTTCCCATGTGTTTTCCTATTGATCCATGAACCCTATGAACTTGCTCTTGCCATGCTTAGCTTCATAAACATGCCTTCTTACTGTTGGTTGCCTTGCCATGCCATGTATTGCTCTGTGGTGAGTGGTTCAAGCTCACGAACATGCCTACTTATTGTTGTTTCTGCCATGTATGAATCTGTAATATAACTTGCCATGTTTACATGGGTGCCATCATATTTTCCGTGCCTTTTTGGCTCATGGTCAGTAAGGGTATTTTGATCTATGCAATTATTAGATTCATGCCATGCCTTTGTTTGCCATGATATGTTCCTGTAACATGTTGTTTACTTGCTCTAAACATTGCAACCTGATGTTATTTCTGCTAAAGTCTGAAACTGTTATTATTTGCAATATCTCCATGTCTTTTTGAGCATGTTCTAGCCTTTTCTGGAGATAGCTCAGTGTTCATGTTTTGTTATGCTCTACGTGTACTTCATGACCATGCCTTTTGTTATTATGTTGGGGTGCTGTAGCATGTTGTTTTGATGCTTGTAAGATGCCTAGTTGCTGTTATGGACAGATTGTTGCTATTACTTGTATAGTGTGTGTGTGGCACCGTTGCTCCATTTTGAGTGTGCTCTATATGAAACTTGCTTGATTTTGAATGTAGTTTCATATTATCATGTTGCATCCTTGTTTTGGGTGTGTTTGCTTGATGTTTGTATGCATTTTGCATCAATGCCATGTTTGACTTGTTTTGCTCATATCTTCTAGACCGTAGCTCCGAATCTAATGAACTTTATGTGTAACTTGACTAGAATTTCGTGTAGATCATCTTGGTGCATCTTAACTTGCTGTTTAACAACTTGAACATAAGGTTTATTCAGTTCTGGACCAATTTCGAAATTTGCATATGAGGACTTACCGGAATTGTTATATGTTGTTTCCGGCCTCATTTAAACTTGCCTTGATGTGTTGTTCTTGTTTGCATCATCTCTTGCCATGAGTAGCTTCATGTAGCTTGGTCATGCATCATGCTTGTTGTGCATCATGCCTTGTCCATGTGTGGTGTGTTTACCTATGTTGTGTGCTTCTTCCTGTTAGTTCCTGTTTCGTTGCGATCGTGAGGATTCGTTCGCCTATGGTTGGTTCGGCTTCATCCGTTCGCATTCTTCATGGACTCGTTCTTCTTCCTTGCGGGATTTCAGGCAAGATGACCGCTACCCTGGATCTCACTACTATCATTGCTATGCTAGTTGCTTCGTTCTATCGCTATGCTGCGCTACCTATTACCTGTTTATCAAGCCATCCCATATTGCCATGAACCTCTAACCTTTGACACCATTCCTAGCAAACCATTGATTGGCTATGTTACCGCTTTTGCTCAGCCCCTCTTATAGCGTTGCTAGTTGCAGGTGAAGTTGAAGATTTCTCCATGGTGGACAGGGTTTATGTTGGGATATCACAATATCTTTTATATTATTAATGCACCTATATATTTGGTAAAGGGTGGAAGGATCGGCCTTATGCCTGGTGTTTTGTTCCACTCTTGCCGCCCTAGTTTCCGTCATACCGGTGTTATGTTCCCGGATTTTGCGTTCCTAATGCGATCGGGTGATTTATGGGACCCCCTTGACAGTTCGCTTTGAATAAAACTTGTCCAGCAAGGCCCAACATTGACTTTTACCATTTGCCTCACCACCACCTACTTTTTCCCTTGGGAGTCGCTCTCTCGAGGGTCATCTTTATTTTAGCCCCCCCGGGCCAGTGCTTGTCTAAGTGCTGGTCCAAACCGAGCGATGTCCGGCGCCCCCTGGGCAACCAGGGTCTATGCCAACCCGACGTCTGGCTCATCCGGTGTGCCCTGAGAACGAGATATGTGCAGCTCCTATCGGGATTTGTCGGCACAGCGGGAGGCTTTGCTGGTCTTGTTTTACCATTGTCAAAATGTCTTGATGTACCGGGATTCCGAGACTGATCGGGTCTTCCTGGGAGAAGGTCTATTCCTTCGTTGATCGCGAGAGCTTGTCATGGGCTAAGTTGGGACACCCCTGCAGGGTATAAGCTTTCGAGAGCCGTGCCCGCGGTTATGTGGCAGATGGGAATTTGTTAATGTCCGGTTGTAGATAACTTGACACTTGATCCGAATTAAAACGCATCAACCGCGTGTGTAGCCGTGATGGTCTCTTCTCGGCGGAGTCAGGAAGTGAACACGGTTTCTGTGTTATGCTTGACGTGAGTAGGTGTTCAAGATCACCTCTTGATCATTACTAGTTGACGACCGTTCCTTTGTTTCTCTTCTCGCTCTCTTTTGCGTATGTTAGCCACCATATCATGCTTAGTCGCTGCTGCAACCTCATCATTTTACCCCTTCCTTCCCATTAAGCTTTGCTAGTCTTGATACCCATGGTAATGGGATTGCTGAGTCCTCGTGGCTCACCAGATACTTGCAAAACTAGTTTGCAGGTGCCTAGGTTACCGAGCAGGTGACGCAACCAAGCTCAAGGAGGAGCTCGATGATGATCTTGTTCTTTGTGTTGTTTCGTTTCAGTTGATCAGTAGTGGAGCCCAGTTGGGGTCGATCGGGGACCTTTGTCGCATTTGGGGTTCTTCTTTTATTTTGGTTCCGTAGTCGGACCTTGATTGTATCTGAATGATGTAATGCTTTATTCATGTAATTGTGTGAAGTGGCGATTGTAAGCCAACTATGTATCTCTTTCCCTTATGTATTACATGGGTTGTGTGAAGATTACCTCACTTGCGACATTGCTTTCAATGCGGTTATGCCTCTAAGTCGTGCTCCGACACGTGGGAGATATAGCCGCATCGAGGGCGTTACACGCCATTGGTGCAAAAACGACATAGCAAGTTGAGGTGTTGCCGAAGAAGAAGATGATGCAGCACCCGGTCTACTTTGTTAGCTCCCTCTTGCAGGGGGCTAGATCAAGGTACTCCGCTGTGCAGAAACTGCTCTTTGGCCTCCTTATGTCCTCGAGGAAGCTGCATCATTACTTCCAGGCACACAAAATCACTGTCGTCACTCGCCTCCCTTTGCTATGGATACTGCATAATCCAGACGCAACTGGAAGGATTGTAGAGTGGGCATTAGAGCTGTCTAGCTTTGGCCTCAAATTTGAGAGTACTTCGACAAGTCAAAGCAGAGTCCTGGCGGAGTTCATTGCAGAATGGACCACGACTCCTGATGAAGAAGTTCAGGAGACTGATCTCCCCGGCAAGGAGGCAAGTTGCGACTGGATCATGTACTTTTATGGGGCTTTCTCGCTACAAGGCGTCGGGGCTGGCGTGCTGCTTGTCGCGCCCACCGGAGAGCACCTCAAGTACGTGGTCCAAATGCACTTCCCCAGGGATACGTTGATGAACAATACTGCCAAGTACGAGGGGCTTCTTGCCGGTCTTAGGATTGCGGCAGACCTCGGAATCAAAAAACTCGTTGTCAGGGGCGAGTCGCAGCTTGTCCTCAAACAAGTCAATAAGGATTACCAGATTCCGTTGATGAAGGCCTACGTAGATGAAGTGAGGAAGCCGGAAGAGTGTTTTGACGGTATACAGGCGGAGCACGTTCCCTGAGTGGAGAACGACATCGCCGACTACCTATCAAAATGCGCTGCCCTCAAGCTGCCTGTGGAACCAGGTACCTTTGTGCTTCGACTAACTCAGCCATCCGTTGAACCATCAACAGAGCAGAACAAGAGAAGGAAATCAGGGTCTGGCAAGTACTTTCCCGCCGAGCTCCCCGGAGCTACCGGCAAGGATGTTGCCGAAGACGCTGAACCGGCCATAGGACGATTGGCTCCGGCGGAGCGTCAAGCTCTTGCCATAGAGACAACCGCTTCTATGGCAGAAGAAATGCCTTTAGTCCTCACCGTCGAGCCTCTGGCTCCGGCATGGGCACAGCATGCCATCCGATTCCTCCAAACAGAGGAACTTCCTGAGGAGCAGGAAGAAGCGGAGAAAGTAGCCCGTCGGTCTGCTATGTATCAGTTTGTCGATGATTTCCTGTATAGAAAAAGACCGAACGGTGTGAAATTGAAGTGTAACCCCCAGGAGGAAGAATTGGGGCTGTTGGCAGAAATACATGGAGGCATATGTGGATCCCACATAGGGTCAAGAGCCCTTGCCGACAAAGTATTCCGGCAAGGTTTCTTCTGGCCCATTGCCCTCTAGGATGCGAGGACACTAGTAACCAAGTGTGAAGTGTGTCAGTTTCATTCGAAGAAGCTTCATCAACCAGCTCAAGCCCTTCAAACCATTCCCCTCTCCTGGCCATTTTCGGTCTGGGGGCTCGACATACTGGGCCCTTTCCCCCGCGCTGTCGGGGGCTTTGAGTACTTGTACGTTGCGATCGACAAGTTCACGAAGTGGCCGGAGGTGGAAGCCGTGAGAAAGGTGACATCCCAGTCAGCCGTCAAGTTCTTCAAGGGACTAGTATGGCGTATTGGTGTGCCCAACAGAGTCATCACCAACAACGGCACATAGTTCACAAGCTGCACCTTCATGCAATACATCCAAGACCTCGACAGCAAGGTCTGTTTCGTTTCCGTTGCTCACCCACGAAGCAATGGCCAAACTGAGAGGGAAAATGCTGAAGTGTTGCGAGGCCTGAGAATGACCTTTGACAGGCTGCAAAAGAGTGGAAGGTGTTGGATTGATGAGTTGCCGACGGTTGTTTGCTCAATCAGGACGACACCAAATCGAGCCACCGGCCATACACCCT
Source organism: Triticum timopheevii (assembly GCA_963921465.1). NCBI lineage: Eukaryota > Viridiplantae > Streptophyta > Magnoliopsida > Poales > Poaceae > Triticum > Triticum timopheevii. The sequence continues at coordinate 58,041,719 of OY997270.1, read as the reverse complement.
TTGCCCTGGTATACGAGGCAGAAGCAGTTCTCCCCACGGAACTTATATACGGGTCACCTCGAGTGCTCGCTTACGACGAGCTTGATGAAGAGCAATTGCGGAAAGAGGACGCAACGCTCCTCGAGGAAGATCGTCTTCGGGCGGCTGTGGGAGTAGCGCGCTACCAGCAAGCCTTACGCCGCTACCACAGCTGCAAGGTTCATGCCCGAAGCTTTGAGGAAGGCGACCTTGTTCTTCGGCGTGTTCAATCGACCAAGAATACCAACAAGTTGATGCCAAAGTGGGAAGGCCCTTATTGGGTAATACGAGTCACCAGGCCTGGCACAGTCCACCTGGAGACCAAAGATGCTGTTCCGGTGAGCAATTCCAGGAACATCGAGCATCTTCGCAAGTTTTACCCATAAGGCGTGGCTTGCCGGACCCCCCGGCAAGCCACATTTTGTACAAGCCTTGACGGCAAGGCATGTAACCCTTTGTACAGAGCTCGGTGCAGACTCTGAGCATAAATAAATGAAGCGATGTCGCCCTAAGTTATAGCATGCAAGCTAGGTTGAGTCTCTTCCTCGGTTAGGGTTGATAGTGCTTAGCGGCAACTAACCCCTGGTCTAGAGGTCGAGTATGCGTCTTTCTGTCCTCTTTGATTCGCAGGGCATGTGGATACTTCTACTAAGCCGCTCAGAAGAAAAGGAACGAATCGGCGCTCCGACCCCGGCAAGCCAAGGTTGCTTGGGGCTGAAGACACAAAGATCCGACCCCGGCAAACCAAGGTTTCCGGGAGCTGCCAACTCAGATAAGTCATTCATCTCCTGCCATGTATTTCTGTATGAATTGGGACGTATGAAACCTCGTTTATTTCCAGAATACCGTGCTCCCCTCTTTCGCGTGCCCGAGGATAAACCCCTGGGCCGGAATTTGGTCATAGCCGCGGTAGGAAGGTAGCGAACAAGGGGCCTAACTTTACTTTGCCCCTGTCTCCGCCAAAAGCGTGAGAATGGTCGACCGAACTAATGGGGGCCGGCAAGGCCTGTTGCCGGGCGACCGTGTTTATCTTAAAAATAACAAGGACTCGTTCCTTGGCGTGGGCCTCACCCACGCACAAAGAACCCGTCAGACACCCCTTTTCATTTAAAAACATCCCATACAGGTACAGTTCATACATAATGAAAAACATGAGCAAAGGGGTTACAAGCTTTAAATTCTACTAAGGCCCGAGGGCTTACAAACTAAAAAGAGATAAGATGCCCGTAATCCCTTTCTTGTCCCTCTCCTCAGGAGGCAGAGCAAGATGGCAAAAGGGAAAAAGGAGTGCCTAGGCGAGGTACGAGCAGCAGAAGGCACCGGGAGAACATCCCGGCGGCCACCCCGACGAGAGGCTGGTGATGATGATGACGGTGGAAGAGCTGGAAGACGAGGCAGCAGGACCGGAAATACGCGATGAAGGCGTTGGTGCCCGCGTACTCCGAGTTAACGGCCCGCCATCCGCCTTCTTCGCCTTCCCCGCGCCTCCTACGCCAGCCGCCCAAGGAGGAGACCCCGAGAAGTTCAAGGGGCTCGGTGCAGATGTTGCTGCTGCCGACACCGCCCCAGGACGGAGGGACCGACACCTAGTCAGACCCGTCATCCTGCCGCCTACTACCCTCGTCGTCGATGTCGCTGTCCTCCTCGTCACTCTCGCTCGAGGACGAGTCTTCATCGTCAGAGGAGCTCTCCACGCAGCACTTAAACTGAGTTCCAAGATCTCCAAAGACCTTGATGGAGAGCACGCCACCCTCCATTAGCTTGAAGTAGAGGACGTGCCCTACCGTCAAGCTATGGATACGAGCAAACGTCTTCCATCCTCGACGGAGATACATCACATGCGGAGCGGGGAAATCGACGGTGACCCGTGTACCGCCGGTCCCGCAGCCCCTCATATGCAATCTGAGGGTCTAGGGCAGATCGAGATCCATCTCCTCAGGAAAGGGGGTGGGGAGATGGAGACGACGGCGCGGTGGTCAGCGCAGCCTGCTGAAGAACTCGCAGGGCTGGTCCCCGACGTGGCCCTCCATCGCGGGAGGCACCGCTTGCGGAAGCACGGCCACCTCTCCACCCCGTCCTCCTCTCCCCCGACCACTGCGGTGACCTCGACCATGCCCCCTCCCTCTCCCTCTCGTGGCCGGCCCCGCCACCTCAAGTTCGGGAGGAAGAGGGACACGCTGACGAGTCGCGACCCTTGCCGCCACCGTCGAAAGGCCCGCGCTTCCTCTCTTCATGGCAAGAGGAAGAAAGAAGCAGAGAAAAGAAGAAGATGGATGATGGAAGGATGTGGAATGCCGCTCCTCTCCCCTCTTTATAAAGAGGCGGAGTCGGGGGCTCGGCCGCCCCGTCCAACCAATCCAGTCGCCAGGGGCGCAGGGAATCCAGACCGACCCGCCGCTCCAATCAGCAACAGCCCGGTTTCCCTCCCGCACTACCTGCCACCTGCATGGAGAACACGTGGCGAGCTAGCAGAACCGAGGAGACGGGTGAGGTGACCGTTACCCACCCCGTGATCATGGGGAACGGGCGCACTGAAGCCCGCGACCCGAGTCATCCCAGTAAATAGGCCGCGCCTCCACGCCTCCCTCTTTTTATGGGGAAGACACGGGCCGCCTCTTTACTCCAATGTGACGCATGCATGCGGGAACCGCCCCACGCATGCCGCCCACGTCACGCACACTCCTCCACGCCGCGCCGCGCGCGCGAAACGTGGGAGGCGCAGCGCGCAAAAAGTTTTACCGCGGTAAAAACCGCCCCGCCTGCCCGCGCACCATTCTGGGCCTAGCCCAACAACGCGTCGCGCTTATGTGTGGCCCAGGCCCGGGGGCTCCTGTCGGTGTACCAAAACAGGGGTGCACTTTTGTACCCCTATACCTATGCACGGGCAGTCAGAGTCGCGCCCACGGTCACACCAAGAAGGGCAAGGGAGGTGAGCCAAGGTAAGACCAGAGCGCAAGATGGCCAAAGATGACACCAACGCCAAAAACACAAGGAGCAGAGGAACGAAGAGGCTCCGCCGGCAAGACCCTTGCCGGGGGCAGCCCCAGCAAACCCCTTGCCGGGGCAGCCCGCCCCACACCAACAGCGCGAGTCACCCTTGATTCCATAGCCTCTAGCGTGATCAACTACGTTGAGGCAAGGGCTCGGGAGACACCTCCTCGATGGCACGCAGATCTTCGTCAAGATCATAAACATACAAGATCAGATGAGGACCAAAAGACAACGACCCTTGGCGGGATTCTAGCCAAGGAGACCCACGAGGCCCCCGGCAGGCGCCTTGCCGGGGACAACGGCAATGCCACGGCAAGACCCTTGCCGGGGCCCCGACAAGGCCCTTGTCGAGGGTGTCAGCAGGGCCACGGCGAGGCTCGCGTCAACCAAGATCCCACCGACCATCCCCAAGCAGCTGCTAGCCCAACCAGCTGTGCACGCACCTGCGTGGCGACGTTCAGCCTCTACGCCAACTCAGCATGCACCTACGTGGTGGCATGCGAATCTTTGTGAAGGCCCTACCACCGCGCCACCTCAGCTGCCTGCTTGCCTACATGGCGCCACCCGCACCGCTGGCCAGGGAACGTGTCGAAGCCAGGCGAGGCGGCAATGGACGGTACAGGTCCCGTTCCCGCCCCCGATAAAGCAAGGGGACACCTAAGCGATGCCTTAAATGCATCTTGTCCTGTAGTATGAGGGATAACCTCGCAACACTGTAGGCCATTCCACCTCCTATGTGCCACTATGGCGACCCCTTTTTCCTATAAAAGGAGGCCCAAGGCGACCAGGAGAAGGATTCGGCTTTTTGGAGCTCTTTACACCCCGTAGCTAGCTCAAGAACTCTAAATACATCCACCAAAGCAGGAGTAGGGTTTTACGCATCCTCGCGGCCCGAACGTGGGTAAACGAACTGCATGCTCTTTGTTAGATCCTCTCTTCTCTCAACCCCGCGCCCCGCCAACCGTAGTAGGGATTCTTGTGATCCCATAGGTGTCGTTTCCCCGACAGTACCGAACGTACGGCACCTCCGTGTTTAGCACACGTTCAGCTCGGTGATGTCCCGCGAACTCACGATCCAGTAGAGCTCAAGGGAGAGTTTCATCAGCACGACGGCATGATGACGATGTTGATGAAGTTACCGATGCAGGAGCTAGGGGGAGGCGGCCGGCCAAGGAGGAGGGCTCGCCAAGGGGGGAGTCCTACTCCCACCGGGAGTAGGACTCCTTCTTTCCTAGTAGGAGTAGGAGAAGGGGAAAGGGAAAGAGAGAGGAGGAAGGAAAGGGGGCGCCTCCCCCCTCCTTGTCCAATTCGGACTAGAGGGGGAGGGGGCGCGCAGCCTACCCTAGCCGCCCCTCCTCTTCTCCACTAAGGCCCAATAGGCCCATTACACTCCCCGGGGGGTCCAGTAACCCCCCGGTACTCTGGTATATGTCTGAAACCTCCCGAAACACTTCCGGTGTCCGAACATAGTCGTCCAATATATCAATCTTTACGTCTCAACCATTTCGAGACTCCTTGTCATGTCCGTGATCATATCCGGGACTCCGAACTACCTTTGGTACATCAAAATATATAAACTCATTAATACCGATCGTCACAGAACTTTAAGCGTGCGGACCCTACGGGTTCGAGAACTATGTAGACATGACCGATACATGTCTCCGGTCAATAACCAATAGCGGAACCTGAACGCTCATATTGGTTCCTACATATTCTACGAAGATCTTTATCGGTCAAACCGCATAAAAACATACATTGTTCCCTTTGTCATCGGTATGTTACTTGCCCGAGATTCGATCGTCGGTATCTCAATACATAGCTCAATCTCGTTACCGGCAAGTCTCTTTACTCGTTCTGTAGTGCATCATCTCGTAACTAACTCATTAGTCACATTGCTTGCGAGGCTTATAGTGATGTGCATTACCGAGAGGGCCCAGAGATACCTCTCCAACAATCGGAGTGACAAATCCTAATCTCGATTTATGCCAACTCAACAAACACCATCGGAGACACCCATAGAGCACCTTTATAATCACCCAGTTACGTTGTGACATTTGGTAGCACACAAACTGTTCCTCCGATATTCGGGAGTTGCATAATCTCATAATCATAGGAACATGTATAAGTCATGAAGAAAGCAATAGCAACATACTAAACGATCAATTGCTAAGCTAACAGAATGGGTCAAGTCAATCACACCATTCTCTAATGATGTGATCCCATTAATCAAATGACAACTCATGTCTATGGCTAGGAAACTTAACAATCTTTGATTCAACGAGCTAGTCAAGAATAGGCATACTAGTGACACTATGTTTGTCTATGTATTCACACATGTACTAAGTTTCCGGTTAATACAATTCTAGCATGAATAATAAACATTTATCATGATATAAGGAAATATAAATAACAACTTTATTATTGTCTCTAGGGCATATTTCCTTTAGTATCCCACTTGCACTAGAGTCAATAATCTAGATCACATCGCCATGTGATTCAACACCAATAGTTCACATCATCATGTGATTAACACCCATAGTTCACATCGCTATGTGACCAACACCCAAAGGGTTTACTAGAGGCAGTAATCTAGTTCACATCGCCATGCGATTAACACCCAAAGAGTACTAAGGTGTGATAATGTTTTGCTTGTGAGAGAGGTTTAGTCAATGGGTCTGCAACATTCAGATCCGTATGTATTTTACAAATTTCTATGTCTACAATACTCTGCACGGAGCTACTCTAGCTAGTTGCTCCCACTTTCAATATGTATCCAGATTGAGACTTAGAGTCATCTGGATAAGTGTCAAAGCTTGCATCGACGTAACCATTTATGACGAACTCTTTATCACCTCCATAACCGAGAAATATTTCCTTAGTCCTCTAAGTATAATTTTTGACCAATGTCCAGTGATTCCTAGATCACTATTGTACTCCCTTGCCAAACTCAGGGCAGGTTATATAATAGGTCTGGTACACAGCATGGCATACTTTATAGAACCTATGGCCGAGGCATAGGGAATGATTTTCATTCTCTCTCTATCTTTTGCCGTGGTCGGGCTTTGAGTCTTACTCCACTTCATACCTAGCAACACAGGCAAGAAATCCTTCTTTGACTGTTCCATTTTGAACTACTTCAAAATCTCGTCAAGGTATGTACTCATTGAAAAAACTTATCAAGCGTCTTGATCTATCTCTATAGATCTTGATGCTCAATATGTAAGCAGCTTCACCAAGGTCTTTCTTTGAAAAACTCCTTTCAAACACTCCTTTATGCTTTCCAGAAAATTCTACATCATTTCCGATCAACAATATGTCACACACATATACTTATCAGAAAGGCTGTAGTGCTCCCACTCACTTTCTTGTAAATACAGGCTTCACTGCAAGTCTGTATAAAACTATATGCTTTGATCAACTCACCAAAGCGTATATTCCAACTCCGAGATGCTTGCACCAGTCCATAGATGGATCGCTGGAGCATGCACACTTTGTTACCACCTTTAGGATTGAGAAAACCTTCTTGTTCTATCATATACAACCCTTCTTTAAGAAATCCATTAAGGAATGCAGTTTTGACATCCATTTGCCAGATTTCATCAAATGTAGCATTTGCTAACATGATTCGGACAGACTTAAGCATCGCTACGAGTGAGAAAATCTCATCGTAGTCAACACCTTGAACTTGTCGAAAACCTTTTTGCGACAATTCGAGCTTTGTAGATAGTAACACTACTATCAGCGTCCATCTTCGTCTTGAAGATCCATTTATTCTCAATAGCTTGCCGATCATCAGGCAAGTCAACCAAAGTCCATACTTTGTTCTGATACATGGATCCCATCTCAGATTTCATGGCCTTAAACCATTTTGCGGAATACTGGCTCATCATCGCTTCCTCATAGTTCATAGGTTCATCATGGCAAGTAACATGACCCCTAGAACAGGATTACCGTACCACTCTGGTGTGGATCTTACTCTGGTTGACCTACGATGTTCGGTAGTAACTTGATCTAAAGTTTCATGATCATCATCATTAACTTCCTCACTAATTGGTGTAGGCATCACTGGAACTGATTTCTATGATAAACTACTTTCCAATTCGGGAGAAGGTACAATTACCACATCAAGTTCTACTTTCCTCCCACTCACTTGTTTCGAGAGAAACTCCTTCTATAGAAAGGATCCACTCTTAGCAATGAATACTTTGCCTTTGGATTTGTGATAGAAGGTGTACCCAACAGTCTCCTTTGGGTATGCTATGAAGACACATTTCTCCGATTTGGGTTTGAGCTTATCAGGTTGAAACATTTTCACATAAGCATCGCAGCCCCAAACACTACAAAAAAAAGATACATCCGTGACATTTTGGGTCGAATGAATTTTTTTCTGTCATACGTATGACACTTATATGACGATAATTGTGACAAAACCCGGTATTTGAGAGGGAAACGGGATGCCCCAACTTAGTCACTGGACTTTTGAAGTAGTTGGCAATCATCATAGATGTGGTGGGGTCCTACTTCTATGACAAAAAATCATGACAGAAAATGGGTTTTTCATCCTGGGCGGGGCGAAGACGCAGCTGCATGACATTTTTTGGGCCGTCCATGACGGAAAAAACTGTGGTAGAAGTGAGGGCGAGGAAAATACCGGGGTGTTCCCGGTTACGGTGGGTGGTCGGGGCCGGGCGATGCGCGTTTCTCACGTACACGCACGCGCGTGAGTGCGAGGCGTTGGGCTCTAACTAAACCCGAGCGAGGCGTTGGGCTCTAACTGAACCCGAGCGATTGCACTGTAGGCTACGCGTTACTGAACCCGAGCGATCAGTCGATGGCTGTTAACTAAACCCGATCGAGCGATTCCTTCGCTACTGCTGCTAACTGAAGCCGATCGATGCTGCCTCTGGATGAACAGTGAGCGTTGCTGGGGGGGGGGGGGGTTGGATGAAAAGTTCCCAGTGGGGGTGGATGGACACGACCCCATGGTGTTGCCTCTAGATGAACAGGACCCCGATCGATCGAGTCGGTTGGGGCTGGATGAACAGGACCCCGTGGTGGGCTGGATGAACAGGACCATCCCGTGGAGGGCAGGATGAACAGTAGATGGTGGAGGGCTGAATGAACAGTAGCACGTGGAGGGGTGGTTGAACAGGAGCCCGTGGAGAGGGGTAGTTGAACAGGAGCCGGTGGAGTAGCGCACGGTGGAGGCTGGATGAACAGGAGCCCGTGGATGAACAGTCGCAGGTGGACGCCAGAGGAGGTCGAAGGTGGATGAACAGTAGCCCGTGGAGGCTGGAGGGGGTCGACGGTGGAGATGAACAGTATCCCGTGGAGTCCCGTTTTGCGGTACGCCACACCCCTCCTGATGAACAGGACCCCCGTTTCGACCGTAGCACTTCAACACAAGTCCGTTTCCACCATTTTGCGGTACGCCACACCCCTCCTAATCAATAGGACCCCGTTTCGATCTTAGGAGGTTCGTTTCCTCCGTTTTGCAGTACGCCAGACCCCTCCCGATGAACAGGATCCCGTTTCGAACATGGCCGGTCGAACACAAGGCTGTTTTCTCCGTTCTGCGGTATGCTAGGCCTCATTTCCATCGGCTGTTCCGTCCAAGCCCTCCCGATGAACACGACGACGAATTCCGTTCTGACTCAGCCGGTTGGCTCCCTGTGAACATGACGACGAATTCCGTTCTGACCCAGCCGGTTGGCTGCCCATGAACACAACGACGACGCTGTTTCTCTGTTCCGACCCAGCCATGTACACGAGCCCTGGCCGTACGTACGCGTGAGTAGACGATTGAGACCCAGCCCGTATGTACGTACGTGGCCGTATTTACTTTCTTGCACCCTGGCCGATGTACGTACGTGTACATGCTACGTGCGCGCCTCTACTACGACACGTGCGTGCCTCTACATCGACCAGTATGTACGTACACGTTCGCGACCAGAATGACAACGCTATGTATGCTTCGACCAGGTGGGTCCCGACTGTCAGGCACTTCCTTGCCTGTGAAGATCTGGCTGGTGGGTCCCAGCAGTCAGGGGGGCAAATCATTTTTTTTGCCCGGATGCACTTCCTTGCGTGCAAAGATGTAGCTGGTGGGTCCCAGCAGTCTGGGGGAAACGTTTTTTCGCAAAATACGGTGGTCCGTCCGGTGGGTCACCGCTGCCAGGTGGAGGAATAATTATTTTGCGCGTAATAAGGAGGCACTTCCTTGCTGCGGACGTGGACCTAGCTGTCAGCCTCTCCACGTACAGTCCACGTCCGATGGAAGTTGTTCCTTGACCATGTTGACCATGCCGCACCGAGAGTACCAGGGTGGTGGACGACAGTGTGGCCTAGGAAGGGGAGGACGCGGAGCTAGGGAAGATGCGGCAGTGGATGCCCACGCGTAGAGGAGTACGAGGGTTCACTGGTTCGCTGCGGTGTGAGGCTGCTGTCGCCGCAGAATAACAGGGGGTGTGGGTGAGTAGAGGGATGGCCTGGCCAGTGGTGGGAATAGTAGGGGGCGGTGAGGTCTCCGCGGCAGCACAGTCGGCCACGGGAGGTAGGAGCATGCGGCACGACCGCCGCTGCTTTGGGCAGCTGGAGCAACAAGACCACAGGTTGAAGAAGCACTACAGTCGTTGGATGGACATCGTGCGGTCACTAGAGCTAGAATCGTTCATATTGACTAAGTTGACAAAGCACTTCGTCCCCATCAACTTAGTAGGCCCACAAGTCAACCTCCCACCAAGGTGGGTCCCAACCAGCAGGGGGAGTATTAATTTTTTTGTGCGTAATAAGGAGGCACTTCCGGTGGGTCCGAGCTGACAGCAAGGGGAACGTTTTTTTCATGCAATACGGTGGCCCGTCCGGTGGGTCCCAGCAGTCAGGGGGGAAACATTTTTTCGTGAAATAAGGTGGCCCGTCCGGTGGGTCCTTGCTGTCACGTGGAGGAATCATTATTTTCCGCGTAATAAGGAGCACTTCTTTGCTGCCGTCGTGGACCCAGCTGTCAGCCTCTCCATGTACAGTCCACGTCCGATGGAAGCCGTTCCTTGACCACGTTGACCACGCCGCGCCGAGAGCACCAGGGCAGTGGACGACGGCGAGGCCTAGGAAGGGGACGACGAGGAGCCGGGGAAGACGCGACAGTGGAAGCCCACGCGGAGAGGAGTACGAGGGTTCACTGGTTCGGCTGCGGTTTGAGGCTGTCGTCGCCGCAGAATAACAGGGGGTGTGGGTGAGTAGAGGCATGGCCTAGCCAGCGGTGGGAGTAGTAGGGGGCGGTGAGGCCTTCGCGGCATCACAGCCGGCCACGGGAGGCAGGAGCACGCGACACGACCGGCGCTGCTTTGGGCGGACGCAGCTTCGGTGCCTTAAAGGCACCTGCCTTTGGGTCACTGACATGTGCGCCAGCCACCTGTTGGGCCCACATGTCATAGACACAAAGGCAGGTGCCTTAAGGCATCGAAGCATAGTCTTCTTTGGGCAGCTGGAGCAAGAAGACCAGAGGTTGAAGAAGCACTACGGCCATAACATCGTACGGTCACTGCAGCTAGAATCGTTTATATTGACTAACTTGACAAAGCCCTTGGTACGCGTCAACTTAGTAGGCCCACAGGTCAGCCTCCGAAACGGTGCGCCCCAGATGTCAGGGGGAGGAATCATTTTTTGGGCGGCTGAAGCAAGAATATCCGAGATTGAAGAAGAAGCACAACATCCGTTGGATGGACATCCAACAGCCACAGCTGCCAGAACCGTGTGTTGTTGACAAAGCCTTGCATACGCATCAACTTAGTTTTTTAGGGGATGCGTCAACTTAGAAGGCCCACAAGTGTGTGGGAGAGAACATATAGCCCATTTGCGATTTGTAAGAATGTACAGCCCAATTTTTAATTCTAGTGGAATTTACTACAGCCCATTTACAGTTTGTTAAAAGTACATCCCATTTTCTAGCTAGGACAACGATTAATAATTTCAACCAACCGCTCAAAACAGAATTCAAAAAAAATCCCCACATTTTTATGGGATCAGAAATATTTTTATCCGAAATTTCTAGTCAGATTAAATATAATTTCAAAATAAAGTTGTATTACGTTAAAATCCGACGAAACATTGCGCCCGCAACAAGTAATGAAATTAAAATTTTCAAATTCCGAAAATAATATGTTTTTTAAACTAATTACGCCTTTGGTGCATTTTTTATAGTTACTGCCCAGTTATTATAATTACATCCCATTTACTATTTCTTAAAGTCCATTTTCTTGTTAAGCCTAATGCATACCTCCTAGGAAAGTTTGTAGCCCAGCGGGGCGGAGAATCACAAGTTGACCCGGATATTGTGTACAACTGTTGGCCCAGTTGCATTGCTGATGTTGAAAAAAAGGCCTGTGTAGTACAGTTGAACCTAATATGGCTACTCAGCCCACATTCAGCGATGCTGAAAATGCCCAAACAAGGATTCTGTACAACTTTTTGAAGTCACTGAGCTCAATTAATAACTTGTGCGCGTGTGCATGTGTGCGTGTGTGTGTGAGAGAGAGAGAGACCCATCGGTCGATGCTCGTAAATACATCTTTCAGCCATATGCATTGCTGAAGCTCACTGAACTTGCATACAAAAATTTCATATAGAACATCATAGCACACTGAACTTGCATACAAAAATTTCACGCTACGGGTAGGGCTATGTTAAAACCAATGAACTCGTACATAACGGTTCATCGTCTTTATGAATGACAGGGAAATATCTTGAATGCTGTACAAAGAAAACAGACAGACAACACAATAAGTTTTGCTAGCACATTAAGTGGACGTACAGCCCTTTCTAGAAAAAGTTCAGGTACAAAATTAGAACATGTCACAATCAAATGTACTGGCACATCAGTGCTTCACACCCATAGCTCGGATTTAACTAGTATCTGACAAGATTCAGTTGTTACCTCAAATTAGAGCACATCCAGGCAGCCAACCCTGCCTCTTCTCCCAAAGAAGCAGTGGCCTCCGCCGCGCGATGGAGTAGGCCCTGTTCCACCCATCGTGCCGAGCAACACGGGGAAAGTCTGACGTTGACTCCTGTAATGGACGTCGTCGACGGACCCTGGCATGAGCGGCAGTGGCAGGACTTCGATTGATGGATTGACCACTTCTTCGACATGCACGAACACTCGATACAGGTACATCCCTAACGTGGTCCGCGGCAGCCTTGGTGGCGACGAATAGTACAACCCCGGTTCCTGCACCGGTATCTCAACACCAATCACCTTCGGTATGGTGGATGGCTTCTTCATCCATGCCATAACCGTCAGAGCCCACCTATCTAGAGGAACAAACATACTTACGAGCTCACCTCCAAGGTCGTTGATAAGCTCATTCGTGGACTCGTTGTTCCAAGCACGTCGAGGCATGCCGTGGAAGGTAAGCTTTGTTAAAAACTCAAGCTCAGAGGACACCGAGCCCCATCCTGGGTGCCACCGATCAAAGCTCACCAGCGCACCATCGCAGAACAAACACCGAGAACATTCGAACACATGACTGCAATCGAAAGTTGTCTGGAACCTGACGAAGAAATCAGCCGGTGGCGGACAGACTTTGACGAGCAAGTCACTTATTTGGATGCCGTGCGCAATGCCAAGAGCTTTGACAATGTCGTCCGACGAGACGGGAGGCCGGTCGCCATTGATGGTTACCATCAGCACTTTGCCGGCAAACTGGTCGTCAAGCGCCGCCATGCCACTGTTGAGCGACAGCACACAGCGACCGAAGGCAGGACGGACCTCAGGATCTCTGGCTCGAAGATCCACGTTGACCGGCGACATGATAGTGAGCTTGAGTGCAGGGAGTACATGAGGGGGATTTGGGGGAACTGGAGTAGGAATCGAGATTCCAGAGGTGGGGGAGGGGCGGGAGATTGGGGATGAAAAGGTAGCTTGAATTTGAACACGTGCCAATATGTTCTCGGCACGCAAGCGCACGAAAACACTGGTGGCGCCCACATGTCGGCCTAAGAGTCCTTATTCTTTCTTTTTTGGAGAGCCCGGCCTTTTTTGAGGATCTTTTGAGATCCCGGCCTGAGAGTTATAATTGAACTGTTTGGCATTGTGTTACTACTCGGCCCATATTCAACAACACCTCACTAGTCCAAACAAGTGTACATCATCGAAAAGACACCAAGCTCAAATTATATAACTTGAAAAAAAGAGATACACTCTAAAAATTAGAGAATGGTGATGCCCTCATTTAGCCCACCAAGGGTACAATTTGGCTGGAATGACATGATCACAATCGCATGAATTAACTCATTCCAAATATACCTGATTTACGGCGTCTCTAATACATTGCCATAGTTCTACTCAAATTCTGCTCAAACAGGGATATGCCAATCATCACAAAAAGTTCAAACAGTGTCATGGCGTCATCATTAACATGAGATGGAAACAACTTACACGCGCCGTCCCAGCAATACATGGTGCCATCTGCTTTGTCGATCGCGTAGATGATGCCATTGTGTTCAACAGCATCACAGAAGTGTGTATCAGCTTTGACGATGATCCACTGCAAGCTGAGTTGTCTCCAGCTAAAGAAGGCACCGGCGTAAAGATAGGCGAGTCCACGGTCGAACAAGGCAATTAGCTTGAAGTCTGCGTAATTCGCATGTCATGTGGACACTTGGCAGATTACAATCTTCTGCAAAACAAGGTCCGTCCAACTGACGTGGTAATCTAGATGACTAGGACCGCGATGGTAAAACTATATAATCCAACGGAGGAAGGATAATCTCATGGGAGGTCTGGAAGTTCACGAGCACCAACTTTTTACCGTCTTCTCTGAAGGCAGCCATCCAGTGGGAGCTCATGCCGACCCAGTACATACCTGCCAAGAAGTTTCGGGCGATGGTGATCGGATCAAAGTCGAGGGAAATGATGTACGGCGATGGACTACATACCTGCAAACAAGTTTCGGCTAATGGAGATCGGATTGAAGTCGAGGGGCATCATGTACGCCTCTGTATCACGGTGAGCCAATCTCACAAGACCAGATAGCAGCAAACAGGGTGTCTTGAAAAGCTTTGGCCTCACTTCGCTGATGGCCGTGTGCATGCCCCTCGCGCATGCAGCCAGCCGCAGGGCGCTCAACATATCCATACACGAACAACAGAGGTTGAGGATGTCACTAGGGAGATTGCCCCAATCGCGGCTCATATGGATCCTGCGCGGTTCGTGTTCGGCCATGGTGGAGTTTGGAAGGTGGGGTTTTGGGGGGCTTGATTTACGGGGGAGAAGGCTGTCAGTGCTGGAGCGGCTAGCGAGAGAATAGTGGTAGTGGGGGAGGCGAGCGAGGCGAGGGTATGCGGGGGCACAGTGAGATAATGAAGAGTGACCTCAGGATCTCCGGCGAGACGGAGATGGAGATGGAGTGGTGCTAGGGGAGAGGGAGATGAGGCGAGGCATGCTATACAGCGGCGGTGACAGTGACTGCACAGTGCACAAGGTGAGGCTGACTTTGGTAACCCGGACACGCCGCCTGGACTGGTGTCACCTCGGGCGCAGGGTCTTGTCACTTCACTGTGAGGACCGGATGAATAATAGTATTTTGACCATCAAGTGTACCACAGTTGTACTACTACTACTAGTAGGAGTAGTAGGAACATGAGTACACTCCCGTGCTAGCATGCCTCTGGGTTCACTTCATCCTCCAGCTATCATCCGTATTGCAAGCAGAACCAAATTATCGTGCATGCGGAAGCGCGAACAAGGACTTTTCTTTTTTTGAGGATAACCGCATATTCCTTAACCGTAGTAGGAACATCAGTAGTACTCCCTCCGGTCCTCTTTTGTCTGCACATAACTTTTTTTAGTATTTCTCTAATTAGTCTGCGTATATACCCTTTTGCATGCGCCCATTTCCCTCCATGCCCCGCATTAACAGCATTAATTAGTGTACGCATGAGCAGCTGCAGCCAGACTCCAGCCAATAAACTGCAGCATGCAAGTGGGCCACTCTGTGCGCATGGGAGAGGGAAAAGGCAACTAAAGAGCTCGTCCAATCCATTGCATGCAGCAGTCAAACCACCGCACCTCTCCTCATGCATGCGCATAACTTCTCCCATTTACATCTCCATCGGGAACCGATTTCCTCGGCTTTTTCACTACTCCTTGATCTTCATTTGCATCCAAACCACACTGCATTCACATTGTTTTAACCTCTTCACATCCTCATGGAGTAATTCTGAAGCCCCTATAAATAATCATCTTCTTTAGTTAGACTAGCCATCTAATCCTAATTCTCCAAACCATAGCCCTCTGGTCCAGCGGTTCCAAATGGCGAAAGAGATCGAGATGCAGGTTTTTAGCGTCAAACATGTCCTCATCGAAGGCTCGTTGAGCATAGTTGCCACAGTCATCGACCACCCAAGGGTTGTTCAGAAGTGGATCAACAATGTATCCAACTCCCTCCAAAAGGTGGAGATGAATGTCATTGGTCTTGACACAGAGTACACGGAGCGTGCCCCTGGGAAGATCCAACACGCCGCTGTCCTTCAGCTGTGCCTCGAAGATGATGTTTTGGTGTACCACATCATACACGCGCCCTCCATACCAGGTGAGCTTCACGATTTCTTGTCTCGGGAGGAC